>JARGCU010000033.1:5030000-10030000 GCA_029227775.1 Morpho helenor | reverse complement strand
TATTGAAAACTGTTTCTGTGCACGTAAAGTGATTATATAAATCAGAACATATATTTCAAACTAGCAATCGCTAGCGGCTCCGCCCGCGTGGGCAGATTAAAACCGTAATAAAGTCTTTTGATAACCATAAAAAATGGTTAAAATGGGTTAACCTTAAAAGTTAAACAAACTGTCGCGGACTTTATTTAGAACTTTTAATGGGGGACAATTTTGTAATATATGATTTTTAAATAACTATCACCATTTACTCAGCGCACTCAAGGAAAGCTTTAAATTTTGCCGTTTTCGTTATATTTTGCGTTAGCGTGATAATATAGCCTATATACATATATAGCATGATAATATAGCCTATATCCTTCCTTGATAAATTGACTATCTTACACCGAAAGAATTATTCAAATCGGTCCAGTAGTTCCTGAGATTAGCGCGTTCAAACAATCAAACAAACAAACTCTTCAGCTTTATATATTAGTATAGATTTACCAAAGATAGATAACGACACTTTGGTAATGCCAAGTTATTATTTTCCCTCTACGTGGAGAGAGATACTGTCTCTCCTTAATTGGTAACGTTCCAAATAAATGTGATTAACATCTGAGCTCAGGAACGTGTCTTCAACCGTGACCCACTCTAATATAATCACGTACTCCCATTATTGATGTGTTCATCTCAATTATAATCAAACTTATGCTATTAATGAGGTTTATTAAGACATTAAAAGGTCTGGTTAGGTTAATCTATACTAATATATAATCTAAAGCTGACGAGTTTGTTTGTTTGTTTGTTTGATTGTTTGAACGCACTAATGTCAGGAACTACTGGACCGATTTGAAAATTCTTTAAGTGTAATATAGTACATTTATCGAGGAAAGGTATGGCTGTATAACATCACTAAGATGGATAAAAGAGGAGGAGCAATAAAAAATAGTACGTGAACGGCAAAATTTAAAGCTTTCCTTGCGTGCGGTGATAGTTATTCAAAAATCATGTACTGCAAAATTGTTTCCCTTTAAAAGTTCTAAATAAAAGTCCGCGACAGCATATGTATAGCTTTTAAGGTTAACCCACTTTAACCATTATTATGGTTATCAAAAGACTTTATTACGGTTATAATCTTTCCACGCGGGCGGAGCCGCTGGCGATTGCTAGCTATAAATAAAGGTTGAATATTCTTGATATAGTGAACAAAAAAGGAATGAAATTCATTGGAAGTGCTCATCCTAATCATACTCGTATGTATTAAATCTAAAGGGTCAGTTGGTCACAGAGTCTTTCTTTTCCAATACTTTTTCCTTTGTCATGTTTTCCGAACTTTGATGTATGTATTACTTTGAGGTATTAAAGATCCCTGCTTATCACATCTTAAGATGCCCCAAAGCCCTTTGTTAATTCCAGTGACGTTCGGTTTTTATTCTACTTGCGATTCTCTTTAGTAACATCTTTTTTGTATGACATTAGATCACTGTTGATGTGTTAACATTTTTTGGATATACTCGTATATCTAAATTTTTCTTTATTAGCGTTTATAAAAGTTATTAATTTGTAATATGATTAGTAATATTATGATAAATATATGGGTGACCGAGCTTCGCTCGGTAATTTTTTACAAAAAAAAAACTTAAAAAATAAAGAAAAAGCAATTATTTAGTTGGGGATCGATCCTTGGCATTCACATTTCTCGAGGCTGCCCGTTACCCGAATAAGCTACGCCGACTTGACAGTTGATGGCGAAAATTCAATTCAATATAAATGTTAGTGTTTTTTAACGCCCAAAAACAGGGATAAAACAATTTTTTTTTTCATAAAACCTAGCTAGGTCAATTTTTCTCCCCCAAAACCTCCTCCATGCTGAATTTCAGGAAAATTGTTGGAGCCGTTTCCGAGATTCGGAAAATATATATATATACAAGATTAACTCATTTAAATATTACAGATGAATTGATTATATCTTTGCAACTACATTGCAAAACTATTATACAATCGAGAACTATCAACCTCAAGAGATCTGTGACCGGCGACTTCTGACGGCCATTTGTAGTGGGAGATGGAATGACTACTCATCAAATCTTATGGTATATAATTAATGTATAGAAACCGGCTATACTCACGTGTTATTTTATCGGATGAGCCCGACTAGTTTCAAGCCCATACGGGGCTCTTATTCATAAGCTCTTTACGCGGCGGGAACCTTATTCTATACATTAATTATGAATTCCACTCACGATAGTTTAAATTCAAAAATTGCTAATCTAATGGTATATCCTGGAAATCTCTTACTATATTGATGGAATATTGTAATGATTATATTACAGTTTCAGTACATTTTGCGCCGTATGGTATCCAGCTGAGTAGAATAGACCACCCTCATTACTTACCGAGATGTCGTAAAAGACGACTAAGATAAGTTGACCCGCTGTGTGGTTTTTGGCTGAGTAGAATAGATCACCCTCATTTCTTACTGAGGTGTCGTAAAAGCGGCTAAAGTTGATCCGCCGTGTGTGATCCGGCTGAGGAGAATAGACCGCACTCATTTCTTATAGAAGTGTTGTAAAGGGGAGGCTTAAAGGGGATTCAGGTCAGTTCACGTCAGGCAGGCGGCAGATCATTTAACAGCACGTTTAAAAAATGTTTGCCGACCCCATTTAAAGGTGTTAAGCTGTGGAATGATTTACCAGTATCAATCTGCAAATCTCTTTCCCTTTCGATATTTAAGTTACAGACTAGAAAATATTTATCTTAAGTATTTATATATTATTAGCATCTTTTCATCTATTTATTTTACCAAAATTAATCAATAGATTAAATAGTTAAATTTATATAAACTTTTTCTTTTTCTCTATATTACCCCTATTCTCTTACTTCTACAATTCTTGTCCTTTTCCTTCTATTACTCAAAGATTGACTGGAAGAGATCCCTTTTAGGGATAAGTCCGCCTTTATACATGTGCTTATTTATTTATTTTTTCTCTTTTCTAAATATATGTTTAATAGTATAAATCATCATCTTCATCATCTTCCTGCCCTTATCCCACTCTAAGTGGGGTCGGCACAACATGTCATAAACATGTTGTCATATGATTTGGCTACGTATTTTACGACTGGCCGCCTGCCTGACGTCAACTTATTTTAGTCGTATTTTACGACAACTCGATAAGAAAGTGGTGGTCTATTCTACTTAACCGGATACCACACGATGAGTCAACTTACCTTAGTCGCCTTTTACGACACCTCGGTAAGAAATGAGGGTGGTCTATTCTACTCAGCCGGACACCACACGGCGGTTCGACTTACCTTAGTCGCCTTTTATGACACCTCGGTAAGAAAAGAGGGTGGTACTATTCTATTCAGCCGGATACCACACGGCGTTATTATAGTATAAATATTACTTATATTAAACATACCTCATGTTTGTGATCCTTCTTGATGGGACCATGTCCTCCGCCCGTACTTTGGACGGTATTCATGATTACGCGCACACAAAAAGAAACTGTCAAAACACATCAAACATTTCCAGTAACACTTCCTTGTGTTCAATGTACTTTTTACAGTGTTTAGTTTTTTTATAAGTCTTACTTAATTTTAATTTTCTTAAACTTTTAGTTGATGTATATCTTCTACCGTTAAATGGACAAATTCACTACGATAGGCACTGTTCGAGTCGAATTCACAGCACTTTGTGTTTGTTTTTAATATTTATGAATAGATTTCTATTCTATTATACTTACAGCTGACAAAAAGTAAGATGTTATTATTATTTATTTCACTTTAAACTTTTAACAAATCAAAATTTTCACATCTCATATATTTTTCATTGATGTATGTGAGAATCGTAGTAGTTTTGTGCTTTGTATAACAGTACTATGTTGTTTGTATACATTGCTGTCCACAGTGTTGATTGCACTGAAGAGGGCCAATCCCCAAGGGCAAGAAAAGGGGAAGAAAGTTAGATATTAAATTTTTTAAAAGTCTTCCAGCATTCAATATTGTCCTAAATACGAGGATTCGATTTTAAGATGTATTTATTGTTTATCTGTGATTTCAATTGCTTATCTTCAGTTCAATAGGCACTAAATAATTTTAAAATATCTAAAAAACACTTTCCAAATAAAATAATTATATACTACAACCCTATTTCATATAATATATATTTTTTTTAAACTTTCAAGAAGTCAGCATCCTCCTGCCCTTATCCCACTCTAAAGGGTTGGCACATGTTATAACCATGTTGTTACATTTGGTTACCAATTTTACGACCCATAGCCTGCCTGACGTCAACTTACCTTAGTCGTATTTTAAGACACCTCGGTAAGAAATCAGGGTGGTCTATTCTACTAAGCCGGATACCACACGACATAAAGAACTTTAATAAAGTAAATTTAATAAAGTTTTTAAAATCATTTATGATTAATAATAACATACGAGTATTATATAAGCAAAAGGGACTTCTTTCCATATACGAGTACAATAATTTGAAAAGGGACCTCATTATATAAATTCGCCAGTCATGACCTTTTTTGTGTCTCTTTCCAGTTATTTTATACGAAAACCAAAAAAATTTCATTTACATTTGAATCGTCAAAGTACTAGCCGCGCAAAATTTATTTTATTTTTGGCAAGCTAATATTAAATCCATTCTATTTATATAAATTGTATATATATACAGCCTCTAAGGGTAAACTTAGTTGAAGATTGTTTTATCTGTAAATTCATAAAGAAATGCCAAGATCTGTTTCATAGATAATACACTATATAGGATATGATCTGTTTAATATTGTTATTAGCATAGCGTGGTCATATTTAGTTGTGAAGCAAGATTTTTGTTAAAAATTAATGTTTTATTTCATTAAAATTGTCATAATTTGTAAATGAAACGAAAAACAAAGCATATCATATAACTATCATACTATCATAAAATTTTTAGGAGTGTAACTTGTGATGAATATTTTATAACATTAAATATAACAGATTATGTAATATGTAATACATAACAAATATACAATTTGTATTGTAAGATATATACTGAAGCTACCATAGTAAAATAGAGTAGAGTAGAATAGACCACCCTTGCCGGTTCTTGCCAAGGTGTCATAAAAGGCGACTCAGGTATGCGGTCGGTCGTAAAATAACTACCCAAACGATGTAAGAAACATGTTGCGCCGACCCCAGTTAAAGTGGGATAAGGGCTGGACCATGATAATGAAATATAACATGAAGCGTTAAAATAATTTTTCCCTTTTTTGTCAGCATTTCATGTACGCTGATGTTTTTGCCACGGTTTTTTTCTGCTATTTATAAGAAAAAATAAAGGATTTGTGAGTTTGTTTATACTTGTTTATACTAAGAATGTTGCTAATGTAAAAGTCACATCTTTCAAATAGTACGAAAACACAGCTTTTTATCTTTAGACTTTATCTCTATGATAGACTCAAAAAAGAGACATGCAGGTAGTACTTAAGTGAAAACAACGTAATCTCCAAAATCAGCACAAATTCCATTTGCTTTAGAATATGGATGTCCAAAGTCTTATTTATATATACACTGATTGTATGATATGATTTTGAGTGTTTAAACTCTTTAGCGAATTGTAGGATTTTTTTAGCAATGTTTAGCAATCTTTAGCAAATTCTTGATGAAAGTTTATGATAAAGTCCATTGAGATTAGTTTAGTATAAAATAAATGGAAGCTTTACATACTAAGTCAATAACAGTTATTATTGGTTTTATTTTTCCTGATTTAACTACATGCACTACTATGGAATGCTGTGATAGCGGAGCGGTGAGACAGTGCGACTCTTGCGGGGATCACGGGTTCAAACCCCGGTCAGGTACCAATGAGTTTTTCTCTTAAACTTATGTGTTTGATTGATAATTGCAATTTATAATGATTTTCAGTGAAGGAAAATATCGTGAGGAAACCTGCGTATCTCTAGAGAATTTTAGGAACATGTGTAACACTTTATTACAAAGTTCGTGAGAATAAACATGACGAATAAGTTGATATTCTCTTTACATAACTAGAAAAATACGTGACACAGAATTAAGTCAATCTATCTGTATCAGTTTGTTTTAAGTTTTGCATGAATGCATTTTATAAAACTTTTGTTGTTCTAACTACACTACAACGCTGTCAACCCTAACTTAGAGAGGAAACTATCCGTTAGGATACGGTAGTGTTCGGGAAGTTTCCAATTAAAATGGGACTTTAGAATTAATGGTCATGTCTACCTAACCGTTAAACTGCGTGATTCATATTGAAGATGTGCAAATTCGTGACGTGCAATTTCTGCTTTAATAGCTTCTATATATTTTAACCAATTAAATTTTTGTGCCCAAGAATATGCAGAATTATAAAAATGCCGATATACATATATAACACAGTGATACATGTGGTGACTTGTCCTGCATGTACAAGGTATGTACGTTGCCTGCTTCATACACATAGCATTACATAGCTTCTCTTAACAAACGATTACAGCAAAATAATTCTATTGTAACTTCTGTACTATGGAATTTTGCATAACGCCTGCTTCTATAAATCATTTAAAAATTATTATTTACCAGATTTTGTTAATCGCATGCTCTTGTTCTACTTCGAAGTTATTTACGTAGTTTTCCCGACTTGGTTTATTTTAAACTTGGCGTAGATTTGAATGCAGAAACTTTACAGCTGTGTTTTTATGTAACCTAATTAAATAAGATTGCTTATTTAAAAATTGTTAATTAAGTTTAAGGTTTTGTAAGATTTGGTGCTCCTGTTTAGTAACCGAAATGTGACTTAATAAACTACACTAAATGTTATTTACATTCCGTATAAATACCAGAAATTTTCGCGATTTATGAAACACCTTTTTTATCTTAAGTAATTATATATTAGTAGCATCTTTTCATCTATTTTTTTCCGAAATTAATCAATAGATTAAATAGTTAAATTTATATACACTTTTTATTTTTCTGTATATTATATTACCCGTATTCTCTTTCTTTGTCAATACTTGTTCTTTTTCTTCTGTTACTTAAAGGTTGACTGGAAGAGTTCCATTTTAGGGATAAGTTCGCCTTTACAGATTAACTTTTTTACTTTCTCTTTTCTAAATATATGTATAAAAATAAATAAATAACTAAATAAACACCAGCTTTCTAATTATGAAATATTCTCACCGTCATCTTCAGCTTGAATATTTATTGTTGAATACATATTAGTACGCGATGATATTTAATTTTATTGCGCAAACACTTCTCAGACGTTGGAATGTTCTACGATAATTTAATACAAGATAAGAACGTATCATTTAAAAAATATTTTCACCATAATTAACATTAGAGCATAGTTTGTGTTATTATCATATTGCGCAACTGAAATTATCAGTTTACAAAGTTCATTTTAACAGATTATATCGTTTAGCAATGTTCAATAGAATCGTTCAATAGATCGGTTACAGTAGAGTTGAAATTGACAGTTGATTAAATGTGAGAGTATTTAATTTGTATTGTATCAATTTGGACAAATTTGGTTATATCATAGTATAAATTTGGTTGTATCATTGAATAAATTGATACGTTAATGCAGCTAGAATTGTTAATTTGTTGAGAACGAGCGTTTTTTTGTAACTAACCGAGCCTTTTAGCATTACTCAATGAAATCGGTATTTAATCCATGATTTATATCGAAGATATATAAAGTTCCAATCAAACTAATCCTATTAATATTATAAATGCGAAAGTTTGTGAGTATGGATGTATGTTTGTTACTCTGTCACGGCGATTTCGCTGATCCAATATCGATGAAATTTGGCACAATTATTCCTTATACACCGGAATAACATATAGGCTACAGAAATCCTTTTGATTCTACAGGAATAGGATGATACTAAACTAAAACTTAACACGCTACAACAGTTCACGCGAACGAAGTCGCAAGTTAAAGCTAGTATTCAATAAATTTACATATGGACTTATGATATTACGTAAACACAGATGTGTCAAATCTCTACACATTATATATGTAAATAAGGATTGTTAAGAAAACTTTCGATTGAGATTGGTGAGGAAGTATTCCAGAATAAGAATACCTCTGATTTTAATAAAAGATTTACCCAGTACAGTATGTGAGCCTTGTTTACATTTCTAAGTATGTTCCTGTTTATTTCTTTACACACCTCCAACAACACCCTAAAATATTCACAGAAATTGGAACTGACGTACGGGATTTATGGCATATTTCACGACAAGCATGAAATATAAATGACGACATCCGTAACGAGGTTTATACGGAGCAATCCGTTACTGGTCACGCCACCTTTTGTTTTGGTTTCTTGTTTTAATAATATAATCACTATAGAGGAAGGTGTCAGTTAGTTCAATTTCAGACCAATAATTAATAGCTTAGTTCTCCTAATGTTAGATATCCTAACTTTATTTTATACGAATCCTTATTACTACACTACAAAGATATTATCGGAAATCGTATTATCGTAAAATATATGTGTAAAGTATATTGTACCACTGTGTAAAAGACCACTCAGGTAAGTTAACCCGCCATGTGGTATTCGACTAAGTAGAATAGACCACCCTCATTTCTTACTGAGGTGTTATAAAAGGCGACTAAGGTAAGTTGACATCAGATAGGCAGTCGGAAGTTAAATAACTAGCCAAATCAATTAACAATATGTTTAAAATATGTAGTGCCAACCCCTCTAAGAGTGGGATAAGGGCAGGTGAATGATGATCGTATTATCGTAAAATTTTAGTTCAGTAGGTCCAAGCCTGCCCACTTTAAGTACTCGGTGTCTACATATATATGAAAATAAAAATATTACACTTATTATATTGCAAATATCTTTGAAAATCTTTTCCCTTTACGACTTGGAAAGATATTAGAATCAAAGATGAAATGACAAAATATGCTCGAAATGAAATTCTTTGCTTAGTTAACTGTAGTCAAACAGAATGCAAAGTGGTTTCGGTGTGATATAAGGGGCTTCTCATTGGATACTTACGCTTGCCAATCGAGACAACTTTGCCGACTTAATGCTGGTACAAAACATAAGAGATAGCGTTAATAAACTTTATTTAAAAAAGGGTATTTTAAAGCGCATATAAAAGATTCGATATTTAAAAATTTGTATAGTACACCATTTATAATTTAATTGTTTCGTTGTCAGAGATTTCCTAGAACTTGATTTACTAAATATCATTTCATTTTAATATCGGCGTCATGGTTGTATAAAGCAAGACATTTGAAAGCTTTGAAATTTTTTATAAATATTTTTATGTTTATAATCACCTCTTTTAGCAGGTGGTCATAAGGAAGCATCGATAATATAAATCCTAAAATTACCATTTCTTGGGCATCGACTTTTTGGAGGTAAATGTACCTACTAAGCATATGCTTTCCATATAATCCACACCCGGAAACAGTCATTTGGTCCTTGTAAATGTATAAATGTAGTCATGGGCAATATGGAGTACTCGTTTCTAGCTTTAATTTAACCACTATGTATTTGGTAAGATTTACACTCTGAGAATCAGTCAATGAAAAACGTTATCTATTCTTATCGTTTGTACCAAACTTAAAGGAAGCTTTTGAACGATAAAATTTAATACGGGTACCGATGGAAGTTGTGAAGTTGTTAATACCACATCACCGCTTTAAGCCATGTTTATAATGCATTGCGAAATTTAATAGAGACCAACCAAACCCCTTCGCTACCAAAGGATATATTATAGCAATTTTAGGTCCGATGTGAAATATGTCTACGCTATAGCTGTCAGAATTATCGGTTTTATACGTAAATTATATGATTGAAATTGCTGTATCAATAGTTTATATAAGTACCTGATACATTCGAGTATTAACTTCTATCAATACCAAATGAATAATTGCGAAAATGTGTTTGTCAATCTATTGCTATCTATATAATCTATATAATAAAATATATATATAAAAATAATTAGGGGGAGGCCGAAAAAAAGATGGATGGATAGTGTGAAAAATGATATCCATGTGTGTGGAGTGGCACCAGAGTTGACGAATGATAGAGGAGAATGGAAGAAGAAGACATTGTGCCGACCCCACTTAGATTGGAATAAGGGTAAGAGAATGATAATGATGTTTGTCAATATATTTATCTTTTTTTCACATCCAAACAAACCTATAAAAAAATAAGTTTTTAGAGTGTATTTTAACACTCTAAGCAACTCTTAGCAAGGCATGCGAGTGACGAAGATGTTATTGAGGTCAAAAACAGTATTAAATATAAAATAGCGATTTCATCTATAAATACCGTACGTTATGAATGTTATTTGCACTATTACATAAAAAAAAGTTTTATACATATATTGTCAAACTAGGTATTTTAAAATAATTTCACCTAGCGCAAAAGAGCAAACTAACAGAATATAAGATTAAAATTGGAATCCAGAAGTAAAATCCAATTTAGTAATAACTGTCATTATAAATCGGAGCTGTTGTCGGAATGGGCAAGAAATACTACGCAGTCATTCTCGCCTCGTACTTGAGCTTACTGTAAATTACTTACCCCATATAAGACGTCTTAAATTAGGGGTATTTATTTGAAATTCGTGAAAATTAGAACATTTAGGCTTATTAAACACTAATGATAAGTTAGAATTCATTATCAATCTTGTTATTATTTACTAGCATTATCTTTTCATTTTATTACTCATTATCATTATTATCCACTTTATTCGTTATTAAACACTTTTACATATCAAAATCTGCGTTAACGTAAACACATTTCCGATCATATTATTTTAAATTAATATAAACTTTAGTAATAAAAGTTGTATTTAAAAAGTACCGGTATATGCAACTTTCATTACGTATCTTTTCTTCTGCGTAAAACTTCATAATATTGACTGGCCCGTTGGCTTAGTTAGTGATCTTGCCTTTCGCTCCGCGGGTCGCGGGTTCTATTCCCACCGAGGGCCAACATTTTATATAAACAATTTATTTGTTCTCCGAGCCTGGGTGGATATATATGTATGTTTAAGTATATATTTAAAATTATATAATATATTATGTATGTATTTACCAGTTGTCCGTCACCCATAACACAACTATTAAGTTACTTACTTTGAGGAAAGAGGACCGTGTGTTTATTAGTCCCATATATTTATGTATTTAATATTTAAATTTTATAAAGTTATAAGCGCCTCACTAGATTTAGACTCGCGACCTTTACACGAGGGTCACGTAATCTCACCGTTAAGCTATCACGGCTGCGTACTTTCAGTCACAGCTGGAGGCGTTAGTAAAGACTAATACTTTCATTTCTAAAGTGACCAATTCAAAGTAATGACAAAGAAAGACAAAAAAGAATAGTTAACTTTGGTTGTTATGGTGATGCTGGATCGCTCAACTTCTGTCTGAATGCCCTATTATATACTTCTACTACATAACAGCCAAGGCATTATCATTTAGATGAGCGTTTATATAGTGATTTTAAAAATTTCCCAATATTCAACGATAAACCGGCTACAAAAGGTAAGCCAGCTTATGACTACTCTAAAAAAGAAAGTAAATAAAAAAAATTTCGAAGTTTATATTTTGGTTTTGAAATTCTCCGAAGATTGATTGCTACCTTATGGTATTTTTTTATTACCAAGTCCGCGATTGTTAAATTATAAAGGTAATATTTAACTTCTTATTTTGATCAAATAACCTCTTATATACATGGTGATTCTACATAGCTATGGAAAATACAGGTCAGTTATTATCCAACTATATAGGCCTTATCTCTTCTAGCATTAAGGGATTGGAGCTTAGACTCATGCAGCTCCAATTAAAAATTTACAATAAAGTGAAGAATTGTAAATTTCAGTTGAACATGAAAGTTTTTGAAGAAAGTTCATAAGTCTTAGCCCGGGATTCGATTCTGCAAACGCTTGGTAAGCTACACGTGCTCTAACTGTTTAACAATTAAACGTGGCTAAGTTTTCTATAAATCCAATTATAGAATCCCATGGGCTGTATCTAGTTGTAAGAACTTTTTTTTATAACAAAGCAATCGTGTCAAACATTAAAAGAGTGCCGTGGCAATGTCTAATGAAGACGATTATTCTGAGTGGATCCGATATTGTCTATTACCTTTTGTTCTAATCGCATAATCATAAGAAAATGATTATTTAAATCTCAATCTAATTTCAACAATCTTATTTTACATTTTGCTTACGTCAGCGAACGATAATAATGTAACAACATCTTAATACACAGCACAGCCTCCTTTAATTAATTTATATAATTAGGCGTTACTTTGCGGAGATCTATAATTTTATTATTACTTTTGTTTTCCTCCTTTAATTCATTAGTATGTATATATGTAGAGAGAGTAAAAACCCACCACGCTACTCCTACGCGGTTTTCTGGCGTTACTACTTAGTAAAGCACATGACGATTTTGTGAATTTATCTTATTTTGTACCAACTATTTAAAAAAATAAAATGATCTCGTATTTCACAACATATATAATTTCTGTCGAACGGTAGATAGTAAAATAATCAGAAACCTGATCATAATTTCAATGTATACAAATATTAGTTAGTTGCTTCCCGTCTTCAAGCTTAAGAAGTTTGAAAAGAGTGCTGTAGTTAATTCCAGATTACTAGATACTACAACACAAATGCCAAATTATAATGTACATAAGGACTCTGGCAGAGCCTAAAATAGCCCTGTTTAGGAAGTATATGTGGCCTCTCCTAATTAGCGCCATCCTATCATATTTTACCAGCAACCACACATTTTTTCATTTATAGTACTTAACCTTTTTCAGTTCTTTCATATATCTCATAAATAATAACGTTATGGTAAAAGTTCTTGTGAAAATATGAATCTTTATAAAACAAGGCCTACGCTGTAATCAAGCGCCTTATTTCCAAAATTCGCTATCTATTTTCAAGTTTTTTTTGTTATTTTTGTACATCATTATATTCTACAGCAAGTCGCACTCGTGATGTTATATACGTCGAATTACATGTTAAACTATCCCAGATTATGGACTTTGTATATTTTTATATTTCCGATTGACTACAGGGAAATTTTCATTTTACATGTTAGCGCGGAATTTAAAGCTTTAATTATCTCAGTTTCCATCCATTTTGGTCCAGCGCATTAGCCCTGAAAGCATGATAAACAGATAGACTTTGTATATATTGTATTTTATATAATATTATAATTATAATAGTATATATCATAATATGGCTCAACTTAGGGTGAACTTTGAAGAATAAAAAATACATTTTCAGTAAATAAAGCAGAGTAAAATGGTTTCATCTAAAAACGCTCAATCTTTTTCTTTATAAAAAGTGTTTTTAGAGATAGGTTTAATCCTCGTTACTTAAAAAGTTTTAAGAAAGCTCCTTGATAATATTAAACCAATTCAGTACCTAAATTTTTTCTCTGATAACACAAAAAATACTATATTTACTTTTTCTTTTTAAGGATAACATCATTATTTTTTGTTAAAGAAACTGTTAATTTCATTTTTTGCGATAAATTTTAAGTAAAAGTCCCTTTAATTTTTTCTCTCACGACCTTTGATTACATAAAGGGATTTGGCGTAACATTATAAGGTTTTAACATAGATTATCAAACGTCAGATTTCTTAAATAGGGAAACAAAGATTTGACGCTCAGATTAAAAGCGTTATTAACCACAGATTAATTGTACACTACAAAAAAACAACATATCACAATCTATTCATGCAAATTCTATTAAGATCTATGTTTTTTAGAATATTAAGTTTTCATAACTTTAAAACTTCCAATTTTAAATTCGTTGTCATAAATGATGAATGATGAATAATATAAAATGAATATACAAATAATATAAAATTGGAATTAATTAAAAATTTATGAAAACTTCATATTCTAGAAAAAAAAATTATACTTGATAAAAATGAAATGAAATATTGCTAGAAATATTTATTGTTTTCACATTATAAATGCGAAAGTCTGTCTCTCTTTCGGTTTGTCTGTCTGTCTATTACCTAATCTTTCACAGCTAATCCGCTGCAGCAATGTTCATGAAATCATCATCCTCCTGGCCTTAACCCACTCCAAATGGGGTCGGCACTACATGTTACAAACATATTGTTACATAATTTAGCTACGTATTTGTTGACCGGCCGCCTGCCTGTTGTCAACTTGCCTAGTCATAGTTTACGACACCTCCGTAAGAAAGAGGGTGGTCTATTCTACTCAGCCAGATATCACACGGCGGGTCGACTTACCTTAGTCGCCATAAACGACACCTCGGTAAGAAATGAGGGTGGTATTATTCTATTCAGCTGGATACCACACAGCGTAGCAATGTTCATGCAATAACAGTAACAAAATAAAATATAGGATAAAAATATCTTGGTATAGAAATGTCGCAGGTACCATACCTGTATCAGGTAGTATTGTTTAAAAGTTAAATCATAGCATTGTGATGAGTACCTATAATTGTAGGTCACACATGTCGTAAATATTCATTTCTCGTGGTAAAGACAATATTTTAAATACATTCCACATATAACTACACTTTGTTAGGCATGTAAATTGTGATCACTTTGCCAAAACATGTAATAATAAAAAAAGTGTTAAAGCAATTTCTTGGCTTTTGAAAGCAGTGAGGTAAAAGCAAGATCACTTGACATATTTTTACTACACAAAGGAACTTTTGAATAAGTATCGTAAATGGTAATATTACTAGTAATAGAACAAACCGTAACGTAAGCAGATGTTTATGTATTACATTATTACGTTTATGAATTTGAAAAAAAAAGATAAAAAACCAGCCGCTAGAATGAAAAAAAAACTTAACGGTTCAGAAAATATACAACTAAAATAATTTTTAATTATACTCAAGTTATGTTGAATAAATATTTAATATTTCACCTATTATTAATACCGTAAGGCATAAAGTTCATTCATTCATATGTAAATATACCTACCTATATATGGAATATTTTCATATATTATATATAAATTTTGAAAATTTAATTTAATGTAAAACACCTTCCCACGTTCTTTTGCTATAATCCGATCACCAAAGGTTATCTGTAAGAGATTGCTTACAGCAATAGCAGGCGGTATGCCTTTGTACAGTGCAAACTTTCCTCTAACCTACCTACCCTAACCTAATTTATGATTTTTGTACAAAAAATATATATATATATTTTTTTTTTTTTATTTATTTATTTTACAACAATGCACATGTACAATTATTGTGTCCCTGGCTCCCAAGCTAGTTAAAACTGTATTTTGGGAACCAGTGCCCACCTTAACTTAGTTCAACTTATATATGTACAGGAGTAAAAAAAATGTATAAATTACGATGACAAAAATTTTTACAATTAATAAGGAAAAAAAAGGAATTTGTATAAAACTAATAAACAACATTTAAATGTTATTCATCAAAAGTAAAAACGAAAAGAAAAATGATTATGATTATGAACGAAAAGAAGAATGATTATGAAAATATTGATTAATAAATCGATCGTTTTCCTTAAGAAAAGTCAATCGATAATTGACAATATTGTACATAATATAGTATCATAATATAATCTATGAGAATATAGTAGATTCATAATTTAACACAAAATTTATTATGCTACCTATTATAGCATATTATTAAAGTTTTATTTGTAGTATTTTATGAGCGTGAATATTTTGAAATTGTTGAAAGCTTTCAAGTAGTCCTATTTATCTTTCAGTTTGACTTCCTTCTTAAAGGTGATATAGAAATAAAATTAGCAACACACGTAATTTTTGAAAATTGAAAAAGCAAAGTTGCGGTCAACAAGATTCTGCTTATGAACGATCTTCATCAACCATAAATTTGTAAAATAATAGTTTAAAACTAAAAATAAAAGAGACGTGAACAAAAGCTTCATCGTTTGTTTATTTTTCAAAATGTCTCTACACATTTGATAGATAGGCGGATATCTGTCATAAACTACAAAAATATTACCTGACAGTTTGCGTCTTTTCAATATTTTTATGGTATTGTCTCAGCTTGCGCTAAATGCAATTAAACAACTTTCTTTTATTATATTTTGTTTAATATCTCTGCTAACGTTTAATATACTAAAATTTAAAGACTAGAACGCAATTTTTAATTTCTATTCTATTTAGTTTTCCTAATCAAAGTAATTATTACCTACCTATTAAAAATACTGATGATTTAAATTATCTTTAGCAAATACTAAACAATATCACAGCACACACACTTAGGCCACATTTATTAATTGATAGAATTTTGAAGAATATTTATTAAGATAGAAATAGGGAAAAAGTTATAATTATATTAAGGAGTTGTATTTTAATTCATAGAGTTAAAATTTCTTAATATTTTAAATTAGTTTGAGTGTTCTTTTTTTCACTTTATTAATTTTTTAAAATTTAATGTCTTGAAATTCATTCATAGTCACTATTTGTCAAGCAAACGAGCACGTGGGCCACCTGTAGATTCGAAGATTGAATGTTTTAATTTTATTTAAAAATTAATAGTTGTTTTAGTCATTCAGAGTAGTATAGACATGTTTAGGGTGAAGAAAGATTTTTGAAAAATTAGATTGAAGAGCGGAGGTTAAAGCGACCACCTCTTACGCCGCACCGAAAGCTACTGAGCGTTAGCCCGGCAACCGAAATTCCGCAAGGATATCCCAATTTATTTCGCAACTCGTTGGCCAACTTATCGAGAAATGTGTTAAATAAGGCCATATAAAAATCATGGATATATTTAATCTAATGTTTCCTTTTTTATGAAAATAAATATGTAATTATTCTAATATATTTATGGTAAACTAATTTATGAGCTGCGTGCTGTTTGACCGATTTATTCTCTTTATTTGCATAAACACCGTATAAAATTATGTTTCATATGAAACAATTAATTACGGGTGTGGTGTGTCTAAAAATATTCTGATTTACGAATGTGCGTGCAATAGTTGATAATGTTTGTATGTGTTAATATTAACACATACAAACATTGGAACGTGGAATTGGTTTGGTTGGTGAAATTAGAAAAAATTATCAACAACTATAGCATAAAATGTTTGTCCTATTGTGACTAAAATGACCATATAATATTGAATTGTATTCAGTAGGCGGTAACGTTTTGATCGGAAAAATTATTGTGGGTTTCATAAGGGCAATGAAAATAAAGCTGAACTCTTAATGTCGAATACATAAAAATGTATTTCAAAACTTATTCCTCTTAAAAAAACACTTGTAACATTTCTTGGTGAAAATCTTTAAAAGTAATTCTGATGCATTGTAAAATGCGACATCGGTGCACCTTTGAGACTTTTCTAAGTTTAAATATAGTGCCTGTGTTAGTCTTCTTTTATATGTTCCAAATCGAGCAACTGTCTTTGTTTAACAAATTCCATGTTGATATCTGATATCAATGTAATGTTTCATTCGTCTCAAAGCACTCGAATTCCTTCTTTCATGTTACCAAAACTGATTGCATGTTATTGAAAACCTGTTTTCATGTTACTAGGGAAAGAGGCTAGCAATAATATCTCTTATATTATTGCTAGCCTCTTTCGCTAGTCATTAACTTCCATACTATTTGACTAGAATTGGTCCGCCGCCCATACTATATGTAGTTTTGGCGGTTGAGATGTGTAACTTACTTTGTATATTTAAATACAAGACACATATTATATGTAATACATACATGATCATACACTAATACTGATGCACAAAGACACATATACGGTTTCATGATGCAGCACGTTAGCAACACGAGAGCCCTTGGTGAGAGTGTACGGAAGTTACATGTGGTTACTTGTAAGTGCGTGTTTAAGCCTGTACTATATTCATACAACATTAGTTTTTTGCTGTGTCTATAGTGTAATGTATTACACAGCAATCGTGCGTATTGGTCCCATAGATGTCAGAAGATTGTATAGATATAATTCCTATCCATATATATTCCATTCGAGATTTTTTGAATATCATTATTATTCTCATGCCTTTATTCCATTTTAAGTGGAGTCGGAACAACTTGTTATAAAGATGTTGTCACATGATTTGGCTAGGAATTTTACGACCAGCAGCCTACCTTACGTCAGAACACTTTTCGTACCTTAATTACCTTTTGCGACACCTCAGTAAGAAAGAGGGTGGTCTATACTACTCAGCCGGATCAACTTACCTTAGTCGCCTTTTGTCAATAGCGTCGTTTGATTATAAAATAATATATGAATTATATATATGAATAATATATGAATGATTATAGCCTAAAAATATACATTGAGGTTAGATAATTAAGTCAGATATGTAAAAATTTAATTATGTAGAAAATGTAAATGATAGTTTGTAAAAGTCATGCCATTATTAATATCCAACCATTACTGTGTAGGAAAGTAATTGCCAAAGTTTGAATTTAGCAGTCATGAGAAATAATGAGTTAGTCTTAGTGACTTTTTCTACACGTCACACAATGGTGACGCAAGTTCGATACCCATAGCGTAATCAAATTTTTGACATTTAAGTGTCACCTAGTGATCAAAATTCTTGCAAAATGTTTAATGGCTGAAATAAATAATACTTTGAATCATAATTATGATTATGACATTCTTTAAAACAAGTATCTGGGTGACCAAGCCTTACTCGGTAATTTTTTTTAAAGAAAACTCTCCTCTTTTAAAAAAGGAGAAACTTGAAAAAAAATAGCGTTGGGTAGGTGGGGCTAGATCCGGAGTATTTTCATTTATTTATTCAGCTTGTTATTCACTAAGCTATCACAACTTCACAAATGACAGCTAAAATATCATTTGCATTTTATTCTACATTTAACATTTTTTCAGTGCATTTTTTCATTTTTTCAGTGAATGCAAGGATAAAAGAATTTATTTTAAATGAAACCTTGCTGAATGATGAATTTCATGAAAATCGTTAGAGCTGTTTCCAAGATTCTTATGTTTCCGTCAGCGTAATTTTCGTAAAAAGGGATACAACGTTTTTGTTTCACGTTTAAATATTTGAAATTTTTCAACATTTCTTAATTAAAATCAGGTTTTTTTTATTTGCATTCAAAATAATTGAAAATTTCTTAATTCAAATCAGGTAAATTTATATTTTATCCAATATACAGTAAAAATGGAATTTAAGTCTAGATGAAGAAATACAGCCGAATTTGAATACCAATGAGCTCATCTGCTATCTGATTTTACCTAGTAAATGGAGAGGTTTTTTCACGCGGCAGCAATGCGGCGAGCTTCATACCGAATACCATTTGAATTTTATTCACATTTGGTCCTTTTGTTTCGGTCGCTCCGATAAAAGAACAAAGAAAATTTATAGCTGTGACAACAGATACCTTTATCTATGATATATCAGAACAATCTTTTTGCTTCAATGCTCCTCGCTAAGACTTTCGATAACTGAAACAGAAAACTCGATATCTCGGGTAAAATTAAACGTATATGGAAATTTATAAACACACTTTTATAGATGATTTTAAACGCCATATACTTTACTATCAGATAATATCACATTACTTTATTATTGACTTACAATGACAAACTAATTTATATAAAGTTTTTAAAAAGTTACATCGTGTGAAATGCATTACTTGGAATATTGTAAAATTAAAAAAATTTATAAAATATTTTTTTTTTAGTTTTGTTGTTCTACGTACAACATAATTTTTTTTTTAAATAATGGTTATACCATACATTATGCATGGCAAACTATAGTTGTTGTAAAATATTTTTAATGTTATATATATAATTGTTTATTATGTCTGTATAGACATAATAAACAATAAAGACATCGTGACATTAAAAAGATAAAGTTAATAAATCGATAAAGCTGACGCATTAACTTAAATCTAGTTCTTAGAGTAATAAATTTTGTAGTCGCCAAACGCATTAACTCTGCTACGAGTTCCAAACATAACTGCACATTTTATTGTAAGAGTACTACGAAATATCGGGTCATATATTAAAACAAGAAACACGTAGCAAACTAAACTTAGTAATTAACGTTAAATATTGCGTAGAAGTGCTACGCATTACCACGGTTACGTATTGCGACCACGACTATTTTAATTGGTTATGTATATAAAATATCGTTAAGTAAGTAAAATGTCGTTTAATCAGTTAATACATAATAAAATATCCTTTGTAATTTTTTTATAACAACCTACTCATTAAAAGTTTAGTTTGCTGTTATAAAGTCTTTTAATTATTTTTAAATACTTATGTAAATGTTTTTATAAACACTCTTAAATCATCAACATTAATTTAAACTTAATACATAGTTTATACATGTATTGTTATAACAATAAATATATAATCGTTATTCGAAAACAGAGCAAACTCTACTCACGAAACTAATTTATTTAAGTATAAAGGATAATACTACTAAGGGCTTTTCAGAAGAAAAATGAAACTACATATGCCCGTACCCAGAAAATCACATTTAAAAAAGTGATTGAAATTTATGTATGTTTTATGAAAACTTTACTAAAATACTTTATAAAATTTTACTTACTAAAATTTACTTTACTTTATAAAATTTACTAAAATATTGGCTTATATCAATTGTTCTGTTAACAATACAAGACTGAAAATAATCGGCTTAAAGGAGTTTGTAAAATTATATTGCCGCAAAGGGAATTCTGCAGTAAATTTTAATCCCGTTGTAATCCTTTATGATCTTATAACAATGAAAAATCTAAATATATTGTCTGTAACTTTTAATGCCTTTACCTAAACCTTTATTATTATTAACTAACTGTACCTGCGGCCTTGCCTGATTTTGATTCCTGATTTGAAATTTTTTGGGACAGTGTCAGCTTATTTTTAAGTAATCTCTTTTACAAAGATTTTAATTTGTATTTAAATGTTTTTGTAGTATATATTGTATGTGTATTTTGAATACACATTCATGTATTGTTTAAAAGCCTTGAATAATGATGTTGCGAATTTTATAGGTCATTACTCAGCATTACAATATATATTATACTTTTTGAGGGTATACAAGTTTCTTTCAAGTAACTTTCTCAATGTTAAAGATTGAAAATGAATTGACAGGATAATAGAATAGTTGAAAGTTTTTGCATTATGGTCGTAGCTACTTTCAGTACAAGCTTAATATTCTGTGTTGAATTTAAAAGATAAATGTTCATTTAATATATACTTTATATTTTAATAAAAAACATTGAACTGATTATTTGCTATGTCTTGGCAATACCATATTTATCACTTTCAAGATTTCAAACTAATTTGTTTTTTTTGTGTTTATTAAATTTTTTAATCATCCATTATTATTACAGTTAATATTAATTAGCATAACATATTTTAAAGAATACAATGTAGCCGGGTGGTATCGGGCTGAGTAGAATAGACCACCCTCATTTCTTACCTAGGTGTCGTGAAAGGCGACTCAGGCAAGTCAACCCGCTGTGTGGTATCCAGTTTAGTAGAATAGACCAATCTCTTTCTTACCGATGTGTTGTAAAATACGACTGAGGTAAGTTGACGTCAGGCAGGCGGCCGGTGGTAAAAACGCAGCCAAATCATGTGTTAACATGTTTATAACATGTTGTGCCGACCCCACTTAGAGTGGGATAAGGACTTGTTTTAGGGAAAATGTGGCGTAGAACTGCTACGTCAGTGACGTTATGTGCTACGCTGACACTGGCTACAAGTATGATATAAATAGTGTTATTAATGGAAGCTAATACAAAATCTAAACATAGAAATTAATAACAAACACAACACAAAATATAGAAGAAAAAAAATTGCAAAATTATATAGCTTTTTTACCTCTGATCTTTGAAATATGTTTTTGGGTAATATTCAATATTAATATTTGTTAACTATTAAGGTACTCTAATATTGAGAGGTCAAATAAATAAATAATAAATAAATTCTTTATTGTATAACCATTTTAAATGATACAATTCAATGTAGCCATGGCTTCTGAACTAGCGCTAGCCGTGTGTCAGAAGTCAGTTTCTTCCCCTACTTATAAATACAAATTTAAAACTGTTTAATTGTAAATACCTCTTAATATGGATTCTTGCTAAATCGTCAAAATTATTTTAAAAAATAAAGAAAGCAATAAAGTATAAATTATTAAATTAAACTGCACTAGTTATTTGGGTTTTGAATACGAGTATATAGCGACAAATCAATGCGTTATAGAGATTTAAACCAATAATTAGGATGAAAAGAGCAAACGCTAATAACAACAAATAATATCGGTCATTGTTGTAGGGAAAAAACCTTTAACAATGGAACGCTAAATAAGCCAAATAAAAATGGGATATATGAGGCCGTATCTTAATTTTGCCAATCAGAGTATTTATTGACGATCCTTTGGAGGGGTAATATATTAACATGAATTCCCACTTAGCTTTAACAATCGACCCTAGTGTCTCGCACAAAAATAATTGGATTCAATCTCAAATATCACAATAAAATACTAAAGAAAAACATCTTGTAATGCGACACAGCTTTATCAATAAGCCCTATTTATATATCACTTCGTGTTCTAAACATTTGATTAAATACCATCATCCTCCTACCCTTATCCCACTCTAAGTGGTGTCAGCACAACATGTTGTCACATTAGTTGGCTACCGGCCGCCTGCCTGACTGCCAGGTAAGCTATTACCTTAGTCGCCTTTTACGACACCTCGGTAAGAAATGAGGGTGGTCTATTCTATACAGCCGGATACCACACGGCTTTAAAAATTTAATTAAAAATAAAAAAAATAAAAATTATTTTTGTAATACGATTGATTCATAATTTTTAACGAAATATAATTTAATATTGAAATTAAGACGAAATATTTCTATTTAATTCAATCGTTATGTATAAAAAACCCGTGTAATAAGGTCAAACGCTTTCTTCATTGATAACAAAATTCTAAAAATATGGTACTATAAACTTTATCCTGTAATCTATTTTAAATAATTACCAACATAAAATTAAAATTCAGATTCTATAGGGACGAGTACCGCTTATAATAGCAATAGCGTAAAAATGACAGTGTTAAAACTCCAAATAAAGTTTAAAATGTAGGATAAATATAATTTTCACTTATAAATTACGTTAAACGAAAACGAAATTATAATATTCGAAACAAATACGATTTCTCTTTTACTAACTACAATACATAAGTAAATTTTTCATATATTAAATTTCTTTAAACTTTTCAAATATTTTTTAAAGTTTTTTTAGAAAATTGTAAACACATAGGTACGCATTCGTGTAAAATTTACAGGTATTCACTGTTGTAAAGTAAAGCCTGTTACTGTCCCACTGCTGGGCATAGGCCTCCTTTGTCTGTTTTTTATAGGAAAGGATTGCAGCTAAAACCTACCACGGTGTTCCAATGCGGATTGGTAGGTTACACATATCCCCAGAACTCTCTAGAGACATGCAGGTTTCCTTCACCGAAAAGCGTGTGATGAATTGCAATTATCATTTAGACAAAATTATAACATAAAAATTTATTCCTGGAAAGAGTCTACGGTCTCACCACTGGGCTATCACAGCTTTATTCACTGTTGATGCATAAATAATTTATACAATTAGGCGTTACTTTGCGGAAATTCATTATATAATGTAACCATCATAACATTTCCTTTCCTAATCTACTGTCACTTCTAAGCTATGTCCATTTTAATTCAGTTTACGATTGGTTTATGATCAAGGGGCCGTGTAGAATGAGAGACGGATGTAAAATTTAATTGATTATAATTACTTTGACGTGTGCCAATGACGAAATGGAATATCATTGTTATTGCTTTTTTATTATCTAGATACTTATTAAAAGCAATTACAAAGTCTTACTTCGTTTGTATGCCTATAGGAATTTAAATTAGGAATCAATATGAATTGATCATTCAAAAGGCTCGAGATTTATAATATATTTTTGACCTTTTTGTACAACTTTGATGACAATGCAATAATATGATAGAAACATGGTTTGCTCTGAAGCAGGAGTCTCGCTTTAGACGCCCTATATCTAAATAAGTTAATAATAGGAAACAATATCTTTTACCCATGCAAATATTTTTCAAGGGTATTTGTAGATTTAATTATCTTGATCTTATCTTGATTATAACTTGATCTTAGTTTTACAATATATAAACTTATATTTTCTCGAAAATGGGATATACAAATTGCAATTACGCGAGCAAAAAGTCATAAATAACAAAGAAAATTATATTATACAATAAAGTTGTTTTTATAGTTTCATTCTAGCAATATATATGTACATAACTTTTCGGTAGACATAACTTTTCGGTGTTATGTATTTTATTACCTTTTTATTTATTTATTATTTAATTAAAATTATTTCTACCATGAAACCGCAATATATATGATACTTTCATATTTTCTAATATAATTTGCTACTGTTTCTAGGAGTAGCGTGTAATTGAACGACAGTCATGCAATTAATCAACGTTAAGCAAACTGCGGTACGCCACTTTATCCGATCAAATGCTGGATTAGTGTGGAAATAATTCGTGTTGTGGTTTCGAAATTAAAATAATATTGGGCGTATATAATGCGTGTGTGTGTGTGTTATAATTTGTACACATGTATGTCGAAAATAAACACGCCGCGCAAATTCAGATTATTCTATATGTAATGAAATTTCTAAAAATTATGCTATTGTATTGCTATTGTTGTAGACACATAATAAGCAATTTAAAATATAATTGTGCAATGTAGTGGTTTTAACTAGTGTTCAGTCTTACCCATCTGCTGAAATATTTAAATTTTATTTAAGTTATCTCTAAACAAAGTTAGAGATAACTTAAATAAAATTTAAACTTAATTAACTAATGTTATTTTAAACTGTATTTATGTATAAATCTGTGATTCCATGATATTAAGAAAAGAAGTACTGGATGACCGAGCCATGCGTGGTAATTTTTTTTACTTTTTTTATAAATAAAAATGAAAAAATTACTTAATTGAAGTCGGTCATAACAGTGATCCCGGGTATTTCCACTTCTTTAGTCCGCCCGTTCACCATTGAGCTATCACAACTTTTAAATTGACAGCTAAAATTTGATTTCTTCTTGCACATTTTAGCATTTTATCAATGCCTGAAAACAGAAATAAAAAGATATTTTTTTTAATGAAACCTAACTTGATTTCATGAAAATCGTTGGTGACGTTTCCAGAAAAATATATACATACAAGATTAACTCTTTTAAATATTAAAGATGCTATGATTACTAGTGAACTAATAAACATAAAATAAAATAAAACTGAAAATGTTTTTTATTAGCATGATATCAAAAATAATAAAGGCTTAATTGAATTACCTCACTATTTGTCTTTAGTGATAATGTCTAATGGAAATAATTCTTAAGCGCCAAAGATGGCGCCATAGGTGCTTCAAGTATGATTGCTTTCAGCTCAGCTAGCGGCAGTATTAAAAGGTTTTTAGGATCATTTTTCACGGTGTCCCACTTTCTTTAATGGATGAATGCATATTCAAAATTGCAGCTTTCATCGTCTCATTGCTACTTTAGAAAGATTTTGCATTGTGAATGTTCCTAAAATATGTTGGAGTCGGGCAACTTTTATCTTTAGTGCAGTAAGATTGAAATATTTTTTTGACACATTTATATTAATAAATATACAAACTGTGTCACGTAACACATATAGAACTTATAATCTGTGGTATAGTTTTGTTCTAATCTTTTGTATGTTTACAAATTTTTCGTTATATTTAAGTATGAGTTTAATAACGTAATGTAGATTTTGTTTGTGTATCGTTTTAATTTTTAAACTTATATAATTACACCTATGAATAAATGAAGAAATAATATTTATGTACGTTTTCTGGAAAGCGAATTAGCCAATATGAAAAAAAAACATCGCTTAATTTTTTGACTGAAAAAACTTAAAACTTGAATTTATTATTTCTATATAAGAGAATTAAAAAAGGAGAATTTGAAAGAGAGTGTTAAACTTAAAAAAAAGAAAGAATTCATATTTTTTTATCTATATATTTCGTTGTTTCTCATAATTGTTTTGTGAAGTCATCAAAATAATATTTATAATTTAAAATACCTCTAAACGTGTTAATTAGAATTGGCATACGCAAAAACTCATCAATTGTTGTCAACAATTTTTTGCTCACAATGTTTTTCTCAGATTCTTGGATTGAAATATTTTTTATGATTAATGTTTGTTTGCTAACTTAAAGGAAAACATTAAAAATTTCCCATTACGTTGTTCCGTAAATAAACCTAAAATTATTCAAATTGTTTACCGGGAAGCTTTCTTAATACGTCTGAACCAACGCCTCCGGCTTTTAATAAACAATGTAGATTAGAGTATTGTCTGAATAAATATCTTTTGTTCTGTGTAGATCTTTATCTGAAAATACCTCTTACAAATTCATTAATTAGTTTATATAAATATTTTTTGCAATTTATAAATGATGCTAATCCTTAACCAATATGTACTCTATATAAGTTAATATATTTATAAATAATATTTTAAAGTCAAAAAAATTTATGGTAACAATGCAATGCAAGATTTGCCAACATCTTCGCTCGCATGTAAATCAGTGTCACAATTTTTTTCTTAAAAAAAAAGGCTTTAAAATATAGAAGAAAGCTTTAAATTTTACCGTTTTTGCAATAATTTTATAGCTGCTCCTTTCGTATTTTAGCGTGATGTTATATATAGTCTATAGCCTTTCTCGTTAAATAAACTATCTTACACTCAAAGAATTTTTCAAATAGGTCCAGTAGTTCCAGAGATTAGCGCGTTCAAACAATTAAACCAACAAACTCTTCAGCTTAATATATTAGTATAAGATTATTTTTGAACTAGCGTTTCACTATCATAAATCTACATGGGTACACACACCGGACATTTTTCAACCATGCAATCTAAACTAACAAACTCGTGCTGCTACAAACATAGTAGATGAATAGCATACATTCAAGTTAGATAGGAGGCGGTAAGGTTTGTAAACTGTATTACGCTGCGTATAGCTCCACCGGTACATTTTAGTACAAAGTTGGAAATTGCACTACGTAAACATTGGAAGTTCGAGAACCATCAGTTGTTGACACAACTTTTTTTTGCAGGAACTTTTGTGCATGTATTGAAACCTAGTATAGCGAAATGGTTGATATCGGTGATGTGTGATAGGATTTTGATTTCTGTTGCTTTTAATATAATCTTTATAACAAATATGCCCCAGTTTTGTTCTGGTTATATATTAGCCATAACTCCATACTTACAAATAATAGTAGTGGTAGAACTACTACAAAAAATACAAATAAAAAAAACACTAATTGCTATTCACTGGCCCATTGGCGCAGTGGCTAGTGATCGTGCTACCTCCGCGGGTCACTGGTTCGAATCCCGTCAAAGGCCAACATTTTCTATAAATCTATTTGTTGGTCTTTGAGTCTGGGTGTATATTTGTATTTAAGTATGTATTTAAAAAATTATATATGTATATATTGTAACCAGTTGTTTCTCACCTATAACACAAGTTTTAAGTTACTTTTGTTTTTGGACGGACGACCGTGTGTGTAAGTGTCCCATATATTTATTCATTTCTTATTTATTTATTTATATTAGGTCGATATCAGTCCTATTTCAACATAGAAAACCTGAAAAGAAATACTTAAATACATTTAAATCTTTTTTAATTATTTTCATTTTACGTTAAAAATATACTTGTATATGTATTATTTATATATAACTAGCGGCACGCTCCGGCTTTGCACGGGTATAAAATATATATCCCATGTCATCCAGTGAAAAAAAATGATTAAAATCGATCCAGCAGTTTTGATGTATATTGTATAAGTATATTATTAAAAAACTGAAATCAAACGTTTGTCTCGTACCCTAAATATCTATTATTATTTTTGAAGTAAAAAACAAAAATACATACCATTAAATTAACAAAAGTCGAGTTGCTTTTATTCTTTTTTGTTCTTTAATTACCTAGAATTACATACTTTTGTTTTAGATGTAAATTTTTTTGCAATATAATCTCAGCAGATGTGCACTAGGATTTTACTTTATGAGTTTCTTTTGTTTGCGATATGCTGATGAATGGAAATGGAAGCGAGCATTGTCTTCTTTTCGATATACTGCACTTACATTTTGAAATTAAAAACTGTGTCTTTTGATATTTCATTTTCATTATAAGGCTGTTATTTTAGATGAAAATAATAGGAATTATAATATATATTAGTGTTTTTCTATTTATTTTTAGTTGTGAATTCATTTATTTGGTAATATATATATCGTCATCCGACTGCCCTTATTCCACTCTAAGTGGGGTCGGCACAATATGTTATAAACATGTTGTCCTACATGATTTGGCTACATACCAGTATTTTATGACCGGTGCCTGCCTGACGTCAATTGACCTTAGTCGTATTTTACGACTCCTCGGTAAGAAAGAGGGTGGTCTATTCTACTCAACCGTATACCACACGGTGGATCAACTTATCTTAGTCGCCTTTTACGACACCTCGGGAGGAAATGAGGGTGGTCTATTATTCTCAACCGGATACCACACGTCTATGAAATATACATATATTTCGTAATATTTATAAATTAGTATTTACTGTGTATTAAATTTATATCATATGTATATATTAAAAAATACTGATATTTATCAACGAAAGCCTGAAAACATCTACAGATCACATTTCTTCACGAATTGACCTAAAATAGACCGTGCCTAGCCTACATCTTCAACGGAAATACGTCATTACGCCGTAATGGCCACCTCTCTTCCGCTCCAGTTAAATACCATGCAGAAACCTAATAGCTATGTTAACGAACTGACTACACTTATTATACAACGGAAATATTAATAAACATAAAAGTTATATTATTGAACTCTTATGAATAATGAAATATGTCTCTCTCAGAATATCTCTAATTATATATAAAAATCCAAGACACACAGCCCGACTAGTCTTTACTTATCTCTACTACTCTACTCTACTAGTCTAGACTCATCCGATAAAATAAGACGTGAGTATAGCCGGAATCTATACATTAATTATGAATAACATTCACGATTGTTTAAATTCAAAAATATCATGTCTCTACTGTTAACTGTTGGGTAGACCAAGGAACTCCTAGTTCCCTGGTCTACCCATTCTTGGCAGCATCATCAGGTCATGTCTATAAAAAACATGCATTGTCATTGGAACAGGACCAGTATATAAAATTTCAGCGCAATCGGACAAGGGCATGAGGGTAAAATTTAAGTTTTTGATTTGATATTTAATTAGTTAAGATTGCACCTTCCACATACAAGGCAAGCCAAACAAAAACTTTCGAAAAATAATACGTAGGTACATTATTTATTTAAAAAACTTTATAACGTATATAAGTTTAATTTTAATTAAAAAATTTATTTTATTTTATATTTTATTTAAATAAAACTTGTTAATTAAAAAAACATCACTAATGTATGTACATCTTTATGTAATGTAGTTCTTATTTCTTCTCGTACAAAATATTTATTTTATATAGATGTGGCTTAAAATATATTAAAAAGACTACATATAGGTAGACTACCTTTTAGACATCCCTAAGAAATAAAAAATCTATTTCTGTATAGCGTATAAATTGTGGTCGGAAATAGACATTACTGCGTAATGGCTGACTTTCCGCTCCCGGTTAAATATCACACCCAAAGCGTTATAGCTGCGTAAATAATGAACTGGTTGGTTTTTCTATTACCACTAATGTACTGTGTGAACATGAAATAGATGTATTGCCTTACCATTTTAATAGACCAATATGCCATAAATATATTACAAAAATATGAAGTATAAACCATAATACAATTAATTGGGATCCAGACTATTTACTGGGTTAATAATAATGTGCTATTGAGATTGGAGAGACACTTTTTTGAGAGCTTGTTATAAATAAAAATAAAGGTAATTAACTTAATTTTTATTTAAAAAAAAATAGTATTTAAAATTTTTATATTTAAAATTTAATTTAACATTATTAAGATTTTATTATGTGTGCAATCTAAACGACTACATTGTTCTAAAAATTAAGACCTGGTAGTATCCCACAGTTGGGTCTTTCTCCTTTTTTGGATTGAAGGTTTGGGAGCTCTACCCACCACGCTACTTCAATGCGGATAAGTTACAAATAACTCAGGAATTCTCCAGAGATATGCAGGTTTCCTAATGATTTTTTCTACACCGAAAAGCGAGTGGTAAATTGCAAATATCAATTAAACCCATTAGTTTTAATAAAAATACTTACTTTTGCTTGCCGGGGTTTTGAACACATACACCTACCTGTAGCATACACTGAAATATATTCAATACCACTACATTAAATCCGTTGATATATTCCACCTGAATTTGCTTAATTTGAATTTTTTTATCAAATTGTTTGTATTTTTTTACATTCGGGGAAGTAAATATTATTAAACAATTTATTTCCTCGACACTTCCCAAAGACTCATTTTCTCGGCTCACTGATCAGAAGACGTTAATTAAGTCAAATTCTTCGCATCAAATAGATTCAATAATTAAATTTCTGAGACCCATCGCTTTCATCGTTGACCGAAATGTTTAATTTTATACGTAATGAAATTGAGCTTGAAGCCACGAGCCATGCGATATAAACAAAATGAGACCTTGGAGAAAAATAAACTTTGTAAAGCTCTAGCTAGCTTACAATAGCTACACATAATAAAATCAATAAAAGTATGAAGTATTCAGAGTACCAGGATGACCGAGCTTTGCTCAGTAATTTATTAAAAGATATAAAAAGATGCAATATAAAAAAGAAAAGAAAAAAATGGATGAATATATCTAGTACTCTTGAGACGAGTCACGACTTCGTGAAGTTAAATTATTTATAAGCGTCTTTTTCAAAGACCTTTTAGCCATTATTAAGTGAACAGGTTAGGTAAAAAGTCAAATATTTTATCAATAACATAAAAAAAACAATCAAACACTCATTGGCATATATAGCAAGAGCCCGTGAACCCCAGACCTTCGTCATTTTATAAAAGTTGAAAGTTTGTCAGTCCATGCTCCCAACACAGGTAAGAACGATGGTAGATTATGAAAATTGTGACTATGACCCACTGCTTTGGGAGATACGCACTACTCAAGGTTGCAAAATGCCGATCTAATTTCGTGAAATTATAAAGTGTGATTTTTTGGTATTACCTTAAGAATAATATTAAAAATTACACGTATATGTGTATAACATCACGCTAAGTTGGATAGGGGCGGAGCAGCAATAAATTATAGGGCAAAAAAATTATTGCCCCGTCCAACCAAAATCTTGACAGCTATTTGTCTGTAAGCTTATCATAAACTTTACAGAAAATGGGTTCATTATTAATGTTTTTCGTGGCCACAAATGGCAATTACCCTGTCAAATCACCTAGTCGGTATATTTATTATACCTTAAAACGACTAATCCTATTAAAACTAACTGCATAAATTTTGAAATTTGCTGTAAAATAAAGCATAAAAAATAAGATTTTGTCTACTTCTCTCTCCCACTCTCTACTTCTCTATCTTCTTCTTCTTAGAGACTAGACCCACCACGCTGTTTGTAATTATTGGAATGTACGGATATACCATGAATTCTTCAGAGATATGCAGATTATTCACGATGTTTTTCGTCACTGAAAATCATGTCATAAATTTTGAATATCCATAAGGAATATAAATTATTATACAATAACCTCATCCATTGCTTATACCTAGTATAAAGTTAAAGGCTTAAAGTATAAAGGCAAAAACTTAAAAAAAAAACTATTAGAAATGCTTTCAAATACCAATAGAATATGGTTGACCGAAATCAACTTTCTTGCTCAATGCTTGGAGTTTCTATTTAATGTCCTTGGAGATAGAAGTTTGACCAGTACATTTCTAGCGGTCGTAAACTAATTCGTGCTGAGAATTTAGTTTAGTTCATTTAACTAAACCTCGACAAAGAGCGGATCTTGAATAAAATATTTGTTATTCATTGTAAGTATACACATTTAATTTCTTTATTCATTAAGTACTCATATCCACAAGCAAAAAAGGTACTCTAAGCTGCGTACTTTACTCAATTAGACAGCTAAAAGAGAGTTTTTAAAAGCTGTAGGTATAATTATTTAGAGCTATTATACAAAATATAATAGTTAAAAATATTCTCCACTATTTCCAAAAGTTACCTTAATTAATTAACAGTCTGTTTCCCAAGGCATTTTGGAAAATTTGGATAAAATGAATACTATAGGTCTATAGCAAATTAAAAAATGCACGCATTGGTATTCTGCCATCTAACACAAACATTGTAAACTATGTGTCGGAGATGGTTTGCTTCAACGCAAGGTAATTTACGTGTTTTAAGATAGATGGCGCTACCTAATATTTTCGAATGCTGAAATATAAAGAGCTAACTAATATGTGTATTTAAGTTTTTAAGCTAGTATGTATATTTTGGACAATGTTTCTACAATTATATATCCTACAATTATATATATAATAGAAAATAATAAATACAAAAAATTCTAGGCTTATCCAAAGGGAAGCAGGATGTTGGATGGTAAGTTATATACATAACTAAAAATATTTAGAGAAGACTTTTGAATCTCTGAAAAATTTATCACAGCGACGAGTAACGTCAATTGTCAGCACGAGAGCACTTTTAAACAATAGACAAGAAGGCACTCTGTACTCAAGTTAAGCTAAATTCGAATATTCGAAAGAACGAAATTTCATGTTTCAATCTGTAATTACTTGATATCTCAAAATCTGAGTACTTCCGAGTATAATAATACTAAGTGAAATTAGTAAGGAGAATTATTTAATTTTGTATTTCCGAGATAATATTAAATAATAATAATAATAATAAATATTAAATAATAGCTAAAAGCTTCTTAAATTTCATGATTTATATTACTACAGAAAAAAGTCCTATGAAGTAAAACAAATGAATCTCTTTTAAAACAAAGTTGGTTGAAAGCCATCGTTTTAATGAAACAGATTTTATAGATATGTTGTCACATGAATTGGCTAGGTATTTTACGACCGGCCGCCTGCCTGACCTTACCTTAGTCTTCTTTTACGACACCTCTGTAAGAAGAAAGAGGGTGCTCTATTCTCCTCAGCCGGATACCACACGGCGGGTCAACTTATCTTACTCGCCTTTTATGACACCTCGGTAAGAAAGAGGGTGGTCTATTCTCCTCAGCCGGATACCAGACGGTGGGTCAACTTACCTTAGTCGTCTTCTAAAACATCTCGGAAAGAATTGTGGGTTGTCTATTCTATTCAGCCCGACACCAAACGGCTAATAGAAACTCCTAAATATATCTATTTTATCTAAAGCAATTTTGTCCAACAAGATAATTATATCGAACTATCTAATAATATGTGGAGATTTAGTTCAGTTACTTCATGCGAACATCTCGGGCTTTGAAAGCTCTCTACTAATTTGAAATTATCGAACTATACTATATAACTTGTAGGAATCTTGGAGCACTTGTTTTATATAAATAACCATTTAGGTTTACTTTAAGGAAAAATATTTAATCATATAGGGTTATACTATACTTTGAAATTTTAAGGTTTGTGTACTCCTTAAAAAATAAGAAAAAAGAGAAGATTTGTGAAAAGAGAAGTGACATCTAAGTTTCACGCGTTCATTCGTAAAACAAAAGAAGAGGAGTAAAACAAACTTGTTTTTATCTTCCATTCTACATAGTTTTCAACACTCTTTATTCCCTTTTTTGAAATCTCCTTTGGGACAATTGCTAGATCTTGTTCTTAAAATCGATTCGGTAAAAACGTATCCCAAGAAACTAAACGCTGTGTGTATAAAGTGCTGATGCAAGCCTTTGTTGTCTGTTGTAATATAGTATTCCGGGGAAAGGAGTCTAGAAAAGTCCGCTCATCAAGTTTGATCGCCAATAATAGAGCGATAAAAAGTCCTTAAGGGGTTTTGATTACTATTGGCACTCAGCAAAAAAAAGAATTGTGAATATATTGTACCTAGTATTATATGGACGTCAAGATACAGCGAATCCAATATTTGAAAACAAAGCTAAGTAGTAGTGTATTACACAAGCAATTTCGATCCGATGCGAACATTTATGTATATTTTGTTTTTTGTGTTCACATTTTAAGTTTGAAATATTTTTAAATGATTTTTTTTAAGTATTTCGCAGTCATGCATTATTTACATATAGTTACATCAAAAATACATCATAAGTGTAACAACGCAGCCGTGTCGCTACTGCAAGCAAGCAAGCCATGACATCACATCTTGCCACAGCCTTTCGCGCCATTTTTGACGTGGGAGATGTGACAGCCGCTGTCATTAGCACCTAGCCCGCGGATAGCGGATGAGAGTTTGCTTTGATTTCATTTTAGCATTTTTTTATGAAAAGAATAAAACTGATTTAGAATACTTCTTTTATTAATACAAGTAGTTTGGTTACATAAGCATTTGATATTACTATTCGAATATAAATTGTCAAGAAAATAAATATTTCACAAATATGCACGATTTTTCAGTGGATTTTATTTTTTCGTTCTTATTATAGTACCACTGAAGTACATCTAATAAACGTCTCTGGGTCGAACAAATAAGTATCTAATATTGTCATCAATCACTGGCAGGTACAGTGGATATATTACATGTGGGTGAAACTACCCGCTTGATTGTAGTAACTGGTATTTTGTGCTGACCTATTTGACATGTTTGAGAGCTAAAAGTGATGTCATTGCTCTTTTGTCTCGAAACCTAATTATATGACGCACCATAGTTAATTGTTTAATGCCAAAAATCTGAAGTTCTATAATGTCAATATAAGCTCGTTTTTTGTTTATTGACTTAGCATACAATTACAACGTTATTATATTAAGTAAATTTCAACGTTATTAAATCTAATATAAATCCTATAATGTTATAAACAATATGCAAATATTTTGTATCCGTGTAACTCCTATGTAAAAGTCAAGTCAGCGGAATATATTGTGGCTATAAATTTTCATTTCTATAAATAATTTATGATAACATACTTCACTTTGCAAGCGCAATAAAATTTATTGTCAATAAAAAACGTTGTAACAGTTTTCTCAAAAGCGTTTGATAAAAATACTCAATGTTGCTATCATACATTTACAGTTTAGTGTTTTTGAGTTTTTTATATGTAAAATGTGAAAATGGAACAGATAAAGAAAACTTTGAATATGTCGTAGGGGTTAATGATATAGCTTCAACATTAGTAACAATACTTGCGGTAGATGATGAAGATCATCGAATAAAACAATTAAAAGATAAATTAAATTCAATAGATCGCTATGTTATTAATAAAGATAAGTTCGCCCAGTTTTTGCATAATGAAACAATTAAATCTGATTTAAACGAAACAAATTTTTTCAACGCCTTAAATGAGTCTGATCACTTTCTTTTGAAATCTGATACTAAAAATTTGTATCTAAAGCTGAAAGAAAATATGAACAGGGACGATGTTATGAGGATTTTGCTGAAAAACGGTAAAAGAAACAAATTATTAAGGTCAGCTAGAAAAATGATGAAGAATTTTTCTGGCAACCAAGACATTGTAGATGAAGTTGCTGATACAGTACTGGACAAATTCATAGCTGAAATACCGAAAGATAACCATAAGTTCAATTTTAGGAAAGAAGATAATAAATATTGGGGTAATTGTTTCGTTATAATTTCTTATAATATAACATAGTTTATAAGGATATATGAATTTAAGTTTTTTTATTTGTAATAATGTTACTGGTGAACTTAAACATATAGAAGAACAAGTCAATTTTTGAATATACAAAAATTCAATTTACGTCGTCGTTATCGTTAATAATGGATGAGCATTGTAGATCATCCTAAAAAACAATCACTATGACCGTCGAAATGTTAAATCAGTACATTTAAAACTTTTAAGAAAAATGTTGTGTTTCACAATTATGTAAAAAAGACTCAACTAATCTAGATGAATTTTGGCACTGTTGAATAAACTAAATGAACATAGATTTAAATATTCTTGTTCTCAGTATTTAATTTCAACCATAAAATTCGCGAGCAGTAGTTTGTACGAAATAAAATCAAACAAAACGTCTGAAAGCTCAATTACTAAGTCGTCGACTTAGTTTTGCATACCGATGTGTGCGGTTTTTATATTTGTACTAGCATTTACTCGCAACTGCGTTTGCTTGGACTGTTGTCGCGTGATAAGTTGATAATAGACAGCGCTTTTCAATGTCAAGGTGTTTTGAGAATAATTGTTCTAAATGTGATCGAATTTGGTTCAGCGGATTCGCCGTGAAAGAGTAACTAACATACATCCATACTTGCAAACTTTTACATTTATAATATTAGTAGGAAGTAGGATTGGTAGGATTAACAGATATAATGCTATATTTTTTGGTAACACCACTTGTTTAATATGCAGTATTTGCTATAAATTATATTATATTTAAAACAATAATTTTCTTCAATTCTTCCAGATCCTCAAGGTGAACTTGAAGACTTGAAAGAATTCCATCGTCATGATGGCCGTCGAATATTCAAGGGAGAAAGAACAACGATTCTGTACTATCCTTTTATGGTATCCGTACACGTTATGGGCAGATTTTGGTGTGGAGGCGTTATTTATTGGCATGACCTGGTTCTTACTTCAGCAGCATGTTTACAACTGTATGTACGCTTTTATCAAAAATGAAATATAGATAAGCTATAGATTTTGTTCATATTGGACGATAATTTAAGAGCAAGAATCAGTCTTTCTATTTTAGGCCATGTTAGGCCATTAAGGTAAGTTGACCCACCGTATGGTATCCGGTTGAGTAGAATAGATCACCCTCTTTCTTGCCGAGGTGTCGTAAAATAGGACTAAGGTAAGTAGACGTCAGGTAGGCGGCCAGTCGTAAAATACGTAGCCAAATAAGACATAAGACAATATGTTTATAACATGTTGTGCCGACTCCACTTAAGAGTAGGATGAAGGCAGAACGATGTAGAACCAGTCTTCTTAATTCAAATTTATTAAAATCAATGACTACCATGCTTTCAATAATTCGTTATATTTTGATTGTTTACAAAATATGCATTGCAGGATGCACAACAATCGATTTTTTCGTGAAAATCCCAGCGTGTTGCGAGTAAGAGTTGGCAGTAACCACAGTAGAATCGGAGGAGAAATGGTAGAAGCCCTTGAGGTATTTTCTTACAGATATCACAAAGAATACATTAAATATCGTTGCAATAATCTTTAACAATAAACCTGTATCCTGTGAACCTGTAAACTTTGCACGCAAAACTATTACTTTTCTGTAGCGGAATATATGATACTTATAATTCCGTATTATAATCATTGTTTACACAATACGAAGTCAAACAATGAATCTGACAATACTTGGAAGATAATTTTTTCTCATGGAATTATTTGATCATTTTATCTTACCCAAAAAATACGCAAATCAACTGATATCTGATAACTTCGATTGAGTATGTATTAAGCTCTCACGTGGAAAATTAAAAGATTTCTTATTGATTATTATCAAAAATCCTTGCGCTCCACAAAATAATTAAGATCAAAATATTAATAGCAAAGACAATCAGACTTATTCTAGTATCAATAAAATAGGACAAAAGAGAAATAATAATACCATATGTCAAACTCATTTATTGAAATAATTTCGTATGTATGTAACCTTTTACAAATTTCTCAATATTATTGCTAAAGAATAAATCTAATATCGCATATTGTTGCTATACCAAATTGAGGGAAGAAAAATAAAATTTATGCATAAAAATTCTTGAAAAACACTTTAAAAGTCTTTATATTCATGTTTTGTGATTTTTTTTTCAATACTTACAATTTATATAACTCACGTCATAACATATCAAGCTGGAAAGCACGAAATTAAATCATGCAACCAATAACGAAAAAGTGAATGGAACATCTCAAGTTTTGAAAATCTCTACTGAATATGACGAACATCATTGTTAATAATCTCAAAATCTAAAGTTTGTTTTATGTTCGAATTATATCGAACAGAATTTATAAAAAAGTTCAACTCTGTAAAGTAATTAAATTCTATAGTAATTATTGTATATAACATATTGGGATGCAGAAGAGCAGGTAGGTGATATGTAAATGACATCACAATGTTCATCGCTTAAGTTCTTAACCAGTTAAATCTTTAGATAATTAAGAAATGGGTAAATATAATGCTTATTTTTTAGTTACTCAATATGTTTTAGGTTTATTTCCACCCTAGCTACAACCCACGCACTCTTCGACATAATATAGCCATCGTTCGACTGCGTCGCCATCTTTATTTTAATTATCATCGCATTCCAAAGATCATTGATATATCTCATAATGGTTTCGGGCTTGCTCCAACTTCTGAAGTTTTGGTCCTAGGATGGGGTGTCACAAAGGTAAAACATGAAAATATATTTCTATAACATTATTCTTTCATGATTGATATCGAAATATAGTATGAAAAAATCATTTCATTTGTTTTTCAAATTTTTCATTTATACATTTGATGTTTCAGATGTCTCAAAAGCTAGCATATGAACCAGTATTCCTGAATCGGAAAATTCTACCAGTGTACCCAAATGTGTTTTGCAAAGAAGTTTATGGAGAGTAAATGTTTTATATTGATTGTTAATTGGTTTATATACCAGGTAGAAAATTTAATAATAATATATTATTTATTGCTATTTCCAGCAAATTTATCTCAAGCACGATGTTTTGTGCGGGTACATTTACTACTGGAGAAGGTGCATGTGATGTACGTTTATTCAAATTTTTGGTTTTATCGTCAAAATAATAGATTTTGGCTTAAAAAGTCAGTTTGATTGCCGTAAACGTATTTTTCGTAAGCATTAAGAAAGATCAATCAAAATTACAACTACCCAAGAAGCTATGCGAAATATCCTTGAAGACAAATAACGAACAAATTAAGAGCAAATTGGATTGCCTATAAACTTATCTCAACAAGAGCCTATGGTAATTTATCAGAGTATAAGGGCTTTGTGTAGGAACCCAAACCCCTTTTGGCTAAGCCAACCGCGTAATTACCTGTGCACGGTAAATGGGCATTAAAAATTATGACTAAGATAAAACAAAGAAAGAATAGACTGAAGGCGTCGATCTAGCTGCAAATTATATTGCTGAAAATCATACTGTGTAATTTATAGTTCTCCACTTTTGGGATATCGATATACTTAGGTATTCATGTCATATTAACAATTCTCCTTTAAATATAATTTATAGCATGATGCCGGTGGACCAGCAGTGTTGGCTGGAAAACTAGTTGGAATAATATCATTTGGGCCATCGATTTGTGGGTATCCCAATACTCCTACCGTGTTCACCTTGGTCGGTGCATATGCTGATTGGATCGAAACCGTCAACGAAACCGTACGTAGTGTTATACTTATTAGATAGTTTGATTCAATAGTTTTACTAGACACCGATTGGTTGCAATATGATAAATATGTACTTGATTATATTGGTAGATGGTTATGTATGATGACACTATGATCTCTCAGCGGTGAGACTCTTTCAAGGGATCATGGATTTAAACCCATGCAGGAACCAATGAGTTTCTGTGTTAAAACTTATATGTCTAAACTTATAAGTCTTAAAACTTCTGTTTTTTTTATATCGCCAGAGAATTCTGGGGATATATGTAACCTACTAATCCGCATTGGAGCAGCGTGGTAGCTCCAATCCTTCTCTCCAAAAACGGAGAGAGGAAGCTAATTCCCAGTGTGGCATAGTAACAATTTTCATATTATTTATTTTAGTTTAAAGTTTATAAAAAAATAACAAATAAAATAATGGTTTTGAGCTTTAAGCTTTGCTTTTGAGATTTGTCTTGGGTTCACGCGCTTTAACCGCTAAGTTTGACTCGCGGGAACCATTTTAAATTCTTATAGCGTTTTCTTTCTGTCTTTATTACATAGAGCGCTTTTAATTTTTACAGTCAAAGCTTTACCTAAGGAATTTTGTCACTGTCAAGATAAACTTTTAAATCGACTTTTACTCTCAATAGCTTTAGGAATAAATTGTTCGAAGGATTTTAAGACTTTAAAAGATTTAAGGAATGCGCGTTTTAGACTGTTTCTACTAAACTATTAAAAAGAAGAATTGGCGGGAGGTAATAATAATGGTAATTGGGGTTTTTGTTGTCAAGAGAATTTGTTATCGTAATGTTATTCATTAAGAACGAGACAGCCAGATTGATAGTTAGTTACGATTTTATCTTCTCAGAAGCTATCATGAAAGTACAATGTTTTCTCTTTTCAGTAACAGTGACAAAACGTAGGGTATACATTAAATTTTAGACGTATTATAAGAAAAAGTGTCAAAACTAAACATACTTTATCGGGTCAGTTACGATGGAATGAGATATTAACCTCACACTAAACTTTGCGACAAATTACTTAATTTTTTTGGAACAAAGTAATTATTAATCGTTGGAAATGTGAGAGATATATTATAATTTAAAACGCTACTTGAATCCGCTTGTCGGTGTATCTCACATAAAATTGCCATAAATTTTTGCTAGAGGGGCCGTGTTAACGATTGCGTAGAATAAAAAGCGTAAATATAGAGACCTAAATAAGGCTATATTTGTGCTATTTAGAGTAGAAATGCCAAGAGCAACGTATTCAGGATCTTTTGAAAGCGTATTTTTCAATTTGATACAAATAAAAAATTATTTTGAAAAAAAATTAAAAGATGTGGATCCCTGGTGCCTAGTTTATGGAACAGCTCAAATAGCATTCTGAAGATAATTGCTAGCAGATTAAACCGCATATACGAGAGAAATTAATGCGGTTTTTCAAGTGGAATAACGCAGCAATGATTCGAATTAACATACGCCGTGTGGTATCCGGCTGAATAGAATAGTACCACCCTCATTTCTTAGCGAGATGTCGTAAAAGGAGACTAAGGTAAGTTGACCCACCGTGTGTTATCCGGTTTAGTAGAATAGACAACCCTCTTTCTTACCGAGGTGTCGTAAAATACGACTGAGGTAAGTTAATGTCAGGCAGGCGGCCGGTCGTAAAAACGCAGCCAAATCATGTGTCAGCATGTTTATAACATGTTGTGCCGACCCCACTTAGAGTGGAATAAGGGCAGGAAGATGATGATTCGAATTAACATATATATATAATAAATAAGTGTAGCTTAAGTACTAACATATTTATGTAAGTTTTTTGGTGTTACTAACCATTTAATCTGAGAATTTGTTACACTTTTTATAATAATAAACAAAATAAAAATGTTATATATTGGATATATACGATATATGTTTATGTCTAACCAAAAACAAAATATTTTACTGTCCACTGTAATAAAACTTGGGTGGGCTCTCTTATACAGGACCATAAATAATTTACTTCTATCGCTTATAAAAAGTTAATTCAATTGAGGCGGTGAGTGTTATGTCCGTATCGTAACGTACCAATAACGCTATTTTAGGATCAAAGATAACCATAAGCAGTATCGATAAAGATCTTCTGCGCGTAAACATTATTAAGGTTTTTTAGGTTATACAGTATCGATTTCATTCGCCTACTAAATACTAAAGGCATTTATTTTTCTATTGAAAGAAAAAATGAGACCATAGCATATTAACTTTGATAAAGTCTAATAATTTATTGAAGCAGGCGTTACTTTGTGGAATTATAACATGTTATAAACATGTTTTCAAATGATTTGGCGAGGTATTTTACGACCGGCCTGCCTGTCATCAATTTACCTTAGTCGCCTTTTACGACGCCTCGGTAAGAAAGAGGGTGGTCTATTCTACTAAACCGGATACCACACGGTGGGTCAACTTACCTTAGTCGCCTTTTACGACACCTCGGTAAGAAATGAGGTTGGTCTATTCTACTCAGTCGGATACCACACGGCGGGTCGACTTATCTTAGTCACCTTTTACGACACCTCGGTAAGAAATGAGGGTGGTACAATTCTATTCAGTCGGATACCACAAGGCGTGCAACTTATAATTAATATTATTTTTTTTTCATTTAGATGCCAGGCTACTATCGCGGCAAGAAACGGACTACAACTATAGACCCCTTCACTTTCTTCCCGGATATGAAGCTTAAGAAAAAAGGGAAGATTCTATCCGACACGGTTCCAGAAGTGACTACTACTACTAAGATGGAGACTACTACGCCTACAACAGTTACAACAACAGTCCCTTCATTAAGACAAAGAAATGAATTGAAAATGGCTGACGATTCTGATATGGAGGGATTTAGTATTGATTTAAAATAAAATCGATGAATGAATTGTATCTTTCTATACTTAGCTTATTGAAGGTAATTTATCTTTCAAAAGTAATAATAAAATTATTTTGCTATATAGGATTATAGCAAAATAATTTTATTATTACTTTTGTATTATGGATCTCCGCAAAGTAACGCCTAATTCTATAAATTAATTTATAGTATATATATATATATATATATATATATATATATACACTGTTTTTGCCGTAAAATGTCAAGTCAGCGTAGCTTATTCGGGGAACGAGCGGTCTCGAAAAATGAAATACCTAGGATCGAGCCCCACCTATCCAGTAATTTTTCTTTTTTTTAAAGTTTTTTTTTTATTTTGTAAAAACTACCGGTTAGCCAGGTACTAAGTATTTAACTTGTATCAGAATATATGGGTTTGACTTTTGGCCGATAATCTTATATACGAGTATGTTTTTCTCCGACTTTTTGACATAATTCATGAGTTCGTTAATTTACCGGCGGCTATGGGTAGTACAAGGTAAAGAGGATTTAGTAATGTATTAAATGTATGTTTTACTATATTTATGACATTAAAAAAATCCGAGCGTTCTGGAGTAATCAAAAAATTCTTTAAAAATTATAAAATTGTTCTCAGCCGATTGTTCGTGTATAGTATGCGTTGGGGAATTACATGCCTGAACGTTTCATTTTCGAAAGATAATCGGATTGGCCGGGATTTTGTTTCTGATTAGATTTTATTAGTCGTATGCTTCTAAATATTTCTATCTGTGCATTTATATATTCTGATTAATAAATCTTACATGGATTGTTGGATATGGTTTAAGGGTATTTAATACGTCAACAAATTGACGACATAAAATTATATGCTACGCGCATCACAATAAGAGTATGATAACTTGTGACTAGCAAGGCTCTGTAACCCAGGTACTAACTTTATAATATGTCTTGGTAAAATCTTCGTAGCAACCACCTTGTTTCACTCGCTCCATGTATATAACCCACCACAAAAAGATAAAGATATTTTCTAGCGACGCAATAAATAATAACTTATTGTACTCGCTGGTCAAGGAATGTTAGTTTGTTTTGAAACATGATATAGAACGTGTAGTATCCGGCTGAATAGAATAGACCATCTTCATTTTCTACCAAGGTGTCGTAAAAGGCGACTAAGGTAATTTGAAGTCCGGCAGGCGTTCGCTCGTAAAATGTTTTAAAACATGATATAAAACATGTGGTATCCGGCTAAATAGAATAGACTACCTTCTTTTTCTACTGAGTAGTCGTAAAAGGCGACTAAAGTAATATGACGTTAGGCAGACGTCTGGTCGTAAAATTACTAGCCAAGGCATGTAAAAACATTTTTAAAACATGTTATGCTGACCCGACTTAGAGTGGGATAAGGGCATAAGAATGATGATAAAAAAGAGAAAAGGTCCTCCTTCAAAAGTATCTACAAGAACAGCGATTAAAAAAAATATGTTGCAAATATAAATTTCTTCAATTAAATTCCGTTGAACCCGCAAACGTCTCGGCAAATGTTCTACATGGAGGCAGAAACACTCAGAGAGATAGATCGAAACACTTAACGATGCGGGTAACACCGCTATTAACTGCAGAGCACTCGTTAGTTAAATAGAGCCTATTGTATGTACATACCACATCCATCACCAATGCCAATATAAATTTTATAAATATGGAGAATTATTGCAAAACTCTAAAAAATAAAAGGAAATACAAATTTGAGGCATAAAAGGCGACTAAGTTAAGTTGACCCGCCGTGTGGTATCCGGCTGAGTAGAATAGACCACCCTCTTTCTTACTGAGGTGTCGTAAAAGGCGACTAAGGTATGTTGACGTCAGACAGGCGGCTGGTCGTAAAATACGAAGCCAAATCATATGACAACATGATAATAACATGTTATGTCGAGCCCACTTAGAGCGGGCTATGGGTATGAGATTAATGGAGAAATATTGCAAAATACCAAAAAAAAAAACTAAATACAAATTAGAATTACATTAATTTAGTGGCATACCTAATTCCTGGCTGTCAAAAGATAAAATTTATAATTAAAGTGACATATTAGAGTTATTGATTTACGCCGTGGTATCCGGCTGAATAGAATAGAACCACCCTCATTTTTTACCGAGATGTCGTAAAATGCGACTAAGGTAAGTTAACCCGCCGTGTGGTATCCGGCTGAGTAGAATAGACCACCCTCTTGCTTACCGAGATGTCGTAAAATACGACTCAGCTAAGTTGACGTCAGCCAGGCGGCCGGTCGTAAGATACCTAGCCAAATCGTGTGACAACATGTTTATAACATGCTGTGCCGACCCCACTTAGAGTGGGATAAGGGCAGGAGAATGAGGATTAGCTATTGATTTAAAATTGTCGAAATAAAGAAGAGTAATAAATAAGAGTATTATAAGCGTTTGGTATACATTTTGTAAACCTCGTACATCTTCATAAAAAAAATGATTACAACTTAACACAAAGTATCATTTATCAATCGTTTTTGTTCACAACATCGTGGACATTGTTTCGGAACACCACTAAGAAGTATGGGGATGACAGTTGCAAGATCTATTAAGATGATAAATCACAAACAGGAAAACTGGTCGCAGATCCATTGTTCTAGTATCTTTATTACACAGTTAGAGGGGCAATTTGGTAATCATTTTTAAAGATTGTTTAAGATTTCTAAACCTTTTAACCGCGTGGTATCCGGCTGAGTAGAATAGACCATCCTCATTCCTTACCGAGGGGTCGTAAAAACGACTAAGGTAAGTTGACCCACCGTGTGGCATCCGCCTGAGTATACTAGACCACCCTCTTTCTTACTGAGGTATCGTAAAATACGACTAAGGTCAGTTCACGTCAGGCAGGCATGTTGTGCCGACCCCACTTAGAGCGGGATAAGGTCAGGACAATGTTGTTTAAGATTTCTAAAATTTTATTGTTTTCTATCTATCTAATATTTTTAAACGAGCATTTCTTGTATTGTATGCTAAGTATTTAGTAAAGTGATCGAATCCCAAAAAATTGTTTTGTGGGATATTACAACTCGTGAATGTAAACGAGACCCATAGCTTGGAAAAGCAAGAAAACACTAGTTTTTTTAACAGTTCGTAGCGAATTGATCCAGAGGAAGATAGATCCTGTATGTTTGGAGGCGATCGGAACATTTTTTAAACTCTATTGTGAGGGGAATTCGAAACCATACTGAGCCACAGCAATGCGATTTGGAGAGCTAGTAAACTAAAGAAACTAACGACTAAATATATAAACTTTTTAGGAGCTTCCATCCTATTGCCAATTTAATTATGAATTCATAACTATCAGCACAAATTTTAGTTAAATACCTACATAATTAAATCTTAAGCTTATATTCAGGTCAGATACGAGTATATATGGATCGTGTAAAAAAAAGTTGAAATATGTCAGCTACATTTCTGCGGAGAAATCGCTAAGCTCTCTTGTGCAAGAAGCGAGCTAGTCTTCTGGTCATTTGATAAACGTACGATACGAAGCGGTTGGTCGCTAAATGACTTTTTACACTAAACTTAAAGCTTTTTTGTATTCAGGTCTTAAGAGCAAACTGTTGCAACCAAAAAACTACAATAATTATTCGCAAAAAAACACTTTCTTTTAAACAAAAATGCTAGAAATATTGGTTATGACACATTACGTTATATAAATAAGTTAAAAAATTATATAAACTAAATAAACATAAACATAAAATACTAAGTATTACTGTCTAAGTATTACTATAATTGACATTTCGCCTGAAATGTTTAAAAGTAGCATTTCAATTAAGTACTCTGTAGATAGCCAATATATTGCGTATAGTAACAGTTAAATATTTCAAATACAGTTATAGTCCTCCGAATAGTTGAGTCTATAATATAGAAAAACGTTGTCACCGACAATATGTTGTTGAAAAAGAATAAATGTATTGAAATCTAAGAAAATCGCTTCTTATTTATTGATTACTAGCTGTGCCTGAGGCTTCGAGCGCGTGAAAATCAGTGTATTTAATTGCAATTTGAACATAAAAGTAGTTATTGTGATTTAACCGTAGGAGATAGAGACATGCTGTCGCGGACTTTTTTGTAGAATTAAAGTACGTCTAAAATTCTTTGGTACATTTCTTGAGTATATCTATGTTGGATTACGTGGCGTACGCGGCTAAAACTTCTAGCAAGCGAGTTTTATTTTTCAAGTACCTACACAACCTCTTCAATACAATATACATAAATCCGTGATGCACTATTAATCTAAACGTTCCGGAAGAATCGCACTACCTTTCAGTAAAAACCGTGCAAAATCTGTTTAGTAGATTTTGAGATAATTGGTCACATACAGACAGACAGCTTTAGGGGACTTTTGTTTTATAATAAGTATAGATATGCTCGTAGATATAGAAGTGTAAAGGGAAAGTATCGTTTTTATAAATACCTCAGTATTTTATTACGGTACATATAAAAAAAATTCAATAACATAATTTGTAAACTAAATATATATTACGTTCTTAAACCTTAACATATTATAGCAATATATTCTAAGGGTCGGTAGAGCTCCTTAAAAGGAATGTCACTTAGCACTTGATGGATTTTCGCCACTTGGTTAAAAGAAATTTTAAACTAAAAGCATGCTCTTATTTATTAGGGGCCTGTCCCAAATATACCTTTGCTATAAATACTACTTAGTTAGTACTTAGCTTACGTGAATGATTTGAAATATTGATCGATGATGATAAATGAATGATATGATGAAATGAAAAATAAAAAATTAAGACCATATGCAATAATTCATAAGTACATTCCAAAACATTTAATAAAGTTTCCATCTTTGTACTGTTGTGGACAAGTTGTAGTTACTAGCACGAATTTAATACTACATATTATAAAAAATACCGTTACGTTATATTATTTAAATCAATTTTAAAATATCACTTTCTTACCTAAGGTACTACGCCAAACCGTTAGGTATATGATCTCATTATAATGAAGTATGACTTGACTGACCTGTTGGCGCAGACCTATCTTCAGCTACGGGAGTCACGGGTTCGATTTTCAACGAAGAAAATATTTTAAAAAAGGACTGTGTTGGTTCTTCGAGTTTAGGTGTATATACATATATACAGATACCAGGTGTCCGTCACCCATAACACAAGTATTGAGTTACTTACTTTGGGGATGTGACGAGCATGTCTAACTTTCTTTTTTTTTCGAATATGACAAATGCTGTTAGCCCTAATGGCTTTGACAGCGTCACCGATAAGACGGGCGAGCGCAGAAGCATCGCCGAGAAGAAATGGATAATACAAGCGGGTGCATTACAAGCACCCGCCCTACAGGGGGCGTCGCCTTAAGGATGTCTCCTGCGAGACCGAACCTCGGCTTAAGGCGGCGCGTTTTTGGAGGGCTGCATCTAATAAATGACTTGGAAGAAGTCTGCGTCACGGCGGCCGCGGCAGAGGGCTGCGACCGCTTGACACAAGCAAGCGGGGACCTCGTCTTCGCCGGCGAAGACGCTGTTTGTGTAAATGTAGTGTGTATATCTTGTTGGATGCTGTTATAGCATCGTCGGGGTCGTTAAGGACGCTCTTTGGGCGCCTGTGAATCTTATTGGGGTGCCTGAACACCTTATAGTTGGACGCGGCCACTATAAGGGGGTTTGGGTGGATGGACGCTTTTTCGAAGTAAGTCGTCGAGAATCGTCTGAAAAGATCGGCTATCGTGGGTAGGTCGAGATCTCTATGGAGGTTCACGTTGCGCACGAACCACGGACAGCCAGTGGCTGTACGCATGAATCGATTTTGGTTTTGAATGTCTAACTGTCCCATATATATATATATATATATATATATATATATATATATATATATATATATATATATATATATATATATATATATATATATATATATATATATATATATATATATATATATATATGCCTTCGACAGTAGAGTAGAGTAATTAATAATAAACGATATACAATAAAAGCATATGTACCATTTGAATCAACTCATGATTTAGCTTTTTAGCTCGCGTAACTTAATATTTGGTAAAACTAAAACAATTCATTGATACAAGGCCCACTAAATGAAATTTAGAACTCATTTATGAACTGGAAGCAATTACCACTCTAAACAAAGTTACAACGTAATTGCGTTTTGCTTAGAACAAACTTGTTCGTTGAATATTTACGTATGCAAATAAGGTCTTTAATATGTATACATTTGGGCTTATATTTATACAACAGAACACATATATGAAGGTTTAGGTGTAAACTTTTCCACAAGACTGAGTTTCCAAGACGGATTAATATGAGTCATATATGAACTTCAATCATACATATTATAGTGAAGTAAAGTTTGTAGAATAGAGATTTGGACTATGAAACTTACACACACTCAAACTAAAAGCTGGCTGAAACATCATCCGAGTGTCCAGAAAAGAATAAAGTTTGCTCATATAACCTCTACTCCCTCCTAGAATAGAGAAGTCTCACTCCCCTTGTGATGAAAAATTAGCCTCACAGATTAGTTAAGTTATCTGTAATATAAAGTTCTCTACTAAGCGCATTTCGCCTTAATTTCTAATACCGTTACGAAAATTTATTTACACCTCTATTCATGGCATTTATTATTCATGTCTTTGTATATTAATTAATCTTAATATCTATATATACGAGTATTATAAAACAAATTCCCCAAAACCTGTCTGTATGTGATCGATTTTCTCTAAATCTACTGATTAGAATTTTGTACAGTTTATACTAAAACGTAGTCCAGATTTTCCGGAAATGGTAGGTTAAAGATGGTACATTACGGCTCTATGTAAAATAAACTTTGGTTTTGGGAGATTAAGTCGCGTGCGCCGCTTCAACCAACAGAGTTACACTGAAGTAATGTACTAGAGAACTGTAGATCAACAAAAATACTGCAAAAAGTCCGCGATAGCATTGTCACTATCTCCTATGCTTACCTCACAATAACTACTTTTATGTTTTAAATTTATTTATTTATTATGACAAGCACTTTATATACTTATTAATACACTTCATCATAGGGCAAGTTCTAAGTAAAACACTTTTTAAGGCGAGTACAGCGTTATCGTAAGAAGTTAGGTAGAAAAAAAATTTATTTATATTTATAAAAGGAGACAAATTATACAGGAAATATTTATAAAAACTATTACTTACACGCTAGGACTATACAAATAATGCCCACGTGGAATGGTTACAAGAATGCTGGCAGCGTTTCCGCGCTGAATCGCTTAGCTGATTCTTTGTGCGTGTAAGTAATTTAAGATAGATATAACTTGTAAATTTTTGTTATAAATAAAAAAAAACACTATTATTTAAACTTAACAAATTTCAATTCTGAAAAAAAAATGCCACTGATTTCCACACGGGGGAAACCGCTGCCGCAGCTAGTTAACAATAATTACTATTTTAGTAAAATTTCGGTCGTTTTTAGATTAAAAAAAAAATAAGATACTTTGTTCAAATTCATAAACCGGTCACGGGCTATTAGGTACATCGTCGTTGTCAGGACTCCAATAAGCGATCTCTAGCGATCAGGGTATTCAAATTGGAAATGTTTTATTCAAGCAGCCTTTTTCAAGTGCCTTTGAGTCGACACTTCTGAATTCAGAAAATAGGTTTCTCTAACATCTCATAATCCTTAATCAAAACACAGTTTATTCAATCATCAATTAAATTGTCCAAGGTTGCCAGTGTCATTATCATCCTCCTGCCCTTATCCCACTCTAAGTGAGGTTGGCACAACATGTTGTCACATGATTTGGCTACTTATTTTAGGACCGGCCGCCTGTCTGGCGTCAACTTACCTTATTCGTATTTGATGACACCTCGGTAAAAAAAGAGGGTGGTCGATTCTACTTAACCGGATACCCCACGGCGGTTCACCTTACCTTAGTCGCCTTTTACAACACCTTGGTAAGAAATGTGGATGGACTATTCTACTCAGCTGAATATTACAAGGCGGGTTAAATTACCTAAGTCGCCTTTCACGGCATCTCGGTAATAAATGCGGGTGGTCTATTCTACTCAGCCGAATACCATAAGACATATCCGGTTACAAAATGAATGATTTAATAGCTAGACGTACCACCGAGTACAGATTTACGTGAAAAATATTTATAGAAATATAACCTTCTAACTTAAAATGCTAATATAGTACAAACGAAAACATTTATTATTTAAATCGATTTTATATTTTGAAGGTTGTCTGGCAGATTATAAAAATATGTGCCACTTTTTTGCTTTCATAGTACGCTTTATTTATTTTAGAGGGCTGGTAAGCTAGCAGGTAATAATTATTTTATGTTTATACATAATTTAATCTCAAGGTTCAGTCTTTATAATTATTTTAAATCGCCTCACGATGTTCGTTTTTGCGTAATCTCCGACGACGTTAGAGTAGGAACGTATTATTTTGTCCGGTTTCAGTTTATTATTCTTCATTACTTACGTGCATTGTCAAGTACTTACCTGAAATGTAAAAAAGGACATATTAATAATTTATTTGACATAATTCGTACTCATTTAATAATTTAGTTTTTTTTTTAATTTGCCAAATGAAAGCAAATAAACATCATAATGTCATCATCTATTCTCATATATTTAATTTGACACCATTTTTTTTTATTGAAAAATACCTATCTTAGTGACTAGAATGTTCCATTATTCGGTCGCCAGAATCTCTACGATTTGTTAGCAGGGTACACTGGGGCTAAATATTTTTGGCAATTGGGAAGATAGAACGTAAGCCGTGTGGTATCCGGCTGAGAAGAATAGACCACCCTCGTTTCTTACGAAGGTGTCGGAAAAGGCGACTTAGGTAAGTTGACCTGCCGTGTAGTATCCGGCTAAATAAAACAAACCACACATATTTCTTACCAAGGTGTCGTAAAAGGCGACTAAGGTAAGTTGACCCACTGTGTGGTATCTGGCTGAGCATTTATTTCCAATGTTGTGCCGATCCCTCTTACTGGGATAAAGGCAGGAGAATAATGATCGTGATGGGAAAATAGAACGTGAAGAATTTGCATTCAGTTTTCACATCCCCTACTATATTTTAAAATGTGGTCAATAAATCACGAAATATAACGGTTTGCTTTATAAATGCACACGCAAAGTTGTAGTTACGATAATAACCTATTACCTTGTCTCTTCACTGATCAAAAAATAGAAACGTTTACGTAGAATGCTTTAAACCAATTAGAAGTTAAAGGTTACTGTATGTTGCACGCAAATACGGCGTGCTAGTTTATTTATTAAGTAGTTAACTACCACGCAGACTTTTTCTCATATAAAAAATATATTATGAAACCAGACAACATTATCTATACTAATATATAAAGCTGAAGAGTTTGTTTGATTGTTTGTACGTGCTTATCTCAGTAACTACTGAACCGATTTGAAAAATTATTTCAATGTAAGATAGTCCATTAATCGACAAAGGCTATATATAGGCTATATGACATCAGGCTAAGATAAATAGGAAAGGAGCAACAATAAAAAATAATACGAAAACGGCAAAATTTAAAGTTTTCCTTGCGTGCACTAAGTAAATGGTAAAAGTTATTCAAAAATCATGTAGTACTAAATAGTTCCCCTTTAAAAGTTTAAAAAAAAGTCCGCGACATTATATTAACTTTTAAGGTTAACCATTTTTAAACATTTTTCATCATCATCATCTTCCTGTCCTTATCCCACTCTAAGTGGGGTCGGCACAACATGTTATAAACATGCTGCCACATGATTTGGCTGCGTTTGTACGACCGGCCACCTGCCTGACGTCAACTTACCTCTGTCATATTTTACGACAGCTCGGTAAGAAAGAGGGTGGTCTATTCTACTAAACCGGATCCCACACGGTGGATGAACTTATCTTAGTCGCCTTTTACGACACCTCGGTAAGAAATGAGGGTGGTACTATTCTATTCAGCCGGATACCACACGGCGTCATGTTTAACTATTTTTATGGTTATCAAAATTCTATATTACGGTTTTAATTTTTCCACATGGGCAGAGCCGCTGGCGATTTCTAGTCTTTTATAATTAAGTGCCTCAATCACTTATAGTATGTCGCCATATGGGCCTCTGGGTGTAGTTCCACTTATATTACAAAGATTAGTGGTTTGTATGTGTGAGTGTACACCGTGTTTTTATCGCTGCGAAGCTGCAATAGCTTAGCGGTTTGGTACAAAATTTTGTCTACTTGTGTACGAGTAAGTCTTCTTTTTATCCTGGGTAATAAAGTGGGTACAGTTAATCAGGTTGTATCCACGACTTGGTTCGCTTCAATTTAATTGTTAAAATAACCTCAATGTGTTTTTTCTTTTACCGATAGCAAATCATTTTTTTTTTCTTACACGTTATTATAGCCTTGAAATGTATATTGTTTTTACATACAATATTGGTCTAGCTGGGATAAGCGATTGCCTGCAGCATTTAGCAGCATTTATATTGAAGCAGCTTAGTGACCGTTAGCTCTTTGCTAATGTCATCATCCTCCTGCCCTTAGTCCACTCTAAGTGGGGTCGGCACAACATGTTATAAACATGTTGTTACATGTCATTTTTCACATTTGACTGCGTTTTAACGACCGGCCGCCTGCCTGACATCAACTTACTTTAGTCGCATTTTACGACACTTCGGTAAGAAATGAGGTAGGTCTATTCTACTCAGCCGGATACCACACGGCGGGCCGACTTACCTTAGTCGCCTTTTACGACACCTCGGTAAGAAATGAGGGTGGTACTATTCTATTCAGCCGGATACCACACGGCGTTAGCTCTTTGCTAATGTATTATATTAAAATAATTAGTAGAGTGCAACCTAAACTGCTGGTTTTTAGAGAGGAAAATGTAGAAGTTAGAGCGATGCATCAGCAACTAACTATAACTTTAGTTTTGGTCAGCCATTTCCACTAAAAGTTTCCAATGAGCTTTACCAACTTTGCTGGATACTAATATCGAGTTAACATTTAATTGTACTATTAACATAAAATTATCTGTTTTTTTATTTAATTTTTAAAATCCACTTTAAAAATAAGAATTTTTGTCAAATAAAAATATATAATTATATTATACTTAAAAAGTGGTACAAAGATCTTCAAAAAACATACGAATACTTTAATTTAACTTTTTTTTATTTTTTATTTATATACTTTATTATACACCACAGATAAAAAAAATCTTCTGATGAAAAAAAAAATCTATAGCATTAAAGGTATTTGTAATGTAAGGTATACTTTTAATATCTTTAAAGTATGTACTAGCACTTTTTAGACACAAAACATTTAATTGCTCGTTCTGAGCTGCGAAAGTGCAGTTTAATGGCTTAAGTTCTTGAAACTGTAAGGTTTCTTGAGACGTGCGAAATGAGGGGATTTAAGCTTCGTTCTTCTTATCGTCCGTATCTATTTTTATATATATTTGTAGTTTTCTTTCCTTCTTTATGAAAAATACAATATTACAAAAAAATGTGTCTCCATAACAAAAATCGATGGCATTCTAACAAAGAACGTTAAAACTCCAAAAATAAATAAGGAATTACTACAAGACGAAACTAATAATTTGATTTATTAGGGCGAGGCCCCATTAGTGCGTTGGTCTGCGTTGCAGCGTCGCTGCGTCGTTTTCTATATATATTTTTTATGACATGCTCCATTAGATCGTTGAATCGTGAGAGCAACGTTTTAACGGACCGACGGACAAGATACGAAGCGAAAGAAAGCGTGACGCGAAACAACGACGCGCATACTCTTTGCGTTGCCTTGACGCTGCGATAACGCAACGCAAAAGGTATAGCGTTCAATGCGTTGTTCCGAAGCGATGATGCGACGCAACGTACTAATGGACCTCGCCCTTACACTTTAATATTTATTATCGTCTAAATGTAAATGTAACTAATAAGTGAAGATTATAAAGTAATTATATCAGTAGCGATATGTGGAGTTCCAAAGTAAGTTCACGCTAAGATACATTAACCTTAGTTGGATTATGAATTATAAAATGTGTTTCAAAAGATGCATGAGATTATCTCATATATAATAAGAAGAAAGTCTCAGATAGATCCTTGTCTCACAAGCTACTATGCTGATTGGATTATACTTTACGAAATTAGTTAATATTAATTATGTTAAGTTGAAATTTTCTTATTTAATTTATACATCTAAAAATTTGCTGGAACTTTTGTAACAATTGAATTACGTATTTTGCAAAATCTCTTGAGATCCTTATCTGTAATTATGTAATTATCATGTTTAAGTATTCTGTAATTATCATGTTTAACTGAATAAATGTAACTGTAATATAGCTTACACAACTACGTAATAACAATTACCAGTGCATTTATAGATTCCTTTTATTAGCCGTAAGTTCCTGCAAAGGAATCGTTTGGCGAGCAATGAAACATTTTCGCGTAGAATAGTTAGAAGCCCGCGGTGTGATAAATAGTTCAGGCCAATAAATTTGCCAAAGAGGATTCCGGTACGTTTTCGTATGAGTCAAGGATTTCCAGTACGTTTATTTCTTATTTATTAGGGTTGTGTAAAGCTTGCGGTTGCTGCTTTGCGCCTTGCAAAAGTATGTAAGGTGTTTGTGGGTTTTGGTACCTTTAAGATTCTATAATAAAATTCCGCAATTAATTTTCGCAATTTTTTTATTTAAATAATTAAAAATACTGTCAAATAGAGTCTGATACAGAAAGCCTACTATACTGTTGAATGTGTTATGGCTCGTACTAGTAAGGTTTAAAAAGTTTAAGAGTTAGGTACAAGTTAAAGTAATAGCAGTTGGCGGAAAAAAAAATTGTACACCCTTGTGGGGTAGCTTACAGTACTGTGTGCTAATATAAGATCCATTTAAGACTGTAATGCACAAATAAAATATTTGATTTGAAAATGTGTGTGGCAAAGCAGGAGCCGCAAGCTTACGGCGTTTTCTACTTTGTCTATTACATATATCGTAAATTTTTATAATCAGATTCATAATCCACGTCTGAATTATGTAAATCAAGTTGATATAGTACCGGAGATGTAAACATAACATGCTCGTTTATCTCCACAGACACTGAACTCAGCTTTTGACATAATGTACCGCAACACAAAACAAATACCTGTTCTGAGATTTTGACGTTCTTTGTGGTTTCAGATTCGTTACCTATACTTCAATAAAAATTCAGGGTTATATGCGTTCAAAGTTTTCAGAATCACTCTCTTTGAATTTCGTACAAGTCTTTTTTTCATTTATCTTCTGGCTTACGGTATCTCTACAAAAGTTAAATTAAGAACGATAAACTATGTAATAACATAATTATACGCAATGATAGAATCTATTTGTGTCGGCAAGAGAAAGACTATCACTAATAATATCAAAGCATACAAGAATTTATTAATGCCTGGATTTACATACTACAAGAATAACGATAATACTATTTAACCATAATTTGCTATAAAAGAATATCTATTTAATGCTAAATGTAGGCTAAACTATCCATTGTCATACCTTATACATACAGGATTCACAAAATATATGTACTACAAACTACTTACAACACCACACTACAAGAGCACGGCATAAATTTACTACTACAATCTCAACAGCCACTTCACATTGGACCTGGAGAGCTATACAGCTTGTAAACATTTTGATTTTGATGTTTCCTAATGCTTTTAAGGGATCATCATCCTCCTGCCCTTATTCCACTCTAAGTGGGGTCGGCGCAACATGTTATAGACATGTTGTTACATGATTTGGCTGCGTTTTTACTACCGGCCGCCTGCCTGACGTCAACTTACCTTAGTCATATTTTACGACACCTCGGTAAGAAAGAGGGTGGTCTATTCTAATAAACTGAATACCATACGGTGGGTCAACTTACCTTAGTCGCCTTTTACGACACCTCGGTAAGAAATGAGGGTGGTCTATTCTACTCAGCCGGATACCACACGGCGGGTTGTCTTACCTTAGTCGCCTTTTACGAAACCTCAGTAAGAAATGAGGGTGGTACTATTCTATTCAGCCGGATAACACACGGCGTAATGCTATTAAGGGATAAAAGATAAAATTCTCAAACGCCAAGGCTTCCGTCGTCCATACAGATTGCGACTACCCTTATGCCGCAGTTTTGCAAAAAGTCACGTATAAAGCTTTTATTTGACCAATTTCCAACCAATTAAAATATCTTTACTAACTTAATTCATCTCAGTAATTGATATGATCATAACCATTAATTACAGTGTCTAAGAATTCTATCGTAGTTCTGAACTAGAGTATTTCTGCAAACGTGACTTCCCAGTTTAATATTAAACATTAAGTTAACTTAAAAATATATTTAAAAAAAAAGCAAAGTAACGACCTCTTACTATCCCACAGCTGGGCATAGGCCTTTCTCCGTTTTCGAGGAGAAGGATTTTAGCTAATAAGACCTACCACATATTCCTAGGAATATGTGTATAAAGGTTACACATATTCCTAGAATTCTCTTAAGATATGCAGGTTTCCTTACAATGTTTTCCTTTACCGAAAAGGGTGTAATAAATTGCAATTATCGATTACACGCATAAGATTTCACGTTGGTGAAAAACTCATTGGGGCCTGTCCGGGGTTAGAACCTGTGACCCCTCGAAAGAGTCGCACGGTCTCACCGCTGGGCTAACACAGCTTTTTTTCTATTCTTGGCTCACTTTTAATTAACACAAACAAGCTTTTGTACACGGTGATAAAAAATAATTAATCAACTTTTGATTCCAATTACGTTACTACTTAAACTATGAAATTCAAATCAAAGCAAAATAATCTTTTCCAAGAAAGCTTTTGCAAGCGCTTTTGAATCGTCAAGGATCAATTAGATTAATAAAGCTACCATTGCTTCGGAATTTTGTTCTTAACGAGAACAACCAACAAGAACCACGACGGTCAATCTTGTAATCATTTTTCATCGACATAATGAAACTACAGTTCTGTTTGAAGCTGAAAGGATTTTCAAATTCAATAATTTCTATTATTTATATACTTAATCCTGATTTATTTAACATGCTTTCGGCGTAAGCGTATATATAAACCTTTCTGCAGGCAAGTTTAATATGGTTTGCGGAATGTGACTGTAGAAGCGAATTTCTAGACTAACGAATAATTTGCTACCTCTACTGAGTCACAACACAGCAAGCACCTATTTTGACCTCTCATATATCTATGATGTTCATTTTGTTTCTTACATATCAATATTTTTCCGTACGAAAAGAATATTACTATATATTATACATATTGCAGTAGTATGACTCTTTTCTTTACTTTTCGCAAAGGCACTCACATTGTTTCATATTATAGATAGCCTATATAACTCTCTGTAAAGGAACAAATATTTTGAGTACTTATTTTATCATCACTCTCCTACCCTTATCCCATTCTAAGTGAGGTCGTGACAGCATGTTCTAAATATATTAAATGATTTTGCTAGTTATTTTACGACAGACCGCCAGTCTAACATCAACTTACCTTAGTCGTCTTTTACGACACCTCGGTAAAAAATGAGGATGGTCTATTCTTTCAATTTAGCCATACGGCGATGAGTACTGTTTTATTATTACTTAAAAAAAACTTGTGTGAAAATCAACCTAATAAAGAATGCCATAATCGTGTTCAGAAACGCCGTGTGGTATCTAGCTGAATAGAATAGTACCACCCTCATTTCTTACCGAGGTGTCGTAAAAGGCGACTAAGTTAAATCGATCCGTCGTGTGGTATCCGGCTGAGTAGAATAGACCAACCTCATTTCTTATCGAAGTGTCGTAAAAGGCGACTAAGATAAGTTGACCCACCGTGTGGTATCCGGTTTAGTAGAATAGACCACCCTCTTTCTTACCGAGGTGACGTAAAATACGACTAAGGTAAGTAGACGTCAGGCAGGCGGCCGGTCGTAAAAACGCGGCCGGTCGTAAAAACGCAGCCAAATCATGTGACAGCATGTTTATAACATGTTGTGCCGACCCCACTTAGAGTGGGATAAGGGCAGGAAGATGATAATGATTTTGATTTTAAAAATCTGTTCCTATTTATTGGAAGCTATGGTACTAAAGTCATCTCATCATTCTTGTTCAGATTCATCACCGTTTAACTGAAATACCGCTTTGTTTAACTGAAATATTCAAATATTTCCAAGGTAATAACCGGTGACCGTTGTAATGCGATTAGGATGACCCCACCCTGAAATGCCAACCATGAGCAATTTCCCTTTAATACGATCACCTACACGATAAACTCACGGCCTCTGAACTTATTACTCCAGCTCACTAATTTATTACCTCGCTAGGTGAGGCTTAAGCTGTCGTCCATTGTAGTTAGAATAAAAGCTATCATAAAACTTCGAAGTAACTTTTTCATTCTTATTGGGCGAATATCTTTAATATTTAAATGATTTAATCTTGTGGGGGGGTTTTGGGGGGAGAAAAATCGATCTAGATAAGTTTTATTAAAAAAAAAATGTCGTTTTATCCCTCTATCGGGCTCTAATTTTTTTTTTTAATTTACGTTGAATACAATCACAATTTTTTTGCTGTCAAACGTAAACTCATGGTAGTTCATTTTAGGAACTGCGGTCTAGAGAGGTGAAAATACCTTGGATTGCGCCCCACCTGCCCTATTATTTTTTCATTTCTCTTTAAAAAAAAAAATAATTTTAATTTTTTTTACATCATTTTAAAAATTACTTTCTCCCAGGTACTAACATTAAACTGTACTAAAATAAATTAAAAAAACATAAATATATGAGACATTTACACATACGGTTGTCCGTTTCTAAAGTAAGTAACTTAATATTTGTGACTTATAGAAGCAGGCGTAACTTTGTGGAACTCCATAGTATAGAATTATTTTGCTGTAATGCCTTTGTTGAAAGAATCTATATAATGCTAAATGTATAAAGCAGGCAACATGCAAATACTTTATACATGCAGGAGAAGTCACGGTATCACAAAACGCCGTCAATATCAACACTCCACACAAGCACTACACACACTCACTACCACAATCTCTACGATTTTTTCGCCCCGAAACCGAAGCATCATCAGGAGGATTGGCTCCACGAGAAAAAGTAGTCCTGCTTCATACATTTAGCATTACATAGATTCTCTTAACAAAAGTGGATTACAGCTACATAATTCTATTGTAACATCTGTTAATATTTGTGTTAAGGGTGACACGACAACTGGTATATAGTTATAATACGTATATAGTTTTAAATACATATGTATATACACCCAGACTCGAAGAATCAACAAATTGTTGATAGAAAATGTTGGCCCTCGAAACCGATCGAATCGCACTGAATCGAACCCGCGACCCTCGTAGCTTAAATAACTGCCAACTGCACCAAGGGGCCAGTCAGAGTCGTTATATACTATTCTAAATGTCCAAAATGTATATTATTCTATACTCTGCAAATACATTTAAGTATAATTTTACAAAACTAATGAGAATATTATTTGGCTATAATCCGCGATAAAAGAAAATATATGTAACGCTAAATGTAGAGTGTACTATTCGTTCTCATACCTGATACATGCAGAATTTGTAAGAACTCATCCACTACCCGACACCGATAACACAACAATACACAAGCACTGCCACAATCTCAACAATTGTTTCGCCCCGTAACCGAAGCATCGTCAGGAGATATAGACTCCACGACAAAAATTACAAAGCGTTGTGGTGGAGTCTTCAAGGTTGGATATAATCAAGGTTGGAATTTACCCTGGCGAATAACTTATCACACTGCTCGAATTTTTATTGACAAGTTACGTATAACCTTTACATTCCCTATGAAGGATTTTTCGCGATATTTTCCTTTACCGTGACGCAACTTGTGAATCCATACTCCACACTGATATGTAAATGCAAATATCTGTCTGTTAATCCGCTGGAGTAATAGTTATAAAATTCGGTACAAAATTAAAAAAGAAAACATTTTATTTTATAAATTTTTAAGGAGTTATTTAATAAACTAGCGGCCTGCCCCTGCTTCGCACGGGTATAAAATATATATCCCAAGTCAGTCAGTATAAAAAAATGATTAAAATCGATCCAGTTGTTTTGATTTATTTATTACTGCCCGTGGCCGTAGCGTTAAATTTGGTGGAAAACAATTTCCTTTCCCTATACCAAGAAGATTTCCTGCTATCTTTGGAATATCTAAATTCATATAGTACATTATTACTTATTTACTTTTATATTTTACCTTTGTATTTTATTTTTACAATTAATTACAGAATGTCTTTAAACAAACTCTTGAAAGAGCGACATCGCTGCTAAAGTCGAAGTGTTATAGGGCGAAGCGCGGCCTCCTCACGGCATTTTAAATCTGTAATATCTCCGAAAATGTTCACTTAAATTACATGCTGTAAACGGCTATATTGATCTATATTAAATCAACAATTTATTTAAGGTACTCAATTGGATAAGGATTGATGCTGTATTGTATAAGAATCGCTTCAAAAATAAGGCATTATTTTTCGTAAAAAGTGAACGACAAAAAATGCTTTAGTGGGTTATCCATAAAAATTAGACATATACCATCGCGGACTTTTCTGTAGACCTTTTCAAGATGTACCAATACTTAGTACATCATTTTGATAAATCTCGTAGGGTTTAGACGGGTTGGTCGACGGGTTGGTCGACGGGTTGGCCGACGGGTTGGCCGACGGGTTGGCCGACGGGTTGGCCGACGGGTTTGCCGACGGGTTGGACGACGGGTTTGCCGACGGGTTGGACGACGGGTTGGTCGACGGGTTTGCCGACGGGTTGGTCGACGGGTTGGTCGACGGGTTCGTCGACGGGTTGGTCGACGGGTTCGTCGACCGGTTGGTCGACGGGTTGGTCGACCGGTTGGTCGACCGGTTGGTCGACCGGTTGGTCGACCGGTTGGTCGACCGGTTGGTCGACCGGTTGGTCGACCGGTTGGTCGACCGGTTGGTCGACCGGTTGGTCGACCGGTTGGTCGACGGGTTGGTCGACGGGTTGGTCGACGGGTTGGTCGACGGGTTGGTCGACGGGTTGGTCGATGGCTTGGTCGACGGGTTGGTCGACGGGTTCGTCGACCGGTTGGTCGACGGGTTCGTCGACCGGTTGGTCGACGGGTTCGTCGACCGGTTGGTCGACCGGTTGGTCGACCGGTTGGTCGACGGGCTGGTCGACGGGCTGGTCGACGGGCTGGTCGACGGGCTGGTCGACGGGCTGGTCGACCGGTTGGTCGACCGATTGGTCGACCGGTTGGTCGACCGGTTGGTCGACCGGTTGGTCGACCGGTTGGTCGACGGGTTGGTCGACCGGTTGGTCGACGGGTTGGTCGACGGGTTGGTCGACGGGTTGGTCGACGGGTTGGTCGATGGCTTGGTCGACGGGTTGGTCGATGGGTTCGTCGACCGGTTGGTCGATGGGTTCGTCGACCGGTTGGTTGACGGGTTCGTCGACCGGTTGGTCGACCGGTTCGTCGACCGGTTGGTCGACGGGCTGGTCGACCGGCTGGTCGACGGGCTGGTCGACGGGCTGGTCGACGGGTTGGTCGATGGCTTGGTCGACGGGTTGGTCGATGGGTTCGTCGACCGGTTGGTCGATGGGTTCGTCGACCGGTTGGTCGATGGGTTCGTCAACCGGTTGGTCGACGGGTTCGTCGACCGGTTTGTCGACGGGCTGGTCGACGGGCTGGTCGACGGGCTGGTCGACGGGCTGGTCGACGGGCTGGTCGACGGGCTGATCGACGGGCTGGTCGACGGGCTGGTCGACGGGCTGGTCGACGGGCTGGTCGACGGGTTGGTCGACGGGTTGGTCGATGGGTTGGTCGATTGATTGGTCGATTGGTTGGTCGATTGGTTGATCGATTGATTGATCGTACTTCGTATTGAATGTTATTATACGTACAAACCTTCCTCTGGAATCACTCTATCTATGAAAAAAAACCGCATCAAAATCGGTTGCGTAGTTTTAAAGTTTTATGCGTACATACGGAAATATGGACTTTGTTTTATAATATGTAGTGATATACAGTTAAAATTTAAGAAAAACTGAGAGTTGCACAAATATATATAAAAATACAAGAGTTATTGTATCATAAGTTTATTTGGATAATTTAAAAAAAACTCAAATGATCGCCTAAGAGCATCAATATAAAAGAAAAAAATATGAATACAAACTTTGCTCGATTCAGTTTTCACTGTATAGGACATTTAATTCAAACTCAAAATATTCTTTATTCAAGACTGTTTTCAGTACTTTTTAAACGTCAAATGTTTTAAAGAAGCTACCACTGATTCGGAATTTTACTCCTACCGAGAAGAAGAGAAGTTATGTAGATTACTTGCACCATCGATCTACGCTATTTAATAATTATAACCTATATAACATATCTTCGTACGAAAACTATTTCGGACGGATTTCGTGTATAACTATATACACGAAATCCGTCCGAAAATCCTATCTATTGAGCCTATCGCTCCACGAACAAAATCGTAATGCAAAAAAAATCGTTCTTAGAGCCTATCCTCCTTATGATGCTCGGTTAGGAGGAGAAACGATCGTAGAGGTTGTGGTAGTGAGTGTGTGTAGTGCTTTGTATGGAGTATTGGTGTTGTGATACGTTTGGCGGCTTGTCCTGCATGTATGTGGTATGTAATTGTTGCCTGCTTAATACATTTAACATTGCATGTATTCTCTTCACAAACGCGGATTACAGCAAAGTAATTTTATTGTAACTTCTGTACTATGAAGTTCCGCAAAGTAACGCCTGCTTCTATAAATCATTGAAAACCATAATTTTCAAACCAATATATTTTTAGTTCTCTTCAAACGAAATCACTGCCTTGAGCTAGTTTTCTTATATATTAAATATCCTCGAATTGAATCGTATCGAGGCGTAGGAAACTAAGTAAATAACTCACAAATTTACCACCACGTATTTGTGTTACGTATTTACGAATACAGCTGCTACAGATTGGGTTGTATTTACTAAGCATCTAAGAAGCTAACATAATTGTATTAATCAGGTTGACAAGGTTAACAAATTTATGGATGACATTGAATTCGGAATGGTAATTTAATGTTATTAAATTAACAACATAAACAAATATTTCATAAAATATTATGATTAATTTAAAAATTGCTTGTAATATCAAGAAAATTTTTAGATTTCAATTTAAAATGTAGAATGTATATAGAAACACCTAATTCTTAAAGTCATTCTGCCCTTATCTATGATTTGGCTACGTATTCAACGGCCGCCTGCCTGACGTCCACTTACCTTAGTCGTATTTTACGACACTTTGGTAAGAAAGACGATGCTCTATTTTACTACACCGAATACCATACGGTGGGTCAACTTATCTTAGTTGCCTTTTACGACACCTCGGTAAGAAATGAGGGTGGTCACTATTCAGACGGACACTATACGTTGGGTTGACTTACCTTAGTCGCCTTTTACGACACTTCGGTAAGAAATAAGGGTGATCTTTTCTCAGCCGGATACCACACAGAATACCAAATTCTATAAGTGATTTTGTATATATTATATTTATCGTAGATAGTAACAGACTGATACTTTACTTTTACTTTTTATTACCAAAAACACCATGATATTAATTTAAATTAATATAAATGAAAACTTGAAAAATGATCTAACAAACTGGCAAAACGTATCTTCTATAGATAATTATCTCCATTTGCATAACTCACGCCGTAATCTTCAATAAATGAGCTGTTCATAATTTGTTTATAACTTACTTTAAATAATTGACTCGAATTTTCACGGCGACACGAGCGATCTCAACTCCCCTTTAATATTTAATTTTAATGTATACCGACTTGTTCGGAATTAATCTCACCGTAAAATTCACGAGGGAGGCGCTCATGTGTATATCTCCTGTTATAGCTACACGACCCGGTGATACAAGCTTATTTTCATTTATTAGAAATATTGTTTTCGTGTATTATTAATTATGTTTTATTTATAATAATTAATGTATTAGTACTTGGTTGACCGAGCCTTTTTCGGTAATTTTGAAAAAAGGCTTAAAGAAATAGAAAAAAATAATTGGGTAGGTGGGGCATGATCCTAGGTATCTTCATTTCTCGAGACCGCCCGTTCCCCGAATAAGCTACGCTGACTTGACAGTTTACAGCAAAAATAGTGCTTTAAGTGTTTTATATGCAACGTAAATTTTAGTATTTTTTAATACCCAAAAATAGGGATAGATCGAATTTTTTTTTAATAAAACCTAGCTAAATCGATTTTTCTCCCCCAAATCCCTTCATGCTGAATTTCAGGAAAATCGTTGGAGCCGTTTCCGAAATTCCGTACAGTTTTCTGAAATCTAGAAGTGAAAGTAAATGCTATTCAACTCTGCCAAAGGCCTCCGCCATCCTTTTCAGGTTTCATATCATTATCTTCCTGCTCTTATCCCATTCTAAGTGGAGTCGGCACAACATTTTATAAACATTCTGTCACATAATTTGCCTACGTATTATACGACCGGAGACCTAAGTAAGAAATAGGGTGATCTATTCTACTCAACCGGATACCACACTATGGTTCAACTTATCTTAGTTGCCTTTTACGACACGTCGGTAAGAAATTAGGGTGGTCTATTTTCTACACAGCCGGATACTACAAAGCATTGGCATGTTACGTATATCCCAGGATTTTTTAGAGATATGCAGGATTCCTTACGATATTTTCTTCACCGTATAATGTCGCATGTCTATAACAAATAAAATAAATAAAATTAGGAAAAAAAAAGAAATCGAATTAAGTAGGTTGTACCAAAAACAAAAGATATATAAGATTTTTGCTTAATACAAAAGATTCATATACGTACAATATATGAAGCTTTTGTATTAATCTTTTGTATTAATTTACCAACAAGTGAGTTAAAATTTAACATTTATATTCACGAAGTGCCCAAAACGGAAATTTTATTAGCTCTATTAGACTATATATTATTTAGGCCTACGAGAGAAATCAAGTAACAGACCACTGGCGTGTAAACTTAATCCAATAAGATGCGATACGTGTCTCAGGGACATGTGTACTGAATATAATATAGGTAACCTAATTCTATACAAATATAATTGAATATTCCTGTGATAAGCGCATCATGAAAAATTACCGATATTAATTAATGAATTCTTCGAAATTTTGTGTCTTAGATACTTGGCGCATATAAAAAAGTACCTGATTCACCGAGCCTTGCTCAGTATTTTATTATAAAATAAAAAAAGATGGCAAAAAAAGAAAAAATAAAAGGGTAGATGGGCCTAGGTATCTTCATTTCTCGCGACCACTCGTTCCCCGAATAAGCTACGCTGATTTGACTTTTAACGGCAAAAATAGTGTTTTATATATGCAATGTAAATTTTAATCCCCAAAATCAGGCATAAAACGATTTTTTTTAAATAAAACCTAGCTAAATCGATTTTTGTCGCATGCTGAATTTCAGGAAAATCGTTGGAGCCGTTTCCGAGATTCCAGGCATTTATATTTAGCCACAAATCCTACCCGTGCATTTGTACTTTCAACTGCACAACTAAAAAATTAATAAATTGCATTTAAATTTTGCAAGCTCTTATATAATATACAATTTGCACTGCTTGTTGATCTTGACCTGAACATTTTTCTTTAGCTGCGGAAAGTATCGAGCGAATGCGAAAGTGTTATACAAAATTATATATAAATTTATTTTATATACAATATTTTATCTATGCTATGTTGCCGTGAGCCACCAGACGGTGGCTCTACTTACCTTAGTCGCTTTTTACAACACCTCGGTAAAAAAGAGAGAGGTCTATTCTACTCAACCGGATACCACACGATGGTCGAGTTACCTTAGTCGCCTTTTACAACACCTCGGTAAGAAATGTGGATAGTCTATTCTACTCAGTCGGATACCACGCGGTGGGTCAACTTTCCTTAGTCGCCTTTTACGACACCTCAGTAAGAAAGAGAGAGGTCTATTCTACTCAGCTGGATACCACGCGGTTGGTCAACTTTCCTTAGTCGCCTTTTTCGACACCTCGGTAAGAAATGAGGGTGGTCTATTCTACTCAGCCGGATACCACACGGTGAGTCCACTTACCTTAGTCGCCTTTTACGACACCTCGGTAAGAAATGAGGATAGTCTATTCAACTCAGCCGGATACCACACGGTGAGTCCACTTACCTTAGTCGCCTTTTACGACACCTCGGTAAGAAATGAGGGTGGTCTATTCTACACAGCCAGATACCACACGGCTTAGAAATAATACATAGGTATGCTACCTAAGTATGAGTCGATGCGTCCCCTGACGCACGACCCACAATCGGTACTAAACCGCTTCCTGAGCATTCACGAATCGTTTCAGCGCACAAAGGCTAAGCAATTTAATCTCAATCCCGTAGAGATAGGTTTTAAAACTGCATCATAAGCTTTGCAACGCCATTTACCGAGAGTAATCTTTGAATATCCAGGTTATTACACTGCGGCCCAACTCGTATATATCTTCAATTGCAATATGCAAAAAGTATTGCTTTAAAAAAATCAAAGGCACAAAAAGATGACTGCACTGCAGTATAATGGTCAAATTCATATCTGTCGTGTAAAAATAATATATTTTTATATTATTTTATATATGAATTAAGTATATATATATTTTTATATACGAATCAAAACATTTTCATATCCTGATATAGGTTTTATTAATATATATTCACCAGTTGTCTGTCTACCATAACGCAAGTATTAAGTTACTTACTCATCAAACACCAGTATAAGTGCCATTAATCAAAAAGAAGAAGAAGAAGTTACTTTGGGGACGGACGACCGTGTGTGTGTAAGTGTCCCATATATTTATATTACTTCCAGATCAATATTATTTGAACATGTGAAATATTTATTTTAATCGCTCTTCCCGCGACATCGTACGCGTCAATCTAATTGTTAAAATATGATGATTTAGTTTATTTACCTTACCTTGCCATATAATTAAAAAAAATCCAATTTATATTAAAATTTACGTTACTAAGTATTCCGTAAAAATTTTTATCTGTTTGGAATCTCAATAAATAGAATTATAAAAATCCAGAATTGAATAAGATTATTTTACTTATGTAATCATACCTTAAATTAAAAACACAATTTTTTTTTATTATAGAATAATTGCACGTTATAGAAGACCTGGAGGAGGAACGCTTTATACAAGAAAAAAAATAACATAATAAAAACAATTAAAAAAATCATTAAATATTCAGTCACAACCCTGAAATACAAATACAGCCAAGCGAAAAGTTTGACTCGAGAGACTCTTAAGAAGCGCTCAACATAGACTTGACAATATAACTACTTCATACTTCGACAGACAGGATCTATAAGAATAAAATACATAGAGTTATTGTACTAGAGTAGGAGAGCCAGTTTAAAATTTGTCCGTTGAGAGTACATGAGGCTGTCTCTCTCTATATGTGTGGTAAGATAGAGATAAGTATACATCTCTGATCTCCCTCTCTTATTATTTGTTGGACACTCGCGTTCGAATGCCTGAATATAGCTTTTCTGGTCTATATATACTAACTTTACATAAAAATATCAACGTTGACGCCGTGTGGTATCCGGCTGAATAGAATAGTACCACCCTCATTTCTTACTGAGGTGTCGTAAAAGGCGACTAAGGTAAGTCGACCCGCCGTGTGGTATCCGGCTGAGTAGAATAAACCAACCTCAATTCCTACCGAGGTGTGGTAAAAGGCGACTAAGGTAAGTTGACCCACCGTGTGGTATCCGGTTTAGTAGAATAGACCACCCTCTTTCTTACCGAGGTGTCGTAAAATACGACTAAGGTAAGCTGACGTCAGGCAGGCGGCCGGTCGTAAAAACGCAGCCAAATCATGTAGCAGCATGTTTATGGCATGTTGTGCCGACCCCACTTAGAGTGGGATAAGGGCAGGAAGAAGATAATATCAACGTTGCCAGTAATATAAACAAACTTACTGTAATGCGAGTATTAGATAATAATAACCAAAATTCAATAAAGCACGTATTTCATATGACAGGCATAATCTATTCTATGTTAATTAAATTGTAAACGATTCACTAAACCTTTTAATATGCTCTGGTAGACTCAACCGTACAGCTTAATTTAAGTTTTGTGAGTGTGTGTTGTAATTTAAGTTTCGTAAAACTAAACCTGTTTTTACTATTTAAAAAAATTAATATTATCGTGCTACGAGAATATCACCAAAGACTACTGCTTTTTGGTATTGATTTATAATAATGAAATTTGCAACAATTAAAGCCTTAATACTAAATAATTTATAGAATTAGTCGTTACTTTACGTAGATTCATAATACAAAAGTAATAAAATTATTTTACTATAATCCGCGATGAAGTAAAATATAAAATATATATAATGTTAAATGTATGCTAATGAGTGGACAATCGGTTATCATACCGGTATGAAAACCGATTGTCCACTCTACACTAATCTACTACGTCTCTAATACTAATTAATATATTGTATAAATAGGAATAAAACTTTTACCTTTAACTGTACCTACCTAATGGACGATATTCTAATATTTTAGTTATTAAGATGTCGCGGGTACGGCTTGTAGTTTCATGAAAATTAAATTCACAAAGGATTTATTACTTTAATCCACTTTGCAAAGTGGCAACCCTACATTAGTGCAATGTCCTACATAACACCACTAAAGACACCCTTGATACTCCGTAACGTCACATTTAACGACCTAACTGCGCGCCCTCATCTTCTCTGACATAAGTTGCAAGATTCGTTTTTTTTACGCCCGCTTAAACCCAACTAGTTCCAGAAAATCATTTAGACTGAATAAAGTAATGACTGAATAAAAATAATAAAGAGTTACTCTCGAATGTATCGCGATTATTAAACTATATAGAACATATTTTGCGATTCATTTATTAATCGACATTAATATTGACATCTCATTTTTCATGAATTCAACTACGAAAAACAAAAATTTTCATCATTAATTACATCATTATTGTTCTTTAAAAAATTATGTAAGCAAATAAAGTAAGGTAGCAGACAGATTTGTTAATTATTTATAAGAGATGAATTAAGTCAAAAAAAGGAAAGTCGCTTTTAACGCAATGATCACGACACGCGTGTAAATAAAACAAAAAGTGTAGTATATATCGCAGTATCCTGCGAGAAAAATTTATAAAAAAATATTATTAAAAAAAAGATTATATTTAAAAAGATTTATTCGTTCGTTAGTTATTTAACGAGATAAAAGTAAGCAAAATAACAATTTAGAACTTTAAATTGTTTGAATAAAAAGTCTAAGTACAACCTTATTGCATACGCCAACCATTTTAAGAAAATTGAATTTCTTCGCCGCCGGGTTCTCTAATGTCATGAACTTCATTTCTGAGCTCAAGTATAAACTGCATAAGCCGATTCGAGAGAATTAAATGTGAATATTATGTCGTATTTTATATGTAGGTAAATGTAGATTGAATTTTATTTTATTTCAATTGAAGTCATTCCACAAGTACATAACAGCTAAATAAACAAAGCGTGATATACGCAAAAAGCATTTTTTTATGAAACTAAATTAAATGTTAGAACCTTTTTTATATAAAAACAAAAATGTTAACTAACATTATTAGAAACTTTAACTGTAATTTCTATAACAGCGAGCACCATTATGAACCAGGCAAATATTAAATAAAAGTACCAAATTATCATGGTGAAAACTTATGGACATCTTTGAATATTACAAAACAAAATCCTCCGCTGCGGGTGCCATATTTTCGATAACTCAAAAACTATTGAACTTATTTTGTTGCAATTTTCAACAATAAACAGAGTGATTCATAAGAAAGTTTAAGGTGTATAACATGTCAAGGTTTTGTATAAATAAGTCATTACTTAACCCACAATAACTTTAAAAAACATGTTTTTGGGGTATTTAGACGGATTCAATAACAATTACCGAACTCCCTAACGATTTCTTCTAATGTTAACCGTTTCATTAATAAATTTATATTTGCTTTGAAGGCTCCATTGGTATTCTAGCATTATATAGCAATGAATATCTCTAGCTAAGCGGTTTGAAATTCTGTGCTGCTTGCTAGAACAAGGAGTTTTGAATCCTGTGTTTTTGCCCATTTGATCATTCCAAATGTTCGAGTGTAGATTGTTTATTTGTCTGTTTGTGTGTCAATATAAACTGGTTTCATATAGTAGCGAATATAGAATACCATTTAGGGTTCACGGTATATTTCGGTCAAAATAGATACAATCAAGCGTATGACGTGACCGCACATACTGTAACGACTTAATTACGTTGAGTTTGGTATTGCCCTCGACCATTAGGTTTTACTGCGCTTCCAGATAATTTGAACTGTGCTCGTAAAGTTTTTTATTTTTATTTTATGCTTTACATCAGCGACTTTAACTCATAAAAGTGGTGGATAGATACCACTAAGAACATAAAATAAAATGCAATCATACTTTCGTTCTTGTGTTTAGCTGATATTAAACACATAACAATAATTTTAAATTAAGGCGCTATTTATTCTTCTAGACTGTCTACTGCTGGACTAAGGTTTTTAAAAGGAATTTTGATCTATTAACTACGCAAGTTTGATCCATTTAAGTTGAACTGTTTTCTGCGGCGTTTGTTAACGTCTACTTAGTGGAAATATTATCAACATTCCATTTCCTGGTACGAGGTCTTCATATATTATTTTGATGTAAACCTTAGGCATCAAATTTATATTTTTAGTTTATTTATTTTGTCTTACATAAATTGCTACAATTACTATACATATAACTTAAAAAAGCATAGAGCTTATTTTTTATTTATAATCTCTACTATGCAATAAACAAATACTTGGTATATAGTGACAAAACAAAAAACACTTGTTTGGACTAATAAGTGTAAATGTTAAAAGACATTCCTTTCAGCAAATATACCGGCAGACCTCATAACTCAATATTAGTCCGTTCGTTAAAGCAAACCAAAACATTTTTTATGCAATCTCCTTAGCAATGCAAACTTTAAATTTTAATTTTACTGTTAAAAATTTGCATGTCAATTTTGGTTAAACATGTTCTGAAATTATTTGTTAACATCTTTCTGTAATTCCTGTTTATTCATTAATTAATTATTTATTTTCGTTAAAAAGGAAATAAATGATTTTGATTTAAATGCATTTATCTCATACGTGCTTTTTTAGGTTGTGCCAATATTGCAGCCCATTAGCGATATGTACAAATATAAGTATATATTTTGGCAACGATTATTATAATTATTAATATGCAGATTGCAATACACAGCCTTATTTAATAAACTTTATAATATTAAGCTATATTTTTATTGTTCAAAGAATAAAGCCAACAATAGAAAGAAAAACGTGCTGTGATCGTGCGCTGTTTGCTAAAAGCTGTGAAGCGTGGAAAGTATGCGAGAGTCAACACATCTATTACTTTTATTACCGTAGAAGCCCTGAGTAAGGTAAAATTTCAGCTAGCACCCATGGCTTTTAAACTGCGAAAGTAGTTCAGCTTTTAATGTATTATCCAACCCTAAAAACTATAACACCCTCTATGTTTGAGCAAAACGAAATAATTTTATCCTCTTGTATGTTGATAAACATAATAAAGTCTAATAATAGTTATCATCAATTCTTTTGAGTTTAGTTTTTTTTCGTGTGGTATCCGAGTAGAGTAGAATACACCTCATTTCTTACCATGTCGTAAAAGGCGACTAAGGTAAAACAACCCACCGTGTGGTATCCCACTGAGTAGAATAGACCACCCTTATTTCTTACCGAGGTGTCGTAATAGGCGACTAAGGTAAGTTGACCCGCCGTGTGGTATCCGGTTGAGTTGAATAGACCACCCTCTTTTTTACCGAGGTGTAGTAAAATACGACTAAGGTAAGTTGACTTCAGCCAGCCCTGTCGTAAAATACGTAGCCAAATCAAAATAATCTTTATTCAAGTAAGCTTTTTAGAAGCTCTTTTGAATCGTCAAGGATCAATTCGATTTAATAAATAAATTATAGTATTTAGTGTACAATATATAAATAATTTTTTGGTAGATAATCATTTTATATGAAAATTATTCCAGATTTTCAAGGAGGTTTCCAAATTGTTGTATGTTTTTTGTGTTCGCTCCCAATTATACATCATTTATAAATTATTCTAAAAATTATTTTTGTTTTTAGATACTTATGATCGGAGCTAAAAGGTATTGAGAAAACTCTTAGGTATAATATTATAGGATTACATATAAAAATTTCGATATTTGCGATAAGCATTTGCATTTAGAAAGTATCATAGTGATAAAAAAGGTCAGATTGTCGCCCAAACGCCTCAAACCGATTAGACAATTTGTTTTTTCATTTGGAATAAAATTCGTCCAGATTAGTTATTTTTATTTAAATCTATCTAAAGACAATCATCATCCCACTTTAAGTGGGGTCGGCACAACATGTTGTCACATGACTTGCCTAGGCAACGACCCACCGGCCTGCCTGACGTCAAATTACGTTAGTCGCATTTTGCGACACCTCGGTAAGAAAGGGGGTGGTCTATTCTACTGAGTCGGATACAACACGGCGCGTCAACTTACCTTAGTCGCCTTTTACAATACCTCGTTACGAAATGAGGTGGAACTATTCTACTCAGCTGGATACTACACGGCTATATGCAAAATATGTTATGATTAATTACCATCCATTCCAATAGAATATTCCTTATTAAGAAACTTGATTTTAAAACTAATATTATTATTGACACAAACAAAGACAACGAACGTGACGATCGATGTCTTTTAGCGGCGATTATCTCAGAACCTTTCCGTAATAGGTAGAAAACGCTGCTTAAATTTCACTAAAGCGGAGATTAAATATTAAGATGAATAGAATGCTTGCGTTGAGCTTTGTTAAAGGCATTTCGTTACCGGCTTGATTAAATTCTTTATACATGCCACGGAATTTTTAATTGGAACTTTCAAACCTGAATAACTCAACGATTTGTACTGAAATATTTTCTATGCTTAGTGCCGTTGCGCTTTTACTTTATCAACGGTAATTTATACGAAAGTTGTTTTATATATATTTAATTAAAATTATTAAATTTATTAAAAAATATATTTGACAATCAAAAAATATTCTAAATACATTTTCTAAGTTGGGGCCAAAAAGAAACGTAAAGGCGCTTTTCTAAACAAATAAAATGAAAAACAAATGGTAAAAAGAGTGGGTCATAGGTTAAAACCCCGGGTAGGGACCAATGGTTTTAATGTTAAAACTTAAGTGCCTAATTAATATTTGCAGTTCATCACATGCTTTTCGGTAAAGGAAAACATCGTGAGAAAACCTAAAAACATATCTCTAGAGATTTTGGCGATATCTGTAACCTATCAATTGAAGGCATTTGAGCGGCGTGGTAGGTCCTAGCTTCAACTTCTTTTTTTACTTTTTTTTTACTTTGTTAAAAAAAAATAAACTAAAATTAAAAGAAATGGCATAGCGCAAAGCTTTGTCTTTCGAAATCGACTTCTGAGGACACTTCTACTTCTTCTTTATATAAATGTTGGTCAAACAGAGAATAATGTAGTGCGCGTATTCAAACTTAATTAAGCGTAAAATATTCTAAATGTAGTATTAAAAACAATCGTTTTTGTCACAACAACAAGATACAATCACAAATCTTAATTAGAAAAAACTCATTATATAAACTATTTAGATGGATTATTTGACGTTTTCATTTCAACTCAAATGTTGTAGGAAAAGAGATGGTAAGTATTCTTTCAGGCGAAATATGATATCGCTTTTATCTTTTGGAGCCTGAGAACGGTTTGTTATGGGAAAATGTTGTTTTATATATCTCTGTATTATTTACAAAAAAAGCTTATATCTTCAGTTACAAAAGCTGTATCAATTCCCTTATTTAGACTTTTATTAATTAATTAATTGTTATAATATTTTTGTTTTTTTTACGATTCGATTATATAGACGATCATGAACAGCCATTTATAAAAAACTTTCGGCGTTAATATACAACTTAGAACGTCACAAATAATTTTAATGTAAATTATTACTGCGAAAGGCGTTTCTAATATGTAGTTATTTAAAGTTAAAAGTTATTTAATTGGTTTGAGGTGCTATTCACCTACATATACACAAGTCGACGAGTAAGCCGCGGTCGCACTAACTATGTCACATACCAGACAAACCTCTTTGGTTTTAGGTTTGTATTTTCTGTTATAATTGTGTTTCTTTGGTTTCAATAAATTAAAAAAAAAAGTTAAGTTTTAGTAAAACCAGTAAAATAGCTTACAAAATAACACCTTGGTAATAACTCACTCATCATTATCCTGCCCTTATCCTACTCTAACTGGGGTCAGCAAAAAGTGTTATAAAAGATGTTGTCACATGATTAAGCTACGTATGTTACGACAGGCTGCCTGCCTGACGTCAACTTGTTATAGTCGCCTTTTAAGATACCTTGGTAAGAAATGAGGGTAGTCTATTCTTCTCAGCCGAATACCACACGGCTACTAATAACCCACTGTTCAAAGAATTTGGAAAGAGGAATATAGAGCCTCGATCTACAATGAATCTACAATCGTATTGCATTCTATAAATTATGTATAAAAAAAAAAAAATTAACATTTTCGAGTATATCCCTGAAATTTTTATAGACAAAACCAACAACGCCGAGATAATGAAGATTATAACGCATGTCCATCAGACGACATGTAATTTTGTCGTAAACCCTCGCGTGCTCTATTGAAGAGTGAAGGTGTTTCGACCTTCGTCAAAACGGGCCGGCCCATCCTTTGTTCCCTTCGCTTATTCTAGTCGTGAAATTTCTATTCTTTACGTGAAATAGCTTTTTATGACTTATATGTGATGGCTGATTGGATGAAACAGAACGGGTTAACTTAAGTACGATAAAAAAATCTCTGGAAAAAACGAATAGTGAAAAAATTGGCAATGTATATAACAGAGAAAGTAAGAAATGACATAAGCTTGCGGCTCATGGCGTAAAGCCTTACTTAAGTACGTAAGTCGTTTGTGGGATTTTGGTATAAGATGCTATAATAAAAATCAAGCTTTGGAGGCTGATACAGAACGCTAACTATACTCTTAAAGATTAGACAGATGATAAGAATGCGTGAATATACTCGTAGCTATAACATACTCTTTGACCTAATGCGTTATAGCAATGACTGAATGAATGAATAAAAAAAATATTCTTATAACTATAAACATTTATAACTAGTTGTAAGAATCTTTTTATTTTTAAGAGCTCCGCCGAGTTTCTTGTTGGTTCTTCTCGGACAGCTCTCCGAACCAACAGTAGAGTAGACGATTCAAAAGCACTTCCTTACAAGTTTACTTGAATAAAGAATATGAATTTAAATTTTTTGTAAATTTTAATGAATTTTAATTTAAATTTTCATCTGGTATTATCAAAAGATACCATATTACAAAAGTTGCTTTAATTCATTTACATCTTGATATAAAAAAATGTATGGTGGTGAAATATTATAGAAAACGTTGCTCAACGTAGTGTTGCACTGTCTAGGGAAATACCTATATTTAATGGCTTGCCTCGACACTACTTAGCTTAGGAAACTGACCTAATTAAATACACAAAGTTGATATGCATACTCCAACCTTACATTACTAATATATAACAGTTAATTGGAGCTACGTTTGCATCAATTCAAAATACATAACTGCAAACAAAGGCCTATTTATATAGAGCTGCCGTGATTTGCGAAAACAAAGTAAACGGACAAACAAATTTAGGAAGATACTGATATATTTACTACTGAGACAAAAGTGAATTCCGTTACTGATGTAGGTAGACGTTTCTAATTTCGCCAGGACAAGCGAAAACATACCGTTTGCCGTAATAGTTAATTTAAATAGGTACGGCCGAATATCTGTCAGGTATTGTCATTCAACAGGAAGGTATTCAAAGCAACGATTAATATACTGTTCTGATAGATCTATTGCTAAAATAAATAACAAGTTAATTAAAAAAAAATAACAAAAGTTTGTTTTTTTTATCCCTTTTTATATCCCTACTGGAAACGTTTGAGGAGTTCCCTCGTCTGGAATCAATCCTGGCAGCAGCATCTGGACATCGGGACCGGAGGAGTACGAAAAATTTCAGCTAAATCAGACTCCGGGGAGTGGATCAAATTGAACTTGCAAAATGCCACCTTCACAAACATACTATGCAAGTAAAATAAAAAAGCTTTTAAAAATGTAACCAAAAGGCAGTCAAGTAAAGTTGTAGAGAGTAAGTTAAGAGGAACATTAACACGAATGTGCAACTGGACTTTTAAAATGTAATATAATATTATGAGATAAAATTATTGTATATTATTATTTTATGACTTCGTATTGACATAGTGATTGACATTAAATATATTATTGACATTATAGTTGTACGGTAGCTTTAATTATTTTTACGAAAGACGGGACAACCTGTAATTAATAGAACAGAGATCAGAATAATTTAATTTAAGTAAATAAAATTTATCTATTGGTGGTTGTACGTTGAATAAATAAATAAACTAGAACAACATGAAATATCGTTTCAATCTGCAAAAAGCTTTAGTATTTAAGTTTAATTTTCGCAGAACCAGGTTTGTTTTGAATTCAAAGTCGGTTCGTTCGAAACAAAGCCCGTTGATTTCCTAGTAGTTAGAAAGAGCAAAATATTTTTCTTTATTTTCAAGCTTAATAGTTGAGATAGCGAGATAGCAGTGTTTATCCCAATGAAGTGATAACGCTGCTATAATACTATCGATCGAGTACTTGAGTCGGTTTGATGTTACTGGTAATTGCTATTATTCGATAGCAGGGTCTCGTGATTACATTTGCAAAATTAATTAAACTGATTGGGATTACTTTCCCGTCCCTTTTTTGTATTTACAATAATATATTGAATAAAAGCTGAAACTACTGAACGTTAGTGTACTAATTTTTAGACTGTAAAAACTAAAGATTTTGTTACAATTGCAACACATTTTGAAAAAAAATTCAATCACTGCTTATTTTAAGAAAACTTTTGCTGTAATCCGCGATAAATTGGATTATAGCAAAAAAATATTTTCAGTATTTTTTTATGGACCTCCGCAAAGTAGCGCCTAATTCTATAAATTAAATAAAAGCCTTTAGTGAATTTGCCATGTATGTATGTGAAGGTGGAATCTTTCAAGTTAAATTTGACCCACTTCCCGGTGTCCGATTGAAATTTTACATACTGCTCCAGTCTCGATGACAATGCATATTTATAATAAGCATGAAATTTTGTTGAAAGCTTTTTTAAGACACTTTTTTAACTTGATTTATTGATAAATAAGTCAACATATTGCCAATGATGTATTCGTTATTAATATAGTGAAAACTGAATATGATCATACGTATTTTCAGAGATACATCCAATATTAACGTAAAGCTGGAGGGTCCAGTCTGGAAAGGACTGTCCACACACTCGTGCTCATATAAAATACTCAATGACACGAACAAACGTAAATAGGTCAAGCGTAAACTTCGATTCCTGTCATATTAAATTCATTACAACATTTCTTTAGTATTACAGCCATGTGGTATCCGGCGGAATAGAACCACACTCTTTTCTTACCGAGGTGTCGTAAAAGGCGACTAAGGTAAGTCAACCCGCCGTGTGGTATCTGGCTGAGTAGAATAGACCAACTTCATTTCTTACCGAGGTGTCGTAAAAGGTGACTAAGGTAAGTTGACTCACCGTGTGGTATCCGGTTAAGTAGAATAGACCACCCTCTTTCTTATCGAGGTGTCGTAAAATACGACTATGATAGGTTGATGTCAGGCAGGCGGCCGGTCGTAAAATACGTAGCCAAATCATATGACAACATGTTTATAACATGTTGTGACGACCGCACTTAGAGTGGAATAAGGGCAGGAAGATTTCTTTAGTATCACATTCCATCATGCATGTTCCACAATTACATAAAACTATTATGTTAATGATTAGTTTTCGCTGTGTGGTATCTGACTGAGTAGAATAGACCTGTATTTCTTACCAAAGTATCGTAAAAGGCAACTAAGGTAAGTTGGCCAAACGTGTGGTATCCGGTTGAGTAGAATAAACCCACCCCCTTTCTTACCGAGGTGTTAAAAATGACTAAGATAACGTAAGGCAGGCGGCTGGTCGTAAAATACGTAGCCAAATCATGTTACAACATGTTTATAACATGTTACACTTAGAGTAGGATAAGGGCAGAAGGATGTTGATTATGTTAATTATTAGTTTAACTGCAACATTAGTAGATACTCGTAGATATATCCCGCCTCAGGGATTCTGTCCCAGTTGATAATACAACTTGTATACTAAGTTATCTACTTGTTTCAAACAAGTTCTCAAATGTAGTTTAACTATAATCACGCTTTTAGATTAGTTTACATATAAATAAATAATAAATAAATAAATATATGGGACACTTACACACACGGTCGTCCGTCTCCAAAGTAAGTAACTTAATACTTGTGCTATGGGTGACAGACAACTGGTGAATATATACTTATATATTTTTTAAATACATACTTAAATACAAATATACACCCAGGCTCAAAGACCAACAAATTCATTTATAGAAAATGTTAGCCCTCAGCGGGAATCGAACCCGCGACCCGCGGAGTTGAAGGCAGGGTCACTACCCACTGCTCCAACGGGCTAGTCAACGGGCTCTGTACATATCGTACAGAGACTCAATTACAATATCCCAGTTTCAATAAATGTTAAGATTCTCATGACCTGCGTGCTTATATAGGTCATATCATAACTTACCAGCTATGTAAATAAATATAACTAAGATCTATCTTGGGAATACAGTTTTAATTGAACTTCAGTATTAATTTAACTTCGGAGAAAATTTAGGTGTTGTATCGAAGAAATACTAAACATACAGTTAAACAACTTAAAGAGTTTGTTCCACAATTCGTACGGAGTTGTTTGTTGTTTGTTTAATTACTTTATTGTACAAAAGATTAAAAAAAAACATACATGACACCGAAATATATATAAAATAAAAATTGTACAAAGGCGGACTTATCCCAATAAGGGATCTCTTCCAGCCAACCTTTGAGCTCCGAAAGGACAAAATAACAATGTGGTAGGCGGGGAATGCCACGAAAGAACAAAAAAAAAAAACATATATACATATATACTTAATACTCGGTTATTGGTTTCGGTGAATATCCTGCTCATAGTATTTTATAACTCCAGCTTTGAAAGAGTTAAGTGATGGTGATTTCCTAACAGAAATGGGCAGAGCATTCCATAAAATGACACCTTTTACTCTAAATGATCTTGAAAAAGTACGAGAAGAACTTGCCGGTACTGCCAGCATAAGGTTGTTAGCAGATCTCAATCGATCTCCACGGAGTTTTCATTATAACCTAGTTTTAACAAAACGTAGAATGTTCTTTACCTGTTTAAAGATATAGGTCATATCGAATTCATATAAATATAAATTACATTCCGATACTGGTATAAAGTGTATTGGAGAATTGCTTTTTAAATATTTGAGTATTGCCAATGAACGATTGCAAATTCATATCCATATTTTCGATGTTTCGATACGCCGTGTGGTATCCGGCTGAATAGAATAGTATCACCCTCTTTTCTTACCGAGGCGTCGTAAAAGGCAACTAAGGTAAGTCGACCCGCCGTGTGGTATCCGGCTTAGTAGAATAGACCACCCTCATTTCTTACCGAGGTGTCGTAAAAGGCGACTAAGGTAAGCTGACTCACCGTGTGGTATCCGGTTAAGTAGAATAGACCACCCTCTTTCTTATCAAGGTGTCGTAAAATACGACTAAGATAAGTTGATATCAGGCAGGTGCCCGGTCGTAAAATACGTTGCCAAATCATATGACAACATGTTTATAACATGTTGTCATATGATTTGGCAAGATGATGATTTTCGATGTTTCGATATAAATGACTATAGTTGCATATAGAACACTCTAACACTTACAAAACATCTTTAGAAAACCTTTAGAAAACCTCATCTAATAATTTACATAATGAACCGAACCTACTCAATGTCCGTCAAAATGATCTCAATCTATTAATCCAATTTACCATATATATTATACCAACAGACACAAACGGAAATTTATTGTAATAATGGAAAGAACTTCCTTCAGTGATACAGGCTATGCCTAGTACAGACGGTAGTGTAAATCTGTTAATTAATGTTAAATTAACGTGTCTAATAAAGGAATATTATTATTTTATTTATTTATTTTATTTTATTTTTAAAGGAAACAAAACAATTATGATAATACTTAAAATAAATTATTGTTATCTATATTTTAAAGATGACTAACCCATTCTAACTATTAAATGAATATCTATACACTGTCCATTATATTAACCATCTTTTGACAGATTGACGATAGTGATGTCCTAAAGATTCTCGTATGCGATACCATTCCGATTATAGTACCTACTATCATTAATCGAATTACGTACCTAAGTAATTCGATTAATGATAACCTACGTAAACTAGATTACTACTTGAGAAAAGAAATTCCAACTTTGAGAAAACTTATTGTTTCTTTGAAAAGAAGTGGTCTATTTCATGGTGAAAAATCTTCTTTGGTCAAAGTTTTGAACACAATTGGCTTTTCATATAAAAAGTTAAATAAAAGAAAATTATTAATGGAACGCACAGATATAGCTATAGCACGTTGTGATTTTTTAAGAGAGGCAAAGAAAATACAAGATTGGGCAAATATTGTTTTCACGGATGAAACATGGCTTAACGCTAACCACACACTATCTCGTTTCTGGACTGATGATACTGCTGATTCCACTTCCTCAGTACCAATGGGAAAAGGTGAGCGCCTAATCATTTGCCATGCAGGTACAGCAAAAGGATTTGTACAAGACGCACTGTTGGCATTTAAATCGAAGAAATCAAATGACTACCACGAAGAGATGAATGCAAATGTGTATGAAGAGTGGTTCAAAAAAATGCTCATTTCATTGGAAGAACCATCAATAATTTTTATTGATAATGCGCCCTACCACTCCCGTCAAATTGACAAAATGCCAACACAGGCTAATAAAAAGCATGAAATAATTAATTGGCTTCGGGACAATGGAGAAAATGTGGACGACTCAATGTTAAAAGTTGAATTAATAAAAATATTAAAAACCAAAAAGAGAGCAAAACGCTATGTAATCAATGAAATGGCAGCAGAATATGGCCATACTGTTCTTCGGATTCCTCCATACCACTGCCAGTACAACGCAATAGAACTTATATGGGCACAAGTAAAAGGGCATGCTGCGAGATGCAATACAAGCCCCCCATTCACAGCGAATAAAATGTTGCAATTGCTAAAAAATGCTTGCACCCACGTAACGGCCGAGAACTGGGCAAGTGTGGTGGAAAGAACTAAAAGAGTAATATTCTCTGATTGGGAACGTGATATTGCGTTTGATAATATATTATCTACACAAGAGCTAATAATAACTGCTACTGAAGACTCCTCATCGGAGGAGTCTAGTGTTGATTATCATTCCGACGACTCGTGCTAATAAAATAAATTAAAATATCCTGATTGTTTTATTTGTATTCATGTATTAACTAAGAAGAAAGTAAAACTTTATATAATGTTATTAAATGTCTTTTAATACTCGTAACATCGATTTCTACCGATTATTTTTAATCTGTGGCATAATCGTAGTAACCCATTATGTGTGACATCACTAAGTGGGCGGTACCCATCCATAAAGTACAAATATTATTTGTATGATATTTGTACGTAAGCAATACAAAACTTAATGAGCGTGAGCTGTCAAAAGACTGATAATATGATGGACGCAGTATAAAGAGTAGTCACAAATAAAAAAACGCGTGCGGAAACAAACAATGGCGCGTTTCAGGACGTACCTAATATGCTTACCTTATTATACTAAAGTAAAGAAGCTAGCCTAAAATATACTCTATTATAGAAATAAATAGGAAGCAAATGGGAGTATATCGATCTATCTCCCTTTTTTAAGTGTGATTAGACAAAGATAAGAGATAAAGTTAGGAGTTGCATCTTCCTTCTCATTATTTATTGTGACAATCTCACTTACAGGCCTATGGATCCCCTACTCGAGTACTCTACTACCCGTGCGAAGCCGGACGCGTCGACTAGTATTGTATAATTTTAATGTTATGATCACTTTGTTTTGCTTACTCTTATATTATGTGTATAATACACTCACTGTATGTGGATTTAAAACAATAATCCAATTACTATCGAAGATATTATTTTTTGAAAGTGGAATAAATATTTCGCTTATCTCACAAACATTATTAAAGTTCACCGAGGTGCCACCATCTGCGACACTTACCTGAAAAAATGAAATAAATTCATATTAACGTCACGGCGATGAATAATTTGAGTGGAAGCGGGATTTTCGAATGTTCTCATATTGTCTGGTGTCGCTGGTAAAAAATTATCGCAACTAATATTGCACAGGGGAAGAAAAACTAATTTAATGAGTTGAATTAAACTATAAATATTCAATACTTTCGCATGTAAAATGTAGAAATAGATAGTTTTTATAAATCTGTGAACATAGGGGATGTTATTGTTGATATGAAAACATTGAATAGAATAAGGTAATAGTTAGAAATTCTTGATAATCATCTTAATAATTATCGTGCTTCTATCAATATGACGATAATGGTCAAGGGTTTTTTGAAGAAGTAAGTTCGAAGCGAATACGTGCGTAAACCATAGCATAGTGCGTAGCATAGGACGTATATACAGCAAGCTTTGCAGTTTTCTAAAAAAATATGTTTGAAACTATTGGAACCATAAACTATAACAAAAACATCGAAGAAACTAAATTAAAATATATATAACCGTATTCAAAATTCTTCTATATAACATACTCTACCATCGCTGCTGCCCATAGCAAAAGTTATAGATGTTTTCATGTTAGCGTTTTAATACAGATCACAACTATTACATAATGATCGCAATATTATCAGATTGTTATATAAAATAGTTATGTAAAATACACTTAATATATCTTGTATTAAGTGTATTTTATATAACTGCTTGAACTTTAGCCTAAAATAAATGCTTATAATACATGTTAATAGTAATTAATGTCACGTCAGACAATGTAGGTAATTGTGCGTTCAGGCGAATTACCGAACAATGTATCTGTATAGAAATATCTTTGATATATAATGTATTTCAAAGGTTCAATAAGTTTATGAGGAATTTTGTGGTTTCCGCACTATTTCAAGCTTCTAGACGTTTATCATCTATTCAATATCTTGAAGTGCCTTACAGGAGTGGTATTTGAGGACAGATTACTTAGACCGTATAAGCATGTAATGGAAATCTACTGAAGAGATGGTATGGTACGTTAATATTAAAATGTATATTTAATATGTGCTGATTTTGGAATATTAATTTATACGCCGTGTGGTATCCGGCAGAATAGAATAGTACCACCTTCTTTTCTCACCGAGGTGTCGTACAAGGCGACTAAGGTAAGTCTACCTGCCGTGTGGTATCCGGCTGAGTAGAATAGACCACCCTCATTTCTTACCGAGGTGTCGTAAAAGGCGACTAAGGTATGTGACTCGCCGTGTGGTATCCGGTTAAGTAGAATAGACCACCCTCTTTCTTGTCGAGGTGTTGTAAAATACGACTATGATAAGTCGACGTCAGGCAGGCGGCCGGTTTTAAAATACGTACCCAAATCATGTGACAACATGTTTGTAACATGTTGTGCCGATCCCACTTAGAGTGGGATAAGGGCAGGAAGATGATCATTTATAAAAAAAGTGTACATATGGTATCTACAATATAAATATCATAAGAATCTTAATTTAAATTCTCAGTAAAAACGAGTTTTTTAAATATGTTAAGTACAATCTAAAATCTGAAAGAGAAACATAACTAACGTTATAAACAATGACGTTAAAATTCATCGTCGTTACGTTAAAAAAACTGATAATTGAATTGAAAACTAATATTACACTACTACTTGATCCGTTATATTTATAAATTTAATTGTAGCCAATACAAAAGATTTTTACCTTCAATCTCGTTCATGGGTTTTAAATAGAACTGAAATAAGCCAATATTTAATATATAAGGGATAGGTGAAGTAAAAAAAGTGTTTTTTTATAGTTCGTTAGCAGTATATAAAACCAAAACTCAGAGAAATACGCTTTAGTTTTCCTTCGAAACGAATAAAAATAAATCACATAAACATGTGATCCAGAAAAACTTAATTATGGCTAATGGACCGCATGTTATTTAAATTCAGTTTTAAATTCATATTAATTTATTTAATTAAATAATAATAGCAATATTTAGCTCAAACTCAAAGTCCACTTTAATAGTGGACGCGCTTTTTTTTGCTTTTTAGTTAACTAAATACGGTCATACTTAATAAGTAATCGTCACAATTAGTTGCCTTACAGATATTTATTTAACATTTTTTATAGTTTACCGACCCTGAAAATCTTTTGTAACTTAAGATCTTTTAGACATAGTGAAGACTTTGCAAACACGTTACGAACACTTCCTGGATACAAACATCCGGCATTATGAAATTTCCGGTAGCCCTTTGTAAGTGGAAATAGGCTATTATAAGTTCTTGTTTGCGCATATATAAAGGAAACACCACACGTAAGAATCTACATTACATCACACGAACAAATAATACTTTCATGGGTTTTTGTTTTTCTAGGACAGCGTATTTTAAACTATATTAATGTAATATTCTTCAAATTAATTCTGTGGGCGCAACAACGTTATTACACGTCACATTTGATAAACGCTAAATTGACTCAACGTTTATACACGTCGGCAAGAAATATATGTTTCTGTAAACAACACACACAAACGGCTGAAGGTTTTACAATTCCTTTAAGCTTTTTGTACTAATAGCGCCGATAGTGTATCAAAAGCAGAACGTCATTAATAAGTAAGTATCTGGGTGATTTTAATGGTAATTTTTTTTTATATATAAAAAATGCAATAAAAAAAGAAAAAAGACAATTTTACCTGGAATCAATCCTGGTATTCTAGATTTGAGACCGCCCGTTACCCAAATAACCTATCGTGACTTTGAAATATGACAGCGCAGTTAACCTTTCGTTTCTCATAAATGCCGCTATAAGTGTTAAATAATTTTAATTTGCATCATTGTGGTTCATATTCATGTTTATACAGTTCCGTAGTTACTGGTTTCAAAGTTGTCAAGAACAAACAATCTATAGAAAATTGTAAAATAATCATGACACGTAAAGCTATATAGTAGTTTCGAACTTAGTCTTAAAAATGTTGATATGTTTTCTACAAGTTTTTCACGTCGTATTATTTTCAATAAAAGCGTCAGTGTCTACATTCCGCGTATAAAAAATCGTTCAAATTCCCTTTAGGATGCTAAGCCATCCCAACGATAAGGCTGCCTAAAATAAAAATAAATCTTCCGAAGGCAGACGTCTTCAAGATAAGGAACACCCAAATTTAATTCGGACTGTATTTTGCGCTGTGTAATCGCAATTTACTGAGATACCACTTCGAGTCATTATAATTACAGCCTCGCCTTACCTAAACGATGCAAAGAGAGCCTTATTTTAAAATATTTTTTACATAATTATGACAGGATTCTGCTTTTGAAAGCTTCGAGCCTCGTTTATTGCTAACGTTGAGTAAAAAATTACAACTTATTTTACTTATTGATTGATTGTTCCCTTTATTATTAAGGTACAACACAGTTTGTAGAAAAATGGTTATTTGGTCGACATTAAAAGATTGTAATTTTTAAGTATGCAATATAACTTTTATTGAAACCTTAGATAATTTATAGAATTAGGCGTTACTTTGCGGAAGTCCATAATACAAAAGTAATGAGAATATTATTTTGCTATAATCCGCGATAAAAGGAAATATATGTAATGCTAAATGTAGAGTGTACTATTCGTTCTCATACCTGATACATGCTGAATTTGTAAGAACTCATGCACTACCCGACACCGATGACACAACAATACACACGCACTGCACACATTCACCACCACAATCTCAACAATTGTTTCGCCCCGTAACCGAAGCATCGTCAGGAGATAGACTCCACGACAAAATTGCAAAGCAATTGCTTTGCGATTTGATATTGATTTGTAGTGGCGAAAGTATATTCTCATTACTTTTGAAACCTTAGAGATAAAAATTAACAGAAAATTATTGTTATTTCCATTGCAGTCTTGATTGATTTATTTCATAAAGTAACGTGTTATTATACTAGAGATAGAGTTATTGTACTAGAGTTGGGAGGCCAGCCTTAAATGTGTCATTTTAATTAAGAGAAATAAAGAGAAAGCAAATAAGGGTAATCTATCTGTCTTTCTTTTTTATATGTGATTAGACAAAGATGTACCGTAAGTGTTTCATCTTCCTTCACAATATTTATTGTGTCACTATCACTTACAGGGCTGTTTATGGCTTCCTACTCTAATATTATAACTCTATGGTTGCTGATATCAAATAATTGACATGTCAACTACACGCGTCAACACGTACAGATAACAATGCAAATAAGATATTAATACAAATATAATATTAATATCTGATTGATAACATAAAATAGGCATTTCTATTCATACGCCGTGTGGTATCCAGCTGAATAGCTGGATACCACACGAATACTACCCTACTGGAATACTACCCTCATTTCTTACCAAGGTGTCGTAAAAGGCGACTAAGGGAAGTTGACCCACCGTGTGATATCCGGTTTAGTAAAATAGACCACCCTCTTTCTTACCGAGGTGTCGTAAAATACGACAGAGGTAAGTTGACGTCAGGCAGGCGGCCGGTTGTAAAAACGCAGCCAAATCATGTGACAGCATGTTTATAACATGTTGTGCCGAACCCACCTAGAGTGGGATAAGGGCAGGAAGATATGAAGGCATTTCAATTCGATCAGTTTCTTATGAAGCCATATGCCATTAAACCATATTTAAAGACAGCTGTTTTTCAAGTACTTATTTTGTTCTCAAAGAAAAATCTTTCCTTTGAAATTTTATACGCCGCTGACAGAAAATGTAATGAAAATTAAATCCATTAAAAGCAAATTGATCTTTTGCCGATGTCTCTGCGTTTGCTTTAATAACGACAACCAATTACTTTCTCGTCTTCTATGTAACTTTTGTATTTATATTTATTTTGCTAGACCGCCTAGCATGGAGGGACATGGAAGAGGTCTACGTCCAAAATTGGACCCAAAATAGCAGAAGATCATTATGATAATATGACTTTTGTATCTACAGTATTTAAACAGCAATTTTATAATGCAACAATCAAATAATTAGAGCGAACGCAATAAAGGCATGACTTCTTTGTACTTAGTCCTTGCGAAAAGTACAAAAAGTTACAAAAGGCACTATTATCAAACCTCCGGCAGAATACGTATATATTAGGTCCTTACATATGAAATTGGCGTTTTCTATGGGAGGAACATAGTCGTTTTTTTTAATGAAATATATTTAATTAATCAAAGTATGTACCATTGCTATGTATGCACTTTTGCCATCTCATAGGTAGTTCATTGATCCCCTTACTAAAAAAACCATTCGGGCGGGAATCAATAAAATCTTTGAAGGCGATTTGGACTGCCCCATCGGAGTTGAATTTTTTTCCTTGCAAGTAGTTATCCAAATTGCGAAAAAAATGGTAATCTGTTGGAGCAAGGTCCGGAGAGTACGGTGGATGTCTAAGACATTCTAATTGAAGCTCCTCTGATTTGGTAGCCGTCTGTTGTGCCGTGTGTGGTCTAGCGTTGTCCTGAAGCAGCAGTGGCCTAGAGCGATTGAACAGCCTCGGTTGTTTAGCAGCTAGCTTTTCCATCATGGTTTGCAGTTGCTGACAATAGATATCTGCCGTAATCGTCTGGCCAGATATAAGAAAGCTATAGTGAACGACACCGGCACTAGTCCACCAAACACTTACAAGCAACTTTTTTTTAGTCAATTTTCGCTTAGGGCAGGATTTGGCTGGTTCGCCAGGGTTCAGCCATTGCGATGAGCGCTTCCGATTATCGTAGAGGATCCACTTTTCATCACAGGTAATGATTCGATTTCAAATTCCTTCATTATTGTGCCGGTTGAGTAACGTAACGCAGCAGTCGACGCGCGTTTGTCGGTTTGCTTCACTCAATTCATGAGGTACCCACCTTTCAAGCTTTTTCACCTTCCCAATTTGCTTCAAGTGGATTAGAATAGTTTTATCACTAACACCGGAGCCTGCAGCTAACTCGGACGTGGTTTGCGATGGATCGACTTCCACAATAGCCTTCAATTCTTCATTATCAACTTTGGTCTCCGGCCGTCCACGAGGCTTGTTCTGCAGGTCGAAATTTCTAGAACGAAAACGTTGGAACCAAAAATGCACTGTTTTCTTTTGCGACACCGTCACAATACACATCATTAATCCTTCGAGCCGTTTCTGCAGCACTGGTGCCACGGTGGAACTCATACTCGTAAATAACGCGATATTTCATGTTTTCCATTTTGTAAACAGAGTGACACAAAGAAAAAACAAATGAATTAGGGGGTTTGAAACAAAAATGCATGAGTAAATAGCTGTATGAATTTGAATTTGAAATTCCTAACCATAAAGGTAATATTTGAGATCAAAGTGGCCAGTACGACAAAACGCCAATTTCATAATATGTAAGGACCTAATAGTACGTTTATAGTGCATCTTAGGTCTTTATCTAGAATTCTAGATAACACAGTCTTAAAGCTTTTGGTGTGATTTTAAATTGTTTATTAAGCTATTTGCCTAAATTAACAATAGTGTAATAAGCACCTAAAGATTATGTTTGGCCCGGTCTACGGCGTAGGCCTCTTTTAATTAAGCTAACAATATAAACTCATTCTTTCACCTACCCTTATCCCACTCCAAATGGGGTCGGCACAACATGTTATAAACATGTTGTTGCATGATTTGGTATTTTACGACCGGCCGGCTGCCTGATGTCAACTTACCTTAGTCGCCTTTTGCGACACCTTGATAAGAAATGAGGGTGGACTATTATACTCAGTCAGATGCCACACGGCAGGTCAATACTTACGTTAGTCACCTTTTACGACACCCCGGTAAAAAGTGAGGGTGGTCTATTCTACTCAGCTGGATACCACACAGCGGTTCAACTTACATTAGTAGCCTTTTACAATATCTCGGTAACAAATGAGGGTGGTCTATTCTATTCAGCCGGATACCACACGGCGGTAAGCTAACAATAAAATAAAACTTAATTTTATTAAGAGACACCATTCGTATATTATAAAAGCATATTTTGAATTTTCGTTAAGTCGTACGAACAAATCTTGGAAGTGTATTGATTTACTTTCTCAGTACCTTGTTTAATTTTATTTAAACTTCCCTTTTGTAACTTAACGTTTAATATAAATACTGTCTCATATTCAGCGGCCCAAGTTGCTTTACTTGCGAACTTTAAATCTAGCATTACCTTAAGGCCGGATTTAACACAGTCCTATATTTATCTCCTTCAATTATTAACACATTTCCGGAATAAAAAATAGAGTCAGAAATTTTAAAGGAAAATTTTAAATGATTCGCAAACCTTTAATTTAACCAAAGGAGTAGTATTAGCATAATTTCCATTTAAATAGCTTTGAGCTAAATTGACTTTAGACGTCTAGAATAGACTTGATTGAAGATTCTCTCACTATCGACCTTTCCATCTGCTAATCTCTTTTTGAGGTGCTAGCAAATAATCTTTGACAGCATTTTAAGTCCGTAAGACAGTATTTGATAGTGATTTGTTATCATTAAAAGAAACAAAAATAATTACTTATAGCTATATTTAAAACAAAACCTTTTGAAGGAAATCGCCAAAGGAATAAAAAATGAATCATACTCGGGCTTTGATTGGGAGTAGTAGATTTCAGGGTTTCCAAAAAAATTGTACACAATGTATATTTTAGCCAATTTTAAAAAACGTTTTAGGTGTAAATAAATCGAGATATTAAGTATGAAAGTTTGATTCATAAATTGTTAATAAGTTGCAAACTTCTTACGCCTCCGAAGTTTTATAAGTTTTCAAACTCTTTAATTTTTGCATATATTGTTACCCGCCAGACTTGTCTCATGTCACAGCATTACCAAAGTGCGCGGCCCGGGGCTTCAATAAAATTACTGGGCGCGTTTATTCCGCAATAACTAAAATGTTCATTTAAATTATATGGTTTAAGTAAGTAGCGGCCTGTTACTATCCCACTGCTGAGAATAGGCCTCTTCTCCACCGTGTGGTATCTTGTTAAGTTGAATAGACCACCCTCTTCTTACCGAGATGTCGTAAAATACGACTAAGGTAAGTTGATGTCAGGCAGGCGGCCGGTCGTAAAATACGTAACCAAATCATGTGACAACATATTTATAACATGTTGTGCCGACCACACTTAGAGTGGGATAAGGGCAGGAAGATGATGATGATTATTACGTTCTTTTAAATTAGTATATTCCGCTTTATAAAATTACAGCAAAATAAAACCATTAAATACAAAATACATTATTACGTGGTATATACCATTTTATAGTAAAAGCCTCAGCCCTAGTATTAAGCGTTTATTCAATAAACGAACGATCGGAGCAGATAATTGCGTTCATTCAGCGAAGATTTCTTCATTCCATCGTCACAGCGTCGCAGCAGTTCGAGCACAACCGTTATAAAATTTTCATTGACGTCTTCTATTAGTATTTGTAATTCAAGTCCTATTTTAGAATTGATTTACCCTTTTTGCATCGCTTTGAAAGCCAATCCATTAAGACTTAAGATCAATCGTCAAATATGATTAAGACCATTAAGACTTACGATTACTTGATCAATCATCAAATATGAGAATAAATAAATAATAAAATAAAAAAAAAACAATAATATAAACAACCAAAATTTTGCAATATCAGGTCAAGTTGTATGATTATTATTATAATTCCACTCAATTGATTTTAGAATATTATTATAGGCGTAAAATAGCTAGTCAAATCATGTAACATATGTATAACATGTTGTGCCGACACAGAGTGGGATAAGGGCAGGAGAATGATGATTATCAATCACCTCAAGGCACCTAATATAAATTAATATATGGGACAATTACACACGGCAGGGTCACTACCCACTGCGCCAACGGGCCAGTCAAATATGTACATTAAGTATGGATGGGCCAAAAAGAATCTGTCAATATGTGTGACGTTATGACGAATCTCGGAAACGGCTCCAACGATTTCCCTGAAATTGAGTATGTAAGGGGTTTTGGGGAAAAATCGATCTAGATAGGTTCTATTTAAAAAAAAATCGTTTATCCCTGTTTTTAGGCATAAAAAATTATTAATATCATCATCATCATCATCTTCCTGCCCTTATCCCACTCTAAGTGGGGTCGGCACAACATGTTATAAACATGTTGTCACATGATTTGGCTACATATTTTACGACCGGCCGCCTGCCTGATGTCAACTTATCTTAGTCGTATTTTACGACACCTCGATAAGAATGAGGGTGGTCTATTCTGCTTAATCGGATACCACACGGTGAGTCAACTTACCTTAGTCGCCTTTTACGACACCTCGGTAAGAAAAGAGGGTGGTACTACTCTATTCAGCCGGATACCACACGGCGGATAAAAAATTATTAACATTTTAATTTAATATAAAACACTATTTTTGCCGCAAATTGTCAAGTCAGCGTAGCTTATTTGGGGAACGGGCGGTCTCGAGAAATGAAGATACCTAGGATCGAGCCACTTCTTTTTTTTATTTCTTTTTTTTTGTAAAAAATTACCGAGCAAGTCTCGGTCAACCAGTACTCCTAATTATCAAACCTATTTTCATTTGATTTTGCACGATTAACTTATCATAGCTAATGAGATGACTGTTGCCTGCCCGGTAGCAGAAGTATTCTTAGTTTATAAAAAACCGCTTTCTATCAGTAGTTGACAAAATAAATTGAGACTTAACGTCTTTAAAAATGGATTCCAATGCTGGACTCAACGATCTAGGAATTTCAACGCACGTCCGCCATACGGTCTTAAGCCGCTTAAATCCGGCTTACTGAATTCCGTTTGTAGTCTCCTGTCCAACTAAATAAAGAAAATAAAAATATGTATTTCAACTTTAGTAATATTTATTTACTAAACATCTATAGTATAAAATAATTATTCGAGTAATGTTTTGTACTTTAGAGAACATACAATAATTTTTGATTGAAAAAAAAAAAATTCTAATTTTTATTGAATTGGGTTTTTGTGTTCTCAAAATCAAAAGAAATAAAGAGATTTGAGTGACATCTTCAGTTAATGGATATCACAACATAGTATAAAACAAAGTCGCATTCTCTGTCTGTCCCTATGTCCCTATATCCCTATGTATGCTTAAATCTTTAAAACTACGCAACAGATTTTGATGCAGTTTTTTAATAGATAGAATGATTGAAGAGGAAGGTTTATATGTATAGTAACATTCAATACGTAGTAGCGAAATACTGTAATTTTTGAGGTTTCTAATATGATGTCGTAAATAATTACATTTTTTTCCGCTTACATTGCAAACGCAGGCTAAACCCTACGAGATTTATCAAAATGTACTAAGTATTTGTACACCGTGAAAAGGTCTACAGAAAACTCTGCGATGGTATATGTCTATCTCTTAAGGATAACCCACAATAGCATTTTTCGACAATTTTTTTTAGGAAAAATAATGTCTTATTTTCGAATCAATTTTAAACAATATAGCATTAATTTTTATCCAATTAAGTACCTTAAATACATTGTTGATTTAATATAGATCAATATGGCCGTTTACAGCATGTAATTCAAATAAACATTTTCGAAGATATCACAGATTTAAAATTCCGCGAGGAGGCCGCGCTTCGCCCTATAGCACTTCGAATTTAGCAGCGATCGGACGCGCAACTAAATGTCGCTCTTTCAACTATGGTAACTCTATGGTTGTTTTTATAGCTGTTTTTGATCCAGCCTAGAGACAAGATTATTCGTATTTATAATAATTTTAAATCTTAATCGGTATTAAAATCATTCGTTCCTAAATAAATATTAATATTTTCAGTTCAGAAACGTTGTTTGACATTAATCCCGGCAAAAATCCACCATTATTAATCGATTAGTGAAAATTCTACGTACATCAGGTTAAAAAAGGACATGAGGATTTTACTACTGACAGATAGATAGCTTGTGACTTTTGCTTTGAACGCAAAAAGAATTCTCGATAGACAGATACGAGACGTTTTTGTAAGGATTCCGTTTTAACATTGCGGGGATTAGAAACAAAACAATATTGTGATAGATTATATCACATACAAAAATCTAGTCAGTCTCCTATAATAAATGGTGGCAAATATAATAGAAGAGGAAAGTGATTGTGTTGTTCTTAAAGATGCTCTGTTTAAAGACATACACATGTACATAGACTTATACATGTACTTATTATAAAATTTAATAAGGAGCCGAGAGTCAAGTTACAATTTTATCATTTTCAATTCATCGTCAGAGCTGTCAAAATAAATAATTAATCAAACATGAAATGAAATGGAAAATTTACAAGTGTTTAAGCAATTACATAACAGTAATATTATGAGAAATTTATTACATTCTTTGTTAGTTTACAACTGTGAAATTTTTTTTATGATGTCTGACAGAAACTTCTTATAATTTAAAGCTTATTTTGTAATTAAAAGTTTTAATAAAGAAGTTTTTTGTTTAGATGAACAAAAAACTGAGACGGGGTTATGTAAGGGGTTTTGGGAGAGAAAAATCGATCTAGCTATGTTTTATTTAAAAAAATCGTTTATCCCTGTTTTTGGGCATAAAAAATTATTAACATTATCATCATCATCATCAACTTCCTGCCCTTATCCCACTCTAAGTGGGGTCGGCACAATATGTTATAAACATGTTGTCTCATGATTCGTCTAGGTATTTTATGGCCGGCCGCCTGCCTGACTTTAACTTACCTTGTCTCCTTTTACGACACCTCGATAAGAAATTAGGGTGGTTTATTCTACTCAACCGGATACCACACGGTGTGTTAACTTACTTTAATCACCTTTTACCACACCTCGATAAGAAATGAGGGTGATCTATTCTACTCAGCCGGATACCAAACGGCGGGTCAACTTAACTTAGTCGTCTTTTACGACACCTCGGTAAAAATGAGGGTGGTTTATTCTATTCAGCCGGATACCGTATAAGTAACCTATATATAAATAATTTGAAAATGGACCATACGAATCATTTTATTAAAAGTTATTTAAGATTTTCAATCCAATGTTCTGCAAACTGATGGGCGAAGTTTTGTTTGATACATCGAGGAAGTTGCAATCATTTGTTCCTACTAAATAGCTATATTTCATCGTATAGATTACACTTCGTCATAACTGTGCTTCGCCCCGTTATTGTTACAACCCATTATTAAACCTTTGTTCGTTCGCTCGTAAAGCTATATTGTAATAGCCATCTATTTTATTAGTCTAAGATGCAAGAAAGGATTTGACATTTATTTCTTCTTTTTATTCGATTTTTATCTGCTGCAAATCATATTATATGATTATTGCCAATAAGATTCATAGGTTTTCTGCTTTCTTCGGCATCTGATTGTCTTCCTAGTGGGAGTCTGATAAAATTGCTATGGAGGTCACCACACGGGGGTACTTAAGGCGTCCTTTGAACATTAATTTTTACGACGAACTATGTGCGACTGCTTGTTAAACTGATCTCTTATTTTAGGATTTAGTCTAACAATATAATAATTAATATTTCGTTTAATAATATACGATTATAATTACATAATGAATATTCAATATCTTATCCTGAGGCCTTATCGGGAATAAAATTATTGTTGGTAATAAATGATATGGATTATTGATGTTCACTGTCTATTTTCGTTAATTCTAGCAATCACTCTGATTAATAGACACATTGGTTGTGTAAGTGCTGACCCTCTCAAACCTTTGACACTGTTGTCCGTTACCGGCAGTGGTATTTGGGTTACCTTAATTAATAGTTATACAGTGTATAATGATCTTCAGAAAAAGGCCTGCAGAAAGGTTTAAATTAAGTGTTAAGAGATATGCTTATACGTATAGCATATTATCGAAATGAAGATTATTTGGATGATAAAAATGCCTGGATTTGAAAATCTGGACTTGATCTTTAAAGTAATGTAAAATTGAAAATGTTTAAAAGATTGACCGCCGAGTTTCTTGCTGGCTCTTCTCGTTAGGATCAACATTGCAAACCAGTGGTGACTTTATTTATCCTATCGGTTCTTGACGATTTAAAAGTGCTTGTAAGAGCTTATTTGAATAAGATTTGATTTGCGAGTTTTGTCTGTTGGTTAGAAGAATGAAGTCGATTTATATATATATATATATATATATATATATATATATATATATATATATATATATATATTATTGAATATTAAAAGAAATATTTAAGAGAGAATTCCTGGTAATCTCCAGAGATATGTAGATTTCGACACGATATTTTTTTTCACCAGCACATCAATTTTATAAAGAAAAACTCACTTTTGCCCGCCTGTGGTTTAAACCCAGAACTCATCGAGATAGAATGGCATATGGTCTTATCATTCAGTTATCAGATCATCGTAAAGCATAATAAAACCAATATTTTATTTTTTATGATTGTTACTATTCTATTACATCAGTAATGTATTTTATTGATAGGTAACAGATAGTCATCAATCAATTACAGTAACAGGTCACAAGGCGTGGTTGCGATATTTGATCTATACGGGTGGGCTTACTGACGTAAACGATAAATATCTAAATAGTAATAGAAATAAACCTTTAACGACGTCTGTGGCAAATGTGATCAATCGACTTATAAAGAAGGTTCTGTATTCTATTTTCTTTTCCATGTGCTTAGCTATTAATTAAGTATATAGTAGTTGTTTTGTGTATATGAAATTTTCGCACGTTTTATAACTTTTAACCAAATTCTAACAACAATTTGGTAAAGTAACTTCGCTCTAGATATACTTTAACTTTCTTTTTCCATCATGAATAAGAACAATCAGGTTCAATTTTAAGAGTGATCGTAAATTTATAGAAGATATGGCTTAATATAATATATAAAACGCCGTGTGGTATGCGGCTGAATAGAATAGACCACCTTCATTTCTTACCGAGGTGTCGTAAAAGGCGACTAAGGTAAGTTGACTCACCGTGTGGTATCCGGTTAAGAAGAATAGACCGCCCTGTTTCTTATCGAGATGTCGTAAAATATGACTAAGATAAGTTGACGTCAGGCAGGTGGCCGGTCGTAAAACACGTAGCCAAATCATGTGACAACATGTTTATAACATGTATTATGCAAGCGTTCTTCAAAAGAAGATGTATATTCCAAGAGGCTTTCCATATTACGTTGTTACTTTAAAGATTATTGTCAAGCACTCAGTTTACTACGCATTTTTTACAAAGTAAGCGACGTGTGCTATATACATATTTTCAATGTACACAATCTGACGTTAAATAGCTTCGTCTCTGTACAAATGTGGTTCTATTATGAGTCCTTATCAATACAACAGCGAGTCGGCTGGAACCATTCCAGCAGATAAATCCCAACAGCGTGAATATATATTATCTACATTCAATGCGTTGCCACACCGAAGTGCCTGATATCTCGAGCACATCGCGCTACAACGTTTAGTGTAACTCGTATATAGAACACATCTCAAGTACAAATTGATTTGAAATTATTGTTATTTAGAATTATTATTTTTAGATAGAAAACAAATTGGCCTCCGAAGACATTGTCTTTCTAACGTATGACTTCTACATTAAGAAATGTTTAGAAGGGAAGGGGAGTATAAAATTTCAAATTTTATTTTGTTTTGGATGAAAAATCTGTAATCATCGTAACTATATTCGATAGTATATCAATCAGGTTAATTTTAGTTTGCTATGCTTTGTTACTTTAGAATTTCTTTCTACCATAACATGGGTGAGGGATAAGCTCGAAACTATCATATCATAAACTATATTAATATTATAAATGCGAAAGTTTGTCTGTTTTTTATTTATTATTTATTTCAATTACCAACAATGGTTACAATACTTAAAATCTTAATATTATAATTCCATTTTCTTATTAGAATTGCACCATTATAGGTAATTATGACATGATTTATGGGATAAAACAGCGGCTCTAAGCTCCTACTAACAAAAACAAAAATGTTAATTTGAACTACTAAATAAGAATAATAAAAGAGTCAAAAATTAAAAATTATATAAGTAATTAAAAATTATATAACTAAACTTAATCTAACAGAAATAAAAATAAAAATAGAATAAAAGTTTTTTGACGCTTTCAGTGACAACATTTGCTATTAAATATCAATATAATCCATCGAGAATAGGAAAATATCGCTAAGTACATAATTAAGATGTAGTAGTAGCGGATAAAACTTGTATTCAATGAACCAATAAAAAAACCTTAGTTTGTTATCTTAAACTTAAATTCATAACATATACTCCAAAATCTATTCGTGATAATTGTACGCTACACTTCACGTGTAGTTAGAGCTTCATTAAACAGCTCTTGAATATGCTGTTATGTAGCTGAAGCATTTACCTACAACAGTATGAGCATTGAGCACATTAGAGACACGTTAGGTACAAGTACTTATAATAATAATGAGTGACCTCTCGTGTCTCGTTTTCAGTTATGTTTTTATATCAGACGACCTTTAGTTATTAAATTCATTTACCTTATCTTTATCCAAGAATTAGTAGATAATTATTTCTCTCCGATCCCGTTCTGAAAGTTCTAATATTTCCAGACGACTGTAATTTACAACTTTTTGTTGTTAAATAGATATAATAAGTAATTATATTTTTTTCAATTACTAAATTATTTTTATTCTCTCCTAATAATTAGAAATTATTATTTGCAATTTGCTAATTTGTAACAGCAAATTTTCTGATTGCTCTCTGTAACTGTAGTAGATTCTCATATTGCTTAAGATCTTTAGAGGTCCTTAAATTTGGTCTGACGTAAGTTATATGGTGGAAGGTCACTTCGACTTTGTTTCACGCCCTACCCAGTCTTAACGCTAAGCGATTTAGTGTTGCGGTACAAAATTGTAAGTAAAACGTTAAATAATCTACCTTGTTCAGGATTGCTCATTCATCCATCTATCCAACTTAGACTGTATTTTCAATTCTGAGAACAGACAGGTCGCATCTGAGACCACAAAACTTTCAAAGATACTATTTTTATTCGGTAATTTTCGGGAAAACCTTTAAACGAGAATTTTATTCGATCAAAAACATATTCTCAAACATTATTTCGCATTGTTTTTTTCAAATAACTAATTGAAACATTATGTTTATTACTTTTTATTCCCTTAATTAATAAATACATTGAAATTCTTGTTTTCTTAAATTACTTCTATACATAAAGAAATTTTGCTTTACTGTGCTTTGTACAACGAATAGTTAAATTTACTACTCTATTCGTCAAGATTCGTAAAATCTTTAGTACTATGTATCAAGGTTTAAATTTACGAGACCATTCAAGCCGCGATAAGCTTGCAGCTATTTACTGAATTTAGCATGTTGATTATCTGTATTCAAAATGTTCACATACCACAATTTCTGTTATCTTAATGGCAACTAACTATATAAACTGTTGAAAATGTATCATATAATATTCATTCAGAAAATAGAATAAACTTCCCTCACTTCTTACCTAGGTGTCGTAAAAGGCGACTAAGGTAAGTTGACGTCAGGCAGGCGGCTGGTCGTAAAACACCTAGCCAAATCACAACGTGTTTATATAACTTCATGTAATTAATGCAATGTGATATATCTTTATATACTGTTTATTTACAAGTATAATTGGAATAGATTCCTTAAATCTAATAACCAAAATCAAATATAAAAACTTTATTATGCTCAAAAGTTATTAGTCATCTTTAAGAAAAAGAGATCCAAGGCTTTCATCCAAATTTGAATTTATAAGTTACTCTTCTACCTAATTTTAATGAAAATTTATTCGATTCTGAAGTTTATTAGTCCAGACAGCATTGACAATGAGAGGCTAAAGAATTTTGATTCAGAGTTGATTTTATTCATCTATAATTTGTGAAATCGTTTTCGATTGACTGAGGAATTAAAAATGTATGTTAAGACATAGCGATAAAAGTTTCTGATATCCTTAGTAACAGGGCTTATACCCCAGGTATCTTTGAGTATCCATAGGAATATATTTATTAATAATATATGTTCCTTAGCCCTTCTGTCACGGCCAAACGAGGTCACGGATCGTTGCGATTTTGGTATGGAAATAACTAAAAGACGAGCTTTAATAATGGCAAACAAAGCATAGAAAATAAGAATGTATACTTTTATCGTACGACGACTTGTTTTAAACCTTTTGTATTATGACGATAATAAACATATTAGAATGTACTATAAACACTAAGGTGTCTTAAATCCACATGCTACTAAGGTTTTCGCTAGGATGATTCATAGAAACCAAGATATAAACCATCAAGAGCTATAGGTCTCTTTATTTGTTAGTTATTCTACCGTCCCTATATATCTACACCACTAACAAACGCATTATCGAATAATTTAGGTATTAACATCTATAACTAAGCAAACCATTGTTTTGGTCTTATTAATTTGAAACAGCGTACGCTCATACCATTAATTGAAATTTATATCAACGTGCTATCTACTACCTAATACTCTACCGAAGTTATAATATACATTAAGTTTGTACAATTCACCTCCTCCGTTTCAAAGCCTACGTCAATGACATGTGTAACATCTGGAAATGCAAATAAAACGAAAATAACGAAATAATTATCTTAAGGTTAATTTAAAGCTGTCTTATTAAGAAATATCCTTAAGTTCGTAGCACAGTATAAAAACGAAGAAATATCGTTTTAGCCCTATGCATTGTGCAGTTTTGTTATATTTATTTATGTATAAAAAAAATATGCAACTATAGATTTCGATACAGCTCGAGCGATTTTAATAAAATTTCTCATAATCTTTAGAATGACCCAGCGGATGATCCTGTAAAGTTTGGTGGCGATCGGGTCATTATTTTGAAATGTCAATGGCAGTCTTGTTCCAAGGGAAAATCTAAATCTGAGCTACAGCAACTCGTGGCTGGACCGCTAGTGATTTATAAATGAACTATTTTAACAAGTTGGTATAAAAGCATTAGACGAATGACCGGCTCAGTTCAATACACACAGACAGTGGTATTGTTTACAGATACAATAACATGGCTGAGTGTATTGACGTGTATGAACTGTTTGGTTTATGCGAATAAATTACGAGTACATATGTTTGTTTATTTTACATATCAGTATAATAAGTATAATGGATACATGTACTATTGGTATTGTATTAGACTTTTCTTGTAATCGTATTCTATTGAAACGAAACTAATAGTATATAAATTTTTTGAAATTTCCAAAACTCATCGGTAATCAAAACATTGTTTAAATGAAATAATATGAGAAGGGATAGATATACGCTACCTTTCCTCAATTAGAAGAAAAAAATGAGGGCAAAGAATACTTAGAATAGAAGAAATAGGAATTTCAAATACTCTTCGTATACAGTTTCTTGTAAAAATCAATGAACTATCTATACTTATTATAAAACAAAGTCCCCAAAAGCTGTCTGTCTGTATGTGATCAATTATCTCAAAATCTACTGGACTACTACTAACGGACTTTTGTACGGTTATTATTAAAAGGTAGTGCAATCCGTCGGTCGCGCGGTTGTAAGAAAACTTGACTGCTGGGACCTATACCTCGGATGCGCCACGTATACCAGCAGATATATACTAAAGTAATGTACTAGAGAACTGTAGATCTACAAATATACTACAGAAAAGTCCGGATAGCATGTCTCTGTCTCTTATGCTTAAGTATCATATCTACTTTTCAAAATTTTTATATTTAAAATTTCTATAACCAAAAATGTTTGTGACATACTGAACACAAAATCGCTGGTACAGCTAGTAATATTAAAAAATGAATGTTTATTTCCTTTGTAATCACATCACGCGTGAATGGATGAAACAATGGAACAACTTTGCAGCTCCTAAAATCAATTTGTATGTACATTGCAATTTTTACTTTGTAAACTATTTTAAGAGCTCAATTGTAAAGCTAAATATAATTAAAACTCGTTGAAACTTTAATATATATATCAATACATACTGCTCATAGAATATCAGAAAGGCGATCTCAGGAGAGGAAGTTAGTACGGATATAGCGGAAACTAACAAGCGAATCGATGCTTTAAGACGTTTGCGGTTCAAATTACACTGTAGTATACGAAGATTGAATGCAAACGTTTTGTTGTTAGGAAACTCTCTAAGATTGGTATCATCATCATCTTCCTTCTGCCCTTGTCCCACTCTAAATGGGGTCGGCTCAACATGTTACAAACATGTTGTCGAATGATTTGGCTACGTATTTTACGACCGGCCGCCTGTCTGACTTCCACTTACCTTACTCGTATTTTACGACACCTCGGTAAAAAAGACGGTAGTCTATTCCACTCAACCAGATACCACGCGGTGGGTCAACTTACCTTAATCGCCTTTTACGCTACCTCGGTAATAAATGAGGGTGGCCTATTCTACTCAGCTGGATACTACAAAGCGGCTCTAAGATTGGTAAATCAGCTAAATATATCGATCATGAGCTGCAATAGTGGCACAACACAAAAATCATGTTTTGAGAATAATTGCTTTAAATTTTTCATTGCTAAGAAAAATGTATAATAAAATGCTTTAGTTTGCGTAATCGAATGATCTTATATTTAATTATGAGTTCTGCCGATATTGCTGTTAAAAGGAATGGAAAGGAAATATTTACACCTATTCCTAGTAGAAACGCATGGTTTTTTGATTTTAATATATCCCATATTGGAGCGCATGAGCGTGTAACTATGCGATACAAACTTTACATATCATCTAACAGAACGGTTTAAGTTTTATATTACAACAGTTCTCCATGTTCCTCTGAATAACGGATCTCAAAAATACCTTCCCTTAAGGGAATACATTTCCTGACTGATAAAGATACTCTTTGTTGGAAATAAATTTCCTTTTCTTTTAAACGTGATCAGGTTTCGCCCGATTCAAAGAGATATTGTTATGGAAGACTTATATATTATATCCGTGAAAATGACGTGAATATGTTGATAAATCGACTTACATCCTTTTATATGTTTAATCATATAGGCATTAGAATTGCCTAATTTATATGGTGTATATTTAAGTGGAGTCGATAAGTCTTTTATATCGGCCATCTGAACTTGTGAATATTTGAATAATTCTTTTAAACGTATACTAAACGTAAAATTATTTATTGCTGTCCCGAAAAATTTAGGTTTTGGATTTATTAAGTTATTCGCGCCCGGCATGGATATATACATATATACATAATTTTATATCAAAATAAGTGCTATAAAAGACCTTACCATACTTTCAATAGATTTTTTTTTCATAATATAATTTCTTTACATCTTTCGTTTTACGTCGAACGTCTTACCTACACAATCTGATAATAATGGATCAGTACTAACATGAAAAGATTAAATTGTTATCAATAATCATTCCAGGTAATAATTTGGGCCATTTTTCTAACAACGTATTCATTTAATGCTCACTATCGGAGCTAAGCTTGGTTCCTTCAAAGGAAAATTAATGAACCGGTATATTAGTCACTATTCCTTAACCGTATTAACCTGACACGAACTACGGGGCCTAATCATACACATTTGTCACTTCCCTTAATAAGCTCTCCCCTGAAAAGCCCGGTAAAAAGTTAAAGTAATGGCTTGTTAATATCTATTGCTGAGCATAGGCTACCTCTCTTCTCATTTGAAGAGAAAGTTTGGAGCTTAGACCTTTTACGCAACTCCAAACAATTAGTAGGATACACATATTCAAAGAATTCTTTAGACATATGCAGATTTTCTTTCAGATGCATTATGTTTTTCCTTCACCGGAAAGCGTTTGATACATTGCAAGTATCAATCAGGCACATACGTTTTAAATATTACTACTAAGTTTTTTCCGCGTAAATATCGAATCCTTGGAAATTCTAATGTTCGAATGTATTAACCCCGCCGTGTGGTATCCGGCTGAGTAGAATAGACCAACCTCATTTCTTACCGAGGTGTCGTAAAAGACGACTAAGGTAAGTTGACCCGCCGTGTGCTATCCAGTTAAGTAAAATAGACCAACCTAATTTCTTACCGAGGTGTCGCAAAAAATGACTAAGGTAAGTTGAACTGCCGTGTGTTATCCGGTTTACAAGAATAGACCATACTCATTTCTTACTAAGGTGTCGTAAAAAGCAACTAAGGTAAGTTGACGTCAGGCAGGCGGGCGGTCCAAAAAACTAGCGAAATCACGTAACAACGTGTTTAAAACATCGACCCAATTTAGAGTGGGATCGGGGCATGAGAATTATGATGAGTAATGTACTAATCCAACCTGACTGGCCCGTTGGTGCAGTGGGTAGTAATCCTGCCTTCAGCTCCGCGGGGCGCGGGTTCGATTCCCGCCGAGGACCAACATTTTCTATAAATGAATTTGTTGGCCTTTGAACCTGGGTGTATATTTGTATTTAAGTATGTATTTAAAAAAATATATAAGTATATATTCACCAGTTTTCTGTCTACCATAACACAAGTATTAAGTTACTTACTTTGGGGACGGATGACCATGTGTGTAAGTGTCCCATATATTTAAAAAAATACCTACGAATATCCTAACAATTGCATCTTTTAGTAAAAACCGTACATAAATCCGTTAAGTAAATTTTGAGGAAATCGATCACACAGACAGACAACTTTTGGACACTTTGTTTTATCATATGTATAGATTTAAGGTCTCTTAGGTAAATAACGTCATTCTCATTCATATGTATAATGGTTATACAATGTTCCACAATCTACACGCAGCCGGGAAGCGATGTTAATCAAATTCCGCCTCTCAAAGTGCTCGATTACAGCGTCGATGCACGTTTATTACACAGTGAGTTGGTAATTAACTCTTGCATTAGCATATGCACAGTATACCTAATGTCCTAGAAGCTCCATCTGATACTAAATTTGCCTTAAGTTGCTTTAAATTGCTTTCAAGTTTGATTATCCTGTCTCCTTAATTTGAGCTTAACTAGTCAGAAATTGGATTTGCGATTTAGGCGTGCAGTATATCTCCTGATGATGCTTCGTTTGTGGAGCGGTACGATTGTTGAGAATTTCGTAGTGAATGTGTGTAGTATTTGTGTAGGGTTATTGGATGTGATATTTAATTATACGTGTGGTAACTAATCCTGTAAATATAAGGTATGAGAACAGTTTCCGCTTCCTACATTTAGCATTACAATTTTTTTTTTAATAAACGCGGATTATAGCAAAATAATTCTATCGTTACTTTTGTACTATGAATTTTGGCAAAGTAACGCTTACTTTCATAAATTACTCAAAAGTCTTATCTTCTTATATTTTACATACATATCTTATACATTTAAATGAGTTAATCTTTTATGTATATGTATATATATTTTCGGAATCTCGGAAACGGCTCCAACGATTTTCCTAAAATTCAGCATGTAGGGGTTTTGGGGGAGAAAAATCGATCTCGATAAGTTTTATTTAAAAAAAATATCGATTTATCCCTGTTTTCGATCTCTAAAATTTTTTTGATATTCACGTTGAATACAATCACAATTTTTCGCTGTCAAAAGTAAAGTCATGGTAGTTCATTTGGAAAGTGGGCGGTATAGAGAGGTGAAAAAACCTAGGATCGAACCCCACCTGCCCTATTATTTTTACATTTTTCATTTAATTTTTTTTTTAATTTAATTTCTTTACATCATTTTTTAAAAACTACCGAGCAAGGCTCGGTCACCTAGGTACTATAATATAACTTAACTAACTAGATCTCACAAAAATAATGATAACATTATTTTGCTATATAGTGATGATACTGAATACGCCGTGTGGTATCCGGCTGAATAGAATAGTAGGTACCACCCTATTTTTTTACTGAGGTGTCGTAAATGCGACTAAGGCAAGATGACTCACCGTGTGGTATCCGGTTAAGTAGAATAGACCACCCTCTTTCTTATAGAGGTGTCGTAAAATACGACTAAGATAAGTTGACGTAAGGCAGGCGGCCGGTCGTAAAATACGTAGCCGAATCATGTGACAACACGTTTATGACATATTGTGCCGACCCCACTTAAGAGTGGGATAAGGGCAGGAATATGATGATAGTGATGATACTGAATACATACCAAAAGCTGTGTCTGTACAGGCAGTTTTTTTTGGGGACTTTGAATTATAATAAGTAGAAATAAAGAGTAAATATATTCTATCTTCTAATTATTTTAATCCATATAAATTGCAAGATCTGTGATCAAACTTACTCTGACCCCATCGATAGCAATCAATAACACCATTACTCTACGTCTATCAGCCTTTGTTGAGATAATTATTACCTGATTTAGCTTGCACGAGTATGGTGGATTTGTATAGAAACCGTAAAATATACGGTAAACTTCAAGGTTGTTTGTAATTGATTTTTTCTAACAATCGATTACGTCTTTAATATTTAAATGAGTTAATCTATTCAATTTCAGCGCTGCCATTACAGCAGTTTCAAAACACTGTTAAAAATAGGCTGATACAGAAAGCCTACTATAAGATATGTATATACATATATTTTAATGAATTTTGAATACGGCTCCAACGAATTCATGGAATTAAACATGTAGGGGGTTTTTTGAAATCGATCTAGCTAGGTTTTCATTAAGAAAAATTTTTTGTTAAAATTTTGTTGTGCCCTGTTTTCGGGCACTGAAAAAACTGCTATAATTTTATGACAAAGCAATGGATAATTTCGCTGTAAATTGGAAAGGCGTGATAGCTCAATTGGGTAACGGGCGGTCTTGAATTCAAAATTCTAGAGCAATCCCAGATAAAATCTTTTTTTTATATTTACAATTGCATTTTTTTTATTTATTTTTAAGAAATGCCCGGTCACCCTCATTCCTCAAGGCCCGGCTAATTTACTTATATGACTAAAATTCAGATATTATTTATTTTTATGAACATACATGAAGCTTAAGATATTTTAGATTAATATAATATGATGTAACAAACAAACTACTATAAAACAGTAAAAAGAGATAAACACAAAATATTTAGCATACACATATTCATTAGACAAAGAACAATGTACATAAAAGCTTTACCCAAATGCAAATAAGCCTGCATAGCGTGCGCTTTTAAAATAATAAGTTGTAATTATATAAGTACTGCACATTATATCATGAATAAAAAAAATTATAAATAATGTATATACAAATACATAAATTGATACAGACACAGTGCTAAAAATAAAATAAATGTTGAAAGTTTTTAAAAATATATTTTCGAAAATACGAGGCAGATAATCAAAAACTATGTAGTTAATTTGATTGCTAGAAAAGCATTTAAATACGCATAATATTATGTCACGCATCTATATCTACATTTATTATATAACAATGTCCCCAAAAGCTGTCTGTCTGTGATCGATTTTTTCGAAATCTAGTGAATAGACTGTTGTACGGTTTTCACTAATAGGTAGTGCAATTCTACCGAAAGGTTAATAGCGCATTACGGTTTTAAGTAAATTGTGTTAAAAGCGTCGCGCAGTTGTAAGCAAACTTGCTTGCTGGGAGCTTTAATCACGTGTGCCGCGTAAACTAAAAGAGATACACTAAAGTAATGTATTAGAGAATTGTACATCTACAAAAATACTACAAAAAAGTCTGGAGCGGCATGTCTCTATCTCTTATCTCTAGTTAATACACAATAACTACTTTTATGTTCAAAATTTCGATTAAATACACTGATCTAAAAGTGATTTTAAATAATAAAATTAAATGATAAATATACATTTAAGTAAAGGTAAAGTCTACCGAAATAAAGGAAAGCAGATATGTGATATTTTAAATGTGTGCGTGAATCGAAGTGTACATAATATACTCGAATGATCATACGCTAATATGGCAGTCGGTTTACTAAAGCGTTTCAATGTGTGAATTTTTTTCATTATTAAGCAGAGAGATGGTTCAATATTTGCCACATACCAAAATAGATAAAAATACGTCACTTTTTATTTCATTGCACTCCATCTTTCTTTTTTTTTTAAATAAGGATACAACTATATCGGACCGGTCATTTGATGTGAAATATATGACTCAGTAGTAGCGTTAGACAAACAGTATCTGTTTCTTCTTAGATCTTGTGAAGATGTTTGAGCGCTGGTAATGATACAATGGTGGTATCTTTTTCTCAGTTTTAATCGTCAGTTTAGTAAAAGGTAGCAAGTCAGTGTAGTAAGGCAGCAAATAAGTCCGTTACAAGGTAGTTAATTGTCAATAATTTGAATTTTATATTGTAACAGATATAAAAAGTTCTGTTGTGGATGCGTTCACAACAGTATCCGTAATACACATACAAATACCTCACTGCCGAGTAAAGGCCTTTTCGACTTAACTGTAACTAAGACTACATGACACACAGCTAAGAATAGCTGTGTGTCATGTAGTCTGTAATATACTAGCAAAGGTTGGTGAATTGCGAATTTCAAATTTGTTTTATCAACCAGGGGAATATCTCGAGCCCTATTATATTACATGCCCCTTAGGCATAGAACACATAATGAATAAAACCTATCAATCAAGCATGTAAGTTATAAAGGATAAAATCATCGTTTTAAATCACAATGAAAAGCTATTAGTTAACAATACAAACTTTACTAGTTACATAACCATCACTGAACTACATAGATACAAATTAAATAATGATTCTGCTGAATGCCATTTGATATGAAAAATAAACAGAATGGCGTTTCTAATTAAATATTTAATTTCTTCAAGGAAAGCCCTCAAAAAATCATTTATTTTTATGATACCATCCCGGCCCAATATTTACTTGTTTCTCTATAAATAATATAAATGAAATACGAGTATTTCACAAACCAAAAGTCATGTTAAAATTAACTTTGCCCGCAAAATAATAAACGAACTAAATTAGGCTATCTTATCTCCAGACAATATTTAAGATTATCTTGTTGGTAATATTTATTAAAATATTATTAAAGAAACAATACCCAACACAGTTTAGAGGCAACTCAAAACAAAAATAATTGGCATAACAAAATTTACGATATGAACAAGATTTAGATAACGAAGCTTAGTGTATAGTCTTGCAAAGCTTGCATTCGTTCATAGTTAAACACGAAAAGCGTTTACGGAAATAAAGCAATATACAGCGGCAGAATAAATAAATTTGCAAGAGAAACAAACGCTTAAAATGAAAAGGAACTTAAAACATAAGCTACTGTCTGACAAAACTTTGAAGCGCTTATGGAATGCTTTTGTTGCGGAATGACGGCAAAATGCAAACTAATTTGTAAAGTGACATTTTTGAATTTATTTATGCTTGGCTAAATATTGTAGTACAATTAAATAATTTTCTTAGTTTTCTGTGTGAGAAAAGAGGTAATTTTCGTACCGTTAGTATGAATTTTTAGCACTACTTATAGCGTAAATATCATTGAGAATGATGATGAATTGATATGGCCTATTACTGCAGGTTATATTATGGACGACGCCCTAAAGATGTCTAAAGTGATACCGGATGTTGGCCTGGACTGTAATAGTTGCAAAAGATAATAAGATATATTATTTCAGTGCATATTGTTCAAGTAAAAGCTAATAAAGTTTTCATAGAAAGAAATTTATTTTTAGCACCGTTACACTACGTGCGTGTTCTTTATAGACACGATCATAAAAGTATTAGCAAACACCCGAGACAACAAATGAATAATGTTGCCACTTTTATTGTAGTTAATACGTAGTGATTATAACGTCTTAGATGCCTTCAAATTAATAGTCTTAGATATTATTGGATTTTTATGACGGAAACGGTGAAATTGAAAATGGACACAAAAATGTACGAGTCATAGATAGTAGGTATCTACATATGTCAATTAACGCGATCTTACAGATGTGGAGGATTTAAATATTCGATTTTCAAAATTTAATATTTAAATTAGATTTTTAAAATTAGAAGCCTTCAAAGTAAAGTCAAAAGTAGCATAAAGGTTAAAGAGACAATACATACATTTCGCACGTACTGATCAAAGGTCCTCACCGCAGTCCTGCCGAGCAGTAGTGCATCCATTTCACTCTCAGGAACCGGTACTACAGCCACCGTCGGCGCTGGACCTCCTCTCACCGGGACATTCATTTTCAAAAATGTAACTTCACTTTAGACAGAACCTTGCTTCAATAATGAAATTGTCCAACAATTCCTATCAAATGTTTACTTCGTATTTTGGTTTTCCTTACAGTGATTATTTCTTTAGTTATTTTTAGCAAATAATCTTCGATAAATGTTTAAGATTCCAAATAAATATAAATTTAACTAAACACTACAATTTGTGTCATATCAAGTTCTCTAAAAATTGATCTTATTACCAACAATAAATTGACTAAATGAATTCATAGATATGCATAATTTTCTATATTCACTCAAATGTACTTTTTTACATATTTCTTCTTAAACATGTTTAAGGTCTTGAAGAAATTTTAATTAGATTTTTTACGGATTTATTGTTCACATTCAATTTTCTCCAACGTTTTATAATACATACGAACACTTTTATGTCTTGAACGTCCAAATCTTGTTTTATATTCGTTTCAATCTCATCCCGTTGTTCCCTTGTCAGTCTTTACTGTGTCTTTAATGTTATTTTTTCTCATTTAATTTATTGGAATGAATATTTATAATTTGGCCCATAACTGATATTAATATTTATCTAAACACGAATTCAGTGCTAGTTTGGTATTGTGAATTTCATTCAATTTATAACACATATAATTATATTCGGTATAACTCATTTAGTTATTTTTACCATATTTTATAATATACAAATATATTATACATGAAAACTTAATATTTCTCATTGGGTATAACACGTATACTCAAAGATAACTTAATGTATATAAGTTACCTACATAGATTAGTTTTATACATTAAGTTATCTTCAGGTATTAAATCTCCAAACTTATATTTAAAAATAACATCTTATAATTATCTTATAATCAACTTATAATTTTTTTACAAAATATTTAAAAAAATAATTACTGAATAATAAAACAGTTACACAATAAAAGCATTATTTCCTACAGGTTTAAGAAAATATTTCCTCAGGAAACTTAGCAACTGAACTACTTTTAAGGGGAATACAATACAAGGAAGGAATAAAAAAGAAAAGAAGAAAGAAAGGATGGATTAGAATACAAGGAATTCTGTAAAGAAAATATTAATTTAACCATTATAAATCATTGCCATAAATTTACTCAATTTTCAGTATATTACTATTGGTTACCTAATTTAAAGGCAACAAACCCCTCAAAAAGTATTGATGCGTATGACTTCTCGTTCTAGTAAGTACATTATGTTAATGAACTCAAAATAGATGAATAGACAAGCCATTTAGCATAACAAACTGTTTATTAAGACGCCTAGTGCCGGAAGCTTAGTCAAGATAAAACAGTTTCAATGAGCAAAACAATATCGGGTATCGAAAGACTGCTTAATAGCCTGCTATAATTGACTTTACGGACAGTAGTATCAAGTAATGAAGCCTTTACTATTTAAGTAATATAGTTTTACATCATCATGTAATTGATTAAGAATCCCAAATTAAATGGTATAACAAAATTTTAGGGACGAACGTATTTTGTTCTAGTATTGAATGTGTCTTTAATAAAATTTGTCTTACTATCAAATCAGTAAACTTTTAAATAGAAATATATATATTTTCAGTATGTACTTTGATAGGTAAATAATATACGCAAACAAAAGACTTGAGTTTTGAAGCAATGTGTAATCGAAATGCAATTGGTATGAGTTTTAGTCATGACAGTATCTTTAATATAGATAAATCTTATGTCTTTAACATATACACATATATACATAGTAGATGTCGCTACTTTATCCATGCCTTCGCTACATGATAAATATATGGACCTTAATTAACTATCCGATGTAAGACCTTTTCATTCAACATAGGCTACGATGGTGATTCTGAGCGCAATATTCACAGCATTTCCATTAATTTATTGCTTTTTAAATGCTTAAAATTAAGGATCTGAAAAGAACTATAGGCAGAAAGCGTAATTATTATGACTTTGAGTCCTTATGGGTTCCGATCTAATAGGATTATAGGTACAAATTTAATGCAGTGGAGATGCATCTTAATATTAGAATTCGATATCCTGATATATATTGAAAGTCATTTCGTTAAAAAGTAAGAAGACATATATCTTATATTATATTTTATATACTAGTTGTAATTATAAATCTATATTTAGAAAACTTATTAGTTCTTCTTGTTCTTGCATCGTTTTCTCAATGAGAAGAATCATGGCTCTTTGACGATAGCACATTGTTTATAGTATTTGCCAACTAGTCCTATTCTCCGCCGTATGAGGAGCACAATAAAGGTTAAGTTAAGAGTCTCCTTGACCTCTTCCGTCCAACGTCTTGAGCTACATCGACGTGGTCTCCGTCCATCGACACTTCCTGTGATCACAATTCTTTCGATGCTGTCGACGTTTTTCTGAGCTATGTGACCGAAGTTTTCAAGAGTCCGCCGTAGACAGACAGAATTGAGCCCGATTTTAATACGTAGTAATAGTAGTATTAGCTCTATATGTATACTAATCTTATAATGCTAATCTGCTACAGCAATAATAATGAAATTTGGTACAATTGAAGCTTATACGAGCCATATAAATGATATAAAACCATTCGATTTTTCGGGAACAGGAAAAACAAATTACATAATGAAGGATATTTAAAAAAAGTGCCATCAACGAAAAGATTGACAAGGAATTTATCAACATTGAATTGAAATTTGTTTATTAGTGCTTCATCATTTATCCTATCTTTTATAGGTAGAGAATTTACACAACTTATAGCTAAAAGAATGAATATTTTATGAAGAGCAGTACAAACATCTTAATATGAAGATGAAGTAATCCAAAATATTATTATTACTTATCACCTATTTTCTTGTCTAAAAGAAAATATTCGTCGCATTACTTTAACAAAGATATGCGGTTTCCAGTTTGTTTAGGACACCAAGGGTGTCAAGTCAACAATATTGAGCTGTTTGATTGGTTTGAAAGTACGAGTATATGCAATTATGAAGATAAATCAAAGCTGAGAAAGTCTTTGCGAAATTTAAAGTATGGTTTAATTGTGCATGTTTGTTACCGTTAAATCAATTAAGAGTAATTAATCAATCAACCAATCTTATTATTAAAAAAAAATAGTTTTTATTTTCTTACTTTTTCTTCTGGCTTCATTATAGCGTTGTTGTGAGATCTATATAAAAGTTAGCTAATAATGCCATAAAACATTTTTTTTCAGTGAAATTGAGATCAAGAAACAACACCACTCGTTTATATTTGCTCATAATTCCCGATGGACTAAAAATATGTGTAGTACGCCCACGCAGTATCTTCAAGAAAATGATTTTCTTAACGGTTAATAATTATATGCCATTAAGAACTATATTCGTTATATAGAACTAAAGAAATATTTAGTTTTTACAACTTTTTTTTGACACGCGATGATGTCTGCTTATCTTTTACTATTTCAATGCAAATCCGCTAAAACAATAGTGATAAAATTGAACACCGTAACACTTAAACTATATATGACGCAAACATATAGCATAAATAAAATCTTGTTTTCCTTTAGGGAAAGGAAAATCTCATAGTACACAATTGATGGTACTCTAATACAATACAAAACGATGGAAATGACATTTTGACCAAGACATTTTATATCATATTGTATGTTTGGTGATCAATAAAAATAATTCCATTTCAAACTTACACATACTCGTATTCACCTTATATTTAATATGTGAAGTACACAAATATGTATGCGAACATAATAAAATATATTAAAAGTTATGTTTAAAATCCAAACAAAACTGTTATAGTAATAGAAACAAAGATATTCATGTAACAAAAGACCCGTATCACAACATTTGTAAAAAGCGACGTCTATACACTGTCCTACTTTCAACGTGTACCCAGACACGACTGATATTGAAATACTGCATCTACTCAACATTGTACATAGTATTTAATCTAATTGTCTTCAGGTTAGATCATTGCATGGCCTTCTTTCATATTAATACTGTGAATGCGAAATTCTGTCAGAGTCTGTTTTTCTACCTATACAAATTCAAATTACTTTTTATTCAAGTAAACATTTTAACAAGTGCTTTTGAATCGTCAACCCTACTGCTGGTTCGGAATGCTGTTCCTACCGAGAAGAGCCAGCAAAATATTCAGCGGTTTGCTCTTTTCAAAAAAATAAAATTAATTACTACTTACATCTACAAATAGTCATTACTGTCTTGTACATGGTTAAGTAGTAGCTATATCCACGCATTCTTCTCATCTAAGTAATCTTCAACAGTATAGTAGGCTTTCTGTATTTCAGTTTTTTGTGTTTTTAAACTGCTGTAATGGCGAAGCTAAAATTGATTACGGAATTTTGATTATTGAATCTTATACCCAAACTAATAAACGACTAACGTACTCTTACAAGATGTAAAGCAAGAGCTGAAAGCTTATGTCGGTTCCCACTTTGTCTACTTTATATATATACATCGCAATTTTTTTTAAATATGTATATTGTTATGCACAATTAAATTGCTAAAAATATACTAAGCAGCCAATGTAAGAATACCTATTTCCTTAAACTTCTCTCATACTATACTGTATACTATATATATCTATGTCGCTTTCACATCTAATCCTCTCGAGCAGTATTGATGAAATCTAGTACAATTGCTTATATAGTGCTTAGAAACATATAGGAATGGAAATTATGTACGATGTAATTAATTCATATTTAGTGTTAACTATCATTCTGCTTTTATTTTCTAACAAAAAAAAATAATGCATTGCTATTATCATCGATATAATGCCTTTAAAAATGTCTAGTCACGCTTACTTGTAGTATTAATGGTGCATTTACACCATTAATACTAAAACCGGAACAGAAATCAACACCTAAGTCGCTCATATACATTTAATTGTAGATACCAAACTTATACTTTTGATAGCGTAACTTGATAACTGATTTATAGTAGATATTATTTAAATTTTCCCACAACAACATGATATATACCGCTTTTGTTTATATATATCAGCTGCTGAAATAATAACCTAACCCAAGATTTCCTATACTTGTCAATTACACCATTCAAAAAAATAGCTTTTCAATTAAAATTAATAGAACTTTCTTTAAAAATTAATTTAATTTTTATTAAATCTTACAAAATGATACAGTGAAATACTAATTTACTAAACGTAATGTATTAAAATTATATAAATGAAATTGAAATTTATTCTTATATTTTAGAACTCTCTCACAGCCAACTAACATCTGACAAATATATATTTTTGAATGGATAAATGTGACGACAAAGTTCTGTTACAATATTCCTGTAAGAGTATCCATTTTCGTAAAAAATTTTAGCAATTAAATCAAAATGTTCTACTAAATAAAAGGAAATTTTCAATGAAATGTTGTTGAATTAGTTACGCTCTACTTCCATTTCTTTAAAAGGTTAAAGTTATATACGAACGAACTTCCAAAACACATTATTACAGATCAACACCAATTGTTTTTTTTTATACAATTTGTTGCTTTTTGACTTTCAAATGCAAACTATATGTGTATGTACTACATAAATTTAATCCCTAATAAGAGGTAATATAGGCTAAAACTAATAAATAATGAAAACCTTAAAATATATATGTACTAAAATATATACCTATAATAATAATAACAACCAATATTTTTATATTGTTATTAATAATTGTTATTCTTGGTCGTAAAGATTGCTGAAATTGTAAAGGTTTTTAATCATCAAAAAGGAATATGGTTGTTTTAAATAAAAAGTTTTTTAATAAAAATTTAGGGGACATATCTCTCTTTATAGTCTAAAGATCTATTAAATCTAACAAATAAGGTAACCAAAACAACAAATATCTTAATTGTTACTATCACGTATATAAAAGGTACTCCATATAAATAATAACAGTTCGTCTGTAAATATTTACATGGACAGTAACACAAACTTATTAAGTATAGATCATAGGGTTTATTTACTCACAAATATAACACGGATACAAAATCAATTCACAATACCAAACATTAACACTACTTCTACGGGGGTTGTATAGACCTAACAATCATCTAAAATAAATCATATCAAAATACGGAAACACTATAGTATGTCGCGGTCGCGGCTAACAGGGCGTGCGGATGGCTGCCCGCCGCCCGCCAACTGACGCGCGATCCGACGCTCACTAGATACCGAAAATGTACTCGTTTTGATTTTCCATGTCGTAAAAATGGCGGAATTATAAAAAATATTATACTCCCATTTAGTGGTAAAATATCTAAGCTTGGTATATTGGCGGATGAGTATATAATTGCTTCATATTGCTGAAGCTTATATTAACAAGCCAGCGGTACTTAATCTAGCCTGAAGGCTGTACTTGGCCTTAAGGCCAATAATGTGACAGAAATTATTAATTCTATATTAACAAACTGATTCATCTTTTAGCTTTTATGTTAATAAATTTCAGAAGAATAAAAATTAGCATGTCCTAATCAAAAAGTAATAATAAAATTATTTTGCTAATAAATTTATTATTACTTTTGTATTATGGATCTCCGCAAAGTAACGCCTAATTCTATAAATTATTTATCTCCTAATCTCTAAATTGTTGTAAAATTACACTAATTTCCACAATATCACCAAGTACTAAAGTAGAGTTCACAACATATAGATCCTAATAAGAATACTAAAAAGCTGATTAATTATCAATCCCCTGAAGAAATAATTGGCTCCTGGTTGAAAATCTAATGTTCACACGTTCGTCTCAACTCTGTCGTAGAAACTCGGCACTCGAAATTTTAGACGAATATTTATACCTGGGGTATAAGGTCCGACTAAGTAGATTTTGAGATAAAGGTCATTCGCCGAATCCACTCGAATGGACAGCGTTCGGAAAGTAACAAAAACTTATCAAAGAAAAGTATCTGAAGAGTGCCTTTTGGTAGTGATAACATATTAATAAAAAACTTAGATGCTGTGTACTGTGTATTCTGTGAGGTGGACCCCATAAGAAAGTTATATTGACAATTGGCGGGCGCATAGTTTGAAGAAACGATTGGCTTTTGGGTCCAGAAGTTTTGGAACGAATACTCCGCGTAGCGTTGGTAGCCCTTCTACGAGGTGGACTGACGATCTCGAACAGATCGAGGGCAGCCGCTTAATCCAAACTGCACAAGATCTTGTGTCTTGAAAAATCTCAAATTCAAATTCAAATTCAAAATATTCTTTATTCAAATAAACTTGTAAACAAGTGCTTTTGAATCGTCAACTCTACTGCTAGAGAGACAAAGAGAACTATGTCTAGAAATAGACGTCTATTGATCGGAAGGACGAAGAAGTAGAAGAAGAGTTTTTTGCTAACTTCATCACATAATTGCAACGGAGGTTTAATGTTCACCACTTAGCCTATCATGTACGCTCCTAATGGAGTCCTCGCAACATGTGCGCTAACCTGACACTAAATAATATACGACATAGCCAATAAATACAAGCATTAATTGAGTTTATGTTCAGAGGGGAAAGAAACGTTATACGTAATTTTCTCGCACGAACTTTTTTCGTCTTTTACGACTTTTGCAGCTTTTCCGATCTGAAAATACTTTTTAGATATGTGCGAAAGAGCACTAAACAGGCGCAGTGAGTAAATAATGACATTAACAATATTAGTATATATTTTTTCTATCAAACTGAGTAGTAAATTCTCTGGTAATAATTTTCTTCAAAGAATTATAATAGCACACAATCTTGCGCCGCATTGAACCAGATACAAACCGTAGTCCATATCAAAGGTAAGTTAGATAAGTCATGCACTCATTATTAATGAAGATATCGAATCTGCTTGAACCAATTCCTTTATTATTCAATGCAGTGCTAAGCAATTTCGGGGGAATCACATCTCACTGATATAGGTCTCTCTGCTATTGGATTCGTCTCATACTTTTATCTTGGACTCGAACTTTTTGTTCGATATTTCAATACTTTTATGTATATAGTTTCTTTCAGCGTTTCTGTAATAACCTTAACTGCACACGAACTATGTCTATGTATATGAATATGAACTAGTTGACTAGTATGTCTTTAGTTCTGTAATCTTTAATTATACATTAAAAAAAACAACCTTATTAACTTTGAGATTAATTAGAAAAAAGCAGCATTGAAAAAAGCATCTAGTTTGTAAGCCACTTCAAAGTAATTAAAAAAGGAAATATTTAAAAGGCAACACTGGTAAAAATAAAATTGTAACCTCATTTTCTTGAACTAAAAAAACTGTTTTTTTAAATAACGAATTGAAGTTCTGTTTAGTATAAGTTAGATTAAGGTTTTTCGTTGAAATTATCTACCTAAAGCTCTGACTAATTATCCGATTGTTTTTTCGTTTTAAATGACGTATATTTTGTAGCAATGCAAGTCACAATTTTATGACTTTCAAAGTCTAATACTCGTACTTATAACGAACACTAGCCGTCACGATATTTCTATCAACGAGAAAGTGTGAGCCAAGAATAGTAAAGTAAAATCTCTACGTCGACTTTGCGACATGCAAAGACTGTAGGTAGACGTGGATATTTTACGTAGAATTCATCTCACTAATGTAACAGACAAGACAGTGAAATTTACAAGAATTAAAAAGACATTTGTTTACCGAATTCTGCAAATGCGCACAAGACTTCTCCGGACATAAATTTGAGCTATAAAGTAAACAAAGTGTTAGAATTTTTAAGGGATAAGCGATTGCTCCTTAGCAATCTCATCCCTCAGTAACAGTTGGTAAATCTTAAGTTACTCGTAATACCTTTATTAATTTAACATTTACCAATTGTTAAGAATTATAATGGGCTCCCGCCGCGATAACGTCACATAAAGAGCTCATGAATAAGAGCCCCGTATGGGTTTGAAACTAGTCGGGCTCATCCGATAAAATAAAACGTGAGTATAGCCGGTTTCTATACATTTATTATAATTATAATAATATGCCATAATAATTGACTTCCTGTTTTTAAAATACGAAAAAAGTTTAAGGACTTTGAAATAGTATCTTTCAATTTTGGCTGTCATTCTAGTTACTTAATTTTTGGGTCTCGTTGCATAAACAATGCGATTATGTGATTACTGTCGCAACTAGGCCGTAGAACCCTCACCCTCTGTTTATAATGTTTTCATAAATACTTACGTTCCATTAGATCCCTAATTTTAACTTCCAGAACCACGAGATTTATTAATCCAGGAGACGTTGCTAATATAATAAATAATTAAAACACAAAATACCTAACCAGTGGCGTATCTAGGTAACCAAAGTCCCTGGGGGCCAAAAAATAAAGTAGGGCCTTAACTAAACTATTTAAAATCGTATGTATTCGTCGTGTTTCGAATTCAATAAAGAGACTTGCTGGAGTTTCTTCAAATATTAGTATTTTTAACATTATTAAAGTCGCTTCGCGTTGTGAAGAATGGTTTCTTCTCGACTTAGAATCTGGTTTCTTTTATATTCTAAAAAATCCTCTTGCCCTTATCCCAGTCTAAGTGAAGTCGGCACAACATGTTTTAAATATGTTGTTACATTAATAACTGAAAATAGAGATACTTTAAAATTAAGTGCATTGTATCCAGCTGAGTAGAATAGACCACTCTCATTTTTGGTGACGTGTCGTAACCGACCCGCCGTGTGATATCCGGTTGAGTAGAATAAACCACCCTCTTTCTTACCGAGGTGTCGAAAAATACTACTAAGGTTAGTTGACGCCAAGTAGGCGGCCGGTCGTAAAATACCAAATCCAAAGCCAAATCACGTGACAAACTGTTTATAACATATTGTGCCGACCCCACTTAGAGTGGGATAAGAGCAAAACGAAGAAGATGACAAACATTAAAATCTACTAATTCTGGTCGCATAAAGAATAGAGTACCTGGGTGATAGGGTCTTGCTCAGTAATTTTTAAAATGTAAAAAAAATTTAAATAAAAAATATGAAAAGAAAAAGGAAAAAGTAATAGGGCAGGTAGGGCTTGATCCTAGGTATTTTCACCTCTCTAGACCGCCCGTACCCCAAATGAAATACCATGACTACATTTGACAGCGAAAAATTGTGATTGTATTCAACGTAAATTTCAAAAAAATTTTGGAGCCCGAAAACAGGGATAAAATGACTTTTTTTTAAATATTACTTATCTAGATTGATTTTTCTCCTCCAAAAATCCCTACATGCTGAATTTCAATACAAGATTAACTCATTTTAATCATCATCGTCCTGGCCTTATCCCACTCTAAGTGGGGTCGGCACAACATGTTATAAACATGTTGTCCCATGATCTGGCTACATATTTTACGACAGGCCGCCTGCCTGACGTAAATTTACCTTAGTTGTATTTTATGACACCTCGGTAAGGAAGGTAAGAAACAGGGTGGTTTATTCTACTCAACCGGATACCACACGGTGGGTCAACTTACCTTAGTCGGCTTTTACGACACCTCGGTAAGAAATGAGGGTGGTCTATTCTACTCAGCCGGATACCACACGGCGGGTCGATTTACCTTAGTCGCCTTTTACGACACCTCGGCAAGAAAAGAGAGTGGTACTATTCTATTCAGCTGGATACCACACGGCGTATTAACTAATTTAAATATTAAAGATAAAATATTCGACTTGTTGAATTTCATCTCTCTGTTGCTGAGGTCAGTCAGCGGCAGTAAAGAGCAACTAATTAATGTTTCTTTGAGAGGCAAAAGCGCTCTCCTTGATGTTACTCCGCAAATACTTTTAAGTTTAAAAGTTTTCTCTTTGGCCGTGGAAAAATTAATATCGTGTAACAGAATACTTATCTGGCTTCAAGAGAATTATAGGCTCATATTATTATTTTTTGATTTTTTTTTAATTCCGCCGTGTGGTATCCGGCTAAATAGAATAGTACCACCCTCATTTCTTACCGAGGTGTCGTAAAAGGCGACTAAGGTAAGTCGACCCGCCGTGTGGTATCCGGCTCAGCAGAATAGACCAACCTCATTTCTTACCGAGGTGTCGTAAAAGGCGACTAAGGTAAGTTGACACACCGTGTGGTATCCGGTTTAGTAGAATAGACCACCCTCTTTCTTACAGAGGTGTCGTAAAATACAACTGAGGTAAGTTAACATCAGTCACGCGGCCGGCCGTAAAAACGCATCCAAATCATGTGACAACATGTTTATAACATGTTGTGCCGACCCCACTTAGAGTGGGATAAGGGCAGGAAGATGTTGAAGATGATGATTATTATTTTTTAATTACCGAGTTAAATATCTTTCAATGATTTTTTCCATACTTACACCCAGCTTAGCTTATTATTTATTTGGGTTCAGGTATTATAAAACAATTTGTGAAACATAGTGTTTCAATATTGAATTTAGACATAAATAATAATTTGTAAAAAAAGAGAGTTAGTAATTTATACACTGTAGGCAATAAGTAATCATTTTATATTTAATTTGAATTTATCTGAAATAACGCTTATATATTTTACTAGCGGCCTGCCCCTGTTTCGCACGGGTATAAAATATATAGCCTATATCACTCGGTGAAAAAAATGATTAATATCAATCCAGAAGTTTTGATTTATTACTGCTTGTGGCCCGTTCGTGTTAAATTTGGAGTAGAACAATTTCCCTTTCCCTATATCATGAAGGTTTCCTGCTATCTTTGGAATACGAAAGTTTTTTTGTAAAGTTTTTCATCATCCTCCTGCCCTTATACCACTCTAAGTGGGGCCGGCACAACATGTTGCTACATGTTTTGGCTTGTTATTTGACGACTTGTTACCTACCTGACGTCAACTTACCTTAGTCGACTTTTACTTCACCTCAGTGGAATGAGGGTGGTCTATTCTACTCAACCGGATGCCACACGGTGGGTGAACTTACCTTAGTCGCCTTTTACGATACCTCGGCAAGAAATGAGGGTGGTCTATTCTACTGAGCCGGATATCACACGGCGGGTCAACTTACCTTACTCGCCTTATACGACTACTCAGTAAGAAATGAGGGTGGTCTATTCTACTCAGCTGGATACCACACGGCGGTGTTTATAAAGTTTTTATAACACAAAGTACGAATTTTATCGTACAGAACATTTAAATGATAGTCGAATGTTTTAATTACAAAAGCCAATTAGTACTTTATAGCAATATGGGCATTTCCATACATTTTAATTGGTATTGCGAAGCGTACCTCTAGAGCCTTTAAAATATATTTTATGTATATTGTAGAGGCCCTTGAGAGTGCACAGAGATTTATTAATAACGTTGCAAGTAAGAACACTTGATTAAGTTCCAGTTCGAAATATGAAGCGAATTCAAGCTATTTGCTAACTTTAAGTAGTGTTAATATATACCATATTTAGGATTTCAAGTAATTCGTAAAAGTGGTAGGTGTCTAAACATTAAGTAATTTATAGAATTAGCGTTACTTTGCGGAGATCTTTAATACAAAACTAATAATAAAATTATTTTGCTATAATCCGCGATGAAGTAAAATAGAAAATATATTTAATGCTAAATGTAGAGTGCGCAATCCGTCTTCATACTTGATACATGCAGGATAAAACACAAGCACAAACCTCCACCACCGCCACCTCAATACGCAAGCACTACATACATTCACTATGACAAACTCAACATGCTGATGATGCTTTGGTTGCGGGGCGAAACGAATGCTTACTATAATGAAATTATACATTATTACGATTATGGAGCTTTATATGTCATTCGGGGATTAAAGCTTTATTATCCGTCGGATATTTACACCTAGTTTAGTTTTGTTTGAGGTGTGTGGAATAGACCACCCTCATTTTACCGAGGTGTCGTAAAAGGCGACTATGGTAAGTTGACCCGCCGTGTGGTATACGGCTGAGTAAAATAATACATCCTCATTTCTTACCGAGGTTTAAAAGGTGACTAAGGTAAGTTGACCCGCTGTGTGGTATCCGGTTGAGTAGAATAGACCACCCTCTTTTATATCGAGGTGTCATAAAATATGACTAAAACAAGTTGACATCAGGCGGGTGGCTTGTCGTTATATACGTAGATAATCACGTGATAACATGTTGTGCCAACCCCACTTAGAGTGGGATTAGGGTAGGAGAATGATATCCGTCGCATATTCCGTATGAATTGCTATTACAAACTAATATTCTTAATACTTTATTATCTTCCTTGTATGATTTAATTTAAATCATAATCATAATCATAAAATATATGATACGGACCGAGAATAGATTAAGTCTGCTGATACAATTATATCAGTCACTTTTTTAACTTGATGATACAAACTACTGTTAAACAAAAAAACCATAACTTACTATGTATAAATATTGATTATTATAGCACATAGGTATGTTTCTTTAACACTAACACTATTTATTTAACATTAACAGCATTACTGTTTTTAATAGTAAAATTTCTTATGATAATAATTTAATTATTTGAATGAATTTTTAGTTAATTCTAATATATAATTTTTTTTTTATATTTTATTTTAATTTACGTGACATAATTTTATTCGGACTAGTTATAAAAATTTATATTGTTTGACATTTGCACGCCACTTTGGCAGTTTATGGCTGTGTATAATTAATCTTAAGACCTATCTATGTACCTACCCATAATCTGTAAATAAAGATTCGATTTCAAGAATTACCGTCTTTATGTCTATGCGATATGTAGCTATCTATTTGCTCGCAGTGTGACTGTATCTTATATACTGGGACGTCCTTCACATCAAGGTCGTATGTAAACTTTGTTCAGATACAAGGCGTCCTGTAGGTTTCATCTGACTCAATTACTGTAGTACTAAAGGTAAGAACTTGTTGCCGACCTATCTAGTTAAATCCTAGGTAGGTGTCTATTAACTTATGATATTTTTTTATTTTTTATTTCAATAATTTAGTCTGGACATCATTAAGGTCTATACATATTTAGTACCTGGGTGAGCCTTGATCGGTAATTTTATTAAAAAAATAAAATAGAAAGAAAAAAGTTGAATATAAAAACTACAAAGTGGGTAACATTTAAGATTCGAACCCGGGTATTTTCTCATATGTAGTTCGCTCGTTTACAACCATGGTATGTTATCTTAGAACTAAAGGTCCTGATTCGGTTTTCAGCGACATCAAGAGTTCAGTTTTTAAAACTATGCAACAGTGTTTACATATTTTTAATTAAAGAGTGTAGTGTTAACATATTAAAAAAATAAAAATTTATAAATTTTATATTTGTAATTATTTTTTTAATGTTATGTTGTTTTAATTAAATAATTTAACAAGAATAAGTAATATTTTATATAATTTAAATAGAATAATTTTTCTACATAAAAAAACTATAGCTAAACTTGTCTTTGACCATAGATAATACACTATAATGAGTGCTTGACAGATATCTGTTAAATTTGAAAAATTACGATGAATATATGTAATATATGGACTTTGATTTGAATATTATTAGTTTTTGTATGTTACGTAGAAAAAAATGTCGCAAAATGTTTTTTGTCCAACAGTCTTTGGTAAAGGTGAGTGCTTATTATTAAATTAATCAAAACTCCTGCCGCGTCTATGGCAATGACGTTTATACTTAGATTATCGAATAGTATTAATTTATATCTGCTTAAAATAATTGTTGCAGATCCTCTAAGAATATGGATTTATTCCAAACTTGGGTACGGAGGATTGGAGGTCCGCTAAATATAATAATTTGGAAGCAGATTACGTGTTCAGAAAGCGACGTGTTTTGGCGCAAACATGTTTACATATATCCGTTTTTATTTCCTTAAAAATTTCCATTTCATTTTAATTTGTTCGATTTGTTAATGTTGTTTTGGTGAGTTATTTAATACACAAGGCAAGTAGTAAAGCCAAGACTTTTCTATATGCATCATATAATATCAGATAATTTACGTATGACGTTCTGTTGTTAATGTTTAAAGTACATACTTTATTATTAACTGGACTGGCCCGTTGGCTCCGTGGGTCGCAGGTTCGATTTCCGCCGAGGGCAAACATTTTCTATAAATGAAGTTGTTGGTATTTGAGCCTGGGTGTATATTTGTATTTAAAATTATATAAGCATATATTCACCAGTTGTCTGTCACCCATAACACAAGTATTAAAATTAAGTTGACTTACATTGGGGACAGACGACCGTGTGTGTAAGTGTCCCATATATTTATTTATATTTATAATGGCTTGATTTGTATTTATAACTTAAATTTATAATTTGTAGATATTACTTGTTTATTTTGTACATAAATAATATAATGAGCTTTATATTATAAAGTAAGCTTTTCGCATATATATTTATAAGCCCGCAATACTAAAGTAAATGTAATTTTCATTATATTCAAATCAAAAGTAATTTATTGTTTAAACGACTGTATTATTTATACAAAATAGATAACTTTTCAATAATTTTGTTTTTTCATTTCTTTTGTATTTATACCCCGCCCTACTGCAAAAATATTATATATATATAGTATATATAGATATATATGACCCTTTTGACCTTTTTAGTACAGAAACTGATCTCTAGATGGCGCTATTACGGATCACAAAAAACGACTGCGAGTTACCCATCTATTTCATTATGTACACTGTAATCTTTGTTTACAACTTTACAATTGACGGCACAAATTGGCATATAATTAATATTTTTGCTGAGCTTTATTAGCAATAATTAAAAGTTTTCTGAAAATTGCATTATGTTACAATTCTGTATTTGGTTAAAATTTGGTTATGTTATGTATTTGGTTAAAATTTCAATGTTATTTAAAGTAGCGCCATCTGTGAGCTACTATGTGAACTTTTTGTTACCTAAAACAACGAAACTTGCAACAGTTTTACGTAAACTGTAAAGATGGCGTTGTTTTGTAATATATAGATATAAAAAATTTTAATATCGGAAAGAAAGACTAGAACGATAAAAAAAATTTATCTGCAATTAATTAATTACATTCAAACATATATTATGGATTTGATTTCTGATATTAGAATAAATTAAAAAATTATACTTATTCCTATGAAAAAATAAACATATTTTCATCAGAAATCATATCCTAGCATTTTTACGTTAATGGGGGGCCATTACCACTACAGTAGAATTTTTATTATTATTTTTTGGTTACGAGCCACACCTTTACATCGAAACAGCTGCTTGTTCCCGATCCCTGTTCTATTCGAGAACGAATGATATAATTTTTATTATGAACTAGCTGTGCCTTCGGCTTCGCCCACGATGAAATCAGTATGTCAAAAATTATTTCCTGAATTAAAATTTTGAAAACAAAAGTATTTATTGTGAGTAAACCATAAGAGATAGAGACTTGCTATCGCTGACTTTTTTGTAGTATTTGTATAGATCTTCAATTTTCAACGAATACATCTCCCAGCAGACGAGTTTTTTTACAAATGCGCGACCTCTTCAACACAATTTTATATAAAAACGGTTATGAACTATAACCTAAGCCTTTAAGAATTGGAACATAAAAGTAGTTATTGTGACTTAACTGTAGGGGATAGAGACATGCTGTCGCTGACTTTACTGTAGAATTTTAGTACATCTAAAATTCTTTAGTACATTTCGTGAGTATATCTCTGTTAGTTTACGCGTCTCACGCCACTAAAACTCCAAGCAGGCCAGTTTTTTTTACACGACATCTTCAATACAATTTACATAAAACCGTGATGCACTAAATCTAAACCTTCCGGAAGAATCTTACCTGAACTTGAACTACCTTCTAGTTAAAACCATACAAAATCCATTCAGTAGATTTTGAGAAAATCGATCACATACAAGCAGACTGCTTTTGGGAATTTCGCATTATAAAAAGTATAGATAATAAACAAACTTGGAATACGTTACAGTATAATCAAAAACCTATAAATTTTGAAAATTGAAATTTGAATTTATCTGAAGTTACTGAAAAATTCTTATATTTATATTAATTTATTTATTGGTATTACGACACACGTTCGTAGTAACATTTTTATCTAAAGAAATAAAGTTTTAGTAGAGGATTTGAGGGATATAATTTTTTACGGGCTTTCTATAGCCAAAAAATTATATTGCAGTAATAAAATGTTCTTAAAATCCACTTTATTATGAACATTTGGTGCCTTCTTATTTTTCAAAATTGTAATATGTAATTACCTCTTGATTCTAATGCATTAATTATAGTATTCCCATCTCAGTCATTGTGTCATATTTTGAAAACAGATAATAAACGTTTTTATCTAAAACTGAAAAAAAAATTATGTACTTCAAAATTATGTAATTAAGAAGCATTACATGTTCCATTTTGTCGTGGAGCCTATCCTACTTCTTGATGATGTTTCGGTTTCTGGATGAAATGATCGTAGAGATTGTGGTAGTGAGTGCGTGTAGTGCTTGTGTGGAGTATTGGTGGCGTTTTATGACACGTGTGGTGAATTGTCCTGCATATATAAGTTTTGTGAATTTTGCCTGCTTAACACACTTAGCATTACATATATTCTCTTAACAAACTCGGATTACAATACAATAAGTCTATAGTAACTTCTGTACTTAAGAAAATAAAATTTTAGTCGAAAGCTTTGTGGAATCTAACTTTTTACTCGTTTCGTTTTGGGTTTTATCGTTATGCCTCATAAATAATAACATTGTAATGAAACAACCATGTCCCGGGTATCCTGCTTTTAAAAACCACGACACTGATTTATTATTACGTACTTAATACTCAAACATATTGTATCATAACAAAGAACCCAAAAGCTTTCAGTACATTGTTAGCATAGGCTACAATAAGTCTACAATAGGTGGGGGGGCATACCTCATTTATTTATGAATTGATTGATTGACATCTTTTGGATTGTAATTACTCACAATTATCTTTTCTAAAGTTTTTTTAATATTTTCTTATTATTCAACCAATACTCGTTCACTTCTAGATATTGGTTTATTTTAAAGATCTCTACACCACATGATCTTACAACGTTTAGATCTAGCTGCACGCAGCAACCTCTCCAGAGGTTGTGATTCGGGGACTGATTGATATTCATCAGCGCATGTAAATTTGTATGCAGTTCTTTAATGCATTATTATGATTAAACCACTTATAGTAACCGACTTATATAAGGTAAGGAATTATAAGCATATTTGTAAGTTGTATGTACAATATTTTATAATACAAAATATTGTACATACAAAAAGTTGTACATTTGTGAGACAATTGTGAGAATACTCAATATTTACCAAGTTAAATATCCAAAACATAACACGAAATGTTACTGAGCTATACTGAATGAACAAATGGATAATAGCATCAGGTCCATTGTCCATCTGGCTTGTTAAGCCAAACAAATCTCAAACAGACATAAATAACACAACCCTTCATATTACTCTAATTCAAACACTAGTGAAAGCTACAGCCTTATTCGTATGGACCCTCGAGGGTCCATTAAAGTAATGTCATTGTAAATGAGATAATATATCATGGTCGTATTAAGCAATGGACTGTTAGAGTTAACTCTTTTATTTGAAGCTTAGCAAACGATTGTTGATAATGGTTATCCCAATTTTTACAGCTGTGAAATCTTCCCAAGGTAAAAATTTTAAATGTAAAAAACACAATTTTAAATATAAATGCAAACTAGTAAAGAAGGAGAATAAGAAGAGAACGATGAAGAAGTAAGTTTTCTACAAGAAAAAGTCATTCAGTAATTCTGTAATACATATAATAGTTGTACATGCATATAATAGTTTAAAATAAACTAATAGTTTTTGCTTGTAACAGTCACTTTAGAACCTTAGTATTATGTCCTTGCGATTTGTACCATCTCCGTACCAAAAATCAAATCAATATGTTGTTTCATAAAACACAATTTCACATTAATAATATCAATATGGATTTTGGAGCCAGGATAAGTTAATAGTTTTATGGTAATGACATTACAAGCAAATCTAATTGCCAAAAACGGACAATTGTCTGTAATACCATCCAAAATAATATCGATACAACTATTGTAATTATAATAAAGCTGACAGACGTGGAGTCGTATTATTTTTATTAAAAAAAATATATTAGTGGTTTTTTTTTTTTCTTTTTATAAAAACAAATTATTTTTATAGAATACTATGATAGTTGTACCCGCGACTTCGCTCGCGTCAACTTGTTTTAAACTACCCTTAATTTTGTACTGTGAGTTTTTTCCTGTTTTCGAAAGTCCATTTTTTTATCCTATATGTTGCCCCGATATATGAAAAAAATATATAAGCTTTAATAGTAAATAATTTCATAAATATTGCTTTTGTGTATTAGCCGTAAAAGTCTAATAGGGAGACTCGCATTTAAAATATTAGTATGGATTACGCTTGTCAAGGATAAATATGATTAATGAAGCTACAACTGGTTTGGAATGTTGCTCTTGCCGAAAAGCACTAGCAAGAAACTCGGCGGTCAATATTTTCAACCTTTTTAAGTTTATTAAACTGCAGTCTTGCGTGAAGCTGTGAGGATTTTCAAATCCAGGCACATTCTCATCCTGTTTGGATCTTTAATTCTCTAATATGCTTTATGAATAAATATTTCTTACACTTAATTTAAACCTTTCTGTAGACTGAACTAGTACGTATTGCGGAATTTTATTATAGTGTGCGTTTAGTTCCCAGTGAGGGTTATAACACTTCGTTGCCCACATAAGCTCGAAATCAAATGAAAATTGTTTTTCTACATTTAGAATAACGAAGTAATGATGTAACGTCATGTCAACGACACCTTCATTAAACAATTTAATAAGTTCTTACCTCAGCAGTAGCTCTGTAGTTTCCCTTCGCCTTTCCATGCTCTGGTGAGTGCCGCAAAGCCTTCGTGTCTATCTGAACGTTGGTCTGCATGATTTTTATCACTGTTTACTGTCTGTATCAACACTATCACTTACAACTTGTCGAAAACTTAACATTGACGCTTCCATGCCTGTTCTTATGTTTGGTATAGATACTTGTGTGCCTTATTGTAATGATTTAACTTTAACTTTAAAATGAATCTTTTTTTACTTATTAATCCATTATTATGGTACCGACTATTACGTTATAGTAAATTATCTAATTCTTTTTTTAGAATATTTTTCCATCTTTGTAAATTTCTATTTTATTAAGAAATGTAAATATCGCATAATCATTTTTGTAGTTTTGAAATTTACTGGTATTAAACTTTTGACTGGCCCGTTGGAGTCGTGGGTAGTAACCCTGCCTTCAGCTCCGCGGGTCGCGGGTTCGATTCCCGCCGAGGCCCAACATTTTCTATAAATGAATTTGTTGGTCTTTGAGCCTGGGTGTATATTTGTATTAAAGTATGTATTTAAAAAATATATAAGTATATATTCACCAGTTGTCTGTCTACCATAACACAAGTATTAAGTTACTTACTTTGGGGACGGACGACCGTGTGTGTAAATGTCCCATATATTTAAAAAAAAAAAAAAACTTTATAGCTTTATACAAGCTTTATGTAATTTAAAAAAAAATTATAAGCGAAAAATTAATAGCTGTAATATGTCCCGACAATATTATATAAATTAATTCGTTGAATAATAATATTATTTATGGCGAAACTTGACACACTTTAATCTAAATATATCTCCTTATTTAGTATTTAAATTAAATTAATTATTTAGTCGCCGTTTTCTGAAACAAAGAAAAGAAAATTGTATACATGTAAAGTTTCGAAATGCAAAAAAATTTGCAAAATGATGAATTAATATACTTTTCATATGTAACCGCAACGCGTATACAATGCATATAAATAAAAAATATTCAAATTAAGACGTACCACGTTCAGGTACCACGGTTTCATGTAACAATTATATACTAAAACCAGGAATATAAAATTATGCACACTTACTTGAATATAAAATTATGCACAATTAGCTATCAGTATATTACATTCATATATGAAAATATATTTTGTCTCCAGCAGTTTCTCGACAACTACAAGTGATATATTCGAGTTCTTGTTGTTATCGCTTATACAAATTTCCAACAAAATGTCACAACTATGTTACAAGCAGTCATGAGTTATCCACTAGTTTCGCGCTATGAAATTTATATGTCCAATGTATATTTAGATGCTTATTCCTTCTTTAGTATATAGTATACTATAATAGAAAAGTGAAGTGGACATTAACGAAGGTCATAATTTGGAAAGCCTTAGTTACCCAACGATAGTAGCTAGCTTACTGAGAGTGTGCTTAGTATAAGAATGGTGACCATATATTACCTATACTACTCGTAGCAGTGGAAAGATTAAAACCGTAATATAGTATTTTGATAACCATAAAATGGTTAAACTGAGTTAACCTTAAAAGCTAGACATAAGCTGTCGCGGACTTTTATTTAGAACTTTTAGAGGGAACATTTTTGTAATACATGATTTTTGAATAACTTTCACCGTTTCCTTAGCGCACGCAAGGAAAGCTTTAAATTTTGCCGTTTGCGTATTATTTTTTATTGTCGCTCCTCTCCTATCTATCTTAGCGTGATGTTATATAGCCTATAGCCTTCCTCGATAAATGGACTATCTTACAATCAAATAACTTTTCAAATCGGTCCAGTAGTTTCTGAGATTAGCACGTTCAAACAATCAAACAATAAAACAACTCTTCAGCTTTGTAGTGGTCAATTTTATAATTAGGTAAATTACAATATGGTAAGAAAATATATATATTTGAAGTTGGTGAACATTATACATTCAACTGTGTTTGTTTCCTGTTTGTCCTTCTTTCACGCTGAATAAAGATAAGGGTCAACATATTCTTTTGGTAAGGAGATGTTTGTTATTAAATTGAACAAGACTTATTACGTGTAAAAAGATAGAATGATCAGTTACTATCGAGTAAGTGACTTAGTTCCAATTACCTAGCAGAAATAAAATACCTATTTTTAAAACGGACAAAGGCTTAGTTCACTCAATAACCGATAATGAGGGGATGATCTCCGGAACGCGAGGAATCTTGCGAATTAAGTAGAATTCCACCCTACCCACTTCCACCCACTCATGCTCCCGTTCTTATGCTTTCACTTACTTATTACATTTAATAAATAGTATCTGGTTGACCGAGTCTTGGCCGGTATTTTTTACAAAAAAAAGAAACTTTAAAAAAAAAGAAAAATAATGATGGGGTGGGGCTCGATCCTAGGTATTTTCATTTCTAGCGACCACCTGTTCCCCGAATAAGCTATAATAGTTTTTAGTATTTTTTAATGCCCAAAAATAAAACTAAGCTAGATTGATTTTCTCCCCCAAAACCTCCTACATCCTGAATTTGCGGAAAATTGAGCCATTTCCGAGATTCCGAATATATATAACTACAAAAAAATTACACCTCCATGATATAAATATTCCTGGATTATCCTACCTTATAAATGCGAAAGATGTATGTTTGTTACTCTTTAACGGCAAATACGCTGAACCAATATCGATGAAATTTGGCACAATTATTCCTTATACACCGAAATAACATAGAAATGGCATAGAAATCCCGTTAATTCTACAGGATATAGGAATAGGAATAGGATGACATTGAAAAGTGCCATCTATTTATCGACTTATCATAAGACAACAGTCCACGCGAACGAAGTCGCGGATAAAAGCTGGTATTACATAATTTTTTCCTTACTTAAATAAGAGAAGTAGTTTAAAGAAGTTCTTCATAAATCCTATTACGAACTTTTCTGTAATTTACGATATAGATTCGGAAGTTTCGGGCTTCGAAGTTTGTGCAAGCAGTATTTTAAGATTCTATTTGTGATATCGAAAGTTTTTAAGTAAAAGTGGTGTAATTCTATGAGAAATGAACTAGTAACTGCATTTAGCCATTTACTTTGTAACTTGTGGGGTAATCTTTATAGTCTACTAAAGGGAAGTTAATAATATGTACATGAGAATTAATATATCATCCGCTGTGTGGTATCCGGCTGAGTAGAATAGACCACCCTCATTTCTTACCAAGGTGTCGTAAAAAGTGACTTTGGTAAGTTGACCCACCATGTGGTATCCAGTTGAGTAGAATAGACCACCCTCTTTCTTACCGAGATGTCGTAAAATATTACCTAATGGTAAATTAACGTCAGGCATACGATCTGAAAATACGCTGCCAAATCATGTGACAACATGATTATAACATATTGTGCCGACCCCATATAGAAGACAAGAATTAATATATCATAGAATGTACTGATAATTGATTACCTTTTTTTTCGACATAATATTTGACAGATTACTTATTTTGAAATTGAAGGTCTTGAGGGTTATCAAAAATTAACCATTGCCACAAATGTTATTTAAGTATGTACATCCCCTACACTACACACTACTCTACACACATGGAACTCTGTCATAATTCTGCCATATTAAAAACATTGTCTGCTGTTTAAATTAAATCATATGAGTTTTGTCTTTTTTCTTGAAAACAGCATAAAGCTTTTATCTTAAAAGCTATTAAATAAAAGCAGTCTTATTTCGAATTTTAAACGAAGGACGTTGAATATTACACATACATTCTTCTCATTTGAAATCAGAATAATGATAGACACCCTCAAATGGTGCTATAAATTACAGCTGGTATGATTTACAGTGGAAAACGGTCCGTGATGGCAGAATTCGGTAATTAAAGGTCAAGAACGTCGTTTAGTCTGGCAGTGAAATCAAATGATATACGCACTTCGCGTGTAGAGAGACCACAGTGTGTAATAAAATGCAGGACATAATGAATTATTAAATGAAAAAAGATATATTTAAATTACGATTTAACTTATAGTACAGTACAACAATATTCAACAATAATCAAAAACATAACACTAATTCTTTGACTTAAATTTGACTGGCCCGTTGAATTTGGCCCGTTGGCGCAGTGGGTAGTAACCCTGCCTTCAGCTCCGCGGGTCGCGGGTTCGATTCCCGCCGAGGGCAAACATTTTCTACAAATGAATTTGTTGGTCTTTGAGCCTGGGTGTATATTTGTATTTAAGTATGTATTCACCAGTTGTCAGTCACCCATAACACAAGTATTAAGTTACTTACTTTGGGGACGGACGACCGTGTGTGTAAGTGTCCAGTCATTTATTTATTAATTATTATTATTTAATTCTTGTTTAATTTAAATTTTAAATTTAAATAAAATATAACGTGCACCACAACAAAGATCGTTCCAACTATTAGTCAATACCTATACTATTAATATTTATACTAATAATATGACTGTGAAAGTCTCGCTGTCTTTTTGTATGCAGGTATCTCTTTGTATGTCTGTCTGTCAAATTTTCACCTTAATTCACATATGACATCTACCATAATCTAATTATAAGTCGTCGAGAATAAATCACTAATTTTCTTGCTAAGAAAATTGGAAAAAAGAAAAAAAAAAAACTACTTTTCAAACGTTAGAAATTCTATCAATTATATTATCAATCATTAATATTCAAAAAATGTATAAATATAGTTATTAACCTACCCGTAACAGTACAGACGGAATTCATACTCCATTTCTTCGCTATCATTTCGAAACTTTACAAAGTATGAATATAAATCTCAGTATCCATAACATCACGGGGCGAAGGTTATGGCGCAGAAAACTCAGCCTTGAGCGAAAACCCAACAATGAGAGTTTTAAAAGATCCCCGAGAGATATCGGACCGTTTTAATCAGATAATGCACAGGATAACATCAAGGATTTCAGGAAAATGGTATCTTTTCATATTTATTTCTAGTATTACTTAGACGAATAAGAGTTTTCGTGACAATAATTAAAATTTTATAGCACAAGCAAATGTCAAATAAATCATTCAATATACATATTTCTGAATGATATAAAGAGATTTTTGTTAGTAAAATGCCGTAAAATGCCATAGAAATACTTATTACTATCACGCGCAGAACTTGTTATATAACTGAACTGATATGTTAACCATACTAATGTACGGGTTCGCAACGATGCGAATATACTATATATTTAGTCTATATATATATTTATATATATAGACTAAAGCAAAGATAAAGACATCGGTTAGTTGAACCCAACAGACGTGTCAAACTACTCTGTGAGATTACCAAATATTTCGCGAAAGAGGTCATAACCTTTTTTGCGGGAACCCAATACATAAAAGACCCATCTGATAAGGAATGTCCGACGAAATATTAAGGAACATCAAATATCTCTACAGGGATTCTATTGACAAAAACAATATTCAATATCACTCGAAATGGATCGAGCTGGATGGCAAATATTTGGAACTTTTTCAGTCTCATTCGGCCTCGATGGTTCTCGAGATCGAGTGAACGGCCCGTATTATATTGAAATTAAACTCATATGTGCAAAACTTTCGCTTTGCTTTTTATTTGGTTTTTTATATTTAAACTAGCCTATAATATTTAGAATAAAAATCAATAACGTAAACCTTGTTGTATGTTTACATACGCTCTTTAAACAATTGATTTTACTTTCTCAGTTGATAGTGCAATATTTTTAAAATCTTGGTTGCCTCCAAAGAAACTATAACCAAAATTCACATGCTAATAATACCATTGAAGGAATCAACGCTTTTCTGTCAATCCAACTAATAACAGAACTAATTAAAAAATTAAAAAAGCCGGAATTCAGCTCTTTCCATTTCCGTTGGATCGTGATACCATAATAATTTAGTCTAGTTATCATAATAATTTAGTCTAGTTAATACTAGTCATCGCCTATTAATCTTGACATGACCTCAGAATGACATGCCATTCTTTTAACCAAGTCAAATTTATTTATAATTAAAAGTTTTCAGAAATCTCTTAGAATGATATTGAATATCTCCTCCAACTTGATATCATTATTTCACAAGATTTAAGTTTGGTATTTGTCCACGGGAATCGTATTTCTTTTTTTTGTCTGGCTCGTAAACATTTTATTTCGAAGTACAATTGTATGAGCGAAAGAAAAGATGTTCCACGTTGGCATGAATATTTTAATTTATAGAATTAGGCGTTACTTTGCGGAGATCCATAATACAAAAGTAATAGTAAAATTATTTTGCTTTGCGATTTTGGTCGTGGAGTCTATCTCCTGATGATGCTTCGGTTGCGGGGCGAAACGATTGTTGAGTTTGTGATAGTGCTTGTGTATTGTGGTGGCGGTGGTGGAGGTTTGTGCATGTGTTTTTTAAAATCCTGCATGTATCAGGTATGATAACCGATTGTCCACTCTATATTTAGCTTTATATATATTTTCTATTTTACTTCTTCGCGGATTATAGCAAAATAATTTTACTATTACTTTTGAAGTTTATTTTGTTTCACTTATTTGTAACAAATATTCAAACATACAAAAATGAGAACTCTCCCATTCCATTATTTCTTATTTTGCCACTGTAATGAACTTCCCATGACTTTGAAATGATTGTGTAATATGTGACATTGTTATGTACTCAAGTAAGAAATTATATTTGTTCCGAACCCATCCGGTGTCTTAATGATGAGCTCCATCTGCTTTGATCCCGAATCGCCCTCGGACATATTCCATACTGGCTGTCCTAATATTTACGATGTGACTATAGCTGTTTATATTTTCAATATAAATGAATATTGCATTGCGGCTATTAAATGTAGTTTTTGATTTAACTCAGTCAAGACATACAATAGAACATACAATAATTACGCGCAGAACTGGAAAATGCTGATCGTAAACTTACAGACTAAGATGTTTTGTGTTTAGACACATAAAACATCTTAGAGCGTCAAGGAATTTTTAGCGTAATATAAAAATTATAACAGCGATATTGTCCTTTATATTTATTGAACAAATAAGAAAGTCAAAAGTATTTTTTTTCTGCGCGTACATATCACGACTATGTCAAATACTCCTCTCATCTACGCACCTCCCGTCACCGTTCCCGTAATATTTAATCTGCTAAGCATTGTGATTTCTCGACAACTGCATTACATTTTGGTCGAATTACTTTAGTTAAGCGTCATAATATTCTTACACTTACTATTTTTTCTGTGTTAATTAATATTAATTCTGTTGGGACTATGAATTTCAGAACACCTTTATTTTCAAAATTTCCCCTTATTAAAATAAAAAGTAAAGTCAATGGGCAATTAAATAATCAGTACCTGGTTGACCGGGCCTTGTTAAGTATTTTTTTACAAAATATAAAAAAGAATCATAAATAAAGAAAAAAGTAATATAGTGGTTGGAATCGATAGGTAGGTATTAACATTTCTCGAGGCTGCCCGTTACCCGAATAAGCAACGCTGACTTGACAGTTTATGGCAAAAATAGTGTATTTATATAAATTTTAGTATTTTTCAAAACCCAAAAGGGATAAAACGATTTTTTTTTTACATAAAACCTAGCTGAATCGATTTTTCTCCCCCGCAAAACCCCCTACATGCTGAATTTCAGGAAAATCGTTGGAGCCGTTTCTGAGATTCCGATATATATATTACATATACATACAAGATTAACTCATTTAAATATTAAAGATAAAGGTATATTGTACAGAAGCATCATAAAGTGGCGCCGCCCGGCCCACGCGTGTTTTTATACCAGTTTATGATTTTGTTTTCTTCAACAAAGACACCGCCGTTTTATAAACCTTACTAGACTTTATACACTTAAAAATATAGATCAAATTACATCAACAGTTCGATCTTGGATCTTCTGGAGCGACTATGATAGGTACCCGATAACTTTAATATGAAATTTCGTTTGATTTAGGGATGTAAAATAATCGATTTTTATATTATATCGATTAAAAATGATTTCTAAACATTTAAAATCGATTTTAAAAAACAATTATATTGATTAAATCAAAATCAATTATTCTCTTTTGGTTTTTTTCTTCTAAGATATTAAGATAAGATATGGGTTGTTGGATGACATAAAACACATTTCAATCGAATTTCGCTAAAAGCATGTCTGTGATTTTTAATTCGCATTAGTCCACTTTAATTAGTTTTCATTCTATTTAATTATTAATATTTAAACAAAAAAAAAATTTCAAGTAGTAAAAAACCTATTATTGTTTTGAAGGAAGAAAAATCTATTATTAATAATCGATCTTTTCCACTCCAAGTACATCCCTAGTTTGGTTTGACTATAGAGTCGTACAAGAAGGTCGGGTTTATTATAACAAGTAGCTATGGTTTGTGATATTATCTGCTTTGGAAAAATCTTATTTATGGTTTATTCTGTCAACGAAAATACTTAATTATAAATTATTAGTTTCGGGTACATACCACGGTAATTTGTTTTGATTTGCCGATATTTCGACCCAGTTGCATGGATCGATCCATGCAACTGGGTCGAAATATCGGCAAATCAAAACAAATTACCGTGGTATGTACCCGAAACTAATAATTTATAATTATGTCTTCAAACCACGAATATTCAAGTATAAAATCATTAACGAAAATACTATTATAAAAAAAGATTTTTTGAATAAGGTTCGTGGTCTTAAATAAAACCATGAGAAAAAATTATTAAAATCGTCATAGTATAAACGTAATATATTGAATATACTATATACTTACTATATAAAAGAAAAAGATGGGACAAAGCGCTTTACACTTTATTATAAAATAATTCTAATATTTTTCGTTCATTATTTTTATTTAATTTTAATAATTTTCACTTTTTATTCTTTAGGTAATAAAGATGAAAACGTGCTTTGAATTTTTTTTGTTATGCTTATAATTATAGACTATAAAAATAAATATGTAAGAGAGTTACAGAAAAGGCGTCAAATTTATTTGTACACATTAATCTACGCGAAACAAGAACACTAACAACTCTCCAAAACTTTGTATGATACGAACTTATGACATTGATGAGTTTATTTTCATATATACTCCACATTGCGTCGTTTTCCTCAATGCTAAGGAGTCGTGACCCCTACTACGGTTTGCTTTAATGCGGAATTTCTCGTAACTGCGCTTATGGGGTTTATTCTCAGCAGAGTGAAACGCTTTGTACATAATTTTGGCGAGAGTGGTGCGGATTTGGTCTGCCCAGTACATTACATTTCGTCCTCTTGGTCTTTTCCCTCGATCTTAACAGTGATGACAATCATGTGAAGGTTTTCTTACAACTCTTACGTAAAATATGACTAAAAAATAATTTATTTTATTTTATTTTTATTAGGCCATCAACGATATATACATTAAATACTTGTTCAGAAGATATACATAATACATTAAAAAAGAAAACTAAATATTATATTACTAAATGTTACAATAATAACAAACATCCAGATCTAGATAGTAAAAAAATAGCAAAAAGCAAAAACTACTGAAAATAATACAAATTAAGTGAACAACGTTTCTGAAATTAGTTTTATAAGGGGTTTACTAAAAATAAATTCGTAATCGTACATTATATCTAACACATTACCTTTAAATAACTTGTTATATTGATGCATACTTAAGGATTCAGGACAAAGTTTCTTACTCGCAAAAGCTGATTCTTTACGTTTCTTGAGTCGATAAAATAGTTCTTTCCGCAGTCCACTACATGCGCAACATTCTTCTTCAAACCAATCTCGCGGTATATATATTTTTAATTATAAAAACTGACAAAAAAATTGAACAAATAACATTGAGAATTTATAGCACCTCGGTAAGTCGGGTTTGCCCCTTGAAAACAATAGGCAACGAAACTTTCATGTATCGCTTAAAAAGAATACAAAAAGATTAACTTTATGCAAATTGAATAACCAAATAGATTTAAAAGAATGGGACTTGATTCTCAGAAAATCCATTTAAATAAGGAGCCAGCAGAAACTCTGTTAAACATAAATAGCGTATCAAAGAAAACTTAAATATACGTTAATTTTAGGGTCGTCAAAGGAAGTTGAAAGCCTTTAATGTTCGTTTTTTGTTTGATATAACAAAGTTAAAGTGACGAGTCACGACATTTCATACTTATTTCTTATTGGAAATCCCTGACGTCGTTCTTATTTTTGGATGTCTAAAAGGGTTTAAAAATGAAAACATGGGTAAGAATGGTCAGCCTTAGGCTTTATTCCTTTTTAAATTTATTTTCCTATGTATATATGTGTACGCGACACCATACCGTAGCGCTTGAATTCCATGGTAACCCAACAGCAGAAGCGTATTTTACAAAAATGATAAGTTTTGCTAAAAACTTATTATCTAAATAAACTTAAAACTCTCTAAAACTCTTTCGAACTTCTTTAGTTAAAAAAACGCCTATTCAAAATTATTTCTTATAAATTTAATTTTATAAATGTGTTTTATAAGTAAATATTTTTCAAGTTGAAGAAAGTTGGTAGTGCCAATTCAGCATAAATTCTCTTAAAACATGGGTCAACCCTAATTTTATAGTTCCTAAATGAATACGATAATATCTCGCGTGAGTTCTTTCAATGTAAATGTACACTGCTTACGGAAATAGCCGAATTGCAAATAGCTTCAAGAGTTTTCATAAAACAACTTCTGACTATTTCCAATTAACGAAAATAACAGATTTATTACTTCCAATATCATTATTTAAAATTTCTGTAAAGTCCTGGATTTATTTTGACTTAGAATAAATCGAAACTTTTAATGATTAATCAAAATGTTACAGCAAAAATCTAGAAATAGGATAGAGCTTTCGTCCGTCTTTGTAGCGGACTCTATCATCATTCTCCTGTCATTATACCGCTCTACATGTCTAACCATGTTGTGATATGATTTGGCTAGATATTTTGCGACCGGCCGCCTGCCTGATGTCAACTTACCTTAGTTACCTTTTACGACATCTCGGTAAGAAATGAGGGTGGTCTATTCTACTCAGCCGGCAACCACACGGCACTTTGTTGTGGACTCTCAAAATGAAAAGACCATCTCCATACTAAAAATCACGTCTCTATCTATCTGTAGATAGTGTAGTGTGTACAGTGTACATCTATTTGTTGATATTTAAGAAAGTATGTAGCTTTAAGATAAAAACCTAAGCATCGATATGAATATCTTAAAGGACGGGAGATCTACAATATAATTCTAAAAAATATATGTAAAGTAGCTCCATTATGAGAAAGATTTGTATAAACATACATATATAATTTTACAAGAAGTGAAGTGAAAATCCTAATTTCGTGTGATATTGCGTCACCTACAGAATATTTCCCCAGTAAAAACTTACGAGTGTTATTCTCATGAATAAATTGTTTGTACCAAAAAAAAACAAGAAATTTAACAAGAAATTCATTAGAATGTCAAGAAAAAGAGATTTTATTATAACAGGAATAAATCTAATTTGGGACTTTCAGACTTTGGGGAAAATATATTATTTAAGGAAGATTTTCGTTCTTGAAACAAGGAATTATAGGAAGAAAGTTTAACGAGAAAATGTAAAAGATTTAATACAATAAATTGAATGGGATATATATAGATTACACTAATTTAAACAAATTTTAAATTCATAACATATACTTAATTTATGCCATAAAATATGTATTCAGTTAGTATTATTATACTTAACTAACATTATACTCCTAAAAATCACGCCGATGCGAAATGGTTACGCAGAAAAGCTATCACAATGTAAAATAATTGAATACAATTAGAGCGAGTCAGCCTTTTCAAAGAGTATACTGGGTTAAGAATCAAGCAGGCATCTCAATATTCTCTTTAAAGCCTCAGGTACAAAAATATTTTTGATGACTCTTCGACAAAAATATCGTCAAGATTTTCATTTTCCTAGATACTGTATGCATATTTTATAGCAGTGTTATAGGTATAAGTAATTAATTTCGTACTCCAACAAAAAAGATTCCGTATATATTATTACTAAGACAAACAATTATTTATTATTAATAAGAAAATGTTCAATATCTACTCCCTAGTGATATGATTATGCTCAAATGAATTAATTACCGAAATACATAAGACCGCAGCAGAAAGCACAATAATCTTACATATAATGATCAATAAACACTCGAATAAAAATACAAACATTTATAATAACTACTGTGTCCCTGTTTTTATGGTTATGTGAACAAGTTAATAAGTTCTCCAAGGTTGGCTATTTTATTACATTTTTACTACCTCGAGAAAGCCGAATCGCAAAATAGAAATAGCTTTTGCCTACCAAATGAGTTTCAATTACAAACGGCCAATGAACGCACTAAGGCTTCTTAGATTTCTTTTTTAAACTTTTTCTTTTCTTTGTTTGCTTTTACGATAAATAATGAATACAATACGTTAAGGTGTCCAAATCATAACCACAGACTTTATTAACTTGTTTTTTGCAATTAACTTTGGTATGTGATTGTCCTGAAAACCATGAATTAAATTTAATCGTCTATGAAATTTTGCATAAATCCACTTTAAGTCTATGTAGATTTCGTTGAAAGTTTGCGATTTAATTCAAACGATGTTTGCGATTTAAATTTTAATTCAACTCAAATGCCACATGTAATCGTATATGTAAAATTTGCAATATAACTTATAAAAAGTACGTAACATAAGTATCGAGATTAAACTTGATCCTGCGATTAGCTAAAAATTGATTAATTGCTAAAAAAAAGCTTGTCAGTTTTGTAGGTTTGCAATGTAATTTCATGAACTGGTGGTAGCTTCTTTAAAACATTTGACGATTCAAAAGTACTGTAAACAGTCCACTTGAATAAAGAATATTTTGAATTGAAATTTGAACTAACTCGGGAATCATCGCTAGAGACGCACACAAAGTCTTTTTAATTACGCGGTCTTGTGAAAAACTTACTACATTTAATAAAAAACAAAATAATTAAGATACACGGTTACTCTCCTATTACTTGGAAAAAACTACTCTCCATGGGAAGAAGGATATGAAGCTTACAACCACACTGTTCCTATAAGGATGTGCAGACTACAGGCATGTTAGAAAATCTAGAAAAAGTTACATTTTCACGGCTAAACCGCCGTAGTTATATCGAAGAAAATGACTACAATTGATGTTTTAATACTGGGCTAACTTATTGGATTTAAAAAAAGCCCGTTTTTCTTACAAAGATAGGAAAAAAACTATATAGTATATAATTAAGGATTTTATGTACGCTATAGGTAGTCAACGCATACAACAACGGGGTTACCAATAGTAAAAAATAAATAAGAAACTGTATACATCGAAGTGATAAATCTAATTTGTAAGGCGAGCCGATATTGCGAGGCTCTCTCTATAAAACATGACTAAATCGTCCTTATTTATAAATATAGCCTTAGTCCTTACCGAGTCTACTTTGAATCGTAAAGTATGATTTAGTGAGAAGTAGTTTCAGCAGCAGAGACCGTTACCATCTCAAAATATGGATTAATATATATAAATAAATATATATAAATCTTAATTAATTGTACTTATAATATGTACATATTATTATTCTCCTGCCCTTATTCCACTCTAAGTGGGGTCAGCACATACATATAAATTACGAGTTCGTGTCTTTTTATTCCTAAATTATTTACAAGTTCATGTCTTTTAATTCCTAAATTAGATAAATATTTATTACTAGTTTTAACCTGCAACTTCGTTTGCGTGGACTGTTGTCACCAGATAGGTTGATAAAAGATGAAGATTTAGATTTAGATTGAAGATAAGAATGTGTGGAAGCTCTCTTTGAACCTGTACAAGACAGTAACGACATAATGTAAATAGTATTAAGAATTATATTTTTAAAAGAGCAACCGCCGAGTTTTTTGCTGGCTCTTCTCGGTAGGAACAGCTTTCCGAACCAGCAGTAGAGTTGACGATTCAAAAGCACTTGTTTACAAGTTTATTTGAATAAAGAATATTTTGAATTTGAATTTGAATTTGATGGCACTTTTCAATGTCATCCTATTCCTGTAGAGTTAACAGGATTTATATTGTCTATATGTTACCTTGATTTATAAATAATAATTGAGTCAAATTTCATAAATATTGGTTCAGCGGATTCACCATGAAAGAGTAACAAACATACATCCATACTCACTAACTTTCGCATTTAAAATAAAAGACTTATAACTTACATAATCTCTTAATTCTCATCCATGCTATCAATTCTAATCGAAACATTCATTACATGCTATTAAATGTTTCGATTCTCATGTTTACTCAACATATTCAAATCCTTTAACGTCTTATGCGAAGTCACAGTCGGGAATTATGTAAATACAGCGGCAGAATACTCTGTTATCCCTCAGGATTTACGGGATTTTGTGAGGCTCTACGAAACGTTTAAATAACTGTTCGGTCACATTAAAAACTTTTAAGTTGATAGCAGATACAAATGTTTGACAAGTTTTGTTAATGCAATAAATTATCTTTGTAATTTTAGAAGTGGAGTCGTGGAATCGTGGAGTCTATCTCCTGACGATGCTTCGGTTACGAAGCGAAACGATTGTTGATATTGTGGTGTGCAGTGCTTGTGTTTTTTTCTAAAAAAAAGGTTACTAGCAATTTGGGTTACTTTGGTTAAATTTGTTAACCCCTCCAGCTAAGCTACATGCTTGTGTTAGGAGTAGGTTCACCTCGGTAGTATAATAGCCGGGATTCGAACTCACGGCCTCTCGATCGCAAGTTTCTTTTTCCTTCTTTCTTTGTACCTTGTTTTATGTAATGTGTGTGCAATGAAGAATTTCTATCTATCTATCTATTTCCCTTACCATTTCTATACCACCGCTTTTGCCTATATTTATGTTGTGTGTATGATTGTGGCGGGTAGTGCATGAGTTTTTAAAAATCTTCATATATCAGGTATGTAAACTGATAGAACACTACATTTTGCATTACGTATATTTTATTTTATCGAGAATTATAGCTAAATAATTTATTCTCTTGTATTATAAAACATATGTGCTTAGATGATTCATGAATCTTCAAATCCCTCTCTCCAATGAGAGGGGAGGCTTTTATCGAACAATGGGATATTAACAGACAGCTCCTTTGTTATCTAATGTTTTTTTTATATATTCATAATTCATCAACGAATAAATTTACACTCTACAATCCCTATTCGTAATAACGCTTTCACACAGTTTGTGGATCCTGCTTAGAAGGTCATCATTTTCCTGTCCTTATCCCTCTATAAATGGGGTCGGCACAACATGTTATAAACATGTTTTTGTACGATTGCGCTAGTTATTATACGACCGGCCACCTGTCTGATGTCAACTTATCTTAGTCACCTTTAAGGACACTTGGTAAGAAATGTGGGTAGTTTATTCTATTCAGCCGAATACCACAAGGCGGGTCAACTTACCTTAGTCGCCTTATACGACACCTTGGTAAGAAATGAGGGTGTTCTATTCTACTCTTAGCTGGCTACCACACGGCGAGATCATGCTTAGAAGGTATTTATTAATCGTTAATGCTTATAAGCCAAGTACATTGTAAATTTCAAAACAAATTGTTTTGAGAACTAGTAATAACAAGGATATTGACCACGAAAATTGAATTTCCGCTCCTTTTCCGCTTGTTTTCCAACGCCCACAGATCGATCACGTTGCAGCACGAGCGACAATCTGTTGAAACTGTATCCGCACCCGGACAATAAACCTCATTTATTACGCTATATTGCCAACCGATATAGTCGCTTTTAAGAACATGTTTATTCGAAATATACGTTTTTATTTTCACAACTTCTGGCACACAAATACATTAAAATGTTTATATCATCATCGCCCTGCACTTATCCCACTCTAAGTGGGGTCGGCACAACATGTTATAAACATGCTGTCACATGATTTGGCTGCGTTTTTACGACCGGCCGCCTGCCTGACGTCAACTTATCTCTGTTGTATTTTACGACACCTCGGTTAGAAAGAGGGTGGTATATTCTACTAAACCGGATACCACACGGTGGGTCAACTTACCTTAGTCGCCTTTTACGATATATCGGTAAGAAATGAGGTTGGTCTATTCTACTCAGCCGGATACCACACGGCGGGCCGACTTACCTTAGTCGCCTTTTACGACACCTCGGTAAGAAATGAGGGTGGTACTATTCTATTCAGCCGGATACCACACGGCGTACATTAAAATGTTTATATGTTTAATTTGATAGTACCTGGCTGACCGAGCCTTGCTCGGTAATTTCTTTTAATGTAAAATAAAAAATATATAAAATAAAAATGATTTTATTTGGAATCGATCCTGGTTTTCAGAATTTGAGACCGCCCGTTACCCAAATAAGCTATCATGAATTGCAATTGACACCGTAATTATCATTTGCTTTCTCATAAAATTATAATAGTTTTTTAGGGCTTGAAAACAGGGAGAAAACGACATTTTTTTAGGAACCCAGCTAGATCGATTTTTTTAATATTTTACTACAATCCGTGATAAACTAAAATAGAAAACATATTTCTAACATTTTGGAACAACTTGAGATCATTAAACATAGCTATGGAACGATCAGATAAATGTTTCTAATTCAAGCTATTCAATAAAATAAATAGTGGGGCTATATTGAGAACTGGGGTTATATAAGAGAAAAATTATTTACACAAGAAAAAATAATATGAAGAGTCACTTTCTCTTTGACTTTAGTAGAATGGATTATCATCCCTTACATGTTTTTATACTTAGCCCAAACAATACAAGTCAAAAATGTATTGAGTTCGATCATACTACATGCCATAACATAAAATTTTACGATCACCAACTGCCATGAACGAATTTCGATTTGTGATAAAAAAACTTCCGCCGTTTGTCTTATCTATATCCGACAACTTTGATGATTTAGCACGCATTAATTTGACAGAATATTCGATTCTGCTCAATAAAAGATTTTTAAGTAAGTCAAGTATCATTGGTCAAGTAATTCACATCTCACGGGCTAATACAGCTTATATGAAACTTTTTCGGATACTTGTTTTGATGCATTTGATATATTTTGATTTTTAAAAATGTTGATTAGGTCTCAGCTAAATAATAAACAAAAATATTCAAGGCCACAAAAAAAAAATTGTGTCACGTTTTATTCCATAACTATTGTTTTTAAAGAACATATAAAATATCATGCATTTAGTTTCAACTAAATATGTTTCCTTTAATAGAGGTCATTCATTTTTATCTTATAAAGAAACCGATTCATCAAGATTAATGCCTATGAGAAGAACCTTGACAACAAACGGATCGGCGAACACAGAAATTATTACTGTACAGAAGTACTAGTACTGTATATAAAGTACTGTATAGCAAATATTGTATAGAAAGTACTGTATAGGTAATACTGGTGTCGATACTATCCGTTCCCAGCTTTCATATAGGACTACTTAGTCAGTTTCAGTCAGGCAGAACAACAAGTCAGTTTCCAGGTCTATAACTCTTTAGCACGTCGGCAACTGAAGAAACAGTATAAGTCGAAATTTCCAATGCCCCTCTTAGTATCCCGATTAAAGATCTGATAAATTAATAAAGTCAAGAGTCGAGATACGAAAGTAGTTTGTGAAGTTTTTCTTAATTAATTTAACATTGGCCCAAGAGCCCTTGATCCGACGATCCACGATCAAAGAACTTTAAGCGTTTAAGACCGTGATGATTTTAATCTAGAAATTAATGTTCTCAAAGTTAGGTTTCATTTCTTTAAAGGCTATTTTCGATAACCTCTCTTCAGTCTAAAACATTTCAAGTATTTTATAGTGTCTGCATTATCATCTGACTCTTATCTTTAATGCTAAGTGATTATAAGTAGCTGATATTTACTTGACTATCAGTATACTTACACTAGAATATTATAGATAAATAATACCAAAAATTACGCTGAAAAGTAATTTATTTTAGAGACCTTATAAGTAACAATGAATAATCAGATTTGGGAAAGAGAAGAATAAGAAGAATAGAAGAAAAGAATAGAAGATGGAGTTCTTTAATTTCATTCAGCAACAATAAGCCTTACATTGAAAGCCCATGCTATAAAGTTATAGTTTACGAAACTGTAAAATAAGAATAAGGATAAAGTGATAAAGCAAAAAGACCGCCTTTTTATAGTGTAAATGTACCTGTAACCGGTTATTCATATATTACTTTGTACAAAAACCATTAAAATATAAATAAATAATAAATAATACTGCAGCGTCCAACAGTAGGACGTAACATAAACATTATCAGACCACAGCCTATCCTAAAATGTAGAGCCAATGATGATAAGCTTTTTTTACATATACCTTGTCAACATTGACTTATTTTTTTTATTTTTGCATAAGCATTATTAAGTATTTTTTTTAGCATCGGTATCAATTCATATTGATAATGAATTTTTTTTATTTATGCTTTAGAATTAAAGCATAAATAAAAAAATTAAAATTAATTCTAACCCACAACTTATAATTTATATTTCTTTGAAGGTTGTTCAGCTTTAGCAAGATCTGAAGTCGATCGTGCCACGTCATTTGGGAACAATACAGCTAAAGATTGCCTTAGATTGCCGCCTTCCCTATCCCATCTAACTTAAATGGACATCCAATTAATATTGCTGTTTGTTTACAGCTTTAATATATTAGCACTTTGCAACTTTGAAGGACTTTGTCGAAATACGATGGAAAAGGATTCTTAAACAAATTTGAGAAAACTAATAACAGATTCATAAGTAAACGTCAGAGGGCGGATTCGACTAAAGTCATTTGCTTAAGAAGAATAAGAATGACCTTATACATTCTAAAAATACTAAAGTTAGTATTAAGTAATATTAATACCGGAGCAGTTCAGTAAACATTTATGCTTATAAGCTTAAGTCGCAGCTTATTTTGCATCAAATATGTTGTTAAAATACCTAATATTCTTTATTGCTGCTCCTCTCTTATTCATCCAAGCGTGTCCAGTACGGTCCAGTAGTTCCTGAGATTAGCGCATTCAAACAATCAAACCCTTCAGCTTTATATATTAGTATAGATAAATGAAAAACAATTCTAATAATCTAAGGGTCGGATTATGAGAAATATGTAGTTATAATGTACTCATAGAACGTGTAACTTAAGCAAAAACTTTTTCTTTGTTACAAAACCATTTGTCTTTCTGTGTCATCTTTGTGTTCATCAACTGTATTGAACTAATAAATAATAAGATAAGAAGATAAGGAATTCTTTATTACACACAATATAACATAGAAATAAAACGAATAATTAATAATAAAATGTGTATGGTATCAAAGTGATCTCTAACAGGCAACCCATAAGCCTAAGGACATCCTTATAATGAAGTGTACATTGTTGGTGGTTGAGTGAAGTTAAAGGGAAGAAAGAATAAGTAAACTTATATAAATAAGTATTAATAAAGTTACATAAATGTACACTATACTTTACATCCTAAAGTGATCATCATCTTCCTGCCCTCATCCCACTCTAAGTGGGGTTGCAACAACATGTTATAAACATGCTGTCACATGATTTGGCTGCGTTTTTACGACCGGCCGCCTGCCTGACGTCAACTTACCTCTGTCATATTTTACGACACCTCTGTAAGAAAGAGGGTGGTCTATTCTACTAAACCGGATACCACACGGTGGGTCAACTTACCTTAGTCGTCTCTTACGATACCTCGGTAAGAAATGAGGTTGGTCTATTCTACTCAGCCGGATACCACACGGTGGGTCGACTTACCTTAGTCGCCTTTTACGACATCTGGGTAAGAAATGAGGATGGTACTAGTCTATTCAGCCGGATACCACATGACGTTTACATCCTAAAATAATATCTAATTAATAATATTTAATTTCTAATAATTTCTTATTCTAGAGTTTAGTCTAATTTGTCACGTTTGATCCCTCAATTCGCAACCCTTTTCGCGTTATCAGCAGATCCATTTCAACCGAAGCTGAACCTTAATTGGAACGATTGGCATGTCCGATATCTTTGATCGTTCCAAGAAATATCTGAACATCTAAGTTGAATTTACGTAATTAGGATTTTCTTTATTCAGTGATCTGAAGAAAACCCGTGTATTTAATGACGTATTGATGTTAGAAGATAATGTGGATGAAAGCAATGGCCTCAAATGAGGTTAGGTTTATTTATTTGTTTACGTTATTTATAATAAAGATTTTTATATTACAAAAATATGAAAAACTTACAAGGAGGTTTCAAGAATTGTATAAAATAATCCAACTAAATAACATAATATACACAGAGCAAAAATTTTTTTTGAGTCTTGAGTCGTCGTCGTTGAGAGCGTGGTTTCCGGCTGACTAAAATAGACCACCCTCGTATCTTAAGCGAGATGTCGTAAAAGGCGACTAAGATAAGTTAATTATCGGGATGAGTAGAATAGACCACCCTCATTTTTTACCGAGGTGTCGTAAATGGCGCCTAAGATAAGTTGACTCGCCGTGTGATATCCGACTGAGTAGGATTGACCACTCTCTTTCTGAGGCGTTGCAAAAGGCAACTGAGGTAAGTTGACATCAAGCAGGCAAACGGTCGTAAAATAACTACTATAATAATCTAAATCTTGTGACATCATGTTTATAACATGTTGTGCCGACCCCACTTAGAGTGGGACGAGAAAGGACAGGAGAATAATGATGACACAAAGTAAACATTTCTCTTGCCAATTTTTCAGTGAATTCCAAAATGTTTTTTAATCATTCTGTATATTTAAATTCTTAATGTTTAAAACCTAACTTAAACAATCACATATTATGTGTAAAATATATATGCATAGAAACATTTATTTTATGTATATTTACACATATATTCTAAGAAGTTGTTTTTTATCATATGCTCGTACATAAATAAACGATAAATAACATAAGTTAACATACAATAGTCGATCTCAACGCTGAATCGGCGAACTTATTGCAAAATACATCTACTTTGTACAAAGCATGTTTACGGATATTCATATGTTAACATACAGAGAGACTACAATCCTTTTTTTTTTTTTTTCGTTTCGGTCGCCGTATTGTATTTGCCTTAGTAGAATATACAACCCTTATTTCTTACCGAGGTGTCATTAAAGACAATTAAGGTAAGTTAGCGGCAGGCAGGCGGCGGATCGTAAAAACCCTTGGAAAATCAGGTGACAACATGTTTATAACATGTTATGCCGACCTCACTTAGAGTGGGATGAAGGCAGGAGAATGATGATAAGTTCGACGTTTCTAGAATCTCTGAGATATGCAGGTTTCCTCACGACCGTTCCTTCACCGAAAAGCGTGCAATAAATTGCAATTATTAATAACACACAGACATTTAAAAAAAACTCATTGGTGTATGCCTGGGGTTGAAACCGTTTCTCTCTCAGATGTCTCTCTCTTGAGAGAGAGTGGCTGATCTCACTATTGGGCTATCACAGCTTATAACAACAAGTATAACACAGATTGATTAATAATCCAATCATATTGAGTACAATTTAAAAATTTGACATAACAACGCATCAGGTGGAAGCAACAGGTGGTTCACCTCGCAACACAAATAACGATCTCGATAATGCGTCGCCAAAACTTTGTTGAAGACCTTATAATTGGTTCAAAAAGTTTTGGAAGCGGCGGCGGGATAATGTCACATTTGATTGATGAGGGGACTATATGTGGAGCGGCACGAGGGTCCTGGAAGGATGCGGGATGAGATATAATGATGGAAAAGTGGACTCTATTAAAGGGGAAGGTTCATTGCGGTAAAGGAAAAAATGGCGTCGGAGAAGAACTATATTTAGGAGCGGAATGAAAGGATGCACGCTTACCTTATGTGATAACTGTCCCGGATGCAGGATAATCGGCAGGCAGGCACTCCACAACACTTTCACTAAATTTGCACTAATTTAAAAAGGTTTGTTAAATAATGCGCGAGCGCAGCGTGTTCGTCTCGAACGTTTCAGCTAACGAGTGCCGCCCTCTCTCGGCGATGCGCGTGCGGCGATAAGTAAGTGTGCGAGGAGAACGGGATTATAAATATGAGAGGTAAAGAGGTATATGGCGGTAATAATATGATTGGAGAAAATAACTAAAGCAAGCAGTGTTCATGTAAGAAAGATGTCAAATTTATCATTTACTTGCACGTTCCTGAATTGTTTCTGCGAAGAAGAAAATGGGAAAGTGCAAGTACCAGATATACAGTCGCTGTGAGTATTGGATCCAGGTAATTGTCAACTTTTAAATTAGCTAAAACTGAATTCTCACATACACAATTTGGATAGCGAAATTGCGAAAACTTTGTCTACGTGCAAGAGTAATAATCAAATTATTTATAAAATAATAGATAAAAAGAAATAGTTATTATGAAGCACTACAGACATTCACTAGCTGGTAGAGGTTCCGCTCTACATTTGCATTATATATTTTTCAATTTACTTTATCGAGGATACTTTACAGATTAACTCCTCATTCTTAAATTGTCTACACAATTCAATGTCAATTTCAATTTATAATTATTACAATTATACATAATTTAGTGTTTTGCGCAAATTGGTACTTGGGTATTTTGACAAATTGCTGTATTGCTGTATTGATAACTGAGTCAACAGAAATACACCATGGCGCTACCAGTGCTTCGTGAATTCGAATATAACATTTTGGTAACCGTGCGTAACTAGCAAATACTTCATCATAATAAAAGGTAATGTACATTTCAATAACGGCACGCTATAAAAATATACTTTTTTATACACGCGATCTTAGGTTTGGATGTCGGAGTAAGTAGCAACGACCGCGTATTTTACTTAGATCTGATTTGATTTGCGTGTTTGCGAATTCGAGAACACCTAGCGGTGTAGCTACAATTGCAATGAAAAAGGAATAAATGATTTATAAACATCCTCCTGCCATTATCCCACTCTAATTGGGGGTTAAAACATGTTGTCACATAATTCGGCTAGGTATTTTACGATCGGCCAATTGCCTGACATCAAATTACCTTACTCGCCTTTTACGATACCTCAGTAAGAAAGAGGGTGATCTATTCTTCTTAGTCGAATACCATACGGCGGATCAAGTTACCTTGGTCGCCTTTTACGACACCTCGGTAAAAGGGGTGGTCCCTTCTATTCAGCCGGATATCACACGGCGTAAATGATTTATATTCTTGCTAATATTATAAATAGGAAAGTCTGTCTGTCTGTGGTATATCTGTCTGTAATGCTTTCATAGCGAATCTGCTGGAACAATATTAATGAAATTTGTTAAAATTAAAATTTATCAACCTAGGTAGAATAAAGGATAAAAATATTCCCGTATCTTTTTGGGGAACATGGGAAAAACACGTTGAGGGTATTTAAGGGCCTAACGTTCGCACACACGAACACTCGGTTACAAATAGCTTAGAATATAGACTGTGCATATTTTTTGCATGTTACAACAATATATAGCTCGTTCGCTGTACAGGCCGTTAAATTATGGAATGCATTGCCTTTAAATATACAAGAGTCAAAGTCATTAGACATTTTCAAAAATCCGTTAAGCAATATTATTTATCTAAAAACAATGAAGATGACTTTATAAGACAATTGTTGTGTATTTATATTATATTATTTATTATTTTATAGATTTAATATTTATTATTTCTATATAATTTTATGATGTGTAAATCTGTCTGTGTATTGGTGTGTCTTATTAGTATGTATTTAATTTTATAAAAATGCACCACCCACATAATATTTTCAGTTCTCCTTAACTCTAAGGTCGTCTGGAAGAAATCGCTACTAAGCGATAAGACCGCCCTTTATACGTTACATTTTGTTTTCTTTTTTATTGCTGTTTTTTTCTTTTCTGTATTTTTTCTCTGTAGTGTATAATAATAAGGTATATAAAATAAAAATATATATATATAGTACGACTATGAGCAAAATACGTAAGCAAAATTTAAAATTGAATAGTGTTATGTGCAGTCGCAACTCTGGCCGAGCAATATTCCGCGTGAATAACACGCTAATCTATGCGCGACACCCGCGATCAATCTCACGGACTAGGGCTTGTAAATATTACCATACAATGTCTTATCTTGTCTTAGATGGTACAAACAAAAACACGGGATAAGACAATAAATTTGAGTGGCCTCTGCTACTACTGTGTTAGTGACTACGTCTGTGTTAATTTCAATACAAAAAACAGGTTAAGAACAAAAAGCCTACTTCAGTAATAAAACTAAATATGAAATTAATTATTAAGATATGGATATAGTGTCGACGCCTTGAGTTCGTCATTAGTTAAAAGAAATTGTCGTAACGACGAATCTCTAGAGCCTTCACTTACTTCAATTTAACATAACAATGTAGTAATTTCGTTTAATTTAAAATATTTATCGCTTAATTTAACTTTTTTTGTGATTGACGAAATTATTTACTACCAGGACGGCTAAAAATTTTTCTGACTGTTGCAAGGGCATCCCGTATAGATACAGTTAAAATATTTTCATTACTTTTGTATTATAGACCTCCGCAAGGTAACGCCTAATTCTATAAATTAGTAAAAATATTGGTTAAACTTAGCATAATAAGGATGAGGTACATAAATATTTTATCCAGAACATGGCTCAGAACCTTAGTTTAGAATTTTTATATAAACATTATAGTAAAAGACATCCTTATAAAATTGGGTAACATGTAAGATGATAAAAAAATCGATAAGAGAAGAAGAGTCAACTTCACATTTAGAATAAATTGTCGGAAATAAAGTCGCAAGTAAAACTATATATTAGTACTCATTCTTCTACTAGTTGTTGTTTGAGTCGAAGCACCAAAAACTCGAAGTATATTCCAACTTCTTTGTAAGTCAGATCACATAGCATTTTCTTATGGAAGTTCTGCCATATTTTACCAAAGTCACGTCCTCTGATCAATGCGCACGTCTACGATAGACTGACGTAATAAATGAATTTCAGCCACATGTCATAAAAAGGCTCTAGTTATTATAACATTAGAAACCCCAAAAATAAATATAAACCTACACTACCACGATGGGTCAAAAATGGGTCTTAAAATAATTTTGAAAAACGAGAACATGCTTTATACTTACATATAACTTTATTGTAAACTATCTTTTTACCAAAACTTTTGATAATACATTAATTCTACATCTACACGTATGTTATTATTCAACTTTTAAGTCACGTAATATATTATAACAAAACTTGAATTATCTTTCTAAAACCAGTTTATATTTTTTAAATTGTGAGGTTGGCGTTGACATTAACCTTATAGTACTAAAACACTGGATAGAATATGGTACGAATGGAATGTATTTATGTATTATTGTAGTAGCTGCGCCCTGCCGTTTCCCTCGCCGTGCAAAAGTTATATATGAAAATAAAGTTATGTTTAGATTTCTCTGAGCGTTTTTTTACGTAACCAGAATAAAATTTATGTATCAGCACCCAAAATTTCGTAGAAATTTATTAAGTCGTTTGAGCATCAAATCAGTGCAAACACACAAAATTAACTTAATCTCTCGCCTTTTTTAATATTAATAAAACTTATTCTATAACTATTATGTATCTTATAACAAGCTGTGTACGCTACGAAGCCAATTAACAAGGGTCACTTAATTAAACTACGCCATCAATATTTTTGTAAAAAATGTTCAATTTGTATCGTGTGCAAGTACTTTCAACGCAAAAAGCTCTCTAAGCAATGACCAAGCAAAATTGTGAAAAAGGCTATTACTCAATCAAAAAGAATGGGACCCTACGATGAGTGACTACGTGCGAATTGATCAACGGACGTGACATTCAGGCAAACACGTCACAAGTACGAAGGAGATAATTTCTATCACTCAACACAATAAAATAAAGATAGTTACTTTTTTCTTTGGTATCTTAATCGATTGACGTTGTTGATTACAATTACAATAAAACTAGCTGTCCGGCCACGCGTTACTGTGGCTTATTTTGGTTTCGAATTGCCCTGGAAACAGAACTCAACAGTTTAAAAATTGCTCCGCTCGCAACCAAACTTTTACAGGATCATCGGCTGGGTCACACTAACAACTGTCTGAAAATCTCAATAAAATAGGTCAAGCCAAACAATAAATATTCAATTTTAAATGTTAGAAGAATATTACAAAAATAAAGCCCAACTCGGATTTTCCAAAAAATCTTGTATCGAGGAATGATATATGTCCAAAATAACTAGGTTTCACTACAATATTCATATTATGAATTTGAAGAGGTATTATAAATATGCGAGTCAAATAGGATTTGTGAAAATATGACTATTATTTTGTAATAGTACATTGTTTAAAAATTAATACAATTGCGTGCAAAGCGATATCATATTATTCAAGTAATTGTTATAAAAAAGAATTATGAAGTTAATTACCTAAAAATAATAGTGTTTATAAAAATATTGCGTGATAATCCAAATACATTATATATAAATAACATTAAGGTGCCCTGCCTACACATTAGGCGTTCAGTAGATAAATAAAAGCGTTCAGTAGATATTTAAGTTTGAATAAACTGTATTCAGAATATGTTGTATAACAAATTCTTAGTTGAATGTATATTTTATCTATATAAAAGAACAAACTAAACAAATAAACGAATCATAATGAAACTTACAGCGAAATGCAATGAAACTTGCTTAAAATCTTAATGAATAATGAAAGTGAAGATAAAACTGGTATCCTTCATCTTTGTCTAATCCCACATAAAAAAGAGAGACCCTTATAAGAGATCACCCTTACTTGCTTTCTCTTTATTTCTTGCTCTTTATTGTGTAATATGTCACATTTTAGGCTGGCTTCCCTGTTCTAAGTATAATAACACATGTTATGCAATACCTATATAAATTGTAAAAATGTAGCACATACGCAAAGGCGAAAGTGTTCAGCCGTAGAGGTGTTACATAGTGCTACGCTTTTCGTAGCTTGATGAAGGATTCTGTTCATACGTTACTTATAAAGTAAATAATTTTGTTTAAAGATAAAAATAAATCAATACGGCACTGAATGTAGAAATTATTATATCATTTGCTCTCCTACTTTCGTATCCACAGGATTGATAATTCATACATCATCATCTTTCTGCCCTTATCCCACTCTAAGTGGGGTCGGCACAACATGTTATAAACATGCTGTCACATGATTTGGCTGCGTTTTTATGACCGGCCGCCTGCCTGACGTCAACTTACCTCTGTCGTATTTACGACACCTTGATAAGAAAGAGGGTGGTCTATTCTACTAACCGGATACCACACGGTGGGTCAACTTACCTTAGTCGCCTTTTACGACACCTCGGTAAGAAATGAGGGTGGTACTATTCTATTCAGCCGGATACCACACGGCGTTGATAATTCATACATATCACGACATATATAGTATGTATATTAATTTTAAAAAACGCTCACGAAACATGGCCGTTTTATTTAATTATTATTTTAACTTCCTCCTTTTAAATACTTGTATAAGATCAAAGATTGGAACAGAAAATTGAGTTTATGGAATAAAAAATGTATTATATTTTATCATTTAGAATTCTTTTAATACGATAGAACGTAATTCTGCTAAAGCCGTATACTATCCGGCTGAGTAAAATAGACCACTCTCTTTCTTTCCGAGGTGTCGCAAAATAGCGACTAAGGTAAGTTGACGTCACGCAGGCGTCCGGTCGTAAATAACTAGCCAAATCATGTGGCAATATGTTCATAACATGTTGTGCTGACCTCACTTAGAGAGGAATAAGGGCAAGAGAACGAATGACAGCGTAATTTTGCTAAAGTTGAACTTTAAATGATTATAATTTAGTTTCATATTCAGCGATCACTTTAATTAAAAAGGTAATAATAATTTTTAGGGCTTAGGTTGTGAATGTAATTGTAATCTTTTCAGATTCTTTCACTAAAAAAATGTTTGATGGTGAGATATTTAACAATGACTTGAGAGTTGGCATTGAGTAATTTGAATTCTTAAAATATTTATAGCCGGGAAGAGACCCTTAAAACCGCCGATACATTACTTTTTTGTCGAGGGCTTCTGATTTAAAAGACCTTGTTCGGTGGGAAAAAATCGTCCCGATTACATCAGTAACATCTTCAGATTATAAAACAGTAGCTGAGTGATCGAGCCTTGCTGAGTAATTTTTTTTAAGATATAAAAAAGATAAAACTTACGTCGTGTGGTATCCGGCTGAATAGAATTGTACCACCCTCATTTCTTACCGAGGTGTCGTAAAAGGCGACTAAGGTAAGTCGACCCATCGTGTGGTATTCGGTTGAGTAAAATAGACCATCCTCTTTCTTACCGAGGTGTCGTAAAATATGACTAAAGTAAGTTGACGTCAGGAAGGCGGCCGGTCGTAAAATACGTAGCCAAATCATCTGACAACATGTTTAATTTCATGAAAAACCCTAAAGCGGTTTCCGAAATTCGGAAAATATTTATATACATATATACAAGATTAACTCATTTTAATATTAAAGAAGCCTCTGGAGGAGAGCTGAAACAAGTGTCAGTATAAGTTAAACATAGTATTATGGTCAAATATCTCTTTTTAATATGTTGGAATTGTAAATAATCTAATGATGTTTGTTGCGATATAATAAAATTTACAACTACGATATTCGTTAATAAGAACTTACTTACAAAATACGTAATATGGAAAAAAACGTATTTCGATGTATATTTTTGTTAATCAATGCACCCGTAAAACAATGCCCAGTTACAAAAAAAACTGCTGACACGTGTAGAGTTCAAAGAAGTTTTCGTCGTTATGTTTGTGCTTAACAAGCAAACATTTATATTATCTTTGTGAGCGTAAAAAATTAGACATTTTGTTTTAAGAATTTTAAGTTTTTTACTTTGTGCATCAAGTAACTTCTATATAGTAGAGTCCAATAAGAGAGTTAGTTTAAATTACAATTTCCAAATTATTATTCTTCATCTGCAACATCTAAAAAAATTATATATCGATAGCAAAAAGATCTTGAGACCGAAATAAAATGCAACGGACTGCAACCAACATATACTTTATCACATATTTAAAGTATGTATGTAACAATGGCACTTATTCTATTCGACCAAGAGGATTAAATGATTAAGAAAACCAAGAACTTATAACACAAACTTTAAACCCCTGAGACTAGAGTGGAATCGAATAAAAATATTAACTCTGTATTAGTCAAAGTCCACTTTTGACCTTAAGTCAGAATTTTAGAACTTTTAGAATATTTGATTATATTAAAAATCTTATATGCCCTTTATTTTTTAAAGACAACTTTTATCAAGTAAGTCTCATACATTCGAAGCGGCAGTAAAAGAGATTCATTCATATTATGTTTGCGAAAGGTGTGAATCAGAGCTACAAGTATATACGTAGTGCAATCTACGCTGCTGAAACGTGAATGAGTTAGGGTGACATTATATTTGCAACACTTTGGATAACCAGTAAAACTACTAAGCAATAAAATCAAAAGGCAGAAATCCTTGCGCGGATGTTGCAGATTATATGAGTCGTTGTTATTACATTTACGTGCAGTATTCTTAACTAGTAAGCTCTTCTAATTTTCTTTGAGATTTATGGAGGTTTTAAAATGTTGTCAATGTAGAAAAACAATAATCATTGAATTCAGTTGCTCTTAAAAGAGTCCCAAACTCAATAAAACGTCATTTTTTTGGAGCCATCAATCCTTTATTCTTTTTTGCTACTCGTGATTCATGAAATAAATCTTAATTAATTTCTAATGCCCACTTTCATGGTATATATGGTATAACTTCGTAAAATGTTGGGAATCGAATTATACATTCCGGTTCAAATTTTGATATATCAACTTTATAAAATATATAAAATTGGCAATTGGAGCACCTATAAAGTTATGAACTAAATAATAAATTTATATAAGGCTTTTTGCTTTAAAAAATGTAACGTGTGTATCGATAGTGAACCTAAAATGAATAAACCTAAAGTGAACCAAAAAGTTAAAAAGATTAATCAAAACTCTAACATTTCTCACTAATTGAATCCTAAAAATTATTCCTGCTTGCCAGAATTTTTGTTTAATATACGTTATATTGTGATTAAGGATGCCAAAATTTTTCACAGGTTGTACATTCAAGATCAGGCAAATGGAGGTAAATGAGTAAGAAAGTCGGGACAACGCAAAGTTGAAAAAGAAGATCTGTCCTGTTTTGATTTTCTTATTTTATACTCACATCATCGCGGTGACCTCATATCTTACCTTCCGTGAATTTCTTAAAATCAACATTCTTGAGCCCGTCGCTTGCACACAGTTACTTTAGATGAATCACGCTTAAGACATGTTTATTAAGTTTCATCTTAATAATTGCTCTTTTCATGCAATTTAAGCCATGTTATTGATGTATATGTTGCCATACTATCTATCAATTTCATTAGGTTTCTAAGACAAATAGTTTGTTATTGTTTTCACGGACCATTCCACGTGCACGAGCCCGTTTATGAGTAGAATGAGAAAAGGAATCTCGGAAACAGCTCCAACGATTTTCCTGAAATACAGTATGTAGGGGGTTTTGGGGGAGATAAATCGAGCTAGCTAGGTTTTAGGTAAAAAAATCTTTTTATCCCTGTTTTTGGGCATTAAAAAATACTAAAATCTATATTGAGATGAATTTTTGCCATTAACTGTCAAGTCAGCGTAGCTTATTCGGGAATCGGGCGGTCTAGAGTAATGAAAATACCTGGGACCGAGCTCCACCTATACAATTATTTTTTGCTTTTTTTTAAAGTTTTTTTTTTATTTTGTAAAAAAATAAAAAAAAAACTTTAAAAGCAAGGCTGTCAACCAGGTACTTCTCCTTATATTTTATGTAAAAATTGTGTTACAGATAAGAGACATTGTAGGTTACTAAACTTTGTGTGGCAATTTGAATTTTAGAGTTTCACAGCGTTTCGTTAATTAAATAGTCGGACGAGAAACTAGATTGTAAAGACTTACAACTGAAATTTCAGTACGCGGACAATGATCAAACTAGAGTGCCTTGTAGAGCCTTTGTTGTAAGCAAATTGCCACTTTAAGAAAGTGAAACACTTTGTAAGACAGTTCTGAAGATTTTATTAACAGCTACAAGTTAAGTACTCTTATTACCTGTAATAATTATATAATTATTATTTTGTAACGGTTATATTAACAAAATAATTAGACTTTCGTTCACTTATTTACCTTCGTATTGAGTCTTCTATAAATTACTGATACTAGAATGTATATGATATTGCAGTGTGGAAACGAATATTTTACCTAAGAGTTTATGTGAAGAAAAAAAACACCTCCGAAAAAAGGACATGATATCAAATAAAAAAAAGGTAACCCAAACGACATCTAAATGGAAAAGACGTTTATGTATTTTATAATATGATTTTAGACTATCGCTGCCCTAAGTCAAAATCAGTCCATCATTCACTTTACGTTGAACAAAGCAGTGATGAAACCTAACAAATGCTTAGGAAATTCCTGTGATATTAGTTGCCTGCCAATTAGACCATGTGCTCTGGTGTAGACCATGTGGTGTGGTATACAGCTGAGTGGACCACCCTCATTTTTTGCCGATGTATCGTAAAAGGCAACTAAGTTAAATTGACGTCAGGCAGGCGGCCGGGCGTAAAAAACCTAGCCCAATCACATCACAATATGTTTATAACATGTTGTGCGGATCCCATCTAGAGGGGGACAGGGCAGGAAAAGCATGAGTGTTACTTAATATTACACAGAATTACGGTGTCGATTTTTGTATGAGAAAAACACCGACAAATGATATTTATTTTATTCGAAGTCGTGTCACGTAAAATACGTTTCAAATCTTGTTAGCATATGATAATATCACCTCTACCTGGGATACCATTGCGAGAGTGGTGAAATTAGCTAATATTTATGCATGACAAATCAAATTACTGAATTCATGGTGCTCATATTATCATCATTGAATCATTGATCATTGAAGAATTTAATTGTATCACACACAATAATTACTAGCTCGATGAATAAAAAGTTCAAGTTTTATTTCCGTTAATCCGTTTGGCTAAATGCTTCTGAAATTAAAGTTAAAGTAATTGATGTAACTGTCAGGTTGTTCTACATAAATAGGATAAGATTTATATTAATATCTATTCTTAAAGTACGACACAGTTAGATAAAGCTCAGAAAAATATTCCTACAGAGAATTATCTCTATGTAAAAGTTAAAATTTATAAATATCAATGAAAATAACGCTTAAAGTCTATATTATAAATTCATATAAATTTGTGATTTTTAAGAAAATTGTAATTGTAAATCATCAACAATAAAAATGTTATGAAAAGCATCTAGCCTACTAAAAGGTGGATATAAAAAAAAACATTTGATTTTGTTTTATAATAGTGATATCATTCACATAAACTTATTCAATACATACGGCAAGGAACGGAAACATCGTTGCTGGGTTTCAAAGTTTTCATTACTATAAAACGTACATCAGTGTTCTAATCCGTTTATTTTTTATCACAGGCTTACAAATTTTATTTGTATGAGTAATTTTAAAATATATCATATAATTTGTTCACATTATTTTGTTACCATTTTTTTTATATATATGTCACAAACAGCGTTTATTAAGAACAAGACTCCTCTAAAACTTTCTTAAAGTCAGCGTCTTTTTAGAGTATATATTATATCTTTTTAAACAGTTCTTCAGGTGCAGAATTCAACAGGCGGCAAAGCTAGTTTCATAAAGACCCATGTACCAAATAGTGCAAGCAATTTTCATCATTTTTATAGCACTAGATTCTAGAATCAGTCGCACATGCGCGACATTAAGTAATATATTATTTTAAGAGCTATTTGAACTGCAGAACTTAATTAAAATGTGCCTTAATTAAAAAGGTTATGGAAGTTTTGAGTGCAAAGGCTTAGGCTGTGGTTTGTCTGAGAGGAAATGATTAAAACGAAACATAGCGTGTTTGTGAATAAACTTAGTTGAAATAAGTTTTGTCGACTGCTACAAGAAACTTAAAGAAAGTTATGAATGTTCGGAAATGTTTGAGATTAATAAATTTAGGCTACAGTACATATTATAACTATTACTTATTATTTTTTTTATTAAATTAAATTCATTTGTCTGTCTGTTTTACAAAAACTATACTTGAATAATGAAAATGTAACGATGCATAACTGAAGCCTATAGGAGGTTTATAAAATAAGAAAATTGTTTTTTTTCCTGCATTAGAGAATATAAGTTCCTAATCATCATTCTCTTGTACTTCAGTCCACTCTAAGTAGGGTCGGTACAACAATCTTATAAAAATTTTATTACATGATTTGGCTGTCTGACTTCAACTTACCTTAGTCGCGTTTTACGACACCTCGGTAAGAAATGAGGGTGGTCTATTCTACTGAGCCGGATACCACACAACGGAGAATATAAGTTCTTAATAACAAAAATATATTTACATACTTAGTATGAATACTTTACGTAAATAATAATATTCCATTAACATTTTATTACGTTTTATATAAATATCTAAAAGATAGGAAATGCAAACTTATGTACTAATATTTCAAATTTAAAACATCCTGATTTTCTTTGGAAAATAGCAAAAAGTACATTATTATGTTTCGTAACGAGTTAAGTTACCACGTTCCATATACACAAAAACTTTGCTTGGATTCTCAAATATAATCGTTAAAAATAATACCAGACATTCCAACAGTTAATGACCATAAAACTTAATTCCAGAACGCCCTTTCTGCAATACTGCAATAATAACGAAAGAGCCGTTATAATCCTACAGTTTGACATAATGACCGTTACCACGGGGCTGCAGGTTCTATTCAAATTCAATGAGTGTTTATGTTAAGAATAATTAAATTTATGAATATAGAATAGGATTATAAATATAGCGATTCTCGCCACGATAACGTCGCATAAAAAGCTCATTAATAAAGGCCTCGCATGGGATTAAAACTAGTCGGGCTCACCCGATAGAATAAGAAGTGAGTATATCTAGCTTTTACACTTTAACTAGAACAGTATTAATGCGTGTCAATGACTTTTTTTAATATTTGTATCGAGATACCCGGCCTGACTTCGTTTTTCCACAAGCTTCATAGTTTAAATTTGCACACTCCATCTTTCCTATTTTTGAGCTCAGAATAGATAGAAATTTTTGGAAATATCATTTATAAAAAAACATCCCGGTAATAAAACCGGTAACAAAGTAAATTATAAGCGTAATACATGAACATGAACAGTGGAATAAACCAAGACTTACGAGTAAATACAAGTATTGTCATCTCCTTTGGCCTAATGATATTGAAGAGACATTCCAATAAATTAATCAGCCGAGAGCTTCTTCATGTTTATGTATCAACACTTTAGTAAAACGAGTATTGCAACCTATACCTATCTATATTGGTGGGTTATAAACTGTTTATATTTTATTTAGATTTGCTTGAATGAGACATATTGACGCCGTGTGGTATCCGGCTGAATAGAATAGTACCACCCTCATTTCTTACCGAGGTGTTGTAAAAGGCGACTAAGGTAAGTTGACCGGCCGTGTGGTATCTGGCTGACTAGAATAGACCAACCTCATTTCTTACCGAGGTGTCGTAAAAGGCGACTAAGGTAAGTTGACGTCAGGCAGGCGCCGATCGTAAAATACGTAGCCAAATCATATGACAATATGTTTGTAACATGTTGTGCCGACCCCACTTAGAGTGGGATAAGGGCAGGAGGATGATGAATTAGATATATTGATTAGACGCGATGATATTATGATAACGATTTTTAAGTTTCATAGTTGAATTTAATTTGTAGCAAATCTTATTTTTAACAAAGTTATTAGCCTCAAATATATAAAATATACAAAGAAGATCACGTATGCAATTCAGTAACTTACTGCATTATCGGTAATAAATCACAATTACCTTTATTGAAATATACAAACCTTTTGTATGTATGTAACGGCCTGTTACTATCCCACTGCTGGGCATAGGCCTCCTCTCTCCATTTTTTGGAGAGAAGGGTTGGAGCTAAGACCTACCACGCTGCTCCAATGCGGATTGGTAGGTTACACATATCCCTACAATTTTCTAGAGATATGCAGGTTTCCTCACGATGTTTTCCGTCACCGAAAAGCGTGTGATAAATTGCAATTATCAATTAGACACATAAGTTTTAATAGAAAAACTCATTGGTGTCTGCCCGGGTTTGAACCCATGATCGTCTCTAGAGATTCACACGGTCGCACCGCTAGGCCATCACAGCTTACCAAACCTTTTACAAGGAACAAATTAAAAAAAATATTTGAAAATTATTTTCGGATAGTATTTCACACTGGACACTTAACCAACGCATTTTCGTTTAGCGTTTTCGCCATTTACCGCGTAATGTCAAATTTAAGAGACGTTTTGCCGAAATACTCAAAAGATTTTCTTTATAAGAGTCCGTGCCATCGCAGTCAGAGTTTACTTCACACCTTAGTTGACAAATGCCTTAAATGTTAATTTTTATACGCATATACATATATACTAAAAAAATTACCAAAATTTAACCCAAAATGTAATGTAATTAATTTTGAATTTGAAAAGAGCTTCTTGTTGATTCATATCACTACAAATGGTAATAATGACGCTGTGGTAGCATTACTTACATTTCAAAATTCAAAAATTCTTTGAAAGTCTTTATTTACCAAATAAAGGATCAATTTAAATTCTAAAAATACATTCTTATTCATATTCATTTATGTATAGTTATTTAACGACAGAAATGGACGATATCACAATATTAGAAACAGTACGAATAACATACGAATGAAAACTGTCGGAGCTTACAAAAGGACCCGTTATTAATCTCTGTCAGTATTGTGTTTCTGAATATTTTAATATTTGTAAAATGCTTTTGTGAGCCTAAAATCTTTTTGAAATACTAAACGACTGAATTTGAAACGAACAACAATAAATTACAACGGGATTCTTACCAAAAAATATACTCATAATATATTTGTGCCTCAAAAACCACGAAATCCAGCCAGAAGATGACACTTATTAATTGCCTCACCATTTATGGACGATAGTGACCGGAACGGAGGCCTTAATGACAGGGTCGATCCAATATAACTTTGTGGCCAAGGGGATATAAAAAATGCTAAATATGCAAAGCCGATTAATTAATCATCTATTGAGTCATGGGTGGGGAATTTAGAAAAAGAACTTGTAGTTAAATTGTGACTGCTTTGATGGTACCTAACCAGGTTTTGATAACAGAGTTGGATTTTATCTCCTATTATAAGAAACCAGATATAGCGACCATAAATATTAGATAATAGTAAACAATTTTCCCGAAAACTTATACTAATTACAGTAAACAGCAACAACTAATTTTAACTTATAAATAAAACATTTCACTTTGTACCTTTATAAAATTAAAAAACGTATTTTGTCTCTGCAGAATTAAGACTCTGGACTATTACATTTTAAGGCTGTGATAACGTAACATTTACCATTATATTAGGCATCTTAACGTTGTCTATACGTAATCTCTTTATATCTTTATTTACAGACATTGTTTCTATGAATTGACATGAAAATGGTCCTCAACAGAAAACGTTAGGCAACACAGTAGTTTACAACCTTCCGCCCAGCGTCCTTAATATATGTTAGTTTACAGCTTTTATAAAGTGATTTTTTATTACTACCGTAAAATGATTTACTGCCAGTAACATTTAGCTGGATTGTAAACAATATATCAATCTATAACTTTCATGCTGTGGAAAACACTCTCTTAATTTATGGCATTCTAGTTAGAATTACGATTAATGACTTAAATGAGCTGTGATAGCCCAGAGGTAACCAGGCCTTTCTAGGAGGTCACGGGTTTGAACTCCGGGCAGCCGATGACTTTTTCTATAAAAAACTTATGTATCTAATTGATAATTGTAATTTATCATACGCTTCATGGTGAAGGAAAACTTCGTGAGAAAACCTGAATATCTTGATAAAAGTCTCGGGTTATGTGTAATCTATTAATCCGCAATGGTCTTAGTTCCAATCCTTCTCTCCAAAAACGAGAAAGACCTATGCCCAGCAGTGGGATTGTAACAGGCCGTTACTACTACTAATCAGATGTAAAGACCAGAAGCAAAGCACAAGCGTTAATTCAGTGAGATTCACCCTTGATTAGTTGCTTAAGCTATCATAAATTATGTAGCTATAATAAAATGAGTAATTTCGTGGTTATATTCTTGTTTTTTATTTGTATTGTATTTTTTGGTTGTTTCTGAAGTAATATTCATTCTCTATAGCGATTTTGTGCAAATTTTTATCCAGAAAAAAATCCGTAAACGTTAATAGTGAAATGCATAAAAATGAAGACGCTATTCCGTAAATGTTTCACTTAATTTAATAAACGCAGACAATGTACAAAAGTCATTTCAACAGTGATCCAACTGTATCGAAGTTGGAGATCTGTTCAGTTCCAATTACTTCGTTGGCTTAACGAACCGAACGTGACTTGTTCCGGAAAATTTCTTTACGGATGGATAGCGGGTAATTTTAATGTTCTTACATATCTATACTAAAGTAACCGGCGAATCACTTCTTCAGTAACCGGCGAATCACTTCTTCTTCTTCTTCTTCAACCGATGGACGTCCGCTGCTGGACATAGGTCTCTTCATAAGATCTCCAGAACACACGATTTTGTGCCGTTTGTATCCAGCGGCTCCCCGCGATCCTTTTGACGCGGGGTGTAAGGGGGAGGCTCGTCCTAATCAGTCTTTTCAATCGTCAACCTCACCTGCTCGTGGTGCACACTGCACATCAATCCAACGAGGCTCTGGCGACCGACTAATGGCAGCAGCACTGTCGGTGCGACATGGCAGTGCGATCACCAACCCGCGTGCCAAGCGTGGTGAATATTGCCAAATCTTTCACGGGTGAATCACTATTACGGGTAAATAGTTCTGATATTCTTAATACTATAACACAGAAGCTTCCGAATCTGTAGCGCATTAAATGGAAAATAATTAAGCGTCATGCGTGCGAATTATCCAGCAACAGATGGAGAAACCGCACATCGTACCGTTCGAGTTTTCGATTCAGGCGCTTGAACGAATATAGTACTAGTAATATCCCGCGGTTTCACCACCGTACATGCCGATCTCATGGCAGTGGAAAGTCTACTAAGTCGGACTATAGATTTATTTTTGTATATCATCAATAGTTTCCGCAACGCATGCGATGACAGATTTTTATGACTATTTTTTCACACCTTATTACATTTTTTATTACAGATCCCTATTTTTTAAATTTAATATAGCCTATATCGCTGAGTAAAGATGCAGCTTTCCAATGGTGAAGGAATATTTGAAATCGGTCCAGTAATTTTTGTGCGAAAACATTACAAACATACATACAAATTTGTCCTCTTTATAATATTAGTGTAGATATATAACGACATATAGTTCAAAGATTCCTCAATCAAATTTTTACGAAATTTAAACATCAAATCCCGTATTCGATTCCCTCCGAAAGCCAACATTTTCTACAAACTATAAATTCAAATTCAAATTCAAAATATTCTTTGCTCAAATAAACTTGTAAACAAGTGCTTTTGGATCGTCAACTCTACTGCTGGTTCGGAAAGCTGTTAGTACCGAAAAGAGCCAGCAAGAAACTCGGCGGTTGCTCTTTTAAAAATATAATTCTTATTACTTACATACAAACAGTTATTACATTACATATAGTTACATTTAGTCATTACTGTCTTGCACAGGGTCGAAGAGTAGCAATATCCACATATTCTTATTTTCTAAGTAATCCTCAACAATATAGTAAGGCTTTCTGTATCAGCCTCTTTAATATGTTGGTTCTTCAAGCCTTGGCGTTTATTTCTATTTAAGTATGTATTTAAAATAATAATGTATATATTTGCCAGTGGTCTGTCACCGAAAACACAAGTTTTAAGTTACTTACTCAGGGACGGATGTCCATATGTGTAAGTGACCCATATATTTATTTATTTATAAATCACAGTAAACCGGAATGTCATGGTTTGGAGTCATGGCTCCTAAATATAATAAAATTTAGTCCACAAAAACAATCTTTACATTCCATAATTCCATACTACTTCAGGTGTATCAATAATTTGCGAATTTGTAGTCTAATTAAGCTGTGGTAGCCCAGCGGTAATACCGTGCGACTCTTTCGAAGAGGTCATGGGTTGAAACCCGGGCAGACACCAATGAGTTTTTCTGTTAAAACTTGTGTCTAATTGATAATTGCAATTTATCACATGCTTTTCGGTGAAGGAAAACATCGTGAGGAAACCTGCATATCTTTAGAGAATTCTGGAGATATGTGTAACCTACCAATCTGCATTAGAGCAGCGTGGTAGGTCTAAGCTTCAATCCTTCTCTCCGTTTTTGGACCTGTTCTCCTAGAGACCTATTCTCAGCAGTGGGATAGTAACAGGCCGCTACTTACTTACTTTTTTAGTCTAATTAATGCCTAATATTGTTTTGGAATCAATACGAAACGTGTACAAAGATTGCTTTTGTAATTTTGACCGGTGTTAGCCTAGAATCTCTAGCCCTATTTACTAATCCTGTATTTACAAGGGTAGAAGAGTCGATAGTGCGTCATGTACACATTCAACTTAACGTAATTTTACCTCTCAGCGAGGAATAGTCTAAAACTTTTTCAATATACTCGTAATAAGATTATTGCTTTAGTTATTTATAGTAATATTATAAATGTAAAAAATCTGTATGTATCTTACGCTTTCAAAGATATTCTGCTGGAACAGTATTGATAAAAATTTTATTAGACTAATGTTTATGCACCAAGTTAACGTAGAGGATAAAAAATCACGTTTTTCTTTAAGAACAGATAACAAACAAATTGCTTTATTGAAGGAAGGCACACGTTTAATTTGGCGAAAAACAAAATTCCGGGTATCACTAGTATAACATATTCAGATTATGCCTATTTCAAATATCAATCTTGGCGCAGTGGGTAGTGACCCTGCCGTCAGCTCCAAGGGTCGCGGGTTCGATTCCCGCCGAGGATCATTTTCTATAAACAATTTTTTAGTTCGTCGAGCCTGGGTTTATATTTGTATTTAGGTATGTATTTAAAATTATATATGTATATATTCACCAGTTGTCTGTCACCCATAACACAAGTATGAAGTTACTTACTTTGGAGACAGACGACCGCGTGTGTAAGTGTCCCATATATTTTTATTTATATTGAATATGTTTCTAAACATAACAGAATAAAAATACTATGTCGAGATATTCTCTTTTATGTCAGCAACGTCAAGTGAGTTACTCGAAAACCTTTGCACACAGCTGGGTCTCGTCAATCTCAATTTTCAGCACGAGTTTTACGTCGTAAAATAATAATCGCGTTCAAAAAGGCTTTGGGACTTGATGATTTCATAACATCCGTAAAATTTTTTCCCGAATATCTTCCTTATATTTTATGTCACAACATCCTCGGGGATCTAAATAATTTTGTTCGCTCGAAGAAATATATATGTCAGTGCGTCATATATTTTTCATCATCAGCCTCCTGCCCTTATCCCACTCTAAATGGGGCGATATGATTTGGCTACGTATTTTACTCCCTGCCTGACGTCAACTTACCTTAGTCGTATTTTACGACACCTCAGTAAGAAAGAGAGTGGTCTATTTTAGTCAACCAGATACCACACGGTGGGTCAACTTACCTTAGTCACCTTTTACGACACCTCGGTAATAAATGAGGTTGGTCTATTCTACTCAGCCGTATACCATACGGCGGATTGGCTTACCTTAATCACCTTTTACGACACCATGGTAAATGAGGGTGGTACTATTGTATTCAGCCGGATACCACACGGCGTACGTCATATATTTTTCTATTCAGTTATCAAAAATATTATAGTATTTGAAATATGATAAATGTATGTTTAAATCCCTTTTTTTTAATTGCAAGTAAAAATGCTTTAAACGTCTTCTTGTGTTGTATGTAATTATACGTTTTATGTGAAAAAAGACTTTTATTAAATTTAATTTTAATTTAATAAAAGGTTTTCATCTTTCATTTGGATATAGTATTAAAAAAATGATATACCGCAACGATATGTAATGACAAACATAAGGTAAAAATAAATATTTTACTCTTACAGAATTACTTGTAAGGTTTTTAAATCAATAACTCTTACATTACAATTCTTTTAATCTCTTTGTACGCAGTATATAATGCTGCATAGAACCATTGAGCAAATATTCAGCTAACGTGCACGATGTAATTGAAAAGTACGGGTGGTTGTCTATTTCAATTTGTAGCAATAAGGTCCTCGTTTCCGATCCGTCTCTTCTAAGTTTTAATGTTTATACATTTTAAATCTTAAATCATTTTGATTAAAACAGTTATCCTATATATAATTCGAAACGTTTTTCTATAAAGATTTTAGTTTTGTATTTTTATATACGCAAAACATTAATATGCGCAATATGGATATGCTTAAAAAAATAAAAATTCGTTGTATTTACATATAAAATTGTTTTAACATTAACGCAATTTGTACGACCTAAAATACACGAAAACTCAATATTATTATTTAATTAATTTATGACATAATACATTTATCGCTTCTGTAATAGTGCTAATAGTCAAATACAATAAATAAGCGTAAAAAGAAATTAATAATATAATTATATTATATTTTACAAACAAACAATTTACTTTTCGGTAATAGCCTTTACAGTCTTAAAAAAACATAAAATTTGGCAAGGAAAATTTATTGAAATAACTCATGTATTAAAATTGGCGAAGTATTTTGGAAAATTTCAATATATTTTGTAATTAAGCTAACTAGCAATAAGCAAGTACATATTGTGGCATCGATGTACTTTAATAATAATTATATCATCAAAATTGAATAGCAAAAATTAATTTTGGTATTAAACAGTACAGAAATTACTGTGGATCGGTCTGACCTTACACAAGTCACCGTCAATTACATTGCGTGCAGTTGTTTATCGTTGGCAATGAAATGTTTATATTAATTTAACCCCTTGACTTTTTTAATATTATTAGGGACGATTATAACATAAGACTAGGTATAATAAAATTGAAATTATTATTCACGCGACATGCTTTAGTTTATTTCAGTGCTTTTAATCTTTATTTAGGCACTAGTATTAAAGGTTACATACACCATGGAAATTTCACCGTGTTGTATCCGCCTGAATAGAATAGACCAATCTTATTACTTAACGAGGTGTTGTAAAAAGCGACTCAGGTAAGTTGTCCCGCTGTGTGGTATTAGGGTGTATAGAATAGACCATCCTCATTTCTTAACGAGGTGTCGTAAAAGGCGACTAAGGTAAGTTAAACCGCCGTATGGTATCAGGCTAAATAGAATAATGCACCCTCATTTCTTAACGAGGTGTCGTAAAAGGCGACTAAGGTAAGTTGAACCGCCGTGTGGTATCCGGCTGGATAGAATAGAAACCTCTCATTTCTTAACGAGGTGTCGTAAAATACGACTAAGGTAAGTTGACGTCAGGCAGGCAGCAAGATAAGGGCAGCAGGATAATGATAACGTAAAGTATGATATTGAAAAATAAATTCTTATCATTTTTCACACAAACAAAAAGGCATATCAGTTGATAAAGTCATAGTTTAGGAAAGACTATCTCGAGTAAAAGTCTAGGTTCACGTACGTTTAACATTTTTTAACATGTTCTAGCAAATGCACTGGTTGCTAAGTGGTCGTGACCTTCCACGCTAAGTAATAAACACGCGATCGCATGCATAGAGAACAATATTTTAATTTACTAAATCAATGTATAGCTTTTTATATAACCTTGCTTGCTATTTAATATCTTAAAACTTTAATATTTTAGAAAAACTTAAACTTACTACTACAACCTAACATACCTACAACATACTTTACTCTAACTTTTCAACTTTCCTAAAGATAAAAGATGAAAAGATGGTACCAAATAAAATGTAATGGCTGTGATAACACCGTGCGACTCTTTCGAGGTGGTCACGGGTTCAAACCCAGGCAGACACCAATGAGTTTTTCTATTAAAACTTATGTGTCTAATTGATAATTGCAATTTATGACATGCTTTTTGGTGAAGGAAAACATTGAGAGGAAACCTGCATATCTCTAGAGAATTCTGGAGATATGTGTAACCTACCAATCGGCATTTGAGCAGCGTGATAGGTATAAGGATAGGTAGTAGGTATAGGGTCCAATCCTTCTCTCCAAAAAACGGAGAGAAGAGGCCTATTCCCAGCAGTGGGAGAGTAACAGGCCACTACTTACTTACTTTAAATCAAAATGTAACTTATTTTTTGAAGAACCAGAGTACGATATTTCTAGGATGCATTTGATCACGTGACACATTAATACGCTTTATTTTTCTTAAAAGTAAGTAATGGCCTGTTACTATTCCACTGCTCGACACTGGCCACTTCTCTCTTTTTTGAAAATAAGGGTTGGAGCCTACCTGTAGACCCATCGGATCGTTGCATTGTTCTCTATTCTCTCGAGAATTCTCTAGAGATTTGCGAGTTTTTCCTTCATCTTAAAGCGTGTGATAAATTAAATATCAAACAGGCATAATAAAATTATTTTGCTATAATCCGCGTTTGTTAAGAGAATCTATGTAGCTAAGTGTATGAAGCAAAAGTTACAATAGAATTATTTTATTGTAGAAAGAATATGTATAATAATAATGTAAGTGTATAAAGCTGGCAACAGTCATATACCTTATACACGCAGGACAAGTCCCCACACGTACCACAAAACGCCGCCAACAGCAACAATCCACACAAGCACTACACACACTCACTACCATAATATTTACAATAATTTCGCCCCAAAACCGAAGCATCATATCTAATCAAATTATAGCAATATAATTTGATACAATATATATAAATAAATAAATAAATAAATATATATATATATATGTATATTGTAACGTCTGTAACTATTTATTTCCTATAAAAAAATAAAAAAGTTCAAACAATTATAAGTTACTATTCCGTATCTGTTTAATATTCCGCGGAAGTTTACTTTCAGGCTTACTAAATTCAAATTTAAGTTAATTTCGAAATGGAAAGGCCCTTGAGTATTTACCGCCGCGATCTCGTTTAACACTGATTAAAGTAATCAGTGTGAGATAAACTGTAGAATTAATGTTTTGATATATAGAGCTGGCTGAGATATTACAACAGAACTCGACTGTTACAGCTGTTTCCATCTAGACATGTTAAATTGACCCACTGAATATATCGGCGCCAATTAAATGTATTTGTTGACGAACATACGGAGCAGCATTAGCTTGACATGTTACACCTGAGGGCTTATAATCATTATTCTCTTGCCCTTATCCCGCTCTAAATGTTATAAACATGTTGTCACATGATTTGGCTTTTTATTTTACGACCGGCTGCCTCCCTGACGTTAAGTTACCTTAGTCGTATTTTACGACACCTCGGTAAGAAAGAGGGTGGTCTATTCTACTCAACCGGTTACCACACGGTGGATCAATTTACCTTAGTCGCTGAGTGCTTATAATATGTACAGCAAAATCCCTCTGAAATTGCACTCTGTCGGCAGAACTGCGTGCGTCAATGATCGAAGCCGTATATAGTATGTACGGGCTAACACGTTTATTTGCAACATCGGCATTTACACCATATTTTTAATGTCAATTGAAAATCAATACCACGTAAAAACCTGTTAAAACTAATATCAAAATCATTATCATATTTGATAGTTATATATCATATAACTATCAAATCATAATAATCAATAAATCCATCAATTAAGCGTCGCAATTTATCTATCAATTTATCAATCTATCAACCAAAGACTTTAGAGGGTAGTAGCAGCCCGTACAGAGAGATTTATTCTTGCGTTTCTCTATTTCATTAGTTTTGAACAAAAAGATTAATATCAAAAAATTATAAAGTATGAATGTAATATTTCTATCCACACTATCACACTACTACACGAGAAACCGCTTAAAGAAAATCCTAACAGCCATAGATATTAAACTGATCCTACGACTTGGGACAAAGACGGTTATATGATTTCTCTCACAAGAATGTCATAATCTACAAAGTGACCATACAAAGGATTGTGATGTCTAAAGAAAAAATATATAAAATGCGTCACGAATAAAATATTAAGTTGCCTAAGAACAGAATATAGAGACACTTTCCTTTGGCACGACATGAAATCCAGTAGTATAAGAGTAACATTTATTATATTTACGGCGTGCCAAAGAAATTTATTGGGAAAGTCGTTGTTATTTTCGAATTCATAATTCAATATCTATAGGTACTGACGCAATCCTACATATTTTATAATATAAAGGCGAAAATATGTGTGTATATATTGTTTGTATCACATAAACATTGACGGATTTGTTCGAAAATTTAAGCAGTAATTAGATTGGCTCACGACAAAGTGCAAAGCATCGTGATTTTGTCGTAGAGCCTATCTTCTTATGATGCTACGGTTACGGGGTGAAACAAACTTTAAGATTGTCGTAGTGAATGTAAGTTGTGCTTGTTCAGTAAGGTGTTGTGGTGGTGGTAGTTTGTGATCTATACATCGTATAAAACAAAGTCCCAAAAGCTGTCTATCTGTATGTGATCAATTTTCTTAAATTCTACTGAACTAATTTTCTCCTAAAAGAGTTTGACTCAAACATAGTGCAATTCTTGAGGAAGCTTTAAGTTAACAGTACGTTAAATTAGAATTGAAAGTAATTTTGTAATACATGATTTTTGAAAAACTTTCACCGTTTACTTAGCGCACGCAAGAAAAGCATTAAATTTTGCCGTTTTCGTAATATTTTTATTGCTGCTCCTTTCCTATTCATCTTAGCGTGATGATATGTAGCCTATAGTCTTCATCGATAAATGGATTATCTTACACTCAAAAAAATTTTCAAATCGGTCTACTAGTTCTTGAGATTAACACGTTCAAACAAACAAACAAGATCTTCAGCCTTATATATTAGTATAATAAATATAAATTACTTTTGTATTATGAAATTCCACAGAGTTATGGCTTCTTCTATAAATTATTGCTGAAAGATGTCTTTTCACAGAAATATTTACAAGGAGATTTATTTGTTGCGTCGCAAAAAGTGCGCTGCTTAATATTCTTCAGTGGTATTATGTTCAAGCCCGGCAAAGCCCAATTTACGACCGGCTCATGATCAGAACCGCATTAACCTGTCGGGACCGCAAGCAATCAGTGAGGTCCTAATGAATATCTAGGCTTACAGTGCTTGACTAAAATAAAACGTCTTGGATTTCGTATTATGTATGTGTCTTTGAATTTAGTTATCTATACTATTATCATTCAGAACACACTGAAGAAACACAAGAAACTGAGTGTTGTAATTAAGTTTTTGTTCAAATTTAATAAATTAATAAATAATACCTGGGTGAAAGAGCCTTGTTCGGTAATTTTTTTAAAGTTATAAAACAATGTAAAAAAATTAATATAAAAGCAAAAAAGAGGTGGTAATAACAGGAGCAGGTATTTACCAGGTATTTATTTAGTACGCCCGTTATCCACCGAGCTATCATAACTTTATATTCGATTCAACATTTTAGCATTTTTCTGTGCCCGAAAACAGGGATAAAATGTATTTTGTTTTAATGTTATTCCCCCCCAAAACATACATGCTGAATTTCATGAAAATTGTTGGAGCCGAGATTCAGAAAATATGTATATATTTTTTTCCGAATTCCATACTTTCCAAATAGATTTTGTCATTATTTGTCTTGTTATCTAACAACTCGCCCCATCCGAAGAATAAAGACACATATCCTATGTTTAAACATGGAACATGTAACTTTATTTTATTTATTTATTCTTATTACACTATACAGAGGTTCATTGGTTATTTATTCTTCGGATGGGTAACCTGTACTAAAAACAGCTTGCATAATATGCAAATCCAGATGTATTGACAAATGTGGGACGTAAAAATTTTGTATCCGTGATAATTGAATGTTATGTTTAACCGTTTCCAAATTCATTTCCAAAATTAAACGCTTCTATAAAATTATACTTCACAACTTTATTCCGATATTTTTATTGCGTTAATCAGTTGCATATCATAGTACAAACTTGTGGAATGTTGTTAATTGAAACTGAATTTTTGACACGAATGTAAGCTAAATATGAAAATACTCTTTTGTCTCAAAAATCAACCGTTTCAATGAAAAAACAATTGGACTTGATAATAACTTTTTTTCTCACACAGACTTAATGGCTCCACATCTCTCGACAATGAACGCTACGAAGACGCACTTCGCATTTCTCCTTTCACTCGAATATCAATATTTTGAAATAGGTCACTCAAGTCCTAGATATTGTGATTAGGGCTTACGCATGATGGAATATAATTGATACAGAATAAACTATTCTGCCCTATTTGTGACATATGCAAAGATATTTCAAGTTTTCAATTCTTCTTTCATATCTTTACATAATATTAATTGCTTCCTCACAGTGCTTTTATATAGAATAATTTACTGAAATATTGTAATCTTTCAACTGTAGGAATATCAATTGATTTAAAAGGAAAAAAATATTACATAGTTTCTGAACTACTAAGAAAGAAAAACTAAGTATTACTATTGCATAAGTAAAGAAAGGAAAACTAGGTCTTTGCCCAGCTGTGGGACTGAACAGGCTTAAATTGAATTTAGAACGAAATAAATAGATTATTTAAATTTATTTTAATTTGCGCAAAATATATTATTAACTTTCATATGAAACCGGATTCAATAAGATAACTTGAACCTTAACCTGTTTCTTAATATTGTAATCTTTTAAGATTAAAAAATCCAAGTCCAAAATAATATTATCAGAAAACAAGACAATGTTCAGATTTGTTGTATATGTTAATCTTTTAAGACAAATAATAGCAATAATAAAATGTACTCACTGAAAGTCCTTGGGATGTTATCACGTAAAATACTTCGAGCACACGATCACGTTTTAGTTAATTTAATTCGAGGACGAAAATTAGTTATACGCCCGACTAGACCCTTCAAGCCGGATACCGGCGCCTTACTGACGTCTGACGCCACTGTACACGCTGGCGACGCCATAACATACAGCCTTCCTGTCGTACCTTATACTTTATATTCTATTCACAGAAATAAATAATCCTACATTGCGATAATTTCCTACTTCTGTACGTATTAAATAAAAAATAGATTTATAGAAGCAGGCGTTACTTTGCGGAATTCCATAGTACAGAAGTTACAATATAATTATTTTGCTGTAATCAATGTGATAAAAATATGTATATAGCGGCTCACAAAACGATTAACAAAAATATCAATGTTATATTTATGAATTATTTAAAAAATCTTGCATATTTTCTCAACTTTTTTACTACACCCGAGCAGTAACGATTTTAAACTTAAAAAAAAGCAAAGTACCCAATAATTATTATTTGATGCATATTTAATAACAGAAGTCATATTTTTTTAAAAGTCATATTAAACTATGTTATTTTTTTTTATAAGGAGGCTGTTATTTTTTATATGTAATAATTTTAAAGACGGTTTTCATTTCGCATTGTTTAAAATTACTTTCTTTAAAGTTATTTTATTATATACAACACGAGTAATATTCCGTGCGAATCCAATATATCCGCCGCTGTTTTCTAGGGCGGTGGTTTTTATCAGGCTTTTATATTTTTATTAGAATATATGTAAAAAAGAACTGACATGATCTTAATGTTACGTTAATGTTACTTATTATGTTCCTTTTAGTGGACAGGTCTATTCTCTAACAATAAGGACTCAATCATCCGTGTATGCCTGTATTCATTTCATTTTGTCCTGCAGAATCTGTTTGGAGACACTTACTCGAGATTAAAAGATATGGTGACATGTTTATAATCCGATGTCCTACTTCATTTAAATTTAAATTCAAATTCCGTTGTTTTGCCATCCATATATGTATGCCGATTTCCATGCAGTTGTAGATTGTTTATTTCAAGTTTGATTCTAATGTGCCCACAAATCATTTTTATAGGAATTAATTATAAAATTTTATGTACCTACTTAAGAGAAATTAAGACGGTTCCAAGCAAAATAGCGTATAACTTAATTAAAGAAGTATATTTCTAAATTGCAAAAACTAAATAATATATAGTTGTTATTTAGTTTAACTAATATAGAGCTATTCGTCTGTAAATATTCATGTCACGCCCATAAACAGGGTGTCTCTTGGGATTTGACGACTACGTAGGCGTTCTATTAATGGATGCAAATTAACCATAAATTACATTAAGTCATTCACAGGCTACAATTATAAAAGCCTACTATTATAAGAGATTACAAGTATTTAGCAGAAATATTACAATTTCAAAATTATATTAACTACAAATACTGTAGATGTAATGGTCTAATGGTTAGATCTTCAAGGGTAAGCGGGTTTAAAATCTCCGAAGGCACCCATAAATTTCCTATAAAGCTTATCTGGTTAAGTGATATTTACAATTTATCTGGCGATCTATGCTGAAGAAAAACATGGTGATAAAACCTATGTATGGTCAAAGAATTTCAGGGAGAATTACAAACGCGTAGTCGAATCTTTCAAATGTTTCTAAAGGAGAGGGACGTTTTTCGTCTAACGGTGGAATAGTAAGTACTTTTTAAATAATATTTTATAGATCAATTACGTTTTCCTAAAAGACTAACCAAGTAGATAATCTTTATCTTTTTATCATTTGAAGGTCATACTCTTAAAGGTCACGTTAACGTAAACATTTAGAAATCAATGAATCCTCGATTTTATATTGTGTTAGTAGACCTACCATTCCATTCCATCATTTAACTCATTAACCTAAAAATATATCTCTGTCTACCATCAGTATAGCTTCGCAACTCGTTCAGCTACTTTATTAACTCCTATTATTTTGCAGATTTTGTTTACTTTTAATTTTAAAACATAAAGACACTTTGAGCGCGATGAAAGAGCTCATCTTTCCACCGCTTACTTTTCCTGTTAAGACTGACAATTTTATGTTATATCGTTTTTATGATTACAAAATTTCCAATTTATAAATAAAGAATCAATAGTGTAATATCTAGTAATCGCAACCGATATGTAAAATGTTTCGATGATTCGATTTTTGTTTTCTTTTTTATTCGTTTTATTTTTAATAATTTAAGAAGTAGTAGTAGTGTATCTTTTTATAAGTTTGTTTCTTATTGTACAATTTGAATTGATTTGATTCGTTGTATTTTTTAAGTCTCAGAGCAGAACTATGAAGCGAAGAAGAACTAGTCTATGCGATACAAACTGCGGGAATAAAATTAAGAAGCTCTCCTATGTTAATCATCCTCCTACCCTTATCCCGGGGTCGGCTCAACATGTTATAAAGATATTGTCACAGTATTTTACGACCGCCTTTTTTTTATGTCAGGAAAACCCATTATGGGTCGTCACCGCCCGACGGGGACGAGCGGCGGGTATGTCAGACTCTCACCGACTAAAAACCTGACAGTGCTCCACCGCGCTGCTGGTGGCGGGGACAGGGTACCTATGAAGACATTGCCCCCATCCCCGCCAGCAGCAGCTCTGTACCCCGGAGAGCGCCACCTCCGGGTCGGGGCCTCTCTAAACAGTGGCCCCTCCCTCCGCTAATCGATGCATCGGGAGCACCAGATGCATCGACCGCCTCGGGGACCTAACTCCAGCGAGCGTCCGATACCCCTTTCGGACCGCTCGGAGGTCCCCGTTAGGGCGGCATGCGACGGACTTCGGCGAATTGCCTGCGCCCCGCTTGCCTGCGGCGGATCGGATCCAAGGACTCGACTTCCCGGATCCGCCCCACCGCCTCCTTCCGCGAGATAACGTCCTCGCAGAAGGAGGCCATCGCTGCCCACGATCTCTCCCTGTCCACCATGGCACGAACAACAGTGGGCAAGGAGAGATCGTGCCCCACCTGTGCCACGAGCTCTGCCCGCTGAACTGCCCAACTTTACTGCCCATTTTACGACCGCCTGCTTGATGTCAACTTACCTTAGTAGTTTTTAACGACACCTCGGTAAGAAGTGAGGATGGTCTATTCTACTCAAGCTCCTGTTTTAATGTCATTGTACAAAAACTGGAATCTCGTGTTTACCGGAAAAAAAATTGAGTATATATTATATATTATAGTGTGTATATTATATACTTAGTAATTGTCTTTAAAATAGTTATCGTGCTGTGACTATTGTCATTTATAGGATTTCTTAAAACGGCACATTTTGAAAGGAAATAACAAAACAGTATCAGATACCAAGCAATGATCATCTGAAGGTATGTAATTCTATGTTCTTGGATGAAATGGTTTTTCGATACAATGGTAATTCTATTCATAGGTAAATTCTAACTTTCAAAGCCTCCCACATTACATTTATAAAAACTTTTTCATTGCCGTATTGTCAGAGCGTCATTTCTCAAGCTTATGTTTGCGATTTTTTTTATGATGTATCAGAGAGATATAAAGGTAAAACATTGAAGTAGCCAGATATTTAAGTGCAAACTTAATGGAATTCACAAGTTCTCGGAAAGAAACAATTTATAAGTAACACTTCAGTCTCCGCGAAAAAGCAGTACGACATAATTTTATCTGTCACTGGCGTAAGATAAAAAGGTTCAGCGAGCCAATTACTTGGAGAGTTCAACATTCCGGATTCACTTTAACAGTCTGATGTGCCATAAAATAATAAAGTTTTTCTTAGTACTAATATTATAAATCTGCAAGTATACAAGCGTTTGTTTGTCAAAAATTAACCTGGCGAAGTTGAACTATAGTCAGCAGTAAATATGTATTAAATGATGATATATTATGACTAGGGGGAGGCCGAAAAAAGATGGATGGATTGTGTGAGGAATGATATGCATATAAAAGAAGTGGCACCACAGTTGACGAATGATAGATGAGGATGGAAGAAAAAGCTATATTGTGCCGACTCCACTTAAAGTGGGATAAGGGTAAGAGAATGATGACTATACCGCAAATTAGCACCTATTTTTACAGTCTTTGTACCACATAATACGCTAAAACATCAGACGCAGAGATAAGCACAAAATTGACGTTGAAACCCGAAAACAGTCGTAGACTGCCGTGACCTAGTCAAGCTCATTCAGGAGACGTTGTTTACGAGCTGAAACTATAAATTTTCTCCTTTTTTTATCGACGACAGGTAGACGCGATTTGACCTACTGTAATTTGTTTCTTAAAATATCACTTAAGCTTATAAAATAATAATATATTTACTATAAGAATTGTGTGATTAAATAATCACACAATTCTTTTTCAACATTCAATTCATTTTCAACATTCAGGGACAACTTCAGCTTAATATCTGTAGGGAAATGTTCCTTAATTAAAAGGAACCTGGTCCGTGGACCCTAGGTCGCTGGTTGGTACTTTTAATCGGACTGTATAGGGAGGTTTAGGGCTTTAACTATTTCTATCTTTCTGGGCAATGCATAATTATCACCGATAAGAAGTAACAAATTAGCACCACCCACCTTTCGATGCCTTTGTACTGCCACCATGCACTGGAAGGTTTGAAGTCCTCGATATGCGCCGGCGACCGGCCGTTTCTTATGACGCCAGGGGATTGTTACTCGAACGAACAATAACACTATTACGAGTCCAAAACTCGACACGACACTTTAAATTTAGGACTGCACTTTATATTGCAAGTCTTAGACGAATTGTTCAATGTTCGATAATGAATTTAATACGAATTATGTATAGCGATCGAGCGGCCATTAACGAAAGTTCCGCGCTCACGTAGACACTCGCACGGCAACAGACGAACCGATCGGCGAGTGGCGTTTTCATTGCTACCCACATATCGGTGAATAAAAAAATGACAATTGCCCAGAGACAAAAAAGATAATACGAACTTAATAAAATTATGACATTTTTACGAATTTTCTCTTAAAAGTATTTTTCAAGCTGTACATTATGATTCCACATGATGATTCGATGAGCTGTAATAGCCCAGCGGTGTGTCCGTGCTTTTCGTGAGGGAAACGAGTTCAAACCGCGGCAGGCACCAATAAGTTTTTCTATTAAAACTTATGTGTCTAATTGATAATTGCAATTTATCACACGCTTTTCGATGGAGGAAAACATCATGAGGAAACCTGCATATCTCTAGAGAAATCTGGGGATATGTGTAACCTACCAATTCGAGCCGCGTGGTAGGTCTTAGCTCTAACCCTTCTCTCCAGGAACGGAGAGAGGAGGCCTATGTCCAGCAATGGGATTGTAAGATAAATAATAAATAAATATAAATGCAATCCCTGCAATCTCTAAGTTCATCTGTCCACCGAATTGCGAATCTGTCGACATTATTGGATCTTTACTATAATTTCACTTCACTCATGGTATTTCTCAAATACTTTATTGGAAGAACGTTCGTTGGATAGAAACTTATATTTATTACGTATTTTTTATATAATTAAAAAAAACCGAAAAGACATATTTCAAGACTTCACTAATCATATTTATCCATGATATTATTTTGATGAGAAATAAAATAAAATTCTGATTTTTTGTTGTAGGTTAAGAAGACTAGTGCCCATAGTATTATATTATATGCCGAGTTTTTTTATTTGTGTCGAATCGTTCCTTAATTATTATAAGTAATCAGGACTAGACCCAGATCGCTGGATTAAAGCAAAACTGGTATGTTACTGCTCACTGCTTACCGAGGTATGGTCAAAGGCTACTAAGGAAAATCGACACGCCGTGTGGTATCCGGACGAGTAGAATAGACTACCATAATTGCTTACCGAGGTGAGTCGTAAAAAGCGACTAAGATAAGTCGGCACGCCATGTTGTATCCTGCTGAGAGTACAATACACCACCATGATCTTTTACCGAGGTGTCGAAAAGGCGACTAAGGTTCGTTGACGTCAGCCAGGCAGGTCGTAAAAAATAGCCACAACATGCAACATGTTTAAAAAATGTTGTGCCGACCCTACTTAGAGTGGAATAAGGGCAGGAAAATTTTGATTCAGTTTGTTACATTTATATACATATTACCACAGAGTATGTAATACTATTTTTATGCATTATAGTAGAATGTGACTTTAGATATATTTTAACAAGAGCAATAAAAGCTTTCTTTCCAAGTTTAAATGTAGCACAAATAATTAAGTGTTCAAAATAACTTTGCGCACACTAAATAAATCTGACTCAGATGTTTCCAGAATAACAAGAAAAACATTATGAGTATGGGTATTTGTGTCTTTCACAGCAGAACGGCGGAAACTTTAACGGCCTCTATCTCAGCTTGCACTTATTTATTGTTATGATAATTTGAATAGAGCCCAAAATTTCACTTTGTTATATCCGCATAAAAGCTTTACAACTGGAATGGTAATACAAACGTTTCAAACTTTATTGGTTAAAAAAAGTAATATTATCATTCTCCTGCCCTTATCCCACTCTAAGTGGGTTCGGTACAACACGTTATAAACATTTTACTTGATTTTGCTAGGTATTTTACAACCAGCCTGACGTCAACTTACCTCAGTCGCCTTTAACGACCCATCGGTAAGAAATGAGGATAGTCTATTCTACTTGTAACAGTCTCATCCCTACATTCGAGTTTTAAAAATAAATAATTATTAAAATTTCAATATTTTAGAAAAATCTATAAGTATAAAAATAAATGTTTGTTTGTCACGCAGTAATGTTTTTTCGCATCTATAATTGATGCTCTATTCATAAAACATCAAATTCAAAAAAGTATTATTTTCGTCATATTGACCGAATGTCACGTTATCCGCCGTACTACAGTATGAGAGAGCGGGCGGAGCGCAGAGCGCAGAAGTGATCTGTTAGGTCGCTTATGAAATGTTGTTATAATGATATTGTAGATGTGTACTGGGGCGATACAAGATATTAATTGAGTTTTAACTCGACTATTTTTAATAATAATTAATAATAAATACACATCTAGGCCCGCTCTCGTATAATGGTTCAAGATGCAAGATCGTGCCGATCTTTGGAAAGGCTGTGAATGTGACTTGACCATTAAGAGTGTAGCGATGGTTACATCGCTTAGCTCACCTCGAACGATTAAAGTGTCAGAATGATACTTGGTAAAGGCAACTTTGCTGAGTAGTGGTTGGCACTCTACCGAACATGCTCTGGCGGGTACTGGTGGGAGACTTGAGGTTTAGGCCGGCAGTGATTTCGGTCATTGCTGTGTGCCTGGCCCAAAAGGCTACACTAGGCTGCATCTTATTAGGGTTGGACATAGGCCCGTAGTTAACTTCGGTTGCTGCGGCGTGCCTTTATTCGGCTTTGGTTTGACGCAACCAGAGTTACTTTGGGCGTGTGCCTTTGTGATACGGGTTTAGTTAGGCCGGTGGTGATTTCGGTCATTGCCGTGTGCCTTGCTCGACCTTTGGACGCATAGGCCGCTTGGAGTAGTGCCGGTACAGTGGTGGCTGAAATGTTATTGTTTGACGAACGGACATCTATACGTTGTTCGTAGTCTCTCAATAGTGACGGTACCACAGCTGAATGTTGCTGGGCGTTGCGGAAGTTAACTTTATGTTGCTGAAGTGATACGCCGCGGCAGTGATGGATCCCTATGGACTCTGTTCATAGTAACGGATGGGTGTGGTGTTTCGTCCTTTTCAGGACGTCCCCTTAGCTTAGTTAATGATACCACGAATGACCATTATAGCATGGCATTATTGCATAAGAGCCGCTGGTCGGGTCTTTGTTAATAAGACTGCGGACTAGCTTTAGACAGTGTGGCCTGCATTTCCCTTATCTTCACATATACATATACATCTTACGTGGCTTGCCGCGTTAAACATAAATTACCTTTTGTTGTATGAGGTGGCGTGTTGAGCTTGGCGCATACCGTAAGCGAGTGCACTATGTGTGACTCCATTATATGGTATTGGGTGAATAGGGGGTGATTGGCATTCATGTAATGCTCTGCATACACATCTTCCACTTCGGTGGACACACACTATCCACTTCGGTGGACACACACCTATATGGTGTATATATTATAACTAATCAAGTTGCTTTGCAACATGTTTGCCATCTCGATGGGTTTCCACTTTGTGGACTTTATACGTATTATACGTATTAAACTGTATGTGGTTTTTACCATAGAACGCACCGTTACGACGTGTGCAGGCGACATGCGCCTTACTGAATATAAGAATTGGTAATTTATTATCAAAGTTTACCAGGCCTTGTGCCTTTGGCTAATGCCATATTTTATAGCTCCGGCTATTTATTATATGGGCTTCGGTCCTCTATTATACACCCAGGCACTCATGCCTAATATGTCAACTGTGGTTTTGTTGACTCCCGACAATAATGGGTTTATCCCATAATCATACGCCGCAGGCGCACTATAAACAGGTACCCCTTGGGGGGGGGGCTCATATCCTATGGACGGAGCTCACCGTTGGTAGCGGGTGCGGAGCTACTGACTATCACTCTCTTTTTATATTTTTCCAAATCGGAAGAATATAATAGATAGGAGAGAGATACCACTTTGATTAAACTTCTCTACGGAGTTGTTTAAGGGCTAGGTATTTAGATCGAGTGAAAGATCTTTCTGTTGGCTATAACATATCCTATGAAGTAACATAAGACATTCGCGAGACATTCAACTATCTGAATGTCTCGCATTTTTTTATCAAATTTTATAGTAACCCGTTCATGTATTAACCATATAAGAATCTGTTCGTGTAACGAATATATATCTGTTGGACATATAAAGTCTGTTCATGTAGAGTACAAGTAAAATCTGTTCTTGTATTAGATAAATATAAAACCTGTTCGAGTATCGTACACTGATGACAAACAACTGTTTTATATTATAACAAATGATATTTGATAATGAACCTCTCTGTTGAGCAAAGCGATACAAACTACGAATGTAGGGCCTGACGGCTCGTTCTATATTAAAGAATATGATATATTGAAATATTATTATAAAACTATAATGTGATTATTATCACATTATTTTATTCTATTTAAGGGTTTATTTGACTCCTTTAGATTGATGGACACATAGCCTCTGACGCTCTAAAAGAATTGAGTTATTACAAATCACAACGTAGTACGGGTCCTAGCCACTTAGACGAATCATGTGCCAATATATATTAAGAGTGCTAGCGCCTTCGGCGCGGTTTTTATGCTTTACGCGTTGGAGTGCGAGCGCTCTAGCGGTGGTTAAGTTTTATAAATTATATTTTATAGACGAGTAAGGTGGAGTTAGTTACATACTCAGCCGGATGCCACACGAAGTAATAATAAAATTAATTTGCTATGATCCGCGATAAAAATAAAAAATAAAAAAGATATCCCAGATTATAGCAAAATAATTGTATTATTACTTTTTTATTATGGATCTGTGCAAAGTAATGCCTACTTCTATAACTTAGTTAAGTAAAAACTTTATTTTTAGTACTTGATTTTTGGATGTTTTCCTTTGTCTTTATTTGCAATACACCTACTGATTTACATTCGCTTTGCGATTTTGTCGTGGAATCTATCGCCTGATGATGCTTCAGTTACGGGGCGAAACGATTGTTTAGTTTGTGATAGTGAAACTGTGTAGTGCTTGTGTATTGTGGTGGCGGTGGAGGAGGTTTGAGGAGAAATATTTATTTCGCTATTTGACGACACGGTAAGTTTATTGCGTACCTATTCATATTTCGTTTTAGATGCCTACTTTGGCGACGCTTATTCGATCAAAATATACCTGTATACCCAAATTATGTAAGTTTCCTTACCTCTATAAAAATAAAATTATTAATAGTCATTCGGTCTACATTACAACGATATTACAGTTATTGAATTTATGTTACTATTTCGATGAATATCATTATATTTATTAAAGTAAGAAATAGTTTTTATATCAAATCAAATCAAATCAAATCAAAATCCTTTTATTTACTCTTATCACACTTAACTACAAACAAAAATAGAGTAAACAATACATAACAGAAAAAACAAAAACCTTATAAATGTAGAAAAATGTGACCAAGTAAAAAGGAGCACCACTCAGCACGAATTGAGGCAATGCCTCAAGGCTGGTTTTCAGTGGCGACCGCTACTAAAACTAACATTACGCCTAGAACGTCAGTGACATTCTGTATACTAAGTATATTTTACATAAAAGAAAAAAATAATAAGAAAAAAGAAACTATTTCTAATGACAATTATGTGACAAATACCTACTTGTTGCTAATTTATGTGTTAAGAATATAAAAAATAAAATATTTGAATGTTTAATTCAGTTTAATTTAACATCTCAGTTAATTAAATTAAACATCTCGTATGTTTAATACGAGATGTTTAATTCAAATAAATAAATAAATGTAGCTCTTAAAAAAAAAAAAAAACTATAATAAATTAAACATAAGTTATATTAAGTATATAACATAAGTATGATTCTTTTTTTAATTTTCCTTACTGTATGGACCACCACTACTCAGCTATGTCATGGCAAAAAGTTATAGCAGCACACCTAGTGATTCTTATGACTTAAACTGTAGGGTTAGTAAAAGTGATCTATATCTATGTTTGAAACTAAGTACTGAATTTAATTTCCACATCGGTGGTGGAATGCTGTTCCAGCAATTCGTTGCCGCATATTTAAAGCTACCGTGGAACGCTGCAGTGTAGTGACGCGGTACATACAGCAAATGAGAAGAGCCACGGGTATCATAGCTTAGATTGCGATCATTTGGCCATTTCAGTTTGCTATACAAGTACGTGGGTAGTTTATACTTAGCTATGCCAAATAGTAGAGTAGCAAAATGTAATTGCCGTCTAAAGTTCATTTTTAGAATCCTAGCACTGTTCAGAAAAGGCGTAACATGGGAGCGTGGCGGGATACTGAAGCAAAAACGGGCGCAGGCATTCTGGACACGCTGTATAATGTTTTTTGTACGAGCCAGAAGTCGCGGACCAATAACCGCATCTGCATAATTAAATTTTGAAAGAATTAAAGCCTCACATAGATTTATTCTTACACTAGTATTTAAATAATCTCTTATATTATATATTAACTTAAGTCTGTAGAAACAACTTTTGACTGTATTAATAGTATGCTTTTCAAAACGCAGCTTCTCATCGATTAAAACACCCAGATTTTTTGCCTCAGTAACTCTGCTTATTCTCTTATTTTGTATGTTAATGTTCAAATTCATGTCAGAAATTTTCTTTATTTGTGATTTAGTGCCTAAGATCATATATTTCGTTTTATCGGGGTTAAGTTGCAAACTATTGGCTTCTGACCACATTGCTAAGCGATTTAGATCATTATTAAGTTTAGCAACTGCTGATTGAGCCTCATTAGGTTTAAAAGAAATGTATAACTGAATATCATCGGCATATAGATGATATTGACAGTTCCTTATAGTTTTTGTTACATCGGCACAGTACAAAATGTATAATAAAGGACCCAGGATAGATCCTTGTGGTACTCCTCGTGTAACTGGACTACACTGAGAAGTGCTTTTAGTTCCATTATCATTTAACACCTCTATAATTTGCGTTCTGTTATTAAGATAACTATCAAACCACTTTATTACTTCAGGACTAAATCCATAGTAATAAAGTTTAGCCAAAAGTAAGGGCAGGTTAATTGTATCGAATGCCCTAGAATAATCTAGTAGTACCAGGATAGTTCCCTCACCTCTATCTTGAGCATATAGAATATTATCGATTACATCAATCAACGCTGTCGTAGTACTTCTATTTTTCCTGAATCCTGATTGCAAACAAGGTAGAATGTTATTATGTTCTAAGTATTCCGATAACTGGAAAGAAACAATTTTTTCTAAAATTTTAGAAAGGCACGGCAGAATACTTATTGGCCGCAAATCGTTAAGACAGACAGGATCTTCAATTTTTGGAATGGGTTTTATTACCGCGGTCTGCCATAAATTGGGAAATACACTGGTTTTTATTGATGTATTAATAATTAAAACTATTTTATCGATTATGTATGTAAAACTAGATTTTAACATTTCCAAGCATATCCCGTCCGAACCAATCGCGTTTGATTTAAGACTACGGAAGGTTTTAATTACAGCTGTTTTATCAACTGTATTTAAATAAAATCTACTATTACCGTGTCTATTGGATTGGTAGTAACTTAACTGAGCAGATAGAACATTGCAGCTGTCAGGAATATCTAAAAAATGTTTATTAATTGCATGAGGATTGTTCAGGGCATTTGGCAAAATACAATTCTTATGGGGTCTGTAATTAACCGTTTTTTTTAAATTTTTCCAGAGAAGTGAGGGGTTGCTCGAATTATTATTTACAAACATCGAATAATATGCACTCTTCTCATGTCTAAGTGCATTGTTTACTTCTGTTTTTAATAGCTTGTAGTAATCAAGATGCCTATCCAATTTCGATCGACGCGCTTTTACGCGAGCCTCATCACGGGTCCGCATCATCATTTTAATGTTATACGTAATCCAAGGATACTGAAAATCTTTAAGGAAAGAAGACTTTATTGGTGCCAGAGTATCAAAAACTATAAGGATATTTGTAGTTAGTACCGCCACCATGTCATTTACATCTACAATATCATTAAAACGATCCCAGTTTATGGTCTCAAAGTAAGTAGACAGCACATTTGGATCAACATCTTTTATTTTCCTGTAGGATTTTAACTTAGTTTTAGGTTTGTTTTTAGGAATTTTAAGCTCGCAGACAAGAAAGGCGTGGTTACTCAGGTCACTTATGTGGTCTACTAAAATTGTGCTGGGACTTTTATCAGTACAAATAAGATCAATAAGCGTTTCACTATGACTAGTAAAATGTGTCGGTTCATCAATATGCTGACTCAGATTGGTGTATGTTAAAAACTCGTTTAGCATTTTAGTGTTAATATTGTCTTTATCCATAAAGTTTATATTAAAGTCTCCCAGTAGGACAATTTGATCACCGCCTTTAAAAGAGCCGTATGATCCTGTTAATGCATTTAAAAAGGTACGTGCGTTCAACCATTGTGGCCTATAAGCAGTTCCAATTATTATCTTTTTACCACTTACGCACAAACTGAGCCACATTTGTTCAACCACAGCAACTTCCGGGTGGGGGAGTATTCTCACTGGCAGCCCGGTGCGGATGTAGAACCCCACACCACCACCTCTAGATCTTACCTGCACAGAGCGCGGCTTATGACGGAGGCGATAACCAGGAACCGAAGGAGCACGCCCTGTTTCACCCTGTCTCAGCCATGTCTCATTTATGCCCATAATATCTACATCGTGACGAGCCATAGCTACCAGAAATTCGTCATGCCTATTTCCAAGTGAACCGGGGTTCAGAAAACCAATTCTGAGTTTACGTTGGCCTAACATTGTAATAGAATAATGATAATAAATTTGGATATATAACAGGACAAATTTAGGAAGCTACTGACGAGTAAATGCTTTCTGTACATCATATTACGACTACGATTATAGTAAAAGCATAAATTAAAGAACATATTAATCAAATCACAATAATATAAACAGACAGAGGACTTTAAACATTTAAAATTAATTATTATAATGCACAATAAATCATACATAACCAAATTCAAGTTTATCAAAAGGAATAAGTCGATTAAACTAAAACAAAACCTATATATTACTGTATCAACTAAATACGTTGTTCTCCAAAAACCTTTGCAATGTCCGATTCATTTACAATACGGTGCACTTCGGTTTCTACATTGCGACGGGCAAAAATCCGACCTGCTTTCGTCCATATAAACCGCCATCCTTTATTTCGGCCCTCTTCTCTCGTTTTGTAAAAGATACGTCTATTTACTGCAGTCAAGCGTTCGTTTAAGTAAAGCCGCCGGGGATCGCCTTCTATAATACCGGATGAGTCAATGACGCGACGTACGCGCGCTGCCCGTAGCATATCGTCACGTACAACTCGCCGTGCCAGCCGCACTACGATCGGTCGCGGCCGCTCGCGCTCGCCGCCATCCGCTGCATTCCGACGTCCCATTCTCTCTGCACTGACAATATCTCTTTCATCTATGGTAAGACCAATTTTTTTGGCTACAAGTTGAATAGTGTGTGTGAGATATATAATATTAATATTAATTCCTAATACTAATTTCCATTCATAAATTAACCAGTATATTATAAAAATATATATAATTACGCCGTGTGGTAACCGGCTGAATAGTATTGACCAACCTCATTTCTTACCGAGGTGTCGTAAATTACGACTAAGGTAAGTTGACGTCAGGGAGTAAAAACGCAGCCAAATCATGTAACAGCATGTTTATAACACCACTTAGAGTGGAATTAGGGCAGGAAGATGATGACGATTAACTTTACTATATTTGTAGATATAGAGTCAGATATAGTGTTTTATGAAATATAAACATACTTTTAGAGCAGAACTTCCATAAAAGTCGTGAAATCAATGGAAAAGGGTAATAAAAAACAATTTATTATATTTTTAAATTTAGAACAGACTGATGTTTTTCGCTGAAAGTATTGGATAAAAAGGCATTTCAGCGCTGTATTTTCTTTTCCCTTAGTTGTCTTGCAAGCCATGCTATTCCATCCGCTAGACCTGTACCCGTGAGAGCGCTACTGGCGCAAATATGCCATGGTTTGTCAGTTATACGTTCCAAAGCCAATGCTGAAACAAATAATAAAACTTATTAAAACCTTTTTTCAATCACTCTTAATCCTCCTATCTCAATGTAACCGAGACATTCCTAATTAAGTTGGGAAAAATAAAATAAAAAAAATTACTCATTATCGTGGCTAGTTTGATCAAATTTCATAATTCACTAGCCACAGAATCGCATTAATAAGCCCGGGGACAAAAAGAAGAGTTTAAAGTAAAGTGTATGACTATGAAAAACAAAGCCGTGTGGTATCCGGCTAAGTAGAATAGACCACCCTTATTTCTTCACGAGGTGTCGTAAGAGGCGACTGACGTAAGTTTATCCGCCTAGTGATATCCGGTTGAGTAAGATAGACCACCCTCATTTCTTACGGCGGTGTCCTAAAAAGCGACTAAGGAAAATTGACCCGCAGAGTGTTATACGGTTGAGTTGGATAGAACACCCTCATATCTTACCAAGGTTTCGTAAAAGGCGACTAAGGTAAGTTGACCAGCTGTGTGGGATACGGCTAAATAGAATAGATCACTCTCATTTCTAACTGAGTTGTCGTAAAAGGCACTAAGGTAGGTTGACGTCAGGCGGGCGGCCGGTTGTAAAATAACTAGCCAAAACATGCAACAACATGTTGTGCTGACCCCAATTAGAGCGGGATAATGGCAGGAGAATGATGAATGTGACTTAAGAAAAATATGTAAAATATTGTTCAAAAAATTTACTTATTTTTGTTTATTTTAACGAGTAGGTATACCTATTATTATAAAAAATAGGATGTTGATTGGATTCTTTTAAGCTCGTCGTAATGAAAGTAAGCGACTTGTTTGTTTTCCACTTTCAGACAAAGGACTCTTTTATCATTTCAAAGATTCGACGGGTGCAAAGTATAAAGAATTATATACAAAACAGCTAGTTTTCAGGAGAGCGTTTAATAAGAAAAAATGCTCCCATTTTGTTTATTTTGAACCAAAATTGTTGAAATTTTCATTGCCGATTAATTATTTAATAAGGCATCTACGTGTATATTTCATTTCTTTTAATTATGATAACTTTACGAGATATTGCAGTTGTCTTTATCTACATTGTATTTGAAAATATGACAACTGTGTCAACTGCCACTTGGTCGTTTCTACATGGCAATTTAAAAATCTAGATTTAATAAAGTATTCTTAATATATTTCAGTATAGACAGTAAATGCAACATTTTCTGTGTATTAAAATTAGTTTGTGATTGTAATAATTTGACACATGAATATAAACACGAAAAACGAATATAAACGTTGAAAATAAACACGTTTTTTAGTACGTGTTTATTTTCTACGACAAACAATAATCTTTTTCCGGTCAGCGAAGCGCATGTCATCTGACTGATGCCTCAGTACGAATGACCGCGCGTTCCCCGCGCGTCCCGCGTGAAAACGGCCAGCGGTAGTTAACCGTAGTCACGTCGCAATTTTACAAAATATGAGTAGATGTCTTCTTATACATGACAAAAGTACTAGAAATAGTGCGAAATTTGGTTGTTTGTTTTTACCATGTTGTAGAACATGATATTTTTAGTTAATTACTGCAATAATAAAAAAATCTCAAAATTGTAGTTAACTTTTTTTACTTTGCACCCGTCGGATTACTCCTTGTTACCCAGGATGTGCAGGCAATTGAACGAATTTGTTTGTAAGAATATCTCAATAGATATAAGTAATAAATTTATTTATTCAAGAAACACTTATACAAAGCTTTGCATTGAGAATGGACGTAATTTATACGTTCATTCTCAATGCAAAGCTATTTTCCCTAAGTTTGTTAGAATTCATATTTTCTAATTATTTTTTCCTTCTAATTTTAATTATAATAGTTATTGTACGTTTGTTACCTTTTAAGCACGCTGTGACTATCTTTAATTAGATTTTTATTTTATTAGCAACCCTAGGAAATATAACCATGTTACTTTAGTTACACATGTAATTATGTTGGTAGTTCTATGGAATAAATAAATAAATGAACGAACGAACGAATGAATGAAATAATTAATTAATTAATGAATTAATGAATGAATAAATAAATTATACAAATCATAATATTTTTTTAGAGGCACTTACCAGCAGCTACGTGAGAAGCTGACAATGCGTGTGGCGCGTCACTCTTGTTAGCTAAGACGAGAAGAGGTATCCGACGCCCGAACATGTCTGGGTGTGCTAACATAAGCTCCAACTCTTCACGGGCCACCACTGTTTACATAAATGTATTTATTATTCAAAATTCATTAATAATAAATAAATATATGGGACACTTACACATACGGTCGTCCGTCCCCAGAGTAAGTTAATACTTGTGTTATGGGTGAGAGACAACTGGTGAATATATACTTATATAATTTTTAAATACATACTTAAATACAAATATACACCCAGACTCGAAGGCCAACAAATTCATTCATAGACAATGTTGGCCCTCGGCGGGAATCGAACCCGCGACCCGCGGAGCTGAAGGCAGGGTCACTACTCACTGCGCCAATGTCCAACAGACATCAATAAATATTCAAATTAAAAATATATTTTACTTTGTTTCTATTTTGACTTTTTGTAGACTTCAAGAATACGAGCAGTTACTATTGTATTTGAGTTTAAATGTTACAGTTAAAAATGAGTACTCAGTATATGTAAATGGATTAACCTAATTACTTACTATTGGCTTAATGTAATTGGATTGCCATATGCTAGATCTTTATTTTTAACGAAGCGTTGCTCTTTAAGAACTGCAAGTAGTACGACGTGCTTAAGAACTGTACTTTTGGAAATAGTTACGAGATTCGCCTGAAAGCGAATCTATTGCTGGAGTTTTTTGGGGTATGAGCCCCCTATCACATATGTACAAAGTATAATTGCATTTTCTGTTGCCTTTCTTGTCTGCAAAATTATAATTTTGTACTACAAATCTTTTTATACCATAAATCACTTCTGTAATTTAATTTAATTACAAATATTGAATGCTGTACATGTCCTTTAAGTGACGTGTTCACGCAGAACCAAGACTTTATATGTAATATGTAACTGTACAATTGAAACTGTGTTCATGTCGTTGGTGTGTCTTTTATATCAATAAATATATACTCTATGGATAGCAGACCTAAGCGCAAGTGGTCAGCCGCGTCTACAACGAAGATTACAGCGTGCGCGTAACGGTAATGTCGTTCCCATAACGACCTCATGCGCGCAGCACCAGATACATCCCACGCGCTGAAAGACACACCTCCGCCTGAAACACAATTTTTGCACAAAAGTAATAATAAAATTATTCTGCTGTATTACGCTATGCTTCGGATTGGTAGGTTACACATATCTCCAGAATTCTCCAGAGATATGCAGGTTTCCTCACGATGTTTTCCTTCACCGAAAAGCGTGTGATAAATTGCAATTATCAATTAGACACATAAGTTTTAATAGAAAACTCATTGTTGTCTGCTCGGGTTTGAACCCGTGACCTACTTAAGAGAGTCGCACGGCGTTCCCGCTGGGCTATCACAGCTCTTTAATATGTTTTGTTACTATATACTCATTCAACCCTAACTAATTTAAGAACAGAAAAACTAATAGCTTATCAAATATGTGGCTTTAGATTAAGAATAAATATTGTTTTTTGGAATAAATTAGTTTTTTTTAATATGCTTCATTCATCTCATTGAATTTTAAATTAAAAAGAACGGTAATAATATTATATTTTAACCTCTAAGAATTCAATTGCTGTAAAGGAACAGATTCCTTTTTTAAATTATTAAAAACTGGTATAAGACAATCAGCGAGAGCTGAATAAATTAGTATACGTATTCCCAATCAAAAAAATTCAAATTTCGAACGTTTAGATGCCCATGCAGCTGTTTGACTTCGGATATTTGAAGTTTTAAGATGCTGCCGAGGTGAAACTTATCCGTTTTTACTTAGTTTTGAAAAGTTAGTTCAGAAACTTCTAGACAAGAGAAATAAATTACGTTTTATCTCACTCTGAAAATGATCCTGTTGTTGAGCGACGGTTGGTACAGTAAGAGCGGCTCGTTGCTCAGGCGGACGTAAGGCGTTAAGAAGTGAACTCTTGCCACTGTTGTCTAAACCAAGTACTATCACAGTGACTTGAGTTACACCTCCTCCAATCCATGCCGATAACTTATCCAGTAAACCCATTGATGAGTACAAAATTGTTAAAACTGAAACGATCGGATGATAAAAAATATCCAAGAGGTGATTAATTTAAAAATCGAATTATATTGGTTACAAACGTTATATACCTTTGTCATACTGATCTTTCTTTAATTCGACCCTGTACAAGATAGTAATGACTTAATGTAACTAGTTATAAGTATTATGTCGAAAAGAGTAACCGCCGAGTCTCTTGCAGGCTTTTCTCGGTAGGAACAGTTTTCAGAACCAGCAGTAGAATTGACGATTCAAAAGCACTTGTTTACAAGTTTATTTGATTAAAAATAATTGAATTTCAATTTATCCATATCTAATATAAGACATATTTTATTTTATAATTAAAATACACAGATACAGATTACTTTATGTACGCACACTGTTACATAAATGTAGCTTCATATTTAAAATTAAACTGTGGTCATACACACAAACATTTGTACCGTCGAACGTAAGCATTATGATTTATTTATGGTAACTCATCAACTAAGATACTCCTTACATTCTACCGTACAACCCAGGTTGTCCGTGATTGTGAGGTTTTGCTGAACTCTTCAGATTTAATCTTAATAACTTTTTCGGAACAAAAGCTAAAGTCTTCCTATATATATATACTCGTATTACATAACGTAACACTTTAACCTTAACAAACCGCAAGAAGTGGTTCCTTATTAAAGATAACATACGAACATGACAGATTGTAACTCAAAAACTCACACTAAGAAATTAATTGTGATCTTCAAAGAAACCTTAATACCACAGTTCTAAATAGCTGTTAAAATTACTCGGCGACAAGTAATTGGACTCAAAATCTGTATTCATTTACTTTCGCGTTGTTTCGCGTATCGACGTAGCCGGTGTGGGTTGCTATGGTTACAGACTTCAAACTTGTGATTAAATTCATTTGCAGAGAAGTTGCTGTGTATAACGTTTCAGGTGTTTATTCGGATTCTAGTAAACTTTGTAGTATCTAATGGATTTTGTTAATTAAAACTAAAAATATCACGAAATACGTTTTTTAAGTTACTGAAGCCGTCTCACCAATATTCCGTAGATGGCGAACGCGGTCCTTTTAAAAAAAATGTTTTTTCTTGTAAGGAATTACAAGAAAAAATATTTGTAATGGAGAGTAGCACATTTTGATGATCCTCATAGTTAAATAGACCAAATGTGATTCCAACCAGAGCTTTCATTTCAACCATCTGTCAGCATTTATAATTCATTATACTGCCTATATAAAAGTTTTAGCTTAGTTTGTTTGTTTAGTTTGAGTTTATGAAAAAATGTAACCAAAATGTAAATGTAAAAAAATGGATGTTCTCTAAGAATAATTTATAATCCAAAACTACGTTTGCCGGGTCAGCCAATATCTGTATAAGAAAAGGTTAAAATGAAACAATCATAAAGTTCTACAATTTATCAGACTATATACTACAATAAAATTTTAAAACTCTATCACAGTTTGGTACACGTAGTTGACTTAACGTCAAACCTTTCCTTAGTCCCACAATCCGTCACACTAAACACTTTCTCTCCACGTTCACAATCAGTTTTCTCTTTCAAAGGATAGATGGCGTGATATATTTCTTCAGGCGATTTCCCTCGCGTTTCGGGGACTGCGACGATAGTAAATACGGCGTATGCAAGAGTGATGGTCGCAGCCAAAATAAGAGCTGCTCGGAGACCACCGACCGCCACAGCAGCTGGAAATACTGCTACTTCTAGGGCATTCCCAATGCAAGCGCCTGCAGTCACCAACATCATTGCACATCCACGGTACTGAAATAAATGAAATTCATAATTATATAAAAATAATGTAACAACGCCGCCTTGTCGTTACTGCAAGCAAGCAAGCCATGATGTCACATCTTGCCAAAGCCTTTCGCGCCATTTTAACGTGAGAGACGTGACAGCCGCTGTCATTAGCAGCTAGCCCGCGGATAGCGAATGAGAGTTTGCTTAGATTTCATTTTAGCATTTTTTATGAAAAGAATAAAACTGATTTAGAATACTTCTTTTATTAATACAAGTAGTTTAGTTACAATAAGTTAATTTTTTTTTTCGGAATCTCGGGAGGAGAAAAATCGATCTAGCTAAGTGTTATATAAAAAAAATTCGATTTATCCCTGTTTTTGGGCATTACAAAATCATAAAACTTATATTAAATTGAAGTCACAAACTGTCAAATCAGCGTAGCTTATTCGAGAAACGGGCAGTCTCGAGAAATGTAAATACCGATTCCCAACTACAACATTAATTTTTTTTCTCTTTTTTTTAGTTTCTTTTTTATTTTGTAAAAAATTACCGAGCAAGGCTCGGTCAACCAGTTACTTCTACTTTAAGTGGGATCGGCACAACGTGTTTCTTGCTTCTATTTTATATGACGTCAATAATCTAGTAAAATTTTTGGAAAATCTATATCAATACTTATTATACAAGAAAGTCCCCAAAGGCTATCTGTCTGTATGAGATCAATTTTTTCAAAATCTACTGAATAGTATTTTGTATGGTTTTCACTAAAAGGTAGAGCAATAATTTTTCCGGAAAGTTTAGGGTAATAGTATATTATGTTATATAATAGTATTATATGTTATATCAATTGTGTTCAAGAGATCGCGCAGTTGTAGAAAAAAACTTGCTGCTGGGAGCTTAAGGCCCGTAGGTCGCCTAGATCAACAGAGATACACTAAAGTAATGTACTAGAGAATTGTACATCTACAAAAATAGTACAAAAGAGTTCGCGACAGCATGTCTCTATCTCTTATGGCTTAACCACAATATCTTCTTTTATGTTTATAATTTCAATTCGGTAAAAAAAATATGACCCACTGATTTCCAAGCGGGCGAACAGCTGGCACAGCTAGTTGTTTCAAATTCAAAAATTCAATGTACCTGCAACTTTATATTTGAGCTTTTAGTTATAAGTTATAACAGACTTATGTTATGTTTTTGAAAAATAAATCCAGATAATCGGCCCAATATCGTTTCTATAGAGTTTAATGTTGCTGAAAATAAAATTAAAAATAATAAAAGCTGGTAAATTCTCGATCAAAACGGTAGTATGCGGTCACTACGCAAGATTTATAGACTATGCAAGATCCCATGAAGAGACCTATGTCCAGCAGTGGACGTTCACCGGTTGACAAAGAAGAAGAAGGTGCAAGATTTCAAAATTACCTGATAATTAAACATATCAGCGAGCACAGCGTACGGTACAGGCTGGAGGCCGAGAGAATCACCGGCGATAGCGATTGCAATAGCGACCGTTGTTCCAATCGTACTGAGACTCATCAGCCACGCCGCTAACGCCATTGATGCACCCGTCAGCAGTGCACAACTTATAAGCAACGGCTGTCAATTAATTTTAGCACAATAATTCTTAGACTTCTTTCCTAAATTAAACACAATTAATCCTATCCTATTCTACTAATCCTATCCTCTCCTATCCTACTAGCAATATCCTATCCTATCCTACTAATATTATAAATGTGAAATTTTGTGACTATGAATATTAATTTGTTACCTTTCACGGCGAATCGGCTGAACCATTAATCGATGAAATTTGCCACAAATATTCCTTATACACCGGGTTAAAATATAGGCTATAAAAATTCTGTTATTTTTACAGGAATAGGATGACATTGAATAGCGCCGTCTATTATCAACCTATCACGCGAGAACAGTCCACACGAACAAAGTTGGGGATAAAATCTAGTATGTCATAAATGTAATAATTATCTTATCAAAATTTATGTCATTAATACTTACAATTTTTAATTACTTTAAAAAGGCAACTATACTTCATTGTGTACTACTCTGCGCATTTCACACTCTCACCTGCGCCTTAACGCCTCTTTATCCCGCCCTTTAACTACTGTTAGGGTTACTAATTTATACAAAAGATGAATACATACCCGGCGCCCAACTTTCTCAACGAGATAAAGAGACAGCGCTGACGTCACTAACTGGACCACTCCTACAATGACAGCATGCTTCGTCGGTGACATCAATGTTTGAGACATCGAACCATGCTCTAGAGCCATTATTGTGACTGGGTTGTTGATTACATCTTCACTTGACGTGACTCCGTCATTTCTTGCATACTGTGGTGGCATTATAACTGCCCGTGTTACTTTTTTTTCTTCGCTAGCAAGTGCAAAAACACGTTCTGCATATTGCATAATAGCCAAAGCTCCGCAGACTTCTTGCCCTATTACTGTTATTGCGCCAATAATAAATGCTCTACGTCGCTGCACATCTTTCACTGCAAAAACAATGTTTATTATATTTACAGTTTCCTTAATTTCTCATTTTCACCTAAAACCGTAAGGATATTTTATTATTGCACTAGCATTCGCCAGCGGCTCCGCCCGCTTGCAAAGATTAAACCCGTAATATAGTATTTTGCTAACCATAAAAATAGTTAAAGTGGGTTAACCTTAAAATATATGCCGTCGGTGACTTTTAGTTAGAACTTTTAGAGGGGAACAATTTTGTAATACATCATTTTTTAATAACTATCACCTTTTACTCAGCGCACGCAGAAAAGCTCATTTTGCCGTTTTTGTAATATTTTTTATTATTGCTCGTCTCCTATTATCTTAGCGTGATATTATATAGCCTTCCTCGATAAATGAACTATCTTACACTGAAAGAAATTTTCAAATCGGTCCAGTAGTTCTTGAGATTAGCGCGTTCGAACAATCAAACCAACAAACTCTTCAGCTTTATATATTAGAATAGATAAAGTGTTTATTGACCTTAACTTATAATTTACCGCATATTTAACTAGGCAATTAATGCATTAAAAGTAAATAGAAGTCACAATACCAATACTCAGATGTATTAATTAAACAAGAAATTATTTTAGATTTTTATTTTATTTTTAAAAGTGGTACTTTTAAAACGTTATACACGCGTCCAATAAAAAAATATTTAAAGGATGACATACGCACACATTTCCTTAGTGAGGCTAAAAGGTGTCTGTTCTTGTTCCGGTGGTGGAAGTGCGGCCAGCTCCATCTTCAGTGCAGGATTATCCACCGACATGCTGCGAAACCAGGCGAGCGAAGTTCGAGCTTCCTACGGCATGAAACCATTTTATCGTACTTTAAACAGGCGTACTAAATTTCTCGTCTTTTTTATGTCAGGAAAACCCATTATGGGTCGTCAACGCCCGACGGGGACGAGTGGCGGGTATGTTGGACTTCCACCGACTAAAAACCTGACAATACTCCACCACGCTGCTTGTGGCGGGGACAGGGTACCGTTGTACACATTGCCACCATCCCCGCCAGCAGCAACTCTGTACCCCAGAGTGCGCCACCTCTGGATCGGGGCCTCTCAAAAAGTGGCCCCTCCCTCCACTAATCAATGCATCGGGAGCACCAGATGCATCGACCATTGGAGACCTTTTCAGATAGGCGTCCGATAAACCCTGTTCAAAACGCCCATAGATCCCCGAAATTTCTCGTCTTAGTCTCTTATCTACATAGATAAATAAATTGTAGTGCGTGAGTAACCGGTCCATGCTAGGTAATTTTTTAAAGATACAAAAAAATGCAAAAATAAGGGGGTGGTAATAACAGGGACTCGAGACAAAGGAATTTTCACTTATTTAGTCCGCCCATTACCCACTGAGCTATCACAATTTTACAAATGACGGCTAAAATATTATTTACATTATATTTAGCATTTTAGCATTTTTTCAGTGCCCGAAAACAGGGATAAAACGACATTTTTTTAATGAATGATTTCGCTACGTATTTTACGACCGGCCACCAGCCTGACATCAACTTGCCTTAGCCGTATTTTACGTAAACTCGGTAAGAAAGAGGGTGGTCAATTCTACTCAACCGGATACCACATGGAGGGTTAACTCACCTTCGTCGCCTGTTACACCTCGGTAAGAAATGAGGATGGTCTATTTTACTCAGGAATAGCACACAGCGGGTCAATTTACCTTAGTCGCCTTTTACGACACCTCTGTAAGAAATGAGGTTGGTCTATGTTACTCAACCGGATACTACACGGCGGGTGGACTTACCTTAGTCGCCTTTTACGATACCTCGGTAAGAAATCAGGGTGGTCTATTCTTTTCAGACGGATAGACGCCGGATACGGCGTATAGATTATGATTGTATCATAACCTGTTTTTAACTAACATTAATACATACTTTTAATTTTCCTTTAGCTGCAAGAAACGATGGAGATTCTGGTACGAATGTAAACACGAAACAATGCAGCAATGCGAGGGTCAAACACAACCATAGCACTGTCCTAAAAAAACAACATCATTTAAAACATACATTAAGATAAACTAATTTATGACATAAAACTAGTACAATATAAATGTTTTTGAACAAAGTACTAGTAAAACTAGGTCTTAGTTTTAGCATCTCCTTCAACCAATGGAAGTCCACAGCTGGACATAGATCTCTTGATGGGATCTTCACAACACACGATTATGAACCGTTTTTATCTAGCGACTCTCCGGGATAATACGACAATATGCAATAATCGCAATAACACGATGATATATGTTAAAACATCTAACATCGAATTATAGCGTTTATTGCGTTTATGTTAGATAATTTATAGAATTAGGCGTTACTTTGCGGAGATCCATAATACAAAAGTAATAATAAAATTATTTTGGACCAATTCTATAAATTATCTTACATCAGATCATTGCTTTGTTGTTTGTTGAAGTATCTACCACTAAAAGTGGGGTCGGCACAACGTGTTATAGACATGTTGTCACATGATTTGGTTACGTATTTTAAGACCGGCCGCCTGTCTGACGTCAACTTATCTTAGTCGTATTTTACGACACCTCGGTAAGAGAGTGGTCTATTTTACTCAACCGGATACCACACGCCGGGTTGACTTACCTTAGTTGCCATTTACGATATCTCGGTAAGAAATGAGGCTGGTCAGTACCCAGCCGGATACCACACGGCAATGAAGGTGATTTAAATTGTTTTTGAAAATTTTGTACAAATAACGGATATTATACGTTTTAGTGCGTTATGTAATCATTGCTGATAACAAGAATATAACAAGAATAGAATAGAATATAGAAGGACAATGTTACCTAAGACATATTATTACCTATGTGACAAAGTAGAATCGGCAGCGAGATACATAGCCAGCACTCCGGCATTGTGCGCCAGAGAAAGGGCTGTGACTGCGGCGCCCCTGTATTTTTCACTGCACATCTAAAAAAGAAGTAGTAAACGTTTAAAGCGCAATCATTAAAGCCAATTTTTATTGTACATGCAAAAATTCTACGTGATGCTGTAACTGGTCGATAAGTGCATGATTTTTATTGTAAACGTATATAGTTTCCGTGGCGATGTAAGTGGTCTAGCACATGTTCCGAACTTAATTGAGGATCTTGATTTCGTGATTTAATTTACTCGTAGTTTTTACACGACGTTTGAGTTTACTTGTATTGTATGAGTTTACCACAGACCAAACACGCACTAATAGTATGTCACTACACGTCCACTCTCGCCCGCGGCTCTAGTGTTACTGACGTGGTGCGTTAGAGACTGTGTATTGATATGATTGATGATGATGTTGATTGATGTGATTGACTGTGAACTGTGTATTGGATATTGATGTTTGAGTCTTTATGTAAATACGCCGTGTGGTATCCGGCTGAATAGAATAGTACCACCCTCATTTCATACCGAGGTGTAAAAGGTGACTAAGATAAGTCGACCCGCCGTGTGGTATCCGGCTGAGTAGAATAGACCAACCTCATTTCTTACCGAGGTGTCGTAAAAGGTGACTAAGGTAAGTTGACCCACCGTGTAATATCCGGTTGAGTAAAATAGACCACCCTCTTTCTTACCGAGGATTCGTAAAATACGACTAAGGTAAGTTGACGTCAGGCAGGCGGCCGATCGTAAAACACATAGCCAAATCATATGAAACCATGTTTGTAACATGTTGTGCCGACCCCACTTAGAGTGGGATAAGGGCAGGAGGATGAGTCTTTATCTAAATATACAAATGAATAATCAGACATCTCAACCCACATGCACTACATCACCGATCGAACCATTATGCTAGAACAGGATAAATTTATAACAATTACCTCTCTAGCTAGCAGAGGTGCCAGAGCCCAAGCAGCAGCAGCTCCCAGGCCAGCTGCTATTCTGGCCATCACTACACACAAATTACCGCCCCATATACTAACCAATTTTAGTGTCCAACATATCTAGAAACACGTGGTGGATGTAAACGAATAAATAATTGTAAAACTTCACAGAAAAATATGAGTGTGTTATAATATAAAGAAGTACTATACAAATATCATTGTTTTTTTCTAGAAATAACAATGATATTTGTAAAATTTTTCCTTATATTATAACAAGTGTATTAAAATAATCACTTTTACTTAAAACATGTGACAATAGAAACGAATGCTGGAGCCTTTTAGTTTATAGATATACTCGTTGATGAGATCTTAATGGCCCTGACTAATATTAATGAAATTAAAGGTTGTACACCGGCGTGACATATAATATTTAAAATAGGACAAAATCATCCTCATCCTGCTCTTATACCACTCTAAGTGGGTTCGGCACAACATGCTATAAACATGTTGTTACATGATTTGGCTGCGTCTATTCTACTCAACTGGAAACAATATGGTGGGTCGACTTATTTAGTTGGTATTTATGTCACCTCGGTAAGAAAGAGGGCGGTCTATTCTACTCAAGAGGAAACCACACGACGATTCAACTAATCTTAGTCCCCTTTTACGACACCTTGGTAGGAAATGAGGGTGGTCTATTGTACTTAGCCGGATACCACACATCGGGTCGGCTTATCTTAGTCGCCTTTTACGACACTTCGGTAAGAAATGAGAGTGGTCTATTCTACTCGGCTGGATACCACACAGCTAAAGAATACATTATTGAGTATACTTATTGCTGAAGTTGGCGGGTACCTCTAGTGCTAAATAGTTTTATGTATTTTATTGTATACCGATATCTACACTACAGAAACCATTTGTTTTTAATTGACTCATACTTAATTGATCTAAATAACGTCGAATTGGTGTCGAGTAAATTACATAGGCATATCTTTTAAAGTTATTGCAAATTAAATTCACAGACGATAGTGTTTAACGTGAATCTTGAACCTTAAATAATTTATACAATATTATTTTACATCGGATGAAATTTCTTAAATTGCAATTTCACCTCGATTTCAAAACAAATTAGTCACGTCGTAATGTTAATATTGTTTGATTTCGAGAATGTAATAAAGTATCTAAATCAAACGCCTTGTCTATAAAACAATCTTATTTACGCAGTGGCGTTCTACCGGAGGGCTAGACAGAGCAGTGTCCTGAGGCCCCCAAGATCAGGGGGCCCTCGAACTCTGAATCACAAAGAATAAATTAAGCTATTAAAAATGTCTACCACATTCGAAATACTCATATATCAGAATACAAAAAAAAACAATTTATAGAATCAGGCGTTACTTTGCGGAGATCTATAATACAAAAGTAATAATAAAATTATTTTGCTAAAATCGGCTATGATGTAAAATCGAAAATATATATAATGTTAAATGTAGAGTGGACCGTTTCATACATGATACATGCAGGATTCATTAAAGCAACACGTTCATAAACGTGTGTAGTGCTTGTGTATTGCGCGGGCGTAGGTGGAGGTTTGTGTATGTATTTTTGCGATTCCTGCGTATATCAGGTATGAAAACGGATTGTCCACTCTACATTTAGCATTATATATATTTTCTATTTTACTTCATCGCAGATTATAGCAAAATAAATTTATTATTACTTTGTACGGAAAAAAAACGCTTTTAAATAGGTTATTCATGGTCCTAATTTATTTTTGCTCCAAGTCCTTTCTTTCCTAGATACGCTGTACTTACTACAAATAAAAATGATGTTCCAATAAGTGCAACTTTGCGCCCGGCAACAAGAGCTCTTGCACTAAGGGGTACTCCCACGAATGAAGCGGCAAATGTTGTCACTGCAAAAATTACAGCCTTTCGAGATGCATCTGGGCCTGCCACACCGCTTTCCAGAGACACCCAGCCAAGCGCGAGTCCACATGAAAATGTTGGTACATTAACTGAAAAAAATTATAAACAAATAACATATGTTCATTTAAGAACTGCAACATTATGGTATTATATGAAGAATTCATCTCCAAATGGTAACATTATTAATGGCCCGTTCTAATATAAATACAAATGATAAATGATAATCTATTATTAAACTCATAAATTTTATAAAATACTAGCGGCCTGCCCCTGCTTCGCACGGGTATAAATAAAATATATAGCCCATGTCACTGAGTGAAAAAAAATGATTAAAATCGATACAGTAGTTTTGATTTATTCATTACTGCCCGTGGCCCGCAAGCGTTAAATTTGGAGAAAAACAATATCCCTCTTCCTATACCAAGATTTCTCGCTATCTTTGGAATATCTAAATTCATATAGGTAGTACATATTTGCTTATGTATTTTTACATTTTTCCCTATGTATTACATTTTTACAATTAATTACAGAATGTCTTTATATACAACATTCACAGCTTCCTTGTCATTAAACAAACTCTTGAAAGCGCGACATATTATAGCTGCTAAATTCGAAGTGCTATAGGGCGAAGCGCGGCCTCCTCGCGATATTTTAAATCTGTAATATCTCCGAAAATGTTCACTTAAATTACATGCTGTAAAGGATCATATTGATCTATATTAAATCAACAATTTATTTAAGGTACTTAATTGGATAAGGATTAATGCTGTGTTGTGTAAAAATTACGTTGAACATGAGGCATTATTTTTCATAAAAGTAAATGACAAAAAATGCTATTGTGGGTTATCCATAAGAGATAGACATATACCATCGCGGACTTTTCTGTTGACCTTTTCAAGGTGTACAAATAATTAGTACATCATTTTGATAAATCTCGTAGGGTTTAGCCTGCGTTTGCAATGTAAGCGGAAAAAAATGTAATTATTTACGACATCACATTAGAAACCTCAAAAATTACAGTATTTCTCTACTCCATATTGAATGTTATTAGACATGTAAACCTTCCTCTAAAGTCACTCTATCTATTTAAAAAAAACCGCATCAAAATCTGTTGCATAGTTTTAAAGATTGAAGCATACATAGGGATATACGGACATAGGGACAGACAGAGAATGCGACTTTGTTTTATACTATGTAGTGATATTATTTATTTTAACAATTGATTAGACAATGTCTTTACATACAACATTCATAGCTTTCTTATCATTAGACAATATAAACTTGAAAGAAGGACATTTAGTTGCGCCTCCGGTCGCTGCTAAATTCGAAGTGCCTATAGGTCGAAGCGCGGCCTCCTTGCGGGATTTTAAATCTGTAATATCTCCGAAAATGTTCACTTAAATTACATGCTGTAAACGGCAACATTGATCTATATTAAATCAATAATTTATTTAAGGTACTCAATTGGATAAGGATTAATGCTGTATTGTATAAAAATTGCTTTGAACATAAGGCATCATTTTTCGTAAAAAGGAAATGAAAAAAACTGCTATTGTGGGTTATCCATAAGAGATAGACCTATACCATCGCGGACTTTTCTGTAGACCTTTTTAAGGTGTACAAATACTTAGTACATCATTTTGATAAATCTCGTAGGGTTTAGCCTGCGTTTGCAATGTAAGCGGAAAAAAATGTAATTATTTACAGAAACCTCAAAAATTACAGTATTTCTCTATTTCGTATTGAATGTTATTATACGTACAAACCTTCCTTTTGAATCACTCTATCTATTAAAAAAACCGCATCAAAATCGGTTGCGTAGTTTTAAAGTTTTATGCGTACATACGGAAATATGGACTTTGTTTTATAATATGTAGTGATGACAATCTAAGAATTCCACACTATGCATGCTTGTATCGTGGAATTCGTTCTTATTATTATAACAACTTAATAATTTTCATCGGACGCTGCGGGTATGCCGCGTTCAACTTATCATAGAACAAAATAGACAAGACAAGACAATGGCAATTTTTTTTCTTTTTTTTCTAAATTACCAAAAGTAACTTATATAAATATAAACTAATTCAATAAAAACATGAAACATTAAAGATTACTTACTAATAAATATTAATCTGATATATCAATATATTTATACAAGAAAAAATATTTGTACCTTATTTTAAGCATATTTCGTGAATGGAAAAAAGTGCAATGTGCATAATTAAAGTTTGTTATATAAAGAGCGCATTAAAATAATATTGCTGTTACAAAAATTCTTGACACAATTCGAAGAAATAAACTTATTTACATATTATAGAAACAATGCATATTACGTCTTACGAACAGTTAAGGAAATTATAAAATAAGCTTGAATGATGCGTATCACGTCGTCAATTTTTTTTTTTAAACCTACAATTTACCTTTAGATAAAAGCATTCCTGTCGAGTCGAGTGTTCGGATAAATATGTGATAAATTAAAAAAATTGTTACACAAACTATTAGTTTGATGTTAAGCTTGGGAATTTAGCAATACTAGGTTAGATAGGTTAGGTCTGATTTTTTAAAGAACCTTTCATTAACCGTAAAGATAAATTACATAGTCAAATATAATGTCGATATTTTTATATAATCATAAGCTGGTTCGATAGTGTTTAATTTTAAAATTGGTTCAAGTACTTTCCGAAGGTCAAGAACATTAAAGTCATACAGATCACATATATATTTTGCATAATATTGACTTAGAACCGAAATTTGTGTTTGTCGAAGGTAATGTTGTAATACTTATGATGGGCTAGTCAACATAAAAAGTAAATAGAATAAAAGTTTTTATTGCTACGTAAACGCAATAGCATAAAATGATATTTGTATACAAGTTAATCATACTTAAGTAATCTACATACATCTTTGATTTCCAGTAGGTAGTTGTATCAATAAGAAGAGATTATTTTATTAATATCAATATGATAAGATATTTTTTATGAATGAATATAAGTTTACATAGACTAAAATAGTATTTATTACCCTTAAATAATCTTTGGTATATGCAAAAAGGTCTATTGCTTTAATATGTAAATGAGTTAATCTTGTATATATATGTATATAGAATCTGAATTTCGAAAACGGCCCCAACGATTTTCATGAAACTTAGTATGTAGAGAGTTTTGGGAGCGTAAAATCGATCTAACTAGGTTTCATTCTAGTGGACTGTAGTCATGGAATAAACAGTAGCTTGTCATGTCTTGCTATGTCACTCTCCAACCCTGCAAATGTCTCCATCATAAACATCAGATCAATCCCGGAAGACTGGGAGAGATTTATCGTTTTCTAGACAGCATGTTTAAAAAAGCACAAGACAGAAATATATAAAAAAAACTTTCTTAAAATGACTCGTTCGGCGTAAGTCAAATGACGTCATATAGAAACTTCTTATAACGTAGAAACTTCTTATAAATAAAATTACGTCAAATAGAAATTACAGATTTGTCTTGACTTTGACACATCACTACATATTATAAAACAAAGTCCCTTTATCCCTATGTACGCATAAAACTTTAAAACTACGCAACAGATTTTGATGCGGTTTTTTTTAATAGATAGAGTGATTCCAGAGTAAGGTTTGTACGTATAATAACATTCAATCGGAGTAGAGAAATACTGTAATTTTTGAGGTTTCTGTAAATAATTACATTTTTTTCCGCTTACATTGCAAACGCAAGCTAAACCCTACGAGATTTATCAAAATGATGTACTAAGTATTTGTACACATTGAAAAGGTCTACAGAAAAGTCCGCGATGGTATATGTCTATCTCTTAATGATAACCCACTATAGCATTTTTTGTCATTTACTTTTTACGAAAAATAATGCCATATTTTTGAAGCAATTTTTATACAATACAGCATTAATCCTTATCCAATTAAGTACCTTAAATAAATAGTTGATTTAATATAGATCAATATGGCCGTTTACAACATGTAATTTAAGTGAACATTTTCGGATATATTACAGATTTAAAATTCCGTGAGGACGCCGCGCTTCGCCCTATAACACTTCGAATCTAGCAGCTATGTCCCTCTTTCAAGAGTTTGTTTAAAACATTCTGTAATTAATTGTAAAAATAAAATACATAGGGAAAATGTAAAAGTAAATAAGTAAAAATATACTATATGAATTTAGATATTCCAAAGATAGCAGGAAATCTTCTTGGTATAGGGAAAGGAAATTGTTTTTCTCCAAATTTAACGCGTGCGGGCCACGGGCAGTAATGAATAAATCAAAACTACTCGATCGATTTTAATCATTTTTTTTACACTGACTGACATGGGATATATATTTTATACCCGTGCGAAGCGGGGGCAGGCCGCTAGTTGTGAATAAAAAAATTTGATAGGTTGATAATAGATGGCGTTTTTCAATGTCATCCTGTTTTTATTGAATGACCAGGATTTCTTTAGTCTATATACATAGTGTATTATCTATAATCTGTATTACCCCAGTGAATAAAGAATAATTGTGCCACATTTCATCGGTAGCGGTGCAGCGGAATCGTCGTAAAAACGTAACAGACTTTCGCATTTATAATATTAGTAATGATGAATGATATTTTTCAAGAGTTCATATGATAATATTATTTTTCTGTATTTGCGATTAGATAAAATCTATGTAATACTAAAAGCAGAGTATACTATCGATGTAGAAGGGAGAGGAGGTCTTTACCCATTGTCAGGTATAGACCGAATCTCCTCTTGTAGAGGATTTGCCGTAGTCCAATACGCTGATTTAATAAGGATAGGTTGGTTGTCGAATGTAAAGCTAAGAACATAAATGGACTGATTGTTGGTCTTTTGAATGAGCATATCGCCATATTCGAAGAATAAAGTCACATTTCCTATGCTTATATATGGGACATGTGACTTTATTCTTCGGACAGGGCGATGTGACGTTAAATGAAATGCGTAGCAATCACCTACATCTCAGGTTATACAGTTCGTTCAATCTTCAGTAATTGTGTGAAATTATTTTTTTTGTTACTATTTATATTGTTTCTGTTTGAGGTAAATTAATACATGAACACCATGTGGGCTGTGAGATTGGTATAACTCATAAAGAGATCGAGTGGTGGCTTTGACTATGGGTAACGTCCACCCACCTCTTTTGCATTTATTTACACTGTAAGCTAAATTTTATGAATAAATCGGATACTCACTCAACAAAACAATGATCGTTTGTTTTATTGCAGCTTTGATGGTCGCCAGCCAAGCTGGCCAGGGATTTTGAACGGTCATTATCTTTGAACCAAAGTTTATATAATAAAAGTTTTCCAAACTTGTCCTGTAATATTAACTATAAGCAAATCTATAGGTATCACAATTTTAACGAATTTTCAGCCTTTGCGACACCTTAATGACGATTTAAATTATCTACTTTAAAGGATCGTTTACAAAATTAATTAACTGTAACCTAGTTTAAACGCTTATCTAGAAAAACTTTGTTTATATATTTTCACTGGATGTTTTTTTCTTACAGCACACGACAGGTTTAAACCTCGTTTACAACTATACTACAACTGGCGCTAAAATCCACTGTTATAAACAAGCGATGGTTGTAAACACATATATCAGAGTGGAAGGTGGTAAAGACGAGTATTTAAACTATTTTCCTCAAAGTTTTAATTACATTATTATCCAGTTAATGCAATTCCGGTAATATTTAATCTTATACTTACATCACAATAAATAAAAATCACAGTAAGTAAATTTTAAATCAAATTCATTAAAAAAATTAGTACCATCCCGTTGGATTCAAGCCGTACTATCGCTTTTCTAATTTTTTAATTTATTTTATTTTAAAGCTTTCTTTGCGTCCGCTGAGTAAACGGTACTAGTTATTCAAAAATCATGTACCTATTACAAAATTGTTCCATTCTAAAAGTTCTAAACAAAAGTCCGCGACAGCATATATCTAGATTTAAGGTTAATCCACTTTAAGCATTTTTATGGTTATCAAAAGACTATACCTATTACGGTTTTAATCTTTCCACGCTGGCGATTGAGTTTAATTATTAAGCATTATAATTCGCTTTTCAGTGAAATAAAACGCCGTAATGAATCCTATCCGAGCTGGAGCAGCATGGTAGCTCTAAACTCCTATCCTTCAGCTGTGCTATAAAATTGGTATCTTAAAACTTGCTAGAATGTAACGGGTGTTAGCAGTAAGATTCATGTAAATCATATTTCTCGATTTTTGTAATAGCATCGAGCAAAGGCAAGTCTTTTCAGATAACATCCTCGTCATCCATGATTTATTCTTGATATCATTTAGTTTTTGAAAGAATTACAATTAGTTATCATATTTAAGTAATAACTTATCTCATACTATGACATGTAGTTTTATAAATGGCCTCTATATTATAAACAACCGACTGACCGTTTGAGTTAACTGCATAAGTTAACGATTATGATTAGAAAATATTCAATTTCTACGTTTCTATATTGGATTTACTGCAACACCCTTATCACCTGATTATAGCGTTGCATTGGAATTAATTGGAGTAATTGTTTTCAATTACTCGGTCATTAGCAAATATATTTCAAGTGAAGGTCTCTATCTGAATTCTATTAAAGTAAAACCATTTACATGTAGACATAAAATATCTATATTAGCCATCATTTTCTTTTTACTGTTTCATATATATAAAGTAGAAGTAAAGGAACGGCCTGTTACTATCCCACTGCTGGGTATAGACCTTCTTTCTCCATTTTTGTAGATGAATTGGATTTAGGACCTTCCACGCTGGTAGGTTCCACGGATTGGTAGGTCACACATATCCCAAGAATTCTCTAGAGATATGTAGGTGTCCTCACGTTGTTTTCCTTCACCGAAAAGCGTGTGATTAAGCATAATCAGTATTGTTTGTTTAAAGACTTTCATCTTTTTGTAATAAAAATATTTAAACAGTATTATACGCATACAAATTACGGTATAGGCTAACAAATGCACGTATTTAAAAAGCCTTCACGGCCGTGGTACAAATCAAATATTAGGATGTCGTTAAATATTTTTAGGGTTCCTTACATATTGCCTTCCTGTTATTAGCCAAGTATTTAATAAAGATCTCTTAGAAGTCTTTCTTAAAAGACGTCTATCTTAATAAAAAATACGATGATAAAGATGATATAAGAAAGATGAATGGTATGTGATAAGATGTATTCTGTTGACATATAAAAAAAAAATTATCAAACCACACATTTTATGGTTGTATCTCAAAGGAATTAAGTTATCGATAGGAGAAGTAATATTAAAATTATTATGCTATAATCCGCGATAAAGTAATATAGAAAATATTATATATAATGCTAAATGTAAAGTAGACTATCCGTTTTCATACCTGATACACGGAGGATGGGTAAAAATACATGCACAAACTCGCAAATCAAACAAAATAGCCTATCACTTTACAATTTTGTCGTGGAGTCTATCTCGGTTGTGGGGCGAAACGATTGTTGAGTTTGTGATAGTGTACGTGTGTAGTACTTGTACGCATCCTGCATGTATCAGATATAAACACGGATAGTCCACTCAACATTTATATATTTTCTATTTTACTTTATCGCGGATTATAGCAAAATAATTTTATTATTACTTTTGTATTATGAGTCTCCGCAAAGTAACGCCTAATTTAAGAAATTTAAAATTTAAAAAAGTTGTGTATTGGTTCTTTATGTGTGTAATTTGTTGACAGTTTGTAAGCATATCTTTAATATTTAAATGAGTTAATCTTGTATGTATGTATGTTATTTTTTTTTTCGGAATCTCGTAAACGGCTCCAACGATTTTCCTGAAATTCACCATGCAGGGTTTTGGGAAAGAAAATCGATCTAAGTAGGTTTTATTTACAAAACTATTGTTTTATCCCTGTTTTTAAATTTATTATATAATAAATTGACATTGAAGATATAATATAAAACACTATTTTTGCCGTAAATTGTCGAGTCAGTGGGACTTATCCGGGGAACGGTTGGTCTCGCGAAATGAAAATACCTAGGATGGAGTCCCGCCTACCGAATTATTTTTTTCCTTTTTTTTTAAAGTTTCTTTTTTTATTTTATAAAAAATTACCGAACAAGGCTCGATCAGTCAGTTACTAATACTACCTAAAGTGAGTAATTAGTAAAAGTACCCAATAGTTAACTTTATCTTCATTAAGGCGTTAAAAGTAACAATGAAAATAATTTTGTCTGGTAATTCCTTAAGATTATATTTGTCCATGTTTAGTTTCCTTCCTGTTCCTGCCTTTTCATGTGATGGCTAGATACAGAGATTAAATCATTCAGAAGTTTTACTATCGCTATACAAATAAACAGATAGAGGTACAGAAATACACGGCAAAACACTTAATTTTACAATTTGTAGTGACAATGTAATGAAAAAGGAATTCTAGATCGTCATAAACTTTGTTAATATATAAAATAGGTGCGACTAAATTAAGTATCAGTAATAATGTACTTGTGAGAAGTATGAGCGTCATTAAAATCCTACAAATCTCTATTCTTTTAATCTATTATTTTCCATTTATTTTATACTAGCTGTACTTGCGACTTCGGCCTCGTGAAAATAAGTGTACTCAACGTAAAAGTAGTTATTGTTAGTTAACCATAAGAGATAGAGATATGCTGTCCCGGACTTTTATATAGTGTTTTTGTCGATCTATAATTCTCTAATACATTACTTAAATGCATCTCATTATAAAGTTGTAGCCACTTAAACTTCCAGCAGGCGATTTTTTTTACAACAGACCTCTTTAACACAATTTACATGAAAGCGTAATGCACTATTAACCTGAACCTTCCGGAAGAATAACGCAGACAGCGTGAGTATAAACCAGACACACATCAGCTCAGTAGATTTTGAGAAAATCAATCACATACAAACAGACACCTTTAGCCGACTTTGTTTTATAATAAGTTCAAATTCAAAATTTTCTTTATTCAAATAAACTTGTAAACAAGTACTTTTGAATCGTCAATTCTACTGCTCATTCGGAAAGCCGTTCCTACCGGGAAAAGCCAGCAAGGAACTCGGCGGTTGCTCTTTTCAATATAATACTTATAACAGAGTCGGACAGTAGCTATATCCACGCATTCTTATCGTCCAAATAATCCTCAACAGTATAGTAGGCTTTTTGTATTAGCATCTTTTTAAATAGTGTTTTTAAACTGCTGTAATGGCAAAGATAAAATTGATTGCGGAATTTTGTTATAGAATCTTATACCCAAACCCACAAACGAATTTCGTACCTTTGCAAGGCGCAAAGCAGGAGCCATAAACTTATGTCGGTTCCTACTTTGTCTATTATACACATCACCTCTCTTCTCATCAGCTCTTATAACTCTTTATATTTTTATGTACAAAAATGAAATTACTTGAAATGTACATACTGTGAACCAAATGTAAGAATACCAAGTAAGTATAGATTATACCGAATTTTATTATATTTTATGCTAGTGATTGATTTGTTATGTTTTCACGGCTAACGGCGTCCACCTCTTTATACGAGTAATATACAGATGACGTTGCAGGTATCCTGTAGCAATCTTCGATAAGAGTAATGCAGTAAATCAATAGAAATTTGATTATATACTTATTATATATTATATACTTATCTTAGTACTGATTATACCTATTCATATATTTTTTAGATGAGTGTTTAAAATGGTGTCTGGTCAACACATTGTATTATTTCAGTCGGGTCAGTGAGATTTTGTTATACGTACTCGGTCCTGTTAGTAACGCCAACTTGTATGACGCTGTTGTGGTGTCGGACATATTGACGAGTAGGTTAAAAAACTACCACTAAACACACAGGAGTAATGACTAAACTGAGTGTTTATAAACGATAATAATGTGTCATAATCATCATCTTCCTGCCCTTATCCCTAAGTGGGGTCGACACAACATGTTATAAACATTTCACATGATTTGGCTACGTATTTTACGACCGGCCGCCTACCTGACGTCAATTTATCTTAGTCGTATTTGACGACACCTCGGTAAGAAATGAGGATGGTCTATTCTACTCAGTCGGATAGCACACGGCACAAACGAAAATGATGTGTATAATATTTTTTAATTGCTAATGAAATTATGGTAAATGATTTCTAACAGAATGACAGGAATTCCAGAAGACTTTCCGAATTGCCGGTATAATTGAGTTACCATTGAACATAATTATAAAAAATATAAATATTTATTAAATGCTTTTATTTCATTTGCTGTGTATGTAAGTGGAATCTTGCAAGTTAAAGTGACCCACCCTCCGGCGTCAAATTGAGCTACAACTGTACATAATGGTCCAGTCTCAATGACAATATGAATGTTTATGATTAGTGATGACCAGGATTAGTCCCAGACGAGGGAACTCTTCAACCGTTAACAGTATAAGTACATGATATTTTTTTTAAAGGCTTTAATTATGTTTAACTTATTATTATTGATTTACAAATAAATATACAAGTTCTAAATTATGTTATTGAATCAAGTGAACAATTTTCCTCATCAAGAAAGAAATATTAATTAAATGTAAGATTTATTTTCCGTCCCTTGCGGTTAGGATGGCTGTTGTTTTTGCGATCTTATCAAGTTACAAGCAAAATCTTAATTATAATTAGTACATTCGCTATTATTTATACTTATAATGAACTTTATTTTATAACAGTGGTACGTGAGACTTTGTTCGAACATTACATTGATTTTTCTAATTCCTGAATCTTCATTTTTTTATCCTAACGGTTATCAAATACCATTAGTATTGCTGCGGATAAGCCGTGAAAACATAACAGACAGTAAGACAAGCAAAATTTCACATTTAAAACACGTATGGATTATAATATAATATATCTTTAAAATTTTAATGAGTTAATCTTGTATATACATATATATATATATTTTTTTTTTTTTCGGAATCTCGGAAACGGCTCCAACGATTTTACTGAAATTCAACATGTAGGGGTTTTGGTTTAATTTTAAGAAAATGTCGTTTTGTCTCTGTTTTCAGGCTCTAAATTTTTTTTAAATTTACGTTGAATACAATCACAGTTTTTCGCTATCAAACATAAAGTCATGGTAGTACATTTGGGGAACAGGCTGTCTAGAGAGGTAAAAATACCTAGGATCGAGCCCCACCTGTCCTATTTTTTTATTTTTTTTACATCATTTTAAAAATTACCGAGCAAGGCTCGGTCAGGTACTTATAATTATATCAGCAATTATTTGATAGCAAGTATTTAAATTCATAATACAACATTTAAGTACATATTGTTATGCCTGTAAAACTCTACATCGTTTTTTAGTATTTTTATGTCGAACCGTGTAGGGCTAGTATAATGTACTCTGTGGGCTAGTGGTTACATGATGTTGTCAACACAAGCATAGAACATGAAGCTAGCAAATCCAAAGGCTAGCTTAGGCTTTAGGATAAGGGATCAGTGCACCCAACGAAAAATGAAGTAGGTATCTTTCTATGAAATAATCTAAGGCAGTTACGTCCATACTAAAATAAAAAAATTAACAGTTTTCTACATGTAACTGAGATATACAATTACAAAACTTTATCACTAAGCGCAACAGACGGACAATAAATTATTTCCGAGTGGATTCTGTGCACCCTAGTAGATAATATCACTTCGATAATTTATATTGATATTATAGTGTAGTGTGCGTACTAGCTAATTACACGTGTAATATAACATATATTAAAAAACATAAAAATAAAAATTGAAAACAACTATAGTAAAATGATATACAAATTAATAGCAATATGAGAACTGTATTTATTAAAACAATATCATGCTATTGTAGGGCTCTTGCTACGTAATTCGTGTAGTTAGCAAATTAATACGTAACGACGGACGAAACGTAATATTAAAAAGGCTAACATTAACAGTTTTAATAATGTACTATCCGTTGTGCCACAATAATACATTAAATTATTTCAATGTTATTTGTCTCTGTCGTTGCTGTAATCATAGACTACTAACAAAAATATAACTGTAATGTCTAAAAAATGTCTCTTATGTCCGTCTATATTTTTTTATGTAGGTCTGTGAAGTAGGGATGTACATGGAGTAGAAAAAATTGATTAATAAATAATCGTTTTTTTTTTCTTTAAAATAAATCGATTTTTTCTCACTATTTGAAAAGCTGCCTTTTATTAGATTAATAATAAAGGCCAATTAAAGTGGACTACTACAAAGAAATAATAACAGATGCGCTATTTGTGAAATTTGATTAAAATGTGTAGTTTGCTACGTTGCTTTCATCCGACAATGCATATCTAATCTTAAAAAACATGAAAAAGAGTAAAAAAGAAAAAGAGAATAATTAAAATAATCGATATTGTAAAAAATTATCGATTATTTCAAAAATCGATTATTTTTTCGCATCGCTACTGTAAAGTAAAATAGTTTGTAATTTTGTATTAGATTTGTATGTAATGAATCGTTTTGTTTTTTAATTTTTGTGGCCTCATTCTAATTACCGTTTGTTTATAAAGTTTGTTCAAAATCTCTTATCTTTTTTTATTCATATCTATACAATTTACAATAATTCTTTATCAATATAACAGGCCTAAACAGAGGTGTTGCACCTCGTATGGATATGTCGAATTAATTCAATTAAATTTGGCAGTGAAGTTAATGAAATGTTGTCACGGTACTTGGTGTCGCAAGTCAAACATAATTCCTACTTCCTAATAGGCTTAGGAATAGGATTATGGTTAGCTTTAGCGACTATACCTTTGGATGAAGAGGTGGTAGCTTGTGAAACCGTGACGACCGCGGCGAATGATGACTACGAGCCTCAGCGTGAAGAAAGGCTGGGTTCCAGAGGCCAGGCAGGACGTAGCGTTCAGAGACCTCGATACTACAGCACGGAATTAGGGATGCGTAGCGGTCTGTTAACAGGTATATGCATATACATTTATGTTCTGTACTGGCTCTTTGGTGCACGTGTGGTATCCGGTTAAGTAGAATAGACCACCCTCTTTCTTATCGAGATGTCGTAAAATACGACTAAGATAAGTTGACGACGGCCCGTCGTAAAATACATAGCCAAATCATGTGGCAACATGTTATAAACATGCCGATGCTGACCCCACTTAGAGTGGGATAAGGGCAGGAGGATGATGACTGGCTCTTTGGTGCAGTTGGTAGTGACCCGGCCTACAGCTCCGCTGGTCGTGGGTTCGATTCCCTTGAAGGACCAACAACTTCTAACAAAATTTGTTGTTTCTTCGAGCCTGGGTGTATATTTGTATTTAAGTATGTATTTAAAATTATATAAGTATGTTATCATCAGTTGTCTGTCACCCATAACACAAGTACTAAGTCCCATATATTTTATTTATATATTTTTATTTAATTGCAATAAGTTTACCTAATTTTTTTTGTCTTTTTTACAGGAGTTCTTACTTCAGAAGATGTACTAGAAACAAGAGCAGCTGCACTTAACCGTACTGCAGCCCGTTTGCAACCAGCTTTGAGGTTTTTTATCACAGCAAGCACTTTGCAAGATGCCCCAGGCAGGGCCAATGTAGTTGGCTTTACTGACACAAGGGAAATGCTAAAACCATTCCATGCACTCAAATATCTGGCAGATAATTTTTTAGAAGAGTATGACTTCTTCTTTTTGGTGTCAGACATATCATTTGTGAACTCCCGGCGTCTGACTGAACTAGTGTCAAAGATAAGTGTCAGCCAGGACATCTATATGGGTACTGTGGCAGACGATGATACACATTACTGTACTTTAGGTGAGCTATTTTATAACATTTTTACATAATTTCATCAATATTAATAATTTTGAATTATCTCCTCAGTTCTTTAATTTTTTAGAGTCTTATAAGATTCTACAATCTATAAATTTATGGGATCATCTTCCTGCCCTTATCCCACTCTAAGTGGGGTCTGCACAAATTATAAACATGCTGTCACATGATTTGGTTACGTATTTTACAACCGGCCGCCTACTTGACGTTAACTTATCTTAGTCGTGTTTTACGACACCTTGTTAAGAAAGAGGGTGGTCTACTACTTAACCAGATACCACACGGTGGGTCAACTTACCTTAGTCGCCTTTTACGACACCTCCGTAAGAAATGAGGTTGGTCTATTCTACTCAGCTGGATACCACACGGCGTGTCGAATTACCTTAGTCGCTTTTTACGACACCTCGGTAAGAAATGAGGTTGGTCTATTCTACTCAGCTGGATACCACACGGCAGGTCGGCTTACCTTAGTCGCCTTTTACTTCACCTCAGTAAGAAATGAGGGTGGTATTATTCTATTCCGCTGGATACCACATGGTGACTATAAATTTTTAATAAATTGGGATGTTCTGTATAAAAAATAATCAATAATATTAATTGCAACACAGTCATTTGAGAAATTATATGGAAAAGTGTTTACTTTTATTTTTGTTTTTTAAACTTAACAATTAGTTCTGTTAATAACTTATTCATTAGAATATTATTGTATTATTTGAAGGAATTACAGAATTTACAGCAAATAAGAATTGTTAGCTTTTTAATTAATAAAATCTCAAGGAAAGCTATTCTTACACCTTCTTGGTTGAACTCAGATAACCTTCAAGCAATTTTTATGCTTAGACCAGTGTTTCCCAAACTTTTTTTGATCCATGCCCCACATTAAAAATTATTTTTCTCCGCTAAGTAACAAACAGAAATTTTAATATTAAAAATTGAATTATTCACTTAAAGAACATAATTAATGGGTTTTAGGAAGAAAAATTGCTTTTTTTGTTAAATTTGCCACTGAAATCTAGCATTGTACTTAATAAATTTTAATATTAAAAATTGAATTGTCCATGTGAAGAACATAAATAATAGGTTTTAGAAAGAATAAATTGCTTCTTTTTTTTAAATTTAACTTTTGTTCATTTTACTTAATTTTTACTTTTTAACTTAACTTTTGTTAACTCGTGTTGAATTGCCCCCTGTTAACCATCAAATTGCCCCCCTGTGGGTCGTGGACCCCACATTGGGAAACACTGGCTTAGACTGTTCTGCATAACTATAAAAGCATACGATATTTTCCAAATGAAAAAAAAAAAATCTCTTACTACTATTTATAATAGATGGTGGCATATTGCTGTCAAACTCAGTACTACGCGCAGTGCACAGCGAACTTGACTGGTGCGTGAGGAACTCTTACTCGCCACATCACCACGAGAACCTCGGCCGCTGTGTACTACACGCTGCGCATCTATCATGCATTAGTCAAGTACAGGTGAGCCTTTTTCAGGTTTGGCTCGGCTTTATTTCCACTTTCTAGCACCAATTAATGAGCAATTCTTGTATGCATAATATAAATTTCAGAAATGACTTCCACGCTTATCATGATATTGAGTATGCAGGGTTTTGAATAGTATAGAAACATCGTTTTATCCGTGTTTGAAATGAAAACTACAAAATCATTTAAATACAAATGTAAGGTTATAACCATTTAAGTAGCAGCCTGTTACTATCCCACTGCTAAGAATAGGCCTCTTCTCTCCGTTTTTGGAGAGAAGGTTTACCACACTGCTCCAGTGCGGATTGGTAGGTTATACATATCTCCAGAATTCTCTAGAGATATGCAGGTTTCCTCACGATATTTTCCTTCACCGAAAAGTGGGTGATACATTGCAATTATCAATTAGACACATACATTTTAACAGAAAAACTTATTGGTGTCTGCCGGGGTTTGAACTCGTGACCCTCTCGAAAGAGTCTCACGGTCACACCGCTGGGCTTTTGTGAGAAAAACTATTGTTGAGAGCCCTTTATTGACGCAGACTTTTCTGCAAACCTATCAAAGGAGTATATCCCACTACACATTATTTATCATATCTCAAGGAGATATAAGGTTGAGATTTTTAGAAATGTATCCAGGCGACTTGACTTGTTTCGGATATTTTTAAAATTAACAAAAAATATTAAATTTCAAATAAAAATTCTTTTAAATTTAGAAAAAACAAATTTTCATTAATCAAATTGTGTTATCATTGACATGATAAAACAATATCTATTGTATGTAATTTTAATGAAAGATTAATAGAAAGATCAATGATATAATTTTTATCTTACAACATATTATAAATCACTACAACAATATACAATTAATAATTATCAGTTTAGCTCACTTAACAAGCATTGAATAATGTTTAATTTATAAAGAATTAATGATACTAAAGTTTTAAATGTATACATTACATTCTATGATGTTAAGGTGCCTTTTGATTAACGCCACATAACATAAATATTTATACCAAATGGTAGCCCAGCGGTAACACCGTGCGACTCTTTTGAAGAGGTCACGGGTTCAAACCTGAGCAGACTTATATATCTAATTGATTGATGATTGCAATTTATCACACGTTTTTCCGTGAAGGAAAACATCGAGACGAAACCTGCATATCTCTAGAGAACTCTGGAGATACCTACCAATCCGCGTTGAAACAGGGTTGTAGGTCTTAAGCTCCAAACATTCTCTCCAAAAAAATCATATATAGTAACAGGCCGCTACTTACTTATACCAAATATGAATAACATTAATTCAAGGAACCTTACCTGAAAACTTATGGGAAATATGCCGTCTTCTGTATCAACCATTGAAAATTAAGTAAGACTTGCCAGACACACAAATTGATTGATTGAATTGACCGCTTTAATCTAGTGCAACCAACAATTCAGTAGAGAAGCGATCCTTGTATATCTAAATTTCTCCGTATCACATATATATACTTTCGCTGACTTTGGGTATGGTCTTAAAAATGCCCAGTGTCCCTCTACAATGGATATTAATGTACCCCTTTCGAAATCTTGAGATTTGTAGATGATCTAGAAATAAATCTCATCGATACGTAGTTCACACTCGGTATATACACTCAAGATACGCAGTCCAATTTGAATTGGTTTTCCAAGTTATTGAAATACATCCGCCCCTGGGTGACACAATGTATTGCTTCGCGATCTTTGGATTTGGTTGATATGGCCACCAGGTAGACATGTTCTCAAATGTGCTATAAGGGGAGACTCAAGTAGCTCAAGATTTACGGGTTACAAGATTTTAAAGCAATTAAAAGTGGTTATGTATTTGTAGGGAGAGAGCTATGCTTCGGTTCGAGTAGATACTGCAGGTGCCGGCATAGGCGGCGTACTGACACCGGCGCTAGCTGACGCTGTGGTGGTGCAACCAGCAGTTGAGCCGAGCCACTTTCATCAACTTCTCGCATATGTCTCACGGGTATTAATTCAAACTATTCAAATCATTTGATACATATAAATATTCTTAATATATTCAAACTCAAACTCAAAATTTTCTTTATTCTAATAAACTTGTAAACAAGTGCTTTTGAATCGTCAACTCTACTTCTGGTTCAGACAGCTGTCTGAACCAGAAGTAGAGTTCCTACTGAGAAGAGCCAGCAAGAAACTCGGCGGTTGCTCTTTTCAACATAATACTTATAACTAGTTACATTAAGTCATAACTATTTTGTAGAGGGTCGGACAGTAGCTATATCCACGCATTCTTATCGTCTAAATAAACCTCAACAGTATAGTAGGCTTTTTGTATCAGCCTCTCTTTAATAGTGTTTTTGAACTGCTGCATTGGTAAATTTAATTTGGCACAGGTATATCTAGAACGTGCACAGGCGAGCATAGCCTTGGAGAGAGGACAAGCTGCTCTTAGCGCCCGGCGTCACCCACGAGGCTATCACAATTATTCTTGGCCCGTTGCACTGCGAGATGATGCGGGACTCGCGCCCCCCAGACCACCCTCGAGGTAAAGTAAACTAACAATAAAGTAAAATTTCGCATTCCATACTACACCAGTCTACAGAAAGGTTTAAATTAAGTGTAAGAAATGTGCTCATAAAAGTAACGGCCTGTTACTATCCCACTGCTGAGAATAGGCCTCTTCTCTCCGTTTTTTGGAGAGAAGGATTGGAGCTAAGACCTACCACGCTGCTCCAATGCGGATTGGTAGGTTACACATATCTCCAGAATTCTCTAGAGATCCTCGAAAGAGTCGCACGGTGTTACCGCTGGGCTACCACAGCTTCATACTTAAAGCATATTAAAAAATGGAACATTTTTGGATGATAAAAATGGTTGTTTTTCTCGGTAAGAGCAACATTCCAAACTACTTGTAGATTCATTAGTCATATTGATCCTTGACAATTCAGCAGCAGGGGGTCTTCTCGCATACCCTTGAGGGGTAGGCGGGGTACGGGCCTTGAGGCGAACCTCTTTGCCCATGCTGGTTCTCGCAGGCTTTGTGGCCTGGACTGTGTTTGGGCCGTAGGCCCAGGTCACCTAGGTGACCTACGGGATTTGGGTTGACAATTCAAAAGTCCTTGAAGATTGTATTTGAGGTTGATAATAGATGGCGCTTTTCAATGTCATCTCATTCTTGTTGAAATAACAAGATTTATGATACCCCAGTGTATAAGAAATAACTGAATAAGGAATGGTTGTAGCCTACAAGTATATGTTACCCCTGTGTATAAGAAATAATTGTGCCAAATTTAATTGATATTGGTTCAGCGGTTTCGCTATGAAAGAGTAACAAACATACGTCCATACTCACAGTATTGCATTTATAATATTAGTAGGATTTATAGAGATTATACCTGTTCGAAGGTTTGATCATCTGCGGTGGACGCGGTTTAATGCGACGCACGCCTTTATGCCAGACGACCATCTTGTCGTGGCGCCACTAGCAGGCGCTTACAAGGAGGCCGTACGCGTGAGTGAATTAACAATATTTTTGTCGTATTCCGACCAAAAGATTTAAAAAAAAATTCCTCGTCTGGAGCCAATGCTCGCAGCAGTATTAGGTCATGCATATTATAAACATTCATTGTCATCAGAAAATCGGACAAATTTAATTTGCAAGATTGACATACAAACATACACACAAGACAAGTTAAATAAAACCTTTAAAAAACTAACTACCGACTTAGTTGTATTTACTACTAAGTAGGTAATTAATTAGCTAATAATAATAATAACTAACTTAACTAAAGTTTTTTATACTATTAATAGTATTTCTTTGATTTTTAAAAATTAGATGTAACTTTGTACTATCTGCAACACTAGATTAGCACTGCATTTTTAACTTTGTCTTAAAGTCCAGGTATCTCCTAATGAAGCTTGATTTTCGAGATTGTGCTAGTGAATATGTGTAGTGCTAATTTATGGGGTGGTGGTTTATAGTGCTGCGTTTTTATGAATCCTGCTTGTATCTGGTATGACAACATATAGTTCACTTTACATTTAGCATTACATATATTCTCTTTAACCACAGTTTATAGCAATGTTATTATATTCTATTATGAATTTTTGCAAAGTAACGTATAATTCTACAAATTATTTAAGTTAATAAAGATAAGTACTTGCTACATCCTCCTGCCTTTATCCCACTCGTAAGTGGGGTCGGCAAATGTTATAGACATGATTTGGCTTCTTATTTTACGACCGGACCCTTGTCTGGCCTCAACTTACCTTAGTCGTATTTTACGACACTTCGTTGAGAAATGAGGGTACATTTGTTCAGTCGGATACCACACGGCGGGTCGTCTTACCTTAGTCGCCTTCTACGACACCTCGGTAAGAAATGAGGGTGAGGGAGATAGATTTATCCTTTGAAATATCTACCATAAAATATTTATATTTTTGTTTTTGGTTTTAGCTGATATTGGACGAAGTGCGTGCTTGGGCGGCGAATAAATGGAGTGCGGTAGCCGAAGCTGATGATTCTGGTCCTGTGACCAAAATATCACCCAAAGATATATCACTAGAAGAAGGTGCATGGTGTTGGGATCCTCCAGTAGCTTTAAGGTACAGGCTGCTACTGAGATTACCCACTCGTCAGGTGAGCCAGTAATTCATATAAATAGTTCTCATACAGCCTTAGTAATTTCTTTTCATTGGTTATCATGCAATATAATTAGGTTCATTTAATAAAAACTGTAATAAAATATTGAAGTTTTCATTCTTCCCTTTTGCATATAATCTTTAACTACGACTATTATGTTGCTTTCAAACCAATGTGATCAATAAATTTCCAGCGATTAAGTTCATTAATAAACATTTAACAACTGTATGACTATTGTCTATAAGCTGTGAAAAATTTTAGTGTTTAATGTGACACTTGCGAACCGTCGTCGAGATTCTGAAATGCGGAAAGATGATAGCAAAAGCATTACTAGCGTCGAAAAACGTTCTAAGGGGCCCCTATATCTTTCTATGGGTCACATAAGAAAAACTCAGATTTACTCAGCAGGCGATGGAACGAGCTATGCTTGGAGTATCTCTACGTGACCAGAAATAAGAAAATTCGTAGAAGAACCAAAGTCACCGACATAGCTCGTCGTGTCGCCAAGCTGAAGTGGCAATAGGCGGGGCACTTACCCGATAGGCCTTAGGGTCCTAAGGTGCTGGAATAATTTATTTCCTTAATGTTGCGTATTCTTTACTTTTTCTATAAATATTGGTAGGCAGACGGCTCAACGGGGGGTCGTGGTGCACTGGTTCAGGTAGAAGCTGCCCGTGCTCTAGGCGCGGCCCGGCTTGCTCCCGCTCGTTACGTCACTGAGAGCGCACGTGTTTCGCTCGTGCTCCCTCTCCCCGTGGAGCACGCGGCGGCATCGGCGGAGTTCCTCCACAGATACAACACTGTCTGCTTACAGAGAGACACAAACACTGCCCTAGTTATTGTAAGTATGGTACTGTTTACTTACTAATACCTTTCTATATAATGGGTACCACAATTCCCGCTACAAAATTCACTTCTCTTGAATAAGGAACACAGAATGAATGTCACTGAAACGTTTTATCAATAGGAAGACTCCACCGGAATTAACAACGGCACTGTGGTGTCACCATTTTATTCAAAAGGGCGCGATACTCTTGTTTCATGACTGTGTTGCTATAAAATACAAAGTGGAAGTCATTGCCGGCAACAGTACACAGTATAATGATAGAAGGAATTGGAAGAGATTGCTCTTAGCCAGGGATGAGCAACACGTGGTCCGTTAAACATGTTTCACGACTTTCTCCCATCAATATTTTGTTATTGTTCGGATGGTTGGTAAATAAACACTAAGTAGTTGGCGAATATATTTAATCCCGTATTATACACAAGCGCCTGAACAATGTGTGGCGCAAGGAACGACTAACTTTAGTAACTTATGTATTCAACTTATATTATGTCCCAGTTATTTAATTATTTATAATAAAATGGAAGTACATGATAAACTGAAATCTTTACTTTTTTCTAATTTTTCATTCCAATGTTTGTTAAAAAAGTTTTAAGTTGTAAATTAATGTTAAGTATTATGCCTTATTTTAAAATATAATTTCGCCCGTTGTTGTAAAAGGTTGCTCACCCCCTGCTCTTAGCAATAAGAACGCTTTTGCCAGCCTTAGGTGTTTTTACTTAAATTACTTCCTCTACGTACATTTTACGAACGAATTTTATATATCTATCTAATCGTGTATCGTAACTCAATCATACTTCATACTACATAAATAAATGCGAAGGACTGTCTGTCTGTCTGATATTAACACTTAGTATTAATAACCCTTTTTGTACATATTTTCTGCAAGATAGGTCTTTATCAGAAAATCCTTTGCAATAATTTATTCAAATTTGTCGATTAAAAGATTAACGAGCTTTCTAAAATACTAAAGTACAAAAATTTGTTGTAGATAGTGTTAGTGATTATATAGATAGATAGTGTGTTAATTAATAATTGCTAATTTTTATTATGTATTACGGTAAAGGAAAACTGCATATCTCTAGACAACTCTGGAGATACTATCCACATTGAAGCAGCGTGGTAGATCTTAGCTCCAACCCTTCTGTCCAAAAATGGATAGAAGCCTACATCCTGGGATAGTTACAGCCTGTTACTTACCTTTTTTACTTTGAGGCTGATACAAAAAGCCTAAGTATACTGTTGAGGATTATTTAGGCGATAAGAATGGCGTCTACTGTCTGACCCTGTACAAGATAGTAATGAATTAATGTAACTAGTTGTAAGTATTATGTTGAAAAGAGTAACCGCCGAGTTTCTTGCTGGCTCTTCTCGGTGGGAACAGCTTTCCGAACCAGCAGTAGAATTGACGATTCAAAAGCACTTGTTTACAAGTTTATTTGAATAAAAAAAAACTGAATTCGAATGTACTTGTATCTTTTCTATTTGTCAGGTGATAATACCAAGAATAGAGCTGCCGTCTAAAGCGAGCAACTCAACTTTGCAAACAATACGCAAAACTGATAACTCTACGTTAAAAGTGATGCGCGATACAGTACGAAACCTCACCGATAAATACCGGAACACCCAAATAGACATCATGGAAGCACCAGAAGTTCCGGTTCCGTGGGGTGAAGGAAGGATCTGGAGTGAAGTGGAGATACAGAAACGCAGTCAGAGGATCGCGCTCACTACCGCTCTACCAAAGCTAGGGCGCAACGCGTTATGCTTGCTGGCTCTACCTTACATGGAGTTCACTGAGGACTTTTTGAATAGAGTAAGTATTTATTTCATTTTAGACTATAAAAATTCAAAAAAAAATCAAAATTCATGTATTCTTACAAAATTCTTCCTTACTATAAAAAGGTTGAGTAAGTCCCGCTCTTCCATATCTTAATAGTAGATTACAATAAAGAATCAATGAGTGTGTGTATGTTTGTGTTTGTATGTAGAACAAACCAAGGAGACATTATTTATTTATTTATTTATTAGGTCCGCCAACAGAGTATACATTTTTAATCAACGTAATTATTAATATACATTTTAAAAGAGTAATGCTACCCTATTTTTATAAGTGGACACAAAAAAAAACATTAATAAATTGACAACATATTAGAAAATCAAATGTCAAATAATATATACGAATATGTCATTACAATAGTCAGAAATTAATGTCAAAATAGCAAGTAACAATGATAAATAACAATAATAATTAGACTTACAATAATAATGAAAATAAATTAAGATTAAATAAGGACAGGAGAATAAATGATGATATTATGTTCAAAATTTCGCTTCGGGAAAATTTTTGAGACACAGAGATTTCCACGCGGAAGAAACCGCTATTACAAAAATTTTCTGACACAGAGATTCCCACGCGGGAGAAGCCGCTGGCACAAAAAATTTGTGACAGAGATTTGCACGCTGGAGAAGCCGCTATTATAAAAATTTTCTGACACAGAGATTCCCACGCGGGAGAAGCCGCTGGCACAAAAAATTTGTGACAGAGATTTGCACGCTGGAGAAGCCGCTATTACAAAAATTTTCTGACACAGAGATTCCCACGCGGGAAAAGCCGCTGGCACAAAAAATTTGTGACATAGAGGTTTCCACGCTGGAGAAGCCGCTATTACAAAAAAATTGTGACACAGAGATTTCCACGTGGGAGAAGCCGCTATTACAAAAATTTTGTGACAGAGATTCCCACATGGGACAAGCCGCTGGCACAGCTAGTGTTTATATAATTAGTATTTATCTGCCAGGTCCGAATGAACACAATAGGCGGCGAGCAGTGGTTCTTGCCGTTACCTTTCACCCGGTACGCCCAGTTCGCGAACCCCCTGTTTGTGGACGCGGCCGGCGCTAAGCCGACGCAAAATACCGGCCGATTTCCAACGAGATCGGCCCCGCTTATCATCTCCTTCTACAAACAGGATTACGTCACAGGTGACTATTTACTCAAATCAAAATAATCTTTATTCAAATAAGCTCTTTGAATTACTTTTATTTGCCTGATGATTGTCCCGATTATAGACGAATATACGATCAACGATCATCGCCGATACTAAACTGCATTGCAGGTATTAAGTGAAGTGACGGGTACCAATATTTCCAAATAACTATATAATTTATAGAATAAGGGGTTACTTTGCGGAGGTCCATAATACAAAAGTAATAAGAATATTATTTTGCTATAATCCGTGATTAATAATTATATAAAAAAATTGTTCATAGGAGTTTCTTATTATAAATTATTTCAGGTTACGAAACCTGGCGCAAATATGGCGGCGGTAAAGATGTGGAACCGGCGGATGTATTGGCGGCAACACCGCTGCGCTGCATACGGGCACCCGAGCCCGCACTGCTCCTACCGCCTCGCCCTACGCCGTGCAGCCCCTGTAATCCCGTGCCGCCACCACAGAACGCCACCACTGACCCCATAGCCGAGGCTCATTTCGCGTGCCTTTTAAGAGAACGCGATCGAGAATTCACCAACATCCACCTGGGTGCGAGGCACGCACTCGCCAAACTCCTGTTGCAAACGCAAGCAGAACTCGACTCAAATTAATTGAATAAATAGTTATTTAAAAGTACTTTTATTTCATTTAAACTATCGTGAGTAGTATTCATAGTTATTGTATTGAACCGGCTATACTCACGTCTTATACTATCGGGTTAGCCCGACTAGTTTCGAACCCATCCGGGGCACTTATTCATGAGCTCTTTACACGACGTTATCGCGGCGGGAACTGCGTCCAGCAGCCGAACCCGATAGAATAAGACGTGAGTATAGCCGGTTCTATACAATAACTACTTTTATTTCCTATCATTCGTAGTTTGTAGTAGTATTTGCGTAGCGTGTTGGCAATGCCTTTTCTCTCCAAAATGAAGGCTATGCCAAGCGGAAGGATATCATCTTCCTGCCTTTATCCCACTCTAAGTGGAGTTGGTACAACAAGTTATAAACATGCTGTCACGTGATTTGGCTACGTTTTCACGACCGGCCGCCTGCCTGACGTCAACTTACCTCTGTCGTATTTTACGACACTTCGATAAGAAGGTGGCGGAAGGATACATATAAACTCATGGAACTCATATAAACGTTTATTCATTATTGTCGGTAATCTTGGGTCTAATGAGACTCGGATGAAAAGGGAGTAAATAGCAAAAGAGAGCAAGTTTATTCTGTATAAAGCAATATAGGGTATATTGCTTTATATAACACTATTGTTGATTTTTAATTAAAAAGCAAAATTTAAATTTACGATTGATTAAACGATTGATTGATTAATTGCAGATTCAAGAATCCTCAGATCCAAGATTAAGAGTAATTTTTTATTTTAATATGATTGTCACATGATGTTATTTATAGTTATGATTTGAGATATCTTTACATTTACAGTGCTAATAAAAGATATAATAGTATGTGTAATGAATGAAAGAATAACAGCAATATTAAAAGACTGTACTATAAAACTGAAAGTAAATATTTATGTAATTTATAAATCACTTAAAATGTGCAACTGTTTATATCTAACAGAAATTAAATAACAAACAATATTTCTCCTTCATACTAAATAATAAAAAGCAATAATAAAAAGCAATTTTTCTAAAAGTGAACCCATTTACTCTTTCTTAACAAATCAATGCATAATGACACAGACAACATTTTTTTTATATTATAGAACAACTATTCATATAGATTCAAATACAACCTTGTTCATAAGAGGTTCTATTTGAATAGTAACAATTTTTAATTTTTTAAAATTATTTTCAGAGATGGAATAGCACTAGACTAAGTGCAACTAAAGGAAGGTAACTAATACTCAAGTGAAGCCTGAATTTATGAAGCTAAGTTAGATTCCCGTAATTTCAGCCACAGATGTAAGCGTGCACTCAAACATCAGTAGCCAAAAGCGACTGGGAAAAGAATTAAGGTTTTACATGTATTGCAGGTGCCAAATACCGGCTCTTTGCCAACCGCAACACATTACCATTACAAAAAAAAATGTAAAAATTAATGGATTGAATGAAATTAATGGATTAATTTTACAGGAGGGCAGTCCGACAGCTGGCCTCGTGACTCCACGAGCTACGCTGGTCTGGCCTCGCTGCTGCCAATGGAGACGTGCCGCTGCCCCTCACCCCAGGCCGGCCCGTCCGGCTATGCCGCAGCTGCTGTCGCTCCGCCGTCGCCTCGAGCGCTCGAACAGCGCCAGGCCGAACAGTAGCGTCAACCACCAGGACCTCTGTAATTTGAGAAAATGCATTTGAGGTAACTAATACTCAAGTGAAATGCTGGTCTCGTGACTCCACGAGCTACGCTGGTCTGGCCTCGCTGCTGCCAATGGAGACGTGCCGCCGCCCCTCACCCCAGGCCGACCCGTCCGGCTATGCCGCAGCTGCTGTCGCTCCGCCGTCGCCTCGAGCGCTCGAACAGCGCCAGGCCGAACAGTAGCGTCAACCACCAGGACCTCTGTAATTTGAGAAAATGCATTTGAGGTAACTAATACTCAAGTGAAGTCTGAATTTATGAAGCTAAGTTAGATTCCCGTAATTTCAGCCACAGATGTAAGCGTGCACTCAAACATCAGTAGCCAAAAGCGACTGGGAAAAGAATTAAGGTTTTACATGTATTGCAGGTGCCAAATACCGGCTCTTTGCCAACCGCAACACATAACCATTACAAAAAAAAAATGTAAAAATTAATGGATTGAATGAAATTAATGGATTAATTTTACAGGAGGGCAGTCCGACAGCTGGCCTCGTGACTCCACGAGCTACGCTGGTCTGGCCTCGCTGCCGCCAATGGAGACGTGCCGCCGCCCCTCACCCCAGGCCGGCCCGTCCGGCTATGCCGCAGCTGCTGTCGCTCCGCCGTCGCCTCGAGCGCTCGAACAGCGCCAGGCCGAACAGTAGCGTCAACCACCAGGACCTCTGTAATTTGAGAAAATGCATTTGAGGTAACTAATACTCAAGTGAAGTCTGAATTTATGAAGCTAAGTTAGATTCCCGTAATTTCAGCCACAGATGTAAGCGTGCACTCAAACATCAGTAGCCAAAAGCGACTGGGAAAAGAATTAAGGTTTTACATGTATTGCAGGTGCCAAATACCGGCTCTTTGCCAACCGCAACACATAACCATTACAAAAAAAAAATGTAAAAATTAATGGATTGAATGAAATTAATGGATTAATTTTACAGGAGGGCAGTCCGACAGCTGGCCTCGTGACTCCACGAGCTACGCTGGTCTGGCCTCGCTGCTGCCAATGGAGACGTGCCGCCGCCCCTCACCCCAGGCCGACCCGTCCGGCTATGCCGCAGCTGCTGTCGCTCCGCCGTCGCCTCGAGCGCTCGAACAGCGCCAGGCCGAACAGTAGCGTCAACCACCAGGACCTCTGTAATTTGAGAAAATGCATTTGAGGTAACTAATACTCAAGTGAAGTCTGAATTTATGAAGCTAAGTTAGATTCCCGTAATTTCAGCCACAGATGTAAGCGTGCACTCAAACATCAGTAGCCAAAAGCGACTGGGAAAAGAATTAAGGTTTTACATGTATTGCAGGTGCCAAATACCGGCTCTTTGCCAACCGCAACACATTACCATTACAAAAAAAAATGTAAAAATTAATGGATTGAATAAAATTAATGGATTAATTTTACAGGAGGGCAGTCCGACAGCTGGCCTCGTGACTCCACGAGCTACGCTGGTCTGGCCTCGCTGCTGCCAATGGAGACGTGCCGCCGCCCCTCACCCCAGGCCGGCCCGTCCGGCTATGCCGCAGCTGCTGTCGCTCCGCCGTCGCCTCGAGCGCTCGAACAGCGCCAGGCCGAACAGTAGCGTCAACCACCAGGACCTCTGTAATTTTAGAAAATGCATTTGAGGTAACTAATACTCAAGTGAAGTCTGAATTTATGAAGCTAAGTTAGATTCCCGTAATTTCAGCCACAGATGTAAGCGTGCACTCAAACATCAGTAGCCAAAAGCGACTGGGAAAAGAATTAAGGTTTTACATGTATTGCAGGTGCCAAATACCGGCTCTTTGCCAACCGCAACACATTACCATTACAAAAAAAAAATGTAAAAATTAATGGATTGAATGAAATTAATGGATTAATTTTACAGGAGGGCAGTCCGACAGCTGGTCTCGTGACTCCACGAGCTACGCTGGTCTGGCCTCGCTGCTGCCAATGGAGACGTGCCGCCGCCCCTCACCCCAGGCCGGCCCGTCCGGCTATGCCGCAGCTGCTGTCGCTCCGCCGTCGCCTCGAGCGCTCGAACAGCGCCAGGCCGAACAGTAGCGTCAACCACCAGGACCTCTGTAATTTGAGAAAATGCATTTGAGGTAACTAATACTCAAGTGAAGTCTGAATTTATGAAGCTAAGTTAGATTCCCGTAATTTCAGCCACAGATGTAAGCGTGCACTCAAACATCAGTAGCCAAAAGCGACTGGGAAAAGAATTAAGGTTTTACATGTATTGCAGGTGCCAAATACCGGCTCTTTGCCAACCGCAACACATTACCATTACAAAAAAAAAATGTAAAAATTAATGGATTGAATGAAATTAATGGATTAATTTTACAGGAGGGCAGTCCGACAGCTGGCCTCGTGACTCCACGAGCTACGCTGGTCTGGCCTCGCTGCTGCCAATGGAGACGTGCCGCCGCCCCTCACCCCAGGCCGGCCCGTCCGGCTATGCCGCAGCTGCTGTCGCTCCGCCGTCGCCTCGAGCGCTCGAACAGCGCCAGGCCGAACAGTAGCGTCAACCACCAGAACCTCTGTAATTTGAGAAAATGCATTTGAGGTAACTAATACTCAAGTGAAGTCTGAATTTATGAAGCTAAGTTAGATTCCCGTAATTTCAGCCACAGATGTAAGCGTGCACTCAAACATCAGTAGCCAAAAGCGACTGGGAAAAGAATTAAGGTTTTACATGTATTGCAGGTGCCAAATACCGGCTCTTTGCCAACCGCAACACATAACCATTACAAAAAAAAATGTAAAAATTAATGGATTGAATGAAATTAATGGATTAATTTTACAGGAGGGCAGTCCGACAGCTGGTCTCGTGACTCCACGAGCTACGCTGGTCTGGACTCGCTGCTGCCAATGGAGACGTGCCGCCGCCCCTCACCCCAGGCCGGCCCGTCCGGCTATGCCGCAGCTGCTGTCGCTCCGCCGTCGCCTCGAGCGCTCGAACAGCGCCAGGCCGAACAGTAGCGTCAACCACCAGGACCTCTGTAATTTTAGAAAATGCATTTGAGGTAACTAATACTCAAGTGAAGTCTGAATTTATGAAGCTAAGTTAGATTCCCGTAATTTCAGCCACAGATGTAAGCGTGCACTCAAACATCAGTAGCCAAAAGCGACTGGGAAAAGAATTAAGGTTTTACATGTATTGCAGGTGCCAAATACCGGCTCTTTGCCAACCGCAACACATTACCATTACAAAAAAAAAATGTAAAAATTAATGGATTGAATGAAATTAATGGATTAATTTTACAGGAGGGCAGTCCGACAGCTGGCCTCGTGACTCCACGAGCTACGCTGGTCTGGCCTCGCTGCTGCCAATGGAGACGTGCCGCCGCCCCTCACCCCAGGCCGGCCCGTCCGGCTATGCCGCAGCTGCTGTCGCTCCGCCGTCGCCTCGAGCGCTCGAACAGCGCCAGGCCGAACAGTAGCGTCAACCACCAGGACCTCTGTAATTTGAGAAAATGCATTTGAGGTAACTAATACTCAAGTGAAGTCTGAATTTATGAAGCTAAGTTAGATTCCCGTAATTTCAGCCACAGATGTAAGCGTGCACTCAAACATCAGTAGCCAAAAGCGACTGGGAAAAGAATTAAGGTTTTACATGTATTGCAGGTGCCAAATACCGGCTCTTTGCCAACCGCAACACATAACCATTACAAAAAAAATTGTAAAAATTAATGACGTACGAATTACCAAAACTGCGCAATTTCAGAAATCAGTACGACACCTTTATAATGGCTAGCCCGTTAATAAAACGTCTTACAAAGTAGCGCGCTTTTGAAGCTAATGTATATTTACTATACTATAATCTATATTTACCTAAGCTATGATTAAAACAGAGTAATTATGCAAAAGTAATAATAAAATTATTTTGCTATAATCGGCGATGAAGTAAAATAGAAAATGTATATAATGCTAAATGTAGAGTGGTTATCATACCTGATACATGCAGGATTCGTAAAAAACACATGCACAAACCTCCACCACCGCCACCACCATACACAAGCACTATATACATTCACTATCACAAACTCAACAACTCAAATGTTTGAATTTCAACAAACATTCTCGGATAAAATGTGAGTAGTTATCCAAAACTTAATAACAAATAAACTATACTTTTGCACTATTTAATACGAAGAAAATTGAAACGTACTGACTCACCTGAAACGTTCGTTATACGTAATATATAACTGTAATCACTTTTTACTTACGCAAAAATATATAAACCAACAAATGATTTTTAATTAAAATTAGACAATTCCATAAACTTCTTGTTAACGCACACTATATACAATAACACGATATAATAGGAATACCACAATTCCCGTTCCGAGATGCACTTCTCTTGAATGACGAACAAGGACTGAATGTCACTGAAACGTTTTATCGGTATATATAGTAAGACTCCACCGGAAACAATAACGGCACAGTGTTGCCCCTATTTAATCAAAAAGGGCGCGATTAGGGTTGCCACCTTTTTTTTGAAGAAAAATACTATTTTTCTTTTTAAATCAAAAAAATATAGTACTTTTAGGAAATTCAGGAAAAAAATAGGAACATCTATTTTCAATCATTATTTATTTTTCCATGATTATTTTTTATTACTTTTCGCTGGATAATGACACGGAGTTTGAGCTACTAACTAACTAAGCCCCGTAAATACATGAATGAGTTTCGTTCCTACATTCCCTATGCAGGGCTGCGGGTGCGTTCCATTCACAGTTAATTAAAAAAAGCACGACAATTGCAATTAGCGATAAAAATATAGTATTTTTCGTGCTATATTCTTTTTCTATAATATATAGTACAATTTAAGCTAGTGTTTTTCAATTTATATATACATTTATTAAAGCAGGGACCTCGAAGCATATAGCATTATAGTATATCCTTAGTGTTTTTATTGAACTGTAATAATATTGGGAAGTTTTATTTTTTAATTTTAAAATATAAGTAAAAATAAAACTAAAATAATAAAAATAAAACTTTTCCTTCTATAGTAATATTTATTGTGTATGCTTTATTGAAGTGTTGTATATCATATGTCATACCCAATATCAGTTATATTCTATGTTTTAGGTGGTTATTTCTGAATAGTTTTTATTCTTTCTGCGACAGACAATATGGATTACAGACATACTTTAATTATTTAACAGAAAGTTATTTGTTCAAGATACTTTAACATACTATCCCATTTAGTTATGCACATTTCAACTAGATTTTTTGTCTGAGTAACTGTGTCTGGTCAAGGCACTGCTACTGTTGTTGCAATGAATTCATTAATATCTGATACAATGGCTGATATTCTTCAAGTGAGTTAAAATGTTTCAAATATAAATCATTTTTGTTTGTAAACACAAAAATTGGCATGTGTATGTTTAAAGTAACGGCCTGTTATCCACCCCAGCAGTGGGAACCATAAGCTTCCTCTATCCGTTTTTTGGAGAGAAGTATTGTAGCAAAGACCTACCATCGCGTTGCTCCAATGCGGATTAGTAGGTTACGCATATCCCTAGAATTCGCTAGAAGTATGCGGATTTCCTTACCATATTTTCCTTCACCGAAAAGCGTGTCATAAATTGCAATTGTCAATTAGACATGTGCCTGCGCGGGGTATAAACCCATGATCGTCTTTACAGAGTCGAACGGCCTCACCGCTGAGCTATCCATAGCTTGTTCCATATTTATTAAAATGTATTTGCAATAATTTTCAGATGAACCTGGTCATAGCCAAAGAGAGTACTCATTGGGATGACGTCTAAGGGCTATATGCTGTTGATGCTGTTGATGCTTTATGGGATGAAGCACATGATTAGGTCAATTGATTTGACTAGATGAAGGCAAGTAAATATTTGATGTAAAGTATGTCAGTCTGTCCATTTCACTTTCTATTAAAACTGAAGCTTATATGTCTAATGGGCTAACTGCCTAATCCGTTTGAGATATAACAAAAAATGTTTGGTACAATTTTTCCTCTATTATAGTGATGCAAAAAAGTGTGTGATATAAGAATAGCTTAAAAGACATATTAGTGATGATCATTGGAACTTTGTCACATACAATACAGTATTTGGAAAGCATAATATTTTTAGCCTGGTACTGCTAACAGTACAAAATCAAAGATATTTAACATAACACAAAGATTGTCACAGATACCCCTTATATTTTATTATTAAAAAAACAAAATTCATAATTATAGTCTCTATTCTATACTTAAAATATAACTGTAGACAAAGTTATAGACACGAAAAAAATATTTTCCAGACACTATTTAAGACCAGTAGAAGCTAAAAATATATTTTTAAAATTTAAAATCTCTGTTATTTGTCAATGCATCATTCTCCTACCCTTATCCCACTCTAAATGGGGTAGGCACAACATGTTTTAAACATGTTATCACATGATTTGGTATCTTACGACCGGTCGCCTGCCCGACGTCAACTTACCTTAATCGGTTTTCGCGACACCTCGGTAAGAAATGAGGGTGGTCTATTCTACTCAGGGGATATCAATGCCAAGATTGTCTGTAAGACTACCTTTGCAAACTAATGTTCTATCTATACATTATTAAAGAATAACTTATTTATTACAGGTTAAATATGCTGCGAACTCTTCCGCCGGGAAGTGTCCACGAGCCCGATGATGCAGATGAACATATATGAAGAGCTTCAGTCGAATCATAATTATTTAGCCTCATTTATTGACATTAGTAATAACATTTTCACAGCGCGAATGCTTTTATTCACTAACAATTTATTTTGCCGCCTGAACCATTCGGAATTTTGGAATAAGGCTGTAAAAGTCCGCTTCAATGCTAGAGGACTCAAGAGAAGGTTGTGTCTTCAAAATAGTATTCATATTAGTATAATTGACAAACATTATGAAGTTTGAAACTTCTTAACTAGGACCCAATGGATTTTTTGTCAAATCCGTGGATAAGGGGGCTCTAGCACACTAGAACGGATCATAATTTGGTTTCATTGTTTAAAACATGATTGGTTAATATTATTGTTTGATAGTTATAGTACCTTGTATTCCATCAGAAATATTTTCCAGACCCAAGCCATATCATATTACCGGTTCAGTATATTGATATATCGGTCATGTGCAGCAATAGCGGTACAACTCAAAAACTTATATTTTGAGATGAATGGGTTTAAAATTTTCATTACTCAGGAAAATGAATAACAATTGCTTAGTTGCTAGTTTAATTGTTAGTTTGCTTAAACGACGGGCTTATAATGAAATATGAGTTCTGCCTGTATTGCTGCTAAAAATTGTGTATTTTAACATTTACACCATTTATTCCTATTTAAAACACGTGTTTTTACTTGTGTAGCAAAACTAAAAACCTGAGCAATCCTGGGAGTAATATATTTTCAAAACAGGATTATTTAAATTGTGAAATTTTTATAATTACGCTATTGTCTAATAAAACTGAAAGATTTGATCTAGTTAAAATTATATTATCCATCACAAAAACTTATATCTTTGGAATGGCATTATATGGCATGTAAAGTGTTAATTAGTCAAAAATGTATATAACTTAAAAAACTATAATTCCTGGTTAACTTGCATTAATCATAAATATGATTTGTTAAAAGTTTTTTGCATAATCGTAATCATAATGCGAGTTAGACAACGGTGTATCAATTAAGGAGAATTCACAGTACTGCAGATACTTGGAAAACGATAATGGAAATGGAAAATTTTATCGCAAGTAAAGTTATAGAACTATGATACATGAGGCAAAAGTAACTAACTAATATTACTATTATTAACATTTAAAAATTGATTCAAAATTTTTATTATTTTACTATATATACTCCATAAGTATAGAAACATAACAAGATGTAAACAAACAAAACCATGTGATTCAGGAGTGACAAATATGTCATAACAATAATATTATTAACAAATGAAAAAATTGGGATTCAACTGCAGTTGTCAAAAGAATATCTCTAATATTTATAAATGTAATTTTCATAAATTGATTGGTATTTTCTAAAATTAAATATTTATACCTTTAGTATAGCAAAACAGCAATATATAATTTAATAAAATTCAGCAGATACAAATTAGCCAAGTAAACTACCTAAAATGGTAATTGGATTAACCAACGCAACATAATATCAATATTCTACGAGCTTCACTCTGTGATACTTAAATGTGTAGTAATTTAGTGTATTTAATATTATCCATCGTTTTCTTTAAAAATTTTATAATTCTTATTTATTGTTTCAAAGTTTGTAAAAATTATTGATAGCAATCACGCCATAATAAAGTGGTGCGAATACTATCAATAATTTTAAATTCTTTAAAAGAATTAAAAATTATATTAAATGTTAGTATAATGTGTTGTAATAAAAAAGGTACTTTATAGTAGGCAGATAATGCCTACTATAAACTACCTGTTTTGACATGTTTACATTTAGTTAAATACTTAACCCATGGAGTATAGTTCCTCATGATGTTTTCTTTCATCGAAGAGCTTGGTATCAATTGGCACATTAATTATGGCAAAATTTCACAATTTAATTCTTATTTTATATGTATAAATCCAAAGTGTTAACTGGTTTGATGGAAAATATTATACTTAGAGATAAAAACCACTAATATTCTATAAAAATACTACCAATATATCTAAAAAAGACTAATATTTATAATTTACCATCAAGTATACTCCTTTTAAGTATAATGTTTTTTCCTAAATACTAAAACGGTAAAAACGAAAGCATCTATTGTTTCAAATACTAATCTTGTAAATTTGTTTTCGAGTGAATACTTATAATTAATTATATTTAATAATAATATATAATAATTTAAATTACAATTCCTATATTTTCAAGATACATGATCGCCGATTCTGTTTCCTATTTAAAAATAGTAATCATTTTTGAAGTTGCACTTTTAGCGTGTTTAGGAAAAAACTTTTTTTTCTAAGAAGCATGCACATAGAAATGTAAAACGGCTGTTGAATATAAATTTTTTTATTACAGTAAAAGTCTATTAAAGAATTTCCTTAAATATTTTGTTTTATTAAAATCTAAAAATCATTATTAATATGTTACAGGAAAACCGGTTATCCAAATAATCGGTAAGAGTAAAATGCGAATCGATAAAACTTTGACATCACTAGTTACGGTTTTAGCGCACCAAGTACATCACTAATTTTACTACGATTTTACGTCATACGTTATATATATTACTACTCCATATGTGAGAAAGAGTCAGAGCTGAGACTAAATCCGTTTTTATGAATGAAACGGGTGAGAGGCAGATAGTTTTTGACTGGCCCGTTGGCGCAGTGGGTAGTGACCCTGCCTTCAGCTCCGCGGGTCGCGGGTTCGATTCCCGCCGAGGACCAACATTTTCTATAAATGAATTTGTTGGTCTTTGAGCCTGGGTGTATATTTGTATTTAAGTATGTATTTAAAAATATATAAGTATATATTCACCAGTTGTCTGTCACCCTTAACACAAGTATTAAATTACTTACTTTGGGGACGGACGACTGTGTGTGTAAGTGTCCCATATATATTAAAAAAAAAAAAAAAAGTTTTTTATGAATGAGAATGTAAGTAGCTATAGTGCTACTCTGCACCCCCCATACCACCGAAAATAGGCTCGCGCCAATGTATGAATCTCAACCATCTATTTTATAGTTAATAATCTATGGTGTAAACTTAATGTGATTTTGATTTTGACTGTAATATAGATAAATGAACAATATTTATGAATAACGTTATGGATTGCTAAGAAGAATTTAATTACAATTGAATACTTTACCCAAATATTATTTTTTTTAAAGACCACGTTGTTCTGTGAAATAATCGATTCAAATATTGACTACCTCATTTATTTCATATACATCCCTACTTGACAAACCTGTCAATTCCATTCAAAACATTCTTTACTTTATTTATATTACATTTCAAAACAAAACGCATGCGGCGCGTACGCGTGGAGCACCCGAAAAGAAGATAGGTGGCAGCTAGTAGTAGCTTCACAAAGCTCTCATACGGATTGAAGGCCGACCGCAGATAGCGTGTAATACCTATGTTTAATTTAATAGTGTTTGTGGAGTTGTGGGGCGGCGGGCGAGGGTCGTACTGGCGAGCCATGTGACTCGATCTACGTCGCGACCTTCGCTGCCGCGTGCTCTAGTGTAATCTAGTTAGTGGTCGGCTTGGCCGGCATTCAGAAGACGGGGCGGGCAGTGCGCTCACCGCTGTGTGGTGTGTGCAGGTCGCGGGTGCGGTAACGGCGCTGAGCCGGCGGCGACTGCACACCCATCACCCTTTCATCACGACAAATCGGCATCATGATGCCTCGTGACGAGTACAGGAACGGCGATGGTAAGTAATTAATTTACTTTATAATCAAAGATTAAAACCATTTTTTCTACATTTGATGGTATATATACTATAGCTAAATTACGATTTTGCGATCCTAATTTGTTTTATTTATCAACAAAAAATGATCGTTTATACTATCTGTATAGAATGTAAAATGTAAAAAATAAACAAAAACATGTTAATAATATTTTTTCTTCAAATTGTTTTTAGTTTCATAAATACGGCAAATATTCAATCACAATATGTGAATGTTATAATGTGTTGTTTGATTGTGGATGTAAGAGTTGACAAAGAAATTATCAACCTGTTAATTTAATACACTTGTAAATCTAAGAATTGCCAAGTCTGTAGCTCACTTACATAAATTATATTTTAAATGTAAACACAAAAAATACAATGTAGCATTAGGTAAAAATTATTCTTTTATTGGGTACTTCATGAGTTGGGTACTTGATGGTGTGCATAATGTAAACTGATACTTGTATTCTTTACCCTGTTTACAAAATTGACTTGTATGACAATACCTATTGAAATTCCTATCTCTATAATTGGTATTAATAAGAATAAATGAGTAAATATTGGTCTTGTGCCATATTCAGTTGATAATATATTATGAATACTGAGATACTGTAGTAAATATTGTTCTTATTTCTTTATTACAGTTCTGTATCTACTTTGTTAGTTTCCCAGTCAGGTTTCTTCAATCTGATGGAACAATCTATTAATATTGTTTTTACAAAACAATATACAATTACAAATATTATAAACTCACAAAACTTTTGTGTTTTATGTATTTCTTGAAAAATCCTATGACGAGAAGTGTAAGTTTTTTAGGGTATCCATATACAAGGGATAGAAATTAGTTTTTAAAATGTGAGGGTACAGTAGGATATTATAATATATAGAATATTTATAGACCAACTAATTTGTGTGACAGCTCTAATATATGAAATCAGGCTTTGCACTGTAAAGCATCATAAATTTTATGGTAGCAAGTTCACCTTCTACATTATTGTAAAAATTTTATAGTCCCATTTCGCTGGTTTTCAGTCAGTTCATTAGACAATAGTTTCTACCAAAATAGGTAGGTCCAAGAGCTTCAAAATTTTACCTAATGTTACTGATAAACCCTTTTTATTTATTTTTTCAATTACTTGATCTTGTATTAGATGAGAGTGACTGGCTGACAATATCAATAACAGGAGCAATATCATATTACACAGCTCATTTGGTGATAAAAGAACAATGTTCTTTTTGTCACTATGAACATTAAGTTAATTGTGATCAGCTTTTAACTGGATACAACTTATATTATGTAGTATATTTTGAGTTGTTCATATCCAGAGAGAGCCAGAATTTGTCACATGAGATGTTGAGTAAGTTGGATTTCATGCAGATATTTAATGAAGCCACTTAGAAATTAGGTTGCATAATTTCTGCAATTGAGAGATACTTTTATATCAAACACCATGCTTAAAAGTTTAGGTATCTGAGGCAATAAACCATACAAGTTCTAGAAGGGTGAATAGATAATTTTGAATATTGAATGAAATGAAAATTCACAGCTTCTGGAGGCAGAAGTAATAGACTGCTATCATTTCTCCGAATGTACGTTACTTTGCCTATACATTTGTTCTACTTTAATTTTCATAACTTTTCAACTAGCTGAACCAGCAAACGTTTTGCTTTATAAAATATTAATTTTGCTCCTTCCCTATTTACCTTACCGGGATGTTATATGGTCTATAGTCCTCCTTGATATGGACTATTTTACACTCAAAGAATTTTTTAACTCAGTCCAATAGTTTCTGAGATTAGCACGTTCAAACAAACAAACTTCAGATTTATATATTAGTATAGATGATCATATATAACATATCAATCAACTATGTAATGCATTAAATTAAAATTAGAGGCATCTAGATGCTTATGATTCAATGTTTAACTGACAACCCTTAAACCTATTTATCTAATTGCGACGTGTACATATCTATATTGTTCGTTGTTCGTATATTTATTCGCTTGATCCTATTTGCTTTATTGATAGTGTGAATATTTTATTTACATTGTTTCTTTTTTTTTTCAATGCTATAAATTTAATTTCGCTAGTTGTAGTAGATGTTGACAAATACAGCGTAATTTGGAGCAATTAATTTATAAATCGAAGTTAAATTGTTCCGCAATGTTTTTATGCCAGTCATAGCATTGTGTCGTTTCAGTAAATCTAATAGATCGGATGCCAACTGGAAATCAATGTAGCCGCATAAACAACTTTCAAGGCTTTTGCAAAGTCAATTACAAAAAGATTTCAACTGTAACATGACGCGAGGTCGCGCTTAGCGTACCATCATACTCAGCTAAAGGGTTAAGGCTATCGAGACGGAAACCTTATTAAGGCAATTCGTGTAGAAACTGCATCAAAAACCATTTGTATATCGCGTTTTATGATTAGCACCTGGATGATCAATTGAACGAAAAGCAATTTAAAAAAAAAAGAAAGAAAGCGCCGGTGACGTGGGAATCGATCACAAAATTTCAAATATTTTGGTCCGCCTGTTACCCATTAGGCTATAACAGCATTACGTGTGACATTTCATTTTAATTCAATTCTACATTTTAGCATTTTTTCAACGGCCTTAAACAGGGATAAAACGACATTTTTTTTAAATGAAACCTAGCTAAATCGATTTTTCTATGCCGAACATGACACGGACATGCCGAATTTCAAGAAAATCGTTGGAGCCGTTTCCGAGATTCATAAAATATATATATAGACATATATACAAGATTAACTCATTTAAATATTAAAGATGCTTAAGGTCTTAGAGAATATACGTCGTAATAAGTTGCGAATTAAAGCTTCCAAGTTTTTATAGGAAAAACCCAACACACCTTTGGACATATCTTTTAGTTCTGTAAGCGTGTTAAAGAGATAGCTTTACGTATCAAAGATTGGGAATTACCTCATTTCTGATTCTCATTTTAAAACGGGACAGTTAAACACCATGAGGGGTTCAATGCAAACTATAGAAAAAAACATACAGTATTCACGTTGTTGTGTCGATACGTAAGTATTGCATTTTTTTTAAGGAAAAGGAGGTTAGGTATATAAGTTCTATATAGAAATATATGAAGCATCTAGCAAAGTATGGTTCCTTTTTGTGGTTGGATCCGACCCCTTTCCTTCCGACAAATTGCGGCCACACTACATAAGCAACTTAAAGAACTCAATTATAGTCATTACATTTTTTTTTAATTAGGCGTTATTTTGCGAAGCTAATACAAGGTAATAATAATATTAATTTACTACGCCGTGTGCTATACGGTTGAATAGAATAGTACCATTCTCATATCTTACTGAGGTGTCGTTAGAAGAGACTAAGGTAAGTCGACCCGCCGTGTGGTATCCGGCTGAGTAGAATAGACCACCCTCACTTCTTACCTAGGTGTTGTAAAAGGCGACTAAGGTAAGTTGACCCACAGTGTGGTATCTGGTTGAGTAAAATAGACCACCCTCTTACCGAGGAGTCGTAAAATACGACTAAGGTAAGTTGACATCAGGCAGGCGGCCGGTCGTAAAATACGTAGCCAAATCATGTGACAACATGTTTGTAACATGTTGTGCCGACCCCACTTGAGTGGGATAAGGGTAGGAGGATGATGATGAATAATATTAATTTACTATTATCCACTAGGTATTAGAAAAAAATTATGTAATGCAAAACGTAGAGTATACTATTCATTTTCATACCTTTATAAATACAGAATTAGTAAAACGAATGCGCTACAATGTTATGTAGATTTTCTGAAATTGCTAAATTTATCAAAATATTACCGTCATTGTTTTTGTTAAATTATAGCGGTCATATCGCTCATGGGCTGCAATAGTGGCACAACTCAATAGTCAACTCACCTTAGTGGCCTATTACGATACCTTGGTAAGAAAGAGGGTGGTCTATTCTACTCAGCTCAGCCGGATAACACACGGCTAAAGCGATATATATTAAACGAATGCTAAATACTTAACAATGTGAAGTATTTAACAATATTACATGTTTATTTCCTTATAACACATTAGCAATACATCTTTAGTAATTTAATGTTAATAATTCAGACCGCTCGTTATCTTATTGAACAGGATTGTGATCAGATATTATTTCTCTCGGAGGACATCCTCAATTAATGAAAAGTCGAGTTCATTAGTAACAATCAGGCGGCTTATTAGAAACAATTTATCATTTGAACCTATATCAAAATTTAGCCATGAAAATTTGCGTAGAGTTGAAATGTGTATTAGAAAAATATACACCATTTTACATGTAATTTAGTTGGAAAGGTTTATAGAAAAAAGTACAAATGAGAATCTGAGACTGAAAATTGCAAAAGCAAGCTAAAACGATTTTTTTATCGTGCATATCTTTTTTCATGAACACGGTCTATGTTTGTGTCGAAATATCTGATAAATGAAGAGTATTCATAATAAATGATATTATGACTTAGGTACTCGTGTTTTTATTATTATTATCGGTTTAGGAGTAGTTCTCTGTAAGCCGTGTGGCATCCGGCTGAGTAGAATAGACCACCCTGATTCCTTACCAAGGTGTCGTAAAAGGCGACTAAGGTAAGTTGACCCACTGTGTGGTATCCGGTTGAGTAGAACAGACCACCCTCTTTCTTACCGAGGTGTCGTAAAAGGCGACTATGTTTAGTTGACCCACCGTGTGGTATCCGGTTGAGTAGAATAAACCACCTTCTTTCTTACCCAGGTGTCGTAAAATACGGCTAATGTAAGTTGACGTCAGGCAGGCGACCGGTCGTAAAATACTTAGCCAAATCATGTGACAACATGTTTATAACAAGTTGTGCCGAATCCAATTAGAGTGGGATAAGGGCAGGAGAATGATGAGAGTTCTCTGTAATCATATATCCGTAAATATTAAGAAAAAAATTTTAACGATTGGCAGGCAAGTTGATTATCGTAATGTTCTCACTCTCGTATAGACTATGTACAAGCTTTTATGTGACGCGTAGCTCTGAGCTAGGGTTTGTTGCTCAGAAGACACTTTTAAAACGGAGTTCTCGATTTAAGTAGAGTTGCACTCTGTTCTCAGCTAATAGTATACTTAATGTGATGTATACTTCCACTAGATTCCGTTTTAAATGCCGTAAAGGCTAACTACATATTATGAATTCTAATAAAAAATACTTCTGCCTGTATTAATCATAAATATCCGTAGAAATGATAACCATACGGCAATTACCACAAACCTATTGTTGAATAAGCGGGTGAGCTTTAGTATTGGTGAAATTGACTCACGATTTTCTCTCATACATTTTATCTCGTATAAATAGATGTATCGTTTCATATAATAACTACACTGTATCATTGTTCCATTAGTAACGTATCTTGTCTTTTAATAATAAACTTTCAATCATATCCTATATCAGTTATTACTCAAACTGCACCGCAAGATCGCGTTGGCTCAAACTTGCTGCAAGATAATTTAACCAATTGATGCTCGTTATATGCATATCTTCGATCGTTTGAATTCACTCATTCGGAAATAAAAACGTCTCGTGTAACTTATTATTATATAAAAATACGGGTATCAGGAGTGATTTTAGACTTAAATCAGGATTAATATTTGATTTGGCTTCTCCGGATTCGGGAGAAGTGAAATTGCTTTACAATGTGGTTAAAGTAAGCATAAGTCGTAGAAAGTAAGGTTACTTTGTAGTTACTATGGGGGTGGCATTTTCCTTGAGAAAAAACCCTCAAAAATAAAGATTAAAAAAACATACGGGTCGCATAAACGATAAACTCGAGTTACCTTTGTATAAGGTTCAACGTTTCTGCAGAATTGCATCCACCGTGGTCATGAATTGAGTGAGCGCCGCGGCGTCTTCGATCCCAAGTATTACAGTCATTATTTTCGTCAACTACCCTCACTTGAACTTCTAGTACTTGGGATATACCTTCAGTGCAGCTAGATCACAAATTCTGATCCTCTAGATCAGAATTTGTGATTACCGCAACATATTGTCACTAGCAATAATCAAAACACTAACATCAAGTCTACATAACTAAAAAGCGAACAACGTATGTATTGCGATGGTCTTTAAACTTTCTTTTTACCTATTTTCTTCTTCTTCGTTAAAAGTACATTGTTTGAATAAGTTGACTAAACATGTTCCAAGTTGTCTAAGGAGTTTTCAGGACATACAATTTTGTGGCGATGCAGTGCCTAGTTGTGTCATCATTGAGGTCGTTTTTCTGAAGTGGAGGGTGTACCAAAGCTAGATTTTCGGCTGAGGCCTGCCACTTCAACAACTTTATTGAAGTGGCAGGCCACAAAAGGCCTTCGTATTTTGTACCTTCCTTCACAACTACAGGTTCAATAACGGTTAATAACAATTAGCTACTAACAAATCAGAAAATAAATTACCGAAATGGCAATTTTTGTTCTTCTACGTGAGCGAGATACGTCTCGGTTTTAGTCATGCAAAATTGAAAGTTTATTTAATCAGGCGGAAACACTCCAAACAGAGCTCATCACTTATAGATGTTCATAATTAAAATACACCAACGTAGCTGGTTAAATGTATGTAATCTTTGAAAACTTATTCTGCTATCAACATAAATATTTTACAGATATAAACTACCGCACCGTACACAACGTGGGCGCATGGTTAGTCAAGAATAATAGATTTCGTTCCTCTTCCCGCTTCACGCTATGCGAAAATAAACGAAGTATATTTATCATCAACATCCGCCGTGTGGTATCCATCTGAGTAGAATAGACCACTCTCTTTTTTTACCGAGGTGTCGTAAAAGGCGATTAAGGTAAATTGACCCGTCGTGGTGCTCAGGCAGGCCGCCGGTCTCATAATAACTAGCCGAATCTTCGAACAACATGTTTAAAACAAGTTGTGCCGACCCCACTTATACTATTCTATATATGTATAATAGGATAAGGAAAGGAGAGTAATGATAATTTACCAACTATTATTACAGTTAGCAGTAGCTTTGTGTAGATATATTATTCGGTCGGATTGTTACAAGGCGTGGTATATTTTTTTATCCATGACCGGTTTTTGATAGATTAAAGTCTAATGAAGCAATAACGCTCTTAACGAGTATTTCAAGAACTAGTTAAAAATTACACTCAAGGAGTGCCAATTATTGGAAGTAATTAGATTAGCGCTTTTTGATCTTTGTCTTAAAAACCTGGGTTCAAATAAAATCAAAATAATCTTTATTCTAATAAGCTCTTTCAAGCACTTTTGAATCGTCAAGGATCGATATGATTAATGAAGCTACAACTGGTTTGGAATGTAGCTCTTACCGAGAAGAACCAGAATAAAAAGGTAGTTAATCTTTTAAACATTTTCAATTTTACATTATGAAACCGCAGTATTGTGTGATGCTGAAAGGATTTTTTTCAAATCAAGTCTTTTATATCATCCAAATAATCTTCAATTTCGTAATATGCTTTACGTATAAACATATCTCTTATGTTTAATTTAAACCTTTCTGTAGACTTGTCTAGTATGGATTGCGGAATTTTATTGTAGAAGCGATAACCCAGACCATCGCATGAGTTCCGACTCTGCTGAGTCGCGACGCAGGTATCACAAGCTTTTTGTTACCTCTCGTATGTCTATGATATACATCAAATTTCGTCTTAAATATACCTCAATATGTATGATATACGTCAAATTTCGTCGGGTTAAAAGCAGTTTTAATATAAGATCAGTGATATAAAGTTCGATATATTCCTTGACAAATTTCTTGCTATAGCTGCCTGAGTATAACAACCTGTACACAATTGTGTTTTTACTGCTGTTATCGGATTGTCCAACCGGTTTTAAATGTATTAAGAATTTTATATTCTACATTCTGATACATTTTAATGAATTTAACACTTATATTATCGTATATTCAAGGCCTTCTAAACATAGAAGCTTGACTCAAAATAAGTTATTCCAATTATTAGTTGACAAAATATAAGCGACAGCAATTCAAATCCATACTGACTGTTTAATGTGTTTGCCGAATCAATCTTTAACTCTTACATCCTATTTATGCCCATTCGGATTCTATATGCGCTGCAACTACGTTATAGTACGTATAGCGAATTATGCTTGGAACATTATTTCTTTGTGCTGATATTTGAAACACTGAAATTGTGACCGAGGACAACTCAATAATACCTTTTGCTGTTGAGTCGGCTGTTTTCAGCTTTACGCTACCTTTACTTTAAATAATACTAATCATCATCATTCTCCTGCCCTTATCCAACTCTTAAGTGGGGTCGGTACAACATGTTACAAATATGTTGTCACATGGTTTGGCAAGGTTTTGTAGTACCGGCCGCCTACCTGACGTCAACTTAACTTAGTCGTGTTTTATTTAAATATGTTTTTCCGTCGGATCACTTATTGACAGTTATAAGTTTCCACTAATCAAAGCTTTCAACATACATACAATGTATTTATTTTATTCATATATAATATTTAAGCGATGCTGAGCTTGACGCCCATCTCCGCGCTGGACTACGTCGAATCCAGAACACGAAGAATGCGAGACAAATAATTATAAACAGCTTAGATGAGGCCCTAGTTTCTTTTTTGCCCCAAGGCCTTTCATTCCCTAGCTACGCCACTAATTATCTTAAGGCACTACACACTACAGTCTACCTTATGTAACCATTATACAATACCAAGTATATTATATGGCAGTAATTTCCTAAGCAATGTCTATGACATTATCTTAATAATAAGGCAAGGTATCTGATATGTTTATGTACTCGTCTGTTATCTGTTGATAACAATAATCCTCTTTTTTAATTCCTATGTATACAAATGTTTAAAAATACTTCAATATTTTTATAGGTTAACTGAAAGAAGACTGACTTTAATATGTTTAATTTGCTTTCCAATAAATGTGTACAAAATTTTTCCATGCCAAAATCCGTGTAACAAACACTAAAGTGGAATTGGTGCTGTTAATTGAATCTGGATTACGTTAAATATGATAACATACATAAAAGGTATTATATTCACTGTTTCTATTAACATAATGAAATTTTGTTTTTCTATATATGTAATTGATCTTATTTAACACATATTACTTATTTTTGAATCAAAATCATATTTAGTTATTTAAAATTCATTTCACTGCTTAAATAACGGAAATTTATTTCGAAATTTAGTGATAACTGTATTTGACATTGAGGCAGTTTTTCATTATGATTTGATTTGATTTTAGATTCGATTTAACGATTAGTCGAAAAGCTATTTATCAACTCTCGCGCTATTATATGCATGTCATACATAACCATTTTTTTTATGCCTCTAGTCACAAAGCCAACCACGTACATATTTAACGTTTGTTTAATTTTTTAATTTTTCGTTTGGTCACATGATTTCATCCCTTCTCCTGACATATCCATACCGTCCTAATCTTGCACCTCTCGTCCTTATTACATTCTTATAAGCAAAAGATCAGATTTGTGTTTATCATTTCGAACATGTAAGATTTGGGTTTTTAATAAGTTCTTGCACTATACCTTCCTGAAGTGCCGTCGTAATTTATGAAAGACAAGCTTTTACCCGTGACTTCGTTCGCATGATAGGTTGAAAATAGATAGCACTTTTTAGTGTCATCCTATTCCTGTCGAATTAACAGGATTTCTATACCCTATATGTTATTCCGGCGTATAAGGAATAATTATGCCCAATTTCATCGATATTGGTTTAGCGGATTCACCGTGAAAGAGTAATAAACATATATCCATACTCACAAACTTACGCATTTATAATATTAGTAGGATAAAATAGGATAGGATTGCACCATATCTTCCTGGCGTATGCTCATAATTTATGATAAATTCTGGCCCCAAAAGGTCAGATACATTACTTTAGTCATTTTATCTTCAGTTTTATTAGCCATGCCGCGATTTATTAGTCATAAGGGACAGTAACCTTTAAGATTTGACGTTACGATACGGTTGTGCAAAAAATTGTACAAAAACGTGTCGTCGCACAAGTAATTGCACCACGTCGTATACTCCATTTAACATTTATATCTTACCCTCACATGACTTGCTTGGCTCTGATAAGGCTCTAAATATAACGCAGATTTTTAAACTAATGCATCAATTGCAAATAAATTGCGTAACTCAAATAATATATGAAAGATTTTTGCCAAATTTTCGGAAAAACACACAGTTTTCATATATAAATATGACTATATCAGTTTTGAAAGTCGAACGGTGAGACTGTATGATTTCGTGGTTTCACGGGTTCAAACCCAGAGCAGGCAACAATGAGTTTTTTTGTTAAAACGTATACTTTTATTTATACTATAAGGCTAGCGCCTGGCTATAATCTCGCCTGATGGAAAGCGAAAGATGTAGCCTAAGATGGACCGCGCTTGCCAGTGTAGTGCCTATTCACTCTTTTTTTAAGTTGACCAAATGATAGGAGTCAGGGAAGTTAGATGCAGAAAGTTAATTCCACACCTTCACTGTACGCATAAGGAAATACCCCTAATATTTGCAATTTACACGCTTTTCGGTAAATATTGTATGAAACTCTAAATACCTGGAGAACTCATGGGATATGTGTAACCTGCCAATCCGCATTGGATTTAAGTGGTTGGATTAAGCTCTTACCTTCCTTCTCTACAAAAAGATATAGGAGTACTATGCTTAGTAGGATAGTAATAGGCCGTTACTTTACTTATATTGATGCACTTGGAATGTTGCAGGTGGCGCGACATCATCTGCGTCGCGTTCTGATGACAGCGATGGAGAAGAGACAAGCGCGCTAGAACAAGAACTCTTGTTGGATGACCCAGAAGCCCCGGCGAGAACTCTTGCTGCATTAAATTCACTGCGTAAAGCACGACAGCATTACGACGTTCTTTTAGCGGCGGCCGGCGAGGAAGTATGTTATCCAGTACTAGTCTTCTATATATAGAAGGAGAAAGTATGTTACGAAAGAATGTACGTTCCTTATAGACTCCGAAACAGCTGGATCGATTTTATTGAAATTTTTAGACCATCTTTATGTTGTGACTTAGCAGATGATTCTGTACGGAACATACTTTAAAATGTCAATGACAGTTTTATTACTGGGTTGGGCTTGCTAGTTTTATATATATTGGAGTCTTTTTTTTTGCTTATAGTATCTATTTTACTGACTTTAGATAAGAAATAAATTGATGAGAAGCTTAAATGATATTGGTCATGGCAATGTTATATTTCCTGATAATACGGTCACATGGTTTTTACTGATTTAATTCCCACAATGTTAATTCTCTTTCGGGCATTAGAAAGACAAATCATTGCCCCCCCAGCTGCTTTCTATAAAAAGGTACCAGCATCCCACTTGAGGTACTTGTAACGACAAATGAGTCCTCCATTACACGGAACTTGAGGCCCTCATATTTAATTAATATTAATAGGAACAGATATGGTTTTCTGGTTAGTAAAAAATCATGACCTTGCTTAAAGTTTTATTGAAATATAGTGGATAAAAAATTACTTATTTTTAAGCTCAGTAATTTTTTGTATTGCATATTGCGATGTCTAGTTCTCGTTTCTTACCGAGGTGTCGTAAAAGGCGACTAAGGTAAGTTGACCCACCGTGTGGAATCCGGTTAAGTAAATTAGACCACCCTCTTTCTTACCGAGGTGTCGTAAAATACGACTAGGTTAAGTTGACGTCAGGCAAGTGGCCGGTCGTAAAAACGCAGCCAAATCATGTGACAGCATGTGACCCCTCTTAGAGTGGAATAAGGGCAGGAGGATGATGATTGCGATGTCTAGTTACCATGGGTGTCCGCTGTCAGTTAAAACTTATAATGTGACACTAACAGGTAGCAGCCCATCGTGCAGTGTTAGCCGCGGTATCTCCTTGTCTTCTCACGATGTTGAGCGCCCCGTCGGCAGCCGGCGCTCCAGTGACTGTTCGTGTGTCCGGCGTGGACGCTGAAGCGCTACGTGAGCTTGTCGAGTACGCATACACTGGACGATTGCGCGTACGGGACGCGGCCGCCGCCCGCCGCGTTTACTGCGCCGCAACGCGCTTGCGCATAGAACCAGTACGCGTGCACTTAGCCGAACGCCTCCTACGTCACATCACACCCAGTGACTGCCTCGCGCTGCGTGGACTGCCCGATCTCGCTCCCAATCATCGCGCACAACTCGATGCCTACATTGCCGAAAACGTAAGTAGTTTGAGGAACTTAATATCCTAACCAGGATCAGTTTAGCATGTTTGTAAAGTTTGTTGGATAGTTCTGAGAATGTTCTGTTATCAAGATATGTTCCAATTTTAGTTTGACGAAATTTGCTCGAGCGGTGCATTGGCAGCGCTTCCTCTGATTCGCATTGAATTACTGCGCGAGACGAGCGCTGAAGGCGGCGAAGAGGCTCCAGCTGCTGTGGCTGACGCGGCACTGGCCTGGCTGAGAGATCATCATGCTGCAAACGTGGATGTGAGTATATGCTTCCATCTATAGTAAATGTTAGCAACTCACTATATCATAATAAGTAATATTAAGGGTTTTTAATCCGATGTCCGATTGAAGAAAACTGTAATAGCCCAGCGGTGTGACCGTGCGACTCTTTCGAGAGGGTCACGAGTTCAAACCCCGGTAGGCACCAATGAGTTTTTCTATTAAAACTGATGTGTCTAATTAATAATTGCAATTTATCACACGCTTTTCGGTAAAGGGAAAGATCGTGAGGAAACCTGCACATGTCTAGAGAAATCTGGGGATATTTGTAACCTACCAATCCACATTGGAGCCGCGTTGTAGGTCTTAGCTCCAACCCTTCTCTCCAGGAACGGAGAGAGGAGGTCTATGCCAGGCAGTGGGATTGTAACAGGCCGCTACTTCAAGTAAAATTAAGCAAATAAAGTCGGAAAGCCTTTCAAATATTTCAATTAGAAAAAGAAAGTATAACCTTGTGACAAATTTGATTAGCGGAAATTTACAAATTTCAAATATCTACAGATATATGTCAAAAATAATGATGTAACTAAAATGAGCTCGTCACTCGTCAATTAGGGATCAATGAGATAAAAAAATGGAATATGTATTTTTTTTTCGAATTGACAATATGCTGTTAGCCCTAACGGCTTTTACAGCGTCACCGGGCGGGACGGGCGAGCGCAGAAGCATCGCCGAGGTTGCGAAATGCATAGAGTAGAGCGCAGAAGCTCTACTAGCGTCGGGGAACGTCGTCCTAAGGGTGCCTTCTGTGAGGCCGGACCACGGCTTAGGACGACGTGTAGTAGAGGGCTGATGGTATGACTTTGTTTAGTCAATACGACGACGAAAGGGTGGCAAGAAGCCACGACCAACCGATATCAGAAATCTGGGACCTCGTCTTCGCCGGCGAAGACGCTGTGTGTGTGTATTACGTGTTTTTGTGTTTGCGATCGTTATTTGATCGTCAGGGTCATATAGGACGCTTTTTGGACGCCTATATTTTCGGTGGTCAGACCTAAAATATGTATGTGCGTTTCAGTTGGAGGAATTATGTTCGCGTACGCATTTACTGTTCGTTGACGGGTCGGGCGCGTTGCGTGACTGCGGCGAGCTGCCCGCTGCGAGTGGGGACGCGCCCGAGCTACAGGAGTACCGTCGCGAGCGGGAACGTGAGCGTAACACGCGTAGACGTGACAGGTCTTCCGCATCGCATCTCCCTGACGAAGAACACGTAAGCTATATCTAAATGAGTAAAATTTTCTAAATAGGGTAAAGTGCCTAATTATTGACACTTTTAGAACGAGCGTATAAAAAGAAATAAATATTCCACAGTGTTTCCAACTAACGATAAATTTTTGTAAATATAGACAACTATTTTAAGATGTTGCCAGTAAAATCAAATTCTAACTAGGATATTATTTGTTATTGAAATTATGATATTTATCGAATTGCAATATTGACACAGAATTCCCTATTATCGACAATTCAAATTCCAGTTTATTGACAACCTTCAGTTTTCATCAGTATTCAAAAATACTGATGAAAACTAAGTGAAGCACGCAGATGGGTACCTTATTTATGTTTTTATGTATTAAAAGAAACGATTACATACCTAAAACAATTTAATTTTTAAGAAAACGATAAATTATTACTTAATTAATTATGTGCACATTTTGTTCATGTTTCATTCAGCTGTTTAGTCGCCATATTATTTTCATTGCTACTTAATGATGCCAAAGAAATTATGATATTATCTAATAAAATTGGTACAAATGGACCTATTTAGTGTTTTTATTTTCTTATTTTTGGAAGAAAATTGCTAGGGTGTCAATTAACTGGATGGGTGTCAAGAATAGGTTAGCTTACCCTAATTGATTAATTGAAATAGTTATTAAGCGTTATCTCCAAAAAACGGGTGATCTTTAGACTACACTACTGAAGTAAAACTTCTTAAGCTCCATCTATATGTACTGTGCCTGCACAGTATCTTAGATGTACGATACGTAATTGAATGTGAGAGAAAGAAAATATGTGCTCACAACTCAGTCTTGCCTACATGAATATACGAAACTAACTTGAATTTACCAGTATCAATCCGCAAATCTCTTTCCCTTTCGGTATTTAAGTTACAAACTAGAAAATATTTATCTTAAGTAATTATATATTAGTAGCATCTTTTCATCTATTTATTTTACCAAAATTAATTACTAGATTAAATAGTTAAATTTATATAAACTTTTTCTTTTTCTCTATATGACCCGTACTAGCTTTCTTCTACAATTCTTGTCCTTTTCCTGCTATTACTCAGAGGTTGATTGGAAGAGATCCCTTTTAGGGATAAGTCCGCCTTTATACATATATGTATCATAAGGAATAAATAAAAATAAATGAACTTGTAACTTCCTCTCGCCTCGTCCGATCACACTTTTCGTAACGCACTCGTAACGCATTCGCTTACACCCTACGTCATGCAAAGAAGTTTTACTTAAATAAACTCTGCATGTATTTTATCGTTGTTCAGGTACAATCGCAATCGTCAAATGCAGCCGTATCAGAATGTGCGGTGATAGCGGCGCGTGCGGGCGCGTGTGGAGTAACGCGCGCTGTTGTATCGTTACGTGGACGACTGGCAGCAGCGCGTGCTGCGTGGCGTACCGGGGGTGCGGAAGGGCCGCGTGGAGGGCGACTGTCAGCTGAAGGAGCGGGGCGTACTCTAGCGCACATGTCCGTCGGGCGTTGCGCGGTTGGCGCGGAGGCTGTGGGACCGCGCCTTGTCGTTTGCGGCGGGTACGACCGGGTACGCGTCCTGCGTGCTGCCGAAGCGTACGATCCCCGTACCAACGAGTGGACCCAATTGCCGGACATGAAACGTGCGCGCGCTCGCTTCCCCGCTGCCCGCCTCGGGAACGCGTTGTACGTTTTCGGCGGCTCCGATGGACAGACCGAGTTGGACTCCGTTGATGTTTATGAGGAAGTGAGTTAAATAAGCTAGTCTAGTATATAACTTATATTTTAATCAATTGGTAATCAATTCATAAAGAAACTTTCAGTTCAAAAAATTTATAATACTTTTTTTGTTTAAAAAATATATATGTCTGCTGAGGCCTTCTATCAACTAATAATATCTAAAAATAATACAATTTTACTATTCAATCTTCTCATTGAAGTTACCCTAGATGTTAAAATGTACTTTTTAATTTAATTGAAATTAGTTTTTTACAATACTCAAGTTAAAATAGAAAATTATAGGCCGACTCCTTGAAGGCACCCTATTTAGTTAAATTTTATTGTACGTGGTTTTACAAAAATGTTCTTTAATGGAAGCACGAAAGTCTAAGTAGAAAACTTTATATAATACTTTATTATAATTTTTCAAATCTAATATTTTATAATAATATAGCTTTTGTTTGTACTGCCTTTATATTCGACTAGCAATCGCCAGCGGCTCCTCCCGCGTGGAAAGATTAAAACCGTAATATAGTATTCTGACAACCATAAAAATGGTTAATGTAGGTTAACCTTAAAAGCTAGATATATGCTGTCGCGGACTTTTATTTAGAACTCTTAGAGGGGAACAATTTTGTAATATATGATTTTTGAATAACTATCACCGTTTACTCAGCGCACGCAAGGAAAGCTTTAAATTTTGCCGTTTTAGCACTATTTTTTATTGCTGCTCCTCTCCTATTCATCTAAGCGTGATGTTATATATCCTATATCCTTCCACGATAAATGGAATATCTTACCCCCACACACAGGTTCCCACGACACAGGCTTCCTAGTGTGGTTCCCAACTGACAAACTTAATAAATTGTGAAGCTTTTTTGAATTGAATAAAATATTTTTTTATTTTATTTATTTATTTACATTGAAAGAATTTTTCAAATCGGTTCAGTAGTTCCTGAGATTAACGCGTTCGAAAAATCAAACAAACAAACTCGCAAGCTTTATATATTAGTATAGATTACAAAGTTTTTTTGTTGTGAATGTGTTCAGGGCGATGCTGGCGGGGGCTCGTGGCGTGCGCGCGCTCGCATGCCGCTGGCGCGCTCTTACGCGGCCGCGGCTGCGGACCCCGTACGCGGCGCTCTCTATGTGGTGGGAGGATGGGCGGGCGGACGCAGCCTGCGCGCCGTACACCGTTATATGCCAGGTATATAGCATTTTTATAGCTATATCAAAGGAATAATCAGGATTCTATTTTATATATTTTATTTTTTTACAAAATAAAAAAAGAACTTCATAAAAAATAAATAAATAATTAGGTAGGTGCGGCTCGATCCTTTTTGAATATTGATTCAATGTTAACGGAACGGATATTTGACGGAAACAGCTCCAACGATTTTCATGAAATTTAGCATGGGTTAGGTTAGGTTAGGGTTTAAAAAAAGTCGTTTTATCCCTCTTTTCGGGCACTGAAAAAAATGCAAATAAAATTTTCAATAGAAAGTAAATGATATTTTTATAATGCTGTGATAGCCTAATGGTTAACGGGCGAACCGAAAAGATCAAAACTCGGGGATCGAGTCTCACATGTCACCGGCACTTTTTTCTTTTTTTTATTGTATTTTTTATATCTTTTTAAAAAAAACCGATTAAGTCTCGGTCACCCAGATATACTTCTATATTATATTCTATCTCACATTAATAGTGAAGGTGAGGTTTAGGTACTTATGCAACCCTTATAAAGTGTCAGTAAGTTTGTTGAATTACCAGCGATCGATCGTTTTTCTAGGAGGAAGGGGGAGGGCATAATCCATTTAGTCATTAATTATAATGGCTATTTCGAGCAGATACCGATACCTGGAGCGAGGCGCCCGCACTGAACACGGGCAGGTCCCAGTGCGCCGGCGTCGTATGGGACGATATGCTGTGGGTGTTTGGGGGTTGCGACACCTGGAACTGCATCGCCTCCACTGAAATGTTATCGTTGAAAGACGACGACGCTGTTTGGATCGAAGGTTGGTTAATTAATTTAAATCCATAAGTAAAAAGCAGTAAGTAGCGGCCTGTTACTATCCCACTGCTGAGATTAGGTCTCTTTTTGGAGAGAAGGTTTGGAGCTAAGACCTATCATGCGGCTCCAATGCGGATTGGTATACATATCTCTAGAATTCTCTAGAGATATGCAGGTTTCATCACAATGTTTTCCTTCACGGAAAAGTGTGTGATAAATTGCAATTATCAATTAGACACATAAGTTTTAACAGAAAACTCATTGGTGTCTACCTGTGTTTGTACCGGTGACCTCCGCGAAAGATTCGCACGGTGTAACCGCTGGGCTACCACAGCTTAAATCCATATCAATACTCATTATAAAACAAAGTCCCCAAAAGTCTGTCTGTGATTTTCTCACTAACTATTGAACGGGTTTTTGTATGAGTTTTACGAAAAGTGCAATTCTTCCGGAAGTTAAACCTTCCGGAAGAATTGCACTTTTACATTCATTCTTCTTCTTCTAATCTAAATTCTTTTATAGAAAATGTTGGTCATCGGCGGGAATTGAACCCGCGACCCGCGGCGCTGAAGGCAGGATCACTGCCCACTGCGCCACAAGCCAGTCGAAATACCTGTAAATAAACGTTTCCGGTTCAATAACAGGTCCGCCACTGGCGACGGCGCGTCGTTCAGTCGGTGCGGCCGTGTGGCGAGCGCGCGCGGTCGTTGCGGGCGGCTCTGCGGGTGCGGCGTCGTTGCGGGACACAGTGTACCTGACTCGCGGGGACACTTCCTGGAGGTCGGGACCTGCCTTACGACGCCCTCGAGCCGCGCCCGCCCTCGTCGAACTGGACGACGTACTGTACGCCGTGGGCGGCTTCTCGGGCAAGGACTTCCTGGCCTGCGTTGAATGTCTCTACGAACCGGATGGCCAATGGACGACGCTCTGCTCGCCGCTCGTCCCACCGCCAATGATAGATACGTGCGAGCATCTCACTCGGAAAGCGCAAAAGGTAAATATATATTTTATACAATCTTTAACACAATGTGAGTCGCATATACTGATGAAATATTATTTCCAACGATTTTGTGATCATTTGTGACGCATTCAATCTACTGAGATGACTCTCATTGGATTTAACCAGTTACATATTAATTTTTATGTTGTAGAAACCATTCCGTTAAAAGTCAATATCATATAGCGTTCGTCCGTTGTAATGCACCTAACATGGTGACGTAGACGCGATGCGCCTAAAAATATAACATTTAAATAAAATGACATTAAAATTGATTAAATATAAATATAGAAGTGTAACATTTTTTATTACAAATAAACCTTTAATACCAAATGCAACCGTACCCCTACAGCAGTGCCTTGTGACTATTGGACTTCTACAAGAATTTTCATATCTAACATTCTTGTGTCGCTTGGATGTTACCACCGCTCTCTGAATGTTCTCATTACTAATTCGATCATGTAGAAATAGTCTTCGATGCATAAGCACCTAACGCATAATATCATAAATACGAACGTGCGCCACCGCCGCACTCACTTTACATCTGTCTACAAGCACCAACACGCGCCTCGGCATATAAGCATTATATCAACATGGTATTAGCAACAGATTATCGTGTATCATAATAGAAGAATTAGAAGTTAATTAATTAATTAACTTCTAATTTTTATATTGAATTAAGACATTTAGAGTTCTATTTAATTTTGGTCCGTCGAGCCGGATTCGAGAATATTATTCAGGAGAAGTCGTTTTCACATCAGACCCACAATTTTTGACTGGCCCGTTGGAGCAGTGGGTAGTGACCCTGCCTTCAGCTCCGCGGGTCGCGGGTTCGATTCCCGCCGAGGGCCAACATTTTCTATACATGAATTTGTTGGTCTTTGAGCCTGGGTGTATATTTGTATTTAAGTATGTATTTAAAAAATATATAAGTATATATTCACCAGTTGTCTCTCACCCATAACACAAGTATTAAGTTACTTACTTTGGGGATGGACGACCGTGTGTGTAAGTGCCCCATATATTTATATTTATTTATATTTATTTAAAACAAAAAAATTTTGGTCCGTCGAGCTGGATTCGAGAATATTATTCAGGAGACGTCGTTTTCACATCAGGTCCATAATAAGGAAGAAACTTTCCAATACATAGATTACTGTCCTTCAATTTCCAATCATGTTTTTATAATGGTTTAATAAATTCTATTGCAGGAAGCCCCTTCGATTGAGAATGGCGTAGTCTCTCAGTGACGTCACGCACCTCCCTACCGCCGAACATTCCAGGCGCCATTAAATGCCGCGCATATTATCACTGTTAACAGCATTTATCTCAGAGTAACGATCATGATATTAAACGTTATAGTTGTTAGTATTTCACGCTTAAAGCATACGGGCACCTTAATGTATATATTACATTCCACGTGCTTTTTAAGAAATTTATTAAATATTCGTTAAATTCGCAGTCATATTATGGGATTTCTTAAATACATTACATTACGTTGTGTTGAAAAGAATATACGAAAACTACAATACGTTGCTTTTTACCAATTCAAGATAAATAAATATAAGACAGATAATTTATGGGGGTTTTGAACATTTTGAAAATGTGAATGACAGCGTTCCAAATTGTCACCATATGTTATATTTTTATTTCTTTGTGTTGTTTTGATGATTCCATAAGTAATATTACTTAATGACTTACTTATGTTATTAAACAAAAGTAATAATAAAATTATTTTGCTATAATCCGCGATGAAGGATTATAGCAAAATAATTTCATCGCGGATTATAGCAAAATAATTTTATTATTACTTTTGTATTATGGATCTCCGCAAAGTAACGCCTAATTCTATAAATTATGTTATTAAAATTGAAATATAAAATATTTTATTCAAGTAAATTAGTAAGCAAGTGCTATTGAATCAACTGCAATTATATAATACATACTAAGTTTTGATAGCAATATAATTAAATTTTTTTTACAATTACAATTGTTTATTTTGAAAACAAAAGCGCGTTTTTTTAATATAATGAAGCTTTTGGATATAGTACATTTATTAAACAAATAGAAAGAGAAGTTTTCTTTATAAGAATTACTTAGTTTCTATTTAAAGCTTAAGTTAAGGAAAAAATACCAGTGTAGTACTATACATATGGGTGATTTTTTTATTATTTGTGGGTAGAATTGCTCTATATTTTAGTTTTATTGCTTATAAGAAAAATTAACATTAAACTTCCTCTTGCTTACATATGGATAGAAATATTAGCGATTACATTTATCGAATGTTTATGGCTATATAATTCATGGGACAATTTGGAATAGCACTTTATATTATTTCTTGATAATAATAGCAGCGAAACTATATTTTATCCATCTTATCCATTTTTTAGTATGGTACGTATTAGAACCTACCCAAAGTAAATCTTTCTAATTATTAATAGGCTATCTTGGCAATACTAAATTATTGAAGTAAGAATTACTATTATGACTGCAAAAACAGTTACTTAAATTGAAAATATTATTTATTCAAGTAAACTTGTAACTTGTTTACTTGAATAAATAATAATAAAGTGCTTTTGAATCGTCAATTCAAATGATTGAAGATATTACACTGTTTTGATACTGAAGAACATTCCAGATTTTATACTTTAATATTAACCTTTTTATCTCACTGTTACTCTGAGGCATTTACACAATTAAGAGTTTTATATATTAGGAACTGTTAGCGAATCGTTGCCGATGCCATATTTCGGGACGTGATAAGTATTTTAAACTTGAGTATTATATTTAATGTTTAGATAAAATTAGAAATGAAGAAACTACCTCTGGCACAAAAATTGGGTATGGTCGTTTTTTAGCCGTAACTATTTGGTTACAGCTCTTTAATAATAATAATAACTTTCTTCACGATAACCATATTTAACACTAAAAATTACTTATTTAACGATGATATCGTTAAAAAGTCGTGGGACTCATTGAGTTAACCTATGGGACTAATTAATGCTCTCAAAAATTGGCTCGTCATACGTTTTTGTGTCAGAGGTTTGTTATTATTATTGTGAGCCGTGCGCTATCGAACCTACCTCAAAATTTTCATGTGCCACGCACCAAGCGCTTGCGTTCTTAGGCGTCTAGAAACTTCTGTGGTCGTTTACCTACCGTTTGTATTTGTCTTGGTTTTGCGGAAATTGTGGAACAATTTCTTTTACTAGCAATACGCTATCCAAAGACATCGTGTGCGACGTAACAGATAAGATATATAACAATTTTTTTTGTATTCTAATAGTCCTCAAGTCTAAAAAATAAACGCCCTACTAACCTACTGGATCTTAATATTCGCGAGGAATGAATTAAATTTAAGTGTTCCTCTGTCAAAGGAATAAGTTGACCTTTATACACTTTTTATTAATAATGTTTTTCTAGCGTTTTACTGTGGTACATAAATAAGAAGAAATAAATAAACTGAATTGTCTTTTGGCAAAAGGCCCAGGCTCGAAGAACCTTCCAATTTAATAAGAAATCAATTTGAAGGTTCTTCGAGACCGGGTATATTTAAATATTTATTTCAAATTATGAACCTATGTATATACCAGTTGTCTGGATCCCATAACAAGAGTATTTAATTTACTCTGGGGACAGACGACGATGGGTGTAAAGGAACCATATATTTTTACTTATCTATTTGCATATGTATATGGTCCTCTTTTATTTCTTTTCCTAATTAAATATGGCAGGTAGTTTCATAGAAGTTTTTGGTCGCCGAAACAATACGCGAACGCGATTGTATGCCTTTACAAGCAATTTTATATAAATGTGATTTATATCGGCTGGGCCGCTACTAATTTCCATTTATAATCGAAACAGTTATTATTAGATTTCATTCATCATTGTACTGCAACTCCGTACTAATTTATAGTTTTAATAAATTATACCACCTTTACAAAATACATGGCCAATTCATTTTATATAAGCTATAAGGCATCGTCCTGATTACCTCATCGTATGGCCAAATATGAAGTAATACTGACGTCATATACATAAGAATATGGTTGCCAAATCTTAGGGCCTATCGAAAATTTACTGAAACCCACACCTGTTTTAACTCGATTATCTCATCTAAAAAAAAAATTCTGTACGTCTGAGAGAGGAGTAAATTGATTCCGATTTCCATAAAAAATTGAGTTTGATTTACGATTATTTATTTAAACATTTTTAAACTTGTCTGTAATTTACGTTAGGCCTTAAGATACACCTAGCCGTTATGTACGTAACATTTTATATTATTATAATTACCTTCTCTTTATTTTCCTCACAATGGAAAGATACTCGCATTGCTTGCTTGCCACTTAATGTCTAAAACGATTATTTGTCTTCCATAATTCGGTCACAATTTTGTATTGTATATTTTCGTTATGTATATGTATGGAATATAGGTGATGAATTTGATGTAATTTTTGTTCAATATTAAGCATTTTCCCTATAATTTATGCAACATAGAAATTCGCTTTAGTTTAAGCTTAGCGTCACGCCGTAATGCGACATGGTGTACGATTTGTTAATAATACGGCGATTCGACTTTGCTCGTCTACTTTACATACTTCAGTCTCATATATCAATACAATGCAAGTTTACATAATACTTTTAAAAGATTTATAAAAGCTTAATTTTCGGCAATATTTTTAAAGGTAATTTTAATAATTGGATGTCGAAATTATACGTAAAAGTAATTATCAAATGTAAAAACAATATTTGACTTTGTATTGTTATATGAGACACGTTTTGTACATTATATTTATATTCAACTCCATACAAAATTAAACATCATCTCGCACGTGAAGCTGTTTGAACAACATTTAAAAAACTTAATTTTAGTATTTACGAGTAGAATTATATTTTTAGTTCTCTAACGAGTATAAATGTAAACTGAAATCTGTTATTATTCATTGGAATCAATACGGTCTTTATAAGTATTTTTGGAAGTTGAAAAAATCATTTTTATGTAAACCTAAAGCAAATGTTTGTTTTTTTGTCACTTATGCAATGCACGTTAGAATAGTATCACAATTAGAATCTCCTTGATTGGTTTTAATATAATTTATTGTATTCCGTTTATTTAAAGAGAGCCGATAAATTTTTATCTTAAATTGTAACTTATATAAAATTAATTTGTATATTTTAAATTCAATGACAAACAGGAGTGATGAAATTGCGATGATTAGCCAAATTATGGATTGATTGAAATTAATTTTGTTTATTGCTATATCAATTATTATCGTATGGGTTAATTAATTAACTCTTACGGGGGATAGTAGACCAGGCATGAATATATTGATAAGTCGACTTACATCCTTTAATACGTTGAATCATAATAGGCATTAGGACTGCCCAATATGTGGTGAATATTTCAGTTAAGTCGATAAGTAATTTAATATCGCACATACAAATTTGTGAATATTCAAAATACGTATTTAAACTTATATTTAAACGTAAACCTATGTATGGCTGTCCTGATAAAGTTTGTGTTTTGGACTTGTTAAATTATTCACGCCTGGTACGGAGTTTATTATAAGTTATTTATAAGTTATGTCGGTGGCATTTCTTTGGGAATTCTTATTATTTTATTTTCAAACATTCCTATCGTTTAAAGCCCAATATTGGATGTTACTTTTGAGCTTAAGCATCGAACTATATACACATTGGGTTTTTTTTTCATGTGATGTCAACGTGACACTAATTAAAAAAATTAGTACGATCTAAATAACACATTTGCCTTTATTTTGGTATTATGGCTTTTGATAGTAAATTATGTAAATATTAGAAAAAGTTTATCTCTTAAACCTTGGCAAAAATATATTTAGTTCTAATTGCTTTATTAGACGTCATATTCAACTATTAATAACAATAGAATCTAAATTAGATTGATTTCAGCCGAAAACTATAAGATATTCATTTCGATCAGAAAAACTATGCTTTCTATTGTACTTTTATAGATTAGGTATACTGCAGATATCATTAGCGTTTATTTTGTAATAAATTTAAAAAAATATTCATTCACATGCCAAACATTCCAAGTTTTGTTTTATTTCAACATGCGAATCCTTAAACTTGTAAATACTTTACTCAAATTTAATATTCTTCTTCAACCGATGGACGTCCACTGTTGGACATAAGTCTCTTCATGGGATCTCCACAACACACAATTTAGTGCCGCTTTTATCCAGCGGCTCCCCGCGACCTTTTTGAGGTCGTCAGACCATCTAGTAGAGGGTCTTCCAACACTGCGTTTTCCGGTGCGGGGTCGCCATCCCAACACCTTGAGATCCTAACGCCCATCGGTTCTCCGCAATATGTACCCCGCCCATCGCCACTTCAGCTTCGCGATACGCTGAGCTATATCGGTAACTCTGGTATCTTCTACGGATCTCCTTATTTCTGATTTGATCACTATACTCCGAACATAGCTTGCTCCATCGCTCTGCTAAATTTATGAAACTTAATGTTTTATTGGAATTAGCAATTGTCAAGCTATACGACGACATTTACAGAATTCTCAAATACTCTATAACTAAAATTCCTTTTAAATGTTTTTTCCTCTTCACTTTCTTGTTCTTTAAATTTATGTGCAAACATATCGTTCATTTATATTTTTATGATTTTTTCCTCGTATATATACAGTTTTTATTTGATGATAACACAAAGCGAACAAAATTGTTGATAAAATGGTTGCATGTTGGAAAATAAAATACAAGGATACATTTATGTAAGAGTATATTTCTTGCATACAGTATTTACATCAATAAGAACAAAAAATACAGTCGATACAGATCTTATTTTCTTACTACATTAATTATAGTATTTATTCAATTCATCTAAATAGTTGGGAAAGTCGCCGCAACCAGACAACAACCTACTAGACGTCAAGTTTAAGGTTTGTGTGTGAACGGTGATAGCAATATCTTTTACATTCCAAAGTAATCAACAATTAATATATGCATCTTACATATATCCATAGCTGCTTTATTGTTAAATAACCTGGATACTAATTTAATATCCTTTCGATGACTAGAGGCATCGATAAATTGAGTTGTAAGTCTTACATACTAAAGTTGTTTGTGTAGGTCTGTTAAAATCTTACTACTGGCTCGCGGCTCTTAATAACAATGTTCCATATCTATAACCGATACGCAACTAAACTATCATCGAAAGGTACACGTATATAAATAACTTCAAACAAAACTCAGTCAATCATCACATCAACAAGACAAAGTAGTAGTTGACCGACAGACATCCGTGAGATTCGTATCAGTTACGTTCGGCTTTCTTTCCCATAAGCAAAATACGCTGTCACTCAATGTGCAATTATATTTCTTTTAGAATCAAATCACGCGATTAAAGAACAACAATGTTTACCCGAGTGAAGAGTCAAATTGTGTTACCCATCATCGATAAACGACAACGCAAAATGGTATCCACGAGTATAAAAAATTTACGTACAACATCGTAACAAAATATAAACTTGGCGGTAAAATGGTACCATTTAGATGGCAACACCAACGAAGCCTTAACTGATTTTTAGTAGAAAAAACAACCATGCAGTACCTCATTTTTGTATAAAGGAAATTGCTTGAAACCCATCAAAATTCTTTTATTTACTTTTCTTTATTGTTAGGTACGTAATAATAACCATCGAAATATTTATACAAAGGCGTGTTAAGTCGGTCTCAAATTAAAGCTCTATAAAAATTACACATTGCAATCCATCTGGTTACAAAATCATACGAGCAATTCTTTAATCGCGTATTATGTCGTCGTGCGCACAAAGAGCAAGGCGGATACGAGCCTCCACTAGTCTCCATCAGTACTCAATTTATACAATCAGAATGAAGAAAATTAAAAAAAATTAACTATCATCATGTATCATCTAGTAAAATTGGTGATATTTAGCATTCAAAAAAAAAATTGATGTAATTCAAAAAGTCTATAAAACTTTGTACTATCGAGGAATCTCATTTTCACTTATACTCGATTAAGACAAAACTAAGATTTTCATTGTTTCATTTCACTTTCATTGTTTTGTATCCACCTAAAACTTATATTCGATTAATTCTGACACATTTTTATGACTTATCTGTTAACAGAGAACAATGGTGATGAAGACCAAATGGGGCTCAAATTACACTAAATAAACTCAAGGCGGCATTAAAACCACAGTGTTATATCGAAACAATACATACGACTTACATTAAAGGTACATTTTACGTATTAAAATACATGTACTAAAGTACTGCAACAGACATCACAAATAAATGGCCGCGCTGGGAATATTACTTTATCACATAGAGTTACTTTATTTATATTGTAGGGGAGTCATATATAGGTCTAAGTGTGTAAGTGTTGCAACAAATTATGGGAACGAAGATGAAAGTCATTTATTTTGCTTTGTCTAATCTCACATAAAAAAGAGAGATTAGCTTTCTCTTTATAGTCGATGGACACTTTTTAGATAGTCTACCTAATCTAGTATAATAACTATGTTTTATCACCTCTAAATATAGAACACTAAGAGTGACAGAGTGTAAGTAGCGTGGCGATATCACTAGAATTTAATGGAACACTAAAAGTTTATGGCTTACACGTGAAAGTGAACTATTCCAAAGGAATTTTGACCGCCTTAAATAAATTGTTGCCACCCACATTATTTTAGTATCATATGAATATAACTAATTTACAAAAAATATATTATGAATGCATAAAACAAAAAAATGAATGAATAAGAATGTTTACAATCAATATAATTCTAAATTATCCTTATTTTTCATTCTTTGTATTGTAAAATCATTGAATGAAAAAAAATATTCATAACATTCGTTGCTCAGACATTATATCCCTACCAAGCGTGGATATGTTGATAAGTCGACTTACTTTTAAATATTCAAATAACTCGTATCCGTATCCTACACTAAACTCATTTAAGTTTGCCCTGAAACGTGTGTCTTTTGGACTAGTTAAGATATTCACGCCTGGTACGATTATATGGATTTGTAATATTTATTGATTTCACATACATGTATCTTTGAAGGAACTAGCCTCTCTATAACACAGCGTTAATTGAGTATAGAGGGTAGTTATTAAAAATAGAACGTAACGTCATGTTAGTCTCTTGTGATGACGTTGGAGGTATAATAATTAAACTAAAATAATTTTAAAATTACCATTAAATTCCAAGCAGCATCAATATAATGACAGAAAAAATACATTGTGCGTGAAACTTGTCAATTAACTTGAACTAGAATATATAAATTCATGTCTTTTATCAGTAAACTTTTACAACTAATATGTATGGCAAACATGTTTGTATCCGCGATATGAAGTAACTTAGGACTGATGGTCAAAATCGATTTACTTTTCTTGAATTTGAAATTATTTATTCAATAATTTCAAAAAGTATAAGACTATAACTTAAACATTATTCCACGACATGCTCACGTCCACCTTTTAAAACATCTTCATTAAACATTTCACATTTATTGATCAAAACTTTTTCAAAACCCTTAAAATTAAAATTCTGTTAACCAAAATATATAATTTTGCATCTTTAAGCCATTTATCATGACACATGAATATGATTAAGGAATGACTAGTTATTTGTTACCTCGAAATCCTTTTTTGTAAAAATATTTTAAATAGAGATTCATATATCAGACTTATATGACAAAAATAGTGGATATTCATAAAAATATCTATTATAGGAGAACAGATTTACCATTACTGAATAACACACACAACATTGAACGGACACAAAACGTTTCAAAATAATACAAAAATATAATTTGTAAAAAAAATATACAAAAATAATATCATGTGGTAATTAGTTTTAAGGCATCTTACCCACCTTATATTAGTTGCTAAAACTTTATAGCACATACATATTTATTGCTATTAAAGAGCCATATATAAAATATGACTTTATTTGTTAATTTTATCCAGACACGATCTAGGAAATTAGGCTCATCTTATGCAAGCAATTTTTGTACTAACTCAATAATTTCAACTCACTATTGAAATTAAGTTTTTTTGTTTTTTCACTGTATGATTGCTTCACTGGAATTAAACACTGAGATTTATTTGCTATCTAGATCTTTTGGTATATATTTCAGGATTCGTTACAGTAATCCTTCGTCACTCAAGATATACAATTTAGGAAATTTCGGTTTGATCCTTTATTATCCAATAATAATATAAGAATAGGAAGGATATGTTGATGCTAGTTCTTTTGAACATAGCCGTGTTTTAAGAAACAGTTATATTTTTTTTTTGTTAGGTGTTTGTTCTATTATTCATATTTCTATGTTTTTATATTTCCTCTCGGCTTTGATTTAAAGCAGAAAGAATTAATAATGAATAAGGCTTAGCTATCAGATAGATTTAAGGGTCAGATCAGCGTTAGCTGGTACATTTTGTTTTGCCATCTAACAACTTCTTCCAAAGGTCGAATTGCTCGTAATATTGCACCATGTGTATGGCGATGCCTCGCTGGACTGCGCATGGATGTAAAGCTATTTTTTTGTTATAAAATTCGCTGGCATGCTGTCGCTTCAGCCCCAACCGGGAACCGAGCACGCCCGTTATAAAAACATCTTCAAGTCTTAGATAAGGTTCGTCCGGCGCAGCCTCCAATAACGCTCGAATCGAGTCCGTAGTCAAGAAATACGCAGGACCAGTCGCAAAGTCCGGAAAAACTTTCCCCGGGAACTGCAGCGGCGAGATGTAATATTTCGATTTAATCGTCCGTCTGGGCACCGACTTTTTTATGATTCTGCCCCAAATTGTGCGCGTAGCGTTTTCATGTGCGGCCGCGAAACGCAACAGACGCGGAATGTTAATGAACATGTCGTCGTCAGTTTTAAGGAGACGCGGCACGCGGGGGCAGTACGTGTCGGTCCACTCGAGCATGGACAGCGTTTTGAGCGTGAGATTAGAATACGAGTCCATCGAGCGGCCGACGATCAAATCGCCGTACAGCGCGTCTTCAGCTTCGATAGCCGGCCGCATGGAATTGGGAGGGGCGCCGAGTACGAAGGCTAGCGCGACATCGCGCCTCGCTGCGTAGTGACCCCACGTGAGCCGTACCGCATCTCGAGCTGTGGAATGAGACGGCGCTGATGTCACCAAGATCAACAGTCGTAAGTGAGCGCCGAGTGAGGGACACAGTTCGGGATGCGGCCGCTCGTGTCCCGCCACGTAGCAATCGCGTGTGAGCAAGATGCGCGGGTCGCGACGCGGGGGCGCTGGCGTAGGGACGGCGGAGGGCGCCGCCGTTACGTTTCGTACTGGACTACTTGCGGGCGGAACTATGCGTACCTAAAACAAAAAAAGAACATATTTTTAAATTTTATCATTTCGACACAATAAACGATATTATTCCCTCCTTTCGAACTTTTTGTATTTCGTTTCCTAACGCTATCTTTTAATTATTTGTTAAAACCAATTACAAAGACCAAACAAAATTATGATTGTATTTGAAATTAAATTAAATCCATATTTTTTATGTGTTTAATTTTATGTAATGTAATGGAGGTAAGTTTGACTAAGTGTGTCTGTTGACAATAAATTAATTTCTTTTTTGTTTATTAAATATTTCTTAACGTTTATCTGGCATTATCTGCTTAATTTGTTTAGAAACTAATAACGTCAGGTTGATGTTTACTCTAGACTTAAGGCGGAAGGCAAGCGTGCAAGGAACGGCTCGGGTAAGGAAGTTCACCTCCAATAATAATAAATAAATATATGGGACACTTACACACACGGTCATCCATCCCCAAATTAAGTAACTTAATACTTGTGTTATGGTAGACAGACAACTGGTGAATATATACTTATATATTTTTTAAATACATACTTAAATACAAATATACACCCAGGCTCAAAGACCAACAAATTCATTTATAGAAAATGTAGGCCCTCGGCGGGAATCGAACCCGCGGCCCGCGGAGCCGAAGGCAGGGTCACTACCCACTGCGCCAACGGGCCAGTCAGTTATTAAATAAATATCTTTATTTTAAAAATAAATATAAAATAAGTAGTAATTTAAATTAAAAGTTTAAGAAATTAAGATTTAGTAATATTAAAGGTAAAAAATTTTGTGCCAGCAGTTGCGGTTAAACAAAAATTAAATTAAAATTTAGGTACGTTTATAATTAATAAAAAAAAATTGAAATTAAATATTAAATTTTATCGAAATCCCATTTTTAATCATTACAACAGTGTCCGTCGCGAGCCTCGTAACTTTGTTAAGAATGTCACAAATAAAACGAATATGGTATTCATGCAATACAGATACTTACAGTAGATTCGATCTTGGACTCTAGTTTGGTAGTGAGGATAAGCGGCTGTGAGGGCGGCAGTGCGTCGGGCTCGGCGGGTGATTGCGCGGGCCGGGGCCGCGGCGGCGGACTGGGCGTGTGTCGAGCCATCAGCAGAAGAAGCAGAGCAGCCAACGCGCCCAGGGCAGCTGCGTGCGACCGCCGTAACGTGCCGCTCGCACCTTTGCCACCCATCTTGATCACCCAATCGGACCCACCGGTGGCTGTACTTCACACGGTTGCGTCTGAAAAAGCCAAGTTTACATTAAATAAATAAATTCTTTATTGTATAACCATTTTAAATGATACAGTTCAATATAGCCATGGCTTCTGAACTAGCGCTAGCCGTGTGTCAGAAGTCAGTTCCCTCCCCTACTTATGAATACTAAAAGAATTTACAGTTTAAACAGTTTTAAAAGAATTTTTTTTTAATTTTATAGAATCATCATCCAATCCAAAAAGTATATGTGTCGTGTATGTGTGTTATGTATGTGTGTTGTATGTGTGTACATGAGTGTGAAGATAGTGTATATTATTACATTGTAATAATACTCCCCTCCTTCAGTCGCGTGCTTACTGCTGAGCAACGTGATGGTCCCAATCCCTTTTGTTATGAATAAGCTGGCGCCACTTTTCCTGGTCAGAAGCACTGTGTATAGCCACGCTCTGGACTGGCTCGTTGGCGCAGTGGGTAGTGACCCTGCCTTCAACTCCGCGGGTCGCGGGTTCGATTCCCGTCGAGGGCCAACAATTTCTATATTTGGTGTATATTTGTATTTAATTATGTATTTAAAAAATATATTAGTATATATTCACCAGTTGTCTGTCACCCATAAAACAAGTATTAAGTTACTTACTTACTTTGGGGACGAATGACTGTTTGTGTAAGTGTCCCATTTATTTATTTATTTATTACGCTGTCTGATGTCCAGACACCTGATCCGTCCATCTTATTGGGCTCCGACCCCTAAATCTTTTGCCGTCTACTTTCCCAGTGACCATGAGTTTCTCAAGGTTGAGTTTATCGCTGGGTTTTCTAGCAATATGTCCAAAGTATTAGAGAATTCTCTGGAGACATAGGCTTGAAAGTCTCTGTTAAGCTCACTTATACTGTAATTACTGTACAGTACAGTAATTTATTAATTCAATAAAAAATATTTCATTTAGTATCAGTCCGTAAAGCAGCATCCGGCTGAATAGAAATACCTCATTTCCCTCATGTATCCTCATTTCTTACAGAGGTGACGTAAAAGGCGGGTAAGGTAAGTCGACCCGCCGTGTGATATCCGGCTGAGTTGAATAGACCACGCAGGAGGTACCTTCAGGGCGACGTTCTCAGACACTATTGCACATTCTGCGTTATCATTTTTCAAAAATTGTTTAATATGAGAGGATATTTGATTTAAGATATTTATTATTTAACATCCCTAAATTGTGGTGCTTTGCCCATTATCGAATTTTATATCCATCCATGTTACACTTATCTTTTATCTAACAAAAGTATAATGTACATTGCAAAAGTTTCATATAAATGCTTATACCATAGTGATATTTAAGATCTAATAAGTAACACCACGAAAATCACGAGCTATTTTCAATAACTAATACATATATGCAATTTACACCGTAGGGGTGTAAATTGCATAGAAATAAATAAATAAATTTAATAAATAAATTTAAGAAATAAATTTAAATAAATAAATTTACAGTAGAAATCTACCGGATAAACACTACAATTTAGACTACAATATCTATCTATAAACAGGCACAATCAAATTAAAGAGTGTTTCACATACCGCTTATACAGAGATACACAAAAAATTTTAACCAGCCAGTATAAAAACATGCGTATCCAAATTACAAGTAAACTCTCCACTGACGTAGGCACCATTTCGTAACCCTTTAACCAACATTTCACAACGCTTCAATTAAGCGAAGTCACCTCATCGCAAAACCTTCACAGCATTTATATTGTTTGTGCAAATAAGACGTGACAATGTCGGAACATATAATTCCGAAATAAGAAAAACGGATAATGGTATATACAGGCTAAACATGTCAAGGATTATACAAGGTCACAAAGACCGTGCCACTATTTGAAAAGGACGGCACCAAGGCTTTTTGCAATTCATTTCCGTATTTGGGTTATGGGGGGGATATTGCCATAAAAACTCCACTGTCTCCAATCTCTAAATATTTTCTAGATCCACCAGTGATCTACAAGTTATAAACATCTAAATTCAAATTCAAAATATTCTTTATTCAAATAAACTTGTAAATAAATGCTTTTGAATCGTCAACTTTACTGCTAGTTCGGAAAGCTAGTCCTACCTAGAAGAGCCAGCAAAAAACTCGGCGGTTGCTCTTTTAAAATATAATTCTTACTGCTAGTTATATTTAGTTATTACTGTCTTGTAGTGTCGTAGAGTAGCTACGTCCACGCATTCTTAACATCTAAGTATTCCTCAATAGTATAGTAAGCTTTCTGTATTAGCCCTTTATTAAGTGTTTTTAAACTAAAGTAATAATAAAATTATTTTGCTATAATCCGCGATGAAGTAAAATAGAAAATATATATAATGCTAAATGTAGAGTGGACAATCTGTTATCATACCTGATACATGCAGGAGTCGTAAAAAACACATGCACAAACCTCCACCACCGCCACCACGATACACAAGAACTACATACGTTCACTATCACAAACTCAACAATCGTTTCGCCCCGCAACCGAAGCATCATCAGGAGATAGACTCCACGACCAAAATCGCAAAGCGGATTTTTGGTCGTGGAGTCTATCTCCTACTTTACTTTTGTATTATTGATCTCCGCAAAGTAACGCCTAATTCTATAAATTATGTTTTTAAACTGCTGTAACGGCAAAGCTAAAATTGATTGCGGAATTTTATTATAGAATCTTATATCCAAACCGCATAGCACATACGTAAAGCAGGAGCCGCAAACTTATGTCGGGTCCTACTTTGTCTATTATATACATTACCAATATTTTTATAATTATATAAATTCTTATGCGCAAAAATTAAATTGCTAACAATATACTGAGAAGCCAATGTAAAAATACATATTTCCTTAGACTTCTCTCGCAGGGAATCTCTCAATCATCATCTAAACCTCTAAAAAAGTCATACATGTTATAAAGCTTTTGATGCTGTTTTACGTGTAATCAAAGCATTACTTTATACAAGTGAATATGACAATATGAATAACAAAAGAAATCAGATCTAAAGACACTTTAAAAAAAAGGTCGTAAAAAAACCGTCATACGCTATGGTTCAACCTAAAATGTGTGAATCCAAATTCTTAATCCTAAAATGTGCGAAATTCCTTTTTTTGTGAAAGTTTTGAGGGCGGCCACCAACGAGCTTTATATACAATAAAACTACGTTATTTTTTTATAATCGATGTTAACGAATAATCAGCTTAATAATCTCAATATAAGAACTATCGTGCAATCACTAAACCCATCTTTATAATACATCGGTTTTGTTGATAGTCAACATGTTACGTGTAGATCATCACGATTAACAAAAAACAACTCCATCAGTATTCAATTGCTCGGTCACGATCAAATTAATTCCATGAACACGACTGACTCATCAGAATAATTTCATTAATAAAATTAATTACGTAATTACAAAATAAAGGCCGTTAAAACACGCAGTTCCGTAAACCCTAATAATCCTCTATCAACAGGCGTTTTCCGGTTTTCTTTATATGCATGCTTTTAAGACGACAATCGATAACAAACTATAAAATAACGGAAACAATAACAATAAAGATTGTAATGCAAGTTGTACTGGTTATGGGCAGTTCTTCTTTTAAAGAATTACTTTATTCGACAGTCAATTAAAAGTCAATACAATTTTCTTATGGATCATATAGAATCCAAGATTAATCACCTGTAGTTATGTAGTAACTACAGCAACAATAATCATCCCCTTCTTAGATCGGCAAAATTGTTCAGAACATATCCCTCCCAAACCTGTTTTCAGAATAAAAAATCTTAAATTTAATTATCCACCATTAAATAAAATTTTTAGATGCCAATTAACGTTATACCGGGAATATACATCAAAAATAACGTTCAAAATTACAAAAATAATTAAAACCGTTAGAGATGTGCAATTTTTAATTAATGGAACACGAAAACAAGTGTGAACTAGTGGTTCGAAATTTGAAATTAGTTTGGTGTTTTTTCAAGTAGTATAAACTAAAAGCGTCATCTAACATCTTAAAACCACAGTGGTCCGATGTAACGAATCGATCAATTGCAGTGTTCTAACAGTATGATAAGATGCAAGCGAACTAATACGTTAAACAGGTGACCTCTTGAATAGTGAGTGGTGATTGATTGGTTTCGATTAATTCATTACAAGTCTAGGCTTTATTGAAAATAAAGGTCCTTGTCCTAAGATAAAGCCTCGCCTAGCTGCAAATAATACGCGTACGCAAATAACAAGGTGTTATCTTACTAAGCTATTGCTCACGATCGATCGTAAGTAAATAAACGAAGAATTTTAAAAATAATCCATTAAGCGTGAAGGACGTGTGAGTATTTAACATTAAAATCGGATTATTTTTGAACAAATCTAATTGAAAATTTATCGTTCATAAACATGCGTCCCTTTTTACAAATGCTTTTATCTATAATGAATATAATATGATTAATTATATATTGAATATATTGCGCCTTTCAAAAGTACGTAAGCCGTTCGTGGGTTTGTGTATAGGATTCTATAATAATATTTGGCAATCAATTTTATCTTTGCCATTACAGCAGTTTAATACTACTATTGAAAGGAAGATAATAAACAAAGCCTACTATGTTATGTTGAGGATTATATAGATGATAAAAATGCGCAGGTATAGCTAATTTTCGCCCCTGCACAAAATAGTAACTAGTTATAAGAATTTTATTCTTAAAAGAGCAACCACCGAGTTTGTTACTGGCTCTAACTATGACTTTTATCCGTGACTTAATTCACGCCTTACTTAAGTGTTTAAATACTTTTAATAATCCTACTAATATTATAAATGCGAAAGTTTGTGAGTATGGGTATATGTTTGTTTCTCTTTCACGGCGAATCTGCTGAACTTATATCGATGAAATTTGACACAATTATTCCTTATACACCGCAATAACATATAGGCTATAGAAATCTTGTTAATTCTACTGGATTAGGATAACATTGAAAAGCGCCATCTATTATCAACCTATGAAAGTTTCTTAAAAATTTGCAGGGTTGAAGAGTGACAGAAGCTACTGGTTTATTCCAAGACAATAGTCATAGTGAAGGAAATTGCGGGTAGAAGCTAGTGCAATATAATGGGTCTGTTCCCCAAAGCAAAACCTTGATTTTTTTATCCTTTATTATAATATTATTATTGATTTTGTAATCATTTTGAAGTGGGTACGAACGATACAATCTAAACAAGTAAAAAAAAAACAGATTTTAGATTCCGATATTCAACGTCATAAAAACCTAGGTATGGTACGGAGAGTACGTTATCAGACGGTTTCCCGTTACAGTTATCAATAACAGACGCCCGTAATTTTTTGTATGTACATTATTAATTGATTATAGAATAACTGAATTTTAACCTTATATATTTATTTGAATTAATTAGAACGGTAACCAATTATACTAATTAACATTAAAAATCATACATAAAAAAAACAATACACATGACAGGATATAGAATACAAACATTTAAACTATGTAACTTATTATTGACTTAATTTCTGACTATAAATTTTCACTTTGAATCCTTAAGCGCTTCAGTTTATAATCCATTCTAATATTAACAACTCAAGTAAAAGCTTTTAAGTAAAATTTCATGTCAATACAATTGACCGTTGAGTAGTTCCCTCGTATGGAGCTACTCCTGACAACAGCATCAGGTCTTGCTTATCATAAACACACATTGTCATCTAGACAGTATATGAAATTTCAGCTCAATCGGACTTGTGGAAGTTGGTCAAAATTAAATTGCAAGATTCCACCTTCACATACATTGACGGCAAGTTATTTAGGTTATCGTAATTAAGCACGGGGCTATGTTATTTTGGCATACGACTTGAAAATTGGATATAGGATATTATACTAAAGGACTCGCAAGTAGAAAATAGTAAAAAATACTTTTCTGACCCAAGTCTGTTGAACACTATGAATAGAAATGATATTATAAAAACACCGTTATAGCCTAACCTATAATAATTTGCTTGCAACAATTTGATAACGTAAAGCGTCGAGGCAAGTGAGATCTGCCGAGCGACTAATAAAGGCCTTTGTCACCAGAACCAATCAATTCAAGGAACAAATTGGAATTTTATCCTCTTTACGAACACGCTACGTCAATTAAATTTCAATATAATATAACACTTTTCCCTTTTTTTTCTTAACCAACAATAGATAAAACAAATCAACGTGCCATTCAGTATAGTTGCATTTGCTAAATTGCGGTTTATTAATTAATAAAGAAGAATTAATGTTAATATAACATACAATAAAAGAAGTTTAGGGAAAGCTCCATTTTGGAATTAAAAATGTTTGTGTTTAAAAAAATTAAATTTTTTTTACCAAGAGTGTGCCTATAACGCTTATGGCTAAATTATTTTCATAGAGAATTAATATTATTTTGAATAGAAAATATTATTTCGTGGTTATTTGTTTCCATACAAAACTTGTTAACTTTATATTCATTTTATTTTGTCATATGGAAGAATTTTTTTTAAATACGCCAACTATTTTAATAATATTTAATAAAGACCAAACAAAATGCTTATATTTAAATACTACTACTTATATGATATATGTAGTTAAAAAGATTTATTTACGTATACAGGTATCACATACATCTAGATAAAGATACAGAAAAATAATTTTATCATACGTCAGTATCAAGCTTGCATACAGAAGTATATAAATCCTCTTACTTTTGCATGTCATATTTCCGGCATATAAATAAGAAAAACAATTAAATACCTACCATTTACATTACATTTCAATATTACCATTCTATTTTCGAAAAAAAAATAATTTTAATCTAAATATTACACTTTACCTTCACGAGATGAATCAACTGATTAGGTTTACTACAAAACCAGATAAATTAAACGTACGTCATATCATATCTTAGAACTATACTTGTCATTTAGCTTAGGTTTCACAATGTCAATAAGCTGTGTTGAATTATTCACCATTCTTTTAAATAAAAAAACCTTTTATAAGTTGGCGTATTTTCCTTTAATCATTGTAGTGACTCAGGGCTTAATAATTTACGTCACTATTTAAATATACAATGTTTCGATCGTATAGCACGGTTAATTGTTTAATGAGACAAAATATCGCTTGATTTAAATAGAGGTAACGAATGATCATTTTTGGAAATATCAAAATGCCCGGTATTACATAAACAACCGCTTTATCTTTATCAATCCCTAACGCATAAAAAACGTTAAAAGTTCAAATAGCGCTATTTCAAGATCTAAATGAAGTTCAAGGTAGAGAAAAAACAAAGCTAACTTCGTCACTACATTGGTTTCAAGCAAACACCGAAACAAGTCGTCTTATTGAAGGGTACTGGACATATTTCACTCTCACCTTCAAGGAGGCTTTTTAAGGTCGTTGGTTGAACTTCAACTTATGTCAATTGAAGTCTATGCGTAATAGCGTTGCGTTCATCACGAATAAGGAATAAGAGAGAGTTGTAATCACAAAAGTTATTCGTTGCGTGCCGTTTTCCCTAAAACACTGCCGTTTCCACACACACACGCACGCACGCACGCACGCACGCACGCACGCACGCACGCACGCACGCACGCACACACACACACACACGCACACGATCCCGCGTAAATTCGGACCCTGCGGCAATTCCAGGATAAAAAGCTTATTTTTGTTGATGTTGCTCCAAAACCTCCTCTATGTTTCAGTAAAAGTCCCACCAAAATCGCTTTAGCCATTCCAGAGAATGTACTATTAACCTAAACCTTCCCCAAGAATAGCATTAACTTTTAGTAAAACCTATACAAAAATCCTTATTGAGAAAATACAGACAGACATCTTTTCGGGATATTTTGTTTTATAATACGTATGGATATAAATAAATATTATTAGTCCAGCAGATTACCTATTTGCGTATTTATAATAATACCAGGGTAAATTTTTGCCGCTTGCCTATATCAGAACACATATTTCTTGTTCTTGTCTTTTTTGTCAATCGACGCGTTTGCACCTCAGCTACGAAGGCTTGCATGTGTAGCTGCAGGTGCCAGGTAGTTGAGTCAGTGATGGTCAGAGAGGTCAAGGCCCCGACCACTCGTTTCTAACGGCAGTTACACACACGAACAGAAAACACACCGAGTCCATCAACGTCCATGAGCGATAACTTACGCTACATGAATAAGTGGCGATGTCCTATAGTCTTACTTGGGAATATTGTCTTTCAAGTATTCAACCGCGCTTTTTATAGAATAGTATAGAAATATAGGTACTTTATTGTACACCATAATCATAATATAGTTTGAACATAAAACATTTTTATATACATGATTAAAGACATACAATGGGCGGCCTTATCGCTATTTAAGGACATATCGCAAGATTAAAGGACAAGGTAAATATCACAAAAAAAACCTAACCTAACCTAAACATATAAAGAAAAAAAACATAAAAAGTATACATGTAAAAAGAAATAAATATGTAAACCAAATATATCAATAAATAAATAAACCGCGCTTTCTTTCATACTAATACAAATGCGTGTTTCTTAATCGTATTTTATCCTTCTTTATTATGTTTTTACCAATATTAAAAATGCGAGTTTATTAGTTTATCTTTCTTTCGCCTTTCAAAAGAACGTAAATCGTTTGTGGGTCTGGGTATATGATTCTATAATAAAATTCCACAATCAATTTTAGCTTTGCCATTACAGTAGTTAAAAACACTGTTAAAAAGAGGCTGATACAGCCTACTGTTGAGGATTACTTAGCAGATAACAATGTGTTGATATAGCTACTTTTCGACCCTGTACAAGACAGTAATGACTAAATGTAACTGGTAATAAGAACTATATTTTGAAAGAACCACCGAGTTGCTTGCTGGCTCTTTTCAGTAGGAACAGCTTTCCGCACCAGCAGTAGAGTTGACTATTCAAAAGCACTTGTTTTCAAATTTCAAGTCAATAAAGAATATTTTGAATTTGAATTGAATTTCTTGAACAGAGATTATTGCTGTGGTGAGTGGGATATAGCCTCATATTCCATGTCTAGTTACAAACAAATTGTCATACTAGTGACATGTGCGACTTTGTCAGCACCAACTTAAGCGTTTAAGTACCCTGCAGTATGTCTTATGTTCCCTGTATCCGAAATAAAAACGGGACTTTCATTTCGTACAACAACAAGGGTAGCAATTTTATATGCATATGTTACGCTGGTAAATAAGCTTTCATTAGCTATGCCAAATTTCATCAATATTAGTAGAGCGAATTAACCGTGAGAGCGTAACAGACAGACAAACATACTTTAGCATTTATGAGTCAACATTTTCTCACCCTTTTCTCACTCTAAGTGCGGTCAGCCAAATCTTCATCTTCCATTCTCCTCTCTCATTCGTCATCTCTGGTGCTACTCCTTTTATATACATATCGTTCTTTGCACAATCCGTCCATTTTACGGCCTCCCCCTAGTCATATATCTATCCATCAGCATTTATAATATAATAAACCAAACACAAAAAAACTCAAATGCATATTGACATTAAATAACCTGGCTTTTGTAATTGTACATATTTTTTTCTAGAATTGAGCAAATGTTAGATTATGTATGACAATGATAGCAGCCGCCCACTGCCATCTGTCAACAAATAATTATTAAACGATAAATTGATAAAATAAACTCTAATTCGCTTGTAGCAGCTCAATTTGAACAAAATATAAGCGCAAGGTTGAGTTTTAGGACAAATGAGGCAATGAAGTGATAGAAAGGTTTCGATTATTGTGAAATTAAGGCAGTTAACATACAACGCAATATGTAATAGGCAGACGTAAGACACAAGTATAATATTATTTACTCAACTCTACGTATTTGGACAATTTAGATAGCGATTTCGTATCAACCGTTTTTTTACCAGTAAACTTACCCATATTTGTACGACAGATAAAAAACATAAATCAATATTATTTTGCACGTGGACCGCCTGTTACTAACTCGCAGCTCGGCATAGGCCTCCTCTTTCCGCTTTTGTGGAGAAGGATTGGACCTACCACGCTGCTCTAATACGGATTCGTAGGTTGCACATATGCCCAGAATTTTCTAGAGTCATGTAGGTTTCCTCACGATGTATCCTTTCACCGAAAAGCATGAAAAATTGCAAATATCAATTAGGCACATAAGGCACATAAGTTTAGATAGAAAATCTCATGGGTGCCTGCCCAGGGTTTGAACGCATGGCCGTCTCAAGACAGTCGTAATAGGCAGTGAGTCTCATCGTTCAGTTGTCACAGCTTATTAGTAGACTCATGTATTTGAGAAATCTGTAAATTTCCATAACAAATCAAGGCGACACAATAAGTCTTTCATTAGTTACCAAAGTATTACGAGATTCTGTTTCTTTTGTTACTGTCTGCTGTACCTAAAATAATCCATACTAAAAGAATAATTTATACAAACTGCCAGTTGTTCGGACGCAAAATAAATGGGCGGGGTTGTACCAATTAGTATATAACTATTCTGGCGTGGATAATGCGTCGCTTTGCGATTTTGTCGCGGAGTCTATCACCTGATGATGCTTCGGTTGCGGGGCGAAACGATTGTTGAGTTTGTGATAGTGAACGTGTTGTGCTTGTGTACTGTGGCGGCGGTGGTGGTGGAGGTACATTTAGTATGAAATTATGTCTGTCCGTTTGTTACAACTTACTAAGCAATATTCATAAAATTTAATATAATGTCAGTTTAAACACCGGGTTAACATAGAGGATAAGTAAATCCCGTTTTTTATAGGAACAGAGAAATTTATAATAAGTTGAAAGTAACGTTCTTCTGTAGTTTGCAATGTTAAAAACTCCAATTATGTGGAGTCGTTCCGTGACTTATCCATATCCGTATCTATTGACTTTCGATATAACTGTTTCCTGTGACAGCTACGTCGGTTTCTACAGCACCTACATACACTATTACGTATAGCATCACTATAGTGTTATTCTACTAGAGTAGAGGCCTTTGTAGACCTGTAAATGAGAGTGTCACTATAAATAATTAGAGGGTAGATGAAACTAGTATACTTTTCATCTTTGTCTAATCACACATAAAAAGAGAGACGGATAGATACCTTTATTTGCTTAATTTTTTTAAATTCTCATTTTAATCTTAGAATGTTTTCCCTACTCTAGTATAATAACTCTATGAGCATAACATGTTGCGGCAATGTAATGAGGTACGAGTATACTGGAGAACAGTGCGAATTATAGTACGCCGTGTGGTATCCGGCTGAATAGAATAGTACTACCCTCATTTCTTACCGAGGTGTCGTAAAAGGCGACTAAGGTAAGTTGACCCACTGTGTGGTATCCGGTTTAGTAGAATAGACCACCCTCTTTCTTACCGAGGTGTCGTAAAATACGACTAAGGTAAGTTGACGTCAGGCAGGCGGCCGGTCGTAAAAACGCAGCCAAATCATGTGACGGCATGTTTATAACATGTTGTGCCGACCTCACTTAGAGTGGGATAAGGGCAGGAGGATGATGAGTAAGTATAGTATTATAGTAAAATAAGACATATTATCATTACTTTTATCCACAGACATCCACAAACGCCGAATGTAAACGCAACGCTCGAAGTTTGCAAATTAAACAAAATTTTGATATTAAAATTTCTAATAGCTAATTGTCCGATTTAATTTAAATGAAAGGTTTCCGTCGCGGCTAATTACCGCTCTACCGTTTAAAGATATAACCAGACGATTTCTTTATTTACCTTTCACGCATTATTGATAATTATAGTTAACTAGTAGTCCAGCCACGCGTTGCTGTGGCTCAATCTAGTTTCGACTTCCCTCTCAAAACAAGTGTCATTGACTGTTAAAAAAAATGCTCCTATCGCAACCAAATTTTACAAGATTAACCGCGGGGTTAATTGTTTAAAAATTTTAATAACCTCGGTTGAGCAGATACTTTTTTTTTATATATATATAGATCTATTTAATCTGAAAATGTTTCTATCCTGGACCGAAGCGCTAACTTGTCATCTATAAATCCAATAGATTTCTTTAAAATAACACTAAAAAAAGAGCGTCAAAAACATATCCACGTATTTTTTTATTTATTCTGTGTCGTACAGCTATAATTAAAATGATATCAACACGCTGAATTAATTTTGAATTAAGCTACAACGGCTCTATAAAATAAATAAAAAAATATTACATGCGACACTCGGTTGTTCTTTCCTAAACTAAGTAACTTAATACTTGCTTTATAGGTGAGAGACAACTGGTGGATATATACATATATTATTTTAAACACATACTTAAATACAAATATACACCCAGGCTCGAGGAACCAACAAATTGTTTATAAAATATGTTGGCTCACGACGGGAATCAAACCCACGACCCGCGGAGCTGAAGACAGGGTCACTACTCACTGCGCCAACGGGTCAGTCGATGGCAGATAAATAACGCTTTAAGGTTTTTTATTTTAACATTATACAAGATATACAGCTCGAGTGTCATATTAGATGTTTCCTCAATATCAAACACGGGGTCGTCACTCATTCAAGCGATCAAATTTCAGGGCTGAAAGTCTAGTTATGTTTACTAGTCATATGACTATCTTGCTCGACTATTAAAACCTAAAAAATAATGACCTAGGCCTAGTTTTAGTGGACTTGACCGATAGCGAAACAACTAACCTACCTAAAAAGTTATTCCATGGAGCGATTAAGCATTTCTGCATCGTCAGGATATAGACTCCACGAAAAGCTTTGCGATTTTTGCTTTGCAAGGCTTTGCTATTTTGTCGTGGAGTTCTTACGAATTCTGCATGTATCAGGTATGAGAACGAATAGTACACTCTACATTAAGCATTACATATATTTTCTTTTATCGCGGATTAAAGCAAAATAATATTCTCATTACTTTTATATTATAGACCTCCGCAAAGTGACACCTAATTCTATAAATCTTAACAGACTATTCACCACACCTTTTCTACGTACATAAATTTCCTTATAACTATATATATTTCTATTAAACTACAGGCAGGTGAGATAACGACCACGGACCTCTTAAAAAAGGTGGTAATGGATTACCGAAGTTCCTTAATCTTATTTTTTCCCCAGGTAATTGTTTCGTATATTTTTCAATACTTAATATGCCCTATTTCCTTTTTATATATCTCTTATCATAACAGGAACTTACCCAAATTGATTTGACTCCGGGTTTTTCCTTAGGTAGACTTTGGTAGAATTTACATAGTAACTATCGGTTAGTTGAAGTGTGTAGGGCAACGTGACTCAAATGCCTCTAATTCTCAACGTTAACACGAACCTGTTTTCAATGCCTACATACAATATTTTAAGTATTCTACGTCAGTCAGGTGCGATACATAAATATTGTGAAATTAATCAAAATCGGTTTAGTGATTTGGGCGTGAAAAAAAAAGTCATTTGTTTACAAAGTCTTGACAAATTACACTCTTTAAATTTCTATGACTTTATCTACGAATGAAAACAAAATAAAAGTCCGTTTACAACTTTATCTCGAACCGACAAAACGACATACAAAGTTGGGGCAATTTCTTTTATGTAGAGATAATTTCTGATCTTTCGTACATAAATTTATAAATGCCCCATGATATCTTCATCAAATTCCTTCAAACTTAAATACGTTTTTGTATTTATACATGTCAATGTTGAAAGTATAATACGCTTAGGGCCTGTTTCAGAAGTTACCAATAAACTGTCAGTTAGCCTATTCGAAACATATGACATAGGTATATCTCGGAATTTTGCGTTTCTCAGGTTTCTGATAGGCTTTTTTTAGCACTTAAAGTCCCTAATAAGTTAACAGGTAGATCATGTGGCTGTTATTTTGTTTATCTGCTGGATCGCAAATACCTATTTCAAATGGCTGCGATTTTATTTTTTCAATATTTCACTTTTTAGAGTCTCTTTTGTAGACATTTATCTGCTACTTAGTTTATTTGTCGGTTAACTATCCGACACTTTATCAATAACTTGTAAAACTGACCCTTTCTGTATTAACATCCTTTTCATAGTTCATTTAAACTGATGTAATGACAAAGCCAAATTGGATTGCGCTATTTTATGTTCTACCAAAAAAAAATTACGTATATTTATGAGGCATAAACCTACAAGTGTGTCGGTTTCTACTTTTTATTGCGTGTTTTTTTCGAAGTTACACAACTATGCAAAATTTTAGCTGATTATTATCAGCCCGTAGTATTTAAAATGTACGAAAAATTTTAAACCGGTAAGACGAAAAATAAACGTTATAATTACAACAATTATTAAAATAGTATCAATTCAGAATAATGAATACAGCTTGAATTTAACCATAATTTTGTTTACTCAAAATATATATTTGTAAATAGGTTTTTTCCAGTTTCTAGGATATAGAAAAACTATTGTCTATAAAAACATACCGCAACGCTTATATCCGCCGATTATGTTTTTGTCGCATTATACAATAACACGCCGCTTCGTAATCCTAAAATACTTATCTAACTAACTACATCACATTACAGCTGCAAAGGTAGACGACCAGCTACGACGTCATACCAAACAAGTTTACCGCGATGTAAGGCATGCAAGTTAAATGTAACTAACTGATTAGAAAATATAATCAATTTATAATCCACTCATATCACTTAGTATATCTCGTTATAAAATACATCGTTATAAAACTGAATCAACTAAACTAGTTTTCCTGCACTAATAATTTTAGTTAATAAGCCATTAATATATTCTTTCAATAAATTTTCTTTCAAAATATATATTCTTATAAATATTCTTTCGGAATATATATTCGTTCAAAGCAATATAATGTTTTAGTTTGTAGAAATTGATTTAATAACTGTTTTCCGAATTATGCTGGGAATATTAATTACATAAGTCTCTCTCTTGTCAACCATTAGGCGTCCAATGTTGGGCTTAGGTCTCTTCAAAGACTTCCACGTCATACGATTTTGTACAGTACAGATACTACAGGCGAACTAAGAACATATACCTATTAGAAGTATAAGGAAATTGTATTTGTACCTTACGTTTTCTAAACAATAGTTAGTCTTAAGAAAAGCAACGTAAGTACTGAATCGCAATTTAACCATTATTAGGAAGTTAGTGGAAAAAACAAAAATTCATGTTTGATTCAAACACAAGGTTCTCAATGCGTAAGGCACGGTTGCATGTATAAGGTATATACCTACCATAACGTCTAACTTCTAACGTGATTATATAGCAATACCTGGGTGACCATTACTAAAAGATAAAAAGAATGCAATAAAAAAATAAAAAAACACAAATGACAGCAAATCTAACCCTTTGCATTCTATTTAGCAGTTTTTCTTTGCCAAGGATTAAGCGACATATTTTTAAAATGCAACCTTAATAGATCGATTTATAGCCCCGAAACCCCCTACCTACATAATGTTTCATAAAAGTCGTAGCCGTTTCCGAAATTCTGAATCTAGATTAACTAAAGATTAAAGATTAACAAATTGATTTTAGTAACGGTTTACTACCGAATTAATCTACATACCAGGACTTAGAACAACCTATTTATCTTTTTTAATGATCTGTACCAGAGTTCCTGATGTATCTATTAATCAAACCTACACTATGCAACGGGAACGGGTCAACGCACAGTAGCCATTTTGGGCGAACGCGGCAATTTGTAATCAGTACTAGCGCTCTGAATGTATACTTCATAAACAGGTATAGCGATCAAAAACCGTAAAAGATTTCATGTCAAAATATTAAACGTAAAATTAAAACATTTTTTCAAAATAATTATACCAATGTTAAGTCCATATAAATTCAAATATGTTGAACGGCACATTTGAATTTATATGTAGTAAACAAAGGCTAAAAATAGTAACATGGCATTAAAAAGCAAAAAAAGCGTATGTCTACGCTCTAAACATTTATCGTAATTAACATATACTGAGCGTCAAGTAATAATTTTCTAGACGATTCTTATTTGGACATTTCTAAATATATCGATCAGTCTAAGTTCAGCTCTGCAGCTATTGAAACATTATGAAATAGTAAAAGAACTATCTGATAGTATAATAGTATAACTTATCCCCCTCCCCTACCTCTGTCTCTTACGCTTTACCGGCTAACCAACTGGGTGAATACTGATTAAATTTGGGAGACTTAAAGCTGATACTCGGGGTAACATATAGGATAGATAATCCCATTTTTCCTACTGGAACTAGGAAAAAGTCGTAAATTACATAATGAAGGGAACTTTAACACTAAAGTTGTTGCTTTAATTCCTATGGACGAGCAAAGGCCCAACTAAAACAAGCGATGAAAAGGTCATGTTCAGGCTCTTCAGTTCCAACCTAGGATAATATCTGCCAGGGGTTAAATAATAATTTATAGAAACCCGCCATTTTAGCATGCGATTAACGCAAACTAAGCTTTTTTTCCTAGAACAGAGGTAATCCTTTATGGACTCCCTGGGGACTTTTCCACAGGGGAGAGTCCGACTCCCACGGACTAAAACCCCTCCTCATTTCCTCCTCCTTCTACGGCAGGATCACCATCGGCATTGCTTCATCGTAGCCGGTGTCTAATTCTTGGCCTTTCTTGCCCGTTCCTCCCTTTCTTTTTCTCCCATTATGTCCGACACAAACTTTAACTTAAAACTCCAGCTATCCATGTCGCGGAGCATAAAAGGTATAAAAATATTAGGTGAGAATGTCGCCTCTGTTTTGTCTACTAAAAAAAACGCAAACTAAGCTACTAACGCATATACAGATTAAAATCATTAACAGCATATTAAAGATGTTTTTTTATAAATTCGGAGGTTTAAACAAATGCTTTATATTTATACTTATTCAAATTTAAATTAAGAATTTCAAACACCGATTAGCATAGTAAATATCTTACGAAAGATGGTTCTCATTGAAGGTATTCTGATGAATATTTTTACATAAAATCATCATCATTACACTGTACAATTGGGCAAGAACGATGACTCTATTTATAGGAATTTACACGCTTTATAATTTATCTATCGGGATAACAACGCATACAAATATTTGGGTGATGTAAAAATAACTCTCTTTCGGGAATAGGGACAGATCATAAAATACATAATTGATGATATTTTTACATTGAAATCGACGCGAACGAAGTCGTGGGTACCATTAGTAACATGAAAACAAAAACGAAAAATTGAATAAATAATTTATAGAATTAGGCGTTACTTTGCGGAGATCTGTAATACAAAAGTAATAATTAAATTATTTTGCTATAATCCGCGATGAAGTAAAATAGAAGATATATAGGTATAATGCTAAATGTAGAGTGGAAAATCCTTTTTCATACCTGATACATGCAGGATTCGCAAAAACACATGTACAAACCTCCACCTCCGCCACCACAATACACAAGCACCACATTACGTTCACTTTACAAAGCTTTTGCGATTTTGCAAAAGCTTTTACGATTTCGACGTGGAGTCGATGTCGAATATCTCCTGATGATGCTTCGGTTGCGGGGCGAACCGATTGTTGAGTTGAGTTTGTGATAGTGAACGTATGTTGTGCTTGTTTATTGTGTTGGTAGTGGTGGAGATTTGTGCATGTGTTTTTACGAATCCTGCATGTGTCATCATTATTTTATACATTTAAAATATGCTATCCTATAGAAATAGATAAACATGAAATTGTGTCCCGTCTGGTACCAAACTGTTAAGATGTATGACTATAATGCAATATCCCTTGCAGGCTGATAGTTTTTAAACATTAATACATCATCACTATTGTCAGTCACGACAATGGTCATGCGATAAAAAAATTTCGTTAGTAACGAAGTTGTAATCATTTGAAAGCATTCGTCTGTACCATACTACAATTCCGCTTTTACCCGCATGTACATCCGTTGGTAAGGGTATCTCATTTGACTAACAGGTATTAAACGTTATTCTACAGCTTTACATTCCGGTTTATTTTATAGATTGGTTATATGTTGCTGCATCAATTACAACCAGTTGTGAAATTAAAACTATTCCACGTCGAGAAACAAGTCAACGTTAAATATATGCAACATATGTTTTATGTGGACGTGTGGTATCCGGCTGAATAGAATAGTACCACCCTCATTTCTTACGAGGTGTCGTAAAAGTCGACTAAGGTAAGTCGGCCCACCGTGTGGTATCCGGCTGAGTAGCATAGACCGCACTCATTTCTTACCGACGTGTCGTAAAAGGCGACGTGAGGCTGGCGGCCGGTCGCAAAATACGTAGCCAAATCATGTGACAACATGTTTGTAACATGTTGTGCCCCCACTTAGAGTGGGATAAGTGCGGGAAGATGATATGTTTTACGTGGACGTAAAATTACATTATAAGGGCTCCTCCATAGATTTAGCTTCTTAAGCTTATTTTGAATTTGAAGAATTAAATGTTACAAAGATTACATTTGCACACAACATTAATAAAAAGAGCTTGAATGGAGTAAAAATATTGGTTAATGTAAATTTTTCCCTATTGGGACAAATATTTGACCTAATGCAAGAAATAGTTATGATATGAATTCAATCATATCATGTTTTGTTTGTCTAAGTCTATCACTGATTTATGATAAAACAATTAAAAAGAAATGAAAACAATTTAAATATGAGAGAGATTTTAGAATTCATAATAGAATTATGACACCAAATACAATTAATATAATTGTATGAAAAATAAATTTACGAAAGTTATAGACCAATAACTTCATTATACAAAATTAAAAATGTAATGCTGAAGTCATCTTTGAAAATTAATAATTGTAGTTGTGTTATTATAAAGTAATATTTATTTTTCATATATTCCTTAATTAATTATTTAATAGCATTATGTGAAAACCTGTTGTACACTAGCATTAATTATTTTTCATAACACCAAATACATAGCGGACAACCTTTACCAGCTTCATAAAAAGACCTTGCTTTGCGATTATAAACTTAAGAGTCTATCTAAATTTTACAGTGTTGTAAAATTTAATAACAATATTATTATTGGTGTTTTTACGGTACATTTATGTGATTTGATTAACCTTTTCATACTAATATTATGAATGTGCCTGTTAATAACAAAACTAACATTTTAATTAATTAAATTAATTCATTTAGTCTGGTTAAGTCACAGTTTTTAGCCACTTGTATTGAACCCAATGTCAATTGTCTAGAACGCCAGAAATATTTTATTCATCCAAATATGAATAAATTAATATGCTAATAAAGCATGGCACAAAAAATCAGTTCTAATTTAATATATATCCTCCTGCCCTTATCCCACTCTAAGTGGGGTCGGCACAACATGTTATAAACATGGCGTAACATGATTTGGCTGCGTTTTTACGACCGGCCGCCTGCCTAACGTCAACTTATCTTAGTCGTATTTTACGACACCTCGGTAAGGAGGGTGGTCTATTCTACTAAACCGGATACCACACGGTGGGTCAACTTACCTTAGTCGCCTTTTACGACACCTCGGTAAGAAATGAGGGTGGTCTATTCTACTCAGCCGGATACCACACGGCGGGTCGACTTACCTTAGTCGCCTTTTACGACACCTCGGTAAGAAATGAGGGTGGTACTATTCTACTTAGCCGGATACCACACGGCTAATCAGTTCTAATTTAATCTTGTATTAATATTTGTCAATTCTAGGAAGTATAATAAAATAAAAGTATTTTAAACATTATCAATTTAAATGTTCTTTTTAAATGAATCCTAAAGAGTCAAACTATTGCCACAATTGTGATCAAATGATTAAGGACTGTAAAAGCTTCCTCAATCTGTGAATAACCAAGTAGACCACCCTTCTTTTTCTTACTGAGGTGTCGCAAAAGGCAACTAAATCACGTTGACATCAGGCAGGCGGCCGGTCGTAAAATATCTAGCCAAATCATGTGAAATAATGTATATTATTTATAACATGTTATGCAAACCCCACTTATAGTGGGATAAGGGCAGGACAACAATTGGTTCTCTAAGTTTATATTCTAATAATTTATTATTGGAAGTGTCATTATTATTTTAAATTATTTAGTCAATTTATTTTAAAGAATTTGACATGGCTGGTTCATTAGTCTCTACTAATATTCATTATGAGATTAATGAAACTTAAGAAACGAATAAACAGCCTTGAATTACAAAACAACAATGGAACCAATGAAGTATGAAACCTATATCTGCTGTGCATGCACTGTGAATATTTAGTTTATCAAGACAAATAACAACATTTACTTCATATAACACAATATACTTCATTTATTTTTACACTAAATAAGTTAATAAATTTATCTGTGTGTTATTGAAAATTTTAATGTCACTTTAATATTCTGTTCATATTAAAATTTATTGAACAATCAGGTCAGGTGATCAGGTTACTAATTCACATAATAATGTTAAAAATAATATAAGAAAAATGCAGAAATTTAAAATAAAAATAATCATATGATACTGTATGACGGGAAAATCAGCAAAGAAATCTTTATAAAAAAAAATTTTTACTGTTTACAAATGGCAACTTTTAAAATAAAACAAAATTTCCAACTCTTATATAATTAAAAAAAAATAATGATATAAAATGGAATGGAATGGAATATACCTGTGGAAATGTTATTATACATGTATATACTAACATTTCCACAGGAATATAAAATAATTTTTATAAACCCTTGATTATTCTTTATGCACAACTGACTAGATTACAACAATTAAACTAAGTTTCAGTGGTAATTTATTAAAATCCTAAAAAAAAATTAGAATTGTACATAATTATGTACTAATAAACAATAGCAAAAACTATGAACCTTAGTTAACTAAAAAATGTTTTAAAAAAAGAACAGATATTAAAAAACAACTTTTATGAGATAATAGATAATAGATTTAAATATTTGTTAATTTCAAAATTGAAAAGAAACTATTTCAATCATGAAAGAATTTATTCAAGCCGCATCAAACTCGCAAAATATTCATCTGTTGCACTTTCCTCGGACAATTATTTTGTATTATAATTATGTTATTTCAATTGCAATTAAAAAGGAACTCACCATAACAATGTAAGCAGCAATCGGTGCGCGAATACAGGAAAGACGTACGTGAGTAAAGCCACTGACAGAAAGATAGGTTTTTGACCACTATATTTAATATTTTCTACATTCCGCTAGCTGTAGAAATATGGCGCAGGTGCAAAGCTCTACGTCGTTAAATTAAAATGATTATGGAATCGCGGTTCGAGCGAGTTCGAGAGACGAACAAGTCGACTTCTTTCTACTGCCAGCTGTCTACTACACAGACAAGTAACAAGAATATATATTTTATAACCAAAGACTAGATTGTCTTCGTTAATAAAAATCATAGAATAAAAATAATAGTTAAACCTAACGTCAAACTAAACGAATTTGCCCTATGTAAATTAACAATAATTTCCCAAAAAAAATGCATACAGTGCTCTTCCAAAGAAACAAATTATCTTCTTCATTCCTTTTTTTGGGTGTATAAATGTAACTATCGCTGTTTCATGTAATATTATATTAATATTATTAAACTATTACGAAAAACGTTAACTATAACTTATGGTCTCCCGATTACTTCTCCAGTAAACAATTATCTATATAGTACCTAATTGACCGCGACATACTTGGTAATGTTTCAATAGATAGAAGAAAAATACAAATGGAAAAAGAAGCATTTTTGCTTCTTTTTCCATTTGTATTTTTCTTGGGATGGTGATATCTAGGGTTTGATCCCAGGTATTCCAATTTATACAGCCCACCCGCTCCCCATTGAGCTATTACATCTCTACAAATGATAGCAATCTTAAGCTTCTATTTCTATTTTTACTTTAGCAGTTTTTTAATGACCGGAAACAGGGATAAAAAGACTTTTTTCTTAAAGAAACCCATCTAGATCGATTTTTGCCCCCAAAACCCTCTACATACTAACTTACACAATATTTATAAAAATATATTAGCCCGATATAGCCAGGTTTTCTGTAATTGTAAATACATATACGAGGCTACTACCATACCAGTATTTTTCAAGTGTGCCGCATATTCGTCTTACTTATTGACAAACGCGGTTCAGTTGACATGATTGCCTTGAAATCGGTGCGAAAGAAAATCCCATCAAGTTTGCCGGTTATCTCATAAGCCGCATCCAATAGGGTTAAATTTTATTATGGCTGGTGTATACGCGCGAACGAGCATTGATTGAAAACGAATTGGTTCTTATCGTTCCTACGCACTCGATACAGAGGGGCATAAAGAGCACAGATGGGACTCAACCACATACTTCGACAGTCCTTTCTTCTCCTTTCTCGACCGCAGACGTGAAGTGCGAGATGCAGGAATACAAATCTACTGCGGGCCTGATTGCTTTTAGTTTGGTTTATCTTACATTTTTCCTAGACAATGTTCTATTAACAGTGTTAGGTAGGTACTAGTTTATTTATTGCTCGCTGTCCGCGATCCATGTATATATCACAAATTGGGAATGGTCGTGCTTAAGAGACTAAATAGAACTTAATACTTCTATTTTAAATTCTTACACCTTATCTATATCGAACTATAGTAACTATACAAACTATATTCTTAATTGTTACACTATATACATCATCTTTGAAATGTGCGTTACGCCTGTAACAGAATTATTGTAACTAAAGTGTAGATAAACATCATATATAAAAACTGGCCTCTATCACTCCGATTTTAGTATCCCATAGTGAGAGCAAAATCCGCAATCTTTTATATAACTGTCAACAGTTCCGATAATTCCGGATTGGGTGCAAGGTGAGTCATTGGCACTGTGGACAGAACACGGGGCACCTCTAGCAAAACTCCTCAACACGACAGTGCACCATATTACACACAAAGATCCAGGTATTGCATATTAGTCTTTTTTTTCTGCCCCGAAATTAAATATTTGGTTCTCTATAATTGTAGAACTTATTTTATTAGACTTGAGTTTTTACTCTTTCGGTTTTCTTAAATTCTTGCATATTATTGTTAAATATACGAACGATAATGTTACTTATATTCGCCTGTAACATATTAGTGCGAACAACGACTAGTCCGTAGGTTCTGTGAAACTTCGACCTCCGTAAACACATTGAGCCCTTCACCATAGCTCACATATTCTTAAAGCGCTTTTCGAAGTTGTACTTCGAGACATCTGAGGTAAACCGGAAGGAAGCGATGTATAACATTGCCATAATATATATAGGTCACCACAATATAGGTCAATAGACGTACAATATGCGTTCTATAAGACCTTGACGATCAAATTATAATTGCTTACATAGACACACATATTAAACAGTGTCTTTGCTGGCTGAGACTAGTACTGGGTTATCTCTTGTTAATCAGACGTTGCTTCTCGGCGCACTCTAGATGGCGTGATAACAATCAACACAGTTATACTACCAGTTTTCTACTACACGCTTAAGCTGTGGTTAGGGTAAGCAAGGTAAGCATTTTAGGGTGACTTTCCCCGACACGAATGAAGCACAGAAGCTCTACTCCCCGCATTACTTCTACGCTTACCTGTCTGGTCACCTAAAAGCCATTAGGGTGAACAGCATGTTAACAATTGGAAAACAATACATAATAGTGCTTTTTAATTTAGGTAAAGGCGTGGGTACATCACAGGCAATCGTCGGTGCGGTGCTGGGTGCAAAAGCGGCTACACAGCTAGTCGTAGCACCAGCTGCAGCAGCTTTCACTGCCCGGCGTGGTCCCGCTACTGGACTGAGATTGGCTACCGCCTTGCTTGCTATTGCAGCCCTTGGTCTCTACATTATTCTAATTAAAATTGTTTCGAAAATTTTAACTAACAAATTTCGATAATGATCTCACATTTGAAATGATGAGTAGTTTATCAAAGGTAATTTAGGAATGCGATGAATACTTTTCCTAATTAGGGTCACATTCTTTTTTTATTACCAGCATTGTAGCATTCCCAGGCTGTGAGACTGCCGTACTTGAAAATTCAGAATATGTCTGTTTCCCCATTAAAATTTACTCATTATAATATAATATGTATTAAGACTAAGTTGGTATGTTACATGCTCACACGTAAAATACCGTAAATAATAATAATAATTTATTCAGATATAAGTCACGTATATCAATATATTAAAATTTAGCTCAGTAATAACCGCATATTTTGCTGTAAATTTTAAAGATCAGTTTAATTGTAATATGTAATTTGTGTTCATATTAGGCCAACAAAGCTAGTTTGTTTCTAACTAAGATTGCGTTTTATTTTTAAATCTGCGTTTGATGATAATCAAACTCTTATAATCTGTTACTTATAATTCTTAATTAATTTGCCCGTACGATTGTGCAAAGATTTAAGTATACTTGAAAATTATATAAATACTTTAAGATCAGAAGGCCAACAACGGATTATCGCTTACAACGGAGTATCGTACTTCCAATGATGTCTAATTTGCAGTAGTTAAAATTATTTGGAAATTATGATAATGGTTTAATCAAAATTATAGTTAATAGTTATTTTATTTCAATTCGTATTCAGTATTTGGCTTCTGTGCTGGTCGCGGTGGTGCTGTTTGCGCTGGAATAGGGCGAGCTTCGCAAGGTGCTGGGGCGGCACTGGGCGGTGTAGCTGGGCTTGCTTTGGTAGCACGAGCCCTGCCACCACAACGAAAACATCGTGCACTAGCTGCTTTACTTGGAGCTGTAGCGCTTGGTAAATATTTTTTAGCAATTGAATGAAATTGAAATGAAATTTATTAATTGATGGAACATTTACAGATTGTACTTGTACAATGGTAGCGATGATACTGCAAAAGTTAAAACTGCGTTGCAGATATCAACGCCCGCCTCCGATGCTATATTACAAAAGAAAAATACTAACTACTTAATAAAAATAAAACAAACTATAATTAATTTGTACATTCGCAAGAGTGTACGAGACTGTGTGAATTAATATTTAATTATTGTGTATGTGTGTGTTTGTGTGTGTGTTTGACTGTATGGGTGAGAGAGGAAGAGTAATGAACAGTTTAATGATACAATATATGAATTAGTATAAATTAGTATATTAACAGACACTTTACACAACAAGCACTTTATACGGTAAGAAGTCGTCTTTAGCCTACCTAGAAAATGTCTACTTATTAATCTTACTTACTCAAATCAAATAAAAATAAGCGTATTTAAGAACTTTTTAATCGTAAAGGATTAATAAGATAAATGAAGCTATCACTGGTTCGAAATGTTGCTGTGTATATAAGAGAACCAGCAAAAAACTCGTAGCTCAATCTTTTATCCTTATTGATTTACATAATTAAACTTTTTAGTATGTGCTGTAGCATATACTAGAAAGCTTAATTATCAGTTTTTAACATATGATTACGTAAATCTCTGGATTCTATTGTTATTGTAGTAGTTAGATATGAAATATAAATATTAAATAATTTCAACCTAAAAGTTCATTATTATAAACAAAAAATATTAATACAATATAATCTTCAGATTTGACTAATTAATGTCCTCCGAAGCAGGAAAACAAAAAGTATATTAGCAAATTATTACCAAGTTATCAATAATATAAATAAATTTACATGGGCGACTAGTTTTTAAATTAAAAAAATAGGTATTACTTTTGGGAATTCCGTAATACTAAAATAATGATAAAGTATGTAAATGCCGTAGTTAACAGTAAAGTATTAACTATATTTCCGTGCTCGTTTTTAATTAATTAACACAAATAGGTATGTCGTATGGTTACTCATATTTTTCATAATTACATTTGTAACTATTTAAATACTTATCTCTAATCTGTGATAGTTAAAACATTTTTTTTTTCAAATTGATTATATGCTGTTAGCCCTAACGGCTTTTACAGCGTCACCGGGCGGGACGGGCGAGCCCAGAAGCATCGTCGAAGTTGCGAAATGCGGAGAGTAGAGCGCAGAAGCTCTACTAGCGTCGGGGAACGTCGTCCTAAGGGTGCCTCCTGTGAGGCCGGACCACGGCTTAGGGTGACGTGTAGTGGAGGGCTAATAATATGACGATTAATCATTATGGCGTCGGGAGTATGGCGAGAAGCCACGGCCGACCGACGACGAAAACTAGGACCTCGTCTTAGCCGGCGAAGACGCTGTTTATAGTTAAAACATAGAAGATGTATTATATAGGTGTCATGAGACAAAAGTTACAATAAAATTATTTTGCTGTAATTCGCGTTTGTTTTTTGTTAATAATTGTTTGTTGGTATCGGATGAGTTGATACTGGCACACCAGTATTCTAATCCTTAACTTATGACGCCAGTCAGCTGTGTATCAGTGGATAAAAAACCGGATAAATTTATATTCCGCCTACATAGTCTTTCTTATTTGAAAGTATTATTCAACTTGCAATTTATGTGTGTGAAGGTGTAATCTTGCATGTGAAAATTGACCCACTACCCGGTGTCCGATTGAGTTGAAATTTTACATATACTGCTCCAGTCCTGATGACAATGCATTGTTTTGATAAGCATGACCTGATGCTATTACCAGGGTTGGCTCCAGACGGGGGAACTTGTCAACGGTTAACAGTAGGGACATGAAAATTAAATAAATTAAAATTTTAATACAGCGTAGAGCAGCTCGAATTATTGGGGATAAGGTGATCAGCAAACAGCTTGACACGTTGGCGATGCGTAGAGACGTGTCATCACTGTGCGTTTTTTACCGCATCTTTCACGGAGAGTGTTCCATTAAACTACATGACCTGATTCCTGCTGCTAAATTCCATAACCGCACTGTACGTCACAGGTTAAAATATCATCCTCACCATCTGGATGCGTGGTGATCCACTACTTTGCGGTTTTCAAATAGTTTCATTCCGCGCACCACAGCTTCAAAAAACGTGTTTTCCACTTTTTTAAAAGACGGCAACGCTCTGCGAAAGGTAGTGGGCGACGGTGATTACTGGAGGTGAACCGTATGCTCGTTTGTCATCCCATTCCATAAAAATAAGTTAAAAGCTTTTTTAACTTGTTGTTTGACTTGTTTGATCTAAGGTAATTTTTACAGGAGTGCTTGTCGGATACCCGTTTGGCGGCGCAGCGTACAAACTATGGAGCCGTGCTGCACCATTTCAGCTTATCGCCATCATGCTGTTACTCAACCTGGGTAATAATTATTTACTACAGCCCACATCCGCGACTTCTTTCTTCTCAACTTTATCGTCAAATGCCCCCAATTATATACTTAATGTTTATTTTCTGTTACCAAATGAGAAAGCTCATTAAGATGGAACTTACTAGCCGTGAACGCGTATTAAGTAAAACAGCTAAACAGATGGACTTCCGCATTTATAGTATGGATTTTTACGCTAATATAATTAAGAAACAAAGATTAATCTTTTGTATACTATTTTCAGGAATGCAGTACCTCTTACTCAATGAAGAAGAATACAATAAGGTAAATTAAAGTCAATTTTCTATAATTTATTGCATTGATGTAAAATAATGTAAAAACTTTATTTTTAAAATATGAACATTACATTTTATCTTTAAAAACTTCTTACTTGTATATTTTTAGTAGGTAAATTTGTAAATTTATATAGTTTCATTTAAATAATCTGTTCTTAAATACTCGCGCATTGCATTGTTATTATACTTCTGTGCTAAGGTGAGTTTGAAAAAAGCTCAGTAATCTGATTTAGAACTTCAAAATGTCCATGATTTGATGAGATTGATGATGACATTTTGGTTATGACTTCGGATTGGAGAAATTTAGTTACCTAAGCATCACGCCTTTAACGGTGCGGTCGTGAATCTATGAAAAGAAGTGAACAAGTCAAGTTAAAAAGGCTTTTAAAAAAGCTTTTAACTAAATTTCATGTCTCTACTGTTAACCGTTGAGGAGTTCGTTTATCTGGAGCCAATGCTGGCGATATCATCAGGTCATGCTTATCATAAACATACATTGTTATGTATGTAGTATGTAAAATTTTAGCTCAATCGGATACAGGGAAGTGAGTCAAACTTAACTCGCAAGATTCCACCTTCATACATTTCAATTTGAATAAAAGCTTTAAAAAATGTAAAGTTCAAACGTGTTTATGGAAAAGATATGACCAATACAAGAACATCAGATGCCGGTAAGGATTACGGTCCCTTTATAACAAAACGGTGTATAAACAATAAATAATCGAATACAGTTAAAATCAAAAATCTAAATTTTATTGATATGTCCTTAAGGCTTGAAGCTCTCAATATCCTACCGTGAAATTTAGGATTGCACAGATATGTCTATGTTATGATTACAGTAGTAAATTTTATACACAGGGTTCAACCGACGCTGGCGGTGCCAGTGCGGGTGCAGCCATTATGTGGACTGAAGCACGTAACGGCTCGACGGGTGCTTGCGCAGGGGCTGTACTGTTAACGACGTGTGTCATGGCGGCGCTTGAGCCATGCTTGCCGCTCTGGATTATACACAAGTTTCATCCTGAGGCAAGTCCAAGAAATTCAATCTCATCTTCCTGCCCACTCTAAGTGGGGTCGGCACGACATGTTATAAACATGCTGTCACATGATTTAGCTACGTATTTTACAACCGGCCGCCTGCCAGACGTCAACTTATCTTAGTCGTATTTTACGACACTACGATAAGAAAGAGGGTGGTCTATTCTACTTAACCGGATACCACACGGTGAGTCACTTACCTTAGTCTGCTTTTACGACACCTCGGTAAGAAATGAGGTTGGTCTATTCTACTCAGCCGGATACCACACGGCGGGTCGACTTACCTTAGTCGCCTTTTACGACATCTCGGTAAGAAATGAGGGTGGTACTATTCTATTCAGCCGGATACCACACGGCGTAGTCGAATTATTAGAAAATCGATAACTAAAACCAGTTAGGGTAACCGAGGAAAGATAATATGACAAAATCGTTAATTCGTCATAAATAGGCGGAAAACAAGGGACGATTTCGTTTAATGCTAAGTGAGATCTGTTGAATTTTGTAGCGTTGGGCCTTAGGAGCAGTGTTCCTGCCAGACAGTGCAGGATACCTGGTGGCGGCGAGCGGTCTGGGCGCGCCCGCCCGCCGCTTGGGCCCAGAGCGCGTCGCCATCACTGCCGTGCTGTGCGTCGGCTGCGCTGCGCTTCTAGTGCCTCACGCTTCTTCTGTTTGTGCATTTGTGTAATTAAATCGAAGGTCCACCAATAATTATGGTTTAGTTACTTAAAATTTAAACAATATTAAATCAGAGCGATAGACTTTTGCATTTATAATATTACGTATGTATTAAAATACGTTAACTGGTTTTGCATGGAAAAAACAATCTAGTAACTAACAGAATTACTTTAGGATTAAAACCTTAATTCGTAAAACCGAACCGTAATTCTGGAGCTGAGTCCGCTAGGGATCTCTACCCAAACATCAAAGTAAAAATATTGCTAAAGTTCTTATAGAACAACTTTGTTGTTTCGAATTGCCGATAACTCCTTCATCTTTGTTAGATTCGATGATTTAGCACTATCATTTTTTTCATATTTAATTGATTATTAATAATAATATAACAAATAAAGTATTCTTATAATTATTATTTATTTAATGATGGCAGTGTTGATTGAGAAGGCACGTATTGTGCGGAGGTTCCTCACTCTGTAATCCTAACCACCGGAAGCTTGGGTCCTTACGCCGCTTTCCGTGAATGACAATTAAAAAAAAGGATTTGTGAATAAATAAATGAGTGGAGTTATTTTATAATAGTAACAACCATTGTCAGACCACCTTTCAAGTAGAAGAATATAATACAAATCTTAGACATTTATAATTACGCTAATTGTACTTTTACTCTATGGTTTCGTCACAAAGTTCCTAACATAATCGTATAATTACAAATGAGAGAGACGCTATTAATTGTATTTTTTTTTTAACAAAACATGCTAAAAAATGTTTTTTTTTCCATACTTTAACAGGTGGGCTGGTTAACATTTCCACAGGCAGCATTAGGTGGCGGTCTGGGCGCTACGGACGCGGCGCTAGTACCTGCCGTCCTGGCAAGCAGATCAAGAGCTCTTCCGCATCGAGCTGCTTTGCTGCAAGCTGCTTCCAGTGCGGCATATGCTATCGGTGAGCTATACACCCTAGGTTTAGATTACATAGGTTTACATTACAGCAGTTTAAAAACACTATTAAAGAGAGGCTGATACAAATACTGAAAATACTGTTGAGGATTATTTAGAGGTTGAGAATGCGTGGAAATGGCTACTGTTCGATCATGTACAAGATAGTAATGACTTAATGTAACTAGTTATAAGTATTATGTTGAAAAGAGCAACCGCCGAATTTCTTCTCCGTAGGTTACTAGCTTTCCGAATCAGCAGTAGAATTGACGATTCAAAAGTACTTGTTTACAAGTTTATTTGAATGAAGAAAATTTTAAGTTTGAGTTTGAGTTTAATTAAAACAATCATCAGAGGGTGTATATACACCCTCTTAATGCGGTAATGAATCCTTGTTAAATATGAAAGAGTAAGAATATGGTTTACATATTTCAAAGTAATTTCTTGATCGACTTGTTGCTATTCCTATGCTTGGTAGAGGTTTCCTCTCCCTCGAAGTAGGAGAAGGTATTTGCCCAGCGATGGAATAGGAACAAGCCTCTGTTGTCCTCTTCTTTAAAGTACTTTTATTTATGCACGATGTCAGGAGATGTTTCAAAATATAAATTCTTTCTTAGGTCCGGTTCTGGGAGGTGTGGTGTCATGGTTTGCGGGATTTGAAACCGCGTTGCGTTTCTTAGGCATCGCCAATATTCTTTATGCTGCATACCTCTACCGCGTGCTCTGTGCGTACCCTCTCTCGGAAAAGGTAATTTTGTTTATAGTAGGTAGTCAGTAAGCACATAAAGTTCCATATAACTTTGAGTGTGAATTTTAATTAATGCATTTAGCTTGTCTTGATGATACGAACTATATATTAAACTAGCCTTCGCCAGCGGCTCCACCCGCGTGGGAAGATTAAAACCGTAATATAGTTATTTGAAAACTATAAAAATGGTTTAAGTGGGATAACCTTAAAAGCTAGACGTATGCTGTCGCAGACTGTTATTTAGAACTTTTAAAGGGGAAAAATTTTGTACACATACAATTTTGATTTTTTGAATAATTATCACCGTTTACTCAGCGCACGCTTTAAATTTTCGCGTTTTCGTAATAATTTTTATTGCTGCTCCTCTCCTATTCATCTTAGCGTGATGTTATATAGCCTTTCTCGATAAATGGACTATCTTACACTGAAAGAACTTTTCTAATTTGTCCTGTAGTTCCTGAGATTAGCGCGTTCAAACAAACAAACTCTTCAGCTTTATATATTAGTATAAATTTAAGTATATAATAATAGATTTTTATGAACAGTGGGGCGCAAGTGCTACACCAGAGGATGAGAGCGAAGGTGATTCTGAGGAGCTGACTCCGCTAGGGATCTCTGCTCAAGCATCGACGTAAAAATATTGTTGAAGTTCTTATCGAAAAACTTTGTTTAACCGAATTTCAGATAACTCATCATCATCTTTGTACGATTCGATGATTTAGCACTAACATTCATTAAAAATATCTATGAAAATCTATGACAAAATAAATATTAAATAGATACTAAAGTTTTATATAAAAATTCGAACTGGCTAGTGCTTCAATTCTTACTTGCTTCAGTTCTTTACTAAATTCTACCACTTTTCTGATCGCGTGATTCTGGTACCTTTGTTTTCTACGTTATATGATATTTTTATAGATACAGCATCATTCATTCTCTCGCCTAAACTAGACTAAAATTAATAAAATGTTAATGACGAATAAAAAACCCTGATTTTTTTTTTATTCAGCTACCTATATATCCTTTTCAGTTGACATTAAAAACACCTAAATCATAAGTATTGTTACAGACTTAACTAGCTTACCTGAACGACGAATGTATCATGAATTTATATTAAATTTCATAGAATTTTTCGAGATATATATCTTAAATATTGATATGATTAAATAGAGAATAATAAACAGATATTAATTCAACTACGTGAAAACTATTCGACTATTTTTTTTTTACATAATATGTGGCCAATAGTTTACAAATTTGAAACATGTATATTCGATGACAGCTTTCATATCTTAGCGGCTGACGAACCTCAACAATGACGAATTAGTTTTATCGAAATTTTAAGTGTATTTTATTATTTTCTCGTTTCCAAATTAAAATGGCATGTAAAAAACCTCTGGGTAAGTAATTGCAATGTAAAGTAATAATAAAATTATTTTGCTATAATCCGCGATGAATGAAATTTCATCGCGGATTATAGCAAAATAATTTTATTATTACTTTTGTATTATGGATCTCCGCAAAGTAACGCCTAATTCTATAAATTATTTAATTGCAATGTATTAAATGCATATATGATAATAATATATAAACCTGACTTGTTTTGTTTTGGTATATCTTTATAATGAAGGTACTATTAGATTACCAACTCTTCTTATTATCGTTGAGATTTGCAATTTACTAAAATTAGAATGCAAGACATATTTCACTGGATTTAAAAGATAATCTTCTGATAACCTACGATTAGATTACCTAGATTAGTACCGGAAAATACAGTGTAGGCAAACCCCGCACCAGATGGATAGACGACCTCAAAAAGGTCGCGGGTAGCTGGATCCAGGCGGCACAAGATCGTGTAGCGTGGAAGTCCATGGAAGAAACCTATGTGTGGACGGCTATTGGTTGATGAGAGAGAGTGTGTGTGTCGACCTCACTTAGAGTGGAATAAGGGCATGATGAATTTGTAATAAAATTCTGGATTCTTTTCATTATCTAAGGACCCGGGCCAGGCGCCTATAAACTTCCAACTACGGTGGGCTTTAATACTCATGATCCATCGCGTTATCGAAACCCGATGTACTCGTTTGGTATGAACGCCGGCTTCCGGCTAAAACAGTTGGGCCCAGGACCTACATACCGAATAGATAGAGTGACGCGAGATGGAATGATGTCTTCACCAGCGTGGAGTTTTGGAGCGCGGTAAGGCAGAATTTAGATATAAGAATTGAAGTACTTCCTTGCTATTTTAGATGCTATCCCGACAAAGCACTACATAGTATAAAAAAGTCGCTATCGGTGTCTGTCCCCATGTACCTATGTACCTATATCCCGATGTATGCTTAAATGTTTAAAACTACGCAACAGATTTGATGCGGTTTTTTTTAATAAATAGAGTGATTGAGGAGGAAGGTTTATATGTATAATAGAATTCAATATAGAGTAGAGAAATACCGCCGTGTGGTATCCGGCTGAATAGAATAGTACCACTCTCCATACCACTCTCATCTCTTACCAAGGTGTCGTAATAGGCGACTAAGGTAAGTTGACCCAACGTGTGGTATCCGGTTTAGTATAATAGACCACTCTCTTTCTTACAGAGGTGTCATAAAATACGACTGAGGTAAGTTGACGTCAGACAGGCGGCCGGTCGTAAAAGCGCAGCCAAATCATGTGACAGCATGTTTCTAACATGTTGTGTCGACCACACTTAGAGTGGGATAAGGACAAGAAGATGAATTGAATATATCGTACCTCCTTGCTATTTTAGATGCTATCCCGACAAATGCTTGTACAGACATAAAAAAACTATATCTTTACTTATTAGAAACAAAGTTCCCTAAAGCTGTCTGTCTGTATATCAATCTCATAATGTACTGAAACGATTTATGTAAGGTTTTTACTAAAAGTAGTGCAATTCTCCCGGAATGTTTTTGTTCATTGTACATTACGATTTTATGTAAGTTGTGTTAAAGAGGTCGCGCAGTTTTAAATCTCGCCTATTGGGAGCTTAAGTCGTGTTACAACATGTTTCAAATACAACCTCCTTCATATAGTTGGTCAATATTACAAAAAACATCATGGGCATCATTATATGTCATTGAGTTGTGGAAAAAGAGTAAATGGGTTGATTTATCAGGAAAATGCATTTTATTTATTTAACAAAGGTAAAGGAAAAGTGATGTTGTTTTATAGTAATATGATGGAAATACACTTAAATAATGTACTAGAGAATCGTACATTTACAAAAATACTACAAAAATGTCTGCGACAGCATGTCTCTATCTCTTATAGTTAACTAACAATAACTACTTTTATGTTTAAAACTTCAATTACCTAATTATCCTGATTTACACGCGGGCGTAGCCGCATGCACAGCTAGTATCTTATACATAAAAATAATAATTTAGTTATATTTAATGTAATTTAAGAATATAAGAGCGCAAATTAATGCTGTAATTGTGTAACCTACCAATCCGCACTGGAGCGGCGTGATAGGTCTTAGCTCTAAACTTTCTCTCCAAAAACGGAGAGAAGAGTCCTATTCTCAGCAGTGGGATAGTAACAGTAGTACTTAATAATAATAATAATAAATATATGGAACACTTACACACACGGTCGTCCGTCCCCAAAGTAAGTAACTTAATACTTGTATTATGGGTGACAGACAACTGGTGAATATATACTTATATATTTTTTAAATACATACTTAAATACAAATATAGACCCAGGCTCAAAGACCAACAAATTCATTTATAGAAAATGTTAGCCCTCGGGAATCGAACCCGCGACCCGCGGAGATAAAGGCAGGGTCACTACCTACTGCTCCAACGGGCCAATCTTACTTTACTTACTTATATAGATTCCCTACCCGAGCAATACTTCGCACCCCTGGGCCCGGCGCTCACGCACCAGAGCGCTGTCCACCAACACGGGAGCCACGAGCACCGCAGTACTCTATGGGCGCTCGCCTTGGTTTCATGTTGAAGAGACCAGGCCCTGCACCCAATGCTTACGCGCTAAAACTCGGCTCAGGAACACCTGCTTACACTATGGGCGCAAGGGTCGGCTTCAATCCGAAAGCGAAGTCACCCGGCCCTGCTGTGTACTTTCAAAGAAACGCAGATGTATACAAAACAAGGTTAGTTTTACTTTTATTAACTTGTGTCATTATGCGTCCCTTGACAAATAGCAACATTAGTCCTAAACTCGTAGTCCAGGTCTCATAAGACGGTAAAGTAGTGTGACAGTTTATTATAGACAAAATAAAGCCATTCGTATTTCGTACCTTTGTGTTACCAGTTTCTTAATGATATTCAATGAAACTTTTTTTTGGTGTAAAAAACGAACATAGACTAACTAAATTAAAAGCGAAGTAATTTCTCAAATGCATGTATCATCATCCTCCTGCTCTTATCCATCGGTGAGTGGGGTCAGCACGACACGTCAAAACATGTCACATGATTTAGCTACGTATTTTATAACAGGCCGCCTTTCTGACGTCAACTTACCTTAGTTGTATCATACTAAAAAAATAAAAAAAATAAAAGAATTATTTATTCATTATTTATACGACACCTCGGTAACATAAAGAGGGTGGTCTCTTCTACTCATCCGGATGCCACACGGTGGGTCAACTTACCTTAGTCGCCTTTTACGACACCTCAGTAAGAAATGAGGGAATCCTCGCAGTCATTTCTCTGATGCTCTGAAAAAAATCATAATAAGACTAAAATAGGTTTTAATACATTATTCTGCAAAAAGAATTAAACAAATTCTAGATGTTCGATATTTCAAACATAAATTCGAGGATAAGTAGAAAAAGATTATTCTTCTAAATCCTTTATTTGATAGATTGCAGGTTTAATACAATTTAGTTAAATTAGCAGCAGCAAGTTGTTGCCTCTCTAGCGGTTGTCAAAAAAGTAGTGTCCGTTTTATTGTTCGTGATTTTAAATTTGAAAAGTCCATAGACTTTTGTCACGAATTAGGCGCCGTCCGCACTAGGCGCAAACACTAGAAAATTAACCTAAACAGTTTCATACCCGTACATTTTGAGTTATCGTATTTATCCTGACTTATGGTTCTTTACAAAATATTTTTCAGACCGCCGCAGTACAGCTTGGGTGCACGGTCGGACGGTGCAGGAAAGGCGACTCGAACACCGGGACCTGCCGCTTACCCGCCGAATCTATATAATACTAAAAAGGTACATTAAGAACTCTAATATACCTTCTAGATATTGATACTTATAACAAAAAAAATGTATAGCCCTTTTTTATGGGGCTAATAAGTTTGGAAGGCGTCAATCTCTTCAGAATAACTTATTATATTCCATAGTCTAACTTAGAAAAAAGTGGCAAAAATGCAGCATTTAGAAAGGCTTATTGACCCCTGTCAATTAACCTAAATACGTTACCTTAAGCATTTTATCTAATATATAAAGCAGAAGAGATTGTTTGTTTGAACGCGCTAATCTCAGGAACTACTGGATTAGCGCGACCGATTTGAAATATTTTTGGAGTGAGACATAGTCCATTTATCAAGGAAGGACATAGACTATCACATCACGCTAAGATGACTAGGAAAGGATGACTGTTTAATATTTTAAACTTTTATTGCATATAACTTAAATGAATTACTTTAGTTACACAAAATTAAAACTAATGGAATTCAAAATATTAGGAAACGGAAACTTGAAAACAGAGAGATCTAAAGCAACGCTTGACCGGTTATTTTAGTCTTTCCTTCTTTTTTTGTTGTCCAATCCTACTCCCATTATTTAAGGGGAGGGTCTCCTCACACTTTTGCGTCTAGTTTGACGGTCTTGGCTAGTCATCTCAGGCAATTTGGCCCTCTAGAGTTATATTTTAAATGTAAGATGAAATTTTAAACATAAGTAATTAAGTAATTTTAAATATACCAATATGTTTAACAATAAATCGTCTTTTTGTCATACATTTCGTTCTGTTACAGAATCCATATGCTTACTCATTTGGTACAAAGCACGGCGATTATGCGCCGCCTATGATCATCAAAGAAGACACAATGGACTGCCTCTAAATTTAATTTAATTAAATTTAAAATTGCCTAAAAATTAATTAGCATTGCGATGATGCTATCATACCAAATTAAAGCAACAGAGGCTGAAATTCGACTGTATTCATAAGTCTCTTATAAAGGATAAATCGTAACAGCTAATAAAACTTATAAAGACGACCGGGTAATTTCCGTTACGCTAAAATAGAGTATTCGTGGCTTTTATATATAATTATGTTGTTATACCGTGATTAATCTTATGTGAAATTCGTAACGTGTTCTTGTGCTTTCGAAAATATAATTAAAATTTCCGTTACGCTAAAATAGAGTATTCGTGGCTTTTATATATAATTATGTTGTTATACCGTGATTAATCTTATGTGAAATTCGTAACGTGTTCTTGTGCTTTCGAAAATATAATTAAAATTTCCGTTACGCTAAAATAGAGTATTCGTGGCTTTTATATATAATTATGTTGTTATACCGTGATTAATCTTATGTGAAATTCGTAACGTGTTCTTGTGCTTTCGAAAATATAATTAAAATTTCCGTTACGCTAAAATAGAGTATTCGTGGCTTTTATATATAATTATGTTGTTATACCGTGATTAATCTTATGTGAAATTCGTAACGTGTTCTTGTGCTTTCGAAAATATAATTAAAATTTCCGTTACGCTAAAATAGAGTATTCGTGGCTTTTATATAAAATTATGTTGTTATACCGTGATTTATCTTTTGTGAAATTCGTAAAGTATTCTTGTGCTTTCGAAAATATAAAATTTTATTAAAAGACATATCTTATAACAATCTTTTATTGTTTAACTATACATTGAACTTAAAATTATATTTTATGTATATTTAATTTATTCAGATTTAAATACTAAGCCGCTTATAGTTGTAGTTTTCTAGAATTTACGCATGGAGCGTAATCGGTTGTTTCTGCGTATTCCGGCGGCTCTTACTCGGATCCAGTACTGCTTTGTGTTTGGATCGAGATCTTCTATACGTGGGGGTTTCCCTGTATGCAATGTCCATAGCCAATCAGGGTATTCACTGTCATCCTTTATCTGGTGGAAATATGACATTGTATTTCATAAACATATCATCATCTTCCTGCCCTTATCCCACTCTAAGTGGGGTCAGCACAACATGTTATAAACATGCTGTCACATGATTTGGCTGCGTTTTTACGACCGGCCGCTGCCTGACGTCATCTTACCTCAGTCGTATTTTACAACACCTCGGTAAGAAAGAGGGTGATCTATTCTACTCAGCCGGATACCACACGGAGAGTCGACTTACCTAAGACGCCTTTTACGAAACCTCGGTAAGAAATGGGAGTGGTATTATTCTTTTCAGCCGGATACCACATGGCTATGTATTTCATAAACATATGTTAAAAAATAAAATTAAAAGACTGCAGGTAATGTTAATTTTACCATTGGGAAAATATTTCATATCAGTTAAAAAAAATTGTTTTTGAATAGCTTACTATCATTAGACTCAATTAATTCAACATGTAAGACACTTTATCTAAGATAAATAAATTTAGATAGAGATAAATAAAAAATAAATTTATGGAATAAATGTTGTATTTAATTAATTAAATGATTTTAAAATTAAGTGTCCAAAACATCTGGTTTCTCTGTATAATAGATTTAATGCTGTGGTCATGTTAATTTAAATTCAAATTCAATATTGTTTACTAAAATAATTTTGAAATCAAGTACTTTTGAATTGTCAACTCTTGGTGTTTCAGATACCAAGAAAGTGTAGATAATCAGAGAGTGGTTAAATCCATGAATGTAAGATTGGCAATTGGAGATACTTACTATGATCCAAATAATAATTTAAATAAAGTTGATCCCTTATATGATCCAAATAATAATTCCAAGATATTTCCAATAGATATTTAATAATTATTTGTGACAATTAATTTTCAATATGCTAAGCCTTGATTTATTCAATTTGTAAGAGCAAAGCAGAAACATGGCTAAGATACCTTAACATCTTCACCAGTGAGGTAGATGTTTGAACCGCACACAGAGTTGACTAGTTTCTCAGGATCTGTCTCTACTGGCAACAGCTTCTTTTCCATTGCTCCTAATTTGGACACTTTTTTCTTACCTTTGCCTAAGCCCAATACACCTGATGAAAAACAGATACACTAGTAATTAATATGGCAAGTGACAAGATGAAAAAAAAAACTGAATATAATGAAATAATGGCAACAATAAATTACAATATTATGAGTAAAAAATTAAACTTAGTGAGAAAAGATCACAGATATATGAATAATATATGGTTATTAATTATATAATTATAATTTATTATTAAATTCTGAATCAAGAAATATCAAATAGAAGCACAGAACATCATTTCACAACTTGATCCTCTCAATTTACCTCAATCAATTTAATTTTAATCGCATAATCTAAAAAAATGCGATTAAATTACTGTGATTGCTATAAGGAAATTAATTATCCCAAAACAACAATTAAAATATGTTCTTGTTAGTTTCTAAAATAGTGCATATATATAGAATGTAACAGGAAGATTAATTTTCATATATTAGACTGTCCAATAATATTCACTATAATCCAAAAAAGAGCTATATAATTATATACGTAAATACAATGGCAGGTTCATACACACAACACAATTTTTATTGCATTATTTATTTGGTTATAGTTCAATTAAAACTAACACATTAGTAATTTAAAAAAAAACCTTATGGATCCAATTGGACTGTATATAATATATTTCTACTTATTTTATCATATCATAAATTATTTTGATACTTTAAAATACTTTAATATCTCCAAGCAATATACCAAATATTACCTCCGGCGGCAGTTGTTGTCTTTTTTACAGCATAATTTATCTCATGTGTATGAATTTTAGCATTAGTTAGAAAATTGTTACAATTTATGTGTGAAGACTGCAATAAAAATCGTGAATTTAATTTTGTAAATATTTTCGAAAAATTTAACATTTTAACTTTTCGGATAATCAGCAAAGACAAATAATATAAATCTTAAATCATTAATCTCATATTACATCCATAGATTATTAACTATAAAATAGATGGTTGAGATTCATACATTGGCGCGAGCCTATTTTCGGTGGTATGGGGGGGTGCAGAGTAGCACTATAGCTACTTACATTCTCATTCATAAAAAACTATCTGCCTCTCACCCGTTTCATTCATAAAAACGGATTTAGTCTCAGCTCTGACTCTTTCTCACATATGGAGTAGTAATATATATAACGTATGACGTAAAATCGTAGTAAAATTAGTGATGTACTTGGTGCGCTAAAACCGTAACTAGTGATGTCAAAGTTTTATCGATTCGCATTTTACTCTTACCGATTATTTGGATAACCGGTTTTCCTGTAACATATTAATGATTTTTAGATTTTAATAAAACAAAATATTTAAGGAAATTCTTTAATAGACTTTTACTGTAATAAAAAAATTTATATTCAACAGCCGTTTTACATTTCTATGTGCATGCTTCTTAAAAAAAAAAAGTTTTTTCCTAAACACGCTAAAAGTGCAACTTCAAAAATGATTACTATTTATAAATAGGAAACAGAATCGGCGATCATGTATCTTGAAAATATAGGAATTGTACTTTAAATTATTATATATTAAAATTAAATATAATTAATTATAAGTATTCACTCGAAAACAAATTTACAAGATTAGTATTTGAAACAATAGATGCTTTCGTTTTTACCGTTTTAGTATTTAGGAAAAAACATTATACTTAAAAGGAGTATACTTGATGGTAAATTATAAATATGAGTCTTTTTTAGATATATTGGTAGTAGTTTTATAGAATATTAGTGGTTTTTATCTCTAAGTATAATATTTTCCATCAAACCAGTTAACACTTTGGATTTATACATATAAAATAAGAATTAAATTGTGAAATTTTGCCATAATTAATGTGCCAATTGATACCAAGCTCTTCGATGAAAGAAAACATCATGAAGAACTATACTCCATGGGTTAAGTATTTAACTAAATGTAAACATGTCAAAACAGGTAGTTTATAGTAGGCATTATCTGCCTACTATAAAGTACCTTTTTTATTACAACACATTATACTAACATTTAATATAATTTTTAATTCTTTTAAAGAATTTAAAATTATTGATAGTATTCGCACCACTTTATTATGGCGTGATTGCTATCAATAATTTTTACAAACTTTGAAACAATAAATAAGAATTATAAAATTTTTAAAGAAAACGATGGATAATATTAAATACACTAAATTACTACACATTTAAGTATCACAGAGTGAAGCTCGTAGAATATTGATATTATGTTGCGTTGGTTAATCCAATTACCATTTTAGGTAGTTTACTTGGCTAATTTGTATCTGCTGAATTTTATTAAATTATATATTGCTGTTTTGCTATACTAAAGGTATAAATATTTAATTTTAGAAAATACCAATCAATTTATGAAAATTACATTTATAAATATTAGAGATATTCTTTTGACAACTGCAGTTGAATCCCAATTTTTTCATTTGTTAATTATATTATTGTTATGACATATTTGTCACTCCTGAATCACATGGTTTTGTTTGTTTACATCTTGTTATGTTTCTATACTTATGGAGTATATATAGTAAAATAATAATTGAATCAATTTTTAAATGTTAATAATAGTAATATTAGTTAGTTACTTTTGCCTCATGTATCATAGTTCTATAACTTTACTTGCGATAAAATTTTCCATTTCCATTATCGTTTTCCAAGTATCTGCAGTACTGTGAATTCTCCTTAATTGATACACCGTTGTCTAACTCGCATTATGATTACGATTATGCAAAAAACTTTTAACAAATCATATTTATGATTAATGCAAGTTAACCAGGAATTATAGTTTTTTAAGTTATATACATTTTTGAATAATTAACACTTTACATGCCATATAATGCCATTCCAAAGATATAAGTTTTTGTGATGGATAATATAATTTTAACTAGATCAAATCTTTCAGTTTTATTAGACAATAGCGTAATTATAAAAATTTCACAATTTAAATAATCCTGTTTTGAAAATATATTACTCCCAGGATTGCGCAGGTTTTTAGTTTTGCTACACAAGTAAAAACACGTGTTTTGAATAGGAATAAATGGTGTTAATGTTAAAATACACAATTTTTAGCAGCAATACAGGCAGAACTCATAATTCATTATAAGCCCGTCGTTTAAGCAAACTAACAATTAAACTAGCAACTAAGCAATTGTTATTCATTTTCCTGAGTAATGAAAATTTTAAACCCATTCATCTCAAAATATAAGTTTTTGAGTTGTACCGCTATTGCTGCACATGACCGATATATCAATATACTGAACCGGTAATATGATATGGCTTGGGTCTGGAAAATATTTCTGATGGAATACAAGGTACTATAACTATCAAACAATAATATTAACCAATCATGTTTTAAACAATGAAACCAAATTATGATCCGTTCTAGTGTGCTAGAGCCCCTTATCCACGGATTTGAGAAAAAATCCATTGGGTCCTAGTTAAGAAGTTTCAAACTTCATAATGTTTGTCAATTATACTAATATGAATACTATTTTGAAGACACAACCTTCTCTTGAGTCCTCTAGCATTGAAGCGGACTTTTACAGCCTTATTCCAAAATTCCGAATGGTTCAGGCGGCAAAATAAATTGTTAGTGAATAAAAGCATTCGCGCTGTGAAAATGTTATTACTAATGTCAATAAATGAGGCTAAATAATTATGATTCGACTGAAGCTCTTCATATATGTTCATCTGCATCATCGGGCTCGTGGACACTTCCCGGCGGAAGAGTTCGCAGCATATTTAACCTGTAATAAATAAGTTATTCTTTAATAATGTATAGATAGAACATTAGTTTGCAAAGGTAGTCTTACAGACAATCTTGGCATTGATATTCCCTGAGTAGAATAGACCACCCTCATTTCTTACCGAGGTGTCGCGAAAACCGATTAAGGTAAGTTGACGTCGGGCAGGCGACCGGTCGTAAGATACCAAATCATGTGATAACATGTTTAAAACATGTTGTGCCTACCCCATTTAGAGTGGGATAAGGGTAGGAGAATGATGCATTGACAAATAACAGAGATTTTAAATTTTAAAAATATATTTTTAGCTTCTACTGGTCTTAAATAGTGTCTGGAAAATATTTTTTTCGTGTCTATAACTTTGTCTACAGTTATATTTTAAGTATAGAATAGAGACTATAATTATAAATTTTGTTTTTTTAATAATAAAATATAAGGGGTATCTGTGACAATCTTTGTGTTATGTTAAATATCTTTGATTTTGTACTGTTAGCAGTACCAGGCTAAAAATATTATGCTTTCCAAATACTGTATTGTATGTGACAAAGTTCCAATGATCATCACTAATATGTCTTTTAAGCTATTCTTATATCACACACTTTTTTGCATCACTATAATAGAGGAAAAATTGTACCAAACATTTTTTGTTATATCTCAAACGGATTAGGCAGTTAGCCCATTAGACATATAAGCTTCAGTTATAATAGAAAGTGAAATGGACAGACTGACATACTTTACATCAAATATTTACTTGCCTTCATCTAGTCAAATCAATTGACCTAATCATGTGCTTCATCCCATAAAGCATCAACAGCATATAGCCCTTAGACGTCATCCCAATGAGTACTCTCTTTGGCTATGACCAGGTTCATCTGAAAATTATTGCAAATACATTTTAATAAATATGGAACAAGCTATGGATAGCTCAGCGGTGAGGCCGTTCGACTCTGTAAAGACGATCATGGGTTTATACCCCGCGCAGGCAGATGTCTAATTGACAATTGCAATTTATGACACGCTTTTCGGTGAAGGAAAATATGGTAAGGAAATCCGCATACTTCTAGCGAATTCTAGGGATATGCGTAACCTACCAATCCGCATTGGCGCAACGCGATGGTAGGTCTTTGCTACAATACTTCTCTCCAAAAAACGGATAGAGGAAGCTTATGGTTCCCACTGCTGGGGTGGATAACAGGCCGTTACTTTAAACATACACATGCCAATTTTTGTGTTTACAAACAAAAATGATTTATATTTGAAACATTTTAACTCACTTGAAGAATATCAGCCATTGTATCAGATATTAATGAATTCATTGCAACAACAGTAGCAGTGCCTTGACCAGATACAGTTACTCAGACAAAAAAATATAGTTGAAATGTGCATAACTAAATGGGATAGTATGTTAAAGTATCTTGAACAAATAACTTTCTGTTAAATAATTAAAGTATGTCTGTAATCCATATTGTCTGTTGCAGAAAGAATAAAAACTATTCAGAAATAACCACCTAAAACATAGAATATAACTGATATTGGGTATGACATATGATATACAACACTTCAATAAAGCATACACAATAAATATTACTATAGAAGGAAAAGTTTTATTTTTATTATTTTAGTTTTATTTTTACTTATATTTTAAAATTAAAAAATAAAACTTCCCTATATTATTACAGTTCAATAAAAACACTAAGGATATACTATAATGCTATATGCTTCGAGGTCCCTGCTTTAATAAATGTATATATAAATTGAAAAACACTAGCTTAAATTGTACTATATATTATAGAAAAAGAATAGCACGAAAAATACTATATTTTTATCGCTAATTGCAATTGTCGTGCTTTTTTTAATTAACTGTGAATGGAACGCACCCGCAGCCCTGCATAGGGAATGTAGGAACGAAACTCATTCATGTATTTACGGGGCTTAGTTAGTTAGTAGCTCTAACTCCGTGTCATTATCCAGCGAAAAGTAATAAAAAATAATCATGGAAAAATAAATAATGATTGAAAATAGATGTGTCCTATTTTTTTTCCTGAATTTCCTAAAAGTACTATATTTTTTTGATTTAAAAAGAAAAATAGTATTTTTCTTCAAAAAAAAGGTGGCAACCCTAATCGCGCCCTTTTTGATTAAATAGGGGCAACACTGTGCCGTTATTGTTTTCGGTGGAGTCTTACTATATATACCGATAAAACGTTTCAGTGACATTCAGTCCTTGTTCGTCATTCAAGAGAAGTGCATCTCGGAACGGGAATTGTGGTATTCCTATTACGATTTAATAGGAATACCACAATTCCCGTTCCGAGTTATTGTATATAGTGTGGTTAACAAGAAGTTTATGGAATTGTCTAATTTTAATTAAAAATCATTTGTTGGTTTATATATTTTTGCGTAAGTAAAAAGTGATTACAGTTATATATTACGTATAACGAACGTTTCAGGTGAGTCAGTACGTTTAAATTTTCTTCGTATTAAATAGTGCAAAAGTATAGTTTATTTGTTATTAAGTTTTGGATAACTACTCACATTTTATCCGAGAATGTTTGTTGAAATTCAAACATTTGAGTTGTTGAGTTTGTGATAGTGAATGTATATAGTGCTTGTGTATGGTGGTGGCGGTGGTGGAGGTTTGTGCATGTGTTTTTTACGAATCCTGCATGTATCAGGTATGATAACCAATTGTCCACTCTACATTTAGCATTATATACATTTTCTATTTTACTTCATCGCCGATTATAGCAAAATAATTTTATTATTACTTTTGCATAATTACTCTGTTTTAATCATAGCTTAGGTAAATATAGACATTGTAATCTTTAATATTTAATGACTAGCAGCGTCTGACTGCCCTCCTGTAAAAGCTGCAGGGCTTTTTCTTCTCATTTAACAGTATGGTTGAGGTGGACACTGCAGTGTTCTTTCTTCCCATACTGTGTAGGCGTTTTGTTGGTAATGTTCGTTTTCTGTATCGTCGAACATTAGCTTCAAAAGCGCGCTGCTTTGTAAGACGTTTTATTAACGGGCTAGCCATTATAAAGGTGTCGTACTGATTTCTGAAATTGCGCAGTTTTGGTAATTCGTACGTCATTAATTTTTACATTTTTTTTTGTAATGGTTATGTGTTGCGGTTGGCAAAGAGCCGGTATTTGGCACCTGCAATACATGTAAAACCTTAATTCTTTTCCCAGTCGCTTTTGGCTACTGATGTTTGAGTGCACGCTTACATCTGTGGCTGAAATTACGGGAATCTAACTTAGCTTCATAAATTCAGACTTCACTTGAGTATTAGTTACCTCAAATGCATTTTCTCAAATTACAGAGGTCCTGGTGGTTGACGCTACTGTTCGGCCTGGCGCTGTTCGAGCGCTCGAGGCGACGGCGGAGCGACAGCAGCTGCGGCATAGCCGGACGGGCCGGCCTGGGGTGAGGGGCGGCGGCACGTCTCCATTGGCAGCAGCGAGGCCAGACCAGCGTAGCTCGTGGAGTCACGAGGCCAGCTGTCGGACTGCCCTCCTGTAAAATTAATCCATTAATTTCATTCAATCCATTAATTTTTACATTTTTTTTTTGTAATGGTTATGTGTTGCGGTTGGCAAAGAGCCGGTATTTGGCACCTGCAATACATGTAAAACCTTAATTCTTTTCCCAGTCGCTTTTGGCTACTGATGTTTGAGTGCACGCTTACATCTGTGGCTGAAATTACGGGAATCTAACTTAGCTTCATAAATTCAGACTTCACTTGAGTATTAGTTACCTCAAATGCTTTTTTCAAATTATAGAGGTCCTGGTGGTTGACGCTACTGTTCGGCCTGGCGCTGTTCGAGCGCTCGAGGCGACGGCGGAGCGACAGCAGCTGCGCCATAGCCGGACGGGCCGGCCTGGGGTGAGGGGCGGCGGCACGTCTCCATTGGCGGCAGCGAGGCCAGACCAGCGTAGCTCGTGGAGTCACGAGGCCAGCTGTCGGACTGCCCTCCTGTAAAATTAATCCATTAATTTCATTCAATCCATTAATTTTTACATTTTTTTTTTGTAATGGTTATGTGTTGCGGTTGGCAAAGAGCCGGTATTTGGCACCTGCAATACATGTAAAACCTTAATTCTTTTCCCAGTCGCTTTTGGCTACTGATGTTTGAGTGCACGCTTACATCTGTGGCTGAAATTACGGGAATCTAACTTAGCTTCATAAATTCAGACTTCACTTGAGTATTAGTTACCTCAAATGCATTTTCTCAAATTACAGAGGTCCTGGTGGTTGACGCTACTGTTCGGCCTGGCGCTGTTCGAGCGCTCGAGGCGACGGCGGAGCGACAGCAGCTGCGGCATAGCCGGACGGGCCGGCCTGGGGTGAGGGGCGGCGGCACGTCTCCATTGGCAGCAGCGAGGCCAGACCAGCGTAGCTCGTGGAGTCACGAGGCCAGCTGTCGGACTGCCCTCCTGTAAAATTAATCCATTAATTTCATTCAATCCATTAATTTTTACATTTTTTTTTTGTAATGGTTATGTGTTGCGGTTGGCAAAGAGCCGGTATTTGGCACCTGCAATACATGTAAAACCTTAATTCTTTTCCCAGTCGCTTTTGGCTACTGATGTTTGAGTGCACGCTTACATCTGTGGCTGAAATTACGGGAATCTAACTTAGCTTCATAAATTCAGACTTCACTTGAGTATTAGTTACCTCAAATGCATTTTCTCAAATTACAGAGGTCCTGGTGGTTGACGCTACTGTTCGGCCTGGCGCTGTTCGAGCGCTCGAGGCGACGGCGGAGCGACAGCAGCTGCGCCATAGCCGGACGGGCCGGCCTGGTGTGAGGGGCGGCGGCACGTCTCCATTGGCGGCAGCGAGGCCAGACCAGCGTAGCTCGTGGAGTCACGAGGCCAGCTGTCGGACTGTCCTCCTGTAAAATTAATCCATTAATTTCATTCAATCCATTAATTTTTACATTTTTTTTTGTAATGGTTATGTGTTGCGGTTGGCAAAGAGCCAGTATTTGGCACCTGCAATACATGTAAAACCTTAATTCTTTTCCCAGTCGCTTTTGGCTACTGATGTTTGAGTGCACGCTTACATCTGTGGCTGAAATTACGGGAATCTAACTTAGCTTCATAAATTCAGACTTCACTTGAGTATTAGTTACCTCAAATGCATTTTCTCAAATTACAGAGGTCCTGGTGGTTGACGCTACTGTTCGGCCTGGCGCTGTTCGAGCGCTCGAGGCGACGGCGGAGCGACAGCAGCTGCGCCATAGCCGGACGGGCCGGCCTGGTGTGAGGGGCGGCGGCACGTCTCCATTGGCGGCAGCGAGGCCAGACCAGCGTAGCTCGTGGAGTCACGAGGCCAGCTGTCGGACTGTCCTCCTGTAAAATTAATCCATTAATTTCATTCAATCCATTAATTTTTACATTTTTTTTTGTAATGGTTATGTGTTGCGGTTGGCAAAGAGCCAGTATTTGGCACCTGCAATACATGTAAAACCTTAATTCTTTTCCCAGTCGCTTTTGGCTACTGATGTTTGAGTGCACGCTTACATCTGTGGCTGAAATTACGGGAATCTAACTTAGCTTCATAAATTCAGACTTCACTTGAGTATTAGTTACCTCAAATGCATTTTCTCAAATTACAGAGGTCCTGGTGGTTGACGCTACTGTTCGGCCTGGCGCTGTTCGAGCGCTCGAGGCGACGGCGGAGCGACAGCAGCTGCGGCATAGCCGGACGGGCCGGCCTGGGGTGAGGGGCGGCGGCACGTCTCCATTGGCAGCAGCGAGGCCAGACCAGCGTAGCTCGTGGAGTCACGAGGCCAGCTGTCGGACTGCCCTCCTGTAAAATTAATCCATTAATTTCATTCAATCCATTAATTTTTACATTTTTTTTTTGTAATGGTTATGTGTTGCGGTTGGCAAAGAGCCGGTATTTGGCACCTGCAATACATGTAAAACCTTAATTCTTTTCCCAGTCGCTTTTGGCTACTGATGTTTGAGTGCACGCTTACATCTGTGGCTGAAATTACGGGAATCTAACTTAGCTTCATAAATTCAGGCTTCACTTGAGTATTAGTTACCTTCCTTTAGTTGCACTTAGTCTAGTGCTATTCCATCTCTGAAAATAATTTTAAAAAATTAAAAAAATTAAAAATTGTTACTATTCAAATAGAACCTCTTATGAACAAGGTTGTATTTGAATCTATATGAATAGTTGTTCTATAATATAAAAAAAATGTTGTCTGTGTCATTATGCATTGATTTGTTAAGAAAGAGTAAATGGGTTCACTTTTAGAAAAATTGCTTTTTATTATTGCTTTTTATTATTTAGTATGAAGGAGAAATATTGTTTGTTATTTAATTTCTGTTAGATATAAACAGTTGCACATTTTAAGTGATTTATAAATTACATAAATATTTACTTTCAGTTTTATAGAACAGTCTTTTAATATTGCTGTTATTCTTTCATTCATTACACATACTATTATATCTTTTATTAGCACTGTAAATGTAAAGATATCTCAAATCATAACTATAAATAACATCAAGTGACAATCATATTAAAATAAAAAATTACTCTTAATCTTGGATCTGAGGATTCTTGAATCTGCAATTAATCAATCAATCGTAAATTTAAATTTTGCTTTTGCTTTTTAATTAAAAATCAACAATAGTGTTATATAAAGCAATATACCCTATATTGCTTTATACAGAATAAACTTGCTCTCTTTTGCTATTTACTCCCTTTTCATCCGAGTCTCATTATAAAAAACTTGACAATCATTTTTAAAGTTCTAATATAATACAATGAAGTATACAACTTCAATTAAAAAGTACTTCTAAAAAAAAATATTAAGTAGACCATTTAAGTTATGTCCAAATTATTCATAACTAAGATAGATACACACTTATGATCAATTAGAACAACTTCTAAAAAACTTTCACTTTAATGTTCCATTATTAATCATTTATTGCACTACAAGACACTAGAAGCTTATATAAAATCGCAAGACATATCCTTAATATAATAATGAATATAGCTAATTCATCAATCGAAATTATATATCATAATTTTTATATAACGATAACTAAGTCAAATATGAAATAAAAATTATACTGCATGTTAAAGGTTTTAGGCTATCCATGCAAGGTTAGGTTATTATATTTAGATGTGAGAATGTAAATTTTAAGAAAGCTCTTACTATTATTGAGATGCACAAAATTCATTAAAACTCAACACTTACATTTATATAATGATTAAGTAAATCCTCTTCTTATTGTTTTATAACTGCACGTTTCTTCGTTGTTATATTTCTCATTTTAAGAAATATCTCAACAGCTACTGGTGAAATAAGACTTGATACATTTAATTTGCTTCTAGTGATATTTGTTTCAAGAATTTTGCTAACTAAATTAAAACAAAATTATACATTTTAGTAAAAATTAAAGTACTAGAACTTTACAACGGGAAATTTAAAAATTTAATACACTGCCCATTCATTAATAAAATCAACTTGTTGTCTTGTTATATGATAGACAGTCAAAATGAGAATGAGTGCGTAAAAATATGTATGTAGGAGTGGAGCTAGATGCAGCTGAGACTATTTTCATACGATTCATTCATAAATACGTACATGTGCAAGAGGGATGCGAGATAACATGTGTTGGCGCCTGTAGTAAAACTGCCCTGATTACATCTATGATCATTGATTTCATAGCATGTACCATAGTCATAGACTAGGTAGTAGGTAGGTAAAAAGACCTCTTACTACAATATACATTAAAATTTGAAATGTATGAAGTTTAACAATCACTCGATTCCAGACTTCATTTATTGGCTTAGCAAAATGATATGCACGATTTTTAGTGTTAGTTGTTTTACCGCAAAAAAATATATAAACAATGTTGTTGCATACATATGTATGAAAATTAAATAAATTAATGTTTGATTGTTTAAACGATAGTTGATTTTCTAAATTTTCTAAGATTGTAACGAAACTAACCTTACCACAATTGATGATAATGCTTGTTTCCTCACTGAATCTTCGAATACAAGGTTTGTAATTTTATACGTTAATATTTTTTTCATTATTAAGGAAGATTTGTCCTTTATCCTTTCTTTTTAAACAAAATTAAGTAAGTATCCGCAAAGCTCTATTTTATTAGATAAAGTTCCACAGTTTAAAAAAAATTCTTCATTAAGTTAAATAGCTATTTATAAAGCGATGTAGCTCTGTATAACTGATATTTCTACCATAAACGTGAATAATTTATACTGAAACAAAAACAATTTATAATCTATATTTGTCTTTGGTTTCGGTAATAAACAATTGTTAATATTTAAAAAAAATATATAAATATTTGTTATTGCGAATATTTATGTCGAATATGTGAATTGTGTTTAAAAAAATAATTCAACTTATATATCCTAAGCGTATATTATTTGGTCTATTAATGTAAATTGTTTAAATTGCTTACTATTGAATGTGCGATAACACGGGTAAAACCCTGATAAATCCCTGTAAGTCTGAGTCATAACTAACACCTCAATTAATCTATAAGTTTTCGCAAAGCATTTAATATCAGTTGTGTAATTTAAACGGTATGATACTAATGTATTAATGTGCTTATTATGTTTGAAATAAAAGGATTCGACAACGACGATTACGACAGTTATCATAGCGAGGTAAGTTTGTAAATGTATGTAGCACAATAAGTATTCAGAACCTTGAAAAATCACTTCCATTGAACTACAATTCATCAGATATTTTTTACAATCGGCAACTCTAATCTCCGTGCATAGGTAATATGTTTTTCGATATGATGCGTGAGCTATGAATTTGAAGACCTAGACAAACTTTTATTTTCATCTCCACATATTCCTTTAATTGTCGGTCTGCGCTGCAAAATAAGGTTTTCGTGAGTTCTCGTTTTATTCCTTCCACTTTATAGCCATCATTTTCTAGAAGTCTAGACATTATTCTTGTAATTATTGTTAAATTATTCAAACAATTTAATATTTTGTTTATATGTGTTGTGTACTTTAATAATATATTAAGATAAACAATTATCTATAGGGATATGAGGAATATTAGAGAACAACAATATAATAGAGGCTTTTGAATTAGTGCTGTATTAAGAAAAGTAAGAAAAGTTATTGTTTCAACTTTATTTTTTTACGATATTATTCAGATCAATTGAAGTGTGCAAATACTGTATATTATTAATTGTGGGTTTCTCAATATTGCGTTTTTTCATATTACCTGAAGAAAAACCGGAATTGTTTTACCATATATGTTAGCTAGATATATAAGCTTCAATTGTGTCAAATTTTATAAATATTGCTATAACAGATGTTCTGTGAAAGTATTACAAACAGACAGCAAAGCAGGGTCATTTTTTTATAAATTTTTTTCCTACATAGTTTGTAATGCATATGTAAATATTGAACTTTAGTTTGTTTTTTAATAAGGTTTTTATATGAATGAACAGATAGATATATAGGTGAAAATAGAAAAAAACAATAATGGACAAAGAAGTCACAGTAAAGTGTATCCAAGGTTATTAGAAAATCTTCATATAATAATAAAAAGATGCTAAAATCTTACCAAAAAAAATTTGTTTCATTTGAGTTTGATAATGTGCCTTGGAGTCTATAAAGCATAAGTTTTTCCCATTTCTTTCCACATAATTTTAAGAGAATATTTACTTCCCTATCATTTATTGTATTATATTCATTTATGCTACAGATTACATCATGATTATAGCATTGTTCACTTAAGTATCATATAATAATACAAATTAATCTTTCCTTCTTAAAAATCTTAAAAAATATACAAATTTCCCACTGAAATAAGCAATGTATTAATCTTTTTTTTATCATTACCTTTGCTTTCTGTTGACAATAACATATTTTTTTAACAGCTTTAAATCAACTTTCAATGTATGTATGTGAAGGTGCAGTCTTGCAAGTTAAATTTGACCCACTTCCTGATGTCCGATTGAGCTGAAATTTTGTATACTGGTCTAATCCTGATCACTATGCATGTTAATAGTATGCATCATCTGATGCTGCTGCTAGGATTGGCTCCAGACGAGAGAACTCAATAAAGGTTATCAGTAGGGACATGTAATTTTTTATAAGCTATTTTAAAAGCATTTATAACTTGACTTGTTTTATTATTATACAAAGGATACAGAGGAATTTCTAAAATCTGCCATATAATCAACTTAAATGCACACACACATACACACAGCATGTGCACACTCAAAAACACGCTAATACAAAACAAGTCCAACTATAATTTTTATTATCTGTTATATACTGTAGCCATAATTTTAATTTAAGGAACATTGTTTATTCTTGTAATGGAGGAGGAAGTTGATCACTGCAACTCAGTTAACACTTTTGCAGGGTCGCTGTTCATTTTCCTGTGTACTATGTATTGTTCCCAATAAACGTTTTATTATATTATATTAGCAATATGTAGCAAATGCAGTCACTAACTTTCCGTTAACAATTTTCTTTGATGATAAAAATAATTTTAGCCATTCTACATCATGTTTATTTTATAATTAACTAAATAGTGCTTTATCATTTTAGATATCAAGCTACAGTATGAGTTCCAATGCACCAACACTGTACATAATAGGTGCTGTTGTCTTATTGGTGCTGTTGATTGCTTGCTGCTGCCGATGTTGCTGTCGCCGTGAATCAAGAGGGCAAGTGCTTTCCCGTGAGTACATCACTGGTCCTATTTTGGAAGACTAATGCCTGCACTTCACTATTGATGATGATTGTTGATTGGCAGTAGTATCATATGATATATGCGATCATACGTATCAGCGCAGTGGTGGGCAAAATGGCTCTTTGGCTCCTTAAGTGTGGCTTTGGCACAAATATATACGGAAGGCGCAATAATCATCATTCTCTTACCCTTATCCCACTCCAAGTGGCACAATATATCTTCTTCTTCCATTGTCCTCTATCATTCGTCAACTCTGGTGCCACTCCTTTAACATGCATATCATTTTTCACACAATCCATCCATTTTTTTTCGGCCTCCCCCTAGCCATACATCCATCCACATTCATATTTAAAACTTTTTTGGTCACATGATTTTCATCCCTCCTCATTACATGACCATATCAACTTAGTCTCGCACTTCTCATCGTTTCTGTAATGGGCGCAACTTTCAGACTTCCCCTGATATACTCATTGTGTATTCTATCAAGTTTTGTCACACCACACATCCACCTTAACATTCTCATCTCATTCACATGCACATTACTTTCATCCTTTTCTTCTATTGCACAACATTTCAATGGAAGGCGCAATAATATTTTCAAATAAAAAAAAACTTATCACGTTCACTCCAAGGCCATTGTTAGCATTAATAAATATTTATTAAGTATGAAATTTAGTGTGTAATAAACGTTTACTAAACAAGCATATTTGGCTCCCAATTTTTTTTATTTGTTATAATGCTCATATCTGGCTCTTTGGCTCATAAGTTTGCCGACCACTGACCTAGCGATTACCTTTAATTTGTGTCGGAAAAATCGTCAGTTCCCTGGTTTTAGGCGACCGTCATCCTTTTCCTGCCAATATCCCACTTTAAGTGGGGGTAGGCATTACATGTTAGAAACATGTTGTTATATGATTAAGCTATTTTATGACCGGCTGCCTGACATCAATTTACCTTAATCGCCTTTTATGACACCTGACAGCCGGATACCACACGGCGGATCAACTTACCTAAGTCGCCTTTTACGACGCCTCGGTAAGAAATGAGGGTGGTCTATTCTACTAACCGGATACCACATGACGGAGGCTATCGTAGTCGACCATAAACGATAATTGACAAGTAATGTTAATGGTTTATAATCGCAGACTTAAAGAGGTGCCATAAAATTGTATTGCAGATCACGTATTATCGTTGAAATCGATTACAATCCCTGACGCAATAGTATATTGTAAAATACGTGCGGATGTTCATTCAGATTGTATTGTTGATCATACGCTGTTAGCACTGCAACTTCTTATCGCCGCCGTCCTATCACTTGTGTATAATTATATTTGTTGTATGTATTTTATGATGTACATGCCCGTAATGGTATCCATGCAGATGTTAAAATATTGCAATATTGTGCACTTTGGTACAATCAAAAGGAAGATGGAGTCTTGTTTAAAAATCGAGTAAATGCTGAAAAGTCGACAGGCATTTCTAAGTACTTACTTTTAAATGTCTGAGTGTATTAGGTAATATGAGGTTTGTATAAATCCCACGGGAACTTTAAAATCTATATAAAAACTATATAAAAACAAATCTATATAAATCTATATAAAATCTTTAATATTTAAATGAGTTAATCTTGTATGTATATATATACATATTTCCGGAATCTCGGAAACGGCTCCTACGATTTTCCTGAAATTCAGCATGTAGGGGGTTTTGGGGGAGAAAAATCGATCTAGCTAGGTTTTATTTTTAAAAAAATCTTTTTATCCCTGTTTTTAGGCATTAATAAATACTAAAATTTATATTGAATTGAATTTTTGCCATTAACTGTCAAGTCAGCGTAGCTTATTCGGGGAACGGGTGGCCGCGAGAAATGAAAATACCTGGGATCGAGCCCCACCTTCCCAATTATTTTTTCTTTTTTTTTAAGTTTTTATTTTATTTTGTAAAGAATTACCGAGCAAGGCTCGGTCACCCAGATATTATGAATTAAACGTCGTGTAAGAATCCATCAATTCGTAAATATTTATACATATTAATGATCGAGTTTTGCAGCAGCAAACACACGGAACAAAATTTTTTTATGCATAAAGATAAGCTTTATTTATATTGTGTACTGTAATTATATGTAAAAATACGGTAAAGACCTTGTGGTTCTAGATCGTAATCCTTACGAATTGTTTCCAGGTTCCGGAAAGATAAATCGAAAAAGAACCATATGTTTTTATAGATATTAACTATTAATTATCCTTGATAGGAGTAGTAGACTTTTTTTTGGATAACAAAAACTCGTTCATTCATGGGAAGGTATGAATGAAGACTACCTGAGATAAGTAACGTATTTAAGGGTGTCGGAGTAAGGCGTTTCCGTTTACGTTTTTGTTTATTTTTTTTTGTATAGTGTCCGGATGTAAGGCAAATTGGCGTTGACCGATAGGTTCTGTACTCATTAGAGATCCGCAAGAAATGTTTATCAAGAAGCTTTGTATATTTATAAAAAGTTTTTTGTTATGTATATGTTTGTACTTGAGTAGTCTCTAAACGTAAGAGTCTTGATAAAAACAATCTCTTATCTTCTCATGCTTCATGGTTTAGGAACTTCCTGTGAGAATCTGTTAGAATAGAGTCTGAGAATTTATATGTATATTTTTTGTGATATATTTAATTGACGTTTAGGTTTAACGTGTAATTTACCAATAGGCCGACAATGCACGACGACCTTGCAATTGTATTGCCGTACCTTTCACACTTTTATATCAATAGGCAATGTAATTAAATCAGTACATCTGATAATATTTTATTAACATCATTATTTTTCTTATTCTTTCTTTCTATATTCCCCGTATTTCACTTCTTGTCGTTTTCCTTCTGTTACTCGAAGGTATAAGCCCGTCTTTGTACGTGTACTATTTTTTTTTTGTTTTCCAACAATATGTAGGCATGTACAATAAAGCAATAAATAAAAGTAAATAAATAAGATTTATCATTTACCGCCGTGTGGTACCCGGCTAAGTAAAATAGGCTACCTTCATTCCTTTCTGAGGTGTATTAAAAGGCGACAAAGTTAAGTTGACATTCCGTGTGATATCCGGCTAAATAGAATAGACCACTCTCATTTCTTACAGAGGTATCGTAAAAGGTGACCAAGATGAGTTAACGTCAGGCAGGTGGCTGGTCGTTAAATTACTAGCCAGAACATATTACATGTTTAAAACATGTTCTACCGACCCCACTTAGAGTGGGATAAGGGCAGGAGAATGATAATGAAATAAGATTTATCATTTATTGCAAATCGTAAGCATAGGCTCTTAATAATCACAAAGTTGTAATTCTTGAAAAAATATTTTATTTCTACAGCGGCCCCAGTGAATGTCCAAGTGCACTCGGCGGCACCCTATCCACAGCAACAATATACCGCAACATATCCTGGTAAGTACCCTACTGTAGTAGTAATAGTAGTTATGTCTTTGATTCTAACAGTTAGTTCCATTAATACGTTATAAATTTAAAAAAAGTAATGAATCGGCCTAGTACTATCGCACTGCTGGGCCTCGTCTCGACGGATTGGAGGACCATTAAAACCTATCACGCTGCTCAAATCCTGATTGGTAGGTTACACATATACCCAAAATTCTCTAGAGATATACAGGTTTCATCATGATGTTTTCCTTCACCGAAAATCGTGTGATAAGATGCAAGTATCAATTAGACACATAAGTTTTATCAGAAAAATATTGGTCTGCCCAGGGTTCGAACCCGTGACCCCTCGAAAGAGTCATAAATACGCAAAGAATGACATCTTCATTATAAGTTACATCATTATTATAAATATTACTAAGTACTATTCATATTTTAATTTAAAAAAAAAGTAATTCATAATTAACTAATTTTCATGATTTACAATCCCGGATGAGATTAAACATAGGTGAATTCGCTATTTGTAATATGCATACAATTAAGCTAAAATTTAAGTGTCAAGTAATAAGAATTTTAGCCGTCCCTGAGGCGACATATTCAACGTAACGATTACATCGCAATCGCCAACATAAACATAGACAATACGCTCAAGTCCTCAGTCATCCCTGTATTAGTTCCTAGTTTTGTGATGAATAGTCTCTCTCATTCATTTATACTAATATATAAAGCTGAGAGTTTGTTTGTTTTGAACGCGCTAATCTCAGGTACTACTGGACCGATTTGAAAAATTCTTTGATTGTAAGATAGTCCATTTATCAAGGCTATAAACTATATAACATCACGCTAAGATGAATAGGAGAAGAGCAGCAATAACAAATGTTGCGAAACGTACAAAATTTAAAGCTTTCCTTGCGTGCGCTAAGTAATGGTGAAAGTTGATCAAAAATTTCCTATAATTAACTTACGATAACTACCTTTATGTTCAAAATTTCAATTCGTGAAAAAATTGTGACATTCATTACCATCTGGGCGAAGCTGCTGCTACAACTCCATACTACAAGTTACCGAAATTCTGGTCAGTTAGGCAAATATAGGACGATTTTATTTCGTCAATAGTCTAGTTTCAACTATTCTTCATATTTCTTTATCCATTAGAGTTCGGGCGTACGCAATATGCACTTAAACTTGACTGTCAGATTAAATAACAATGAGATAATCAGTAACTGAATGACTAAGCGAGTGGAGGTGGTGTTTCCCAACTTTTAGTCCATATTTCATAAGCAAATTATGCCATTGAATCTGGTGATTATGACTAGGAAACTGGCAATATCCTTAAAAACTTTTAGCTTGTGACATAAGGTTAGTTAGCTTAAATATACTTATTTCCTCCAATTATAAGTTGAGACTTAATAACTTATATTTCCTAAACTCGGCATAGTGATTACACATTAGTAAATTATTACTAAACTACTGCCGCCTTATAAAATTATAATTTTTATTATCTACATTTTGTTTCAACTTCTAGTTCCTTATTCTCGTACATCCATTTTGTCCTTTGATTTGGATTGCGTGTATTGTGTTAGTAGTTATACGGTCTAGTGATTTTCGAACCTGTTTCAACAATCAGATATGATTTATAGAAGCAGGCGTTACTTTGCGGAATTCCATAGTACAGAAGTTACAACAAAATTATTTTTGTGTAATCCGCGTTCGTTTGTCAAGAGAACATATGTAATGCTAAGTGTATGAAGCAGGCAACACTAACCCCGACCCTATACATGCAAGACAAGTCACCACACGTATCACAAAACGCCGCCAACACCAACTCTCCACACCAGCACTACACACACCACCACAACCTCCACGATCGTTTCGCACCGAAACTGAAGCATCATCAGGAGGATAGGCTCCGCTAACAAATTCTAATGGGATTGCGATTGCATAATACGGCAACAAAATAATTTTGTTGTAACTTCTGTACAATAAGATATGTTAAAGATTACATAGAATTAAATAGTAAGAATTAATATTTATATCTAGCTGTCCGGTTCACGCTTTGCTGTGGCTCAGTTACAGATACCGATCCGGTGGTCCCTTCGGACGTCATAGAAGGCCAAACTTGGAAATATTTTTCCATTTATAATATTAGTGTCGATATAAAATAAGATGAAATAGAAATATATCGATCCGATTGCATTGCGAACGCACAAACTTTTTCAATTTTGCACTTTACTTAGCCAATTTCAAGCATAACATAAGTATTGACTCAACGATCTATATTTATTTTGACTGTTTACCTTATGTATGACGGGAAATACTTATTTCAATTAATTTACGTAATTTATTATTTGTGTTCATTTTAAGATTATTATTGTTTATGTATGTCCTAACATTATGTGCTTGTAAATGTAGGTATATCGCTATAAATTTAATATGGTTTTAATGTTGAAGTGTTGTATAGTGGAAATAGTGTAAATTATTTTAGTAGCAGTAACTCGTCGCACGTCATATAGTATTTAAACTCTGTAGAATTAAGTTATTTTAATAATGCACAGTTTTATTAACTATTTTCCTTTACGGCTTAATGTGAAGATAATTTTACTGAGCCTTTAAAGGTATATTATTGAAAACTGTAGAGGAACAGCAAATGTTTTGAAAAAGGCAGTATTGGATGTAACAAAATATTCCTGATATATTAGTGCGTCATAGAACGCTTAAGCATATATGTATGTATGAAGAAGTGTAGAGATATCGCACGCTTAATCAAAAAAAGAAATATCTCCAAATTTCAATTTTTTGGGAATGGGCGTTTAAAGTTTTACACTTTTCCGGCGTGGTCTTTAAATATGAATAGTAATTAAAATATCTATATAAGAAGATGATGTATAGTTCCAAATTATAGTTTAGTGTACTAGCCTTTCTTAGATATAATAAAAAGTACAATTTATGGATTATAAATTATTAAATTATAACATTAAAAATATAAGTTCGTACTTACTTCAGTTTATGATTAATAATTCGATTTTATTTCAAATAATTTTCCGTGAGAAAACTTAATGAAGCAGTTTATTAGAGAAAAGTTATTCAGATGTGGAATCTCAATCCAGTTTAATTCGTTTTATTTTTAATTATATAACTTAATTACAACAATATTTGTACGTATCTCGGTTTTTTGTAAACCTTGAGAATAAGAATTGGTTATTTCTTGGGTAACGAAAAAAAATTTACAATAATATACACGTTTTTTCGTACTTTCAATGTTAAAAAATTTAGTTCTTACCTACTGTCATTTTATTTTTGTCACACTGTTATTAAAGAAGCTACCACTGATTCGGAAGTTTGCTTCTACCGAGAAGAAACCATCAAGAAACTCGGCGGAAAATCTTTTCAACAAAAAATAATTACAAATTGATTGGTTACAAGTTAATCGTTGCAGCTTGGTGCGTAGCTGACTGCATTTGAGAGGTTGTCATAGTTAAAGTCGAATCGTCGTCAATTTGCCCGAAATCGCTTTTTTTGGTAAAAGTGGGTGAACTATTGATACGTTGATTGGCGCAGCTAGATTTTATCTTGTTTCTAAAGAGATGACTACCCGAAACCTGAGGCTGAGATTCATTTTCAAGACTTTGGTCGTTCAAAAGTAATAATAAAATTATTTTGCTATAATTCGCGAAGAAGTAAAATAGAAAATATATATAATGCTAAATGTAAGTGGACAATCGGTTATCATACCTGATACATGCAGGATTCGTAAAAACACATGCACAAACCTCCACCACCGCCACCACAATACACAAGCACTATATACGTTCACTATCACAAACTCAACAATCGTTTCGCCCCGCAGCCGAAGCATCATCAGGAGATAGACTCCACGACCAAAATCGCAAAGCGATTGACGAATCCTGCATGTATCAGGTATGATAACCGATTGTCCACTTACATTTAGCATTATATATATTTTCTATTTTACTTCTTCGCGGATTATAGCAAAATAATTTTATTATTACTTTTGTATTATGGATCTCCGCAAAGTAACGCCTAATTCTATAAATTACTTTGGTCGTTATCAGGTTCCTTAATCACAAAATTCTTCTTCGTTTCTTAGAAAATTTCTGACAATGTTGAGCAGTTTTCTTGGAATGAATAAATTGAATAATGAATAAATAAATATATGGAACACTTACACACGCGGTCATCCGTCCCCAAAGTAAGTAATACTTAATACTTGTGTTATGGGTGAGAGACAACTAGCGAACATATACTTATATGTTTTTTAAATACATACTTAAATACAAATATACACGCAGACTCGAAGACCAACAAACTCATTTATAGAAATTGTTGGCCCTCGGCGGGAATCGAACCCGCGTCCCGCGAAGCTAAGGGCAGAGTCACTTCCCACTGCGCTAACAGGCCAGTCAACATAGAAGTTGTTGACCTATCAGAATCAAGAGACGTACTAGACGTGTATGGGCGTGAAGACGATAGACTAGAAGAAGTGTCGTTGACGTGGCGGTAAAGTTCCATATTAGCTGTTTTATTTTGTACGATATCATTATTCTCATGGATGAAGGAATCGTCACTGTCATCATAAGGTATGAGGCTTGTCTTACATACACTTATGTTTTACAGAATTGGAATCTACTTGATAGGAAATTAATCGGGAAGGAAAACAATTTAAGTTGAAGACGTTATTACAGTCTTCAACTTAATCGTCACGTATTTGGTATATTTTCATCTGCGATTTTATTGTTAAACACAGCTGCTGTTAGGGTAATGGAGTCACATTCTTTAGCCTCTCCATTTCGATTTTGACTAATGGAAGTCAGTACAATTAAATTAAAAATTTGACATGCTCACTACGACGTCATCATAGAAAACAAATGTATTTAATCTGTTTAGAAAACTTTTTTAATAAGACTAAAGTAGTTACGGGGATGTTTTATTTCATTGTAAAAGGAAATAACTTAAAATATCACACTTCTTTTTGTATTTTTTTTATTCTTAAACCGTAATAAAAGTAATTGATATACATCTATCTAATAACCTTTTAATAATAAACTGAAGGTACTCCGATTCTTTCAAACAACTTATAATATTTTTTAAAATAAAGAAGCATAAATAGAATTATTCCGAAATTCCGTGGCATAATTTTAGTAATATAGTAAAATAAGTCTGAATGATATCTTTTTATCAATAATAAAAACAAGAAATTAGACACACCCTTTAGTAATATAAAGAGTTATTAGGTTTTATATCGCCCTAGAATCTACTAGCTTTCACTACTGCTGGAACATGTCTGAATCTTTCCCTTTAGTGTTATCAAACAGTTCACACGAATTTGTCAAAAAGAGCGAAACTAACGTTTATTTCATTCATATAAATCGGAATCGTATGGTTGTCGAAGCAGGTCTATTCTTGGGGTTACGTTATAAAGTTTTAAATTGAAAACTCCAAAATGGCAATTTTTGAGTTATTTCTTTTTTTGATTAAACGTGCGATATAGCCAACTAGTTTATCAGCATAGATATAAAAAATGATATAACACTTAAAAATAAATTTACGATCAATACATTAGATTACTATAAACATTTTATTATTTATGACCTTATCAAAAAAGTGTTAAGTAATTGCGTAAAGTGTAATTTAAAAGCAGAAAACTTTCTAGCTCGGTTAAGATCTGAAAGTGCTGCCCCTGGCTAGTCGCAAAATGTGACTTTTATTTTGTTACCAGAGTAGTTAATGCGAGTATTTTTTTAAATACTCGAGCGTGTTTACGTAATTCCAATTTGTATGACGCTGCAACAGCGACATCTAGTGACCGCTGTCCAGCGCCTTACAAATTGGCGTTACGCTGACGCGATCGAGTAGGATAAAAAACTCTAAGCACACAGTTGTACCTGCGACTTCGTTCTGATCTGCTAAAGTAACGGTAAGGGAGTAGGTCAAGTCGCTCTATCCGAAGAATAAAGTTACATTTTCTATGTATTTATATAGATCATGTAACTTTATTCTTAGGATAGGGCGAAGTATTGTCGTGTCACAGACTCCTGCTTTTCCGTATCTAAATAATATACATGCATTGGTTAAGAATAAATCGCCCTATCCGAAGAATAAAGTTACATCGCCCTTGTATAAGCATAGGAACTCTTCTTCCTGCCTTTATCCCACTTAAAGCGGGTTTGGCACAATATGTTATAAACATGTTGTCACATGATTTGACTTAGTATTTTACGACCAGCCGCCTACCTGACATTAACTTACTTTGGTCGTATTTTACGACACCTCGATAAGAAAGAGGGTGGTCTATTACCGGATACCACACGGTGGGTACCAACTTACCTTAGTCGCCTTATACGACACTTCGGTAAGAAATAAGGGTAGTATCTATTCAGCCGGATACCACACCATAGGTAATGTGACTTTATTCTTCGTTTAGGGCGAAATCTATGTGTGTGGTTGTGTATGAACCTCTATATGGGAACATCGTCTTCTTTTATTTACAGCGCAATTAGTAACAACGTATCCAGTGCAAGGAGCTCCTGTTGCATACCCCACTCCTTCAGCGTATCCCTATCCCACGTCTGGGATGCCTGTCCCCAGCCAACAGGGTGCTGTGGTCACGCCATATCCGCCTGCGAACTATGCTGCCTATCCAAGTGCACCAAGCGCGCCCGAAGTTAATGGTGAGTTCTATACATAATATAGACAATCTTATTTAGTAACAATATATTTCAGTTATACTCTAATATTACAATTTCACTGCTAATAAATTAAAATATCTTTATATATAAAATATAAGATATGTACTATTATATACCATAATAAATGTCATCTAATTTAATAAATAGATTTAAAAAACAGCTTTTGAACTAAAAAGTAAAAATAATTCTTAATATAGATTGAATAAAAATAATGAAGGCAAAATATATGTTATATTGTGAAAAAGGCGTCGATATATTTAGGAAAAATATTGAAAATATTTATTTGCCATTTATATTTTTAAGTGCGATTGATTGTTAAAAAAATAAAAAAATCTAGTTATTTATTTAGTTTATTGTATAGTCAACAGTTTTTGAGTTAAATCTGTCTCTATAAAATTATATACTGAGTACAAAGGAATCGGTTACATACATATACACACATTCAGGTAAAACTATATAAAACTTGTAGAAAAGTATACTAATTAGAGTGCCTAATTCAAAATCAGGCTTAATTGAGTTAAATACATTGTAATACTTATTGCAATGTGATCTACGACATCACGCTGTGAACTATTAAAAAAACTAGTGTTTTCACGTTAAACAGACCCTGTTTAATACTTACGAGTTTTGTAGGCGCTACGATACATAACTTTTTTTTAATTAGGACACTAAGCGTGCTATTTATTTACAACCCTCAATGCTGAATATTAGAATTCGGCATTACCATGATGCCATTATCGAAATTACCATGTAATCATGGTGTTGAAGTAGCCAAACCCCTTATACACTGTTAATAGATCTGTCCTACTGGGATATACAATATTAGAATATTTCGCCCTACCCAAAGAATAAAGTGACATGTCCCATGTATAAACATATTAAAAATTCAAATTCAAAATTTTCTTTGTTAAAATAAACTCGTGAACATGTGCTTTTGAATCGTCAACTTTACTGCTGGTTCGGAAAGCTGTTCCTACCTAAGAAGAGCCAGCAAGAAACTCTGCATAGAAAATGTGACTTTATTCTTCGGTGGGGTGATTTAATTTCTATCATTGACTTATATTAAATTTTCCAGCGGTTTTCTTTGGAATCGCGCCGCCCGGCTGGAACACTCAAGGTTGACAAATATTGATATTAGATGTAAAACAAAACTCTTGCTCGTCTAATTTGTGCACGTCGCTTGATACTAGAAACTTTCGTTTGCTAGGTTCTCATACTGTTATATCTTTTGTGCTAGGTTTAGCTTTATTTTTATAATGTCCTTAAAGCTCTCTTCCATTACTTCCGTTAATACTTTCGTGCTTCTAATCATGTTCAGTTCAACCAATGTCTAAATACTCAACATCATTTCTGCGACGGCATTTCTCGCTCGCTGATGCTGTATAATTCATAAACTCTCTTAGTTAATTCAACCTTTCATGATTATTAAATCATTTAGTCATTTTTAGCCGTGCGATATCTGGCTGAGTAGAATCCCTCCCTCATTGGTTACCGAGGCGTCGTAAAAGACGACTAAGGTAAGTTGATCCGCCGTGCTGTGTCCGGCTGAGTAGAATAGACCCACCCTCTTTCTTACCGATTTTTCGTAAAAGGTGACTAAGGTAAGTTGACGCCAGGCAGGCGGTTGGTCGTAAAATACGTAGCCAAATCATGTGACAACATGTTTATTAAATGTTGTGCCGATCCCACTTAAGAGGGTGATAAAGACACGAGAATGGTGATGATAAGTCATTTAGAGCAAGGGTATGATATGCACTCCAAATAATAAAGGATATTGTTTTTAAAAATTATATATCTACATTATAAAATGCACTCTACAAGTTTAGATTGTTTTAATATGAATGCATATTTTTAACTAGTGTTATACCTATAGTATTCCCATAGTAACTATAAATGTTAAAAAAATTACAACTAAAAAACTATTAAATGGGGGACACAACTATTGAAAACTAAATGTTTCTTGCATGAAAAGTGTTTTTGTGTCTAATTCTTTTTTAACTACAAACGTATTCTCATAGTAAAGTATGAGATTAATAAACTGATGACGTCATTATCTGTACGAATTCTGTACGGAAAAAATTATTGAAATATTTTCTAATATAGCAGTTTATATTGCTAAACAGGGCCATTCACGCACTTTATAATTTGTTAGTGATTCAATGAAATTGATATCTTTCACATTTATTATGTTATCTTTCTATGAATGTTGTTATATCAATACATTAGGTATTTTAGTAGCTGCATGACAATAGATATATAGTATCATTGATAGTAGGCAAAATAAAAATTTGTGACATCAATATACATATATAAAAAGCTAACTAGATATAGAGCTAATCTTTTGATACTATGCCTAAAACAGATAACAAAAAAAACGTTTTCTTGAATTGTTTCGTAGGACTCAAATAAAATCAGCTTTTGCCAACACTTTTGAATCGTCAACGATCAATTAGATTTAATGAAGCTATAACTGGTTCGGAATGTTGCTTCTAGCAAGAAACTCGGCAATATTATAATTTTCCTTATTACTAGGGTTTTTAGTATTGAATATCGAACCCTGCATACCGGTATAATAATCGGAATCAGTTTAAAAATAGTTTCCAAGTTCTGTTTGAACTGGTTCACGGGTTATCTCTTTAATTTTTTTAAATATTTAAATGAGTTAATCTTGTATGTATATTCATATACAGGGTGTTTGGAAGGTCGATGCAAAGCTGCAAACAGGAGCTAGTATAGACTATTTAGAACCATTTAAACTGAACTTATGTTAGGCGAAGTGCGACTATTTTTTTTTAATAAAATTTTAAAGATTTTTGAAGAAAAATCCGAAGTTATGTCATTATTTGCTAATAATCGGCCATTTTGAAGCCAAAGTCAATTATTTTTTATTTTATTTTATTAAACTAATGTGTAAACAGTGTAATAAAACATGATTAAGGTATCTGTGTTAAGAGATATTTTTTTTACAGATATTTGAAGTCAATCATTTCTTTTAAGATCAGAGAAAGCTGATTTTTGATGGCATTTAAAAAAAAATAGATTGTGCTTTTTTAGTTCAAACATTTTATTAAATATGCCTGGTCATTGTTCTTTATTTTGAGGTATCAACTATGCGGATAGCCCGCAAATTATTGAAATTAAGATCTACATACTAAATTGCGAGAGAAAATTAAAATTTATAGGCGAAGTAATTAAAACAAAATTTTAATGAAAGTCATTTATTTTTCGTGTTCAAAATGTCCGCCGCGGTTTCTAACACAAGCACGGGCCCGACTTCTCACTTCTGTTGTCGTTATCTTTAACTTCATTTCCACTTTCATCGTCGCGAACGCTGAATTAATTCTGTCAATTAATTCTTCTTTTGTGTTTATTTCCACATTTGTGTATACTAGCTCCTTAGCCCGACCCCACACGTAAAAGTCAAGCGGAGTCAGGTCAGGTGAACGGGCGGGCCAAGGGATGGGCCCATCTCTGCCGATCCAGCTATTGGGGAAACAATTGTTTAAGTGCTCCCGTACATTTAATGTCCAATGCGCTGGACAACCATCTTGTTGAAAAATGAGCTCTCGGTCGCTAACGAATATCAAGGCCCCAGACTCCTCTACAAGCTCTGGAAGATCATTTTGCAGGAATTCTAAATAATTATTTCCATTTAAATTATCTGGTAAGAAATGAGGCCCAATCAAAATTTTGCCAATAACTCCGGCCCACACATTGACCGAGAATTTCTTTTGGAATGATTTTTGCGTTTTCCAATGTGGATTATTATGTTTTTCAGCCCATAGATGAAGGTTATGGAAATTAATAATGCCTTCCCTTGAAAATTTACTTTCATCTGTCCACAAGATTGACTTCAGGAACCATGCATCTTCAATGTCTGAGTTGAGAAGAAAACGACAAAACTGAATCCTACTCTGAGGATCTCGCTCTTCAAGGCCTTGAACACCCGTACCATGAAACGGGTACTTGTTGTTTTTGTGCATTGTATTCCACACCTTCCAATGACAAATGTTTAAATTTCGTGCTACTTTTCTCGTGCTAGTATGTGGATCAGCTTGAAACGCCGCCAAAATATCATCCTCAATATCAGTACTATGTCTACCTGCATTGACTCCAGGTTCCACACGGTGTATCCCATCTTCAGCAAGCCGACGAAATTTGTTGTAAAATACTCTCACATTCGGTACTCTGCGATTAGGATAGCGTTCTTGGTACATCCTTGAAGTTAAAGATAACGACAACAGAAGTGAGAAGTCGGGCCCGTGCTTGTGTTAGAAACCGCGGCGGACATTTTGAACACGAAAAATAAATGACTTTCATTAAAATTTTGTTTTAATTACTTCGCCTATAAATTTTAATTTTCTCTCGCAATTTAGTTTGTAGATCTTAATTTCAATAATTTGCGGGCTATCCGCATAGTTGATACCTCAAAATAAAGAACAATGACCAGGCATATTTAATAAAATGTTTGAACTAAAAAAGCACAATCTATTTTTTTTTAAATGCCATCAAAAATCAGCTTTCTCTGATCTTAAAAGAAATGATTGACTTCAAATATCTGTAAAAAAAATATCTCTTAACACAGATACCTTAATCATGTTTTATTACACTGTTTACACATTAGTTTAATAAAATAAAATAAAAAATAATTGACTTTGGCTTCAAAATGGCCGATTATTAGCAAATAATGACATAACTTCGGATTTTTCTTCAAAAATCTTTAAAATTTTATTAAAAAAAAATAGTCGCACTTCGCCTAACATAAGTTCAGTTTAAATGGTTCTAAATAGTCTATACTAGCTCCTGTTTGCAGCTTTGCATCGACCTTCCAAACACCCTGTATATATACATGTGGGCATCCCAGAAACGGCTCCAACGATCTTCCTGAAATTCAGCAGGTAGGGAGGGGGAGCGGGGAGGGAAAATCGATCTAGCTAGGTTTTATGAAAAAAAAATCGAAATCGAAAAAATCGTTTTATCTCTGTTTTTGGGCATTAAAAAATACCAAAATTTATATTGAATATAAAACAGTATTTTGCCCTAAACTTTCAAGTCAACGTAGCTTATTCGGTGGACAAGCAGTCTCGAGAAATGTAAACACTTAGAATCGATCCCCAACTACGTAATTATTTTTTTTTTATTTTGTAAAAAAATACCAGCCAGGTACTATTATATTAAATTGATAATAGATAGTAGAGATGCGTGCGTAAACCCAATGCGATAAATTAATATTGATAGCAAGAATTTGACTATTTTACCAGTTATAATTTCTAACAGATATAACTCACTTCAATTGCTATTATTTTCCTATAATGTTTACTTATAATTTTCTCATTTACAAGCTTATTTATTGTAAATGAAAATTATAAGTAAATATTATAAGTGGAAATAAATATTACAAATATGATTTGTATTTAGATTGGTATGGTTGCTAGATCAAAGAAGATTTCTAAGGCTTTTCATTCTTCTTCTATTTCTACTTTTCTAATTGTGTAATCATTTCTACCTTATACTTAGTTTATTGATTATTTAATAACTTGAATGTATGTTTCGCTTATTTTTATATATAGTGTGTAGTTATTTCGATATTTATCACTGTTGCTTATGAAATAATCATTCATTAAATGTATTAATATACATATTTTTTAATTAATTTGATCTACTCTGATACTATAGTATACAAAGATTATAAAACTGAAACCAAAATTCTTATGACAAACATTACGTACAGGCCAAAAATATATTTTTTTATTACGATACAGGTCTTGTAAGGATACCTGTATCATAATATAATTTTTTAATCATAACGATACACCTATACCAGGGCTTCTTAAACTTTTTTATATAGCGACCCCCTTCAAGCTTAGGAAATTTTAGACGACTCCCTCCTCCATATAATGAAATATATATTAACCGTAGATGTAGATGTAATAACGCACTATTTTACAATGTAATTAACAGTTTTGCATTGCCACTTTTTTCAAAAAATAGTTATAATAAAACTACAATAGTATTTTGTATGATTTTTATTTGTATTTATATTTGTACGTAGTTGTATAGTAATTTTAAAATTATATTTATAATTGTTGTAAACTAACCAATCATAAATTTAATAAAATATATTTAATTAAATTTAATGAAAAGGGGTAATGAAGGAACTTAGGAGGAGAAATATCAATAAATATTTGTTAGAAAAGTTCTTTAGAGGACAGCTGCAGCCATGTAGTTGTGTCAATAATGATTGAAAAGTATCAGATCTTTGCGACGCCTTTTGCTTTCAGTAGTCTCGCGACCCCCCTGGGGGTCGCGCCCCACAGTTTAAGAAGCCCTGACCTATACAACCTCCAGCTTGACCAAGGAGGTTGAACCTCTACCTTAAAAAAAAAGGTTTTTAATGAACGAGTCCGCGGCGACGCAACACGCATGCGCAATCGATGTTCGCGAATTGACGCTAACATTTGACATTTAAAAATCTTTTCATTATTTAAACAAAGTCTGGTTTTTATTAATATTGTTTTACGTATTATAGTATAAGAGTAGATAAAGTAGTGTATGACACTGTACATGACTTGGTCTCATAACACTCGTGTGATGCTATAAAAATAGTATCATAATCTACTATTATATACACTATGTTTCCCACACAACTATATTGTTATCAATATATGTTAATCATATAGTTGTGTGGGAGGAAAAGTGAATATAAAACATACATTTAAAAAAAACTTGCGTTTATTAATATAACTTTCGAAAAATAGATTTTTTAGGTTAGGTCACATTCGTTTTCATACTACCATACTGCATACATTTTTACATACTAAACCACTTATTTTGTTTACAGCGATGCCGCCTTCATACGAGCAAGCAGTATGCGCGAAGCCGCCTCCACATAACCCCTATGCATCGCATTAGTTCTTAAATTATTCAAATGTGGCCAAAGTTTCATATGTGTACTCTCTATTCGATAGTGCTACAGTATGAAAGTGAGATTATTTAAAACTGCAGAGAATATTTAAGACTGTGGTGTACTCTGTATATATCTTAATATTATACAAGGTTGTACCTACCATACGACATTAATTTTACACACCTAAGCGGTCTATATAAAAAAATCAATTAATTTAATAAAGTAATTTAGCCACATGAATTATTATACGTTTGAAATAAAAAGATTCATGATATAAACGGGTGAATGACCGTACTATTTCTAAATCTTGGTCAAGGATATCGATTTCGTATGTAATGTAGACTGGCCCGTTGGCGCTGTGGGTAGTCCTGCCTTCAGCTCCGTGGGTGACGGGTTCGATTCCCGCCGAGGGCCAACATTTTCTATAAATGAATTTGTTGGTCTTTAAGTCTTGGTATATATTTGTATTTAAAAAATATGTAAGTATATATTTTAGTTGTCTGTCTACCATAACACAAGTATTAAGTTACTTTGGGGATGGTCAACCGTGTGTGTAAGTGTCCCATATATTTATTTATATTATTAATGCGTGACGTTGACCGAGAGACTAGACATAAGTGCGAGGGCGACAGAACTATAATGTTATTGTTTTCTCCTGTTTTTTTAACAATCGCATCGCGCCAGGTCATTCAACCATTACTAGTAAGCCAGATCTCCATTAAATTATATATATTTTGTTCGAAAATACATTTTTTTTAATATTTAAAAAGATTGAATTATGCTAAAGGCATATACGTTTAAGTAATTAGTGGATTTATTTAATGTCGTATCGGTAACAACTCTGTATAAATAGTAAATTAGTATTAAATGTAAAATTAGCACTTACATGCCGTACATAACATACATTTGATATCTGTGCAAGCGATGAAATTTCGGCGTGTATTTTACGATTTTAAAACCCTTACAGAATACGATATCATTTAATACGAAAAAATTAAAATTATTTCAGAAAAGTTTTATTTTATTCAAAATAATATACAATTTTGCTTTTAAACTGTACGTCATCTTGAATTGACATTAAAAAAAAAATACTATATTTAAAAGTTACTTATATAAAAGTTACCAAATTAGCACCGAGATCTCGTTGCATTATTATTATTTTGTAAAGTATTAAGTTGTGTGTGCTAAAATGAGTCTAAGAAATTCTAATATCGATTTTTATGAACACGATTAAAACTATTTAGTTTCGAGCACAGTATTTACTTTATTGACTATGATCCGTTTTCTTTACGATAGTTAATATGAAAAAAATCGATAATACGAAATTGAATATTGTAAAAATCGATTAATTACCAATATTGAAGTTTAATCTAATAAGTAAATTTCATAGATTTGTAATCCCATATATTGTTAAATCAGACGCACTGGAGCGGGAAATATTTCCGAATATTTGAATAAAAAATGTTACCTTTGGCGATATAAATATAATTTATTATTAACTCTTCAAATTTCGAAATTCATATATTTAAAATATTTAAAACCGGCTATACTCATGATACAGTATGACCGATAAACTAATTGGAGTATAATTACGCAGTACGACGTTTGGTGTTATTTGTCTTGGTGATGAAATCACAAAGACAAATAACACCAAATGTCTTCAGCGGCTTACTACTAATGAAGATTAGATATTGTCTTTAAAAGATAGGTAGGTCTGATAGCATTCATATTGTACTTTATGTAATTCAATTAAAAGCTTCTGAAGCTTAGACCCAACGCCGCTGCAATGCGATTCAAATATTAGAAATTCTTGTTCCTTAACATATTAATTAATATTAATTAATACGTAATCTTTTGAGATTTGAGTATATCCGGTTATGTACGTAGAGATGAATCACGGCGCATAACTGCACATAACATGGCGCGTCCCTCCATATTACTGTTTCAATGAGTGAAGTCACATTTATACGAAACGAAAATTATTTATAGTTTTGTGCAATCAGTACTCATCATATCTATAATGTAACTTATTAACAGATTTTTTGGTCAACTTATCATAACTAGACACATCGCGCAACACAAGATACGTGTCCTTTTCATAGAGTATATCAGTGTAGCGCCATACTGTAATAATAAATTATCGTCGACGCTAGTCAAGCAACTAGTCGAGCAACAAATCCATGGATTTGTTTTTGTTTGATAGCCGCCTCAGTACGCACACATGCATTCTTGAAGGCGCTTTATAATACTTTCAAACGTTTTGAATTTTGGGAAGGCGCGCCATGTTATTGTAGTTCATCTCTAACATCGTGTTAATAGTATCGTCCTATTCGTTCACTTTTTTATAGAGGCTTTGGGCTCAAAAGAAACGATTTTATCTTATGTAGTCTCTTATGTAAAAATATATATATAAATTAGATATTCGTTTACAGGTGGACTAAAAAGCAGGGATTTAATTTTATACTTTTTAATCTGTAAATACATATTAAAGACATAATTTGATTATCCAAGAGATTTCTGAACAAAGTTGTTTTTATTGTAGTTTGTAAGACTGAATATGTTAATATTTAGACCTGATCGCTTTTTTTATCAATAAATGTTAATTTCGTACAATTTTTTTTAATACATTATAAGAAAATAGTGTTTTCACTTAATTTATTATTAAGGGAGCTCAAAACATTCCTCATTTAAAAATAAATATTTATATATTAATTGTTCATAGTATATTGATGCTGTTTAAATAATTATGTAAACACGCATAGTTAATTATTAGAATGAATTAACTGCAATTATAATCAACACTTAGATAAAATATGCAACATGTAGGTAGTTGAAACTGTTAAATGTTGGCAAAGAGTGTTTTATCGCGGCGTCTCTAGAATTTCATTTTCTTAAACATTTCTAAAAAACGACGCCTCAACGTAAACTTCTGAAACCTCAGTAGAATTTAAAATATATTGTTTTACAATATACATATAATGTTATAGCGAGTGGTTTTTCCTCAATTTCTGAACTCAACTTCCACACACTACAGGTTTTCTGAAAAGTACCTAGTTTTGGTGTTGGAATTCAAGCATCCTACTCCTAGTAGTTTGAATGTATAAATAGATATAAATTATTTACAAAGATAGTTATAGGTAATTTTCCCTCCTTTATTATTTGTTCGGCACTCGCACTCACAGTATAACTCTATGGAAATATTGTTCATATTAGTAATAAGTTCCTATTACCCTAAAATCCGCAGAATTTACATTAATTGTCAGTTTTTTATCGAGTCAGGAATTAATTATAATAATACGGTGCGAAATGTTATAAATAAATTTGAATTACTGCTCTTGCTGTGGCAAATTTAAAATTGTATTTTAATGTTAATCATTATAATGCTATATAAAAATAAATAAAATAATTTTATAGTAAATACTAACATTGTTTTACTGTATTGTTTTTATTTTAGTCTTCCAGTTCCTCGGCTTGGGTACATTAATAATATTTTTTACAAATTATTTCCTTTCTAATTTTTTTTTTAAATTTATTATCCAATACATATTATGAGACATAATATAAACATATATAAAAACACTTTTTGAAAACCAAGCAGGGTTTATATGAAGGCGTGGAATTCGCATCATTTCTCTAAATCTATGTCTAATAATATAAGTTTTTTAATTTTATCTTTTCAATGGCTATTGAAACTTATTAAGTTAACATGCAATGTACTGCTGAATCGGTTTATAGACCCAAAACCTTATTGCGACACAGAAATTACAAAGGCAATTGAATATTGCTTAATGTACCTATATAAAATATATTAACGTAAATTCAACGTTAATTTTTTTGTTTCAACCATAGACACTTCATAGATGGTTTCTTAAATGCATAGATTTTCATATACAATCTTGACTACAGATTGTTCGACAACTTTCACTACATTTTTCAAATATATATAGGTAAAATTTTTTTTAACTTGCCGTGTGTGTATGTGAAGGTGGAATCTTGCAAGTTAAGATTTGAATTCCCGGTGCCCGAATGAAGTGAAAATTTACTTACTGGTCCAGTCCCCATGATAACCATTAAACCTGATGATCCAGGATTAGCTCCAGACGAGGGAATGCCTGAACGGTTAACAGTATGTACATAAAATTTTGTTAAAAGGTTTTTTATCTTGACTTGTATTATTTCTCGTACATTCACCAATACCTAAGTTATCAATTAACAAATACTAAACTGAATCGGTACGTGTATTTGGATAAACTCAATAGCTATTTTTAAATCTTATAACATTACAATTGTAGGTATTTTCTCAATCAAACAGAACTGCTTTGGAAAAGATTCCATGTTTATTATGGGAATACGAAAAAACAACATACATACTTAAGGATATTTGAACACTAAAGTCAATGCAAACGAAGTCGCGGTTACCAGTAGGTTGTTATATATCTCCAGGTCAAAATGACTGGGTCAGTTCGTAACAAACTCTCTTTGTACGAGATGACCAATTAAAAGATCTCAGAAGCGCATGCGCGCTTAGCCGACTACGTGACGCCTCATCTTATTGTCAGGGCTGACACTTTGTATTTAAAATTTAAAGAAAAAGATTAATAACATTCTGAAAAACATAATTGGGTCTTTCTTACTTACTCTTAGGAACCATTTTTCATTAATATCATGAGGAAAAGCATTCGAATCCATTAAGAAAATGAAACTCACTCTAGATGCTGTTTCTGCTTTATTCACCCACCATATTCCGTTTTCCCAAAAATCTCCTCACTTCCTCGGCCTATATACAAATGATCCCACCGATATACATACATAATTGGTATTACAATGTAGCCCCTTGCATTTTAAATTTATCTAACATTGCTAAGTTACCGGTTCTTGATAAGTGTATGAAATTTAAATTAAATCCGTCCGTTCAAAATTGAGTTCAGAGGAGTGATTTACCTTAATACAAACAGGATAAATTAATATAAAGCGTGTAAAAAAGTTGAGCTTTGCGATAACAGCCCTGAGAATGCTTCTACGGCGCCGGAGTGTCGCTAGCAATTGTTGCGTCTCACAACCCCCTTTTAGCACCCCCATCCCACGCACAAATACGCACGCACGCGTTTTCCAACTGTCGCCAAATTTCATCACTGTGCTAGATTCGCACTTGGAAAATCCTCGACATGATGTGTGCTGTGCTATTGTGTATTATTATTAAATAACTTTTAGTAGAGAGGACTATAGAATAACTTTAAGTTATCAGTTATTCTTTAAGCTGTCGTGGCTCAGATTGTACAGTTTGTGACAAATTAGACTACTACTACTTCTGAACTAGTTTTTACATTTAAAATAATTTCTGAATAACAAAAAAAAAACTGAAAGAACTGAAAATGAAGAATTTATTTGTGTAAACAATTTAGTTCCTTCGGTTGTTTATGTGAATCCCTTGTAGAAAATATCCCAAACAAACACGCAAAGAGTTTTAAAGAGTGATTATGAGGAAAAGAAGAACATTGCCGCCTCTTTTCCACTAAATAATTTGAAACAAACGTGTAAGTTTACCCACTGATTAAAAAGATGAATTAGCTATTTTATTACCGTAATGCTTTGAGTATATATAATTACAAAAAACTTTAACCAGAAGTATTTAAATATGTATGTAAAATTAACCTGTTTAAATTTGATCCGAATTTGTTACGATAACCTAGAAAGTTAAACATTTGATCGATTATAATTTTATTCATTATAATTTTGTTACTTTTTAAAATTTTTAATGACCTCAAAATAGTACAATGTTAAAGTGTTTTCTTATAGGGCTGGGTATGTACCTTGTTTTTGTCAATAGGTATCTATAAACAGTTTATTTAGACGGAATATTATTGATATTATATAAAATGAGGTGGTAAAAGCTTGTTGAGGAGCTTACGTATATGTTAATAATTGATATTGCTTATTTTAAATTAAATCAAATCCGCAAAGTGATTCGCCTAATTCTATGAATCGTTGATTTTTAATTCTTTATCACAAAAGTAACTTAAGGTTTGGTTTTAAATATATATTTACAACTATGTAATAATAGAAAATATGCATTGAGATAACAAATTTAGAGGAGTTATTTATCGACGTCTATGAGACAATAAATGCTCCATGTATTTAATTATTAATAGATAGTAGTACAGATAGTAAAAAACCAAAGGGCACTTTGGTTTTTTACTATCTGCCATTGTAAAGTAATACATTTATAAACAAGCTTTAATTACTTTTCTGATTTAATATAACTTATTAACATTTGTTTCTTCTCATCTTTTAGTTTATATTTTCAGTACACGGTAACTGTATGACGGATTAGTGGTTTTAGAGATGGGCACAGTTCGGGGTGCTCGACCGCCTTCCCGCACTGCATACTACGTAGCACTCGCTGGAATTTTGGGCCTACTTTTGCTCCTTCTTGCATACTTCTTTTACTTCTGCATACGACGTGTCAAAGGTAACTCTTTTACTAATATATTTCATACTAGATTATGCTTTAGATTAGAAGTTAGTTCGTAAGGTAGGCTAAGACCTTTGTGCATGAATTAGGTTAAGAACTATATCCCTTCATCCTTTATTGCCGACAGAGATTAAATGGTTTTCCCTCCCAAAGCACAGGCGGGGCGGCGGTGGACGTATCCAGTAGCTAAAGCCGTCACCCCTGAACTGTAGCTAGTTTGGCCACGAGTTCGGCATTCCTCGCCAGTGGAGAAAAATATACTGATCTGAGAATCACTAAGAATAGGGGGAAAAAAAATCTAGATTATGCGCCCGTTTACATCTGCTGGTTGCATAGCACAAAGTAAAATATCGATAGCATTAATTTGTTCAGATGTGAATCAAAGTTAGAATGCAGTTGAAGATAAGGCATAAAATATACAACTTTCATATAAATTGAGTGCATAACAAAGTGAAATATTAATTTTAACATTGATTAATAAAAATATAATCTGCTTTGGAGCAGAGTATTTCAAGGTTTAATCTTTCTCTCTAAGAAGAGAAAGTCCTTAATACAGCCATAGGATGCTTATGCACTGTTGTTTTATTTTTAAATTCTCATATGACCAGTTTAAAATAATAAAGAACAAAGTATAAAATCAAATCAAATCAAATCAAAATAATCTTTATTCAAATAAGCTCGTTCAAGCACTTTTGAATCGTCAAGCATCAATATGATTAATGAAGCTACAACTGTTTCGGAATGTTACATTTACCGAGAAGAACCAGAAAGAAACACGGCGGTCAATCTCTTAAACATTTTCAATTTTACATTATTAAACCGCAATCTTGTATGAAGCTGAAAGGATTTTCAAATCCACGCTTTTTTATCATCCATAAATCTTCAATTTTGTAATATGCTTTACATATAAGCATATCTCTTATACTTAATTATACTTAATAATCTTATACTTAAATTAAACCTTTCTATAGACTGGTCTAGTATGGAATGCGGAATTTTATTGTAAAAGCGAATACCAAGATCATTGAATGAGGTGCTTACTCTGCTGAGTCGCGACACAGGTATCAGTATAGTTTTATTTGACTGGATATACTTATTGTTTTCAGTAATCTTAAGAGTTACTTATGGGGATTTAAAACATATTTCAGAGTTATCGCAGGCACCATTGCCAGAACCGGTGTCATCTGTTCGGCCGCCGCCTCCTCCGCCAAAGCCCAAACAGCAAACTTATCCCGTCCAGCCGGGTATGAGTATAGTTTAATACTTACAACAATGTACAAAAATTTTAAGTTCAGAGTTTGATCCTTAATGTTCTATTTTTTTTAATGTTTTCATTAGACTCTTTGTTTTTATTGCTTTTCTGTTTATTTTTAGGCTTATAATTGTTACTAAGAATGCAAATACTGCTATCATTACACATTACTTTTACGTTCTTGTCGTGGAGCCTATCTTATTATACTTGGATTACGGGGCGAAACGAATATTGAGATTGTAGTAGTGTGTAGTGCAAGTGGGATTGGGATGGTGGTAGTTTGTGGTGTCGTATAAAGTATCAGAAGGGATTGTGCCTACTACGTCATTTATTATCGCATCACATCTCATCTCATTTATAGCATAACATAGATTTTATTGAGAAACCCGAATTATAGAACGCCTACTAAAACTTCTGGAATGGACTACGGATAAAAATATTTAATGTCCTTTAATTGTTTTAATCGGAAAAATATCATGTTATATTTTTCTATATTCCAGGAGTACGGGAAAGTGCTACAGCTATGGCACGGCTGTGTCAATTACCTCCAAGTCATACGGACACAGTGTTTCCATCGAATTTATCTCCAGGTAGACACACGGTTACACTTCCTCCGCCCAGGATTATTTCCCGTCCACAATCACCAGCTGGAAAACAGGTTACTAGTGCCGGAGCGGAACCAACCGTTGCCGAAGTTAAATGAAAATAGGAACCTTGTGACAGACGAAAATATAGTCGCCCAGTATTCTAACAGTATTTGCTAATAGTATTATTGAAAGTTCTTCAACCGTTTTGTAAAATTGCCAAGGAAGATATCCTAGGAAATATGTATTTATCCACTTTTGGGAGCATAGAGAGCCTATTGAATAATCTACTGACCTAAGATAAATACAATGTTCCAATTTGAATGAAATTTTAAGATTTAAGTGTTCGTTTATATACCTATACGAACTCGTATTTTTATTTATAAAGCATATTTCTTATATTTAACTGACTTCATATAGTACATTTTTCATATAGCAGTAGTATAGTGTCATATATTGATTTTTTAACGAATAATTTACAAAAGTAATAATAACATTATCTTGCTATAATCCGCGATGAATCCATCTTCATCGCGGATTATAGCTTATATAATTTGATTATTACTTTTGTATTATGGATCTCCGCAAAGTAACGCCTAATTCTATAAATTATTTGAATAATTTACTATTGAATTAAAAGATTTTTTTTTATAACCTGGTCATTTCACGGCTACCAATTGGTTTGTAAAAAAAATACAAATGAATATGAAGACTGTGGTTTTTGGAACATATTACTATTTAAATTTTCTAATACTCTGTGCATTTAATATTCATAGCTTTTACTGTATTTTAATATATAAGTAATATGTAATCAAAAGTTCAGTTTAATCTGATATTCTCTGTTTAAATAGAATGTATATAAAAATTAGGAAGTGTGTGTTAAAAAATATGTGTGATTTAATGTATATTCATTAATAATAAACCTTTTTACAGTTTTATACGCTTTTGTACGTCTGTAGTTATATAAATTAAGCTATCCCAATATTCATAAAAGAATTTAAAACAATCTGAAAGTTTTGTTATAAGTTTACTTAAACAGAAAGTTCCTTTTTTAGTACTTTTATTTGGGTATGATAAAATCCATTTAGCAATATTTATTGAATATTATACCTATTCTAACTATCAATCTGTTTATCTTCTCATGCTTATTAGATGTGCAAAATACGGGTTTTGAAACCGGTTCATATTGGGGTATGCCGAAAAGAGAAACTGCGTGTGGTTTTGAGACATATGGTCTGCCTAACCCGATATCGGGTTAGATATTACCGGTTTCTATTTATTAAATATTGAAAGATAATAGAATTTTTATTATTTTATGAATAAGGGATATAGTTTATAAGTAATGTGCCAAATATGTAATCGTGGACCCCGAAGTAATATGAAGCTTATTTTGTATTAGTCTATAATCGATACACATATTAAAGGATTAAAGAGATTATGTTACTAGTTCGTATGATAATGTCAAAATACATTAAATAAAGTAAAATTTTGTCTTTATTACCTTTTAACCGTGATTTTTTTCAAAATCATCAACAGCATAAAGGCTTGTACATTATTTTTCGTAAGCAAAATTTAAAGCAATTTTTTTGTTATTTATCTCAATCTACATTCTTTTTTATAGTTTTTCCCAAATCAAAAGATCTAAAATTTAATAACATCTAAATTTGTATTTTTCAAAATTTCGTTTTCATGAAAAAGCTCACTAGCCTAACTTTTATCTATGGACATAGTTTTGAATATATGAATAATATTTATGCTATGTAACTTTTATGCCAGGTATATAAGCTTCAGTTATACCTAATTTCATAAATCTCGCTCTAGCGGATTAGACATTATAGTGTAACAGACGGACAGACTTTCGCATTTTTAGTAGTAAAACATGTATGGAGGTATTCATTCTTTAAGTTTACTATTAGATGCCTTACGATGTTTCGCAAATCGAGGTGTCAAAGGGTCGTTGGGGATTCAACAAGGATTATTAATGTCTGTCACGTCTCTTTGTTGTTTAGACATTGTCACTCTGTAGATCCTTGCATAACCACATGCACCCAATCCCTTCTTATCAAATTTTGAATTGAAGTAATTCAAAATTAATCAAATTTGCCTCGTATTACCCATATTTTATTGGGTATACGATTATATGCTTTATACTACGATATTATATATTTGTTCTTTAACATACGAAAATACTCATATTAAAATTAATGTTTTAACTATTCGATGTACGAAAAGACCCTAAAACCTTGTCTATAATTTAGAGAAAACAGAAATACAGTTTAGCTGTAATCAATAAATTTTATTTACACAAATGCTTAAGTACAGAAATGAAAATAATTAGGAAGATAGTCTCACTATATCTTAAAATAGAACTTCATTTGTTAGGATTATCATTGAATGGAGTAAATTTTAAGTCGCTAAATTAATTATTAAATTTAAATCCAATCAAAGAAAATTGAGCAGACGTCAATTTGCCAAACGCAATGGTATTTTAACAACTTATTTAGTTAAAAAAAAAATATACAAAGTAAAATCTACATAAGTTGACCCATCATTATTGCGTAAAATAAATATTGTATACCTTGTTAAGATGCATTTATATGAATAGTGTAACAAGTCAAGCTAACACATAAAACTTACCCAAATATTTTTAAAGGAAATATTGATCTCTCGTTTTGGCATTGGCAGTAGATTTGGCAGTGGTAATATCGTCAGAATATAGGGTTAATTAAAAAATATTTTATTCTTGCAAAAAATACTTTCTTTACCTTTTAAGAGTTCAAAATATGTATGAGACCATTAATTTATATAGCTTAACTATTATCGCTAGCTACTAGTATTGTGTGTTAACAGTAAAGTAGTTCTCTATTATTGTACGAGTAGCTGCTTTGTACTATAGTTGCTGTAAATTGATGTGGCTCTTTATAATTTTTTTTTCGCTTTAGTTTTATTAGGTATATATTTTATTATATTATATTTATTTTTGGATTTTTGTGAGAGCGATGTAATCAGTGAAAAAGATTGATAAAAGACAATTTTTTTATCAGATGTTTCAGTATACAAACACTTTTATGTACATAATTTATACTTAAATATTATACGCTTAATGCGTATCGACTCTTTACGGGAAAATTTACTATACACAGATTTTATATTAGATATATTTATTGAGATAGATAACTTAGTAGGTATTAAGCAAATTATCAATACACTAAAAAGAATAACGAAAGAATATTTGACATAATTGAGTTCTGAGCAACAGTTAATTAGGTGCTATACTAATTGACTAGGGAGGTAATTTACCTATATTAATTTACGTACTGCAAATTTAAATCATGTATATCAGTAATTTGATATTACTAATAAAAACGATTTTTTTAGTTCTGTAATCAATATTCTTATTCTTTAGTAGATTTTATTAACTTCTCTTGGAGGTTTCAACAAACGGGACATCATAAAAACATTTACATTTTTTGTAAAATTTTAACATAAAGATAGAAGTTATTCTGATCTTATCGATTTAGCTTCTATAGAAAATAATCATGAATAGCTTTGCACCATGCAAATTTTCATGTGATATAATATAAATTTGCTCCTAATAGAAAACGAGCCTAAACTAGCATATACTAAATTAAAACAACTCCATCCTGAAACTTCAACCGAACATTGAATAAGGTACGTACGTGACTAGCTTTGCCCATGACAAACAAACACCGTTTGGAAAAAGGCTAAATTATATATAACAAAAATTGAGCTGTTATATTCAGCTGTTATGCGTTATATGTTGTAATATATGTATGTAATATACCAAAAAAATTGGCACAATATCTCTTATAATAATTCATTTTATTTATTAGAAAAATAATTCTTAAATCCTTGCTTTTACGATTGATTCATAGTTGAGAACACTTAAACAATCTAAATAGGTTTGTACAGTTTTACATAAAATGTACAAATAAACTGGGAATCCTATAAATTTTAACATAGACAAAGTCTAGATTTAAATGCTTCTTGATAAATTCTGAACATTATTGTTTACTTTTGTAATTACAATGGTTTACAAGTTTACTTGAATATTTTAAATTCAATGTATGGGATTTGGCATTTTAACTAAAGACTGTATTGGTTACGTTTTATGCACATAACCCATAGAGTTATATAAGAGTAGGAAATCCAGCCTAAAGTGTGCCATATATGATAAAGATTAAGCAAATGCGACTGTATCTATCTCTCTCTCTCTCTTAATGTTTGATTAGATAAATATGAGTATAGGTGCTGCTTCTCTCTCATTATTTATTTTTGTTCTCTCACTTTCAGGCTTTATGGCTCTACTACTCTAATATAACTCTATGACATAACATCACCCTTATGAGAGGCTTTGGTTGTCTAGCCATTAAAAGTGCTAGCAGATTGTAAACTTAATAATACTTCAAAACTGAATTATTTGCACACAAACTTATGATTCACAATGCCGACTCTACTCAAAAAAGCTTACATACAAAGTCATCCAACAAGTCGATTCAACATCTATTGAAACCTCAGACATATACTTAGATGCAATTAAGCCTAATATTAACTTTTATTTCGACCTTTTAGATTTATTGGCGATCACTTGAAGTATTTTCCTGTTATCGAAGTCAATAAAGCAATTTTTAAATTTGAAAATCCTCTTTGCAAGCTTATATTGCGGTTTCTTTCCTGTCAAGGGAAGCAAGAAGTTGCACTTCATCGTAAGCGGGTGGAGGCTCATCGCATCCTTCGAGTTCAAAATCTAGATCACTCTCTGAAATATAAAGCCACAAAAAAAATTAGAACTACACTCACAAAACAAAATATTTACAATCATTAAAAATATGTCCTATAATTCATACTATCTCGTAATCCATATAAATATCATAAATGCGAAAGTGAGTCTATCGTTCTGTACGATTGTAGTAACGCTTTCAATGTTAATCCGCTGGACCAATATTAATGAAATGTTGAGGGAATTTGAACAGAAAAGTAGACGGGAAAGAAAGTTGATATTGATTTCTTCTAACCTTAAGAAAACCTTACCCTGGTTACCTTAAAAAAGTTGTTTAAAAACAGCACAATAATTATGTTATTTATTTATTTAAAAGCAAACGTTATAGATTCCATTGTTAAGATAAAAATAGGGATATTAACCAGAAAGCGCTCCTGACTGCGGACGAATGACAGGAGCAAGGATATCGCCAGAACTGGCATGTCTGGCTCTAGACCACCCAACTGGTGGCAATACAGCTGGTGGTAGTGGGGCTGGTGCTCGCCACACTCCGGCTGCTCCACTCTCTTCCAGGTAAGACGCTTCCCATTCATAGCCTATTGCTTCTGTGAAAATATTCATATGGTTTAATGTAAATACTAGTATGTTAATACAATATATTTGTGGTATCCGGCTGAGTAGTAGACCATCCTCATTTCTTATTGAGAGCAACTAAGGTAAGTCGACGTCAGGCGGCCGGTCGTAAAATAACTAGCCAAATAATGTAACAATACGTTTAAAACATGTTACGACCCCACTTAAAGTGGGATAAGGGAGAATGATGATAATGATGATGATTGCATATAATTAGGGAATATGAAAAGTGGGTTTGGATCTTTTTTGGCAATATTTTAGAATGACCTGTGTGCTTAGTCCGAGTTTTTTCAACCAACTCGATCGCGTTAGCGTTACGCCTATTTGTATAGCACTGGAATAACGGGCACTAGATGTCGCTTGTTGCAGCGTCATACAAATTGGCGTTACGCTAACGCAATCGAATAGGAACTCACACTACGCAAACTGATATGAATGATTGAGTGAATTGTATTAAGATGAGAAAAAAGTAGCTTAATTTAATTAGGTACATGGATTTCTAATTACAAATGTTACTGACCTACCGATGGCGGCGGTGCTGGTATAGAGTGTGTATTATAAAGACTTGAGCGAGACTCTACCGTGTGATGCATTGCTCCAGATCTATCTAATTCTATATCGCTATTGTCGTCCAAATCAAAACCAGTTACTTGGTATTCTGTTAGTGGAACTAATGGCCTCTGTCGATCTTTAGTTTTTATTGACTCATTGAGATTTTGTTTTACATCCTTTGGCCTATAAGCTGTTTTGATATTATCATCAAGCTGCATATCGTTCGAATGCTCGGGGCTTGTTTGGCTACTAGATTCACCGATATAAAAATTCGTCAATTCAGTTGCGTCTTCGTCTTTTACGTCATCATTTAAATGTTCTTTATTGAGATCTTTCTTGCGAGACGATTTGATATTAGTGTGATGCTTCTTGCAGGTTTTACTTGCAATTTGTTCATTTGATTTTTCTATAAGGGAATCTTTATCCGATTTGTCAGAAACGTCGCTTGTATTTGAAAACTCATTGTCTGATTTCAGAGGTATGTAAAGGTCTTTTGTTGAGCGCTCCCAGTCTCTTCTATGTATTACTTCATCTATGACACTCGGAGCTGAGTGGTAACGTGTCTCTGGTTCGTTCGGATCCAAATGTGATTTACGTCGCCCTCTTATTTCTTCGTGACTTCTGTGAGCTGGTAGAGGCTGTTTTGTATGACCTGCATGCGTAAACGGGTTTAAAAATTAATAAATTAACTAAGAACGCATTCTTTTTAAGCTTATAAGTGTGACCGAGTCTTGCTCGGTAAATTTGTTAATAAAAAAATGCAATTAAATATATATATAAAAATTAATTCTGGGATCGATCCTAGTATTCTGAATTTGAGACCGCCCGATACCCAAATAAGTTATCGTGAATTTGAAATTGACAGCGCAATTTATCTTTCTTATAAAATTGTAGCACTCTTATATAATAACATATAAGGATATATCATTTTTTTTTACTAAAACCTAGCTACTAGCTACATGATGAATTTCATGAAAATCGTTAAATCCGTTTCCAAAATCCAGAAAAATATATATATACAAGATTAACTCATTTTAATATTAAAGATACGTAAAAAAACCGTGCCGTTGTGTAATACGAATATGCAAAACCTATCGAGTAGACTGGGATAAAAAATGGCGAATAGATTATTTACAACTGAATTTACTCATATAATACTTTATTATCTTGCTACTATTAACGTCTACGCAGACAAAGTCACAAGCAGAAGCTAGCTGTATAATAAAGTTACCAGAAGTGCTCGGCATGTGTAGAGATACCGCACTGCTACCAAATCTTCGTCCAAACAACTCGTTAGATCGATGTCGGGAACCCGATTCTGCAAGTGTATAAATCATATTTATTACTTATTTTTTAATAGTACTTATTTTTTGATAATTCATTTTCTGTAATTCGAAATAAAGGTGAATAGATGAGATAAACAAAGCTTGAATGATATAATTTTTATAAATATATTGCTAATTCGATTTAAAGTGAATATTTTTTGTTAAATATGCCTTAATTTCTATATTTTTTATTTGAAAAGAATACCTAATATCATTTAATCCATACTAATGAAAACCTTACTTAAATATATAGTATGTATCTTGTTTCTTTGCCCTTTCATATTTGAATATTTGAATGAAAGTATGGGATCGATGTTTTTTTATTGCTAAATCTAAAGGGCTGGGGAGTGAAATATGATACGTTTATCCCAGGTCAAATTATCCATGAAACACACATGTTTTTCCGATGAAACAGCTCAAATAAGTTCGTAATTATTGGCGTAATATATCAGCGTGAAAAATGGAAACTAATGATTGAAGTGAAAATGCACCAATTTTTTATAATATAATAATGGCTACAAAAATAAACAATTACACGAAAGCACACATAAATATATAAACACATATACATATATTATTTACCATTAGTAATAACAGGCTTTTGAGGATTCATTTCTGAGCTAGAATCTGTAAAGAAAATAATAGATATTTCCAAGACGAATATATACATAATATCATGCAAAACAGTATATATATTAAGTAAGTTACGTTTGATATATAATATAAATGATTCTTGATTTTCATCAACACTACCAACTTGTAAGTTATAAACTCTACATTTAGCTGGAGTCAGTTCAGAGTTTAAAATTCTTACTATCTAATTAGAATGTGATATATTTATTTATTATAATAGCGAACTCGGTCATGCGTTACTGTGGTTCAGCGTGTTGCACCATTTCTGTAGACAGCTTTTCCAACATTGTCTATAATTATAGTCATACTTCAAACGATTAACAGAAAACTTTAAGAAATTATGCCCTAAAATATTCGTCGTGTATCGGTGAAAACCACATGAAAATCTTTCATTATTTTTTCAGTTTATCACAACAAACAGACTGACAAACACGGCGGATTTTGTTTTATAATATCAATATATCTTACAAAACAGTCCGCTAGTATTAAATATATTAAAATGACTCTATAATCAGCACATCTTGAACAGGATGTAAAACCCGACCTAAGGCTTTCGAGCAACACGAACGAAACGTCGTTCGTATTGCTCGAAAGTCTCTAAAGTAGTGTTTCCCGACCCTTTTTGGTCCATGACCCTCGTTTAAAATTATTTTGCCCCCTAAGTCATACATAAATTTTAATATTAAAAATTGAATTGTCCACTTAAAGAACATAAGTAATAGGTTTTAAATTTTGGCACGTTGGAAAACACTGCTATAAAGTAATGTAAGCAACCTGAATTACTGAGAAAGTCAACCGAGCAAACGTTCGCTTGTTAGAAGACGTGCAAACCAATCCGCATTGTAGCCAGATCGGGTAAAATAGTACAATTTCATATTTGTACCTGTTTGATTACTTGTAAGAAAAGTTTTTTTTTTGTATGTCTACGTTAGTTTGTATAAGTGTCTGTTACCGGATCTGTCGTCATCTGGCCAGCAGCATAACCAGCATAGTAGCAACAATGGTGCACAAACTTCTGCGGCTAATACACCCCCTGCACCACCCAATGCGCCTACACCTGCCATATCTTCTGAAAACTAGAAAATACGTAGGTACGTGTTTATTTAATTTGCTAACACAGCAGAGCAGACCAGACTAGCTGTTTATTTCGTTACAGCCACATGAATAACATAAAACAAAACCTCGGAAATTATCAAGATAAAATTTGATCTTCCAATTTCGATTAGTATTTCAAGTAAAGTACTTTGGGGTTTTTTGAATCCATTAGGAAATTATTAATATTTGAATATAAATCATTCTTCAAAGCCCGTCCGTCCGTCGTTCCGTCGAGTAAGGAGACAAGCTTTTACTCTTTATTTGCTAAATCATTCAATTATACATTATACAAGATATATACAATTCCTTGATTAACATAATCACATACCGAAACACGCATTTTGTTTACGTTTACGACGATTAATAACTCATCTAATGAATAGAACAGTTTATTTAATTGAAATATAATAAAGAAACCTATTTATTTTGTCTAAATCAATTGCCACTCGGGGAAAGAGATTTCATATTTTAATAATATATATTTGTTCTGAATATTTGGTATATAAGAATAAAACGAAATTCTTAAAACAAGAGACACCAAAGTTATAGTGTCTAGCCGTAAAAAGAAAATATATCTGCTCTTTGACCTCACGTACGTGTAAATGTTATTTTGTTGTTGAATGTAGAGAACTCACTTTTCTACGTTTATCAGTATATGTTACTTTTTACGAAGAATTAAATTATACTACTTTAAAAAATCTTTATTATTATGAAACCACTATAAGGTTTTAATGACTAATTAATTGAATTATATTTCAACGATCTATAATGTTAATTCTTTTTATTAAAGTACTAAAAAGCATTTAAATATCATGTTATAAAAATTACACGTTTTTTAATTTTAAAGTGTTATTAATATAATATTTATAATATTGTATTATGTTATATATAATATTTGTCCTATTTTACATACGGGACTCTTACAAATTATAGAAAGGTTTTATCGATATAAATGCGAAAGTCACTATGTCTGTTTGTGTTGTTACGCTTTCACGGCTAATCCGCTAGACATATATAGATGAAATTTGGCACAATTTAAGCTTCAATAACAAAATATACGTTTTTTCTTCAGAAACAGTGAAATAAGATATGCCATTATTGAGGGTAATCTAACTCTGAATTCGACGGAAACAATATCGCGGGTACGGAAAAAACAATCAAAAAGAGAAACGGAAAAAAAGAACATATGGCGCGGAAATTCCTTGACCTCTACAGGTATGTAAAGGACGTCCATCGGTTTAAGAAGAAAATTTATTTATCTCTGTGACTGAATGTATATGTATAAATTACTTACCTGATATTCTTAGAAGCCCCTTTTAAATTGTACTCTTTAAAATTTTGCTAGTTTTTTTATTATGGTATCTACATAATTATTTTATTCACATATTTAATCACTTATAGATAGCATTAACGATAATCTACATGTATTCTTGTTTCCAGTATTTTACAAGTATGGTTGTGTGTGGTGTCTGTTGAACTGACTGGAGGGAGTCTTGCTTTTCTTCCGAATAGAGGACGGTTAAAGTCCAGGGTACAATGAACCACAATCTTCTTGTTTTAAACTACAATTTCATAAGAATTGTTTAATAAAAAAATGATTTATTATAACAAATTTAGGAAATATAAAATCTAAATTTTTATTTAAAATATTGAAAATTCTGTATATTCAATACTAAGCAACCACATTAATTTAATTTATTCTATCAAAAGTAATAATAAAATTATTTTGCTATAATCCGCGATGAAGTAAAATAGAAAATATATATGTATAATGCTACGAGTACATGTAGAGTGGACAATCCGTTTTCATACCTGATACATGCAGGTTTCGTAAAAACACATGCACAAACCCCACCACCGTTACCACAATATGCAAGCACTACACACGTTCACTATCACAAACTCAATATAAAATATCTATATTAGATATTTTTCTAATTATACAATTTCTAAAATATGTCGTTACTTTTCCGTATTCCATTGTACATGTGTAATTATTACGATAATTCTTTAACAAAACTTCGGAAAAAGTTAAACTGATAAGAATAATGGAATAGAATATTGTTAAGTATATTTTTTAATAATTTCAAAATGATATATAAAATACTCATAATCTCGATTTATATTATAAATGCGAGAAAAATGTTTCTCTTTCACGTGTAAACAGGACAACGGATCGTTGTAATCTTTAATATCTCCAATATCGGAGGGGGTGGAAGACATATGTCAGTTTTTCTTCTTCTATATTTAACTACATGCGACTCTTTCGAGGAGATGATGGGTTCCACCACCCACCAATGAGTGTTCTGTTATAACTTATGTGTCTAATTGATAATAATGTTAATATTATATATAATGTTAATGATAAGTAAATTATCACACGCTTTTCGGTGAAGGAAAACATCATGAGGAAACCTGCATATGTCTAGAAAATTCTGGAGTTATGTGTAACGTACCAATCCGTACTGGAACAGCGTGGTAGGTCTTAGCTCCAAACCTTTTCTCCAAAAACGGAGAGAACAGGCCTATTCTCAGCAGTGGGATAGTAACAGGCCGCTACTTACTTTTTACTTATATATGTATATATTAAAATAAAAAAGGGATATTTTCTCAATTGCGCTCGGTGTGCCCAGGTCGGAGTCTGCAGGCGCCGGAGTGTCGGCTCGCATCGATCCCGACTCTCCCGTCTCGTTCATCCCCCAATCCATGTTATACTCTACATAATAAAAACACTGGCGAATCTATCACCAATAAACCACCAAGACCTTCAACGGTTTCTACATACATATAATGACAGATCGTAAACGAAATTACAGATTACTAATAAATTCCACGACCTAGATTGCGTGAAGAATAAGAAAAATAGGAAGAAATAGAACTCGAAATTGATTATCTTGTAGTTCTGACCTGAGTTTAATGCACTTTCTTCTACTACTAAAATAAAAGAAAACCGCTTTCCCAAGAAAGTTTGCAATATTTTAATATCAAAGGCATACAGAAGACTAATAAGTCTCACTTTACTTTCGTTTACTGTCTAAAGCCGTTATAGGCGTATACTTACATTGGCAAAGATCTATGCGTTTTCTATTATAGCGTGTTTCAGCTATCACCTTTGATTACTTTTTCTTTTAAGATTCCAATTAGCTCTGAGACTGTTTTAATAACATTTCACGAGTCAAGATAAAAACAAGTTAAATAAAATACAAAAAGAGTGTCAATTGCTTGATTTTTGATCGATAGTTCTAATCTCAAATCTGACATATAAGTAAATGTAAAATTCTTGATTTACTGAGCTAAGTTTAGGTATTATCGATTAGATTACTGATTAGTTGATATTGGCTTTGTTACAAAATATTTTTGTACATAAACTACAAATAAAATATCTGTTACGATTTAGTAACAGGTCTGGAAATTCCACACCCCGGCAGGCACCAATGAGTGGGATAGTGACAGGCCATCACTTTACTTTTTTTACTACTTATTTATACGTGAATCCCAAAAAGCAATTTCTAGAAAAAAAAGTTAATACTTTGAAGTATCTACCTATACTTAGTTCTAAACACAAAACACGTCATTTTCTGCCTTTGTGTAAACCGACTGCAGACATAATTATTGACTATTCCTTCCCTTATACACAAGTAGAACCTAAAGTTCGTCGAACTTGAGTCTGTAGGGGCGGTATTGAGTATGGATGTAACTAAGTGAAACTTTAATATAAAATTATTAATCGAAATGTAAAATAAATTGTATAAAAATGATGTGTGACAAAAATTATTTATTAGATTTTGTTATACATGAAACGAAATTAAAACATAACTTTGGCCCTAAAGCTCGGGATAAAAGTGACGTCAAAAATGACGTCACTGCGTCCTTCCGTGACATGTATTTGAATTTATGTTCGTACTGAGTTTTAATTTGTTACACAGTAAATTTTTGATGGAAGTGTATTGGAGAAGTCTCCTTATTTGTCAATAATACTTGATACTATTTAGGTATATTTTACAACAAATATAATATATTTTAATAAATTTAAAACATGGCGTATTTAAAAATGATCCTTGAGATTACTTTAGTTATTTATATCAATGTAGTGTTTTACCGTAAGGTTTAATTTTCGTTAATACGTCAGCCTCGAGTGTGAAAAGGGAAATGCTTTAGACTGCGGAAGCTGCTGCGGAAATTAGTGAATCCGGAAATTGCCTTGTTACCTTTAGGGTATGTCTATTGCTATTCTATGTCTAAGGCTATGTCTAAATAGTCTATGCACAAATTTTATTTAAATTAATGCATGATCTTAGCTTAATGGTTATAAGATTGGCAATTTGTAAAAAAAATTTAATCAAACCAAAAAAGCTCACCGATTTAACGATAAACAATTTCAGTCAGTATTTTGTAAAATGGTATAAATATAAATTTTAAATAGTGTAAGTATATCATCGTCATCCCTTATCTCACTCTGAGGGGTCGGTACAACTTGTTATAAACATGCTGTCACATGATTTTACTGCGTTTTTACGACCGGCCTGACGTCAACTTACCTTAGTCTTATTTTACGACACCTCGGTAAGAAAGTGGTTGGTCAATTCTACTCAGCCGGATACCACACGGCTGGTCGACTTACCTTAGTCGCCTTTTACGACACCTCAGTAAGAAATGAGGGTGGTACTATTGTATTCAGCCGGATACCACACGGCGTAGTATAAGTAGATCATGTGTGCTCTAATTAAATAATGAATAAAAAATAAATTTTCTTTGGCTTTATTGGTTAATTATTATATAAGTTAAAAGCTTATTTAAAAAAAAAAATTATAAATCTGGACTATTTGGTAATCAGATATTATTCATATTTAGCTTAGCAGTTAGTTATATTTTATCAAAAAATTTTAACCGATGATAATATTCATATCAAAACGTTTCATCTAAAGAATTAATGGGTAAGTTTGATAATAAGAGAATTTTTTTAAAGGTAGTATTTAATTTTTCACTTTAATTTACTATAATGATTAGTAATTAATATTTTAGTTTATTTTTGGCGTTTTCCATTTATGTAGTCCCTTTATATGTTATAAAACTAATCGAATAACCCAGCTGTCCTGTTTCTGGTTGTGCAAAGTATTGCGTGGGACGCAACTCGGCAACCACGCGTGCGCAGAATTGTAACTTATTTGTTTAGTTCGCACCATTGTCTAGCTCGTGATTTGTATAAACCCGGAATTTTCGTAGATATTCAGCTTATTTGACAAGCAAATGTTACAGAATCAGTTTTATTAGGTAAAAGGATTCCTTTGTTTATTGTGAGATGTTAAAAGTGTCGCCTGAGGTGAAACAAACAGTATTTGGTAAGTGTATATGTAGATCGTCCGCTAGTGCAACCTGTTTGCGGCTTAACTATTCTTTTATAACCAGTATTAAATATCGTATGTCCAATTATTCAAGTTTTTTCTTAACGTGATGTTATATTTTTTCTAATACTGAGCTTTTATATAAGTAATAAATGTTTGTTCATTAAGAATTGGTTAAGACTAGACGGTCGTTTGCGTTGTTGCAGCAGTGGCCCAAGTCGGCAAATGGATGGGTAACCGACATTTGATCATTTCATTCTTACCTCATGAAGCATGTTAATTGGTCGCATCATGTCTTTTACTAACATCTACCCGAGTACTAGATCTTACAAATTAATATCTTGGTTTATTCATTACGGATTTCGAAAGTCAGAGGACAGTCGTTCCGTGTAAGAGCAGATGGCGTCGTTTAAATGATAAACAGACCTTCGGGATATAACTAGCAACATAGTATTATAACGCAATATAGAATGCAGGTCGAAGAAGACGATGCTATTTTATATTTTTTTTAATAAATTATCGATAAAAATAAAAAATGTACAAACAATTCGAACTCAATTTGAAAAAAGAGTATCTCATTAGCAAATATTTTTTGAAGATTCCAAATATTATTTGTGTAAAATTCTTTTGCTAAATTAGAAGCACGCAAATTTTGTTTATCTATATATGTACTGGAAAAAATCTATCAGTCTACAAATAAAACAATAAAAGAGTATAATTTACCTCCATAAAAAAATCATCAAGTTATCGATGACTTTATAAAGTCTGAAGAAATTCAATATTTACATAACTTAAAATTCGATTCGGTAAAATTAGTGCGAGATTGTGTTTAGTTCCGAAAGAATAAATAAGTGTTTATATATATTTTTGATAAATAAAATAATTTTGGTATGTTTTTTTTTTTTTTTTTTTTTCGAATATGACTAATGCTGTTAGCCCTAATGGCTTTGACAGCGTCACCGATAAGACGGGCGAGCGCTGAAGCATCGCCGAGAAGAAATGGGTGATACATGCGGGTGCATTACAAGCACCCGCGCTACAGGGGGGCGTCGCCTTAAGGGTGTCTCCTGCGAGACCGAGCCTCGGCTTAAGGCGGCGCGTTTTGGAGGGCTGCATCTAATAAATGACTTGGAAGAAGTCTGCGTCACGGCGGCCGCGGCAGAGGGCTGCGGCCGCTTGACACAAGCAAGCGGGGACCTCGTCTTCGCCGGCGAAGACGCTGTTTGTGTAGATGTAATGTGTGTATCTTGTTGGATGCCGTGATAGCATCGTCGGGGTCGTTAAGGACGCTCTTCGGGCGCCTGTGAATCTTATTGGGGTGCCTGAACACCTTATAGTTGGACGCGGCCACTATAAGGGGGTTTGGGTGGATGGACGCTTTCTCGAAGTAAGTCGTCGAGAATCGTCTGAAAAGATCGGCTATCGTGGGTAGGTCGAGATCTCTATGGAGGTTCACGTTGCGCACGAACCACGGACAGCCAGTGGCTGTACGCATGAATCGATTTTGAAGTGTCTGCAACGGACACAGTCGTGATTTCGGGACGTGCGCGAACGTGACGCTCGCATACGTCATGATGGGTCTGATGCAAGTTTTGTAAAGTGTCACTTTGTTGCGAAGTGACAGTTTACTTGCCTTGCACAGTATCGGATTGAGGCGTCCCATGGCGAACGCTGCCCGGTTACGGACAACGCGGATGTGTCGGATAAAGGATAGGGTAGGTTCGAGGATGACACCTAAGTATTTGACTTCCTTTTGCCAATCTATGTATTTGTTGTAAATAGAGACTCTAGGAGGCGTCCGGATGAAGTCCATGGCTCTCCTAGATCTCGCAAAGAACATTGCTGCGCTTTTATCGGGATTTATTTCGATTCTCCACCGGCGGAACCAGCTTCCGAGCTGGTTGGTTGCTCTTTGGAGCCTATCATTAATAGTTATGGGATCTCTACAAGTGGTATAGATTGCGGTATCGTCCGCGAACATGGCTAAGTGGGTGACTGCACTAGTTTTGGTGGAGAATCGTGGGATGTCACTCGTATAGAGCGAGTAGAGGAACGGTGCGAGTACCGAACCTTGGGGGACTCCGGCGCGTAAGGTACGTCTTGAGGAGAGCGCACCATCAATACGATATCTAAATGAGCGATTAGTAAGATAATCGCGAATGATAAGAATGAGTCTATCGGGGATTCCTAGGTTTGCGAGTTTGTATATTAAACCCGCATGCCATACCTTATCGAAGGCTTTGGCGACATCGAAGAAGACAGTACCGGTGTACCGTTTTTTGGCGAAACCATTTAGGATGGCTTCGGTAAGTCGGTGTACTTGTTGTACCGCGGTGTGTTTGGCGCGGAAGCCGAATTGCTCATCCGGTATGAGTTTCATCGACTCCATGAACGTTTTGAGTCTAGCGAGGATTACTCGCTCGTAGACTTTCCCTAAGCTGTTGAGCAGACTGATGGGTCGATAGCTGCTCGGGAGATTACTGGGTTTTCCCGGTTTACGAATACCTATTACTATTGCTTCCTTCCATTCGTCGGGGAAGGAGCAACCTAACAGGAGGGCATTGAAAATCAATACTAATAGGTTTATGAGTTGGTCGGGGAGGCACTTGAGTGCTTTGTTGGATATGGAGTCGGGGCCTGGGGACTTGCGGGTCTTCAGGTTTTGGATAATGGAACGGACTTCCTCTCCGGTGGTGGGAGTGAGCGGCTCGCTTTCGGGAGCCTTCGCGGATATCCTAGCCGCCGCCATTTCCACTTCCGAGTGGAATTCGGCGTGTTCGGGATGACTGGGATTGTTAGTACATTGTCCCTCAAGACTGTCAGCCAAGCATTCGGCCTTATCGATGTCGTCAAAAGCGACCGGACGGTTTGAACGTATTAATGGAGGTGTAGCTGCACACTGGTCTCCTCTCAGGGATTTCGCCAGTTTCCAGAAAGCCAGGTGACTCGGCGAGATCTCTGAGAGTTTGTTGTCCCAGGCGGACTGACGGTTGAGGCTGAGTTTTTCTCTAACCTCTCTTTGAAGTCGCCGGAGTGTTCTCCGGTTATCGTCTGTCGGGTATGCGTCATGGGCCCTAGTGGCGGCACGTTTACGTCTAAGTAGGTCGCGCAGGTCGTCCGGTAGTCTCCCACGACCGCGGTCGTCGGGGACTTCCTTGGAGCAGCGCTCGAGTGAGTCTGTTATATGTTTCGTAAGGTGGGTAACAGCGAACTTGGCACTATCCACGGAGTCTATCTTGTCAGGAATTTGATCTAGGTGGTCTGAGTTTAGGGACTGGAGTTTCCCGCCTAATTTACTCCAGTCGATTATCGTTTTCGTGGGAGGGGTCGTGGAGGTAGATTGCCCTAACTGAATTAGAACCGGACGGTGGTCCGAGTCTAATTCATGCAGGACTTCTATAGAATGTAACTGGAGAGCTACATTTTTGAAAATGTATATATCTAACACATCTGCTCTGTTTGGATCCCCGTTAGGCGGGTATCTGGTGGGCTCGTTAGGGGCTATCACCTCAAAAACGAGGTTTGGAAGGCCGTTGAGGCCTTGGAGTATTGTGCCGTTCCGGTTGGTTCGGCGAGAGTTCCATTGGCCATGTTTGGAGTTGAAGTCTCCGGCCAGTATTACAGAGTCGCCTAGTGCGAGAAGGGTGCGGACGTCTCTTTCGAGTACCCGTTTGGTCGGACTGAGGTATACTGATGCTAGTATGATCGACTGATGGCCGGTCATACCCACCTGACAGACTGAAGCCTCCATGTTAGTGAGCTTTGGGGAATCAAGGGGGGAGCATAAGAGGGCTCTTTTATAGTAAATGAGCGTGCCGCCTTTTTTGGATGACAGACGGTCATTTCTAATCAAACTGTAATTCGCAATATTGGGATTGCGAAATTGGGGTTTTAAGAAGGATTCTTGTATTAGAAGAATATCTATATCGTGTGCAACTACGAAATCGCGGACTTCGTCCATGTGTCTGATAAGCCCGTCTGCGTTGTACGTGACGAGCTTGAGGGAGTGGGGCTTGGCCCTACCCAGTGAGGGTTTAAGCTTAAAGCCTAGAGATGGCCTGCACCAAACTAGAGTGTTCGAGCAAGGCCATTAATCTGTTTTGAGGATTACTCCTCAGCTTGTTTGCCAAAATTGACAGCTCCGTAGTGTCAATTTTGGTTACTATATCGCAAACGAGTTTCATGTCGTCCATGAAACTCGTTGCTGGAGGGGCGGCTGTCGCTTTAGGAGCGGCAGCTCTTGTATTGGAGCTCAAGATGGCGGCGGCGGGTTTCGCTACCGTCTCCTGAGCCGGTTTTACTGGCACAGCCGGCTCGGATGCCGGTTTCCTGTGCCAGGGGTTTGAGGTGGGGAGAGGCGCGGGGACGAACCTCTCAGCTGGTTTGGGGGCGGTACGGTCCGCCTTTTTACGGGTGGCCCTTCTGCCCCCTCGTTTTGCCCTAAGCGGGACTTTCGGGCAGCCGCGATAGCTCGCGGGGTGCCCTTGGGTCCTGCAGAGGACACAGCTGGGAGGTTCCTCGGACGGAACCGCTCTGGGGCAATCGGCAGTGCCATGATCGCCCAGGCACTTAACGCACCTTGGTCGTGCGGTGCAGTTTCGCTGCGAGTGGCCGTAAAGTTGGCAGCGATGGCACTGCCCCATTACCCCACGCGTACGCGGCGTTTCAATACGCAGACCCGACAGTCTGCATATTGTTTGGACGTTGAAGACACGTTTGCCTTCAGGACTGAGGTCGAGGACCGCGAGACAAAGTTCATATGGAACTTTGGTTCTGTGGTGGTACATGCGGTGTACCTGTCTTACGGGAAGGCCCTGGCTGAGGAGGTCCTTCTTAATAAGGTCGCAGTCTATCTCTACGGGAAGCCCGCGGATGACGACGCGAAGTTCGCGCTCGTCTTCTAGGGCGTATGTGTGGTAGCCGATCTTTTCGGCATCCAGGAGCGTCGTGAGGCGACGGTGGTCCGTTGAAGACGGACATTGCACCATTATGCCCTGGCTTGTGGACCGGGCAGAGGTGAAAGGAATGGACGAGCTGTCCATGCGCGGGATTAAGCGATTCCACGCGTCTTTTTCCCTAACAAATAGGGGCGGCACCTTCTCCTTCCTCTCCGTCATAGGCGAGTCCTGTGAGTCGGGTACGTCTTGTTTGCGGGCGGCCTGTGAGGCAGGCTGGGGTTTGAGGATGGGACGCGGGGCAGGTGCACCTGCGTCGTTAGTGGCCCTTTTGGGCGGGACGGTCTTGGGAGCCTTCAGCTTACGCTTCTGGCTCTTGGAAAGGACGGCGGTGAAGCCGTCGTCCTCGTCTGAGGCGGATGACGCCGAGGGGGACGGGGACTTCGAAGCATCGGATGCTTCGTCCTCACCGGACTCTGAGGGAGTCTCGGATTCCGAATCGGATTGCTCCTCCACTTCCATGTCAGGAGACACGGAGCGGGTGCGTGGTTTGGCCTTTTCCGCAGAGGGGGGAGAAGGTGCTGCCGGGCTGCCACTCTGGCCCTGAGAGGGCGGGAGGGCCTTGGTAAGTTCCACCAAAATGGCGGGGTGGTGCGCCTGAAGGAACGCGAAAATGGCGTCCAGGATCGGTTGCCCCGTGGGGCGCAAAGTAGGGGCCATGTTGGCCCGCTAGTGTGGGGTGGCCTCCCTGCCGGAGGGCAGGGAGGTGTGTACCTAAGAAAAAATCTAGGTCTTAGTCTCTCTCCCTTCGGGGGAAAGAGGTGAGTACCTAAATTAAAAACTAGTGTACTTACGCACGGACGGAACCACCTACGGCAAGTGTTATGCGTGAAGCACCACACTACCTAGTCGAATCACAATATCACTATCACAACCACTTGCACGGGAACGAACGAGACACTAACAGTCCAATGTCTTTATTCACTCGGGCACAAGCTAACGCGGCAGGGGCGTGAGTCAGGCGGGGGGAGCGGCAACCGGATTGCGCTCGACCCAGACATCCGCACGCTACGGCGGCGATCGATGGAATGTGCGACTCGAATGGTAATTTTGGTATGGAGATAGACGTAGAGTAAAATAGAAAATAGGCTTTTGATCTTAATACTGATGTCGCGGAAACCGAGGCAAGTATGTAGATTATTATATTAAATATTTGTCTATCAACTATGTATGTATCAATTTTGATATTATTATAATGTATTTATTTCTAGTAACATGTACTTACTTATATGCCCCAATCGTGTACGAACACTGAAATAGGTTGTTAAGTAAAATCGTCACACTATTTTATCGAACCCTTTGCTAGCGTTAGTTTCTCTAAAATTAATAATTTATTCAGATACCTTTTGTTCAGTCATAGCTGCATTGCAGACTCTACATTGCATGCACCTTTCAGAATCTTGCAACACAGGTACTTTAAGATCATTTTCATTCGCGGTCACCAGGCGCCATATTCCTCTTCTTAAATAGGGACAAGGGTGTAACCTTGGCCTAATTGAAATAAGAGGTTGTAATTCACCTGAATTTTGTCCTAATTGAAATGACCTTGTTAAATAATTTGAATCTACACTAATTAGACTCAGCTTTAGTATCTTGAATCAAGTTTAAAAGCTCTTAAAAATCACTAACAATCAAAGCAATTATAAATCGCTTATCACTATTTATATTTTTAATGGACAAAAGTTTAATTTCTATAAATTATAATTATAGGTGATAGAAAGGTATGTAAAATATATTTACAGAAACACTTATGTCATGTTTTACCGGATTTATTTTCATATTACGTATATTAAATCACAACGCACGATTTTTATTCAATTAACTACGTAATTATTTCAGGTATTAACCAGTTTTCCAAATATTTCTCTTATATTCCCATTCGTTGCAGTTTAGGCGAATATTTTATGGTATAAAGGTTAAAGAAGTCTGTAGGAAAATGTAGGTATTTGAAATACTAATAATTTTTAAGCCTCACAGAAATGTTAGGTCAAGACTTAACTTCGAAGTTATAAAATATCCTGATCAAATCAGAGAGTTCATTAACCTGTAAACTTATTTACTCAGTTAGCAACAAAAATCGACATAACAGGAATTAAGTAACAATAATAGTTTTGACATAAATAGTCATTAAGCGTGAATGATACCAGTCTTTCCGTTGTTTTACCGTGTTGTAAAGTAACTCAGATTAATTTGGATTTATACTGTTTTGGAGCTAAATACCAAGAAAATACTGTCTACTGTAGGATGAATTATCGCTGTTTGAACTGCAAGTTGTTGAAGGTGCGAAGTTATGTGCGTTCAAAGTAAATTGTAACTAGAGCAAATTTATTAACGTTGATATTCGAACAATGTTTAGGAATTCGTAGTCATTAATTGTTTATTGAATTGCAAATCATTTCAATGCAGTTTCTATTTGAAGTTGTTTTGGCAGGCAAGTTAAATTCGGCAGTAAACTAGTAAATAAACACTGCAAATGACTTTATAAGTAAGTAATTTACACAAGCTAATAGTTGTAGAAGGAATTGTATTCATAAAACAATATATGCTTATTGAACTTACGGTTTACATTTGTCTAATCTGTATTAGAACTAAGAAGCGAAAATAATCGTACATTTTATTCTTGCGTTATATTGATGGTATAAACAACCTAATAATCTCTATGAGTGTGAATAATCTAAGTGAATTAAGTTTACAACTCCTTTATAAAGGGATAAGCAGTTTCCATGATTTCTATACTAGTTTAAACCAATCAATTACACTATAATTAAATATGTTTCATGAATTCAGAAGTACCATTACCGACTCTACAAGTAAAGTTAAGTGTAATGCCGATCCCCTCGCGCCCGAATGCTTCCCTCTGATTGAAGGTCCATACTATATCATTTTCGTACCACAAGATGTATTAGGAAGATTTATTTTATGAACTTGACGTTATGTAAGTAAGTAAGTAACGGCCTGTTACTATCCCACTGCTGGGCATAGGCCTCCTCTCTCCATTTTTGGAGAGAAGGGTTGGAGCTAAGACCTACCACGCTGCTCCAATGCGGATTGGTAGGTAGGTGACGTTATGTATTTACTAGCAAATCCAAACTCGCGTTGCTATAGCTCAGTTTGCAATTTGCGAATTGATAAAAATTAGTGTATTCAAATTGATCTTTTTCAAGTTCAAGCACGTTCATTATACTATTATGTTAACTGCAAAGTGATCCGCGTTTATAATTTATTTAATTATCCAGTTTTCTTAATAAAACACTGAATACAATCCAGTTTAAATCGAAGACAATTATATTTTCTTAATCTACATTACCACTTCTTTAGCTTTCTTTAACTTCACTTTTAAAATAGCTTATAATATTATGCTTTTCTCCTATTCCGTAAAAAATGGTATTTTAATCCTATCTACTAGCCCGGTATGTGAACTTAAATTATACTAAATTATTGCTCCAGCCGTAAAAACGTTGCAGATTAACAGACTGGATTCAATACAACTTTACGTAAGGTTCGAATTCAGCCTTATAGAACATGGTAATTGACCACGTGTAATAATAAAACTCAAAGGTATTATAAATAAAATGTGCAGAAGATGCAGCCTACTTTGCCAGCGATCTGGTCGGAGATCGAGAGGTACAGGCGTCGGCGTGGACGGCTCACTCTGGCAGAGCTCAGCGAGATCACAGCACGAGCGCATCAAATGCATCTTCAGGTGGGACACATATAATAAAAGTTAACTAGTTATCATTAGGTCTTATTTGACATGATCCCAATACGTCTGTAGGACCCCCAATTATATCAATAATATGTATACTGATAGAACTGCGCTCAGAATACCCAAGAAACCACCCCTTACCGACCGTCACTTTCATAGAATGACTTCCACCGCAAACCGCCATCTTTTCTGTCCCATCTCCATCAGTGTTGCCAACACAAAAAATATTAAATAATTGTTAATAAAAATTTAACTTCGAAAATTTTACGGGTACATTAAATTACATAACACAAAATAAGATTATTTTGATCTGTAATTAAAGAAAATCTATGTAATGTTAGAAGTAGAGCGTATCCGTATTAGCATTACATAGATTTACTCTAAGCAAGGAATATAGAAAAATAATATTAAACTTTATTTAACTTTTTAATTTTATATATAGGAGCTGCGACGTTTGCGAGAATTGCATGCTAGACTGGACTGGCCGCGAGTGCACCGCCCTGAGATTTTGCTCTACACACCTAATCAACTGAGACAACTTATCAGGTCTTCCTTGGTTTTTTCAAATTTGACGTTCGATCATTTTAGGCAAAAGTTATTCATGTTATTACTTTACATCATTGTGCGTTTTTATCTTCGTATGCCATTTAGTGTAAGTTTTAAGTGTCATCATCATGACATTATTTAAGTTGTTATTGCATACTAATATTATAAATCCGAAAGGCAGTTCGAAATGTTGGTTTGTCTGTCTGATACGCTTTCTTGGCTAATCCGATAATGATAGCATTGTGGAAAGGATAAAAATCCTGTTTATAGTTTGACAAATGTTACTTTATACTTCGGAGTATTTTAACACGTAAAGTTGACGTGAACATAGTCGTAGGTACGAGTTGTAATAAATTAAAAGAATATTAATTGAAATATATATTATAACGTTTCAGACTAGGCAATGGAGCGGAAGAACCGGGTGCCGCGGCGCAGCCTACTTCAGCGACCGTGTGGAGACCAGGGCCGCTTGGCGCACCATGGCATTTACCGGATAACGACCCCTCAGTAAATATAAATAAAATGTTATTTCATAAATAAAATAAAAAAAGGTAGAGTCCTCCTGAACTATTGAATAAACATTGGGAGATATATCCACGCGGGCAATATAAGAAATATTATAAAGTGTTACTTTAACCGTGGTGGTATCATTGCGCTGTAGGTGATTCTTCAGAATCTCAAGTTCCGATGTCTTGGGACTTTTTATAAATGGTTAATATAACGTTTACGTCTAGAAAGTTTATCAACATAGTGAAACTATTTATTAAATTGCGTCATTTATTCATTTTATTTTAGGAATATAAATAGGTATATGTAAGAAAACAAATTAAGTCTATTTTTGTCGTTCTTAATTATTAATAGAATTCTTATAATCACGAAATAGAACAATTTAATTAATGTTCTGATTGATAATAACAAAAGAAATAGTTGGTTACTTAATAAAATATATCGATTGATTTTAACTGCATTTTAAACACAAACATAAAACAAAAAGGATATGTTCAAACATTAACATGGTTTTGAGAAAAATTTAAAATAGAAAAAATAAGGGACAATATCGCAAAAAGGAGGCATAATCAGAATTTGAAACCACTAAGGGAACTCGGGTAGCATCTAGTTCGGACAGATTTTAAGAAAAGAGGAGATGTAAAGGAGAACATTGAAATCAAAGATAAATACTTTAATGTAGAGTATTAATTTCATATCCTTATCGAGTTCAAAGAAATCTCCCTTTTCCTTTCTTACTTATAAATGAAAATGAATGTTTCAGACAGAAGCGGGTCGTTCGGGGTCGACAGGTATCGGTGCTGACTCGGAATGGTCGGTGTGGAAATCAGCTCGAGGTTGGGGCGCAGGTGCCTTGCTGCTGGTCGCAGCGCTGCTGCTAGTTCGCGCCACTGATCGGTGTTTTACGCGAAATTATGCTCGATGTAAATAGCCTTATTTCCATTGATATCACACGTCATCTTCATGATACTTATATAAAAGACAAATGATTCATAAAACATATTCGATTCAAAATATTCTTTATTCAAGTAGGCTGTTTATTATTTGTGCAGACTCAAATGTTATTAAGGTAGCTGATTCAAGTCTTTTCCTACCGAGAAGAACCAGCAAGAAAGTCGGCGGAAAATCATATACAATATATAGTTTTGATTCAAATATTTTTTTCAAAATATTCTTTGTTTAAGTAACTAAATCTAATTTTAACTTATTTTCAATTTTTAACCACACATAATATTCTCATATGATATGTATGGTTAAAAACTATAAAAGGGTAACCTTTAAAGGAATATAGGTACATGTCCATATATTCCTTTACAATTTTCTGTGATTACTAAATATTAATAACAACATACTCGTGATTAAGGCTAAACACTTCTTCTCATTTCAGCGCGTCGGAGACGATCTGAAGAATGGCCTACGCCTAATGTACTTGCCACAAGTCGTAAGTATACCTATTATATTAAAATAGCTAAGAGAATTTTATTTAATTATATTAAAATGTATTTATTTATATAACATTACCAACGAAATACCATATGCTTGTGTTTGTATAATGTGCTTCACTTTTTGTCCTTAACCATGCGAACCAACTACAGAAGTAATCAAATTCACTACAGAGTTTCTTGCCCGTTTTTGGTTATAAGGTATATTCTGAACTAGCAGTAGATTGTAAAATTTAAAAGAGCTTTTAAAAGACTATGCGAATGAATTGTAATGTAGCCATAGACGGAGCTATCTTTAAATCCATAATAATTTCAACTATAATGATTTCAGACCGTCTCCCGCTTCAAGTAGAACCCGAAATACCTCCAAGCGAATTCGACATCTATCGTTCTGAATCCAGCGACTTAAGCAATGATATAATCTTCAATGCCGATCTACCGCCGCCGTATTCCGAATGCACCGTAGATATAAACAAACATCTTAATCGAGAAGAACCACCTCCGCCTTATTCCGAATGCTACGTAGCTTTTTCAAATCCTAAAAATGGAACTCCATCTGTGCGCTTTTTTAACAGTCAACGACAGAATCTATTCGACTCAGACAGCGCAAGCTCAACGCATCACAACTTACAAACACCTGAAGATTTAACCGAAATAGCACATTCGAGCAATGGTTTTAATCATATTGACACAGGACATATACCAGACAATCCAATTGGAGATCGTATACATAGAATACCGTATTTCGAAAATGCCACTGAAATAGATGATGAAACCGAAGACTGTAACGGAAATTGTGTTCTGGACTCTCTTGAATGCATTAATATTGGCCCCGCTCCGTTAGCGACAGAGGAATCATCTACAGATATTCAAGTTACCATAGAAGTGGAAAGCTGTAATGAAAATAAAGTTCTAGGGGCGACTTGCTAAAATTTTATATAAAATAATTCCACTAATATTTAAAGGTAAAAATTACAGTGAAGTATCAGATTATACAACAATCTTTATATGAGATTTCATTGACTATTATCTCAAATTTCCTATCCATCAACCACAATAGATAATAACTAAACTTTTATAATTTGTACAATCGGTAACAGAAGATGAGATAGTACTGGAACAGCTATAATATAACTAACGAAATCTATGGTAATTACAGTTAATAATAGATAGATAGCTATCTAAAATTATGTAGAGTTATTAAGTAGTTTCTGGATTATTAATGATTCTGATGAAATAGAAAACTTTATGATATTGTAGCGTTGGTTTACTTTGTAAACTCCTTGAAAAAGTGATAGTTAGTAAGGTACATTATTACGCAAAATTGAAATGCTTTCAATTTGAAATACTCTTTGATACGATTATATCACAAATATGTTATTGTTTTATTCTTAGAGACAGCAAACGAGATAAGTGAAACTGATATAATAAAATTTTTACTCATCTTTGTCAAATTTTAGTAGTATTTTAATTAAAAATACCATGTAAATACAATTATTAATTAATTCCAAAATCAGGTTGTGTAGAGAGATAACAAATTTTTACGAACTAATTTTGTAGAAGTACGTATACACCATTTAATTAAAGTAGAAGGCGTAACGCTTCAAAATCCATGATAAAAATAAAAAGTTATTCTAATATTGTTTTGTTTTTGTACACTTGTTTTGTAAGCTATCCCAGACCCTCATAGGGTATATGAAACCTCCGAAAGAAACAAAACAGGCGTTATAACTTTAGTTACTCTGTATTTAACCTAGACTTACCTATGTTAGTTAAGTACTTGCTTCATCACCAAGTATCTGAATTCCTTGTTTGAAAAGCGAGCTAGAACTTATCGGCCATATCATACTACTACGTTACTATCTTTAAAACGAAATACTAATAAGATCCGTTGATTATTGCAATATAATATGGAACGGAACGTTGAACCGCAATTTTCAAATTCACAATTTGACATTAACATTTTTATCGCAATGCTGATTACGAACGTCTCTTGCTATTTTTTTTAACTCGCAATAAAAGTATTTAAACCAATTCAAACACGCATTTCCCTAAAAGAAGATAATGTAATAAAAGAAACACATGCAACATTAGAACAGACGTTACCGCTCTCAATGACATTGTATAAAAAAACTTTTTTGATTCGTTTTGTCACTAAGTACTAGTTACTACAGCTATGCTTATGTTTTGTAGTACACTTCATACCTATATTTTTATAATACTTATCATAATCTGTCTTCTTGATCTTCTTGCCCTTATCCCACTCTAAATGGGGTCGGCACAACATGCTATAAATATGTTGTGACATGATTAGGCTACGTATTTTACGACCAGCTGCCTGCCTGACGTGAACTTATCTTAGTCGTATTTTACGATACCTCAGTAAGAAAGAGGGTGGTCTATGCTACTCAACCGGATACCACGCGGCGGGTCGACTTACCTTAGTCGACATTTACGACATCTCGGTAAGTAATGAGGATGGTCTATTCTATTCAGCCGGATAGCACACGGCGAATACAATCTGTCTTCTTGATAACTGTAATAAATCTGTTTAGGTGATGAAGGCAGTACAAATAAAATATCAATTTAGTTTTGAATTTGCTTTATTTTTGACATAGTTTAACATTTAAATACATTCTCATAATTTAGCCTAACTTAAAATTAAATAAATGCACATTGAGCTATTTTGATATTCTGATTGGCGATTGAATTATTTCAAGCAATCAAATGATTTTTTTTAAAGTAGTTTAAAATAAGAATACGTTATCAATTATTTTTCTCATGATACAAATGCATAGGAGCATTAATTACTTAATAAGCGCCTTTAAATATGTTTAATTAGTTCATTGATAGCCACATTTATAACATTAAATAATTATGTCGTAAATAATCTGTGAAGTCTGAGATTTATTAGGTCATGGACAACAGTAAATAAAATAGTAATGACACTACTTGTTGGAATACTTGGTGGTTTCTATTTGAAGTGATTATTTCAAATAAATTATATACAAAAAATATACATATAATTGATAATTTATATGTTACTTACAAATTTTTGGTTGTATAGACCATAGTAACTTTATTTATTGTAGAGCGCAAAATATGAGGAATTATTAATATTTGTCCAATTTGCGTTTAATTATTGCAACAATTTTAATTACATAGTTATTAGATATGTATCTTAGGGAATGATTTTTACCTTTGTCCAATTATTTAGTCGCATTGATATCGGTTATTAATAATAACTACTTATATCCATTGAAGAGATCTAATTCAACTCACTAAAGTTATATTTTACATTCGCAAATGCATAAGCCCGAAATTTGAATGTTGTTCAAATCTTTAAAAATTCTGTGACATACATTTAGGAAAAATATTTAAAATTTACATAGTTATATATATATTGTAACTATTATATATTATTATATAATTATAATATTATAAAATAGTGAAGTTTTAGAATACGATTTTTTATTTCTATACTTTATTTTATAAGCATCATAATAATAATATTTACTTAAATACAGTCTTAAAAGTCACAAACTCTTAGCACCAATAAGTTAACACATTAATCATTCATTTAATAACTTAAATTATCCCTATATTTCGAAACTTCTTTAAAATAATTCTATATCTACAGCATAAATTTATACATTAAATTAAAATGAGTTATTTAATTTTTAATAGTTTATGGTGTCGTTGATTAATTAAATTTTATTATATTTTATTATTAACTAGACACATTTTATGCGTGGGGGAATTGTCATTCATATATTTAAAATATAAATCAATTGTAAATCGGAATAAATCGGTTTTAAATATTTATTATATATATTTGAATAAAATATTACAATGTGCGTTGCGAATGATGTGCGTTTATTATAAAACCCTAGTTGACCTATTTAATTCATTTATATTTATTTCAATGAATTATACAAAATATGCACCATTCAAAAAGTTTATACATATCAGATTATAAGGCACAATTAACAAATTTTTGATCATACTCGTTGGAAAGACTACAATAATATGTGTTAAGGGCAACAAGGAAATAATTCAATTGATCGATTAGATAAAAAATATTACGCACCTGTGCTTCGCCAATATTTTTATAATACGATTAATTTTTAGAGCATAAAAATGAAAGAAAAGACCTGTCCAGCATTTGCTTCTAAATTTTATAATTATTTTTGCAAGTTCACAGTTAAATATTATAAATAAGTGTTTTCAGTGATTACAATTCGTGCTGGTTACGTCTCACGTAACGGGCGAAGTAGTCAGGTCGCCAGCATTTGCAGGAGCCTGGTACTAGGAACCAGTCGTAATACAGACGCACCTGATAAAACCATTCATTTTAAATTATTTTACAAACTCATTAGATACACGAGTTCTAGAACAAGTCTGATATAAGTCGCAAGTCAATAGCTCACTATTGTCGAGTTGATTTTAATAAGTTTGTGAACATACCTTTTGAAATTGTATCTATCTTGAAAAAAGGAATGAAAAATGTAACAGAACTATTTCCTAAGTTTTTTGCCCCATATATTTTCAGATATAAATTCAGTACACTTATAGTAAATATTAAACAGATATGGCTAACCTGGTAACAACCCAGCTCATCGTGTCCATCGCAGTGCGGGGGTTTCTCTGTACTGCTCTCCGTCACTCCATATCCCGAATATTCCTAATAGATATATAATAGATTTTGCTTATAAAAGTTATAAATTTTTATTACTGGTGGTACCGGAAACTTCGTTTGTGCCAACCGTAACCTCAATAATGCAATTTCTCAGTTCCCGAAAAAAATTGGCAATTCGTCGTGAATCACTTTCTATTGGTGAAAACCGAACAAAAATCTGTTTAATTATTGAGTTTATACTCAAAAACGAATAAACGTCTTGTGTATTATAACCGAGAGATCAGCAGCTGGGGATATTTTCATAATATGTATGAATAATAATCTTTAATATCTAAATGCGTTAATCTAGTGTATACATATTTTCCGAATCTCGGGAATGGCTCCAAAGATTTTCATGAAATTCAGCGTGTAATTCATCGATCTGGCAAGGTTTCATTTAAAAAAATGTCGTTTTATTGTATAGAGGGCATTGAAAAAATGCTAAAATGTTAAATAGAATAGATATCTGAGCTGTCATATGCAAAGCTGTGATAACCTAATGGTAATGCGTAGACCAAAAAAAGGTCAAGGTGTTACAAAATTGGTTGTATATCGTTGAACTCACACTCTTAAATTTTCGAATAAGGCACTTCAGGTAAAACCAGGGCGTAGATGACGAGTGTTACCTGATGTTGAAGTGGCGTAGCGGGAGTTGCTGGACGTGGCGGGTAGTGCAACTCCGCAACGAGCAGCGACAACCAGCGAGGCGAACTTAGGCAGCCGCCTTCCAAATAATGGCAGCGTGACTGCATGCATCTGAATAAATAATAATAAATAAATGTATGGGACACTCGCACACACGGTTGTACATAACCAAAGTAAGTAAATTAATACTTGTGTTATAGGTTAGAGACAACTGGTGAATATATACTTATATATTTTTTGAATGCATACTTAAATACAAATATACACCCAGGCTCAAAGAAGATTAATTAATCAGAGTAATTTGCATTTGTAACGAATTTATTTTATGAGTAGTTAATTAACAGGATTAATGCTGCCCATAACTGCTGTAGACTTTATTAATATACGGTATGGCAAAAACCTATGAAACTTACTAACTTAACTACAACCTAACAGTCTACCTATATACATAGGTATTTTATTTTATTAATTTTATATACTTCTTCTTCCCCGTGCTCTTATCCCACTCTGAGTGGGGTCGGCTCAACATGTTATAAACATGTTGTCACATGATTTGGCTACGTATTTTTAATTTTCAATACATACTTAACTATACCCCCAAATGTACACCCAGGCTCGAAGAACCAACTGATAGCAGAGTCATTACCCACCGCGCCAATGGGCTAGTCAAATAATATAATATTATTCTCTGAATAATGTTATCGTTTTATTTTTTTGGTCTGTCCTGTTTAAAAAATATTAATTTGTATAATTTTTAGTAGACATTACTTTACATTCCATAATATTAAAGTAATGATACAATTAGTTTGTTATAATCCGCGTTTGTTAAATAAATCTATATTATGTTAGGCATAAGAATTAAAACCATTCACATACCAAATACATCCAAGATTAGTTACCACTCTACACAAGACCTACACACATTCACTACGACAATCGTAACGATCGTTTTGGTCATTATTAGCTCCACGAAAAAAACGAATGCGATCTTTGTAATTTTGCGGATTATAGCAAAATAATTCTATAATTACATACTTTTGTATGAGATTATAGTTAATATTGTTTCCAAAACTTATTCGATAAACTGACCTAGTAACTTCTACGGTCTGTGTGAAATAGCCCTCGTAAGGTATTTGCACTACATAACGCCACACGCCTTGGTAGTTTCGTGCAAATACTGGTGTTGCATATTCTACACGTGCTGGGCACGGTGTTGGTGGACCCTGCAAATAAATATATGGGACACTTTTACACACACGGTCGTCCGTCTCCAAAGTAAGTAACTTAATACTTGTGTTATGGTAGACAGACAACTGGTGAATATATACTTATATATTTATTAAATACAAATATACTCCCATGCACAAAGACCAAAAAAATTCAATCGAACCCGCGACCCGCGGAGCGTAAGGCAAGGTCACTACCCACTGCGTCAACGGGCCAGTCAAATAAATCAAGTCGATAAATATAAATCCTTCTAATATACAAAACTAATGAAAATATTATAAATCCTTATAATACATATTATGAATGCGAATGTTTGTGAGTATTGATGTATGTTACTCTTTGACAGCGAATCCGCTGAACCAATATCGATGAAATTTGGCACAATTATTTCTTATACACCGGGATAACATATAGGCTATAGAAATCCTTTAAATTCTACAGAATAAGGATGACATTGAAAAGCGCCATATTTTATGAACCGATGGATATTTGTATAGTTGGAATGACAGAAGCTACTCAGTCCACACTCCACGCGAACGAAGTTGCGGGTAAAAGCTAATACCTCAATAATCAAATCAACCCTTTCTAAAATAATTTGTATTCAATCATGAAGTCGTGACGATGAATTTAACCTACCTCATATCTATGTGGAGGGGTATGAGGAGCATGAGCTGCTACGCCAGGATCTTCTCGACGTTCAGGCCCTGCACTTTCGCCATTTATAGCGCGGTAGAGCATACAAAATCTGAAAAAAAAATGTGGATCATTATTTATGGTATATCGTAGCTTGTTGGTGCAAAGCAAAGAATGATAATTTGCAAAAACAAAACGCTAAAAATTAGTCACATAGATCTAGAATATTTTTGACAATTGTCCCAAGCTACGTATCACTGTTTTAAATTTGTTCGTGATTAATTTTAATTTAATTATAATTTTTGGGTTTATGAAAATAATTGTAAAAATAAAATATATTTCCTAACGCTTTGTAATGTGTTTAGAGTTGTCTCCCGCTACAGATGGTGCTGTTCTGTTTTCGACCGCGCTATCGAGTGTCTGTGCACAAACTATAAGGTCTCACGTACAATGTGGTTCGTCCCTCATTTCAACCGATGGTAATTTTTGATAACGTCTTTGTACTTTGTGCCAAGACGTTCTATAATATTTAAATTAGCTAACACACGAACACTGGAATGAAACTTGGGTCTTGGAGTAGAAAAAATCGATTAATAAATAATTGATTATAACTCCATTAAAAATCGTTTTTTTTCTATTTCAAAAGTTGGTTTTTTTTAATATTAATAATTTATTAGAATTTAGAATGAAGGCTAGTTAAAGTGAACAACTACCAAGAAATAATATCAGATGCACTGTTTGACGTTTGTGAAATTAGATTAAAATGTGTAGTTTGGCTAAATTGGTTTGTGCTAACAAAAACATATCTAATCTTAAAAAACAAGAAAAAGAATAAAAAAGAAAAAGGGAAACCTAAAAGAATAGATTTTTAAATAATCGATTATTAAAAATCGATTATTTTGTAAAAATAATCGATTATTTTTGACTTCACTAACTTGGAGTAGAAAAAATCGATTTATCCCTATTAAATAATTCGATTTTGAAAAGTCGATTACTTTGTTACGAAATAATTAATATTGTTTTTTACTTTTTAAGAAGTTGCCTTTTAAAGTTTTAATATTAATATTTAATTAGAATAAAAGCCAATTAAAGTGGACACCTACCAATAAATAATAATAGATGTGCTGTTTGTGAAATTCGATTACAATGTGAAGTTAGTCTACATTGGTTTCATCCAAAAATGCATATCTTATCTTAAAAAACAAGAAAAAAGAGTAAAAAAGAAAAGATGATAATCAAAATAATGGATTTTTAATGTAAAAAGTCGATTATTAAAAATAATAATAATCAATTAATATAAAAATCGATTATTTTTACATCTCTACGTGTCAGATGTCAATCAATTCATAAATGGTTAAATTTTTGTAGGTTACTTTATGACAGGAATTAATATGAATGATTTTTAATTGGTATAACGTATGAAAATGTCTTCAGCGTTAGTTCGTCAAGCTCTAGCATTTGTGGATCAAGAAGGTCAAATAATACTAATAAATTATACAAGACCCGTGGCAAACCCAAGCTAACCGCATTTATCATTTCAGACGACAAAATTAAAGGAAAAAAACGTCGTGTGGGTCCGAGTCGGCATCGAAGTATAGATCAAGGTTTGTCTGTTAAAATATCTTAATATTTATTATCATTGATTACGTTTTTTTATTATGTTATAAATATTTCATCATACTTTAGTGCGTGATCTAAGATCATACCGCATAACTCCACTTACAAAACAATAAGTGTTTCAATTTATAATAGAGGTGTTTTAATTCAGAAAAATTGACATTGACAACGTTAATATTATCTATTTTCATTTAAAAGCACTCGAATTTAATGATAAATGGTAATATACAATTAAATTTAATAATTTTGACTTGACTATATTTTTTAGCATAAAAATACACACTCCAAACCACAACATCTATTTTGTTTTACAGATTTTTTTATGTGTTTTGCAATTATACTTATATTTTGTCCACACTGTACTAGTAAATTTATGTATATTAACTTGTCTCAAACATAAATCTTATTCCTGAAGGATAAATAAGATTTTTAAAATATTATATGAACGATTGGTATACATATAAGTTACAATGGAACTAAATTCATCATTATGTGTTTAGTCATGTCCCTGTAAGTATTACAGATGGACAGACTCACCTTTTTATAATATAGTAGCAGTAGTTTTTATAATATGTTCTTTTAAGTTAAGTTAAGTTATATTTCAGTGCCTGGATATTCACATCGAACACAAAATAAAAAAATAAAAAAAGCTGTTGTACCCTCTAAAAAGGATCTTGTCGAAGAGAATATTAAGAAATTCTTAGCTTTATCTAAACCAATTGCAGACAAAGCAATCACAGAGAAGGTAGGTAAATTTACGTTGAATATAATCACAATTTTTCTCTGTCAAATGTAAAGTCATGGTGGTTCATTTGGGGAACGGGCGGTCTAGAGAGGTGAAAATACCTAGTATCGAGCCCCACCCGATGCCATATTACTTTTTAATTTTTCCTTGTAATTTTTTTTTACATTATTTTTAAAAATTACTGAGCAAGGCTTGGGCACCCAGGTACTTATTATTAAATCTTGATTAAAATATATTGATAATACTCTCTTGATTCCAATAATTGTTGATAAGTTGAAGATGAGTAGTTACTGGTTTAGTACATATTAAAGTGTTACATTTAACATGATAAAGATAAGATGTGATAAAAAATAATGTGTAAATTTATCATTGTTTTACAATGGTTGTTAAATATAACAAGGTTCTGTTGTACTTACTGATAAGAGATGTCTAATGTTCCTTCTTGTATTTTAGCATAGTTTCTAATAACTATAAATTTCTTCATAGTAATTTTTTTTGATTTGATACTAATCAGTTACTAATTCTATATTTTCCTAAAACCTTCTGAACCAAGTGTCCAATTCAATTTTAGTTCTTAAGTGTTAATTGCCTACACAGTTAGATTGTTTTAGATTAATTTTAAACTAAATTCAAGATTAACTGCATAATGAGAAACTGATCTTGTATCTTACATTTCAAAACGACTACTACTAGATACTATTTTTATTTAGTCTCCTAACCATCTATATATTGTAATTGAAACATTTTGCAGATTGTTGAGCGTGCAGTAAAGGGTAAACCACTAGCAGATAAGATAGAAATAAAAGTAACTGAAGAAAAATCTATCTTGTTTCCAGAAGAAAATATAAAGAAGAAGAAAAAAGGACTTAAAAAATAAATGACTAAAAAGTTAATTAATTGAACAAATTGTACTTTTAGTATACTCTTTTGCTAGAGAGATTAAAGAGGGTTATGCCTTTATGGACATTCCAGATGCAGTTTTAGGGAAAGTGATTTCTGTGACCACATTGACTCTGTTTATGATATTTGTATTTTGGGTTAACTCATACCCTTTTATTGATGAAGGTGAGTTATTTTAGTATTGTGCAAAATATTTTGAGCAAACATGCAATAAGTAAACACAACATATGAGATAATAAGTCAAATGTAAATAAAAAAAATGCATGCTTTAGATAAAGTAAAGTAGCAGACATACATCGTTACCTTATCATATTGTGTTACCTTATTTAAAAGAGTTGGTTTAAGTATTCAGAAGAATTAATTATTTTAAAAAGACTTTCGGTAGCACTTCTAAAATATTTTGTTGTGTTTGTTCTGAAGTGCTGACTGTAGAATTATTTATTTTTTTCAGATCTTGCTATCTACAAATATATTCCTGACCCACAGTGGGTTTTGTTAGCCTGTGCTATTTGGGGACTCTGCTTTATCGGGGGGCTCGTCTTGTTCACCCTTTACCATATTTATCCCTACCTTTAGTCCACTTCAGAATTTCTAGTATAGATGTGAAATATAAGCAACAACTACATAATATACTGATTACCTCTAAATTCAAACGTGACATTATGTCACTTGTAAATAAAAATGGTTGGATTATCATAGGAGTGTCTGGAGTTACATGTGGAGGAAAAACAACTTTAGCAAACAAATTGCAGAATTTACTAACACCTGTATATGTTTTCCATCAAGACCAATATTTTTATCCAGATGATAGTCCTCATCACATAAAATGTACCAATTTGGACCACAACAATTATGACATTTTATCATCTTTGGACATGCCAGCTATGTACAGTGATATAGTTAGTACGATCAATGGGGAAAATAAAGCTCAAGCATATAATTTGGAGAGAACATATGGGAAGTTGGAAGTGGAAGGGAAGAAATTTATGGTGGTGGAAGGGTTTACGGTATTAAATTATAAGCCTATCCTCGAGGTTTGCCATTTGAGGTATGTAACCAATTAATGGTAGAAATAATTATAAATTTTGGGTCTAATAATTAACTCCCTATAGTTTCTTATTAATAAAATAAATTATTCTTTTATAGTATTGTGTAAACTTAGCTGTGTGGTATCTGGCTAAGTAGAATAGTACCACCCTCATTTCTTACCGAGGTGTCGTAAAAGGCGACTAAAATAAGTCGACCCACCGTGTGGTATCCGGTTTAGTAGAATAGACCACCCTCCTTCTTACCGAGGTGTTAAGTGACTGTTGACTTGCATATAAAAGGAAGTAGCGTCAGAGTTGACGAATGATAGTACAGATCATCATTCTCCTGCCCTTATCCCACTCTAAGTGGGGTCGGCACAACATGTTACAAACATGTTGCCATATGATTTGGCTACGTATTTTATGACCGGCCGCCTGCCTGACATCAACTTACCTTAGTCGTAATTTACGACTCCTCGATAAGAAAGAGGGTGGTCTATTTTACTCGACTGAATACTTATCTTACTCAACTTCAACTTACCTTACTCGTCTTTTACGACACCTCGGTAAGAAATGAGGTTGGTCTATACTACTCAGCGGTATATCACACGGTGGGTCGAAATATCTCGAAATATCTCTATGACACCTCGGTAAGAAATGGTACGATTCTATTCAGCCGGATATTCACACGGCGTGACGAATGATAGTACAGAGTAGAGGAGAAAAATATGTTTCATGTCGCAATGAGGAAATGTTACCTTGTTTTAAAAACTTTTAAATAGTTATACGTTTATTTGTAGGTATTATTTCGTGTTAGAGTACTCAGAATGTCTTTCACGCCGCGTCTACCGTTTGTATGATCCACCCGACATCGACGGATATTTCGACCAGTGCGTGTGGCCGGAACATGTCAAATACAGGGCTGAGGTATACATCTTATTGCTTAACCTTACTAACTTCCTAGATATAATTTATTCGAAATTTTAATTATGATTATATAACTGCTGAGCGAAATGATCTTCCATAGTATTTATTTATGTAATTTTAAATAATAAATAATTAAATATATGGGACACTTACACACACGGTCGTCAGTCCCCAAAGTAAGTAATTTAATTCTTGTGTTATTGTAGACATAAAACTGGTGAATATATACTTATATATTTTTTAAATACATACTTAAATACAAATATACACCCAGACTCAAAGGCCAACAGATTCATTCATAGAAAATGTTGGCCCTCGGCGGGAATAGAACCCGCGACCCGCGTAGCTGAAGGCAAGATTACTACCCACTACGCCAACGGGCCAGTAATTTTGGATCCAGAATCACCACACCACTATAAAGTTGTATAAGTTTACTTTGCTCTTGCTAGTTAATAATAGTAATCATTCTATATACAATAATAATCATTAAACAAGGTAACTTTTTTCCATACTAGTGCATCCATTCATCATTCTTAAAGGACAGCTAAAGTTATACCAGTAGATCTACGTATTTTTTTGTTTAAAAGCTGATTTTATAATGGGTGTAATAAAAAAGATGTTAATAGATTTTGTAATCATCAAATATGTTTCAAATATGTTACATATAGATTATATATCATTTATTAAATTTACCTCATTCCAAAGTTTTATTTTTATATGCTACCTAGTGTTAAACAGATAAGCTTAAAAACTTAACATATACGATTTTATACATTTTAGGTATCTTAAAATATATAAAATCGTCAAAGAAATGGACCAATACATGTTATAAAGTTTTGCTTTGTATATTTATTCTTAAAAGAAAACTCATGTCAGAGTAATAAAGAAGTTTATGTTCGATATACTGACATATTATTATGACGATATAATGACAGCCTTAACAAGTATGATTTTTTTAGATCGAAAAGGACAAACGTGTCACCATTTTAGATGGGACTAGACATGATGCACTGGAAATTGTTATATCAGACCTCAAGCAAAACGGCGCTGTCGAGGTATAAGAAACGCGGTCGTTTGTCGTTTGGAATGGATTTCTCATTTAATTGTACCCTAGAAATTCAAAATTAGGATTCTTCGTCTAAGATCTGCGTTCAAAATAATATAGTTCAATATTGTATTTCAGATATCACTCAGTACGATAATATAAACAACCTAGAAACCTCAAAAGATATTATTAAAGAAACCATGAAGATATTTTATTCGGATAAATAAGTCTTCGTGCCTTTAGCTCTGTAAACTATCAGTCACAGATCTTTTCAATAATAATCGTTAATAATCGACAGGCCTACATAGTATACTTAGTTAAAAATTTTACATTTTAAATATATTTTTGTGTGTAAACCATATTCTCTAAAGGTTCTGGATCACCTTATTAGCTATTATAGTTAAATGTCATTTTTGTACCAAAATTAGTTTATATTCTTGAAAGTTATGAAGATCAACTTAAGATAAAATGTGTTAGGTCTATGTACTAAGTTACATATTACGTTTCATGTTATAGAAAGTAATGTCACTATCTATAATGCACTTGAAATTGCAATAAATTTATATATCACATTTAATGTAATGTTTTATTTTAACAAAAATTTTGACGTTAACTTTTTCTACTACTTATACTCGTGACTTCGTTCACGCCAACCTAAAAGTTAAAATATCCTCAATTAGCAATTCTTTACCTTTATCCCAAAAGAAAAACAGTTTATTTTTATCCTATATTATTCGTCAGTTTATAAGCTTAAATTATGCACAATTGCATGGATATTGCTCCAATGCACTAGCTGTGAAGGTGTAACAGACAGACTCTCGCATTTTTATATTGGTATGGATTATATAAAGTAATAAATAAATATGTTGTACTCACACACCGCCGCCATCGCAAAACTTCCTACTTTCCCGTGGCTTTTCTTCCAGCCCGCGATGTTCCATCTGCAGCTCGCTGGCGGGTAGCTCATCTGTAGAGATCGACCGTTTGACGCGTTCTTCCAACCTATTATTTAATTAAGCATGATTATTGTTTGATGCTGTGAGCTGTGATAGCCCAGCGATAAGGCAGTGCGACTCTTTCGAAGAGGGCCAAGGGTTCAAACCCTAGATAGACTGCCATCAATGAATTTTCTGTTAAATCTTGTGTCTAAATGATGATTGCAATTTTTAAGTCTAGCTGTCATAGCCCGGCGATGCCACCATGCGACTCATTCCTTGGAAGTTGCAGGTTCAATTCCCGGGCAGACACCAATGAGTTATTAAAAACTTATGTGTCTAATTAATAATTGCAATTTATCACACGCTTTTCGGTGAAGCAAAGAATGTGAGGTAACCTGCATATCTCTAGAGAATTCTAGGGATACGTGTAACCTACCAATGCGCATTGGAGCAGCGTGGTAGGTCTTGCCCCCAACACTTCTCTCCAAAAAAACAGCGAAGAAGCCTATGCCCAGCAATGGAATAATAAGGCATTACTTTACGTTTTTACTTTTATTGTTTGATGCATTTGACTATTATAAAAGTTATATAGCCTAATGGTTAGTAGTGTTTAAATGACTATAACGCAATCGTTCGAAAGATGGATAAAAAATCTTCTCTCAGTATTCCCAAGCTGAATACTGCATTGTTCAAGAACGGAGATCACACTATCAGGTGAAACATCATACTGTTATATTATACTCATTGTTAAAAAAATAACTTTTTTTATCATCAAATTAGTTATACTATGCATATATGATTGGTATTTCAATTGATACCCGTACAAAGCATAATTAAATTGAATCTGATTTACTTGTTACATATTCATCATCTTCCCTTATCCCACTCTAAGTGAGATCGGCACATGATTTGGCGTTTTTACGATCGGCCGCCTGCCTAACATCAACTTACCTTAGTCGTATTTTACGACACCTCGGTGAGAAAGAGGGTCTATTCTACTAAACCGAACACCACGCGGTGGGTCAAATTACCTTAGTCGCCTTATACGACACCTCGGTAAGAAATGAGGTTGGTCTATTCTACTCAACCGGACACTACATTGCGGGTCGACTTACCTAATTCGCCTTTTACGACACCTCGGTAAGAAATGAGGGTGGTTTTTACTCACTGACAATAAAAATGTATTATATTTAAAGGTATTACTGACGATTTTATATTGCCAATTTCATTATTTTTAATTTTCATTATAGAATATCAATGAAAATGCAATTAATAGGAGTAAGTGTCCAACTTCCGAAAAGGACTTTTTTATTTTTAATTATTTATAAACTTTATTGTACAAAACTACACACACACACTATATGTAAATACAAATATTTGTACAAAAGGTTTAATGTTTTAAGCATTATCTCCCAGCTAACCTTCAGGAGTGAATAAGTTGACAGCAGAATAATCAACTGATTATTGTTTGAATATGTGTTTAAATAAACTTACCTGTTGTGTTGTATTTCAGGTAAGTCGTGCGCGGCCGGGTAAGTTCCGTGGGGCGCTGGTTGCGTGACGTGAGCTACGCGTGGTAAGGCGTCGTCCGCGCGTAATACAGGCAGGGTTCTCGAAAGAAATCGCAGAGTGTGGTTGCGGATGAGTTCACTGTACGAATAGTAGAAAATATATGACAGCACAGTGTGGTTGCGGATGAGTTCACTGTACGAATAGTAGAAAATATATGACAGCACAATGTGGTTGCGGATGAGTTCACTGTACGAATAGTAGAAAATATATGACAGCACAGTGTGGTTGCGGATGAGTTCACTGTACGAATAGTAGAAATTATATGACAGCACAGTGTGGTTGCGGATGAGTTCACTGTACGAATAGTAGAAAATATATGACTGCACAGTGTGGTTGCGGATGAGTTCACTGTACGATTAGTAGAAAATATATGCCAGCACATTATATATAGTGCTTTGAAGGACTTCACTTGTATCAATTTTGTTTGCGACTAAAATAGCTTCTGTCTTCCACATCACCTTTAAGGATTAAAAAATAACTTTTGCTATATCCAGTGCTTAAACTATTACCATAGCAAAATTCATATCAATTCGGTGCTCTGTAACGGATTTGTAAATTCGAAAGCTGTCTGCCTGTTATGCTTTCAAAGCTAATCAGCTGGAGCAACATAGATGAAGTTTGATACAATTTAAGCTTATGTACCTGGCTAACGAATAGGATAAAAAACCGTCTTTTCTTCGGGAATACGTAAAAATATTGAGCAGGCATCACTAGTTATATATAGTGGATGACCGAGACTTGCTCAGCAATTTTTAAAAGATATAAAAAAATACAATAATACAAAGAAAAAAAGTGCCATGTGACATGTGGAAATCAATCCCAGGTTTTAAACTTTTTTGTCCGCGTGTTCATTACACTACCACAGCTTTGCATTTAGCAGCTCAAATATTTACTTTCTATTCAATATTTTAGGATTTTTTTTAATGCCCAATAACAGGGATAAAACGAATTTTTTTAATGAAAGCTAGCTAGATCGATTTTCCCCCCGACAATTCCCCCCCGAAATTCATCATTCAATTTCATGACAATCGTTAGTGCCGTTTTTGAGATTCGGAATATATATAGAGTACTCACAAAGGATAGGGTTCTCCATTTGGGTTCTGGCCCATTGGGTTCCGTGGTATAATACCCCTATTCAGATCTCCACATAGATTGTTAGCACTGACATGTGCTCTATCTGCTGATGCAGCACATTCTGTCGCCACTTGACGATAGGGTGGTGGGCGTACTCTGTAATAAGTAATTATCAATTTTTGGTAGCTTTAACAAAACCATTAGTAGCATAAAACTATTCAGTTTTCCCATTAGAAACCTTCTATTAATAGTCACGATGGACTTTGTGGCTCTTCAGTGGGGTTGCGTTTTTAAACCTGAGACACGCACCCATAAGTTTAAAAACAAAGATTATTGATGTTTACAGTTCATCATCAATTTTTGATAAAGGAAGATCGTCAAGAAACTTGTATATTAATGAAGGATGCCTTGGATTAATACTGTTTAAAAAAAATTATTTACTTACGAAACAATTATATACTGTAAAAGTAATAATAATTTTAAATAATGAATGGTATCTTTAATGAGTACCTATTCCAAAATGACTATTATATCCCAACATTTTATTTCCTAACATGGAAAAATGCTAGAACAGTTTATTAGTACTTAATTCATGAAACAAACTTTAGTTAAACTAAGAGGTTCTGAAAGGCAGAATTAGGAACCTTAAACGAGTTCGAATTTCTCAAGTAAATGCGTCCCTTTTAATGTCTTTGCTTAAATTAAGTACTGTCGACTATCTTACTTACAGCTTGATTTCTCCTTCCAAACACGTAAGCTCTCTCTTACAGTTGATTACTAGTTCATTACTTTCGAGTATTACAAGTGGTATAGGCTGTGTCGATAGCGAGTGGTGTGACACTTTCACTGGTGACATCGTTGTCATAAATATAACATAATGTATGCTGTCATACCAAGTGCTTTATGATAATATGTTAATTTTGATGAGAACAACAAAAGCTAACAATTAGTTAACTATTGTTAAACCACATTAATTAATAATGTGACTAGTAAACATTTTCAATTCATTTCACTATCCAATCTTCAGTAATTATTAGATATTCATCTTTAAATGTTGCTCACTGTTCGCTAATACCTCAAATATCGAACTCAGGTGGATTTATTCGCATAGCGCAGTGTTTACTGACCTTTGGTCTATGCCCCACGTTAAAAATTATTTTGCCCCCCTAAGTAACGTACATAAATTTTAATATTAAAAATGGAATTGTCCACTTAAAGAACATGAATAATAGGTTTCAGGAAGAAAAATTGTTTTTTTTTGTTAATTCGGCACCGAAATATAGCATTGCACTTAAATAGAAGAAAGAAAGAAGAATATTTATTCAAATACTGTATAAAATATAGACAAGAACATAGACGTACACCTATAATACAATATAAAAACAACACAAATCCTTAATCTAAATTTTATACGGCTAATTTTATACATTTTTAAATGATCTATGAGCGAAAGGAGGAGGAGAGACTCTTGTCGAGGAGTTGATAATACCCCCCCCCCCCCCCCACTTTAACCATCAAATTACCCCCCTGTGGGTCGTGGGCCTCCCGTTGGGAATCACTGGCATAGCGGAACCTTTACGACGAGTAATTGCAAGATAACTCTACGGATTGATTAGATTTTTTTGATGTGGCTTAAAGGGATAGACAGAGAACAGGGAGTGAGAGAGACTTTCTTTTTATTATGCTACTAAAGTCAGCGCGGACGAAGCCGCGGGCAGAAGGTGGTAATGAATAAAAATTTAACGTACCTAGGCGGTGTAGCATTAGGCGATTCCACAAAGGCATAGTAACCTTCTGGAGGCTCTTCGGAGTCATTTTGTGTGTCTGTATCCGTTTTTGGCTCCTGAGCTGGCTGTGATACACATAGCGATGCCAACGTCTGCAATATAAGTACCAATAAATTAGGAAAAATTAATAATGTTAAGGAACAGTCTATACAATCTTAGGCCTTCTTTGTTATTCGGCAGAAGGATTAGGGCTTAGATACACATCGCATTTAATGCGGATGTGCAGGCTACACATATCTCAGAAGTTCCGTAGTGATAATCTGGATTTAACAAGATGCTTTTCTACATCAGCTTTACAACGTGATGAATTATCAATATAAATTTATTATAAAATGCGTATTGGTAGTTTACACATATCCCAGAAGTTCTTTAGTGATAAGCTGGATTTCACACTGGATTTGGATAGGTGTAGAAAAGCATCTTGCTTACACCACATAGCTTTACATATATAAAGGGTTTTTTTTAATTTATATTCGTCTGTCCGGAATTTGGACCCACAGAACTTAAACGGAATCTAAGGGTCTGCGCTATCCATATTCGACTAAAACGGCTTTACAATTTAAGCTATTAATGTTCCTATTAATTATATCTCCTATTAGTCATCTAAAAAAATTACCTACATTAAAATTATAAAGATTGTTTCCTTTTTCTATCTAATAAAAAATCACCATATCCGTTTATTACCGACCGACTGGCGCCGGATAGCGGGACATTATGCTAATATATAATATAAATACTCTCAACATTAACTGAAGGAAACGTCATACCCTGTGTTTGATAGTTTAAAACGAGGTCAAGTCCTAAATATTATTGAACTGTTTATCCTATTTTAAGTATATTAAAAACCTAAAAGCAATTAAGTAAGAGAAATTAATATGCTACATTTGATGTACCTATGGGTTTCTTATTTGTTTGGAGATTTGGAATTCGAAGCAGGATCTTACGATAGAGGCTTTTCATCTTTCATCATGCTTCTTACAAGAAAGCGCTCTTAATTTGTTTCAAATTAAAAAAAAAACATGCTTCTGTTTTGAATATTATACGATTTTAAATAAAGTAGGTACGCGTATTTTCCCAGTCATATTATAATATATTTTTCGTATGGCAACGGAAATTCATAAATACAGTGTTACTTATTTTTCGTATGCTTTTTTCGCATGTTATTACTATTAAAATTTATTATTTTAAAGAACGAATTAATAAGTAACAAAACATTTAAAACACAAAACCATCTCATAGATGTTAGCCGAAATTAGACTGGATCGAAACAACAAAACGCACAGATTCAATATTCTAGATGATTTTGATCTCTTGATCAAAACCTATACACTACGTACGATATTTAATTTTTAAGACTCACTAAAAATATTAAGTTATTAAAAATCAGAAATTAATTGATACGAATTTGGTTATGAACTTTGACTAGGAACCAGTGCTTCGCTCATTATGCGAAACTGTAGTAAGTAAGCAGCGGCTTGTTTTGGTATTACTAGCAACCACGCTAGCGGAGAGGGGCTTTTCTTTCGAAGGGCCCCTACCCGGAGAAGGTGTTTGCCCTCTGGGATCAGAGCTGTCGGCGGGGATGGGGGCAATATGTACAATGATACCCTGTCCTTGCCATCGGCAGCGTGGTGGAGCACACAGGTCGTTTTAGTCGGTGCAAGTCCGACATAACCGCCGCCTATCCCCGACGGGCGGCGGTACCCATAAGGGGTTTTTTCCTGTATTAAAAAAAAAGCAACCACGCTGCTCTAATTTAGAAGTGTACATGTATGGATTGTATTGGACGCTTGGATGTAGGTTTCCTCATGATGTTTTACTTTTAGGCGGTAAAACCTTTCGTAGCATGAGTAAAGATGCGGGACTAGTACTACTACATAATATGTAAGCCAACAGGTACGGTTAAGACTCGTCCGTTACGCCTCACTAACCTGCATACCGATGACGGCAGTATCATTCCGCGCGCATTGAATTTTAAGATTTTATCTATGGAAATAGATCGTGATTTTATTAAGACAATCAGATAAAAAAAGTTGTTTTATCTCTCATCCAATTACAAACTCCGAAACATATAATTTTTATTTTAAATCAAAACCAATAATAGAATTATTTTAGTGTAATCAACAATAAAGTATATATATAATGCTAAATGTTAAGTGAAGAAAATATATATACAATACTAAATGTAAAGTGAATTATTCGTTTTCCCTAAATTATCCGTAATAGAAAATATATTCGGGTTCATAAATGTAGGAATATATTTTCTATTTACATTATCGGGATTATAGCAAAATAATTTTATTATTACTTTTGTATTACGGATCTTAAATTTATAGAACATAGCGTTAAATCTCTAAATTATTTATTTAAAATCAATTAAGACATCTTTATCGATAGAAAAAACCATATCAGGCATACTTTATCTACAATTGTAAGCTTTTTATTTTAAATAATAATATATTATCTATATATTCATTACATGTACATTTGCTTGCAAATGGGATCGTCCTCTTTGGAGGACGTGGATTGAAATCTAATTAAACAAATTTTGTAAATATATATTTTAAGTACTAACCTAGGCTAAGTAATTTTGTTACTAACACTATGGATGCATTGTCCGAAATAAAATAAATATTATTTTTGTAAAGCCGAGAGCCGAGTTTTTTGCTAGTTCTTCTCGGTAAGAGCGCACCCTTCCTAACCAGAGGTAGCTTCATAAAAAATTGACGATTCTCTTACAAGCTCACAAGATTACAAACTCTTTGCTTGTAAAAGTTAAATACAAAATAATTTAATTTAGAGTTTGAATTCCATAGATGCTGATTAATCTGGACACACGGTATAATCATGGAGAGATAATGGAAAGAGACTTATGTTCAGCAGTGGACGTCTATAGGTTGAGAAGAAGAAGAACACGGTATAATTGATGATTTCATAATTTTCAATCATATATCACATTATATATCACTAAACAAAAGAATAATTAGTCTTTTGGAATGTATAAATATTTATTTATACAATCCAAAGCCGAATACCGATAATTTTCCACCTAAGTTATGAAAGACAAAGATGGCTGCCAAGTATTCGCTTTTGAACGTACATTTACAGTACTAATGCGCCCTACATTACGCACCAACAGTATCCACCATCCCGTAAAAAATAGCGTACTTAATCACGTAACTGTGACGTTCACCGCTGACAACACTAACTGCCAATTTAAAAACCTCTCTTTCAATCCTAACGTGTAGGTATTACTGAGATTTACTTTACGAAACTTCATACAGTTTCGTGATGAAATTCGTCATTAGTTGCCGCAACCACCGCATTATAAGTGTAATTAGGGGCAAGCGGTGGTAGATGTTTTAAGCTTTAAATAACATTTTGGTAGAGTGTAATAACATAAAACGATTTCATTCATTTTCTCAAAACTTCATATTATTTAATTAACATGCTTTGTCAATGACGCGATGCATATTTAAAAACCTGTTCTAGATTCCTAAACTCATACAATGTTTTTCAAATTTAGAACGTAACAGTTTTCCTATGCCTTTGTATCGTAGTTGATACATACTTTTAAGGAACGATTGTAGCTTTCACTTTATGATGGGGTCATTTACTGCAATTATTGTTGATTTAAGAGCAACTTAACACAGAGCTTTCTCAACAGACGTGAGTCAGCAGTATTGGGATAAAAAATAAAGGAGTTCAAAATTGCTTAGTATTTTTTAAATAATGAGTTAGAAAATATGAAAAATAATTCTAAATTCAAATATCGGCGACCGAGAGTCCGCCATTAGAACAAATTAGCTCTTCATCGTAGCAACATTAATTAATTTTTATTTTATTATATCATATAGCAAAGCAATCAATTGTTACAAATCATCAATATAGTACATTAAAACAATCTACAAAGTTTTATTTAGACTGTACACAAGTAAAATCGTACAATAAGCCTTTAAATATTATTTTGAATGTGGAACGTATTGTGCATTTGTGTACTGGCAGTCTAAACTATGTCGCATCGTGAACGGTCAACCCGCCTCGTGACGTCATGGACCGTTAACGAATTGACCTTCACCTAGAGACTCGGCCGCTGACCCCGCATACCACTACAAGTGTTTTATATTTGATCGTACTGTGTACATTAATAATAACGATTTCTTTATTTTAAGCACAAGATAATTTTAGCCAGAGATAATAATATATCGCACGTTTAGTATTTAAGTGACCGAATTAAAAAAAGTTGTGTTCCGGCGATGCTTCTGCGCTCGCCCACTCTCTCGGTGACGCTGTCAAAGCCTCTAGGGTTAACAGCATTGGTTAATTTTTTTTTTTGGCAAATTGCAATAAAGCGTAGCGTAGATCCTACCAAACTTGTGAGTGTTAAAGAGACCCAGAAAAGCAAAAAAACCACTAGCTTTTTTTATTAGATCAGGATAGGATCACAATGTGTCTAACTCCATTAAGCCTAATTTTGAATTCGGTCATTTTAATACTAAGCGTGCGCATTTTAAAAACAAACTTATTTATGATAATTTATTTATTTATTTATTTAAAATAGCTACAAATACATAATATACAATGATTATTAAATTAAGTGCTATATTAATTATAGATGGATGCATGCGCAGATTGACAACAACTCATCATATTCCTGCCCTTATCCCACTCTAAGTGGGGTCGGGACAATATGTTATAAACATGCTGTTACTTGATTTGGCTGCGTTTTTACGACCGGCCGCCTGCCTGACTTCAACTTACCTCTATCGTATTTTACGACACCTCGGTAAGAAAGAGGGTGGTCTGTTCTACTAAACCGGATACCACACGGTGGGTCAACTTACCTTAGTCGCGTTTTACGACACCTCGGTAAGAAATGAGGGTGGTCTATTCTACTCAGCCGGATACCACACGGTGTGTCAACTTACCTTAGTCGCGTTTTACGACACCTCGGTAAGAAATGAGGGTGGTCTATTCTACTCAGCCGGATACCACACGGCGTAGATTGACAACAACTATCAAGAACTATATTAAGATAAAATGACAAAAAATGACAATGAAAATAAACAACCAATAATAAATTTGGGAAAAAAGAAATAACAAAGTTTAAGAATTTGAAAATACCATAGCGGACTGGAAAATCTATCAATTTTCGATATAGAAGAATTCTGGCTTTCTTCATGAATGGCAAATATAGCATATCATCAAATGATTCAGCTATTCGCCTACTCACTAATCCATAAAAGCCGAAGTGCTTATAAAGTTAAGCAGATGAAAGTAGACACAATTTTTTATATAGGTATATGAAAGTGATAATGGTCCAGACATGGTCAAAACGCGTGAAAGTGTAACGGAACCCCACAGTTCTGACCTCACAGAATACGCAATTATCTTTTGTTTTTACGTCTCTGACCGCGATCTTGCGTAGATTGTTTTAGAATCGTCGCCATATTGAAAAATAAAGAGTACCTAGAAAGGCACTTCATAATCAGGCCGTTAATTAATAATATGTTATTAGCCGTGTGGTATCCGGCTGAGTAGAATAGACCGTCCTCATTCCTTATCGAGGTGTCGTAAAATACGACTAAGATAAGTAGTAAGTAGGTAGGCAGCCGGTCGTAAATTGCGAAGCCAAATCACGTGACAACATGTTTATAACATGTTGTACCGGCCCCAGTAGAGCGGGAAAAGGGCAGGAGAATGATGAATTAAGAATATGTTATTTTTTGGGGAAATAAATATGTTATTTTTTTGATAAAATCTGTATGTCTAGTTGACCACTAACATATTTGGTGGCATAGAACCATTGGCAAACACTTCATAAACTGGTAACGCCTATGAACCAGAATAACGGACGCCATTTCAGTAGGGTGTTGAAATAGTGGCAATTTGCTATCCGAAGAAGACTGATTTACTTATGAAACCGAAATACATAAGATAAGATAATTAATTATTGTTTGAATGGCTATTGTTAGAGATTTTATTTTTAGACATATTTTTATATTTGCAAACTCAATCTTATTTTACCGGTAACTTAGTTTCTATTTAATAACTTTCTAAAAAATTTAAACAATAATTAATGTTTATTGTTTATTCCCAAAATAGTAATAACCAGCTGTGCCGTGGCTCTGCCCGTCTGCAACTTAGTGTCACATATATTATTCCGCGTAAATCTTTATTTTATTTTCAGTTAAAAAATATATTTTTTGAATTTTGAACGTTAAGTTATTGTGAGTTATCTGTAAGATATAGATACATGCTATCACGAACTTTTAGTTTTATTTTTGTAGATAAACAATTCTCTAGTACATTACTTAAGTATATCTCTGCTAGTTTACTCGGCGCACGCGAGTAAAGCTCCCAGTAGGCGAGTCTTTTTACAACCGCGACCTCTTTAACACAACATAAAAACGCTATGTTGTGTTAAATTATTAGTAACCTAAACCTTCTGAAAGACTTGCACTATCTTTAAGTAAAAGCCGTACACAAATCAGTTAAGTGGATTTCGAGAAAAACAATCAAACAGACAGACAGCTTTTGGGGACTTTGTTTTCTAATAAGTATAGAAGTCGACCGACTTGTTTTCCCTGATAAGTAACCACAACTCATTCAATATTAACTAGTAACGGGCCCACGCTCCGGAACGGAATAGAACGGTATTCCGTGCCACTGCCACACACTGGGGAGTTTCTTACAAGGTTAATAGCAGTTAGCATAAGAAATCACCGACAACCAGTGACGTAGCTACCCGGGGCTAGATAAGGCAGTGCCTGGGGCCCCCAAGTTCAAGGGGACCGTCAGACTCTGATTTATAAACAATAAATTGAACGAGTGAAAATTTGACCAGTGACGTAGCTACCGGGGACTAGATGGGGAAGTGCCCCGGATTTCCAAGCTCAGGAGACCCACAGACTCTAATTCAGAAAACTATAAACTGAACTAATAAAAATTTGAAAATGTGTTGTTTTTCTCTTCTATACCAGAAGCCAGATGGAAGAGTTCGGGAGTGCTCTTAATTCCCTTCTATGCCCAGATTTTTCGAACCAATTTTTCCTTCTACGACCAGGTCTTTTTTTAGTTTTTGTTGACAAGTTCCAATTTGTTTTGAAAAAGTTTTGAAAAAGTCGACTACGAAAAACATTAAATTAGATTTTATTTATGACCGCCTGATAATACATAAAATTGTTAACGGAGGTACATAGAAAATGAATAATAAACACCTTCACAAGAAATTGTAATTTTGTGAAGTTCATTTCGTTCTTTTTTATGGGTGGTTAATTTTATAAAAAAGTTTTAACTTATATGCAAAACTGAAATAAAATAAATCCTCTAAACCAGTTCAATGTATATACTCGTACATATCATTGACATGTCACAAAATCCCTTACATTATCACAAAAAAACAATAGTAAAATTTTAAGAGTCCCAAATCAAAGACTAATCCACTGTTTGGGACCTACATTTACTACTACTGTACAATGGTGGAGCGTGTTTTAAACTACAATAAAAGTAAATGTCAACAATACTAGTATTTTTATTTGTTTCATTATAATAGAGGCCAAGATCTTGCCTATACAATAATTGAACTACATTACGTCTAACAACATCTATATGTATAGAATTGCAACAATTTAGCGCATTTCTCGTTTTGGTACACATTCCGACAGTTTCGCTGCGCCTGCTCAGCGGCTTTCTCTCATTCTATTGTCATGGGTAAGCGAGTGAATATATCTCTTAAGTTAATACATATAACGGTGAAAGTTCGATGTAAATGGTGCTTTGAAAATAAGCTAAATTAGAATAGCAACAATTTAGACGCGTGCACCAGAGATCCATTAATATTTCATGGAGACAATTTAAACCTACATGGATATGTATAATTTAAATTTATTCAGTATTAAAGTGAAATTTTCTTATAATGATGTAGGAGCAAGACTAGTTATCGCGCTCGACGTCATCTCTGTGTAATATGTATATTTATAACAACCGTGTAGGTCGGAAGGAGCGTTTGACCTATGAGTATTATATAAATTCTCTTGGGCTTAATGGAAGGACATTTGTAACCTACTAATCAGTAATGAAAGCGAAGTATGGTAGGACTAAACTCCAATTTAAGAGCGAACGCATTTACGGAGAAAATTTTGATTTTTGCTTACCGTAGAACATGCAAACGAGTATACCTTTACTCGGGGAGTAAGCTATAAGTAAATCTGCTAATAAGGAAAAATACATTTCTTTATTAGCAGATTCGTTCATTGCTATGAATTTCATAATTGAAAAAGAATGAATGAAATAGATTTGCTTCTAACTTACCTTTTGGGCAAAATGATACCTGATGTCAAATTTGGTATATTGAGATGTATTATTTATGCAAGTAGGTAAATAAAATACAAAGGCTTGTTAAGTTTTTTTTAGACCTGAATCATCAGGTCTAAAAAGGTCTTTTATCAAAAAGTTGTTATGAAACTGAGATTTATTTTAGTTATCGCATTATTATTAAGGTTAGATAAGATATCTGTTAATAAGATATTTGTAAGCTTCTACTGGCATACCCAAAGAGAAGCTATCGGCTAAGCAAATGAAGATAAGTTATTGAAGAGCTGGGATGGGAAGCTGGTATTTAACCAAAAAACTTAATTAAACATTGGGCTGAATTTAGTTTAAATTTTGTTTAAGTATATACTTAATCAAAATTTGTCAAGGTGAAGTTAAAAGTAAGCTTTTAAGTGTGAATTACTTCCAATATAAAGTCATAAAGCCTACTATGAAGCAGAATGTTTAAGGCGAGAACTTAAAAAATAAAATTACTACTTTAGTACTTCCCTAATTATGCAGTTATGTATAGATAATTCACCTTATATACACATAGAAAAATAAATATATACAAACATAAACATATAAATATATGTGTATGGGACAATTACACACACGGTCGTCCGTCGCCAAAGTAAGTAAATGGTTGACAGACAATTGGTAAATATATATTTGAAATAAATATTTATATATACGCAAACTACAGAGAAATATAAATTCATTGAATTATTATTACACCTGGTGTCTAATTACAAGTAAATAGTATACAATTCTATTTACTATTAACGATAATTAATTTTAATAAAACTATGTTGCTTAGTAATATATCTGCGGGGCGTCTTTATAATTTTTAGTTATTTTTTAAAGCTTACAACACTGCTAGATGTATTGCTAAAATTATATTTTAGAATTTTAAATTATGTTAAATATTGTCATCGCTTTTTACTAAATAAATTGTTCGTAGAATATAAACGTTATCTATGTATTATTTATTTAATATTTTTAAATAAGGAATCTGTATGACTTCTACAATTACTTACCAGATAAAAAAAATACCGCGTCATGACAGACATTTTCTTAATTTCTTTAAAATTTCACCTATTTGAAGACACTTATTGTCACATAAACTCCACGTGATTTTTAATTTAAATTCAGTACATTTAATATGAATAAAATATTTTATTTTATTTTTCGACGCACTTTCTATTTCCCGCGCAAATTTTTTTTTTGAAGTGACTGATCGCGTCTTATCCAGCCGGTGTGTTTGGTAGTGACTGGTGTGACGTCTTCATTACAATGTCCGTCGAGTAAGAGAAATGTTGGAGAGAGGATGAATTTATAAATAAAACACTTTTAACTCATTTAATTTGTTTATAATTGGGAAATGTCAGAATTAAACTTGCGAGAGACCAAATGCGAGAAAGTAGATGCTTATTTAATAAAGCCTTTCCTAGGTTAGTGACGTTTTGTGAATTTCAAAACGAATGCAGTTTAATTTTTCTTACTTTAATTAAGTTGCGCCTATGTATTTCGACCATCGTATAACCCATAGTTTCTTTTATAAAAATGATTGCGTTAATGATTTTTCAGGTAATTTTAATAGACTTTTCTTTTATTTCTTAAACTTATCTAATAAATAGCTTCATTTCTTAAGTTTATCAAATTCTACTTTATTAAATAAACAGGGAAAAAAAATAAAAATGCAAAAATATGTATTATCGTGAAACACTGAAAATAATAAAAACGACAATCATTTGACATAATGAAAATCATCAAATATCATTTGTCATTTTAAGGCCTGTTAATTGTAATAAGTGGGAATAGAGGTGCGCATTTTTTTAAAATAGATTATTTTAATTATAATCTTTTTCTTTTCAACTTTTTTTCTTGTTTTTTAAGATTAGATGCATTGTTGGATGAAACCAATGTAGCCAAACTACACATTTTATTCGAATTTCACAAACAGCACATCTATTGTCATTTTTTGGTAGTTGTCCACTTGAATTAGACTTTATTGTAATTAATTATTAATATTAAAAAGGTAACATTACAAATAGTCGGAAGAAATAGATTTTTAAAAAATCGATTATTTCGTATCAAAATAATCGTTTTTTTTTAAATCGATTTATTTTAAAACGAAAAAAAATTTAATATACATCGATTTTTTATACTCCATGTAACATCCTTAATGTATATTCCAAGATCGAAAAGATATAAACGCTTTTCGTGTCAGGATTCAGGAATACATTTCTAATAGTATCGTTAGTCGTTACTTTCTAGTTTCTACTTAATACTTATAACGACGTCCTTACTCCTTACTTAAGAAGTTAAGAATGTTAAGACATAGTCATTACTCATTAATCATTATACGCTGTGTTTTTGTTAGACATTTACAAACGTTGTTGTACAAGCCCAAGGTACAAGAACGTTACAAAAACTATTTGGTGAGACGCGCATCCGCGCTGTCTCTCCGGCGTAGAATAGACGACCCTGCTGAACCAAATGTAGGCTGGCCTTCTATACTTCGGCTGACGCACACTCGATAGCGTGGGCTATTTCGGTACAGCGACACCTGTCCCCGACTTGTGTAAACAACTCCGTTCGAAAAAGAGATATATATGCAATAGATATATATCTTTGCAAAAGATATAATCACTCTCTAGCTCGCATGTGTTTCAATTATATCTCTATATCTTTAAATTTATAAGGCAATTTTCGTGATGAGATACGGCCCGTTTAGAGTTAGAGAGAGAGATGGGCTTATATAGCAATTTACACGTAAAAGAGAGAGACGGATAGCTATTACATTCCTATTTGAGCTGTCAACCAAAAAGTTCAAAACATGGGATTGATTCCCACATGTCACAAGGCGCTTTCTTTATCTTTTAAAAAATTACCAAGCGAGTCTCGGTCACCCATGTACCTACTTGAAATGTTACAAATAAGTGTCCATCACTTAGCGAAGCATATGAACAACTGCTAGTAATCATACTATTTCCTCGTGGTAGGGAAAAACCAGCGTCATTTGAGTAATGCGTTTACTTCTTATATATACATGTTAAACAGATTATTTATGCAGTCTAGGTTGTTTTGTAAGATGAGAACGTTACTCTTTGTAATATTTTTAACAAATAGTGCTCTCGCACATAACCTTAACTGTCATAAACATCGCGTACCATCAGGTTGGTATTTCCAAAAACTTACTGTTTTATATTGCTTATATCTTTTAATACTTTACGATGAAATAATATTATTTCATTATATGATTTCTACTTCAATTTATTTTTAGTATATAACAAAAATTTCTTTTCGAGAATATATTCATATTATTTTACAAAATGCTACTTTTTTAAATAAAAATATAATGTATGATTAAATATATTCTATAATTAAAAGGAATGGGAAAGTTTTTTGTTATACTGTATAGTGGCGATTATGTTTTGTTAAATTTGTGTTTTTTCGAGGCAAAGTGGCGTAAACGGTTGAGGTTTTTTTAAAAGTTATTTTGCAAGAACTTAAAAGTTATTAGCTCTTTCTTCAGCTCTAAGATATTTTTTTTATTTTATCTTTTATTTATATCAAAGTAATTGTAGCGCAAAATATGCAATTTAAATATTTACACATTTTTTTTCTAAGATCCCAAACAACCAGTAGTTGTGTCTTTATCTGGAGAATTTCAAGGGGGTTACAATGTTACACGCCGCGGACGTTGGTTCGAGACCTATCGCGGCATATACTATGGTGAAGCACCTGTAGGAGAACTCAGGTTTCAGGTAATTAATTTTTTACTGCTTAGTTGACTTTGATCAATAATTTTATCATCTTTTATAATAATATTAATAGATCAATAGACCCCTAGATCAATAATATCAATATATTTTGTAACAAATCAAATCTAACCGTTTATAATTAATGTATAGAAACCAGCTATACGTCTTATTTTAATCGGACGAGCTCGAATAGTTTCAAGCCCATACGGGGCTCTTATTCATGAGTTTTTTATGCGGTGTTTTCGTGGCGGGAACTGAAATTTGAAAATCTAATCATTGAATTTGTTGGTTCTACCAAGTACCAATATTAGGTAACAAAGATCAATTGTCAAGGAATTTAAATTTCAGATTTAGATAATATTCAGAAATAGGTACTTGTCTAGGAATATTTTTTTCAATCAAATTTTTGACTGATGTTGGATGCATTAAAAGATCATCATCTTCCTGCCCTCATCCCACTCTAAGTGGGATCGGCACATCATGTTACAAACATGCTTTAATATGATTTGGCTGCGTTTTTACGACCGGCCGCCTGCCTGACGTCAACTTACCTCTGTCGTATTTTACGACACCTCGGTAAGAAAGAGGGTGGTCTATTCTACTAAACCGGATACCACACGGTGAGTCAACTTACCTTAGTCGCCTTTTACGACACCTCGGTAAGAAATGAGGTTGGTCTATTCTACTCAGCCGAATACCACACAGCGGGGATGCATTAAAAGATATATCTAAAAATTTAAATTAAAATTTTTTCAATGTAAACTTACATTTAAATAAATGTATCTATTGTGTGTAAAGTATTATATAATAAACTTTATAAAGTAAAATTTATTTGCAACTGTTATTTATGGAATAAAGAAAATCTTTTGACCTGTATTTTTCATTTATCAGCCACCAAAATTGATTCTCGAGTACCATAAACCAGTAGATGCCAGTAAGGATGGCCCGTCCTGCCCTCGACCCACTTCTAAAGGTTACCCCGTCGATGAAAACTGTTTAATCCTCAATGTCTATACACCACTAAAGAAAGACAGGTAATATTTGTGTAAGCGCGTTCAAATTCGAAATATCCTCTAGCCGTGAACACAATAATGATTGTGTTCTATATAATGGTATAACACGATAATTTAACATAATATGAGTAGATTTTTGGTCTGCAGCTAATCGGTTGTACTGTATCTCGGCGATAAGAAAATTCCCTTTATCCTTCAGGCATTAGAAACAAACAAATACTAAGTTCATCACATCATCATCTTTCTGCCCTTATCCCACTCTAATTGGGGTCGGCACAACATGCTATAAACATGTTGTCACGTGATTTGGCTACGTATTTTACGACCGTCGCCTGCCTGACGTCAACTTAACTTTGTCGTATTTTACGACACCTCGGTAAGAAAGAGAATGGTCTATTCTACTCAACCGGATACTACACGGTGGGTCAACTTACCTAAGTCGCTTTTTACGATACATCGGTAAGAAATTAGGGTGGTCTATTCTACTCAGCCGGATACCACACGGCGGGTCGACTTACCTTAGTCGCCTAATAAGACACCTCGGTAAGAAATGAAGGTGTTCTATTCTACTCAGCCGGATACCACGTGGTCTGTTCTACTTAAACGGATACAACTCAGTAGGTCAATTTACCTTAATCGCTTTTTACGACACCTCGGTAAGAAATGAGGGTGGTCTATTTTACTCAGCTGATACCACACGGCGAGTCGACTTACCTCAGTCTCCTTTTACGACACCTCGGTAAGAAATAAGGGGGTGGTCTATTCTACTCAGCCGGATACCACACGTCTGATTAATTTTTATTTATTATTTTCTAGAACTAAGCCATTGCCAGTAATTTTCTACATCCATTCCGGAGGATTTTATACGATGTCAGGGCGTAGTGACTTAGCCGGACCACACTATCTTCTGGATCGTGACGTTGTGCTTGTCACTATTAACTACAGACTTGGATCTCTAGGTAAAGTGGAGCAGCCCTAACGTAGGCTGCATTCAAATTCAAATAATTCTTTATTCAAATTGGCTTTTACAAGCACTTTCGAATCTTCAAATTACAATGAATTTACGACTGGTTCGGAAAGGTGCTCTTACCCAGAAAGACCAGCAAGAAACTCGGCGGTCACTCTTTTTGAAATTAAGTATTACAATAATGGCTTAGTTAATTAAGAACAAATTAAAAAAAATTACAATATAATCTAGTGCGTAGCTGGTCGCAATTTAAATCCAAGCTTTCTTATCATCAAGATAGTCGGCAACAGTATAATAAGCTTTATGAATAAGTGTATTTTTAAATTGCTTTTTTGAAATTGAACTTGATTCAATTTGTGTAGCAACTAATGCTTCTTAATCGAAATCTGTTTAGCAATTCAAATTACTGTAACTGTTTTTGATAATGATAATGAAATGATGAATGAAAAATATAAATAGAAGAATTTAAACATCATCATCTCTTGCAGGCTTTCTAAGTACAGGTGACGAGCTTGCTCCTGGTAATAATGGCTTTAAAGATCAAGTTGCAGCACTTAAATGGGTGCAGCGCAACATTGCTGCTTTCGGCGGTGATCCAAACAGGGTAACTATATCTGGTTGCAGCGCTGGTGCTACAAGTGTGATGTTGCATATGATCTCACCTATGTCTAAAGGCAAGTATTATTCTGCTACAAACTATTCACTTTATGACTGAAGATATAAATTAAAAATAGAAGAACTTTTTACTTTACGTGTAAATGACTAAATGCATCCCCGGAATGTAAAGTTAAGATAACGATCACTATCTCAAATGTCTGCTGTTATAAGATTACTTCCGGAAGTAAAAGTTTGATTGATAAAAAAATATCTTAAAGCAATTAAAACTAACAGGCGTATTAAAATGAATGCTCTAGCAATATTACTCATTAGAAAATTATCTACTTGTTTTAAAACGTGTGGCCAGGCTTCACAGGGGGCAAATTGAATGTTAAGGTGGGACAATTTCAATGTTAATTCGTAAATGAATTTGACACGAGTTCAGCCCTTTTTCTCCGAGCCATTTAAATGCAATCCTAGATTTCAGTGCCAAATTTAACAAACCAAACCAAATTCTTACAAAAACATACAATTTTTTAATATTAAAAGTTATGTATGTTACATAGGGGCCATTAAGATTTTTTAAGCCATGCCACGGCACACAAAAGCATGACATGATGATGGAGACACTGATTTATGATAACTTTCCTGCTTTGTACTTAATAAGTTAGAGGCCCAGCGGCACAGTTTCGAGTTTCATTCATAACAAAAATATCTATAATATTTAAACTTTGTTTTATCATGACAGACATATCAGACATATCAGACAGTTATAATGAGTAAGTGAATTCTATCCCCAGGTCTTTTTCACCGTGCCATTTCAATTAGTGGATCTGCCACGTACAAGGAACCCATTAAATACGACCAGTATAATTTAGCTGTTAAGCAAGCACAATTACTAAATTGTCCATTTGACAATTCTAAAGTTATTATCGATTGCCTTAAGACAAAGTCTTGGCAAGATCTTGGAAGATCCTTGTTAGGTTTTTATGTAAGTATAATTCTCCATAAATTCTTTAATCCGTAGATTTTATTAAGTTTTGTGAAAGATTCTTCTTCGGCTGTTCGGTTCTGGTTTTACTAACTGCAAAAATGTCGTTAAGCTAGTAACTTTTTCAAGTCTTCTTGTAGTAGAAAGGTTTTCACAGTGAGTAACATGTTTTAACATTAATTTAAAGAAAATGACGTGTTTATATTGACAATTATTTTTTTTAGGAATTTAGCTTTGACCCAGTCGTACTTTGGAAGCCAGTTATAGAAAAAGATTTCGGTCAAGAGAGATTTTTGACAATTGATCCAGTAGAAGCTATTCGTCAGGGCAAAATGCACGCAGTTCCTTTCATCATCGGCCAAACAAAGGGAGAATTTTTCTGGAAAGCTTTTAGTAAGTAAAAAACATACTAATATCAGTACGAATTTTAAACGTAATAAACAAGTTAAATTTTCCATATAAGCTTAGCAAAATATAAATCATATTACCTTAAGGAGCTACCGAGCTAAGGAACGAACTAAAGCTAAGTGGCTAGCAGACCTTAGTCAAATTGTTTAGGTTCAATATAGGGCCCTAGATGATCAGCAAATTTATCGTTGTGCCGTTACATTTTATTGATCCCTAATATTAAAGTATGAATAGATCTAAGCATATTCAATTGTTCATTTATAGGCCATTAACAGTAGTCAATAAGTATTGGCGAAAACAGCGTATTGACGGTCATTGCCTTGCAATTACCTCCTGTGCTGTTAGTCATCAATAGAGTGATTATACTAGAATAGAGAAGCCACCCTAAAATGTACAATATAACCATAAAAAGAAAGCAAATGAGGGTGATCTCTCTTTTTTATTTGTGATTAAACAAAGATGCAGTATACGAAATTCATCTTCCCTCTCAGTATTTATTGTGTTACTATCACTTACAGGTCTGCCAATGGCTCCCCTATTCTACATTAAAAACTTTATGAAGTCATCTCGGTTTTAGAGTCATCAGAGTAACATTTTATGATTGCAGCGATTTTAAACAACGATACGCTTACTGAAAAAATGAACACTGATTGGGACAAGATAGCTCCGATCTCATTTGATTTGCCCCGGGAAAATTCAACTGAGAAATCCCATAAATTACGCAGCGTATATCTTAATGACAAACCACTTCAAAATGATACAGAGAGCGCAAAAAACCTGGGACACTTATATTCAGATGGGATAGAAATCTTCCGGATACACAGGCAAATACAATTTATTTATTACAGTACTAACTTCTTCTCCTAACAGTATGCTGGTACTACAATCCAGCCCTCTAATTACCTCCATACTAAAAACTATGTTACAATAATTAGGATGGGAAATAAGACAAATTATTTCGAGATTTGTGATATTAGTGTATATTAAATATCACCCTCCTGCCCTTATCCCACTCTACGTGGGGTCGGCACAACAAACAACAACAAACATGTTGTTACATCATTTAGCTACGTATTTTACGATCGGCATTCTGCCTGACGTCAACTTATATTAGTCGTGTTGTACGACACTTCGATAGGAAAGAGGTTGGTCTATTTTTCTCAACCGGATACCACACGGTGTGTCAACTTTCCGTAGTCGCCTTTTGCGACACCTCGGTAAGAAATGAGGGTTGTCTATTCTACTCAGCCGGATACCACACGGCGGGTCGACTTACCTTAGTCGCCTTTTACGACACCTTGCTAAGAAAATAGGATGGTACTATTCTATTCAGCCGGATACCACACGGCGTTAGTGTACATCAAATAATTATAATAAAGAAACAAACTTTTTTAAATTTAGTTATTCTTAATTATTGAAATACATCTTCGTGGAAGAAAAGAAAAAAATCCTTTTATATTAAAGAAGATAACTATTATTTTTATCTTTTTTTACTTCTATATTTGGTCCGCCATATTGGCCAAAATTATTGGAAACATACATTAAACGTTAAAGTGCTTTAATCGCTTTATCTTAATATACAGAATGGCAAATCTAATGTGCCGCTATTCCCCACACCCCGTTTGGTATTACGAGTTTAGTTATTTGGGCAATCACAGTCACTATGAAGATCCGGTCACTATGAAACCTGTCGGTAAGCATTTTGATATACATATGAATAATTCTAATAGCACGTTGATTTGGGTGTTAATAATTTTGTGATAAATAAAATATTCTGTTCATTTCGTTACCGAAAAAATATACGGCTTTTTTTGCAAAAAATTACTTATAGTGTGGGCGTGAGCGTCTAATCACTGTATTAGTCAACGTTTTAAACGAAACTGATTTTACAAAAGTAATAATTCAATTATTTTGCTATAATCCGCGATGAAGTAAAGAAGAAAATACCTATATATAATAATAAATATAGAGTGGACAATCCGTTTTGATGCATGCAACATGCAGGATTCGTAAAAACACAAGCACAAACCTCCACCACCGCCACCACAATACACAAGCACTACATACGTTCACTATCACAAACTCAACAATCGTTTCGCCCCGCAACCGAAGCATCATCAGGAGATAGACTCCACGACCAAAATCGCAAAGCTGATCGAAACCGATTTTACTATGACAAGCTCCGCTATTTAAAGCCGATTCCCACTCACATACTCGTAAAGGTTCTTACTTTCTTCATTCTTGATCACTTGAGAACTCCGTTTCTGTATACTCGGATGCGAACCCAATATCCAGCTAAACAAGTATAACAGTACATTTGACTATATCCTATGCCGACAAGTATATAGAGTGTGAGTACTATTTGGAAATTTTATTTAAAAGTGCGAAACCCTGTGTGGTATCCGGCTGAATAGAATAGTACCACCCTCTTTTCTTAACGAGGTGTCGTAAAAGGCGGCTAAGGTAAGTCGACCCGCCGTGTGGTACCCGGCTGAGTAGAATAGACCACCCTCTTTCTTACCGAGGTTTGTAAAATACGACAAAGGTATGTTGATGTCAGGCAGGCAGCCGGTCGTAAAATACGCAGCCAAATCATGTGACAACATATTTATAAAATGTTGTGCCGACCCCATTTACGCACACACACACACACGCACGCACGCACACACGCACACACAACTCTTCCATAATTATAATATAATTAAAATATAGCATGTAAGTTTCTCATATAATGTCGATTTTTTTAAGGAATGCCGTTACCATTTTTTTTCAATTTACGAGCTAAACCACTGACTTTCAAAACACAGGTTTATCCTAGCTTGAAAGTCAGGGTCACTATTTGTTAACAGATGTTAATAATAAGCCGAAAAATTATAGAATATATTTAAATAAGCTTAGAAACCTATGTATTAGGCAAATAAAGTTATTATTATTATTATTTAGAGTGGGATAAGGGCAGGAAGAAGAAGATTTCAAAGTGCGAAACCCTACAAAACGCTCATTATTTCAGTTGCGGCGCATCACGATGATCTAATTTACCTGTTTACATTGAGCTACCGCTTCCCTGCAATCTCCACAGACGGTCAAGATTCTTTATTAGTGGATAGAATGACCGGCATCTGGTACAATTTTGCTAAACACGGGTAATTAGTTAATATGAAGTACTGTTTATTATATTTTCATTACAGTGAGATCACGCCGTGTGGTATCCGGCTGAATAGAGTAGACCACCCTCTTTCTTACCAAGGTGTCTTAAAAGGTTACTAAGGTAAGTCGACCCGTCGTGTGGTATCCGGTTCAGTAGAATAGACCACCCTCTTTCTTACCGAGGTGTCATAAAGGGCGACTAAGTTAAGTTGACACACCGTATGGTATCCGGTTGAGTTAAATAGACTAGCCTCTTCCTATCGAGGTGTCGTACAATACGACTAAGGTAAGTTGACGTCAGGCAGGCGGCCGGTCGTAAAATACGTAGTTAATCACGTGACAACTTGTTTATAACATTGTAACATTGCATGTTGTCCCGACCCCACTTAGAGTGGGATAAAGGCAGGAGGAACTCATTATAGTGAGATCATTATTATGAGATCATATTTCATGTATAATTTGTACCAAGTTTTGTATTATTAACTCTTTTTTCACGTCAATGAAGACTGCATATAATACAGCCATTCATTGTTAGATTCATGTTTTATTGGTTTGTATACGACATTGTACAGAAAGGCTATTGCTGAGTATATTAATTATGATACCTATCTAAACTAACTGAAATTTCATCAGATCGATAACTCTAACATTGTTCTAAATGCGAGTTTATGTACTGTAAATACAATGCAATTTTTAAATTCAGGTTAATTTTGGATGTTCTAAACTTTAACCTTAGATTTTTATTCAATATTTCTAGCGATCCAAACCCTCGTGGCGATCTCCCAGAACTAAATAATCTCCAGTGGTCGCCTATGAAGCCTAATGAACGGAAACATCTGCGTATCGCTGACGACTTCTCCGTCCACAAAAACTTGAAAGAAGACAGAATGCAAGTTTGGGAAGAGCTTTATCCGATTAAATATTAAAAAAAAAGGAAACCAAATGTTGAAATAAAATAATATCGTTCATAAAAATGTTGTTTAATTTATATTGCATTTGAAGCAGCTTAATGTATGTATTTTTTCAAGTATTTCTAATATAATTGGGACATTGGAACCGAACGCAAAATTTTGAGGATTAAGGACTGAGGGCGGTTTTTTTGCACCTAACATCTACACATTAGGCGTTAAGGAGTACCGATATATCATTAACTATTTGTATTATAGTTTATACTTATGTTGTAGTTTATACCAATAATACAAGGTCTAAATTATTTCGTTAAGCTATGTGCTCCGCGATGCATTCCTTATCGGTAACATAAATAGTTTCCTTTACTGCATTTTCCTGCTATTTCACAACGATAAGAGTAGCATAATTCATTCTAAAGAAATCATCGCAGCAGCCAAAGATTTTTCTTCATTGGTGCAATTGAAACTCATTATTCACAGAGTATTTCGTTAATAGTTTTCCAAAGGAAATCGAGCATTAGTCATGGTTCTGTTTAATCCAGTTAAATTCATCTCAACAATAAGTCTCATGATTTTTTAACGTATGATTTGGCTGCCATGTAGTATCCGACTGAGTAGAATAGACTACCCTGATTTCTTACCAAGGTGTCATAAAAGGCGACTAAGGTAATTTGGCGTCAGGCAGGCGGACGGTCGTAAAATAATTAGCCAAATCATGTAACAACATATTTATAACATGATGATCTGTATATCTTTTTTCTTTACCGACTTTTATCTCGGTACTGGTCCGGGCTGATTAAGTTGCAAACAGAAGCTACTTCCTCATAAAATAAAGTGACATCAAAGTGTTGAAGTATGCATACAAATTTTTAAGGTCTCTTAAATTCATATTCACTTCCATATAAAGCAAATCATTTTCCTTGTATAAGTCTGCTGTATTTTTTTTAAATTTATTATCCAATACAATGAGACATAAAATAAACATATATAAATACACCTTTCGAAAACCATGCAGGGTCAACTATTATATATATATTCGCTATAAAATAACTTTTGTATCGAATAATATTTTAGAAAACTTTCTACTAGTGCCGCTTGCAGAGACCCTAGGGCCATAGAGTCAACGTGCAATAACATGTTGTAACGTCACAACTTAGAGTGGGATAAGGGCAGGAGGTCGGCGAGTTTATTAATTATCAGCGCTCACAGTTTAGAATTACGTTCAACAATAAAACTGAACCCGAAAAGATTTATGTCAAATCCCTATTATAAGCATATTATTTCGATTCTATTGTATTGTTTAATGACTTAAAGTGCAAAGCACTAGTAACAGTTACTTGAATATTTTATGATTTTTTTTACGATACGTGTAAATATAAGCTTCTTCGTATAATTTTCCTCACAGTAAATTTCACACTGCAAGATGTGGACGTGCATATTGCTGGTGTCGGTTTGTGTATATGCATCAGGTCTCAGTAACCAAGATCACGGCGAGTTGGCTGGTAAGTTGTCCCTGAATTAAGCAAACTTTTATTCATACAATTTTCTTAATAAAAATAATCTGCCAGAATTCCTTAAAAATACCGTCCAATAATCCAAAACCATAATATTATGATTAGCATTATGTTATTACATAGGTTAGTGGTTATGATTATGCCATTAACGACTTACTACGAAGTAACATAATACTCAATATAATATCAAAGGTTAAGGTAAATAATACCTTAACGTGGTGTCAGGATCAAGGTTATCAAACTGATAATAATAAATAAAAAATATATACATAGTTACTAGCTATGTCCATCGGCTTCGCCCGCGTGGGAATCAGTATGTCACAGAAGTTTTGAACATAAAAGTAATTATTATGAGCTTACTAAAAGAGATAGAGACATGCTCTTGCGGGCTTTTTTGTAGATCTACAATTCTTTAGTACATTACTTTTGTGTATCTCTGCTGGGTTATGCAGCGCACGCCACTAAATCTCCCAGCAAGCGTGTTTCAGTAGATTTTTAAAAAATCCATCACATACAGGCAGATAGCTTTTAGATAGGTACTTTGTTTTATAATAAGTATACTCGTAGATTGCAACAACATTCAAATTTTCAACATTTACTTGATACAAGTTGATAGACAAGTTTTATAAATAAATCGATAAATTAATTGAATTCAAAATACTGTTAAATACTTCTTAATTGACTTAAGTCGAGGATTTAGGATAGGAGGAGGTGAAAAATAAGGTGAAAACTTCTTTTGCGTACTATTATTTTAAATGGCATAAAAATGGTAAATAGTAATACTAAACTTCTTTTCCCGGAACCACTAAACCGATTCTATTTAATCAAGAGTTAAATTAAAACAAATTTAAATAATATAATTACAATTACAATTACAAGGTAAGTAGAAACAGACTTTACGTTAGCAAAAGTAGGTTAACGAATTTATTAATCACGTCGACACGTAACTATTGCTGGGAATTTCCTCATGAGACTTTTAAATTTTCATTTTCCTCAAGTGCTTATGTGATTTTTTATGAAACTGGAGGCAAAGAGAACTCTGAATAACTATACTAGAAAATCATAAACGGCAAAACTTATTAAAATAAATTAATCCTGTTTATAAATCTGCGTGCCAAAAAATCCATAAAAACTTAAAATGTTAAATGTTAATATAATGTTAAGAATATAAATTACTTCAGAAAATATTCTTAAGTTATCTTGTGAGGAGTAAATTTATCACATGAAAAAAATCCGGACGAGATCTTTTAATTAGTGAAAAAAACGAGTGGCATCTTAATTTTTATTCATTGTACAATATTTTGTAACTTTAGCTTAATTAATTGAGTACTGTATATTAGAATTGGAATTACTGATACCAAGTGCAAGGTCGAGGTTAAACTAAAATTTATAAACACTTCTGAGTAACGCGTGTTTTCCTCGTGCATTTGCATATCAACAATCTATAAACAATTGAATAGTTTTACTCTGTTGTTTTTGCGTATTCGAACTTTTGGTGTACACAGTCAAAATGTTATGATGTCAGAAGTAAATTACATGTTACCTGGGAATTAACTTTAATATTTAAAGAGTTTATCTTGAATATTTATATTTTTCTGTATGTTGGAAACGGCCTCAACGATTTTCAGGTTATACTTTATCACATACGTTTTTATTATTACATACGTATGTACAAACTTTATTTTAAACTTTTGGTCTGTGACATATTAGTAGAAATATTTTTATTTATGCAAAGTTCGACGAGCATACAGTTAGCTTTTATGTTCAATTTTCTCTAACCGTATCTTTTTGTCTACCCAGTAAGCGGCAGCTCCGTTAAATAAAAAGCAACATAGAAAAAAGTGGCTTGTTCTATTTCAATCAATTACTTATGACCTGGTCTAGAATGTACTGTTGAGTATATGTATGTATGTATATATGTATGTAGGTAGTAATAGTAAGCGACCAGAGTAAAGTAAGCTATTAAAAAACATTATTCAGAAGTGACGTAGAAATGTATTGTTATTTCACAATTTCACATTACTTTATTTAACAATTTAAAATGACCGATAAAAATTATTATATGTAACACAGAATGTGTAATGATCATTTTATTTATTTATATACGTACAAGTGGCATCAACAGCTTCATTCGCTACAACATTTAGCGTAAAGTACCCTCAAAAATGCTATATGAGGATATACTCTTTTCTCAAAAGGAGAAGAGAATTTTTTCTGTATCTTATATGTCAGTCATCCTGGTATATAAACGTTGTTCATGTCAAATTTCATCAGTATTGTTCCAATGGATAAGTCCGTAAAGCATAACAAGCCGGCAGACCGACGGACGGCCGGACTGACAGACTTTCGCTTTTATAATAATGTTATAGATTTATTGAAATAATATGCTACGAGGTATTGAATCCAATCCTCATCACCTCATCTATCAGCGTACTTAAAAGAAAGTAGCATATCGTATGCTTAGTATTAAAGTGACCTAATTCAAAAAGTTGTTTTATGTCAACTTCCGATAAAGCGTAGAGCGTAACAATTTGTGAATGTTAAAGAAACTCAGAGCTTGGAAGAGCAAGAAAACATTAGTTTTTTTAATAGCTCGTAGCTTGATGTCAGAGATGGCATTGAAATAAAGATTACATTATATTTAACTCAATTGAGCTCATTTTGAATTAGATCTCTTTAATACTAAGCGTGCTATATATACACGATAGAACATTTCGTTTAATATTTACCTCGTTAAATTCATTCAGAATAATCCTGCTCCAAACAGGTATCACTACATAGTATAAAACAAAGTCACATTCTTATTTATATATAAGGTGATTCTTGGGTTTTTCCTGTCAGTAAACCTGTAGGTTTCAAAATGAGAACATTGTTGTTTATATTACTAGTGGTCGTCGTAGCATGCGCGCATAAACATAATCATAATAACAACCATGGAATAAAACATAACCACGATCACTTCGATCCAGCAGGTCAGTTAAATAATACTTTAGAATGTATTCTACAGTTAATATTTAGCATTTTAATAGATAACAGCGCTTTGATTGAATTATAATAAATTATATATCTTGAAAACAATATGTGAATTTTTATAATTATGGTATCTTTTACTTGCTTTTGGTTGCTCATTATCTTACATAGGAATATTTTAGATTTGGCTTAAAATAAATAGAAATTTCCAAGATTGAATTAAGTACTACATTTTGTAATAAATCTTTTACATAGCTGTCAAATAGTAACTGCACGACCCCACTTAGAGTGGGATAAGGGTAAGAGGATACTTTTGTCATGGAAATTTGAAATTTTTTAAAATGCCTTTTTTAATTTTTTTGTGTCCAGGAATGACACCGCATTTTTATCCGTGTCAAAATTCTTGTTTCATATTGAAAAAAATTGTTATTAGGTATGTAATGTTTTTATGTCCTAAATATTATTCCGGTATATAAGCGTTCATTTAACTCACGTGTAAATACATCATACATATTTGGAATAAATGTACACCTTGTTTTAAAATTAAGTCTATTAATTCTTAGACATTTCATTTTCCTTTTCTACTATACTAGTAGCTGTGGGTTATATTTTGTTTTGTGCTATATAATATATAATATTTATATCAGGTTAAATAATTTTGATTCAAAGACAAAGCTTTATTTTATTTTAAGTCGAAAACACATTTGAGTCCAAAATTTAAAATTTAGCTAGTTGATACAACGATAGAAGACGCAACAGCGGTTACGTTTTGGCAAAATTGTAGTCAATTACAGTAGAATATTAATTTCCATTGAAAATTGCCGTTAATTAGTCAACTGTTTGCCAATGAAATCTATGTCTATGATTTTGTATTTTGAGATCAATCTTTTCACAGATTCTCAGCAGCCTATTGTGGTGTCACCATCTGGAGAGTTTCGTGGAAGCTACAATACATCGCGACGTGGTCGAAAATTTGAGTCCTATCGTGGCATTTACTATGCAGAACCTCCGGTAGGAGAACTGCGGTTTCAGGTGAGTGGGAGTAATATAACTACGAGCACTGCAATACACACTGTTCGTCTGACTAAGCAACCTGTGTTAGCATTTGATATTTCTTATTATATGGGACTCCAGAGGTTACCTAATTTTTACTGGCTTAAATAGACTCAGTCACTTTGGTCATAAGAGTTAAATAATATTAAATGTAAACCATATTAATGTGTTTTAATATTTAAGTCACCATGGAGCGTAAAATTAAGGTCAGGTTTACTTTGCGAGTAAAGAAAAAGCTAGGTTCAGAGTGTATGCGTTTGATCAAATCAAAAATTTCAAATTATTTATAGAGCGCAGGCGTTACTTTGCGGAGTTCCATAGTACAGAAGTTACAATAGAATCATTTTGCTGTAAACCGAATTTCTTAAGAGAATCTATGTAATGCTAAGTGTATGAAGCAGCTAACATTCGCATACCTTATCCTTGCAGAACAAGTCACCACACGTATCACAAAACGCTACTAACACCAACATTCCACACAAGCATTACACACTCACTACCACAATCTCTACGATCGTTTTGCCCCGAAACCGAATTTCATTTGATTTAAGCCCATACAAATTTAATTTTTTTAAGCGCCTTCTTTTGGTATCATTTTGATTAACAATTAATTTAACAGCCACCCAAATTAATTCTCGAGTATAAAACACCCGTGGATGCAAGTAAAGATGGTCCAGCGTGTCCATTGTTGGTCGATCCCAGTTATTACATCGATGAAAATTGTCTCACCATTAATATCTACGCTCCACTTAAAAAGGACAGGTAAAACGCATTTAATACACATCAATTTACATTACAAATTATATACATGCCTTAAAATATTCTTTAATTAATTTACAGATCCAAGCCGTTACCGGTGATTTTCTTTATACATCCAGGAGGATTCTACACTATGAGTGGACGTAGTGACTTGGAAGGGCCACAATATTTACTCGACCGAGACATCGTATTAGTAACAATTAATTACAGACTTGGCTCACTTGGTAATTGAATTTTACTATTTTAAATCACTATGCTCAAGTGTTTTAATAGACGAACATAATTTTAGTACAGTCATATAACATTCACTTACCTCCATTAGGTCCTCTTCTTTTTATATGGCTACCATCTGTATCTTTAATATTTCAAATGCACATATTACGTACGTTATATTAACTATCTCTTGTATTACTAAAGTAGAACAAACTAAATTTACCACTCAAGCTAAAAGTTCAAGCACCATTAAAACTAATCTAAAGCTCAGTAACAATACTGATTAAATTATATCGACTTGTACTATACTTGACTTGTGCTTGTACTTTATGATATAATATTAGCACACAGACTTCATGTTTACAATGTAAAGATTTGGTACTTTAAAAATCAAGATTTTGGAAACAGCAGAGATGAAGGAGATTTTCTTAAAATTTAACTAACTTACATCTTACTTTAGGTTTCCTAAGTACGGGCGATGAGTTGGCTCCTGGTAATAATGGTTTTAAGGATCAAGTGGCAGCTCTTAAATGGGTGCAACGGAACATTGCTGCATTTGGTGGAGATCCCAATTGCGTTACAATAACCGGATGCAGCGCTGGATCTACAAGTGTCATGCTGCATATGATTTCACCTATGTCTAAAGGTACAATAACAAATTTAATCTTGAAATTACCTATGAAGACTTCTCAAGTTTTTCTCCGAAACTTAAATACTTTGTTTAGGATGAATATGTAAAGGTATTCTTTAATTAATAGAAAATTTGGTAACACCTGATAGTAGGTCGGTCTACCTAACTACATCTTTTTTTATATTTTCCTGGGAGTACAGATGTTATTAGATTTTCTTAAATCGTTGAATTTGTTACACTACATTGCGTTTCTATTTACCTCAGCTACACATATGTAAATTTTTTAGTAATTAGATCCGAAGAACCTAGAGGCCACAAAATTGGCTTTTATTAACAGGTCACAAGTGATAAAATACTTAAATCGTCAATCGCCGCAGACATAAAAAATCAATCCATGGTGATCATCATGGATGAATCATGGGTGAATGCACCCAAACCCCTTTTATTTTAACATTACAGGTGGCATGATAAACAGGTCCTAAGGTAGCATTAAACCTAAATCCGCCACTAAAACTTACACTGAATGGGTGATTTCTTATTTTAATTTTTTCAACATTTATTAGGTCTTTTTCATCGAGGCATTTTAATGAGCGGGTCACCATTCACCCAGGGTCCCACGCCAGACAATCTTTACAGGTTGGCTGTAAGGCAGGCAGAAATATTGAACTGTCCAACAGATAACTCTAAGGTCATTATTGACTGTCTTAAAACTAAACCCTGGAGAGAATTCGCTAACTCTATACTGGGATTCTATGTAAGTATATATTTTGCTAAAAAAATGATGTTTAACTTCGCAGCAATTGATTATTTTATATTTTAAGGAATTTGCGTACGATCCTGTTAGTATTTGGACGCCAATTATCGAGAAAGATTTTGGCCAAGAAAGGTTTATGCCTATAGATCCAGTGGTTGCCATTCGTGAGGGCAAGATGCACGCAGTTCCGCATATCATCAGTCAAACGGAAGACGAATTCTTCTGGATGGCATTCAGTAATTAACTATTACTATTGCTTTATATCATATAAATCAAATATATATTTTTTTATATACTTAATGTAAATGTTTACTTCACAGCGGTGTTAAAGAATCAAACTCTCACCGATACAATGAATGCAGAATGGGACAAAATAGCCCCTATATCTTTCTTATTGGATCGAAATAACTCCACATATGCTACACAGAAACTACGCAGCGTTTACCTTCATGACAAACCTCTAAGGAACGACTCGGAGAGTGCTAAAAATCTTGGTCTATTATACCAAGACTCCATCGAAAGTTTTCCTGTTAATAGGTAAGTATTGTTAAATATCCATTCAAATAATTTATAGATATAGGCGTTTGTTTGCGGAGATACAAAAGAAATGATATTAATATTTTGCGATTATAGCAAAATAATATTGTTACGTACAGAGTTCGTGGATTCAAGAAAAACACCTGATGACTCGTTCAGACTCTTTATTTCATATTATATATTATATTTAGTATTTTTTGTTTCGCTTCCGCGTCAATTTCTGATTGATTTCTGATTGACTGATTGACTAAAAAATCCCCGAGGCGCTAAAAATGTCCATTAATACAGTAAACCAATCTATCCAGAAAGTTATATTTTTCAATTATTTGTTATCCTTACCTTATGACTGTAGGTATAGAGGGATACGGGACACAATTTGTAGACAACAAAAAAGTAACGGTGTAATGACAAGTTTGCAATCTACGTTTTAAGCATTACGACATATATAACATTTAAAATTTGACTGCTGTATAATTAGTCTGTGTAATTTAGTCATTTCTAATTCTGTACTCAGGATGGCAAAACTTATGTGCCGCCATTCACCTCACCCAGTGTGGTACTATCAGTTCAGCTACATCGGGAATCATAGTTTTTACGAAGATCCTGTCACCAAGAAACCTGTTGGTAAGCTCAATTTTTTTGATGCATCTAAATTCAGTGATCATGTTTCTGGTTTAAAATATTCTAAATATTTAAGAAATACAAAAAATAATTTTTAAATTCATCCTATAATATTAATAGGATCTAGGGAACGAAAATTATTCAATACTAGCCAATACTAGAGTGTGTAGCATTAATGTATTAAATTACAACACAAATACGTTAATTTTTTGTCCGTTAAATCCATCATCCGTTTGCAAAAGAAGTGTCCTTGGTTACGATTAAATGTATTGTACTATATTGATTTTTCATTTCAGCCGCAGCACATCATGACGACCTGATCTATTTGTTCCCATTGAGCTTCCACTTCCCAGGCATTACTACTGAAGGAATGGATTCAGTCCTTGTTGATAGGATGACAGGCATCTGGTACAATTTCGCGAGATACGGGTAAATTATATTGATCGAGATAGATTTACTTTTGATTCCGAATAAACGTATCCATATTTATAAAAAACATACTTTGATTTGCCAAAAATGTGGACATTACAATCGACCTAGCTAGGTTTTATAAAAAAAATGCGATTTTATTCCTGTTTTTAGGCACTGAAAAAACTTTTATGAGTAAAAAAAGCAAAGTTAATTGCGCTGTCAATTTTATCTCCCGATGGTACGATAGCACATATCATAGCGATAGCATAGCAGGATCGATTCCAGACAACATCATCTTTTTTTTTATTGCATTTTTTTATATTTAAAGAAAATATCGAGCAAAGACTCGATCACTTAGGTACTCACAAATTAAGCTACTAAAGCCAACTATAAAAACATTATTTTTACTAACATATTTTATTTAATCATCACTATTTTCTTAATTTCTCTAAGTGTCTAATTATGTATGTAATGATTTAGCTTCAGATCAGATACTAGTTTGTAGATTAGCAGTAGATGATTTTTTAGACTTTACTAGTTAGGACTAAATCAAAAACTAAGAAATATTGCCGCTTCCTAACAAATATGATAACGTTACAGTGACCCTAATCCCCGCGGCGATCTTCCTGAGCTGGAAGGCCTGCACTGGCCAGCCATGAAACCCGAAGACCAGAAGTACTTGCGCATTGGAGATGACTTCTCCATCCATAAGAACATGAAAGAGGATAGACTCAAAATCTGGGAAGAACTTTATCCAATTAAATATTAATTCAAATAATAATTATTGTATAATAGGAAACATGTACTTGCGTATTTAACCGTATTATGTGTTTTATTAGAATCTTGGTGTATCACTTATTATTGTGTTTTAGGTATGTTTTTCAGTATGAAAACATGTTTTTCTTTATGTATGTAATTATTATTATAAGTTAAGATTTGATTAAACAGTTAAAGAAAATAATCTTCTTTACATTGAGTACCTGGTTAACCGAGCCTTGCTCGGTAATTCTTTACAAAATAAAAAAAAACTTTTAAAAAAATGTAGTAGGGGATTGATTCTAGGTATTTACATTTCTCGAGACAGCCCGTTCCCCGGAACAAGCTACGCTGACTTGACAATTCATGGCAAAAATTCAATTCAATATAAATTTTAGTATTTTGTAGTGCCCAAAACAGGGACAAAACTATTTTTTTTACATAAAACATAGCTAGATCGATTTTTCTATTATGAGCTTACCAAAAGAAATAGAGACATGCTCTTGCGGACTTTTCTTTAGATCTACAATTCTTTAGCACATTACTTTTGTGTATCTCTGCTGGGTTATGTGGCGCACGCCACTAAATCTCCCAGCAAGCGAGTTTTTTACAACGCGCGACCTGTTTAACACGGTTTACATAAAATCGCGCGCATAAAAATTTACTAATAACCTAAACCTACCTGAAATAATAAATAAATCGATAAATAAATTGAATGCAAAATACTGTTAAATACTTCTTAATTGACTTGAGTCGAGGATTTAGGATAGGAGATGGTGAAAATTAAGGTAAAAACTTATTTTGCGTACTATTATTTTAAATGGCACTAAAATGGTAAATAGTAATACTCAACTTCTTTTCCCGGAACCGCTAAACCGATTCTATTTCATCAAGAGTTAGATTAAAACAAATTAAATTAATATAATTACAATTACAAGGTAAGTAGAAACAAATTTTACGTTAGCAAAAGTAGGTTAACGAATTTATTAATCACGTCGACACGTAACTATTGCTGGGAATTTCCTAATGGGACTTTTAAATTTTCATTTTCCTCAAGTGCTTATGTGATTTTTTATGAAACTGGAGTCAAAGAGAACTCTGAATAACTATATTAGAAAATCATAAACGGCAAAACTTATTAAAATAAATTAATCCTGTTTATAAATCAGCGTGCCAAAAAATCCATAAAAACTTAAAATGTTAAATGTTAAGAATATAAATTACTTGAGAAAATATTCTTAAGTTATCTTGTGAGGAGTAAATTTATTACATGAATAAAAACCGAACGAGATTTTTTAATTAGTGAAAAAAACGAGTGGCATCATAATTTTTATTCATTGTATAATATTTTGTAACTTTAGCTTAATTAATTGAGTACTGTATATTAGAATTGGAATTACTGATACCAAGTGCAAGGTCGAGGTTAAACTAAAATTTATAAACACTTCTGAGTAACGCGTGTTTTCCTCGTGCATTTGCATATCAACAATCTATAAACAATTGAATAGTTTACTCTGTTGTTTTTGCGTATTCGAACTTTTGGTGTACACAGTCAAAATGTTATGATGTCAGAAGTAAATTATATGTTACATGGGAATTAACTTTAATATTTAAAGAGTTTATCTTGAATATTTATATTTTTCTGAATGTTGGAAACGGCCTCAACGATTTTCAGGTTATACTTTATCACATACGTTTTTATTATTACATACGTATGTACAAACTTTATTTTAAACTTTTGGTCTGTGACATATTAGTAGAAATATTTTTATTTATGCAAAGATCGACGAGCATACAGTTAGCTTTTACGTTTAATTTTCTCTAACCGTATCTTTTTGTCTACCCAGTAAGCGGCAGCTTCGTTAAATAAAAAGCAACATAGAAAAAAGTGGGTTGTTCTATTTCAATCAATTACTTATGACCTGGTTTAGTTTACTTTTGAATGTATGCATTATTCTGTTTCCATTATACTTCACTAGTTACCAGTGTATCTACTTAGTAATAGTGAGCGACCGGAGTAAAGTAAGTCATAAAAAAACATTACTCAGAAATTATGTAGAAATATTTTTTATTTCACAATTTCATATTTCTTTATTTAACAGTTTGAAATGGCCGATAATAATTATTATCTGTGCGTTTTATCTGTAACACAGAATGCGAGTGTTAATTTTATTTATGTACATTTTTATTTATATACGTACTAGTAATACCGACAACTTCGTTCGCGCCTACATTTAGCATTATGTACCCTCAAAAATGCAATATGAGGCTTTACTCTCTCAAAAGGTGAAGAGGATTTCATCTGTATCCTATATATCAGTTATCCTGCTATATAAACTTTGTTAATGCCAAATTTCATCAGTATTGGTCCAATGGATTAGTCCGTAAAGTGTAACAGGCAGACAGACATACAGACATACGGACTGAGAGACTTTCGCTTTTATAATAATGTTATGGATTTTTTTTTTATTTATTAAAGAAAGCTTACAGCTATTTACAAAAAAATTAAGTCTAAATTATAGTTAGCTACAAGCTACAAGCTACCACAGATTGGTAAACAAATTAAAATTTACCAGTTTACCAGTAAATATTACTAAAAGTTGTAGTTAGGTAAGTAATGTATGCATGTAAGTAGCATTAACGTCGACATTTGCCCGCTAAACCTTTTCACCTGGACAAAAAAGCTTAACAGGCAAATCTCGGCGTAGACTGTTTAAACTACCGTAAAAAGATCAATTTAAGGTTCTTTATATATTGCATTTAAATTACGAGAAGCGCGAATAATAACTGAGTTGGACAATTACAATGATTACAAATAATTCATAAAACAATATTAAAATTTATTTAACTCCGTTAAGCCTAATTTTGAAATAGGTCACTTTAATACTAAGCATGCGATGTATACACGATAAAATATTTCGTTTAATATTTACCCCGTCGTTCATTACGAATAATCCTGCTCTCAATAGGTATATTTATATATAAGGTGATTCTTGTGTTTTTCCTGTCAGTAAAGCTGTAGGTTTCAAGATGAAAACATTGTTGTTTGTATTACTAGTGGTCGTCGTAGCATGCGCGCATAAACATAATCATAATCACAACCATGGAAAAAAACATAACCACGAACACTTCGATCCAGCAGGTCAGTTAAATAATATTTTAGAATGTATTCTACAGTTAATATTTAGCATTTTTAAATATACAGCGCTTTTGAGTATATAATAATAAATAGTTTATCTTGAGGAAAACAATATGTGAATGTTTATAATTATGGTATCTTTTACTTTTCTATTATGGTATCTCTAAAAAGGTTGCTCATTATCTTACATAGAAATATTTTAGATTTGGATTAAAATAAATAGAAATTTCCAAGATTGAATTAAGTACCACATTTTGCAATAAATCTTTTATATACCTAGCTGTCAAATAGTAACTGCACGACCCCACTTAGAGTGGGATAAGGGTAAGAGGATACTTCTGTCATGGAAATTTGAAATTTTTTAAAATGCCTTTTATCGTTTTTTTGTGTTCAGGAATGACACTGCATTTTTATCCGTGTCAAAATTCTTGTTTCATATTGAACAAAATTGTTGTTAGGTATGTAATGTTTTTATGTCCTAAATATTATTCAGTATAGCGTAAGCGTCCATTTAACTATCCTATATAGTGTATTTATCTATGATTTAACTCACGTGTAAATATATCCTATATAGTGTATTATTTATGTGTAAATACATCATACATATTTGAAATAAATGTACAGCTTGTTTTAAAATTAATTCTTAGACATTTCATTTTCCTTTTCTACTATACTAGTAGCTGTTGGTTATATTTTGTTTTGTGCTATATAATATTTATATCAGGTTAAATAATTTTGATTCAAACACGAAAGCTTTATTTTATTTTGAGTCGAAAACACATTTGAGTCCAAAATTAAAAATTTAGCTAATTGATACAACGATAGAAGACGCAACAGCGGTTACGTTTTGGCAAAATTGTAGTCAATTACAGTAGAATATTAATTTCCATTGAAAATTGCCTTTAATTAGTCAACTGTTTGCTAATGAAATCTATGTCTATGATTTTGTGTTTTGAGATCCATCTTTTGACAGATCCTCAGCAGCCAATTGTGGTTTCACCATCTGGAGAGTTTCGTGGAAGCTACAATACATCGCGACGTGGTCGCAAATTTGAGTCCTATCGTGGTATTTACTATGCAGAACCTCCGGTAGGAGAACTACGGTTTCAGGTGAGTGGGAGTAACATAATTACGAGCACTGCAATACACACTGTTCGTCTTGCTTACAAGCCTGTGTTGGCATTAGATATTTCATATTATATGGGACTTAGGAGGTTACCTAATTGTTACTGGCTTAAATAGACTTAGTCACTTTGGTCGTAAGGGTTAAATAATATTAAATGTAAACCATATTAATGTGTTTTAAAATTTAAGTCACTAAGGAGCGTAAAATTAAGGTCAGGGTTACTTTGCGAGTAAAGAAAAAGCTAGGTTCAGAGTGTATGAGTTTGATCAAATCAAAAATTTCAAATTATTTATAGAGCGCAGGCGTTACTTTGTGGAATTTCATAGAATAGTACAATAGTACAGAAGTTACAATAGAATCATTTTGCTGTAATCCGAGTTTGTTAAGAGAATCTATGTAATGCTATGTGTATGAAGTAGCCAACATTCACATACCTTATCCATGCAGGACAAGTCACCACACGTATCACAAAACGATACTAACACCAACATTCCACACAAGCATTACACACTCATTACCACAATCTCTACGATCGTTTTGCCCCGAAACCGAATTTCATTTGATTTAAGCCCATACAAATTTAATTTTTTTAAGCGCCTTCTTTTGGTATCATTTTGATTAACAATGAATTTAACAGCCACCCAAGTTAATTCTCGAGTATAAAACACCTGTGGATGCAAGTAAAGATGGTCCAGCGTGTCCATTGTTGGTCGATCCCAGTTATTACATCGATGAAAATTGTCTCACCATTAATGTCTACGCTCCACTTAAAAAGGACAGGTAATACGAATTTAATACACATAATTTACATTACAAATTATATATAAGCCGTAAATATTCCTAAATTAATTTACAGATCCAAGCCGTTACCGGTGATTTTCTTTATACATCCGGGAGGATTCTATTCTATGACTGGACGCAGTGACTTGGCAGGGCCACAATATTTACTCGACCGAGACATCGTATTAGTAACAATTAATTACAGACTTGGCTCACTTGGTACTTGAATTTTACAATTTTAAATCACTATTCCCAATTATTTTAATAGACGAAAATAATCTTATTACAGTTGTATAATCTTCACTTACCTCCATTAGGTCTTCTTTTTATATGGCTACCATCTCCTATATTTTTAATATTTCAAATGCAATAACGATTTTTTTATATATCTATCTCTCGTACGTTACATTACGTCATATACGTTATATTAATAATATATAAGAGATAGATATCTCTTTTATTACTAAAGTAGGACAAACTAAATTTACCACTCACGCTAAAAGTTAAAATTAAAACTAATCTTAAGCTTAGTAACAATACCGATTAAATGATATCGACAGCTTGTACTTTATGATATAATATTAGCACACAGATTTCATGTTTACAATGTAAAGATTTAGTACTTTAACTATTACGTTATACATTAAAAAATTAAGATTTTGAATACAGTAGAGATGAAGGAGAGTTTCTTTAATTAAACTAACATCTAATTTTAGGTTTCCTAAGTACGGGTGATGAGTTGGCTCCTGGTAATAATGGATATAAGGATCAAGTTGCAGCTCTTAAATGGGTTCAACGCAACATTGCCGCATTTGGTGGAGATCCAAACTGCGTTACAATAACCGGTTACAGCGCTGGATCTATAAGTGTCATGCTTCATATGATTTCGCCTATGTCTAAAGGTACAATACCAAATTTAATCTTGGAATGGTAATTCCAAGATCCACCTAGACTTCTTAGTTTAGGCTGTATATGTAAAGGTGTTCCGTAATTAATAGATAACCTGGTAACACCTGATAGTAGATCTATGTACTTAACTACATTTTTAATTATTATTTTCGTGGAAATACCCAAGTTATGAGGTTTTTAAATCGTTAAATTTGTTACACTACTTTGCGTTTCTATTACCACGGCTACAAATATGTAATTTTTTTAGTAATTAGATCCGAAGAACGTAGAGACCACATAATTGGCTTTTAATAACAGATCACTTAAATCGTCAATCGCTACGGACATAAAAAATCAATCCATCCAAACCCCTTTTATTTTAACATTAAAGGTGGTAAACAGGTCCTAAAGTAGCATTAAACCTAAATCTGCCACTGAAACATACACTGAACGAGTGATTTCTTATTTTAATTATTTCAACATTTATTAGGTCTTTTTCATCGAGGAATTTCAATGAGCGGGTCACCATTCTACAAGGGTCCCACGCCAGATAATCTTTACAGGCTGGCTGTAAGGCAGGCAGAAATATTGAACTGTCCAACAGATAACTCTAAGGTCATTTTTGACTGTCTTAAAACTAAACCCTGGAGAGAATTCGCAAACTCTATACTGGGATTTTATGTACGTATATATTTTGCTAAAAACATGTTGTTTAACTTCGCAGCAATTGATTATTTTTTATTTTAAGGAATTTGCGTACGATCCTGTTGGTATTTGGATGCCAATTATCGAGAAAGATTTTGGCCAAGAAAGGTTTATGCCTATAGATCCAGTGGTTGCCATTCGTGAGGGCAAGATGCACGCAGTTCCGCATATCATCAGTCAAACGGAAGACGAATTCTTCTGGATGGCATTCAGTAATTAACCATTAATATTGTTTTATATCATTAATATAGTACAAATATTTTTTTATATACTTAATGTAAACGTTTACTTCACAGCGGTGTTAAAGAATCAAACTCTCACTGATACAATGAATGCAGAATGGGACAAAATAGCCCCTATATCTTTCTTATTAGATCGAAATAACTCCACATACGCTACACAGAAACTACGCAGCGTTTACCTTCATGACAAACCTCTAAGGAACGACTCGGAGAGTGCTAAAAATCTTGGTCTATTATACCAAGACTCCATCGAAAGTTTTCCTGTTAATAGGTAAGTATTGTTAAATATCCATTCAAATAATTTATAGAAATAGGCGTTAGTTTGCGGAAATACAAAAGAAATGGTATTAAATATTAAAATACGTAAAATACTACTGTTACGTACAGGGTTCGTGGATGCAAAGAAAAAAACTTGATGACTCGTTCAGACTCTTTATTTCATATTATATATTATATTTAGTATTTTTTGTTTCGCTTCCGCGTCAATTTCTGATTGCTTTCTGATTGACTGATTGACTAAAAAATCCCCGAGGCGCTAAAAACGTCCATTAATACAGTAAACTAATTTGTCCAGAAAGTTATATTTCTCAATTATTTGTTATTCTTACCTTATGACTGTAGATATAGAGGGATACAATTTGTAGACAACAAAAAAGTAACAGAGTAATGACAAGTTTGCAATCTACGTTTTAAGCATTACGACATTTGTAACATTTAAAATTTGACTGCTTTAATACATCATAATTCTGTACTCAGGATGGCAAAACTTATGTGCCGCCATTCACCTCATCCAGTGTGGTACTATCAGTTCAGCTACATCGGGAATCATAGTTTTTACGAAGATCCTGTCACCAAGAAACCTGTCGGTAAGCTCAATTTTTTTGATGCTTTTAAATTCAGTGATCATGTTTCTGGTATAAAAAATTTAAGAAGAAAAAAAAATTAACTTCATCCTATAATACTAATAGGATCTAGGGAACGAAATGTATCAATTATTATTCGCTTTTCCGCCAATACTAGCGTGTGTAGCATTAATGTATTAAATTACAACACAAATACGTTAATTTTTTTATATTATGTCCGTTCAATCCATCATCCGATTAAATGTATTGGTACTAGATTGATTTTTCATTTCAGCCGCAGCACATCATGATGACCTAATCTATTTGTTCCCATTGAGCTTCCGATTCCCAGGCATTTCTACTGAAGGAATGGATTCAGTCCTTGTTGATAGGATGACAGGCATCTGGTACAACTTCGCGAGATACGGGTAAATTATAGTTGATAGAGATAGATTTACTTTTGATTCCTAATAAACGTATCCGTATTATAAAAAGCATACTTTGAGTTGCCAAACATGTGCACCATACAAATGCTTAAGTATTTGTGTACATGAATCTTTAATATTTAAATGGGTTAATCTTGTATTTATATTTTCATTAAATTCAGCATTGGATTGGATTGGATTCAATCTAGCTAGGTTTAATAAAAAAAATTATACCTGTTTTTGTGAACCAAAAAAACTGCTACAATTTTATGAGAAAGCAAAGGTTAACATCATCTTTTTTCAAATGCATTTTTTATATTAAAAAAAATACCGTGCAAGACTTGGTTACCCAGGTACTCACAAATTAAGCCAACTATAAAAACAATATTTTGACAGCATATATTTTATTTAATCATTTTTATTTTATTTATTTCTCTAAGTGTCTAATTCTGTATCTAATCATTTAGCTTCAGCTCAGATACTAGTTTGTAGATTAGCAGTAGATGATATATTTAGATGATATGATTAGATTTTACTAGTTAGGACCAAAACAAACACTAAGAAATATTGCCGCTTCCTAACAAATATGATAACATTACAGTGACCCTAATCCCCGCGGCGATCTTCCTGAGCTGGAAGGCCTGCACTGGCCAGCCATGAAACCCGAAGACCAGAAGTACTTGCGCATTGGAGATGACTTCTCTATCCATAGGAACATGAAAGAGGACAGACTTAAAATCTGGGAAGAACTTTATCCAATTAAATATTAATTATTGTATAATATGAAACATATACTTCCGTATTTAACCGTATTATGTGTTTTATTACAATCTTGGTGTATCACTTATTATTGTGTTTTTATTTATTTAATAAAATGTAATTATTATTATTAGTTAAGATTTGATTAAAAAGTTAAAAAAGTAACCTTCCTTAAATTCAGTACCTGGTTGATCGAGCCTGGTTAGGTAATTTTTTACAAAATAAAAAAAAGAAACTTAAAACAAGAAAAAATAATGATGTAGTTGGGGATCGATCCTAGGTATTTACATTTCTCAAGACAGCCCGTTCCACGGAAAAACCTACGCTGACTTGACAGTTCATGACAAAAATTGAATTCAATATAAATTTTAGTAATTTGTAATGCCAAAAAACAGGGAAAAACGATTTGTTTTTACATTAAACCTAGCTAAATCGATTTTTCTTCCAATGCTCTTTAATAAATCCGCCAAAGTTTTTTATTTGTTATATCTTAATACACAGGATGGAATTGATATATCTTAATATACTGTTAATAAACTTTGGCCGTCTGCCTAGATAATAAATTTATGTTGCTTAACTGAGACACTTAGAATGAAAACTTCTATTTTTAACTACCATATAATTAACTTCTATCATACAATATAATTGACGGGAGTTATCAGTGAACTTCTTTACATGCTTAGATAGAAATAATTGGTATATGTACCTACACGATAAAATATTTCAATTAATGTTTACCTCATCGAATTCTTTGGGAATAATCCTGCCCTACATAATGTACATAAGGTGCTCTAAATACTTATATATAAGGTGATTCTTGTGTTTATCCTGTCAGTACAGCCGTAGGTTTTAAGATGGAAACATTGTTGTTTATATTACTAGTGGTCGTTGTAGCATGCGCGAACAAACACAACCATAACCATGGAGAAAATCATAATCACGGACACTGCGACCCAGCAGGTCAGTTAAATAATAGTTTAAAATATATTCTAGATAATATTTATCATTCCAAAAATCTACGTAGCTTATAACTTCCTAATAATAAATTGTTTAATTTAATAAAACCGATGATCTGTGATGAACTTTTTAATGATTTAGAATAATATATAAGAATATTATATAATGTAACGGCCTGTTACTATCCCACTGCTGGGCATAGGCCTCCTCTCTCCGCTTTGGATAGAAGGGTTGAAGCTAAGATCTACCACACTGCTGCTAATGCGGATTGGTGGGTTACACATATCCTCAGAATTCTCTAGAGATATGCAGCTTTACTCCTCAGAATTCTCTAGAGATATGCAGCTTTCCTCACAATGTTTTCCTTTACCGAAAAGCGTGTGATAAATTGCAATTATCAATTAGACCCATAAGAATATAGTATTAAAAAGATTGCTTCGTATATAGTAATAAATATTTTGAATTTTGGTTAAATATCGGTGTACACTGGCAAACGTGTGGCCATAATTTTTTTATTATACTGTTTTCAATTTATATACTAAATATCGTAAATGTGCCAATATTAACAGGCTCCCCTGTCACATACAAAAATTAGAAGGAACAGCAAGTTCGATCGACTTTAAATCCCAATATAGTTTTTATGTTGTCACAGGAAAACCCAAATAAATAAAAACATTTAAAAAATAAACCAGAAGTAGGTTTTATTACTCTTAAACATATAGCTTAGGAACGTGTGGGTTCAGCGAACAGGGAATGTGTGGATTTTTCTCATAAAAGTTTTAAAATTTCACATATCTCATATCAGCGCCAACGAGAATAAAATGGAAATTTCTACATTTCACTATTACATGGTGAAGATTCTACATACGTTTATAGAAGGATCATAAAATTAACATGTATAATACGTATTTTTAAATAAATGTGCACTAAGCCTATATGCTAACGAAAAATTTGCTTTTTCACTTTCTTTTTGGGTACTAAATTTAACCATTTACTGGGCTTTATAATCTTCAATCGACCCAAAATGCTCTAGACGTCATTGTTCGTAATGTGTACACAATAGCAACAATGAATTCTAAAAATAATTTAGTTACTGTTTCCGCGAAGCTCCGATTTTTTTTAATAAAGAGATATAAATGTTAATAATAAGGATAATTTAATTTCAAGAGATAGCTGCATGTGAAGGTCGCATGTCGCTAATTGTGCGGCGTCATGTCTTTATCCTCAAGGTTTTTTAACTTACTGTATTTTGTATATTTTTTCCTAATTACTATAATAATAATAATTTTTGAAAGATTTATTCGCTAGAAATAGAGGTGATAGTATTTGTGTTAATTATTTTGATTCGAAATTCAAAATGTGGTTTACTATAGTTGAATAAAAAAACTTGTTTGTAATTAACAAAAGTCTCCAATGTTCATAAATTCAGGTAGTCAATACTAATGAGAAACCTGGCGATTACTATTTTTTTACGAAATAGTAATAATTTACATTTGTACTTTGAGCTTAATTTTTTGACAGATCCTCAAATTGTAGTCAATTACAGTAGAATATTAATTTCCATTGAAAATTGCCTTTAATTAGTCAACTGTTTGCTAATGAAATCTATGTCCATGATTTTGTGTTTTGAGATCAATCTTTTGACAGATCCTCAGCAGCCTATTGTGGTTTCACCATCTGGAGAGTTTCGTGGAAGCTACAATACAACGCGACGCGGTCGCAAGTTTGAGTCCTATCGTGGCATTTACTATGCAGAACCTCCAGTAGGAGAACTACGGTTTCAGGTGATAGGCAGCATTAACAATCGATTTGATGATTTGATTGATAAAAGAAAGAGGTATTCTTCTGAAAAAGGTAGTCTGAGACTAGTGGACTAGTCGGGACTGAGTTGATCCAGGAATTAACTCAGTCCCAGATCGCGTTGCAAAGTGATAAATTCACTATGTCCATCAGTGGACATTCACTACAAATAAAAATAAGAATCCAAGGACAAATAAAAATTACAATACTATTTAATAATATGCTATCCAAGCCCATACAAATCTAATTTATTTTTAAATACCTTCTTTTGGTTCCATTCTGCTAATTTTTTAATTTAACAGCCACCCAAATTAATTCTCGAGTATAAAACACCTGTGGATGCAAGTAAAGATGGTCCAGCGTGTCCATTGCTGGTCGATCCCAGTTATTACATCGATGAAAATTGTCTCACCATTAATGTCTACGCTCCACTTAAAAAGGACAGGTAATACGAATTTAATACACATAATTTACATTACAAATTATATACAAGCCGTAAATATTCTTAAATTAATTTACAGATCCAAGCCGTTACCGGTAATTTTCTTTATACATCCAGGAGCATTCTACTCTATGACTGGACGCAGTGACTTAGCAGGGCCCCAATATTTACTCGACCGAGACATCGTATTAGTAACAATTAATTACAGACTTGGCTCACTTGGTAATTGAATTGCATTATGTTAAATCACGAGGCCCAAAACAGAAAACCAGTTATAGCTGTATAATCGTCGTCCATCAGGTCATGGCTTCTCTTCATATATCTGCAATTGCATTATTACCTATTGTTGCTTGCTATAGCTTATTATCTTACGTATATTTAATTGTTTTAAAAACCATAACGACTTTTTTTGATCTATCTACTACTTGATTACGATTAGGTATCTACTGAATTAGGGCTAACTTAAGTAAGTAACGGCCTGTTACTATCCCACTGCTGGGCATAGGCCTCCTCTCTCTGTTTTTGGAGAGAAGGGTTGGAGCTAAGACCTACCACGCTGCTCCAATGCGGATTGGTAGGTTACACATATCCCTAGGATTCTCTAGAGATATGCAGGTTTCCTCACGATGTTTTCCTTCACCGAAAAGCGTGTGATAAATTGCAATTATCAATTAGACACATAAGTTTTAATAGAAAAACTCATTGGTGTCTGCCCGGGTTTGAACCCATGATCGTCTCTAGAGATTCACACGGTCGCACCGCTAGGCCATCACAGCTTCAGGGCTAACTTAACTTAGGGCTAACTTAATTTGCCGCAAAAATTGAAGCCCTATTTAAACTAGGGTAATTGTAGGACATCGACAGCTGGTACTTTATAAATATCACGATAACAATAATAAACAGATTTCGGGATTACAATGGAAACGTTCTGTACCTTGACTATTATAAAAACACTATTTCGGAAACAGGAGAGATGAAGAATGTTTATTTTAATTAAACTAAAACTGGAATCTTTTTTTAGGTTTCTTAAGTATGGGTGATGAACTGGCTCCTGGTAATAATGGTTTTAAGGATCAAGTGGCAGCTCTTAAATGGGTGCAACGGAACATTGCTGCATTTGGTGGAGATCCCAATTGCGTTACAATAACCGGATGCAGCGCTGGATCTATAAGTGTCATGCTGCATATGATTTCACCTATGTCTAAAGGTACAATACCATTTTAAATCTTGGAACTACTTACCTAGACTTCTTAGATTTTAATAAAAATAATAATAACACACAATTTACAGGCCACCTCACTTGGCTTCGATATTTATATACTTAGATTAAACTGTACTGTGCACCTTTTCAAATATATACAGACAATCTCATTTGTTAAAAACATGCGGCAATCTATTGCGTCGCTATAAATTAGCTAGTCTAAAAATTTCTACATCGCCCGGTTATAGTAATCACTAAATAGGTAGTAGTTCAGTACAAAAATTTAAAGATGAAACAATGTGTAAAATTTACTATAAGTTAGATTTAAAATTACCAATAATTTCTACACTGGTGTTAACGAGACCCAATCTCGGAGGCCTTATATTTTTTAATTATTTTATGCTGTCGCAATCATACTGCTTGTGTTTGATATATTAATAAATGAACTAATACTAAGATAACGTGATTCTTTAGTTTGGTTTTCGATATTTACTAGGTCTTTTTCATCGAGGCATTTCAATGAGTGGGTCACCAATCAGCATCATCCCCACACCAGACAATCTTTACAGTCTGGCTGTAAGGCAGGCTGAAATATTGAACTGTCCAACAGATAACTCTAAAGTAATTTTCGACTGTCTTAAGACTAGACCCTGGAGAGGATTCGCAAACTCTTTACCGGGATTCTATGTGAGTATACGCTTACTAAAAAAATACTTTTGACTTTGCTGCAATTATTTTTTTAATTTCAAGGAATTTGGGTATGATCCCGTTAGTCTTTGGAAACCAATTATCGAGAAAGATTTTGGCCAAGAAAGGTTTTTGCCCATCGACCCAGTGGTGGCCATTCGCGAGGGCAAGATGCACGCAGTTCCGCATATCATCAGTCAAACGCACGACGAATTCTTCTGGATGGCATTCAGTAATTAACTATTACTATTTTTTTGCATCATGAATACAGTACAAATCAATTTTAATATTTTTAATGTAAACTTCACAGCGGTTTTAAAGAATCAAACTCTCACTGATACAATGAATGCAGAATGGGACAAAATAGCCCCTATATCTTTCTTATTGGATCGAAATAACTCCACATACGCTACACAGAAACTACGCAGCGTTTACCTTCATGACAAACCTCTAAGGAATGACTCGGAGAGTGCTAAAAATCTTGGTCTATTATACCAAGATTCCATTGAAAGTTTTCCTGTTACTAGGTAAGCATTGTTAAGTATACATTTAAATAGTTTATTGACGTAACTATTAGTTTGCAGGAATCCAAAAGTAATGAAAACATATGTGATAATTTTGTACACAGGATGGCGAAACTCATGTGCCGCCATTCACCTTACCCTGTCTGGTATTATGAGTTCAGCTATATCGGTAATCACAGCTTTTACGAAGATCCTGTCACCAACAAACCTGTCGGTAAGTCCGATTTTTTTTATTGAATTCTATAATAATAAAAGTATATTCTAAAAATAAAAAACCAAGATTTTTTACTCCATCAATGTAACTAGCAAACATAATTATTATTCGCTGTTTCTACCATTACTAGAGGGTGTAGCGATAAATACTATATTTAATTTAAATAAATTCATGTTTGTATTATTCAATTCATCTTTTACCCTGATTTAATGTAAATAACTATTTTTCATGTTCAAACGAGACAAAATAAACTATAATTTATTTTAACGCTTGTAAAGAGATTTGTAAAGTATTCCATTTTTCGATTTCATTTTTCATTCACAGGCGCAGCACATCACGATGACCTGATCTATTTGTTCCCATTGAGCTTCCGATTCCCAGGCATTTCCACTGAAGGCTTGGATTCAGTCCTTGTTGATAGGATGACAGGCATATGGTACAACTTCGCGAGATATGGGTAAATTATAGTTGATTGAGATAGATTTACTTTGTTATTAAGTACATAAGTATGGGTAGGTACGTGTGTCTATATCTATACATATTATAAAACAAAGTCCAAAAGTCTGTCTGTCTGTATGTGATCGATTTTCTTAAAATCTACTGAACAGATTTTTGTATGGTTTTTTTTTTCTAAAAGTGCAATTTTTGAGGACGGTTTAGATTAAAAGGATATTCTCCGGAACTGCTAAATCTATATCGATGGGACTTTCAATGGAAGTTAGAGGAGGTTGCGGAGCAACATTATGTAAACTAGGGTACTTACGAATTTCAGCGGGGTCGAGATTTACAAGGGATAAACTTTGTGACACCGATTTCCACTCGGATGAAGCCGCGGACACAGCTAGCTTAAATGGAATAAAATAAAGGACATTTTGATTTGCCAATAATGTAGACAATACAAATGCTTAAATAATTGTGTAAATTAATAATAAATTAAGTCAGTACAGCAAACTACAGTATCAGATTTTTTTTACCCATTTTGAAAACATTGATTTGACCAAATTAAATTTAAAAAAACTATCACAATTCTGTTGATTTCTAGAGAATAAAATTTTGTATCAAGTGATATTTAACTTCAGCTAAAGTACTTGTCTAAGCACCTTTGAGATATTATCACTTATAACTACAAATTCAAAATTTTCTTTATTCAAATAAACTTTTAAACAAGTACTTTTGTATCGTCAATTCTACTGCTGGTTCGGAAAGCTGCTCTTACCGAGAAGAGCCAGCAAGAAACTCGGCGGTTGCTCTTTTCAACGTAATACTTATAGCTATTTATATTAATGAATAAACTGAATAAAATATTATCGTGATGTTGTCGCTGAGTAACAAATATGGTAATGTTGTAGTGACCCTAATCCCCGCGGTGATCTTCCTGAACTAGAAGGCTTGCACTGGCCAACGATGAAACCTGATGACCGGAAGTACTTGCGCATTGGTGATGACTTCTCCATACATAAGAACATGAAAGAGGACAGAGTCCAAGTCTGGGAAGAACTTTATCCAATTAAATATTAATTCAAATAAGTTATTGTATGATACTAAACAATAATCAAAGTGTTGTAATATATATACTTCTTTAATCATATTGTTTTATTATACCAGTAATTACAATCTTATATGAACACATGTTTTTTAAATTATTAGACTACAGGTTTATAACAAAACAATACAATATATAACAAAAAAAAAAACAAAAAAAAACATTTTCGATTGGTCGATTCGATTCGATTGTTAATAAAAGTAATTAAATAAGAGAATTGTTTTTGGGTAATGATGACATATTTCTCGATAATATAGCGATATTTTTTCTCTACTTTGAAAAAAAATGTTTAGTTCGTAAAAAAATATTAGTCATGGTTGACTAAAACCTAATACAATTAGATAATTTCTATAAACATCTTAATGTTTCAAAACTTATAAGAAACAACAAGAAAACAAAATAAAATTAAAGCCCTATAAAGCTGTCTGTATCTTATCGATCTGTATGTAATTGATTTTCTCAAAATTTACTGAACGGAAATTTTTTGGGTTATCAAAAAGATGCAATTCTTGAGGAAGGTTTATGTACTGTTGGTTTATGTTATTTGTACATGTTCCGGAATGGCTAAGCCCAATTTTGATAGAGAAGGGTTTGGTTGTGCAACAAATAGGCTATTTTCATCCTAGAATTACCGCAGGCTCGGAATTACAAGGGAAAAACTTTGTAATACATTAATTTTCATTTAAAAGTCGCGAGCACCGCTACTATTAATAAAAAGAACATGGAATGAAACTTAGCAGTGTAACTTATTAGTCATATCTGTTCCATTTAAATTCTAATAGTATTTTAATTAAATCGTATCACATTCAGCCATATTGAGGATATAAACAGATTAGTAAACAGGTATTTAAATATTTAAATAAAGACTTAGTTGATGAACGAAATAATTTTACCTACAAAATTTACGGGTACCTAATTTTAAATTTTGGATTTTTAGAATAGTGATATAAGTCAGATCACTTAGGTTGATCAAGTCGATGCGAATACGTCATGACCGCTGTTCGTCCCTGTCGGGCGGTGGGACCCATATGGGATTTTTCCTGATAAAAAAAAGGATGGCTCCTTAAATTCAAGAGCATTAAGTAACGGCCTGTTACTATCCCACTGCTGGGCATAGGCCTCTTCTCTCCGTTTTTTTTTTTTTGGAGAGAAGGATTGGAGCTTAGACCTACCACGCTGCCCCAATGCGGATTGGTAGGTTACACATATCCCCAGAATTGTCTAGAGATATGCAGGTTTTCTCACGATGTTTTCCTTCACCGAAAAGCGTGTGATAAATTGCAATTATGAATTAGACACATAAGTTTTTTACTAGAAAACTCATTGGTGTCTGCCTGGGTTTGAACCCTAGACCTCCTCGAAAGAGGCGCACGGTTTTACCACTGGACTATGACGGCTATACAGCGCAGTCCTTACTGTCGGGGGTCCTCGGTCTCGAGGGAAGCCAGTTTGGCCAAGCTGGTCTGAATTGGCTGTCATTCAGATGAGGCTCGCAATAGTTTATCATTACCGAGTCCCAGCACTCGTGTCCAGCGCAGTCAAGAGCATTGCATGCGCAAAATTATGGGTTTTGTATGTTGTACTTACGATTACATTAATACCCCACTATTAAGTTACTGAAATAAGTATTATCGATTTGTATTCAAAATAAAAATGTCGAACAAATTGTTTTAAATCTCAAATTATTATTTATTTTACTTGTGGTGTAAAAAACAATGTTTATTGTGTTAGCTTCAGTCGTTAAAAAGATAAATATATGATGGCCCTTTGTATGTAAGTATATTTACTGTATAGACATCTTAATAAGTCTATCGGTCTTCTACAGGATATATTTCGGAGAGTGTGCTGAGGTATTCCACAACCTTGTTCTTCCATCGCCTTTCTATTATCGCACCGCAAGGCACCGGGAGAAGTTCCACCCTTACATCAATGACCTCCCTAGAAGGCGCACGGAGCGCTTCGCGTCTTCTTTCTTATTGCGCACTGTCAGGGAATGGAATTATCTCCCAGCATCTCTCTTTCCCAGTTCATTTGATATGGGTATCTTTAAAACTATATGAATAGGCATCTTCTAGGCAAGCGCGCTACATCTTAGGCTGCATCATCGCTTACCATTAAGCATGATTGCAGTCAAGCGCTCACCTATTACGCAATAAAAAAAATAAAAAAAACAAAAAAAAATCAAAAAACAAAAAAAAAACAAAAAACAAAAAAAAAGGTTTACATTTCAGAATACGATACCAAAATCTTATTTCGAAGTGCGAAGTACGTTGCTGATTATTTGAGTTGCGGCACATCACGATGATCTCATTTACCTGTTTACATTGAGTTACCGGTTCCCTGTGATCTCCACACAAGAACGGGATTCTTTATAAGCTGACAAAATTACCGGCTCTGGTACAATCTTGCTAGGCAAGGGTAATATAATATAATATAGTTTAAATATGTTGCTATTAGTTTTGCCAATACAGCAGTTTAAAACACTATTAAAGAGAGGCTGATAAAAAAAGCCTACTATACTGTTGAGGATTATTTAGACGATAAGAATGCGTGGATATAGCTACTGTCCGACTATGTACAAAATAGTAATGACTTTATGTAACTAGTTATAAGTATTAGGTATGTTGAAAAGAGCAACCGCCGAGTTTCTTTCTTTCTTCTCTGGAACAGCTGTTCGAACCACCAGTAGAATTGACAATTTTAAAAAAAATCGTATTTGAATTAAGTACTGTGATTATATTATACCATCATGAAGCTTCGATGAGATTTATATTGCATTAACTAATTTTTCCAAATTTCATTAATCAAGGCATAAATCAATTAAATGCTATTAAATAAACTGACAATATTGAAAATTTCGCTCCACGACAAAATTGAAAAGCTTTGTGAATTTGTGTTTTTATCAGTTTATTCGATCAGAATCGTTGTGATTTTTTTATTTGACGTTAGTTAACATAACACATAAAATAAAGTGACATCGAAGTGTAGTATGCGTACTAATTTTCAAGGTCTCTTATATTCATTCACTGACATATAAAACAAATGATTTTCCTTATTCATATCTGCTGTGAATAAGTAGTAATATTTTAGGGAACTCCCTGAAAATACCAAATTAAATAAGTTTTAAGTGTTAAAAATTCTGTGGCTATCTTGTGTTATCTTTGTGTTGCACCAGTTAACTGGTTTTAATAAAACGTGAACGTTTATCTTGTTTTCAAGTGAATTCTTTGGTTTTGTTTGCAAACAGCTTCAGATCCAAATTTAAACAAAATACAAATAAGATAAAAATATATTTTATTACTTTTCTCAATGGAAAAATGTTTTCTAAATTAAATTTATTAATTGTATTGAAACTGAAAAGAAGGCTAAGCTACATAAATTTATGATTCCAGAGCGAGGAACCTTATTATATATGTACCATCCGATAGATGTCAGCTTGATAACTGATAGAAAAAGTAAAAGAAACAAATATTGTGCAGCATATTTCTAGCGAATGACATACCCATGGTGAGTATGTCATTCGCTAAGAAAATCTTAATCAATAAATTACATAAATCAACGCCCGCTATAAAGAAGCGGACTCTAAAAAAGTTTATGCTGTTTTAATCTTCTACTAGGTGGTAGGTATCAATAAACAAGTCAAGACCACTTCTTAAACAAAATTTATATTTTAAGCTTCTTCTTTTAAGATTATCGTTATGTATAATTGACACGTTCGGGAACTATGTAAAAGACATTTTATCAATAAGACCTTACAATTATTTTTTAATCGGTACGCTTAATTTCGTAAAAATTACACAATAGCTGTGTGGGATTCTGCGTGTAAAAAATATCTATTTGATAAAATATGATAAAGCGATGATAATGATAAAGCAAAGATTATCAAACCGAGAATACTAACAATAATTTCACGATTTTAAGTTCATTCTACGAGAGGTGATAGTGAGGACACCACTATATCTTCAGACTTTAAGTTTTGTGATGAAATTTGCTTCTCAATCTCGAATCAATTCAGCGGTAGTGTGACCATTCTTTTAAACTGGCCTTTATGAGGCCATCTTATATGGTTATATAATACTTATGCAGTATACTGCATACAGATAAATGTAGAAACTATGTGGATTTTTACAAAAACAGCAATGCAATTACCTACTGCCCGACAATTCTTGCTATACACACATAGAATTGTTGCTATGCATTCTACATCGTTTCTTATTCATTTTATAGGCAAATTAATTCGTGTAGAGGCATCCATATGGAAAATCTTTTGATTTTTTTTTTGAAGATAGCTATGAAAACGACTGTGACTTTATGAAGCGATTGTTTTTAATTAGCGCTCATAGAATAGAAATAAGCTCAACAATAGAACTGCATACGAAATTCATATCATATTGCTATTATAAGATGTTTTGTTTCTGTTATATTGTTATATGACTTGAGATGCAATACCAGTGTCAGTTCCTTGGTTTACTTTATCAAATTAAGATCAATACGTGTATATATAAGCTCGTTCAGATAATTTTCCTTGTAGTAAAATTCATACTGCAAGATGTGGACGTGCTTTTGCATATTGCTGGTGTCGGTTTGTGTGTATGGATCTGGATACAATGACCACAATAACGGTGAGTTAGCTGGTAAGTTTTCCTTGAATTTAACAACAAATTTTGATTTATATTATTAATATAATAAAATAGCATGTGTTATTATAAATGCAGTATGTATATCTCTCATTTTTCTTTAAGTATCGCTGATATATACCTGTTAAGAACGCAACACTTGTTATAATAATTTTATTTCTTTTTATTTTGTTTGTGTTTCTTTTGTGTTATAAATTGTTTTTGTATATTTCGTATTAAATGCAATTTATGCGCTTTTCGTCAAAAAAAATCATTCTAATGAGACCTGCGCACACTTTTAGCATTTTGACAATTCTGCTTTTGAGCAACTATCTAATCTAATTTTTTTTTATATACCAATAGTAACATTTCTTTGACATCAACCAGATATTTATATAGTAAATGTATAAAACTTCATTTACAGTTAATTCCAACAATCATTGTCTTGCAAATGTTCATTAAACGACAATTTCAGTGTTTATGAAATCTGGAACGGAAGTAGATTATCGATTTATAAAACAAAAATTAATGTTTTATCGATTACAATAACAAATATCTCAACTGTATGTATAGATTAGCAATATAAACATTCCAAGAACAGTCAGGTTCAAAGGCATTAGGAACAGTGCGGTCAAGGTGATGCTCGGAACTAAGATTGTGATAATAAACTTCAGTTACCAACAAACTTTACTATCACAATCTGAATTCTTATTATCACAATAAACAAGCTGTATTAATATGCAATAATAATCTTTATTGTAATATATAACTGACACTTTCTTCATATTTGATTGTGCTTAAGCCGCTGAGTTTTAAATCTACAATATAAATCTAATAAAACGTTTATTACTATAATTAGATTCACTATTTATTCCTTTCCCTATCACTTGAGAGGGAAAGTGTTGTATATATTTAAGTTGCTATTACGGCTAAGAGATTAAGTTCTATAAATTATTTTAAAATCTCTATTTAAAGTCCATATTTTTAAAAGTTGCCACGTGTGCTCCTTTTTTTTTCATCACTTGTGCTTAACTTATACACAAAAAAACGTTTACCATAATTCTACTCCAAATCCTACTCTAGTCATTTTTCAAAAAAGGTAAAACATTTACACATAGGTATATATAATTCACTACACATCTATTTATACAATTCATGAAGACTATTATAACAGTAAAAACCCCACAAAATTCATTTGTTGTTCGATTTCCAAAAAAAAACTCATAGCTTGCATCTAGATCGAAAATATTTTTTTCAGTTTTTTTTGAGTCGTGAATAACTACTGGTGTTGCAAGGTTATGCATTCATTACGGGACACCTGTACATATATGACACTATTATAGTATTATTACTGTCTCAACGTATTGAAATAGCCATCTCGTATAGGAAGACTCGTTGTCGGTAAATTCCCTGGAATATGGATAGCTGACCTCAGTTTGGATTCTAGCGTCACAAGGCAGTAAATTGGGAATCCCCTTGATATGCATATCTCCAGAAGATTATGGATAGAAACATCGACGAAATACATACCTATGTATTTCTTCACAGTCTTATAAAATATATATCTTGATATTAAATTGTTTATTTAATTAAATACAATCAATATATACAATTGTAAATGTATTTAACGTTGTATATTTAACATTTTTGATTTTAAAAAAAAGTTTTCTGTTGTATTTACTTCTGAAACGTCCAAAACATCGTTGGCTAGTATGCTATATAATACGTCGAGTGTCTTAGCAAAAAGAAAAATTATTTTTGAATATAGTAAAATAGATATGTAAGATAAAGGGTTCACTTATTCGAACCACAATAAACACTTTAGAAAATTATGACTTTTCTACAGAAAAACCTGAATATATGTTTAATATTTTTTATTGTTTGACAGTCAGGCAGCAGGTAAAATGGTAAATCGCTAAAAGCTATATCAAACTTATGGTCTCTTGGATAAAGCGTAGAGATTAGAGAAAATACTTTAAAACACTTTCAAATGCCTCGGAGATCTGGTATCATTTATTTTCATTAACTTTTTTTTATTTAGATGTTTATGGTATGTTTTCTTAAATAGAATCCCAACCAGTAGTTGTTTCGCCCTCGGGAGAATTTCGTGGTGGATATAATACAACGCGACGCGGCCGCAAAATCGAGACCTACCGCGGTATACATTATGCCGAACCACCTGTAGGCAATTTACGGTTTCAGGTAAGCTATTTTTAACAAAACTTTTGTATGACGTTTAAAGAAAATTAGTTAATCCCTATTAGATATTTCGGTCCAGTTCTAAAACTTCACCTGATTTGAGATGGGGCGATGTTTGCTATGTATGGAGTTTTCTTCGCTTCCACTGTTAGAAAGATGATTGGACCAACTTAACTTTGTCTTAACATTTATCTACAAATATTTTCTTATTTATCTATACAGCTATATATGCATACATATATCCTCCTGCCTTTATCCCACCTTTAGTGGGGTAGGTACAACATGTTATAAACATGTTGTCACATGATTTCGCTACGTATTTTACGCCCGGCCGCCTGACGTCAACTTACATTTATTTTACGACACATCGGTAGGAAAGGGGGTGGTCTATTCTACGCAACCTGATATAACATGGTAGGTCAACTTACCATGGTGGCTTTTTACGACACCTCGGTAAGAAATGAGCGTGGGATTACTACCCAGCCGGATACCACTCGGCGCACAGCTATATATGCATACCTCCGATTATTTCTATTCCAGCCTCCTAAGCCAGTTCTGACCTATAAGACCCCAGTAGATGCAAGTCAGGATGGACCGGCCTGTCCACAGCCTACGGATCCAGATTACTATGTTGATGAAGACTGTCTTACTATTAATGTCTACACCCCGCTTAAGGATGACAGGTACAATAAACTAATAGTTTTATTTTATAAAGCGTATAGGAAAATCAAAGATAATAATCTGACCATACACAATCTAGCAGCGCCGAAAAGTTATAAGAATTATGAAGTTGAAGTGAAGTTACGGCCTGTTATTATCCCACTGCTAGGTATAGGCGTCCTCTCTTCTTTTTTGAGGAGAAAGATTGACCTATCACGCTGCTCCAATGCGAATTATATAGATAACGCATATCCCCAGAATTCTCAAGAGATATGCAGGTTTTGTTTTACCGAAAAGCGTGTGATAAATCGCAATTACTAATTAGACGCATAAGTTTTAACAGATAAAGTCATTCCCCCTCAAAAGAGTCGCACATTCTCACCGCTGGGCTATCACAGCTTATAAGAATTATATGTTCTTATAAATCTCTTCTCGGAGCAAATTTCCGAACCAGTGGTAGAGACGGTGATCACAAAAAACTTTTTAAAATCTATTTGACTAATTAATTGTAAGGTCAAAATTACAATCAGTTTGATTCTTCGATTTGGGTGTTTTTATGTATTTAAAATGATATATCAATATATTTAGCAGTTCTCTGTCACACATAATACAAGTATTAAGTTACTTGCTTCGGGGACGGTTGACCTTGCATGTAATTATCGCGTACTCTATTTAAATTATATATTAAAAAATAGTATATTTTACGTTCGTGTTATTTAATTTGGGCAATAAACCGTTAGAAATGCAGTTTTTTTTAATCACTAAAACTTTACAATATAATAATGATCCATAGCCGTGTGGTATCCAGCTGAGTAGAACAGACCACCCTCATTTCTAAGCGCGGTTAAGTAGAATAGACCACCGTTTTTCTTACCTACGTTTCGTAAAATACGACTGTAAATAAGGTAAAATAGGTGAGTTGATGTCAGGCAGGCGGCCGATTGTAAAATACGTAGCCAAATCATGTGACATGTTTATGACATGTAGTGCCAACCCCACTAAGAGTAGGATAAGGGCAGGATGATGATGATGATTTATAATAATGATCCAGGTATGTGTAAGTTTATTAGGTATAAGCAAACAATAATAAAAACTTTGCCTTCAGGTCCAATCCTTTACCAGTGGTGTTCTACATTCACGCAGGAGGATATTACTCAGTGACAGGACGTAGCGACTTTGCCGGTCCCCATTACCTCCTTGATCGAGATATCGTACTAGTTACCATTAACTACAGGCTTGGCTCACTTGGTAACAACCTTTTTACTTAAAAAACAAAGCTTTTTTCCTTGCGCAAATGTACTGGTTTTTAAACAAACTGGGAATTCGGAGTGAATAGTTGTGTGGTGTCTATCATAAATATTTAAAATTATAAGCTTTGCGATTTTGTCTTGGAGTCAATCTCCTAATGATGCTTCGGTTGCGCGGCGAAACGATTGTAGAGTTAGCGTGTGTAAAGCTTGTCTATTATAGTAGCGGTGGTGGAGGTTTGTGCATGTGTTTTTACAAATCCTGCATGTATCGGGTATGAAAACGGATAGTCCGATAGTACTTTATTGTGTATTATAGGAAAATAATTTCATTATTACTTTTGTGTGTCTGTCATGTTGAGTTACAGAAAAACACGTCATATATTTCATTTATTGTAATGTAGCTGATTTAAGTACCTCGAGAAAGAACTAGAACCATTCAATACATATATGTTTTCACATAGATATCATAAATAATGTTAAACGATAATCATCATTCTTCTACCCTTGTCCCACTCTAATTGGGGTAGGTACGATACGCTTTCATCTTCCTTTATCTTCAATCATTCGTCAACTATGCTACTTTGTATGCATATCATTTCTCGCACAATCCATCCTTTTTTTGCTTCTCTATTCATATATCCATCCACATCAATATTTAGAACACCCTCGTCCTTATTACATGTCCTTACTAATCCTGTCTCACGCTTCTCAGCTTTTCTATAATAATAATGTTTAACAATATAAATATAATTTTTTTAACAGGTTTCCTTAGCACAGGTGATGAGTTGGCTCCAGGAAACAATGGTCTTAAAGATCAAGTAGTTGCATTGAAATGGGTACAACGTAATATTGCCGCTTTCGGAGGGGACCCAAATAGCGTAACAATTGCTGGATGCAGTGTAGGTTCCATGAGTGTGATGCTCCATATGGTCTCACCTATGTCTAAAGGTAATCTTCACTATTTTTAATTTAATCTATCGTGAGTAGTTTTTATAGTTTATGTATAGAAACTGGATATGCTCATGTCTTTTTCTCTCAGGTCAGCCCTAGTTTCGAGCCCATCCAGGGTTTACTCACGAACTCTTTATTCGGCGTTATCGCAGTGGAAACTGGTCCCATTCCCATCAGTTCAACGGCAACAACATTTTCCGAAGCAAGCAAGTTCTAAAGCATTGAAACTTAGACGCTGCTTGAATACGGATTGATAGGCTTTATATAGGAGTATGTCAAGAACTCCCTTAGCATATGCAGGTTCCATCACGATGCTTTTCTTCAACGTTAAAGGCGTGATAAAATGTAAATATCGTTTAGACATGTAGTTTTAATTAAAATACTCATTGGTTTTTGCCCAAGGTTTGAATTATGCCTCCTTGATAAATATCACGTATCTCCTCAATCGGATCAACTATTTAGTAAATCCATAGATATATTCAGGCCAGCAAAGTTTTTTATTAGTCTAAAACTGGTTCCTACATTTCTATTATTTTTTTAAACAGTGATGACAGACATTACAGAATATTTTTCCTTGTGTCATAATCTGACTGGCCCGTTGGCGCAGTGGGTAGTGACCCTGCCTTCAACTCCGCGAGTCGCGGGTTCGATTCCCGCCGAGGGCCAACATTTTCTATAAATGAATTTGTTGGCCTTTGAGCCTGGGTGTATATTTGTATTTAAGTATGTATTTAGAAATATATAAGTATATATTCACCAGTTGTCTGTCAACCATAACACAAGTATTAAGTTACTCACTTTGGGGACGGACGACCGTGTGTTAGTGTCCCATATATTTATTTATTTATTTATTTTAAAAAAAAACCAGATTCTTGACCTTATACATACAAGACACAGAACAAAAACTTACCTATCGATTATTTTTGGACTAATGTTTTTTCCTTATTGGTTACAATATAAAAATTCTTCTTGCTATTTCTTATGAACAGTTCGCATTTCATTATCATATTTCAATGCCGCAGGACTTTTTCATCGTGGCATCTCTATTAGTGGATCACCAATCTTCGCGTTCCCGTCACCGGATAACCTCTACAGCTTGGCAGAGAAGCAAGCACGACTATTAAACTGTGCTACGGATAATTCTAAAGTTATCGTTGATTGCCTAAAGACGAAATCTTGGCGGGAGCTGGGGGACTCACTCGATGGATTTTCTGTAAATGAAACTTTTTTCAAATTCGCAGCTTGCTTAATTAATTGGATCTTAGTCTCATAATGCTGCTTGGATTGATTGGCAGTCAATCCAACCAATAATTCAATAACTTAATATTCCTTTGCTATGTTGTGCGGTTAATTAATTAAAATTAATTCATTTTAATTAAATTATGTATGAAAGTTTTGAGAAAGAATTAAAAATACACATTCCCTAAAAATCGAATACAGTCCAATTTGAGCCATATTAAGTAATAATCTTACTTTAAATTCATATTTCAGGAATTTGCATATGATCCTATTATGATTTGGTGGCCTGTAGTGGAGAAAGATTTTGGTCAGGAGAGATTTTTAACAATTGATCCACTTGATGCTATCCGCGATGGAAAAATGCATGCCGTTCCGTTTATTATCAGTCAAACACAAGATGAATTCTTTTGGAAGGCCTTCAGTAAGTTTACCCAGTCTTTACTTGGGTTACCAACGGTTTTCAGTTAAAAATAATGTTTATTTTTGTTTTAATAAACAAAATATAATATAACATTTTAAACAAAATAGTGAAGTAGTTTGTTTAAAATTCTTGTGTAAACTTTTGCCTCTTTGTGTCACTGTTTGCATATGTATATAATAATTACAGTAGTTAAGTTTCAAATGAGCAAGAAATTGATTTATTTTATGTATTATTTTGATGTTACTAATTTCAATAATTAAATTCCAGCAATATTAGGAAACCAAACACTCACGGACCAAATGAACGCAGAATGGGATAAGATAGCACCGATCTCTTTTATAATGCCACGGGAAAATTCATTGCACGCTACCCAAAAACTTTTCTCTACTTATCTACACAATAAACCACTACAGAATGACACCGAGAGCGCGAAGAATCTTGGCTTATTGTATCAGGATGGTGTGGAAAGTTTCCCAGTTCACAGGTAAAGATTTCAGTCGAATATCCTTGGTGCCGTAAAGAATACAAAACTACGAAATACTAAGAAATCTTCTTTCACTTATGCGTAAAAACCTTTAATCTTTTTCCCCCTTCCCTCCCTTCCCTTTACCTAATATTATTATTTTGTATCCCTTCTTCTATACCATATCATTTTTCTCGTTATACGCTCAAATCTACTGTACTTCCCTTCTACATAACTTACTCTTAACTTCCCTTCATTTTGATAGACCTAGGTCCTAGGGACCTAGGACTTTAAGATGCAAATTGGTAAGGTCCAATTCGTACGCTACGGTAAGAACGAAACAACTAAGAACTTGTGTCTCCTAATACAAATATGCATAACTATCACGTAGAATTTGTGTGGGCTATTATTAAGATATTTTAAACTTTACTATGACTTTTTTGCTGTTGAATTCAGTTGCACCTGATCACCTACACCTATTTTATTCGTTCATGCGATAAAACTAATAGGCCATACACGAGACTGGCATTTGCCGGATCTACATTTCTTATGGATCGTTTTGGTAGTTCACAATATCACAGGTTTTGCTTACACTCATGAATATATGATGATGAATATTTATCTCGTTACACGGTTACACAATGGATAGAGCGGATCCATCTTATATTAAAATTTTATTTCAACCAAGACAGTCTCAAGGGATAAAGAGGTTTTCTCACGATGTTTTACTTCACCAAAAAGCACGTGATAAATATCGCTTTCAAATTCACACATAAGTTTTTAAAGTAAACTATTGGTCTACCTGAGGTTAATAAACCCCTGGATTCTTCTCAAGTTCTCATCGGTCAGTATTAATATAAGTATAGCATAGTATACACAAATTTATTTTTTTAAGGATGGCCAATTTAATGTGTCGTCACTCACCTCATCCTGTATGGTACTATGAGTTCAGCTATATCGGCACAACCAGTCACTACGTTAACCCTGTTACTAAAAAACCTACTGGTAAGATCATCAAGTATTTCTACTATAATAATGTAAGAATAAAGGAGATAAAATATTTAAAGCAGAAACCAAATATAGACTAGTTTAGACTAGCTATAATGGAATATTAGACTTTATAGAGACTCTTGAATAAAGTGGGATAACATAACCAAAACAAATTTAAGTTGCTGGGAAAAAGCAGGTCTTGTAGAAATACATAACAAGTAATCAGTACATGAGAAAATAAAAATAAAGTAAGAGATATTGTACACCAATAACCGATTGTAATCTGTGTGCTAAGTGTTGTTATAGTGAAATATTCTAGAAAAAAAAATAAGGCCAAAAGAGACTTAAACAAGTTTAAAGCAACTCTTTAGAACCGCCTGATATTGACTATAATTTCAATTTCGCATTATAATAACTGGTTTTTTTATTATATAATTTCTCCATCATGTTTTGATATGTGACCACTCATTATTTTAAAATTAACGCAAATTTAATATATAATTTGTATTCATATTAGATTATTTTGAAATTTTCAGTTTTAAAACATTTCGATCACATAATTTGCGGATCACTTAAGAGAATTAAGGCTGCCAGGTTTCAAATAAATGGCAACAATTATAACGTTGAGCGATGCTATTTTTTTTAGGTGCCGCTCACCATGACGATCTTATTTATTTATTTTTCTTGGAAAACTTCCCTGCCATCACCACTGAGGGACGCAATGCGGTGCTAGTGGACAGGATGACTGCGATTTGGTACAATTTTGCTAGATATGGGTAAGTATTTCATCATCATCATCCTCCTGCCCTTATCCCACTCTAAGTGGGGTGGGCTCAACATGTTATACACATGTCACATGATTTGGCTACTTATTTACGACCGGCCGCCTGCCTGACGTCAACTTACCTTAGTCGTATTTTACGATGTGCGCGTGCGTGCTTGCGGGCATGCGTACGTACGTGCGAGCGTGCGTGCGTGCGTGCATTCGTATGTGCGTGCGTGCATTCGTGTGTGTGTGTGTGTGTATGATATTACTTTTTTAATTATAGGTATTTATAATTCATAAAATAACTTTCAATTTTGTTTGTAACGGTAATTTGAATTTTTTACACGCAAGTAACACTAAGTGTAAAAATCATTGCAGTCAAAATTAATACCACATACGTTTCTTAAAATTGCACCTTTCTTCTATCCTAAGGCATTTTTATTCATGTAACATTATTCCAGTGACCCAAATCCACGTGGCGACCTTCCCGAGCTATCGGGGCTACAATGGCCGGCAATGAAACCTGACGACCGCAAATATCTGCGTATAGCTGACGATCTCACCGTGCATAAAAACTTAAAAGAGGATCGAATTAAAATTTGGGAAGAACTTTATCCAATCACATACTAATTCGATGAATAAATTGTATTTTTACTGTCTGCTTTTCTAATAAAAACATTTAAATTTGGAATTTAAATTTTACTTACAAAATCTGTATTAAATTTTAAGCAAACATTTTGTTTATTATTTATTATAATCTCACATTGAAACAGTTATTATGTTGTATTACAAAGACCTAAGGATATTTAAATTTATGAATATTTTTATAAAAATATGTATATAAAAGTAACGAGCTGCAATAATCATGTCAAAGAAATTAGATTTATCAGCATTTAACCTGAGACAAAAATGACATCACAATACGGCGTAGCCATAATATCTTTGGTTTATAAACATAAACTTTATCACATAGAACTTAAAGTGCAAATTAGTAAAGAAAGATCGTGTTTTAAAAATATCCATGACCTTGCGCATGCGTCAAATATAATTCATTATTCCACCCTTATGTTACCTAGTGATTGCATTATACATGTATCGATAGTTTTTCAAATCGGTAGCTAATATAATAATAAAACTTTTTTCAACAAATTGTATTTTAATACATTTAAATAAATAAAACACAAAAAGTATTATAAATAAAATAAAAAAAAAAAAAATTCAGTCGAAAGTAAGTATATATAATGACCTTAAAATTAATTCTTTATTTAACTTTAACTTCCTCCCGCCGTGTGGTATCCGGCTGAATAGAATAGTACCACCCTCATTTCTTGCCAAGTTGTCGTAAAAGGCGACTAAGGTAAGTCGAACCGCTGTGTGGCATCCGGCTGAGTAGAATAGACCAACCTCATTTCTTACCGAGGTGACGTAAAAGGCGAGTAAGGTAGTTGACCCACCGTGTGGTATCCGGTTTAGTAGAATAGACCACCCTCTTTCTTACCGAGGTGTCGTAAAATACGACTAAGGTAATTTGACGTCAGGCAGGCGGCCGGTCGTAAAAACGTAGCCAAATCATGTGACAGCATGTTTATAACATGTTAGGCCGACCCCACTTAGAGTGGCATAAGGGCAGGAGGATGATGATTTAACTTTAACTTACTCACTCTACTTGAATATGATTTGTGTAATTTAAAAAGGTAGTAAAATTTGGTACCTTATAATGGATAAAAATGCGGTACGTCGTCCAGTCGCATCACTATGTTCCCTTTCCAAGTTTCCACAGTCCACTGGACAATCAGTCGATCTCGCGCGCGCGCCATACCAGTGTTTGTATTACGCTAGAGACGAACTAAATTTTAACTATCACTACTATATTTATATTTGTAATTAGGCTACTATGAGTGCCTTACGGAAGTAACAATTTTTTATTGTCAATGCTATTATTAAACGTTTTTCTGAGTTACAGAACATAGAGATATTGGAACGTAACTTGATTTGATTAAGTATATAACGATATCGACTATAAAATAACGTTATCTTATCAGGTGATCGGGTAACGCATTTCATTCAAACTGGCGTGTAGCAATTTAAGAAGAGAGCCGGATATAGGAGGTGATTTTTTTCTCGTATGTTATGTTTGTGCCTGATATATATCTACATTCTTTATCGACATTCGTTTTTCGATCAACAAAATCATCAGATGATTAGGAGAGTATATGTAGGTAGGAGTACCGATTTAGAATCATCATCCTCCTGCCCTTATCTCACTCTAAGTGGAGTAGGCACAACATGTTACAAACATGTTGCAACATGATTTGGCGTATTCCACGACCGGCCGCCTGCCTGACGTTAGCTTACCTTAGTCGTATTTTACGACACCTCGATAAGAAATAGGGTGGTCTATTCTACTCAACCGGATACCTGACGGAGGGTCAACTTATCTTAGTCGCCCTTTACGACACCTCGGTAAGAAATGAGGTGGGTCTGTTCTATTTAGCTCGATACCACACGGCTATTGTTTATATTCTAAACGTAATTTCAGAAGATGGATGTGCTGCATCACAGATGTGGCGCAATGCTTGTAGCACATTGGTCTGTCCGGGTGCGGATGAAGCGTGGCAGAAAATTGTCGATACCTCTTCGCCCGACTCTACGTGGCATTCGTTGAGGAACTGTGTTGCTTATCAGGTAACGTTTTTCTAATAAAAGTTTCGTTCAGAAATCTTTTGGTGGCAAGATAATAAGTAGCGTACATTTTTTTTATTATTATAAATTTATTTCTTTTTTAAATACACACGGTTGTCCATCCCCAAAGTAAGTAACTTATTATGTCTTGTGTTATGGGTGAGAGACAACTGGTGAATATAAACTTATATAATTTTTAAATAGTTATACACTTAAATATAAATATACACCCAGACTCGAAGACCAACAAATTCATCATATAGAAAATGTTGGCCCTCGGCGGAAATAGAACCCGCGACCCGAGGAGCTTAAGGCAGGGTCACTACCCACTGCGCCAACGGGCCAGTCAATTAATCCATTATTGTCTGAACAATTTGATTCGTAGCGAAATTAATGTTTTTGGATGAATGACACCTTTATTACTTAAATGAGTTAATCTTGTATATATATTTTTTTCTAAATTTTGGAAACGGCTCCAATGATTTTCATGAAATTCAGTATGTAGAGGGTTTTTTTTGGGAAATCTATCTACCTAGGTAAGAAAAAAATGTTGTTTTATCTCCGTTTCCGGGCATGAAAAAACTGCTATAATATTTTGAGAAAGCAAAAGATAATTTCGCGTTATTGATTTGTTTTTTTTTTAATATTTTTATTTGCATTTTATTTGTTTATTAAAAAAAATTACTGAGCAAGTCTCGGTCACCCAGGTACTATTGTATAACAACCACAAGTAAATTTCCAAATCGAAAAAAGGAAAATGATGATTTCTAATTGCATTACAGGCAAGCATATGGCAAAAATTACTTACTGAAGGTATTCAAGACCCCGTGCATCCCGCTGCATTCAAGTTAGCGATTGTGCTTCGTCATACGCCACACGAACTTACTGTGACACTTCTGGCTGACTTGTTGCATTTACACCCTCAATGTGTAAGTTGTTTTCTTTATGTTAAATACATATAACAGCGCGTGACTTGGCGAGATCCCGCCATGTAGTATCACCCTCGTTATGATCGAGGTGCCGTAAAATACGACGAAGGTAAGTTGACGTCAGGCAGGCGGTCGGTCGTAAAATACGTAGCCAAATCATGTTACAACATGTTTATAACATGTTATGACATGAACAGGATAAGATAAGTGGGATAAGGAGGATGAATGATGACTTGTGACGCAACCAGCTTCTCTCTAAAGCAATCCCAGGATATCCCGGATAATACCTGTTCCGGTATATATGTCTGGTCCTATCCTGGATATACCTTTCTTTACTAGATATTACAGATTGTTCCTTTCTACTTTACGCACATATATTTGTATTAAGATATAATTAGCATACACGCGAGCAATAAAATATTTTGATAAATCTAATAATGAGGAGTTGTTAGTTAAAGTAGCGGCCTGTTACTCTCCCACTGCTACGAATAGGCCTCTTCTCTCCGTTTTTGGGGAGAAGGATTGGAGCTAAGACCTACCACGCTGTTGCAATGCGGATTGGTAGGTTACACATATATCTCCAGAAATCTCTAGAGATAAGCAGGTTTCCTCACGATGTTTTCCTTCACCGAAAAGCGTGTGATAAATTGCAATTATCAATTAGACACAAGAGTTTTAACTCATTGGTGTCTGTCTCATGGGTGTCTGCCCATGGGTGTCTGCCCATGCGAACCCGTTACCTCCACGAAAGAGTCGCACGGAGTTGTCCAGCGCGCGATCGTGTGCGATTTGCGTGTTTAAATTCGCAACTCCGTATTCTGTCCATTAATTAACGGTATTACAGATATCAGGTATACAGATATATTAATGTGTATTTTTTAACAATTCAGTTTCAGAATTCTAAAGTGCGAAAGTAATAATAGAACTATTTTAATATAATCCGCTATTGAAATTAATAAACATTATATGTAACATCGCGGACTTTGGCACAATAATTCTCCCTTTCCTTTTTTAAATATTTTTATACAAAAATATATTTTAACAAATGATGATGTATATTTTTCAGCAAGACCTAAAAGCTTACATGCTAGCCTTATTAACAGACGACGATGATTGGTGTGGTAGCTGTGGAACTGATTCAAAAGTAGCAGGTAAGAAATTTTTACTATTACATACCCCATCACCTATATTTAAAAATTCAATATATTATTCTTCATAATGCTCACTTGCATTTAAAACCCACAAATAGTACAATAAAATTACCTAACTATCTAAAATACACCGTATTATATGACAATTACATATAAAGTTAGTGATTTTCCAAAAACTCATAATAGTCGATATAACTCAAAAGCATTGAGACGTTTTTAAAGCTAAAGTAGGTAGGTTTAACCTATTTTTATTTTGGAGCTATATTTATGGGACATCCTGTATTAGGTTGTCCCGAAAACACTGGCCACGTTATATAATTATTTTTTAAACAATGCATCACACCATGCATTATTTGACTTATTTAATAGTATGAGATATTTATTAAATTCATCAAACAGATCTATAATATTAAACAAGACGTGATAAACATGCTTTAAACTTTAATAATTAATTAATGCAGGGAACGGGGTGGGTGCAGCACCGCTTCGAGACCTACAACTTTTTGGTGACTGTGAGCTAGCAGTACTTGCATCTTCGCGAGAGGAATATGATGCACACGCCAAACTTGTTCGAGCTGAATATGAGACTCTTTCTAATAATAACTATGTGGACTTGCGAATTAAGGTATATCTTATAAACAAAATTCTCGTGACAGTAGTAGTTACCATACTCCTTCGAGACAATTTTTACGAAATTTTACATGCATATTCAGTAGGTCTGAGAATCATCTTCTATTTTTCATACCCCTAAGCGATAACGGTGTAAGAAGAAGTAGAGTTGTCCGACAACAAACTTTATTTTGGTTTCTTGTTAACACCAAATTATTCATTCTTGAAAGTTGTTAATTATAGTAGTAATGTTTTGAGAATTATAAATCTTTATTCATCATCATCTTCCTGCCCTTATCCCACTCTAAGTGGGGTCTGCACAACATGTTATAAACACGTTGTCACATGATTTGGCTAGGCATTTTAACCGTCCGCTTGCCTGATAACAACTTACCTTTGTCGTATTTTACCTCGGTTAGAAAGAGGGTGGTATATACTACTTCACCGGATACCTCACGGTGGGTCAACTTACCTTAGTCGTCTTTTACGATACCTCGGTAAGAAATGAGAGTGGTCTATTCTACTTAGCTGGACACCACACGGCGAGTCGATTTATCTCAGCCGCCTTTTTCGTCACCTCGGTAACCGTACGGCGTTATACATCTTTATTATAAGATTAATAAAATACAAGAATTTCACGCATTTCAGATTTTAAATCAACTTTCCCGAGTACCGAAAGTTTACCGAACGCCTGAGTTTGAGTGCTTCGAAGCAGCCGCGAGGGAAAACATCGAACGTGAGATTGGCAACCTGAGAGGACATAGAAACGAATAATATTTAGCGCATCGTATAATTAATTCTTTAATTTTATCTACGTAAATTGGAGTTTTACAGTCGCATCGTCTTGGATGAATAACATCCATATCCAATAAACTTTTTATTTTTTTCTCTGTTTTTAACTAGCCATTTGCAAGCACAGGTTCCGGGTTATACCGGAAAAATCTGTGAAAAATCTGCCAAAAATCTGTGTCATCTGTGGGTCGTCACCGCTCTATACTCTATGTATTCTCTACCACTGTTTATGTTGATGGTTGAGACACTCCACGCTGTACATGATATATGCAAGCATACTAGCAGTTCAGGTGTGATTTCCAACGTTTAAACACCTTGAGAGACACACTCATTGTTCATCAACTCTTGTAGTCGACACTACATGCTCGTAACATTAGTCCTTATTTTTATATTTTATATAAGTGACCTTATCTTGTATAGCTCTGTTCTAGCACTTAGTGATCCAGGGTTTTTGTGAACACTATAGAAACGACTAATAAAGTCTAGAATTATAGCATCACTGCTACCACGCACTGTCCGAGGTCAGGCGCTGAGGGGATTTTGTAAGAGATCTCGCGTATAATAAGCTGACTCTATTTAGCGTTTGACGTTCTATCTATACTTGGATTTTCTACTACTACTATTTAAACCTTATATCTCTATAAAACGTCCTTATTATTTGTGAGAATTAAGATTGTCCTTTTGATAATTGCTATATATTATTATTCTGATGACGCCAGTGGACAATGAAGTTAACAAAAAATCATTAAACTATTTGGTAAAGTTCTGCTTTGTTGAAATGGAATTAACTACTTCCACAATAAATAAATTAGATGAAACATAGAAATTGTCATAGTCTATGGGTAAACTCAACGGCACAGGTACAGAATTTTATTATATCATAAGGTCCCTTTCATTCCCATACCATTCCCTTACTTCAATTTATTACCCGGTACTACCAAGGTTTTAACCACCGTAAACTCCGACTTAAATTTAACTCCGAATCGTTTTTAAAAATAGAACCTGTACCTATTAATACAATAACCATAGATAAAAGCATTATGATAGAATGACTATTGAATAAATGACTAGGTTAGTGCAAAAAAGTTCCCTATTACTTTATATTTTTTGCGTACTATTAGCATCAACTAAATATATATATATATATATATATATATATATATATATATATATATATATATATATATATATATATATATATATATATATATATATATATATATATATATATATATATATATATATATATATATATATATATATAGTTGATGCAAAACATGATGAATATAGAAATTTAAATATATTTCAGGTTAATATGTAATAAAATAAGAGTATTTTTGAAACCAAAAGAAGTAATTATGTTTTTTTTTATGTATAATAATTATCCGAATTTAATTTTCAACTACGTTTTGTTACTTTTTCGTTAATATATTTCACAGATTAATATTTCAAGACTGTATTAATCGTAGTAATTAATAAATAATTGATTTCATATGCTAGAAAAGTTTCGGTTTTAGTATGAAAATATCAAATTAAAGGAACTTAACACGAGTAAAACTCAATGTATAAAATATAAATAAACGCCTTAACCTTATTTATGTTATTTTATTATATACAGCTATTTAAAACCACGTCATTTGCATAGTAATGTCTAATCCAAAGTTATTATACTTGGAGTAGAAACGAGCCTTAAATTGCCATATTACAATAAAGAAAAAGCAATTGAGATAAGAGTGATCTATATCTATCTGTCTCTCTTTTTTGTGTGATTCGACAAAGGTGAAGTATACGATTTCCATCTTCCTTATTATTTATTGTAGCACTGTCACTTACAGGCCTGCCTATAGATCTCCTACTCTAAGTACAATAACTCTATAGTCTAATCATACATAAAAAAGAGAGTCAGGGAAGGTAAGTCCTATTTGATTTTTTGTTTATTTTTGATGGACAGTGGACACATTATAGGCTGGTTTAGGGATGTGACTTGGAGGAGAAAAAATCATTAATCTAATATAATAACTAATCGTTTTTTAACCCTTGAAAAAATAGTAGATTTTTGAAAAATAGATTATTTCGGTTTTTTTTCTGACTATTTCAAAAGTTGTCTTTTTTAATATAAATACTTAATTACAATAAAGACTAATTAAAGTGGACAACTACCAAGAAATAATATCAGATGCGCTGTTTATGAAATTGGATGAAAATGTGTAGTTTGGCTAAAATGGTTTCATCCAACAATCTTAAAAATCAAGATAAAGAGTAAAAAAGAAAAAGGGATACCTAAAATAATGGATAAAAAAAAACGATTATTAAAAATCGATTATTTTTTCACATCGCCAGGCTGGTTACCTTTTCTAGTATAATAACTTTATGCTATTTATTTATATGTAATTTTATAAAATACCTTGATGAATATTGACTACTGGCAATGTAATGCAATGTACTATTTCTATCAGGGCGGTTTTACTACAGGCGCCAACACATGTTATCTCGCATCCCTCTTGCACATGTACGTATTTATGAATGAATCGTATGAAAATAGTCTCAGCTGTATCTCGCTCCACTCCTACATACATATTTTTACGCACTCATTCTCATTTTGACTGTCTATCATATAACAAGACAACAAGTTGATTTTATTAATGAATGGGCGGTGAATTAAATTTTTAAATTTCCCGTTCTAAAGTTTTAGTACTTTAATTTTTACTAAAATGTATAATTTTGTTTTAATTTAGTTAGCAAAATTCTTGAAACAAATATCACTAGAAGCAAATTAAATGTATCAAGTCTTATTTCACCAGTAGCTGTTGAGATATTTCTTAAAATGAGAAATATAACAACGAAGAAACGTGCAGTTATAAAACAATAAGAAGAGGATTTACTTAATCATTATATAAATGTAAGTGTTGAGTTTTAATGAATTTTGTGCATCTCAATAATAGTAAGAGCTTTCTTAAAATTTACATTCTCACATCTAAATATAATAACCTAACCTTGCATGGATAGCCTAAAACCTTTAACATGCAGTATAATTTTTATTTCATATTTGACTCATATTTGATTCATAGTGTCTTGTAGTGCAATAAATGATTAATAATGGAACATTAAAGTTAAAGTTTTTTAGAAGTTGTTCTAATTGATCTATCTTAGTTATGAATAATTTGGACATAACTTAAATGGTCTACTTAATATTTTTTTTTAGAAGTATTTTCAATTGAAGTTGTATACTTCATTGTATTATATTAGAACTTTAAAAATGATTGTCAAGTTTTTTATAATGAGACTCGGATGAAAAGGGAGTAAATAGCAAAAGAGAGCAAGTTTATTCTGTATAAAGCAATATAGGGTATATTGCTTTATATAACACTATTGTTGATTTTTAATTAAAAAGCAAAAGCAAAATTTAAATTTACGATTGATTAAACGATTGATTGATTAATTGCAGATTCAAGAATCCTCAGATCCAAGATTAAGAGTAATTTTTTATTTTAATATGATTCTCACATGATGTTATTTATAGTTATGATTTGAGATATCTTTACATTTACAGTGCTAATAAAAGATATAATAGTATGTGTAATGAATGAAAGAATAACAGCAATATTAAAAGACTGTTCTATAAAACTGAAAGTAAATATTTATGTAATTTATAAATCACTTAAAATGTGCAACTGTTTATATCTAACAGAAATTAAATAACAAACAATATTTCTCCTTCATACTTATGCAATAATAAAAAGCAATTTTTCTAAAAGTGAACCCATTTACTCTTTCTTAACAAATCAATACAAAATGACACAGACAACATTTTTTTTATATTATAGAACAACTATTCATATAGATTCAAATACAACCTTGTTCATAAGAGGTTCTATTTGAATAGTAACAATTTTTAATTTTTTTATTTTTTAAAAATTATTTTCAGAGATGGAATAGCACTAGACTAAGTGCAACTAAAGGAAGGTAACTAATACTCAAGTGAAGTCTGAATTTATGAAGCTAAGTTAGATTCCCGTAATTTCAGCCACAGATGTAAGCGTGCACTCAAACATCAGTAGCCAAAAGCGACTGGGAAAAGAATTAAGGTTTTACATGTATTGCAGGTGCCAAATACCGGCTCTTTGCCAACCGCAACACATTACCATTACAAAAAAAAAATGTAAAAATTAATGGATTGAATGAAATTAATGGATTAATTTTACAGGAGGGCAGTCCGATAGCTGGCCTCGTGACTCCACGAGCTACGCTGGTCTGGCCTCGCTGCTGCCAATGGAGACGTGCCGCTGCCCCTCACCCCAGGCCGGCCCGTCCGGCTATGCCGCAGTTGCTGTCGCTCCGCCGTCGCCTCGAGCGCTCGAACAGCGCCAGGCCGAACAGTAGCGTCAACCACCAGGACCTCTGTAATTTGAGAAAATGCATTTGAGGTAACTAATACTCAAGTGGAGTCTGAATTTATGAAGCTAAGTTAGATTCCCGTAATTTCAGCCACAGATGTAAGCGTGCACTCAAACATCAGTAGCCAAAAGCGACTGGGAAAAGAATTAAGGTTTTACATGTATTGCAGGTGCCAAATACCGGCTCTTTGCCAACCGCAACACATAACCATTACAAAAAAAAATGTAAAAATTAATGGATTGAATGAAATTAATGGATTAATTTTACAGGAGGGCAGTCCGACAGCTGGCCTCGTGACTCCACGAGCTACGCTGGTCTGGCCTCGCTGCTGCCAATGGAGACGTGCCGCCGCCCCTCACCCCAGGCCGGCCCGTCCGGCTATGCCGCAGCTGCTGTCGCTCCGCCGTCGCCTCGAGCGCTCGAACAGCGCCAGGCCGAACAGTAGCGTCAACCACCAGGACCTCTGTAATTTGAGAAAATGCATTTGAGGTAACTAATACTCAAGTGAAGTCTGAATTTATGAAGCTAAGTTAGATTCCCGTAATTTCAGCCACAGATGTAAGCGTGCACTCAAACATCAGTAGCCAAAAGCGACTGGGAAAAGAATTAAGGTTTTACATGTATTGCAGGTGCCAAATACCGGCTCTTTGCCAACCGCAACACATTACCATTACAAAAAAAAAATGTAAAAATTAATGGATTGAATGAAATTAATGGATTAATTTTACAGGAGGGCAGTCCGACAGCTGGCCTCGTGACTCCACGAGCTACGCTGGTCTGGCCTCGCTGCTGCCAATGGAGACGTGCCGCTGCCCCTCACCCCAGGCCGGCCCGTCCGGCTATGCCGCAGCTGCTGTCGCTCCGCCGTCGCCTCGAGCGCTCGAACAGCGCCAGGCCGAACAGTAGCGTCAACCACCAGGACCTCTGTAATTTGAGAAAATGCATTTGAGGTAACTAATACTCAAGTGAAGTCTGAATTTATGAAGCTAAGTTAGATTCCCGTAATTTCAGCCACAGATGTAAGCGTGCACTCAAACATCAGTAGCCAAAAGCGACTGGGAAAAGAATTAAGGTTTTACATGTATTGCAGGTGCCAAATACCGGCTCTTTGCCAACCGCAACACATAACCATTACAAAAAAAAAATGTAAAAATTAATGGATTGAATGAAATTAATGGATTAATTTTACAGGAGGGCAGTCCGACAGCTGGCCTCGTGACTCCACGAGCTACGCTGGTCTGGCCTCGCTGCTGCCAATGGAGACGTGCCGCCGCCCCTCACCCCAGGCCGGCCCGTCCGGCTATGCCGCAGCTGCTGTCGCTCCGCCGTCGCCTCGAGCGCTCGAACAGCGCCAGGCCGAACAGTAGCGTCAACCACCAGGACCTCTGTAATTTGAGAAAATGCATTTGAGGTAACTAATACTCAAGTGAAGTCTGAATTTATGAAGCTAAGTTAGATTCCCGTAATTTCAGCCACAGATGTAAGCGTGCACTCAAACATCAGTAGCCAAAAGCGACTGGGAAAAGAATTAAGGTTTTACATGTATTGCAGGTGCCAAATACCGGCTCTTTGCCAACCGCAACACATTACCATTACAAAAAAAAATGTAAAAATTAATGGATTGAATGAAATTAATGGATTAATTTTACAGGAGGGCAGTCCGACAGCTGGCCTCGTGACTCCACGAGCTACGTTGGTCTGGCCTCGCTGCTGCCAATGGAGACGTGCCGCTGCTCCTCACCCCAGGCCGGCCCGTCCGGCTATGCCGCAGCTGCTGTCGCTCCGCCGTCGCCTCGAGCGCTCGAACAGCGCCAGGCCGAACAGTAGCGTCAACCACCAGGACCTCTGTAATTTGAGAAAATGCATTTGAGGTAACTAATACTCAAGTGAAGTCTGAATTTATGAAGCTAAGTTAGATTCCCGTAATTTCAGCCACAGATGTAAGCGTGCACTCAAACATCAGTAGCCAAAAGCGACTGGGAAAAGAATTAAGGTTTTACATGTATTGCAGGTGCCAAATACCGGCTCTTTGCCAACCGCAACACATAACCATTACAAAAAAAAATGTAAAAATTAATGGATTGAATGAAATTAATGGATTAATTTTACAGGAGGGCAGTCCGACAACTGGCCTCGTGACTCCACGAGCTACGCTGGTCTGGCCTCGCTGCTGCCAATGGAGACGTGCCGCCGCCCCTCAGCCCAGGCCGGCCCGTCCGGCTATGCCGCAGCTGCTGTCGCTCCGCCGTCGCCTCGAGCGCTCGAACAGCGCCAGGCCGAACAGTAGCGTCAACCACCAGGACCTCTGTAATTTGAGAAAATGCATTTGAGGTAACTAATACTCAAGTGAAGTCTGAATTTATGAAGCTAAGTTAGATTCCCGTAATTTTAGCCACAGATGTAAGCGTGCACTCAAACATCAGTAGCCAAAAGCGACTGGGAAAAGAATTAAGGTTTTACATGTATTGCAGGTGCCAAATACCGGCTCTTTGCCAACCGCAACACATAACCATTACAAAAAAAAATGTAAAAATTAATGACGTACGAATTACCAAAACTGCGCAATTTCAGAAATCAGTACGACACAATGAGAAGAAAAAGCCCTGCAGCTTTTACAGGAGGGCAGTCAGACGCTGCTAGTCATTAAATATTAAAGATTACAATGTCTATATTTACCTAAGCTATGATTAAAACAGAGTAATTATGCAAAAGTAATAATAAAATTATTTTGCTATAATCGGCGATGAAGTAAAATAGAAAATGTATATAATGCTAAATGTAGAGTGGACAATTGGTTATCATACCTGATACATGCAGGATTCGTAAAAAACACATGCACAAACCTCCACCACCGCCACCACCATACACAAGCACTATATACATTCACTATCACAAACTCAACAACTCAAATGTTTGAATTTCAACAAACATTCTCGGATAAAATGTGAGTAGTTATCCAAAACTTAATAACAAATAAACTATACTTTTGCACTATTTAATACGAAGAAAATTGAAACGTACTGACTCACCTGAAACGTTCGTTATACGTAATATATAACTGTAATCACTTTTTACTTACGCAAAAATATATAAACCAACAAATGATTTTTAATTAAAATTAGACAATTCCATAAACTTCTTGTTAACGCACACTATATACAATAACACGATATAATAGGAATACCACAATTCCCGTTCCGAGATGCACTTCTCTTGAATGACGAACAAGGACTGAATGTCACTGAAACGTTTTATCGGTATATATAGTAAGACTCCACCGGAAACAATAACGGCACAGTGTTGCCCCTATTTAATCAAAAAGGGCGCGATTAGGGTTGCCACCTTTTTTTTGAAGAAAAATACTATTTTTCTTTTTAAATCAAAAAAATATAGTACTTTTAGGAAATTCAGGAAAAAAAATAGGACACATCTATTTTCAATCATTATTTATTTTTCCATGATTATTTTTTATTACTTTTCGCTGGATAATGACACGGAGTTAGAGCTACTAACTAACTAAGCCCCGTAAATACATGAATGAGTTTCGTTCCTACATTCCCTATGCAGGGCTGCGGGTGCGTTCCATTCACAGTTAATTAAAAAAAGCACGACAATTGCAATTAGCGATAAAAATATAGTATTTTTCGTGCTATATTCTTTTTCTATAATATATAGTACTATTTAAGCTAGTGTTTTTCAATTTATATATACATTTATTAAAGCAGGGACCTCGAAGCATATAGCATTATAGTATATCCTTAGTGTTTTTATTGAACTGTAATAATATTGGGAAGTTTTATTTTTTAATTTTAAAATATAAGTAAAAATAAAACTAAAATAATAAAAATAAAACTTTTCCTTCTATAGTAATATTTATTGTGTATGCTTTATTGAAGTGTTGTATATCATATGTCATACCCAATATCAGTTATATTCTATGTTTTAGGTGGTTATTTCTGAATAGTTTTTATTCTTTCTGCGACAGACAATATGGATTACAGACATACTTTAATTATTTAACAGAAAGTTATTTGTTCAAGATACTTTAACATACTATCCCATTTAGTTATGCACATTTCAACTAGATTTTTTGTCTGAGTAACTGTGTCTGGTCAAGGCACTGCTACTGTTGTTGCAATGAATTCATTAATATCTGATACAATGGCTGATATTCTTCAAGTGAGTTAAAATGTTTCAAATATAAATCATTTTTGTTTGTAAACACAAAAATTGGCATGTGTATGTTTAAAGTAACGGCCTGTTATCCACCCCAGCAGTGGGAACCATAAGCTTCCTCTATCCGTTTTTTGGAGAGAAGTATTGTAGCAAAGACCTACCATCGCGTTGCTCCAATGCGGATTGGTAGGTTACGCATATCCCTAGAATTCGCTAGAAGTATGCGGATTTCCTTACCATATTTTCCTTCACCGAAAAGCGTGTCATAAATTGCAATTGTCAATTAGACATGTGCCTGCGCGGGGTATAAACCCATGATCGTCTTTACAGAGTCGAACGGCCTCACCGCTGAGCTATCCATAGCTTGTTCCATATTTATTAAAATGTATTTGCAATAATTTTCAGATGAACCTGGTCATAGCCAAAGAGAGTACTCATTGGGATGACGTCTAAGGGCTATATGCTGTTGATGCTTTATGGGATGAAGCACATGATTAGGTCAATTGATTTGACTAGATAAAGGCAAGTAAATATTTGATGTAAAGTATGTCAGTCTGTCCATTTCACTTTCTATTAAAACTGAAGCTTATATGTCTAATGGGCTAACTGCCTAATCCGTTTGAGATATAACAAAAAATGTTTGGTACAATTTTTCCTCTATTATAGTGATGCAAAAAAGTGATGATCATTGGAACTTTGTCACATACAATACAGTATTTGGAAAGCATAATATTTTTAGCCTGGTACTGCTAACAGTACAAAATCAAAGATATTTAACATAACACAAAGATTGTCACAGATACCCCTTATATTTTATTATTAAAAAAACAAAATTTATAATTATAGTCTCTATTCTATACTTAAAATATAACTGTAGACAAAGTTATAGACACGAAAAAAATATTTTCCAGACACTATTTAAGACCAGTAGAAGCTAAAAATATATTTTTAAAATTTAAAATCTCTGTTATTTGTCAATGCATCATTCTCCTACCCTTATCCCACTCTAAATGGGTTAGGCACAACATGTTTTAAACATGTTATCACATGATTTGGTATCTTACGACCGGTCGCCTGCCCGACGTCAACTTACCTTAATCGGTTTTCGCGACACCTCGGTAAGAAATGAGGGTGGTCTATTCTACTCAGGGGATATCAATGCCAAGATTGTCTGTAAGACCACCTTTGCAAACTAATGTTCTATCTATACATTATTAAAGAATAACTTATTTATTACAGGTTAAATATGCTGCGAACTCTTCCGCCGGGAAGTGTCCACGAGCCCGATGATGCAGATGAACATATATGAAGAGCTTCAGTCGAATCATAATTATTTAGCCTCATTTATTGACATTAGTAATAACATTTTCACAGCGCGAATGCTTTTATTCACTAACAATTTATTTTGCCGCCTGAACCATTCGGAATTTTGGAATAAGACTGTAAAAGTCCGCTTCAATGCTAGAGGACTCAAGAGAAGGTTGTGTCTTCAAAATAGTATTCTTATTAGTATAATTGACAAACATTATGAAGTTTGAAACTTCTTAACTAGGACCCAATGGATTTTTTCTCAAATCCGTGGATAAGGGGGCTCTAGCACACTAGAACGGATCATAATTTGGTTTCATTGTTTAAAACATGATTGGTTAATATTATTGTTTGATAGTTATAGTACCTTGTATTCCATCAGAAATATTTTCCAGACCCAAGCCATATCATATTACCGGTTCAGTATATTGATATATCGGTCATGTGCAGCAATAGTGGTACAACTCAAAAACTTATATTTTGAGATGAATGGGTTTAAAATTTTCATTACTCAGGAAAATGAATAACAATTGCTTAGTTGCTAGTTTAATTGTTAGTTTGCTTAAACGACGGGCTTATAATGAAATATGAGTTCTGCCTGTATTGCTGCTAAAAATTGTGTATTTTAACATTAACACCATTTATTCCTATTCAAAACACGTGTTTTTACTTGTGTAGCAAAACTAAAAACCTGCGCAATCCTGGGAGTAATATATTTTCAAAACAGGATTATTTAAATTGTGAAATTTTTATAATTACGCTATTGTCTAATAAAACTGAAAGATTTGATCTAGTTAAAATTATATTATCCATCACAAAAACTTATATCTTTGGAATGGCATTATATGGCATGTAAAGTGTTAATTAGTCAAAAATGTATATAACTTAAAAAACTATAATTCCTGGTTAACTTGCATTAATCATAAATATGATTTGTTAAAAGTTTTTTGCATAATCGTAATCATAATGCGAGTTAGACAACGGTGTATCAATTAAGGAGAATTCACAGTACTGCAGATACTTGGAAAACGATAATGGAAATGGAAAATTTTATCGCAAGTAAAGTTATAGAACTATGATACATGAGGCAAAAGTAACTAACTAATATTACTATTATTAACATTTAAAAATTGATTCAAAATTTTTATTATTTTACTATATATACTCCATAAGTATAGAAACATAACAAGATGTAAACAAACAAAACCATGTGATTCAGGAGTGACAAATATGTCATAACAATAATATAATTAACAAATGAAAAAATTGGGATTCAACTGCAGTTGTCAAAAGAATATCTCTAATATTTATAAATGTAATTTTCATAAATTGATTGGTATTTTCTAAAATTAAATATTTATACCTTTAGTATAGCAAAACAGCAATATATAATTTAATAAAATTCAGCAGATACAAATTAGCCAAGTAAACTACCTAAAATGGTAATTGGATTAACCAACGCAACATAATATCAATATTCTACGAGCTTCATTCTGTGATACTAAAATGTGTAGTAATTTAGTGTATTTAATATTATCCATCGTTTTCTTTAAAAATTTTATAATTCTTATTTATTGTTTCAAAGCTTGTAAAAATTATTGATACCAATCACGCCATAATAAAGTGGTGCGAATACTATCAATAATTTTAAATTCTTTAAAAGAATTAAAAATTATATTAAATGTTAGTATAATGTGTTGTAATAAAAAAGGTACTTTATAGTAGGCAGATAATGCCTACTATAAACTACCTGTTTTGACATGTTTACATTTAATTAAATACTTAACCCATGGAGTATAGTTCCTCATGATGTTTTCTTTCATCGAAAAGCTTGGTATCAATTGGCACATTAATTATGGCAAAATTTCACAATTTAATTCTTACTTTATATGTATAAATCCGAAGTGTTAACTGGTTTGATGGAAAATATTATACTTAGAGATAAAAACCACTAATATTCTATAAAAATACTACCAATATATCTAAAAAAGACTAATATTTATAATTTACCATCAAGTATACTCCTTTTAAGTATAATGTTTTTTCCTAAATACTAAAACGGTAAAAACGAAAGCATCTATTGTTTCAAATACTAATCTTGTAAATTTGTTTTCGAGTGAATACTTATAATTAATTATATTTAATAATAATATATAATAATTTAAATTACAATTCCTATATTTTCAAGATACATGATCGCCGATTCTGTTTCCTATTTAAAAATAGTAATCATTTTTGAAGTTGCACTTTTAGCGTGTTTAGGAAAAAACTTTTTTTTTAAGAAGCATGCACATAGAAATGTGAAACGGCTGTTGAATATAAATTTTTTTATTACAGTAAAAGTCTATTAAAGAATTTCCTTAAATATTTTGTTTTATTAAAATCTAAAAATCATTATTAATATGTTACAGGAAAACCGGATATCCAAATAATCGGTAAGAGTAAAATGCGAATCGATAAAACTTTGACATCACTAGTTACGGTTTTAGCGCACCAAGTACATCACTAATTTTACTACGATTTTACGTCATACGTTATATATATTACTACTCCATATGTGAGAAAGAGTCAGAGCTGAGACTAAATCCGTTTTTATGAATGAAACGGGTGAGAGGCAGATAGTTTTTTATGAATGAGAATGTAAGTAGCTATAGTGCTACTCTGCACCCCCCATACCACCGAAAATAGGCTCGCGCCAATGTATGAATCTCAACCATCTATTTTATAGTTAATAATCTATGATTTCTATTTTCTATGATAGGATTTGGAAGTTATTTAATTTTGTTGGCAATACTGGCTTTTATCTGAAAAAGTAAAGAAAAGCAATATGGCGTTTGATCTTTTCTTACTTTGTTCAAATTAACATAAAGTTATGTTCGATTGATTTTCGTGTTACAAATCTAAGATTTCCTTCTTAAATAAGGCAATATATATATTTTTAGGAATTACTGGGTACAGGATAGTTTCCACAGGTAAAAATTGCGCAGAGAGAAAGGTTTGACATCATTACCGATAGTCATAAGGGTCGTCGAATCATGGGATCATCGCTAAAGGATTGTGAGTACTTTTGTTTTATTATGTACGATGTTCGCAGGCCATTACCATGTCATGGCGAGGACGGGAAGATCGTCCTTCCCGCTGGGGTGAAAACCGAACGCGTTCGCCCGTGTGGGAAGATCGTCGGAGCGCCAGTGCTGAACGGACTAGACAATCATCACCGCGCGATCGGAGAGATCGTGATCGTCGCGAGCGCCACGATCGATATGATCGTGACCGGGAGCGTCGTGATCGTGATAGGGAACGTGACCGAGAAGGGCGAGAAGGTGAACGTCGCCGCGATCGGTATGACAAAACGCGTGAGCGAGAACGTGATAGGCGACGGTCACCACGTCGTTTTGACGACAAGGATATTCCAGCACCACCTTCTCCGCCTCAGATTAGTGGAGATTTTGAAAGGAATTGTGATTCTCAGTCCAGTAGTCGCTCAGGCAGTCGAGAACGACAAGATGGTAACGTAGATAGCTTTGATAGTAAATATGACAGAGAAAAGCATGACGAAAATCAATCTGTGAATGCATCACCTGGAGATTGGTTCTGTAAGTGTGGTTCATACAATTTTAAGCGACGACAAGTATGCTATAGACGTAACTGTCAAGGCAAAAGAATTGAGGGTGTTGTGTATGGGGGTGATTCAGAAAGAGTCACTACTGATTCTATTTCTGGAATAACAAAACGGCTATTATTTAGGAGGCTTGATGCTCTTACGACAGAAGAAAAAATTTTAGAAGCTGTTAAAGATAGATGTTCAAAATCGGTCCTAGATTCTATTGCTGGTATAACTATAGGTCGTGAGACATTAACAGGTGCATCAAAGTGTCTTGCTTATATCAATTTTAATTCTATTGCTGATTCAACAGCGGCACACTCTGAGCTAATATCCCTAAATCCACCTTTAAAAATAGATGCCAGAGAAGTTTTAATTACTTTTTACAATGAACCACAAAAGATACAAAAACCTGTAAACTCAAATTCAACCGATTATTCTGCATATTATTCTCAAATGACTAATTATGGGTCAACTCAAGCCTTGTCTGAAGCTGACAGAGTAAATGCTGCTGCTGCAGTTGCACAGTCTGCAATATCAGCTGCACAAGCTCGTAACATGACTTGGACACCAGTTTCTGTGCCTGTTTTTGTTTCCTCCTCAGCACAAGTTGCTTCAGTTGCGAATATGCCAACTGGTGATGGCAAAACAAAATATAGTGCGCCAGATGTAAGAACATTCATGTATGATGAGACCTCAGGTTACTATTATGATCCAGCAACAGGGTTATATTATGATGGCAATACACAATACTTTTATAACAGTCAGACTAATCAATATATGTACTGGGATGCAAATAGTTCAACCTATATAGCTGCATCACAAACACAAAGTAATGCAGATCAGCCAAAGTTACAAAATCCTCCTCAACCTAGTGTAGATAATACAATTATGAAAGAACCTGAAGAAAAGAAAAAAAGAGAAAAAGATGATAAAGTTAAGGTTGCTAAAAAAATAGCTAAAGATATGGAAAGATGGGCCCGTACTCTAAACCAAAAGAAAGAAAATGCCAAGAGTAACATTGTGATGGAACAACCTTTAGATACAGGTACTAGTAAAGGATCTGCAGATATTGGTTTCTCTGTACTTGGAGCTGGGCCTTCACTAAATTTGGTAAGAGAACTGTCACCCCCACCAGTATCAACTGATGACTTTCTGATGAAAAAGACTGAAATAGGTGTATTTGAAAGTGATGATGGTATTATAGACTGGTCAAAACTTACATGTTTGATTTGTAAACGTAAATTTCCTTCAATGGAAGTGTTATCTAAACATAAAACATTGTCAGATTTGCATAAGCAAAATTTATTAGAATTTCGTAAAAGAAATGATCTTTTGCCTCAAACAAATGGCTATAGGGATAGGGCAGCAGAAAGACGTTTGAAATTTGGTGAAGATGAACCTCCACCAATTAGAAAACGCTATGAACCACCAGAGATGCATGCATCGATTTTGTCTGCTCCACCGCCATCAGTTGTTGATACAATAGGCGGCAAAATGTTACAAAAAATGGGTTGGTCAGAGGGTCGAGGCTTAGGAAAAGAGGAACAAGGGAGAATTGCACCTATTGAAGCTGAGCAGAGACCAAGTTTGGCTGGACTGGGACAAAAAAGAGGCATATATACTCCTACACCAGGCCTAACATATCGAGATACTGTTAAAAAACTGATGATTGCTAGATATAAAGAAGTGGTCGGGCAAGAAGAAGGAAATATATAGGTGGGTATTCCTTACTTTTTATTTTTGCTGACTTTTATTTGTTACAGGTTCTAAGGCTGTATAGATCAGTATTATGAAATATAGAATCAAGTTGAATCAAAATAAATGTAATTGGAAATTCATCCTTAAATGAGTCGTAGACAATTTAAAACATCTGGTGGTAAAGTATAATTTTTCTCACAACAAATTTATTTTTACAACTAGGTAATTAATACAAGGTTTCTTTTCTTTTAATATTTCTCAAATATATTTGTCTGTATGTGAAGTTCATTCTTATTATTTCAAGTTATTATTTATGTTACCTAAATAATAATATACAAAATAAACAAAAGGAGGGTGAAGTAACAATAATAATTATTAATACAAGCAGAGCAGAAAATCATGTATGTCATATGATGATAATACATGGCAAAATGGTATGGTTGGTCATTTCAAAGGTAACAGACGTAGTCTAATGGTTTGATTCTCTGTGTTACTATGATAGATGTGGCGCCACAAAGCAACACAGGGCCTGCGCTAATGATCTGCATGGCTTGGATTTGGTAAGTTTTATACTATGCTTTATCACTGTTCCATAACATTTTTTCCCCTACAGGTTCAGAACAGTAATATAATAAATATAAATACATCATCCTATCAAGACCACTGCTGAAATGAAGAAGCTACCTAAGCTAGTTTTTTTTTGCAGCTACACAATTTTTTTTTCAGAAGTTTGTTTTTTATTTACATATATTGAATCTATTTAAATTAAGATTGCAAGCTTCATTAAAATAATCTATATTTTGCACCTAATCTATATCACTAACAAAAATATGTAAATATTTATACATTTCATATAGTGATATAATCACGTTATTTATATAATAAAATAGATTGTAAATAATGTTGAAGCAGAAACAAGTTCTTAATTTTGACAATTATGTGACTTTGTAGATTAGAGGTGTAAAATTAAGATTTTTCTTACCTTATAATTGGAACATATAGAATATTGGGTTAAGTATTGTTTATTTATAAATATGTAATTGAAATTGTACCCAATTATTACTAATGGTCAAAATGGAATTACATATTTATTATTATTATTATTACTTAAAGTCATTTCAAATATGTATTCTTTAAATAAAATAAAAATACAAATTATTTTGAATTGAGGCAATATATATAAAAGTTTTCGGATTTTATTTAATGACTTTAATATAGTAAGTTTTACTATAACTGGCCAAACATCATGTAGAATGAGCAATAGATATTGAACATTGTTCACATCAATCACAGTCTGATCCTGCCTTTGTAAAATATTCTTCAATGAAGCAATTGTCCAATAAATATAAACTCGAGTGGTATGTCAAATGTTTGTGAAGAATATTTGTAATTGTATTTGTAAGAATATAATAGTTCCTTCTCCAACTCAAACCTGCGTTTCCAATTCTTCCCTCGTAGTGTTATATTTTAGCCTTTACCTAATTCAGCCCATCCAGCACTGAAGCATTCTACATTTTAAGGACATTTAGAGACTTGGACAAGTAATAGAACTGTGATACATCTGTGATATTCTGTGACATTGTGAAGAAAAGGTGAATGTGAACGTATTAGTTTTACTGTATTATTGATGTTTGTGACTGTTTATATTACAGAACCGGTTGGCTGCGAGACGCCGTGCCAAACAAAGTTAAAATATATATATTTAAGATAGTTTTTTGATATGTACATATCAGTTCAACGTTCTAGAATCGCATGTGTTTAGAAAAGTAGCCTCCTAATAAGGATTAGTTTGGGGCTGGTAATTAGATAGGTACACAAATAATTGTAGACAAGTTAAACATATAAAGAGATATAAAAAGATGAGACTTACATACATATAAGTAAAGTAGAACAATATTAATAATGCAACGAAAAATGTGCTGTCAATTAAACATAAAACAGCTGATAAAATAAACATTAAATTTTGAGGTATTGGCATAAGTTATACATTTTAATATCGTGTTTTTGTTCTATAAGTTTATATCTTTTAAATAATTATTTTCTATTTGCAATGTTTATGGTATTTATATTATAATGTCGCGTTATTCAGAAAGATGAATGTATTTTTAATTTTTTTCTTTTTTACTATTATTAAATAAAATTCAGACATTTTGTAAATAGTATCAAAATTTAGCTATATGGTAGGTATAGATATTTTTAGATTTTAAGTTTGTATTATTCATCTAATTATATTGTAAATTGTTGTTAATTGTTTCATTTATACATTACTTTCAGTATTTATGATATACCTAGGATTTTTAAACAATAATAGTATGATACATTCATGCTCATAAAAGACATGTCTATAGATAACTAGGTAATGGTATCTCATAGAAGGTATAAGATAATTTATTTAGTTTATGAAAACGATAAAACATTTTATAGGTAGACTATTATGTTAATGGACCCCCGGCCTACAAATTAACAAAGTCAATCTGATGAAATAATATATAACAAATGCAAATTTTATAGCTACTATTTGAGTGGTACATATTTGGCAACTGATACTTTTAATTTATAGAATTCGGTGATACTTTGCGGAGATCCACAATACAAATGCAATAAAAATATTACTTTGCTTTAGTCCGCAATAATTGTTATCACGGATTTTAATTACTTTCGGAACTAATATTATTATTTAGAAGAATTATCCTTGTTCATCTGTAAGATACTATAGACCTATATCATACGAGTTTGTCAACAAAACTCGTAAAAAAACTCTGTTAGTAGCCAATATCAACAAACAAAAACAAAATCTATCTTCGTCTCAGATACACATGAACTGAGTGGTGGGTCCAATCACATATTTGTATTATTCATTGTCAATGAAATCATCAGTGAGACCCATTAACTCGACATGCTGTTAAACCTATTTAACATGTGGGAAGTTTGAAAGTTGTGCCCATTATAGAAAAGAAGAGAAGTGCGAAATTAAGATTGTATGGACATATAAAGAGGAATGTCGATGAATATGCGACTATAAGTGATTGTTAGAATGCGTGAAGTATGACATACATATAAAAGGAGTAGCGCCAGAGTTGACAAATGATAGGAGAGAATGGAAGAGAAGAACTTTAGAGTGGGATAAGGACAGGCTAGAATTATGCTCTTAAAGTTATTTAATATCAGAATCAAACAATACAATATAAATAGCTTGTATACACTTTATAGTTGTTTCATAATAGATATGGTTTTCCAATGGGCATAAAAATTGTCTTGGTTTGTAAATATTTCAACTGCCTCTGTATGTTGAATAGCCGTAAGGACTGAGTAGTAGTGGAATGTGATGATTACTCTCTTCTTTCACGTTGAATACTATCTGCAAAAAATATAAAACAAGGTGAGTTGGTTTCATGCCACGGTAATATTTTTGTAAAAAAATAAATTTCTATATTATGGTGTCCATCACATTGCAGATTGAATCTTTGGTACACTTTATAGGGTAAAGTATACATAAAATTCTTAGGTCGTGCTTTAAATACATTTTTATGCTATTAATATAAGTATGTACGTACTATAATAAAAAGTATGCTCAAAATTCTTATTGCAGTTCTTGATCTCAATAACATTGAAAAATTAGTACCTAGTAATGGTATAAAAACAATTGAAATCAAATTATTTGCGAATTATTATTACATATTTATGAATCACAATAGAAAATTATTACATATTTATGAATCACAATAGAAGTAAAAATAGTTACTAAAGATTAAATGAAAACAATTACCTCTATATAGGGATATAACGTTTCCTGATTAGTTCTTTTGTAATAATCTTCTACGTGAAATTTTATCTTGTATCTTCCAGCCACCGTCAATATTTGAGGAAATGGTAAATGTATTCTTCCATCATTAGATGTTACTGTCGTGTTCCACTGAACCCAAGAATCGTCTCTATTCTTAAAAAATTCGACAAACACTCCTGCAACAGGCCTGCCAATAGAAATATCAAGAACGTGAGTCGATAAAACCGGCTGTGTCATCGTTCACAACGCGTGTTACAATTACAGCAGATGAATAGATATTGATATGAACTTGTAAAGGCGAAAGGCTAAATATATACGTTGTTAGGCTAGGCATACAATGTATATTTGTCACCAATAATCTATACTTATAATAAATCTGTAGAGAGGTCAATTCTGTAACTGGAATATATTTCCAAAATAACTATCAGGGGGTGATTAGGGATCGATACTGATGCCAAAAATGCAATCAGTAAAATTTTTGTCTGTCTGTCTGTCTGTCTGTATAACCGTTATAGAAACAAAAACTACTCGACGGATTTCAACGAAACTCGGTACAATTTTTTTTCATACTCCTGGGCTGGTTATAGTATACTTTTCATCACGCTACAATCAATAGGAGCAGAGCAGTGAAGGGAAATGTCGCGAAAACGGGAGAAGTTACTCCATTTTTTAAGCTTCCGTCGCGTGTGCAACCTTGATGGTTAAAGCTACACAGAAATCATCTATGACGGAAATGTTCTCCTTAAAATTATATAAAAAATATCCCTCGACAGCATATGTATATCTTTTATGGTTGACTCACAATAACACGTGTAACTCCCGATAGCTTAGCAGTTAGAAGCTTTCTGGTTATATTTGTCTACTCCTACGTTTATATCACTCTCAGTCATCCCTAAATAAAAAAGTGAATAGTATTAACCATTGTATAAAAAAAGAATCATTGAAATCGGTATAGAAACACCAAAGTTATACATGAAATACGCTTATAATAAGCCATCGCGCGTGAATGCTGAATCATCATGCTATAAAGATTATCACTACATAGTATAAAACAAAGTCACATTTTTTGTTTGTCCCTATATCCCTATGTATGCTTAAATCTTTAAAACTACGTAACAGAATTTGATGCGGTTTTTTTTAATAGATAGAGTGATTCAAGAGGAAGTTTTATATGTATAATAACATTCAATCTGGAGTAGAGAAATAATGTAATTTTTGACGTTTCTAATGTGATGTCGAACTTTTTTTCCGCTTACATTGCAAACGCAGGCTAAACCCTACGAGATTTATCAAAATGATGTACTAAGTATTTGTACACATTGAAAAGGTCTACAGAAAAGTCCGCGATGGTATATGTCTATCTCTTATGGATAACCCACAATAGCATTTTTTGTCATTTACTTTTTACGAAAAATAACGCCTTATTTTCGAAGCAATTTTTATACAATATAGCATTAATCCTTATCCAATTAAGTACCTTAAATACATTGTTGATTACATTAATATAGATCAATATGGCCGTTTACAGCATGTAATTTAAATGAACATTTTCGAAGATATCACAGATTTAAAATCCCGCGAGGAGGCCGTGCTTCGCCCTATAGCACTTCGAATTTAGCAGCGATCGGACGCGCAACTAAATGGCGCTCTTTTAAGAGTAACCTCTAAAGAAAACATGTTTGTATTGTCTAATGATAACAAAGCTATGAATGTTGTAATTTTAACGTAATTTTTTATAATATAAAAAATAAAATAGAAGATTTGGTCACTGAATATACTAGCAACTAAATAGAATGATTATTTAGGTCGAAAATATTCATGTTGCCCAACTTATACTACATATTAAAGCATCACCGCCATCTTGATTAAAATTTTAAATAATGGGGCTAGTGTAACTATGATCCAACATTGTGTTTTATATAAATACTTATTTATTTCCTTTATATATATTATGATGGAATATTTCTGTCATTATTTAAAAGGAAAACATCGCACAAAAGCCTTCATATCTCTAGCGATTTCTGTGTGGTGGATTTTAGTTTTAACTTTTCTCTAAAAAAATAATGAGAATAAGAAGCCTATGCCCAGCCGTGGGATAATAATAAGCCCATAAACAGAGTATATTGACAGCTTTAACTGTGATTAAAAATTAAATTAGGGACAGTTCCACACACGGTCGTCATTCGCCAAACTAAGTAACTTACCTAATATTTATGTTATGGGTGTGAGACAACTGGTAAATAAAAACAAATTGTTTATAGAAAATTTTGGCCCTCGGCGGGAAACGAACCCGCGACCTGTGGAACTGAAAGCAGGGTTACTGTCAACTGCGCCAAGGGATTAATCGTCAGGCTTTAATTGTAATACCAAAGTTAATGAATAATTTCGTTATCATACATTAATTTATACAACAAATTTATTAGTTCATGTAAGTAAAAGTATATGATTATATGCACTCGGCTTAACTTCGTCGTTTTATAAGTGATAACATTATCGCCAAAAATATTGGTTGGTTGGTGTTGACAGCTGAAGTTATAACTATAGTTATATAGTAACTTACTAACTTGTCAAGTTTTTCATTACAAGCAGCGGACTTTTATCAAGCGCGGAGGTGTATAAGTATAATGTAGACAAGGAGGAGAGCGGAAGTTGTAGCACAGAAACATGAAATTAGCTGTGGCGAGGTGCGAGGTGGAGAGGAGAGTGGTAGCGCCATTTGACGTAGTCGTTATTTTTGAGCGGAGTTGACAAGTTGTTAAAAAAGAATAAATTGTATGACTTTTGAGAAAATTGATTCTTATTTATTGGATAATTGTAGAGAAAATCGTTGTTATAATAGTATCTAATTACACTTCACTTTATAAACGCTGATTGTTTTTAGAACACGATTACTCACAGATGCCAAGTAATGGCCAACGCAGAAGAATAGGCGTGATTCATAATTTCAAATACCTCAGAATCAGATTTCTATCACAAGAATTTAGGTCTTATTACAAATATGAGTATATGTATTTTGAATTTCTGCTTTCTTTGTACCTACTGTTATGACTCATAAATTAGCCCATTAGTTATACTTAAATAAATAAAACATTCTATAGTATATAAATATAATATAATTATATTATAAATAATAGAATTATTTAGAATTCATGATTGAATAATTAATCAACACCATCAGAATTTACATCGTTATTTTTTCTAACAAAGTTTTTTTTAATATATACGTCTGGATGTAAAACGTCCTGTCTAGGGTGCTCGTTCCCATTTCCAACGACGTTTGGTCCATTCATTATCTTTCCATTAAATCTATCGACTTCGTAACCAAACATATTGAGACTGGGTTCCCCATGTTTCATATAATCTATTCTCCAAACTGGGGGATTTTCAGGTTCAACTTTATAAGCGAAATGTTGATGTTTTCTTGTTAAAGTCATATCCGGAACTTCTACGGACATTGATAACTTTTCCGCGCTGTTATCTCCGAAATCATCTTTAACATTACGATTATTCTTATCCCTATATTTAACTTTATGAGGGTAGAATTTGCGAAGCTTGTTTCTGCTGTAGACGGACGTACGCTTTATCTTATTTTTAATTTTCTTGCGTTTCTCATGGATTTTTTTCTCCCTTGCTTTAGCCGAATTCCTTCTTTTTTGATTCTGTTTTATTTCTTCGTGAGTATAATTATTATCATTTACCTGAATTAAGTTAGATAAGTTTTCGTTGTTGAGAGTTAGATATCCGGGAAAGGGTGTCGTTTTTTCTAAGGAAAGTTTTTTGTAATTGATCTGTTGAATAGATTTCTCTATTAATTTCTTTAATGTTTTGTCTTCGGTGATCATTTCGCATGGTATCGTTGGAAAGTTTTTACACAATACATTCTGCATTCGAAACAGAACTGGTTGAGATTCTTGTTCTGGTTCGGATACGTCGTTGTTTTGATGAAAGTTCGATATCATTTTTGTCATAAGAGCATTATTTCTCATTATTTTGGACTGACTGGCGGATAAGGATATTGTCAACAATATCATTATATGGAATATGCTCGACTGCATCTTCATGAATTGGAACCTGAAAAGAATTTGAAACATATGAAGAATAGAAACGTTACTTACCTAATATTTTAATTAAAGATATTTTAATTTTACATCAACACTTACAAAAATATTGTGTCCTAATATAAAAATAATTACTGAAATATAAAACTTTATAAGACGATAAATTTAAAGTCAATATCAAAAATTGAGAAATTTTTGTTGTATGATCCACGACACTATAATTACCTTAAATAAATAAATGTAATTTTTCTGTATCAATCAGTATTATTCGAAAAACATGATGTTAATTTTTTTATGAATTATTAAAAGTGAGTAGGTAGTATGCTGTTTATTACTAGATCGTCGTTTTCGCTTTCTCAAAGGATTGTCGAGGTTGTTTTATTTTATAACAGCCAAAATATAATAATATTGATCAATTAGCATCCGAAAAAAATACGTACGGTTAAAATATATCTTTAATGTTTTACTAATTGTTATATGTAAGTACAGTTTTAATGTTAAAATTAAAAAGTTAATCTTACCGCTTAATGTGAATACACTGGACGTTTCTTGATTAATGGTTAAATATTGAGCGAATGTTAGTGGTATATGGAGACATACCAAAACATCGACCACTTGTTTATAAACCTAGCCCTGTGTTTGGTATTTTCTCAAGCGACTAAACGTTGTTTACATTTTTAATGAAAAATAATTCCTATATCCTTTCTCAAGGTGGAAACGGAACACAAGTCTTTGACTTAGCTATGCATCATACAAACATAGATCAATGTCATCTAATACCATATTGTTAAATCATCATCCTCCCTCCTGCCCTTATCCCACTCTAAGTGGGGTCGGCACAACATGTCATTAACATGTTGTCACATGATTTGGCTACGTATTTTACGACCGGCCGCCTGCCTGACGTCAACTTATCTTTGTCGTATTTTACGACACCTCGATAAGAAAGAGGGTGGTCTATTCTACTTAACCGGATACCACACGGTGAGTCAACTTACCTTAGTCGCCTTTTACGACACCTCGGTAAGACATGAGGGTGGTCTATTCTACTCAGCCGGACACCACACGGCGGGTCGACTTACCTTAGTCGCCTTTTACGACACCTCGGTAAGAAAAGAGGGTGGTACTATTCTATTCAGCCGGATACCACACGGCGTTAATACCATATTGTTAAATATTCTAATTTAAATATTATTTGGTATTTTTTTATGTCACCGTCATTATGTGTCGTTGAGTTGTTGAGAAAGATTAAATGGATTGAGCTTTGAGAAAATTGCTTATTATTTATTGAATAAGTATAAAAGAAAAATATTTTTTATTATAAAATACTTCTGATCTTGCTCGTTGCGCTTAAAGACATTGTTAAAGATGTTAGAGTTAACAGCGTAGTATCAGTTTGAAAAATAGATTTTAGGTCGGATGACTGGCAGTGGAAAGCACTTATAAATGTGACTACTCATTCTCTGGTTGGAGCATACGGTTGTAAGCCACGAAAGAAATCGGTGACCTCGTATATGATTCTTGACAACTTTTCTGATCGTACTGGTCATATAGACTTGTTTAGATCGTAAAAGAGACTTTCAGTACGACAATGGTTAAAGTGACCACATTTTCATAAATACAAAGAGGTGCACATAGGATGAAATGAGAATTACAATTTAGTTATGTATGTTTTGTTGTATACATTCATATGCTTGTGCAAAAATGTATTTATTATTAATTAATGGTAACTATAAACATATTTGTAAAAAATAATTATTTTTAGCATTATCCTATTTAATCAAATTAACTTTATTTTATTTTTGTTTTGTTTATTATTTTTTTTACATTTTAAATAAAAAATGTAGATAGTTTCTAAAGAGTGGCATAGGTATTTATAAAAATTAATTTTAAATTTAAAGTCCACCAAAAACGGGCCTGTCGAACCGCCGAAACAGTTAGTGTGGTCACTTTAACAATGGTGACAATAAATAGCGTCCACACTCTCACGAGGTTTCAAAGTTCCTTAAACTGATACGCCTAGGAACTTTAGGAGGATGTAGTTAGATGAGTTTAGTACTAAAGATTAGATTAGATATAATTCAAGTGAATACATTAAAATTTGGAAACGGAAATGAAACATTTCTGTTGAAACTTCTTAAACAACTAGTTTTTATAAAGTGGTCATTTTCTAAATTTAGTGTGCCGATAATATATCTCAAGGTCATCTTTTAAAATACATTTTGCACAACGCAGTCACCTCATTATACGACCGCGATAACCTTCGCATGATTATTAATTGTACCTATGTATGGTTCACACAAGGGAAGGTGTGCAAGGTCACTTATTAACTTCAAAAACTTTTTTGATACACAACAGAATTATGATAAGCAGTTCGTATATATCTATTTTATCTATTTTTAGGCTTGTACAATTAAGAAGAAAACAAAAAAAAATACCTAATGATTTTGCACAGAGAATGAACTTTTTAATCATATTGGTTATAATTATTTTTTTTTAACAGGTGATATAATTGAATTATTTCATGTTATTTAAAATTAATTTAATTGTTGTTATTTAAAATGAAATCCTTATTAATGTGATAAATGCGATTTTTTTGTCTGCTTGTCTGTGCTTTTACCACAAATCGGTTGAACTAATATTGACGATACTGGGGAACATATAGGAGAAAAATATCAGATATCCTTTCGGGAACAGGGAAAAAGCAATTTTAATTCGTGCTATTTATTTGTTTAAACTTATGTCTTATAAAATATATTTTTTATTTATTTGTTAAAATTTATAAAATAAAAGCGCTGTCTAGTGAAAAGTTAGGTTAACTAATTCGCAGCACAAAACAGGTGACATCTAGTGTTGAGTAGCAAAATTTTTGATATTTTATACAGCTAATTGGCAAAAGATGGCCAATAAAGTAAAGTAGTAATAAACTGAATCTCATAATTATGAATTGATTGATAATTTAATTTTACACGATTAAAATATGTACGACTTTAGAGAATTAATAAGTATATTTATCCTTCATATATCAGGTATGAAAACGGATTGTCCACTCTACATTTAGCATCACATATATTCTATTTTACTTCATCCCGGATTGGAGCAAATTAATTTTATTTATTTGTATTATGTAACGCAAAGTAACGCCTAATTCTATAAATTATTTTGCTATAATAAGTAATATTAGTGCTATATTATTAATAAAAAAAAACTAATCGCGGATTATAGAAATCTATATTGATTATCAGATGAGATATGTACATATAAGAGATAAAAAAGTCATAATATTGTGACGGTTTGGCATCTATTAATTTTGTTTAATTTATAATATTTGATAACAAGACTTGCCTGTAACGGCGTCGACTATTTATGAATTTAGAGTAAGCGATTTCCACAAACCCAATTCGGTCCACCATCATGCAGTGCACAAGGAAAAATGGCCGTCATAAGGCGCCCTCTGTCAGACACAGAGTGTGAAAAACGACAAAGCGTCCGACTAAGTTTTGTTTTTGTTGGTCAGCCGGACTGCGGAGGATAGAAAAATGTGGATAAGTTCACATAAAAATTATGTAATATCTTTACATAAGCAAAGCTGTGATAGTCCAGTTGTGAGATCGTGGTACTCTTTCGTGGTGGTCGCGTATGTGTAACCTACCAATCCGTATTGGAGCAGCGTGGTAGCTCCAATCCCTCTCTTTAAAAACGGACAGAAGAGGCCTATGCCTAGCAGTGGGATAGTAAGGGCGTCAATTGAATATTATTACTACTTTTCTTACAGTTTTTTTTCTAAGTTCTCTACTTACGTATAACGCCTATATATATAACGCGTATACTTACGTATGTGGTAAACGGCTGAATAGAATAGTACCACCCTAATTTCGTATCAAGGTCTCGTAAAGGACGACTAAGGTAAGTTAATGTCAGGCAGGCGGCCGGTCGTAAAATACGTAGCCAAATCATGTGACATGTTTGTAACATGTTCTGTTGAGTCCACTTAGAGTGGGATAATGGCAGGAAGATGATGGTTATAGCACAGAAATACAAGGTTTAACATTAATATTAAAAAAATTAATATTAAATGATTGGAAGTTTCAACTTTACGTTTTCTGTCATATCCACACAAATTTTTTCCCGTCGTCATATCCCGTGACGTATGGCCGCCATTTCAGCTATCCCCATGCTCTATTTGTACATTCAGTAATAGCCCGTAAAGCCTCAGGTACTAAGTATTATTGCATAATAAAACAAAACTATTTCGCTCACTAATCGGTGCAAAGCATCAAGGCAATTTGTAAAGGAAAATCAAAAGCCTATTTGTTCGGTGTTCTCTTTTATTTACTTGTTTGAATTAGAAATACAGTGGTATTAAGGTAAAGGCAGAAGCTGTGAAATGTGATAGCCCAGCGGTATGACTTTTTTGATTTTTTCAGGCACCAATGAATTTTTCTGCTAAAACTTATGTATCTTTTCGGTAACGGAAAACATCGCGAAAACTTGCATATCTCTTGAGAATTCTAGGAATATGTGTAACCTACCAATCCGCATTGGAGCAGCGAGGTAGGTCTTAGCTCTAATCCTTCTCTCCGAAAACGGAAAGAGGAAGCTTATAGTAGCAGTATTAATTGCTATCTATAAGTAAGTTTCAATAAACTTTTATATGAACATGTTTCAACATTCTGAGATTGAAATCATCGATTGTTGTTACAAGTTACAGCTCATCTCAAAAGTGTAATAGGTAAATTTTTACTAAGTTTCCGTGTAAAAAGTTTCACTGCGCAAGTCAAAGCAACAGTAACAGTAATGAAGTGGCCACGCCCGGCCAGCTGCCGCCAATAGCGTCACTGGCAACTGTAACCAACTCGCTATTGGAGACCGATATAAACTCTATGATACAAATGTTTATAGTAAGATTTGCATGAAGGAGAAAAATGGAAATTAGAGGCAAAAATTTTTATAAAATCTGTGTAAAAACCAGTCGTATTGTATATATCCTCCTGCCCTTATCCCATTCTAAGTGGGGTCGGCACAACATGTTACAAACATGCTGTAACATGATTTGGCTGTGTTTTTACGACCGGCTGCTTGCCTGACGTCAACTTACCTTAGTCGTATTTTACGACACCTCGGTAAGGAGGGTGGTATATTCTACTAAACCGGATACCACACGGTGGATCAACTTACCTTAGTCGCCTTTTACGACACCTCGGTAAGAAAAGAGGGTGGTACTATTCTATTCAGCCGGATACCACACGGTGTCAGACCTGTCGTATTGTATGGATCAAAATTTTGGCCAATGAAAAAGACGGATGAAAGAAGAGTGTATGCAAATGAGAAGAGAATGTTAATGGATGTATGGTGTGACAAGACTGGATAAACTACGAAATGATTATATAAGGGGAAGTCTGAAAGATCGCGCCCATTATAGAAAAGACAAGAAGTGCAAGATTAAGATAGTATGGACATTTAATTAAGAGGGATGAAAATCATGTGATTAAAGATTAATTGACTAGACTAACAAAATCGAAAAACTTTACGATGTTGTTGTGGAGACTATATCCTGACAATGCTTCGGTTGCGAGTCGAAATTGCGATTGCTATGATTGTGGTAGTGAATGTGTGCAGTGCTTGTGTATTGTGTGTTTTTACTAATTCTGCATGTATCAGTTATGAAAACGGATAGCACACTCTACATTTATTATATTACTTTTTTTTTTACGATTATATTACATTTATTTACGATTATCCATCCATCCATCTACTTACCTTCATAAGAAATTTTTTAATTTTGTATAAGCTAAATAAGTCCAATTTAGTATCTAAAGACGTAAAAATAAATATTCTCTCTCGTGTATGAAGCTCTAAGTAATTATTAATATTAAGTACTTTTTATCGTGAATTTTAAATGGATTCATCCAAGTGAGTGAAAATTGACTTCATAAACGAAAAAGTCAATTAAAATGTTCCCAAGACGTTTCCATATAGAAGCACCGCGCGAGTGAGCTAGGGGTGAGTTTGGGGAGGGGGTTGGGAGGAAGACATGGACGATATTCAAATTGCGAACATTTCATTTTACCGCTTTACCAAGATATTCCTCAGCTCCCACGCTGTGTAGAGATGAACGCGTTATGTCGATGGTAAAGTCTGATGTAATTAATAACCTTTTTTTTTCATCGCTAGAATAGCTTTTACAGTCACTCAGAAATATGAAAAAAGGAAACAGCGAAGACTTGGAATTTAGGTTAGGAATAGGAACAGCATCTACTTCAGACAAATGTTATTTTCAAATCAAATCAAAATATCTTTATTCAAATAAGCTCTTTCAAGCACTTTTGAATCGTCCGGGATCAATATGATTAATGAAGCTACAACTGGTTAGGAATGCTACTCTTACCGAGAAGAACCAGAAAGAATCTTGGCGATCAATCTTTTAAACATTTTCAATTTTACATTATTAAACCGCAGTCTTGTATGAAGCTGAAAGGATTTTCAAATCCACGCTTTTATATCATCCACATAATCTTCAATTTTGTAATATGCTTTACGTATAAGCGTATCTATATTTTCGTATTGAGTTGTAAAAAATATACAAAAAAAAGTAAAGGAACGGCCTGTTACTATTCAACTGATGGGCATAGTCCTCCTCTCACAGTTTTGGAGAGAAGGATTGGAGCTAAGACCTACCACATGATCCAATGCGGATTGGTAAATTTCACATATCCCCTAGGATTCTTTAGAGATATGCAGGTTTCCTCATTATTTTTTCCTTCACCGAAAGCGTATGATAAATTGCAATTATCAATTAGACACATAAGTTTTAATAGAAAACCTCATGTGTTTCTGCTCGGGGTTTGAACCCATGATCGTCTCTAGAGAATCTCACGGTCGCACCGCTGGGCTATCACAGCTTTACAAATGTACAATTGTACTAAAATTTCATTAATATTGTTCGCTTTGTTCGATTTGCTGTAAAAGTGTACAGACAGTCAGTATGCTAGAGAGATTTTTATACATACCTCCTATATATGTGCATGTAGTTTGTTTGATTAGTTGTCCATGACGTAACTCAATAGGCTTTAGCTGAAAATCAGTTCAGTGCTTCCTGTCGGGTACACAGTATTATGCTGAGTTTAAAGCCTATTCAGCATTGTGATACACGATGCTTCATATTTATTAGATGTTTTATTGAGCTTAAGTTTAATTTTGTATATTTGTTAAAATATGTCATGTTAGCACTTTTGTGGAATAAACAATTTTCATTTCATTTTGAGGTTTATCATATTAGTATGAATTGTATCACCAGCTCTAGCTCAGAATTTTGTCTACGTGGACTAGACACATAAAATAACCTAAATAAAAAGTGACCTAACTCAGTCTATAGCGTTTCAATTACCTACATATCAAAATCTCATTTGCCCGATGTTCCGTTCATTGTTAAACTAGGACAGACATGTACACCTACTTCTTCTTCTTTGAGTGCCTCTCCAACTAGTGGGGGGTTTTTTTTTCTATCTCCTCGCAACACAAACATAAATATATGGGACACTTACATCATTCTTTCATATATCTCTTCTTTACTTACAGGTGGGATTCCTGTCTAAGCTTCCACTCTCTACTACTACTTCTAGGCTAAGCTCTCTTAAGCTATACAGGGAAAAAATGCACACAATAGTTTAAACTAGTGGGGGTTGGCAGTCAGCTCTGTATGTGCCTTTCTATTCGTGGCCAGACGGAAGAATTTGGGGGCGCTCTTTATTCTCGTCCATTCCCGGATGTTTGATTTCCAACAACCAGGTCTCCTCTTCCCAGCAACTTTTCCCATCTTTATCAGTTGCAATGGGCTGTATCGGCCTGAGTACGTGGCCGAGGAATGCAACTTTGCGTTGTTTAATGATTGGGAAAAGTTTGCGTTTTTGTCCAACTTGTCGTAGAATTCATTGGCTACGTTTTGGGTCCACGATAAAGACATCAAACGTCCGTATGCCCACATTTCGAATGCTGAAACGTTTCCTGAAATCCTTTTTTATACACAAGGACTCACATCCGTATAGATACCAGGTAAAGGCCAGATGTAACATTGCCAGACGTACACGAAGTGGAATCTCGATATTTTGGTTACTCAGTACCTTTCTCATTTTTCCAAAGGTACTCGGCGCCATTTCGATGCGAGTTCTTATCTCTAAATCACTATCCCAGTTTTGTATAAGCCAAGTTCCGAGATTCTTATTTTCATTTTCATTCAGATTCATACACCTGTTCCAATATTTGGCCTGATACAAATATTCTATGTTGAGCATTCGGGTAATTAGAGATAACCATAAATTTTGTTTTAATCACATTCATTCTTCCAGCTTTCACACTACACTCAAATTCAAATAATTCTTTATTTAAATTGACATTTACTAGCACTTTCGAATCGTCAAATTACAATGAAGCTACGACTGGTTTGGAAAGGTGCTCTTACCGAAAAGAACCAGCAAGAAACTCGGCGTCACTCTTTTCAAAATTAGGTATTACAATAATGTCTTAATTAATTAGGAAAAAATTTAAAAAAATACAATATAATCTAGTGAGTAGCTTATGATGATAATTTTGATTTATTATTAATAAATGCAAATAAAAAATGCATTATTGATAAACGCAAATATTAGGACAGTTATCGATACAGCATCCTTTCCCTAAAATTGAAGTTGAGACGTTTGCGAAATGTGAACATTTCGCGAATTGGTCGCGGCTGCGGAATTCTCATTTGCGCTTCATCCCCGCGCCCACACCCTCCGCTCAGCCTCTCACATCTCCTCACCTGTATCCGTTTACACAGGGCTGCTTTAAACTTAAACTAAAACTATTTGCAATTTCATAGTATTATCAAAGTTAGAATTGAAAGAGGCAAGCTTTCTCCTTTTTTCAATAGATTTCTCTGAAGACAGTTCTGTGATCGAATATATTCCTAAAATCTCAATCAAATCAAATCAAAATAATCTTTATTCAAATAAGCTCTTTCAAGCACTTTTGATTCGTCAAGGATCAATATGATTAGTGAAGCTACAACTGGTTCGGAATGTTGCTCATACCGAGAATAACCAGAAAGAAACTCGGCGGTCAATCTTTTAAACATTTTTAATTTAAATTATTAAACCGCAGTCCTGTATGAAGCTGAAAAGATTTTCAAATCTAGGCTTTTTTATCATCCAAATAATCTTTAATTTTGTAATATGCTTTACGTATAAGTACATCTCTTATACTTAACTTAAACCTTTCTGTAGACTGGTCTAGTATGGATTGCGGAATTTTATTGTAGAAGCGAATACTGAGACCATCGAATGGATTGCTTACTCTGCTGAGTCGCGACACAGGTATCACAAGCTTTTTGTAACCTCTCCTATGTCTATGATATACATCGAATTTGCTCTTGCACATATGAATATTTTTCCATACGTATTGAATATATTATGATGCTACAGTAAGTATGCCTATTTCTTTGAACTTTTCGCGAAGGGACACAGTTCTGTTTTAGAAACCAATCGTATAATTGATAAAACTGTTTTGAACGTTGTACATGACTGCACTTTATAAACTCCTGGCAAGCACTAGATCCCCCTAAAATGTAGATAATTTTGTACATCTCATCCCCTTTAATCGGTTAGCTTGTAGAGATCCGATAATCTATATTTATCATGAAACAAAGTCCCCAAAACCTGTCTATCTATTTTCTCAAAATAATTATAATTAGAACGATATAAGTATTATGTGGAAAAGAGCAACCTCTGAGTTTCTTGCTGGCTCTTCTCGATAGAAACAGCTTTCCGAAGCAGCGGTAGAATTGGCGATTCAAAAGCACTTGTTTACAAGTTTATTTGAATAAAGAAAATGTTGAATTTGAATTTGAATTACGGTTTTATTTCCGCGGGGGTATGGATTACAGTAAGATTGTATTATCATTTTATGTTTATGAAAGCCACAAAAACAATTTAGCTCTTATGCTACTAAACGTAAATGCAAGCAAATAACATTTAAAAAGGGCACGGCTAGCAAGAATATAAAAAAAATTATAATAATAATAAAAGTATAAAAAAGGAATATATCAATATTCATTAATATAGAGGATTGCTTCTTCACAGGATGAGCTCAATCCAAACGTCAAAATAAGGACATCTCATCTAATGATAGTCTTGAGACTGAATCTTAGATAGGAAAAGTATCATCATCTTCCTGCCCTTATCCCACTCTAAGTGGGTTACACAACATGTTATAAACATGTTGTCACTTGATTTGGCTACGTATTTTACGACCGGCCGCCTGCATGACGTCAACTTATCTTAGCCGTATTTTACAACACCTCGATAAGAAAGAGGGTGGTCTATTCTACTTAACCGGATACCACACGGTGAGCCAACTTACCTTAGTCGCCTTTTACGACACCTCGGTAAGAAATGAGGGTGGTACTATTCTACTCAGCCGGATACCACACGGCGGGTTGACTTACCTTAGTCGCCTTTTATGACATCTCGGTAAGAAAAGAGGGTGGTACTATTCTATTCATCCGGATACCACACGGCGTAGCTAATAAATTACCATTAATACCAATATAATAATATAATAATCATTTGATTGATGTCTTCAGTGTCATGTCGTGAAATTTTTACAAACAAAAAGATTCATTGAACAAGAAACAAATAGATTACAGCAAAATTATATTATAATTTTGCATCCATGTGTGTATGGAAATATAAACTTCAGATACATACTTCAAATGAAACAAAGCATTAATCAATACACGACCAATTACATACAAATTGATTCCAATAACAACCATCCCTGTCCCATACACAATACGTTCAGATATTCAGTTATACATTAATAATTACAGCTCCCACCACCGGGCGACCCCCACCCCCCACCCGTGACCCCTACCCTCGACTCATTGTAATTTAAATGGAATTCCCTTCGACAAGCAAATTGAAATATTTCAATTCGCACCTTCCGCCCTCCTGTCACATGATATTGAAATTGATTAAGGAATTAACCGATTCCGAGGGAAAGAAGTGTACTGATGCTTTGCGATTTTGTCGTGGAGTCTATCTCCTAATGCTTTGGCTGCGGGGCAATACGATTTCTCCTGATGATGCTTTGGCTGCGATTGTTGAGTTTGTGATAGTGAAAGTATGTAGTGGTTGTGTATTGTGGTGGCGGTGGTGAAGGTTTGTGCATGTGTCTTTACGAATCCTGCATGTATCAGGTATGAACGGATTGTCCACTCTACATTTAGCATTATATATATTTTCTATTTTACTTCATAGTGGATTATAGCAAAAACATTATATTATTACTTTTTGTATTATGGATCATCCTCCTGCCCTTATCCCAGTATAAGTGGGGTCGGCACAACATGTTATAAACATTTTGACACATGATTTACTTATTTTACGAACGGCCGCCTGCCTGACTGTCAACTTACTTAGTTGTATTTTCCAACACGTCCCTAAGAAAGAGGATGGTCTATTCTACTCAGCCAGATAGTACACGGTGAGTCAACTTACCTTAGCCGCCTTTTACAACACTTCGGTAAGAAATGAGGGTGGTCTATTCTACTCAGCCGGATACCACACGGCGAGTCGACTTACCGTAATCGCCTTTTACGACATTTTGGTAAGAAATGAAGGTGCTTTATTCTACTGAGCCGGATAAGAGCAGGAGAATTACGTTTGACTTACATTCTTGTTTAAAACATCTTGATGACACATGTTTAACTTAATAAAATAAGTCGACATTGGAATAAATTATTGTGGTTCTGTATCCTTCTTCCAAGGAAAGAGAATATATTTGCTTAATGGTTAAATATAACAGGCTACTAGTAACTAGAGGTCTTTTTTGTTATTATTGATATAAGATAAATACGCGATAGAGTGGTAAATGTTGTGGAAAGTCAATGTAGAGTGAAATATTCAGTTTCGAAACTCGAACGGTTATACGTAGCATTGCATGCGAATCAAAAACGTTTTTTTCTGAATCTCTTTATTTCAGTTTTTCTTCTATTAATAGTATTAATATAAACTCATCTGTCCTCTTCAAACCTCTGTCCATCATTGTTCATTACCGTTTAGAGTAAAAAGAATAAAGTTTAAACTTATTAAATATGATTATCAGTAGTAGGACATAAGTTTTTCGATAAAGCTTACTAATAACTTACTAACCGATCGCAAATTTTCGACCCTACACAAAAAATGAACATGATTCAAACGTCAGGATATATCTGTATATAATCTGTATTTAAAATTATTCAATTTCTATGAATGTAAAGAACTAAATATCTATTTTTAAACATAAGTTCGTAGCTTAAAAAAAGGAAACCACCAGTGCGGATGCACCGTGTCAAGATAAATCAAAAAGATAGAGCCAAATATGGCCAACAAAACTATATCGCGCGCCGATCTCATTAGTACCAAATAAAGCCCTCCAAACACCATATTGACTACATTCAGCCATTACAACCAACACAATTAAACAAAAACCTTTTAACAATAAACATTAAAAGAACGAACGCGAATAACAAACATTATTGTGTTTTTTGTGCCTCATTCAATATGAAAATTCTAAACTGGTTCTCAAAAAAGTCACCTTTATAATTTAAGTTTCACTGTGTTCCCTCCAATGAGCGGGCAGAGGCGGGGTTGGAAGTTGCTCTCATTGGCGGGTACCAGCCTCTCATCTGACAACATTTTATATAACCGGATGATACAACATATACAGTTATCACTACAGTGAGAAAGAGAAAGCGATGTCTTTTATACAGTGTGTCGTTTCGCACTCTCTCCATCTCCCTCGCACCGTTCTCAGCAACTGTCAGCTTTCTGCCAAAATTGAAGCAACAGTGTTGAAAGCTAACGCGGAACGGAACGTCGCCTTAACTGTTTCTTTTCCATTCACTGACTCGTATGAAATTCGTTTCCAATAGACTTAAAAAACATTAGTGTTTAGTGTTTTCTTGAAAATGATTTTAATTTAAAGTGCATGTACATTTATTGGGAAGGCAAGTCATTAGAAAATTAAAAAAAAATGTCACTTCCAAACGGTGTTGATGTTTCCCAACTAGTGCAACATCCAGTTTTAGCTGCCTTGCCACCGTTTTTCCTCAGAGCTTCTGAAAGATATCAGGTCAGTTAGTGTTTAAATATCTACAAGTTGTATTATCAAAAAGTATAAAAATACGTTTTAAAGTTAGTTTACGCTGAATGAAAACTTCAAGTGGGACTTTAAGTAGGAAAGCTGTTATTAATAAAATATTTCATTCTTTAATAACTAGTTCAAAAACATTAATATTAATTATAATTTATTTTAAAAGTAGGTAAAAGTTAACTTATACCGTATTTACCGTATTTGACCAAAACTATTAATTTTGTATAAAAAATGTTTTAATAGCATTTATCGCGTCAATTGTACATATTTATCAAAAATTCAAAAAGCTCTCATAATTTTAAAACGCGCCGTCGGCTATAAAGTAAAATTGTAAACTTAGGCATCACTTTATATAGACTCGTTTGAAATAAGTTTGAGTTCTAGAAAGATTTAAATCATTGTTTATCAATCATTGTTCAGTTAAAGAAACAATTTTAAATTAGAAGCTCTCGTCGCTTGGTATTCACAGTATTAAAACATTTTTTTACGTACATTCATCTGTATTTTAGCTTTTACAATAATAGTTTTTCTTTAAATAAAATATAATTATTTTTATAATCATTTACTTTGTATACATACTGATATTTTAGGCTGTTAGTCCGTGGTTATTGCCTTCTCTTAAAAAAAGAATTGAGGAATGTTTTTATAATATCATTAATGAAGTTAAATTAATCATAAATGACAAATCTCTAAAGCTATTTTAGAACCTGTGTATTAAATAGCTAAGTAACAAATCCACTTCCTGATTATGAAAATATTATACTAAGCTGTATAATTATACAACAATATGCATTATTTATCCATTTATTAGGGCGTCATTTGTTACACGGCGGGGAATGTTATAAAAGTGTCTTGTTACTTAAGAAAGTGTAATGTTACACTTTTGTTACTGCAAACTTTTATTGAATTAGAATTACAGTGAATTATAATATTGGGTGTTATAATATCCATTAATTATAAGATTATGTTTCGACTATTAGGTTAGGTTGGTAAAACTAAACTAAAATTTACTTGTCGAATGGCAGGGGACTTTAGGATAACAGACCTATTTAATATTAAGAACCTGGGTAACCGAGCTTTGCTCGGTGATATTTTTAAAGATATAAAAAAAAAAAAATAGTCGACGAGGTGGGGCTCGATGCTAGGTATTTTCACCTCTCTAGACCGCCCGTTCCCTAAATGAGCTATCGTGACTTTACATTTAATAGCAAAAATTAACTTTTGAATTCAACATATATTTATGTTGATAAGGGGATAAAACAACATTTTTTTAAAATGAAACCTAGCTACATCGATTTTTCTGCCCGAAAACCCCGTACATGCTGAATTTCAGGAAAATCGTTGGAGCCGTTTCCATGATTCGGAAAATATATTTATATACATATATACATACAAGATTAACTCATTGAAATATTTAAAGATGGTGGATATATTAACTAAGGATTAACTTATTTACGGAATTCTATAGTACAAAAGTAATAGATTATTTTGCTACAATCCACGTTTATGAAAAAAAAATGTAATGCCAAGAGCGAGAAGTGCCTACAATTAAGGAGAATCAACTATTTGCTTTTTTTTCTAAGAGCCTCTAAGACCTATGCTTTTGTATAATTAAAGAAAGAAATATTGAAGAACGTTTTATTCATCTCATCTAACGTGGGCTTAAAAAGCTTTTATTTAACTTGCCATGTATGTATGTGAAGGTGGATGCTTGCAATACTGGTTCAGTCCCGATGATAATGCATGTTTATTGTAACCTTGACCTGATGCCACGATTGCCTTAAGACGAGGTAACTCTTCAAAGGTTAACAGGGTAGGGTAGAGACATGAATTTTCGTTAAAAGCTTTTTAACTTTACTTGTTCTATTGATCGAGTTAAATGGCAGATAGTCTTTTTCCGTAAAAATCTAGCGTTTTCCTGCAACTTATTTCTAGCCATTTATCCATCAATTGTTACTATATAAATATATTTGTTCCTAGAAATGTATCCTTTGTTGTCTAGACAACATTCTATATAGGCACAGTATCGTTATTATTGTGTGCAAAGGCACATGAAGGAAATAAATAACTTGGGTATTAATAGGTTAAAACCCTCTTTTCTCTTGGAGATAGTGTCATAGATACAAGAGATCTCTAGGGATATACAGGTTTCATCACGATGTTTCCTCCACTGTAAAGCGCATATTGAATTCAATAATATTAATAACAAGTAAGCAAGATACATTAATTGAACAATAATTAAGTACTATTTATAGAAAAGTCAGAGTTGCATACAACTGAATAAGGATCACACAATTTACCTATCCGTTAGGCCAGTGGTCAGTGGCCAGAGCTGCATGTGGCTCTTTGGCTCCTTAAGTGTGGCTCTGGCACAAATATATACGGAAGGCGCAATAATATTTTCAAATAAAAAAAAATTACTCAAACTTTCCAAAGAGATGCAAGCTCATTGTTCGCATTAACAAATATTTATTAAATACGACATTTAGTTTTATTTAGTGTACTACTTATTTAGTGTAATAAACGTTTACTAAACAAACAGATTTGTTCCCAATTTTTTTTTTAATTGTTGTTATGTTCATATTTTGCTCTTTGGCTAATAAGTTTGCCGACCACTGCGTTAGGGGATCACAGTTTCTCATACACACCGTTACAGAGATCACAGACAACAATTTCGTGTATGTTTATTAAAATACCGATACAAAAATGAAACAACTGCGAAAGCTTAGTAGCCACATATATGTCACAAAAGGTTGATATATTTAATTTCAGAACAAATTATTATAATTTTAAAAGGTAAAAAGCGCTATTTTAGTACAAAAGTATTTTTTGCTGTCACATTTTAATCTGGCTTCCTTATTTTAATATAACTCTATGGTTGATAGAGCTTTCCTACTAAGCACATCTCCACATTGGGTTTTTGCGCTCTAGGCAATGTTACTACTCCCACCAATCTTACTTGTCTATACTGTAAAATAATTTATTGAATTAGGCGTTACTTTGTGTATATCTATAATACAAAAGTAATCTATACTTATAATAAATCTGTAGAGAGGTCAATTCTGTAACTGGAATATATTTCCAAAATAACTATCAGGGGGTGATTAGGGATCGATACTGATGCCAAAAATGCAATCAGTAAAAATTTTGTCTGTCTGTCTGTCTGTCTGTCTGTCTGTCTGTCTGTCTGTCTGTCTGTCTGTCTGTATAACCGTTATAGAAACAAAAACTACTCGACGGATTTTAACGAAACTCGGTACAATTTTTTTTCATACTCCTGGGCTGGTTATAGTATACTTTTCATCACGCTACAATCAATAGGAGCAGAGCAGTGAAGGGAAATGTCGGGAAAACGGGAGAAGTTACTCCATTTTTTAAGCTTCCGTCGCGTGTGCAACCTTGATGGTTAAAGCTACGCAGAAATCATGTATGACGGAAATGTTTTCCTTAAAATTATATAAAAAATATCCCACGACAGCATATGTCTATCTTTTATGGTTGACTCACAATAAGACGTGTAACTCCCGATAGTTTAGCAGTTCGAAGCTTTCTGGTTATATTTGTCTACTCCTACGTTTATATCACTCTCAATCATCCCTAAATAAAAAAGTGAATAGTATTAACCATTGTATAAAAAAAGAATAATTGAAATCGGTATAGAAACACCAAAGTTATACATGAAATACGCTAATAATAAGCCATCGCGCGTGAATACTGAATCATGCTATAGGGATTATCACTACATAGTATAAAACAAAGTCACATTCTTTGTTTGTCCCTATATCCCTATGACTGCTTAAATCTTTAAAACTACGCAACAGATTTTGATGCGGTTTTTTTTAATAGATAGAGTGATTCAAGAGGAATGTATAATAACATTCAATATGGAGTAGAGAAATACTGTAATTTTTCTAATGTGATGTCGTAAATAATTACTTTTTTTTCTTTATAATTAATAATTACTTTGATGTTAGATATAGCAGGAAATCTTCTTGGTATAGGGAGAGTGGAATTGTTTTTCTTCAAATTTAATGCGTGCGGGCCACGGGCAGTAATGAATAAATTAAAACTACTGGATCGATTTTAATATTTTTTTTCACTGAGTGACATAGGCTATATATTTTATACCCGTGCGAAGCAGGGTAGGCCGCTAGTAATACAATAAATTTATCGCGGATTATAGCAAAATAATTTTATTGTTCCTTTTGAAACCGTAAAACTTGTTAGGGCTTCGGATAGTCCTTGGCTATCCGAAACTAACTAGGGTTATCGATATTATTATCTATAATAGCTAATCGTTGACCGCAGTTTCGTGAAATTTCACATTGTACTGGTTTAAAAATCCCTTATCCACTGTTTGACATACATAACAGACCTGCGAACCGTCCATCGGTTGGAGAAAAATCGCTTTTTTATTTGATGATAAATATCGCTTTTATCCTGCCATTGGAATAGCTTGATAGTAAATGGTTATGAAATCACAGATGTGTACCAAATTTATAGGCTTAAAGTAGGTACCTTCTGTAACCAAGTTTATGAAATTTCTAGATAAGGCAAATTTACTGTAACGCTTTCTTACGTTAATACTGATAAAGTGTAAAATATGTAATATTTGTATATTTTCATCAAATTTTCTTATCGCAGAGAACACCAAAATGTGCACGGTGTCGCAACCACGGCGTGGTGTCAGCACTTAAAGGACACAAAAGATATTGCCGCTGGCGGGATTGTGTCTGTGCAAAGTGCACACTCATAGCTGAGAGACAACGCGTTATGGCTGCCCAGGTTAGTTGTATGTCTTTATTTAGATGGGAACTGTTTGAAATATGATAAATTATATAAAGCGACGCCGTTTGGTATTCGGCTGAGTAGAATAGACCACCCCAATTTTTTACCAAGGTGTCGTGAAAAGCGACTTAGGTAAGTCAACCCGCCGTGTGGTATCCGGCTGAGTAGAATAGACCCACGTCATTTCTTATACCGATGTGTCGTAAAAGGCGACTAAGGAAAGTTGACCGTTGATCCACCGAGTAGTATCCGGTTTAGTAGAATAGACCACCCTCGCTCTTTCGAGGTGTCTTAAAATACAACTAAGGTAAGTTGCCGTCAGGCAGGCGGCCGGTCGTAAAAACGCAGCCAAATCATGTGACAGCATGTTTATAAAATGTTGCGCCGACCCCACTTAGTTTGGGACAAGGGCAGGAGGATTATGAAATTACTTTAAAATGCGCTATGCTTCCTTTCTTGTCTTAAATGACGACTGAAGGTATATGAAGATAAAGATTCATGTTGAATAATAAAAATTAATTTTTTATCTAAAAACGGAATAGGGTTTGTTGGCCACGCAGTGAAAATGTACAAATTAAACGCAAACAATACATTTTTGATTTTGTCAAAAAATCAAATCACTTCAGAAATGAGATCTGTAGAAGGATCAAAGTAACATAACGGGTTGCGAAGCTGAAGTGGCAATAGGCAGAGCACATAGTTCGAAGAACCGATGAACATTGGGGTCTCAAGGTACTAGAGTGTGGAAATATAGTGTAGGCAGACACCCCCTTCTCCACTATGTGGACAGATAAGCTTAAAAAGTTGGCGAGGCGCTGGATCCAGGCGGCACAAGATCATGTAACCTGAAAGTCCTTGAAAAAGACCTAATGTTGACAGTGGACGTCTATTGGTTGAAGAGTGAGTGAGAAAATATTTTTGACCAAGGTTTTTACTCATCAAAAATGATAAGATTCCGAAAACGGAATACCAGATGCCGTGAAAGATTCCACTGCTACACGATCGACATTTACGCATTTACCCTTATAGGTACGTTCAAAGTGTGAAACTCTCTCACTACATCTATTTTTCCAGACTTATAACATTTTGCTTTGTGCACAGTCCTATACTCCTCGTTTTAGTTTCTCTTATGTAAGGTTGCCTGTAAGAGATCACTATTAGTGATAAGGCCGCCTTTGCACTATTTTGAAGTTTAAGACTATTTATATTTGTTCGTTTTTTTCTAGTTGTGCAATAAAGTATTATTATATTTTAAGAAGAGAGCGTATCGTCTCTACATTGCCAAGCGTGATCGACGTCACTTATAATTAAAAAATAATAAAACTTATGATACCATTTATAAGGATTGCGCTTCTCTATGACATACCCCAAATGTAGTAAAAAGTAATGAACTGTATGACAGTATTCCTGATGTTCAGGAACGGAAGCATTTGAAAGCAGGTTCGTTATTGAATTCGATCTGCATTTAAAAGTTAATATAGATTGGAAGAATCTGATAACAAAATCTAGCGTAAGTGTTAAGTTTGTTACGATGGATATACAATAATAGAAATGTACTAAATGAATATTTGATACGCTATATATCTGCTCTAGTAAGTAAGTTCTAGTTGATAATACATATAAATATAGTTTAACAGTCTTTTTGAAAACTATTGGTGCCCAGGACTTCGTTCCCGCTAACTGAAGCGTTGCCGTATCTTTTTTTGTTTCTATAAGATAAACGGGAATTTTTGGTAAACAATAATTGTGCCAAGTTTCGTCAATATTGATCGAGCGGATTAGGCGTGAAAGCTTAACAAACAGACAGATAGACAGGCTATATAATATAACAATAGTTTAAGCTATAAATAAGTAGCGGCCTGTTACTATCCCACTGTTGAGAATAGGCCTCTTCTCTCCGTTTTTGGAGAAAAGGTTTGGAGCTAAGACCTACCACGCTGCTCCAATGCGGATTGGTAGGTGTTTAAGCTATAAGCGTTTACTAATTTTATGGACTGGCTATAAAATTTACACGTGATTCTTTGCCGATACAAAACAATTCTACTAAATACGCACAACATAATCCAGGCAATGCACAAATTAAATGTTTGCAATCATTATGCATGTGGGTTGTAACGGATTATTGCAAAATAATTAAGTTGTTAATTATTTGCAATTTCCGCAAGGTAACGCCTGCTTCCACCAACAATATGACTGCTATCAAGCAGTACTGGCGGTGGCGTGACAGTATCCAGTGCATGCAATATTACAGTGAAACTCCTTGGCTGCAGGTTAGTTGAAAGTTTGTTAGAATTTTACTACATGCACTAATCATACAGACTTCTAATACTGGATTCAGTTCTACATATGATACTGCAATCTCGGTTTGATAGCTTCTTATTATTATCTACTATTAATGCAATCTAATTTTGGTTGACTACAGTTGATTTACAGTTTGGCAGCCTCTTAATGTCACTGTAAATTCAATCTAATTTTAGTTGCTTAAACTTAACTGAAATGGCTCGCTTTTTCTATTTGCATAGTGAAGTTTTAAAGAAGATCGACCCCTTTTAAGTAAAAGCCCTGTTAGAATATTTACCAAAAATTTATATTTAAAAAAAAAATGAACAGTGCTTTCAGCAAGATTTATTAAATTTAAAAATTGCGATTTATATAACGTAAATGGAACAAGTTAAGAACAAGATAATATTAAAGACATTTAATTTGAGGAATTATTTTATTACGAAGAATTATTTTTGAACTCTAGAATAATAAGTAAATTATAATAAAAGCTTTTTACAAAATTTCACGTCCCTACTGTTAACCGTTAAAGAGTTTATCGTTTGGAGCCAATCCTGGCGGCAGAATCAGGTCATGCTTATCATGAACGTGCATTATCATCGGGCCTGGACTAGTATATAAAATTTCAGCTCAATTGGACACCGGGAAGTCGGTTAAAATTAACTTGTTTAAATTTTAAGAGTCTAACTTTACATATATACACGGCAAGTTATATAAAAGCTTTTAATTAGGGCGGACCGATGTTTCATTACAAATATTTTATGATTGGTGACGTTCTAGTTTACAAATTTTTAGCTATCCTGCAGCCGTATACCAAAGGCCATATATTATACGTACCCAGTTCTTCTTTCATGTAGGCAGCGTTTTATAATCCATTTTAACTAGTCTCACTATGTTAAATATAGTCAAATTGTTGAAATGTAGACACTAGACCATCATGTTTCTGTGTAGACAGTTCTTATGATGGTGTTGTTTCTTATAACATTTTAATTAATAATACCTGCAGTTGTCATTTACATATATACAATGCGTGTTTCATATTGTAGACTAAGTTGCGGTACTGATTGTACATTATTAATTTTCTTGTATAATGAAAGTTTGTAATTGAAATTACGTAACATACGTAGCCAAATCATGTGACAACATGTTTATAATATGTTGTGCCGACCCCACTTAGAGTGGTATACAGGCAGAAAGATGATGATTTTTCAATAATTTTATAGAGATATTTATGATATTGTTTTCTACATTTCTCCTAGCGTCGTAATCCTCAATGGTGAGGGTCGTGACCTTTATGTAACACTTTACTTAGGATTATTTTTCGCCACTTGGCTCTGACCTCTGTGGCGTCGATGGTCCTACTGATACTGGAATCGAGTGTTGAGCGAATTTGGTCGGTCTAAAGCATGGGGCTCCGTATCACAATAGATCAGTAATGGTCAAAGTGATACTGGGCCCTATGGCCCTGCAAAGCCACTACTCCCAGAAGAAGAAGAAGATGGGGCTCCGTCCCCTGGGTCTTTTTTTCCTCTATCTTGCCCGTAAAAAGCAACTTTTCTAGGTTGTCGCCACTCTTTCTCGCAACGTGCCCAAAAAACTCCAAAATCCTGCGGAGACATAATATGGTGGAAAGTCTGGTCTTGATTTGAAGTTCCTTAATTATCGATGCGTTGGTCCGATTTTCCGTCCGCTCAACATCCTTCTCCAGCACCACATTTCAAGCGCCTCTAGTGGTTGCGATGTCTTATTTTCTACATTAAATTATCTATTGTCAATTGTATTATTGTGCTTATATAAATAGTGTTACTTATATTAAATTTAAGTATCTGAGTGACCGAGCCTTGCTCGTTAATTTTTAAAATAATGTAAAAAAAAGTTTTAAAAAAAATTGAAAAGAAAAAATAATAGGGCAGGTGGGACCCGATCCTAGGTATTTTCACCTATCTAGACCGCACGTTCCCCAAATGAACCACCATGACTTTACGTTTGACAGCGAAAAATTATGATTGTATTCAACGTAAATTTAAAAAAAAAATTATAGCCCAAAAACAGGGATAAAACGATATTTTTTTAAATAAAACTTATCAAAAGATCAATTTTTCTCCCCTACACGCTGAAATTCAGGAAATCATTAGAGCCGTTTCCGAAATTCCGTAAGTCGAGGCTCGAAGTCACGGGTACCGCTAGTATAATAGATATACATGGAATGGTATTACGGCAATCAAGGTATTGAAATATCAAATACGGTCCAAATTGTTATGTTATTTTATATTTATCATAATAAACATATAATTTTTCTTTGACGTAGGTGGCATTGCGTCGTCAACAGGCACAAGAAGAAAACGAAGCTCGGGAATTGAATCTACTATATGCGGGACAGCCTTCAGCCGCTCCACATTTTCCTGACATGTCCGAGGAACAACCAGGTATATTTTCCACATAACAGTTTAAATTATATATCACACTACCGGCCCCCTCCGGCTTCGCACGGGTATAAAATATATAGCCCATGTCACTCAATGAAAAAAAAATGATTAAAATCGATCCAGTTGTTTTGATTCATTCATTACTGCCCGTGGCCCGCACGCGTTTAATTTGGAGTAAAACAATTCCCCTTTCACAGAAGTTACAATAAAATTACCTTGCCGTTATCAGCGTTTTTTTAAAGTAATTTTATTGTAACTTCTGTGCTATGGGGTTCCGCAAAGTAACGCCTGCTTCTATAAATTCTCCTTTCCCTATAACATGAAGACTTTCTGCATCTTTAGAATATCTAAATTCATATACTACATTTTTACTTATTTACATTTTACATTTTTCCCTATGTATTTTATTTTTACATTTAATTGCGGAATGTCTTTATATACAACATTCACAGCTTTCTTGTCATTAGACAATACGAACATGTTTTCTTTAGAGGTTTCTCTTGAAAGAGCGACATATAGTTGGCCATGTGAAAAACAAACGCGTCCGATCGCTGCTAAATTCGAAGAGCTATAGGACGAAGCGCGGCCTCCTCGCGGCGTTTTAAATCTGTAATATCTTCGAAAATATTCATCTAAATTATATGCTGTAAACGGCTATATTGATCTATATTAAACCAACGATGTATTTATGGTGATGAGGTAAGGTAAGGTATTTCGATAATGAGGCATTATTTTTCGTAATAAAAAAAAGGTAAAAAAAATGCTATTGTGGGTTATCCATAAGAGATAGACATATATCATCGCGGAGTTTTCTGTAGACGTTTTCAAGGTGTACAAATACTTAGTACATTATTTTGATAAATCTCGTAGGGTTCAACCTGCGTTTGCAATGTAAGCGGAAAAAAATGTAATTATTTACGACATCACATCACAAACTTCAAAAATTACAGTATTTCTCTACTCCATATTGAATGTTATTATACATATAAAACTTCCTCTTCAATCACTCTATCTATTAGAAAAAACCGCATAAAAATCTGTTGCGTAGTTTTAAAAATTTAATTAGTAATAAGTTTTAAAAATAGGGATATAGGGACATAGGGACGGACACAGAAAGCGACTTTGTTTTATACCATGTAGTGATTCAGTAGTCGGCAAGCATATTTCGTTATAAATTAATAGAAAAGATTCTTATGGTTGCAGAATCGGGATTTTTTTTTAACTCAAGGTGTAGACACCTCTCGCCATCGATTAGCAACTTTCAACCTCGTTAGTATCGCTAGACTGGGCTCGATTACAACTCTAGGGAAATTTCTAGACGTAACTTTTAACGAGTTTAATTTTTTTTAATCTTGTCTTACTAACTAGCTGGAAGTATTAATTGTCACAGAGCCTTAATATAGTTAAGATTTTAATTAAAATAAATAAAATCTGTACTATTTACTTGATGAGAGTAAAAGAATCATTATTAACAATACTTTTAATTTTCGAGAAAATTGCGTTTGCATTATACGGATAATACTTCATTTATTTTTTATTTTTTTTACCCGAAGTAAAAATGGGATATTTCTTATTACTAATAAAATAAGATAGTATTAGACATTAATAGGTCCAAAATTGAATAGCTATTTCTTATTCATTCAGTAGGTAATGTAACTTATGAGGTAAAGTCATATTGTAAGTTCGTTACCTTTTAAAGGACGCTAGGACTACCGTTAATTAGATTTATATGTTATTAGCAACCCAGAAATATAACCATGTTACTTTAGTTACACATGTAATTCTAATCATCATGTAAATCTAATCTTCCATCTTGTTCTTTATTATGATACTCACTTACAGGCCTGCCTATGAGGCATAGGCGGTATAACAACTCTATGAATTCTCTGGCTACAACTATACGATGGACAAATTCAAATTCAAAATATTCTTTATTCAAATAAACTTGTAAACAAGTGCTTTTGAATCGTCAACTCTACTGCTGGTTCGGACAGCTGTTCCTACCGCGTTGCCCTTTTAAAAATACAATTCTTAATACTAGTTACATTTATTCGTTTCTATTTTGTACAGGATCGACCAATATCTATATCCACGCATTCTTATCGTCTAAATAATCCTTAACAGTATAGTAGGCTTTCTAGACTTTACACAGTTTGATGTTATGTACATAATTATAGTATTTAATAACACCAAACTGTCTTTTGTTAGTGAGCAAAATTTCATAAAGCAAACATTTTCTCGTTGCCTCATATAAACTAGTACAACGTACTTGTGAAATATGAACAAAACCCTGTTTAAGAAGTCACTTAGCAGGCGTTAATCAAATATGTATATAAAAGTGCCCCCGCGCACATTTCGCCTCAAAAGCAAGGAGTCTGGGTTTAATACAGTTTCTAAAACGTCGTGCCATTTAGTTAATTGCGCCGTCGCCATTTATACAAATGTGTTTAACTTTTTAATTCATTTCTGAAACATCAAAAGAGTTTTAACTTTATTTACACGCAATTTTAATCGCAGTTTTCTCGGTGGAAGGTTCTGTATTGAATGTGTGGAGACTTGAGGGTGTTTGGGGTTATACGTGTTTATAACATTAATTCGCTAGACTAATTTCATAGGTTCACCTTTGGGTGTTGTGTATAACGCCTTTGTTTGGAAAAAACAAGATTTATTACGCCTGTTAAACGCCATATAAGTAGAAAAAAAGTAGAGCTCTGTTGGTTTAAAACATTGGAAGTAGCGTATTGTTAATATTTCGTTTGAGACGTACCTACGTCTATATTGACTGCAAAGAAACTTGATGCGATCTACATCTACACGATTGTGATATCGACCATAGTATTTTGAGTTAATAGCTCTCAGATGAGTAAAGTAAAGACGCATTCTAGCCTAAATATATAAAATCAGCATTAACGGAATTATAATTAATAAATCATTAGTTAGATGATGATAGTTTAAGGTGGCAACGCGTTAACCTTAAAAAAATAGGTTACTACATCGCTGCATGGTTTGTACACTACCTTCGTATTCTAAGGCTTACATTTCTAGGCCTTTATTTGCTGTAGCCGTTATCAAAAAATACGTAAAGCGATCCAATATGTTAAAAACAAAAGGATACGTGTGAATATACGTTTACTGAAGCAGTCACGTGTGACGGTATTGTATTTATTTCAACTCTGATATACAATTAAGCATATTGACTTTGATCAAGAGAGAATATTTGAAAACCCTTATTATTAAGATCATATGTTGCTGTAATTAATCGATGCTGTGTGGTATTCGGTTGAGTAGAATAGACCACCCTCATTTCTTGCCAACGTGTCGTAAAAGGCGACTAAGTTAAACCGACCCGCCGTGTGGTATCCGGCCGAGTACAATAGACCATCCTTATTTCTTACAGAGGTGTCATTAAAAGCGACTTAGGCAAGTTAATCGTACCGGCACCGTGTGGTATCCCGATGATTAGAATAGACCACCCTCAATCTTACTGAGGTGGCGTAATATACGGCTAATGTACCTAAGTTGACTTCAGGCAGGCAGCCGGTCGTAAAATACGTAGCCAAATCATGTGACAACATGTTTATAATATGTTGTACTGATCTCATTTAGTGGGATAAGATCAGGAGGATGATGATGTTACTGTAATTATTCAGTATGTATATTCAGAAATATGAGAATAATAATCGTTGAGGTCCAGCAGTGGACTATTATTATAGTCGATTATTATTCTACTAACTAATATTACTATTTATACTATTATTACTAACTAACTATGCTGGCTATCTTTTCTTAGGATCTCCTTACTTCACTCGCTCCCCGCGATCTTTTTGAGATCGTCAGCCCACTTCGTTCATAATCGTAGATACGAGACGCTAAACGGTCGTAATTTGCTTCGTAAAGGGATAAAATATCCAGAATTCATTTATGATTCTCATATCATAATCCATTTACCAGCTACAGTGATGGTGGCAAGTTAATAGCGAGTATTAAAAGATATTACGGAGAGCACATTCCTTACACCGCATACCGAGATACGCCCGTTTTTATTGTATGGTCCAATTTAAAAGCGTTCAATAGCTCTTTATTTACTCTAGTAAATTATTGTAAGCCGCTCTTTGTTATATTTAATTTGCCGTGTATTATGTGAAGTTGAATCTTCCAAGTTCAATTTGACCCACTTCCCGGTGTCCGATTGACTTATAACATCCAGTATGTCTAGTCCCAGTGACAATGCACTTTTATGATAAACATGACCTGATGCTGCTGCCAAAATTGGCTCATCAATTGTTAACAGTAGGGACATGCAATTTTATTAACAGCTACTTTAACTTGACTTGTTAATTATAATTTTGGAAGTATGTAACTCAGTGAAAAATATGTTACCCGTAAAGTTAAGTGTAGTTTAGTTTAATATACATAAAAAAATATATTAGCCCTGAGTATTTTGAGACTGTAAATGTTGCGAGAAAACCTCGTGCTAAAGGATTAAATTATTATAATTATGTACTATAAAGTTTTGGTTTTACTGTGAAATTGAAAAAGAAAACGAATTATTGAATAATAATCTTAAAACGCGAGATTCTAATTGCATTTTATCATAATGACTGGTTTTAAAGATATTTTATGTATTAACCTGTTGTTGATTATGGTTTTTTTTTAAATTTGAAAATGTGCTGTTATCATCAACAGTATTTATAAGGTTGCCCCGGTAAGACATAAGGGTGGTCTATATTATTCAATTTCGACTATTTAATATTCTTAATAGTTAACTTTATTTCAGGAAAATAAAGGCGTTTGATGATTGGTTTTTGAATCGCTTCAGTTCTTGTCTTACTATGTGATACGTGATAGAGCGAGTTTCGTCACGCGTCGCTTTTATTGCGGCTACAGTATTGCTCACTGTTCACTCCCCTATGACATTCTTCGGTGTTCTCTCTTCATGAAACTTGATGTCTTTTGTTTTCTGTAATACACATATTAAATAGTTATCGATGATTCGATGTAGGATCTCTCTTCTTTTTCCTGCCTTTATCCCACTCTAAGTGGGGTCGACATAACATGTTATGAACATGTTGTTATACGATTTGGCTGCGTATTTTGCGACTGGTCGCTTGCTTGACGTCAACTTACCTTAGTCGTATTTTACGACACTTAGGTAAGAAAGAGGGTGGTCTATTCTGCTCAACCGGATAACACACGGTGGGTCAACTTAGCTTAGTCGCCTTTTACGACACCTCGGTAAGAAATATGGGTGGTCTATTCTACTCAGCCGGATACCACACGGCGGGTCGAGTTACATTAGTCGCCTTTTACGATACCTCGGTAAGAAATGAGGGTGGTACTATTCTATTCAGGAACTGGGAAAAACACAATAGAATCGAGGCTATTTTAACACTGTATTAGTCTCTAAAGTTGTTGGTTTTGGCTATATTTTAAAACTTGCGGCTAACTATGTATATAAAATAAGCAGAAGCGTCTTTTAATAGCATCTAATGTCTATATTTTTCTTTACAAGGAGAGAAGAGACTTTTAGACAGAAACTGAAAACCTATCTGGTACTAATTTAATTTTATATCAAACCAAAAATACTAATAATGTCACGTAAACTTAAGAGGATAGAGATAGATCTTTTTAACAGGATATGTTCAAGCACGTCTCATACCTTTGAAATCTTGCTTTATCCAACTAAATATCCACTTTAATATCGTCCATCTCTCTTACACATCCTACACTCCTGTTTGCCTCTCGCTCTAGATGTATTCGATACCATTTATATTTTAAGTGCCACTTCTAGTATATACTCGTCTCGCTCGCACCTACACTATAGTCTATCTTCCATCTCGCGTCCACTCGAGGTCAGTCGTGGGATGCAACCTGAATTTTCATTGTATAAATGCTATAATAAACCGCTTTCAATTCGAACGGGTTTGCGAAGGGTTGGTTTGCTTTTGATAAACTTTTGCAAGCGTTTTTTTTCCCATTTTTAGAATGTGAAATAATATTTTTATTTCTATTTATGTTGCTTTGTATACGTAGCAGTTGATTGCGTTTTAAAACGCTTTAGGGTTCACCAATACGATAAAAAAGTCTACATTTTTATCTTTTTTACTTGCGCAGTTTTTAAACTGTCCGACGAAAGTTTTTGAAAACCAGCAATAATGGTCTCGAGATGTTTTTAATGTTTATTCATTTCTAACTTTAATATTTGATGATGTTTAAAACATAATCACTAAACAATCGGTACACAATTTCGGATTTAATATCATAATTAAAATAAAATATCTTAGTCACATTATTATTAATCAACTCAATAATTATATAAATATGATACATTTATCTCCATTTGTCGTGTGGTATCCGGCAGAGTAGAATAGGCCACCATAATTTCTTACCGAGGTGTCGTAAAACGCCACTAAGGGAAGTCCACCCGCCGTGTTGTATCCGGCTGAGTAAAATAGACCACCCTCATTTCTTACCAAGGTGTCGTAAAAGGCGACTAAGGTAAGTCGACCCGCCGTGTGGTATCCGGCTTAGTAGAGTAGACCAGCCTCATTTCTTACCAAGGTGTCGTAAAAGGCAACTAAGGTAACTTGACCCACCGTGTGGTATCCAGTTGAGTGGGATATACCACCCTCTTCAACTCACAATAACTAATTTTATATTCAAAAATTGAATAGGTACAGTCATTTCTTGTGAGCGAAGCCGCAGACACAGCTAGTTTTACTATAAAACGCTAGATGAAGAGTATTATAATAAAAAAGTTTTAAAACCAAATCAATGTCGAAATAAAACAACCTGTGCATTCAAGATTGATACAAGGAAAATAATATAAAAGCGAAGCCCACTCGATAACCTACAACGAATGTATTGAATTACGAAGAACTCCAAATAATGAGCTCTCCGCTGTATAACAACTTGTACTTTTGTAAAGGAGAACCATTATACCACTGACCAACGATTATTGAAACCTTTTTGCTAAAAAACTCAATTGGTGTCCCTGTTAAGGAATTACCCTGCAACCATCTTTAAGCGTTTACCATTCTAATATTAACCTTCTGTTCTAAATAACAAGATTCAAATTTACTTTCAATATTCTGAATGATCTTTTAAAGGACGGAACACCGATTGATAATGAACTTACTGGATAAGACATTGTGGTTGTTTTTGTTTGGCGACTATGTTTGTCTATTTGGATTGAGGGCTCTTTGGTTGCACTCCAATTTCGGGGTAAGGTTAATGGTTGAGTAATCGACAGAGGGCCGAAGGGCCCGCAGGATGTGTTTGATATGTTTGACATTGAATTGCCGTCTCTAGATCTGCCATTGACTTCTGATTGTGATAGTTTACAATGTAATTATATTTCCTTTCCTACGATGTTACGAACCTTACATTACAAAATAAAACTTTTAGTATTGCAATTTTTCTTGCTATATTATTCCAATGTTATTTTAAAGGATACCGCCGATTTTATTGCCGCTAACCAGAACATTATTTATTAATGAAAATATAATTTTCAATAACCATTATAAAATAACATTGTTGGTTTATTATGTTAATAATCGTAATAAAATACCAGAATATATTTCATTACAAATGATAATATCATAGTTAAGGAAGAAACATAGATATAGTCCACGACTAATAGGTAATAAAACTCTAAAACATCTAAGTCAAAAGGTTTAACAGGATTAAAAACGATTACGAACAAGGTTTATAGAAATAGGTGGGATTAGTAGCAAAAACCATCACTTCCACCAACACTACACTAGCTCTGCACACAATCACTAAGACAATCTCAATGATAGTATCCTTCACGACTAAATTGCAATTGCGATTAAACAATATCCTTATGATACTCTTCTATAAAATATAAACATGAAGGTTAAGATTTTCTTAAATCGTGGATTATAGCAGAATAATTTTATGAATACTTTTGCGCAAGGAAAAATTGTTGATCAAAAGTTATTATCAGAAAATTAATTGTGCAAGAAAACTTAATAAAACAAGCACTTCGTTTTACAAAAGTAATGATAAAATTATTTTGCTATAAACCGCGATGAATCGCGGATTATAGCACTATAACTTTATTATTACTTTTGTATAATGGATCTCCGCAAAGTATCGCCTAATTCTATAAATCACTTCGTTTTAATTAACTCTTAAATTTTAATGTTATTTTTACCGAGTTTAATGTTTTTTTTTAATTAAATCATTAATTAATATTGACATTGCATTTATTATACTCATAGGTACCTATGCCGCTTCCACGAGCTCTATTTCTACATTTTTCCCTTTTTTTTGCGAGTGAAAGTGATACACAAAATTGATTTATACGGTGTGTCGGGTAACAGGATGCCGTGTTTTCGCGGGCTTCTTAAGATTTTATTAAATTTTCCGCGCGTTTACTTTTTTGTCTGATTTGATTAAATCTCAGTAGATATCCGGTTGCGCCTTTGCTACATCGAAGTTGTTAATATAATGTTATTGGTTAATTTTGATTTTAAAGCATTTATTTTTGTTTTTTCATTCAGTTACGTATTTTGTGTTACCTATGTTTAAATAGAATACCAGTCTTCGGACAATGTATTTCATAAGAAAACTTTAGTCTAAGATATAATTGTAATATTACATAATTGTAATATTACAAAGCTCGTTGTGTCATACATAGATGAACATACGATGCCATAAATTTCAAAATGAGGCGTTCTATTTGAATAACATAAGATTGTGGATGTAAAAATCCTTTGAAAGCCAGTCAGATCAGTCAGTCAATCTGTACAAAATATAGAATATGACTAATTAACTGACTAAAATAATTTGGTAATGTAAAAAAATAAAAGCGTTCCTTCTGGTAAAGAAATGACATAATAGTAATATAACGGCCTGTTACTATCCCACTGCTGGACATAGGGGTCTTCCCACCGTTTTTGGAGATAAGGTTGGAAGCTAAGACCTACCACGATGCTCCAGTGCGGATTGGTAGGTAAAACATATCCCTAGAATTCCCAAGAGATATGCAGGTTTCCTCACGATGTTTTCCTTTACCGCAAAGCGTGTGGTAAATTGCAATAATTAATTAGACATATAAGTTTTTAACAGAAAAACTAACTGATCGGGGCTTGAACCCGTGACTTCCTCGAAAGAGTCGCGCGGTCTCACCGCTGGGCTATCACAGCTTCAATGATATAATAATACAAATTAATTATTATCTGGTGCATTATTCGAGTAAACATGGGGTTGATCTATCTCATCTGGGCTGTTTGATATTGTTTATCAACTAGCGAGATTTGATTGTATATTTACCCTCTGTAACATGGACGAGTTACTTTTAGATTTTTATAAAAGGGGTCGCGAGTCCACAATAATTGGTTAAATAAAATAATATTAATGCTTAACTAAAATATTTTAAACATTTGTATGCATATTATAAATGATAAACTGTGTTTGTCCCATAGAGTTATTATATTACAATAAATAAATAATAATAAATAAATAATAAATATATGGGACCCTTACACACACGGTCGTCCGTCCCCAAAGTAAGTAACTTAATTCTTGTGTTATGGGTGACAGACAGCTGGTGAATATATACTTATACATTTTTTAAATATATACTTAAATACAAATATACGCCCAGGCTCAAAGGCCAACAAATTCATTTATAGAAAATGTTGGCCCTCGGCGGGAATCGAACCCGCGACCCGCGGAGCTGAAGGCAGTGTCACTACCCACTGCGCCAACGGGCCAGTCAAATAGTCAGTACAATAGGGGAGCTAAAGGCAGACCTGTAAGTGAGAGTAATACAAAAATAATAAGAGAGGAATGAAACTCATATATTCATTTTTGTTGAATCACGCATAAAAAAGAGAGACAGATAATAAGTCTCTTTGGCATTCTCTTTATTGTCAATAGACAGATTTTAGGCTCGCTCTCCCACTCTAGTATAATAACTCTATGGTTTGTCTACTTCTTTCACATCCAAAGTAAGTAACGGTATTACTGTATAATAAAACGGTATATATACTAGGTAAAGTACATGAAGCCAATTTTATTTTATCAGAGATAGATTAAGGTATTTCTAAAGATAAATTTAAAATAATAAATTTAGGTAAATATAATTCAACGACCGTAGATTTGAAATTTCTGTTGCATACTATGTACTGATTTACATATTTTAATATATCTTGATGAATGAATGAATAGAATAATTTTTGATGTATTTTACTTGATTCTTTATGGATAAAATATATATTTAATGTAAGATATATATGTAATGTACCTTTAAAAGTATTATCCGCATTCGAATTCCAAGTTCTGAACATAAAATATTTTATCGAAGCTATTCAACGTTCCGCCTCGAGTTCATATGGAATTAAAATTTTCCAGAAACCAACGCCACGTTCATAGAAAAATTCAATAAACCGTACAAATTACGAATTCGAACTAACCCTTAATCGTGCCCCCGTCCATTCTCAAGTGATTAGCGATACTGACAATACCACCCTGCTTCTGCCGTGCGATTGTTCGCGACACCTATTATTTACATCTACAAATTGCAAGGAAAATTCAACCCTAACGTAAGGATTTTGAGTTCAAATTACACCTTGCACCTTCTCCTAAGTGAAGCTTTTACTATTTCACCAGCAAACCAATTCTAAATTCAAAAAAGTTTTCATTAAAGTTTAAATTTGAACGTCGGTTTGAAGGTAGTTCGAAACTTTGAATCAGCGGGTGGTAACAATGAAATCAATTGTTGGGTGCTTCTATTATTTAGACAATTATACAAATTTCAGTCTTATTATATAGGGTTAAAGTTTAAATTGGAGGCTGAATGTAATTGCATTCGATTGAGGAATTAGTGTCCTATTGCAATGCAATCATACGGTGGCGGGATGTAGGGCTGTCGCAGACATTTAATTCGGCTGTTTCATATTTATTAGTCAGAATTTGGACTGGTTAACCAGCTATTGTGAAAGAGACTATTTTCCCAACAAGCTGTGATGGCCGAACGGTAAGAGTTGACTTCCATCAATGTTTCGCAGGTTAAAGCATGTTAAAAGTTCGAGGAGGCACTTTTGAGGTATTTTATATAAAAAACTGATACGATTGATATTTACAATTCAGGATGTATGCATTGACAGAGAAAGCCTTTTCCCAAGATAGATCTTTTAGAAAGCTCAGAGTCACACAGTGGATTATTGAAACTATGTATGATAAACTTCTTAGCCTCGATACATATGGTAATCATAGGAAATGAGAAGTGAGAGAGACTTATTATACTTACTTATACTTAGTACAACCAACGGTAGCGGGCGCCGTACATATTTCGAAGAATCAATGGACGTAAGTTTGCGATAGAGAATTTGTATTTAAGGACGTAGTATTATTGTAATCCCTTACTAGGTTAATAGCGATTTGAAAGAAGTCGCATGATACCGCTCGATTTATGTATCATAAGATAAATATGTGACATAATAAATGATAAGCCTCATGACTTGCAATAGGTTGAGCTGACAATGACCTACATGACGTGATTCCTGCCGCTAAATTCCATAACCGCACTGTACGTCACAGGTTAAAATATCATCCTCACCATCTGGATGCTTGGCAATCCACCACAGTGCGTTTTTGAAATAATTAAATTCCGCGCACCACCATTTTATGGAACGATCTCCCTTTAGCAGTGTTTCCGAATCGGTACGACTTAAGTAACTTCACAAACGTGTTTTTTACTTTTTTAAAGGACTGCAACGCACTCACTCTGCCAGATGTTGTGGACGGCGGTGATTACTTATGGTAAACCGCATGCTCGTTTGCCATCCTATACCATAAAAAAATTAACGATTTTGGGGAATATAGATTTTATCTACTTTACTTTAAAATATAATTTCTTATTTCCATTTAAAACATGAAAGATTCGTCGCTATGTATGACAACAGTTTTTATTTCGGCCTTAAATATATTTTTTTTAAATAGTATTCGTATAGGTGACAACCCTGCAACTTCGACAGCGGTAAATTAAATTAGGCGACTGTATTTAATATAGGAGGATCCATTGCGCCACGCCGGGCGACAACAATGGACCTGAGCAAGAGTTATTTTAATATAGCCTATTGAAACTTATTAATTAATTGTTCGGGAATTAAGCGCGGAAGCAATATACAACAACATAAAAATGATTTATGATTTCAATACTTTGGCATAGTAGCATAATCCATTGACTAGTAGAGTTCTTCATGTCGTTTAGACAGGGTATTTGCACACACTTCGATGTTCCAGCGGGAATCATTTTGATTATTCACTCATATCTTCCAATCAAAGATAAGATTTCTTTATATTATGCCAGATTCTTAACGGCGAAAACCTCTTTTTTTAGGGATATAACCTTAAAAGAGGAGTTCAATCGTAAGTAACATGTTATTTTTCCACCTTCTACCAAGATTTTCGCACACGTCTTTACTTTTGTCGCCTTAGCTGTGTGGTACCCGGCTAAGTATAATAATAGTACCACCCTCATTTCTTACCGAGGTGTCGTAAACGGCGACTAAGGTAAGTTGACCCACCGTGTGGTATCCGGTTTAGTAGAATAGACCACCCTCCTTGTTACCGAGGTGTCGTAAAAAACGACTTAGGTAAGTTGATGTCAGGCAGGCGGCCGGTCGTAAAAACGTACAGCATGTTTATAGCATGTTTTGCCAACCCCACTTAGAGTGGGATAAGGGCAGGAGGATATATATTTACTTTTGTCGCCTTTTTTACAGTATATATTTACTGCTGACGCCTCACAACACCTCAGAAGGAAAATAGTGGTCTAAGAATAGTAAGATAGTGGTATTCGGCTGAGCAGAAGCTCAGTCGAATACCACTATCGAAATATACCGAATACCACAAGGCGGGTCAACTTTCCTTAGTCGTTTTTTACAACACCTCGGTAAGAAATGAGGGTGGTATATTCTAGTCAACCGGATACCACACAGTAGATCAATTTACCTTAGCCGTTTTTTACGGAAACTTGGTAAGAAAGAGCGTCTATTCTATTCAGCCGGATACCACACGGTAGATATCCAAATATATAAGCATATAGCGTAGCAAAAGAGGTCCGTTCGAATTTTTAATTGAGGCCATAGTTCTTAATTTTTATATCTACCTCATAACCTTTCCAAAAAGGGTTTTCTACAGCCTGTACAGAGGAACAATAAACAAAAAAATGTTTTTACTCAAAGTTGACCGGTCCGGGTGCCCAGATTTTTGTCGTTTCTAATTCTTTTTGCTCCTTTCTGTTTCTAGCCGGCCCCTTTGGGCTAGCCGTGTGTTTGCTTTTTGAATGGTTTATTCGTTGAACTCTTGGATGCGAACTATTTTAAATATTAGTTCTACTTATGATAGTAATTCTTGGTAACAAATCTCTTATTTATTTTTCTTTTTACACATATATTTAGAAAAGAGAAAGAAAAAATAAAATAAAAAAACACATGGATAAAGGCGGACTTATCCCTAAAATGGATCTCTTCCAGTAAACTTTTGAGTAATAGAAGGAAAAGGAAAAGAATTGAAGAAGAAAGAGAGTACGAGTCATATAGAGAAAAAGAAGAGAAGAAGAAAGAAGAGAAGAAGAAAGAAGAGAAGAAGAAAGAAGTTTATATAAATTGAACTATTTAATCTATTAAATAATTTTGGTAAAATATCTCTTCGTATTTGAGATAAATTTGAAATTCACTGCGTTTTTAAGTACTCCGAGACTAGAACAAGGATAGATATTTTATTGCTAATAGCATTTAATTCTGAACGTTTTTTTATTAGCACTCTATCATAATTGAGGATGGTTATGTCAGTAAAATTAATGTTTTTGAGACGAATTTTAAAAGAAGTTTTTTAATTAAATATATAAATTTAGAAACGTATTTTTTTGGGATATCTAAAACTAAGCTTAGATTTCGAGCAATCATCTTAGTATTTAGTTTAAAACTATTTCCATTCCACTAAATAATTAATACTACAGTTAAAACTAAATGCACCTGATGATCGTAATATTGACATAAAATACAGTATATAAATTTAGTCAAATATACCTAAATCAATAAATCATTATAAATTAGTGACCATAAGATATTCAATAATCGTTTTATTCTACGTTATTCACATCGTTAAAGGCACCTTAAGAATGCATTAACAGTCTACCTATTTTTAATATTGTGTAAGACAATGGTTTTATTTAAAATTCTTAAATTGGATAATACAGTCGTTATTTATACCTTTTTCTGTTTTATTCAAACTCCATCGTTAAAGTTACAAAAAAATACGTATACAAAATCTCCCCTTTCTCAACAAAACGTCGTTTGTAACTACTAACTGCCCACTAATTAGCCAGAACAGCGTCCATTCAGCAATTATAACTTAATTAAGAGCCAGTTTTCAGTTTTCCCCCCGTTTTTATAATTACGTTTTGTTTTTCTTTACTTTTGTCCATATACTTTTGAGTTCCGTCGCATGTAATGTGAAATTCCATAATTAATTTATGTTTTTTAAATATATTTGTAACTATTTCTTAGAATATTTTTGATTGTTTAATGATTATGGTTATTAAAATACTTTTATTATCAACTTGAGTAAATCTAGAGGTTTTAGGAATGGGAGGTAAGATCTATGGTTTTATATGTCAAAAGGAATTATTTTCTTCACCAGCATCATTCTTTTATCCATGGGTTTTATATGATTTTTACACTGACGTGGTAAACTTTTTATTCTATAGAGTTGTAGAGCGATCGCAATTGTTAATTTACCGAATTGTTAATATTTTGTTAGCTTTTACAACTGTCACCGTGCGGTTCTGTGATAGCCGAATAAATTTAAAGTAAATCGGTCCAAACATTCACTTTACAATAAACGAATGAAATATAAAACTTTTTAAATATGAATATAAATTGTTTATATGCATCAATAACGATTATTATCATTATAACAAATATTTAATCCGACATAACTAAAAATCTAAGGTAGCTTTTCCGTAAAGAATTCGAATGCTTGCAATCCAATGCGGTTGGCAGGTTATACAAATCGTGGAATTTTTTATATGAAGCGATCATTACATTAAACTCACAGGTTTTTTTCACACCGTGGATCTGATGCAAGTCCACTATTGCCATATCTAGACAAAAATAACTTCGAAGTAAGAAACAATACTCCTTAACCATATTCACATTTACACTTCAAATATAGAATATGAAGTTAAGCCGCATACACACGCGTGAATGCGTGTCCGCCCCAGCCATCGCTGACAATGCCGTGGTGGCGTTTCGCCAACGTTATTGTCTCATGTCGCTTTGTTCTGTTATTTATTGCCTACCATTGCTGTATCTCGACATATCTCTGTACTGCGTCGCGAGTTTACATTGCGTTTGGCTTTACGCCGAGTAATATTGCTGTTGGAAGTTGACTTATGTCTTAATAATTGTCGTTTTGTGTGTTATCGCCTTAACAGTTTAATTTCCATTTTCTTTTTTATTTGTATGTTCCATTTGTCGGAGAGAATTTAAAACATAGTAATAATTACTTTGTATTAACAAGATTTTAAGGGAAAAAACGACAAAATTTCCACTCACTAGAACTGCACCGCACATGTGTTTCATCGCTACCAAAGGCGAGAGTGATTTAAGGCTTATTAAGGCTCATTCAAACACAAAAATACATTAACTGAAATTAAAGGTTTTTTTTAATATCATACATAGTTTTAAAAAAACTTAATTGAATGTGCAATTTTATTAAGGGTTGATGTAACTTTGTTCCCATATTGCTTTGTCAGCCATAATTTACAATCTTAAAGGTATAATTTTCCTATTGGCTGCATTGTTTAGATGGTCATCTTAATAATTATAGCATAAGCACTTTCAAAACTGAACTTATTAGGGTTTATTTTATTAGAGAGTAGACAGTATCTAGGAAATGTTCAACAAGATGCATAAAAACCAATCACTTCCAAGTCTATTTGTCTATCAATTTAAAAATATTCTTACTTTTTCTTCATAAATTAACTATTTGTTTCTTTTGTTAAATTATTGTTATTAACTCTAGGTTTTAATTTTGTGGAATTATTATTATTAAGAACATGACACTTTTTAATGTTTTTCCGTTGATATATTAACTATATGCCCATTTGATAAATCTAAATGAAAGTAATGCTCGAAAATTATATAAGAATATTTTTAAATCACCGAACGAAATGCTGAAGTTTGACAAATGGATACATGGTTTATTACGACGATAAAATAATTTTATTACGTCGAACCAAGAATAAAGTCAGAGTACAAATACTTTATTTCAGTTAAAATTTAATACAATTTTGATCCGACACAATCAGTTTCGTAATTAACAAATTATAATAAGGATAGATTTTTTTATTCTTAATTTTATACTTTAGTTCGTTTTCTTTGCTTTTTTAAATTTAAATTTTGGTTGCCATTTTAATTCTAGCTTAACTATCGACATTGAAAAAAAAAAAATAATAATAAATAATAATTTATCAGTATTTTATTTACATTATATATATATTCTTATATAATATGTATATATAACCCGGGCGAGAGTGAGTTTAAGAAGATAATAATAAAACAAATTAAAATTAAAGTGTTGAAAGTGTGCAATATTTTTTTACACATTTATAAATTTATTTTAAACATTATGACGCCTATACTGTCATTATATATTTTGATATATTCTAACTATACAATTATAGGTTTAGGTCCAAGTATAAAAAAAACAATAAAATGGAGGCGTCATGCTTCCACACAAATTCATATTCTCTACTTATATAAAACTTGGTTGGCGCGATCAAATTGTAATCGAATGAAACCCCCTTACTCCCCCTCCTCTCCTTCTCGTTTAAAAAAACAATAACATAGACCATTAAATTCGCACACATCACTGAAAACGCCTCCTACTCTAATTGCACGTTCACAATGACTTGTTCGAGCGACTGTACTTAGTTTACACTTACAAAAAACATAGAAATATGCCCTGTAATTTTTGATTCATAAGAACGTTTCTCCTTTGTATTATTTTTAACTTTATGTGCATTGTTCGCTCTTGGCATGCCTATTGCAGTTGTACGTAGGTCGTATTGTGACAACATTGTTTTAGTGTTTTTTAAAGGCTTTGTTAATGTTGAATTTTCCCGTTCTTTGTAATAACGAAGAACTTTGTTTTGAATTATTCTTTGTTAAGCTTTCTGTGTAAATTGAATTGATTTGTACATATTTTGTTCACTAAAGTTCTTAAGTGGTTTTGTATCTTTTTAGTTTAAAGCGTTGTCACATGTTAACTAATTGACTTATCACTGTAGAGACGACAGAGTTCATAGAATTTCCAATGAATATTAGGATCTCGCGGTGTAATATTGGTAAACAAACGACCCGCGTGTCTTAATAATGTACAAACCTATTTTAACTGTATGTTAAAATAAAAATAGTCATGATTGTTTCTTAAGTAATTAATTGTAAAAGCGAAAATAGAGTTCTCGAAAGAGTACGATTGTTCCTTTGACAGAGGAGGTTGGAATATTAAATTCTTAATTCAAATGTTAGATTTCCTATTGTCTATTTCCTATTTATATAGACAACTTAGACACGGAACTTTCTTGTAGGTAGGTAACTTTCTTTAGCAAAATTAAAACAGTTCCGATCTTACCAAAATTTAGTGGTCCATGTTATTTTCACACCATGTATTGTAAATACTTTATATAGTAAAAAAAATTAACAAATTTAAATAATAAAACTTAAATTGAAAACATCTTTTGAAAAGCGTAAGTTTAGTTAATTATAAAGCATTTTTCCATGAGTTATTTACATGTATTAAAGTACAAAATTCTACACAGGTACGAAAAATATTAAAATTACAAGCTCTGGTTAGTGGTAAAGCAAATGATTCATATAACTTTTATTGACTTATTGCCTCTGAAGCTCCACTGTGCTTTCATTATTTTATCTTTTTATTTTGCACTTTTGCTTGGGACTGTATTTTTTTGTGTCTTTGTATGTTTAAGAAAATGAAGTTTCGATGTATTTTTGCATGTCAATGTTTCTGAGAAATGTTTCAAATATTTGATTGTTTAATTTTAAAAGTACCTATGTGTTTTCAACTGTACATTTTATTTTTCTTTTCAGTTCGATTTGAAACTGCTTAATATTTTAAATGAAATTGCCTATTAAATTATTAAGATAATAAGGAGAAGTTAAAATTTGTCATCTGACTACTTTAAAACCAATTCTATTAAATTTAAAAAAAAATAGCTAGTTAAGAACAAAATATTAATATAATTTAATTTGTTTTGTCAACAGTTCATAAACGTGCTCGCATCACCGAAGTTTGCTCTAGTCCATCACCGCCAGAAGTACCCCAAGAAACCAAAACACCAGTGCAAACGCCCCCTCTCTCTACCCCACCACCACGATCACCTTCCGACCACGAATTAAATGTTGAAGAGGAACTAGACCATTCTGAACCCTCTCTGACACCTGAGAACCTTTCAATGAAAGAAAGACAAGATGAAGTTAAAAAAGAAGACGATGAGAAATGGGAAAATCCAAATTATAAGTTCCGACGTGGGAAACCAGAAGGACTTATGTCCGAAACATTAGATGATCCAGTCCCTTTCCAAAAGTCCCCAGTTGATGTTCTTATTAAAGTTTTTCCGAGACGCAGCCGTCATGAAATCGAGACTATACTGGCAAGATGTAAAGGCGACGTAGTGGCAGCGATGGAAATGATGATAAACGGGGCAGAACAATCATACAATCTAACTCCTGAATCTCCATATCTGCAGAACTATCAATCAAAGTCTGCCTTCTCACCGTTATCAAACCAAAGTTTTAAATTTTCGCCTTCAAGAAGATTTCTCACTCCTCCCTACAGCGGTACAGGATATTTACCAACTGTGATACGCCCTCCACCTGAATATTTATCGTCTTTCTTACCTCCTTCTGAATTGATGTACGGGCGGCAGCTACAGGTTCCTTCACCGGGGACATCTCCTACGTCTGATAATACAAATAATGAAGGATTCTCTGATTAGGGGTACCTAAAATATTGGACAGTGCTTTAAAGCATCCTTGTCAAAGATATAAACAGCACGCAATCACACAATATCTAGTTGAAATGCAAAAGTAAGAATAAATTTTTTTGCTATAATCCGCGAAGAAGTAAAATAGAAAATATATATAATGCTAAATGTAAGTGGACAATCGGTTATCATATCTGATACATGCAGGATTCGTTAAAACACATGCACAACCCTCCACCACCGCCACCACAATACACAAGCACTATATACGTTCCCTATCACAAACTCAACAATCGTTTCGCCCCGCAACCGCAGCATCATCAGGAGATACTTTTGTATTATGGATCTCCGCAAAGTAACGCCTAATTCTATAAATGATTTAGTTGAAATGCTGCATGACAACAAAATATTAGTGTAAATACAAATATTCTTGAGAGGTATGAAAAAATTCATGTCAATCACGAATCTAAAAAACTTTTAAATTAAAAATTTAATACAGCAAGTACTGACAATTACTTAAGCGTATACGAGTATAAATATAAATTAACAAATTAGTATAGAAATTTTACTAGTTCTGCATCAAATATTTACCTATCCTTAATAGCATGACATATTCTTAATACCTTAAGATTATTTTATTGTTAAATAAGCTACACTCATAAACTGAAAAAAATAGATATAATTCAATCAGCAAGTAATTTTGGTGATGTAAATATTTGTAGGCCCCTTGTTAGACGGATAGATCGCCTATCCGAATAATAAAGTTGTATCTACAACTAGGAGTCCCGCCCCAGCTTCGCACGGGTATAAAGCATATAGCCTATGTCACTCAGTGATAATCACAGTATTTCGCTACTCCATATTGAATTTTATTATACATATAAACCTTCCTCTTCAATCACTCTATATACTTAAAAAAACCGCATTAAAATCTTTTGCGTAGTTTTAAAGATTTAAGCAAACATAGAGATATAAGGACAGATAGAGAAAGTGACTTTGTTTTATACTATGTAGTAACGTTTATAGCTTCTACTATTTTGATAATTGTCAAATTTTTTACCATACTTAACCAAAGACAAAATTACGTATACCTGTCATTTATGTTTTGTTTTTCCATGTCATAGTCGTTTTTGCTATACCACGTTTTATAGTGACCTGACGGGATAAAATAAGACGGCTGGAACGGGATAAAAAGTATCCTATGTCCGTCTCCTGGTTCTAAGCAACCTCTCCACCAATTTTCAGCCGAATTTGTTCATCTGTTCTAGAGTTATAAATAGTGTAACTAAGACCAACTTTCTTTTATATATATAGATATATACATAGAAAATGAAACTTTATTCTTCGGAGGTGGCGAGATGATCTTAACATGTTCGCAAGGAGTTCACATAAATATGGTGCGACAACATAGAGTTTATACTAGAATAAGGCTTAAAATGTGTCCATCGAAAAAAAAGAGAACGCAAATGAGGCCACTTTCTGTCTCTTTTTTACGTGTGATTAGTGAGTTTCTCATATTCCCTCTTATTTTTCGGACACTCGCACTCAATGGCCTACCTATGGCTCCCCTACTCTCTGTATAAAAACTCTATGGGGGACAATCGTTAGAAAAGACTTACGAGTATGTCAACTAGAAAAAGACTAGAAAAAAAGAAGAATAGAGTTATGACGTAATCTTAACATCATTCATATGTTACGTTATAAACGTTAGTACGAATATTCTTTACAACGATTTTTACTTAACTGTTCGGATTTATTCAGATACTTTCAGTATTGTAATAAAATCATTAAACTTAAGGACATTTTACGGCAATCTCAGTTACACTATAAAAGATCATCTTACTCTAATGTTATTAGATACAATATTATATACATAAGGTTTAAACTTATTGAAAACAAATGACTGTATTTGTATTATAGCGTTTATAAATTGAATATGTTTATTCTTAGTGGATATCGACATTGTAGTTCATATTTGATATTATATAGCGAATTTTACTTATTGTTACAGAACAATTTTTTTAATTGTGTACATATTTATAATAACATGACTCTATTTGAAGTATTTCAATCATAATTTAGTATTTCAATAATTTATCGAAAGATATATTTAGAACCTAGGTAACTGTATATTGAAGAAAAATTCTCGTTTCTAAAATAGTTTTATTGAAGTTTACTAAAATTGCAAGTAAACTTTTAACTTTTAAAAAGTAAACAAATATTGACGTTAACATTAATTTCTGCTTTAATAATCTGCAATTGATATAAAAAAGGGGATACATAAAATATCTACCTAGGTAATGCAATGTCATCTTTACCATAAGGTCACTTGAAGAAAAAAAAACAATACACTTATTTTTAGTTTTTTCTATATATTAAGAATCTTCAGTATTTCTAAATTGATTTGTTTATTTTTTACTGTCTGTTTTTTATATACTTAAAATAACATCGTGAGCATTTTCTAAATTTTTTATTGTCGTCGGCATTCCCGTGTACTCTAAAGATCCGGCTTGCTCTGACTTGATGCAATATACTTTGGTAGTTAATAGACAATCCTATATAGTCTACTATCTATGGTTAGAAATATGCTACATGCCATTTTGATAATGTCAAATATTGCAAATTAAGTTTCTTAAATAATTTGATAAGTAGAAACTCTTAAAATTTTTCTAAAAGGTTCTATGAAATATTTATCTTATTATACCTATTTATATATTAGCTACATTTGTAAGGATAGGCGTTAGACGCCATTTTGTAAATATACTATTGGAGTACCTTAAATATACGTAAATATTGAATGTAATTATACCTATATAAACATTCCGCATCTAGATTAAGTGATAGCTTAAATTAAGGTTATAGTATAGATAAACTCATTAATAGTGTATTTGATCATTATGATAATATAAATTTTAGTAAAAGAAGTTTTTAAAAATAATTGTGACTTTTAGTACAGATAAATAATGTTTCAACAAGGGTACATATAAAAAAAATTTTTCGTGTCACAGATACTTAATAAACTTTGTTCATTTATAATAGCTCAAAATATTTTCTTGGACATGGAAAGTTAAATTGTTATAAAATTGTGGCCAGATTAAATAAATTTACTGTTATAGCTTCTTCGAAATCTTTTCCGACAATCAATCATTATGTACTATCTTGCAGATAAAAAAAAATATTCATGAGGTTCTTTAATACTCGTTATACGTTAGTGTTCAATAGATTATAGAGCATTACATTAGCTGTATTAATTATGTAAATATTAGTGTGGAAATGTTTAGTCATTAGTAGGTACTAGAAGATAAATGTAAATGTACCGAACAATAAACAGCTCAATACACTTAAAGTCTACGTTTATTTGTTTATCCTCTCTACAAATAATTATGTAGTATTTAAATTACAGAAAAATAGTGACATAATAAGGAATAGTGCTTTATCTTACTAATAATAGTATTTAATGCAAATAGTGTTTGACACATTTTTTATGTCATTTCAAAGTTTTGTTACTTTATAAGTTGGACATATTTAATGCATCCACATTAGAATGGGTCACTTCACTCCACAATGTCACTTGTGACATCAGATAGTTCATTAATATTAAGTTGAGTGGTTGTATTATTTAGGACTATGTACGATGAGCCGTGATAGCCCAGAGGTGAGGCCATGCTACTTTTTCGAGGGGTCACGGGTTCTAGTCCCGGGGAAGCCACCAATGAGTTTTTCTGTTAAATCTTATGTATATAATTGATAATTGTAAATTATCACACGCTTTTCGGTGAAGGAAAACATCGTGAGGATATCTCTAGATAATCCTACATATCTCTAGATAATCCTGCATATCTCTAGATAATCCTGCACATCTCTAGATAATCCTGCATATCTCTAGATAATTCTAGGGATATATTGTATAACCTACCAATCCACATAGGAACAATGTGGTAGGTCTTTGCTCCAATCCTTCTCTCTTCAAAACGGAGAGAGGAGACCAATGCTTAGCAGTGGTATAGTAAAAGGCCGTTACATCACATTACGGAAGTATCCGTTCAACGAACTTAATCAAAGGAACAACAAGCAGATTTTTTGCAAAAGAAAACTACGATACACCATTTGGCCAATCTAGCTGATGTCAACTTGATATCACACTGTCCACGTCCACAATGGACCGTCACTTGAACGTCGAGAACATGTCAAGTTGTCGACAGCAGCGAGGGTAACGGAGTATGCTGCCATGTCTATGGCGGTTAGAAGCTGCTTATATAGAAATGTTTTGTGGATTTTGCACTGTCATGTCTATTAGATGACTATGTCTATGAAGCATAGATATAAATGCTTTTTTAAAGATTGAGAATTATAAGAGAAGAAACATTATAAGAGACGGATCGATGTTAAAATTTTCACATCTTGGAACGCAGGAGGCAGTTATGGTGTGGTCGTGGGTTCGATTCCCATTGAAAAAAAAAGTGGTTCTTCGAGTCTGGTTATATACATTTAACTACTTATTTAGATTATAATATCCTATTCTACTAATATTAAAAAAAGCGAAAGTTTGTGAGTATGGATGTATGTTTGTTAATCCTACACGGCGCACACGCTGAACCAATAGCGATGAAATTGTGCACAATTATTCCTTATACACCGGGTTAACATATAGGCTATAGAAATACTGTTAATTCTACAGGAATAGGATGACATTGAAAAGCTCTATCTATTATGCACCTATTACGCAACAACAGTCCACGAAAGCGAAGTTGCGGATAAAAGCTAGTATTTATATATTTTCTACAAGTTGTCTGTCAAATATAACACTAGTATTAACTTACTTTGGGGATGGACGATAGTGTGTAATTTATTTATTATTATTATCTGGTTATAGTATAAACTTATTAACGCTTTCCTAAGCTAAAGATATTTTATCCATACTAATACTATAAATGTTAATCTGTCTATCTGTCTACATGTTACGCTGTTTCACAGCTAAATCACTGGAGCAATACATTGAAAACTATTAAAACTAATACAGGGTTAATATAGAAAAAAAATGTTAAATTACTCATTAAAGGTAAATAGATACAAAGTAATAATAATAAGTGCTTTTCTGCTGCAAAATTGTTAAATATAGATTGTTCTATTTTCAAACAGATTATAGGTAATTTTTAAAATTATGTAATTAAATATTGCTGCTACCAAGATTTTTTCCAAAACGTGTAAAAATAACTTCATACAATTCATAACACTTATAATTTACTAATAATAATAAGTTTAGCGAAGTCATATGTCTGACAATCACCCCCATGCCTAGATGAAGTGCTCTATTGTCTATGATATTATCAATTTGCCGTCTCGACTGAGGCAATTGATAGGGATGATTCGATGTTGTTTGATATGAACAGTTGATCGTTATTGACTAAAATTACAAACGGCGTCATATACATATTAGTCTATGGAAAAACATACATCACTACATAACATAAATTATAGATTTATGTTGTTACAATGTCACGAAGCATACCTCCACCCTAAAGAAGTGATTAAAAAAATAAACAATACGGAAAATTCCGCGAGTGAGAAAATCTATACGGTATAATAAAATCCATACAATGCCATTTTATATACTTTGCTACTATGTATTGATTAATAAAGATATTGTGTTACGAATTAATATACCTACATCCGATCAAAAATTATAAGAACCTGATCTTGTAAATAGATTTACCATAATCTTAGAGACCGTTTTTTATCATCCCAAAACATTAAGAACATCTTCCTGCCCTTATCCCACTCTAAGTGGGGTCGGCACAACATGTTATAAACATGTTTTTCCATGATTTGGCTACTTATTTTAAGACCGGCCGCCTGCCAGACGTCAACTTATCTTGGTCGTTTTTTACGATACCTCGATAAGAAAGAGGGTGGTCTATTTCACTTAACCGGATATCACACGGTGAGTCAACTTACCTTAGTCGCCTTTTACGACACCTCGGTAAGAAATGAGGGTGGTCTATTCTACTCAGCCGAATAACACACGGCGGGTCGAATTACCTTAGTCGCCTTTTACGACACCTCGGTAAGAAAAGAGGGTGGTACTATTCTATTCAGCCGGATACCATACGGCGTACCCCAAAACATTAAGAACCTCGGCGCAATAAGACTAAAATGTACATAATTTATGCGCTTTGATCTCATCAGTGCAAATGACAACAATGAAACAAATCATTCGATAGCTATTTGGCGAACCGAAACGTGTTAGGCTGAGTTATAAACACTACGGTATACAAACTGCACAACTTCAAAATAAATCATAACTCTGGTGCATAAGAAATAATATTACTTACAATAAGTTCCCATATAATTGACCGCAACCCACTCATGTATGATATTTAAATATAATCTAAAATAGAATTTATTACAAGCGCTTAAGTTCTATAATTCTTTCCATTAATTAAAATAGGATCAAAAATTTCGTCGCCAGTTTCAAAAAAAATTAAATTCAGTTAATCGCGGGATTCGAATTTAGAACACGCGGCCGACACGTGACTCTAACAACATGGCCTTCATTCTTTATTTAAATTTGACCGCTTTTATTGTTTGTTGGTTTTAAACACCAACAAGAGTGAATTTAAAATTTTCAATTCAACTGTGTGAGAAAATAAATTCTTTTTTGTTTTAATGTATAAAATAAGGTCTTCTGATTGTAAACAATTAGAGTAATTCTAATTGGAACATATACCTATTTCTATCTGAGTATGAATTGAATTATGAGGATTATTGAATTGAACTTTAATTAATCCTTCTAGAGATGTTATTGTTGTGGTTTCTAGGGTTGATTGCACCCTACTTTAATTTTATTACTTGTAGAAATATATCGTTTACTATTGAATTAATTTTATGCTTTTTTATTTATGATATTCGACCGTAAGAATATCCTCTTAATAGTGCAAAGTGCGTAATTAAACAGATTTCGCATTTATATTATTAGTACAGATATGGATATGTTTCATAGATAGGTGCACAGTACATATTTTTAGCACAAAGGGAGGGAACAAAAGGCGAGTGCGGATTATTGGGCAACTTTATATATAATTCAAACATTCGGTAACGGATTTAACATTATAGAGCGCTCTCGCCGGTTGAGAATGGGTTTATGCAAGAGATGGAACAAAATTTACTAATATATTTATTTATTTCTTTCTTTTTATACATATATTTAGAAAAGAGAAAGAAAAATAAAAAAAGCACATATATAAAGGCGGACTTAAAAGGACAAGAATTGAAGAAGAAAGAGAGTGCGGGTCATATAGAGAAAAAGAAAAAGTTTATATAAATTTAACTATTTAATCCATTGAATAATTTTGGCAAAATGAATAGATAATAAGATACTACTAATATATAATTACTTAAGATAAATATTTTCTAGTCTGTAACTTAAATACCTATAGGGAAAGAGTTTGCAGATCCATACTGATAAATCATTCCACAGCTTGAAAGCTAAATGATCTCGAGGAAGTCAGTGAAGAGCAATTAGGGAAAACAAGATCTAAGGTATTGATCACAGCCGGCCACATCCTATCCTATCCCATATATATTGGGATTAAAGGATTAAAGAGTACTTTATAAAGAAGTGATAGAATATGTAATAAGTATATGTAGGTATATATATATTTGTCTATTGTAAAACTTAACTAACTTACTTGTATCGTCAGGCGTGATAGCGCAGCGGTGAGACCGTGCTACTCTTTAGAGGGGGTCGCGGGTTCAAACCCGAGCAGGCATCAACGATTTTTTTCTGTTAAAACTTTGTGTTTTAATTTTAATGTAATTGATATTTCTAATTTGTCACACGCTTTTTGGTGATGCTTTAATTATGAGGTAACCTCTATAGAACTTTGGAGATATGTTTAACCTACCAGTCCGCATAGGAGCAGCATAAACTTGGAGAAACTTTTAAATATTAAATTTTGAAGACTATAGAACTAAAAATAGCAATACTGCAATAAGGATACCTTGTTCGTATAATGTGTTGGGTAAAGTTACATAAACTATCAACTATTTAATTTCACGTCTTACATTTCTTTATATTGAAATATATTTTTCACATTAAGGAAAACATGTTTTGAGATTAACATAAAATAATGAAGTAACATTAATTAAAAACAAAATAGTTGTTAATACAAAGAGGAATTACACTAATAATAAATCATATTTGTGTATTGAGTATTTTAGCGCATTTTGTTTTATGTTGTCATAACGTTTGAGTTACACAGTAATCATACTATTAGAAGGCATAAATTTCTCACACGAATAGAAACATAATATTATTTAAAAAAACATTCTTTAGTAATTAGATATATTAAATATTTTTTAGTCAGAAAAATATATCATCACTGCATACAACCAACCCCAAAGGCCAATAATTCAATACTTTCCTCTAACTTAGCTACCACTATTACAATAAGTTTTCAGAACGGGAAGGAAATATGATACCACTAAAGAACGAAAGAGATGGAAACAGCCTTTGTGCAAGTTTCAGCTTTCAGATCGCAATTTGTAAAATTTTTCACAAGTTCTCTTTAACAGCTAAGAACTTGAAGAAAATAAATCTAACTGCTGCTGCTCTCGAAGTTTGCTTCTGATTTTAAAAGGGGTTTTTAATTTATTATTGATGACATAGATTATAACCATTGCGATAGACGGATCTAATAAGATCTGCCACATTGTAATGGCCACAGGCCTAATGTGGCAGAAATTAGGCCTACAGAGAGAAATTGGCGGAAAATCGAGGCAAGTGATATGCACCTGTACTGAAGACCACAGCTGCTTTGTCAAGAGCTTGTCAATGAAATATATGAACGTTTCTGCAGATCTACAAAAGTGGCATATTCCTACCACACATCTTAAAGGACAGGATTTTCAATGTAAGCTTCAAGACAGAATGACCTTTTCCAACATTTTCAACAATAATTATACATCTCATTTTTCCTTACCGCAACTTTGGCTTATGCATGAACTTCTGTATATAAGAAGTATTGTTAATGTTCTGTATATAAGTTAGATCTTTCGAAAGATTAGATCAAATTGCATCAATCACTGAATACGTTTCTTTTCTAATGCATAAGCATAGGTCAATATATAACCCTCTAAAAGGATTCCTATAAAAGTAATTAACCCGTCGGCCGCGCGCTAAATAAAACGCAGCAAAACAAAAATGGAAAGCAAAATATACAAACTGCGTGCTTAGCGGCGTTCAATAATAAAAATAATTACTGAGAGTGTCAGTGACAGCTTTGCGGCACTGACACTATGGAATCAGCTTAAGTATTAATTTCTGATAATAGATTTTTATAAGAAATAGCTCATTTGACCTAACAATTTGTTGAAATAAATGGAAGAAATATATTTCAAAGGAAAGGTTATTTCTTTATATGCTTGACATGTTTTATATATTACAATGACAGCATAAAAAAAAGGAAGAGGAAGTCTAACCACAGACAAAACTAATTTTATTACATAAAAAATGTATGGGTAATTTTATAAAAACGTACAATAAAGAGAAATTAAGAGAAAGCAAATCGTCTTTTGCAAGCAAATTGTATCTATCTGTCTCTTTTTTATATACAAAAATAAGTATACGAGTTTTATCTTCCCTGTTATTCTTTATTATGACACTCACATACCTGCTTAGGACTCCTCTACTTTACAACAACAATAAAATACACTTTATTGCACAAAAAAATCTTTAAAAAATATACAAAAAAAAATAAGACATATTTCTCGTACACGATACCCGAAAAAAAAATAGTAGTAGTACTATAATAACTCTAAGAATAAATAATTTTAATGTGAAGAAACTAAGCTATGACGCGAGTTATTGATATGCAAAAAAAAACAAAGTAAAAGACAATCTAGAATATGATCCGAACACCAATAACTGGTAAGAAAAAGATAATTGTAGAACACCTTCTCTGCCTGCCAAATTTTATATGTAACCTTAATTATCCAAAGATCGACTACAATACATAAATAATTAATTAAATCTGTTATATAACAATTTTCTAATGTATTGTTATTTTAAATCATTCCAAAATCATCTTGAACATATTTAAACTTATTAATATTCATACTTAAACATAAATAAATCTATTATCATTTATTATGGACTTATATAAAACTATAATTTAAAATATTTAAGGCGACTAAAATTATAAAGTGGATAGGTAATAGACCAGATAATATGATTGTAAGCCTTTTTTTTCTTATTTTATGAACCGACTAAGAGACACATCATTTACAAAATTACATTAAAATCTGTTAAGCGTTAGGTTAGGTGTTAGGTTCGACGAAATTCGAGACACGACATTTTTGTTTGAATATTAAAATAAATAAAGAAGCCTATTCAATATTTTCTAGCGAATAAATATAAAATGTCGTCACGGCATAAGTATAGCGAATTAATCGAAACACAATCGTCCACAGTTCGATCGCTGACGGTTGACAAAGTGGGTCAAATCTACTCCCTCTAGGAATGAGGGGCTCTTTCATATTCATTCTGTATTATATTTAGGGGCTTTAAACACTTCCTTATGGTAGTGTAAATTAATTAATTTGTTTATTATTTAAATACGAAAAAAAATAATTAAATCTATACTTATATGTAAAGGTGAAGAGTTTGGTTGTTTGATACTTTTTACGCGATTTGCGTAAATGGGAAAATTTAAAGCTTTCCTTGAGTGCGCTAAGCAAACGATGAAAATTATTCAAAAATCATGTATTACAAATAATTTAAACGGCGTATATTTTTATATACCACTTCGGCCTGGTCGATCGACCAAACAAACGAAATCGAACAAAACGATATGTCACAAATAACAATTTTTAAGAATCTTTATAGCGAGAGAGAAGATTATTCAATATAAATAAATATATGGCACAAATCATACGGTCGTCCGACCCCAAAGTTAGGAAATTAATACGTGTGTTATGGGTAACAGACAATAGTAAATATACACATATATAAGTTGAAATAAATACATAAATACACCCAGACTCGAATACCAAATCGTTTTAAGAAAATCTATTAGCGGGAATCAAACCCGCGACTCTCGGAGTTGAAGGGTCACTGCGACTTAGAGTAATGGCCAAAGGTCAAATTACTGCAAAGTTATATAAATACTATAAAAAAGGGTTTATCATCCATCATCATCCTCCTGCCGTTATCCCACTCTTAGTGGGGTCGGCACAACATGATGTCACATGATTTGGCTACGTATTTTATGACAAGCCGCCTGCCTGACGTCGACTTACATTAGTCGTATTTTACGACTCCTGGATAAGAAAGAGAGTGGTCTATTTTACTCAATTTAGTCTATTTTACTCAACCGGATACCACACAGTGGGTCAATTTATCTTAGTCGCCTTTTACGACATCTCGGTAAGAAATGAGGATGGTATTATTCTACTCAGCCCGATACCACATGGCGTGTTATAAAAAAGGGGTTTAGTAATATTCAATTGTTCTGCAAAGGTATGGTACTAGTAGATGGAAATATTTTAAGGCAGATTTTCTCATGATGATTGCTTTAACCATAAACAATATTAAAACAAATTTAAGAACATCTGCTATATGCACTATTTATTTATAGTTTATTTAACATAATATTCCATTAGATATAAAAACGTACAAAAATTGTCATTTTGCACACATTGCTGCAATCGCTATTTGAAATATATCCTTAATGGTACAAATTTTTTCTATCTCAATCCTTTGGGAATAGAAAATGGGTAACTGATACGTCTTTGTTATATTTATCACATCAGATCACAGATTATCTTTTGTATTTGATTTCAAACCCGAAAACATCAATCCGTCCAACTACCGCAAATGTTACAAAAACACTTGTAAAAGCACTTGCGGCTTTTGTTGTTTGCGTGGGAGAGATTTAACTGATATGCCTGTTCCAGAGGAAAAAATGTAACAAAATTTATTATCTTATCGATGTATGGTATCTCTTTTATACGTATTATATTAGAAAGAGATGTAAAATTCAGCTTTTATACATATTGATATTTACTCAATCGTTCTACAAATTAGTTTTTATTAGTTGTTACTAGTTGTATTATAGTATCTTTTTGATGTACAGTATCTCTTTTATACGTATGATATTAGAAAGAGATGTAAAATTCAGCTTTTTATACATATTGATATTTTCTCAATCGTTCTACACATTAGTTTTTATTAGTTGTTACTAGTTGTATTAGTGGTTATAGCGAGTTCGTTCCATAGAGTTATTATACTCGAGTATGAGCTTAAACTGTTTCCAAAATAAAGGGAAAGCAAATAAGACTTAACCTTAAGACTTAACCTGTCTCTCTTTTTTATGTATGATTATACAAAGATATGAGTTTCATCTTAGGAAGGTAGGTTACTAAATATAATATTTTTAACATGAAGTTCCATACATTCCAAGTTTCCATACATTCCAAACATTCCAAGTTTTCATGGGTATCACGAACTAGCTTTTACCCGTGACTTCGTTCGCGTGAACTGATGTCGCTTGTTCAGTTGATAATAGATAGCGCTTTTCAATGTCCTCCTATTCCAGTAGAATTAACAGGATTTCTATACCCTATAGGTTGTTCCGGTGTATAAGGAATAATTGTGTTAAATTTCATCGATATTGGTTCAACGAATTCGCCGTGAAAGAGTAACAAACATACATCCATACTCACAAGCTTTTACATTTATAATATTAGTAGGATTACGTAAGTTCTTATTTAACTCAATTGTTAACAATATATTAATGCTTAAGTGCTTCAAGCATCACATACATTTAAAACCTGTACCAAAGTACAGTACAGTAATTACTGAAGTACAAAACAATTCGTTAATTTATTAAGCTTTTCTTACCCTACAAAGAAAGTAGTGCATTTTAAGGGCAGTTACTTTATATTGCTTCATAACACACTTCGAACACGATGAACAATTATCGAACAATACGAACAAAACAGTTCAATTACTAAGTAATCGTTTAGCAACCACGAACAATGATATTCCAAAGAAAACAATAACGCCACACGACGCTATTGACTCGAAAGCGCAATTACTTTTTCCTCCCGTTCATTTCATTATTCTTTTATTAAAACTATTATAAAACCCCCCTTGATAATTGTTATTCAATAACCCTCTATATCTCATAACCTTTATTTAATAACCTTACGAACTTGGTACTTATTTCTGGGGTAATTGTTAGGATTTCCAAATGTTGATTCCTTTTTTCGGGATAAATTTCACTCATATTATAACTAGAGCGATATTAGTGAAATTTGGCACAACTTAGACTTATATACAGGGCTAAAGTATGAGTTAAAAAAATCCCATCAATCAACAGGAAAAACAAGGAAAAAAGAGGACATAATTGATAGTACTTATTAAAGTAAAGTAAAGTAATTAAAGTAAAGTAAAGTATTAAAATAAAGTAATTAAGTATTAACTTAAATTGACGCTCACGAAGTCACGGATACAGCTTTTTATGTTATAAAATATATAAGATATTTTATTAAAAAAATATGTGGTAAATACATATATGACTTTTTTCTAGTTTATTTGTTTTTTGTACTTATATAAATTAGTAATTAATAAAATCTGTTCATCAACATCTTCCTAACCTTATGGCACTCTAATTGAGGCTAGCACAACAAAAGTAAGCTTACCTTAGTCGTATTTTGCGACACCTCGGTAAGAAAGAGGGTAGTCTATTCTACTCAAGCGGATAACACAAGTATACTAATAATAAAATCTGTTATACTACGATATTGCTTCAACTTCTACTAAAAGATATATTTAGATTTTTGTAAATTAGTTACAGCATGTATTCTGACAAGGTTAACAACAAATCAAGCTTAAATAGAATGACAAGATAATTTTCCATTAAGTTTCAAAAATCTCCAAAGGTAGGGAATGACCTAAAAACCTATAATACCTGGTTACCTTAGTACTCAAAATGTAGGGGTACAGTTAAACAAAAAATTGTGTTAAAAATATTTAAGCAATGAGACCATTGTTCTCTTTTGTTTGGGGCGTGGCTACGGTAACCGTTTGCGATAATTGGTAGGCGGGTTAAGGTAGCTTTATATTAAATTATATATAATCCATACTAATATTTTAAGTGAGTCTGTCTGGAGGTTCTTCTACGAGTATCTTGAAGTGTTACGCTTTCAGCGACGTTACGCTAATGTGATCGAGTAGGAAAACTCGCACTAAGCACACTGCTAATGGTTTAGCTACGAGGCGAAAAGATTGTTGACATTGTGGTAGTGAATGTGTGCAAATTATTGTTGTGTTATTTGTGGTTGGTAGAGTATTACGAATTGTGTGAGTATGAGAACGAATAGTACTTAGATAGAACTTTACATTTAACATTACTTAATAATAAATAATAAATAAATAAATAAATATATGGGACACTTACATACACGGTCGTCCGCCCACAAAGTAAGTAACTTAATTCTTGTGTTATGGGTAACAGACAACTATATACTTATATAATTTTTAAATACATACTTAAATACCAATATACACCCAGACTCGAAGACCAACAAATTCATTTATGGAAAATGTTAGCCCTCGGCGGGAATCGAACCCGCGACCCGCGACGCTGAAGGCAGGATCACTACCCACTGCGCCAAGGTGCCAGTCAAATCACGAAATATAGCGAATAATAGTTTATTTCATAACCTTTGTAGGTACTAGTTTTAACTTATAGAAGAATTATATTAAAGTAAATTATTTTAGATTTGAATCCATTACCCGAAGTTATTCACAAATAAAAATTTATAGAGTTATTTATGAAAGCTCTACAAATTTCTTTATTTTTATAGAAAGCATAGGTTTGATTTGACAAACAACTTCCTTGCTATAAAAAGGAAGAGAGAAAAAGGAGTTAAGACTACTTTGCTCTTATAGCATTACCCTTAACGTTTCCTTTACTTTCGTTTGTACTTACTAATAGCTCTTTTCCACTTCCTACGATACAGTCGAACAAAAGTAAATTAAACGTTACCTGCAAGACGTTCAAACACAAACCATAGACAACGGGTTGAATTTTTTCCATAAACAAAGATACTGTCATTCAATACTCTAAACGTTCAGCTGTGGTTATTCAAACCGCAATATATTAATTGTACAAAAGCACTTACAAAAAAAAAACACTTAAAAACTCAATGAAAATTTCAACATAATAGCAGGTAAATTCTTTTTTCATCGTCCAGTTTAAGCAGACCCTACAAATCGCGTATTCTTTATAAATTTTAAGGTATTTATACACATGTGAGCGGAAGAACTTTTTTTAAAAAGCTCCCATTATTTTATATTGCAAGGTTCCTAATTCATTATTCATGATAGTACTATTATAATCTAGATGTAATAGAGTTTATTTATTATTTTTAAGTTAGATCCAAATTCAGTTAGTTCACGCTCGAAAGATTACGGAACCGATTTATGCAAACCGCCTAGAAGTTCAAGGCGTAGAATTTTACACCAAAGATCATCTCTTCAAGCGCTTCCCAAAATCCTGCTTAGAACACCCGTAATATATTTCAACCTGTCTTTATTTGTGGCTTTCACCTACATTCCAGTTTGACCCACTAAAAATACAGGCGCCCTAAGAGCATCCTACGTGGCCTTAACTTTTAAATCACGCTGGTTAAAACAAACACATATACTACATATATCTGCACAGGTTATTCTGCTCTTCGGCAAACAGAAGATTCTAGATTAAAGATTGATTAAGCAACACGCTTCGGCGTTATACTAGTCACAGACATTACACCATGCCTTGAGTTATTTTGTGATCAGTGCGAGTTTTTAACTTAATCAATCGTATTAGCGTACCGCTAATTTGTATGATGCTGCAACAGCGACACCTAGTGACCGATGTTCCAGCGCCATACAAATTTGCGTTACGCTAAAACACAAATGTTGCCCTAATAAACGCGTTTCATTTTAGTGATATATAAGCTGTATCCGCGACTTCGTTCGCATAAATTAAATTGTCCAAGAAAATTTTTCCCGAAGATGAAATAAAAAATGCATTTGCTTTTCTCAATTGTACCAAATTATATATTTTCATCAATATTGCTTCAGCGGATTAGGATATGAGCTCTATACAAGTACTGAAAAATGACTTTTAAGAATTTTACATATTTAATTTTATTTGAGCCCACCATCAATTAAAAATGTGTAAATACCCTTAGCCCTACCGGGTGTCAACCTTAACTGGATGGTTGTTATTCGAAACCACTGAAGACATATCAATTACTTATTGTACAGAAATAATCGCGGAATCGGGCGGAATCATTTTTATTATAACCTTTGTCCCGTATAAAACTTTATATTTACTTTACCAATTTTTTTACTGCATGCTACTAAACTTAAATTAGAGGGTAATAGAGTTTATTTTTGTAAATTTTCTATTATATTTATTTTCGTTTGCGTGGGAGATAGTTGACGGTTGAAACTTGAAAAGCATTTTGTTTGTTATTAAAATTTTCGTTTTTTCGTTCTATTGAAATGTTAAAAGGTTTGACATTTGACTGGCAATTTGGTGTTTTGATTTGATTTGAATAGACTGTTTGAGCTCTTTGAAATAGGATAGAATAATTGTATTAACAATACAAAATCCAGTAATAATAGCTAATATAAATCTTACAACATCTATAGCTAAAGACATTATTAGGACTATTTTGTTTATTTAAATCCTATCAGCTTGTCATAAAGTTTTTCCCGCGTAAATCCCGACTTCGGAGGAATTATAGGATAACAAGTAGAATGTGTGTTGCTCCATAACCTCTTCTATCTTTCAATGAAGGTCATATCAAAATCGGTTTTGCCGTTCTGGGAAAAACACTATTAACCTTAACCTTTTGCAAGAATTGCAATATCTTTTAGTTGAAATCGTATAGCAGCGTTGAGATCTGTATAGCAGATTTTGAGAAAACCGATCAGATAGACTGCTATCGCGGACCTTTATATGTATGAGTATATAAATGTGAAATTAACATTGCAAGTAAGATTTACTGCTAAGCGAAGTTCTGTGTAAGATCTGTTTCTTAGGGAAATTTATAAAAGTCAAATAAACTTTTTCGGGTGGCATTGCGATTTGACTCTAAAGACCATCAGATTGGATCATTTGGTAGCTACGTAACTCTGAGTTTTTCGATCTTATCTAAATTAAGACAGATTTCTTGTAGCTTCTTTAAAAGTAAAGGATATTCTGCTCACTTTCCGTAAAGTATTTTCCCATTCATTTTTCGCATTACTGCTTCATTCATCCACGTCATAATATTTTGCGTAATCGAAATTCGCTGAATTGTTGCGCCATTCACATGTTTTTTGCCGAAAAGATTCAAATCCAGTAATCTCAACACTTGATATTTAACGTAACAATAGGTGTTTGCGCAATTTGCGATTTCACGCACCGTCGGTCGCGGCTCGATGTTACAAAATCATTTCTTTCTATTGCTATTGTAAAGCCATAATGTCTTATTGGTTAGATCGCAGGGGCTATATTGAGAGTTGTCAGGTTTGAATTCGGCGCAGACTCCTTTGAATTATTTTTGGAAAAAAATGTCTAAATACAGTTATTTGGCTACTTATATATGTAATAAAAAGAGAAATATACCACCATACATTGTAATTATATTTAAAAGAGATTAGGCATTGTTTTGACAAAGGCTTATCTTTTACTGACATTGTAAATAATTATCATTAAACTTCAACAAATTTAAACGAAACCATAATAACAAAAAAGCAACTAACCTCTCAAACCATCATGAATTAATTACTCTGTCACAGAACATAAAAATCCGTTCATTTTTTTTTAATTTATTGCGATTTAGAAAAGAGAATGTGGCGCTATCTTTGTTTTCTAAAATGTAGTGCTTAGTGCTGTTCACGGCTACTGAAGGACTTTGAGCTCTTTTTATAAAGTCATAATCTCAAATATATAGTTAGATATAGGTCCTCTTTGGTCTTAAGATCCTTAGGTCTTAAGATCCTTAGGATATGGAATCTATATAAGAAATCGTAGATATCTGTATAAGTGAACGATGTCCAAAACGAATTTTATAAAAACGTAAAATTGTATATAAAAAAACTAATAAGATTATCATAAGACGCTACTCTTGTAGAATAAATCAATACCACCATATTTACGTCTACGCTTAGTTACGCTTATGCACACAACAATATTAAAGGATGTCTATTATACACATTCATGCTTCATTTACGAAGTATCGCATTTGCTAAACAATTTGTGAAAAAGTTCATGAATATAATAGTATCGATTTACTATTTATGGGTATTCAGTTTCTCAGTAATGCTTTCAAATGCTCTAAGAATTTTGAAGGGAAACAAAAAACTTAATTCCGTGGATTATTGAAATATGTAGAAATATAAGAACTACGCCGTGTGGTATCCGGCTGCATAGAATAGTTCCACCCTCATTTGTTATCGAGGTGTCGTAAAAGGCGACTAAGGTAAGTTGAACCACCGTGTGGTATCCGGTTGAGTAGAATAGACCACCCTCATTTCTTACTGGGGTTTCGTAAAAGGCGACTAAGGTAGGTTGAGCCACCGTATGGGTTCCGGTTGAGTAGAATAGACCACCCTCATATCTTACCGGGGTGTCGTGAAAGGCGACTAAGGTAAGTCGACCCGCCGTGTGGTATCCGGCTGAGTAGAATATACCACCCTCTTTCTTACTGAGGTGTCGCAAAAGGCGACTAAGGTAACTTGACGTCAGGCAGGTGGCCTATAATACGACCTGCCTGCCTGGCCGGTCGTAAAATACGTAGCCAAATCATGTGGAAACATGTTCATAACATGTTGTGCCGACCCCACTTAGAATGGGATAAGGGCAGGAGGATGATGTAGAAATATAAGAAATAGCTTCTGATCACGTCCTCGTGTATGTCGACTTCAGGACTGAGATAAAAAGTTGCCTATATCACTCTCCACTCCTTTCGGACGTGAAAAAGAAATGTGACGTCAACAAAAAATATTATTTTGCATCTATAACATGAATGGCAGATTTGCATTTGCTCATGATATTAGTATTAGTTTAGTTTTATGGCTGCTACTGAAAATCAGTGTTGGGTTCTGTAGCTGACTGAGTAGCTAACATTTTAAATAAGTAAATAATAAATCAAATTTTATTGACCACATAAAAATACAAAAGTAAAAAAAATATACAATCTTTTATACCATTACACGGCTATTATTTATATTTTATAGTTTTATAATACTGTTAAAATAAAAGTTGTATTATATAAATAAATAAAGATATTCTTATTCTTAACATTATCTTACTTAATGATGAGTGCTATGATGTAACATAGAAACACTGTTACGTGAAAAATATATTTTAACCATATCTTTTGAGAGAGAGTCGAATGATAAAATTCCCGATAGTTAAATCATTGTAGGTAATCTATTTATCATTGTAAGCAGCAGTTGATAAAAATAATGTATATGACATTATATAAACGAATGTGGATTGGAATTGAATGTGGATGGATATGTGCCTAGAGGGAGGCCTAAAAAGAGATAGTTGGATTGTGTGAAGTATGATATGCATATAAAAGGAGTGGCGCCAGAGTTGACGAAAGATAGGACAGAATGGAAGACAAAAACATGTTGTGCCGACCCCATTTAGAGTGGGATAAGGACAGGAAGATATATATAAAAGAACTGGGTTTTACATGCGTCTTCGTTTGCGTGGACTATTGACATGTGATAGGTTGATAATAGATGGCGCTTTTACATGTCATCCTATTCCTGTAGAATGAACATGGTGTATAAGGAATAATTGTGCCAAATTTCATCGATATTGGTTCAGCGGATTCGCCGTGAAAGTGTAACAAACATACATCCATACTTACAAACTTTCGCATTTATAATATTAGTAGGACCATATTACCTGCGACTTTGTTCGCGTGATTTGTTGTCGAGTGATAGGTGGATAATAGATGGAGTTTTTTAGTGTCATCCTATTCCTGTAGAATTGACAGGATTTCAATAGGCCATATACCGGAATAAATCCAGTGTATAAGGAATAATTGTAAATTTCATCGATATTGGCTCAGCGCATTCGCCGTGAAAGAGTAACAAATATACATCTATACTCACAAACTTTCGCATTTATGATACTGGTAGGATAAGATAGGATAGGAAAGGAAAGGATAGGATTTTGTATTGTGGTAAGGTAATCGGGAACGGTTCTTTACTTTATCCGTAGACTAACAGTGACTACCATTTAGGAGGCTATTCTTATATATAATTGTATTTGACTTCACATTTTCCTCAATCATTGTCATCATTAACTGTTTTATAACTAATTCCTATTACCTAAAACGCAAATGTTGAAATTTGTAAGTCAAATAATATAAATACTTTCAATAATCGCTCTTATAACATAATACTAAAGTACATTATACGTTATAAGTATCAATATTATATTTGTCTATTTAAAATCGACATATATTTTTTATTGCCACCTCTAAAGGTGCTGTAAGTCTTTGTTTATATAGTTACAGAGTACAAAATCGTATAGATCTGATTTGAAAGGTTGTTAAAAATAATATGGTTGTTGTAGGAATGTGAAGGTAGGTAAAAAATGGAAATTCAAGTTTCTAAAATGATCAAATATTGTGTATATCGGTGTCCGGTCGCTGGTGGCTGATGAACAAACAGAACGGACAAATATTCGAGGTGATCAACCAAAGAGGTGATCGTGTTACTCTATTCGGGTACACTTGTGTGAAAAAGTAATTTAAAATATCAATCATTTTAATCTCACAAAATTAGGTGAAACTCTGTCGCTATTGGTAGATTATAAATCTTCCCTTATAGTCCAGAGGGGTCTGTGAAAGTCTTCATCGATATAATCTTTAGCAGCATGATTCATATGACAAAAACTATTAAGTTATTGTTACTTATTGTTATTAAGTTATTGTTACTTAGCCTGTTACTATCACACTGCTGGGAATAGGCCTCATCTCTCCGTTGTTTGGAGAGAAGGCTAAGGTCCACCACGCTGGTACAATGCGTATTGATAGGTTACACATACCGAATTCTAAAGAGATATACAGGTGTCTTAACGATATTATCCTTCAGCAAAAACCGTGCAATAAATTGAAAATATCAATTAGTATTAGTAATTAACATAAGTTTTAATAGAAACACGCATTGGTGCTTATCCGGGCTTTGAACCCGTAACCTCGAATGAGTCACACGGTCTGGTCTGGGTTATCACATTTTATTAATTAAGTTTTAGACTTTTCGACACAAGTGTCCCGAATTGGTGTCTTTAAAATGTCTAAAGTAGACAGAATTAAGTAAAACCCAAATTATAGTTGCGTCACTCGCTAGAATAACAATTAACCGTATATTTGTATGGGACATATTAACTTCGTAATGCGTTTTCTAGTTTTAAACTAGCTAATACTTTGGTGCGTTTGGTACTGTCGTAAAAAAACCATCTATTATTTATTTTATTAAATAATACAGTATACGAAATGTCGCATCAAGACAATAGTATAATTAAAAAAAAGGATTTTTCAAATGTAAAATATAAACATACAACATAAAACATCATAAAATTTTCTAGTTTTATTTAACTACACTCCCGTAATTTGAATTATATTTTATTTCAAAATACGGTGACATGGTAAGAGTAATTGTAAATTATAATTTTCTTTTTTTAATTAAATTATTATTATTATTAGGCCCACCTTCCCACATTTTTCTTTACCATATAACGTTTATACGGTATATGTACATTTTATAAAAACACATTTGATATTTAATTAAATTCTGATTTTATTAAAAAACCTTAATTAAAAACCTTAATTATGTACTATTTACATAATTGTACATTGTGAATTCTCTTTGTACGACGACGGCGGCGACTAAGGTAAATTGACCCGCCGTGTGGTATCTGGCTGAGTAGAATAGACCACCCTCATTTCTTACCGAGGTGACCGCATGCTTGACGTCAACTTACCTTAGGCGGCGTAAAAGGCGACTATGGTAAGTTGACGTCAAGCATGCGGTCGTAAAATAACTAGCCAAAACATGCAACAACATGCTTAAAACATGTCGTGCCGATCCCATTTAGAGTAGGATAATGGCAGGGGTATGATGATGATGACATATTGTAAAATATATTTTATACCTTTTTATATACTTGTGTTTATTTGCAGACTCTACCACGCGTAGCGATCGTCAAACAGTTGCCCAATCTTTAAGAGCAATTTCATATAATCGTTGTACTTAATATTAAATTTTTGTTTAATTAATTGAAAGCCTTCAGTGTTCTAGTAATTAGATTATACGGGCGTGCAAGCGGTATGTTTATATAAAGGTTTGGGCAAAATAAGATATATTACTCGTATTACTAAATTCTATAAAACAAAGTCTTCCGTCGCGTATGTCTCTTTATCTCTCTGGTCGTGATTAATTTTAAAACTACCAAGCGGTTTTTCATGCAATATTGCATATGCAATAGCGGTTTGCATGCAAATCCATAAAATCGTTTAATTGTAATTGTTTAAAATTTTGTATATTTTTTAAAAATATGATCATAATTCTAGAAAATTTAGGATAAATTTAAACCACCTGGGAACTCTTGTGGAAAGAGCTGCCTCAGTATCTGGAAGTGAATAGGTTATTTACAAATAACATAAACCACTTTTATACGACATAGTATAGTGTTGCTACTATCGTTGGAAAAAATGTATTTTCAAAAATGCTAACTTGCAAAGTTAACATAAAAAAAAGAATCTCAAATAAGACATTTTTTGACGGATACAAGAAATGCATACATTAATATGTGACGACAACAGCAAAAAAAAAAGGGAGAAAAACAGAAAAAATATTGGGAGTCAAGTAAGACTCGTGCGCTCCGTACTTGGCGTGAAAATGAAGGAGCGTTTATTGCAGTGTTGCCAATTTATATAATAATAATAAATTTTATTGTTTATTTATTTTTATTTTTATGTCCACAATATGCAAAAATATGCCGATCGCCAATCATAGCGAATAACGTTAGAGCAAATTGTTTAACTTTATTTGAAATATTCCTAAAATTGATCTCTGACAATTCAACAACAACAAAAATGTTAATAAAATACACAAATAAAAATGTTCTTAAAAATACTTGACTCTATTATTTAGCAAGACCCAATTTTTATTCTTTATTTAATTTGAGATAATAACATAGCGACCTTAGTATAGTTTTGTATATTTTAATCGAAGTTAATCTAAACTTCAGTATGAGCAGATCTTTACTTCTAATTTAATCAGACAATTGTTTGATTGTTATTTATGACCTACACAAAAGATCGTTTATTGAATTCAAGGTGATGGTATCACAACTAATATAATAAATAAGTACTATCTAAATAGGATGTATATTTCAGATGACCTCTAAAGCGATTGGTGCAATTACTATATCCATATACAAAAAAATAAATATGGCGTTTTTAAAAATATTTCCTAGATATGGTATGGCCTTGCTTCGATAGTCAGTCTAACTAGATGTTGATTAGAGAACATAATTGTGTAAATGATACTTTGAAGATTTTTTAAATAAATTTATTATTATTAATATTATTTAACTGTATATTTCTAAGCATTATTTCATAATACTGTGATGTATTGTAGTGACTTTGTAATTATCTACTAGCCAGCTCCGACCTTTTCTTAAAAGAAAAGTGTTAAAAATATGAAAATTTAATTTAAAAAAAGCTCCAAACGCCACCAAACTTTAGGTATAGAATTATCTACGGGATCAATCTAAACATTCTCTCCACATTTCATTAAAATCGCTCCAGCCGTTTCGGAACCGGAGCATATATACATACTTTGTTTAGTTTGGTCTTTTATTTTAGTTTTTTTTTTAGTTTGGTCGCTATTCAAATTTCGCTGTAATTGTACCAGTATAATAAACGAGTGCAAAATTAGTTAATTGAGTTAAATATATCTACTCTTCAACATAAAAAGCATACTGCACATGGAAATGTTTTAAACAATTTTTTATTTAAACCAAAAAAAAAGCAAGAAACATTTTTGTACCGTTGTATTTTATTAAAACATTGTAGTTATAATAACGTTTAAATTAGGTTCAAATTGCCCGAGATCGAATATCTCGTTTCAACGCCGTGTGGTATCCGGCTAAGTAGAATAGTACCACCCTCATTTCTTACTAAGGTGTCGTAAAAGGCGACTAAGGTAAGTCGACCCGCCGTGTGGTATCCGGCTGAGTAGAATTGACCAACCTCATTTCTTACCGAGGTGTCGTAAAAGACGACTAAGATAAGTTGACCCACCGTGTGGTATCCGGTTTAGTAAAATAGACCACCCTCTATCTTACCGAGGTGTCGTAAAAACGCAGCCAAATCATGTGACAGCATGTTTGTAACATGTTGTGCCGACCGCACTTAGAGTGGGATAAGGGCAGGAGGATGATGATCGTATCCCTCGTTCCAATGAGTATTGAATATTTTAGGGACATCTTTTATATTGCACAAATTTAGACAAGGCTTCGATTCACAATAAAACCGAAATAATCATATCATCCGTTTGGGAACTCCGATACACACAAACAGACATACAGATCCGTAGAACTTATAAAAAAGCTCCCCTCTTTATGTTAAAAAACTTAAGAATTAATAAAACAAGAAATTTCCTTGTAACGTAAAACCGTCTGATGTAGCTTTTAAAAACTCTCCACACTAAAAAATGTGGGACAGTCAATAAAGTAAAAATATCACAAATTCAAGAGTACAAATAGTTTTTGACCACTCAGTCCGTTCTATTGTAACCAATAAGTGACTAAATATTGTTCTAAGCTGTATAAGAGGTATCGCTCTGTCTCACTTTGTTAAGTGGTGTGTGAGCTAGATAGACGATGATAGTGAAGTGCGCTAGTCTGAGACAAAGCTGCCGACTAACAAAATACTATCATGGTGGCAATACAGAGCCGGAATCGTGAACATCGAATAAGAAATTTAAAATGTTGCATTTCAAAATTTTTTTTTTCATATTAGAATTGTTTTTTATTTTAAGTTTTGTAAATTTTAATTTGCAAAATTATAAAAAAACTAATTTATTGATATTTGCAATTTATCATACAGTTTAAAGCTATTAGTTATATTTATGTTTATGAAAATAACCTGTTCCCTTGTCTCGTTTCGAAATCTCCTTGAATCGGAACTCAACAGTTTAAAAGAATGCTCTAGCCACCAAACTTTACGGGATCATCCGTCGGGTTAATCTAAAGATTGTCTGAAAATTTCATTAAAATCGGTCCAGTCTGTTTGGAGTCTTTAAAAGACATATAGGCAATTTCATTTTTATATATTAAGATTACTTTTGAAATTTAATTTTGCGTCGCATAATACAATAAACCTTTAAAGTTTAACTTGTTTTTTTATAACAAACTAAAAAATCTCATGTTCAATTTGCAGAGATGTTGAAAGATTGATGTTATAATAAATAATTAATGAAACGGAACATTTTACTTTGGATGCTTATGAAAAATGAATAAATTTATGCTACAATTCTATTAATATTCCTAATTTTTTTTCATACAACAATTAATTTCTTGACGAAACGTTTTTTGATATCAACTACAACAATTAATGTCTCGAAGAAACTATACTTTAAGTTTAAAAATATGTCGAGCCTTTTAGTTATTTTAGCCTTTAAAGTCCGGCCCTGAGTCCTCAAGCGCTCTGCTCTCCGCGCCTATGATCGCACCGACCACTGTTTTAGCTTTCTTTTACTCTTTGACTTGGAAGACAGTGGTCCGAGCTTTCTGTTATGATTATACTGTCTGTCTTTATATACACAGCAAAATACAGTTTTATAATATACCTCAACCACGCTATATTATGAAACAATGAAATTTATAGACGGCGTTTACATATAACTACATAATATGTCATTGGCGATTGATTTGTAAATTGTCAATTGATATCACAAGAGCGTATCTTGAGCACGAAAAAAATGATTTCTTCAAAAATAACTTTACAGCAACAAAGTAGGCCGGCCAAGCCGCACTAAAAAATTTATCTTTAATAAAGTAAAAAAATATTCTTTTGCTATAATACATGACAAAAATATGAATCTCAGCAAAATAATATTCTCTTTATTCTTGTGTTATGGACCTTCGTAAAGTAATAATTCTATAAATTACTTGAGATAAAAATAATAAAAAATGTCACAAAATTTGACTTTGTGACATTTTTAATATATTTATTTATTTATTTATATATATTATTATCTAACATTTTAATTGATGAATTTCCGATTATCACCATATTTTAAGTCATAAAAGGCTTGTTGGTTTAAAAAATGTAACAATATGCTAAGGATATAATATTATATGGGTAGGTATGTAAAATTACATAATGTATTTGTAAAAGCGTACATAATTCTTAATACTTTAAGCTTAGCTTTCAGTGAAGTTCCCTCTATCGCTGTCTGAGCTTTCTAATGAGGTCCTTAGTCAACTACCAAGTTTCAGATATATAAGTCATCATTGGCAAGACGCGTTTTCCGTAACTTTCATTTTGAGTCACAGGTATTTTGACGAAAATTACTCGCGTTACACAATGCTTATCTGAGTTTTATTAGACTGACCTTATAACTATATTTACTATAAACCTTATATACTTATTATTATTATTATTATTTTTTATGGCATAAGATGGCAAACGAGCATGCGGTTTACTAATCAAGTAATTACCGCCGCCCACTACCTCTCGCAGAGCGAGTGCGTTGCCGTCCTTTAAGATGGTGGAAAATACGTTTTTTGAAGGTGCTCATGTTCTGCCATTGACATTAAACGTTTCGTTGCCCGCCCCAGAATACGACGGGCAGCCCGAGCGAGGTTGCTCAGGGAGGGATTCTCCAACTCTGTCAGAGTCGGTACCCTCCTGGGGTATTAAAACTCTTTTTCGAACCGTTGTCATATTTGGGGAGGGAAGGAGGGGGGGGGGCTCCGGTGCTCAACACTCACCTATGCGAAACGCTCCTCCACGCTGGTTTTCTGTGTGAGGGTGGTATGAAACCGGTCGAGTCTGCCCATTCGGTTAACCAACGCATGTTGGCAACGTGACTCTACCACCAGAAACGTAAACAGTATTATAAGGCAATAAGACTTAATTTTTGGTAATACTGACTTTTTAACAAAAACAATAACACAAAAAACTTACCAAGAACATAAATTATGCAAATAGTATCATTTTCACCAAATATTCTTACGGTTAAGAGGTTAGAAGGGGGTAGAACCCTTCTTGTGGTTTTTATTGTGCCTTGCGTTTTATTACTTTTTTATTTCTTTTTAACAGCCCCTGGGGTCAGTTATTGATATATGAATAGGGCTGTAGCAAATAAATTTTAAAAATTCTTTTAAGAATACAGTAGACAGACATAATCTTTACTATAAAAACCTCTTTAGCTCTACATTCCTTAGACTATTTGTAATTTTTTTTTATCTGTTAGTAAAGTTTTATATTAATTTAATGTAACGCCTAATTCGTGTCACATTTCTGGTAATATTTGTTAGGGGCTTTCTTGCTGGTTCTTTTAGAACGGAAGCTTGTATAGGGGTATTAATAACTTTTATATAATATATAACTTATAATTTATTGATTTCGAATATGTTTATATTTAAATGCTATATCTCGACGAATATGTGCCACCTAAATGGTCAAATTCACATTATAAAATCCTAATGGAGCCCCAAATCATCATTCTCCTGCCCTTATCCCACTCTAAGTGGGGTCGGCACAACATTTTGTCACATGATTTGGCTACGAATTTCACAATCGGCCGCCTGCCTGACGTAAACTTATCTAAGTCGTATTTTACGACACCTCTGTAAGAAAGTCGGTGGTTTATTTTACGCAACCGGATACTACACGGTGGGTCAACTTACCTTAGTCGCCTTTACGACACCTCGGTAAGAAATGAGGGTAATACTAATCTATTCAGCCGGATACGACACGTCGGATGGAGCCCCAAATAAGAACTCCTAAAATGGTGGTACCACCTTACGAATACAGTTTTATCATATCCGTGAGTGATAGTATGAAATATTTTAAATGCTTAGAATAAATAGATGAGCTACAAATATAAGACTTTTGAATTAAAATTTAAAAAAAAGATACAGGTCTACCAGCCCTACTCATAAAAAAGTAAGCATCTATCATACGCATTGCATGGGGCGTATATTTTATATTCGCATTCCTCAGTAACCGATACTTAATTCTTAGACACGTATTTAATAAAAATAAGTTATAATTTAATCCATATATCACAGATCACAGATACGGTGAATATTATACATTATAACGAAATTGATGATCCAAATGATGACGATGAAGTCAAATTTAAAACATTTTTAATTCAAGTAAACAAGTAGTTTTTAATGGTTAACACATCAACAGCAATTTTTTGTACAAGGCGAATCGATTGTTGAGATTGCGGTAGTGAATGTGCGCAGTGCAGTATAATACGTTGTTGGCGGTGCTACATGCGTAAGGTATGTACATGCATGGTAAGTCTATTCTTAGCATTACATTACTATGCATTTACCAGTCTTTTAGATCAAACTTTGTTCCACTATTTGACGTCGATCGGCTTTTCTGCGGTTTAAGATAAGAACTATAATTGTTTTATAAATTTTATATGATATATTTAATTGAAGTCAATCTTGCTCTGTCTTAGCAAATATGAAGATTAAACTAGTCACAGTAATATGTTAAAGATTACTTAGTCATTTTAGCATTGCTTTGATCAACACTCGTCCAACTTGACATCAAATACGTTTTCACTCAAAACCAGATCGCAGATCTTAATTTATTCCCTACATGCACCAAAACAGAGGTCAACTGTAGCTGGACCTTAATTATACTTTGACAAACCTTGTTTTACGCTTCGCATACGTTCACAAAGTCTCTTCCACATTACAAATTTATCTTTACATATTTATGTCCACGCAGTCATTGAAATTTCAGCTTAACGTCAAGGCAGTAAGTCTTATATTACGGTTTTAAAGGTGACTTATACAGTTTGTGAATAAGTCCTGAGGCAAAACACTTGGAGATAGAAATCTTGTTAAAGGAAACGTCTTTTTCAGCTTCCATTGTCTACAATTACTTGCTTTGTACTTCGAGACATACGTCCGTCTCGTTCTGACGTGTAATAATAGGGATAATTGTGTCTCGTTTCGGATACGGCTTGCGGATCCAATTTAAGATTTCCGCCGACTGTTATTTTGAGGTTTTCTTTTTTAATTATTCTTTTCATTGTAGAAAGAAGCTATACAAATGAGAGACTTTATAATACGTACTTTCATGAAGTTGAATATTAGTGCTGAGGAAACATAAATAAAATAGCACTTTTATTCACGATTTAATCAACTAGTCTTGATAAAGATGTTTGTAAATTAAAATTGTATATCACGATATTCGTTTACGTCAATTTGCACTGCCATAAACTGCCACTTAATTTTATAATTATAGTAGCTTCGCACGCGTGGATATTTATCTTATTTATATTGTCTATTGTTTGCTTATTTTCAATTTGTATTTTATTTATTTAATACAAAGAAAAAAAGGATAAAATTGTAATATAAGAATAAATGTTTTCGATTTTGTCATGGAGTCTATATCCATGATGCTTCGGTTGCGGAGCGAAACGATTGTTGAGTTTGCGATACTGAATGTATGTAGTGCTAAGCATTATATATATTTTCTATTTAAATTCATCGCGGATTATAGCAAGATAATTCTATTATTACTTTAAAGGGTTGCCTGGAAAAGATCACTACCATTTGTACGTATACATAAGTTCACTTTAAGTTCGCATGTATTTTTATGTGTTTGTGCAATAAAGCTTTTATCTATACGAGTATATCTACTTTTGTCAGAATAAATAAATAAAATATTAAAAAAAACATTACAAGTTATTACAATTAAATTACATTACAATTATTAGCATATTAGGAAGGTATTTTTCAGTATAACTTTTGATTGAAATTATTATTATTTGTTTGCCATTATGTCCAGTACAAAGCAACCCTTTTCCAATGTCGTACAATCCAATCCCTCGTGGTCTCTGTCTTAAATCTATATATTAATAATTGACTACCATTCAGCTTTCGGTCAGAAATCGAACCCCTTGTTATATTGAGTTACTTTATAAAGCAAGGGGTCAATAATATCCCTCTGTCACGAGCACACCTCTCGACTCTAAGAACAAATTAAAAATCGTTTTTCACCCCACTCGTTTTGCACAGGACGCTTCAGACATACAGATTTCATTAATTTACGGCGGTTTATTAAACGCTGCGGTTATATAGTTTTAATTTTTGACTGTAATTAATTTATTTACTTGTACCTTTCTTGTAATTTTTCATTATATTTAAAAATTTGATTATTTCTTGTAATTTATAGTACCCTAATTTAATTGGTTCTTGTCTGTGACGTCATTTATATTAACAATCGAAGCAATAATATTAAGAATGTGTTCATTCAGGTTAAAAGTTATCCGTGAACAAAATTTTATTGCAATGCGATCACTCTTGTAATAAGAGCGAATAAGTAACTCCAAACATATAATTTATGACATTTATAATGCAATTGGAACAATTGCAGTTTTCTTTCGAATTATGGGTTAGCACGTCCACTCTTTTATGATTATTATTAGATAGATATATACACCGATTAAAACTTGTTATTCTGCAAATTCTAGTTGCGAACAAACATTTAAACATTTATATGGTTATTGCGAGTTTAAAGATATTAGCATGTCCAAGATATTGAAAGTACGCTTTATGGATAGCATATACAGTTGAGAGACTGGGTGTATATTTGTATTTAAGTATGTTTTTAGAAATTATATATGTATAATATTCACCTGTTGTCTCTCTACCATAATACAAGTATTAAGTTGCTTACTTTGGGGACGGACGGCCGTGTGTGTCCCATTTATTTATATATCATAGTAGTTATTTATGGTTGCCAAACTCGATAACATTAATTCATGTACAGCACTTTATGAATTAAGATTATTGGAAGTAGTTCATAAAATGAAAAATAATGTATTAGAAAACGCTGCGTTTCGACCGCCTTCAGTGTATCACTGCATTATATCTTTGTTCAATGTGTCGCGTGTCTAGGATTATACCAGCGGCCAGACCTAAGCTAATTACGTACAGTAATTAAAACATCACCCGTCGTGATGTAAATATTAGAACAAATAATTGTTACTACGTTGTTATATCTGATATTTTTCAAGCTCTACAATCCTAAAGAAGAGTTACTATGGCATTTGCTTATTTTAATAAAATGCATTTATTTATTTCTTTTTACACATATATTTAGAAAAGAGAAAGAAAAAAAAGAGAGTACGGGTCATATAGAGAAAAAGAATAAATTAATATAAATTGAACTATGTATTTAAACTATTAAATAGTAAAGTAAAAAAAAACCGAAAGGGATTGATGCATATGCATCTGCCTACTTATTAAGAAAGAATAATAGAGGTATGTACCTTTAATGTGACAATGTAGCATTCCTGATTGTGTGAAGAATATATGCAGCAGTAAAATCGTGAGTTATTGTAGTCTATATTTTGATAGTACAGTCAAATTGGGTAACTTTGAATTTACGGGTAACATTGAATAAAACGACTAAAATAATTATTAATTTTTTTTTCAATATCTGTAACCTGATTTAAAACTGATAACTGAGTGAAATGAAAATACTAAATGTTCTAGTTGTCAAATGTCATTTAAAATTTAAAGTTTTGAAACAAATTTTGACACTTTTTAAAAATTTTCTGTTCGCTGTCTTTTAGCAGTGAAAAGTATGTCAGTTACATTTCCGATTTAATTACAGAAAAGGTGTGTAAAACACATGATTTTCGGTTTCAAATGATCAATTGTACGTTGAAATTATACTTTTTCACATAATTTCATGATTTTGCATCGTTTTATATCCATTGACAGGGAAATTTGTGGACAACCCCTATTTTTAGTTTAATATGGGTAACTTTGAACGGTTCAAAGATACCCAATTGCATTATCTTAGTTTATGGGTAACATAGACAAAGAGTTATTGATTTCTAAAAATATTTTCAAGTACATATTTTAGTACATACAGTAATTACAATAGAATTATTTTGCTATAATCCGCGTTTATTAAAAGAATCTATGTATTGCTAAACGTATAAAGCAGGTAACATTCACATACCTTATACCTACATGCATCCGGTGCTTTAACTAGGATGAAAGCTTAGCTGTATAGCTGTGATAGCCCAGCGGTAACAACGTCGGACTCTTTCGAAGAGGTCGCAAGTTCAAACCCAGGGCAGGCATCAATAAGTTTCTATTAAAACTTATGTGTCTAATTGTGAATTACAATTTATCACACGTTTTTCGGTGAAGAAAAACATTGCGAGGAAACCTACGTATCTCTGGAGAATTCTGGAGATGTGTGTAACATACTAATCCGCATTAGAGCAGCGAGGTAGGTCCTAGCTCCAATCCTTCTCTCCAAAGACGGAGAGAGGAGGCCTATGGTCAGAAGTGGGATAGTAACAGGTCGTTACTCGCGTTCATGGTTTCCAAAAAAGGAATTTACTATTATTAAAAAAGAAAACATCGTTTTCATCTTAAAAGAGCATCAAATAACAAAAAATAAAGATAAAATGTACATTGAAGATGACATCTCATTCATGGAATGGGGTGAATTATTTTTCAATTTCTCTTGCCAACCATTAATGTTTTGATCTCATTTGAATGATAATTGATTATAGAATTTGTTATTTAGGTTTGATTTTTAATAAATATTTACAATTACAAATAAATATGTATTCGTTACAAAAAAAATCTACCCATATGTTGCTAATATTTAGTAAATGGCAATTTTAAGTAAACGGTTGGCTGTTAAGTATGACGAGTTGACTTTATTTGACAGATCTATCTTTCATTCATTCAGAACATAAGTATAATTTTACCCATGATACGAAAATTCTGTGAATTCAAGGATTTTTAGTTTTCGAAATAATTCGGTTCAAAGTTACCCAAAACTCAAGGTAACTTTGAACACGCACAAAAGCATATTTTTTTTCCATTTCCTTTCTAGTTACTTAGTAATACAGTTAGTTATTCTAAAACTCGGTATAAAAGAACACTCATTATTCATCAAAACCTTAAATAAGGTCATCCTATTTTATTATATTCTGAAAAAACTGAAAAAATCATTCAAAGTTACCCAATTTGACGTAGCTATTTCGCTTTTTTATATTTGACTATGTTTGTGGCGACCTCAGTCTCGTATATTTGTTTTTTCATGAATGTGGTGCTTGTTTTGTTTTAATTATCTAAAGACCAACGGCTTTTATTTTAATTATGGAATATCACAATTAAGTAACCTTATAATTATTAATGAAGGAAAAAAGTAACTATGTTTGCGTAAACAAATATATTCATTTAGAAATATTTTTTGTATAATAGGTCCAAATATACAAATAACGGACTGTTATAATCTTATTCCGCCATCTATCGTCGAGTAGTAGTAAACTTATAATTATCGCCACCTATCAATGAGTAGGTGTTATATTACATATTTTTCCATTACAGTTGTCTATATTGTAAATAGGTGGCGCTTTCTATCATTTATCTATACTAATACAATAACTAATCATGAATAATATAGATGAATCACTTTCTCTTTCATAGTAAAGTACAAAAAAATCTGTTCATTAGTTTTCATTTAAGGTTATTGTTAACAGACAGACGCGGTGGATGATTATTTTGATAAAAAGTAATGATTACACTAAAAAGTTATTACGCTATGAATTTTTAAACAAATGGTTATATATCGTCATATTTTTATTAAATCTGGAGACCTAATGGAGCCTCACATTAACAGGCTTATGATGAAGATGCTGTTTGTCACTAAAAGAGGCTTTACAATATTTTTTTATGCTTTTGATACAATTTTTGCCGTACAATTATATGTCTTTGATAATAAGCAGTAATTCTATGAACGAAACCGAATTAATTGTTAACGTTTCGAGTAGCTGAATTATTCCAATAGGCATTGTAAATTACCTAAATTCCCTATCTATTTGATTTTTGATATGAAGATATTTTCAGGGTTGGAGAGTGACATAAGCTACTGTTTTTTTTAAGTAGAAGTCGTAGCTTTTAGGTATATAGGTAAATAAAAAATACATTTGGAACATAATTAAGCAATGTTAATAATTACTCATTAGTCATATCTAATTAATTTAAATTGTAAAGGTATTTTAATTAAATCGTATCACATCCAGCCATATGGACGATATCACCAGATGGTAGTAACCAGGTGTTAAATGTTTAAATTGATTAACGAAAGAATCGTACCTAGCATTTTCGAGTAACAATACGCTTTGGATTTATAGCACTGTTATAACCATACTCATCATCCTCCTGCCCTTATCCCACTCAAAGTGGGGTCGGCACAACATGTTACAAACATGTTGTCATATGATTTGGCTACGTATTTCACGACCGGCCGCCCGCCTGACTTCAACTTACCTTAGTCATATTTTACGACTCCTCGGTAAGAAAGAGGGTGGTCTATTTTAATCAACCGGATACCACACGGTGGGTCAACTTACCTTAGTCGCCTTTTACGACACCTCGGTAAGATGAGGTTGGTCTATTCTACTCAGCCGGATACCACACGGCGGGTCGACTTACCTTAGTCGCCTTTTACAACATCTCGGTAAGAAATGAGGGTGGTACTATTCTATTCAGCCAGATACCCCATACTAATATTATAAATTCAAATTCAATCCAAATTTTTTTATTTCCTAACAGGTGGTTACATATTTCTTTCTTAGATAAACTTAACTTACATAAATGCTAAATATTGTACCTAAGTATTGAGATTTACTATTAGCCCGAAAACTAGGTATTCGTGTATTTTGGGAGGCCAGAGTTTGCCTTTAACGTTATAAATATAATTATGATTAACCTTAGTAGAACAGAGTGGGATATTCTCTATTCTCAACATATAAACAAGCGAGATTCAATTTAAAAGTTGTTTATATATTCAGATAACTTTGAGTGTGATATAAATGCATGTGTCTGTTTGTTACGGTGGATCTGCTGAACCAATAACGATGTCATTTGGCGCAATTATTGTTTACACACCGGGGTAACAGGGATGTGAAAAAAAATCGACTTTCACAAACCGCGCATCTGTTATTATTTATTGGTAGTTGTACACTTTAATTAGCATTTATTCTAATTAATTATTAATATTATAAAAGTCAACTGTTCAAATAGTAAAAAAAAAATTAATTATTAATCAATTTTTAAAATCGATTTATTTTAAAGAGGACTAAATCGATTATTTAATCTATACTTTTTATTCCAAGTCACATTCCTAGGGGGTATTATAGGCTATAAAAATCCTGTTAATTCAACAGGAATAGCATGGCATTGAGAAACGCCATCTATTATCAATATAGTAAGTTTTTCATTCACGATGTGTCAAAGTCAAATGAAATCTCTATTTTAAAGAAGTAGGTTCTATAACCATAGAGATATTAATTCTAGAACAGGGGAGCTATAGACAAGCCAAGTGAGAGAGTAACAATAAATTATGAAAGGGAAGATGGAATTCGTTTACTTATCTCTGTTTAATCACACAACAAAGAGAGACAAATTGATACGCTCTCATATACTCTCTGTTTATTGTAATAGAGCACAAGTTAGGCTTACTTCCCTACTTCAATAGGCACTGATAAAAATATATGCAGACAATGTTACAGTATATTTCACTTTGCTATATTTAGTATAGCAGTTCGTCGACCGTCATATCTTGCCATCACTCGTGATAGATCATTCGTTTAATTTTCCTCTAGTTCTGTACATTGTAAACACAAACAAAGATATTCATATCTAAGATAACTACGTACTCAGTGAATTTGATAACGAGGCAGGCCCGTCTAAGGTGCTTAAGACGTGGACAGATGCAAGGAGTACTTTTATGCCCCAAATCCTCCCCCCTCCCCCTATTACTAAAAGGTTTTGAAAATATTTTTTTTGACAAATAAATAAAATTATAAAAACTTTGGGGCGTCTCACCTAAGTTAGCGATGTGAAATATATAAAATTTAATTCTTTCATAGGTATTATTCGGCAATTTATTAATAATCTATACAACCATACAATAGCAATTCTCACTGAATACACTTATCTTTGCGTACCTATATCCGGACCAATCTATTAAATTACTATAACAACTATGTGCTTAGTGCGAGTTTTTTTAATTCGATCGCGTTAGCAGCAGCAGGGTCATCTCGCTTTCTCCCCGGTTGGGGGGTAGGCGGGGTACGGGCCTCGAGACGAACCTCTTTGCCCGGGCATCTCCTCGCAGGCGTTCTGCCTGGTCCATGTTCCGGCCGTAGGCCGAGGTCACCTAGGTGACCTAAGGGTTGACGGTATTTGGGCCGTGAGCCCAGGTCACCTAGGTGACCTAAAGGATGTATGGTTCGGTGGGGAGGTCTGGGAATTGTAGCTCCCAGACCTCAAAGTCGTCTTCTGGTGGTCCTCGTTCGAGTGGTGTCAAAGTCGGTGGTGTCGTGTCCGGTGTTTTCGCCCTTTCGCCCGTCGCGTCGTCCTCGTCGTCGCCGTCGTCGCCGTCGTCATCCGCATCGGGCCGCAGAGACGGTGACCGCAGGAGCTCGCGAGGCAGGGAAGGTCCATCGGGCGGTCACTAGATGTCGCTGTTGCAGCGCCATACAAATTGCATTGTGATAAAATTTGGATAGAGTAGCCTGTTACTATCTTACTGCTGGGAATAGGCCTCCTCTCTCCGTTTTTGGAGAGAAGGATTGGAGCTAGGACCTACCACGCTGCTCCAATGCGGATTGGTAGATTACACATATCTACAGAATTCTCTAGAGATATGTTAGGTTTCCTTACGATGTTTTCCTTCACCGAAAAGTGTGTGGTAAATTGCAATTATCAATTAGACACATAACTTTTAACAGAAAAACTCATTGGTGCCTGCCCAGGGTTTAACCCATGACCTCCTCGAAAGAGTCGCACGGTGTTACCGCTGTGCCATCACAGCTTAAAATTTGCATATTTATAGAGAATTCCTTAAAAATGGTGTACCTGTTTCAATTCGCAGATATAATAAACCTTTTCGATTTGTTATTTCGACCTTTGTAAATTGTGTTGTTTACACAAAAGTAGATCAATCTTACTTATCTGATAAGTAATCAAATTCACGTCCAATTCTTAGTTATTGGATGGTTGTTTTTTGACCTTTACTACGTAGAGTACCAGAAGTTGTGATAGCCGAACGCATCTCTCGAAGTAATCATGGGTTCAAACCCATTGTAGGCACCAATTTTTTTACCTAGTTTACTATTTAAACTTACCTATGTGCCTAATTGTTATTTGGTATTTACTCTTTTCGGTCCGCCGTGTGGTATCCGGCTAAATGGAATAATACCACCCTTATGTTAGAAAGTCCTCTCTGGATCATAAGTAGATATATAATAAAATACGTCCAGCTTGTATTGTTCCAGTGCATTTATTTTACTTTATAATACATACAGTTTTATTAAATACCAACTCTATTATTTTCTCGCTTTTACGTATATTCCTTTTTGACAGCTCGCGCAAGCATCGCCGCCTCTCAGCTTTTCCATAGTCTCCTCTATTATTTTGGGTGTAGTTATAGACATGTTGTCACATGATTTGGCTTCGTATTTTATGACCGGCCGCCTGCCTGACTTCAACTTAGGTACCTAACTTAGTCGTATTTTACGACACCTTGGTAAGAAAGAGGGTGGTCTATTCTACTCAACCGTATACCACACGGTGGGTCAACTTACCTTAGTCGCCTTTTACAACTTCTTGGTAAGAAATGAGGTTGGTCTATTCTACTCAGCCGATTATAAACTCCGAAACAGCTCGATCTTTTTCAATAGAATTTTCAGCTAATAATCCTGTAAAGTTTGGTGGCGAATATAGCATCTTTTTTTAATTGTAATGACAGTATTATTTCGAGGGTAAATCGAAGCTATGCTGAGCCCCAGCAACGTGTGGCCGAACCTCTGGGTTAGTATTCTATAAAGAACATCCCACTTCCGCAACCTTGCAAATGTAAAATTCGAAAAGACGTAACTCTATAGGGAATGTCTTGAAATTTTTATACAATGTTGCATCATTATGCCACGAGAAAGTAGGGTTTGAACGAATCGTGTCTGGCTTTAGTTGGTATAGCAAGTAAAAAAAAGTAAAATTATAGTAATAATAATGGTATCATCTGCCTGCCCTTATACTACTCTTAAGTGGGGTCGGCACAACATGTTAAGAACATGTTGTCATATGACGTGACTACGTATTTTACGACCGGCCGCCTGCCTGACGTCAACTTACCTTAGTCGTATTTTACGACACCTTGGTAAGAAAGAGAGTGGTCTATTTTACTCAACCGGATACTACATGGTGGGTCAACTTACCTTAGTCGCCTTTTACGACACCTCGGTAAGAAATGAGGGTGGTCTATTCTACTTAGCCGGATAACACACGGCTATGTTATTTCTATCGTATATTCATAAAAATAAATTATTTATATATGTTCCTCATAGACTCCGAAACGGCTCGACCTTTTTCAATAGAATTTTCAGCTAATAATCCTGTAAAGTTTGGTAGGAAATGGAGCATCTTTTTTGAATTGTAATGACAGTATTATTTCAAAGGTAAATCGAAGCTATATTGAGCCTCAGCAACGCATGGCCGAACCTCTGGGTTAGTATAAAGAATATCCCACTTCCGCAACCTTGCAAATGTAAAATTCGAATGGCAGTATATGGATTGTCTTGAAATTTTTATACAATGTTGCATCATTATGCCATGAGAAAGTAGGATTTGAGCGAATCGTGTCTGGCTTTAGTTGGTATAGCGAAAAAAAAAAATTATAGTAATAATAATAGTATTGTAATAATGTATTATAACTATAATTTACTACTTAATTATATGTATAATACCGTAGCAAAAACTTTAGAGTTTCTGCTACTATATCTTTAATATTTAAATGAGTTAATCTTCTAAAAAATATATATATATATACACATATATATATATATATATATATATTTTTTTTTTTCAGAATCTCGGAAACGGCTCCAACGATTTTCGTGAAATTTACCATATAGGGGTTTTTGTGAAGAAAAATCGATCTAGATAAGTTTTATTTAAAAAAAAAAAATTTTATCCATGTCAAATTTTTTTTATTAAATTTACGTTGAATACAATTAGAATTTTTCGCTGTCAAACGTAGTCATGATAGTTCATTTGGAGAACGGGCGGTCTTGAGAGGTGAAAATACCTAGGATCGAGCCCCACCTGCCTTTTTGTACACCATTTTAAAAATTACCCAGGCTCGGTCACCCAGGTACTTATATAATAAAAGCAGACGTGATAATTGAGAACATAAGATTTACACTAACAACCGAAATACGAAGATTTGTAACAGACTTGTTAACAATAATATCACGATATACAAAAGATACTTGACCGGTTTATAAAAATATGGCGCTACTACGTACAGCGATAGCAACCCCTTTCCATGTGATAGTAATTAGTATAAAATACTATTTTACTATAACGAATTTCGATAGTAACAATGGAATTCTATTATCAATGTCTAGATGAGTCAATAGATAAGCAATGATATGATAAGTAATGATGAAGTCTGACATGAGATGTTTTTATCTTTAAAGAGCAAGAGCAATAACAACTGAATTCTCAAGTATTTTTATGTACACGTTGAATCAGCTTTTCTACGGAATAACACGGTATTTTTTAATATTAATTTTATTCCTTGCATTTCTGTGATATAACAAAGATCTAAAAACTAAGTCTAGTCAAGATAGATAGACGATCATCTACAAATTCCAGTCCTATTTGCAAATGGCTTAATATGCCGACTATCTGACTAAGCTATGGTGATAGAATAATGACCGTATTATTCTTACTTCTTATCTCTTTCCATTGGGCACTAAGTTCAAAACAGAAAAACTTATTGGTGCCCTGGGTCCTGTGACGATCTCAAAAGAATCATCTTGAAGTGGTCTCACCGCTCGGCTTCTTTATTTATTCTTCATTATTTAATGCCGTGTGGTATCCGGCTGAGTAGAATAGACCGCCCTCATTTCTTACCCAGTCGACGTAAAAGGCGACTAAGGTAAGTTGACGTCAGGTAGGAAGCCGGTCGTGAAATACGCAGCCAAATCATGTTATAACATGTTGTGCCGACCTCACTTTTGAGTAGGATAAGGGCAGGAGGATGATGATTTATTCTTCAGTATTTAATTTTTGTATTTGCCATTGACATTATATTATATTGATATATATGACATTCCCTACAGGTAAAAGTATGTTTTTTAAGTAACAGTTTTTTTTGGAGTAATTAATATTCAGTGAGCAAAATTGTAAAATATAATATACTCATTGTAATGCAATTGTTATCATTACACGTTATCTGTGTCCTCGTTTTTTCATCTTTGCGTTGCATGTTTGTGGTCTCCGTAGTCAGTTCATCTCTGATCGTTGTACTAAGCGGTGGTGGGATTTTAAATTGTCTGACTTCTGGATTTTTGGTGTTGTCTAACTAGGTAGGAGAATAATTTACGTAATTTATTATGGCAAGTTTATTTTAGTTGTTTTATTTAAAATTTAGTTAAGTTAAGTTAAAATTATATTTTATTAAATATTTTTAATAAGTAATTTTTTTTTAAATGCTCATATTTGTTTTGAACTTGAAAATTTTAATAGAATTTTTTTAGAACAGTTCATATTTACTTGCTTAGTAATTATCAAAACTTTAAAAAAATTTAAACACATACGCAATATTATTTTGCACTTAAGAAGGATTTAATAAAAATAATACAAATTGATCTCGTTCTTCACATTATGTTAATTAAAATTAATTAAATTGATTAACGGCAAATAATGTGTAACGATGTTAGTATAAACTGCGGTTTTAATAAACAGCATCTACTTATAATAAATAAGTTATTTGCATACTAAATGCTTAAAATTAATCTAAAAGTAAATAGTTATTTCAATATTAACTGCAGTAAGTAGGATACAATAGTTGAATACAACAAAACGTGCGATGTCCTGACAATGTCCTCTGCGTACCAAATCATGTGACGACGGTTTCGTAAAGCTGCCGTTAGACGGCTGCACTTAGGGTTGCCACTTGCTGTTAAAAGCAGTGTTGTATTGTTTTTCACTACATTATAAATTCAAAATTCAAAATATTCTTTATTCAAATATACTTTAAGCAAGTGCTTTTGAATCGTCAACTCTACTGCTGGTTCTGAAAGCTGTTTCTACCGAGAAGAGCCAGCAAGAAACTCAGCGGTTGCTCTTTTAAAAATACAATTCTTAATACTAGTTACATTTAATCGTCTCTATCCTGTACAGGGTCGAACAATATCTATATCTACGCATTCTTATCGTCTAAATAATCCTCAACAGTATAGTAGGCAATATTATATATATATATATATATATATATATATATATATATATATATATATATATATATATAAATATATATAAATATTAAAAATTAAAATATTATATATATATATATATATATATATATATATATATATATATATATATATATATATATATATATATATATATATATATATATATATATATATAACACTATAAATGTTACTAAGTGTAACACTTGTGTGATGCTGCAGCTGCAGCTGAAGATGCAGCGCAGCCAAAAACAAGTCACAATATGACTTTATTTTAGTTATAACTAGCTCTCCCCGCGAGTAAGCCAACGCGGTGTGTAGTGCCATAGCGGCCATAATGTGTTACATAGATTTTTCCGCGTAAATTCCGATCACGTGGGAATTATAGATTTAAAAGAAACCCATATGTTGCTCCAACCTCCTCCATCATCCTATTTAAATCAGTTTATCTGGAGAATATCTAGTGAAATCTCCCTGTAAAATCCTCCTCAAATTCGGTTGAGCAATACCGAGAATGTACTATAAACCTTCCTCGAGAATAACGCAATATTTTAGTAGAAACTGTACAAAAATTCTTTCGTAGATTTTGAGAAAATAGATCACATACAGCTTTTTGGGGTATTCGTTTTATAATATTTTTAGATTGTGGTTAGGTATTTAAAATAGAATAAATTATTAAGGTATACGAGAAGTTAAGATACCGTAAATTTTCTAATATACTGTTAAATATTCTTCTCAAATCAAAAAATACTTTATTTATTAAATTATTTAAAAAAATAATTAATTTATTTAAAAAAAAGTTGGCATCCCTAGACTTGCTTGTTTGTGTGTAGCGTAACTGATACGAGGCTAATAATATTAATATATAAATTATTTTTAGCTCCTATTCATCATATTTTCCGAATTTAAAACATTTAGTACGAACTTAGTGGTAATACCGGTCGTTAGTTGTAAATTTCACAATATGATATAATTCCCAATGTATTTATTTATAAATAACGTATTGTAAAGGATTATAAAAGATTAAGAATTATTAGGTTAAATTACGTTTTAAAATCGATAAGGATTAAAACTATGTTTATCTATATAATAACTCTCCAATTGCCGCATTTTGCGTAATCATATTCTTAAAAGCCATCGCGAATTTTTTAGAAGACCTATAAAAGTGAAATATACATACATTGTTTAATTATGTCTCAAAGGGATTAAGTAACTCTTAGTTAGCATGGCTTTGTCGTTTTTTTCGACAATTATCATCATATTGCAACCTAAGATTATCGCTCTCGTCATCATCCACCTGCCCTTATCCCACTCTAAGTGGGGTTCTATCTATCTATCTAATTTCGGGGACGCCTGTCGGTGCAGGACGGGTGATCAGCTCCTATTCCGGACTATTCCACCCATTTCCCCATGTTGGGACAAGGGTTTCACTGCTGTCCCGACAGTGTCACCTGCTCTAATCTACCCGTAGCTTTTACGAACCTGATAATATCCCTGAAGGAGATATTTGTCAGATCCTCAACTTCAATTTCATCCTTACCTAGTATCTCCCATCTTACCAGCGAGTACATAGGGCACTCAGCCATAAGGTGAAGACTCGTTTCTTCCTCTCCACACTCTGGGCACGCAGCATCTTCTGTTATTCTCATTATTGACAGGTGTCTGTTTAACAGGCAGTGCCCAGTTGTAATGCCTGTTACAATTGCTACATTTTCCCTGCTCTGAGACATCAGCTGTTTAGACTTCCTTGTATCAAACGATTTGAGAAACAACTTTGCTTGTCTGAGCATTGTGTTTCTCCATCTTTTGTTAGATTCTGTCTCTATTCTTTTTTCTATCACACACTTTATTATATTATGTGCAATTGGGAGGAAGGGTTCTGGTCCTACGAATGTTTGACTAGCTCCCTTTCTTGCCAATTCGTCAGCTTTTTCGTTCCCTGCATGGCCACAGTGTCCCGGAACCCATGCAATCGTTACTTCCCCCTTCTCAGCTAATTCGTTTAGTTCACGCTTACATTCCTTCACGATAGCTGAGGTTGTTTCTATGCGGTCAAGTGCTTTTAAAGCTGCTTGACTATCGCTATATATGACTATATTATGTTCTGATGCTATTTGTGATTCTTTGAGTTTCCTGGCACACTCCATGATAGCTATCATTTCGGCCTGGAAGACACTTGTATATTTACCCAGATTTAGGACCTGGTGTAAATCTGACGAGGTGCCGTAGACAATTCCAGCTCCCGCCAGCTTCGCGGATTCTCGTCTAGACCCGTCCGTGTAGCAGATGGTCTGACTCTTCGCGCTGTTTTCCACTTCCCAGTTTTCTTTTACTCCTATGTGTATCCTATATTTTTTATCGAAGATTTTCTGTTTCTTGATCAAGTCACTTCTCCTGACGACCATAGACAGATTTTCTCCGTAAATCTTTTCTATATCCGTATGACCTTTATCTGTAAAGTTTCCTTTCCATTGTTGGAACACTTTCATCTTATACCATTGCTCTATGGCTTTTCTCTTAGCTGCTAGATCTAGAGGATAGAGTCCCACCAGAACTTCTAGTGCAGCGGATGGGGTTGTTCTCACTGCGCCTGTGATCATTAGTGTTGCTATCCTCTGTATCTTCATTAAATCCTTGCTGTTGACTCCGATGTTGGCTCTGTGCCACCAAATCGAAGCGCCGTACAGTATTCTGGGTAGAATGATAGCCGTATATATCCACTTGATAATTTTTGGCTTCATACCCCAGGTTCTGCCCACCGCTCTTCTACATTGCATAAGTGCAATTTTTGCTTTGTTGCATTGTTCTTTGATGTGACTTCTAAACCTTAGGGTTTTGTCTAGCTTTATACCTAAGTACTTTATTTCCTTTATCAACTGTATCTCTGCACCCTTTATGCTGAGTGGATTAAAGTTGGCTATTTTCCTTTTGTTTGTGAAAAGGACTAGTTTGGTTTTCGTCGGATTGAGGTTTAATCCCCTTTCCTGACACCATCTTAGTGTTTCTTTAATACTAATACTCATTATGTTCCTTATAGTGCTCAGGTCTTTCCCTGTTACTAAAAGGACACCGTCATCTGAGTATGCTTGCATGTATGTCCTCATATCATTAATCTTCCTAACTAATGGATCTAGTAGGAGACACCACAGAAGAGGAGAGAGACACCCTCCCTGAGGAAATCCTCTCGTTGATTTTATTATGTGTGTAACTCCGCTTAGCTCCGCCGCGATTGAACGATGCTCTAGCATGTTCATTATCCAGCGTCCCACTTCATACGATATTCCTTCCCTACAAATTGAGTTTCTTATAGCGTTGCGATTTGCTTTGTCAAAAGCACCTTCTACATCGAAGAAGCAACCTAATGCTATTTCTTTGTTACATAAAGTTCTTTCTATCCTTACCACTAAATTATGGAGAGCTGTTTCTGTTGATTTTCCCCCCATATATGCATGTTGATTTTCATGCAGTGGAAGGTTGCTTTGTTCTAGGTTAGTTCTTATGTGTCCTTCGATCACTTTTTCTAGTGTTTTTAGAATGAACGAGGACAAACTAATACACCGAAATGACTTCGGTTCCTGATAGGTTTTCTTTCCAGGTTTTGGAATGAACACCGCTTTTACTTTTCTCCAGCTCGTCGGGATGTAGCCCCACCCCAAACTAGCATTGAAGAGTGCTAACATGTTTCCTTTAATATATTCATATGCTACCTGTAGCATTTTAGGGAATATTTCGTCTGGACCAGCTGCTTTGTATGGTGCAAATGACTTGATACTCCACTTAATATGCTCTGCTGTTATGATATTTCCCGGGTCTGACCAGTGGTATCTGGTGCTTGGCGATATCATTTCCTCTTTAATTTCTTTGCATTCTGGAAAATGTGCTTCTGCCATTTTGGTTAGTATTATTTTGGGATCCGTAATTATTGTCTCATCCAATTTAATACTACCCAGTCTGCATGTTCTGTCTTTTGCCAGTATTCGCATTAGACGTGCTGCTTCAGGGTATTCTGTGACCCCGTTGCAATACACCTGCCAGCCATTTCTGGACTCTTTTCTGCACTTTTTACGGAATTCCGTCCTGTTCTTCCTATATTCTGCCCAGCTCAATTCATCCCCTTTTTTAAGGGCAATTCTTTGAGATTTGCGTACTTTTTTCCTCAGTTTTTTCAGTTCGTTGTTCCACCACGGTTGACCCATACCTTGTGTAACCTCTCGTAGTGGACACGAACTGACAAAGGCATCTTTTAACGCTGTGCTTAGTTCCATTGCGCCTTCCTCTAACTCTTCTATCGTGTTGTAGGAAGTGTATTTGGATCTCCATTCGCTCATTAAGGACCCAAAATTGTCCCAGTTGGTCTTCTTAGCATTTCTAATGCGCAATTTGCCAATTTTGCTGTTTATGTGGAAGGTGATTCTGCGATGATCTGACAGCGAGTCGTTCAGATCCACCTTCCAATCTTTTATGTATTTGGCCATGCCTTCCGATGCTAGAGTAATATCTAGCACTTCTTTTCTCGTGCTTGTAACGAACGTTGGTTCATTACCGATGTTCATTATCTCGAGATTGTTACTTATGATAAATTCTAACAGTGCTTCTCCTTTCTTATTTGTGTCTGTGCTACCCCACACCTCATTGTGCGAGTTAGCGTCACATCCTATTATAAAATAAGCTTTCTTACCTTTGTATTTGTTAATGGTTTCTTCCAGTTCTCTAGTCGGTGGTGTGAAGTCGGTCTCACTAGGAATGTAGGCCGACATAAACGCCATCCTTAGTTTCTTTTCTTCATCTAGTGGAATCAAAGCTTCCACCGCTACTAAATCTCTGTAACATTCTAATTCAATTAGTCCTAAGTTCCTGATCCTACTACTGGTATAGATACATGTTCTGGGGACCGACTCACCATTGTTGTAATAGGTTAGGTCTCCCCCTAAACAACCCATACCGACCACACGTCCGTTAACAACGTATGGTTCTTGTAGCAGGGCCACATCTATTTGCTTGCTGATCACATATTCGCAGAGTTCGCTCATGGCTTCTCTGCAGTGGTGCAAGTTTATCTGAAGAATCTTTAGTGTGTGTGTGGTGTGTTTTTGTAATTGTTTATGTTTTTTGGGTGTACTTCCCATTAAGTGTGTTGTGTTGTGTTTGTTTGTTCTTTTTCCCAATACATAATGATGCCCCGCACGCCCTCGAGCACCAGCTGTGAGGCAAGGCGCTCAAGAAGTGTACGAGGCATCAGTATCATATCGAGGCATCATCAGTAAGTGGGGTTGGCACAACATGTTATAAACATGCTGTCACATGATTTAGCTGCGTTTTTACGACCGGCCGCCTGTCTGATGTCAACTTACCTTAGTCGTATTTTACGACACCTGGTAAGAAAAAGGGTGGTCTATTCTACTAAACCGGATACCACACGGTGGGTCGACTTACCTTAGTCGCCTTTTACGACACCTCGGTAAGAAATGAGGGTGGTACTATTCTATTCAGCTGGATACCACACGGCGTACCTAAGATTATCTCTCTATTAGAAGCAAATACTCAAATGATTGTATATAAGTACTTCAAAAATATCCAACGCTGTTGCAATTCAATAAATTTCTTTCATCATCTAATTCCGAGGATATTTAATAATCGCTTTAGATTGCAACAATAAAGTGACGCAATTCTCAAATATATAAAAGACATTATGAATCAAGCTTACACATAATTCATAAAACTCATAATAAGATATGAACCTTATATTATTTGATAATGATCTTTCACAGATAAAAGGCCTAATACTTTTCAAGGCCAAGATGGCTGAACAATGCAATATTGTCCTAGAGCCTGGAACGGTGATTCGTCCCATTATCGACCACGAAGGAGTCAAACTGCTAGCTGAAAAACTCTATGGAATTTCAGTGTTAGAACTCACTGAACTTAATGGATACGATGATAAAAATTACAAGATCATTGAAGATCCTAACATGAAGAATCCTTTAATAACTAACCATAGCCCACATGGGTATGTCTTGAAGATCATGAATTCAATGGACTCTCAGAACTTAAATGTTGTGGAGGCGCAAAATGAAATTATGAATTTTTTGAGTGAGTTTTCTCGACCTTAAATTTCTTTCTTTATTTTTGTTACTTGTTAACGAAGTTTTTATCGTAACAATCAGTAAAAATTCATTCTGTATTCTTGTTATTTATTAACAAAGTTTCCATCGTAAGAGCAGTTAAAATTATAAATAATTTATTGACACTATTCGATATGATGTTAATCTTACCTATATTTATGCTGAAAAAGAAATGTTCAGATTCAGATTCAACTCATTCAGATTTTCAGATTCAACGAAATATTCAGATGTTATTCTTAAGATAATTGTTATGTGGACTATTGACTTAACAATGACTGTTGCCAGTATAGTTTTTGTAAAGAACGCCGACAAATATTACCTGAGTTTCCACTTAATTGTTGATTCCATAGCAGGATACGGAAAGCAGTACTGCATGAGACTGAGCGTATTGTAAGATTCTTCACCCTGTCCTAAATACTAAGAGCTTAGGTTTTTAATTTTTTTCAAAGTTTCTCACGTCTATTTTCTATAGAACATATTTAAAAATATATAAATCAATCGATGCCAATATTGTTCTCTAAATAATGAAATATAGACTAAACATTGCGTAAGCCATTATTGCTAAGTTGTTACCGTAGAATCACACAGAGTTTGCAAAGCAATTCTGGGCAGGTACTTGTGAACTTTAATTTAAATGTGTTTTTTTTTAATATTGCAAAATTTTTATTAAAAAAATATGTCAAATTCTTAAGCTAATAGGACTTTTAAAACCCAGATATTTAACTAGCTTCAATTAAATTTAATTTAAGGAAAGATATAAAATAAATAACAGTTTTTGGTTAATGTTGAAAGTTTATATACATTTATTTTATTTATTTATATACAAGACACACCAACGACATGAATACAGTTGCAATTGTACAGTTACATATTATATATAAAGTCTTGGTTCTGCGAGAATACGTTACCTTAAGGCATGACTAAGAAATGTAATTTATTTAACCTCAGTATAATAAGATACTGTGCAACTGTAAGAGACAATAATGTGCCCTTTAAAATTACAGATACTCGGTCAGTAACTTGTCCGAAGCCAATTCGTAACATTTTTGGCCATTTCCATTCGATGGAGAACATCAGTGGAAAAAACCACGTAGTGCGGCTGCTAGAGTATGTGCCTGGAGAAATTTTGAAAGATGTACCTCGTTCTGAGTCATTGTTCTACCAGGTTGGAGAATTTGTGGCGAATTTGGACAATAAATTGCAGGTTCGTGTAGTTGTTTACGTTTAAAGTTATTGCAACAGAAAATTTATTATTTATTTTGAACAAATTCATTAGGAGAATTTTTTTACGGTTGTACTTTTGTTATGACCGCTACCATTTTTAAGTACCCCTGAAGTTGGCGACAATAATAGGTATAAGGAACTAGTAAATATTTGATATATTTAATTGACTAGGATTGAATAGATAGGATCATTCAATTCAATCATACGATTTACGAAAATATACCTCAAGGTTATAGCTACGATGAGATCGGTATCACGATCATAAACATTATAGAAGAGGCCTACGCCCAAATGCGGGCTGTAATTAATTCTATGAGAACGCAAAAAATAAACTAAATTGCGGTTTCGAATTTGCGAATGCGATTTTAATTAAAATAAATTACAAAAGTAATAATAAAATTTATTTTGCTATAATCCGCGAAGAATTATATTTTAATTTCTTCGCGGATTATAGCAAAATAATTTTATTATTACTTTTGTATTATGGATCTCCGCAAAGTAACGCCTAATTCTATAAATTATTTAAAATAAATTAATAAAATTTGGGTTAATATATATTGTCCATCATAAATATTATGTAGATCAAAAAAATCATAATTTCATGTGACAAAGAGAGTAAAAAGACTATCTACATGGACCTATATTAGAATACAGATAGGTAAACTTAATCCTCGTTTATCAATTGAGAATGATTTTGAAATGTTTTTTAAGATAAATAATATTTGCATATAGAAATAAAAAGACGAAGCATCACATCTTAAGAGACGCATGTGGCTCGCGAGTCGCGGGTTGCCGGTTGTTACAGGCGATAAGGATTCATTTGATTGCTTCTGTAATTTCTGCTTTGTAATCTATTTACTGTGTAAAAAACAAAAAATTAGAAAATATATAAATAAAAATTAATTTCAAATAAATACGCTCAAGATACTTTAAAGGTAGACGTATATATACCACAATGTATAAGATATTGAAAGATATATAGGTAAACCCAACAATGCAAAATTTACCTTGAAAAAGTTAGTCTTAGTCTTTAGAACATTACAATGTATATTGTAGACTCACCACGGGTTAGCCTGGTTTACTTCCACACTTCTTGAAATATAGGGTTGGCACGTACCTAAATATGGTTTTTATCTTAATTGCAATAGATTAATTATAATTGATTATTTACACATGATATCGATATTTTTATAATCTGTCAAACAAATCAAGTTATTTGGTATTACAGTTGCGTATAATGAATTGTTTATTGCGAACTTATTTTAAACACAAAAGACCGAAACATACATTCTTAATTCAATGTATAAGAGCAATTATTAAAGACGCAAATGTTCCAATATTTATTATTAATAAAATATCATATAATATTTAATATATAATAATACAAGAACTCATTTAATAGATTAATAAGAAATTGAAAAGTTTTGAATACTGACTATGGGTAACCCTAAACTTGTTAAATAATATTCGCTTACTTGGTGAATAATTACATTCGACACAAGATAATGGATGGCTGTGTCATGTAAAACACAAGGTTATTGTGATTTACATAGAGAAAAATATGCATTTTTGGTGTTTAAAGGTGTTTTAAGTGCGCTCTAATCGGTCTGCCGTAGTCGGACATGTTAGGTTTAAGAAACACGGTCCAATAATTTATAGAATTAGGCGTTACTTTGCGGAGATCCATAATACAAAAGTAATAATAAAATTATTTTGCTATTATCCTCGATGAAGTAAAATAGAAAATATATATAATGATTGTAGAGTGGACAATCCGTTTTCATACCTGATACATACAGGATTCGTAAAAACATATGCACAAACCTCACCACCATCACAATATACAAGCACTACATACGTTCAGTATAACAAACTCAACAATCGTTTCGCCCCGCAACCGAAGCATCATCAGCAGATAGACTCTAAGACAAAATCGCAATAGGAGATAAACTCCACGAGAAAATCACAAAGCATGCTATACCAAAAAGCTTTCAGGGTGGAGTGGTTCTCTATCATTATAAATTCAGTGGAATTTGAGGACCGGTTAACACCGGCTGTAATAAATTCTAATTAGTGGCGACGTCATCTTTATTACCAGCCATGATCTCCTAGGTCTATCTGATATCAAAATTCATCCACTCCGCATAAACACTTTGTGAATTCATGCTCGTTAATCATAAAAGCAGGGGAAAAACTCATAGCTTTAATGCGTTATCTTCTACAATATCAATATTTGCGTATGTTAAATAAAGTGGTTCACCATAAAAACGATGTTGTATGTATGATTTTTTACCATCTGTTGAATTAGCGATAAGCTCACAAAATATACATGTACTTTCATGCTGACTCTTTAATAATAATATTACTCTTTCCAAGACGTATTTCTTTGTATAATTTTACTTACAAATTTAATTTTTTTTATGAGATCTAGTTTTGCGTGACGTTAATTATCTACTTCAAAAGTCTAAAAACCACCATCTGATAATCATATGTTTGTCTTATTTCCACCCAAGCTAAGCATTTTAAGATTTAGTTCATAAATATCTAGATTTTCATCTTCCATCCTAGGTGAGTATAGCTGACACCGGATAACAATCTAACTTAAGAATTTATTCCATCATAATGTAGCTGTCACCTGCGGCCTTAAATAATGAAAATGCATAAAGGCTAAAATTAAACAGGCCAAGAGCACTCTATAGTCTTCGTGGTAAAAACCATTCAGAATACTAAATAATTTATAGAAGTAGGCGTACCTTTGCGGAATTTCATAGTACAAAAGTTATGATAGAATTTTTTTGCTAACTTTTGTATTGGGAATTCTATTAGGTATTTTAATAGAATGCTAAAATAGTGTGCTAAAAGCATTACAATGTTAGATTCATTGTATTACTTTTTTCTTTCTTCAGAATTTCAACCATTCTGGATTGGTAGGCCGTGAACATATCTGGATGTTGACAAAGGTTCCAGAATTGGAAAAGTTTAAGTACGTCATCAAAGACGCTGAGAGGTTGGACTTGGCTGAAGAGGTGAGTATGAAATAAGTAATCCAAAATTAAACTTCAAGAATTATTAAGTGTGATTTTTTTATGATTCTTAATGTGATAAATTATTCTTTACTTGAAATTATGAAAATGAAAAATCAGGTTTATCATCTATTGCAATGATACTAGGATTTAAAGTCCTTTTGCTCTATATAATCTTTAGAACTTAAAATCTAGGTGATCGAGGAGTTTAAATACGCTGTGGTGCCTCGTTTCGAAGAATTGGAGAAAGGTGTAATCCACGGTGATGTGAACGAGATGAACTTGCTTGTCCAACTGAAGCCGGGTGGCAGGTAGGCATTAAAAAGAAAGTAAAAGTAGGATATTCGAACAGAAAAAAATATTTACAAATAAGTACACCAACAAATATTAATAAATTTAATTTAAAAAGCGTATTATGTGACTTAAATAATAAATGCACTTAATTTGAAATAGTAGCGAAACAGCCAGAGCGAGCCAGCCTATTTCACCTTAGCTAATAAATAGTCAACCAGATCAATTTAAGTGAAATATTTCGTCAAATATGACATCCAATTATTTAAAAAAACTTTTCAAAATTGCTTTTTCATGTATTAGACCAAAAAACACATCAGTTTTGCGGGTATGTCAGCAGATATTGAACGGCATTGTACTAAGGTAAGCCGGTGTAAGTAAAAATTATTTCATATTATGCTTACATGGGCTTACCTAACAACATAATTTAAATTATTGACTGTTACTTTATATTTCCGCTTATATTAACTTAGGTGGAGTCCCTGTCTAAGATCTGTATCTCTTTCTTTTTTTACTTCCAAATAGCATGAAGTATCATATCAGCTTTCTTTTATTTTCCTTGGTATGATAATTGCATGATTATCAGCTGCCTTCGTCACCGCTGTACCTACCGTAATCAGCGTTCCGTATTGGGTATATCTATACAAGTAGAGGCCATATGTATTATGTAACTATGTACCCCTTCTATATAAGCATGATTAATTTATTTAATCCTCCAAAGGGGATATGTAAATATATTCAGCAGCAAAAATATCGGATCTTCGACAGCAGACGTAGAAGAACGTACGTATTTTTTAAATTTGCGATACCTATATTACCAATATACCAATATATATATTGCTCTTGAAGCTTAAAGTTAATCTTGTTTAAAGGTAATTTTATTGATTTTATGACATTAAGCACTTGTTTTGATCATTTCAAAGAGATTTTAAACATAAATTTTGTGTTAGTAAAACGGTTTTGGAATTAAAACGTGAGTAACATAGCCTCGGAGAAATCAATGTTGGAAAACATTTTGAGGCAGCATGTAACCAAAAATGAAGGCAGATAGCTGCTGCATTCTAGAAATACATAATCGTATAATGTAGGAACTTCTAAAAGAGATCATTTTCAGTAATATATCATCTAATTTAACTTAACAAATTTTAACCTAAAACCTTTGTTGTCGATCATTCTCTATTGTTCAGAATTGCATGCAAATCTATTCAGTAGTTTTTTCAGTTTGTTTTGAACAGACATATATACAGACAAGGCGGCGGACTTTTATAATATCCATCATCATTTTCTTGCCCTTAACCCACTCTAAGTGGGGTCAGCACAACATGTTATAAACATGCTAACACATGATTTGGCTACGTATTTTACGAACGGCCACCTGCCTGACGACTTTTATAATATTCTAAATTTTGATATTTACCATTCTTATAACATACATTACCATATTACCCCCTGTTTTAAAATATAAAATCGAATAAGCACGTTATTTGACTCCTATAAGATTTTGTGATAAAGAAATTGTTATTTTCAGTAAAACCGATTACCGTATATCAGGTATCATCGACTTTGGCGATATTCAGAACTCTTATTATGTGTTCGAGATAGCTATTGCCATGGCATACATGATGCTGCTAACTGGGGATCCTAGAACAGGAGGATATGTTCTTGCTGGATACACTGTCACTAGGAGACTGCCTGATGACGAGTACAGGCTTTTGAAGGTAAGGATTCGAACAAAATAAATCGAGGTGTCGTAAAAGGCGACAAAGGTAAGTTGAACCACCGTGTGGTATCCAGTTTAGTAGAATACACCACTCTCTTTCTTACTGAAGTGTCGAAAAATACGTCTAAGGTAAGTTGACGTTAGGCAGGCGGCCGGTCGTAAAAACGCAGCCAAATCATGTGGCTGCATGTTTATAACATGTTGTGCCGACCCCACTGATTAAAACATTGTTAAAAGACTGATACAGAAAGCCTACTATACTGTTGATGATTACTTAGATGAAAAGAATGCGAATATAGCTACAGCATTGAATTTGAATTTTTAAGTTAGTCATTCTAATTGAATAAATTTTGGTTTTTTCTTAGACACTGGTTTCGGCACGCTTAGTTCAAAGTTTAATTCTTGGAGCATACACGCTTGAACAAGACCCAAACAACACTTATGTAACATCAACGGAAAAAGCTAATGGTTGGGAGTTGCTGAAAAAAATAAGAAAATCAAAACCCGATCCTGATGACGATCCAACTAACTGGAAAGCCATTGCTAATGACTTTTTAACTAGAAGCTAGGCAATGCGAATTTTGCTTATAGTATCTACTACATGATTACTTTAATAATTATACAATAAACAATTATTAATAATAGTTCTAGAATTATCATAATTTCATTTAAAATTTGTTATAATAATTATAAGGTCGCTACAATATAATAAACTTTATTTAACGTTCTTTTCACCTTATGAGCGTTGTGCATTATAATATAAAATATTAAAGGTTTTGACGACAATGAGAATAAATTAAAATATCCATTTGATCAAGAAGCCCGTATTTGTAAGGTATTATTATTTTTAATATAATATCCTAGTGTTGATTTATGAATCAACTTTATTATTATTTATTAGTTTATTTAAAAATGTATCTAGTTTTTATTATGCACCATAATGTACAGTTTATAGTCAATCTATTGTTATACTACGATTAAATAAAACTGTAAAATATTAGAACAATAGTTTTATTGTACTAGAAATTCCTAATTTAAAATAACAAAAATATAATACCTTCTACCTTCTAACTTGACTTCAGTACTAAGTTAAAAAGTTTCCCTGCATCCCTTACATCACATATTTGTAAATAAAAGAAAAACTATTGCATATAATATAATGGATATTTTTTTCTAATAGAATATGTACATACTATAAGTGCATTTGTAATATTTCGGAATGACTAGCGCCATCTTATCTTATATAACCGCATTAACTTAATTAATGCTAACACTAGATAGCGCTAATATACAATGCATCATATGTCACAAAAGTTCACTAGATGGCAGTTTTTAACGAAAGTTAGGCAAAGTGCAACATAATATAAGAAAATGTTTTGACCAAAACTCTTTTGCCACTTATAACTTAAATATTTCCAATAGCTATTTCATATTAAACAAATTTTTACTATAAGTTAATCTATAGTGATACAACAATAATAAATGGGAAAGTTGTTGGTCCTTTTTTCACCGTCGAATAGAGCGATTTCCTTCAATGTAAAGCACATGTTTATTTAAATGTATTAACTAATTTATAGAATTTGGCATGTTCGGAAAACTATAGTAATAAAGTAATAGTAATACAATAATATAGCAATAAACAGGCGGACTATAGCAAAGTATATCACATTATTTTTTTATTTTTTTATTGAACACATAATTCGAAACAGAAAATCTATACCTAGTGCTTGTTCGAACCTATAAATCTTGTATAGGATGATGCAATCTATATATCTTATCATCTTTAATATTTAAATGGGTTAATCTTGTATGTACATATACATATTATTATATTTTATGAAATTTGGAAACCAGTCCAACGATTTCTCTCATGCACAGCATGTAGGAGGTTTTGGCGGAGAAAAATCGATCTAGCTATGTTTTTTTAAGAAAAAATTGTTTCATCCCTGTTTTTGGGCATTAAAAATATGGTATAATGTAGAATTTAAAGAATAGAATTTTTTAGCTGTTAACCTTAATGTTGCGATAGCCAATGGGTAACGGGTGGACCGGAAATGTTACAATCACGGGTTCAAATCTCACATGTCATCGGCGCCTTAATTCTTTTATTATTTTTTTATCTTTTTAAAATTTCCGGGCACGGCTTCGTCACCAAGGTACTGAGAAAATATATAGTCTGTGAACTTTTTTAAAATAAAGTTTTCGGAGTCTAATTATATATAATGCCGTTTGATTTTTAATGTTATGGTTATGAAGATCTTGACCTTTCATAAACATTTAGCGTAAAATACCGTTTGAAATATCAGATAAGATATAATTAATAAAGATTTCATTTGCGTGCATGCAGAGATATTCATCACGACATCAATGTCGGTGTTAACTGAACCATAATTTAAAAGGTTTCACGAGCTTTCGAATTCAGTAATATAATGGTTCGGTGGACAAAATAACAAGGCGTGATGAATGAATGACCAATACTATTGATGAAGACTACGTAAATGATAAAGCTTGGATTTAAGTTGAAATAAGCTACGCATGATAGACCTTTGGTTTTAAGATGCAACCAGCTACGCACAAGATAAGATTGCAAGCTTTTCTTTGATTAGTTGAACAATATATAATTTTTGAAAATATTGACTGCCGAGTTTCGTCTTGGTAAGAGCACCTTACCTAACCAGCGGTAGCTTCATGAATACTTGACAACTTGAAAGAGCCCCGAAAAACTAACTTAAATAAAGAAATATTTCCATTTGAATTACTGACTCGTGTGCTTGAAGATGAAACACATCAATTAATGGCTGTTGTGATGAGCGCTAATCGTGTATCCATTATCCATTATACCGTGTATATATGTGTAGCCATTAACGTAATATGTATCTGAAATTTGATCGCTTACTATATTAATATATAAAGCTGAAGAGTTTGCTTGTTTGAACACTCTAAGCTAAGGAACGACTGGACCGATTTGAAAAATTTTGTCCATTTATCGATGAAGGCTATAGACTATATAGCATCATGCTAAGGTAGAAGAGGAGCAGCAAAAAAATATGCAAAAACGGTAAAATATAAAGCTCCCCTTGCGAGCGCGAAGTAAACGGTGAAATTTATTAAAAATTTCCTGTTTTGTATGACGTTTACAAATACAAAATAATACAATACAAAACTACGATAACTACTTTTATCTTCAAAATTTCATCGATATTGGTTCAGCGTATTCGCCGTAAAAGAGTAACAAACATACTCACAAACTTTCGCATTTATAATATTAGTTATATATCTATAATAATTATACCTTTGCCATTTCACTGCTGTCAAATCCAAAATATTCAAGCCTTTAAACTTTGATAGATGACGTGTGGCGAGACATCATAACGTTTGGACGTTGGGTCATAACATTTGCTTAATATAATAATTATTCTATTATTTTCCTATAGCTCATTTGGACAGGCAATTAGTGTGTTATGATACTTGATGTGGCATTTAATCTTTGCCAGCGATGTGTCTTGGAGTGGAAATAATCGATGACTAAATAATCGTTTTTTCCTTTCTCAATAAGCCTATTTTGATATTAAAAAAACAACAAATGTATATTTCATTAACTTGCATAGTACAGTCCTGTAAATTGATTTGAATGAATCAATAAATCGATAAGCTAAAAAAATAATCGGTTTTATTTATTACATAAAATCTTTAATGATAATACAAAAATTCGACACGGCATAGCATTAACTTAAAACAAGTTATATAAACTTAAAACAAGTTACATAAACTTGAAACAAGTTTATTAAGTTAATGCGCTGTTTGCAAAATTAAATTTAAATGTGTAGTTTGACTACAAAGGTTTCATCCAACAACGTATTAATTATCTTAGAAAGCAAGAAAAAAGATAGTAAAATAGGAGGTTAATTATTGTAATATAAACGTATTTAATTTAATTTTTTAATGTATAAAAAAATAGATTATTAAAGATCGTTTAATAAATAATGAAACACTAAATTAATATAAAAATCGATAATTTGTTAACATCCCTGATTGTTGTCAGGGTATATTCGAAAACAATTACCATGTATGACTATTCTTATTACTCAATTAATTACTCAATACTCTTTTCTATGGCCACGTTAATTGCGAAAACGTAGGTGCGGTCATACCAAACATACTAGAGGCCCTATGTTATATAAGAAACTCAGTAGTCTCTCAAATAAGACGAATAGCGTAAACTTGGGGAGAATGATGTAATTATAGACTATGCCTTTTGCTGTAAAAAGGGCTTAGGAAAATAAGAGGAGAATCTACAAAGAGACTAACTCATTAAGAATCAATAGGTAAACAAATGGAATAAATGACAGATAATAAAATATTGCCCCTATATAATAGTAAACTAGACTATTAACTTTAGTTATAAAATACCCTCACTTATTTACAGTGTGGTTTTCCTGTTCCTGAAGGAAGAAATTGGATTTCTTATCCTATTAGTTGGCCCAATATACTCGTAAAAAAAAAAAAAGTTCATCGATTATTAGTCTATTGGTTCGAAAGATCATCATTCTCCTGCCCTTATCCCACTCTAAGTGGGATCGGCAAAACATTTTATAACATGTTGTTACATGGTTAGGTATTTTACGACCCACCGCCTGCCTGACGTCATCTATTCATCCGTATACCACACGGTGGGACGGCTTATCTTAGTCGTATTTTTATGATACCTCGGTAAGAAATGAGGGTGGTCTATTCTACTCATCCGGATACCATACGGCGGGTCAACTTATCCTAGTAGCCTTTTACGACACCTCGGTTAGTAATGAGGGTGGTCTATTCTACTCATCCGGATACCACACGACGGGTCAACTTACCATAGTAGCCTTTTAGGCCACCCCGGTAAGAAATGAGGGTGGTCTATTCTACTCAGCCGGATACCACACGGCTTACCGCAGCAATTATGAAACTTTGGTTTTGGCAGTTAAAAAAATGTTAAAAATTCAGAATAAAATTAAAAAGGTTTTTATATATAAACGTTTTACGTTGAATTTATAGATTGTTAAGTTTATTTCATCTACCTATAAATGCGGGTATTAAGAATCTTTTACACTGCCATTGCTTTATGTATATTTTATTATTCAAAACAATTTTATAAGAATCTTTAAATAATTTTAAATAATAAACACTTTTGAGTCATATATAGAATACGTGATTTCACATAATAGTACGAATTCGGAGGTTAAACGCAGTGAAGGTGAAGTAATGTTTGGTGTTATTACATGTTTATTATGCTAGTCAATGATAATATAATTGCTTAAAATTTAAAGGTTAAGTGTAGACCAATAAATGGCGTTGATTAGTTAATGTCGTTTTTTAATACCTCAGTCATATTATAGGCTAAGCATATAAGTGCTATACGAAGCTATAAAAATTTATAGAATTAGGCGTTACTTTGCGAAGGTCCATAATACAAAACTAATGAGAATATTATTTTGCTATAATCCGCGATAAAAGAAAATATATGTAATGTTAAATGTAGAGTGTACTATTCGTTCTCATACCTGATACATGCAGAATTTCTAAGAACTTAGCATTACCCGACACCAATAACACAACAATGCACAAGCACTGCACACATTCACCACCACAATCTCAACAATTGTTTCGCCCCGTAACCGAAGCATCGTCAGGAGATAAACTCCACGACAAAATCGCAAAGCATTTTGTGTTATCGGTGTCGGGTAGTACATGTGTTCTTACAAATTCTGCATGTATCAGGTATGAGAACGAATAGTACACTCTACATTTAGCATTTCATATATTTTCTTTCATCGCGGATTAAAGCAAAATAATATTCTCATTAGTTTTGTAGCTATAAAACCGAAAATGACAGTGTAGACGTCTTGCTCACATACGATTTATAAAATTACGATGATTCGCGATAAAAGGAATGTGGGTGAAAGGCTTTAGGCTTCGCATACATCTTTCGAACTGTTTGTATCTTGTAATCGTTATAAAAAAGCTGTGATAGCCCAGCGGTGTGACCGTGCAACTCTTTTGAGAAAAAAATTTATGTGTATAATTGATAATTGCAATTTATCATACGCTTTTCAGTGAAGGAAAACATCGTGAGGAAACCTGCATATCTCTAGAGAAATCTGGGGATATGTGTAACCTAACAATCCGCATCGGAGACGCGTGGTAGGTCTTAGCTCCAACTCTTCTCTTCAGGTACGGAGAGAGGAGGCCTATGCCCAGTGGGATTGTAACAGGCCGTTACTTTACTTTAAGCGATAGCGACTTTTACAGCGTTACCGGGCAGGAAAAGCGAGCGCGGAAGCATCGTTGAGGTTACAGCTGCATACGGCGATGGCGCCGTTGCTTGCTTGTTGACATCATCATCATTCTACCGATTGAAATCCACTGCTGGACATAGGTTTCTTCGTGGGATGTCTACACCATACGATCTTGTGTTACCGCGACCTTTTTGAGGTCGTCAGTCTACCTTGTAGGGGGGCTGTTCCCAATTGTTGACATATTTCGCTATATCCTAATAAGCCTACTAATATTATAAATGCGAAAGTTTGTGAAAGGCTATATAAATCCTGTTAATTCTACAGGATTAGGATGACATTGAAAGGCGTCATCTATTATCTATCACACGACAACATTCCACGCGAACGAAATCGCGGGTAAAAGCTAGTTAATCTATAAAGCACTGACAACCATGGTAACGCATGTTTTATACTAATAGTTCTATTTAATTATCGACAAAAATTCAAATCTAATTGAATTAAAAATATACCAATTAAAGACACGACAAACCGGCTCGAATAGGTTGATGATCGCTCAGGTTATTGTTGTCTTAAGTTAATGTTTATCCACCATTATTGTGATGAAACAAAGTTAAAAATTGTACCAGTTTTTAGAATAACCGTAATCATATAACTACGTTTCACTTAACGTTACTAGTAAAGTTTATATGAATTTTGACTACAAACATGAATAAATGATAAGGTAATATTTAAGGTTAATACATTTACAAAAATGTATTAACTCAATATCCATTACAGGATGTATGTTTCCAAGTCGCATGTAAGGATTAAAAACTTATGCTGCATAAATATGCATGTTTTAATCAGACCTTAGCCTCAATGACTAGTAGTAGCCTGCGGCTGCTCTCGATCTTCGACTTAATTCATTAATAGCTGTTACAAAATCTCCATATGACTCTCAAGAATAATTAGTTTGAATTCAATTCGTTTAATGAGTTATAAGCTAGCGGAGATTTTTGTATTTCTTTTTTTTGGTTTCGCAAGATACTTTAGAAAAACTTTAATTCGTAGTCAACATAACTTCGTAAGTCTCATCATCATCTTCCTGCCCTTATCCCACTCTAAGTGGGGTCGGCACAACATGTTATAAACATGCTGTCACATGATTTGGCTGCGTTTTTATGACCGGCCGCCTGCCTGACGTCAACTTACCTCAGTCGTATTTTACGACACCTCGGTAAGAAAGAGAGTGGTCTATTCTACTAAACCGGATACCACACGGTGGGTCAACTTACCTTAGTCGCCTTTTACGACATCTCGGTAAGAAATGAGGTTTGTCTATTCTACTCAGCCGGATACCACACGGCGGTCGACTTACCTTAGTCGCCTTTTCTGACACCTCGGTAAGAAATGCGGGTGGTACTATTCTATTCAGCCGGATACCACACGGCTAGTAACTTCGTAAGTCTGTAGTTTGGAAAAGTGACTCCATAAACTGGCAAGAAAAGTCAGTGTAAGAATAAAAATCTGCATCACAGAATACTATTATACATTTACGCAAGGAATGAAAGCACTTTCATTCTTCCAAACAATTCTGCACTTAAAATTATAAAGTCTTGACTTCAGAGCAGATGAGTAAAAAGATTTAATAGAACTTGTGTTTATAGCCTAGTACTAAAATAATAAACAAACCAATAATGAAAAATATATAAATTAGACACATTCTAACACTATAAACTATTGCAGCTTACAGAAGACCTATTATTATGCAATTGTTTAATTAAAACTGCAATTTATTGCCCCATGAGCATTAACTCACGCTCTAGTAAATCAAATCGGACAACATAATTACTGTTATTTAAAAAAAATATGCATTAATCTCACAAACTGGGTCTGACACACTGACAGACGGCCTAACGACCAGGACTAAATATCAAAATAATTATCGATATACATCTACAACTAACAGCTGATTTATGATGCGTGTAATTAACATACTTTAATTGAATTGCTGATATCCACACTAGCATAGTGATATTACTTACTTCTTCACCGCATATTCTTTCTTTTAAATAAAGTACCTGGGCTGACATACACATGTAGTGTAAAAGCTCTTTAATCACAGAATAAAAAAAAAATAAAGACGGTGCCCGAGCCTTGCTCGGTAATTTTTAAAATGATATAAAAAAAAAATTAAATTAATAATAGGGCAGGTGGGGCTCTCTAGACCGCCCGTTCCCCGAATGAACCACCATGATTTTACGTTTGACAGCGAAAAATTGTGATTGTATTCAACGTAAATTTCAAAATATTTTAGAGCCCGAAAACAGGGATAAAACGACATTTTTTTAAAATTAAACTTATATAGATCGATTTCTCTCTCCTAAAATCCTCTACATGCTTAATTTCAGGAAAATCGTTTGAAAATCCATTTTGAGATGGATTTTATTTATGTAATGGCGATTTTTTCTTATTAAGTGTAAGCGCACTTTCATGGTGCATAAGAAAATAAACTTCTTAGTGTATCGTTGGAGCCGTTTCCGAGATTACGAAAAAAATATATATATATATATATATATATATATATATATATATATATATATATATATATATATATATATATATATATATATACAAGATTAACTCATTTAAATATTAAACATAAATATATAAATTTATGCAGCTTTATTTAAATTTTCTTTTACAAGTAATTTTGAATCGTCAAATTACAATAAACCTCTGACTGGTTCGGAAAGGTGCTCTTACCGAGAACAACCAGCAAGAAACACGGCGGTCTACATAGACCACCCTCATTTCTATCTATCTATATATTTATCTATATATCTATCTATCTAATAGAATAGACCACCCTCATTTCTTATCGAGGTGTCGTTAAAGACAACTGCCGTAAGTTGACTTGTCGTGTGATGAAATGAAATTTTACGACACCTCGATAACAAAAGAGGATGGTCTATTCTACTCAGCCGGATTCCGCACGGCGGGTTAACTTACCTTAGTCTCCTTTTACGACACCTCGAAAGAAATGAGGGTGGTCTTTTCTACTTAGCCTTACTTAGAAAAGTCCATAACAGATTAATAGCAATGATAAGAATCAATAAATTGTAAATTTTAAAATCTTACATACAATATTTATACATATTTTCTCGGTTCTTAAATATTCTCAATATAGTATTAGTTTTTGCTCGACAACCGCAAGTCATTAGAGATATAAATTAAAATAGGTATATAATAAATTTCAGACTTTCCAATGTGATAATCGACAAAATATATATAAAATATGAATAGCTGAATGATGCTAAAAAAAAATCTGTAAGTTTTATGTTAACTTAAACATTGTCGCATCTACGCCACCCTCGATTTAGTTTTATAAATATTCACCGGTTTTAGGTAATTTATTCGCTAATAAATTACTTAAAACCGGTGATCATCTACTATACGCTAACAGTGGCTTGATACGATAAAGCTCGTGTATTCTTAATATGAATATCTATATTGACGTGTCTGTAAAAAATATTTTGATGTCATTTATTGGAACCAGTCTAGTTAGTGGTCCGTCTATAGGACACTAGTATTGGATCCAAACGCGTTTCGATCGCTCGTGTGAATTAGTGTGAAAGTTATGCACTTACTTTTGTGCTCCTAAATGTTTTTATGTAGTGGTTAATATTTATCTAATACTAGAAAAAAATACTTATATAATTCAAACGGAATAAACCTTAAACAAATAATTTTCAAAACTAAGTTTTAAATTATAGGGAGAAATGTTATGAAAAACCGTTTAAATAACTTTTGACAACAATTATTAACGATTTATAATTCATAATAAAAAGAATTAAATATGTAGCGTGTTAAAATTACTTATATTAGTTTAACGGAATAAACCTTAAATAAATTATTTTCAAAACTAAGTTTTAAATTATGGGTAGAAATACTATGAAAAACCATTTAAATAACTTTTGACAACAATTATTAATAGTTCATTCATAATAAAAAGAATTATGTAGCTAGTTTACAATATAAATAAAACTTTGCAATAAATACAAAAAATAATTCCATTTTTAAATTAAAATTATTATATAAGTTACTACATAAATATCATATAAAATGACGAGTGTAAAAATGTAAAAAAACAGTTTTTTTTTATTAATTTGTATAAGATTAATGAATTTTTCCCGCAATAGTTTCATTGAATTGCATTTTTAATTGTAAAATTATACCAAGAGTTATAAAAAAGTTTATATTTAATCTGTGTAAAAGGTAAATAATAATTCTAAATTTAAATTTAAAGAGACGTTTGTACATTAGAGTGTTGACGGATTTAATGTAATTTTAATTTCCAAATATTACAATTCACATATCGGTCGGGTAGATTAAAGAAACTCAAGTGTAAAACAATATAGATTTCGATTTAGATTTCTAGTTATAAGTACACACTAAGTATTTTGATATGATCATATTCAAAAGACGGGAAAGGGCATACGGATATATATTACTTTTAAAAAAAAATAAATGCTAATTTGTCAATTTTTCATACACAATAACATTTTTATATACAAACTTGCAAATATTTTTTATATTCAGTGTATGAGATTGTACCTATTTTTTTTAATTTAATCAATTTAAAATTAAATAATCAACTAAATTAAAAAAAGTTGAATACAAGTGAATGTTATTAAACGATAATAAATTTAGGTTATGGTCAATATGAAACTTTTTTAAGGGCTTAGGTGTAGGAACGGCGTGTCAAATTACATGCACGATCCTTATTTACAGAATACAATTCTCGACCTTAGACGCATAAGGTCGGACGTGTGTTTTGACGACTTTTTAGGAGAGCGAAAAGAAAATTTGCAAAAAAATCAGGCTAGTCTTTTTGTGTTTGTGGATAAATGAAATATTGAATTAATATTTTAGCGAAAGCTTATATCTTTCGTTTGCCAATACTTTTAAAATGTACCTTATTAGATTAAAAATTTAGAAATTTTGTGTCTTCCGACCATATGCTCGTAATGTTTTACGAAATCGACTAAATTTTGAGTGCTGATATACAATATCGATTTTGTCTTTATTTTTATTGCATAAAATACTCGTTGCTTAGCCGTGTGGTATCCGGCTAAGTAGAATAGTACCACCCTCATTTCTTACCGAGGTGTCGTAAAAGGCGACTAAGGTAAGTCGACCCACCGTGTGGTATCCGGCTGAGTAGAATAGGTCACCCTCTTTCTCACTGAGATGTCGTAAAAGGTGACTAAGGTAAATAGACGCCAGACAGGCGGCCGGTCGTAAAATAACTAGCCGAATCAAGTGCCGACCCCACTTAGAGTGGGATAAGGGCAGGAGGATATATAACATACTCGTTGCTATAATTGCATTTTGTGTAAACAATCATTTCAGTCTTAAGCTTTTTGAATATAAGTAAAAGATATATTTTCTACTAAGAAAAATATAACATTCCTGTTACCGTACGATGCAGTAACCAAACCGCAGGCATTCGTTTTTTATTTGGTTCAGATTCCGCGCTCGGTGCTGGCATGTGGTGCCATTAATATTGCAAACATAGCACATCCCGTGCATGTGATTTTTTAATTATGTTTCAGTGCGCTTTGATTTCTTCCTGTGATATTATTTTATTCGTCCTTTGATCTCTAAATAAAATTTTGATTCAAATTTCGAAGATCTCAACTTAATCTAGTTAAATTTGCTAAACTTTAAGCTGTTTAAATATTTACTTGTTTATCCCTAAACCTTAATATACAATTGAAGATTATTTGAATGATAGAAACATATCTGCCATCAGCTATACACCAAGTCTCTACGATTAACTTGTGTTCAATCAAATTGAATTTTTTTTTAAAGGATTTCCGCCGAGTTACCGGGATAAATTCAAAATTCAAATTCAAAATATTCCTAATTCAAATACACTTGTAAACAAGTGCAAATAATAAAGTTAAAGCTAAAATAACTTGATAAGTTAAATGTATATTTATATAACTTAAATTAATATAATAGCAAGTGAGTACCAACATAAGTTAATGATAATAATTTAAAAAATGCTATTAAACTTAAAAATCGCTTAATCAAAATGGCTACGGAAAAGCAAAATGGTGTTCATACTGCGGACAATATAACAATTAATATAGACTCTTTAACCAACGGAACAAATTGTGAGGATGAAATAAAAGTAGCGGACGATAGGAACGATGGAATTGGAATCAATATGGCTACTAGTAACAATACAACAGACTTGTTAGGTGTGCCCAGGAACGGACATCGTATGTCTTTCATGGAAGAAGAGAGCGTTAGAGAAAGAATGAGACTGTCTCTTTTAAAGCAATGTTCTGCTATTCTGAAACAAGGAGATCAGAGATACAGTAAGGAGGCATTACACCGCGCTTTTCAGGATGAGGTAAATTAATCTTACAAATTAATTAATATTGAATAACAGCCGTATGGTACCCGGCTGAGTAGAATAGGCCAACCCATGTCTTACCGAGGTGTCCTACATCGCGACTAAGGTACCTTGACCCGCAGTGTAGTATCTGGCTGAGTAGAATAGACCACCTTTCTTGCTGAGGTCTCGTAAAAGGTGACTAAGGTAAATTGACGCCAGGCAGGCGGCCAGTCGTAAAATACCTAGCCGAATCATGTGACAACATGTTTATAACATGTTGTGCCGACCCCAATTAAAGTGGGATAAGAGCAGGCGAATAATGATTAATTATTTAATGACTTTTGGCGAGTAACAGTTTAATATTTAATAGGTACAACCAAATTAAGAATCACAGCATAAATAGAATAGAATATAAATATACCTTATTGTGCACCATAATCCTAATATGAAATGAAATAAGTATGAATTGAATAAGCCGTTATCGCTAAGTAGCGATTTTTTTCAGGCAACCTAAAAATTTAAAAACCTTTTATGTCAAACACATTTAAAATATTGTCTTGTAAATCTTAAATACTTTTTATTAATACACATACAATTAAACAATAACATTTGTTTCTAACTTCAATGTTTTAAGAATGTATACTTATATTTTTTCAAATTTAATAATAACGAAAATAAATTCCTTACAAGGCATTATATTTAGTTACAATGAAACAGTATTGTAAGTTAATAGTTATCCCACTATAACATATTTATGAAACGTAAAACTAACGAATTAATTAAGTAATTAATGTTGACTCAAATTATTACTCATATTAAATTATATTAATTTTTTCAGTGTCAATAAATAAACTCAAAAATGTCACTATCATTTAATTAAGTTGTCATCAGGAGGCAAACGACCTCGAATTGAAAGCCGACTATGAATTTACTTTCAAAATATATTCATTCAAACCTAGAAATTAAATGATGGCTATTTACATCAACAGGAGCAGTTTTTTTGTATCTGTACCAAATTGGCAAATACCTACTATTGTCTAATAAATGATTTTAACAATAGCTCTTTCTTTCCTTTTTTAGAGAATGTTACGTACTTTTACGCGCCACGTTGTTTCAATGTGGATTTGAAGGTTACACATATCTCTGGCTTTCTCAAGAAGTTCATTAAGTTATCCTTATCCCTCGCTTGGTCACTGGTTGATAAATTGTTTATATCAATGTAACTTACATTACTTTTTAAGATTTGAACCCGGACTAGATGGTAACAGTCATACTTTCGGCTATAACGGCTTTAGCTTCCATTATCACAATAGTCTCTGACATATGCTATATGCTCATAGGCTTCATTATATATCCAAATTCAATTTTTTTTTTTAATTTGAATTTGAATATATAATGTTAATATAACATGTGCTTTTGAATCGTCAAATCTTCTGCTGGCTCGAAGAGTTGTTTTTACCGAGACGAGGTAGTAAGAAACTTTTGAAAAGATAATTCTTATATCAAGTTATATTTAGTCAATACTATCTTGTACAGGATCGAGAAGTAGCTATATCCACGCATTCTTATCATCCATATACTCCTCAACAGTATAGTAGGCTTTCTGTATCAGCCTCCCTTTAACAGTTTCTTTAAATTGGAGTAATGACAAAGCTAAAAACTAGAAGCGTAAAAGCATATATTGAATATATTATGATAAAAGTATTATTGACGATAAAGTTATTGAAATTTAAAAAATAACTGTCTTTTATATGTCAAAAAGCACGAATGAAATTTTTAATACTACCACAAACATTAAATAACAGTTTATGAGAGCAGTTCTTGCGAATATTTATAAACATTCTCAAGTGAATTTCTTATGCCCAAATTTGTTAAATGATGGAATTTTTTTATAGTTATTAAGGTATTATGAGTACCGTTTAAAAAATATGTCGAGTTAATGACCAATATAAAATGCATAAAAATATTCAATATTTGTTTTGCAGTTTTTAAGATCGTATCGCATAAAATGCGAAAGGACTTTTTTTAAGCAATGCACTTTTAATAGCAAGGGTAACCAATAAACTTAAAAACTACGGAGCGGATTTCCATTCGTAAATAGTTAAGACAGTACAACGTTTGCCGGGTCAGCTAATATATTATTAAATTAGTACGAACTATATCTAAATTTGCTTCTGTTGAAACTCATCCATTGCGAATTTTTGAAACTACTGTCATAAGTAGATTTGTAAGCAGCGTAAATTATGCCTATATACATATGTAATCTTGAGATTCAACAACACCAAAAGGTAATACTTTGTATGCGGCGCTATTTATTAAATGTAAAAACCTTGTTTCAATGAAGCCATATTTAAGTCCGCATCAAAATGATTTATCTTAGTTCAAATAGTGTTTAATAAATTGGGATAGCCTCGTAAGATGTAACACTGTTCGTGTTTAATGCTAAAGTCGTGACGGTGTGCGGTGACGATCGATCTCAATATTGTCACGCGTGGCCGTGTGCTGGTGTTATGGGCCACAGATACACTTAAATGATTAGATATTACTATGATATATAAAGCTTTTAACGCTTATACTTATATTAGAACATATCACTTCAATACCGTGTTGTATTCGGCTGAGTTGAAGTGTCGTTAAAGACGACTACGGTAAGTTGACCCATCGTGTAGTATTCGGCTGAGTAGAATAAACCACCATCGTTTCTTGCCGAAGTATCGTAAAAGGCGATTACGGAAAGTTGACCCACCGTGTGGTATCCTAAAAAACACGTCTAAGGTATAGGTAAGGCTAAGGTAAGGCTAAAATATGACTAAGGTAAGTTGTCCGGCAGGCGGCCGGTCGTTAAATACGTAGCCAAATGAAATAACAACATGTTTATAACATTTGTGCTGACCCCACTTTGAGTGGGATAAGGGCAGGAAAATTAGCTGCTCGATTGCTTATAGCGCCATTTTTTGAATTCAGAAAGCATTTTATGTATTTGATGTGGTGTGCTAATTTCTTGCTGCTAGACACTTTGTATCTAAAACCCTAAATAGCACCCGCTCTGTATCCAGGGGAGCTCTCTAAACAAAAGCCTGTTCCAATCTCGGAAACTCCATCCCCTCCTCTCCATCGTGGACACCTAATATCCCGAGTCGGACTTTATTAATTTTACTTACTTATTAATAAATTATGACAGATAAAGAATAGTTTACGCCATCCTACACAGCTACAAATTAAATATGTCCTCTTACAAAGTTAGAGAATAATTTAGCATTCAGAAGTATTCCCTTTCAGGTATGTGCACTTCGATTTTAAATTTAAACCGAACAAACCAATGCAACTTATATAAATAAAAAAATGTCGTGAATCGAACTATTTCGCTTCTTGTCTTTTTTCTTCAGTTACTCAAAGGTTGACTGGAAGAGATCCCTGTTGGGGATACATGTGCTATTTTTCTTTTTTCTAATATTTTCATATATGTGCAATTGAGAAAGAAATAAATAAAATAAGTTTGTCACAATAATCTTCACAAATTTCAATTGCTAAAAGTTTTTTCTACAATTTACAAAACTTTGAAGCTTGGTTAGCAACACAACCGATTATCCACCTCGTTCTCTCATACTGAAACATAAAATACTAAGCGACAGCATGAATAAAACAACGACACGTCGTCGTATCGATCACACTCTAATGATGTATCGATCAACAATCTATAGATCAATGATCTATCGATGATTTACGTTCGTCCAGGAGTCCTGTTTAAAACATTTCTATTTGACTAGATATTGTAGCACTAATACAATTTATAAAACAATTAAAACAACTGGTTTTTAAGTTTTTAAATTTCGTATCACAAAATTGATTTGAAAACTGGCATTCTTAAAATTTAAATATCGAATTTGATTAGTTCTTTATTACCTACTACATTATACAATATTTTTGGATTAAAACTGAGAAATAAATCTACTACGTCTAATCATTTAGCCATGACGCAATTACTGTTCGGCATTGGTATTTTATGCTTAGTCCAGATAAACTGAGGACTGATAAAATTATTATATATCTCTATTAAATTTACAATTGTATCATGAACCAGCGACTCACTCCTGCTTTGTACGGGTATAGTTTCGGGGATATTATACCTTAAGAGAGACTCACGCTTGGTTTAATTTTTGTGCGTATTAATTTTAATTCTCATAATACATAGTGTAGTGTAATATATAGTGTATAACTCAGGATTTTCATGTATATTACACGATATAAAATATAATAATTTTAATAATGAAATGCTTAAGGTAACTTAAGTATTTATGTTGATAGGGATTAGTGCTGTATTCATATAAATAGCTTACCATTTACCACATTATATGTCAATATTTCTCTATAAGAATAGGTATACTAAGCTATCTCTAAAAGAGATTCAGTGGATTTTTCTCTAGACATCTAAAAGGACTGTTCGATTAACAGATACAAGCAACTGTTAAATAATTGATGTATTAATAAAATCAATATTTCAGCGATGTTACATCACTTAGATATAAAACTCGCTGAATCAAAACCGACACGACTTTGCTGTTTCCTAAACCAGATAGACATCGCGCTAAAGCGTTTTTTAGTCATCATGGGTCACTAACATTCCACTCGCTCAGGCACTTATTCACATTTTCACTGGAAATAATAAAGTAAGTAAGTAAGTAAGTACCGGCCTGTTACTATCCCACTGCTGGGCATAGGCCTCTTCTCTCCGTTTTTGGAGAGAAGGATTGGAGCTAAGACCTACCACGCTGCTCCAATGCGGATTGGAAGGTTACACATATCCCCAGAATTCTCTAGAGATATGCAGGTTTCCTCACGATGTTTTCCTTCACCGAAAAGCGTGTGATAAATTGCAATTATCAATTAGACACATAAGTTTTACTAGAAAACTCATTGGTGCCTGCCCGGGGTTTGAACCCTAGACCTCCTCGAAAGAGGCGCACGGTTATACCGCTGGGCTACCACAGCTTAATAATAAAGTACTAGAAATGATTTCTTGAATAATTAGTAAGAGATTGAGTGAAGTTAACCCGTTACGTTCACACAAATTCGATATGTCTGTACTTAGACTTACATTACCAAGTGCCTTAAAAGCGAACGTAGGTATGGCAATCTAGGTCAGATTTATCTGAGATATATTGTGATTGGTTAGATCTATATGAGGTACAGCCAATAGCAATGCTTTATGTCATGTCACCTGTCGATACGTGCAATTAGATTTAATACAAATTAGTTTCAAATCAAACGTTCTGTTCGTTGAAGGTGATCGTATCTGGGCCAACATTTTGCTTATTGTCAATTTAATTATGTCAATGCTAATTTGAAATTATAGAATCTAAAATTATTTAAATATTTCTGTTGTTAATATTCATAAAGTTATATAATACCGGCAAAAAATTAATAGACATTCATAAGATAATTTAGATATTGATATATGACAATATTAAAGATTCTGTTTTTAAATTAGATTATCAAGATTCTTCATTTATAGTCAAATATATATGATATGACAGCATCTGACTTTGTTAAAATAACATTAAATCGTAAAAATGTGTAGTGACTACAGTTTAGTTTTAGTACTATAAAAAAATCGGTGTAGGCACCAATGATTTTTTCTGTTTAAACTTGTGTCTAATTGATAACTAAAATATAATGAGGAAACCTGCATACTCGTATTTCTCAAGAATTCTGGGGATAAGTGTAGCCCACCAATCTGCATTGGAGCAGCGTGGCAGCTCTTAACTCCAACCACATCTCTTCCAAAACGGGGAGAGTAGGCTTATGCCCAGTCGTGGGATAGAACCAGGCCGTACAGGCCGTACTTTACTTTGTATAAAAAAATGTTTTAATTTGTTCTTAATCAATTAAGCCATTATTGTAATACTTAATTTTAAAAAGAGTGACCGCCGAGTTTCTTGCTGGTTCTTCTCGGTACGAGCACCTTTCCGAACCAGTCGTAGCTTCATTGTAATTTGACGATTCGAAAGTGCTTGTAAAAGCCAATTTGAATAAAGAATTATTTAAATTTGAATTAGGTACTTGGATTATTCTTGTCTTATTTCGTTTATCAGAAAAACTAACTGTATTATTTAAAATAAAATGCAAACCGATCATGAAAATTAAAATGTGGCCAATGTGCAAAATACGACTTGATGGTATTATTTAACAAGCAACAAAATTAATATTATACCTGATTCTATCATAAGTAATAGTCATGGGAAAAATTCCTAACAAGTCAACCGTAATATCGACTTTTTATGAACTAATACCTCACATAATTAACAGTTTCGATATCTATCTAAACGGAAGTCAGCCTTTTTTGTTTCGACATTAATTCTCTGACAGACGCATCTGACAAGTTATCAGCGTTGTTGAAATACATGGACAATGTCTGTGATGGAATAACAATTATATAAAAAAATATATTATCGCTTAACGATTATCCAGTCTGTGTGTTGAGATTTATAGTATAATAGTCGATTGTAACACCTGGAAAAAATTGCAAGTACTCTTGACGATATAAAGGGATGTTACAAGTGCCAATTAATTAATTAGAGCAATTTGCTAAAGTTACGAATTTATTATTTTCATCTTTATTTTTCTTCTTTTTGCAAGGAAAATGCCCCCATAGTAACTACAAGCTAACCTTACTTTCTACGACTTATGACTACTTTGACCACATTGTAAAGCAATTTCGCTTCTCGCGAATCTGGAGAAGTCAAAATGCTATTACAAGTGGCGAAATCAAATATTAATCCTAATTTAGGTCCAAAATATAAATGAATCAAGTCGCGATAATTTCTTAATAAATAATAAATGTAATAGTTTTGTTCAGTTGAATCCGTTGCTTCGTAAAATCTATTGATAATAATCTCAAGAAATGTTATCTTTGAATCAAGTTCTGTCTCATTTTGGCGTTGTACGTCTATGTACTTGAATGTCCGATACTTATGAGTATATTGATTCCAGACGTTGACTGATCATATTCTGATAGTAAATGGAATTATATTTTCACATCAAATTGTTCTATAATGAATATTATACTAAAGTTTAATCTAGGCCGAATAGTACTACTTTTTGTACTTTAGTTTTTGTTAATAGCTTTAACCTACTACTAATTTATATTCGGAAATTACGATGCTGTCCATTGAAATAATTTTATTTTGGTTTCTTTATTTGGAAATTTCCACATCGAAATACTAACTATTTTTAACGTTTTTTATATGTTTGTAATTATCGTCGGAAAAGGGGTTTTTTCTCTTCTAAATTTTGGTGCGGTATATAAGCTTCAAATTGTTTCATCTAAATTAGTTTTATGATTAAAACATGAAAGCGTAACAGCCAGACAGATAGACTTTTACATGTATAATATTAGCTTAGATAAAGATAAATAATATTTAAAAAAATAAACTGTGGACTTTAAAAGGAATTATGATGTTTTTGTACCTTCTACCTGCAATGCAATTGAATGTATGGACTTGAGAGTACCATAAGCTACTTTTTATTACAGTACTAAGGGCCACGAAGACGAAATCGCAGTCAGGATCTACTTATTAGTCTATTTATGAATTAGAACAGAAAATATTTAATCATCAATTAGCCAGTCGGTGGCTTGGCCTCATGATGTTATATAAGAGCAAAATAAGCCCCGATAATTTTGCTCTATAAAAGCAGAATTGAAAATAGCCTTCAGTCATTCCGAATTAAATTTTTCGACGCCGAATATCATTAACGATGAACTCAAAGCACCGCTATAAGGCATTAACATAATCTCAAATTGGTCGCTATATCGACTTAAATATTATTGATCCCGATCTACTTTCTCTTTTAACACATGCTTGTACGTAGTATGACACACGTAACCGCAATGTTACGCATTATTGATATGCTTGCTCCTCATTATCGGCGATGACCGTTGATCGTGTGATCGTGCGTTGGCATGGCATTGGCGAATACAGCCTAGTAGGCCCTGAACACAATCTCGATTTTACTCGTTTGTAATCGCCGATTATGAAAAGGAGCCACTAGTCTCAGTTACCAACGTAAACGGAGATGAAGCACATACGCCATACACATCAGTTTAAATATTCTAATTAGCTTTTATCCATTATACATTCAATTTGGCATTGGATTATGACTGTTGATGAATGGTATAAAACTTGCATAACTACATAAATACCTGCGTACAGAAAGTATACATCAAGTAAAGTAATGCCTAATCAAAGATATAGCAATGGAACAGAGTGCTGTATTTAATTTCTACTCCTTCGTTTCACCATTCATTAAAAAAGTAAGTTCTACGTATTTGGAATAGTTAATGTAAGTTCTTTCTCGTATTTCCCAAAGTAAATTTTATATAATCTTACAAAAAATAGTTAGTTACTACAAATTGATTCATTCCGTTATACGTGCTCTGCGTACCTTTTTGCAATTATCGCCTTCGGATTCAAATATGTGCTATATTTGGGTGTTTATAATTACTTAACTTATCAAGAAAGGAGGACAGATTTATAATTCAATAGGGCAATCACTTCAATACAAGGGGCAATGATTGCTTGCTTTTAAACAAAATTATTTATGTTACCTTATATATTAAATGCTAAATTCAGTTTTAGGTATTAAATACGTAATTGTGTGAATAGTCCCCATCAATGTATAAATGATTATAATACAAGTTTTAATTGTTAATCTATTTTATTACTTTAAATCATTTTGTCAAACGTTTGGTTATTTACATTCAAAATTTCAAGTTCATTAGACAGAAATGTCAATACAACTTCTTCGAGATAGTTTGTGTGGCGCGTAAGTATGCTGGTCAATTCTGGCTCATCGCCAAACATATATTTGTATAGATAGTATCGAGTTTTTTTTTATTGTCTAAAAAGCCTTGACCGTCGTGTAGTCTGCCTAGTATAGCCCTTAATTTTTTATTTACAAGTAGCAAATTACATCTATCGATAGAATAGTTTTAGTGGATTGTTTTAGTGCGATGTTTCTTTAACTTTAAATATGCTTAAGGTAGAGTGTTGCTCTAATTGATTTACCTGAGAAACAAGATTTTCGGAAAAGCGTAGGTTATATCAAAGGCAAAAAAACCAGCAAGCAGTTTTTTACAACTACAATTTTTTATAAAATACATTATTATTTAATTTTTAACCACTTTAATTCCGATAAAGGTCGTGTTAGGTACTTTTGGACGTGCCTTGTCCCTTTTTTTGCACTAGTATGATCTAACCGGGGTAAATCATTTCATTTCTTCATAAAACAACGTCTTCGTTTACTTTGAATGTTCTGTAATTGCAAATGAATACATTATATATCTTTGCCAAAAGATAAAATTTGATTCAGAGTCAACCCATTTCAACATTACTGCCGGAGGGTGATTTAGTTTTATTGACGGCTCAGAAAAATTGCGCAAGCAATTTCTAAGGAAATTCTCACTTATATTTCGAAAGTGTTTATATAACATCGACTCACATTTATTAATGACTAGTCCCGCGGTTTCACCCGCGTAATTTTTATTTTCTTACACCTTATTACATTTTTATAACGGATCCCTATTTTTTTGAAAATGTTATACAGCCTATGTTGCTCAGTAAAGATGCAGCTTTCCAATGGTGAAAGAATTTTTTAAATCGGTCCAGTAGTTTTGTGTGAAAACATTACAAACATACATTCAAATTTTTTATCTTTATAATATTAGTATAGACTAGCTGTGCTCTCGGCTCCGTCTGTTATTTTTTTAAATTTTGTTTTTTTATCCTCGCGACCTTTTTAGCACAATTAGCATAATACCGTTATTCACTGTAAACTCAAACCTACACTTCTAGTACTATCTTTAAGTAAAAGCTGTACAAAAATCTGTTCAGTAGATTTTGAGAAAATCAACACATACAGACAGACAGCTATTGGGGACTTTGTTTTATAATAAGTATAGATATAGATACATGTATAGATACAAGGTGTGACATATTCCTAAATAGATAAGCTAATAAATAGCCTGATGAACTATCAATTACTCAATCTACCGGATAATTATGTTTACGGTGATTGATGATAAGAAATTACAAATTAATTATAATGACGATAATACGTCGCTTATCTTTTCACGAGAATAAAGTCGACATGACGCAGTTTTTACCTTAATATCAGTTATGTTTATTATTAATCGACCCCACTTACTGTATTATTTAACAAATTGAATTAAATCTATATCGTCTTAAAAAAAAAAATTAATTTATTCGAGTTAACTTAAGAGTGCCAAAACTTTTAAAATTTATTAATTAATAAATAAAATATTTACGTCGTTAAGGTCACTGTCATTTAAACATTTGAAAATAGATAATGCATAATGTACAAGGTGTTTATGAGTTAATACAAGTTTCCATATATGTCAACTAGATTATATTTTAATAAATATTGGAATCATTTTTAAAATTATTAAATAAATGCAATTGATAAGATACTTCATCGTTACAATCTTTAATATTTAAATGAGTTAATCTTGCATGTATCTATATATATTTTCGGAATCTCGGAAACGGCGCCAACGATTTTTGTGAAATTCAGCATGTAGGGGGTCTTGGGGGAGAAAAATCGATCTAGCTAGTTTTTAATTTAAAAAAAATCGTTTATCGCTGTTTTTGGGCATAAAAAAAAAACAAAAGTTTACTTTTAATTTATTGAATATATACAACATAATTTTCGCCATGAAATGTCAAGTCAGCGTAGCTTTTTCGGGAAACGGGTGGTCGCGCGAAATGAAAATACCTAGGATCGAGCCCCAACTACCTTATTATTTTTTAATTATTTTTTTGAAGTACCTTTTTTATTTTGTAAAAAATTACCGAAGAAGGCTCGGTCAACCTGGTACTTACATTTAAACTGAAATAAACAAAAATAATTTACCAAAACGTAACCAGCGACCCTGCCAGGATTCGAACCTGGAATCTTCTGATCCGTAGTCAGACGCGTTATCCATTGCGCCACAGGGCCTTCAGTTTTATATATTTAATTCACATTGCAATACGTTCAGATGTTCTGCCAAATATTACTTGTTAATTTAAAATTACTTTACGTATATTACTGGTAACGTTAAGACGACATTCATCATCCTTCTGCCATTATCCACTCTAAGTGGGGTCGGTACAACATTTTATACACATGTTCTCACATGATTTGACTGTGGATTTTACGAACGGTCGCTTTCCTGACGCCAACTTACCTTAGTCGTATTCCACGACCGGTGTGAAAGAGGGTAGTCTATTCTACTCAACCGGATACCACACGGTGGGTCAACTTACCGTAGTCGCCTTTTACAACAGCTTGGTAAAAAATGAGGGAGGTCTATTCTACTCAGCCGAATACCACACGGCAGGTCGACTTACCTTAGTCGCCTTTTACGACACCTCGGTAAATTTGAGGGTGGTTTATTCTACTCAGCCGGATACCACACGGCGGGTCGACTTACCTTGTTCGCCTTTTATGATACCTCGGTAAGAAATGAGGGTGGTCTATTCTACTCAGCCGGATACAACACACGTAACATAAGGTTTCTGATTTAAAATCACAATAGCGTGATCTTTAAAATGCACTTAAATTTTAAAATTCCTGGACCATAGCTTATGTTTTTCAAGTTTAATAAAAAAAAATATCGTCAACTCACAGTACTTTCGCTTATAAGGCACTATTAATGATCGGTGTAGACAGGCTAACAAACTTTTTGTGTTCAATTATACAGCAGATATTAATAAGGAAGGCCAGAGGTCCAAACATGGCGTAATCATGTGATAAGGGGCAATCAGATGGATGCTATGGCCTAATAGTTCGCGACTAGATTCTTGTGGTGTAGTATCATAAATCTTAACTCTTTGATATCCCCCGTGGGGTATATTTATACAACAAGTCAGTTTCTTTCAAAGCCTTTTGCAATTATCAATGTCGTTTATATTTTTCCGAGATGAATTCGCTCAAATGATTTTGATATATACCAGTGTTTCCCGACCTTTTGGTCCATGCCCCACGTTAGAAATTATTTTGCCCCCCTTAGTAACATACATAAATTTTAATATTAAAATTGATTTGTCCTCTTAAAGAACATAAATTATAGGTTTTAGGAAGAAAAATTGCTTTTTTTTGTTAAATTCGGCACCGCTATCTAGCATTGCACTTAAATGGCCCAGAGCGAAAGGCTTAAACTCGTGTCGAGTTGCCCCCCCTTAACCATCAAATTGCCCCTCTGTGGGTCGTGGGCCCCACGTTGGAAAACACTGATCTATACTTCATTATATTTCTTGCCGATGTGTCCTAAAAGGTGACTAAGGTAAGTCAATCTGCCGTGTGGTAACCAGCTGAGTAGAATAGAGTATAGACGACCGTCATTTCTTACCGAGATGTCCGTAAAACGGGACTAAGGTAAGTTGACCCACAGTGTGGTATCCGGTTGAATAGAATAGAGCATCCTCTTTCTTACCGAGGTGTCGTAAAAAGTGACTAAGATAAGTTGATGTCAGGCATTCGGCCGGGCGTAAAACACTAGCAAAATCATCTAACAACTAGTTTAGACATGTTGTACCGACTCCTGTTAGAGTGGGATAAGAACAGGAGAAAGATGATGTAAACTTGTAAAGGATTACGTAAGTAGATTTATTTCTCTACGTTTCGCATTTCATAGCCTCAACGATGCTTTTGCACGCTCCCCTTTACGATGACGTTTATGTCCTAGCGAAATTTCAAAAATATATTAAACTTAATACCAACACCTTAAGGAATATGAACTTTAAAACAATTATTTTATTCAATGAAAATAAAAATATCGACTATGTGCTCGATCTCAATATTTAGGACGGACATAATCTGAAATAGCTTTTGGTCATCTGGAAGGTGAATGGGAAACGACCAAGAGCCCGCAGCCCAATTACATAATTAGATGGTCTTACCAGATCCTTGCCTCACTAGAGTCCAACGACGAGTTGTATACGGCCAAGGACAGAAGCAGATGGAAGGAACACCTAAGAGAAAGTCTAATTCGTTCTAATCATCGCGTTCTAATCACGATCACGATCACGGGATCACGAACCTGAGGAATAAGGAATGCCACGAGAGGAGGAGGAATTTCAATATATTCTTATTCCATAATTCAAAATCTTGTCATTCCCGACGCCTTCATATCCTGTAATGGTTCTACAGTTTTTATAATTGCTATGTAATGCAGTGAGGCTTTAACCATTAAAGACAACCATAAATGAATCGATGACCGTATAACTGCTCTGTATAAAACCTATGGCTATTAAAATCCATAAGATCTTTTTCTATGAAACGGCCTATCCGTTTCATAGAAAAAGATACAAGGCCCTATCACCATATCAGAGTGCTAAATGGTAATCTATTATAAGTGATTTCCCTTTGATCCTTTTTCACTGTATCGGTGAATGCAAAATTAGCGCCGGATATGGAAATGATTGCTGCAATTTATCACTCAATTGCTTAATGTCGAGCAGTTTTTAATTAATTGGGTTCAGCATAAAAAATCTCATATAATACACTAATTTTCCACATGGAAAACGGATTACAAGTGTTCACAATAATTATGCCATTAAATTAGATCGTATTCGTGGAATGAGCATTTCTTCTTAGATTAAGACTTGTTTTTATTTTCATTTTATAGACGTATCCAATAGTTTTCACTAGTTTTAGTTTTTATATATTTTAGTGTGTGGTATCCGGCTGAGTAGAATTGACCACCCTCATTTGCTGCTGAAGTTTCGTGCTAGACGACTAAGGTAATTTGACGTTAGGTGGGCGGCCGATAAAATACGTAGCTAAAATCACATCATACCATGCTCAAAACTTGTGCCGACCCCACTTAGAGTGGGACAAGGTCAGGAGAATGATGATGATGAATTCAATATCTTTCTCGACACTCTTCGAACTGCTGGAAGAGATTGCTTATAGCGATAAGCTTTCCTTTGATAGAATTGTTTTTTTTTAAATAAATCATTTGTTAATACATAAATAAATAAAATAATACGATAGGTGTGTTTCACATTTATTTCGATCGGAAAACTTAAAATATTCTGGATCTTGGCAAAAGCTTCACCCACTAAGGTCATAGCCATAGTATAAACTCAGTAATCCCTCGAATGCATTAATGATATTCCATATCATAAACGATAACATAGTATCTTATACTTAGGTATCTAGTGATCTATTACAATAAATAAACGGATCCCCAAATTCCAAAGACCGTTCAGATATTTTAATTATCTCACCACGATACTCGGGCGCGGTTTTTATTAGCTCATTTTGGTCTTTGTAATCACTTATATAGTTATAAGCTATTTATATGTTTAATTATTTATTAGCTTCGAAAGTTTTTGCATCTTTGGACATAATAGGTACGTCTAATGCAGATAAAAAAACTTAATAATACCTGAACAAAGCTAATTGTCCTGATTTATTGCTGCTAATCGTTTTTGTATGTGATATCTGTGTAATTACTTTTGATGTGAACACCTCGTATTATGTGTTACATAGACTATTCAGAATAGATTTCTGCACATCTTCCTGAAAATATCTTAAGACGTAAACAAAACTGAACTTAAGCAAATCAACAGTTATGTGACAATACTACTATTTTTTTATTATAATTAATAAGATAAGATATTCGGAATCTCGGAAACGGCGCCAACGATTTTCCTGAAATTTAGTATGTAGGGGGTTGTGGGGGAGAAAAATTGATCTAGCTAGGTTTTATGAAAAAAAAAGTTTTATCCCTGTTTTTGGGCATTAAAAAATACAAAAATTTTTTTTTTTTTTTTTTTTTTTAATTTTTTTTTTATTATTTTTTTTTATAATTTTTTTTTTTTTTTTGTAAAAAATTACGGAGCAAGGCTCGGTCAATCGTGTACTAATTATATAATGGACGATTTGACATAGATAAACGTTACATCATTCATCAAGTAAAGTTAGACGCGACTAATTATTTAGGTATGTTTTTATTAGATGCTTTCAATTTGTTTTAGTTTGTGACCATTTCAAAGTCTTATATATACATTCAAGGATCAGATTGAATGATCGTAAGAAACCAAATTCTGTAGCAAAGAATCAACAACATTAATAATTTTATTACAAGTTGTCATTGAAAGTTACCATGTCCTTTTATAGCAAAAATATTCTTATGTAAGCTCCTTTAATGACAGACAAACTTAAGCTATTTAAAGATCTTGAAACATCAAGAAAATTATAAATTGTGTCTATAATTAATACAAATTGTTATTACCACGCTAATATGGTATCGAATGTTGTTTATTTAGCACTTATCTTGTATTTCAACGGCATCCATATTCATATCTACAGCTCACTATATACTTTCTAGTGCATGAAGTAAAGGTAAGTAAAAAAAAAATATGCACAACATGACGATCGGTCGTAACTGTTACATAGCGGTTCTTGGCTTCCAAGACGCTGAGCTTATTGCTAAAATGAGCCCTACGACATTGGACCCTGCATATTCAAATGAACATGTCGATTTTTGCTCTAATAAGAACATAAGTATACAACGAAAATTTTAAATAACAGAATTTTAATTTCTTTACCCGTAAAAGTTTTTAAATGACTATTGTTATATTATTTATTGATGTTGTATATTTTTAAATTACTATTTTGTTTTATAATTAGAAATATTTAAAAATGTAAAAAAATAGTTTTAAGAAAAATAAAAGAATTTAACTATTATACTATATTCAAATAGTGGAGGAGGATGATGAACATGCTGTTGAATAATTTTTCATATATATTTATGTATAATTAAATATAAATACCATTTAAGGTAAGTGCATTAGTAATTGCCATGTAATTGTTTGTTGTAGCTACAACAAACATAACGCTTATTATTTAAAATTTCATAGAAAACGGTCAACTACTAGTACAGTCAATTACTAGTGCCCTTACCTTTTATAGTATTTGTCATTCATGAAATCTGTAGTGCAACAAGCGTATTCACTTTAGTAAAATGCTTTAAATAAAGAGAGAGAAAAGTATTTTTTATTTGGCTGTGCACATTCTCGAAGTGCAAGTCAGGACTGCAGAAGAATCTAGATATAACAAGTTATATTCAATATATTTCAGTTATTTTCTAATTAACGGTTGTTCACAGTGACATGCGCTAGTGCAACAAACTTGCCGCTCTGAAATCGTGTCTATTTATTTATTTTAAAATGTTAAGGCATATTCATATCAAGTTCATTGCAAGTTCCAATTCTTATGAATCGCCGCTGATTGGAAAATTACTATTATTAAGAAGGGCGAGCCAGAATATCTGTAGCTACTGCTTACGAGACACATTTCTGACAAATTACTTCGATTTCTTCTATACTATCTAGTGTAAAGTTGTAAGTGTACACAAATCAACGCATTTTTGTCAATGTATAGAGTATTTAAAACTTCAATTACAAACTACTCGTCATTTTTAAAATATAAAAATGTAAAGTTTCTACACGAAAGCAGCTTTAACCATAAACTCTTCTAATTTCGCTAGATATCTTTCAATGTTTTCCACTAAAGCATTAGTATATGGTGCTGTTTTAAAATACATGGACTCGTTTAAATAATGACAATACTTTAGATGGCATTCATATAATTACAAGATATTATAGATCTTTAGTTCTCACCACCAAAAAATATTGTCATATCATGTACAATGAAAGTAGCGGCCTATTACTCTCCTACTGCTGGGGGGCCTCCTAGGCCTCTTCTCTCCGTCTTTGGAGAGAAGTATTGGAGCTATGACCTACCACGCTGCTCCAATGCGGATTGGTAGGTTTCATATATCCTTAGGATTCTCTAGAGATATGCAGGTTTCCTCACGATGTTTCCCTTTACCGAAAAGCGTGTGATAAATTGCAATTATCAATAAGACACATAAGTTTTAACAGAAAACTTATTAGTGTCTACCCGGGTTTAGCTCAATGGCAATAACTTTATAAATTTCACGCTAAATCAATTATGCAAAAGAAACAACTAACCAATTATTTGCTATCAACCGTCAGACAATGTAGCCAAGCCCTAACCACAGCTGTCAGTTAGCAAGGTACGTGATATATTTAATTATACACTCTTTATGGAAACCGGCCGCTTGTTAGCCGCTAGATATCGATCAGAGATCCGTGAGGCATATACTTTTTGTTAACGCGTTGCAAATACCGTCTTTTCTATTAATAGAACAGCAGTAGCCTAGTATTATTCTGTATCTATAATAATATTATAAAAATTTGTATGTATGTTTCTAATGTTTTCACACAAAAACTACTGGACCGATTTCAAAAATCTCTATTTTTTTAAATTTAATATAGCTTTGTTTCTCAGTAAAGATGCAGCTTTTCAATGGTGAAAGAAATTGAAATCAGTCCAGTAGTTTTTGTGTGAAAACATTACAAAGATATATACAAATTTTTCCTCTTAATAATATTAGTATAGATGTTGAAAGCCTCTACAGAATCTTAAATATACCGTATGTAAAGTAAACCGCGAGATCACGCCCGTTATAAGATCTAGATTTAGATTCAACTTTTTTTTTGTTCTGAGGATTCAATCGAATGCAGCATTTTTAAATGCTGCTGGCTTAGTTATTTTATCCATAAAACTAAAACAAACAAAAAACTTAACATGATTTATTATTGTACAATTTCATTTTTATATAATATATTTATTATTGAACAAGTAATTTAATTTGATAATATTACTTTTAAATAGAAATACAGCCCATTCAAACGAGAATGTGTAAGAAAATGTCTTCTAGCGTTCTAATTTGCAACGTTGCAGCTATCAAGAAGATCGAACAAGAAACTAAATATTATCTATATTTCAACCTGAACCGGATATGTCGCTCAGTTGGCACGGCAACCTTATCTTGCAAACGGAAACCGCGCGTCGGAGTCGATAATTGTCAGATCATCTTTATTTCACTTTTTTAGATAACGTATCTGTATGCCGAGCTAAAATAACAGATCTTATAATCTGTTTTCATTAACTGGATTTAGAAGAAATTTTCTTAACTATTTATGGTTACAATGATTACTGTAAAAATATGACCTTTCATAATTAAATAATTTGTCTATATTCTCCTGGTCTTAGCCCAACGCCGTGTGGTATCCGGCTGAGTAGGTAGAATTGACCAAGCTCATTTCTTACCGAGGTGTTGTAAAAGGCGACTAAGGTACGTTGACCCACCGTGTGGTATCCGGTTTAGTAAAATAGACCACCCTCTTTCTTACCGAGGTGTCGTATAATACGACTAAGGTAAGTTGACGTCAGACAGGCGGACTCACCCGGATAAAACACGGCGGGTCAACTTACCTAAGTCGCTTTTTTGGACACCTCGGTAAGAAATGAGGGTGGTTTATTCTACTCAGCCGGGTACCGCACCATTTGTTACTATCTCTATATTCACTCAACAGAAAAAATGTTTTATACGCATTTATTCTTAAAAGTACTCTCCATGTTCACAATAATTTTTGTTTTCAAAAGTAGTTAACTGCATAGAATGTAAAAACGTCTTCAACGCGCTTCATCTCAAAAGCTGCTGAACAAGAATGCCCTCCTACGGCATCGTTTATTGTTAACTTATGCTAATCTGACTGGTTACTACTGTTACAATGCTTCGCTTATATCATTATAATTCTCTTACAATGACAACTTACGAGTCCGTTGATAGTATGAAGCAAGAATAATATATTATCAGCTCTGTACCTATAAATTTTACTGTTCTATTGTCCCAGCACCCAATAAAGAACATATAACATTCTGCTAATCAACGAAAATAACCTTTTATGGTTTAACGTATTGTCAAAGTCACAAATGACATATAGTAAACTTATTAACCAACAAAATACACCAACGATTGTTAACAATTCATTGCAATTTTCAATTCTAAAGGATCTACGAATACAAAAGTTAAAAATCGAAATAAAATAATCTTCATTCAAGTAACTTTTATACAAGCCCTTTTAAATCGTCAAGGATCAATTAATTTAATGAAGCTACAGAATGTTCCTCTTACCGAAAAGAATCACCAAGAAACTCAGTGGTCACTCTTTTAAACATTATAAATTTACATTATTTAACCGCTGTCTTGTTTGGAGCTTAAAGAATTTCCAAATACAAGCATTTTATCATTAAAATAATCTTCAATTTATATACTCCACATGTAAGCATATTTTGTTACACTTAATTTAAACATTTTGTTGTCTTGTTTGTAGTGTATAATATTTTCTCATGTCTAAGCTAAGGAGTTCATTAAACAACTTATAAATGCACAAATTATTCAGGTCCGTATTGGACACAAATCTATATGTATATTCACTTGTAAAATCAATCCTCTGAAGTATAACAAGACTGGCTGTCTGCCTATTAGTGCCCAGCTGTTTTAAGACAGCTGACATAGAAGTAAATGGTCTGCGTACTAAGATTTCTCGTTCCTATATCACTGTTTTGTTTATTATTTCTCTGTATAATTGTAAAGCTTCAAATAGGTACATTTTTGAGTCAATAGATTTTTTAATTATCAATGTTAAATAAATTTTGCTATCGGTTTTTTTTCAGTGCTTTTATCAAATAAAATACAAGATTCCTTATACGCTCTATTTCTATATTGTAATATTAGTCATCAGTAATTATATATTTTTAAAATTTTAAAACTTATGCAAAGGAAATGTTACAAAAGGCTTTAATGAAATGAAAAATTTCTATTTCTATAGTTTGAACTATGTTTTATTTTATAGTTAAGTCAATTACTCTCTTCAGTTATTATTTATGTTCGTTAAACATTTGGATGTTCACTAAAAACTTTAACGTGGGATGCTGTGTTTTTGAACGTGCATCACTAAAAAGTGAACTCCTGTTGTGATTTTGCCACCTAACTATTTGAATTGATTAGTTTATTGACCTCTTCTTTCGATAGGATCTTTTCGGCTTGTTGGTTTAATACCTCTATCAGAATTGTTATTGGTGTATTCGGTATTAAGTCGTTATCGTGGGAATGTTGTCAACTTATTTAGAAACACGTTTTTCTTTGCAATCTCTACATTATTGTAGCTGTCAATATTAAGACGTTATCTTTCTTTGACAACGTTAGTTTTCAATGTTAGTAATTTCTTATTCAATCGACTTTTAGTTTCGTTATTAAACGAACCATTAGTAATGTATTTGACAGTAACCTCCTTATGCACATACGTTTCATGCGCTGCGGCGGTCAGACAGATAAATGGATCTAGCTGCTATCTAGATTTTAGTGAAAATGCCATTTAGAACCTGAAGGTGATTTATTAATGATAAAAACAGAAAGCATTGTCATGTAGCGTTAGAAGTCTTTTTTTTTAGAAATCTATAATAATTTGCTGGTAAATATTGTAACATTAAAATTTCTCTCTACTTCTTCTAGGCGCTACAGTACTGAAATAAAAAGTTTCCTATACCACGCTCAATCCCTTAAACTCTCCTAACAACGTGAAAAAGGACATAAACAAATATGCCTACTTGGGCATTTATAATGTTGTATTGGCAGTTTCGTAGACGTCAATTATTTAGATTCATACACATAATTAAAAGCCTTTTAACATATGTTAAAAGAATTATGTATATGTGTTGCAAATGAAAAACGGTTTTTTTATCCGCTATGCAAGCTCTAAATTTACATCAATTGTACCAAATTGAATTAACATTGGTCCTAAGGAGTACCCCCGAATGGAAAACCTTCGAACAAAAAATACTATATAAAACTTAAATCAAATTCTTGCAACATAGAATATGCAGGGTCTTGGGTATGCAGGGGCGTGGCTGAACTTAAAACATTATTCAATAAAATGAAACGGTTATGTGATTGGTTATTCTTGACCTCAACTGTCATAAATGTGACAAATGGTCAAGCAATATCGGAGTATTTAACACGAGGTTAGATTGATTTGTGGTTTGAATCGGATAATATTACCATGCAAAATTACCATTTTATTTTAAGAATTAAGCCCCGGGCCTCATCGACGAGTTTTTCTATTAAAAGTTAGGAACGTAATTGATATACGCAATTTATCACACGCTTTTCAGTCTAAGAAAACATCGTGAAACCTTCATATCTCTAGAGAATTCTGGGAATATGTGTAATCTACCAATACGCATTGTAGCAGAACGGTGGATCTAACCCCCAACTCTTCTCTCCAAAAAAAGGAGATGATGCCTAGCAGCAGTGGATAGTAACGGGCTATAACTTTCCAAAATAATTCAGCTTTAAATTTAGTCCAAAACATTTCTATTAATTCTACTGAAATGATTTAGTATTTTTGATGGAGAGTAGAAATTATGCATCCGTGAAATAGCCGCTGCTGTCTCCGTTTTGGTTATTGATTTATTATCCGATCACAATGAATCGTTGATTTATGATTCAACACAATGACTCATGATTTATGATTGAATACAATGAATCAGCCTAAGTGAGGCAGAGTACATATTTCATGTCAGTACCTGACTACTGCCTACTGTGATGGATGGCTGTTTTAAAAACATTCGTGGCATTTTAATTGGAAATCAATAGTGTATAGAACTTACAAGGGCCCTTTAACGCTGCGGTCGCTATAACAAAATAAAGAAAAACTATAAAATGTAGGCAGAGAACTCGTCATTTGTTTTGATCTGTCACGTTTACTTTTATATCTACGACGTTTGATTCTTAACGACTGTTTCACCATTTTTCTATTCATTGAGATTAAAAAGTACTGTATATAAGATTGGTGTTTGCAGTAATGATTTATGGTGATGATCAGTGAGATAAATTAAAGTCACACACAGTTCGTATGTGACGTAAAATGTCTTTATGTGTATTTTACAATGTCGTACGATTCAAATCAAATCAAAATGATCTTCTGAATAGTCAAGGATTAATATAATTAATGAAGCTACCACTGGTTCGTAATGTTGCTATTATCAAGAAGAACCAGCAAAAAAACATGGCAGTCAATCTTTAAAACATTTTTAATTTACATTATCTTCTACAGCCTTATAAAGCTGAACGGATTTTCGAATCCAAGGATTTTTATCATTCCCATAATTTTAATTGTGTAATATGCTTTACGTCTTTGCTTTATTTCTTACACTTCATTTAAACTTTTCTGTAGTTAAGACTGATATGGATTGCAGAATTTAATTGTAGAAGCGAACACCGAATGATTTGTCAACACTGCTGAGTCGGAACCCAGGAATAGCTTATTGTTACAAGTTTGCTCATACCTCTCATATCATATAATCTCCGGAACCGCGTATATCCAAAATAATCCAAATGAATCTCGGTATAAAATAAGATACATATTAAATACTGCATGCAGACATTTTGATTATTCACGTACAAATAATAAATCTCAATAAATAAAAATAGTAGGTAATAAATAAGAAGCTTTCAAAAGTTTACTTATCGAGAAATAGTGACTTAATAAATCCTTTGGTAAACACTAACAAGTCTCATATGGCAGTAATAACTAACGTTTCTATATAATTAATTACAATATTTTATCTTTGCTGGATTAACTGAGAACGTTTGTCGGCTTAATGCGTCGAGCGTGACTGAAAGATTAACCTTGATCTAACAGTGTAGACTTACGACACGACCTAGTTGCTATAAATAGCAAAACTTACTTTTATAATTTAACATATTCACATTATTGATTATTAAAAAATAATTTAAGAGATATAAGATATTTATGATCTACTTATTTTTATAATAAAGTTTTTTTTATTTTTTATATTATCAATAAATAATATAAAATAATATATAACGGAAGCTAACAATGAATACATGTAAAAAAAATATTTTATAAAAAACCCGCTACATTAAAGACCTCTATTTATGGACATCATAAAAAAATCATCATCATAATTATAAAAAAGAATATAAATCTTTTTATGCAGCGGAGCGGATCATACAATTATTTTTAAAAAATAAGCAAAAATTCCATTATACGCCATTTACTTTTGTATCAACTAAATCTCAGAATGAAACTTTCAGTCCACAGTTCTATTTCTTATAATTGAAGAGCTCTATGGATTACTTTTTCACTGATAAATTATGGGAATTCCAAAACTTGTAAAAACCTTATCGCTTAAGAAATAAAACAAGAATGAAGCGGAATAGAAATTGAGTGACGTTATCATTATTTGTTTTACATATTTTATTTTTAGAGTATCATAATTCGAGACGACGACCGTCGCAAGTCTATATCAACGTTAAAATGAAAGTTGCAACACTTTGTGCAGTATTGTCTAAGTTTACGACTATATGCCATTGAGTAATCAGTGCGAAGGCTTGGACTGAATCAAAATAAGGATACAAATGTATAAAGTTCGATGATTTAAATGAAATTGAATTCGCAATCTCTAAAAAGTTAAAAAAACTGTAACATAATCTGTGCAAGTAAATCCATTGCACATAGAGATCTAATGATAAAGAATCTTAATTATAAACTTAAGCTATGACGTTTGCCCAAGTCTTGAAGTAAGTTGATTGATGTCATCAATCAACCTTATCTACGAATCAAAGAGAAGACTTAATTAGATTACTTTTTAGTATCAGTTAAGCCGAGGTATTTTAATAAGCGTATCAACAACTTTCCAATGTGGGAACGAATTATCCGCGAACTATCTCACAGTAATCATCTTGAAAGTGTTGTAACAGTAATTAGGCTCGAAAATTGAAATCAATAAAGCTTATGTAGGCACAAATGTATCCATAAAAATGTTATTTCGGTAAGTAACTAATAGTAGTTAGAAAAGAAAGACTTAAAATAACCTTCCCATACCCTTAGTGACTAGCACATGATGATGTTCTTTTAATAGAGTCACCCTCAATAAACTGATTGCCCAGCGGTTTTTGTTAATCGTATGGCATTTATGCTGGAAGAGTATAAGCGGTAATTATTAATAATAAAAAATGTCAAATATAATATACTTACTTACTTCCTGTGGCACTGTAGTGCCACAATATAAAAATATAATGAAGGGTTGTAAACACTTTATGGGTCTTGATCTCCTCAACGAGTCTTTTCCACTTCGCTCTGTCCCTGGCCTCCCATCTCCAAGATGTTAGTTTTCTCATGCATCGAAGGTCTTCCTCGACGCATTCTATCCATCGCTTTCTGGGTCTACCTCTGGGTCTACCTCTGGGTCTCTTCTGAAGACAACAGAAGAGATATAATATAATAATAACTAGTAACATCCCGCGATTTCACCCGCGTACATACCGATCTCATGGCAGTGGAAAGTCTACTAAGTCGGACTATAAATTTATTTTTGTTAAATATATCATCAATTGTTTCCGCAGCCCATGCGATATTTATGACTAATTTTTTACACCTTATTACATTTTTATTACGGATCCCTATTTTTTTACGGGTTCAAATCCCGGGCAGGTACTAATGAGTTATTGTTAAAACTAACGTGTCTAATTAATATAATAATAATTAATTACAGTTTATCACATGTTTTTCGATTAAGGAAAACATTTTCGAGTAAGCCCGCGTATCTCTAGAAAATTCTGGAGATATGTGTATTTTACCAATCCGCGTTGTAGTTGCAACCTTTCTCTCCAAAAAAAAAACGGAAAGACAAGTACCGGAGGGGAAACCTATGCCAAGCTGTGGGATACTAAAAGGCTGTTATTTTACTTTTTTTCAAGCATATTATAACGCTCAGGGTTGGGTATTCACAGATTTCTGTGTTTTTAAGTCTTGTTTAAGTAGGTGTGGTATATTAGTGCGTTTAAGAATGAGTTGATAGATTTTACAATAGCATTTATTTTCGGAAAATACTAAACCTACCCATTTGAACACATCATCCTCCTGCCGTTATCCCACTCTAGGTGGGGTCACAACATGTTACAAACATGTTGTCACATGATTTGGCTACTTATTTTACGACCGGCCGCCTGCCTGATATCAACTTACCTTAGTCGTATTTTACGACACCTCGGTAAGAAATGAGGGTGGTACAATTTTATTCAGCCGGATACCACACGGCGTCTGCCCATTTGAACACAAGGTCACAAATAATTACCTTGTGTTCAATATTATTAATTATGTAGCATATAATGTAAGTAAATTTCTTGATTTATAGCTCCAACATCACACCTGTTCAACCGGAAACGTGTATCCGTCTAGTTGTTGATAGATTTTGTTACCTCCTAAATAATTCATGAAATTAATGTTCTAATTAAGACCACGGACACGTAAAACTATAACAGAGTATAGTTACATAAGAGTTTAAAACTAATATAGGTATTATATAAACAATCAAAATTTTACTTTTTTTCATATAACTAAAGCCTATTACAACTTACCTAGGTACTAACCTGGGTAGGGATTTATTTATTTATGTACAAATAAGTAATCTTAACATAAAATCAACTTATTTACATTGCTTCTTTATAATGACAAAGAAAATAAAGCGAAGAAATTTTATTTTCTAAAATTAAAAAACAGCGTAATTAGATAGTTTGCAGCCATCTGTAACGTAGTAATGTCTGAAAAAAAACACTATAATACTACGAGTATTACAGTATTTCATCCATAGAGTTATTATACTTAGAGTAGCCTAAAATGTGCCGTAATACAATAAAGAGAAAGCAAATGAGGGTGCTTTATCTCTCTTTTTTATGTAGGATTAGACAAAGACAAAGTATACGAGTTTCATCTTCCCTCTCGTTATTTATTGTGTCACTATCACATACAGGTCCATGACTCCCTATTCTAAGTTTAATAACTCTATGGTTATGTTAATCCACATCCCATGATCTCTCACTCACTGTTATCATAGAGCTGTCACAATATCAGACTGTTATTTCTCGAACTGCAATAATTAGAGGTACAGCGACAGATGTTATCAATTAATTTAAAATCAATTTGTAAAGTAAAATATGACTGATTCTTTAAGTATATGTTATTTATATCTACATCAATGCGTGCCTAATGTATGGCTTTCCTTGTCAGAGTAAACATGTAAAAAATCATGCACATTATATTCAAATATTACGACTGTGATCTGGTTTTAATGGAAAATCACTTAACTTACATACATAAAATATTTCTGTAATTCAAATTTGGTGTCCACTTTTTTAAACTATAATATGAGCTGAGCCCGCGGGTTCACCCGCTCGGAAATCAATGTCAAAGTTTACCTGTGTAAATCCCAAGCCCGCGGGAATTCTAAGATAAAGATAAGGCCTAAATGTTGCCCAACCACATCCTCTATCAGACAGTTTTTTACTTATTTACTGTTAACCTAAACCTAAATTAATAATCTTTTAGTAAAAACCGTAGATTAGAGAAAAATCTATCTCATACAATCAAAACTTAGTATTTTAATATGTATATAGACATTAAAGGGATTATAAATAGGAAAAGTAAACGTTCATTATAATAATGTGTTATTATTGAATTGTGCATTATTATTGAATTGTGCATTAAAAGAGCTCTATTTAAATCAGTCTTGAAGGCAGCATAACATTTAACACTAAATTATACGTATGATCGGACAGCTTATTTTCCATGCCCTGTAATTATTGGATAATAATTATCGAGGCGTAAGCGGTTTGAGACACAGAGCATTTGAGAAAAAAATAAACGTATATGTACCTATAATTTTTTTAAACTATATACTTGTGGTTCCAATTAAGGCGTGTGGTATCCGGCTCAGTAAAATAGACCACCCTAATTTTTACCGAGGTGTCGTAAAAGGCGATTAAGGTAAGTTGACCCGCCGTGTGGTATCCGGCTGAGTAGAATAGACCAACATCATTCCTTACCGAGTTATCGTAAAAGGCGACTAAGGTAAGTCGACTCACTGTGTGGTATCCGGTTTAGTATAATACACCACCCTCTTTCTTACCGACTAAGGTAAGTTGAGGCCAGGTAGGTGGCCGGTCGTAAAAACGCAGCCAAATCATGTGACAGCAAGTTTATTAGATGTTGTGCCGACCCCACTTAGAGTGGGATAAGGGCAGGAGGATGATGATACTTGTGGTTCTAATTATACAGGTGTCGGCATATACTGTAGTTTTTTAAGAGCCTTACCTTAAATATGTATGAGAAAACTATTGAAATTAAAATAACTTTTATAGAAGCAACTTGTATAGATTTGAACAGCAATACTAGAGAGGGCTTCCCTCTCATTTTTTTGCTATAAAATAAATTTTAATATATGCTAATACACATAATTACACTACACTCCACTTTCAATGTATAGAATTTTTTAACCTAACTTTAGCATGCCAGCTTTACTACCTACGTGTTTGAAGATTTTTGTATACAAATTACTCCACGTCCTTCTGTGTCTGGCAGTGAAAGTTTCTTTAAAATCGGTTCAGCTGTTCCAGAGAATGCACTAAATTACTCGGTTGAGAAAAGTTACTTACATCACTCACATAAAGAAGATATAATTTAAGTATAGTAGCTTCTTCTTTTCTTCATTTTCTTCTCTTATGTAGAATAGATTATATGCAGTAATCTCATTTTTAAAAAGCTTAGGGCTGCCGTGTGGTATCTGTGAAGAATAGACCACCCTCATTTCTTACTTTGAGTTAACAATTGAAATTAACTAACAACATGTTTAAAAACATGTTGTGCAGACCCCACTTAGTGTGGAATAAGGATAGGAAAATGATAAGAATGATGATTTATAAAGAGCCTAGTGCACTTTAGCGCTTTAAATTTATTTCGGCCCAAGATTAATATATTCATATGGACCGTGTGTATTGCAAAATGTTTCACGCTTGTTACGGTTTATTATAGTTTAAAACGATTATTATAATTACAGTATTAGGAGATCACGTTTGTATGTAAATCGAACGTAATCAATGTTATTTTATGTTACGGAACAAAGTTTTGACTTTAATTTCCCTCTGAGATTGAGATGTGGAAATATTATACGATTTTAGTGTTGATAGGTTTACTATTAACTGTTTATTATTCACGCAGGTTTCATCATGATCTTGACATTACTTAATTATATGTATAAAGAAAAAATAATAATTTATACGTTATTAACTTACTGGTCGTGATTTGAACCCGCGGACCATTAAAAAGATCAGGGATTCTGATTGGTACGCCATTACGACTGTATTTACAATAATACATGCTGAAAAAAACGAATCTCGTAATCAATTCAGGTACGAAGATATTCCTAGAACAGACTTTATAAAATAAATAAATAAATATATGGGACACTTACAGACACGGTCGTCCGTCCCCAAAGTAAGTAACTTAATACTTGTGTTATGGTAGACAGACAACTGGTGAATATATACATATTTGTATACTTTTAAATACATACTTAAATACATATATATACCCAGGCTCGAAGAACCAACAAATTCTTGCTACAAAATGTTGGCCCTCGGTGGGAATTGAACCCACGACCCGCAGAGCTGAAGGCAGGGTCACTACAAACTGCGCCAACGAGCCAGTAAAAGTGAAGTCTTTATAAGTATTGAGTTAGCTGAAAGGATCTTGATGAAGATTAGAATAACAAATTATTGAAATATTGACTGCATATAGGAAAACGCAATACTGGTAGACTTCTAAGTTAAACAAAATAAAAGCAAAACAAAATTTCATGCCCCTGAGGAACATTGTAACATGTGAACATTGAGACGTAACCATTGAGGAGTTCCTTCGTCTGGAGTAATTCCTGGCATCAGACTCATGCATTGACATCGAGACTGGAGCAGTATGTATAATTTCAGCTCAATCGGACACCGGGAGGTTCAATTTAACTTGCGAGATTCCACCTTTTCATACATACATAGCAAGTTAAATAAAAGCTTTTAAATACGTTGCAGGTGACGATTGCAAGTAAGTGCACACGACCGTGCTTTTGAAATTTTTTATTTGACGATTATTTAGAAATTATAAATGTTATAAAAACCTTGAGACCAACGTCTACAAGTCGTGCAAGTCTACGATGCACAAGTGAAAGCTTTGTCGTCTGTACACATCATTTCTAACAATATTGTGTTGATAAAAACAAAGACAAGTTATAAATAGACTATAGTTGACAATGGTGTTCTACTGGTCATATAAGGTCACAGACTAGTTACATCTGTAGTAACACCTTGAGAGAACACGATTCACGATTTGTCATAATCTTTCATAATAATCAAAATAATGTTTATATATTTGTACACTACAATGGTAAAGAGCGACAGAATAATCTGACTATGAAGTTACGATTCTCTCCTCAGAACTGAATGTCTCAATTATACAGAGTGGTCTTAAATATCGTTTAAAAAATATTAAAGTATTTTTAATTAAAGTGTTAAATAGCAATAATTATATTTATATAATTAATCTATAGTTTCAACATTTTTATTATCAACTAGCAATCGCCAGTGACTCCGCCCGCGTGGAGAGATTAAAACCGTTATATAGTAATTTGATAACCATAAAAATGGTTAATGTGGGTTAACCTTAAAAGCTAGAAATACGCTGTCGCGGACTTTTATTTCGAACTTTTAGATGGGAACAATTTTGCAATACATGATTTTTGAATAACTTCCACCGTTTACTTAGAGCACGCAAGGAAAGCTTAAAATTTTGCCGTTTTCGTAATATTTTTTATTGTTACTCCACTCCTATTCATCTAAGCGTGATGTTATATAGCCTATAGCCTTCCTCGATAAATGGACTTTACATTCAACGAATTTTTCAAATCGGTCCAGTAGTTCCTGAGATAGCGCGTTCAAACAAACGAACTCCTCAGCTTTATATATATTTTTTTATTTATTTTTATTTAATATACTTTATTGCACAACAAAATTTCAGAGTACAAAAAAGAACTTATACCTAGAAGACATGTACAAAGAGGCGGTCCTATCGCTTAGCAGCGATTTCTACCAGACAACCTATATTAGTATAGTATTAGTATAAAATATCATTTAGCAAATGGCTAGAATTATACAAATTAAGGTTTATCGATTGTAGTCACTCGAATATGTATTTCATTGGTATTGTATATATGTATTTGATTGAAACATTTATTACTATTTTCTAAACTTACGTGATTCTATGAAATGAAACCTGTTTATATAAAATAGGCAATAGTACTAAGCTGCTTATTTAAACGACATATTTAGCTACATTCCTGGAATGTGTAATCGATACATGGAGTGGGTGTAAACTGTCATCGCTCCCACGTTATTTGATCGTGTTGTGTGTTGTGTTGGTTGTATAATGTTTAACATGTTTTGCGACTTGTTTGACAGCTCGCGTGACAAGTCCTGTCTGATTAACCTGACAATATTCTAACTGGATAAACGACTTGATAACAATATTTAGTACTAAATCATCTATATATAAAAAGAGAAAGTATGTATGTATGTTCTTTATTGACTTCGAAACGTCTGACTCTATTTTAATGAAAGTTTTTAACAATCTTTACATTAAACGTATAATCCTGTAAAGTAAAATAAATAAATATATGGTACACTTACACACACGGTCGTCCGTCCCCAAAGTAAGTAACTTAGTACTTGTGTTATGGTAGGCAGACAACTGGTGAATATATACTTATGTATTTTTATATACATACTTAAATACAAATATACACCCAGGCTCGAAGACCAACAAATTAATTTATAGAAAATGTTGGCCCTCGGCGGGAATCGAGCCCGCGACCCGCGGAGCTGAAGGCCGGGTCACTACCCACTGCGCCAACGGGCAAGTCACAGTTTGGTGAAGATTAAAGACATTTTTTGAACTGTCAATGACATATTTAATTTTGAGTGTAGATCGAAACTAGATTGAGCCACGGCCGTGGCCGGGCCGTTAGTAGCCTATAAAATATTAAATAGATCGTTTCGTTCGGTTTCCATTTTAATTGCATTAGAATCCACTATCTATTGTAACAGAACGTGAATAGAGACGGACTATGTAAATAGAAGATTCATATTTATTTAAAGGGTACTTCAATATATTTTACCAATTATTTATTATAATTGTAGGTAGTTTGTGTAGCAACTAGTGACTATAAGAATGCTGTTTATTTACATTTGCACTGTTACTTAAAACAAGATAAATAAAAGAACTTTAAAAGTTAATGAATTGCTATATATTTCTTCAATATTTTAAACATATTATTTGTACATTTTTCAGGATCTTCTGGAAAGGATATTCAGGTTGTTCGATGTGGAAAGACAAGATTATCTGGTCCAGGAAGATTGGTATGAGTTTCTGAAAGAGAGATTGACGTAAGTAAACATGAATATAGTCTCTCATTGATATAACATCATTCCCTGCCCTTATTTTTATTTATACATGTTGTTACATGATTTGGTTTTTTACGACCGGCCGACTGCCTGACGTCAACTTAACTAAGACGCCTTTTACGACACCTCGATAAAAAATGAGGGTGGTCTATTCTACTCAGCCGGATACCACACGACATCCTTTCGTTGATATAACAAATCTAAAATACGAAAGACCACAATTAAGATACAAATATGTTTTTAATTTATTCTATTCTAGAATTAAGGAAAAGATCGCAAAGTTGATTACTTATTTAAAAATTTGGTAAATTTATATTAATAATTTTAATTTATAATTAATATAATTCACACGTATGGTTACACAGGACATATAATATTGTAGACAGCGACATTTTTAATCAGTGTTTTAATTTATTGTTGCTAGCAACACTTCATAATTACTTCTCATCTAGAGTATAAAAGTGGTCAGGTCAAGAACAGAGGTCTCTTTTACGATCGGTACTTGCGTGCGAAAGCTCTGTTAGTTAATCTGTTCACGTCAGCTATTTTGTTTGTTTGGTTACAAATGTATTAATTTTGTTCTCTTTTTATAAATCCTACTTTGGATCCTAACATCAGAAGTGGGATAAAGAACTCATAGCTCACTGCATAAATTAAATGAAAAGTGTGGTAGAATTTGGTAGATTTCATTTTGTTTATTTATGACATACCTACTTTTTGTTTTCGATTGAATTGCACGTATTTGTGAAAAAGTATTTGTGTATTTCGTTGCAATTGCTCGTATTTTACGTGATTTTGTGAAATAGTGCGTTCTAAGTTAAATAGTCGTGATTGGCTTCTCGTTTGGAATACGTAACGAGATCGAAAATTGTGTTTTGTGTTTATCGCGAGGAAAACTTAATAAAGAGGGTTGGTTTTAAATGCGTAATAACGTCTTGCAACGTGTTGCGAGCGGCCGGAAGCGGCAGAATTTAGTAAATGACTCAAGTGACCAGTCTGATCAGTCTTATTCGGCAGAAGGAGAACGACAACATTCGGGTCGTAATATTAAACGCGTCTCTGATAAGTGTTCGCGAAAAGGTTTACGTAGTGACAGCTCTTATTATACTTTGCGATCCTGCTCGCGCATAGTTTGTGTTCCCGCTCGTGTGAAAGGAGGATCCCACTTGTATTATAGTTCACGGTCTGATATATAAAGAAGAAACCGTTCCACTTTACATCAATAATTTCATTATCGCTCGTATGATAGGTACCATCCCGACGTCGCGAGACTTGCGTTTGCTTTCATTTTAAGCGATCTAATTCTCCTAACTGCGTCGGTACTTCTGACTTGAGTGGACCGCATGTACCTACATCACTCCTTAGAATCAACTTGTTCAGAGGCATCTAATCTTGCGCAAGCTTTTCATAAATCCGTTAATAACATTTGGGATAGTGTGAATAAGTTGACCGTGCCAGACCGGTAAATGGGTAAACTGACGAGGATCGTAATCTCGTGTAGTTTCATGTCAAAGGGGCTATGCAAAAATATGGTTTGTCGTGGTCAGGTAAGCCGAGCCCAGTAAAATAGAAGCTCCGTGAGGCACGGGAGACAGTTTCTCGGTCTTGGAGGTTATTTCAAGGTGTTTTTAAATCTGTCTAAAGCTCGATGCTCGTGTAATTTAACATCGACATCCACAACGCTAATTCAATATTTATGACTATTAGGTTGTAATAAAGTTTTCTCAGTCTGCAGGAAACTTAATGCCGGCATTCGTGGTGGTAATCCCGGCATGTGTGGTCAGTACGTGGCGGTAAAGGTGTTACCCCATGACCGCTGCACACTTCGCTTGCTTAGCGGAGGCTGCGGCAAGGCTACGCAGACTGCGTACGTGGCGCCGTGGAGAGGCGAGTGGTGTGCCATGTGTGAGGCATGCGCCGCCTTCATTGAGTGATACTACTCTGGCGGCGTGCACCACTGTCATGTAGGGTGAGGGGAAGCTAGTCACCCCGAGCATTTTGCTACACCCTGGCGCTTGGTGGGTCCCAAGTTGCTGAATAGGCTGATCGAACGATCGGTCTATGGCCTGTTTATCAGGTGGCCTGTGACGTGTTACGTCAGGCAAAAAGCGCGCGTGTCGCGTGACCGAGTCATGATTATCCATGGCGATGGTTGGGTAAAAGTCCTAGGCATATGGTTTGAAATTTTAAAGAGACGTCTCGATTATTATTTAGAGATGAATGTTAGATGAGATCGATTGCTCAGTAAAATAGCTGAAGTATGAATTAATTGAATGACGAGGTAGTGGAAAAGAGGATGTTAATTTTATTTGGTTTAGTTGAAAATTTTCTAATTCCTTTTTTAAATACAGACGAGGACTATGACACCGCGTTTGCGTCATCAGTCAGTGCATCTGACTCATCCACGCTTCCATCAGACACTCATGAAGCTACACCTGCCGCTGCCAACAATGCTGGTTCGGTGGTACAGACACAGTTTTGGTCGAGGACGACATGCGGTCAGGAGAGGCCGTGTAGACAGCGACATTTTTAATCAGTGTTTTAATTTATTGTTGCTAGCAACACTTCATAATTACTTCTCATCTAGAGTATAAAAGTGGTCAGGTCAAGAACAGAGGTCTCTTTTACGATCGGTACTTGCGTGCGAAAGCTCTGTTAGTTAATCTGTTCACGTCAGCTATTTTGTTTGTTTGGTTACAAATGTATTAATTTTGTTCTCTTTTTATAAATCCTACTTTGGATCCTAACAATATAATCATTTTTGAAAATTACACTTAACTTACTACAAGTAAGTTAAGTTTTCTGATTATGAACTGATTTGATATTTGATTTATTTCAGAGATGATAAACAGTTAGATTTCGTTGAACAAGTAGAAAGTGTGGCGTATGTGCTATGCGGAGATGGAGTGATCACACTTGACACGTTCCAGCTGATATTGAAAAACAAAGTGGTAAGTCTCACCGTAAAGTCATATTCCAACTAGAGGTATCCGCGACTGATTTGGCAAAAACTTAATTAAGTTTTAAAGTACCTTCAATCATACAATGTGTTTTTCTTACTCGCGAAAAAGTCTTACATTAACCCGTTGTATAGGTAAGCTATAATAGTGCCAAATTTCATCAATATTAATATAACGAAATAATCGTGAAAGCATAAGTGACACAGACAGACTTTCGCCTGTATAATATTATTATGAATGGTGTTTATGAATTCGAAGACTTTTGATAACCATATATTTATTAGTTACATAATCAAGATTTTTGAATATATTTTTTTACTATATGATATTCTTATATATGATAACTAATAAGCAGTATAAAGTATATAACTCTCAGTAAAATGCTTTATCCTGTTTACATATTTATACACCTTATAAATTCCTTACACATACTTCACATATATAATATGTGAAGGTATGTGTAAGGAATTTAGAAGTTACATTTGTAATATAAGAATTTATATTTGTAATAGGAATATATTAAGTACCAGAAGCAACTTGCAGGTCACCAATAAACTTGTACGAGTGGTCGACTCTGATGGTGACGGGTACGCCTCAGCTGATGAAATCATGGAATTCTTATCCACGCTCTCTAGTTCAAGGTGTCCTACTTATTTATTTTCCTATCTTCTATAATATTTTGTAATTGTTTTGAAAATAATATTATTTTTATTGTAAAAGACCCAACAAAATGAATGAATCTATAACTCATTCAAATTAATCAATCGCTTACATTTTTAGGCCTCGTATGGGTATAGACAAGGTGAGCGTGGACCGTCTAGAGCATCTCTTCACACAAACTGTAGGTGATCAGAAAGAGATAACAAGGGAACAATTTCAAAAAATCGTCGTTTCAAAAAACGTAAGTTTGCTTTTACTTCAATATTCACTCCACTCTTTCTAACTGATTGACATTTACTGATGGGCGTCATGCGAAATATCATCACTATTTGGTACTGCTTGGTCTAATGGATTTTCGCTATTCCTTTGAGATCGTATGTTCATCCAGTACGTGGTCTATCAACACTTTAAAATTATTAATTTTCATATTAATGAAAATCTTTTCTTAATATCCAACCTTAATACTTTCCAGCCATTTTTCACAGAACGAGTTTTTCAAATTTTCGATGAAGATAACTCTGGAACTATCTCACATCACGAATTCATTGCAGCTGTCCACAGATTTGGACGACAAACGCCTGAAGACAAAATTCGTTTCCTCTTTAAAGTTTATGATTTAGATGGTAAGTGAGGAACTAAATACATCTCTTAATCTTTGTTGATACGAAAAGTTTTTAAACCCACAGTTTTGTTTAAAATTATATGTAAATCATTTTGTAGATTGCGTAAATTATTATGTTGTTATCTACTATTCAAGAAAGGTATTATTTCCCTGGATTACCTACAGTCAGTTCAGTTTGTTCAATTCATTGTCTAGTTACCAGCTCGATTAATGTTTGCATAAATGTTTTTTTTATTTCCAGGTGATGGCCTTATTCAACACCGGGAGTTACAGCATGTGATGCGTGCATGCATGGAAGAAAATGGCATGCAGTTTTCGGATGAACAACTATTAGATCTCACCAGTGCTATGTTTGAAGATGCTGATACGGAAAAACGCGGTGCTATTACCTATGAGGCTTTGAGGGACCAGCTGAATAAGCATGGAGGATTGTTGGAAAATCTATCTATAAGGCATGTAGAATATTGACATGGAAGAAATAACTCTGAAATATAATTAATAGTCTGAATAGTATCTGTAAAATATTTTTAAAATTTTGGCAGTGATATTTTTAAAATTTTTATAAAAATCTACTGGTTTACAAATATTGGACTCTTAATCTTTATGCAAAGACTAAATGAAATTTTAAAAAGTTTAAGTCTCACTCCGTTTTCGTAAGTAACTGAATAAAATCAATTACAAAATTTTCACCTTGTTAACAGTTGTACATAAGTACTTAAAGATCATAATCTAGTGCTTCGTACAAGTTATATTGTTCAACACCTCATGAAATGTATTTGTTACAGTATAGACCGGTGGTTGGTACCGCCAAATCCCAAAGTTGAGCCGAAAACACTTCGTCATCGCTTATCAAAGATGAAACCCTATCAACTCTCCTTACCTTACTTTAGGAACAATTACGTTTACCTCACTTATCTATTCCTCTTCTGTTTGGTTAATATTGGATTGTTCATTGCAAGGATTGTCGAGTACCGAGATTCAAATATCTTTGTAATATTTGCTAGAGCTTGTGGTGAGTGTTTAATTAAATAATTTATTTTTCTCATCTCACCCTTATGTATGATAATATTTTTTTATTTTATTAGTGTTATTTTTCTCAAAAAATTCTATATCTTTAGGTCAGTGTCTAAATTTTAACTGCACTTGGGTACTGGTGTTGATGTTGCGTCGCTGCATCACGGCGCTACGTGAGCGAGGATTTGGCTCCTTACTTCCGTTGGATCACCACATCTACTTACACAAGCTGACTGGTGTTTTGATTGTATTATTCAGCATATGGCACACGATCATGCATTTGTGTAACTTTAGTAAGTTTTTAAGTTCTAGACGTAACTCCGAATTTATTAACTGTTTCAACGTAAAGTTTATGTCCATGCATTTATGCAACTCAATTGCAATACTCATATTTGCAGTATGACTCATAGGGATTACGTTTGGACGTAAGTTTATTTAGGCATATATAGCTTTACCAATTATTTCAGTATTAGATGCATAGCCATATATTTATTTAAGTCAATTAACTATTTCAGAATTAGGCTAAGTTATAATTGGTATAAGTTTTAAAAAAATACATTCCAGCAAGTATTTGTTGAGCTAAAATCTTTTATTTTTGAAAGTAGGCCATCCAGATTCTAATATTCCCAGAGCAAATGCATCCTGCAGAGAACTTATGATAAGCCAGTTTTATTTTGAAACTATACTGCTTCGATTTGTTATCTTTTGTTGTAGACTCAAAGTAAACTGAATAGACTGAAAATATAGCCATTGAAATATGGAGCCACTTTGTACTGTTACAATAAAAAAACGTCATCCATTTTCACAACTTATTCCAAAAAGACCTGAAACTAAACATCGTTGGAAATAAAACCTTCGTTTATTTCATTTTTTAGGTTTGATTGTTGTAAACGATCCGATACTTAACGCGGACAACTACACTATATTTGAGTGGGTGTGCACTACTCGGCCTGGTTTGTTTGGGTTGTGCAGTGGATGTGCCAATCCCACGGGCATCATAATTTGTGTGGCGCTCTTTGTACTCGCTATATCGTCTAGACCTGCACTTAGGAAAGGGGGATGTTTTGAGGTAGATATTTTAGCTTAATTCATTACTTAAACATTTATTCTGTATAATTCAGTAACGGTTCAGCTTTAGGTTTTATATTCCAGCTAGATAAATTGGAATTATATCTACCGTATTTAATTCTGATGGACCAACTCAACCCGTGTATTCCAATCCAAAAGGGAAAGCAATGTAGTGAACTATAAAGATAAATGGACTAACTCTGCTAAATTAGTGCGCTTACAGCCTAAATCATATTTTCACTCATAATGTACCAAGCAGTAGCGTCAAGCAAGGAAGATATATTATAGCAAATCATTATTAATAAAAAAACGCAGGACAAAGTTAAATAATGAAATATCAGTATATCTTTTAAGTAAATGTTGATGTACAATATCAAAAATGTTTTAATTTTAATATTACCAGTTATTTTTATGATTTTATTCTATATTGTAATTGCTATTCATATTCGTATATAATTAAACCAGCTATATTCAAATTATTTATTTAAATACGCCCAAGTACTCATCTTTGTTACATGGTATTTTATTGACATTGTATATAATTTTCAGATATTCTATTTTGTGCATCTCCTCTACGTTCCTTTTTGGATCCTGCTGATTCTTCACGCGCCAAATTTTTGGAAGTGGTTTATCGTGCCAGGCACTATCTACATTATTGAACGTATAATGAGACTGGCTTGGATGAGGTACGGACTATTTTTGTGAGGTCTCAAATAGTTTACTTATAACGTCTGTTAAATTTTGAATATTGCAACAGAACATGAACTGTTACGATACTTTGCTCAAATTACATATCTCTTATTCTATCTAAAACTACACAATATTCACAAAACAAAAAATGTATCGTAACTAATTTCTATATAAAGAAAATAAATTGCAGTTAAATTATCTAGAAGTCTTAAGAAGTGTTAACCGATTAAGATTATTATAACAATGGTTAACCAACAATAGAAAAGGAGCTAAAAATAGATCATCATAGTCATTTTAGTCATTCATGTTCACTTTGCACCTCTAATAATGTATCTGCTTTTAGAGAGTGTCCGCATTCATTATAAGTGGCAAATCAATTTCTCAAATCCATCAAATTTTGTACAATAGTCTCAGTGAATATAACTCGCTCAGTATATGCCCCATTTGTCAGATATACATATTTTTAAGGTCCGAACGTGGTAACACTTATATATCATCGGGAATTCTTCTACCATCTCGGGTAACACATTTGGTGATTCGGCGTCCACCGCAGTTCGAGTTCCACGCTGGAGACTACGTGTTCGTAAACATTCCTGCCATAGCGGTCTACGAGTGGCATCCTTTCACCATAAGCAGTGCTCCAGATTTGCAAGGTGATATGAAGATTAGGCAATTTGATTGGACAAAGATAAAACCAGCACGTCATATCGTTCTGGCTTTGTCTTCCTGTAAACTTACCTTAAAACTCTTCTTAAGGTTTTGTATGTTGTTAATGTACGTAGTTGTATGTTTTAGCTCTGTTAACCGTATTATTAGATCGAGTGACTTATATTAGGGGATCGTGGTTTCCAATTCTAGGCAGATGAGGTAATTGATATTTATGTGCCAATTTATCAAACGCTATTTGGCTAAGGGAAACATCTTGAGGAACTTTAATGTATAGCAACTTTTGTAATAATATATTAAAATTATAATCCCATAAATATATACGAAGACTTGGAATATTCACACTATAGTTCTTGTGCTTTAGATTACATCTGGCTCCACGTTCGAGGTGTGGGAGAATGGACTAACCGTTTATACGCCTACTTTGAAGAGGAACAGGAACGACTGCATAGTAATGAAGGTATTCACGAGTAAGTAATCAAGTTAAAGTAAGTAAGTTAGTATAGAATATTCTAACGTTTAAATTTAATGCAGTAGAATCTAAATTTTTATTTGACTTTTAATTTTATTATTAAAGCATTTTTAACACCCATATTACAACATATTGCAAATATACAGAAGAGAATATGACTATCATCACTGTAATTATTTATATTATCATTCATTAAATTCAAATTCAAAGTATTCCTTATAAAAGTAAACTTGATAACAAATACTTTTGATTCGCCAACTATTCTTCTGGTTCTGCAAAATTGCTTCAACTTCCAAGAGCCAGCAAGAAACTCGGGGGTTGCTCTTATAAATTTGTTTATAATTAATTAAATTTCGGCATTGTTATCTTCTGCTAAGTCGAAGAATAGCTAAATCCACGGATTCTTATCATTTATATAATCCTTAATAGGCTTTCTGTATCAGCCTCATTTTAATAGTTATTTTACACTGCTGAAATAGTAAAGCTAATTTGATTGATCAAGGTAATAGGTGGTATAAAAGTAGTTATCCTCATTGACAGGAAGGTGACACGTAGTGCTTCCGGTCAAAGCAATAGGAGCAAACGGAAGGGTTCTTCGGGTAGCGCAAAGAAACGCTCCGTCGACTTCTCACCTGTCGCATACATTAATCAAGCGTTTACTATAGACGAAGAACCTGATAATGGATTTATTGGTAAACCAATTTGTTTTTACATTTAGTTTCACTATCTTTAATTCATTTACACAGAGAAGTTATAATTAAAACAAATTTCAATAAATTTTGATATACATTTAAATTTATTGTCTCTTGTCAATTCAATTTATGCAACCTTAAGTATTTGTATTTAATGTTTCTATTCAATCGTCTTAAGGTATTCTTACAAATTTAGGACACTCACATGCTGTATGAAGTTATGGGGTTATTTTTGCTTTGTAACGACAAAGAAGTGCATTTTTTACTTGTGTTAGCAAACGCAAATCAAACAGTTTGTTTCTAAGCATATTAAGTTATAGGATATTATTTTTGATTTCAGTCTTATCTCCCAATTCTCGTTTACCTCGACCGTCGTTTTTGTCACCTCTGAGATTTTTGGAAAAGTCTCGCTCGATGCCAGATGTACGAAATAACGCAAATAAAAAGCTACAGTCGTAAGTTAATAAGACATAATTTAACCCCTGAATTGAGCATGAGATTAAAAAATTATAGTTCCTGCATTTTTTACTATATGTTTCTGTAAGCAGACTAAATGACTGTCATCGCTCGGAATCAACGCGTAGTTTCTCAACTTATGAAATGCGTAGAGCGCGGAGACTGACCGGCGCTCATCCACAAACACGCGCACTCGTCCACAGTTTTCGCTATATGCGAACCAAGCCTACGATAATAGCATGCAAGCCACCCAGTGAGGAAAGGCGACGTTCAAATGAAAGTATATTAAGTATCGGTAAGAATATATCTACTTTTAGATAAGTTCCAAAAATGGAGACCAACTTCATCGTTTTTATATAGCATCTGTGTGTAAAAGAATCATAGACTCTAATTGTATTTGACATGTACATCATAACACACATCATACACATTTGCTCAGATCGGCAAGTGTTCTATTATTCTTGTTTTTGGATTTAAAAATATTTATGTTTTAAAGCCAGGCGTCGTTTGTCGAAGAGTTTATCTGTAGAACGCGACGTTGAAGTGATGGACAAACCGTGTATCAGTGTAGAATCTCCATCCGAATGTACCAGTGCAGATGCTGCTGATAACTATGCTGTTGGGAAACCATTGGAGGTATTAAGAACTTTATTATAATTTGGAGATTCCGAGATGTTTGTAAGGACCTATTTGAATACCGAATATTTTTCATTAGAATTTCAAACAACATAATAAAGTTCAGACCCTATTTTGAGCTATGATGATGATAAGTTGATGTAATTTAAACTTATAAGTTGAGTAACTCCTGCCTTCTTTTTATGACCATGGAAATTCCTTACCTTATATTTTGTATATCCAATAATAAACGTAAATACGTAGAAAAGAATTTAATATTAATTAGAACATTTGTGATCTTTAATTTGGTGTATTATTTGAATGTAGGTGAAAAGTAAATGTAGCTTTGTGTAATTTTCATTTTATATCACTATTTTTAGTTGTTTTATTTAAAATTTGTTTAACTAACCAGATATTCCTTGATGGTCCATACGGTGCAGCCTCTTCCCATATATTCCGAGCTCAACACGCAGCCCTTATAGCTGCTGGAATCGGAGTCACGCCCTTCGCTTCCATTCTGCAATCTATAATGTATCGGTACTGGAGTAACAGAGCTACGTGCCCTAAATGCAGTCATACATTTGCCACCAAGTTGCCGCAAAACAGCATGAGCTTAAGAAAGGTAATATTGTAAACGTATAGTGGTTGCCAATTGTCGCCACATATCTGGATTATCTACGTTATTGTTATGTCCTGATTAATACTGCGCATTGCAATTTTGATTTCACGCTCGACACGGGCGAAAGATAGATGTTTGAAGAAAGGAAGATGGTGAAGCTGAATATTGTAGTGAGCGAAATTATTCAAACAATCAGACAAAATCAACAACAACCTTTAAATTCTCCTTACAGTAAGCCGGGCCATAAAACAGACTTATAGTTTGTTGTTTGTTGTTAATTTTGATAAAGATGTTTATTCAATAGCGCATAGTGTGTAGAGTTGACAACGTTTTTAGTGATATAAAACGCTTTTAATTGGTATTTTATAGAAACTGAGAAATTTTGGTTTAATACGGTTTTGCTACAAGTTAAGTGTTAGGCTCATTAATTAAATACATCGGAGCACACAAACAAACAGCGTAAAGAGCAGTATCTGAACTGGTTATAGCGAATAATATATGGTGAAATATAAAATTTGATAGGTCTACTGAGTAACCTAACTGTATGTTAGTTTAAAGGAAAAAGTCAATATATGCAACGAACGATTTTAAATCGAAAATTTATGTACAGGTGGATTTCTTCTGGATCAACCGCGAACAGCGTTCCTTCGAATGGTTTGTGTCACTACTGTCACAGTTGGAAATCGAACAAGCAGAAGCTGGAGGCGAAAGGTTCCTTGAGATGCATATGTACATCACCAGCGCTTTACAAAGGAGTGATATGAAAGCAGTAGGGTTGCAGCTTGCCTTAGATTTGCTTCACGAAAAAGTTAGTCCATAATATTAAAACACAAATTTGTCTAAATATAATTGATTTTCATAAAATTGTTATATCATTTGGGGGCTCATTCAAATACATAATGATATCCGTGTGGTATCCGCCTGAGTAGTATAGACCACCCCCATTTCTTAACGAGGTGTCGTAAAAGGCGGCTAAGGTAAATTGACTCGCCGTTTGGTATCCGGCTGAGTAGAATAGACCACCCTCTTTCTTAATGACATAGACATAACAAACGCTAAACCTAAACGCTAAACGCATTTTTTAAACTTACCTAAGGATAATCCTGACATTTGATTTAAAAGATTTGAATGAATTGGAAAAGGACGATAAATTGTTCCCTACTATTTTATATCTTATTTGATTTTAACAAAATGTTTCCCATGCTTTCAGGAAAAACGCGACTTAATAACAGGGTTAAAAACAAGAACAAACGCCGGTCGACCGAATTGGGACAAAGTATTCCAACGTCTCCAAGAACAACGGAAGGGCAAAATTACAGTGTTCTACTGCGGGCCACCACAGCTCGCGAGGATTCTACGAGTAAAGTGCGATCAGTTCGGTTTTAACTTCAGAAAGGAAGTATTTTAAGATAACTTTCGATAGAATTTATTAGTCATCATCATTCTCATACCCTTATCATTCTCTAAGTGGGGCGGCAGAATATATTTTCGAAGATGAAACGTAATATTCTACCTAGTTTAAAAGTTACCAGAAATTCCATGAATATATAAGATAATATATAAGAATTAACAAGATAAAAAAGCTCTTAGGAAGGCTATATACTTTAGTGTAAATGGTATATACGTTTTATTGTGTTAAAAAATATTTTTTTTATTAATACTTTTATCCCACGTGATAAATCTTTTAAAGGTGCCATTATGATGCAATATCCCTGATGACCAATAAATAAATTATAAAGTATAACAAAAAAATTCAATTCAATTTTAAGAATAATATAATTAGATTTAAGAGTAACATAAGACAAAAACAAACCTCTTTTATTTTGTTAAATAATTTTTTAATGCTGTATTTATTTATTATTAAAAATAAGTTATTGTAAATTTTAATAGTTGATAATAGTTTCAATAGCGATGAGTGCCAATGGTTGACTTATATTATAATACGATACGTTAACTAAAGATTTATTTATTCAGTGCCGATTTAGAAATATTAAACAATACAAATTATTTTCTTAAGTTTTTTCTTTTCATCAAAATGTAATTAATTTATTAATCAATAATATGATTTATTGAATTATTTTATTGGTTACCGAAAATGTGTACGTAGCGTAAAGGTTATTTCTGCGTTATTGTTTTATTTTGTTTAAAATCGAGAGTTTATGAAATAAACTGCGATTGTTATCACTTTGTTTTTTATTTTTTAAACCTATGAATTGAAAATATATATAACAATTGAACTAATGGAACCTATAGTCCACAAAAAAAGAATATTTTCCAGTGCTCTTACTCTACATTACGTAATATATGAATAATTATTATAAATTTGTGACAAATCCTCGAGTAATGACAAACAGTATTTGAAGGAAATTAATAAAATTACTTATATCATTTAATTAGTTACTTCGTCTATATTAAAAATTCATACATTATTCATTACTATTTCGCGTCACATATTACGTCAAGCCACGTTATTCGCTATCATAAGCAATGATTCGCGGAAATACGCAAGTCCATAACCTTGCCACCAACCTTGCATTCAAGGTTCGAACCAAGGTGGCGTCCTTGTTCCAAGGTTTTTGCCTTGTGGATCGAGGGCACAACTTTGGACCAAGGGCATCCTTCAAATACAAGGTTTGCACAAATTCCATACACGTTTTTAGTGACAACTTATTAACTGACGTCACTTTATTGGTATATTGAAAGTCTATTACATAATACGTGTATTATATATACAACTATTAAAACATAGTTTATCATAAATTTGACGCTTAAGCCGTGTGGTATCCGGCTGAGTAGAATATACCGATTGGTCTATTCTACTCTGCCGGCCTCACTCTATTCATTTCTTACCGAGGTGCCCTAAAAGTCGACTAGGGTAAGTCGACCCGCCTTATGATATCCGGCTGAGTAGAATAGATCAACCTCATTACACACCGAGGTGTCGTAAAATACGACTAATGTAGGTTGACGTCAGCCAAATCATGTGACAACATGTTCATGACATGTTGTGCCGACCCCACTTGGAGTGGAATAAGGGCAGGAGGATGATGATGATCATAAATTTGACTCTTATAGTCCTCTTCTTTATTTTATTTATATTATTAGATGGTATATTTTATTTAATAAATAAGATAGACTAGCCTTATTCCCCGACATGACTCAAAATAATTAACAATACTAAAACAGAAAATATTTATAAAATAAAACTATGAAGGAATTTATGCAAAGATATCGACATCGCCCACGTTACCTACATAATATTCTAATTAAATAATATAGGAATATGATGGACTTATTACCACTGATATCGACCGACTTTTCTGCTGTTACACATTACCTTAAAGAATTTTGAATTAACTTGAAATGCCTGATATTGATATTGTGTATATCAGGATCATTTATTAATTATATCAAGATTAAAAGATGTTACTGTAAGATTGGCTAAAGATACCTAAGTATTTTTGAAAGCGCCTGTTTAATTATTATTAGCAAAATGTACATTCGCGTAAAATATAATAATCGTAAAAAATATTTTAAATAAATTATATAATGTGCACGTAAGATTTATCTTAAATAAATCTGCATCTCGTATGTTTTTTTTTACATTTAGTATGCCCACTTGATATCCAAATAAATTATATATTTATAGAACCTAAACTCAGCTTAAAGATTATTTAAAAATCTATTTTAACTATCTAAAATTTGTCAGGAGCTATGTTTGTTAAATTTTTAGTCTATTTCCTTATTTAGTGTTTATCATTGATAGTAATATTTATTCACAGATAGTCATAAAAAGTAATTTGTTTTGTAATTAATATACATATAGACACTAAAGTACGTGATAAATTTAGCGACATCTGACGAAAGAGTACAAAATTATTACACAATATTGCAGTGTAGCTGCATTTGAAGCGTTAGTTTTTTACCATGTCGGAACAAGAACCATCTTTGTATAGTGACATCTAGCGGTTAGTTCCAATTACCATTTAATACCTATGTATTCTTCATATCGTCGCTTTGGGAATACAAAAAATCAAATTACGATTTCATTTATAGTGAGAAATATTCTATATTTATATATACTAGTTTTGTTGTATATAGAGATACAATAAAACTAATAGTCCTTGAAAAGTTTATTTTTCAATCACTTATAAAAATGATCGTTACTTATGTTGCTACTATATTACTTGAAGCTCTTAACTTTGCTTCTAATGTTAATAAAAAACATATAAAAAACTTTACTAACTAACCTTTTAAAAATACTGTAATAGAAATTTTAACCGTTTTTCTAGATATGAAGTTTTTAAAATGAAACCAAATTACACAAATATTTCTGTGTGAAAAAGGTAGTTTATTTAAATAACTACAAATGTTGCTACAAATATATAAATATTCATCATCATCTTCCTGCCCTTATCCCACTTTAAGTGGGGTCGGCACAACATGTTATAAACATCCTGTCACATGATTTGGCTGCGTTTTTACGACCGGCCGCCTGCCTGACGTCAACTTACCTCAGTCGTATTTTACGACACCTCGATAAGAAAGAGGGTGGTCTTTTCTACTAAACCGGATACCACACGGTGGCTCAACTTACCTTAGTCGCCTTTTACGACACCACGGTAAGAAATGAGGTTGGTCTATTCTACTCAGACGGATACCACACGGCGAGTCAACTTACCTTAGTCGCTTTTTACGACACCTCGGTAAGAAATGAGGGTGACACTATTCTATTCAGCCGGATACCACACGGCGTACAAATTAATACAAAGTATAATCAATAATAAAAAAACTAGTAACAGTGCAAAATCTGCCTAAATATACCTACACTTCTACAATAACACTTAACTTGAACAATAAATTTGTTACAGTACGAACTTAAATAAATTGCCATGCAATTCTTTCCACACGTAATCCTAAATTATATGGACTATCAATTTAACCAGTCTCTTATTTTAACAGTCTATTATCTCAACCTTATCCAAAACACTGTTTATAAGAAATAAACAATCGTACATTTTTTCAACACATGTCCATATCAATTTCATAGAACGCTTATCACACGAACGGTATCTTTATTTCTTCATTCGTGTATAAAAGTATTGCTTCTTCGTATAACTTCTATATAAATGATGAAAGAGTGGTATTGTCGTGTCGATATATCTTATATGAATTTATAAAATTGTCGGTTTAGGGAATGTGTTTGTGTTTTCAGCTATCTAATTATTATTATGTAGTTAATGACACAAATAAACAAGACATGAAAATAAATAATACCTTTTATTTAATAGATAAAGATTTCTGTTTGATAAAATCATTAGGAGAAAAGTATTAAATGAACTATCCAATAGTAGAGTTGACGTTTGGCGCACTAAATATTCTAAATTAATCTGTTGACATTTATTCTACAAATAATAACTATAAAAACGTATTAGAAAATTACAAAAAAAATAATAATATTTTAATAATATATTTTGCTTTTATCGGTTTTTATAGCTGATACATGCTGGATTCGTTCTAAACAACAAAATCGCAAAGCGGCATGGAGTCTATCTCCTAATGATATTTGCGGTTACGGGGCGAAACGATTGTTGAGTTTGTGATAGCGAATGTGTGCAGTGATTGTGTATTGTGGTAGTGGAGGAGGTATAATGCAGGCATTTTTAGAAATCTAAATATTATATTCGTAGTTAATGTAACTTCTTCGAAAAGAATTAGATATTTAAATAGAGCCTAAAAACATATTGAGGTATTACTGATTTCATACTATTAGCGTCAAGTTCCAGTAATTAAAAATGCCATATAAACCCGGGATTTAAAATTTATAACTCCAAATACTTGTTCCACATCTTTCAACACAACCAATAAATGAAGACGAACATATTCTATGTTTCGTCGTGGACTTATTCGTTCCGAAATAAAACTATGCATTTGTCACTTTCTGCCCCATTTCATCTACATACAAAAATCACCTTGTTCTGTGCCTCCGTTGGGACGTAAAGAATTACATTTATAATATTAGTATTGATGTATACTGCTGGTCGAATCAAACGGGACTTTTTTCTATCTGCTAACGTACTATCTATAGGTAAGCGGACTTACTGGGACATATTCAACAACAATGATGGAGCGACTTTTGCACGTGTCCAGTAAAAACGCATTCCCAAAAAACCATTATTTAACTTATTACAAAATGTTATCACATTTTGCATAATTCAATATATCTTGTATAATAATTTCCATCTGGACCGTTAAGAAAGTTATTTTAGTATCAGTGATAATAAATTATCACTAGGTATTTCACTTATACTTAATCCTCACACGCCAGTACAGTTTTACGAATGGCACAGTATTGACGTGCGCTCACGCGATTGTGTATCAACATGAAAAAACTGTGGATTTGTTTGGCTGTTTTAGCCATTTCTGAGAATGTTGGTAAGTACATATTCATTAAGTAGTAATTCGGAAAGTGTTTGTCATACCTATTTTTAGTATCTGCATATTTGTGTATTTGTCAAGTGTTAATTAAAGGTTAAGTGACGACTGTATCGCCGACTTAAGCTAAATTATGAGTAGTACATTTGCATTTACATATGGCAAAATCCCTTACATTAGTAAATTCTATTATTACAAATTCTGCGTGCCTCAACTATTTAAAGTTAACTTGTTTTAGATTTAAATTAATGTTTAGGTATATCATTGTTGTACCCGGTACATTGCCATAATAAATGAGATCTTGGAATTCTGCGCTTACGGCTTACAAAAACTTGACTTTAGGTATTAATCTATGGACCATAATATTATCTCAAATGAGATAGGGGCATGAAGTGATTTTAAGATACACTTTTTGCAGAGGCAATTGAAATACAAAGAACTATCTTATCGCTGCTGAGTTTATATTCAAGTTTGGTATGAAATAATAAAAACTAAAAACTTTAACTTAATTATATCGCTCATGGGCTGCAATAGTCGCACAACTCAAAATATCATCTTTTGATATAAACAGATTTAAAGTTTACATTGCTGAGACAAAATATGCATAATAAATGATTTAGTTGGCTTAAACGAACGGTCTAATCCTTAATATTTAAATGTGTTAATCTTGTATGTAGGTAATAAAAAGAAAATATATATAAATATATTTTCTGAAACTCTCTTCTCGGAAACGATTTTCCTGAAATTCAGCATGTAGGGGGTTTTGGGGGAGAAAAATCGACCAAGCTAGGTTTTATTTAAAAAAAAATTGTTTATCCCTGTTTTTGGGCATTAAAATGATAATTATAATGTAAAAAATTATAATGTAGAATTGAAAGCTAAGGATTTTTTAGCTGTCAAACGTAATGTTGCGATAGCCGATCGGTAACGGGCGGAAAATCTTTAAACCCAGGTTCGAATGCCACATGTCTTCGTCGACTTCTTTCGTTTTTAATTTTTTTTTAAATATTTTTTTATATCTTTCAAAAAATTACCGAGCAAGGCTCGGTCACCCAGGTACTATTGAATTATGAGTCCGGTCGGTATTACTGCTATAAAAAAGAATGTCTATTTTGACATTTAAGTACACCTATTCTTAGTCCAAAACACGTATTTTTTGAGTTGTGACAATATTGCCACCCATGAGCGATATATAAAAAAATGTGACAAACACAAAAATACAAAATAATACGTATACGCATTCTAATGAAAAGAAATATAATTAAAAATATATTTATTATTTTTACTTCGCAGATGATTGCTTTCTGCGTCAAGTGGGCTGACTATTTTATTTGTACTAATTATCATATTATTTCTTGTTATTTCACCATTAAGTTGATAGTTTTTCTTATACATCTTCCAACTACAAAAGAATATAATATTGCTGCGTTATTTTAATTAATTATGTGTATGAAAGATGTAGCGTAAATAAATGATACTATTCTTTAAAAATGTGTTCATGTTTGATAACAATGTACATCCACTATGGTATCATCATTTCGGTGACGCGGATTTTGAGTCATTCTTGGTAAATCTGCACTCGAATTAGTAGCGATTGGGAATACTTAGCAATTCTTTAGCTAAGGAATATCCTTTGATAATTTTAGCGATGAAGCCGTGTCAAAGTAGTTATCAAATATGTAATTTTAGGCAATGCTGTTATTAGGTTTTCTCTTAACAATTTTAATCCAATTTCACAATCTAACCCGGAAAAGCTGAAACTCAAATTAAAAATGTTTTTCATTCAAATTGCTTTTTTCAATTTTTGTTTCGGCAAGTCGACTGTTTTGAAGAACTGCTCCTGTTGTGAAGAGCCAGCATGAACCTCGGCTGGAAATAGCAGACCAAGATCTAAGCTATCATTACCGAATGCAACTTTTTAGCCCTTAAATTATCCTCCGCATCAGCAATTACGTCAATCCGGTGCTCCATACGGATGTCAAAGATAAACAAAAAAAACACTATAACAGACAGTATATCTGGTGATTAATTAAACATAAGCTCTTATTAAATTGGTCATTTAGTCAATCAACATTGGCTTGTTAAATTCCGGAAATTCCTAAAACGCTGCGATGTCAACTAGTGATTCACTTACATGCTATTATTATTGATGTCATATTTTCAATAATTCAAGTAATTAAATTCCCTAGAATTTTGAAACTGTAGACACAAAACAATGAGCAAATGGGAAGTAAAGATAGAAAGATTCTTTTACTTATCTCTGCATTCTAGAATTTATAACATAAGAGAAGCATAGCCTCATAAATCCTGGTTAAAATTTCCATTTTACTCCTAATTCCTACTACAAATATTGAAGCTTGTTTTTATCCCTAGATAAAGTGCATCTCAGGAAATCCCAAACTTTAACATGTTTTCTAGAATACGCGTAACTAAATGCATACTTTACGCATCCATATTCTCCAATTAATATAATATTGTTATTTTTCAATAAATCCAGTGAAGCTATTCATTTCATCTAAATGAATAGCTTCACTCGAGTTTTAGTTTAATGCCTTTAGGTACACTGCATCAAAAACTATAAGACCGTTTTCCATCGTTGGATTTGATTCGTTTGATTTGATCGTTGGATTTAGTTTAATGCCTTTAGGTACACTGCATCAAAAACTATAAGACCGTTTTCCATCGTTGGATTTGATTCAGTACAAATTCTTTAAAATTTTATTGATATCCTATGTTTAAATATTATCATTATTATCTTCCTGCCCTTATCCCACTCTAAGTGGGGTCGGCAAAATATGTTATAAATATGTTATTACATGATTTGGCTACGTATTTTACGACCGGCCGCCTGTGTGACATCAACTTACCTTAGTCGTACTTTACTACACCTCGGCAAGAAAGAGGGCGGTCTATTCTACTCAACCTGATACTACACGGTGGGCCAACTTACCCTAGTCGCCTTTTACAACACCGCGACACCACACGGCGTAATTAATTAAAATTATTTCAGTAAATTTTGTTACAATTTCATTAGTAGGCTATTATGAAGGGGTAAAAAATCAGTCAAGTAAAATCGTGCTAATTTGATTGTGTGATTGATTACATAACATCATGACCCCTACACCCTAGCCGAGACAACAATATTTGATATCAGATCACGTTTTCAAGTAGCACATATAACATGATTGAGCTATTCACATCTAATAAAAATATGTGCATATGCTTTGGTTAAAAAGTTATTATATTGTTTCTTTGCAGCCTTCGCCTACGACAGCGACGAACAGGATGATTATCAAAACTACGAATCGTATGAAGATAACGGGGACTTAACGGATGTTAATAGCTATGAATTCAAAGACTTAGATGAATTTGATCTAGTTGAAAATATAACTAAAATGAGTAAGTCAGATACCAATTTTGATATTGGAGATTATCAGGTTGAAGACAATAGGTCACAACTAAATGAAGATATTCCTGACGATATAATTGATGATTTACATTTACGCACTGAAAGTAGCGCAGAAGTAAAAAAAGAACGAGCTGACTTACCATCTACCGAAGTCAATAATTTAGCAATTGATGTTGGTAACTTCGAAAATGATGACAATTATATATTGCCTAAAAGTGTTACGAATAAATACTTGTATAAAGAACACTCAGAGACACCAGAACAAACAAGTGTAACTGTAGAACAAAAAAATTTAGAATTTGAAAAAAAAATATTCGAAGACACAAAATCTATTTTAAATGAAGACAATAATTATCCATTTGCTCAATCTATTGAATTAGAGAACGAAAATGTATCTGATGATCTTAATGAACTTATTGAAGAAACAAGAAGACTTTTGGATGCGACCCAGGATGCAATTGTTGATGACAAATATCATGATAGTGGTGATACTAAAAATAGGTCACAAATACAATATGATGAAAATTTGACTAAAGAAACGACGAAAGAAGACACAACATCCCAAGCTATTGAAGATCTTATTGCTGATTTAGATAGATTTAAGGAAACTTGGAGTAAATTAAACGATGAATGGAATTTGGAATCGTCTGATAGTAGTGATGAGATTGAAAACAAAAGTGACGATAAGATTTCTGACTCACTAATTTATCCTAATAAACTTTTAGACAAAGAAATAAATAAGTCCAAGCCAATTTTGTATCTCAATGACGCTTTACCAGCTAGTGAATCTGGAAATGCAGATGCAGATTCTAAAACTGAAAGTGTTTTACTTTCTACTGAATTTACAATGACTAAAGAGGAACCACTTGCAAATCAAAACGTTGAATCAAGCATAAGTAGTACTATTGAGCCTGAAATAAGCAATCAGTTTAAAACAACTTCTAACAAACTTGTAACTTCAAGAACTGACTTCAAAGAATATACAAATACTAAAGATCTCACACCAATTACCGAAGATTTTTCTAGTGTGAATGTAGACGGACTTATGAAAAATTTCAGATCTCTGTATGAAATATCACAAATTACAGAAAATGATATGAGAAGTGCTAAAAATATATGGCTAACAACGCAGATCCCTACTGAAGTGACATCGCCTGAATATCCAAATCCATATCCAACTGATACCATCACAGATTGGATGTTCACTGCAGCTGGAATGGGAATTGAATTGAATATCACCGATTTTGATGTAAATGGTTCAGCAGGGGATTACGTTCTCGTTAAACCAGGTAATTAAGCATCAGTTAATTTAATGTTACAATTATTTAAATAGTAATTTTAACTCCTTACTATACAGATGTCCAAAAATTTAAGGAAATCAATCATGAGAATATTTTCTTGTTCAAGAAAAACAAGCGAAAATCTATAACATTAAAAAGAAAAGAAACTTAAAAATAATAATAATAATAAAAGTTGGGTAGGTGGAACTCGATCCTAGGTGTTTTCAATATATGTATATATTCAAGTCAAATTTAAATATTTATATATAAACCTTAAAGATTTGAAACACTTGACAATTTTGAAACACTCTGAAAAATTACACCCACACAATTACAAAGATCACAATGTTGGAAATATTTCTGATTTTTTTGTTTCGACAACTTAAGTAGTAACCTCTCCACCACAATTAATGAAAATCCTAAAATATCGGTAGTTTTTGCGCAAAAGTTAATTATAATATTTTTTTTAATTTTTAAGGTTTTTACTCTCTGACTACACTTTCAAGTTTTTTTCAAAAATGTATAATTATGTAATAGGAAATAAGCAAAAAAAAGACGCGTACCATTTCTAAGAGTGAACGTTATTTTTCAGTTTGTCGATGAAAGATGAAAAAAAAATCATTTTTACCAAAATCCAAAGTCCAAAATTTATTTTTATTTCCAATATATAGCTAGTAGAAGATACAGTATAAGAAGTAAGCAATATGGTCGCCTTGGCATGTCCTGTAACTTTATCTTGTAAGAACAAAATGACTTAACTTGAATAAACTTAGGTAAAATACCTAATAAAATACATGAAAAAAAATATTTTACAAGTTCAAAATTAATTAATTTTATTGTTTGTTTGCAAAACTAAATTTATAAATGAAGAAAATTTCGCAGGTGGCATAGATGATTCCGGTTCTTCCGGCCTTTTATTTTCATATCACTTGGACACCGAAAGAAGATTTCGATTCTTAAGCGTAGACAAAATGTTCGTTCGTTTCCACGCTAAACCCGGTGAGCGATCCTCACGTGGTTTTCGTTTCAGCATTCGGGCAGTCGGTGAGTAAAGCAGTTTATTTCAAAATGCTGTGAATATAGTCTTTTCAAATATAATAACTTCCATGTAAGAAATTGAATTATTTAGAGTAATTGACTGAATCACGTGGAATTAATGTTTCAGATATTATGTTTTTGTTTATTTTAGATATTCTTTGACTATATACAGAAAAAGCTTATAGTTGTTGAACTAACGTACTGAAATGTATTTCTAGTTCCATTACGTGAATTGCCCATACCGGAACCGGAACCGGAACGAGTCATACCTACACCAACCTATACGATAACTCTAAACTTGGGAGGAGTGTCTTTGGAGGGTTTCCTTAAAATCGAAGAACAGTTTCGTCAAATAGTCGCAGAAATGGCAGCTATGTATATCAATGATACTGGTATTGATCCTGGCCTAAACAACACGTGAGTTCAATTGATATGTTATTGATTTAGCTTTTACTTAACGAGATTCGTCCATAGGTTTTAGATACTTTATGTTGTCTATGCAATAGGAAATATTTTGAATTGTACATACTAAATGTTCTTTGTTGATAAACTTTTTAAGAATTCGGTACGAATTTTTCAGAATTGGTATACTTTCCAGTATAACGTGGCAAGAAGTAGGTTAATGTGTTATTTAAATACCCTAGTTACAAGACGGCTGTAAGATCCTTAAAATACAAGACGACTATAGAAACATAGAACTAAATAATATTTATATTTTCTGCTTAATTTACAGCCTACATTTAACCTATCTTATAAGTTTCATTGTCATTAAATGTGGTTCTGAATTTACTATAAGATTTACGAAGAAGATCCACAGCATTATTAATTTAAAAGTAAATTTATATATTGATTGGTAAAAGATCGCATGGATCCGCAATTTAGCGGATAGGCTAAAATTTCTATTATAAAAAAGTTAAAATTTAAGTCCAAATTCTCGTAGTCGGAAATTTAAAAATATGCGATACATGACATACAAAAATGTGTATGTTCATTATGTTGTTAGTATTAAAGGATTCAATATATTTAACGCCTTTATCTCTACTTTAAGTAAAATTTTATGCTATCAGTTACTCGTCGTTTTTATTTTATTGATTGTTATCTCGCTTGGTCTACTTTTGCCGAATTGAAAATAACAAATGGTATTTATTTTTTACTCTTTATCTTAACATTGGGGCTTTAATATGTTTATCAATTGAAAGTATTGGTTGAACAAGCATCTTATAATATTATATTACCATTTTGGTTTTTTTAATTACCATTTATCGCATTTGGGAATTTTCCACTTGTTTTTACTTTCATATATAAAATTTCCAATATCAGTTTTGTCTTAACAATGTGTTAATGTAGTAAATTTAATATAAATCAATATGGCCGCTTACAGCATGTAATTTAAATGAACATTTTAGAAGATATTACAGATTTAAAATGCATAGCGGCATAGCGGTTTTGTTTTACTCCAAATTTAACGCGTGCGGGCCACGGGCAGTACTGAATAAATCAAACTACTGGATCGATTTTAATCATTTTTTTCACTGAGTGACATATTTTATACCCATCGAAGCCGGCGCCGGATAAAATTCTACAATAGCCACACTATTCAAAATAAAGCGCAGAGTTAATTTTGGTTCACATAAGCAGTGTCCCACTTTCGCACAATTTGTTTACGTCAGTTTGACCTACTAAACAAGTTATTTATGGACTGGAAGAAAAACAATATTAAATAAGTCACTTTCATGTGAACAATCCTTTCATTTAGTAAAAGTTCTGACTGATTTGGTCAACAAGTATTAACAGTAAATTCTTGGAACATGAGTTCAAAATAGTTCAAAATACTCAGAGAGCGCCTGCGCGAGTTACGGACTTGCGCGATGCAAACGTCATATCTATTTTAGTACCAAGCAAGTAACAAGCTTTCGTGCGGCACAAGCTTACAGTGCCACGCTTTTAATTTAAAAACACACTCGTAGTAAATAAATCAAATTGCTTTAAGTACGTGTAAATAATATTAAATTTAAATATTCTGTTAACAAAAATTAAAATCATGCGTGTATTTATCAACAATTGTACCTAAATCGAATAAGCATAAGTGTTAAAATGCAGCAATGCGCCAAGACATCGATGTCAGTATTCCCTGATGCCAAAATGTAAAAAAGCTAGTGTCAAATATTTAAAATGGAGCCCCTAATAGATAGAAATAACTTTGCTATAAGTGCTATGGTCACGGTGGCGATGCAGATACTATTTTTCATGATCGCCTCGCTGTCACAGAGCGATAAAGTTACAGACTTCACTGGTGGTGCCAATTTTATCATAATTGCATTATTAACTTTCTTTCTCGGCCAAGGAGGAAGCACATTAAAAAGCTATGATAGCAGACAATTAATGGTTACAGCATTTGTGTGTGTTTGGGGCGTGCGGCTATCGGCATATCTAATCTACAGAATATATCATATTGGAAGAGATAAACAATTTGAGGATCGTAAGAGTAACACTTTGAGATTTGCTGTGTTCTACACATTTCAAGCGGTATGGGTGTATGTTGTCAGTTTGCCAGTCATAATTATTAATTCACCGCATCATTCATATCCAAAGGCTCCTAAAACCATGACGTCATTAGATTCAGCTGGTGCGGGAATATTTGTAATTGGTTTGTTAATTGAAACTTATGCAGATCTGCAGAAATTTGCATTTCGTCAAGAGCCAGCCAATCAAGGAAAATGGTGCAATGATGGCCTTTGGGGGTTATCTCGGCACCCAAATTATTTTGGTGAAGTCGTGCTGTGGTGGGGTATTCTTATTATATCTTTAAATGTTATCGAGGGTATCGAGTATATTGCAGTGCTATCGCCTTTATTCACAATGGCTATCATATTATTCTTATCTGGAATACCATTACTCGAACGTTCGGCGGATGAAAAGTATAGTGATAATCCAGATTATTTATATTACAAGGCTTCCACGTCACCTTTTATACCGATACCGCCAGCTATTTATTTTGAAGTCCCAGGATTTCTTAAATGCATGTTGTGTTGTGAGTTTCCAATGTATGATTCTACAAATGAAGACTTTACTGCTCCAACCATTGTTACTGAGACCACTAGTATATCAATGGTGCAGTCTCAAACATAGCTAACAAACGCCGCTCGCAATGGCGCTGCGGCAGTCGAATCAAGCAACCCCAAAAACCAAAATAATCAAAACATATGATACAGGGCCGAGGAAAAGCCTCAAAAGAAATTGCCAAATTCGTTGCCACTAAAACACAATAATACTTTAGATATGAATCGTTATAATATTTATATGGAGAATTTAAATCGTAGTAAAAAAGTTGCGTTAGGAATAATAGATGATACAAAAGATATTATTGAAGGAATATCGATAGAGACTCCTATTAAAAATATTAGGCTAAAATCACCAAATGCTGATATGGAATTTAATGCACCCAGTACAAGCATGCAAGACAGCAAGAGGCCTGTAGAATATGTAAAGTACGGTAAAATTACTTTTAATACTACTGCTATATTACATCATTATCCACAAATGCAGAATAAATCATTTTCCAATGAATCGATAGCAAAGCAGTCAACAACTACAGTAATAACAGATTTAAGTGTAGCAGAAGATATAAAACCTGATAATAATAATGATATTAAATCAAATATTCAAAATAGAATAGTTGTTAATCATACAAAACTTAACGATAATAATAACGAAAATATTCATACAATGAAAACTAGTGGTATTAAAACTAAAAAATTAGAAATTTTAAGAACACCTGTGAGATTTACAGAAGAAAAGCTTGTATGAGAATTAGCCACGCATTTTTCATTGCAAATGAAAATGTGGAAATATTGGCGGACTATACCCTTTAGAGTGAAATCAAACATATCGAAAATTAAAATGTTGTAAATAAAATATGAAAAGACTGCAATGGATTATATTTATAAAAACGTAACTTGTGAGTTCTGAGAGTTTTTATATCACAATAAGATTTCGTTTAATTTCTTAGTTAGAGGAAACAAACTATTGACATATAATAATAATTTGTACAAATTAGATAAAATAGTCGAATCCGTCTCAACTAGAATAGTTTTTATTATGAATTGTTATTTAATAAGGTATCTTTAAACATGGAGTTTTATATAAAACAAAAAAAGCTGCATAAAAACTTGGTAAGTATTATTTAAAGTTATTTTTACTAACTTGTTATATTCTGTAAATAAAAGTATGTGCTCTCTAATTAAAAATTATTTTTATTCAACACAATCAAAAAGATTTCTAAACTTTATCCTTACGTTATAAACCATTTAAAAGCATTAATTTTAAAATTCTTTCTGTAACAATATTATACGTTATTTAAAAAATAATTAATTATGCAGAACCGTGCACAAACGTGTCTTTATTCGTTCTCTTAAATAGCCTTCGTCAAACACTAAAGTTAAAGATAACTGTATCGACTACATAGTATAGCATGAAATATCTATTTTACAAGACAATAATTGAATTTGGTTTGAATTGAAGTACGGGTTTATATTTGACAAGGTCTGCAAGGTAATGCAAATGCGTGTTTAATGTTAGCCTGGTGGTGTTAACCTGGGTGGTCGCGCCTTGCTCGCTAATTTTTTTTAATAAAAAAAAAATTTGAAACATAAAAAGGGTTTTGTCTGGGATCGATCCTAGTATTCTGAATTTGAGATAAATTGTAGTATCGGCACGCGGCGTATGCTTTAACATTAATTACATAAGCAAAGCGTATAGGCGTTATGTAAAGAACGGAACATTTACATTTTTGAATAGTGTATAATGTTATGGTATTATATTGTATAATATGGTATTATACCATATTTATAACAAATGGGGTCAAAATTTAATTCAACAATTTAAACCTTTCGTCGATGTAAGTTAAAAAAAACGAAGCGCTGTCTTTATATTGAGTATTTTAAGTGCATAAAGTTGTTTAGTACTAAAAAAACTCACTAAATAGATTGTGAGAAAATCGATCACATACTCGTACAGACAGACAACTTTTAGAGACTTCTTTTATAATAAGTATAGATTATCAATTTTGTGATGGTAAATCCGATATTGGTTTTGTTTTGATTTTGTGACTTAAAAGTAGATTCTACAAACAAAAATTGCACTATTGATTATCATTTTTGTAATTTTAACGAATAATACGTAATTCCAAATTTCAAGTAGGTAATGTTTGATTCTGACGTTTCCTTGAAACACAGCTGATACAGCTGGTTATGTAAATGTTTGTTCTAAGAAAGCACGACTTATTAACATACTTACATACATACTTTATTACTTTATTTGCTTTCGTGAAAGAATGTGCAACATGAATGCAAACTAAAATATACTTTATTAGTATTGAAAAAACTCTTTTGGAACTTCAGAAAGTAGCATACTAAGAATACAAATATTAACAATTTATAATTAGGTACCATTTAAAAGTGCCTTCATTTTAAATACATAGACAATGTTCATCACTGTTAGATAGGATTATCATTCATCATTCTCCTGCCATTATCCCACTGTAAATGGGGTCGGGACAACATGTTATGAACATGCTGTCACATGATTTGGCTAGGTATTTTACGACCGGCCGCCTCCTGTCAGCTTACCTTAGTTGCTTTTTTACGACACCTCGATAAGAAATGAGGATACCACACAGCTAAATACACAATGCTCAAATATATTATCAACGAAAATATACAAGTTATATCTACATATCTTAAATTATTTACATACTAGTACAAGTCATACACAAGTGGAATAGTCCCAAGAATGCTGGCAGCGTTTCAATTATACTCAAATTATAGTAATACATACATTTTATTTAAATACTTTAATTTTATAGAATGTAGCACCAACTAGTTAATAAGACGCAATGCAGTTTACAGCATAGGGTATCCGTTTAACTCAAGCTATTTTAAAACCAGAGGTAATTGCCCTAATCAATGAGCGGTGATATTCGCGTGCCATGTGACGGGTATTTGAGTTGATGCAGCTTCCGGGCTTATGTAATATCTCTATAATAATATTAATACATTTGTGTTCTAATTTGAACTGTAGTACTTATACATCCTACAGCCTCATGGCTGTAGTATGTAACTCTTTCTTAATATTGTTATCAGTATTAAGAAACAGTAGCATTCGTTCTTGTCTGTTTTCTTTTTTATCATTGTCATCATCGTTTGACTTTTGTTTATTATACTAATTTTTAATCCAAATAATCTTTATTCAAATAACCTCTTTCATTATTTCAAGCACTATTGAATCGTCAAGGATCAATATGAGAAATTAAGCTACAACTGGTTGCTCTTAACGAGGCAGAAACTCGGCGGTCAATCTTTTCAACATTTTCAACATTTTAAATTTTACATTATTAAACCGTAGTCTTGTGTATTATGGATCTTCGCAAAGTAACGCCTACTTCTGTAAATTATTTGAATTCATCGTTGAAATAGGGATCAATCGTGATGGACTATGTGACATCGAAGTGGTCATATTCCGATGATTCATTTATATTATTTATTCATTCATTTAGCCATCTTTAATTAATATAGCATTTAGTTTCTATTTTTAATGTATCGTGTATCTTTTGAACACGTTTTTAATGTATATATTGTTGATGGCCTAATAAAGTAAAAATATTTCTATTGTGTTTAAATTGCAAATATAGATTTATAGAAAATAAATGAAGTTCAGTTGCAATCTCGAAATGAATGTGCTACGTGTGCTTTTGTAAAACAGCAGATTGGAAGTGAGCCAAGATGACTATCAAATTTTGTTTGAAATTTAGACATAGAGATATTTTACGGCTCTGGAAACGATAAATTCAGCAGGAAAATCCGCATTGAACTAAAACTGAATGATTGTAGAAATTTACTACAGTATTTTCAGAATAAAAGTAGTTGTACATATAATTAATCTGTATGTACTTTTGTTACTCTGTTGCAGTGTTGTATCTTCATTATTTTCTACAGTTCTTGTTAATATGGACATTTCTGCTGATATAAAATCTTCGTAAAATTACTTACTAAGGTTTTCAACCATTTCCAATACCAATAATTGAGCGAGTGTAGATGTTGCAGTATTTGTATACATTTAAAGCTTTCCCATATATGCACATGTAGTAACTCCCGACTTAAATTAAGATGCAAGTTTATACATTACGAGCCCTACATCCAAAGTGAGAATCCTTTTAAAATTCCAATGAAATCCTTGTATTCAATTTCAGTTTAGAAGTAACGCAGATAACAAGCCGGGCGCTTTGCTTTCACAACTGGCCAAAATTTCAGCATTGTGCTGAGGTCCGATTCGGAGTGCCGCTAATCTTCGGTGATGGAATAGTAAGGGAACCTAGACTAAATGTAGAAGATTTGACCAATATGTGGAATACATATTCACAAGTTGACAGAATCGCTGAACAGTTGACAGAGTTGGGAATTACGGTAATTTATGTTTCTAATTTTATAGGTATTGCTCATCAATAGCACGATAAATCTTTACAATACCATGATTCATTCGGTGTAAATGCAGCCCGGACTGATGTTTTTTCTTCAAAATCTTTAATAATAGAACTTTCTGATCAAGTTTTCTTGAGGTGGATATCGATTAATATTAGGTCCTGTAATTTGTAATTTGTCAGTAGTTAAGTCTACCTACTTGAAATCTTACAACTGTACGTTTTTACAATAGCTTTCAGTTTAGTTATTTTGTGTTTAAATCTTTATTATAGTTAAGTTATCATAATTAGTATGCGTAATATTCATGCCACTACTAAATGTAGTGCTATTGTTTAATGTATATCTACTGTTTGTTGATTTGAGTCCAATGATAAGCTATCGATGTAAAATTTTATTACTTTACTAGTAAATATCTTTATATGATTAATCTGATTATTAATTATACGCTTCACGATTATTAACTAAACACTCTAACTCATCTTTATTATTCATCTCAATTATAATGTGTATTTATTCGAAAGTAAGTAGTACTTGATATTATAATACAATATACAACAATGTTCTCTTCATCCTAGTTAAAACAATGCTTGTATTCTAGCGAAGTAGGTGAAATTGTGATGCGACGGAAAATAGATCGCGAGCCCGCTTTTCATAGTTTAGATTTTGCGGCTTTTGTTTTGTTGTTTGTCTTACATAACTTTGAAAATAAAATATGTTCAGTGTTATATAATGTGAACGTGTCAATGTAAAGTATAGAATAACTTTGAAACAAACTAATTTCACGTGATAAGCACGGTCGACCTTTTAGCAAACTGTAAACTTTCTAATCATAAATAAAGGCATCATATCATAAATTAAGTAAGTAAAGGAGTAAGCCAAAATGAATAAACATTAAAAAATTACAATGAAATCAAATGACAATCAAAGAAGCGAAGTATTAAATACTAGCGGCCTGCCCATGCTTCGCACGGGTATTAAATATATATCCCATGTCAGTCAGTATAAAAAAAATGATTAAAATCGATCCAGTAGTTTTGATTTATTCATTACTGCCCGTGGCCCGCAAGCGTTAAATTTGGAGAAAAACAATTTCCTCTCCCTATACCAAGACGATTTCCTGCTATCTTTGGAATATCTAAACTCATATAGTACATTTTTACTTATTTACTTTTACATTTTACCTATGTATTTTATTTTTACAATTAATTACAGAATGTCTTTAAACAAACTCTAAAAGATTCGAAGTGCTATAGGGTGAAGCGCGGCGTCATCACGACATTTTAAATCTGTAATATCTCCGAAAATGTTCACTTAAATTGCATGCTGTAAACGGCCATATTGATCTATATTAAATCAACAATTTATTTAAGGTACTCAATTGGATAAGTATTAATGCTGTATTGTATAAAAATTGCTTTGAACATAAGGCATCATTTTTCGTAAAAAGTAAATGAAAAAAACTGCTATTGTGGGTTATCCATAAGAGTTAGATATATACCATCGCGGACTTTTCTGTAGACCTTTTTAAGGTGTACAAATACTTAGTACATCATTTTGATAAATCTCGTAGGGTTTAGCCTGCGTTTGCAATGTAAGCGGACAAAAATGTAATTATTTACAGAAACCTCAAAAATTACAGTATTTCTCTACTCCGTATTGAATGTTATTATACGTACAAACCTTCCTTTTGAATCACTCTATCTATTAAAAAAAACCGCATCAAAATCGGTTGCGTAGTTTTAAAGTTTTATGCGTACATACGGAAATATGGACTTTGTTTTATAATATGTAGTGATGACAAATTCAGAGTTTAATAAAGTGGATGGTTCTTGAGAAATGTGCATTATAATCGTGATATAAATATAGCGTTACGGTTAATGATGAATATATTATTCTATTTTACAGATAATGCCATTTTAGTTATATCTTCTGCAACCAATGGACATCCACTGCCAGACATAGTTCTCTTTATGAAATCTCCGCACCTTACGACTTGCGTCGCTTAGATCCAGCGGCTCCCCGTGACCTTTTTGAGGTCTTCAAGCCATCTCAAAGTTGGTCTACTAACGTTACGTTTTCCGGTGTGGGGATTCTAACACCTTAAGATCCCAACGCACATAGGTTCTCCTCACTATGTGCCCCGCCCATCGCCACTTTAGCTTCGCGACACACTGAGATGTCGGTGACTTTGGTTCTACGAATCTCTTCATTTCTGTGGACTGTGTCATGTGACTCTTGTAAGACCCATAGTCAGAGGCAACGTTTCGGATCCGTATGTCACTTTTAACAGCACGCAATGTTCGAAGACTTCAGTCTTTATGCACTGAGGTATTTTGTACGAAAAGATTCGGTAATATGCGTTATTCCCTTTTTCAGGAGTTCCAAGTGCCAAACGACAGAGGCATTATGATAGTTTGGCTTTGCATAGCTGGAGGTGTCGTTATAGCCATGGCTATGCTCGCCTTCGCACTTTGGCGTTTCAGCTGTTTCGAGGATTATTCAAGGTAACTCCGAATATACATATAGTTACTATTTATTAGATATAAGGTTTTAGTTCTGTATAAGTAAGATATATTGGTATGTTCGTAAAGTATTCCTTCTTCCCTTCCTTTTATTACGTCATTGCTGGGCATAAGCCTCCCCTCTTCGTTTTCTTTGAAGTGTATGGTTGGAGCTAAGATAACAACATTGCTCCTATGTGGATTGGTAGGTTACGCATCTCCTGAATTCTCTAGAGATATGCAGTATTCCTTCACCGAAAAGCGTGTGATAAAATGCAATTAGACACATGAGTTTAAGAGAAAAACTCATTGGTGTCTGCCATTGATTCTAACCCGTAACTCTCTCGAGTGAGCCCCACGATCTCATCGCTGGGGTATCACTGCTATCATATCTACTTTATTCGTACGCATTTTTCGAAGTCGATTTCTACTCTCTTACATAGATCGCTTTTGAGAGATCCAGCGCCACAGTGCTTTTAGGATCAGTGCTAATGACGGCGTAACTACAAAAGGAACCAATTTAAATATAGCTTAAATCAACCTTATTTTTTTCGAAGTGTGGTTACGTAGAGCTACTGCAAAATTTCTCGTGCCGAACATAAAAACCGGCCAGAAGATCTGAGGTTATTTATCACAATATAATTCTTATAATTTATAAGTTACATAAGTTTCTTATAAACAACTAAATATATTAAGATATGAATCGTAGAAATAATTTTTCTTTATAACACTTTCTTTATCAGCGTTTACTTAGTATTTATTGACGTTATGAAAAACCCAATTCGTATCATTTATTTTATAGCCAGTGTGATATATTTGCATAACATTCATTATTAAACAAATATTATAAACATATTAATACTCATTCGAATAAAGATAGAGTATTATTCCGTGAAATAGTTTTCTTTCTCTATCTTAATAGTTTCTATTCTACTCAGCTGGATACCATACAGCGAGTCAAGTTACCTTAGTCACTTTTTACGACACCTCGGTAACATATGACGGTGCTCTAACTACTCAGTCCAATGTTGTGCCGACCGCACTTACTGGCAGGAGAATGATGACTATTATTATACCCTCTTTCTTACTGAGGTGTCGCAAAGGGCGACTAAGGTAAGTTGAGGTCAGGCAGGCAGCCGGTCGTAAAATACCTAACCAAATCAATAACATGTTGTGCCGATCCCACTTAGAGTAGGATAACGGACGGAGAATGAATGACGAAAAATATGTTTAAAAAAAATTAAAACCTTTTTCTAGAATGCCAACATTCAACGATACGGACAGCGTAAAAGAGAAACGTAACTTGGATTTGTATCCCACGCCTCACCAGACGCTTCCACCACTTTACACTGAGACCGACTACGAGTGGGCGGACGCGAAATACGACGATTGTACTAAAGGTAAATAAACATATATCCCCTCATTTACTGATTACAAAAAGTTACAATTAATGTATTCATATGTATTCATAGTTAATGTATAGAAACCGGCTATACCCACGTATTATTCTATCGGGTTAGTCATGAATAAGTAAGTGCGCTAGATGGGTTCGAAACTAGTCGGGCAAACCCGATAGAATGAGACGTGAGTATAGCCGATTTCTATACATTAACTACAATTACTCTTTAATGTAAATTTATAAATATGGTACATATTTTTAAATGTTGTTTATAAAACACATAAGTTATAGTCATACACTTTAGTCTGACCAATATCAGTTCGTAAACATTCTACAAAAATCAAACATTTCTATGCTAAGGTTTAAATATTTACCTTAAATCAAAATATATTTATTGGGTTGATCTTTTCCAGTATTGAGGCCATCGTTCGATATTTTTGTTTCTTGTAGAGCTAACGATTTAAAATAATCATTTCATTTTATTTAATTTGAAGTCTTATTAACATTACTGTAAACGAGTTAAGTAACTAAATAACAATTTTTGAAAAGAATTGTACTAATTAAATCTCATTTAACAATTTTCAGTGGATGTAGGAGGCTACTCCAATAAAAGTTACATGCCGGAAAATCCTTACGATCTTGATTCCGACGAGGACATAGTGCCAGCAAGTGCTAGGTTTGTATTTACATCATTTTTCTCTAACTAAATTTCATGTTACCCTTCTATAGCATCTTCTATCACATTATCATCAAAACTTCTGAGTCCAATATTGTATTATATCATCATATTTTTTATATCGACTGACTTTGGCGAAAAAAACATGAAGGAGTAATAGTTTTCCAACTGCAATACAATCTGTTAAGTAGTTGTTTTTTACAGTATTCAATCATTTTTCATTGAAATCGGAATTAGAACATTTTAAACAATTTTTTATTTTTTGGTTAATTTCTTGATTTATAATTTGATTGCTGTATATTTTAATTTTTTAAGCCGATATGTAATTGCGATTTATCATTTTTACTTTTAATTTAATCCTGATAGTGCTCAATGTTTTAAATATACTTTAGTAAAGTATTTTATATATTCATTCTGTTCATTGGTTCATGTCTATGTTCATCATCATCATAACTATTATCATTATCATCATTTTAAACAATATTAAGATCATTCTTCTTCACTCGCTGAGTCGATATTACTAGTGCTCAGTGACATCACTTAATCCACTTCATCTCCATTTCCAGGTACACAACTGACGTGTAGCCGTTTCTAATACTCTTATTAACTCTTTGGTATGCATCTCTTGCTATTAACTATTAGTATATATTTTTTCTTTATATATTCTGCGTGTTATACTAACTTTGCTAAATCATATTTACATAGATTTTTAATACTTTTCTAATCTAAAATGCCTTTTCTATCTAAGTATAATTTTTAAAATTTGAATACCTAAGTATATATTTTTGTTAATTTTTCTCATAGTTATTATACTAGAGTATCCAGCCTAAAATGTGTCGGCAATAAAGAGAAAGCAAACGAGTCTTATTTACTGTCTCACTTTTTTATGTGTGGTTAGACAAAGATAAGTAATTGACTTTCATCTACCGTTTATTATTATTATTTGTTGCGATACTAACTTACAGGGCTGCTCTCTAGTATAATTACTCTATGATTATTCTAGGAACTTAGATGGTAAGTTTAACCTTTTTCAAAAATGGAACTTATTTGAAATGAACATTTCAAATTTATGTTTACAGGAATACCAGCTTCAGTCCGCGCGACATATACAGCGTCTAATATTTTTATTGTAGATTATTTCTGTAGATTGTATATTGAGACTAGAATATGATATTATTGTGACTAATATTTTAAGTGTAAGTGTTTTTTCTCCAATTATATTATACATAACGACTGTCGATAGTTGGACTTAGCCTCCAAAAATAGATAGAAATAATAAACAGCTGAGTATTTATTCATTTAATGGGATCGATAAATCGTCCTAATAATGTCGTAAAAGACTTCGCAATAAAAGACAGGAATATGTATTTATACAATTTTAAATATATATTTAAATAGCCAAATATTTACCTATTTAAAGAGCAAGATTTGTCATTCTTTTTTGTTTTATTTTTGTATCAGTTTAAAATATGACTTTATTTAATACACGAAATATGACGTCGAATTCCATAATAAGTCTTCGTAAATTTGATATTAGTAATTAATAGGAACAAATAACCAAAAATACAGCATTTTTTATTGATTATATTGTCTTTACTTATCTATTAGTATATGTTAGCATAGTCGTAATATCCTTAGCTAAAGATTTTTATAATTTTAAAAAGTTATTTTATACCTGCATTATATATTTTTTCTTTATTGGCTTATAAATTTTACTTGTCGTCGATTATTAAAAAATAACTAAAATTGGTACAAAATTTTTTGTGATAATTTATTCCACGAATAAATTTATACCTAAGTTCCAAAATTATACTCCATTTTAATACGTTTGAGAAACTCACTTTATTATAAGATCTCTTAAAATGATATACTACTACGTACAGTACAATGTTACTTATTGTTGTGATTTTAAATAAATATCAAATTTTAACCTATGTTATAATTTTTTTAATTACTATTATTTTAATAAACTATTTTTAATAATATTTTTTTCTTTTTTATTTCAACCTCATTTATACATATTATGTAATGGAGAAATATTTTCCACTTTTAAGAAAATTTACTTTGGATTATAAAATATTATTTGTTTACTTTCTTTACTTGTGCTTATTAAATAATATGATAATATTTAAAATGTTTTATCGTAAAAGTTATTAATTTATTAGACAACTAGCGGCCTGCCCCTGCTTCGCATGGGTATAAAATATATATCCCATGTCAGTCAGTGTAAAAAAAATGATTAAAATTGATCCAGTTGTTTTGATTTATTCATTACTGCCCGTGGCCGTAGCGTTAAATTTGGAGAAAAACACCTTCCTTTCCCTATACCAAGAAGATTTCCTGCTATCTTTGGAATATCTAAATTCATATAGTACATTATTACTTATTTACTTTTATATATTACTTTTGTATTTTATTTTTACAATTAATTACATTCAAACCGGCGACCCTGCGTTCCAATTGCCACTAATGCAGTACATACCAGAGTAGATGCAGTACATGATTGGATAAGGATTAATGCTGTAGTGTATAAAAATTGCTTCAAAAATAAGGCATTATTTTTCGTAAAAAGTAAATGACAAAAAATGCTTTAGTGGGTTATCCATAAGCGATAGACATATACCATCGCGGACTTTTCTGTAGACCTTTTTAAGGTGTACAAATACTTAGTACATCATTTTGATAAATCTCGTAGGGTTTAGCCTGCGTTTGCAATGTAAGCGGAAAAAAATGTAATTATTTACAGAAACCTTAAAAATTACATTATTTCTCTACTTCGTATTGAATGTTATTATACGTACAAACCTTCCTCTGGAATCACTCTATCTATTAAAAAAAACCGCATCAAAATCGGTTGCGTAGTTTTAAAGTTTTATGCGTACATACGGAAATATGGACTTTGTTTTATAATATGTAGTGATGATTCATGACGAAATAAGGTTGTGAAAAACTTAACTTAAAATAATCTTTGTCATTTGTCAGTAAATAACTTTCATTGGGATAAAAACAAATATCAAGTAAACACCAACATGATTAATTAATATTTTAAAGGTATATTTCGTTTTAGATCAATAGTATAAATATAGTCAGTTTTTCGATATAAATTAATAGTTATGATTTATTTCGGAACAATCCGAAAGGTCAACTACATGTCAAAATTCGTCTGAGAATTTGTACATATGTACAATGTAATGTAGTTACGTTATTTGTAATTAGTTATAATAAAAGTATCTGTAGTTAGAAAACGTTTATTACAAATTCATATATAATTCATTCATAATTAAATTTAATTATATTGTTTCACGTATTTAAATATACTTAGTTTTATTTGACAAATTATTTTTGTCAAATAAATTAATTAATTATAAATCATTTTTTAATTAATTATATTTAAGCCAATAATTTGTTTTCAAGTACCATCAGATTCATAAAATAATTTCTAGCTATAATTAGAAGTACGATTCTGCGCTTTAGAAAACAAAAAGAAGGAAGCAATACCTCATGACATATTAATAGAAAAATATATTAAATTTGTAAACTTGGTATTTTACAGGTAACCAAGTACCTAAAAATGGAATAATAAATATACCATGCTTTCGGCATAGATTTTTATGTAAATAATGTCAATGGTAAATCTTCTTAATACAATTTTTTAATATATTTTATTTCATACTTTTTAATTGGCCAAAACTTATATAAATTACCTCACAGCAAATTGAATTTCTTGCTAAGAATGTTCTTCGCATGTTTCATATAGTATAATAAAAATGGAATAATAAAATAAATAAAAATAACAAAAAATAACCCGCGAAAGATAAAAGTAAAATGTAAGACAATAGATTTATAGACACCAAAAAAATCAAATAGTTCCAAATATAGCTTTACTCGTACGTATTACGTATAAATTTAAGCTTTATGACGAATAGCTTCTTAAAAAACATATATAAGGTAAGGACACTAGTAATTGATCTTGTACTAGTAGTTGACCATTTTGTATGAAATTTTGAATAATACCAAAGCATTTTGTTTGTTATAGCTAATAAAAAATATTAATTAAGAATATTAAATTTTACATATTAAATAATGGGCTATAGTTCTAAGCTTTCGAGCAGTTGTAAATAAATGGCAACAGGTAATTACAAAATTATTTTTGTTAGCTACAACAAACAAAACGCTTATTATTTAAAATTTCATACAAAATGGTCAACTAGCGGCGAGCGCCCGTGACGTGATATACAAGAGGTAACCACCCGACCTACCCCAGTGTACCCTGCAGGCGAGGTCTGAGTAAAACGGTTAGTTAGAAATAATAGAAATAATGGTTCAGTTATATATAGAAATATATAAATGGATTATATTTATATTTACTTTTTTTATATTTACATAACACAAGATCTTAGTTAAAGGAAGTTCAGTCCAAGAAATCAGTCAACGATAAATGACACCTTTCTTTCTTAGTAACAAGTGGTTTCTTGTTAAACTTTGTAGTCTTTCGGTTATCTGACTACTATACCGTTTATAGATATAAGTAACAAAAAGCTTCCATCTGTATTGGTAAATAGAAATAAATATATTTCACATGAGTTCCTAAAATCAATTACTAAGTGATTTATTGATACTAGGAACCACTATAGTATTCTTATTTTATGCAATTATTTTCCAAAAACTTTGCTTTTTTATATATTGCTGTAGTTTAGTGAATATCCTTAGATTGCTAGAATATTTTAAGAATAATGAATATTACTAGAAACTGCCATTATTAAAATAAATTGAAGTTATACTCTTTTTGGTGTTTATGGTGGGTAGTTTAAGACCCATTATAAATTCCAGTATGATAATTTTAGTATAGAATCTGCAAATCGTTGCTCATAGTAAGTAAAAATAATAGTAAAACATTTTGTTGTTTGTGAATATTAGAAGTGATTGATTACGTACATTTTAATGTAACTATGTAGTATGTAGTAGCATATAGTAAAATGAGACTATGTGCGACTAATAAATGTATAGGATATCTTACTCATCCTATACATTTATTTATATGGTTATGCAAGCTGTCAGCACTATTCAAATAATTTATATAATCAGTTTGCAGAGATCCATAACACAAAAATACATGTAAGTAAATTTTTGCAAAATAATGATGTAATTATTTCATTAACTAACTAAGGTTACATACACATAATCACCAGTCATAATAAAAAAAATCTTATATATATCAAAATAAATGTTTGTCTGTGGCCTCTATAGAATCCGAAACGGCTGAACCGATTTTAATGAAATTTTCAGACAATCTTTAGAATAAGTCAGCGGATGATCCTGTCGTTTAGTGGGATAGTCCTGAATTTTGGGAATTCGAAATCAAAATGGGCCACAGCGACGCGTGGCCGCACAGCTAGTTAATAATAAACTTGGTTGCTTTTTTGCGGTAGTCCACTCGATATAAATACATTTAAGACTTTATAAAAAAAAATAGTTTTTTTAAGCTGTTATAAGCGGATGGATTCCTTGTGACTTTTGCTAGAAGATTCAAATCCCGGGCATGCATTAGTGAGTTTGCTATAAAACCCTGCATGCCTAGTTATCATTCTCTTTCCGATTAGGGAAAACATCGTGACGGAACATGCATATCACTAGAGAATTGCTGCGTTTTGTAATCTACTAAACTGGATTGGAACAGCGTGGTGGGTCTTAGCTCCAATTCTTTCAGTTAAAACGAAAGAAACAAAAAAAAAGTTGTATTGTAGCTGTGTACATTATTTTATAGACATACGACGCTTGCGTATCAGAAGATAAGATTGCGGGTTGGAATAAACCAAACAATAATAAACAAATAAAAAGATACATTAATTTAAAATATTTTCAAACATTGTACTTTCAGTTTAGACTTTCTTTTCAGAAAATAATTATACAAAGTATCACTTTGTTTAATTATTTTACACACAACACATTTAAAAAATAAATTAAAAAATTTGCAAATTAGAAATAGTTAAAAGGAAAAGCATTTTTTAATTGAAATTTGGGTTTGGATTTATTTTAACCCTTGAAGTTAACGCTCAAGCACGATAAGTACATATAAATACGTTATTATTTTCAAAAGTATTTAGATTGAGTTTATTCATAGGTATGGAAATTGTTATGAATTGTTGTATAAAATAGTAATTATTTATTCTTCATTTAATATTACAATTCATCATCGGTTTATTCATCGTTTGATATATTTATCGTTTAGTATATTTTTGGCCTTATCTTGATTATTGATGATTAGTTGATGTAATGAAATAAATAATGTGTTGATGTTGCTCGTGATGTTTTTTTTTACTTTAACCTGTATTGTAACTGTATTTCTTTGTATGTTTATTTACATCAAACTGAATAAACGTGCAAAACATACCGCAGCCTTAAAACAGTATCATCAAAAATTCTATTTTTTTTACTTTTGTTTGTATTTTACTCGAAAGGCGTTTTGTCAGGCGCGCCTGATTTAAAAAGACGTAAGTATAGCCGGTTTCTACATACATACATTACATTTAATGTGAATACCACTCACGACAGTTGATTAAAACAATTCAAATAATATTGCCAAAAGTATAAGTATAAAAGTTTTCTACAGGGTATAATTGATTACAGATTGATAATTAAATAGACAATCGGAGAGATTGCCCTTAACAAATTGCCACATTGTCAGAAATACTTGAAAATATCATAAAATTTCTCTATTTGTTTTGATATCTCGGTTTTACCTTTACAAGCTAAGTTATATAACAAACATTATGTGCAACAGATAAAATGTCTACATCAAACATAGATAAAAAGGTGATAAGAACAAAAAATTACAAGTTCAATAGGAAAAATGTCTGCGATTTTATCGTGTACGATTGCATATTTACTTTTTAAATGTATTTATTACAGATCTAAATAACAAAAAATAGTACAAGCGTAATTTAGTTTGTTTGTTTCGTCTACTTCATATACCTACGGGATATGCAATAGATGTAACAGATACAAAGAAAAAGACGCCTTACAATAAAGATTATATTAATAGTAAAGATTAGAAAGAGAAGTGTTAGAGTCGATTTGATCTTCGATATACTGTGTTTAAAAATAACATCATCCTTCTGCCCTTATCCCACTCTAAGTGGGGTCGGCACAACATGTTACGAACATGTTGTCACATGATTTGGCTACGTATTTTACGACCGGCCGCATGCCTGACGTCAACTTTCCTTAGTCGTGTTTTACGATACCTCGGTAAGATGGAGTGAGGTCTATTTTACTCAACCGGATACCACACGGTGGGTCAACTTTTCTTTTTTTTTTATGTCAGGAAAACCCATTATGGGTCATCACCGCCCGACGGGGACGAGCGGCGGGTATATCGGACTCGCACCGACTAAAAACCTAACAGTGCTCCACCACGCTGCTGGTGGCGGGGACAGGGTACCTATGTAAACATTGCCCCCCATCCACGGCAACTTACCTTAGTCGCCTTTTACGACACCTCGAAAAGAAATGAGGGTGGTACTATTTTATTCAGCCGGAACCCAGACGGCGTTGTCTTTAAAAATTACATTAACAAATAATCTTTTCTTTATAAAGTAAAAGTATGTTTAAAATTGGAGAGGCCATCCAGTGTTATTAAAAGTAATAGTTGTAAGAATAACTTTTCTATTTCAATATATATAAAATACATGTGTAAGTGCCTTCCTTGAGTCCTTCATTTATCTATAAAAGATAACCATACCTCTTAACCGACCTGTACTAAAAAGGAACTATCACCTCTTGCAGTACGGCTTTGGTTATAGTCGTTACAGCTAAAGTTCTCTACTGGAGACTTTAATTGGAAATAACTTATAGTTTACTATTTAATAGTACAGTATTCGTAAAAAGCTGCGATAGCCTAGCGGCCACACCATGCGTCCCTTTCGAGAGCCATGGGTTCAATTTCAATTTACGCACCAATTAGTTTTTCTGTTAAAACATATGGGTATAATTGCTAAAGGCTGCTGAGGGAAAACATCGTGAGAAAACCTGCATATCTCTAGATAATTCTTGGGATATGAGTAACTAATCAACTCTTACCTTCTCTCCAAACACAGAGGGAGCATTCCTAAGCTCAGCTGTGGGATAGAAACAGGCCAATACTTTAATTTGATAAAAAACAACGAAACAATTTTTACTTTTTACGGAAAACATTATAAAATTTCTGCATTTTCATAAATATGAAATGAAAAACAAAACTTATACAAAAGCTACTGGTCGTACATAGTTAAATAAGACAGTTACATACAGCCAATTGGCCAAACAATTTAGGTAAGTTCTTAATTAAGTTGCCAGACAGTATTATGAAATATTTGTTCTCACAAAAGAGGAAGTCTTTATTGGAGTAAATCAGATTAACGCGTCGTACGTTAACAATATTACAAGTCGGTATATTCTTCAAACAATGGGCCCATAGAAGGGACTTATCAGTCTACATCTTCCATGTGATGTTGCAGAGCTATTCTACAAATATTTGATATTTCAATTTATTGATTCTGTTATGAATTACGTAAATCTAAAATAAATTGCTAAACATATCTTTAAGAGATTTTTTTAATTAACTTTAATTTGAACAATATTTCAAGATCTGAAAACGTCAGGGCAGTCGTAAAATACGTACCTAGCTAAATCACACCACAATGTGGTTAAACATCTTTTGCCGACTCCGCATATACAAAAGTAATGAGAATATTATTTGGCTATAATTCACGATAAAAAAAAATATGTAACGCTAAATGTAGAGTGTACTATTCGTTCTCATACCAGATACATGCAGAATTTGTAAGAACTCATGCACTACCTGACACCGATGACACAACAATACACATGCATTGCACACATTCACCATGACAATCTCAACAATTGTTTCGCCCCGTAACCGAACCATCGTCAGGAGATAGACTCCACGACAAAATCGCAAAGCACTTGTAGTCCCCACTTATAGTTGGATAAAGGCAAGAGAATGTTAATGATAAATATCTTAAAAGTTACATTACTGAATGTATGGTTGGATGTTGAAAATTCCTTTCTCAATGACGAAATAAACGATAAAGCTAGAACTTTCTACAAATTTATACAAATATCGAACATGCAAAATGTGTTTCATAAAATCAACATTAATTGTTCTCATTTAAAATTACTCATACATCTTTGTACTTCAAAACGCTTTTATCTATTTTAGGAAAAAATATATTAAATTTTATTTTATTACTTCGCAGACTAACCCATGACATCCCAACAAGGTCACTCTAGCTCAGTTCGCTTAGTGCTTGCTCTTCAGTCACGCAATTAACGTTGATAAGAGATAAGCATCTGATAACACAACCGGTAGCGCATCTCAAAAGTATACAAGTTCGTTTTTTAAAAATAGTTAAGAAGATATATTTTAAAATAGTTAAGTGAAGAAATGAATAGTGAAGTAAAACAATAAATACATTTTCATTTCATTTCATGAATCAAATGATGTGATTGAATATTAAAAATTATAGAGTAACAAATTAAAAACAATAATAAAATAATTAATTGAGGTTAATTAAAAATGGATAATACAATAGCCTCGAATGATTTAGAATTTGAACAAATTAATCAATTATATGAAGAGTGCCTCAGCTATTTAAAAAATGTTAAAGGTGAGGATTTTATGACCAAAGAGGAAATAACATCAGATGACGATCTAGACCCCGGCTATGAAACTATTGCTGAAATACAGGAAGGTATTAGAAATAAAGATGTAAATGCTATTTATGCGGTACCAAAAATGAAATCAGGTTCTGTTCCGAACATAGATTTTACTTTTGAAAATGAAAAGGTCGCTAGTGCAAGTGCGACATCAATTTCCATTTCGATCAAATCTGAAAGATTAAGACGCTTATCTCAACAACTTCCTAAAATAATTATAACTCAAAGTAACACGAGTCTGAGCAACAACAAAGAGGAGAATCAAAATCAACAACAAAATTGTATCGCTGAAAATAAAACTAAAAATGAATCTGGAGATCATGTAAATTTTACTCCAAAGATTCCTTTGAAAAAATGTGAAACCATAAAACGGTGAGTAACACTTAATATTCAACATTCAAACCATTAAAGTTTCTAAATATAAAACAACTATGGATGATCTTAGTAGATTTCCGTCACTCTAAATCTTGAAAATACTTTAATAGTCAACTAGCAGCTATTGTAAGAATATTGCGTTGTATTCATACTTAAGGAACTCTACCTTTAGACCTCGATAAGTAAATAAAACACATACTCTACGTTACTGTTTCTATTATCTTTTGATAAAACCTCATCCTAATTTTAAATCTGTCAAACTAGATCCTCTTAATCTATTTACCCGCAGAAATCCAATGAATTTACGCAAATGATTACAATCCTTTCGTTGTCACAAATTCTAACTTTTTTCCGATATCGTCAATTATTTTTCTATTTGCTTTTCCAATATTTACACGTGTCAATTATTGAATAATTTTTTTGTCTTTTAACATCAACTCGGCCGTCCTGACCATGCCCTCAAGTACTGTACATTACCACTGCACTTAATCCCAACAATCAACTAAAACATTAAATAGTTTTTCGCATTTATTATGACCCTATTCAGTATAGCGCCCCACATACATGTTTATTACGTCTTTATTTATGTTATACTAGTTTCTATAAAATACCATTATGAGTCATTAACATTCAATGTCACATTACATGTGTAAATATTACATGAATGACAAAAGTGTACTTTGTATTTGTATACTAATAACACATGTTTACTAGAGAATGATTGAAAATATTCTTACGTATTATAAAGCAAAGTCCGCGCCGCGTCTGTCTGTTCGATATACATATATTAAAAAATTACTGAATACATCTTTATACGGTTTCCGGAAATAGACAGAGAGATTCACGACGAAATTTAGTGCATAATTTATTAAGGTTTTATTTAAATTAGTTGAACGATAAGTGATGAAATTTTTGAAAAGTCACACCGCTGTGGGATCCCAAACGACAACTCCATTTGAAGTATAACAAAAAAAAATTGGGTTTTGATAATCCTCTTTTTATAGACATATACTAAAGTCTGCGACGGCATGTAAGGGTAAATCGAAAAAACACCAACTGAATTCACAAAATTTTAATTCATGGATTCATACATAGTAAAAAGATAAAAAATCATTGCCACTCTTAGTATTTTTGTTAGAAAAGGATTTCCATATTTTTTAGTATTGTCCTTTCTTAACAGGTCTGAACCGCCATTCCGGTACAAGGCTTATTGCGATTTTCCAAAAAGACTAATATCTAAAACTGGCATTGAAAACATAGCTCTAATATCAAACGTTCCCTCCGAGAAGATACGTTTACTCAACGACACATTTCACACATTGGTAAGAAATGCTTAACTTTCAATAAATTTATGTATATAAATTAAATCTTTATCTTCTTGTTCTTCAATTTCTTGTTCTGTAAATGCTTATCTTAAGTTAAAAATTGAAACAAAATAGGATGTTTTCTTTCGCGATAGATTGCCATGAGATAGATAATTTCTATGGAATAACACCGTAAGTAGTTTAAGTGATTTCCTTAAACTCACCATCAAGCACGTGTAATTTAAAAGAATTATCGAATCCAAATATCTTTGCATGTACTATACTTAATTTTTGATTAGCTTTAGATTCTCCGTGCATTTGAAAATAGTAAACATAACAAAAACTTAAACTTACATTCTTTTTGTCGTAATATACTTCACAAATTAAAAACATGGTATAATATTTTGCTGTATATCTCTTGTCTCCAACAGATTAATCTAAGGTGGCGCTGGATTGTTATGGGTACAGTGGTCGTGCATTTTGCGATCTGGTTGGTATTTGCTGTTTTCTGGTACGTCACAGCCCTTGCTCACTATGACTTTGAACCTGAACCACCGCAAAGATCCTGTGTAACTGGCGGCAAGGATTTCGTTACCATTTTCCTTGCTTCTGTTGAAGCTCAGGTCAGAGAATTTTAAATATTTTTTAAAGAAAATAGCACAGTATTAGGCAATAATAATAAGAATAGTGTCCAATATTGTGCTAGTAGAAGAATATGTAGCCATATTGTACCGACTCTGCTTAGAGTGGGATAAGGGTAAGAATATTATGACTAACTAATTAGTAACTAACTATAGTAAGGAAATTGTTCATCTAAACGTCAAAACATTCTTACTTTATTTTAAGGCCATTTTCGACCATCGTTTGTTTTATTTAATTACCTTTATGGATGTAACAAGAAACATAATTTGTGACCAAAAATAAATGTGTCCTAACCTAATGTTGCATGATAAGGTTTAAAAAAGGTTATTTAAATGTTAAAAAGTTATTCTCCAAAAAGATCTATATTGAGTGGAAGAAATCAATCACATTAATGGTTCGTAATCTTCCTGTACGACAATTTCGTGTAGGCGAAGACTGATGTCAGGATACCGTTGATTGCTTGACGTTCATTCTAATGATGGCCCGAAATTTAAAGGACATGATTGTCAAGTTGCAATTCGAATTAATCTTATAAGTGACGTTGTTAGTATGTATGCATTTGAACCAAACAAAGATACAAGAATCACAAGGCGACAAGGGTTTATAGTTTAACCGATTGCCGTCAATTGTTAGGAACACGCTGAACTGTTGGACGCCCTGAGTCTTTTCAAGGTATTTCAACACAATACTTTCGTTGTACGTGCCGCTTTGATCGAAACTTTTATAAAGCAGTCTATTGAAGTACTATATACCTACATAGCAGCCTTTTATTTGAGATCGTCATTTAAACACCTTCGGGTCACTCATACACCAAAATCCATACATTTATTATTCAAACTACGTCACGCCTAATTTACGAGTCTCATCTTGACTTTGATCTTGGCTACGTCACCACTGACTATCATGTAAATACACCCCAAATACCGTTCTTTCTGTTACCTGCTGGGTGGCTCTTATGGGTGCTTGTAATGAGACCTATAATTAGCTAAGAAGCATTCGAAGACTGACGTCTCCATTTAATATAATATACTGAAATATAAGTAGAAACAACTTAGCAAAGCCTTATATCGATTTTTTAATTAAAACTATCGTGAGTAGTATTCATAGTTTATTTGTGTAAAGAGCTCATGAATAAGTGTCCGGGATTGGGCTAACCCGATAGAGTGAGGTGTGAGTATAGCCAGTTTCTATTCATAAACTGCTTTATATCAACGCACAAAAACATAGAGGTAATATTAATAGAGTAGAGAGACAGGCAGGCTTGTAAGTGATATTGACACAATAAGATGAAACTCGTATACTTTATCTTTGTCTTATCACTGATAAAAAAGAGAGTCAGATAGATACGACTAGATTAGAGACCCTCAATTTCATTGTCTTTATTGTAATATGGTACATTTTAGGTTGGCTACCCAATTCTAGTATAATAACTCTATGCACCAAAGTCATTCAGATGTCAAAAGGACAATATTAACCAATTCAAACATCTCAATACTCGTCATTTTCCTATTAGATGACACAGACCGACGCAGTTGTTGTAAATTTAGTTAATTTGGATAATCGCGTTTAATTGATCACTTATTCCAATTTCAAATGTTCATGTCTTCATTTATAGACTAAATTAAACAATTTGGAATACTTTGTCCTTATATTTTTTAAATACCTTTTATTTTTTTTTTAATACTTTGTCCTTATAGTTTTAAAAATCATTAGAATTTAAACTGATGCATTTAAAAAAGTTTTTATATCCTTTAAGTATTGATTGATTTGTTAAATTGAACTAATTTTTTGAGTATTCAATACAAACATAATCTTTGAAATATAAGTTAATTATTTATATTATAAATTACGTTTATTTTTATAATTTTGTTAAATATACTCTAACGATATTAACAGTATCGTATACTGTTAAACATTTGCCAGTAAATTGCTTGCTTTGTGGTTAAAATTGTAAGATGAGGGATCTCAATCAAGACGTTGATTGATCAATTGCTCAATCATTGTTGAATCATGTTGTCAGTACATTATTGTGCGCTTTACACCACTTTTATAAATATACTAGTGGTACCCGCGTCTTTGCTCGCGACAACAACTTTTAAATACCGCAAATAATGCAATATGTGTTTTTAGTTTTAAATTTTATATATTCTATTCAAGTACACTTGTAAACAAATACTTTTGAATCGGCATCTCTATCTACTGCTGGTTTGGAAAGCTATTGCTACCGAGAAAAGCCAGCAAAAAACTCGGCGGTTGCTCTTTTCAAAATATAATTCTTATTAGTAGCTATATTTAGTTGTTACTGCCTTGTACAGGGTCGAAGAGAGCTATATCTACACATTCTTATCATCTAAGTAATCCTCAACTGTACAGTAGCCTTTCTGTATCAGCCTCTTTTTAACAGTGTTTTTAAACTTCTATAATGGCAAAGCTGATTACTGAATTTTATTATAGAATCTCAAACCCAAACCCACAAACAACTAACGTATTTCTGTAAGGCATAAAGAGGAGGTTATGTCGGTTCTTGCTTTGTCTATTATATACATCACTTATCGTTTATTTATATTTCTCTATAGTTTTATATACAAAAATTAAATTGATTATATATACTGTGAAGCAAATGTTACAATACCTATTTCCTTAAACTTCTCTCGCAGGGAATCACGCGGCCTTAAATTGTATAAGCCACGTATGGCTCTTTTTTGTAATACAATTTTTTTTTGATTATCTGCGCATTTACGTCTCATCATTTTCTCCCCCTTATCCGACTCAAAGTGGGGTCGGCACAACATGTTATAAACATGTTGTCACATGATTTGGCTACGTATTTTACGACCGGCCGCCTGACGTACATCAACCTACCTTAGTCGTATTTTACGACGCCTCGGTAAGAGAGAGGGTGGTCTATTTTACTCAACCGGATACCACACGGCGGGACGACTCACCTTAGTCGCCTTTTACGACACCTCGGAAAGAAATGAGGGTGGTACTATTCTAGTCAGCCGGATTCCACACGGCGTACGCATTTGCGCCATAAATAATACTTCAAATTATTAATTAATAAGTTAAGAAGTTATCAATTTAATTACTTTTAGACAACAATTGGATTTGGCGATCGTGCAATAGATGAAGAATGTCCGGAATCAATATTTCTCTTCATTATGCAGGTAATCACAATTATAATTTTAAATTCAGAATTAATAGCTTTTTTGTAACGTCCACGTTCTGAGGTCATTAACAAGAAAGCCATCAGTTTAAATTTGAAATTTCGATTTGAATAATTTGCTATATATAATAAAGGTCTGGCTTGATGGCGAATAGTAGTTATGTTTCATATTAACAATTCATATTAAAATAATTTTAATATGAATGTTTTCATATGAAAAGAATAGAAGGCAATTAATAGCTTGAGTTTAAAAGTAGTTGTCCCATTAATCTCTCATTAGAAACATTGAGTAACTTAATCTATGTCGCCTGTATTTATTTACTAGCATTACTCGCAACGTGGTCACATTCTTTCTATTTGCTCAGGCGAATAAAACATTCGTATATTCACATACGCGATTGTTGACCCTCTGTGAAGTATCCGGCTGAGTAAAAAAAACCACCCTCATTTCTTACTGAGCTGTCCTAAAGGGCGACTAAGTTGAATTGATGTCTGGCAGGCTGCATGTCATAAAATAATTAGCCAAAACATGTGACAATATGTTAAAAACATACTGTGCCACCCCACTTAGAGTGGGATAAGCACAGAAGAATATGATGATATTCACATACCTACGCGATATTGCTATAATGTGACCGATGCTATTCTTAAATTAATTTTCAAAAGTCAAACAAATATCGCTTGTATCAAGAAAGTTAACAATATGACAAAAAAGTTAACAACATAATGTTATTATGCTGCTAAAAATATCGCCAGACATCGATTTAAGCTACAGTTTATCATAAGAATTAGGTAATAGATGGAATTCGGCTATTATAGATTTTTTATTATATTAACAGTTCGTTTAAGTCAACAAATTAGATATTTTTTAATTTTTCATTAAATTAATAATTTGTATTCTCTTGTATTTAAGTTAATACTTGGCACTGGGTTATCGGGAGTACTGACATGTGTAGTATATGCAAAGCTAACCAGGCCGGAAAAGTTGTCAAGAGATGGCGTTGGTTTCAGCAAGAAAGCTTTAGTAAGTGTAATGTAACGTATACAAATGTGTTTCTTTATTCTTTATTTAAATTAATAAAATGGTGTAATAAGGCTAAGTTACGCCGTGTGGTATTCGGCTGAATAGAATAGTACCACCCTCTTTTCTTACCGAGGTGTCCTGAAAGGCGACTAAGGTAAGTCGACCCGCAGTGTGGTATCCAGCTAAGTAGAATACACCAACCTCATTTCTTACCAAGGTGTCGTAAAAGGCGACTAAGGTAAGTTGACCCACCATGTGGTATCCGGTTGAGTAAAATAGACCACCCTCTTTCTTACCGAGGGGTCGTAAAATACTACTAAGGTAAGTTGACATCAGGCAGGTGGCCGGTCGTAAAATAGGTAGCCAAATCATATGACAACATCTTTGTTACATGTTGTGCTGACTCCACTTAGAGTGGGATAAGGGCAGGAGGATGATGATGGTGTAATAAGGTTAAGTTAAAGTCAGTGTAATAAATATGTTCATTTAATTACCTCCATAGATATCTATGCGCGACGGCCGGCTATGCTTGATGATCCGAGCGTGGGACCTGAATTATGACCACATTATAAGCTCAGAATTCACGGCGCATTTTGTCAATACGCATAGGTAAGTATAAATTAGTGTGCTGAAAGCGATCCTTATATAAGTTATTTCTAATTTAATAAATCAAATCAAAATAAACTTTTTTCAAGTAACCTTTTTACAAGTACTTTAGGATAGTCACGGTTGAATTAGATTTATTGAAGCTGCAAGCAGCTTGGAATGTTGCTCTTACCGAGAAGAAACTCGGTGATCAATTTTTTAAACATTACTTAACCACAGCATAAATTTACATTATTTAACCTCAGTCTTGTTTGAAGATCAAAGTGTTTTCAAATCCAAGCGTTTTTATCATTCAAATAATCTTCAATTGTGTATTGTGCTTTACGTATAAGCATAGTTCGTACACTTAATTTAAACTTTTGTATAGATAAATCTTATATGGATTGCGGATTTTTAAAATTCATAAGTATTCAGGCAGGTATCAATAAGTCCTAATAAAAATTATGTGCCTTATTGATAATTGCAATTTATATACGCTTTTCGGTGAAGGAAAACATCGTTAGGAAACCTACATATCTCGAGAGAGTTCTGGGGATATGTGTAATCTACCTATCCCCATCGAAACAGCTTGATGGGTCTTAGCTTCACAATGAAATGATATGTAAAGTATATTACTAATTATCATGTTATTATATTATTAGTAGTTCCTGTTACTTTTGTAATTTGTACGATATGGTTGTAGTATATACAGTTTTCATTTCAGGACCAAAGAAAACGAAGTTATTCGCTACTATGCGCGTACTTTACCTCTTCAGCAGAGACAATTCTTACTGTGGCCTGTTACCCTGGTACACGAAATCGATGCTTCTAGTCCTTTCTACAAATTTACACCACGTAATATTGCCGAAAACAGGTAGTCAGTCATTATTCTTTATCATTTTCACTTTGTATTAACACAATACTTGATCATCATTCTCCACCCCAACATGTTAAACATGCTGTCACATGATTTGGTTACGTATTTTACGACCGGCTACCTGCCTGATTTCAACTTACCGTAGTCGCCTTTTACGAGTCCACGGTAAGAAAGAGGGTGTTTTATTCTACTCAGCTGGATACCACACGGCGGGTCAACTTACCTTAGTCGCCTTTTACGACTCCTCGGTAAGTAATAAGGGTGGTCTATTCCATTCAGCGGGATACCACACGGCGGGTCAACTTACCTTAGTCGCTTTTTACGAAACCTCGGGAATAATGGGAGTGGTCTATTCTATTCAGCGAAATACCGCATGGCAGGTCAACTTACCTCAGTCGCCTTTTATGACATCTCGGTAAAAAATGAGCGTGGTCTATTCTCTCCAGCCGGATACCACACGACAAGTTTAACACAATACTTAATAAATGACAATATTTTTATCAAAAATTTAGTATAACAATTACCTTCTAAAAAGTTTAAAACCCTAAATTTTCGAAAAGTGCTTATTGCCAACACGATAATTGGGTACAACTTATCGCTGTTATATAAAAACGAAGCTGATATAAAAGTACGTCGCAAAAGAATGGCAAGAGAGTGGCTTTTGAATAACTCTCAAGTCAGAAAAAATCAGAAACTTGAATAGGCCGAGTCACTTATGGGTCTTAAAGCTGAAGTAATCAGTTGTGGGGGATATATTTTAAGGTATTGCCAAACGTTGTTGTTCCAAATTGTTAGAATGTAATCTCACGTCTTAAGACAGCCTTAAGGTCACAAATCAAGCCCGTAAAGCAGATTTTTGTGGAGATACCTATTTTTAACATTAGATGTTTGTTTGTTGACAAAATTGTAACAGGTAAGTACCTGTAGCAATGTCTCAATGTCTCATGTCCCTAACTCATGTCTTAGGTGTTACTTACCTGCTACTAATGTCTTGTTATTCTTGATTTAGATATAAAAGGTTTTTATGGTGTTTGTTTGTTCGTATATTATATGTGTACTCATGTATTAATATGTATGCCTACAAACTTATTTTTAATTTCAGCTATGAAATCACAGTGAGCTTAAAAGGAGCCTCAGCCTCCATGGGCACATTCACCCAAAGTCAAACCTCCTATCTCCCGAAAGAAGTTATTTGGGGACATCGTTTTCCCCCAGTAGTTAAGTAAGTTTTAAAGCTAAACATACTTTTAATATATAAAATGGCAAATTATTATGTTTATCTTTTGGTTTTATATTTCTAGCCATCTATATCACATAACTTATATAATAGCAATTCAAATCTATAGATAGATTTGAATTGCTATTATATAAGTTAATTGTTCGTTTTTTGTTGTTGAATTGTTATTAAAACGTAACAGAAAATACGCAAAAAATCTTGAAAACTGGTTATAGACTAAAATTATGAGACAAAATTTAAGAACCCTTATTTTTATTACGGTAGAATACAGCCATTTAGAAAATTCGTTTTTATTTACACTCATATGTGGAAATTTCAAGTTTGAGAATTATTGTATTGTATTACAATTACAGTATTATACTTTAATTTAATAGATCGAGACATTGCTAATTTTTATGAATTATAATATTAAAAATTAATACCGAATTTGTTAAATTTCGATATTAAATATTTGCAGGTACAATAGCCAGAAACAAAAATACGTCATTGACCACTCGAAGCTTGATGCCGTCGAACCAGTCCATACCCCGTACTGCAGTGCTCAAGAGTTGTCTAGGTATTAGAAATATCACTTTTTTATCTATTTCAAAACAGCATCCTAATAACGCTCTCGTGTCGTTTATTATATTATATTTATTAGAGCCACTACTTTTTGACGGCAGCTGAGAGCGCAAGAATATAGAGCAATGAGTTCTGGCCAGAAATTTACTAATTTTCTATAAAACTATGCTTAAATTATACTTATAACACACCACGGTTTTGTAGCGATAGGACCTTATATATCTCGTAGTTCAAAACACGAGTGTTGCTATATACTATTCCCTTACATTCAACAACATTCAAACTGAGGTACAGACCAAAACGGAGTTCATTTTTTAAATATTACTTTTCCCTCACTTTTTTTCAGTCTTTAACATATAACAGGAAAACATAGTTTAAAAATTCTTATAGAAAATTTAATAAGATTTATTTCATATGAAAAAAAGTTTTTTATTTTACAGAATATTTGGCCCATCAAATGAAAAACTGGACACACCCGGCACTCCAAGTAGCTTTAGCGATAAAGTATCAACATTTCGTGTCGAGAGAACTTCTTCTTTCAAAAGAAAAGATAAGATCTAAAATAATCTCATAGAATTTATTTCATAGAAATATATAATATTTAAAAATAATAAACATGAACTATATATAGTAAAACATGTTATAATCATTAAATATTACTTACATATATTATCAAGAATAAAGTATTAGTATTAAATATTATTTATTTCAATTTATTCACTAATACCTTATATGTAGGTATGTAAACTCTATTTTTTATATTCTTACCGAAAAGTCATTGATGATGGTTGGCATTTAAAAAACTGTTCATAATATCTATTACTTTATGTTTCTGTACGAAAATATTTAATAAATACATATAACGGTAAAATTCTGGCTTTTTAAGAAAAAATATCTGTTACAATTTTTATCGGATTATTTAAAATTTAGAACACAAGTGTCTATATTTTATTATCAGTTGATAAAAATGTCGCGCCAATCCTGTTGATTGATAAAAAACATCAGTGATAAAATATATGACTTACCTTTTACATCATTAATTAAGTCACTAAATAATTGGGGCAAGAAAGACAGATAAATGTAATACTTAACAAATAAGAAATGGGAGTATTTATAGAGTCTATGTAAACCTAGATTCTAGGCCATGGGTATTGATTGAAACATCGCTACACGAACAAATATTCCTTATCTTATTGGATAAAGGTGTTATCTTGACGGAACGTAGATAGCTTGACTTAGTTGTAACACGACTCTTAGAAAATATATACATTTAAATTTACGTGTTAAGTGTCCAAAAAAGAAGTAATAAACAAACAACATAATTTTTACGAGCGAAAAATGTAGAAAAGAAAATAAATTAAACAAAGTTTTGCAAGATACAGAACTCAAACTAGTTAATATTTTGCCGGGAAATCTAATTTGGTTACATTTATATTACTTTAATTTAAATCATATCAATGAGCTGGATAACTATGTGCAAATGAGCAAATCATAAAGTAAAACTTTCACTTCCTTTATTTATTAAAACAAACAATGGATAACATCCAATATGAAAGAAGAGGAAGCAAATCACGACCATTCGAAAGGTCATTAAGTTACTCAGCGGCTATTGGCAATGGATCTGATAGGTCATCAATTGAAATACCTAGTATGACAAACACCGAAGTCTACACAAATGAAGATATTAAAAAGCATTATAGAATTTCCCAAACATATGTTGAAGGTAAAGAAATAGCTTTTCCTTATATTGTAACAAACGTTGATGCAGATGATAATAATGGGATGAAAATAGAAGGAGGATATAGCTCACAATACTCAAGTGAAGATGAGAATACAGATGGCGGCCTGGTAATGACAATAGATGTTGAAACGGAATCTCCCAAGAGTTCCGAGAAAAAACCAATGTCCGATGCATCGACACAACCTTTAGTTGGTTCTGCTAACTCAACTGATATGTATGATACAATCGAAACAATTGGAAGTATTAACAATGACAATGAAACAATTGTGCCTACAATTTATGATTATACTTCTGCATATACTAAGAGACAAAGAAAAGGTAAAAGAAGGTAAGTGAGGTAGGTATTTCATTATATGTAACTATGTATTAAACAAATCATGAAGAAATGTCAATTTTCAAAAATTAGCGCTTTACACAGTTACTGGAGCAATATCAATAATATTACGGATCTCAAGCACAAGCACCAATGAGTTTTTTTACAGTTGGTATTTGCAATTTATCACACGCATTTCGGCGAAGGAAAACATTGTGAGGAAAATTGCATATGTCTGGAGAATTCTACCAATCCACATTGGAGTAATGTGGTAAATCTAAGCTAAGAGAAGGGTAATTTATAGAATTAGGCGTTACTTTGCGGAGATCCATAATACAAAAGTAATAATAAAATTATTTTGCTATAATCCGCGATGAATCTTCATCATCATCATTCATCATCATCATCATCTTTCATCGCGGATTATAGCAAAATAATTTTATTATTACTTTTCTAAGAGAAGGGATTTGCCCAGCAGTGGGATAGTAACAGGCAGTTACTAGTACGACTACTAATAGTATTTCCGTATAATTAGTAATTTATAGTGTTCGATTTATTAGTTTTATTTCTTCCTTTTAGATTATTTTCAGCAGTTACTCTTTTTATAGAAAACCATTACTACTCAATTAGTCACTGGTAAATTAAATAAGTAGGTACCCAAGTAGACTAAATTGTACTATCAAGTATTTAACGTACTCAATTTTAGTTGCCTCTATTTTATTTTACGTTCGTTGAAGGGAACACAAAAAGTATATTGATAACAGAAATGGTTTTAGGAAATCTTTAACTGTTGACTACATTTATCTTTATTTCATTTCAAGAAACGGATATTACATTAAGTGTACCCATAGCCACAATGTTGTTTAAAAGACTTTTTTGTACTGAATTTGGATACAATTATATATAAAAACAATGATCAATCTTTTGTTCATTGTAAATAAAAATCACAGATAACTATTTTTTATCATAAAGATTGATAAGATAACTTCGAAATAGGAAACGTATTTCGGAATTCGCCAGTCGTTATCAATTACAAGTACTTACAAAATAACATTTGGATTTCAATCGTTTAGCAATACATATAGTTTCTATTGGTTTCAATGTTATTATAGGTATGAAAGTGAATTAAAGACTTACGTGACCGTATGAGTGACAATGATAATATTGTCATAAATTAACGGCATTTTACTATCCCACCGCTGGGTACAGATCTCTTCGAAACTCTTCGGATATTTTTGGAAGAGAATGGTTGGAGCTAAGACCTACCACGCTGCTCAAATACGGATTGGTAGGTTACACATATGCAAGAGACAGGGAGAAATAGAAGTCTGTAGAGAAGGTTTTTGTCGAAGAAAAAGTTGTATATAAAAACTGTACTTATCATCGATAATCTATTATTAAAAATATAGTAAGAGCAATTTAAAAAAAAACAGCAATATAGGCTGATTTTTTCTATAATTGGTCAAGGCTCTCTTAGGTTAGGTCATGTTGTGTTGGGGCACATCAGAATTCTGGTAATTTGCGTTTAAAAACAAAAATAATCTTGTAGTTGTTAACGATACAGTTTCTTTTACTCTAAAACTCTATAATTATCTCTACTTTTTATAATAATATATTTTAAATTATAGGAAAGAATAAATGACAACACGTATTAGGAAAATATTATTTTACAGACGTCAGCCCGGTCGACCAATTCGTTCTAGAAGAGTGGTTTATAAAAATGGCGACGAGAATGTGCCAGTTAGGAGCAATATACCGGCTAAATCTATGAAATATATGAGAGATATTGTAAACACTGTGGTCAGTATCGTTAAATGTTTCATGGATAATATTCATTATTTTTTTATCATGAACATCATTCCCTTGCGTTAATCCTGTCTAGTGATTGAGTCCGCTTTTCTACTTTCCTTCCACTTCGCTCTATTGGAAGCATTCATCTGCAAGCTCGCAGCTTTTCAGGCTTTCTTTCAGCTTTTCTTTAAGGACGATGTTTTTACACACACTCTGGACACATTTCTTACCATTTACATCAAGGTCTAACTTCTTATTGTCGATGTACTTTTTCTTAAATGTCCTTACAATCGTAGTCGGTATTCCTGAAATTTATTTGCGACGTTTCGCACTCCCAAGCTTCCACGCACGTACTCGTTCCGGATCCTGCCGAGTCTCCTTACATCTTTATCACAGCAGCTTGGATGGTACTGACATGCTATTTTTTAAATAATGAAAATAAAATAATCTGCTACTATTAATATCTTTACCGTGTATCCTAGAATATTATTGCAGTTCAAAGGAAAAAAAAATTGTTTCCTTACTCAATTCGTAAATAAAAACGCCCGTATAATAAAACAACGATTATGTAAATAACAAGCAAAGTAATAAATAAGTATTAACATGATGATTCCGATGTAGGTTGCCCGCGTTAAAGTTTCTAGCGTGTAAAATATTTGTCAAAATAGCCAAAATATATTGTATTGCATTCGTGTTATTTTTCTTTAAAATTTTATTTCTTCGACCTATCGGTTTTGTTCCGTTACAATTATAAAAATTAAAAACAAAAACAAAGATAACCTTTAGCTCTTGATAGAGTACAATAATATTCCGTCACATAATTTGGTTGATATATTACAAATGGACATACCTATTTTCTATCAGCTACTGAATGAAACAACTTTTTTTTTCAAAAAGCTTTATAGGACACAATTAGCTACGAGCTTGAAGTTAAGATTTCAGTTTCATTCTAAAATTTGTAAATTTAGCGGTAATCTTTATAGTAAGTAATATACATTGTACGTTACATAAAAGAGTAAATATGTATGTATGTTCTTTATATACTATAAAACTTGGACCAATTTTAATGAAATGTTCAGACAATCTTTACGTTTATCTAGCGGATAATTCTTTTAAGTTTGGTGGCGATCGGAAATTATTTTGAACTGTCATATTTACGTTTCGGAAAGAAGTAGAAACTAGACCGAGCCACTGCAACGCGAGGCCGGACCGCTAGTTATGTATAAAAGTAAAAAATCTCATTGCGTGATTTTTGTTACGCAACATTCTATGATTTTCAGATCAACAGTAAATGGCGATTCATAATCCTGCTGATGTTTTGTTCCTATTTTGTCTTCTGGTTCATTTTTGCTGGTATCTGGTATGCAGTAGCCTCCTCATATCAGGATGACATTGGCGATGGCAAGGAGCATTGTGTCACGGGTACTTCATCCTTTGCTGGACTCCTTATGATGTCTGTTGAAACACAGGTAAAAATTTTACTAAAAAGATACAGAAATACTCGTCATCTCAAAATGTGTATGGGTATTTTGTAATTTTGTAATAATTATTGAAAATTTTTCATTATTTAAAAAAACAAATTCCTGCTTACTTTAGTAGTAGTACTTACATACCTGCGTAATTTTGGACACATATGAACACTGGGACAAAGATTATTACAAATGATCACGTTTATTATGGTATTTTTAGATGACAATTGGATACGGAGTAAGATTTCCAAACGAGGAGTGTCCTGAAGCGATAATCATAATGGTACTTGAGGTGAGCAAATAGACTAATAGTCAAATTTTTATGAATCTATAGACACGATAAAATGATAACGTTTTTAGGAAACCAAAACTTTTGTGTAAACTTATATGGAAAAAGCATAACTCAGTCGATAGCAAACGATTAAGTAGTTTAACTTAATAGCTTAGTCCTTAAGCAAATGGAAAAAACGGTCTGAGATTTTTTCCTAATAGGATTATTTAGGCTTTACCCATGATGCATAATTATGGAATACCGGCAATTCATTGAAAAGTTAATAAGCAATAGCTTCGAAATTTAAATTTACAGTTGATTTTATATTTATTCTTATATTTAACTACTACAGATAGTAGCAGGCACAGCGTTGTCTGGTGGTCTAGCTAGCTTGCTCTTCACAAAGTTGGTGCGTCCCAACAGACAAGGCGTTACTATTGGTTTTAGTAAGAAAGCCACGGTGAGTTATCCAATGATTAATTTTATCAGTAGTAATACAATATAATAACTATACTATGATGCACTGATGTAATCTCATGCTTTTTTCTACCAAAGATTGTAAAGACTAGGCTATGACTCTGCGTAACTCGTTTAAAACACAGATAAACAAGCAAGGATATTATAATGGTAGCATAAAAATATCATTTCAGCTTAATTTCTAGGCGATAATAATATATTTTTATAATATCATTAAACATGATTTTTAATATTAGTAGTAATTATCTGTAATGTCATAATTTTTTTAATAAAAAAAAGTAAAGCAAGTAATTACTTCAGCAAGGTTATTTAGTTAGTTTCATTAAATTCATAGATTCAGGCTCCTTAGTACGTAAAAAGTGGTTGGCTATTTACAGTCAATTTGAGTAAAAGGAGTGCTTTAACTTTATATTTAGTAATTTTATGATCACTCTACTAGTGTGACCACTGTATTTATATAAGTTTTATTACAGGTATGTCTCCGTGACGGTGAATTGTGCCTTAATTTCAGAATATGGGATCTTTTGAATGTCCATTTGATTGGAAGTACAATCAGTGCGTATATGCTTAAACCAATCAGGTGAGAATTCTTTTTTACGCGATTTAAAATTAATAATTTTCACAATGTAAAAGGTCGCTTTAGGAAAGTAACGTGAAAAAGTATTGCATAAAAATATTAAAAAGTAAAGAAGTTATTAATAGCACACTAATCTTAGGGAAAGGATTTTAGTATAGACCAAGCTTCTCTAATTCAACTTGGCAAAGTTACATTAGTTGCAGGAATTACAAGTTTCTTCACTACAAATATTTGTCGTAAAAAACTTGATGAATTGAAAACATTAATAAAGTACATTGGATGCTTATCTGGGGTTTTAACAAGTAGCTATTTCCTCAACATTCAAACCCAACGTTCGCGGCTTAATTTTATAATACTAGGCTCTTACCCGCAACTTCGTTCGCGTGGACTGTTGTCGTGCATTGCGCTTTTCAATGTCATCTTACTCATGTATAATTAACAGGATTGCTATAACCTATATTTTAGCCCGGTGTATAAGGAGTATGTGTACAGAATTTCATCGATATTGGTTCAGCGGATTCGTCCTGAAAGAGTTACAAACATACATCCATACTCAAACTTTTGCATTTATAATATTCGTGGGATTATTTTTTATTTACAAAATATACAAAATTCTCTCGACTACAATTAAAAATTACATCATATTTTTTTAGAACATTAGAAGGAGAAAGGTTACAGAATTACATCCACCAATTAGAACTTAAAGAAGCACGTGCTTTCCTGCTTTGGCCAATAACAGTAGTTCATGTCATAAATCATAAAAGCCCTCTGTATGACCTCTCTGCACAAGACATGATGGATTTCAGGTAATTATTATAGTTGCTTTAATAAAATATTTATTTTGTTCATCTTTGTTTTTTGTTATTACCTCAACAATAAAGCAAAGCTTGCGGTATTCAGAGCGGTCATGGCTTAATGCCTAGTCACAGTCATACTACCAGCTCTCTATTGCATGTCGTGCCAAACTCTTTGCGACCTTTACAGGAGGCTCTATTAGAACGACGTTTGTGGAGATTCCAATATAAGATTTTCTCCTTATTTTACATCATCAATGATGTTCTTGACCTCATCCTTCTCCCTTTGTGTGTATACCTATTCAAGCTTTCAATAATTTGACTATAATACAAAAATTTAAGTACGAAAGTTGTAGTTACTACCATAACTTTACCCTCTGAATAATCGCAGTGATAAATCTGAATTTCTTTGGCAAAAGAAATGAAATTTGAAACATCCTACATTGACTGGCCCATTGACGCAGTGGTTAGTGATCCTGCCTTCAGCTCCGCGGGTCGCAGGTTTGATTCCCGCCTAGGGTTACCATTTTCTATAAATCAATTTGTTGGTCTTTGAATCAGGGTGTATATTTGTATTTAAGTATATACTTAAAAATTATATATGTATATATTCACCAATTATCTGTCACCCATAACATATGTATTAAGTTACTTACTTCGGGGACGGACGACCGTGTGTGTAAGTGTCCCATGTATTTATTTATTTTATTTATTACCCTACAATCAGAAATATATTTGAGTCCATTCTTTTTTCTTTGCAAATTCATATAGAAATTATTGCTGAAAGATAAAACGTTACCAATGGCTGCGACATAAGTTTCTCGTTTTGATATGAAACTACTATTTTTAAATTCATACATAAATATTGTCATATATCAGTTTTTTCAATGTAATAGGTTATCTTTCACTTACAGGAGATAAATTAGTTGAACTCGACATGTTCCTATACTGCGCATGCATTATGGTTTGTTCTTTTTAGGTTCGAGATTGTAGTTTGTTTAACTGGCTCTTCAAAGAACATGGGAACAGTTACCCAGAGCAAAACGTCTTATCTATCCAAAGAAATAATTTGGGGCTACAGATTCAAGAATGTATTGCAGTAAATATTAATCTTTTTTACTATTAGAATTTAAGTTATATTGAAAAAACCAAATGAATGTGTATAGATTTTTTAATATTTCGGCCATTTTATTTCGTTTCAAATTATAGTAAGTAAGTTGTAAGTAAGCTGGGAATAGGCCTCTTCTCTCCGTTTTTAGAGAGAAGTTTTGGAGCTAAGACCTACCACGCTGCTCCAATGCGGATTGGTAGGTTACACATATCTCAAGAATTCTCTAGAGATATGCAGGTTTCCTCACGATGTTTTCCTTCACCGAAAAGCGTGTGATAAATTGCAATTATCAATTACACACAAAGTTTTAATAGAAAACTCATTGGAGTCTGCCCGGTTTTGAACCCGTAACCCGTAACTTGAAAGAGTCGCATGGTGTTACCTCTGGACTATCACAGCTCTATAAATTATACAGTCAAATAATTAAAACTTTGAACAAAATTTAAAACGTAATGACTACATGCATTTTAAGATTAGGCTTAACGGATAAATATATAATGAGATTTAAAGTGGTAAAAATCGTTAGTCCCATTAGTCGCTCTGCTTTACTTAGATAATTGAATACTTAACATTATATTAGTACATAGATGAAGTTGGGACCTATTACTATCTCAATGCCGAGCAAAAGGTTATGGAATAAAGGATTTGGGGTTGTGTTAGAGTGAGATCATACATGAATTAATTTTTGCATATGTTAATTATAGTTTAGTAATATATTGAGTAAAGTAACTTATTTAAGTTTATATTTTATCCGTCTAAATAGCTCTCCCATTACTAAATTGTAAGCAATCATTTTTACCACTTAAAATTAATTACCTGAGCTATATTTAAAGATATAAAGAAGAAGAATAAAAAATAGATGCTATTGCTGATATACTTCTATACCTAATAGGATTAAAATTGCGCTGTACATATTTTTGATATATCTCGGAAGTAATAGGGAGCGTTTCCGATTAAAACTCTCCTTTAACTTTTTCGGAAATACTCAGAAAATATTATCATATTTCATCACAATTACGGGAGACGTTAATAAATTACACACCTACACTTTTCGAAATTTTTTGTAAATTTTTGTAAAATTTTGTAGAAAATTGTATAAATACCCGTTTAGTAGTTTTAGAGATTACATGAACACACTGAAAGACCGACGCGGCTTTAACTTCGTTTTGCAATATGCAGTGATGTAGTGATATCATTTATTACTTCGATACCTAAAGATTAAACTGCTTTGAACTTGTTGACAACTCAGTAAGAAGCGTAGGAGCTAATGTGCTAATATAAAAATTAGAGCAAATTATCATCCATTGTACATTCATGTGATTACTCCTGGTTAAGCTGATTGGTTAAATAAAGATTTATTCATCCATTATTACAAAATAAACTCTTCACATTAGACAACAATTTATTTATACAATTTTTGACTAACATGATATGCTACTAACATTAATGTTTCTATTTGTCTAAATAAATATATAGCCCAGTATACGCGCAAAGGCTTTAAAATGAATAATATGAACAAAGGAAAAAGGATTTAGTGAAAAATAGCGTCGCTTTAATTAATGTACACCACAACAATAAAAATCTGTAACAAGAGTAATAATTAAAAATCAGCGAGAACCAGTTTATTTTACTCTTCTCCGAGCCAGCGTTTAAATTAAAATTGTCAAATTAGAGAGAATTCGTAAGTCTCTTAAAAAGTCAATAGCATTTGAGTTTGATTTGATATTGAAACAAAGGACCGAAAAACAACTAAAAATATAACAATAGGCAGCCTCATCAGTAAAAGGTTTATGTTTTAACTTAGAGTACGTAGTAACCTATGACCGTAGAAATAATAAGCGAGATAGATTTCAATAGTAAGTAACTTTAAAGGCATTTGAGACGCATCATTTCTAATTATGAGCGTCCAAAATGTCAGCCTCGTGATTATGGTGGTTCAAACTCAAATTCAATATTTTCTTTATTCAAATAAACTTGTAAACAAGTGCTTTTGAATCGTCAATTCTACTGCTGGTTCGAAAAGCTGTTCCTACCGAGAACAGCCAGCAAGAAACTCGGAGGTTGCTCTTTTCAACATAATACTTATAACTAGTTACAAAGGTATGAAAATATTATATAGCTATAATCCGGGATAAATTCCGATCCCAATTAATAAATTGCGGTACAGATTATAGCAAAATAATATTTTTATTACTTTTGTATTATAGACTTCCGCAAAGGAACATCTAATTTTAAAAAGTATACTCAATAAATAGTTTATCATTAAGTTAAATTTTTCTTATTTAGCCAAATACAAGTTATAATAATAGTCATAATTTCCCTTCCCTTATCCCACTCAAAGTGGCGTCGCACGACATGTTATAAACATGTTGTCACATGATTTGGCTATGTATTTTACGACGGGCCGCCTGCCTGACTTCAACTTATCTCAGTCGCCTTTTGCGACACCTCGGTAACATAGAGGGTGGTTTATTCTACTCAATCGGATAACTACACGGTGGGTCAATTTACCCTAGTCGCATTTTACGACACCTTGGTTAAAAATTAGGATGGTCTTGTCTACTCAGCCGGATACCACACGGCGAGTTAACTTACCTATTTATATCTATTTAATAATACTCTTATTGTAAATTTTAGTTGGTCGAAGAAACATGAAGCATATACTATAGATATAGAAAATCTCGACACAGTGGAACAAGTGGAAACACCATTATGCAGCGCTAGCCAACTTAAAGAGTTTGAAGAGGACATAAAATCTTCGGCACAGTTACTAACAACGCCTACTAATCTTTCACTGTCCCAAACACATGTGTCGTTAGGTCAAGAAGATTCGTCCACTTTATCTAGGAACGACGAATCCTTACCATCTAGTCCAACATTGAACAAAAATTCTACAAGACGGAGTTTTGGATGGAGTTTTAGGAGATTTTATCCGGAAAACTACGTACAAAATCAGAGTGGAAATAACTAAACATCAACAAAGATCTTCTCTTCTTCAACTGATGGACGTCCACTGCTGGTCATAGTCTCTTCATGGGATCTCAACAACACACGCTTTTGTGCCTCTTGTATCCACCGGCTCCCCGCGACCTTTTTGAGGTCATCAGTCCATCTAGTAGGGGGTCGTCTACCTACACTGCGCTTTCCGGTGCGTGCAACAAAGGTCGTAGAATTTTAATCTTCATTAGATTAAATTAATAAATACCTATTACTTCATATATGTTTTGCTATAATAATATATATTATAAAAACAAACTAAATTCATATTCCTTTATGATATGTAAATAGTATTCGAGTTATTAAATACTTCTAAAAATACTGCGTTTTAACAAACCTCTTACAGCTATAAGAATTGTAACGAAACTTAATATTCCAGGCTAGTGTCTGCTATTTAAATAAATGAGATATAAATATATGTTATGAAATAAAAATTGTGCAGGGTTAAATATGTACACAATAAATAGTTCAAAAATAGGAGTGACAGTAAAAATTAGGTTCGCGTTATGTAATACAGGGGTAGTTCTAAAATCTATTTAAGTATTATAAGAAGTACGAAATAATATGTAAAATAATATGTAAGTGTGTAAACTTATAAAAAATATGTTGTAAAACGTCGGACTTAATTATGATCCCTTATAAACTGTTTTATTACCATATAAGGTAAGCTAATTTAAACAGGTAGTTAGGAAAATAAATTATTTATATAACAACAATTTTTAGTTTTTCTTTCTACTATGTATTTTACCAGACTCATATGTATCCTATACTACTCCTTTCCTACTAATATTTTAAATGCGTAAGTTTGTGAGTATGGATGCAGTTACTTCTTTCACGGCGAATCCGCTGAACCAATATCAATGAAATTTGGAACAATTATTTCTTATACACCGGGGTAACATATAGGCTACGGAAATCCTATTCATTTTACAGGAATAGGATGACATTAAAAAGCGCCATCTATTATCGACCTATCACGCGACAACAGTCCACGGGACCGAAGTTGCGGGTAAAAGCTAGCACTGACATAAATGGGAAAGTCTGTCTGACTATTACGCTTTAACAGCTAATTCTCTGGAGAAGTATATATGAAATTTGGTAAAAATTAAAGCTTTTATACCAACATATAGTAACGAAATTTTCGTTTTTCCGTCGAAAAAGAAACTAAACAAAAGTATTGCGGGTATTTTAAAACTCAAGGTGATACAAACAGAGTAGCGAATACAACTAGTTTGCTGAACAGTAGGTAACACGAATTCCGGAAGGACATTAGTTACATACCCGTATACATCAGGAAATAAGGAAGCAAAGTGATTAGTCATAATAGTGGAACATCAGTCACGATTGAACGGAAATAGTCTAATGGTTTAGCAGAAAAAACATGAAAAAGTATCTTCTTGAAATATTATAAGGACTTGCACGCCTAAAACTTATTGGTGTAAATTAACGATTTCTTGTTAATAAGATTTTTTACAAAACCAATATTTTTTCAAAATATTATTTAACGCACTGAAAATTCGGCAATGAAAGAGTTCAAAATTATTGTCTATAGAACAGCTAGAAATTTGATTTAAAATAAATGCTGCTGTATATTAATAAAACAAAAATAATAAATATGTTCATTTTTTTACAAAACTAATATTTATTCGACAAATTTTTTAAAGCAATAAAAGAGTGCGAAATTGATTTCCATATCAAAGTGACTAGTCTATTAAGGAACATTAAATGCATCAGCATATTAAGATTTTTAAAAAAATAATCAGGCATGCTATCTAATATATGAACTTTTCAAATAACCAATTATATATATATGAACTTTTCAAATAACCAATGGCAGATCGTTGATCAACAGAGTTCAATAAACGTGTTATATATTTGAATATAAATAGATTCGTTTAGTTTGAAAAGCATGTCACATATGTTGAGCTTTTGATAAACATATTTATAGCTAACTGTCAACAACTGCCGTATTACATTGTCCTCAAGCCATTCAAAAACAAATAATTATTATAAAAACACTTCTTTGGTCCTTGCAAATTATAGTGAAACAAACGACGATACATGTACAGAAGTTCAACCAAATCAAAATTATCTAGCTGCCAGCTTAATTATAGTAAAGCATAAGTCAAACAACATAAAAAGTGTTACTAAAATAGGCAATAAAGTCATGAGAAAATACTATTAACACAGGTATAAGTAGGTAAGTAAACATGCAATTCCAAGGATCTTCAAGAGTTATTACTAATATTAAACTAAGCGTCGGCAGTGTCCAGTTGGTAAACTTTAATTGTATACATAACATATCAGAAATTCGTAACTCATGTTACCCAAAATGGGTCAAAATAAAAGCAAGTTCGTATAAAATTCATTAACTGTATTTAGACAAGTACGTAACTCGTTCAAAGGAATGATACTAGCGTTCTAGCGTATCTATTTCTATAAAAAATATTAATATAATAAACAGATGTTTCCAATACAGACGGCCCTAACTACAACGGTCTCAGTTTTTCGTTCAGCACGCTCGCCAAAAAGCTATTAATACTTGAACTTTTCGACATGAACTCATTCTAGCAATAATATTAAAATATATTGTTCTTGCATGAACATTTTGTACTTCAAATAATACGCATCAACATTGATTACATTTGATTTCATCTTATGAAAACATGACTTACTCTTTTTAGATAAAGATTATCAAGTACGGAAATTCACTGTTATGTTGTCACTGCTAAGACACAGGAGTAATGTTGATAGAATTTAGTGCTTTTGGAGCTTATCTGAGTAAAAAAAAAAGAAAAACCCGTTATTTCTGAAAAAACAGGAGAAAAATCATAGTGAAAAATTATGGCTATTTTAAAACTAGAGACGCGTACGAATTCGCGAATAATAAATAAATAAATAAATATATGGGACACTTACACACACGGTCGTCCGTCCCCAAAGTAAGTAACTTAATACTTGTGTTATGGTAGACAGACAACTGGTGAATATATACTTATATATTTTTTAAATACATACTTAAATACAAATATACACCCAGGCTCAAAGACCAACAAATTCATTTATAGAAAATGTTGGCCCTCGGCGGGAATCGAACCCGCGACCCGCGGAGCTGAAGGCAGGGTCACTACCCACTGCTCCAACGGGCCAGACAAAATACAAGTATATAGTACAAAAAATATATTAAGTTTATACTCTTATATTATTAAAAACCTTATTATACCTACCTTTCTCTAAAAGGAAATACGCAGGAAATAGGTTTATTGACTGAAGTTGCAAAAAAATTTAATAACTTAAGTTCCGATATTGATATTTTTCATCTCTCTCTCTTAGAATTGAAATTAAATATTAGAAATTTAATAAACAATCATTAAGTTAATTTTTTGTATAATAACCATTTTTTTCCGTATATTTATTTTCATGTTTGTAATCAGACTGTTTAATTGCTGTACTCTTATTTATATGTATTTTTAATCGTAGGAAACTGTTAATGGTTTAAGTTACTTTTTATTGTATTTTACTTATAAAAGCTTATATATACTGTATGTTTCAAAAATATTCAAATAAATAAATAAAAATTACGATCTTAAGCTCGGTTTAATCTCGGAGAGAGGAGGCCTATACTCAGCAGTGCGATTGTAACAGGCCGTTACTTTACTTAACTTTTTTACTGTTTACCCTAACTTACTAGGTATACATACAGAGTTCGACAATAATATTCTATTATACTCTATTATAGTCTTACTTTAAAGGCCTTTGTCATAGTAACAGAAATAAGAGTTGTTACTCTAGCATATGTTTACAGCACCAAGTCTGTTTTGATGCGGTCAGCAACAACCACATTGACGCGAATTCGAGACGTTAAAAAAGCTGATGGTTGTTTACGATTGATCAATGGTCTATTACTCACTTGTATGAGTAATTACCATGATAATTGTAGGGCATTACTCGTTTCCGTGTACGATGCTGCGTCAGGTGATCGTGACTAGTAAGCTGAGAGCTAACGACTTTATAATAGCATTTACACGTGTGAAATTATAGTACCTACATTTGAGATTTTTTTCTTTTTATCTCCCATAAACCTTGCAATCTGCCTCGTCTACACATAAAGCTGGTGTACAATTGGTTTTGTATTGGCGTGTATGGCATACGCCCAGTGGCCTATCCATTTCTTTTTTTTTAAATTTCATCCTTAGAGATTCGTAATTGGTGGGAAGAGATCCTGTGGAGCTCTCCTTTTAAGTAAAAGGAGAGTCCTTTAAGTCCTTTTAAGTCCTTTTAAGACTTGTAGTTATTAGGATTTTAGGCTGATTTTATTATTTCAAAGATAACGCCGTGTGGAATCCGGCTGAGAAGAATAAATCATCCTCATTTCTTACCGAGGTGTCGTAATAGGCGACTAAGGTAAGTTGATGTCAGGCAGACGTCCGGTCGAAAAATACATAGCCAAATCATGTGACGACATATTTGTAACATGTTGTGCCGACCCCACTTAGAGTGGGATAAGAGCAGGAAGATGATGATTTCTTATTCTAAAGATAATAACTCTGTGCTTGATATTCACCATAACAAAAGAATTAATGTTTCTAAAATTAAACAAATACAAGTTTAGAATTCATACATGTGCGATAAAAAATTAATCTCTATTGTTTATGATTTGGAAACATAACCAACAAACTAATATTTAAAGAACAAAAATAGGTACTATTTTATTTGCACAAAACGTGATTCGGTTGTTTTAGGAGGGAATATTTTCAACGTCCTATGCTTAAATAAATAATGACAACATTTATGATGGGTTGTTAAGCTTGAATTAATCGTATTTTTTCTAAATTTGAAATATTAGATGTTAGCTAACATTCCGTAATTAAATATTTACCCAGCATTAGTTTCCAACAGAACTGTTGTTACAAAAAATTACGGATTTAAGTTGTTATTGCGGTATTTTGTTTTTGTATTTTTATTTATTAAGTTTGTATGAATGTAACGTAATATACACGTTACATTATTCATACAAACTCTTTCTCCTTATAAACCAAAGATCACTTGTTATATTATTCTTTCAAGGGATTTGCTCGCCATCTTGTATCGGTGAGATACTAGTTTTCCTACCTAGTATAGGATATATTATATCAAGACATTGTTTTTCTCAGGGAAACCTCTTATGGTTACCACCCGTCCACGTCAAATTCTCACCGACTAAAAACCTGGTACTGTACCACGCGGCTAGTGGCGGGGATAGGGTAAAGTTGCACACGCTGGCCACATCACGTTGGACCCATGGCACTGGGGCCTGTGTGTATAACTTTACCCTTCCTCGCTAGCAGTAGCAATACACCCCGAGGAGCACCTCATGAGTTGGAGTCTCTCTAAGCAGTCTCCTTCTAATCAATGCATCTGGTTCTCTTGATGTAACCGCCAAGTGGACATTCTCTAAAAGAGTGTCCAATTTGGATCTACCAATACAGCGTTTTACGATATAGAGTAGCTTCTATTTATTAAATCATTCAAATACCGTTTATATTTCTAAAGTACGTGCCATTTTTTGTGCATTTGAATATATGAATAAGCTGTTGGCTTGACCTTGAACATTATCATATGGACTGGAGGCAGTGAAATTAAAACATCTTAACTAGGAAAACGTTATATGCAGTAACAAAAGACTAATCTCTTTAAAATAGTGTCCATTATCATAAGACCATCTCTTAATGTTGATCGGACTAGATCTTCGTACTGTATTTGTGGTACGGTTTTGATTGAAAAATTGCATGCATTAGGCATCAGTATTTTTGTTAATAATTTTCATTATATGTAGCCGTGTGGTATCCGGCTGAGTAGAATAGTACCACCCTCTTTTCTTACCGAGGTGTCGTAAAAGGCGACTAAGGTAAGTCGACCCGCCGTGTGGTATCCGGCTGAGTAGAATAGACCAACCTCATTTCTTACCGAGGTGTCGTAAAAGACGACTAAGGTAAGATGACCCACCGTGTGGTATCCGGTTTAGTAGAATAGACCACCCTCTTTCTTACCGAGGTGTCGTGAAATACGACAGAGGTGAGTTGACGTCAGGCAGGCGGCCGGTCGCAAAAACGCAGCCAAATCATGTTACAGCATGTTTATAACATGTTGTGCCGACCCCACTTAGAGTGGGATAAGGGCAGGATGATGAATTTTCATTATATGCAATATCGCGTACAAGAGGAATAATTAATACATATGTTAGTATCGACCGTAGGTCGAATCATATTTTGGTATAAACTATAAGTATATTATCCTGTATTGATATTGTATATTTCCGTTAATTTGCGGTAAAATATTAATTATGTTGAAATATAACATAAGCTTTTTACCGTTTAACAACGATCTAGTTATCCTTTTAAACCATATAAAGTTTGTGAGTAAAAAACTATAATCATCAGATTTTGCGAAATGCATTCCTTAAATACTGTCAATACTGGATTTTTGACTGGTTTTTACGCCTAATTATGTACTGTCTGATTCCAATTAAATTTAATGAAATAAAAATTATAAAATTAAGAGTATAAGACACATATACAAATTACAACATTACATAACATTGGCAATTTTCTATATACATTTAAAAAAATATTAGTACATACTAAGAAAACAAGTAAAATGCTGCAAATTTATATTTAAAATCCAAAGCAAAGCTTTTTATCGTATATTTTTCATAAACTCTTTTCTATTTTTATATAATTACTATAAAATGGGGAGCTTAAGTCAATATTCACTAATATTATAAATGTGAAAGTCTGTCAGTCTTTTTGTCTGTTATGTTTCCACGTACAAATCGTTGGACTAAGAAGTCAGGACACACAACATACGAGTAAATGAAAGTAATAGTAAAAAAACAGGTAACTTGATACGATAAAGTTGGGCGTACAGTATGTAAGTAATTTTTTATGCGTACAGTATGTAAATTGATTCTTACAAGTTAATTTTCTTACCCTAAATGACGTACAGTAGTGTCCTTTTTAATAATTACAAATCATATGTCATTGATAGAGACAACGTTACAAATGCAATGATAAATAAATAAATAAATAAATAAGTAGATTAACTTGTTAAGTGTAGTTTCAACTATTTATTTTCTGGGCGAACCGTAATTAGCCTAATAACATAATATTATCGTGTTTTGAGGCTCACTTTAAAATGTATTCCTAAAAGGCCCATCCTATTTGAAGGAACGCATTTTTGTCCTCTATTTTCTCACGGTGAGAGCCCTGTGATAAAATAGAGGTAAGCTTATGACATTCTTAATTGCTTACTTAATAACATTAGAAACCGGCAAAATAATGTAGAAAATAGAAATGCCGTGTGGTATCCGGCTGCCTAGAATAGACCACCCTCATTTATTACCGAGTCGAGTCGAGTGTCGTAAAAGGCGACTAAGGTAAGTTGACCTACCGTGTGGTATCTGGTTGAGTAGAATAGACCAGTCTTTTCTTACCAAGGCGTTGTAAAATACGTAGCCTAATCATGTCACATGTTTATAACATGTTGTGCCGATCCCACTTAGAGTAGGATAAGGGCAGGACGATGATAACTGGCAAAACAATTTAGAAAAAACATAAAGTTTTCTCTCAAGAAGAGTTGAATCCCCAGAATTGTCGGGAGATATGTAGATTTCCTCACGATGTTTTTCTTCACCATAAAGAGTGTGATTAATTACAAATACCAATTAGACACATAAGTTTTAACAGTAGTGCGTGTCCGGGCTTAGATCCTCTGTAAGTAACGGCCTGTTACTATCCCACTTCTGGGCATAGGCCTCTTCTGTCCGTTTTTTTTTATGGAGAGAAGGATTGGAGCTAAGAACTACCACGCTGCTCCAATGCGGATTGGTAGGTTACACATATCTCCAGAATTCTCTAGAGATATGCAGGTTTCCTCACGATGTTTTCCTTCACCGAAAAGCGTGTGATAAATTGCAATTATCAATTAGACACATAAGTTTTACTAGAAAACTCATTGGTGCCTGCCCGGGGTTTGAACTCTCTTCTAGACCTTCTCGAAAGAGGCGCACGGTGTTACTGTTGGGCTACCACAGCTAGAACCCCTGACCTTCTATTTAATATAGAAGTTCACCAAATTTTAGTATATTTTATCTTCGCACAAATTACATCCAATTTAGATAGTGAGCAACTCTGCCGTTTTAAGAAAAAAAAAGTAGCGATAACAATTTGTAATGGTCGGCTACAAATATCAATAATGGTTCAATATTTAATCAACTTCTGTAATCTAATTATGTTGTTTACATACACTTGTATATTTTTATTGTCGATTGCGACATCTTTGTTCTGTCACGTAACCGTGATTCTAATAACTGATACAAGTTTTTTTAAATTTAAATTTGTAAATTAAACTTTTACGTAAAGAACGTAAAACAATGAAAATGGTTTCAAAAACCAAAATGGATAACGCAAAGCTTAAGCTTTTTGTGAAGGAATTTCTATAATTTTTGTATAACTTTTAGCTTTGCCATTATATCAATTGAAAAAACCTGTTAAAAGAAGACTATATTATTGAGGATTATGTAAATGATAAGAATGCGTAGATATACCTACTCCTCTACCCTGTACAAGATAGTAATGAATAAATGTAACTAGTTACAAGAATTATAATTTAAAAAAGAGTAACCGCCGAGATGGCTTTTCTAGGCAGGAACAGCTTTTGGAACCAGAAGTAGAGTTGACGATTCAAAAGCACTTGTTCACAAGTTTACTTGGAAAAATAATATTTTGAATTTGAATTTGCAGATAAATAGTAAATATAACTGTTACCCTTGACATCAAGTAATAAAGCTTTTTTTCTTATATTTGATCGTGACGACTATCTTTATATGATGTTAAGTGATATATAGTCTGAGATGGAAACACGATAACCTAGACCTGAATATATCGGTTTCCACAGCATCGTACAGGTATGCTAAATGTGTCTGCTGTACCCAGTAGAGGCCGAATTCACCGGTTCAGATTGGTTGGTGTAAGGGGTGTAAGGGGGAGGCTCGTCCCAATCAGTCTCCTCAATTGTCAACCTCACCTGCACGCGGTGCACCCTGCAGATTAACCAACGAGGCTCTGGCGACCGACCAATGGCGGTATAACCATTCATACAGCTGACCTAAATTCTACCAGACCGACAGTGGGCAGCAGCACTGTCGGTGCGACATGGTCAGCACTGCGATCACCAACCCGCAGGCCAAGCGTGGTGATTACTGGCAATACCTTCATGGCATTACAAACAAAACCACAGCCCCTAGTTCCCGGCAGCTCCGCTATTCCCAGCTCTGGCAGCGGTTTGGGTAACGGCGGGGCAGGGGGTGTCAAGAATCTCCGGCAGAGATTCCGCTGCCAACCCCGACGACTAGACCTGGCAACGTACAACGCACGCACTTTGAGGGAAGACGAAAAGATACTCGAGCTGGAAGAAACAGTAAGCAAGTTGCGGTGGGACGTGATAGGATTATCCGAAGTCCGAAGAGAGGGGGAGGACACGATGATCCTAAAATCCGGCAACTTGCTTTACTACCGGGAGGGCGAACAACAGTCCCAAGGTGGTGTCGGGTTTCTCGTCCACAAGTCCCTTGTCAACAACATTGTTCAAGTCGAGAGTGTGTCGAGCAGGGTCGCGTTCCTGATACTCAGAATTACCAAACGGTATTCGCTGAAGGTCATACAGGTCTACGCACCGACATCGGCACATCCGGACGAGGAGGTAGAGGCCATGTATGAGGATTTATCTAGAGCCATGCATGCCTCCAAAACCTTCTACACTGTTGTGATGGGGGATTTCAACGCAAAGCTGGGCAAGCGAAGCGGCACCGAGTTGAGAGTAGGGCAATTTGGATATGGGCAACGGAACCACAGGGGCCAGATGTTGGCCGATTTCTTGGAGAGAGAAGATCTCTATATGATGAACTCTTTCTTCAGAAAACGGCCACATCGAAAATGGACCTGGGTAAGTCCCGACGGTTCCACGAGAAACGAGATTGACTTCATCATGTCGACCAGGCGTCATATATTCAATGATGTCTCTGTGATCAATACCGTGAAAACCGGGAGCGATCACCGTATGGTTAGAGGCACATTGAATATATGCGTACAGCTGGAAAGATCCAGACTGGTGAAGTCTACGCTCCGACCAACTCGAGCTCATATTCAAAACCCCGAGAACTTTCAACTCGAGCTGAAAAACCGTTTTGATTGCTTAGCTGACTGCGCTTCTGTGGACGATGTAAACAACAGGCTAGTGGAAACTGTCCATGCGGTGGGGTCCAAATTCTATAAGACTCACCGTAAGAGAACCAATAAATTCTCGACCCAGACTCTCAAGCTCATGGACGAGAGGAACGAAATGAGGCTACAGTCTTCAGTAGACGCTTCGAGCTACCGTCTGATCAATAGACAGATTTCTAAGGCGCAGAAATGCGACCTGCGACACTTCAACACGGAATGCATCCGAGATGCAATTGAGCGTAACAGGGGCTCCAAAGTGTTCGCGAGAGATCTTTCTATTGGGCAGAGGCAGTTAACGCGACTGAAGACCGATATTGGTAGTATCATTTCGTCTCGACCTGAGATTTTGGGAGAGGTTGAGAAGTTCTTTGGGCAGTTATACACCTCAACACAACAGCCTGTTGTCAATTTGGCAAAAGACCCAAGAGCCAAGTTGACCCGACACTATACCGAAGATATCCCGGACGTCAGCCTATACGAGATTAGTACGGCTCTCAAACAACTTAAGAACAACAAGGCTCCGGGTGAGGACGGAATCACTACAGAACTCCTGAAGGCGGGTGGAAAACCGGTACTCCAAGTCCTTCAGCGATTGTTCAATTCCGTCATTCACGAGGGCACTACGCCGGAAGCGTGGCACAGGAGCGTGGTGGTTCTTTTCTTCAAGAAGGGTGATAACACCTTATTGAAGAATTATAGACCCATCGCGCTGCTGAGTCAGGTTTATAAGTTGTTTTCGAGAGTCGTAACGAATCGTCTCGCTCGTAGGTTCGACGACTTCCAGCCTCCCGAACAAGCCGGTTTCCGGAAAGGCTATAGTACCATAGACCACATATTTACGCTGCGGCAGGTTATACAGAAGACCGAGGAGTATAACCGGCCACTTTGCTTGGCGTTTGTGGACTATGAGAAGGCCTTTGATTCGGTGGAAACATGGGCTGTGTTAAGATCGCTCCAGCGATGCCGAATCGACCATCGGTACGTCCAAGTGTTGAAGTGTCTGTATGAAAACGCCACAATGTCTGTCCGTATCCAAGACAGAACTACGAGACCAATCCAAATGCGGCGTGGTGTGCGACAGGGAGATATCATCTCCCCGAAGCTGTTTACCGCTGCATTGGAGGATGTCTTTAAGCTTTTGGATTGGAACGGATACGGCATCAACATTAACGGCGAGTACATCACTCACCTTCGATTTGCCGACGACATAGTCGTTATGGCAGAGTCCCTGGAGGATCTTAACACAATGCTCGACGACCTCAGCAGAGTATCTCAACAGGTGGGCCTAAAAATGAACATGAGCAAGACGAAAGTTATGTCAAACTCACATGTTCCGCTCCACCCGATCATCGTTGAGAACTCTGCACTCGAAATTGTTGACGAATATATATACCTGGGACATACGGTCCGGCTAGGTAGGTCCAATTTCGAGAAAGAGGTCAGTCGCCGAATCCAACTCGGATGGGCAGCGTTTGGGAAGCTACGCGAGATCTTTTCGTCGAATATTCCTCAGTGTCTGAAGACTAAAGTCTTCGAACAGTGCGTGTTGCCAGTGATGACCTATGGCTCTGAATCTTGGTCGCTGACTATGGGCCTCATAAGAAAGCTCAGAGTCGCTCAGCGGGCGATGGAGCGAGCTATGCTCGGAGTTTCTCTACGTGATCAAATCAGAAATGAGGAGATCCGTAGAAGAACCAGAGTCACCGACATAGCTCAGCGGGTCGCGAAGCTGAAGTGGCGATGGGCGGGGCACATAGTGCGGAGAACCGATGGACGTTGGGGTCTCAAAGTGTTGGAATGGCGACCCCGCACCGGAAAGCGCAGTGTTGGAAGACCCCCTACTAGATGGACAGACGACCTCAAAAGGGTCGCGGGGAGCCGCTGGATACAAGCGGCACAAAATCGTGTGTTCTGGAGATCCCATGAAGAGGCCTTTGTCCAGCAGTGGACGTCCATCGGTTGAAGAAGAAGAAGAAGAAGATTGGTTGGTTTGATATTCATTTAAATGGATATATAATAATTTAATAGAATCAAAAAATTAGATATACGGTAAGCTAACCTATTCTTGGCACCTATCCAATTAATTGACACCATAGCAATTTTCTTCGAAAAATAAGAAAATAACAACACTAAATAGTTCCATTTGTACTAATTTTATTAGATAACTAGCGGCCTACCCTGCTTCGCACGGGTATAAAATATATAGCCTATGTCACTCAGTGAAAAAAATGATTAAAATTGATCCAGTAGTTTTGATTTATTCATTACTGCCCGTGGCCCGCAAGCGTTAAATTTGGAGAAAAACAATTCCCCTCTCCCTATACTAAGAAGATTTCCTGCTATCTTTGGAATGTCTAAATTCATATACTACATATTTACATTTTACATTATTCCCTATATATTTTATGTTTAAAATTAATTACAGAATGTCTTTATATACAACATTCATAGCTTTGTTATCATTAGACAATACAAACATGTTTTCTTTAGAGGTTACTCTTAAAAGAAATTGCTTCGATAATAAGGCATTATTTTTCGTATAAAAGTAAATGACAAAAAATGCTATTGTGGGTTATCCATAAGAGATAGACATATACCATCGCAGACTTTTCTGTAGACTTTTTCAATGTGTACAAATACTTAGTACATCATTTTGATAAATCTCGTAGGGTTTAGCCTGCGTTTGCAATGTAAGCGAAAAGAAAAGTAATTATTTACGACATCACATAAGAAACCTCAAAAATTACAGTATTTCTCTACTCAATATTGAATATTATTATACATTCCTCTTGAATCACTCTATCTATTAAAAAAACCGCATCAAAATCTGTTGCGTAGTTTTAAAGATTTAAGCAGTCATAGGGATATAGGGACAAACAAAGAATGTGACTTTGTTTTATACTATGTAGTGATAATCCCTATAGCATGATTCAGTATTCACGCGCGATGGCTTATTATTAGCGTATTTCATATATAACTTTGGTGTTTCTATACCGATTTCAATGATTCTTTTTTTATACAATGGTTAATACTATTCACTTTTTTATTTAGGGATGACTGAGAGTGATATAAACGTAGGAGTAGACAAATATAACCAGAAAGCTTCGAACTGCTAAGCTATCGGGAGTTATTGTGATGTATTACACGTGTTATTGTGAGTCAACCATAAAAGATAGACATATGCTGTCGTGGGATATTTTTTATATAATTTTAAGGAGAACATTTCCGTCATACATGATTTCTGTGTAGCTTTAACCATCAAGGTTGCACACGCGACGAAAGCTTAAAAAATGGAGTAACTTCTCCCGTTTTCCCGACATTTCCCTTCACTGCTCTGCTCCTATTGATTGTAGCGTGATGAAAAGTATACTATAACCAGCCCAGGAGTATAAAAAAAAATTGTACCGAGTTTCGTTAAAATCCGTCGAGTAGTTTTTGTTTCTATAACGGTTATACAGACAGACAGACAGACAGACAGACAGACAGACAGACAGACAAAATTTTTACTGATTGCATTTTTGGCATCAGTATCGATCCCTAATCACCCCCTGATAGTTATTTTGGAAATATATTCCAGTTACAGAATTTACCTCTCTACAGATTTATTATAAGTATAGATAGCATAATTTCTTAGTTTGGCATCATCAAGTTGCAATGAAAATAATATGGCGACTAAACAGCTAAATGAAAAAGTGCACATAATTAATTAAGTAATAATTTATCGTTTCCTTAAAAATTAAATTGTTTTAGATCTGTAATTGTTTCTTTAAATACATAACACATAAATAAGGTACCCATTTGCGTGCTTTACTTAGTTTTCATTAGTATTTTTGAATACTGATGAAAACTGAAGGGTGTCATTAAACTGGAATTTGAATTGCCGATAATAGGGAATTCTGTGTCAATATTTGGGTAAACCATTGCAATTCGATAAATATCATAATTTTAATAACAAATAATATCCTAGCTAGAATTTTACTGGCAACATCTTAAAATAGTTGTCTATATTTACCAAAATTTATCGTTATTTGGTAACACTGTGGAACGCTTATATTTTTTTCTTTTTATACGCTCGTTCTAAAAGTGTCAATAATTGAGCACTTTACCCTACACGACTTTTTTTTGGAATTAGGTGTTTGTTTGATTCTATAGTGAAGTCTAAAATTGATTGTTGAATTTTATTATAGAATCTTATACCCAAACCCACAAACGACTTACGTACTTTTGCAAGGCACAACGCAGGAGCTGCAAGTTTTTGTCAGTTCCTACTTTGTCTATTATATACGTTTTTATAATTATATATTTTTACGAACAAAATTAAATTGCTTAAAATGATAACCGAATTAACCTTTGAAAGAATAACAACATGACTCAAATAACTTATGGAACATACTGAATAAACAATGTTATGTTAATCAATATTTTTAGAACCATACCTTATATTTATTTAACTAATTCCTACATATTGGGTGTATCTGTTTACTTTACATATATTTATGATAAGTTCAATACTGCTATGAGCGCGAAAACAATTATTTTACCTTATTGATAATTATTTGAACTTATAATGCGTTATGCGCATAATAATTTAAAATACTAACCGTTGCAGAAATAGAAACTAATATTTTTGTTTCTATATTGTTAGCATTAACCTATATCTTAATCTGTACTCTTTTATTTTTTTCGTATATATAACGAATCACATTGCGGTCAATATAACATAATATGCTCCTTACATTACTTAAATCAAACATACCTTATGTTTGATTTAAGTAATTAACAAATTATTTTATTTTCGACGAGTTTTGTTTCCAAGTATATTCCTTGTAGAATGTAAGTTTTTTATAAGACATCTTTTTATACTTAATTAATTGTTTTTTCATTCCAGCGTAGGTGTGGTAATAATCAATTTTATTCAGGCATTATCCTTGATACACAGTGGGTTTAGGTCTATGGTTCACCAGATACATAGATTGAATTTGGAAAATATCTATGTAAGTACTTATATATTTTTCAATCATTTTAACGAAAACAAACATAAATTCAAAAGCTGCAAGTTGCAAGTTTGACCTAAAAATGAAAAAATTAAAAACCTCTTTTAAAGGGTTTTAAAGATTATTTACGACGTTTTACCAATTAGAAACTTTGGCGTGCCGGTAATATAAGACGTATTATATGTGATATGTTAAAGCTCTACACAGATCGCATTCCATGGGAGAGCATGACCTATAAAACACTATTGTTGTCTCTTATTGTTCAAGGTCATTCCTGAACTATAGGATTCGAAAAAAGCAAGATTAATGCAGCAGCTATAAACTGCTAATAAAAAAACAATATAATTTAATACGACTGCCTAAAATTTGTTTGAGGTATAAGTTTTGTTTGTCAAAGTCAAAGCTTTAGTTTAAACATAAGTATTTGGGTGACCGAGCCTAGCTTTTTTTTTAATTAAAAAAAATATGAATATTGAAAAAATATGAAAAATAGTGGGGCTCGAACCTAGATATATTCACCTCTCTTGACCGCCCGTTCCCCAAATAAGCTACCATGACTTTACATTTGGCAGCAAAAATTGTCTTTTAAATTCATGAAATCGTTGGAGCCGTTTTCGAGATTCGTAAAATATATTTACATATATACATACAAGATTAACTCATTTAAATATATAAAGATTTGAAGCCGAAAACTGTTTTTCAAATGAGAGGCTTCAGAAGTGACCAGCTTATATATAATATATAAGCTGGTCACTTCTGAAGCCTCTCATTTATACGCATTAATAATACATACGCATTAATAATGCGTATTACTTATAAGATTATTAGTAACAAATCTGACAACATAAAGAGGTTGAACTCTCGCAAGTACTAATTCGTTTTGAATTGTTTCGATGAATGTACACGAAATTTCTATTATTTTATTGTAAGTATCAAAACGCGACAAACGACAGGCATTACAATCCAATACATTCTCATCACGTCGATTTCTCGTAAATGAAAAATATGCCGACTCCTGGAGTATGAAACCTGCACAGAGTAGGTACCTATTTATTGCAATGTAGTTAGGACGAACAGTTGTAGTCGCGGCCGAGCGTGCTTAGTAAGCGCAGCGTAAAAAATTGTGGCGCCAATTTTAAATACTTTACGTCAATTCGTGCAAAAATTTTAAAATAAGAACGAAGCACGGTGGTGGTAGTGTTTTAAAAACAATTGTGTATTTTTTTTAATTGCATAACTTTTAGATACCATGTTGTTGTTTTTGTTTTTAATTTTTGTATGTTGTGCAGTGAAATGCGACTATGTGAGGTATGCTTAAAATTTTTATTTGTGTTAATTTTTTTATTACTTTATAAAAAAAATGTGTATATAAATGTCTAGTACAATATATTCCCGGATATATTTTTAATTTTATGAACACAGGCTTTTTAGACTGAATAGAAACTTTAAGCTTTGATGCGTCTTGAAATTCGCGCGTCATTCATTTATGTGATATAGGTACTGCCAAACAATACACTTTAATCAAAGTGTTTCTCATATATTTAAAATAAAAATTAAGTACATCATTGATACGTTATATGGTAGATACATATTATTGTTATTAATTTTAATGTTTAAGGTTAATCAAATTATTCGGACGTCCGTACCGCAAGGTTTAATTGTGTTTAAAATTTTAAAATAGGTATTTTTTTTATTATATAAATCATTAGCTATTAGAATAGATATCACAGACTAACTAATATATTGATACGATGTGGACATTTCACTTTTTATGGTTATAGACGTGCCAACGAAACTTGGGATACATATACATAACAAATACATACATGTAGTACTAGTTTTTACCCGTGACTTCATTCGCATGGAATTTTGTCGTCTGATAGGTTATAATAGATGGCGCTTTTTAGTGTCATCTTATTCCTGTAGAAATAACATGATTTCTATAGCCTATATATTATTCCGGTGTATAAGGAATAATTGTGCCAGATTTCATTGATATTGGTTCAGCGGATTCGCCGTGAACGAGTAATATACATCCATACTTAAAACTTTCGCCTTTATAATATTAGTCAGGCTATAACATTGCTGTGCCAAGGTCTGTTCTCTTCTGAAGAAAAATATTGGAGCTTATACCCATCATGCCGATCTATAGTTGATAGGCAATTTACACATATTCTAAGAATTCTTCATGGTTCTCATGAGTTAGAAAGCCTATTTTCCGAAATCTGCGAGCGATATAATGCTGAAAGATGATTTTATAGTACGCTCTCCTGTTCATTATCCATATTTATAACGTTCTTACTGTCGATCAGTCTGTAATGCTTTCACGGGTATCCGTTGTTGCAATATAAATGACATGTGGTACACCTGAAGCTTACATAACATATGGGGTAAAAAGTCTCAGTTTTCTAACTAGAACTTCTAACTAGTGTAGATGAAAATACATAAAATTATCTAACGCAAAGTTGCGGTACACATAGTTAAATAACATAACCGATTTATCATAGACCAAAAGCTTTTTTTTTCAAAATTACTATGTGCTTATAACCCTAACGGCTTTTACAGCGTCACCAGGTGGGACGGGCAAGCGTAGAAGGATCGTCGATGTTGCGAAATGCGTAAAGTAGAGCGCAGAAGCTCTACTAGTGTCGGAAAAAGTCGTTCTAACGGTGCCGCCTGTGAGGCCTCTTAAAGCTTTGGGGTTTATATTTAGGTTTACTTCCTGAAGGTGATTTAAGTTAACTAATTTCGCAATTTTCATGCTATTGTTGTATTCTTAAGGCGGCTGTGCACTCTCGCCTAAGAGCACTCGCTATGTCTTCTCCGAGACGCATCGGCTGAGATGTGTAAATTCGGAGTGACCATGTCCAGTCTCGAGAGTAAAGAGCGCTCGTCGATTTTGCGAGTCGTAGCGAGACCCTTTGACTGAGACACTAAAACCGACACGGGAGTGAGTGGACGAGATACCCGAGACAAACTGAGGGGAGGCGAGTGCTACCCAGTACATCCTTGCACCTGGGATGTCTCAGGGTGACTTTCTGAGAGTGTACAGCCGCCATTAAAATAAAGAGTAGGTAAACTTGATAAAATAAATATATTATATTCCTACATAAGTCAGCAAAACAAAACTATTAGATATCACGTTTATATATCTCAATGACATGATTATGTTCACTCAGCTGTATTAAAAAATCTACATCGGTATTATGTCATCTATTTTCTATGCTTAATGTATTCATATACTGGTGACCTTGTCGCTGATCGATGCGCATTATGGTATTATTTATTATGAGTTGTGATAGCCCAATGGTAAGACCGTGCGAATCTTTCAAAGCGGTCAAGGGTTCAAATCACAGAGTCCACAACATAAGTTTTTCTGTTAAAACTTATGTGTCTAATTGTTGCAATTTGTCATAAACTTGTCAGTAATCGATAACATTGTGATGAAACCTGCATATCTCTAGAGAATTATGGGGATATGTGTAACCTACCAATCCGCAATGTAACAGCGTGGTGGGTCAACCAGATTTTTGTATTGAATATTATATTAATATGTACAATTCTGATACGCTTTCAAAACATCTCCAAACTTACTTTGATAAATAATATAAGAATTTTAGTGAACGGTTAGGGCAGGTGTCAGTGACCCTACTATAAGTTCTTGGGGTCGCGGGTTCGAGAAATCGAACCTCAGCGGAATAGCCGAGGATCAACATTTCTACGACAATTTGTTTTTTGTATTATATACCAGTTGTCTGTCACCCACAAAACAAATACAAAGTTACTAACTTTGGTTACGTGTGTGTAATTTGTCCCATATATATTTAAAATATAACATTGACGAAGATCGATCGAAGTGATCGCATCTATAACTCAGAGATGGAATCAGACTTGCAATCGATTGTTGATGAGACACAAATAGAATAAAGAAGACATCATATGTAAAATTTTCGAGCGATTAGTTAATCTTGTTATAGAAGAATACATGTATAAGTTTCATTAATATAAAGATTTATTTTACTGCTTCATAAAGGTCGCGGACACGCCTAGATTCAAGCGGTACAAGACAGTTTGAGGAGGTAATACTTTGAAGGACCTTTATCCAATAATTATTATAAAACAAAGTTAAAAAAGCTGTCTGTCTGTAGCGACTTTCTGATGATCGATTTTCTCAAAATTTATATCTAAAACAGATTTCACTAAAATATAGTGCATTTCTTCTGGAAGGTTTAGGTTAATAGTACATTTCGGTTTTACGTAAATTTTTGAAAATTGTTGAAGAGGTCGCGTGGTTGTAAAAAATCTCGCCTGCGGAGAGATTTAAACCAGCAGAGATATACTAAGGTAATACTAGAGAATTTTAGGTCTACAAAATTACTACAAAAAAGTCCGCGATAGCATATCTGTATCTCTTATGGTCAACTCACAATAACGATTTACACGCGGAAGCCGCAAGGACAGCTAGTTGTCCAATAATGGAAGCTCATCGGTTGAGCAGAAGAAATTGTGGTATCTGACTTAGTAGAATAGACCACCCTCGGTTCTTACCGATATGTTGTTAAAGGTGACTAAGGTAAGTTGACCCACCGTGTGGTATCCGGCTCAGTAGAATAGATCACTGAGAGTGGGATAAGGGCAGGAGAATGATGATGATGATCGCTTGAGCAAAATGTCCTTCCCTTTAGTTTGATTTCCCTTTGATTTAATTTGGTGATAAAAATAACAAAACAAAGCCACCTTTAAATAATAAATAAACGTATCATTGCAACATGGAGATTTCATAATATACATCGGTTTCTTAGTATTTATAAAATTGTTTTATAAAACCAAAACAATGTATACTCAAAACAGTTTACTATGCATATCTTTACATACAGCTGCCATACCTTATAACTTTATAAAAATCCATGTCAATGACTTTCAACTTTCTTTTTTTTCATATTCGAAATGAATCATTTAAGAATTAAAAGATCAGTGATTGAAAGATAAATACATCGATGTTATCTTTTAAGTGGACACGCCGTGTAGTATCCGGCTGAATAGAATAGTACCACCCTCATTTCTTACTGAGGAGTCGTAAAAGGCGACTAAGGTAAGTCTACCCGCCGTGTGGTATCCGGCTGAGTAGAATTGACCAACCTCATTTCTTACCGAGGTGTCGTAAAAGGCGACTTAGGTAAGTTGACCCACCGTGTGTTATCCGGTTTAGTAAAATAGACCACCCTCTTTCTTACTGAGGTGTCGTAAAATACGACTAAGGTAAGTTGACGTCAGGCAGGCGGTCGTAAAAACGCAGCCAAATCATGTGACAGCACGTTTATAACATGTTGTGCCGAGCCTATTAGAGTGGGATAAGGGCAGGAGGATGATGATGTTATCTTTTAATTGGATATCATTTCGAAATCAATGACACGCTTAAAACTCGGTTTCGGGTTTATGGATTGAGACTAGAAAATACAGCTTTAAATAGGATCTAGGTTAGTTTGAGAGCCAAATAGAGGTTAAGAGTTAAGTTAAATGGAAAAGCACCCTGACCGCGATATCTAGAAGAGGTCTGAAATGCAATCTATAAAATTCTTAATAAGATCTGATATTTGTATAGTTTTTATAGTATACGTCTACTGGCATAAAATATTTTTTCAACTTATAAATAAGTGTATCACCAATTCTATTCTATTAATACAGTATATAAATTAAATATTTTTGTTTATCACTATGTAAATTAATGTGATGGCCTAGCGGTGCGACCGTGTGAATCTCTAGAGACGATCATGGGTTCAAACCCGGGCAGACACCAATGAGTTTTTATATTAAAAAAAAACTTATGTGTCTAATTGATAATTGCAATTTATCACACGCTTTTCGGTGAAGGAAAACATCGTGAGGAAACCTGCATATCTCTAGAGAATTCTGGAGATATGTGTAACCTACCAATCCGCATTGGAGCAGCGTGGTAGGTCTTAGCTCCAATCCTTCTCTCCAATAACGGAGAGAAGAGGCCTATGCCCAGCAGTGGGATAGTAACAGGCCGCTACTTACTTACTTTACTTTACTATGTAAATTTGTATATAATAAAATTTGGATGGTATCTAAATTTACAAAAAACCCTCACAAGAAAGCAAAATAGGTTTAAGTGAATTTTATAACAAGTTGTAAAATTCAATATAAGCTGTGATAGCCCAGCGGTAAGGCCGTACGATTCTCTAGAGACAATCATGGGTTCAAACCTATATAAATATAAACTTATGTGTCTAATTCATAATTGCAATTTATTACATGCTTTGCGTTGAAGAAAAACATCGTGAGAAAACCTGGATATCTCTAGAGAATTCTGGGGATAAATGTGGTTACACATTTCCCCAGAATTCCCCTTAACTACTTAACTTAACCTACCAATCTGCATTGAAGCAGCGTGGTAGGTCTTAGCTCCAACCCTTCTCTCCAAAAACGGAGAGAGGAGGACTATGCCCAGCAGTGGCATAGTAACAGGCCATATTAATACATTTTTACGCAACATTAAATCAGGTTAAGAGTTGTCTAAAATTTTAAACACTCACACTATAATAACCAGAAGATATTACGACATTTAAATCAGACTGTTAAATCCGTTAACGTAGTATTCATTTGATTCAGATATCTAATTAAATCGGTAAACCTTTCATAATTCATTCATAATTCTCTCCAATATTAATAGTATTGTATTTCCTCCTATCAATCATTCATCGTCCTGCCTTTATCCCACTCTAAGTGGGATCGAGATAACATGTTACAAACATGTCACATGATTTGGCTACATATTTTACAATCTGACGTTAACTTACCTTAGTTGTATTTTAGGACACCTTGGTAAGAAAGAGGGTGGTCTATTTTACTCAACCAGATACCACACGGTGGGTCAACTTACCTTAGTCGCCTTTTACGACATCTCGGTAAGAAATGAGGTTGGGCTATTCTACTAGCCAGATACCACAAGGCGTTTCCTTTACGGCTTATTAATTTAAATTATTTAAAAAGACAAGGAAACCCCACGGTAATAATCTGTGCCAATTCTCATCCTAAGTTCATAGTTCGTAAGCACATAGCACAGAGAGGTAAACGCACTTATATTTGTTAATTATTGCTACTTTTGCAACCTGTTTATTTTTTTAAATATTTGTCTCCACTTCTCTCAGTTCATAAGAAAGAGGAAGTTGCAATACAAGGTCTACAAAGAGTTTCTCGGTCGTTCACTTTTCGGTATAAATCAAGTGCCAACAAAGAGATCTTTCGCGATATAAATAACTTTTGTATTTACGTAATTTTTTTTACTCGTCACTTCATTTGCTTTTATTCATTTGCTCTTATGTACTTAATATTGTCGGGATTCGAGGTTTAAAATGTTGGTGTACATAGTATTACTCGGATTTCCCCGATACTGCACTCAATAGTGCCCTACATTTCTCGTACTGATATAAATATTTACATGCGCTGTACACACAACTGCAATATTCAATTAAACTGATATGTTTTAATGTCACCTTGCTGATTTACCAAAAATAAGAAATATGAAACTGTTTATAAAAGATCAATTACACAGATTGAGATTATTCTGGATCTTATTGTTTGCGAATAGTGTAACTTAACACCCGAGATAGTATGTCACTTTATTTTACATAAAGATTTATACTTATATAGTAATTTGATATACCTACCTTTGTTCTGATGTCTGTTTTCTACAAGTAAAAACCTGGAGATTGCTTACAAGATAATTTTAATTTTAAATGTTTTATTTTTTATTAAAAAAAAAAGTTCACATTTAATTAAACCATTACAAATCGTAGTAGGATAAAAAAGTTTTAAACTATAGATAAAAAATTACATAAGGAATCCTAAACCATTCGCACGAAAGATTTCTTTTGGATATTTTAATTTACTCAACGGTGTATTTCTTTTTAAAGCTTTTCTAAAATATTTTAAATTAATCGGTGTTGTAAATATTTTTTTAAGCTAGGTCCCTGGAAACACCTAAATGGTCGAAAATATGTCATTTTTTAAACTCACTGTCTTTTAGAAAGTAATAAGTATATTACTTTTGTATTATGGATCCCCGCAAAGTAACTATTATATAAATTATTTAGTATATTACTGTTATTTGTAAAAATATAGTTTATACAAAATTTATTTCATTAATCGAATGCCGTGAATTCTAGATATCATCCGAAACCTTCTATAAAGTCTGAGAAAAATTGCCATGACATGACAATTTTCTATTCATCCTAAAATCTAGAGCATCATAGCGTGTGCTAAATATAAAATCAATAGTTTTATTCCTGTTCCCCAAGGAAAAACGGGATTTTTGTACTATATGTTAACCCGATAAATACCTACAACTGTGCCACATTTTATCAATATTGCTTCCGTGCATTAGCCGCGAATGCGTAACAGACAGACAAGCATTTATAATATCAGTATGGATGAGTCGGATTTATCGATTTACTATAAAAAATAATTACATTACACTAAAGATATTTATCATATTGCACTTCATTTAATAGTAGTTATATTATTGTTGCCCACTGTACATTATACTGTATGAAACCGCGTATTAGGAAATACAAGGAAGTATGCATAAATCATTATCAACATACTCTACTTATGATATCATCGGACACAAAAGTCTATTTATTTTATCAATGTCAATAGTTGTTATAGTAAAATATTATACGGTAAATATATAAAAACTATTTATATATTTCTTATGTATTGTGTGTATAATGTGGCTTACAATGATGTAGTAACGATACGCACTTAAACCTTTTTTACATAATAATAAATAAATAAGCTTTTCTTTTATTAAGTTTCTTATATCAGTACTATTAATATTAAATAAATGCAGATTTAGGAAATTTACACATAATATTAACTTCATTAGAGTCAATCTTAGAAAATCTTTGTTTTGTACAAATATATGAAGTAAATAGACGCGAATAAAAAATACTTTCATGCCCAATATGAAAATTTTGTATTTACATTAGTAGCTTTCTTTAAAGACGGTAGAGGAAATTGTCATTTAAAGTTAAAGCGAAATATACGATCCAAAACGCTTATAGTGGCACTGCTATTATATTGTAAACGACAACAGAAGGAAACATAGTAATTAATTGATGATTAATCACATTACTTTAGACAGGTTGTTATCATTCTTGTATATTGGCCCCATTTTTAATTTTTAGACAAACTGCAACATTAAATAATTTGCAGCTCTTTATGCACACTTTACTAATGATTCAAAATTATTATTAACACAAATATATTGAACGCAATTATTTTTATAGAATCCTAAATTTTGATTTGCCTTTTGTATTAGCTCTGGTTTTAGCCCAATAACATCTAAACTAATGAAATGTAATTTATTAAAATTATGATATAATTAAATTTGCATATTACCAACTTCTATTACCTACGTATTGAGGTAATCAGAATATGCAACGCTAATTTTATATTATTAAGTAACCTCTCGCTGTTAGCAATAGCGTTCTTGATTATAATGCATAATAGTTTTCCTGAACCTACTTTGATAAAATGAACCTAATTAAATCGTATAGACCAGGGATTGGCAACCTGCGTCTAGCGAACCGCTCGCAGATCTTTCCATGTAAATTTCGTAACCAAAAAATAATATTAGAAATTTATTAATTAAAATTTAATTAATTTTTAATATTAAAAATTTCAACAACGGTCCAATGAATGCTAAAAGATCAACGAGTAGAAATAGCCTCCTCATTTCTTACCGAGGTGTAAAAGGCGACTAAGCTAAGTTGACCCGCCGTATGCTAAATGGCCGAGTAGAATAGACCACCCTCATTCTTACTGAGGTGTGGTAAAAGTCGACTAAAGTAAGTGACGTCAGGCAGGCGGCCGCTCGTAAAATACTTATCCGAACATGTGACAACATGCTAATAACATGTAGTGCCGACCGCACTTTGAGTGGGATTAGGGCAGGAGGATGATAATGGTCCAATGAATGCTAAAATATGATTTGTTATATAAATATGTTTACGATTTAATAAGAATAAATATTAAATCTTAAATGCATTTCGTCAAAATCAGAAATGAAATATATTAATAAAACCAATATATCATTAAACTAGCTTTCATCCGCGACTTCGTTCGCGTCAAATGTTGATAATAGATGGCGTTTTTTAGTCTCATCCTATTCCTGTAGGTAGGATTCCTAAAACTGTGTGTTAGAAGTGTGTTTATATGTTACTAGTTTTTACCCGCGACTTCGTTCGCGTGGATTGTTGTCGTATGATAGGTCGATAAAAAATGGCGCTTTTCAATGTCATCCTATTCCTGTATAATTAACAGGATTTCTATAGCATATATGTTATGCTGGTGTATAAGAAATAATTCTGACAAATTTCAAATTCATATTTCAAATTTATTGATATTGGTTCAGCGGAATCGCAGTGAAAGAGTAAAAATCTATACGCACAAACTTTCGCATTATACTATTAGTAGGATGGGATATATATGTTACAACATGTTTTTAATACAACCTCCTTCATAGAGTTGGTCATTAATATGAAAAAGCATTGTAGCTGTCATATTTTTCTGTGTCATTCATTGAGTAGTTGCGAGAGAGTAAATGGGTTGACTCTGGGAAAACTGCTTTTTATTTATTGAATAAGTATAAAGGAGAAATATCGTCGTTTGTTATATATATTTTGGATTTTTAAAATCTAGATTTTTTTCTAAATCATTAGTCTTAAAAGGTTGCCGACCCCTGGTATAGACTAATTGTACTGCCAAATGGAACGAACATTAATTATTTACGTTACAAACATTATTTATTTATGATAACGTATTTTTAATATTATGGATACAAAATCTATTATAATAAAACAGCAAACGTGACCCTCAACCTATCTGATATAGGATATCATTTATCACGGTATAAAAACAAAAACATAATCGTTACTGTTACATAGAAATTTAAAATATAGACTTGATATGTTATCAGTTTTTAATGAGCTACTGGTTTACTAATTAATTCGGTTCGGTTTCTAATAGTTTTAAACGAGCAATTCTTGTATATCTACGCATATTATTAACTAACAAAGTCCCCAAAAGCTGTCTGTGTGTGATTATTGATTTTCTCAAATCTACTGATCGGATTTTTGTATTTTTTTAAGGTAGGTAGTGCAATTCTTCCGAAAGGTTTAGGTTTATATTACGTAACAGTTTTATGAAAATTGTGTGGAAGAAATTGCACAGTTGTAAAAACCTCGCCTTCTGGGAGCTTTAGTCGCGTGTGCCGCGTAAACCAACAGAGATACACTAAAGCAATGCACTAGAGAATTGTAGATGTAAAAACACTGCAAAAAAGTTCGCGATAGCATGTCTATGTTTAACTTACAATAACTACTTTTGTGTTCAAAATTTCAATTCGGCAAAAATGTTATCACACTAATATCCACGCGGGCGAATCTGCTGGCACGACTAGTATATTATATAATCTGGATATGTGAAACAGTTCCAAAGATTTTCATAAAATTTTGTATGCAGAGGGTTTTGGGGACGATCAATCGATCTAACCAGATTTTATATTTAGAAACCGTCATTTTTCTGTCTTCAGGCAATGAAAAACTGATACAATATCATTACAATACGAAGGTAAATTTCACCGCTGTCTAAAAAGTTTTATAGATCAGTTCGGAAATCAGGCGGTCTCGAGGCTACACGACCCTGGTTCCAGTCCAAATGTCTTATATAATTCGTACCTGAATATAATTTCCAAGAAGCACGATTTACCAAAAAACCCCCAGCAAAGCTGTATCATAGAGGTACTATTGCTATAATCAAACAAGAATAAATATTCGATTCGGGAATACAAAATCGTTTATCACCATGGAAGTTATTCGGCCGCCGATGTATAAATAAAAGATATATTAGGCTGTAACCTTTTTTGTATCTTCGAAGGTCAGTTAGAATGCAAAACCATACCACAAGTTTAGGAATTTGTCTTTTTTTCTTATAGTTCTGAGAATATGCAATAAAAGGAGATTTTGAGGGTTGGGTGTATATGACTTTTTGGGAAATTAAAATATTAGAAAATATTATTAGAAAATATTTTGAACCTTAGAACACAGTTAAATTGTAATAGGTAACACAGTCGTGTGATCGCTAATATGACCAAGTGTTTTTTTTCGATCGTCAGGACTTATACATTTTATAAAAGACACTTTTTAAATAATATATTTTGTACGAGATCAAAAAAGGACATGGTAACGCATCGCATTTCGATAATAATCAAATCAAATACCCAAAGATGGGTATTTGATTTGATTATTATCGTTTTAGATGTATTTGGATATATTATTTAGATTAATCATCACTTTTAGTTAATATTAATCACATGGTTTTAACCATCCTTTGATTTATAATCAAGGGATCATTCAACCACAGAAATTTCAACCATGAGTGAGACAAAATCGCGCTCTAAAAAAAAATATCATTTAAAAAGCAAGCTTTTATTTTAAGCATTTTGTTTTAAGACGGAATTGAAGTACTGTGGAGTATCGATACTAATATTATAAATGTCTATCTGTTACGCTTTCATGGCTTTACTAGTGGATCAATAAGATGGAATTTAGTACAACTAAACTATACTTCTATTATTATTATTTATATTCCAGACTAATAATAATATAATAAAATTCCATGTTTCCTTCAGAAACAGGAAAGAAAAGGACATACATTAAGCGTATTTTAACTAAGTTGACGCGAACCAAGTCGCGATTAATGCTTGTAAGAAATAATGCCACCCAAATTACGAATTCCGTTCATACAATGTCACGGGTAAATGTCAGCCTTTCAATAGGTTGTTGTTGTATATGATTATGTAACGTGTTAACTCGACCTCCATATTATGACATAATGTGGCCAATGAACTCTACTCTTGAGAGAGCACAGATACAGTGTCAAGGTTCGATTTAAGATGTTAACAGAAGTTCAATTCTAATATAACTCTGTGTTATTTTTAAATGTTTTTATTTAACTTGCCGTGTTTGAAAATTTATAAAACGGTCAATAGACCTGTCGTAATGTATGGATCAGAATGTTGGGCAATAAAAGAAAAGGATGAAAGAAATGTTTATGTGAATGAGATGAGAATGTTAATGTGGATGTGTGGTGTGACAAAACTTGATAGAATACGCAATGAGTATATTAGGGGAAGTCTGAAAGTTGCGCCCATTACAGAAAAGATGAGAAGTGCGAGACTAAGTTGGTATGGTCATGTAATGAGGAGGGATGAAATCATGTAACCAAAAGAGTTTTAAATATGAATGTGGATGGATGTATAGCTAGGGGGAGGCCGAAAAAAAAGTTGGATGGATTGTGTGAAAAATGATATGCATATTAAAGGAGTGGCACCAGAGTTGACGAATGATAGAGTAGAATGGAAAAAGAAGACATAATGTGCCAACCCCACTTAGAGTGGGAACTTGCTGTGTATGTCACGTGAAATTCACGAAAAATTTTCTTTGTTTTCAGTAACATCTACGTCATAGAGATGCCGGAGGAAAACGTCGCCAAAATTAACACACCCTTCAAAGTCTACTGGAATGTACCTACGAAACAGTGCAAGTCCAAAAAAGTTATTTTCGATAATCTAGAGAAATTTGGCATAATTCAAAATCAAAATGATAGTTTTGAGGGAGAGCAAATAACGATCATGTATGACCCAGGCGTATTCCCGGCCATTTTTAAAGGTGATAGTGGAAAATACAAATACAGGAATGGGGGTGTTCCCCAAGAGGGAAATTTGGAGATGCACTTGACTGAATTTAGGGAAAACCTAAGCAAATCTATACCCGACCCAAATTTTAGCGGTAAGTCCTTTTATGTTATGTATGTTATGTATGCATATAATTTCTAGTGTATTTTCTTCTTCTGTTGTATATGTGGTGATTATGTTTATTTCCTCGATAAACGTAATGAAGGCTGAAATTGTGTTTTTGTGTGTGTTGTATGTGTGGGGGGAGGGGGTACTGTGTCGGTGTGTGTGTCAGAGAGAGTTTGTGCCGCTGTCATGACCAACGGTTGGACAGTTTTTTTTTAAATAGGTCTAAAGCTGGAATAAAACACACACTCCTTTTTACCCTGATAAAATCCATAGTCCTAGAGAAAACCTTAAGAAACTGTTTTCTTTTATAACTGAAGACTTTTAGGCATCTTACTTTTATATATGTTTTGCACCGAGGGTAAAATTACAACGCAAAGCATTAACAGTTTAAATTAAAAACTAACAGTTACACGCCGTGTGGTATCCGGCTGAGTAGAATAGACCACCCTCATTTCTTACCGAGGTGTCGTAAAAGGCGACTAAGGTACGTTGACTCACCATGTAGTATCCGGTTAAGTAGAATAGACCACCCTCTTTCTTACCGAGGTGTCGTAAAATACGACTAGGGTAAGTTGATGTCAGGCAGGCGGCCGGTCATAAAACGCAGCCAAATCATGTGACAGCATGTTTATAACATGTTGTGCCGACCCCACTTAGAGTGGGATAAGCGCAGGAGGATACATAACTAACAGTTACATTTTGTCAACATTTATATTAAGTACAGAGCAACTATCGTGTTTCTGGTTGACTTTTCTCAGATAGAGCAGTTTTCAGAAACATTAATTTTCTCGCAAAATTCTATTTGAATATGGGAACTTGGAGATTGGTTTATTTCTAGATTTATATTTTTTCATTGTTATACTAGAGAATTATTATACTAGAGTAGGAACCATAGGCATAATGAGATGGAAGATGAAACTCGTATACTCATCTTTATCTAATCACTGATAATGAATAGAGATAGATAGATATAGTCTTATTTGCTTTCTCTTTATTGTAATACTCGTAGGTCACATTTTAGACTGGATTCCATACTTTAGTATAATAATTCTATGTAAATAAGGCGCACATGCTCGTACGTCAAGGATTCCTTGTGATCGCTGGATAAAGTTGATTTTCAAATGTTTTAAAAGTCTCCTTATTTATCATTATCCTCCTGCCCTTATCCCAATCTAAGTGGGGTCGTAACAACATCTTATAAACATGTTGTCACATGATTTGGCTACGTATTTTACTATCGGCCGCCTGGCTGACTTACCTTAGTCGACTTTTGTGACACCACGGTAAGAAAGAGGGTGGTGTATTCTGCTTAGCTGAATACCACACGGCGGGTCAACTTACCTTAGTCGCCTTTTACGACACCTCGGTAAGAAATGAGGGTGGTCAATTCTACTCAATTGGTTATCACACAGCGGTTCAACTTACCTTAGTCACCTTTTACAACACCTCGGTAAGAGATGAGGGTGGTCTGTTTTACTCAGCCGGCTAGCCTTATGATTATGAATTATTGAATAGTTTTTTTTGGTTTATAGTTTATAGGACTAAGGAGTATTTTATTTACTTTTAGGTGTTGGTATTATTGATTTTGAGTCTTGGCGTCCAATATTTCGCCAGCTGTTTGGCTCACTGGAGCCCTATGTTACTCTATCCATGAATATTGAGAGGAGACGACATTTTTGGTGGCCTACCTCGTGGCAAAAAACGGAGGTAACAAGTTATTTTATTTTATTTATAAAATAAAATAATTATAATAATACTTGAAATTACATTTTTAATGCACGTAAACCGTTGAATGTTATACGGTCAGAATGGAATCCTTAAATTATTATAGTACTGTTTATTCTCATTAAATAAATAAATACTGTTAAAATACTTTCCAATGCTTTTGTTCGAATTATTACCAGGAATAACAATTGTTTATTTGTTGCTTATTTTTAATAGGGTCTAACGCTGATTTGTTGTTTATCTGTATTTGTGCGAAGCGATATGATGATAATCTCAATTATACCTAAATCTAAAGTCTCTGGATACCCAGAAGATACTCAAAATTGTATTCGCAAACCATCTGTTACATTATTCAAAAATACATACTAATAGGCTTACCATTTGGCGATTAGTATGTATTTTATTTATATGTATTGTATGTATTTTATCCTTAATAAATGAGTTCGCGGATTCTAAATATAGGAATCAATTTTTTAAATTCATATTTACAATTCATCATGCCCCTTAAAGTGAAGAAAACATTGCGGTATATTGCATGTCTCTAAGTAATCTTAGAATATACGTAACTTGTCTTTCAAAATAAAGAAACGGCTTGGGTCTAAGCTTAATTCTTTTCCCCCAAGAAAAGAAAACGTCTTAGCCAGCAGTAGGATAGAATCAGCAACTTATTATAACTACTAAAGTTTATATAAATATAAAATTTCAGGCTACTAAACGGTTTGAAGACGCAGCAAGAGTATTTATGCAAACAACACTATCTATTGCGAAGCAAATGCGGCCAAAAGCTGCCTGGGGCTACTACGCTTTCCCTTATTGCTTCAACATGGGGACCAACAATATGATGGAGAACTGTTCTAACAATGTGAAAGGAGAAAACGACAGGTGAGCCATACTTTTTTAAATTGTCAATGAAAAGAACTAAAGGTTGGGCTAGATTTTGCAGAACACCTAATAACCTAGGTAGGGTCATAAAACACTTAAGCATTTTAATAATATACTGGAATTCAAAATCGAAAGCATTGCAAAACGCTTTTTATAAAAAAAAAATCACTCAAAACCTTAAGGTGTAGAAATAATCAAAAATATTTTTAAAGTACTATAATAAGGAGTTTCTTTAATTTTTAATCAACACTACTCTAGTTAAACTTTAGTTAAAAACTTTCAAGTCGTTTTTCAAATTGGTTTTATGTCTAATTTTTTATGAAATAGAAAGGCTATTGAATATCTTTACGATTATATTGGCACTATTATAAATACGAAGATATAAAATCGAAAATTCTCAATTATCTGTTTCAGAATCTACTGGTTATGGTCAGAAAGTACAGCACTCTTGCCTTCAGTGTACAGTTCGTCCAACTTATCGACATCTCAGCTTAAAGCATTAGTTCGAGGACGGGTCACTGAAGCCAACAGAGTGAAGAAACCTGGGACCCTTGTCCTTCCATATTTTTGGTTTCGATACCGAGACGCAGGTTTCATGAAAGAGGTACGTCGATATCACATAAACGAGACGTTCGGTAAACAGCTTGAGAAATATAGATTATTATATTGCCTTACATAAACACTTATAGAAATAATCAAACGCAGTTGTCTACTGTAGCAACTGCATTATAAATATCAATAGTAAGATAATAGTACTCAATAGTTATATAAAGTTATAAGCACCCACGCTAAACCGAGAAAATAAGATTATCATCCACGACTGTATAAAAATGTTGCATATTATATTAAGTAGGATGTGAGTTCTATTAATAATATTCATCCGTATCGTAATAAACGACATTAACATTTATATGTTTTTATAGAAGCCATTACAAAATCATGAAAATACATGAAAAAAAAATACTTACACTTTTTAATCGCCAAATGTTATAATTATAACTGGTTAAGAATAAGTGACGCTGTTTAAGCGTAAATCACAAATGACAAGTATACTTACTGGAAAATTATTTTGATTACAGGAGGATGTAACTGCAGTTTTTGAGGCACTATATACAACAAAAGCATCCGGTGTTATTATATGGGGAAGCTCAAATGATGTTAATCGGGTTAATAAATGCAAAGAATTATACGATTATGTAGAAACTGTTTTGGGACCAATCGTAAATAAGTATGTGCAGAAAATTAATAAAGTAAATGATGAACAATTATTGTTAGATCCACCTGTGGAAGATACGTTGACAAGTACTTACAATCTCATTACTACGACACCTACAGAAAATGAAAATGTATCATACAGCGTTGAGCAGGAGGAACTATTTAATGTAACAACAAATGATTCAATAAGTATAGATTTTTCTACCACAGAAAAGATAGAATCATCCTCAGATACTGAAAATAATACTTATGCTGAAATTGAAACATTAACAGATGATACATCGAATGTAATGAATAATAATAGTGACGAACTTATTAGGGTAGCAATAACAATGCGTCGTCCCATAAACACTTCTTTGGATTCCAATTTCAATAACAGTTGGAACATTACTGAAATGCCGGTAGATAAAAACTATACCAATAACTACATCAATGAAGATATATTAAAACTAGCAATAGAATCCAATTATTTTTTAAACGCATCCTACAACATTATAGAAAACAACACTGTGATTTTTAAAACTTTTAAGAATATATCCAAAGATATTAAAGAGAACTCGATAGATAATGATAAAAAAGACATTGTGATTACATTAAATATTAATATTATATATCCAGAAAAGGTGTCAGTAAATGTAGATGATGTAGAAATTACTGTAGACGATACTGAAATTTATTCCTTAGATGAGACGACAAACTTGTCAACACTTGTCACGGATTCAGCAATATCACAAGATATAGAGAACTAGATTTCATATAAAATATGATGAATATCGCATTTATGAGTGAATTAGTTAAGTTTATTCGTCCCACCGAACATTTATGTAATAGCTACATTTAATTATGATGACCAAAGCAACTTAGTCATTAATTTGACCGTTATGTTCTATCATGGACAATTCTCTACGGTTACATATGTAATAATGATTTATCATTACTTAAAATTTCAGTTCATGCTGAAATTAAGCAGATAGTATCAGAACTTCTTAAAGATAAAATAGTTATAAAGTTCTGTCCATAAATTGTGACTATACAAAATATCCAAACATACTGGCGCATTCTTATCACAGTTAAATTATTTAGTATTGAGGCAGTTAAATAAAGCATGTGATAACAATTTTTGGGGCGTAAAGTGCCTGAAATTAACTAGCTAATACAGGATAAATAATATTTAAATGTGTATTAACTGGTGTTTGTTCCTTAAATGCACCTAATAATATGCTTAAATGATGTTGCTATGTAACCCTTTTAGTGCCGTGCGAAAAAGAGGTGCCTATGCGAGAATAACCGGCCGATTTTCACAATTTTTCGCCTTCGCCCGAGCTCTTCTTTCCACGTCACGCACACTTCCCATCGGCACGCTATGCTTGTAAGACCGGCTATATACGTACTGCTCGAGCAGTTAGCCAGTGATTAAAATACACGAACAGCTCTTGCAGTCGGAGACAACAAAAAAAACAAAATTTCTTTCCTACTTTGTACTTGCTGAAATGATAACACTTATCACCGCTTGGTTAATAAACTTTAAAGCCCATACACGGACTGCTCGAGCTGTTAGCCAGTGATCAACATACAAGAACTGCTCTTGCAGTCAGAGTTAACAGCTTGAAGCTGCCATCAATGGCACCGTGCTGCAAACCGCCCGAACTAGTTGCAACTGCTAGTAGTGTATGAACGTACATAGAAGTCTGTAGTTCACTGTGAAGTCCGTGTATAACCGGTCTAATTGAAATTGCTAACTGCCCTATCTGTTATCTATGACAGCTTCAAGCTGTTGACTCTGACTGCAAGAGCGGCCCGTGTATGCTAATCACTGGCTAACAGCTGGAGCAGTCCGTGTATTGGCGGCTTTAAAGTATATCAACACTAATCGGTAATAAGTGATATCATTTCAGCAAGTACAAAGTGGAAAAGAAATTTTTGTTCTAGATCTTTATCGGTATTAAATGTTTCCCATTGTCGCCCGGTGAACTTTCATGGATTTAAATCTTTCATAGAGACAGTAAATCTTATTTGAAAGTAATGTCATTAAACGTACTTTTACCGATATACTATTCTATTTATGCATTCCGTTATTTATTTGATTACATTTTATTTTAAACTTCGTTGAATTTATGTAGTATCGTTCTTTCTAGAGTATCTTGACCCAAAAACGATAGTCTTCTAATGGTGAAAATCAAAGTTATCATTAACTTATAAGTCAATGATAACTGTTTATAACTTATAAACAATTAATCACTAACTTATAAGTTATTGTTTGTATGATTAATTGTTTATAAAAAAACAAACAAACAAACAAAAACTAATTACAGATTATATATATCTACGATACAATAAATTTTAATCTCGTTTTAAATGAGACACTAAAGTTACCACGGGGAATACTAAAAATTTGTATTGTTTTGTACTTAGTGTAGGTTCACCTGATAAAAAGTGAATATATAAGAATATAAAACCATCCTTTATTTATTAATTGTCTAATTTATAGAATTAGGCGTTACTTTGCGGAGATCCATAATACAAAAGTAATAATAAAATTATTTTGCTAAAATCCGCGAAGAAGTAAAATAGAAAATACATATAATGCTAAATGTAAGCGGACAATCGGTTATCATACCTGATACATGCAGGATTCGTAAAAACACATGCACAAACCTCCACCACCGCCACGTGGAGTCTATCTCCTGATGATGCTTCGGTTGCGGAGCGAAACGATTGTTGAGTTTGTGATAGTGAACGTATATAGTGCTTGTGTATTGTGGTGGCGGTGGTGGAGGTTTGTGCATGTGTTTTTACGGATCCTGCATGTATCAGATATGATAACCGATTGTCCAGTTACATTTAGCATTATATGTATTTTCTATTTTACTTCTTCACGGATTATAGCAAAATAATTTTATTATTACTTTTGTATTAATTATCTATTAAGGGGAATACATCGAATTCATGATGCCAGGATCAAAACCCACTATCGATACATTTTAGGACTGTATATGGTCATCGTCAGAGACGGATCGGAACTGAGATCCATCATGCTAAATCAATGTGAATTTTCAAGTAATACATTCGAGAACTTATTTAGGGATGTATAGAATACCATCGCAAAGTTTTCCTTCACAATAAAGACCATGATTATTTGTTAAGCACCTATTAAGCACATATAGAAAAACTCATAACTCGTCAGATGACCTAGGTTTTACCCTATGACCTATTGGGGACTGTTCATCATCGTTAATGTCATTAATCATCATCATTAATCATGTTCAAAAAATCATGGATTAAATTTGTTTATCCTGTTTGCGTCCAGACCAATCACCCTTACGAATAAGTCGTTAAAAAGGTCTTTTAATAATAATTTAAATAAATGCGTCAGTAATATATTATTTATACATAACTAAGTAGATTTATAAGTCACAATGATTGTGTTCTGGAAATAAAAGTTTGTCACAAGCTTGTATATTCTTTCATTGCACCTATATTCTGATATAAAACAAACTAAAAAGGTTATCAGCTAATCACCATCCTCCCGCCCTTATCGCACTCTAAGTAGGGCCGGCACAATATGTTATAAACATGTTGTCATATAATTTGGCTTTTGTCGTATTTTACGACACCTCCGTAAGAAAGAGAGTGGTTATTCTACTCAAGCGGATAACACACGGAGAATCGAATTACCTTAGTCGCCTTTTACAACAACTCGGAAAAAAACCAGAGTAGTCTATTCTACTCAGCCAAATACAACACGGCGGGTCGACTTACCTGAATTGCCACCACGGTAAGAAATGAAGGTGGTCTATTCGATTCAGCTAGATACCACACGGCGTAACAGGCTATCACTTAAGATTGAATTAAATTGTGAAGAAGACGAAGAAGTCAAGTTTTTATAATTATTTTGGAATAAAGTTATCTTAACGATTCTACCATCACTTCAATATACTCTTAGCAACCAAGAAGACCTGACAAAAAATTCGATTTTTGCCTTTATCGGGAAAATATAATAACATGTAAAAAGATTTTTTTAATAAAACCATTTAATAACAGTCAGTTTCCCTATTATTATAATCTAATAAAACTTAAGATTTTATATTACACAAGGCAACTCTGTGTAACTTTTTCGTTTTGAATAATGCAATAATTTTTTTTTTAAACAGCATATTATAGTAGTATCGACTTCATCATTTAGAAGCAGGCTGCCTTCTATACACAAATGTTAATTATGACATTATGTTTTACACAATAAATAGCCCCGTGTAACGACGAACGTACTTGATACTAATAAATAACAAAAGTCCCTATAATAAATATAAATAATAAAAGTCTCTTTGGCCCAAATATATTGTATGTAATGTTATGCCACAAATATAATATAGGAATAATGTACAATAACAAAAATAAAACAGGAATACACATAGTAACAGACAAAATATATATTTTTATAAAAACTCTTATGGTTTTATATAAATAATCATTTATAATTAAACAGTCATAACCAAAATGATAAAAAAATTTAAAACAAAACTTTAACAATAAATGAATAAAAAAAATCAAAAAGATGTGTCAAAATTTCTCAAGAAAGTATAAAATTATTGTAATAGGTACTTCTTTTGAAGGATTTAAAACATGCTGGATTATTGCGCTATATGTCTATACATAGCACACAAAACAAAAAAATTGAAGTGTTTTTATACTTACAGAACTCCACAAGTGATACTAAAACAATAATTTTTCAACAATAAGGGCATCTCATGATCGGTAATAAAATTTCTATCGGGTCTAACACTACAAAACGGATTATATTTTATTTCGGACACTACATTAAAGTCAATGTCCGCCCACTCTTTTACTTTCTCGAGATCTCTTCTCAACTCTTCGATAGTATAAGCAGTGATAACAAACGGTACACGTTGTTTAAATATACAGTTTATTGCAGATGGCCACATCTCTGCATTGTATATGGACGATCTTTGAATATTGGCGTTGAAGGCACAAACTGAAAAAAAAAGATTGTTAACTCATTTCAAGGAAGTTGTAATGGCATCGCGGCATACGTTAAAAAATTTGAAGAGATTAATCGAAATATTTAACTAAAAATACATCTTTACATCATCTGTATCGGACACCGTACTTAATAACTCTAACTTAAGGTCCCACTTGTCCCATATACATATATAACGTGCACTAATGCGATAAAAATGTTATGATGATGCATTCTAGAATCGAAACGCCTTAACCTGATTTAAAATATAATAATTTGTTATCTATCTCTACCCTTGCACTAGAATATGGAAAACTGATTTCCCAATGGACTTGTTAAAAATTGCAGCCGAAGCCTTCAACCAAAATCAGATGAAGAAATGAAGATCAAATTTAATTATGAAATGACATATTTTCTTATAGTATTAGAAGAAAACTGTGTGTTTGGAGTGTCTTTATATCTTATATTCATGTAATTCTTAAAATATATTACCTATGTCAGGTGTTACGAAATCATCGCTCAAATAATAATTATAATATGTTTCGTTGTCACGAAAATCAAAAATCACACGTCGTTTGTTTGCTTCGCAATCCTTGCATAACCTGTAGGTAAACATAAAACTTATTATTTCATTGATTCTTGTCACTTAATAATAATACATTTGTTTTTTTTTTTAATATGTAAAAATAATATCTAGAAAAGAGTACAATTAGCCTACGGTCCATATAGTATCGTATAAAACTTCTATTGACTTCTTACCTTTGATTAAACTTATTTTCCCTCCAAATGCCAAGCTCTCTCTCTCTCTCAAGATTTTTTACAAAAACTTATTTGCTTAATTGATAACAAAATATCATTAGTAAACCTGCATATATGTAAAGCATACTTGTAATATCTGTAACCTCCTAATCCGCATTAGTGTAGTGGGACTAACCACTTATTTTTGTCTTCAAAAGAGAAGAAAGCTTAGCTGGCTTTAGTGTAATAAAATAGCAATAGTCTTTTACTTACTTGACCTTCTTAAGTATATCCAGTGGCAATTTAGTAGAGTTTAAATCTTGACCAATCATTACAACCCTGAGAGTTTGTATATCAGAACGGAGATGCAAGAAGAATAACTCCCATTTATTTAGACAATCCACTTCGAATGGAAGCTCGACACCAATCGTGTGTATTGTGTACGTTGATTTCTGAGAAATAAATATCGTGTCTCATATAAAAATAAAACGGAAAATGCAGCGTCGGAAAATAAAGACACCCTACAATGTGAACAGACGATGTCAAAAATGTCATTGATCTGGATCAAAGCGGCACAAGATCGTAAGGTGTTGAGATCCCTTAAAGAGACCTATATACAGTGGCCGTCCATCGGTTGGAGAATAAGAAGATATAAATGAACAAATATAAAACTATATTGCTCTCATTAGTATCTGTGTAGTAAAAACGATAATGCATTATCGTTCTTAACTACAAAATAATACATTTATTACCGTTCCAACACCATTGGCGCACACAGAGTTTATCTTGCTAGAAAAGAGTTGTTGGCAGTAGACAGCGGTCATCGGAGCAGTCGCAAGTTGTGTCAACGCTGCATATTGTATATCATCAATGTCTGTAAATTAAAAGAAGTAGAAACAGTTAAAGACTATATAAGACTAACACAGCATTACCTATACATGAAAATTTAATGAGCGCATTACGGACTTTAAGATAAGTAGTAAAGGCTTGCACATAAACTGAATACTGATCCTAGATACAATGTGCCTTTCGCTCTTCAAAAAATGTGACAAAGATTTAATACTAATTTACAATAGTCTTTTCGTCATCACAGCTGACGGAAGCCGACGAAACTTGAACATGTGTAATGCCTGTGTTATATTGGAATTTGTAGAATGTCTCAAATTAAATAATTAATTTAATATAAGGCCAGGTCAATTTAAGAAATAAATTTTATTGATAAAAAATTACAAAAATTATTACATGCTATATTTTTGTATTGTCATTTTGATTTATAAGCTATATGTTGTAAAATTACTAGTTTTAGTTTTCCTATATTAAGAAATCGTGAACACATTATAGTGGCAGTGTGCGAATATATCGAGCAAGCAGAAATACGCAATAAGAAAGTTTTGTGTTATTCTGTAATTTTAGGTTTTTTTAATAAGTAATCTCACCGATTTTATTTTCATACATTATTCCAAGTACGTCATTCATCTTTTCCGGCATTTGATAATGTCTTAAGACTTTCGTCGGTAGCGGAGGTTCCAAGCGACCATATGTCTGCTGGTAACTTACCAACTTCTGATACAACGCAAAGGATTTACACCAGCGTTGATGTGATGATGGTAGATGGTTCGGATTATCAATACAGTATGAGACCTGTAATTTTAATTAAAACGCTTAAATTTCCACTTAAATATACTGCCTACTTTAAACAACAATTTATAATAACAAATGAATATGATTTATGAAAAGGCTTTTTTTTGGACTCGCGAAATATTTTGGGATCATTGCACCACTACTATTCTATAAATATTACCTGACCACAGCCTTCACAATCTATCAGTTGTTCCTGTTTCCACTGTCTACATTTATCATAACCGCACAGTCGCGGATATAATAGGACTTCTTGTTCCCAAGGCATTAGCTTTCTGTTTAAGACCTTTTCGCAAGATAATATCACCTGCATTCTTAATACGCGATAGTCGTTACCTATGATGTTTTTAGTGTCCGCATAGATATGTTTTAGACCTAAAATATTACAAATGTTTGAAAATACTTTCACACGTTGCATAAATAAAAAATGTTTATACATAAGTATAATATTATACTCGTAGTATAAATTTACCTTTTACATGAGTTATGGTTGATACTGCAAAACATAACGATTGATGCTGTGACCAGTCTTCGTTTTTATGTTTTTGACTGCAATAAAATACTAAAGCGCAAAAGTTACACGGTACCCTTTGATTTAAATACTTCTTACATACATGGCACATATTCTGAAGAAATACCTTACGAAAACTGTACTTATAAATTAAATTATTATCAACGTAACTAAAGAAAATAGATTTCAGTTCATTGCTATCTCTTAATAACTTTTTCCCATTATTTTTTGATTCTTTCGAAGACTTTTCAATGTCAACCATATCTTTTACCTTTACTTTAGCTTGTAATAAATTTGGTAATTTATTTTTCTCCTTCTTATAATCAGTTTTATTCGATGACGCAGGAATATCTGGATGGCCTAACAAGTTTTTTGGATGAGACACTGGGGTTTGTTTTTTTGTTTTATCATTATTTTGTGCGTCTCCTTCTTGTTCCATATCTTCTACTGGTGATATTATATTTATTTGTGGATTGGTATGATATTGAATTAAATCATTTGACTGGTTAGCATCTTCGACAATAATTTCAAAAGTTTTATTAACATCGTCTACACTAGAACTTAATGCATCCTCAAAATTTTCTATAGGTTCAAACGATATTTCTAAATTCGCCGAATCATTTTTATTATCTAATGTTTTCTGCTTTGTATTTTGGGTCGATTCTGGTTTTTGCTCTGATTTTTCAGCCTTGCATTTTTTTGCAGACTCTTTTGCATCACTTTGCGATGTCGATGTTGATGTTGTATTATTTGTGCTACTAGGTGCGGGAACGATACCTGCTTCTTTTTTGCTCTTCTTCTTAGACTTATTTTTGCCCTTATCCCTTCTAGCGGGACAAACCGGTGTAATGTTTTCAATAACATGCTGTTGTTCATTTTTATCAGAAATTAAAACAACGTTTGAAATATCCGATGATGGATTTGCTTCATCTAAATTCTTATTATCGTCATTTATTTGGTTTCGATTTTCATTTAAATTTTCATCTACTTTATCTTTCAAATCATTTTTATTATTCTCGCGACTTTCTGTTTTATCATTGTCTTCGATCACATTAACTGGTAGAGGTGTAACGTTTTGAACTACTAATTTTTCACTCTTTTCGTCTACTCTACCTTCACTTTTTTCAATAAATGAGAACTCAGCTAAAGATCTTTCGATTGACAATCTTAATTCTTCCATATCTTGATTTACTTCAATCATTTTGGATTTAATATCAGTCTTTTCATGAATTAGGTCTTTATCGCATCGCGCAGTAGTCACAGACTCCATAGGATATTTAGCAGTGTTTTCAGATTGTGTAACAATTTCCGATTCATTAACATCCTCAGGAGTACTTACATTAAGCACATCTGGTGATTCCCCAGATCCTTGAATAATGGGTGTAACTACAGAAGTTGGAATGCCTAATTTAACTTCTGGTGATACGATCTCTTGAATGAGTGTATTATTGTTAGTATCTATAAATTGCTGGCTCGTAGAACGTGGGTATTCAATTCGATCTGGGACACTAAGTTTAAATGTATCTTCCACATTAACATCGCTTTCTTCAAAACACATTTGACAAGTATCGTCAAAAGTTTTAGACTCATGTTTCTGACAGTTTAAATCTAAACTATGAGTAGCATCGACTTGTTGAATTTCTACTATTGGCTTGATTTCCAAATTGTCAGTTGCTTCTGAGACATATAAAAGATTTTCATTTTTTTTATTTGTTTCAACGTCGACAAATCCCAACGTTGAATTATTGTCATGAATATGTTTTTGAGTTTGTTTTTCACTTTCTCTGTCTAAAATATAGTCATTTGCAATTTCAGGCATTTTTGTTTGTTGATTTGCGAAACACAATTGATTACTTGGAATTTCATAAGTGGAACCATTTTCAACATTAAGCATTTCTGATCTTTCACCAGTTAAAGTTAAAATACCTTCTTTCTCTAAATTATTATCTTTCACTAATTCCTTTTCAACAATTTTATCCTCTCCTTGTTCTAAATATTTACTTTTAATATTTTGATCCATGTCACTTGTAATATCCTTTACAATATTATGAGTCAAATGGCTTGAAATGCTTTTAGATTCAGTGTCTTCATATACTTGGCTTTGTTTGTTAATCTGTATTTTACTTTTTTTCTTAACAGGTTTTGCTATTTTAGCCTTGGGCTTAGGACTTGATTCTTTTATAACAATTTCACCAGCCATGCTCTCAGCGGCTAGAATTACATCTTCATTGGATGTTTCAGAAAGTATTAACGTTTCTGATAAAGGTTCTTCTACTTCTTTTAACATACATACTTCTTCATCAGGTAGTTTCTTTTCATCTACTTTATTATTATCTAGATTTAAAGGCTCTAAATTCTCACCAACCTCCTGAATTTGATTCCCATCAATGCATATAGCTTCACTTGAGTTTTTGTTACTTAAATTATTATTGCCTGAAAATTGTTTTTGTAGTTCTTCAATATTTTCAGTTTTGGTGGAAACATCAACTGGTTCCCTTAATTTTTGAAAATCCAATGTACAAGGATCTCGACAATGTTTTTTCTTCTTCTTTTTCTTACTTTGTGTTTCAACTTTTGGTGTTATTTCAGTATTTTGTGTCTCAATCTGGTTTGGATCTTCATATTTATCTTTCTCAGTTATTATAATTTTGTCAGAATCTTTGTCTACACATTCCATAATATTTAATTCAATAAGTTCTTTTGAATTAGCATCGTGTTTTTTAGCTTTTTTTTTCTTTTTACGTATACTTGGTGTAATCTGTAATACTTCTTCTGTAATGTTCTGAACACATTCCCGTAGTTCTGTGGCTTTCTTTGTAATCTCATCCTGTTCACTGTTCTTAATTTCTTCAGTTAGCGCATCTTTTTTTTTCTTTAGTTTGCTTCTTTTCGGTTTCTTAGGTACATCACTTATCGTTTGCTCATTTTCAAGAACAGTATCACATTCGGTTATTATTTCAGGAACTCTATTCTCTTCGTTGTTTAAATTATCTGATTTCGAAAGTTCATCTGTACAATCTATTTTGTCGATCACCACTGTACTTACTGTTTCTTCTGTAGTTTTAGTAGTTTTTCCACGACTTTTGCTTTTATTTTTCTTTGTATTCATTTTTTTAAAAGAAGTACACTAAATCTTAATCAATCACTTGTGAACCTCAACTTTGTTCTCATTAAAATCGAGATAAAATCGCTACGAAATCGACTGTTCAATTCTAAAGTCCACGTGCGTCTGATTGAATTGTGTCTCACTTGCTATTCTTGTCCTAAAATTTCGATTTGAAATACCGTAAAATGTCACTTCAGCTATTTTGTATTAGATTTTGTATCCAAATGCAATGACATACGTTCCTATGTTGGCAAACTAATAAAGATTTTCGGCACACCACGAGCAACGAGGAAGAGTGGCTTGCCAAAAGTGCATTTGCTCTATTACGATTCTTAAAATATCTACAGCAACTAACCGAATTCGCGCCTACGGTGATGTGTAAAACAACTTAAAAATAGAAACATTAATCATAATTTGTTTTTGATTCACAAGAATATTTCAAATTACTGTTATGATATTTATAGAATTGATATATTTATAAAACGACCAACACGAAACTCATTTGCATACGATCGTAATTTAATCAGTTAGATCTTATTGTAGGATTGTTTTGGGACGCCTATATTTCGGTACAACAATCTTTCTGGAATTTATGATAGATGTACAAGTTTTGTTAATTGTCACAACTAACATTTGTAATATCACATAACACCTATACAATTAATCGAAATAATTTCTTGAACTCCAGTAGCAAGAAAAAATCGTGTATCCACATTTAGATTAAACTGTAATGTATTAAGTTACTTACGTTGGGGACGGACAACTGTGTGTGAAAGTTTCTGATATATTTATTTATTTATTATTATTATTATTCATAGATTTATCCCTGTATACAAATTTCATGATAAATCTCATCGATATATCAAAATATAATTCGATTCCTTACCCTCGAACAATAGATATCAACAGTCAAAATTGCCAACAATAGGAAGCTTTATCGGACACAATCTGTCTTATAAATAAAATAGAAATGACCTAAATAAATCTTTCATGAAAACATGTTCAGCAACCCTCACTTTATCGATAAAAATGCATGTATTTTATTCCGAGTAAAATAGGATAATGGATCTTATGTTATATGCTAAAAGAAGGATTGTTCCATTAATCCATCGGAGAGTACTACATTTGATAGAGTGGCCCCCGTTTTAAAATGCTAATGAAGAAGGGTTGGCGCACCCTAAAAATATAGATCAAGAGCTGTTATATGCATCGCTCTACTACATTATGCAACTCTTTTACTTAAGATCTCTATTAATATTAAGTACCTGGTTGACCGCGCTTGGTAATTTTTTTACAAAATAAAAAAATAAACTTAAAAAAAAATAAAAAATAATAGGGCATATTTAAAAAAAATATATATCTTCTCGCGACCACCCGTTCCCCGAATAAGCTACGCTGACTTGACGTTTATTTTAAAATAGTGTTTTATATATTCAATAAATTAAAAGTAAATTTTAGTATATTTTAATGCTCAAAAATAGGGATATCTCGAATTTTGTAAATAAAATCTAGCTAGATCGATTTTTCTCCCCCAAAACCTCCTGTATGCTGAATTCCAGGAAAATAGTTGGAGCTATTTTCGAGATTCCGAAAATACACACAAACACACACACACACACACACACACATATATCTATGAGACTCATTAATCACTCATTTAAATATTAAAGATTTACTATGTCGATAAAAAATATTTGCTAAGTGTGCGGCGCAAATGAGCGATAACAATCCGGTCTATAGTGACACGATTCTTATTTTAGTGATAAACTTTCGCCAAATAATAGAGTCCGATATGTAAAAATGTAGGAACCGTAAGGCGCTGAAGTTTACGTTTTCCAAATAACCGTCATAACATATGCATAAACATAACTAGTATTTTAGAAAATGACCTTTTGCCCAACCAGAATACGCGGAATCTTAAATTAAACTAATAATGTCACCACTGGTCAGAAAAATTTTAGTCTCATTCAGATTTGTATGACATTTGACTTACTCTCTTGTACTATAAAAGGCAGGAAGGGTAAAACCACGTCCCCTGTGCTGCCAGGGTAGATAAAAGACACCCCGTAAACTAATTATAACTGCGCACACGCATTTTGACCTGCTGCATATGCTGGAAAAGGCTATTTATAATCATTTGTCAAGGAAACTGACATAGCCCAACGTAATTTATTGGGGATAAACGAAGCTCATAATAAAAAAAAACCCATGCCTGCATGCATGCATTAAAAAAAGCCCAAGAAATTGAAATGACGGGAACGCCCGAAAAGTAAAATATACCTCCCACTAAATAAACAGGTGACAATCACACACAACAAAACACACATTAACGTACAGTGTGTAAAAGATTTGCAATTTCTTCAAAATACTGGAGGAATTTATACTTTAAAAAAATATTTATGGTCTTTGTTCCTCTTAAAGTAACGGCCTATTAGTATCCCACTGCTGTGAATAAGCCTCCTCTCTCCGTTTTGGGGAGAAGGGTTGGCTGTAAGACCCACTGGACTAAGAGCCCGTGAACCCCAGACCTTCGTCATTTTATAACAACTTTCTGCTTTTATAAAATGACGAAGGTCTGGGGTTCACGAGCTCTCGCTCTACTCTACCATAAGTTACACTGACAGTATTCCAGAGATATGCAGGTTTCCTCACGATAGTTTCCTTCATGTGATAAATTACGAATACAAATTAGACTAAGTTTTATCATAAAAACTTATTGGTATCTGTCCAGGGTTCGAACCCGTGATTCCCACGAAAGACTTGTCGGTCTTACCACTGAGCTATCACACCTCTAACTGTTCTTCTTAGTCACTGAAAATAAGCCTGCAGTTAGAGAAATCAATTATAACAATAATTCTGTTAACACGAGTAACTTTTAAAACGAAATCCATCTCTACGTTAGTTAGCCAGTCGTGATACGAAATCCGCACATGTTTGGCGCGTGCTTCGCCTGGGGAAATGCCATAGAGTAATGTATTAATGTCATACTACACATACTGAAATCTAAAAAAAGTAATCTCAAATATTTTCAGCGAATTTGAGATCATTTATAATTATTTTACATGTTATTAAGAAACATTAATTAGAATAAGGATAAAACAAAAATAACGATTTATGAAATGGTAAAATAAAAAAATGAAAAAAATTATTATTACTTTTTAAATAGATTTTATTAATCGTCGATATAACAATATATTAGTATTATACTATTGAATTATGCAAAGTTGCGTCTACTTCTAAAGAAATAAACAAATATTTAAAACTTAAATTTGAAAAGAATAAGACAAATACTTTCAGGTTACTAAAATTCTACTGAGCAAAGAACTTTCTCTCTTTTGAAGATAAAAATTGGAACCCAACACGCTTATTTATAATGATAAGTTAAACATATCCATGCAAAATTCTCGTTATGTGTTCTTTTGCACAAAATTACATGAAAAATTACATTAATCACATGTTTTATTAGAAAACTCATAGGTAAATACATAAGGATCACAGACTCTTTCTATAAGGACATGAAACAAACAAAAAATTATTCAGGTTGACTGTCCTATAATAATATTTCAGCTTTATTTATTCATACATTTACTATGACATAACAAAAGACAATCGAATAACTATTTAAAAATAAATAACAATTTATATCAATTTAAAAAAAATTGAATTAATCTCAAGTTTAAATTATATTTATATATTGAAATCTATATAATCTAAAAGTCAATTATGTTAAAAAATTCTAAATTAAAATGAAATAATAATAACCAAAATAGTAAAAAAGTGTTTTCAGTCTTTTAGGTTTGGTATTCGGGTACATCACATTCTTTCGGGTAAAAGTTTCCTCCAAAGAATTCCAATTATCTGTCTTTAGCTGTTTCGAGCCAACTGTTCTCCTTCCTATAAAAGATATTTATCAATTAAAATTTCCTAACAAAGAAAACAAATGAACGTGTAGCAGTTTCTACCTACTCTGTGCCCTTATGCAAATGGGGGACACGAAATATTAATGTCCTGTTGAATAATTCTGTGCATAAAAACGTAATGTTATGAGTGCGGTGCGTGACTATTGCCTAATGCACGGCTTAAGTTCGATTCCCGTGCGATATACGAATGTTAAACAGCTGACCGATAGTTTTTTATTTTATTTTATTGTTGTGGGTCTTATTGCAGTGAGAACGTGCGAGAATCCCAATTTTAACCTGTTTTAACATATAATACGGTAATAAAAAATAATAGATTATAAAACACAAAAGTAATGAGAATATTATTTTGCTATAATCCGCGATAAAAGAAAATATGTGTAATGCTAAATGTAGAGTGTACTATTCGTTCTCATACCTGATACGACATACGACAAAATCGTAAAAAAAATAAGATAGGAAAAATCGCGATAAATGGCAAAGAGTTTTGAATGACCTTACCACTCATATCTGGTTAATAGAAAGAAAAAGATAAGATAGATCGAATCGCGGTCAGCGTTAAAGAGCATTGAGCTATCCACTTAAAACATAATCACCCCATAATCCTATGTAACCACCGCGACACGAATTATTATCGCCAATACAAAAATACATAGTGTACACCCACACACCATTCAACAAAACCATTATATTCTCTGGTGATTTTGAAATACCTGTCTAATATCTAATTGGCAATCCTCATATTATGTATTTGTACACAGCTTTTGAACTTTACAGCCTTAATAAAAGGTCTAATTATTTTAAAAGTTTAAATAAATTTAAGGAGGGATTATTTACTTATACTGCTTGTTTTTTTTGCCGATAAGATGAAAAAATGTGGCAAATTGCGGTATTCAATATTGCATTTTGTAAATGATAATTTTGTTTTACATACCTACATTGTAACTTTCCCGAACTTTGTTTCCCGAAATCAGTACAACTAAAATTATTCATAGAATTAGACGTTACTTTAGGTAGACCTATAATATTATTACTTTTGTACAACTAAAATACTGTAATTAATTTCATTTCTACCATTATAATCTACGAATAATATTCATGGATATGATGTAAAACTTATTTTGTTACACATTGAGATAAATCGATTAGTCGTAATCAACAAAAAGAACTTATAAGTCGAGCTTTTTTTATTCAATTTTAAGTCAATTTACTGGATATATTATGACGAAGCAGCATGTCTACTCTTTAACACCTTACACACTTCTAAGCAGTATTAATAGTATTGGTAGTAGCGACGGGCAAATGATTTATAAATTGTAAGAAAGGTCGTAACATAGGTAAAAATTCTACAGTACATATATTCGGCCTACAAACAGTGAGCACCGGTGTCATTGACCTCGGCGAGGGTGGGTGCCACCCTGATTTTGTTAGCGTACAGTTCCATATCTATGAGATTCGTGTACCAAAAATTACAGACAATTATACTATCTATTTTAAAGGCAATTGAACAATCATCATGCCATATGAATTTGTTGTGAAGTTGATATAGGTATATGCTGATATGAAGCACTCCTTGTGCTCAGACTACGGTCTCATGTACTTGTTCTCGAGCCATCAATGTCATTCTAGTAATACAATATTATTCTATGTTCTTCTAAACAATGTTATTCTTGTACTAGACTAAATTATACAGAAATATATTCTTATATTTCTGTAGTCTTTTTCAAATGTTATCAATAGTGTGAGTTACGCCATGTGGTATCCGGCGGAATAGAATAGATCACCCTCATTTCCTATTTCTTATTTCTTACCGAGGTGTCGTAAAAGGCGACTAAGGTAAGTCGACCCGTCGTGTGGTATCCGGCTGAGTAGAATAGGCCACCCTCTTTCTTACCGAGGTGTTGTAAAAGGCGACTAAGGTAAGTTGACCCACCGTGAGGTATCCGGTTAAGTAGAATAGACCACCCTCTTTCTTACAGAGGTGTCGTAAAATATGACTAAGATAAGTTGACGTCAAGCAGGCGGCCGGTCGTAAAAACGCAGCCAAATCATGTGACAGGATGTTTATAACATGTTGTGCCGACCCCACTTAGAATGGGATAAGGGCAGGTAGATGAGTGTGAATTAAATCCTAATTTGTGTTTATTTAATAATAGATCTGCTACCACCTATATTTATTTATTATTTCTATTTTAGAATATATAACTCCACCCGTGGGAAAGTATAATACTTTTCTGCTCCTTATTTGTAAGTATATGAAGCAAACTTCACATGTCCCTGTAAAAGATATTATGAAGAAAAGCATAAATAACAAAAAGTTGTGTAATAGACAAAAACATTTACTATAATGGAAACATACTTAAGAAGTTAAGGCAGAGGCTGAAAAAGCTACTGGCTACCCTAATAATTAGTTGACAGCGAAAATTCAACCATGTTGCAATGTAGCAAATTACATTTTACCTTGTAGAAAAGAAAAGCTTTTATTAACTATTACATTAGTTCCATACATTCGATATAGAACTTTAAACAAATCAGCAGTAGGGCTCATTTCCAAATGCATTCAAATCTTGACCAAAGTATAATTCTAAAATAAACTGTATGCTACACAAAATAAGAGTTATTTTTGTATAGATAAACTTATGTGTAGCAGAGTGGGGTTCTAGGCAACGAAACGGGAGAAAATGTTACAATTCAATATCACACCTCCAGATTGACAAAAAGGGACCCTCCCTTTGCTATAGATATTTCCATCGTATTGTTGATTATTCATTATTATATACTCGGCTAGCTAATCACAATCGACACATATAGATTTATTACAATAATACTCATATATAACTCTGTAACCTCTCAAATCTCTTTTCATTCCGTAGATAGCTAGTTAAAACTAGATCAAAGAAACTAAAACAGTTAAAGAACAAACATGTGATTTATAAGTGTACATATATATCCAAAATATGTATATTATTTAAACTAAATTCCGGATGCATTTTACAATGGTAACCTTTATTTTATATTTCTGTATGACACAATTTAATTTGAAATAAGGTTTTTACTGTCCTTTGATATTATTTTTATACCATATGATTATAAATGTTATTGTAAATAAAAGGTTCTTTGGCGAGTTAAATGAAAAGTGGAAAATTAAAATACCTATTTTGATAAGACAACGGGAAATAGCAAAGTTCGATAACTTTGAACAGTTGCCAACGCAAAAATAAATTGCGAACTTTGGCCCTACTGTGATGGTTCTTTGGAATTAAATTATTGTTTGAATATAGTTCAGTAGGATTTAGCCTTTATCGTTTTAATTATTCTTGTAATCTCAGAAACGACTTCTAAACTTTATAGAAGCTAAGAAACTTGTCATTAGTTAAGTAAGCTTATTATATTGTGGATTTAGATTTAACCCTTAAGTTAAAACAGATAACCAATTTGTGTAGTAGATATACTTGTTTTTAAATTAAATATTTTAACGTAAGACGGTTAAGCTTGCCAGTAATAGATTCGAATTCTTAATAGAAAAGAAAATTAACAAATTAACCATTGATTTGTAAATTTAATTAAGTAATGCTGTCTTCGTATTTTATAAAAACCATAAATTAACTACTTGATCTACAACGTGAGTAAAAATGTTAGCTTAGATTATCTCGATTAAATACGATGACACTTTGTTATAAATATATTTTATTGGATTTATAATATTTTCATAATTGTTTTTATATTATTATATTTATATTTTTAATTATAATATAATTTTATTATTTCATATTACTTTAAATTCAATTTCTTGTGTTAATTTAAATATGTTTCATTTTTATTGTAACTCATTATATTTAATATTTACTTCTTTTATTTTTATTTTAGACTGGTTGGCTAGAAGAGATTCCGATTCCGAAATAAGCCTGCCATTGCACATTATGTTGTTTTTAAACATTTTTGTATTAATTTATGTAATAAAGAGATAACAAACAACCAAACAAAGATATTATACGAGAGTATGGGAGCCAGTCTCAAATGTGCCATATTATAATAGAGGGAAAGCAAATAAAACTGTATCTATCTCACTTTTTTAATATGTGATTAGACAAAGATAAGTATACGAGTTTAGTCTTCCCTCTCATTTATTGTGATACATTCACTTAAAAGCCTGAATATAGCTCCCCTACTCTAGAATAATAACTCTATGCAAAACAAAGTTCAATACATTTTATACAAGCTACAAGCAACCTTCACTATTTCCAACATAGCTCGTTTTATATGCGTTTATTTTTTTTAAATGAAGCCTTTGTGGAATAACGCCGGCGCGCGCTGTGGTGGAGAGCTAAATTACCATTTAAATTGTTTCAGAGTACAATGTAGGGTTGCCACTTAAAAATAAGTCCCTAGAATAAATTCATTATATCTTATGCATAAGCAAACCGCATGTGCGACAAATATATATATATTATTTTTTATCATAACGATTCATACCTATTAATATATTTAACGAGGCATTAAAAATTTATATTTTAGCCTTAAAATTAAAATAAAGGAACTATTCGTGTATGTTCACATTTTTTTTATTGGATGACAACGAAAAATTATAATAACATGAATTATTAAAATGTATATTCATTTACAGACTTATATAGAAACGTGATTGTCTCTAATACTATATAGAAATGTATTTAATTATATCTACAATCAAATTAAAACTAAAAATATAACAAACGCATTAAAAATGATTTTAAAAAATTGTATAAAATACATCTAGTTTTATTAAGTCAAATGACATTTGTACCTGCTAGTCAGTGTTAGTTAGCGAAAAATGTGTATACGTTTTCGAATTTGTTAATGGAATCTACTACGTGTAACTACCATAGTGTTATTATACTGCTCCCCTACTCTAAGTATAATCTACTCTTTCCAATAAAAGAAATCATTGAGTTTCTTGATGCTTCTTCTCTTTCCAGCAGATTTCGATACGGTGCTGTAATCGTTAAACTCTTCTATTAATTTTACTCTTGCAATAGATTCTAAAAATTGTACCTTAAATTTTTGTTATAACCTGTGACTCGTCAACCCTACTAGAGCCCAGGTAAAATCCGACCGAGCAATCTAACTTGCAAATCGGTCCGACTCTACATACCCACCTAACATATAACCAAACGCATATTTTAAGGAAAATCCAAAGTCCAGGTACTTTGCAATAAAAAAATCACTTCACAATTACTGACAAAGGAATTTATCCTACTACTAAAGGGATAGTAAATAGTGAATAAAAGTTTAATCAGAAGTTACAATAAAATTACTTTGCTGTAATCCGCGAATGATAAGAGAATACTAAGTGCTAAGTGTATGAAGCAGGCAACAACCACTTACCACATACATGCAGGACAAGCCGCCACACGTATCACAAGTCGCTGCCAACATCAACACTCCATACAAGCACTACACACACTCACTACCACATCCTCTACGATCGTTTCACCCCGAAACCGAGGCATCATCAAGAGGATAGGCTCCACGAACAAAATCAAAATGCATTACGGAGTGTATGGAGTGTTGGTGTTGGCGGCCACTTGTGATACGTGTGGCGGTTTAACTTGCATGTATCTGGTATGTGATTGTTGCCTGCTTCGTACAATTAGCATTGCATGTATTTTCTTAACAAACCCGGATTACAGCAAAATAATTTTATTATAACTTCTGTACTATGGAGTTCCGCAAAGTAACGCCTGCTCCTATAAATCATTTAAAAGTTAAATGTTTTTGATTATAGTAATTGCCTGCGATTTCAATAACTGAATAAAACTAATCAATAACAAATCACGAAACTAAATCAATCCCCTAGATAGTACCAAAGCGTATTTTATAAAATTTTCTATGCTTCAATGATATTTAATATTTACGACTATTCACATATCTCTATTATTGATATTTAAATTGCCATAGTCCAAAAAGACTGACCTCTTATGTTTCACTTCATTTCTAAGAACCTCTGTCAGCACTTACAAAGGCCCCATGCAACACATTTTTGGCAATGAACTCTCTTGGCTGTAACTGAGATAATACTTAGCTTTCGTGGCAAAACGCCAACAATAAAAAATTAAGACTGACGTACCCTGTAAAATATTTATTTATATAAACATTAAGTAATAGTAAGTAAACCTATCCGCACTGGAGCAGCGTGGTAGGTTAGCTCCAAACCTTCTCTTCAAAATCGAGAGAAGAGGCCTATTAAGTAATATTATTACATAAATTATTTACATTTAATACCAAAACACTTATACTGAGGCTCGGAAAGTTTACGAAAAGTAGCTCAAATATCAACATAACTGCTGAACCGGTTCTACTTCTCTTTTTATAAGAAAAAATATATTAAGTATACCGTTAAGCTGACCTATATTTTATCAACAACGACTCACAAAAGAAAAGGATCGCAATAAAGTTCAGAATACTGGTAATAAAACCGAATGTACTACTGTAGTATACCCTATTAATTTACAGCCAATTAAAGAGCACGGGAACATCAAATGACTAACAAGAACTTCGCGAAAACAAGAGACGGCATAATTCGGAGCATATAGCAGAAAGGAGAAATAGCGACCCAACGGCAGAAACCGCCATTAACCCCAATACGAGTAAATCATACCTCCTTCCGAGTTTTATAATACTTATCCGGGAACTATTGATCGCAAGAAACAAATTCTTTTCTATGATGTCGATGCATCGGATTATGGAGTGTTGAAATTCTACATCTTATACGTTCAACCCCAAATGAAGATGTTGTTAAGCCGCTGCTGAAAAGTGAGCGACTATGTACTAAATAATTATACCCCCCTTACCAACGGCATAGCAAAACAGGATGAGGCTCTAAAAGCCTTATAGACAAAGACTGAAGACGGCTAAAGTTTTAAACCATTTAAATAACAATCCACAAAGACCTGTGTGTAAATCTCCTAAAAGGGTCGCTACGCAGCCCGATTCCATTATGAATACAAAACATTGTATACGCTCTTGCTTTGAGACTTCTGACCTTTTGCTAAATGCTCTTTTTTACACCACTAACCTTCCTATAAAAATAGGTTTTCTGCGCTTTCATGTAAATTTTTAATTGGATTTTTATAAGAAGAACTTTAAATTTGATGAAACACAATACAATTAATATCCAATTTTATAATTATTTTCTTTTACTTCCATATTGAAATTAAACTGCCCGCGGCTACTTTAATCTTCTTTTAGCCTACATAATGCAATATGTATTTTCCGTTTTCCTGCAACAACTGGATTTTTTTAACCTATATGATACCCCCAATAATTATGTGCCAAATTTCTTCAATAATGGTCCAGCGTATTAGCCGTGAAAGCATAACAACGGACAGACACACTTTCACATTTATAATATTAGTATGAATATGCCGGAAACAATGTGATGCTTACAATTAATATATGTATTGAAAGAAATTACAAAATGTATGTATATTAAAGGATAAAAAACCGAAATATTATTCATCATGAAAAGGACTTACAACGGTGAAAAATTTGTTGTCTATATATGGGGGAAGAAAATATAAAAATGCATAAGTTAGGAAAACATCGATAGTAATGCTACCCCCATTAATCATATAGTTAAAAAAGTAAAACTTCATTATGAGCGTAATTGTAAGACCGAATATAGAGATTTATTAAGTAACACGTAATATTTTAAAAACAATATACAACAGTATATATGTATCTCTTTCCTAATAAGTACTCAGTTACGTTCCAAGTCGCTCCAGAAATCTTTGGGGTCACATTTTATTACAGAAATATCAAGGAGCGAGCTTTTTAGGTCGCTAGGGACAGGCTATGGCAGTTAATTCTTTTGTTAGGTACATTTAAGGTCCAATTTCGCTCAAGGACGAGGACCCAGTTTTGAGCTCGTTCCCGGGACAGGGATCGATGCCTTGTATCTGGTTTTTTCGGACACTATACCAACCGGGAGGGGTGAACGAACGGGGTTATGTAAGGAAGGATCGATACAGCGGGACATGCGCGCACCCTCCAAGCAACCCTCGCATAATCGTTCGCGCGGGCCGCCGTTACGGACGTGCCGTGTTTTATTTTTACCGCGTTTTGTTTCCCTTTCGTTCTTTCCGTTTATGATTTAAGCCACCATGTCGAAGGGCGACAGTGACCAGCAAAACGGTTCCGGCGAGGAGTCTAAGACTAACCTCATCATCAACTACCTACCCCAGAGCATGACACAGGAAGAGATCCGGAGTCTCTTTTCAAGCATCGGGGAAGTGGAGTCATGCAAGCTGATACGGAACAAAGGGGCAGCATTTCCAGACGCGCTCAATCACGCATTGCACGGTGGGGGACAGAGCCTCGGGTACGCATTCGTCAACTACCACCGCCCCGAGGATGCGGAGAAGGCCATCGCTACGCTTAACGGACTTCGGCTACAGAACAAAACTATTAAGGTATCGTACGCCCGGCCGAGCAGTGAGGCCATCAAGGGAGCAAACTTGTACGTCTCAGGCCTACCTAAAACAATGACTCAGACCGAGCTCGAAAGATTATTTAGTCCCTATGGCCGTATCATAACTTCGCGTATTCTTTGTGAAAATTCTGGAGGACGACCATTTACTGGCGGGGAGCAGGGTCTATCAAAAGGAGTAGGATTCATCCGCTTCGATCAGCGAGTGGAAGCGGAACGGGCTATTCAGGAGTTGAACGGGACTGTGCCTAAGGGAGCGACAGAGCCCATTACCGTGAAGTTTGCGAATAATCCAAGCAATAACGGAAAGGCGCTGGCGCCCCTCGCGGCTTATCTGCCGGCAGCTCTACGCTTTCCGGCCCCCCTCGGGAGATTCAGCTCAGGCAAGTCTCTTCTTGCTATTAATAAAGGTCTACAACGTTACAGCCCGTTGGCCGGTGAATTGCTCGGTGGTGTTTTACCGGGCGCCGTTGGCTCAGAATGGTGCATCTTTGTATACAATCTGGCCCCGGAGACGGAGGAAAATGTACTGTGGCAGCTGTTTGGACCATTCGGCGCCGTCCAGAGCGTGAAAGTGATCCGCGACCTGCAGACGAACAAATGTAAAGGGTATGGATTTATAACAATGACGAACTACGATGAGGCCGTTGTCGCCATTCAGTCCCTCAACGGCTATACGCTCGGGAACAGAGTTCTGCAGGTCAGTTTCAAAACGAATAAAATCAAGACGATCTAAATCGTCCCGGACACGGCCTAGCTGGACGCTAGGACGGCACAGCAGGCACGCACCCATACATACTCGTTAATACGGCGGAGGACATCACCGCCCCCGGCCCCGACACGCTGGAAATGATCGGACTGTGTCTTCCCGATTAGACATCCCGCTCGCGGGACAATCATATTTTGTACATTAATTGTATATTTAATCGATTTACTCACTATATCTCTTTGTTTGGCGTTCGCCATTCCTCGCATCTGGGTTAAGTGTTACGGAAATCAAAATGGCGGCCCGTTCTGCGCGCATGTCCGGGTGAAATGGCGACCGCTAACCAGGAGAATGAGCACGCAATAATATGTTAAGATGAAGCATCTAATGCTCTATTCGATGACAACCATACATATTAAATAGTCAATAACATTGTGACAATCGCTTATGAAAGGTTGTGGTTATCGAGAAATAGTTTTCGATTATAAATAAAAATAATTAGCAATAATAGCCTAATGCTATACAGACATAGGCGATCATATCTTATTAGAGGCCGGATCGGCTTTAATCGATAACGTTTGCCAAATGTATTGTCGCTGTATTTGTCTCAGTCGCTCACAGATAATAAATATAGATAGTAGAAGACCGGCCAAAGCCTCGATATGAGGTTCGATGCAACTAAAATAGAGTTATTGTTAAAGATTGGAATATATATTATCTATAATTATATTTTAATCATATATTAATCTAATTAAGAATGAAAACTAATCAAAAACTGTGATAGGTTTTGATAAAATTTTAAAAATAAATCTTGAAAGATCTCGGGATGCGAACTGATACGGCGTAGAGGGTGGCGTACACTGGATCGTTTTATGAAAACAATAATTTACCATCGCGGAAAATTTACTACGTATTACGTACCTATATTATGTTATAATGTAATTGCGAGGCCGTGTACGCCACTGAGGGCGTAAGTAGGTTAGTTTTTGAGAAACATTTTGAGGTGACTAGAAATCTGATTACGCTTAGGGCGGTGTCAGAAGGCACGCGCAATCAAAGGAAGATGGGAAAATCGATTCAGCTGACCTGGGGCGGGAGGGGCGCACGGGGCGCTGCGCCCGCACCAGAGCGAGACGGAAGTCGGCTCAAGCCGGTCACACGGGTGACAAGAATGGTCCGTTCGCGGAACAATGGTGCATACTAGTCTAACGACGTCGTTTCGTAAAAAAATCGATGTCTATCATATTATGATCGGTACCTGCTATATTAATAATGTATGGATGCGACCCTGCGTCTATTCGAAGTAGGCTTTAATTGTCTTAGTTTAAATAAAATTTGTAAATAAAAAAAAAAGTTTAAAAAATATATTAAAATAGAGCTCTCGCGTCAGATACGCCACCGAACAACAAGTAATAACTTCAACCCGAACAAACATCGAACTTGAATAGATATATTATCGTGCCGTCCTAACGACCCTACGATTTTTGTAAAAAGATATATACTTAATATATGTAAAAACAGTTTTGTAACATTTCAGATATTAATAAATAGGTACTCATTACTAACCAAAGATGAAGATTTAAATTTACAAGTATTTATATATTTATTATAAATGTAAAACGTGCAATAACTGATAGCCAGTAATTTAATAAAATATATTAAACAAATGACTCGAAGAGGCGTTGCGTTGGTAGACATAATGTCACGTGGGTTACTACGTTTGTTTACTATTTATTGTAAACTTCGTTTATCCGAGCGAGCCACGTTTTCGATTACTTTATATAATAAAAAAAATATTACTAAATCGCTTTATTTGATCCAGCTTCAGATATGCTTAACATTCCATTTTAGTGGTAATATGTTTTATTATTAGGTGTATTTTATTAATTTAGATGAATTGTGAGTTACCTTCTCGATACCATACGTCATAGCGTCGAAAAAAGGACAAAATTACAGCACCGTGTTGTAATTTAGATAATAACATGTAAACGGTATCCTTATAACAAATGACGTACGGGATCATTATGTAAATGTTTCATTTATTATTATGGTAAATGTACACACGGTTCAAAAAACTGTATGGTGGACCGTAGTGTTATGCACAAGTTTTGCAAACTAATTAATAATATTATATTGTAGTCGTCTCATAGGTTAAAATAGTTGTTGTGTTTTGTGTTGTTTCGACTCAGCATCAACTATACTAGTCAACTTTCCGTAATTACGGAATATTATTTGATATTTGAAAACTGAGTCGAATTGATGTTAACGAATAATTGTAATGCTAATTTTTCAACAATATTTGTTCTTAGATTTACTCATTCATTTAGTATATGTGCAATGAATTGTATTTTACGTCTGTATTTATATTAGGTGTGCATTTAACTTATTTATATGTTCTATTTTGAAATTCGTGAGGTAAAGGAAGGTGACCCAAATTGATTTATTTATTAGGAAAAATATATCGGGCGATTGATCGGCGTAAAATACATAAGTATTTAAAGTATATATATTTCAAAAACCGTCTATGGGTTTCGTTTCTTTGAAAAGCTTTAATGTTCATGTCGATTTCTTTTGTGTTATTTTCGTATTTTTGTACAATGTACTTTTGAATCGAAATAATAACACCAAAGTATTGTAATGAAAACTCATCGACTTTTTAGATAATAAATAATGTAAATGTGAAAACGCAAAATATTTTGGAGTGAAATGTTGGTTAGGATTTTGGTAGGTGATGAAATAGTCACTTAGTGCTGCTATTAGTAGAATGTTTTGTGCGTTCCCCCTGTGCTTTCGAACATAATTAATAAAAAATAATGTTAATGATAAATTATTAATAGTGCTCAATAGCTTAGAGGGCGCGAGCCCGTTTCTAGAATAAAGAGGAAAACTGGAAAGCAATAATAAAATTAATTGTGACTTTTTTAAAAATTACACACGGGTAGGTATGCTACAATATAATTAACTTAATATTTTTATATGTACTTTAAATATACTGTAATTCATATCTTCATAGATGTAAGCGGCTAACTCGCAAAACGTTCTACTGATATTTGTGATTGAGGCGTTTATGACTATCGACTATCGAAAATATTCGACAGAGTTCGACTAAGTATAGAAAAATTAAGAAGGCTGTTAAAAAGCAATAAACACCAAAACACCATTTGGACCTTTATAAAGTTCAATTTTTTTCTCAAAAGGATAAAGTGAAAACTACGTTCTAAAATCGGTAGTCATTAATGCTTTAGAATCGCAATATATCTACATAACTATTCATAGTGTTGTGGATATCGAAATAAGTAAAGAACCCCGAAGTGACAAGGGATAATCAGATCTATTATCAATAGCATAACTGCTACTTTTTGAATGGTGTTTTGATGCATTTTTTAAGAAATTTAAAAAATAATATTAAAAATAAACGTAATTATTGGCAATCCAGAAACAATACTCTAATACGCATAGGCTAATTGACATTGAGGCTGTGAAATTAGCAAAATAAAAATAAAATACACGTGACGAATGATCTTAATTAATAAAGTATGGTAATAAGTGGAATCACAGAATGGGGGAGTATTTTTGTAATATTCGGTAGAAATGCGATGTGAGAGTCGAGCTTTCGCGCGTTGTGTTGCCTCGTGACAGTCGGTCAACTGTTAGGGGACAGGTGCGTCTGAGATGCGTGCGCCAATCTAGTTCTTTCACACTCAGATGACATTTCTACTTTCGTTCTGTGGGAGAAATCATGCATTCACGCGTTCAAACCGAAGGTTGATGGCCCATATTTAATAAGTAAATCAATTGACTAATCTGATCATATGGCGTGAACTGTTGACTGTCCATATAAAATAGTAACGGGAAAATTAAATAACATTTTCTATGCAGTTAGCTTAAACATGGTGTAGGTGATAGGGAATGGCCTTAGTCTCGGGCATAGGCACAAAACACAAATACAGTGGCCGAGTCGTATGCTATTCCTATAGTTAAGATACAAATTGAAGAATAATAAATCTTCCATAGGAAATAATACGTAAGTTAAATGTTCGCGGTTTGAAATATTTCAATTATCGGTTGTGTAACGATACTTAATGCGCTCTATAAACTCTAGTCTAATGCTCAATATTAAAAAAATGCATTTAGTGTTGCGACGCAACTGCGGTTTTAAGTCGATAGGTTGAAATATTTTAGGTCGCGCACTATTCGAGACATCGACTAAATGTGTTACTATTACTTCATAAATCAAAGTGCTAATAAAATTATTGCATTGCACAACACCTACTCTTTCGCGTTGGGAGGGCTATATTTATATAAAATTGTTAAATATATTTAATACGTTTGCTCATCAGGTACTTCCTCGTCTTTTGGATCTGTTTCTCTAGTAGTTAGCTTAGCGTACGCCCCTTAATAGTTTTATATAATATAGCCGATTCCAAACAAGTTATCGCCCCCCTATCGCATGTTCATTAAAATTGTGAAGGCATACGACAGCGTTTTAAAACCGAGCCAATTGCTATCACTTTTAAATAGAAACTTCTATAGCCGTAAGATACACTTTCTCTATGTCATTAAATAAATTTTAATAGATAAAAAAATCGGTGCCGTATGTAATTGCAAAATCATTAAGTATAGACAGTGAATAGTAGAATCTGGTACGAAAAAAATTGCTTAACAAATTCCCGATTTTTGGACGTAATTTTCTACATTTATTTAACATTCGGAAACAAGAGATTGCAATAAATATGTAAAGAAATAAGTATCTAAGCTTCGGGTAAATAACCGAATAGTTTCGAATTTAAATTAATAAAATTTTATATCAATTTCACTGTCTATTAATTAAGTTATTTTCGGTGTTGATTCCTCTTTACTGCAAAACAGTTCGTTCCCATTACGTATTTTTTTATATGATTAACAACGAAAACAGCATCCCAAATGCCGCAGGTTAACATCGGCCCAATTAAAATCTAGTTCGTGTGTATAACGTGAAACAATCTATTGTAATGTGAAAATTTTATCGTTTATTTCATAAACATCTATAAGGAAAATAGAAGATATGTTAATTTTAACAAACCTCTTGTATATCTACTGAAAATAGTATTAATTCACTGAAAACCACATCTTTACACAGCGATTTACAAGTACGATTGTGTCATGTCATCATACTGCTCTTTTTAATCTCTGAAGGCAATCGTTAAAATACGGGGTGGGAACAAACTTCTAGCATAATGCAAAGTAGCATGTGATACCTTACATAACTGTAGTTCATTCATGTTCCCATAAAAGGCCAGAAGGTTGCAAATGGTGTTGAAAACCCCAACTTCCAATTTGTATAAGGCTAGCGAATAATTAGACAAATGCAATGTAAGATAAAATTAAGAATCTCAAAAGTATTGTGTAAGTATTTTACCAAACTTCATAATAAGTAACCAAAAGCAATCATATTTATAAAAGGAAAGGAATGACGGTCAGCTCAATTCCTGTTACCGCTGACACTTTGATACAAAGACGTATTTTATAAAACGTGCAAAAATTATTAAAAAAATAAAATAAAGATCTTCCGATATTTAAAATCGACGACATTTGATTTCGTCTATGGTTAATTAAATTTAAGATGTAGGTGTCTGTGTTGAACGTACTAACAGATTTAGTTGATATTGTGCGCAAGTGCGATCCGCGTAGGCGAATATAGTTCATAAAATTAAAGCAATTGTATCCAGAAACGTTTGCACGGATCGACCTTGCGTTTTATACCTAAGAGTTAGGTATTTCTATATTCTTATTGTGTCTGTTTAAACGATTACCTCTACTTGATTATAGCTTTTGTGAAGACGTTTGATTTGCACAAGATACCGTAGTGAGAATAAGATCGAGGCTAAACCTGAATTTTTGTAGCAACTTGTATAGGTCGTGTATCCTGCGCCTTACGTAGAAACAAACGACAGGCTTTATATGATAAATATTGATATCAAGAGATCCGTATTTCAAAATATATAATTAACATATCTAGAATAATATCTATTTCCGTCTATAGACATTTATAAGGAAGACATTTAACAATGATGAAACCTTTAAAAGTTAAAAGCAAATGAAATATTTATCGTTTTGTAAATTATAATCATAACAAAGCACTATATTCGTCCATCGTACAAAATCGTTGTTATCATTTGTATAATAAAGAAAAGGATATTTTATAAGAAACCCATGTGAAGGCGAATGGTACACGGCTGGTTAAAGGAAGCTATTTTTGCAAAAAATGCTGTTGCTATTACAGCGCATTAATTTAAGTATCTTAATGAGGTATCGCAAACTATTTGTATCCCCTCATATTGATTCACCCAATAAAAACTATATGTTCATCATATGTAGAATGCGAGATACATGACGCACTTAGTAAAAAAAAGTCAATATATCAATCGAGGCATGGTTTTAAATATTTGAATTAAAATCAATAATTGCGTTTACCTATTAAGAAACTTAAATTAACAAAAACAAATCAGTTTTAGTGTCGTCTTAGAGAATAAATATATGACTCTATTGTTTCATAACTAAAAGAAACAACGTCCTTGGAGAAATCTTGTTACGTTATTTCTATTTAATTGTGAAGCTATAAAGAAATATATTATCTCGATTAGACTAAATGTTGTTCCCTATATTTTTAAGCCTGTGGTTTTCCAAATTCGCAAACCCAAATAAAACTCCTACCAGGTTGAAATAAAATTGGATTGCATTTTGGAAAATCGCACACTGCCGTTCTTTCTTTGAAGTTCGGTATAGACATTTTTGAAAATACTCATTCCTAAAAGTAAGGCATTATTAACCAAATATTTACATCTGTAGTGGTTACTTGGCTGTTTTAAGTAATTTATTCATTAATTAATATTTTCACGTAATTTATGTGTCTATAATTATTAATTTATTGGAATTAATTATAATTGAATAAAAAAATAATGAAAAAATTGTCACATTCTCTTCACTTTATACAATAGTTTTTACAATATGATATTTAATATCCTCAATGGTTGTAACTATACATTTCTTGTTCTAAATATATAAAAAACCCAAGTCGCATTCATTTTATTTTAAATTTACCTTACTACAAGCTAATTAAGGTATATATCAATTTATATTTATAGCTTTACTTAACTACTTAAAAAATAAAAGATACAACAAATGTAAAGTACTTTTATGCTGCAATAATTCAGAAATTTGGACATTGTTTGCGATGTTCAAATATTAATGCGAACAAAAATAATGCTATCATATCAACACTTATATCTTGACATCCTTATTTTCTGAATAACACTTGTATAATTCATAAACTCACCTGCTGCTGTGCTATTCTCTAAAAGCAATTGACAAATCATTGCGGTATAAAAATCTTGACTAATACAGCGGTATCTAAGTCAATCAAGACTATTTTTTAAAGGTCTTGAAACTAATAATAATATAATTGGGATCACCTTTTCCTGAAACGATTAGAACTCCTGTAGAAGATGGGTTCCGTTATAGAAGATTGGGGGTTCCGGAAGGACATTTACTTTCCTCGAATCGTTGAAAATATTGAAAGTTCACGTGTCAATGTTTTAAAATCAACGAAAACTAAAACTGATGAAGACTGTAGACAATCGACATGATATGAAGGGTCTAGCAGTCACTTGTTGTGTTATGTGATACGTTTAAAGTTCCTGCAATAGTTTTTGACTTATAAAAAACGAACTAAAATCTAAATTTTAACTTCTGGAACAAATATATAGCTACTATAAATTAGATTGATAGGATGTTTGGGTTTTTTTATTTGCACTATATTTTCTTTTAATACATATTTTTTAAATATATGGAATACTTACACACACGGTCATATTTTAAATACATACCTAAATACAAATATACACCCCGCTCGAAGAACCAACTAATTGTTTTAATTAAATGTTCCGAGACAATCGAACCCGAGACCCACGGAACTGAAGGCTACTGAGGGTCACTACCCACTAAGCCAACGGTTAAAATAATAAATTAATAATTGCGAATCCAATTTCCAAATATATATCAGCTGTTACTTGATCGCAGATGAATAGCTAGAGCGACTATAAAACGAATTTACTGTTCTTCATATATCCACCCTATCTAGAATTGCACAATATTCCCCATACGGAGATGTAATAGACGTAATTTTACGTGCGGATATACATCTCGGCGGACTCCTAAAAATAATACAAAAATAACCCCAACTAATGCATCCCCATGCAATGACGAGATACAATTTACGACCCTTTCCACCCCTCACAAATTCATTATTGACGGATTTATGCGTATCGCAAAAATATAATAAAAGGTACAATGCTAGCTTAGATAGGGCTGTCAAATTACATTTTAATGAACAAATATATATTCAAAATATATCATTCTAGCGACTTCTACCGGACACTTTGGAACACTTACAAATTTGGAATTTCGGACTCAAGTCTCGGTTTCATCAACTAACACACTACCCTAATAACTAATATAAACTTTCTCTATATTAAAAATTCCTCCGACCCTACAATAGCTACAGTAGCTGAAAGCTACCAGCTTTTTCTAGTACATACTTTTGATTGATGTTACTAGCTATGATGGTTACTCATTTTTTACCGAGGTGTCGTAAAAGGCGACTAAGGTAAGGTCAGTAAGAAATCTGGTCTATTCTACTCAGTCACAGTTTGAGATATCTTTATATATAAAACATTAATTTATAAAACGCATACGCCGTGTGGTATCCGGCTGAATAGTACCACCCTCATTTCTTACCGAGGTGTCGTAAAAGGCGACTAAGGTAAGTTGACCCGCCGTGTGGTATTCAGCTAAGCAGAATACACCACCCTCTTTCTTACAGTGCTATCGCAAAAGTCGACTAAGGTAAGTTGACCCACCGTGTGGTATCCGGTTTAGTAGAATAGACCACCCTCTTTCTTACCGAGGTGACGTAAAATACGACAGAGGTAAGTTGACGTCAGGCAGGCAGCCGGTCGTATAAATGCAGCCAAATCATGTGACAGCATGTGCCCCACTTAGAGTGGGATAGGGGCAGGAAGATGATGAATTAATAAAACGCATATAACAGTGCAAGTGGAGAAAAAATTAAATTTCATATATCTACCCTGTGACTGGCAACCCTTATGGCGCCACTCGTATCAAGTAGGTGACTTTGTTTAAATTCTATTGTTAGGAATGACTTCGCCCTGCGCGCTCCGGTATCGATTGTTAAATCAATTAACGAATTGTACAATATTGTAACACGATATTTTGAGTATTACAAGAGTGTATTTGATTGTTGCTATTTTTTGTAGTTGTATTATTCCGGAAAGTTATGCAGGTATTTTAAATAAGTAACTAATTGTCACGCAAAGATTTTTAAGGGAAGATTAAGAAATAGCACAACCAATTAATTAATCTTTATGTTCTTTCTTGTTAGATTGGCTTTGGCAGAAGTATTTCGGACCAACTACTGTATTACAAAGGACCATGGAAAAAAAAGAAATCTCCAAGAAAAAACATGCTAAATCCAAGTTACCGCCCATTTATAGAAAAAAAACCGCCTTGATTCCATTTTCTCACTTCTTCAGATTTTTTTTTAATTAAGCTGTGCCATGTTAGTAGCATGCTTTGCATGCACCATTCTCTTGCCTTTATCCCACTATAAGTGGGCACAACGACACCACATGTTATAAACATGTTGTCACATGATTTGGCTACGTATTTTATGACTGGCCGCCTACCTAACGGCAACTTACTTTAGCCATATTTAGCGACACCTCGGTAAGAAAGAGGGTGGTCTATTCTACTCAACCAGATACCACACGGTAGGTCAACTTACCTAAATTGTCTTTTACGACACCTCGGTAACAAATGGGCGTGGTCTACTCAGCTTCTTCTACTCAGCCGTATACCACACGGCATAGCAATTAGTATATCCTATTATACAATACAAAATTTAAATAAAAACACCAAAAAAATATTTCATTGTAATGTAGTTATACTGTAATAAGTTTACATTATTTTTGTAATTATTTACATAAACCAGCCAGAGACTTAAATAACTGGCCGGTTATTCAGTCAATTTGTGTCCGGGACCAAACCGGGATAATCCTAATTAAAAATTAGTTGTACCTAATTTGTCTACCGATTATAAGAAAAAAAGGTGATTCTAAATGTGATAATTCCCTTAAATTATGACGTAAGTTATTACGTCATTCAGGCCCAAAGTCCTGCGAAATTGTGTATGCGGTTACGGTTAAGCGTATTGCGGTTAACTTATCTACATTATATTAATACTCTTTTCCACATACGTTTATTATTAGCTTCTAATATAACTGGCGTTCGCCCCCAAGACTTCACCCCAAGCGAAGATAGTAATCAAAAATCACCCCGGACCGCGGTCAATAACCCTCGGGACGATGACCTCGGTATCTCCGGAAATGAGATATTGAGATAATACACAGGCTGAGGGGATTGTGGCAAGAATTGACTAGCGAAACTATTAAGTGGGCTTTAGCACTAAGACTAAGCTTATTTAATTTTAATTTAATAAGCTTAATTTATTTACTTTTAATTTTAAATGAGGTAATCTTGTATATATTCGGAATCTCGGAAACGGCTCCGACGATTTTCCTGAAATTCAGCATGTAGGGGTCTTGGGGGCGAAAAATTATTCTAGCTAGGTCTTATGTAAAAAACTTCGTTTTATCCATGTTTTTGGGCATTAAAAATACTAAAATTTATACCTATTGAATATAAAACACTATTTTTGCCATATACTGTCAAGTTAGCGTAGCTTATTCGGGGAACGGGCAATCTCCAAAAAAGTAAATACATACCTAGGGTTGATCCCCAACTAAGTACCTGTTATTTATATTATTATTTCCTTTTTTAAGTGTCTTTTTATATTTTGTAAAAAATGACCGAGCAACCAGGTACTATTCATAAATAATAATATTTAATCATAAAGATCTATAAATTTATAGCATTAAATAAATAAAAGAATTTCAATGGCAGATTTACACTTTCCCAAGATATAGATATCCCATTTATCACACACTTGAAAAATCTTAGAAAAATTTGTATCTACATTTGTTTTGCAGTTGCAGAAGATATAGTTTTTGAGTAAATATACTTATACCTATACATGGGCACTTATATACATGGCAACCAGTGAAAGAAATGGAAATAAAATTATTATATTATATAATTATATTTAATTATCTTACTAATATTATAAGTTTGTGAGTATGGATGTGTTTGTTATTCTTTCACGGTGAATCCGCTGAACCAATATCGATGAAATTTGGCACAACTAACAAACATCGGAATAACATAGCTATAGCAATCCTGTTTATTCTTCAGGAAAAGGATGACAATAAAAAGCGCCATCTATTATCAACCTATCACGCGACATCAAATTACGCGAACGAAGTCGCAGGTAAAAACTAGTATAATATAAAATCTAAATTTTATCCTGAATATGGTAAATTTATATTCTATTGTACATAGTTATTCTATAGAATGTCCAAATTAAGACATTCAGCACTGATTTGGTAAAGGCGTCCAAATTTTTTTAATCATTTAGAGAAATTCTTTATTACACACAACATTACATAAAAATAAAACGAATAATTAAAAATAAAATGTGTAAGGGCGGCCTTAACACTAAAGTGTAAGTAACACTGTTACTAACACTGATCTCTAACAGGTAACCCATATGCCTAAGGACATCATTATAATGAAGTGTACATTGTTGGTGGTTGAATGAAGTTAAAATGAAGACAGAATAAGTAATAAATAAAATTACATAAATTTACACTTAACTTTACATCCTAAAATACATAAATAGATGGTAAGCTTACATATATAGTAGTATAGATTAAATAAAATATACACTTTATTTTTATAAAATAAATATTTATATAAATAAAATACAAGACATATACGACGTTTAAAAATATGAATCGATTCAGGATGACGAATGACACTAGGAAGAGCGTTCCAGAGCTTTACAGCCGTAACTGTAAAAGATTCACTGTTACGTTTTGAGTGACTAGCCGGCATCATCAGCTTCTTAAGATGCTGAGATCGGAGTTTGGAAAGATGGTGAGATTCACGAAATTTAACGCTCCTTTAATTATAGAGGTGCAAAAAGAATAGAATAGAGGAGATAATACGTGGATATTTCGCCGCTGCTAGACAGTTAACCATTTCAGTTGAACCAAATGTTCTTTAAAATAAGTGATTTCCTAGGATCGGTAAATTCCAAAAAATACGCGCCAATTTGCACTGAAAAGCGCGTTATGTTTATGTTCGAATAGAGTCCAAATAGAAAGGAGGCTGTTGCCAAGCAGTCTTATAGTACCTTGTCGCTACATATAACATATTTTGCATACATCCGATACCGTAATGAAGACTGAACCTCAAGTAATTTTCATTATTAAACTCTACCCCTATTTGCGATTGTTAATTGAATATGCATGTTACTACGGCAACCCTTGTTTGTTTAGGGTCAGTATGTACAATTTTTCGTGTATCCACGTAATTTATGTAGCTACAGTATTTATTGATCGCAGGTTCCCTTAAATCAATGTCAATGCATTTAGAATAGAAATATTTTTCTGTAATCTGCAAAAAAATTCAATTCTTTTCTATTATATTGTATTGTAAATTCTGTACTACGAGTATGGAGTCCCGCAAGGTAGCGCCTGCTTCTATAAATCAGTCAATATTGACGCTTTGGCATTAAAGAGTCAAATTTTGTCCAAATATTTCAAATTAAAATTAATCTTAATTAACTTGGCTTTCACAAGCACTTGTGAATCATCAAATGACAATGAATATAGTACTGGTTCGGAAAGGAGTTCTTACTGCAAAGAACCAGGCTTTGGCTTTCTTTGACTGGCCCATCAACGCAGTGGACAGTGACGTTGCCTTTAACTCCATGGGTCGCGGGTTCGATTCAGACGATGGGCTTGGGTAAGTCGCTAACTCCTGGACTCACCAGCAGCAGATTGGATCCAGAACAAGGAACCGCTCCGCCGCCTCCCTCCGCCCCCCTCCGCAGAGCAGAAGGAGGCCACCGCTGCCCGCGATCGCTCCCTGCCCACCGTATTTGCTGTCACGGTCGACAGGGAGAGACCGCGCCCCAAGTAGGGGCCCCAGCGCTTTTATAACATGTTGTGCCAACCCCACTTAGAGTAGAATAAGGGCAAGAGGATGATAATGACTCTCTCAAGGAAATATAATTGAACACTTGAAGTAAATAAGGCACTAAGTACCTAAAAATTAAAATTCGAACTAAGTATGCAATTTGGTTCTAAAAGGGTTTTATGAATGATGGATAAACAAAATAAAAATAAAAATCAATTTTCACTTTATAAATCTTTATATACAAAATTAACATGTCACTTTACTGCATACTTCACATTTGAACATTTCAGTACCTGAAAATAAGAAATTTGATGAATATTTTTTTATAAATCCTAGTTAAGTAAAGCAATAGCTTAAACAAGTGTAATTGTGCAGCTAGTAAGCCGTTCGTATTAAAAAAATCATAGTATGCTATAACAATTTTTAGTGAGAGCACAAAATCTAGAAAAAAATAGGTGTTTCTTGTAATTTATAAGGAGAATAGGTCTTAAAGGCGGTGTTGGTTGTACTAGAGTCAATAACTTGCAGAGACTCGAGCGACTATAAGATGCAAAAAAAATGTATACAAAAAATCATCTTTTCACACAAAAGTAATAATAAAATTATTTTGGTATAATCCGCGTTAAAGTAAAATAGAAAATATATATAACGCTAAATGTAGAGTGGACAATCCGTTTTCATACCCGATACATGCAGGATTCGAAAAAACACGTGCACAAACATCCACCACAACCGCAACAATACACAAGCACTACACACGTTCACTATCACAAACTCAACAATCGTTTCAGCCCGCAACCGAAGCATCATCAGGGATAGACTCCAGGACAAAATCGCAAAGCCTTTGCCTTTTTTATTATGGATCTCCGCAAAGTAACGCCTAATTTTGTAAATCATCTTTTCAGCATAATTTTATTCGTTTCCAATGTATTTTGTAACAAGATTTAATATTACGTATATAACAATCATAAATGATACCTCAAAGTTACATTTTAAGCGACGATTGTAATGAGGAGGGATGAAAATCATGTGACCAAAAGAGTTTTAAATATGAATGTGGATGGATGTATGGCTAGGCAGAAAAAAAGATGGATGGATTGTGTGAAAAATGATATGCATGTTAAGGGAGTGGCCCAAAGTTGACGAATGATAAAGGAGAATGAAAGAAGACATATTGTGCCGACCCCACTTAGAGTGGGATAAGGGTAAAAGAATGATGATGTTTTTTATATTCTCTCGTAATGAAAGTAGATCATTTATAACGTATTAAAAATTTATTTTTCGATAATAGTATAGCACTTCAGACAAGCTGTGATGTCCTAGCGGTGCGACCGTGTGAATCTCTAGAGACGATGATGGGTTCAAACCCGGGCAGACACCAATGAGTTTTTCTATTAAAAACTTATGTGTCTAATTGATAATTGCAATTTATCACACGCTTTTCGGTGAAGGAAAACATCGTGAGGAAACCTGCATATCTCTAGAGAATTCCGGGGATATGTGTAATCTACCAATCCGCATTGGAGCAGAGTGGTAGGTCTTAGCTCTAACCAAAAATGGAGAGAGGAGGCCTATGCCCAGCAGTGGGATAGTAACAGGCCGTTACTTACTTACTATAGCACTTCAACGAGCGGGCCGATATATCGGTTCTGTCACTTCTCACAATAAGCAAGAGCCGATATAACGGCTTACAGTACTAAAAGGGTTAAGAACAGATATTGACTTAGTGGAAACTTACCTTTATGAGTTTTGACGTGCAAACGTAACTCCTTTATGCTCATGAACTGGGCCTGACATATTCTACACTTATAGTGATACTCCACTGACTGGAAAACGAAATTTATAATAATTACATGACTATCATTGCATTATTATTGGTATTCTTTGATTTAGCTATATTAAATACACATCATATTCCTGTCCTTATCCTACTCTAAGTGGGGTCGGCACATGTTATAAACATGCTGTCACATGATTTGGCTGCGTTTTTACGACCGGCCGCCTGCCTAACGTCAACTTACCACAGTCGTATTTTACTACACCTCGGTAAGAAAGAGGGTGGTCTATTCTACTAAACCGGATACCACACGGTGGGTCAACTTACCTTAGTCGCCTTTTACGACACCTCGGTAGGAAATGAGGTTGGTCTATTCTACTCAGCCGGGTACCACACGGCGGGTCGACTTACTTTAGTCGACTTTTACGACACTTCGGTAAGAAATGAGGGTGGTACTATTCTATTCAGCCGGATACCACACGGCGTGCTTTAATAATGTAAAATTGAAAATGTTTAAAAGATTGATCGCCGAATTTCTTTCTGGTTCTTCTTGGTCAGAGCAACATTCCGTACCGTAGTTGTAGCTTCATTAATCATATTGATCCTTGACGATTCAAAAGTGCTTGAAAGAGCTTATTAGAAAAAAGATTATTTTGATTTGATTTTGTTATTATTGAATGCATATATACATGAATGCCATTGCAATATTATTGTTATTCTTTGATTTAGCTATATTAAATACACAATAAATCTTCTTAAAGTTCTGTAAATTGAAAAAGACATCCCTACCAAAGTGAGAGCCCGTGAACACCAGACCTTCGTCATTTTATAAAAGCTGAAAGTTTGTCAGCACTTGCTTCGAACCAACTTAGGTAAGAACGATGTTACATTATGAAATTTGGATCATCGAGGCTATGGGAGATAAACGGTACTCAAGATGTGTAAAATATCGATCTACTTTCGTCAAATTAAAGTGTGATTTTGGGTATTTTCTGCAGAATAATATTAAAAACCACGTGATTACATTTTCTTTTTATTGAAAGAGAATGTAATAGCCGTGTGGTATCCAACTGAGTAGAATAGACCACTCTCATATCTTACCGAGGTGTCGTTAAAGCCGACTAAGGTAAGTCGACCCGTCGTGTGGTATCCGGCTGAGTAGAACAGACCAACCTCATTTCTTACCGAGGTGTCGTAAAAGGCGACTAAGGTAAGTCGACCCGTCGTGTGGTATCCGGCTGAGTAGAATAGACCAACCTCATTTCTTACCGAGGTGTCGTAAAAGGCGACTAAGGTAAGTTGACCCACCGTGTGGTATCCGGTTTAGTAAAATAGACCACCCTCTTTCTTACCGAGGAGTCATGGGGCAGGCGGCCGGTCGTAAAAACGCAGCCAAATCATGTAACAGCATTTTTTTAACATATTGTGCCGACCCCACTTATAGTGGTATAAGGGCACGAGGATGAAAAAGAATGTAATCACGTGTAATCGGATATTTAAGTTAACAACCTGAAAACCAACTTAAGATTTTTGATTTTTAGGTTGAAAACTTAAATATAGATAATATGATGCTTTTAAGAGTGTAATCAAAAATGTAAAAAAATAATAATTTAATAAATAATACGTACAGTGGCCAAACTCTTAGCGATAGCTCTCCTGTACTTTCGGACCTCATTATTTGTATGACTCTTCAGGTGCGCCAGGAGGTTGTACATGGAGATGCACGGACGCTTGCATACTGGACACGGCGTCTTTTCTACAAGGAATAGCTTATTAAAATTTATAAATGGAAGTAACTGAGTATAACTATCCCACTTCTGGGCAAAGGGCTCTATTTTTTTGGCTCAATTTTGGAGATTTGGTGCTTAGACCGACCACGCTGGTCCAATAGAAATATAAGGATATTAGCTTTCGCCAGCGGCTCCGCCCGCATGGAAAGATTCAAACCGTAATATATAAAAATGGAAGTAACTGAGTATAACTATCACACTTCTGGACAAAGGGCTCCATTTTTTGGCTCAATTTTGGAGGTTTGGTGCTTAGACCGACCACGCTGGTCCAATAGAAATATAAGGATATTAGCTTTCGCCAGCGGCTCCGCCCGCATGGAAAGATTCAAACCGTAATATATAAAAATGGAAGTAACTGAGTATAACTATCCCACTTCTGGGCAAAGGGCTCCATTTTTTGGCTCAATTTTGGAGATTTGGTGCTTAGACCGACCACGCTGGTCCAATAGAAATATAAGGATATTAGCTTTCGCAAGCGACTCCGCCCGCGTGGCAAGATTAAAACCGTAATATAGTCTTTTGATAACCATAAAAATGTTTAAAGTGGGTCAACCTTAAAAGCTAGACATATGCTGTCGCGGACTTTTATTTAGAACTTTTAGAGGGGAACAATTTTGTAGTACATGATTTTTTAATAACTCTCATCGTTCACTTAGCGCACGCAAGGAAAGCTTTAAATTTTGCCGTTCTCGTAATAGTTTTTATTGCTGCTCCTCTCCTTTTCATCTTAACGTGATGTTATATCCAACCAAGAACTAACAAAGTTTGTTCTTTGAGCCTGGGTGTATATTTGTATTTAAGTATATATTTAAAAATTATATATTCACCAGTTGTCTCCCACCCATAACACAAGTATTAAATTGCTTACTTTGGGGACTGACTTTGTGTAAAAAAATTACTATTAACAAAAAACCTACTATTACTGGTGTCCTTAAAAGCTCTCCATGACGTCTGATAGCAAGGAGCACAAATCTTACAGCACGCCACCTCCTTTAGGTACCTTCTGTCCTCCTCATCGTGACCTGATTGCAACTCTTCCCTGCAAAAAATATGGTGTAAATAAGCTGTAACTACACATTATGTGCAATTGATGTTATCTTCTTCTTCCTGCCCTTATCCCACTCTAAGTGGGGTGGCACAACATGTTATAAACATGTTGGCACATGATTTGGCTACATGTTTAAAAAACAACTGAACAATATTTAGATATCATACGATTATTTATTATATTTTTTTACAAAAAAAATTAACTCTCAACTCAGTATTTTATCATTAAAGCTTGTTCTCCAATTAAGACATATATTCAAACAAATTATTCTCAAAGATATACACTGTGTGATATCCGGCTGAATAGAATAGTACCATACCTCATTTCTTACCGAGGTGTCGTAAAATACTACTAAGTTGACCCAACGTGTGGTATTCGGCTGAGAATAGACCGCCCTCATTTCTTACCGAAATGTCGTGAAAGGCGACTAAGGTAAGTCGACCCGCCGTGTGGCATCCGGCTGAGTAGCATAGAACACCCTCATTCCTTACCGAGGTGTCGTAAAAGGCGACTAAGGTAGGTCGACCCGCCGTGTGGTATCCGGTTGAGTAGAATAGACCACCCTCATTTCTTACCGAGGTGTCGTAAAATACGAATAAGGTACGTTGACGTCAGTTTATAACATGTTGTGCCGACGCCACTTATGTGGGATAAGGGCAGGAGGATGATGATTATTCTCAAAGATATAGGAAAAATCTTCTATTTAATAATAAGTTAAAATCTAAATTATTTTACACAAATGGATATAGAGTAAATAAATAACAAAGACCATCAAATCACCTTTGCTTATCAAATATTTTGTACACCAAAGATAAGGACTCCTTTGGTTTATACACAACAAGTGACTCTGTATCTTTATGGATCTCCTTCGTTAATATTACCTCATCTTTACTTTGGGTTGGTTTATATTTCCTGGAATCAATTAATCTGTAACATAAAAGCTTGTGTTAATTTTAAGTGTTATTGACTGATTTTGGTGATTTAGTCAAATTACCAACAATAAGTAGGTAACAGCCTGTTACAATCCCACTGCTGGGCATAGGCCTCCTCTCTCCGTTTCTGGAGAGACGGATTGGAGCTAAGGCCTACAATGCTTCTCCAATGCGGATTGGTAGGTGTCACATATCCCTAGGATTCTCTAGAGATATGCAGAGAATATTATTATGCTATAATCTGCGATTAAAGAAAATATATGTAATGCTAAACGTAGAGTGTACTATTCGCTTTACGATTTTGTCATGGAGTCTATCTCCTGACGATGCTTCGGTTGCGGGGCGAAACAATTGTTGAGATTGTGGTGGTGAATGTGTGCAGTGCTTGTGTATTGTTGTGCCATCGGTCTTGGGTAGTGCATGAGTTCTTACAAATTCTGCATGTATCAGGTATGAGAACGAATAGTACACATTTAGCATTACTTTTGTATTAAGAGTGTAATATATATTCATCTTAAGTATAAGTAATCTTATAATATTATTGTAATTATTTAAAATTAATTAAGATAATATCTTACCTGAAATTGTTTAATATATTCTTTTCTCTGTATTTAGGAAGCACAGATTGTATAACCTCAGACTTTCTTTCACCATTCATATTTTCCACTATTAGTTTTGAATACATTGTTGTTTCCACTTTACCTGAAATTTTTGACAAAAATTATATATACTGTAAACAGATATTACAAGAGGGTACTAATATTGTGTGTATTACCAGTGTAGCTGATGGATAACAAACTCACGAATTTGCCGCAGTTCCCTGTCACCGAGCATCCTACAAACACAGCTGATGGTGTGTTGGCATAATGCACAATAACAAATAGTGGATTTGATGGCAACAGCAAATATTTAGATATAATAATTGTTACCAATAATGTTGGTTTAGAAAACAGTATATGAAATGATGAAGTCACATATATTACTAGTGCCCAAATTTTTAATACTACTATTTTTAATACTAGTGCCAAAAGTTTTAAGGTCTATGAAGCATTTTAGGAAGATAAACATTATTATTTTTTTTAATTATCACCTTTCCAGTAGAATAAAGTTAAACCTCCCATAAGCATAGGAAATGTGACTTTATTCTTCAGATAGGGCAAAATTTCAATAACTTTAGTTCATAACTTAAAATTATTTAATTGAAAAATTGTAACTAGCAATGATGTGATTTCTTGTAATTGGTACACGTTTAAATTGAGATGATTTGGAAATTTTTTGGGTTATATATAATATGATATGGTGTTGGAGTTAATATAAATAAATAAATCTGTCTATATAAATAAATAAAAAAAATGTCTGTAAAAAGGTCAGTAAAAAGGTAATAATGAGTAAAGAGCAGAACATACATGAAATATTATCAATGCTAATATAAATATAACACAAATGTGAGAAATTGAAAATTAGTACTAACCGGTCAATTTGTTACGTAGATTCCTCAGTACCACTGTTCGCTTAGAAGACACTGCAGGCTGTTTATTAACCCTCAACAAAGTATCAAAATTTTTGAAATGTTCCAAGCAAAGATTATTCCAATTCCTGACTTTCCGTTGCTCCTGATCCTCTCTTCTCAGTGCACGAACAGGTAAGCATAAAGGGTCATCATAATCTGGTATTCTGATATTAAGTTTTCTGCGGCTTATCATATCCATTTTAGGATCGAATGGATCTTTTTTAATCTGATATTCAGACCTAGAAGCAAATTCGTAACGCCGACCGCGCGATGCTACCGTTCGTATTGGTCTAGTTGTTGGTCTTTTCCTATTTCTTTGCGGTATATCTTCCGTTGGATCATAATCGGAATCTTCGTCCTTCTTCCGTTTCCTTCTAGATCTCTCTTGTCTCTCTTGTTTCTCTTGAAAACGTTCGACGAGCAAAGGAGTATCGGCGATCGGAGTTTTTAAATTACTTTCAGTGTTAGTCATATTATCTGTATTATGAACGCATTGGCTTACAATATCTGCATCTTCATCCAAGAATTCAATTTCACCATCATCTTCGCCGTATTCAGACATGCTTTAATTAAAGGTTAAGCAGCGTCAAATAAACAGTAAAATTATCTGTCGTAAAAGTAACTTCTAAAGGTAGTATGTAGAATTAGGAAATACAAGCATTCTTGGGAATGCGAATGGGATGTCACTTATAAGTTATAACTGGTGAAACTCAATCAATAATAATCGATTTTCTTGTCATTCAAAAAATGCCTTTTTAAATATTAATAAGAAAATTAGAATATAGACTAATCAAGTTGTACAAGTACGAAAAAAATACTGATGCGCTGTTTGCAAAATTCGATAAACATGTGTAGCATAGATTATTAACTATAAAATAGATGGTTGAGATTCATACATTGGCGCGAGCCTATTTTCGGTGGTATGGGGGGTGCAGAGTAGCACTATAGCTACTTACATTCTCATTCATAAAAAACTATCTGCCTCTCACCCGTTTCATTCATAAAAACGGATTTAGTCTCAGCTCTGACTCTTTCTCACATATGGAGTAGTAATATATATAACGTATGACGTAAAATCGTAGTAAAATTAGTGATGTACTTGGTGCGCTAAGACCGTACCTAGTGATGTCAAAGTTTTATCGATTCGCATTTTACTCTTACCGCTTATTTGGATAACCGGTTTTCCTGTAACATATTAATAATGATTTTTAGATTTTAATAAAACAAAATATTTAAGGAAATTCTTTAATAGACTTTTACTGTAATAAAAAAAATTATATTCAACAGCCGTTTTACATTTCTATGTGCATGCTTCTTAAAAAAAAAAGTTTTTTCCTAAACACGCTAAAAGTGCAACTTCAAAAATGATTACTATTTTTAAATAGGAAACAGAATCGGCGATCATGTATCTTGAAAATATAGGAATTGTAATTTAAATTATTATATATTATTATTAAATATAATTAATTATAAGTATTCACTCGAAAACAAATTTACAAGATTAGTATTTGAAACAATAGATGCTTTCGTTTTTACCGTTTTAGTATTTAGGAAAAAACATTATACTTAAAAGGAGTATACTTGATGGTAAATTATAAATATTAGTCTTTTTTAGTGGTTTTTATCTCTAAGTATAATATTTTCCATCAAACCAGTTAACACTTCGGATTTATACATATAAAGTAAGAATTAAATTGTGAAATTTTGCCATAATTAATGTGCCAATTGATACCAAGCTTTTCGATGAAAGAGAACATCATGAGGAACTATACTCCATGGGTTAAGTATTTAACTAAATGTAAACATGTCAAAACAGGTAGTTTATAGTAGGCATTATCTGCCTACTATAAAGTACCTTTTTTATTACAACACATTATACTAACATTTAATATAATTTTTAATTCTTTTAAAGAATTTAAAATTATTGATAGTATTCGCACCACTTTATTATGGCGTGATTGCTATCAATAATTTTTACAAACTTTGAAACAATAAATAAGAATTCTAAAATTTTTTAAAGAAAACGATGGATAATATTAAATACACTAAATTACTACACATTTAAGTATCACAGAGTGAAGCTCGTAGAATATTGATATTATGTTGCGTTGGTTAATCCAATTACCATTTTATGTAGTTTACTTGGCTAATTTGTATCTGCTGAATTTTATTAAATTATATATTGCTGTTTTGCTATACTAAAGGTATAAATATTTAATTTTAGAAAATACCAATCAATTTATGAAAATTACATTTATAAATATTAGAGATATTCTTTTGACAACTGCAGTTGAATCCCAATTTTTTCATTTGTTAATAATATTATTGTTATGACATATTTGTCACTCCTGAATCACATGGTTTTGTTTGTTTACATCTTGTTATGTTTCTATACTTATGGAGTATATATAGTAAAACAATAAAAATTTTGAATCAATTTTTAAATGTTAATAATAGTAATATTAGTTAGTTACTTTTGCCTCATGTATCATAGTTCTATAACTTTACTTGCGATATAATTTTCCATTTCCATTATCGTTTTCCAAGTATCTGCAGTACTGTGAATTCTCCTTAATTTATACACCATTGTCTAACTCGCATTATGATTACGATTATGCAAAAAACTTTTAACAAATCATATTTATGATTAATGCAAGTTAACCAGGAATTATAGTTTTTTAAGTTATATACATTTTTGACTAATTAACACTTTACATGCCATATAATGCCATTCCAAAGATATAAGTTTTTGTGATGGATAATATAATTTTAACTAGATCAAATCTTTCAGTTTTATTAGACAATAGCGTAATTATAAAAATTTCACAATTTAAACAATCCTGTTTTGAAAATATATTACTCCCAGGATTGCTCAGGTTTTTAGTTTTGCTACACAAGTAAAAACACGTGTTTTGAATAGGAATAAATGGTGTTAATGTTAAAATACACAATTTTTAGCAGCAATACAGGCAGAACTCATATTTCATTATAAGCCCGTCGTTTAAGCAAACTAACAATTAAACTAGCAACTAAGCAATTGTTATTCATTTTCCTGAGTAATGAAAATTTTAAACCCATTCATCTCAAAATATAAGTTTTTGAGTTGTACCGCTATTGCTGCACATGACCGATATATCAATATACTGAACCGGTAATATGATATGGCTTGGGTCTGGAAAATATTTCTGATGGAATACAAGGTACTATAACTATCAAACAATAATATTAACCAATAATGTTTTAAACAATGAAACCAAATTATGATCCGTTCTAGTGTGCTAGAGCCCCCTTATCCACGGATTTGAGAAAAAATCCATTGGGTCCTAGTTAAGAAGTTTCAAACTTCATAATGTTTGTCAATTATACTAATATGAATACTATTTTGAAGACACAACCTTCTCTTGAGTCCAATAGCATTGAAGCGGACTTTTACAGCCTTATTCCAAAATTCCGAATGGTTCAGGCGGCAAAATAAATTGTTAGTGAATAAAAGCATTCGCGCTGTGAAAATGTAATTACTAATGTCAATAAATGAGGCTAAATAATTATGATTCGACTGAAGCTCTTCATATATGTTCATCTGCATCATCGGGCTCGTGGACACTTCCCGGCGGAAGAGTTCGCAGCATATTTAACCTGTAATAAATAAGTTATTCTTTAATAATGTATAGATAGAACATTAGTTTGCAAAGGTAGTCTTACAGACAATCTTGGCATTGATATCCCCTGAGTAGAATAGACCACCCTCATTTCTTACCGAGGTGTCGCGAAAACCGATTAAGGTAAGTTGACGTCGGGCAGGCGACCGGTCGTAAGATACCAAATCATGTGATAACATGTTTAAAACATGTTGTGCCTAACCCATTTAGAGTGGGATAAGGGTAGGAGAATGATGCATTGACAAATAACAGAGATTTTAAATTTTAAAAATATATTTTTAGCTTCTACTGGTCTTAAATAGTGTCTGGAAAATATTTTTTTCGTGTCTATAACTTTGTCTACAGTTATATTTTAAGTATAGAATAGAGACTATAATTATAAATTTTGTTTTTTTAATAATAAAATATAAGGGGTATCTGTGACAATCTTTGTGTTCATGTTAAATATCTTTGATTTTGTACTGTTAGCAGTACCAGGCTAAAAATATTATGCTTTCCAAATACTGTATTGTATGTGACAAAGTTCCAATGATCATCACTAATATGTCTTTTAAGCTATTCTTATATCACACACTTTTTTGCATCACTATAATAGAGGAAAAATTGTACCAAACATTTTTTGTTATATCTCAAACGGATTAGGCAGTTAGCCCATTAGACATATAAGCTTCAGTTTTAATAGAAAGTGAAATGGACAGACTGACATACTTTACATCAAATATTTACTTGCCTTCATCTAGTCAAATCAATTGACCTAATCATGTGCTTCATCCCATAAAGCATCAACAGCATATAGCCCTTAGACGTCATCCCAATGAGTACTCTCTTTGGCTATGACCAGGTTCATCTGAAAATTATTGCAAATACATTTTAATAAATATGGAACAAGTTATGGATAGCTCAGCGGTGAGGCCGTTCGACTCTGTAAAGACGATCATGGGTTTATACCCCGCGCAGGCACATGTCTAATTGACAATTGCAATTTATGACACGCTTTTCGGTGAAGGAAAATATGGTAAGGAAATCCGCATACTTCTAGCGAATTCTAGGGATATGCGTAACCTACCAATCCGCATTGGCGCAACGCGATAGTAGGTCTTTACTACAATACTTCTCTCCAAAAAACGGATAGAGTAAGCTTATGGTTCCCACTGCTGGGGTGGATAACAGGCCGTTACTTTAAACATACACATGCCAATTTTTGTGTTTACAAACAAAAATGATTTATATTTGAAACATTTTAACTCACTTGAAGAATATCAGCCATTGTATCAGATATTAATGAATTCATTGCAACAACAGTAGCAGTGCCTTGATCAGATACAGTTACTCAGACAAAAAAATATAGTTGAAATGTGCATAACTAAATGGGATAGTATGTTAAAGTATCTTGAACAAATAACTTTCTGTTAAATAATTAAAGTATGTCTGTAATCCATATTGTCTGTCGCAGAAAGAATAAAAACTATTCAGAAATAACCACCTAAAACATAGAATATAACTGATATTGGGTATGACATATGATATACAACACTTCAATAAAGCATACACAATAAATATTACTATAGAAGGAAAAGTTTTATTTTTATTATTTTAGTTTTATTTTTACTTATATTTTAAAATTAAAAAATAAAACTTCCCAATATTATTACAGTTCAATAAAAACACTAAGGATATACTATAATGCTATATGCTTCGAGGTCCCTGCTTTAATAAATGTATATATAAATTGAAAAACACTAGCTTAAATTGTACTATATATTATAGAAAAAGAATATAGCACGAAAAATACTATATTTTTATCGCTAATTGCAATTGTCGTGCTTTTTTTAATTAACTGTGAATGGAACGCACCCGCAGCCCTGCATAGGGAATGTAGGAACGAAACTCATTCATGTATTTACGAGGCTTAGTTAGTTAGTAGCTCTAACTCCGTGTCATTATCCAGCGAAAAGTAATAAAAAATAATCATGGAAAAATAAATAATGATTGAAAATAGATGTGTCCTATTTTTTTTCCTGAATTTCCTAAAAGTACTATATTTTTTTGATTTAAAAAGAAAAATAGTATTTTTCTTCAAAAAAAAGGTGGCAACCCTAATCGCGCCCTTTTTGATTAAATAGGGGCAACACTGTGCCGTTATTGTTTCCGGTGGAGTCTTACTATATATACCGATAAAACGTTTCAGTGACATTTAGTCCTTGTTCGTCATTCAAGAGAAGTGCATCTCGGAACGGGAATTGTGGTATTCCTATTATATCGTGTTATTGTATATAGTGTGCGTTAACAAGAAGTTTATGGAATTGTCTAATTTTAATTAAAAATCATTTGTTGGTTTATATATTTTTGCGTAAGTAAAAAGTGATTACAGTTATATATTACGTATAACGAACGTTTCAGGTGAGTCAGTACGTTTCAATTTTCTTCGTATTAAATAGTGCAAAAGTATAGTTTATTTGTTATTAAGTTTTGGATAACTACTCACATTTTATCCGAGAATGTTTGTTGAAATTCAAACATTTGAGTTGTTGAGTTTGTGATAGTGAATGTATATAGTGCTTGTGTATGGTGGTGGCGGTGGTGGAGGTTTGTGCATGTGTTTTTTACGAATCCTGCATGTATCAGGTATGATAACCAATTGTCCACTCTACATTTAGCATTATATACATTTTCTATTTTACTTCATCGCCGATTATAGCAAAATAATTTTATTATTACTCTTGCATAATTACTCTGTTTAAATCATAGCTTAGGTAAATATAGACATTGTAATCTTTAATATTTAATGACTAGCAGCGTCTGACTGCCCTCCTGTAAAAGCTGCAGGGCTTTTTCTTCTCATTTAACAGTATGGTTGAGGTGGACACTGCAGTGTTCTTTCTTCCCATACTGTGTAGGCGTTTTGTTGGTAATGTTCGTTTTCTGTATCGTCGAACATTAGCTTCAAAAGCGCGCTACTTTGTTAGACGTTTTATTAACGGGCTAGCCATTATAAAGGTGTCGTACTGATTTCTAAAATTGCGCAGTTTTGGTAATTCGTACGTCATTAACTTTTACATTTTTTTTTTGTAATGGTAATGTGTTGCGGTTGGCAAAGAGCCGGTATTTGGCACCTGCAATACATGTAAAACCTTAATTCTTTTCCCAGTCGCTTTTGGCTACTGATGTTTGAGTGCACGCTTACATCTGTGGCTAAAATTACGGGAATCTAATTAAGCTTCATAAATTCAGACTTCACTTGAGTATTAGTTACCTCAAATGCATTTTCTCAAATTACAGGTCCTGGTGGTTGACGCTACTGTTCGGCCTGGCACTGTTCGAGCGCTCGAGGCGACGGCGGAGCGACAGCAGCTGCGGCATAGCCGGACGGGCCGGCCTGGGGTGAGGGGCGGCGGCACGTCTCCATTGGCAGCAGCGAGGCCAGACCAGCGTAGCTCGTGGAGTCACGAGGCCAGCTGTCGGACTGCCCTCCTGTAAAATTAATCCATTAATTTCATTCAATCCATTAATTTTTACATTTTTTTTTTGTAATGGTAATGTGTTGCGGTTGGCAAAGAGCCGGTATTTGGCACCTGCAATACATGTAAAACCTTAATTCTTTTCCCAGTCGCTTTTGGCTACTGATGTTTGAGTGCACGCTTACATCTGTGGCTGAAATTACGGGAATCTAACTTAGCTTCATAAATTCAGACTTCACTTGAGTATTAGTTACCTCAAATGCATTTTCTCAAATTACAGAGGTCCTGGTGGTTGACGCTACTGTTCGGCCTGGCGCTGTTCGAGCGCTCGAGGCGACGGCGGAGCGACAGCAGCTGCGGCATAGCCGGACGGACGGGCCGGCCTGGGGTGAGGGGCGGCGGCACGTCTCCATTGGCAGCAGCGAGGCCAGACCAGCGTAGCTCGTGGAGTCACGAGGCCAGCTGTCGGACTGCCCTCCTGTAAAATTAATCCATTAATTTCATTCAATCCATTAATTTTTACATTTTTTTTTTGTAATGGTAATGTGTTGCGGTTGGCAAAGAGCCGGTATTTGGCACCTGCAATACATGTAAAACCTTAATTCTTTTCCCAGTCGCTTTTGGCTACTGATGTTTGAGTGCACGCTTACATCTGTGGCTAAAATTACGGGAATCTAACTTAGCTTCATAAATTCAGACTTCACTTGAGTATTAGTTACCTCAAATGCATTTTCTCAAATTACAGAGGTCCTGGTGGTTGACGCTACTGTTCGGCCTGGCGCTGTTCGAGCGCTCGAGGCGACGGCGGAGCGACAGCAGCTGCGGCATAGCCGGACGGGCCGGTCTGGGGTGAGGGGCGGCGGCACGTCTCCATTGGCAGCAGCGAGGCTAGACCAGCGTAGCTCGTGGAGTCACGAGGCCAGCTGTCGGACTGCCCTCCTGTAAAATTAATCCATTAATTTCATTCAATCCATTAATTTTTACATTTTTTTTTGTAATGGTAATGTGTTGCGGTTGGCAAAGAGCCGGTATTTGGCACCTGCAATACATGTAAAACCTTAATTCTTTTCCCAGTCGCTTTTGGCTACTGATGTTTGAGTGCACGCTTACATCTGTGGCTGAAATTACGGGAATCTAATTTAGCTTCATAAATTCAGACTTCACTTGAGTATTAGTTACCTCAAATGCATTTTCTCAAATTACAGAGGTCCTGGTGGTTGACGCTACTGTTCGGCCTGGCGCTGTTCGAGCGCTCGAGGCGACGGCGGAGCGACAGCAGCTGCGGCATAGCCGGACGGGCCGGCCTGGGGTGAGGGGCGGCGGCACGTCTCCATTGGCAGCAGCGAGGCCAGACCAGCGTAGCTCGTGGAGTCACGAGGCCAGCTGTCGGACTGCCCTCCTGTAAAATTAATCCATTAATTTCATTCAATCCATTAATTTTTACATTTTTTTTTGTAATGGTAATGTGTTGCGGTTGGCAAAGAGCCGGTATTTGGCACCTGCAATACATGTAAAACCTTAATTCTTTTCCCAGTCGCTTTTGGCTACTGATGTTTGAGTGCACGCTTACATCTGTGGCTAAAATTACGGGAATCTAACTTAGCTTCATAAATTCAGACTTCACTTGAGTATTAGTTACCTCAAATGCATTTTCTCAAATTACAGAGGTCCTGGTGGTTGACGCTACTGTTCGGCCTGGCGCTGTTCGAGCGCTCGAGGCGACGGCGGAGCGACAGCAGCTGCGGCATAGCCGGACGGACGGGCCGGCCTGGGGTGAGGGGCGGCGGCACGTCTCCATTGGCAGCAGCGAGGCCAGACCAGCGTAGCTCGTGGAGTCACGAGGCCAGCTGTCGGACTGCCCTCCTGTAAAATTAATCCATTAATTTCATTCAATCCATTAATTTTTACATTTTTTTTTTGTAATGGTAATGTGTTGCGGTTGGCAAAGAGCCGGTATTTGGCACCTGCAATACATGTAAAACCTTAATTCTTTTCCCAGTCGCTTTTGGCTACTGATGTTTGAGTGCACGCTTACATCTGTGGCTGAAATTACGGGAATCTAACTTAGCTTCATAAATTCAGACTTCACTTGAGTATTAGTTACCTCAAATGCATTTTCTCAAATTACAGAGGTCCTGGTGGTTGACGCTACTGTTCGGCCTGGCGCTGTTCGAGCGCTCGAGGCGACGGCGGAGCGACAGCAGCTGCGGCATAGCCGGACGGGCCGGCCTGGGGTGAGGGGCGGCGGCACGTCTCCATTGGCAGCAGCGAGGCCAGACCAGCGTAGCTCGTGGAGTCACGAGGCCAGCTGTCGGACTGCCCTCCTGTAAAATTAATCCATTAATTTCATTCAATCCATTAATTTTTACATTTTTTTTTGTAATGGTAATGTGTTGCGGTTGGCAAAGAGCCGGTATTTGGCACCTGCAATACATGTAAAACCTTAATTCTTTTCCCAGTCGCTTTTGGCTACTGATGTTTGAGTGCACGCTTACATCTGTGGCTGAAATTACGGGAATCTAACTTAGCTTCATAAATTCAGACTTCACTTGAGTATTAGTTACCTTCCTTTAGTTGCACTTAGTCTAGTGCTATTCCATCTCTGAAAATAATTTTAAAAAATTAAAAAAATTAAAAATTGTTACTATTCAAATAGAACCTCTTATGAACAAGGTTGTATTTGAATCTATATGAATATTTGTTCTATAATATAAAAAAAATGTTGTCTGTGTCATTATGCATTGATTTGTTAAAAAAGAGTAAATGGGTTCACTTTTAGAAAAATTGCTTTTTATTATTGCATAAGTATGAAGGAGAAATATTGTTTGTTATTTAATTTCTGTTAGATATAAACAGTTGCACATTTTAAGTGATTTATAAATTACATAAATATTTACTTTCAGTTTTATAGAACAGTCTTTTAATATTGCTGTTATTCTTTCATTCATTACACATACTATTATATCTTTTATTAGCACTGTAAATGTAAAGATATCTCAAATCATAACTATAAATAACATCATGTGACAATCATATTAAAATAAAAAATTTCTCTTAATCTTGGATCTGAGGATTCTTGAATCTGCAATTAATCAATCAATCGTTTAATCAATCGTAAATTTAAATTTTGCTTTTGCTTTTTAATTAAAAATCAACAATAGTGTTATATAAAGCAATATACCCTATATTGCTTTATACAGAATAAACTTGCTCTCTTTTGCTATTTACTCCCTTTTCATCGGAGTCTCATTATAAAAAACTTGACAATCATTTTTAAAGTTCTAATATAATACAATGAAGTATACAACTTCAATTAAAAAATACTTCTAAAAAAAAATATTAAGTAGACCATTTAAGTTATGTCCAAATTATTCATAACTAAGATAGATACACACTTATGATCAATTAGAACAACTTCTAAAAAACTTTCACTTTAATGTTCCATTATTAATCATTTATTGCACTACAAGACACTAGAAGCTATATAAAATCGCAAGACATATCCATAATATAATAATGAATATAGCTAATTCATCAATCGAAATTAATGTACATATAATTTTTATATAACGATATTATAAGTCAAATGTGAAATAAAAATTATACCGCATGTTAAAGGTTTTAGGCTATCCATGCAAGGTTAGGTTATTATATTTAGATGTGAGAATGTAAATTTTAAGAAAGCTCTTACTATTATTGAGATGCACACAATTCATTAAAACTCAACACTTACATTTATATAATGATTAAGTAAATCCTCTTCTTATTGTTTTATAACTGCACGTTTCTTCGTTGTTATATTTCTCATTTTAAGAAATATCTCAACAGCTACTGGTGAAATAAGACTTGATACATTTAATTTGCTTCTAGTGATATTTGTTTCAAGAATTTTGCTAACTAAATTAAAACAAAATTATACATTTTAGTAAAAATTAAAGTACTAGAACTTTACAACGGGAAATTTAAAAATTTAATACACCGCCCATTCATTAATAAAATCAACTTGTTGTCTTGTTATATGATAGATAGTCAAAATGAGAATGAGTGCGTAAAAATATGTATGTAGGAGTGGAGCGAGATGCAGCTGAGACTATTTTCATACGATTCATTCATAAATACGTACATGTGCAAGAGGGATGCGAGATAACATGTGCTGGCGCCTGTAGTAAAACCGCCCTGATGTGTAGTTTGGCTATATTGAGTTCATACAGCAATGCATATCTTATCTTAAAAATTATCTATTAAAAAAATCGATTTTATATGTAAAAAAATAGATGAATAAAATAATCGATTAATATAAGAATCATTTTTTTTCAAATCCTTAGTGACAGCACTCTATTGACATTAAATCCATAGATGTCAGAATATTGTTGCGTCTAGAACTGCTACCGCAAAAGTTGACTGTTTTTATAAAGAAATGTAATCATTATATAATATGCATGCGTATAGGACATAAGGTTTACATTTCTTTGTACTAGCATCACTTTGTTCAGTAACTTCTGAATATTTAAAGCGGATAGCGTTTTTTCTAATCACGGTTACTGAGCAAAATAATTATTATTATTATAAACAAATGTAATTCTTAAATCGTACACAATACAGTCGATATTTCTAAGTAATTTCAATCTAAACAAATTTCTTTACAATGTAGCAAACTATCGTTACCTTTTGACATTCATTTGAACATACACACCAAATGTGTTGCTAATCGCTGGATTTCTATTTAAATCTATTATTATCTGTTTCTATTATTCGATTCAATCATCATTTAACATTGAACAAAAACATTTTAAAGCACATATATATTTTTGAAAGTCTTTAAATTATAAATGAATACCTTGTTAATTGTTTATTTTATACGAAACTTTAGCCATCAATGGATCAACTATTACAACTGAAAGTATAATCTAGAATAATAAAACAAAATAATATAATAAGCGATTATTATGTACAAAAAAAACAATTTTGATTTTTACATCCTTATCTAGTATCTATAATACATTTCTATATTCTATACAACATCCCGTGCCCTCTCCTTCCTCCTAGAGTTGTGACTTCAAATAGAAAAAATCGATTAGTAAATAATCGTTTTTTACCCTTGAAAAAAAATCGATTAATTCTTATTAAAATAATCGATTAATAATAATCGTTTTTTTAGCTATTTGAACAGTGGCCTTTTTTAATTTTTATAATTAATTAAAATAAAGGCTAATCAGAGTAAAATTACCATTACATAATTACAGATACGCTGTTTGTGAAATGCGATTAAAATAACAAAGCATATCTAATCTTAAAAACAAGAAAAAAGAATCAAGAATAAAAAGAGAATAATTAAATTAATCGATTAAAAATCGATTTTAATTGTTAAAATATCGATTATTTTTTTATATCCCTACTTCCCTCTGAGGCTCTGAGTTACTTTCAAAGATTACAGTGTACATAATGAAATAGATGGGTAACTCGCAGTCGTTTTTTGTGATCCGTACTAGCGCCATCTAGAGATCAGTTATGTACTAAAAAGGTCAAAAGGGTCATATATATCTATATATACTATGTATATATATTATATTTTTACAGTAGGGCGGGGGTATAAATACAAAAGAAATGAAAAAACAAAATTATTGAAAAGTTATCTATTTTGTATAAATAATACAGTCGTTTTAACAATAAATTACTTTTGATTTGAATATAACGAAAATTACAATTACTTTAGTATTGCAGGCTTATAAATATATATGCGAAAAGCTAACTTTATAATATAAAGCTCATTATATTATTTATGTACAAAATAAACAAGTAATATCTACAAATTATAAATTTAAGTTATAAATACAAATCAAGCCATTATAAATATAAATAAATATATGGGACACTTACACACGGTCGTCCGTCCCCAATGTAAGTAAACTTAATTTTAATTCTTGTGTTATGGGTGACAGACAACTGGTGAATATATGCTTATATAATTTTAAATACAAATATACACCCAGGCTCAAATACCAACAACTTCATTTATAGAAAATGTTTGCCCTCGGCGGAAATCGAACCTGCGACCCACGGAGCCAACGGGCCAGTCCAGTTAATAATAAAGTATGTACTTTAAACATTAACAAAAGAACGTCATACGTAAATTATCTGATATTATATCGTTTATTACACCTAGAAGCAATGATGCATATAGAAAAGTCTTGGCTTTACTACTTGCCTTGTGTATTAAATAACTCACCAAAACAACATTAACAAATCGAACAAATTAAAATGAAATGGAAAATTTTTAAGGAAATAAAAACGGATATATGTAAACATGTTTGCGCCAAAACACGTCGGTTTCTGAACACGTAATCTGCTTCCAAATTATTATATTTAGCGGACCTCCAATCCTCCGTACCCAAGTTTGGAATAAATCCATATTCTTAGAGGATCTGCAACAATTATTTTAAGCAGATATAAATTAATACTATTCGATAATATAAGTATAAAGGTCATTGCCATAGACGCGGCAGGAGTTTTGATTAATTTAATAATAAGCACTCACCTTTACCAAAGACTGTTGGACAAAAAACATTTTGCGACATTTTTTTCTACGTAACATACAAAAACTAATAATATTCAAATCAAAGTCCATATATTACATATATTCATCGTAATTTTTCAAATTTAACAGATATCTGTCAAGCACTCATTATAGTGTATTATCTATGGTCAAAGACAAGTTTAGCTATAGTTTTTTTATGTAGAAAAATTATTCTATTTAAATAATATAAAATATTACTTATTCTTGTTAAATTATTTAATTAAAACAACATAACATTAAAAAAATAATTACAAATATAAAATTTATAAATTTTTATTTTTTTAATATGTTAACACTACACTCTTTAATTAAAAATATGTAAACACTGTTGCATAGTTTCAAAAACTGAACTCTTGATGTCGCTGAAAACCGAATCAGGACCTTTAGTTCTAAGATAACATACCATGGTTACTTTCTGATTTTTTAGTAATACGAATAAACGGAACAATATAATATATAAATGTTTTTAATTGGATATTAAATTTAAATAAAGCCGATAATATGGCTGTAACATCGGTAAGACTACAAAAATGAAGAATGTTTAAATAACCTGCCTAATTCATGTTGTTTCACCTTATTTCTGAATGCTGTTTTAAATATACCTTATGATTAACATATAATGGTACCAAAAAAGTTATTTTAGAATCTGCAAGGTTTATAGAACGAAATAGTTCTATATGTATGTTTTATATGTTATGCCTTCGAGCTTTTTAACACAGGAAATTAATTATTTAGTCTTTTGAGTCAAAAAGAACTTTTTATGCTATGTTGGTTATCAAACAAAGTTCTGTTTGAGGCAATATTTTAGAGTTTTATTCTGATGGACTTAGTCTTATATGTCTCACTGTGTAGGTTACCCAAATGTCTTTTAAGCAAATATAGTTGAATTATTTTTGTTTAAAAGGTTTAATGTATGCTTTCTCTATAAGTTTGCTGTAAGTTTCTACATAGTCAAGGATATTTAGTGTCGCTTCATTGCCCAAACAATCTAATGATACTTAAAACCTAACATCTGAATTTTTTATTAATAATAAATGTATGTTAGATAAGCATTATCTTTTAAACACGTTGGCTATATTCTTTCTGTTATATTACTTATTGCTATAACTAAAAAGTAATGTATTGTTCGTTTGGTTTTCTTTAATTGTTTTTTTTTCTGGTATTAAATTTTGCAGATTAACAAACAGCTATATACAGGGCTTCCATTTACAACAACTAATGACCATGGAGAAAAACCATCACAATGGGTTAATTGTGTTTATTTTAATAACCTTTAATAATATATTTCTTGCTTTTAAATATGCTTAACTGTTTAACTGTGCCTTCTAGTAATATATTCTTATGAAATTTAGGATATCTTAAAGTATTGATATTTTTTATTAATAGTTATCACTATTATTTAATAGAAGAAAACATATAGTTTAACATTAGAATAAATTTTGGAAGAAAATAGAATGTTTAATTATTTTTATTAAATAATTATTAATTAAGTTTGAATTATTAATTGTGTGAACAAATATTGAGTAGAAAGCTTATCACAATTTACAATTTAAAAAAGATATGGTCTTAAAAAAGATTTATATTATATTATTTATACATAAATAGATTTTTGTTAATGACTTTTTATGTGTATTAGTTTATAATATCATAACTAATAATTAATTCAGTGGACCATTTGTGTATGTTTTAAAAATTTTAAATTCTCTAAATTATTAAGAATTAGTGATAAACTACAACAATAATCACAATAAATAATTGTTGTCCTAAAAATTATGCCTTAAAGAAAAATTGACTTTATAGAATAAGCTTTCTGGATTGCAATCATTTTACACATACAGTACATGTAGAATGACATTTACGTTTATTTTATACAATATTTATTAAATATCGTTGTATTTATGTATATAAATATACTTAATAGATAGACCAAATAAACCTAAATGTGGTATCCGACTAAATAAAATAAACCACCCACTTTTTTACCGAGGTGTCGTAAAAAGCGACTAAGGTATGTTGACGCTCCGCGTGGCTCTGCGCATTGACCCTCTTTTTTTACCGTGTCTTAAAAGTCATTAAAATACGGTCGTAAAATACCTAGCGGACTCATGAGACCACACGTTTATAACATGTTGTGCCGACCCCACCTAAAGTGGGGTAAGGGCAGGAGGATGATGATAAATGTAAGCCTAATGTACATTACGTATTATCTATTTATCCGCTTTTTTTTTAAATCAATACGACACAAAAATGCGCAAATTATGAAAATAATCGTATATTTTCATAATTCGCGCCGATTAGCAAGCAGATCTATAAAGAAATATATATATCATATGCCATGATAAAATAAATATAAGATTCCTTTAATCATAATAATTAAGAAATATGTTTCAGGTGCCTAGTCCGTTTTTAGTCATTTTACTAAGTTTCTTCTTGCTCGTAGCATTTATAACTACAGTTATTGAAAATGATTTGCCGAATCCTATCAGGGAAAGAGATATATCTAGAAGCGTAAGTATTCAATAGTTAAAAAAAGAGGAAAAAATATGATAGAGGAAAACATTATAGATATATCAGTTGGCCTTCGCCCTACATAAGTTTTTTTGCAGACCTTTGCAAAATATAACGTACTTCATGCAAACTAATATTATAAATACGAAAGTCTGTCTGTCTATATCTAACTTCTACTGTAGATATATGTAACCTTTCTCTTACTATAACTGATAGCCTCAGAGTTTCAAGTTTCACCTTTTCAAGTAATTGCAACTTCCCGCCGTGTGGTATCCGGCTAAGTAAAATATATCACCCTCGTTTCTTAACTAAATGTAAAAGGCGACTAAGGTAAGTGGACCCACCGTGGGGTATCAGGCTAAGTAAAATAGACCACCCTCATTTCTAAGCAGACAGGCAGGCGGCTGATCGTAAAATAACTGGCCAAATCAATTAATATGTTTAAAACATGTTTTGCCGAACCCACTTAGAGTGGGATAAATGCAGGAGAATGATGATGCAACTTGTAAAAATGTAGCGTATTCAACTACAAATGGCGCCTAAATTTGCTAAATTTGGTTAGAGTTGAATGAAATAACTTGACTTAAATCCATATTTAATTAACGTGCGTGCATTTATCGTTTTATACGTACCGCTAATATAATAAAATAAAATATAAATAGAATAAAGTTTATTTATCACGTCTGACATCTTGTTATAATTTATTTTCTGGTGTGTTTTTGAGGATGCAAACACCTTCAGTGAAATTTCGGCTAAAGGATATCTACAAAAAATACTCGGAAACCAGCCAAGAGTGTCTGGCACTACGTACCACTTCGCTAAAACAAGGGATCTTAAAGAGCTAGTCGATGTTATAGCTAGGTTTGCAAGCCTACCTATACATACAGATTGGCAATATGTTGAAGGTAAATATAAATAATTTAAAAATAATATATAAATAATTTAAAAATAATAAATAAATATAAAATATTTATAGAATTATGCGTTAAAAAAATTAATCATATAAGTAGTCGGGGTTTCTATCGCTACACGATCTTGATACAGCTATTTTCTGCAACTTTTTTTAATCCAGATATAATTTATTTGAGTCTTCAATGGCTTGAAATAAACTGTAATAAGAATGAAGCATGATTGTTTCGTTGGCGCAGTGGGTGGTGGGTAGCCTTCAGCATCTCGGTTCGTTGACCAACTTACCTTAGTCTTACTTAACTTATGAGGTTAGTCTATTCTACTAAACCGGATACCACACGGTGCGTCAACTTACCTGAGTCGCCTTTTACGACACCCCGGTAACAAATGAGGGTGGTAAATTCTACTAAGCCGGATACCACACGGCGGCTCGATTTACTTTAGCCGCCTTTTACGACATCTCGGTAAGAAAAGTGGGTGGTCTATTCTACTCAGGCTAATATTAATTAATTTATATTATCTTTTTTTAGGAGACTATTGGCTTGCAGCCAGTTCGCCCCATGTGAACGTTTATCAAAACCTTTCTAATGTTGTCGCGGTTTTGGAAGGGGAGAGCGGGTTCAATAGTGATGGGACCACCAGAACGTCTATACTTATTAACTGTCATTATGACTCTGTGCCTTTTGCAATGGGTAAGAATAGAAAAGTGACTAAAACTTAAATTTTTTTTTTATCCATCCATCAATCTATTGGAGTCCACTGCTGGACATAGGCCTCCCCATGTCTGCGCTAGACATCCTGTTTCATCCAGCTGTCCCCAATAAATATTAATCGGGAACAGTGGGGCCGCCGGGACCTGAGGGCCGGAACTTTCTGGACACTTCCATATGGTGGTTGCTGACCGTAGTCACCACGCTGATTGATTCGACACTAGAGGTGCTCCTCCCCATCTCTGGTCTGGAATTTTAAGTCAGTTTAATTGGATGGTTATACTGTCATCAATCGGTCGCCAAAGCCTCGTCCGTTATCCTATCCTACTAATATTATAAATGCGAAAGTCTATGGATGAGTATGGATGTATGTTTGAACTCTTTCACGCCGAATCCGCTAAAACTAATATCGATGAAATTTGGCACAATTATTCCTTTTAACATTGAATTGAATTTGACATTGAAAAGCGCCATCTTTTATCAGTAAATAAATAAATAAATATATGGGACACTTTTTATTAACAACTTAGGCTTTTTACAATGATTTCTACGGTCAAAGACTTATTGACATACAAAAAATCTTTCTTAATCACAAAATGAACTAATAAAAAATTACGAACGACGAAAATTTTTTTCAATAGTGGATAGTTTTCTATTTCATACATACAAACATACATTCATACTCACTAACATTCGCGTTTATAATATTAGTAGGATAGTATAGTAGGATTTTATATATTTCAGGTGCATCAGATAATGGCGTGTTTTGTGCTGTAATGGCTGAAACTCTATCAAAATTGTCTCGAAGGAACAAAAAATTTAAACACAACATAATATTCCTATTCAACGGTGCGGAAGAAAATGTTTTATTGGTAAATTATTTGTTACTAAAATATTCATGGCTAACAGCTTAAGATCATATTTCCTAAATTCATTTTTAGAAATTCCATCTTTTGCTTTTATGATCTGCTTTAATTAATCAAGTATGTTTATTGAATTGCTAGATATGCTACTATAATAAATGCGAAAGTTTATTTGTGTTCCTACTACACTTTGGCGGTAATAATTAAAAATTGAAATTTGACAAAATTTAAGCTTATATATACCCGGTATATACCGGGGTAACATTTGGGATAAAATGATCAAATTCAAATTCAAATTATTCTTTATTCAAATAAACTTGTAAACAAGTGCTTTTGAATCGTCAACTCTACTGCTGGTTCGGAAAGCTGTTCCTACCGAGAAGAGCCAGCAAGAAATTCGGCGGTTGCTCTTTTTAAAAAATACAATTCTTAATACTAGTTACATTTAATGTTTCTATCTTGTACAGGGTCGAACAATATTTATATCCACGCATTTTTATCGTCTAAATAATCCTCAACAGTATAGTAGGCTTTCTGTATCAGCCTCTCCTTAATAGTGTTTTTAAACTGCTGTAATGGCAAAGTTAAAATTGATTGTGGAATTTTATTATAGAATCTTATACCCAAACCCAAAAACGACTTACGTATCCGTTCGATCCGTATACGATCCTGTATTTCTTTCGGGAACACGAGAAAAAAAATAAGCAATAATAAATTACGTTACTGTTCATACGCGTATATACTCCATTCCAACTATTTATAAGTATTATGTTGAAAAGAGCAATCGCCGAGTTTCTTGCTGGCTCTTCTCTGTTAGGAACAGCTTTCCGAACCAGAAGTAGAATTGACGATTCAAAAGCACTTGTTTATAAGTTTATTTAAATAAAGAAAATTTTGAATTTGAATTAAAAAAAAGGACTTTCTGTTTATAATGAGTACTTTAAAGTCATCTCGTAAAATAATTAATACGCAAATTTTATCCTTTTAGGGAAGTCATGGATTCCTACATCATCCATGGTCTAAGGGTGTAATTAGCGTCATAAATCTCGATTCAGCCGGAATGAACGGAAGACCTAATGTTTTTCAGGTATTCAAAACATTTAGTTAAGCACTAAGAGATCTTGCCTTTATTGAAAGCTAGAGTAGAATAGACCAAATCGTGTTTCGACATGATTAAAACATGTGCTGACCCCAGAAAGAACAAGATCTACATTATTTGTAATTACAATAAAATACTCTACAAACAATTTAATTATAGGTTACTATGGCATGCATAACGCGAACAATCTTCAACCTAAAAATATATATAAAAAGATAAAACGATCTCTATATAATAAAATACGACAATATTATAAACTTAATTATTATACACATATTTAGATTTAGTTGATATAGGCTCTTTAATCACTAAATATGTCCAAATCTAATTCTTTTAAGATATAAACGTAGCGACGTTTTCTGAAATTAGTCGATTGTTTATCACATAGGTAACAGATCCTCGAGTGCTAGAAATATATAGAAGGACCATTTCGCGCCCAATAGCGCAAGGTGTGGGAGAGTTCTTGTTCAGTTCCGGAATTATACCCTCTGATACTGACTTTAGGATATGGAGGGACTTTGGAAACATCACTGGTAGGAAGCATTTATAAGTCTTCTCTTCTTTCTTCTGCCCGTATCCCACTTTAAGTGGGGTCGGCACTATATGTTTTTAATCTTCCATTCTCTCATTTCTCAACCCTGGCGCTTCTCATTTTATATGCGTGTCATGCTTCACACGATCCTACCATCTCTTTTTAGGCCTCTCTCTAATCACATATCCATCAACATTCATAATTATCACTCATTTGGTCACATGATTTTCATCCTTCATTACATGTCTATAACATCCCAATCTGGCTTCTCTCGTCTTTTCTGTAATGGACGCAACTTTCAGACATCCCTTTTTGTACTCACATCATATTTTATCCAATCTTGTCGTACAACACTACACCATTGACCATCTTATATTATTATCTCATTTGCATGCACTCTTTTTTCATGCTTCCTTTTCATTGCTTAACATTCGACAGGTCTTATGACCGTTTTAGAATTTAATTAATTTTTTTCTCTTAACTTCAAGAGGCATTCGGGTTCACATATTGTTCTTCAGACCTGCCGCTACTTCATCCATCCTGGATTCATGCTTCTAGCCATATATCTATCAATTTCATCGTCGTTTTGAAAAAGCGAGTCAAGGCACCGGAAATAAGAGTAGACTGGCTAAATATTTGATTTAATAATATTAAATGGAATATAATAATATTTCTACAATTGATTGAATCGTGATAATGCTTTTCTTTGTTGAGTAAGTTAGTACTTACTGTTAAGAGTATATTTCATTTGAATGTATGTAATTTTTATAATGGGCTCCTTGTGCCCCTTACTAACTTAGAATGAAAAAGTAAGAAGCAATTTAAAAAAAAGGTAATTGACTCTGTTTTCGTTAAAGAAGCACATATAGAAAACAAAGTATTCAAGGAACATGAAATGGAAATCAATAATATATTTTTATCGTACATCATATGGTGTCTTTTTAAAAGAGCAACCGCTGAGTTTCTTGCTGGCTCTTCTCGGTAGGAACAGCTTTCCGAACCAGCAGTAGAGTTGACGATTCAAAAGCACTTGTTTACAAGTTTATTTGAATAAAGAATAATTTGAATTTAAAAAAAAATAAATTTTGCGATAAAATTATATTTAACACGTTCACGCTGGGACCGATTGTCATGGTGTGCGATTATTGCTTGTTCAGAGCAGTATTCGTGTTGATTGGTCAATATTCTACCACTGTATATAGCCCAGAGTGTATAACTTATTGTGTATAATCCATGCCGTGTTTGTATAACTGTTGTCAAATTATCATTGCTTTAATTTTCATAGAAAAATCTAATGCAGTGTTTCCCAACGTGGGGCCCACGACCCACAGGGGGGCAATTTGATGGTTAAGAGGGGCAACTCGACACGAGTTTAAGCCTTTCGCCCTGGGCTATTTAAGTGCAATGCTAGATTTCGATGCCAAATTTAGCAAAAAAAAAAAGCAATTTCTTCAGTCTAAAACCTATTATTTAATAATATTTATTTAATGATATTTATATAATATTATTTCTTAAGTGAACAATTCAATTTTTAATATTAAAATTTATGTATGTTACTTAGGGGGGCAAAATAATTTTAAACGTGGGGCATGGGCCAAAAAAGTTGGGAAACACTGATCTAATGCGTACCACCGGTGGCCCGCGCCGGCAAAGATAGACAATACAGGCTAGCGGTGGTACGTGTTAATAAAATTTTGCAACGTAATGTAATGGCGTAATGTTACTGTTACTTATATTACGACTATGGCTGTTCAAAAGCCAGAAATTTACAGATCTTCTTAATTTTGTTAATGTGTATATAATTATAATTTTAGGTATAGACATAGCTTTTATAAGGTGGGGTAACGTATACCACACTCGGAACGATAAGCCAGAGTTGATACACGACGGCGTCATACAGAACGCAGGGGACATGCTTCTCAATCTCGTCAAGGAGTTAGCTGACTGCGAGGAGCTGACGGTTCGGGTATGTGAATATAACAATACCAGTGGTGAATATGTTGATAAGTCGACCTACGTCTTATTATATGTTTAATCATAGGAGGGCATTAAGAGTGCCTAATTTGTCGATAAGTCGATAAATCTTTTATGTCGCACTTTTGTCATCATCATCATCATCATCCTCCTGCCCTTATCCCACTCTAAGTGGGGTCGGCACAACATGTTATAAACATGCTGTCACATGATTTGGCTGCGTTTTTACGACCGACCGCCTGCCTGACGTCAACTTACCTTAGTCGTATTTTAGGACTCCTCGGTAAGAAAGAGGGTGGTCTAATCTACTAAACCGGATACCACACGGGTGGATCAACTTACCTTAGTCGCCTTTAACGACACCTCGGTAAGAAATGAGGTTGGTCTATTCTACTCAGCCGGATACCACACGGCGGGTCGACTTACCTTAGTCGCCTGTTACGACACCTCGGTAATAAATGAGGGTGGTACTATTCTATTCAGTCGGATACCACACGGCGCTTATGTCGCACTTATGTATCAGCGAAATTTAGTGACCGCTTTTCCAGCACCATACAAATTGGCGTAATACTAACGCGTAGTAACGATCGAGTAGATTAAAAAAAAAATTGTGTTTATAAGTTCTGTAAATTGAAAGGAAAAGCCGAAATAAAGTTTCTGAATGAGTCACAATGTACTTCCGTCCAAATGTACTTGTCAAAAGTACTTGTTTACAAGTTTATTTGAATAAAGAAAATTTTGAATTTGAATGCACAAACCTTGTGTGTAACAATATTTTGCCTTAGTTTGTCCAATTGAAAATTGAGTTTACCACGAAAATCATGTTTGATAAATTTATTTGTTACAGGCACAACCATCTACACTAGTGTATTTTGATTATTTGGGACTGTTCCTTGTAACTTACTCTTGGGGTATGGCATTATTTATGGATGTATTAGTGGGAGTGTCGGGTCTATTAAGTGTAGGTTATTTCCTTTGGCTTTTTGGACATAGTAAGTATATTTAGGTATTATATAGTTAATTAGTTTCTTTCTTTGTATAAAATCCTAAATCGATCACTAGCAAATTTTTACCTCAACGCCAGCAATAGGGATAAAGGGATCCTAAAATTAAAATCGTAGGTAACATACTTTACACGCAACGAATTGCAGTTTCTAACAAAAAAAAATTGTTTTTATATAAATATTATTATAAAACCTACGTGTCTCGGATTTATCCAAATTTCAGCTTATAAAATTAACATAAAAGCGCAAAACAGCATTTTAAAAATGCTATAACATATTCTATCACTACTTGTGTAATGGAATTCCGCAAAAATATGAATAACAACTTTATATATACATCCTGACGTCAACTTACCTTAGTCGTATTTTACGACATCTCGGTAAGAAGGAGGGTGGTGCTATTCTATTCAACCGGATACCTCACGGCGTAAAATGTATGACAACTCTATAAATCATATAATTACTAAATTTATTTCAAGGATGGTCAGCAATTCTTGAGCTATTCTGGTCGATAGTGGCACGTGTGGTCAGTTTGGTGGCAGGTGCAGCCATTGTAGCACTCTTTACACTAGTTATGATTGCTACCACCACACAAATGAGGTTAGTTAAAAGGGCGCGGTAGTATAATAGTTTGTTGCTGGCTCTTCTGGTTAGGAGCAATTTTCCGAACCAGCAGTACAGTTAACGATTTAAAAGCTTACCTGAATGAAGAATAATTTGTATTTGAATATAACTTTGTCGTAAACTGTAGTTCTCAGCGTTTCTTTACCTAGGCGGGTTGGTTGTGGACGTATCCAATAGCGGAAGCTCCAACTTCACTTGTGACGAGTTTGGCCACAAGTTGAGCCTTTCTCGACAGTGTTGCACAAACCCCATGCAGAGTGACGCTTAAGAAAGGAAAAAATTGACAGATATAACCGAGAAAGGAAGATATTACTATGCAGTATTTCAGTATTGGTCTAAAATAATATAAATTTAGTGTGATCCTTACTTGAAAAGGATGGTACCTGCTACAGAGCTTAATATTGTTTTTTTTTGTCTCTAAATACTCTAATTATTATACTCAATTTCAGATATTTATCGGAACATTGGATGGTAGCGCCTTTGTATTGGATACCGTATCTAGTTACAGCTGTGACGGTATCACACGGGTTTGACTCTTGGAGAACTGATAAGGTAAGTTTTTATAGGAATGCCTTAAGTATACGATTGCTACAACCCTTCGGATCGGTGTAAAAAAGTCAAACAATTACACTTATTTATGTTTGAGTAATTGGTAACTCTGAATAGATTGCTTAGACCAGTGTGATGCTACTCCGCGTATTTTGTAGCACGACCGCTAACTGGCGTACTATTTTCAAATTGAAACTCAAATTCAAAATATTCTTCATTCAAATTACAATGAAGTTACCATTGGTTCGGATAGATTTGCTCTTACAGAGAAGAAACAGTAAGCAACTCGGTTCTCTCTTTATAAAAAAAATTATTTGAACGACGTAAAAGATGCGTCATAATCAGAGAGTAGATATGCCCTTATCCCACCCTAAGTGAGGTCGGCATAACATGTTATCACATGATTTGGCTGCGTATTGCACGACTGGTCGCCTGTCTCACGTCAACTTAGTCGTATTTTAAGACACCTCGGTAAGAAAGAGGGTGATATATTCTACTCAACCAGATACCACACGATAATCATGCCTTAATTGCCGTTTACGACACCTTGGTAAGAAATAAGAGTGTTCTACTCTACTCAACTGCTTACCACGCGGGTTACCTTAGTCATCTTTTACGTCACCACGTTAAGAAACGAAGGTGGTCTATTCTATTCAGCCGGATACCACAAGGCATAGTATCGCGCCTTTTGTATGATTTTCGTTTTCAGTCAGGTTGGGAACAGTGGTAAAACGAATACCTATTACTCTAAAAAAATGGTATTTCAAAATTAAATTCGTCACAAACGAAATTTTGCTACTAGTTATATAAAGAAGCACAAATAATTATTTTCTATATATATTATCCTCCTGCCCTAATCCCACTCTTAGTGGGGTCAGCACAACATGTTATCACATGATTTGACTACGTATTATACAACCGGCCGCCTGCCTGACGTCAACTTACATTAATCGTATTTTACGACGCCTTGGTAAGACAGAGGGTGGTCTATTCTACTTAACCAGATACCACACGATGAACATGCCTTAATTGTCGATTACGACACCTTGGTAAGAAATAAGAGTGTTCTACACTACTCATCTGCATATCACATGACGTGTCACCTTAGTCACCTTTACGACACCACGTTAAGAAACGAAGGTGGTCTATTCTATTCAGCCGGATACCACACGGCATAGTATGGCGTATTTTGTATAATTTTCATTTTCAGTCAGGTCAGAACCGTTCTATTCGAGCATCACAAGCGATGGCAGCGACACGGTTTCTTGTATCGGTATTTCTTCTTGCGCTGTGTTGTGTTTCTGGTGTGGCGAACTTGAGATATTTAATAACAACCCCACTTTTGGTTATGACGGTTGCCAGTATGGTTACTGTTACTGCGGTACGATACGGTCGATTGAAAGGTAAGAAATATTTTATTTTAATACCCATTGATTTTAAACAGATTATAAATTACATAAGCTGTGATGGCCCAGCGGTAACACCGTTCGACTCTTTCGAGGAGGTCGCGGGTTCAAATCCGGGCAGACACCAATGAGTTTTTCTGTTAAAAACTTATGTGTCTAATTGATAATTTCAATTTATCACACGCTTTTCGGTGAAGGAAAACATCGTGAGGAAACCTACATATCTCTAGAGAATTCTGGAGATATGTGTAACCTACCAATCCGCATTGAAGCAGCGTGGTAGGTCTTAGCTCCAAACCTTGCCTCCAAAAACGGAGAGAAGAGGCCTATTCTCAGCAGTGGGATAGTAACAGGCCGCTACTTACTTTTTTTTACTTATAAATTACATATGATAGACCTGTAAATACTATCAAAATAATTGTTTAATCCGTGTGGTATCAGGGTCAGTAGAATAGACCAACCTCAATTCTTACCGAGATGTAAAAGGCGAGTGCGGTAAGTCGACCCACCATGTGGTATCCAGTTAAGTAGAATAGACTTTTTCTTACCAAGGTGTCTTAAAATATGACTAATGTAAGTTGACGACAGGCAGGCGGCCGGTCGGTTAATCCGTAGCTAAATCATGTGATAACATGTTGTGCCGACCCCACTAAGAGTGGGATTAGGGCAATAGGCTAATATATATAGAAAATAATTATTTGTGCTCCTTTATATAACTTGTAGCACGATTTCGTTTGCGACGATTTTAATCTTGAAATACCGTTTTTATTTAGAGTTTATTAGTTTCACCACTGTTCCCAAAAGAAATATGGGGGTTTTTATAAATATCGTATGTCATTTGTATATAAGCTACAATTTTACCAAATTTTTAACAATATCGCTCCAGCGCATAACCTGTGAAAGCATTTCAACAGACAGACAGACTTTCGCATTTATAATATTAGTGTAGATATATGAACACAACTCTTTGACTGGCCCGTTGGAGCAGTGGGTAGTGACCCTGCCTTCAGCTCCGCGGGTCGCGGGTTCGATTCCCGCCGAGGTCCAACATTTTCTATAAATGAATTTGTTGGTCTTTGAGCCTGGGTGTATATTTCTATTTAAGTATGTATTTAACAATTATATATGTATATATTCACCAGTTGTCTGTCACCCATAACACAAGTATTAAGTTACTTTGGGGACGGACGATCGTGTGTGTAAGTGTCCCATATATTTATTTATTTATTTCATTTTTAGATGTAACTTAGACATAAAGTAATAATAGGTATATTAATTTTGATATTGCCTTTGCGCCCACGGAATTCCGAGTTGATGTCTTAAAGCTTCAATTAAGTTATAAATTTATAAAAAAAAATATTTATCTAAATTTAAGTGTTATACAACATTTTTCTTTTGCAACATTCAACAGTACATTTATAGCGATATAGGTTATGCTAATGAAATAATCTGCTTTTTATGTTATTTTTTTCAGCATGGCAACACCTCTTACTAGAAGTATTCCTCAATCTCCCCGCGACAATGTTCGCATTTTCAATGGCAATACGGTTAAACTCTCTTTTACTACCTATAATGGGTCGGTCTGGTACTGATAACCCTGATGGTATAATCGCGGCTGCGAACACCATGGTTGCGATCGTCGCTGCTAGTACTATGGTAAGTATTTTATAACAGTAACGTTATTATTATTTTTCTATAATCCGCGTTTTAGAAAAGCTGCTAAAAAAAGCTGCTGTCAAAGTGTTCATATTATGTATAAAGGATTCGTAAACCGTAAATATTAACTACCACAATCTCAACAATCGTTTCGCTCCGAAACATAAGCATCATTAGAAGATAGACTTCACTACAAATTGCAAAGATATTGACACAATTGAAAGACTTTGTGATTTTGTGCAGTGCCAATGTGTAGTGTAGAGTGAAGAAAGAATGAAAATTTAGAATATTCGGTATAGGTATAGCTTTACTACAAATTCGAAAAATAGTATATAATAATAATAATAAATTTTGTCTTGGTAACTTTTTGCTCAGGGATTATCCAGGGAATCCTACTAATATTATAAACGCAAAAGTTTGTGAGTATGGATGCATGTTTTTTTTTACGGCGAATCATCTGAACCAATATGGATGAAATTTGGCACAACTATTCCTTATACATCATAATAACATATAGCCTATAGAACTCCTGTAAGTGATACAGGAATAAATAAATAAATAAATAAAATAAACTTTATTCAACAACATACATTTCAACAAAGATTATTAAAATTATTGTATACATATAAAAACGTATGCTGAGGAAAAGGTTGTAGACTCAGCTATAAAAACGTATGCTGAGGAAAAGGTTGTAGACTCAGCTATAAAAACGTATGCTGAGGAAAAGGTTGTAGACTCAGCTATAAAAACGTATGCTGAGGAAAAGGTTGTAGACTCAGCTATAAAAACGTATGCTGAGGAAAAGGTTGTAGACTAGACTAGAATAGGATACCACTAAGAAGCGCCATCTATTATCAACCTATTACGCGACAGCAGTTCTCGCGAACGAAATCGCGGTTAAAAGCTAGTTGTCCATAAATTCGTTTACGTTTCCTCAGCATTCCTCTAAATCTACATATGGACGTATGCCCACACAATTTTTTACTTGTCTACAATAAATAGCAAATGAATAATTACAAACATTCAAATTGTAAATATTTATAAGAATTATATTTTGAAAAGATCAACCTACGAGTTTCTTACTCGCTCTTCTCGATAGCAGCAATTGTTCGATTCAAAGGCACAAGTTGTAAACTTGTAAAGTTTACTTGAATAGAGAATATATGTATTGAATTTGATTTATTTTTTCTGTTTCAGTCGGGCATCGAACTGTTATTCTCACGTCGACGTCTGTGGACGGTAATCTGTGGTGTTTCCATTGTGTCGATTATAATAATGTTCATACCACTTAGTCCATACCGGGATGAAAACACCGTTCAAAGACATTACTGGTTTGTGAGTATAACCATTCCGTATTCTATCAGATAATTAAAGACAAAAGTTTTTCTATGTTATATCAACTTATTTCCAATTTATTTTATCATTAATTCTATTTGTATATACAAATTATTTTAAGTCTTTATGGCTCAACTAATACAGTGCGTAAATTATACCAGTTTCAAGGTTTGAATGCGGCATTTTAAAATACGCACTTCTGTTTATTTTTCAAAAAAGCTCTGCCCAGTTTTATATTCACCTTATTTACATCTAAACTTTCTGATCTTATACAAACTATTTTTGATTAACTGATTATTAACAAGTAGCCAAAGTCATCGTGGACCCAATAACCCCTAAAAATCTTTTTTTTTTCTACATTCATATTATTTATCATTTGCTTTATTTGTGTGGATGAAACCAATATGAAACCTACATATGATTAAAAAATTATGGGGTACAAGGTATATATCGCTTTTTCTCAGGCCTAGAGGAGGCCTTTGAAGTGAGAAAGTCAATCGTCAAACATTAGGTTTTAATATTTAAAGACTCAAAACTTTATTTGAACTGATCTGTATTAAAAATTTCCTCAACCAGTTCAGAATCTTGTTCAAAAATGAAATTGTATGTTGGATTTTGAGTCCTAAAGTTTAGTCATGTTTATTTTGATACTTAATATTAATATAAAAACTCCCAGAAAAGCTTGTATGTCACGTACTTATAACGGTTTAGTGATGTTTAAGTTAATAGGAATGATATGTGGGACTAATGACGCTTTTATTAAGGTAAATATTTTCTTTTAGCATTCACAAATAACATCTTACGACCGTGATATGACGCCGATAGAAAGCGTTTCAGGCGTGCTGGTCACTAAAATAGACGCTTACAACGTACAATCAGCTATTACAGCTATAAAGAGCAGTTCACTGTACATAGACGAAATTAAACAGGACGACCAAGTGAAATTACGAATTAAGGACGATGATTTGAACATTATGAATGAAGAGTGTGAAAAGTTCCTTTACTGCAATATGCCAATGTTCAGGCCGCGGTTTGAAATATTTATGTAATTATCTTTCTAACATACTAATAAAAACTTTGGTTGGCGGTGTTGGGGGACATTGTTATAGACTAGCTGTGCAGCTTCGCCCGCATTGAAACCAGTGTTTCACAAATTTATTCCCGAATTGAAATTTTGAACATGAAAGTGGTTATCGTGAGTTAATTAGGAGTTTTTTTTGAATAATTTACCGTTTACTTAGCGCACGGAAATGCTTAAAATTTTACCGTTATCGTAATATTTTTTATTGCTGCTACACTCCTTTTGATAGCGTGATATTATATAGTCTATAGCCTTCCTCTATCAGCCACTAAAGATTTTTTCAAATTGGTCCAGTAGCTCCTGAGATAAGCGTGTTCAAACAATCTCTTCAGCTTTATATATTAGTATAGATAAGATCAACCGATATACTACCATTCATACTAATATTTCTAACACTAATAGTTCGAAAAAACTGTGTCTTATACGCTTTATTTTGATAAAATTTGGCACAATTAAGGCTTATACATTGGAGTTACATAAAATACATTAAAGAGAATATATGTATGTTCCCTATAGTCGAAATGGCTGCACCGATGTTAACTTGTCAGACAATCTTTAGACAATTGTCGCAGCAGTTAAACCTGTAACATTTGGCGATTGGAGCATTTTTTTGAACTGACAATGACAGTCAGGCTGAACAACAGCAACGCGGGATCGCTAGTATTGAATAGAAAATTCCCGATTTTGTTTCGGGAATAAGAAAAATAACCCCCATGCATTATTAACTGCCTTTTGCTCATGTTTCTCGCTTCCATTCTCTCCTACCATTTGCCATCATAGCAATAAACCTTAATATTATTCTCCTGCCCTTATCGCATTATAAGGAGTCGGCACATGTTTTAAACATGTTGTTTAGCTAGTTTTTTAACTGACAGCCGCCTGCCTGACGTTAATTTACTTTAGTCGCCTTTAAGACACATCAGTATGAAATGAGGGCGGTTTTATTCTACTCAGTCGGATACCACACGGCTAGTCAACTTAGCTTAGCCGCCTTTTACGACACTTCAGTAAGAAGTAAGCGCTGTCTATTCTACTCAGCCGGATACCATACGGTGGGGAAAATAAACGACAAAAAAAATGATGCCCTTATATGTTTTACAGAAATAACAGTCTTTTTATAACTATGGGTCCACCAGCACAGTATAGGCACTTATTGAAGTTAACCAACCGTTCTTGCACTGAAAATAGCTGCTCGCTTGGCTTTGTAATGGATGGTAAGTTTTGTAGCTCTACAAGTCGAATTACATTTTTCACATTTTGCTGACTAAGCTAGATACGTCTTTTTAATTCACTGTCATTATGGATAAAATGTGATTAGGTATTCCGTGGTAAATTTAAGCAGGGTAAAAAACTATTATTAAATCATAGTATAGGATCCCGCTATAGAAAGACCTTCAGCGAACTTCAGCGGTTAATGGATAAAAGATATTTTTTATCAAATAAAATATGTCAATATTAAAAAAATACTTTCCAGATTATGATTAATTAACAATTAATTTTTTTTTAATTACACTAGCTTGGTTAATCAACAAATTCCATTCCAATCGACGATATGAAACCCATAGAATGTAAAAACGTTGTTGATTGACGATTTATAAAAAAAGATAGGTAAGCCTTTTACAAGCACAATTAGATTTATTGAAGCTACAACTGTTTCGGAATGCTGCTCTTACCGAGATGAACCAGCAAGAAACTCGGCGGTCCATCTTTTAAACATTTTAAATTCACATTTTTTAACTGCCAGTCTTGTTGGTTGTTTGTATTGCTGGGTCTTCTCGATAAAAGCAACACTCCGAAACAGTGGTAGTTTCATTAACCTTATTGATTCCGAAAGATTCAAGCGTGCTTAAAAAATGAAAAAAAAAGGATAATTTTGATTTGATGGTGTTATCTTTAATATTTAAATGAGTTAAACTTGTGCGTGTGTATATACATATCCAAAAATGTTGAATAGATTGTAAATTATATTTTACTTGTCATTTGTAAAGTTGTGATAGCTCATTGGATAACGGGGGGTCTTAAGAAAATGACCGGAGACCGACCTGTTATTACTACCCATTTTTGCTTTTTATATTTTACATTTATTTATATCTTTTAAAAAAATGACTGAGCAAGGCTCGGACACTCGGTGCTTTCCTTTTTTAAATATATAGAATCATCGTTGATGTACGTATGTAGTTGTTTTAAGACGTAGTGCGTCTATTCTAGGTCCCGCCCACAACGCAATAACAATATGGCCGCGGGAAAACGTCACTCTTAACAATTGGTCATTTAACTCTCCTGTAAAAGAGACATTGATACGGAAAGGCCGACCGGTGTATACGATACTACACTCTACGGCAACGTATACAGAGTTCTTCGAGCCATTGGAATTTACACTGAACTTGACTGTGAGTAATAAAATATTTGTACCTTTAAATATTTTGTCGTCATCCTCCTGCCCTTATCCCTCTCTAAGTGTTATAAACATGTTGTCACATGATTTAGCTATGTATTCTACAACCTGCCGCCTGCCTGACGTCAACTTACCTTAGTCGTATTTTACGACACCTCGGTAAGAAAGAGTGGTCTTTTCTTCTCAGCTGGATACCACACGGCGGGTCGACTTACCTTAGTCGTCTTTTACGACACCTCGGTAAGGAATAAGGGTGGTGTATACTATTTAGCCGGATACTACACGGTAGGTTAAGTTACCTTAGTCGACTTTTACGACACCTTGGTAAGAAATGAGGGTTGGTTTATTCTACTCAGCCAGATACAACGTCAACTTACCTTAGTCACCTTACCTAAAACCGTAATATAGGCTTTTTTGTTAACCATAAGAAATGGTTTAAGTGGGTTATCCTTAAAGTATGCTGTCGCGACTTTTATTTAGAAGGGAACAATTTTGCAATACATGATTTTTGAATAACTATCACCGTTTACTCAGCGCACGCAAGGAAAGCTTTAAATTTTGCCGTTTTCGTGCTATTTTTTATTGCTGTTCCTCTCCTATTCATCTTAGCGTGATGTTATATAGCCTATAGCCTTCCTCGATAAATGGAGTATCTTACACTGAAAGAATTTTTCAAATAGGTACAGTGGTTCCTGAGATTAACGCGTTTAAACAATCAAACAAACTTTTCAGCTTTATATATTAGTATAGATTAAATACAAGCTGTGGTAGCCCAGCGGTAACACCGTGCGACTCTTTCGCGGAGGTCACGAGTTCTAACCCGGAGAGACACCAAGGAGTTTTTCTGTAAAAACTTAATTGTCTAATTGATAATTGCAATTTATCACACGCTTTTCGGTGAAGGAAAACACCGTGAGGAAACCTGCATATCTCTGGAGAAATATGTAACCTACCAATCCGCATTGGAGCAGCGTGGTAGGTCTTAGCTCCAAACCTCTTCAAAAACGGAGAGAAGAGGCCTATTCTCAGCAGTGGGATAGTAACAAGCCGCTACTTACTTACTTTTTTTAAATACATATTTATTTTAAATTCATAAAGTGATTAATTATATATATTTTTAGGTGATACAGCCGCTTCAGTCTATTGTAATGTTGGACGTGTCCCACCACGCTCATAAAATCCACCATCCTCAGGACTTCACAGACGAGTACAAACAATTGCTGGATGTGATGCCCGACTATTTCAATATAGCTAGTTTTTTGACTTTCAGAAGTAATTACGTGTTTTAATAATGAAAAAAGTAATCGCGATTAGAATTTATAATCCGTCTGCCCTTATCCCACTTTAAGTGGGTCGGCGCTTGTTATAAACATGCTGTCACATGATTTGGCTGCGTTTTTACGACCGGCCGCCTGTGTAAAGTTACTTACCTTAGTCGTATTTTACGAATCCTGAGTAAGAAAGAGCGTGGTCTATTCTACTCAGCCGGATACCACACGGCTACGCGATTTATAGAATTCTGATTCAATAATCTGGTATAAGGTGCGTACGCCGTCATTTAAGGTACGTACGCCGTCAATTTAGGTACGTATGCCGTCAATTTAGGTAAGTACGCCGTCATTTAAGGTACGTACGCCGTCATTTAAGGTGCGTACGCCGTCATTTAAGGTACGTACGCCGTCATTAAAGGTGCGTACGCCGTCATTTAAGGTACGTACGCCGTCATTTAATGTGCGTACGCCCTTATATATATAACGTGCGCTGTCATTAATACGCCTATTATATATTGCATACGCCGTCATATATACGTCGCTTACGACGTATTTATACGCAGCAGCCAGTGATGTTTTATGAAATATTTCATTTATTGGTACCTTACTTGTCTGACGTTTTAAAAATATATATTTATTTAATTTATAATATTTATGACGTACTAAAGGACTAATGACTGTAGTAACTATAAGATAAGCATAGCAATTAGCATGAGTAGGTACGTAATCAATTTTATTAATTAGTTATTAGGTTGGTCCATTCTGTCATTTATCATTTTAAATGATTATTTTTTTTCATTCAAAATCGGCGGAATTTATTATGAACAATATAGCTTAAGACGGAATAATGTCTAAATAGTAGTGAAGTTTTTTGTTTTGTACTAAGGAATTATGATTTTGTGTGTATGGTAATGGGAGTGTTTTAATCATAATTTAATTAAGTAATTTATGGTTTTGTTTTTGTTAATTGAAGTTAACAATATTTTTGATATTGATATATTAATAAAAATTAACTGGTAATTAATATTTATATTTATTATAACTTAAAAATTTAGTATTAAAATAAATCTATAAATCCCAAGATTGAATGAAATTTATTTTTTATTTATTACACACAAATACATTTATATACACAGTAATGTGTAAAAATCTTTATTTTAGATAAAAAAAATAAAAATACCGAATATTGTATTGTAAAATTTCATTTATTAGAAAAAAAATCAGTCTTTGATAAAAGATATGTTTAGAATATCATATTGCATATAATATTGTAAACCTTATCTTTAGAAACGTTTTATTACAATATTAAAAAAACAATATATACATATTTACAGTCATTAGAAAATTTATATCTTATCAATAAATATTGTCAGTAAATTTCAATTAGGAATTAATAAAATGTATAATGAAAAAGAAATTGTTTTTATTTTTAAATTACCTTACACATAAAATAAAAAACACTGCCAATGTTGCTAATTTATTTGAGATCCACAAATGAGGTCGTAAAATAATAAACAGGTTAAATCTACAATTTTATTTATGTCACAAGATCTAGGTAGTATTTAATATTTAAAATTAGCATCGAACCTGTTCGTATGCTAGTCGAATAATGTTTGAATTAAAAGCACAATATTACATATGTAATAGAAATATATCGTACTCTTAGTATTAAACTGACCTAATTCAAAATTAGGGTTAATTGAGTTACCTAAATTGTAATCCTTATTTTAATGACATCACGATACGAATTAAAAAAGCTAGTGTTTTCTTGATTCTTATGGATTATGGGTCTCTTTAACACTCACGAGTTTTGTAGGCGCTACGCTACGCTACGCTTTATTGCAATTTTCCAAAAAACGGATTTTTGAATTCGGTCATTTTAATGCTAAGCGTGCGATATGAATAAGTAACTAACTTAAATGGTACGTATAGGTTCCCATTAACACCTCAACTAATGTTTACCGCCGTGTGCTTTTTTGACAGTGACTTAATCTAAACATATAAAAACATTAAAATAAAAATTTACTGTTTTAAGCTGACCTCGATTATCAAGGTAATTTAAAATATGGTCACATAATTTAGTTTTTATTTTGCTCTCTTCTATATAAATTGTATTTATATTAAGTCAAATTATTTAGCATTTCGTTATAGTCAATTATTTTTTTTTACTTTTAAAATATATACAAAACTCTCTTGGTCTACCGTTTCTGGGGTTCAAATTGTATATTTAACGTAATTTATTAAACCAAGATCAAATAGGGTGAAAACTTCGAAACGTGGTACTCAAAACCAATAACAATGCCCAAATTAATAATATTGATCTAACTTTTATTTTCATTTAACTAACTTAGGTATAAAACTCGAATAAATTCTAATAAACTTTCTAAAAGTTAAAAATAAGGATCATTACCTTTTTTTATTTTAAAAATCTTTCTGTATAATAATTAAACGCAACGTGTAAGTAGTTATATCTTGACAGTATTAGTACTTCTTACAGTCGACAGTTCTATCATATCTTCATAGTATCATTATGACAATAGCTTTAGATCAGTGTTTCCCAACATGGGGCCCATGACCCACAGGGAGGCAATTTGATGGTTAAGGGGGGGCAACTCGACACGAGTTTAAGCCTTTAGCTCTGGGCCATTAAGTGCAATGCTAGATTTCGGTGTCAAATTTAACAAAAGCAATTTTTTTTTCTTAAACCTATTATTTATATTTCTTAAGTGCAAAAATCAATTTTTAATATTAAAATTTATGTATGTTGCTGAGGGGGGCAAAATAAATTTTGCGTGGGGTACGAACCAAAAAAGGTGGGGAAACACTGCTCTAGAGCAGGGCTTCTTAAACTGTGGGTCGCGACCCCCAGGGGGGTCGCGAGACTACTGAAAAGGGCGTCGCAAAGATCTGATACTTTTCAATCATTATTGATACAACTACAAAATTAGTAATTAAAATTTTAAAATTAGTATACACACTACGTACAAATATAAATACAAATAAAAATCATACAAAATACTATTGTAGTTTTATTATAACTATTTTTGAAAAATATTTATATGGAGGAGGGGGTCGTTTAAAATTTACTAAGCTTGAAGGAGGTCGCTATAAAAAAAAGTTTAAGAAGCCCTGCTCTAGAGTATTCTAGATGCATTTAGTAACATTACAAGTCATATCTGTTCTACACACAAAAATGATTAAATTTATAGTAATGTAATAGTGTACGCAGTTAATACCGTGTTTATGTCACCGTTATAACACGTTGCCAGTACGCATGGTAATTTTTCCCTAAGATTTATGGACATATTTAGGTCCTTTATAGTCTCTATTGGAAGTTAATAGAAGAATTTTATGTCAATAAAAAAACAAACGGAAAATATTAAGAAGATACGCGTTAAAAATTTGTGTTGATTACGGGAATATAGACAATTGAGAACAGAGACTGTAACATACCCAAGTTAGTACGTTTTATTATTTATGGTCTTATTTGAGTATGTAAAACGGTTAGGTACTATTACATGAATAAAGAAAAATATTACTAAAACTAAAGAAAATTAGTACATTTTAAAAACACCTCACATAATGTATGATGTGCAAAGTTTTTATAACATAACTCTAACTATCTGACAAAGTTAAGAATTTATCTTAGTATTAATAAAAAAAAAATGAAACAAGCCTACTCTTAAATTCAAATAATAAATTCGATTATTATCCATTTAAACATTTATGGATATTTGAACGTCTTTTTTAATATAATTCTGTTTATAATGTAAAATTTGTGGCTAAATCGGCCAAATTAAAATTAGTATGATATATACTTTTCATACTTTTGAAACATAAAATAAATGTGTAAATTTTATGATTGTGTTTACAAGCCACTTGGAAAATATAAAATATATAAACGTCGGAGAGGTTATATAAAGTAAAAAACATTTAGAAATAACTGTACTAAAATTAGAGTGTTATAAGAAATAAATATATTACAGGTCCGAGCTTGCTACGTGAAGTAACTATTCGTTAGTATGGTCAGAAATAAGAAATATTGATTTCTACTAAATTTCATTTTTTGGAACATTTAAGGCCTTATTAAAAACTGGTATAATTAAAGCAAGTTATTTTAGACAAAGTATTATAACCATAATCATATTAAATTTGAAATACAGTACTGGGTTTTCATAACAATTATTTAAAAATTCTTTAATCTGTTATCGTATCGTTATAATATCGTTAATATAAAACAAAATTTCAAGTCTTATAAGACGATAAAATAAAGTTTTACAACTCAAAAACGCTTACACTGTAATTATATCTAAATAATAAAATATATTGAACGTTTTAAATTATGAAATGGTATTCACAAACGCTCAATAACGATTTAATAATATAGGACCGAACCTATGGTATGAATTATATCACTTTATAACTAAATGACAAATTTTTTTGAGTACTCTTTATGTAGTAAACATTATCGAAGAAAATTTACAATATTACAAGCATAGCAAATTGTAGACAAAGAATTAAGGTAATAACAAACAAATTACTAAGAAACACTAGTACATACATACTAAGTATTACACATTTAAAAGACATTTGATTGTCTTAAGCTAGATGCTGAGTCTCAAAATATAACTTAATACATTTAATTATTAAAAATGAAGTTCTTTGCTACCTTTACACAATCTGTTTAACCTGTTTAACACTATTTAAAAATTATATATATTTTTTGAGGTGCCAAACTCATAGAGTTATTATACTATAGTAGAGAAGCCAGAACAAAATGTGCCGTATCGCTTTATTCAATTTTTGTCTCGCTTTTTCATGTATGATAAGGATGAAGTATACGAATTTCATTTTCTCTCTCACTATTTGTTATGTGTCACATTGATAGTGATTATTTAAAGGCCTGTCTATGATCCCTCATCATTTTCCTGCCCTTATCCCACTCTAAGTGAGGTCGGCACAACATGTTACATGATTTGGCTACATATTTTACAACCGGCCGCCTGCCTGACCTCAACTTACCTTAGTCGGTTTTTTTCCACACTTTGGTAAGAAGGCCTGTCTATGGCTCCTACTTTAGTATTAATAACTCTATGATCGCACTTTAACAAATAAAAACGTACTAAAAACTTTAATACCATTATTTGACGTATTCATTAAATATGAGTTAGCCGTAACAATTAAAACTAATTATAAAAGGTCATAATTTTATACTAAAGTACAAAATTGGCGACATAAAACATGTTGGATAAAATAATTCTTTATTTAGGCAAACAACTTTTAAATTGGAAGAAGATATACGCGGGCAGCAATTCTTTGATACTACCTTAACACTTAACTTTCATTCAACGATACTTGGGGCTAAAATTGTCATCAGCGTGCTGATTTTCAAAAATGCCGAAGAGTATATTTCTGAATGAATATCGAGTACAAAACAATAATTTTCATTTCATCACCAATATTAGGTACATATTATGGTTATTAGTATTTAATAAACACCATAATATTTATATTTAGGTATGTATATAATTACGAATTATATATGTATATATTCACCAGTTGTCTCTCACCCATAACACATATTTTAAAAGCTAATAACTCGCTTTAGGCTTTAACGTTTCATTCTACATGTTAACCTACTATAATTAGCCTAAAAAAAAATATTTTCCCAGTTTTAACAGAAAAAAAAAACGCATAGTAGATAACGTCGGTTTTAAAATTTAACTTAACGTAAATCGAATGGCGGGTACAGCGTTTAATTTATAAAAGCAGGTTCTATAGGGCTTTATCCGTATTTAAAATTTAATCACATAAGAACAAATATTTATTCAAATTATCTTATAGTCAAAGTAACTTCAGAAAGCAATAAGTCTAATACAATGGGTTTAAATTTTAAAGTCACTGAAAATATCAAATAGTAGGAATTATGCCTTATCGTAAGGTAACACTGAGTCGACTTGCGGCAACCATCTTGTTATTGAATTTCTTCTTGAAATTCTCAGCCGCGATTGTAGTCTTGAATGTAATTTTAGCGCTGCGTTCCTCCTTATCCAAACTTAAATTCTGGAACATCAATCCCTTTGTTTTCATGTGACTAGCTCTTAGACTATTTCTTACATGTATTTATATATTTATTTAAATATACATAACACAAGAAATAGGAAAAATTATATTGTTACAATAATTAGACAACTGCTTATCCATCACAATAACAATCCATTTAGAACGTTTTAGTTCTTTAGAACGCAAATAAATATTGTACGGGCTAACACGTACATTTGTAACATCAGCATTTACGCCATATTTTTTATATCGAATCAATTGGAAATCAGTACGACGTTAGCGGCCGCGCGTGCTCAATATATCAAATTTATATCAAAATCATATATCATATCATTATCATTAGTATAATTAAAAATTAAATATATCAAATGAGCGTCGCAATAAATCTATCAACCAAAGATCGTACAGGGTAGTAGCAGCCCGTACAAATATGAAGATGTCATTAACAAAACATTCTTAGTTATCTTTTACAAGTTATAACGTTATGTATCACAATTTTACACGCAAAAACAATATTTCAATTTATTTATCGATTCGTTTTGACTCTTAGAAAGGGTTTACTTTGTACCATGAAGTCTAATTTTTTATAGTTTTCGTGTATCGTGTTGCTGTTTCAAATATAAACATAATTCATAATCAATAAATTTTTTTGTTACTTTACAGAAATTTAAGTAAACCCATTTCTTTAAAAATAGCGTTTCTAAGCTCGTGAATAAATTACAGAACAATTGTCCTATTATTTCATAATTTCCTCATCCAAATATATATAAATGACGTTCATATCAAGTTTAAATCAATCAAAAATATACTTATCATTTCTATTAATATGAGTTAACATATAAAATACAACAAAAGTGGTAACGAAAGGTGAAATTTTATCATTGAACATCAAATGTTCAAAAGTTTCCTCTAGGACTTGGGTAGGTAAATGATTATAAAAGTTTTTTTCATAAATTGAATACTTGAAGTAAATAAGGCACTAAGTACCTAAAAATTAAAATTAGAACTAAGTATGCAATTTGGTTCTAAAAGCCAATTTTAGAACCAAATTGCATACTTAGAATTTCAATTTTTAGGTACTTAGTGCCTTATTTACTTCAAGTGTTCAATTATGTCTCGGTACAATTGATAAGTAATATGGTACGCCTAAGTGGCAATTAAAGAATGGTTTCCTAAATTAAGTCCTAATGAGATAAATATAAAAAGTCGTTACTAATTTTGTCGACTATACTAAAACTTAACTCCTATATCATAGTGGACTGATCTAGTTTTCTATGAAAAACAATTTCAGATAAAAAAATCAAAGACGAAATTTTACTTAATAGAGCGTTCCTTATAGTTAGTTAGCACATGGGTTCTTTCTTATCACCCTCTAAGTCATATAAATTTTACGAAATGTCAAAGAATCCAACCATTAGTGCTATGGTATGTTTAAGCGTGCTATAAAATGAGGGTTCATATTTAAGTTACGTCACTAAATTACCTTACCACTTTTGTTACATCTCTTTCATTTTTTTAACATTACGGTATTAACAAAGATCCAATTTCGCAAATTATAATCATAAAAATCTTTACTGGTCTTAACAACGTAGGTGAATATTAATAAAATATGTCAATTGTTAATTTAAAAAAGATGAATATAACTGTCGATACCGTAATGTCATTCAGGTCTATAAAGACTAAAATAAAGCCTACAGGCAATGTCTCTAAAACATTATGGAATAAGAGAGCCAATAGTAACGTTATTCTACAAAAATAAATATAAAAAAATATACATTAAGTATGTAAGTAAGTAAGTAAACTGTGCCCTGTTCAAAGTGAAATACACATTGAAGTAAAAAAAAAGCATTGCAAAACAAATTCTATGTATAGGGAGATGAGAAATTGCCCAAGTTCCGGTGGATTTAGGACTTTTAGATAGAATTTTAGAGGAATTAGATTTCGTCCAGATTTTGCCGCTTCCAGCAGTCCTGCCTCATTTATGCCCTTGTTACAAAGACTAAGATAAAGCCGCATGATTATTAATCGAGGCTCATCTTTATTAAGTCATTAACCAAAATATTATTATTGTCAGTTTTTCACATGGGGGTTATCTTGTGAGTGAGAATTAGTCATTTTTCGTTTTCAGTTTTTATTATAATACCTAACTATCTCATCAATTTAATTACACGAAGACTTAATTTATTAACCATGATAAAGATAACTGGCACGAACAACCTGAGCCTAAAATATTGTTACGAACATGCAAAACGAGTTCGTAATTAATGTGGCATAGAGTTCTAAATCGCTTGCCGCTAAACGTTTGTAGAATTCAAGTTGTTTACTAATCGTGTTCCGTATCCCCGCCACGACTTGTAATTAATCGAGAAGCAGAATATTATCGAATGGTTCGTTTATTATATAAGAGGATGTATCACGCGCCTCGGGATTCAGTTTGCGAATGGCGTTCGAAACGAATTAAGAAGCGAAAGTAAAAGTGAAATAATAGAGACATCGGCTGTGTTATTGGGCAACGGACTGCATAGTGATTGTAAGTATTAATTTTGTAGTGGAAAGCTGAATAAAGTTTTTTTAACGAGTCACCAGGTATTTTTGTCTATTACATTCCCCTGTACGTAACAATACTATTGGTTCTCTCGCTACATGATCACATATTTTGCTTTGTTTAGAATCTACATGCACATGAAATTTGTGATTATTTGTTGCAAAGGTAAATAAGACATACAGGTATATACAAATGCCTCATGGGTGTATGACATTGACATAGCAATGAAAATTTTTCAAGGATCATTATCTAATATAATCATAAAAAATATACTATTATTCTTAACCAATATTTCTTTTTATATATATCCCCAAATATTTTGATAAAATATTAATCTGAAATATATAGACGTTGCCTGTAGGCGACTTAGGAGTATACTGGAGAACAGTAAAATGTACTTAATAATCGATATTAAACTCATTAAGACAAACATTAAAGCTATTATATTTAAATACTTGGTTCTTAAAACACATTGAAACATATTCTTAAAACTAATAAAATAAAAAATAAAAAAATACGTAAATATCACAGAATATATCACATATAATATAAAATATCACAGTATGTAGTGAAATGCTTTAAATGTACTTTGATTATTTTAAAGTGAGTATTATAACGATAAAATTCATACTTAACTTACAAAAATTACGACAGATTAGTATACTGACGGAAAAGGGGTTTCCCTAGAAAACAATTAAATACTTAAAGAGCATATGTAGACAACAACATAAATCAATCAATTGCAAGACTAGAATAAGATAATACGGCGGGGCAAATTATGGCAAAATCTTGTAAGATTTTGAAACATTGTCTACTATGTACTCTAACATCAAAATAAAATTCATGCATAAGGCACAGTCAAAAATATATGAACTTAAAGTTCCAGGTCAATTACCAAAAAAAAAAAAATTTACTTTCACGTACTTTGGTAGTCTAATAAAAACAGAAACAAGAAAAGTATAACGAAGTACTGAATGCGTCTGGAAGAATTTGAGATCTTTACAAAGTCATTTTAAGAAAGTTTGCATCTACAATATATAGACGATGCTGTTCGTAATGTTTTATTCAAAAACAAGGAAAAAAGGCAAAAGTTTCTATAGCAATGAAGAAGAGTTGGGAGTAAAAAAACCTTTTACTTTCCAGTAAAATAATATTCTTTAATTATTAGAAAAATTAATGAAAGTTGCCATGTCAAATTGGAATAATGTGCTTAAAGTTGGTAGAATGTATCAAGAATGATAAATCACGATTAAAATATAAACTGGTAAAACATTGGCATTGGATGCATCATTAAACACTAAGGATAACTCCACTACTATACACTGCGTATATACATAGTTTTAGATATAAAACTATGTATATACGCAATGTATAACGCAATATGTTAGCCTTATATTGCCTTATTCAATAAAATTTGAAATTAAAATTCGTTGATTTTATTATCAATACACATATTTTCAAACAATGAGCTAGTCTGCAATAATTTAATCCGCAAACGCAAAGTACCGGACGTAAACGCAATTGCACTCTATAGTTCTTAGCACTATTATTACGCTGTTTCGCGACATATCTACTTTGCAGTAATCAGCTAGAGGTTAGGAAAATAAGATCCAAAGATTAAAAACGGGTTTAAGGAAAATTGTTTACGCAAAAAAATAGAACATTTAAAGCATTTCATACTTATAATAAACCTAAACTAAAGTTACCTGCACATCATTCCCCGCCAATGTATTTAGTCTCGTATCGGTCATACCATGCGGCAAATTGGTAACAACGGCCGTAATACCACACTCTTCCAGCAGTTTATCCTCATCTATATCCGACCCGCTCTCATATTCAATAGTGGGTTCGTTTTTTATAACAATTCTAGTCTTTTCGGTGCCGATAGCGGTACGGACCGCGCGGCTGAATATACCCGGATTGGGTTTTGTTGGGTCGTTTTTGTCTATGCGCAAGAATACAGATTTTTCCTTCGTTTGGATTTTGCGCTGCAGTATCACGCGACGATTTGGAAATTTAGGTTTGTCCTCACCTTTTTCTTTTTCCGACTGTTCAAAAGGGACAAATATTCCTTATAAATATAAAATATAGCGAGTTTTATGATTGTTTTTATTTATTATCCAATATGGATCGATTGCTATAATAAATGACACACATTGTTTTCACACACATGAAAGAAAAAAAATCAAAGAATTTCTTATATATAACTACTATTAAAGATTCATATAAATAGTTGAATTATTTTTTTTAGGTTCCAATCAAAACCCGATTTACGAAATGTATATGTAAAAATTGGTATACAATATAAAAAAATAATATTAAAATTTTTATTTTTACTTCAAAATCAATGAGCAGGAATAGTTATAATACAAATGGTGCCACAAAAGTTATTGAACACGCCATTTATAGAGGCCAATTAAATATTCGATTTTAAAGATTTCCTTGAAAAAAAAAAAAATATATATATATAAAAAAATGAGGATGCCAAACTATTTTCTATTTGCTGTTTTATATAGCGAAATAGACGTACCTCTTTATTATCAAAAATAATTTTTTGTCGTGATTTAACTGCACTAGATTTAGTATCGTCGATTTTTGGTTTCACCTAAAAATAAAATTGATTTTTTTAAACATGTCAGGATTAAAGATCAATTACGATACATATGTTTTTTATTATCGATCTACCAGTGCAGATTTGAATAAATTAAATTACAAATATATAAAAAATCAAATATATAAATTTATGACTCTATAAGTTTCTTACGGGTTTGCGTTCTACGCTTCCAATAAGTGAAAATAATAAGTAATAAGTAAAAACAATAAGTAAATAAGTCCAATCAATAAGATCAACGTCGAATCTTGAAATTTCTACACGTTTGAAGATCTTAACGACCTTTTAGCAATATCCAAGGATGAATTGCGCAAACTATTTAAATTTATCAAATTTTATGTTTCTGTTTTTATTTTATGTTTATATTTGACATAATAGATAATCGGTTTTTTTTACAGTCATTAGAGCTTATGTGCAGTAGTTATGAAGTAATATACGATTGTTACCGGCTTTAAATAAGTAATATACGATACGATTAAAATGAATCCACTGATCATTTGTACATATTTAAATTATACCGATAACTTATACGATAACTTTGGCATAATTAAATCTTCTTAAATATCGTTTAAAAAAAGGTATTTTGTAAGAAAATAAATATAATTTAATTGAGATCTGGCTTTGTCAGTAATGGTGGAATAGTTAAAAAAAACGGGGAAAAAATAAGTTGTTTTCTCTCTCGCACCAGTACTGTTAGTTAGGTCATGGTTATTTTTCGTTGCGTGTGTCGTAATAAGGTAAGGTCCTTGATCTTAATAAATTGTGTTTATTTTTTAAAAAACGTAAAATAATTGCTGTGGCTAAAATACTTCACTGAATTAACTGATTTTATTGTGTGTGCTGAGATGTGTAGGGAACTAAAAGTGAAATTAATGTTATATGGACGGCACTCTGTATATAAATAAAATATTTAAAAAAATATCAGACTTACCTTGTCAATCTTGGTGGTAACTTTTTCAATGCTAACATTTTTGTTGTTTGCGCTTAGCACGCTTCGGTCTATCGGCGAATTATCTAAAATACAAATAAAATAATCGTACAGAAATATATGAGTTATTCTACCTCATTCAGAAATTAGGGTGGTCTATTCTGACCACCCTAATTTCTTACCGAGGTGTCGTAAAAGGCGACTAAGGTAAGTTGACGTCAGGCAGGCGGCCAGTCGTAAAATACGTAACCAAATCATGTGACACCATGTTTAACATGTTGTGCCGACCCCACTTATAAGGGCAGGATGATGAAGATATTAGTGGCAAAACTTAAATGCCGTAACAGTATTTTACACTTAAAAGAAAAAAAGATGTAATTAAGCGCTTGGTTTGCTTGCTTCGATGGTGTCAAAAGCCTTATTCAAGTATTTGAACACTTATTTATATTTACAATGGACTAATCACAGTCAGATATGGTACTTTAATTAGAGGAGGAACTCTTATAATTACTGACCTTTCTTTTTCTTTTCCTCCCCATCATTGAACACAATCTTTTGTTTGGGTCTTTTAGTTTCAGCATGTTTTGGCGGTAGTTTGGATCGTAAATCCACTTGTGTTTTCGGAGTCTCCACCCTGAAAACAATTGTATATATATTTTTTTTAATTTTAACTATCGTGAGTAGTATTCATAGTTAATGTATAGAACCGGCTATACTCACGTCCTATTCTATCGGGTTAGCCCGACTAGTTTCGGGTTCTTTACACGACGTTTTCGTGTAACGGCCGGAAGTTCCAGCCGCAATAACGAGCTCATGAATAAGTGCCCCGGATAGGTTCAAAACTTGTCGGGCTAACCCGATAGAATAAGACGTGAGTATAGCCGGTTCTATACATTAACTATAATTGTATATATAATTGTAACATTAACAAAGTTTTATTAATTCTAGTTGCACACAAGTGTAAAAAATATATTTTTTAATTTATCTCACTCCTTTCGGTGAAGGAAAACATCGTGAGGAAATCTCCATAAATCGAGAACTCTGGGAATAAACCATACTTGTAGTACCAAAAAACATGTTTTTTTTAATGTTCGTCCTTAGCGGGAATGGAACTCACGATCCAAGGAGCTGAAGGCAGGGCCACTACCTGGCTAACGGGCCACTCAACTTTTGTCCTTACTTTAGATTAGTGTTTCCCAACATGGGGCCCACGACCCACAGGGAGGCAATTTTAAGTTATTTTAAGTTAAGGGGGGGCAACTCGACACAAATTTAAGCCTTTCACTATGGACCATTTAAGTGCAATGCTTTCGGTGCCAAATTTAACAAAAAAAAAAAACAATTTTTCTTCCTAAAACCTGTTATTTATATTCTTTAAGTGGACAATTCAATTTTTAATATTAAAATTTATGTATGTTACTTATTGGCAAAATAATTTTTAACGTGGGGCATGGACCAAATAAGGTCGGGCACCGCTTTAGTTATATTCGCAGTATACTTACTTTTTGGCTTTCTCCTTAAACCTGCCGCTGTCGTCATCGTCAGACAGTATATCGTCGATGTCGTCCAGGATCAAATGCAACTCGTCATCACTGTCAGTACGTTTGTCATCGCGTTTTGGCAATGGAGGTGTCAGGGCCCTTTCTGGTGACGGTGGGGCGACGACCTCACGAGGGGGGGTTAGATTATCTGGAATATATATTAAGGAATATTATGACCAAATATTTCTACACTTGCAATCGCCAGCGACTCCACCCGCGTCGAAACATTAAAAACGTAATATAGTCTTTGATAACCATAAAAATGGTTAAAGTGGGTCAAAAGCTAGTTATATGCTGTCGCGGACTTTTATTTAGAACTTTTAGAGGGGAACAATTTTGTGACACATGATTTTTGAATAACTATTACCGTTTACTCAGCGCACGCAAGGAAAGCTTTAAATTTTGCCGTTTTCGTACTATTTTTTTATTGCTGCTCTTCTGCTATTCATCTTAGCGTGATGTTATGTAGCCTATAATCTTCCTCAATAAATGGACTATCTTACTCTTAAAGAATTTTTCAAATCGTTCCAGAAGTTCCTTAGATTAGCGCGTTTAAACAATCAATCAATCAAACAAACTCTTCAGCTTTATATATTAGTATAGATTAGTATAGGGTGTCATAAACAGTAACGCAAAATAGTGTAAAAAATTCGACGATGTAAATAAATATATAACCTGGGTACTAATTTTTGGAACTCAATTTTTGATCCAATTAGATGGATGGACATATTTAATTCAAACTTTTCACACGTCTCAAGAAAGTTCGCATGTATTTCAGTTGTTTAAATGTGTTTATGCAATACAATGCTATTTATCTAGTGCATGCACTTGTAAATATTTCATTGTTACATCTAGACTTTAGGGTAGGTTGAAATAAAAGTAGCGCTAAGGTACCGTTACCCTTGCGATCGAGAGACCTTGGGTTCGAATCTCGGCCATTATACTACCGAAGTGCGCCCACTTCTAACACAAGCATTTAGCTTAGTTGGAGGGTTCTACAAGTTTACTAGCAATTTATAACCAAATTGCTAGTAACCTAATTAAACAAAGAAGAAATAAAACAAATTTCAAAAATTTAGACTACAACACACATCTAGAGCTTGGGTATTAAGAAATTAAAATTAATATAGGCAAAGAATACTTACCACCACAAGTCGAATTAGCCTCAGCACTCTCAACTTTAATCGGCGATCGTTCTCTTTTTTGCTCTACTTTCTCTTTCTCCGGCGTTTTCCTAGTAGTATCTGGTTTCTCCTGCTGCAGTTCCACTGTTGTTGGTTTTTCTTCTTTAATTTCTTGCGCTGGCTCCTCCGGTTTTGGTGCTTCCTTTTCTTTTTCCCTGTTAATGGTTTATAGTGGGGTAATGTTAAAATGTTGTAAATGATAAATTGTAATAAAAAATGACTTCATAGACGAAGATATTATCAATTCATACAGATATAAAATTTTACATACTCCTGTTTCCAAAACGAATTAGAGATTCAACTTAGTTATTATTCGCGCTTCTCGTAATTTAAATGCAATATATAAAGAACCTAAAATTGATCTTTTTTACGGTAGTTTAAACTATTTGCCAGTCTGCATTAGGGCAAAGTAGTCGATCTCTAAGCTGTGGTAGCCCAGCGGTAACACTGTGCGACTCTTTCGAGGAGTCTCACGGAGATCGAACCCGGGCAGACACCAATGACTTTTTCTGTTAAAACTTATGTGTCTAATTGATAATTACAATTTATCAAACGCTTTTCGGAGAAGGAAAACATCGTGACGAAACCTGCATATCTCTACAGAATTCTGGATGTATGTGTAACCTACCAACCCGCATTGGAGCAGCATGGTAGGTCTTAGCTCCAATCCTTCCCTCCAAAAACGAAGAGAAGAGGCCTAATCCCAGCAGTGGGAGAGTAACAGGCTGCTACTTACTTACTTTCTTTAGTCGATCTCAGCTAAAGAAAGCGTAAGGCTTAGGACCTTTGTCCAACAGTGGGATAGTAAAAGTAACTTTAGACAATAGGGAATAATTGGTTACCTGTCTTGCAGATGCTTCTGAAGTGCAACAGCATTTTTCCTACGCCGCACCTCCTTAGCGCGAAGCACACGTTCACGTAACGTCTCTTGTTCGCGTACTCTACGCCTATAATCACTGTCCTAATAACAATGTAAATTATTTGTAATTTATTAAACAACAAAAGCTCAAAAGAAATATTAATAACTAGCAATCGCCAGCGGCTCCGACCGCTTGAAAAGATTAAAACCGTAATATAGTCTTTTGATAACCATAAAAATGGTTAAAGTAGGTCAACCTTAAAAGCTGGACATATGCTGTCGCGGTCTTTTATTTAGAACTTTTAGAGGGGAACAATTTTGTAATACATGATTTTTGAATAACTATTACCGATTAAGGAAAGGCACGCAAGGAAAGCTTTAAATTTTGCCGCTTTCGTACTATTTTTTATTGCTGCTCCTCTCATATTCATCATAGCGTGATGTTATATAGTCTGTAGCTTTCCTCGGTAAATGGACTATCTTACAGTCAAAGAATTTTTCAATTCGGTCCAGTAGTTCCTGAGATTAGCGAGTTCAAACAAACTAACAAACTATTCAGCTTTATATATTAGTACAGATAGACGTATCATTTTTATTCATCCTACTAATATTATAAAGGCGAAAGTTTGTTAGTATGGATGTATGTTTATTACTCTTTCACGGCGAATCCGCTGAACCAATATCAATGTTATTTGGCACAATTATTCCTTATACACCGGAATAACATATAGGCTATAGAAATCATGTTAATTCTACACGAATAGGATGACATTGAAAAGCGCCAACTACCTATAACACGACAACATTCCACGCGAACATATTCGCGGGTAAAACCTAGTTATATTATAAAAGTGTAACAGTATTTTTATGAAAAAGGATCCTAGTGTTTGCAGTGTGTATGTACGATTGTTCGTATGTCTGTTCGTACATGCTTCTATCTCTTTCTTTCTGTGTGTGCGTTCGCGTCATTTCATTGTGTTATTTTTGACCTTACGTTACCATATTTATTATACCTTAGTCATAAGACTGAAGAAACGCTTCGTAGCTGAGTCTATGAACTTTTTCTCAACATAAGTTCTTATATGTATATAAAAATGTTTTTAATAATCTCTGTTGATTTTGTTGAATTGTATATTGTTGAATTGACCGCCATGTGGTATCCGGCTGAATAGAATAGTACCACCCTCATTTCTTACCGAGGAGTCGTAAAAGGCGACTAAGGTAAGTCGACCCGCCGTGTGGTATCCGGCTGAGTAGAATAGACCAACCTCATTTCTTACCGAGGTGTCGTAAAAGGCGACTAAGGTAAGCTGACCCACCGTGTGGTATCCGGTTTAGTAGAATAGACCACCCTCTTACCGAGGTGTCGTGAAATACGACAGAGGTAAGTTGACGTTAGGCAGGCAGCCGGTCGTAAAAAGGCAGCCAAATCATATGACAGCATGTTTATAACATGTTGTGCCGACCCCACTTAGAGTGGGATAAGGGCAGGAAGATTTTGTATATTGTTGAATTAAGTTCATTTTATTTATTTATTAATTTTATTTATCTTTTTTATTACCTCATCACTTGGTGCGCGCAGACGTCGTTCTGTACGCTCAGGACTACGGCGCGGTGGTGTGGGCGAACGCATTCTGTGAACCAATTATTTTCTTTTACCGAATGAATTTATTTATTTCTTTTTACAAAATGAAAACAGAAACAAAAAAAAGAAAAAATTAATATGGTAGTAGGGGTATTTACATTTCTCGAGACTGCCCGTTCCCCGAATAAGCCACGCTGACTTGACAGTTTATGGCAAAAATAGTGTAAATATAGTGTAGCCCAAAAACAGGGATAATACGATATTTTTTTTTTAATCAAACTTGGCTAGATCGATATTTCTCTCCCCTTAGATGCTGAATTTCAGGAAAATCGTTGGAGCCGTTTCAGAGATTTAGAACAGGGCTTCTTAAACTTTTTTATATAGCGACCCCCTTCAAGCTTAGGAAATTTTAAACGACCCCCTCCTCCATATAAATATTTTTCAAAAAATAGTTATAATAAAACTACAATAGTATTTTGTATAATTTTTTTTGTATTTATATTTGTACGTAGTGTGTATACTAATTTTAAAATTTTATTTATAATTGTTGTAAACTAACTAATCATAAATTTATTAAAATCTATTTAATTAAATTTAATGAAAAGGGGTAATAAAGGAACTTAGGAGGAGAAATATCAATAAATCTTTGTTAGAAAAGTTCTTTAAAGGACAGCTGCAGCCATGTAGTTGTATCAACAATGATTGAAAAGTATCAGATCTTTGCGACTTTTTGACCCTTTCAGTAGTCTTTCGACCCACAGTTTAAGAAGCCCTGATTTAGAATATATATATACATACACCCTTCCAGGTGGGCATGATTTGTATAGTCCTAGCGTGTAATAATTTATGATAGATATATGTCTTGTACATTTTGCTGTAAATAAAAATATAAAAGATTAATTCATTTAAATAATAAAGATAATAAACAATTTAAATAACTATATATGACATGCTACGATGTTATTAGACAGTTTGTATTTCTATATACTAACCGCCTCCTGAGTCCAGCTCTATTGGCGTTAATGAACTCTTCTTGTCTTCTCAAAAGGTCTTCGTCCTCACTGCGTCGCCTGGGCGGTGGAGGTCCATGGGCTAGGTCGTTTTCTATTTCGATTGTGGTGTTCTCTATGTACCTAACAAATAATAATAATATTGACATAACGTCATCACGCCGTGTGGTATCCGGCTGAATAGAATAGACCAACCTCATTTCTTACCGAGGTGTCGTAAAAGGCGACTAAGGTAAGTTGACCCACCGTGTGGTATCCGGTTGAGTAAAATAGACCACCCTCTTTCTTACCGAGGAGTCGTAAAATACGACTAAGGTAAGTTGACGTCAGGCAGGCGGCCGGTCGTAAAAACGCAGCCAAATCATATGACAGCATATTTATAACATGTCGTGCAGACCCCACTTAGGTGGGATAAGGGCAAGAGGATGATGATTGATATAACGTCATCATTTTCCTGCCATTATCCCACTATAAGTGGTGTCGGCACATGTTATAAACATGTCGTCCGATGATTTAGCTACGTATTTTACGACCGGCCGCCTGCCTGACATCAACTCACCGTAGTCGTATTTTACGACACCTCGGCAAGAAATGAGTGTGGTCGATTCTACTCAACTGGATACCACACGGTGAGTTAACTTATCTTAGTCGCCTTTTACGACTTCTCGGTAAGGAATGAGGATGGTCTATTCTACTCAACCGGATACCACACGGTGAGTTAACTTACCTTAGTCGCCTCTTACGACGTCTCGGTAAGGAATGAGGATGGTCTATTCTACTCAACCGGATACCACACGGTGAGTTAACTTACCTTAGTCGTCTCTTACGACGTCTCGGTAAGGAATGAGAATGGTCTATTCTACTCAACCGGTTACCACACGGTGAGTTAACTTACCTTAGTCGCCTCTTACGACGTCTCGGTAAGGAATGAGGATGGTCTATTCTACTCAACCGGTTACCACACGGTTGGTCAACTTACCCTAACGTAAGTTGACCAAGGCGACTAATCGCCTTTTAAGACAACTCGGTAAGAAATGAGGGTGGTACTATTACGGTACAGCCGGATACCACACGGCGTAATATTGATATAACGTCTCATGAGTAAAATAAAAACCTGATAAGATCTTACTTCAAAACGTAGGCCTCGTCTATCGCTTAAGAGAAAACTATCACACTATTTTCCTATTGCGTTGGAATCTATACTAATACATAAAGCTGATGAGTTTGTTTGTTTGTTTATATAAACGCGCTAATCTCAGGAACTACTGGACCGATTTGAAAATTTCTTTGAGTGTAAGATAGTCCATTTATCCAGGAACGCTGTAGACTATATGTATATACATATATGAATAGGAGAGGAGCAGCAATTTTTTATTTTAATTTTAGACTGGTTGGCTGGAAGAGATTCCTATTCCGGAATAAGTCCGCCGTTGCACATTATATTGTTTTTTATATTCATTGGTGCTATAAAGTGATTACAAACAAACAAACTCATGCAAAAATCATAGGTTTCTGTCTGGAGTTTGAATTCGCGATCCCCTGGTAAGATTAAGTGGTATCACCATTAGGCTACCATGACTCCAGTATAGTCTCTAGACAACAATATAAAACTGACTCTTTATTCAAATAACTAACATCATTATTAAATAACTGGATATACATTCTACTGTAGATCTATACTAATATTATAAAGAGGAAAAGTTTGTATGTACGTTTGTAATGTTTTCACTCAAAAACTACTGGACCGAATCAAAAATTCTTTCACCATTGGAAAGCTGCATTTTTACTGAGCAACATAGGCTATATAACATTTTCAAAAAAATCCGTTATAAAAGTGTAATAAGGTGTAAAAAAAAAAATTACACGTGTTTAACCGCGGGATATTACAAGTTTTATTTATAAAACAAAATGGATGTTTGTTTGAAAAAAATCCTACCTCTGCGGGGATCGTCTTGCAAACTTCCGGCCGGCAGCTCTCGCTAAAGCATTTCTCTGTTCTGCGATAAATCTTTCAGCCGCATCATCTATGTCTTTGATGGGACCTAATAAAACAAAAAGTACTATTATTAAATAACTTACTTAAATATCTATAGTTATAATAAAATAAAGTCCCAAAAAGCTGTCTGTCTGTATGTGATCAGGTGATCAGTTTTCTCAAAATGTACTGACCGTATTTTTGTACGCTTTTAATTTAAAGGTGTAAGGTACAAAAGGGTTAAAGGCGTGTGAAAAAGTGTAAGTGTTTACTTTAAAGTTAAGTGCAATTCTTCTGGAAGGTTTACGTTAATAATACCTTACAGTTTTATGTAAATTTAAATAGGAAAAACTTTTTGACACATTGATTTCCACAGACAGAGGATCTACACGCAAATATTAAAAAAAAACTAGGACATTAACATAATAACTACAACGATATAAATTAAACAATAATATAATTTTAGAATGATGGGTGATAAAAATGAAAGCACAAACAAATTCTAAATACAAATATTTTAGCGGTGACTTAAATATTAAAATTATTATTTTACTAGTCTGAGAACAATTCTATACATAAAACAATGATAAATATATTGAACTCTATCCACTATAACTGAAAAGTAGCAAGACTTGTTTGTTTCATTTATCCATACCATCATCAACATGTTGTCACATGATTTGGATACGTATTTTATGACCGGCCGCCTGCCTAAAGTTAACTTACCTTAGTCGTATTTTACGATACTACGGTAAGCAATGAGGGTGGTCTATTCTACTCAGCCGGATAGCACACGGCCACACCACACCATCACAAAATTTATAAAAGTAATGATTATGTTCCTTTTTTTTATATTTTAACTTTTTCATTCCGTTCAAACTATTTTTCATCTTGAGTATTCTATTATCGTATAATTTTACCGTAATCGTTATAGGCTCAAAACATTTGATAACATTCATGCAACCATAAGAAAAAAACTAATATAATATGAATAGTGTAGTATACAAACTATGAAAAATCTACAAAGCTTATACAAAATCAAATAAATTTTTGGCATTTATAACATAATTTACGTAAATAAACCCAACGGGCTATAGCAAAACATTAAAAGCATATACAATAGATTTGTCACCAGCAATGTGTATAATTTATATATAATATTATTGTTTAATAATTATTTAGCATTGTTATGTATAACGATAATTGACTGAGCATATTCATTCTTTATAAATATCACATAGTTCCAATGAAAAATCGCCCCATACGAAGAATAAGCATAGAACATGTAACTACATGTTTTATGTTTATACATGGAACATGTAACTTTATTCTTCGAATGGGGCGAAATGTATATTTTGCCTATACAGTCACTAATATTGGAAAATACAGCATAAACATTATAAAAGTTCGATAAATGATGGACCAAGTCAAAGATAAGGTAATCCTTATTTAATTATTATTAAGGATTCTATTATACAATAATGAGAATAGAACAGACTTATAGATATTTATTTTACTAATAAATAATTGTTATCAATAGTGAAGAAATAGGAATAAATTTGGGACTAAGATGAAGTGTTACTCATAGCAATAACCAGCAAACTATGAAACTGAAATATTTTTCATGTAATTTATATGCATAATATGCATTCAAAATACATAATCAGTAAGATTAACAAATTACATATTGCCCCATATAAAGAATAAAGTTATATGTTCTATGTATATACACAGAACATGTATATTACATAGAACATTTAATGTTATTCTTCAGATTGGGCAACATATTTAAATCATAAAATTATTTTATTCACAAAACACAGCAAACTTTCCATATTATTTCTGAATTAATTATATTATATGACTAGTTTTTACCAGCAACTTCGTTTGCGTGGACTGTACTTTTGGAATAAACAATAACTTCTGTCATTCTCTAACCCTGGAATTACCTCCATCGGTTGATAATAGATGGCGTTTTGTAATTTTATCGTATTTCCATAGAATTACCAGGATTTGTATAGGCTATATGTTAGCCCGGCGTATGAGGAATAATTGTGCCAAATTTCAGCGGATACGCCGTGAACGTGAATACATGCATACTATCAAAAATTCGCATTTATAATATTAGTAGAATTTGTCTAACTAATAATACAATAATTGATTAAACACATTGCAGGCAACATAACTTAAACTTAATTACCGAATTTGCTCTCCAGCGTGGGACTGAGGGGCGGAGACTTTTGTATTCTTGTTGGAATGTACACTGGGAGCCCTACAATATTAAACACTTATTTATTTAACTAAGTTCTAACCGCAGATGATGAAGACATTTTTTTAAATATAAAAGCACTTAATTCTTCTACATTTTACTACACTACATTTGGTCAAATAAAACTGGGCTGATTGCTATAAAAAAAAATTTATTCTTATTCTATTTATTTTTGTTTTAAATACTACTATCATTTAGGATTGAACCATTAATTAATTATCTTAAAATTCATTCCATAGTACAGTATGTTAAATTGTTCAATTGTAAACACATACTAAAATAAAATATCTTTTAATAACATATAAATGATGAAATTGCGTCTAACATTCAAATATTTCTTAGTCAAATTATTGTCAAGTTATATATAATTATATGTATAATTATCTCAATTTACCTTCAGCTGGAGGTTGGAAATTGCCCTTGAAGTGTGGATTGATTAAAACCTTTTTCCCGGCGAGCCCGCCCGGCGGCAGATTAGGCAAATTTGGAGGTAGAACTGGCAACATTCGTACTTCTTGCTCCCTTTCTGTACCCTTCATAGCTGGCAACATCGGCATCGGTTGGCGAATCGTTACTTGGGGAAGGTTATTGTTAGGAATTATCTCTCGCATTGGAGGTCCAAATTGTCTAGGGTTATAAGGCCTATAGAACGTAGGTCTTTCGAAGTGAGGTCGCACATTTTGAGCAAAGTTTGGCCGAATATTGTTCCCGAATCTATCTTCGTTTCGGGGTTGGAATCTGGGGTAATTATTTTCTATTGGCATTTCTACATGTAAAATTGGTCTGTCTGAATGTAAAACTGGTCTTTCTGGGTGCAATACTGGCCTCTCAGGATGTAAAACTGGTCTGTCTGGGTGCAATACTGGCCTCTCAGGAAGTAGCAGTGGCCTTTCTGGAAAAAATGTTGGCCTTTCTAGGAGAACACCAGGTGTCTCTAGTTGCTTCTCTGTTAGTATGACAGGTTTCTCTGGGGACATAATTATTCTTTCTGGGGCTATCACTGGCCGATCTGAAGGTAATATTGGTCTTTCGGGAGGTAAAATAACTCGCTCCGGCTGCAATATTGGTTGCTCTATAGGCAAGACTTGTCGTTCTGGTGGTAAATTGGGCCTATCTGGGGATAATTCCCGTGGGATTTGTGGTGGTATTTCGGGACGTATTTCTGGAGGTAACTCCTGTCTTACTTGTGGAGGGTTGGGAATTTGGGGACGTATTTGCGGTGGTGGAAACGATGGGCGCTGAATGAAATTGGCCTGAAAGAGATTACAAAAACTATTTCTTTTACTATGTTATAAAACAAATGCCTTGCTAAAAATAAAACTTTATGCAACAAAATCGAAAAATTATATGCAAAAAATTATCATTACTGTATACATAGTTATGATTAAATGTTTTATTTGCAAATAAGTTTGAAATTTGACTGTCAACAGATAGTACCTTTCTTACTGTTACACAATTTTAGTAAGAGGGTTGATTCTAGTAGCAGCATAAATACATAAGGTCAGATCTATGGCTTTAAGGCTTTGTTCATTTTACTAGTAAAAACTCGATAAAGGTTAACTTACCCTAAACACATTGTTACGTCGATAAGGATGGTTTTGTCTGTACTGTGGGTTCCTCCATGAGTTTCGACCACGACCGCCGTAAGCGTTTCGCGGGACGAACACTTTGTCTATGGAAATATTATTGAGTAGAAACATTGATATAATTCTTTAAGGTTTCATGTAAATTAAAAAAAAATAAGTAGCGGCCTGTTACTATCCCACTGCTGATAATAGGGCTCTTCTCTCCGTTTTTGATAGGTTAGACATATCTCCAGAATTCTCTAGAGATATGCAGGTTTCCTCACGATGTTTTCCTTCACCGAAAGGCGTGTGATAAATTGCAATTACCAATTAGACACATAAGTTTTTTTTAACGGAAAAACTCATTGGTATCGTCCCGGGTTTGAACCCGTGAACTCCTCGAAAGAGTCGCACGGTGTTACCTCTGGGCTACCACAGCTATTCATGTACATAAGTTGATGACAACTAATGTAAATGTAACTTATGTAAATTAGTTGATGACAATATCTCTGAAAACAAAAATTTGAGAACAAATCGAAAATACATAGCAGTTTGCTACTGCATACTGCCACACATTAATGCAGTATGAAATAGTAAAAACTTACCTAATGAATCAGGTATATTGCGTGGAAGCGGCGAACGATGAGTGAAGACACGTTGCGCTGGACGATCAACACTTTCCACATCTAAAACAATCAATATTATTAGATATGAGTAATAGAAAATTATCGACTTCTAAATTTTGCTTTAATTAAAACGATTTTTCTGAAATTCAGCAGTTGGGGGAGAAAAATCAATCTACCTAGGTTTTATGTAAAAAATTCTTTCTATCCCTGATTTTAATTTTTGCCACAATCTGTCAAGTCAGCGTAACTTTTTCGAGGAACGGACAGTCTCGAGAAATGTAAATACATAGGATCGATCTCAGCTACATATTTTTTTTATTTTTTTGAGTTTCCTTTTTTTATTTTGTAAAAAATTACCGAGCAAGTCTCAGTCAACTAGGTACTTACACTGTTACTGGGCAAAGGTCTTCTCTTTTTTGACAAAATGTTTCAATCTCAGGCCTACAACATAGCTCCAATATAATGTATCTATCTATTTAAATATTTAGGTTTCCTCACAATGTTTTCGTTGACAAAAGTGTGATAAAATGTAAAAATAAATTAAGCGCAGAAGTTTATAATAGAAAACTCATTGGTGCATGCACAGCAGCTGGAAATGACCAGCCAGTAAAGGTCTACCTTCCTCAATCAGCTCCCATAGCTCTTAAAAACTGTTATGTAATATTATTTTCCAGAATAAACCATTGTTCAACTAGAATGCCTAATGATTAATTCATAAACTATAATGGTATTCAAAAACAACATAAATGCTGCATTTGTGCCAGTATCATATATGCTGGCACTGTACGGGCTGCTACTACTACAATTTATGATTTTGATATTAATTTGATACGTTAAGAACGCGGGGCCGCTAACGTCGTATTGATTTCCAATTGCTTTGATATTAAAAATAGGGCGTAAATGCCGATGTTGCAAATGTACGTGTTAGCCCATACAGGCACTCTGAAATGAATACTAATATATAAAGCTGAAGAGTTTGTTTGTTTGAACATGCTAATCTCAGGAAGTACTGGACCGATTTGAAAAATTCTTTCAGTGTAAGATAGTGCATTTATTGAGGAAGGCTATAGGCTATATAATATTATGCTAAGATAAATAGGAGAGGAGCAGCAATAAACAATAGTACGAAAACAGCAAAATTTAAAGCTTTCCTTACATGCGCTGAATAAACGGTAATAGTTATTCAAAAATCATGTATTGCAAAATTGTTCCCCTCTAAAAGTTCTAAATAAAAGTCCGCGACAGCATATGTCTAGCTTTCAAGGTTAACCCACTAACCATTTTTATGGTTATCAAAAGACTATTACGGTTTCAATCTTTTTACACGGATGGATCCGCTGGCGATTGCTAGTTGTAAATAAAATGTAAGATTATTCAGGGCTATTGTTGGGTAAAACCACAAATAAATTTATTGAGGATAATCATATGTATTACAGAATAATTGTATTCTGCTGAGTTAGCCTAATCATCATCTTCTTGCTCTTATCCCACTCTAAGTGGGGTTGGTACAACATGTTATAAACATGCTGTCACGTGATTTGGCTGCGTTTTTACGACCTTGGTAAGAAAGAGGGTGATCTATTTTACTAAACCAGATACCACACGGTGGGTCAACTTACCTTAGTCGACTTTTACGACACCTTGGTAAGACTTGAGGTTGGTCTATTCTACTCAGCCAGATAACACACGGCAGGTCGACTTACCTTAATCGCCTTTTACGACACCTTGGTAAGAAACGAGGGTGCTCTATTCCACCTAGTCTACTAGCTCAGTCAGCCTAATGTCATTTTTATAGAGGCCTCATTAGAGGTTCTTGCAAAGTCAAGTTTACAGAATTACTTTGATAATTTTAATTTGAGCCCAATAAAACTTAAAAAATACTTACTGGCAACAACTGTCATTTCTGATGGCACAATCTGTGGAGACTCAACAGGCACTGCTGGCTAAAAGATAAATATCTCATTAGGCAAAATATCATATCGAAGTTCTAGATACATGACCTATTTATTCAACAGCATATATCAGATTATTATATTTAAAAATAATAGCAACTTAAACACTTAAATATTAATTAGTAGAAAATTATTGTTCATAAAATAATCACTATATGGCTGATAATAAGGATGATATGTATTATGATTTCTGTTTGTACTAATCATCATCTTCCTGCCCTTATCCCATTTTAAGTGGGGTTGGCACAGCATGTTATAACATGTTGTCACATGATTTGGCTACGTATTTTACGACCGGCCGCCAGCCTGACATCAACTTACCTTTGTCGTATTTTACGACACCTCGGTAAGAAAGAGGGTCTATTCTACTTAACCGGATACCACACGGTGAGTCAGCTTACCTTAGTCGCCTTTTACGACATCTCGGTAAGAAATGAGGGTGGTCTATTCTACTCAGCAGTATACCACATGGCGGGTCGACTTACCTTAGTCGTCTTTTACGACACCTGGGTAAGAAATGAGGGTGGTACTATTCTATTCAGCCGGATACCACGTGGCATACTATTTCTGTTTGTACTAAATTTAATAAAAATATTTACACTTTATGTACATATATTATGTTTAATAAGAATTATCTTAGAATGTAATTGCATTTGATCTAATGTGTTTTATGTGAATTGATTTTTAGCACATTATGTTAAGTGTAAAATAAATGAATTAGACTTACTATGGGAGGTGGAACAACACTATGGTCTTGTTCATAAATAGGCTCTCTATATGGTGCATATGTCGCATGTTCTGGTTGTGGTGTATTAGGCACTTCCACTGTTATATTAGGCACAACACATTCTGTGTCCAATGCTGGCAAATAGTTAACGGACTGCTGCGAAACGTTAGAATTAAAAGTATTCATATATTATTTTACTGAATATTACGTATACTACAAATTGTATCATTATGTTAGATACGAGTTTAGTACTGTTCTCAATAAATTCAATTGTCTATCTAACAGGAGGACTATTACAAACTTGTTGAAATATATCAGACTTTTAAGAGTTCTTATTGTTTATGATACCTGTTTTTTATAAATAAATAAGAGGGTTTAGTGAGACTATGAAAAATAAAATATATCACAAAGTAGAATCTATAAGAATGAAGTGACAATTATGACCCTAACACTAAGCATAAAAGCTAAACATATATATATGGTAAAAATATAATAATATATTTACCAAAAAAACCATAATATCTTTAGTGACAAATTTTGAACCTACCTGTCTATATTCTAGGTTCTGTCGAGGATATTCCGAAGATATATTCACTGTGTCATTATATTCCGATCCAATCGATGAAGGTACATTTTGAGACGGACCGTCGTAATCATCAGCCAGGAGCTGTTCCTCCTCCTCATTGCCAAGGTTATAATCTGCTAGACTATGATCGCCTAAATCATCGCCGAGTAAATCCTCGCTGTTGAATTAAAGATAAAATTAACATTTGACATGCGTACACTGACATGGTGCTTAGTAAAATTGAACACTTATGCAGCACGCAAAGGCAATATCAATTACTTATATGTATAACTAAAGATATAAAAAAATTGATAAATATGCATAACAAGGATTCATTAATATATTTCCTAAAATATACAAATATATTACAAAAACACTAACTTGTCGGACATATTGACACAAATACTTTTGCTTTGGTTTGGTTTGCGCAGTGATGTCAAATAACGCTATTATTATTTGACTGTTGCAACACTTTCTTATTATTGATAGTATCCTATCATAGATTATTAACTATAAAATAGATGGTTGAGATTCATACATTGGCGCGAGCCTATTTTCGGTGGTATGGGGGGTGCAGAGTAGCACTATAGCTACTTACATTCTCATTCATAAAAAACTATCTGCCTCTCACCCGTTTCATTCATAAAAACGGATTTAGTCTCAGCTCTGACTCTTTCTCACTTATGGAGTAGTAATATATATAACGTATGACGTAAAATCGTAGTAAAATTAGTGATGTACTTGGTGCGCTAAAACCGTAACTTGTGATGTCAAAGTTTTATCGATTCGCATTTTACTCTTACCGATTATTTGGATAACCGGTTTTCCTGTAACATATTAATAGTGATTTTTAGATTTTAATAAAACAAAATATTTAAGGAAATTCTTTAATAGACTTTTACTGTAATAAAAAAATTTATATTCAACAGCCGTTTTACATTTCTATGTGCATGCTTCTTAAAAAAAAAAGTTTTTTCCTAAACACGCTAAAAGTGCAACTTCAAAAATGATTACTATTTTTAAATAGGAAACAGAATCGGCGATCATGTATCTTGAAAATATAGGAATTGTAATTTAAATTATTATATATTATTATTAAATATAATTAATTATAAGTATTCACTCGAAAACAAATTTACAAGATTAGTATTTGAAACAATAGATGCTTTCGTTTTTACCGTTTTAGTATTTAGGAAAAAACATTATACTTAAAAGGAGTATACTTGATGGTAAATTATAAATTTTAGTCTTTTTTAGATATATTGGTAGTATTTTTATAGAATATTAGTGGTTTTTATCTCTAAGTACATCAAACCAGTTAACACTTCGGATTTATACATATAAAGTAAGAATTAAATTGTGAAATTTTGCCATAATTAATGTGCCAATTGATACCAAGCTTTTCGATGAAAGAAAACATCATGAGGAACTATACTCCATGGGTTAAGTATTTAACTAAATGTAAACATGTCAAAACAGGTAGTTTATAGTAGGCATTATCTGCCTACTATAAAGTACCTTTTTTATTACAACACATTATACTAACATTTAATATAATTTTTAATTCTTTTAAAGAATTTAAAATTATTGATAGTATTCGCACCACTTTATTATGGCGTGATTGCTATCAATAATTTTTACAAACTTTGAAACAATAAATAAGAATTATAAAATTTTTAAAGAAAACGATGGATAATATTAAATACACTAAATTACTACACATTTAAGTATCACAGAGTGAAGCTCGTAGAATATTGATATTATGTTGCGTTGGTTAATCCAATTACCATTTTAGGTAGTTTACTTGGCTAATTTGTATCTGCTGAATTTTATTAAATTATATATTGCTGTTTTGCTATACTAAAGGTATAAATATTTAATTTTAGAAAATAACAATCAATTTATGAAAATTACATTTATAAATATTAGAGATATTCTTTTGACAACTGCAGTTGAATCCCAATTTTTTCATTTGTTAATAATATTATTGTTATGACATATTTGTCACTAATTATGTTTGCGACAGCCGAAGGACTTAAAAAAAACCAAAAACTTTAAAGTACTTTATTACTATATAACTTAATTTAAAATTACAATTATAAAATATAGTGAGACAATCTGCACAATGCTAGTGCTAGGAATTGAATAATTAAAATTAATAACTAATTCTATAATGTTAAAATGTGCTGAGCCCAATTGGGGGCACACGCGCCGCGATGTCGTCAGCCAGGTCGCGGCGTCAGCGGTTTCCAATTAGGGTGCGCATATAACACCTCCACCCCTAAAGCAGCAACTATTTGAGGATCTTGAGCGCAAATGTTGCTGGTGCTGGTTCTCGGGTATTTGAACTTTCGGGCAAGGCGTAGATGTCCTCTGGGGTAGTGTCTGGGGTAGTGACTTTATTCCCGCTTCGTTGATGATGGCGTCGAGTGGTGATAATCAGCACGGCTGCTATTGCTATCACTAAGATACCGTACATAGGTATAGTGGTGTGATACAGCGAAGGATCTATTGAGTCCAGCTTGATCGGAGCCGTCAGGACCATCCTATCTTCCAGTTGTTGGAGACTTCTAAGGTCTACCGTATTTAGTGTTAGGTGGGGTATCTCCTGGTCTTCTATTAAATTATATTCGTTCAGAGCGTCAATTTTCAGCGGTTGCCCTTTAATTTCATCATTGGTGTTGATAATAGTGATTGCTTTCGTCCGTAGAGAGCATTTAGAAGGGATGGTAGCGAGATAGCTTCCGGAGAGTGATACATACTCCTGACGATCGCACTGCAGTTCTACTTTCGTTAATTCTGGGAATATAAGGGTGTAATGGCGATCATCTAGTTGCTCCATTGCTGCTTTTGTGAAACTTATCTTTGTTGGGCGGCATGACTTATTCAATGACTGGTTAACGATGATACTCTGGATGCAATCGGGCTGTTCCCGGGGTTGGTGATTGACGGTCTCTTCACACAAAACATAATTACCAAACTTCGGGCATTCAGCCTCCATGTACATGAACGATTTCCCATCGGTTGCCATAAAGGGATAAGGGGGTATAAAGGTTTGCTGTAATTTATTTGGAACGATGGATAGGTGGTATAATTGAAAATTATTGCGGGATATGACGGGAAATTTGAAAATAATTACTATACGTTTACCAATGAAATAACTACCCGGTTTAATTATATTATAGTAGTCTCTTAAATCGACATCTAATATTTCATTATTGCTATAAATATCTCTAACTTTAAATATCATTTTTCTTAAATTATCTATGCTTAACATGCTATGGTGTGTGCTCGATGCACGAATAAATGCTAAAATATTTTCTAATTTACTTAGTTCTAAAAATAAGTCCTCAGTATTCTCACTAATGATAGCTAAGAGTTGAGAAAATTTAGCGAAGAATTTAACTTCAGATGACTTATACCTATTTAACATTAACGTTAAAGTCGCATTCATTTTTTGTTGGTTTTCTGTTATATTACTTATAATCTGTGTATACTGAGACATCCATCCTTTATTAAGACTAACATGATTATTAAATTCAGATAGTAATTTTCCTTCATTGCTCTCTAAAATTTTTATAGCTCTATCATACCTCTCAGCGTCGGACTGGTCCAAATTACCAGTTATACCTTTAATAAAAGATCCTAGTCCATCAACTAACCCTCTCTTAACACGGTTGGGTTCCAAGCTCTTTATTTGGGAGAGTATCTTATGGAGTTTAGAATTTAGATAATCTATCTGAAGCTCGAATACTGGTAGTGTATTATTATCTAATTTTATCTTAAAATAGTCTATCTGTTGGCTAATAGAGTGTAGTTGGTTTTCTAAGTCAGAGAGTTCTATATACTGTATAAAGGAGTGATATTGGGTAATGAGTTTAGCCTGTCCAAGTTTAAAGGGTAGAAGTCCAGGTCCATTGTCAAGAGATTCAAGTCGTATGTCGTTTGCTAGTGCCAGATGTACGAGCAATGCCAGTCGAATCCTGAAACAATGTCTAGGTCTTAGGTACACGCTTAAGTCGGGATTTTGCTACGGGTCCTTTCTTTTTTGACGTGTAAATGTGGATGGGGAGATCCGCTAGGACCGTATCTTGAGTGTATCGGGGTGCTAACTTTTGTCGGCTCGCCATAGGGTTTTTAATGAATACTTGTTGGTCGGGTTGATATTCTATTTCGGGTTCTCGGTCTCTATTCCTATTAGACATTACGTTAGTGCGGTCTATTGTAGTAGATTTGGCGATGAGCTCATACACAGTCTTCATCTGGTCTCGATGAGTAAGGATGTACTGCTGCAATAAGTGCTCAGTTAAGTCGATGTCTAAAGGATCTCTAGGGTCAAAATGTCCTCTTATTATGTCATGGGGTCTACATTTAGTGAAACTATGAACGGAACTGTTGTATGCTAAGATCGCGTAAGGCATTTGGTTAACTGTTGGTTCATCTTTGTCTTTTAGTCGTAGTATTCGTAGGTGTTCTAACAGGGTGGAATGAAATCTCTCTATAATACCATTGTCATTAGGTGAGTTAGCTAAGGTTCTGTGGTGAATGATTCTGTGTAACCTTATGAATTCGGAAAATAGTTGGTTCGTAAACTCGGTCCCGTTATCGGTAATTATAGTCAGTGGGAGCCCGTGGTGCGTACAGTAAGTTAATAACCCTTGCAAAATACTGACTGCTGTGCCATCACGTAAATGATATGCCTGTCCATATTTTGAAAAGGAGTCGACGAATGTCAAATATTTTTCATTCTGTGCAGTGAATAGGTCTATATGTACTATTTCTAGGGGCTTAGTTGCAGGTGGTACGATATTAAATTGGGGTCTAACGGGGTTCCTATCGTATTTCGTCTGTCCGCACACAGTGCATTCGTTAATGTATTTAGTAATGTCTTCACGCATTTTGGGCCAATAGTATCGACGAGATAAGGCTAAGTAACATTCATTGATCCCTCTGTGGTTCGTTTTTCCTTCGTGGTAGTGTCTAATTATCTCCTGCTGCCTTAAATATTCCTTAACGTCTTCTAGCTCAGTTTTTGTTAAAACTAAGTTCATAGAAGAACTTTTAAAGTTTTTTTGAAGAATTGGGAGGATGGAATACATGCCTAGTGGTGGTGTAATCTTCAGGGCAGTTTTTATTTTGGGGTTTACATATTCTTTAACGGCGTTAACTACGTCTTGTTCTAAAGTGGACTCTGAGAGTTGTATGTGAGTTCGTGTGTGGGTGTCAAAAGGCTTTGTCGCTGTTGTTCGTCTCTTAATGTCACCTACGATGGTAAAACATATTTGTCTGTGAAATTTGTTCAGAGGTTCGTCAGTAATGGGTATCTCAAGAATGGGGTGCTCGGCGGAAGTATGAGCGGTAACGGTTGAGGATCCTGGTGGTTCAGGAATTATTGATAGATCGATCCCACATTCTTTCAATAGGGATTCGGTCTCCTCGTTGTTTAGTTGAACACGCGATAGGGCGTCGGCGTTCGTGTTATATTTTCCCTTTTTATAGATGATAGTATAGTCATATTCACTTAGTTTAAGTCGCCATCGAGTAAGTCTGGAATTGGGTTCTTTTAAGTTCATAATCCATTGGAGGGGCTTGTGATCGGTAAGAATTTTAAATTTACGGCCGAATAGATAGGGTCTAAAATACTTGGTAGCCCACACTATGGCTAAGAGTTCTTTTTCTATCGTGCTGTAATTTAATTCGCTATCATTTAATGTTCTAGAGGCGTAGCATATAGGCTTGTCAGAGCCTATCGTACCTTGGGAGAGGACAGCGCCTATAGCTACATTTGAGGCGTCGGTTGTCAAAATGAAATCTTTCGTAAAGTCAGGGTATTGTAGTATGGGGTCGTTAGTCAGTAGGGTTTTGCATCTCTCAAAACAGTCAATGTATTCGGAGTCTAAGGTAATTTTATTAGACTTTTTTAAACATTTAGTCATGGGTTTAGTCACGCGTGCAAAGTCAGGAATAAATTTTCTGTAATATCCTAAAAGTCCTAAAAATTGTTTAATTTCCTTGGGCGTTTTTGGTAGGGGGTAATTTTCAATAGCTTTAATTTTGTCAGGATTTGGTTTGATGCCATCTTTACTAATAATATGACCTAGGTAGGCGGTCTCTAATTTTAAAAACTCGGACTTATCCATCTGTATTTTAAAGTTAGATTCCCGTAATCTATCGAAAACTTTTTCGAGGTTTACTATATGTTCTTGAAGTGATGTACTAAATACTATAATATCGTCCAGGTAGACCAGACATATCTCATTTTGAAGTCCCCTAAGAACGTTGTCCATGACACGTTGGAAAGTAGATGGGGAGTTTTTTAAACCCATAGGCATGCGTAAAAATTCAAAGTGCCCGTTTTCTACGTTAAATGCGGTTTTAGAGATGTCGTCGGGGTTCATTTCTACTTGGTAAAACCCTGAGGCCAGGTCTAATGTGGTGAAGTATTGGCATCTACCAAGCTTGTCTAGTACGTCAGTAATATTGGGGATAGGGTACTTGTCGTCAATAGTCTTTTCGTTCAGTTTCCGAAAGTCTACAACTAGTCTCCACTTCTGTCTACCAGAAGCATCTGCTTTCTTGGGAACCACCCAAATAGGTGAACTCCAAGCTGAATCTGAGGGTCGAATAATACCCTGTTCTAACATTTTAGATATCTGGTCTCTAACTTCTTGTCGGTGTACGTGAGGATAACGGTAACTTTTTGTGTAGACCGGAATTTCGTCGTGAGTCCTGATAGAATGTTTGATTTTATTTGTAAATGTAAGGGGTTCATCGTCTATGTAAAATACGTCAGCGTAATGTGCACATAGTGTCTGTAGGTTAGTACGTTCTTCGGGATTTAAGTGCGTCGTCCGAAGTCGTTCTAAAACATTTTTTACGCGGTGCGGGTCTTGTTCCGTACGCGTGCACTCGATATTACATATTTCAATATTAAGCGGTCGATTAAATGTTAAAGTCGCGTCTTTGTCAGTTGGATTTAAAATTTCTACCATGCCAGTCCTGTCGGTTACAGTCGTTATACACTCGTAAATTAAACAGTTACATATAAATTGTTCACGAATAAATACGTCACCATCAGGATAATTGATAGGAATGTTAATAAGACGGGACGAATTTGCAGGAATAATTTCTGTGGGGCTAGGTTTTCGACACTGGTATCTTTTTAGCGGCAGGCTAGCATTTTCAGTGAATAAAATATTATGTTTGAGGTCTATTTTGCAATTTTCTAATAGATCTAAACCTATTAGACCATCAAAATAATTATGGAATTTATATATGAAAAGTTTCATGGGTTTTTCCGTATTCCACTCTGCAAAACTGGGTATAGTAATAGAGTGTTCATGTACACTAGTTATACGTGAATTAGTTACTTCAAACGGATCAAAATCTTTTACTATATTGGGGTAAAATTTTTCTACTGCTTCGGGACTAATAAACGATTGGTTTGCACCAGTATCTATAAGGAATCTAAGGGGAGGATTATATATCTGTATGAAGGGTAGCTCTTTTTTTGACTGTAAATTTAATTCTATTCTGGTTCGTGATTGCGGGCCCGCTTGGTAAAATTTTGCTCTTTATGGTTGGTGGACGGTTGTGGAGGTTCTACAGGATGACTCGGGGATAGTTCGTAATTTTCGGGATAGGGCTCCTGAGGGTATTCATATGGCATATAAGTCATATTCTGGTTTTCATAGGGGTTATAGTCATTATACTCGTCTGTATGGTCATAATAGTGGTAGTAGTCTGGGTAACAGTCATAGTCTTCGTAAGTCTCATTAAAATTTAATTCTTTAGTCTTGAAGTAGTTAGACGGAGGGGGGTTTCCGAATCTCTGCCAGTCATGACCCGGGATTCTAGGGGGTAATGGTCTAGAAATAAAGTGACTTACTCCGCTCATAGGCTTAGGGCCAGAATGTTGAGGTAATGGATTCCTAGGGGGTATTTTAAAGCCGCTGTTATTATAATTAGGAGGTAGCGCTCGGAACATTTGCTGCGTACGTGTCGGTTGGTTATGTATACGCTGTTGGGCTTGGTGAGGTGGAAGAGTGGGACGCCACGGTTGAAAAGTATGAGCAGGTGCTGGCGGGGTTCTTTGCCAACTGGGTCCAGAAGAGGGTAAATTGAACTCTTTAGGCATAAAATTATTATATGCTAGGTACGGTACCTTTGATGTTGACTGCGTTGGAGCTGATGGACGCCGGTCCGAAGCTGATTCGTTCCTATGCTGTAGGTACATGACATTTAATTCTTCCTGGACAAATTCCAGAGCCTTCTCTATAGTTTCAGGTCTCATACACCGTATACGGGACCCGAGAGGTTCTTTTAATCCTCTTACATACGCCTGCATTGTTAATTTGCGATAAAGATCTCGCTTGGCTTCAATGGTTGTAGCCACTGACTCGTGCAAGGAAACGTATGTCATTATAGTACTAAAAAGGTTCTGACATTTGTCATAAAATTCCTGTGGGGTGTCGCTACCTTGTGTAATTATCGCTAAATCGTTATACAGGGCAGTTTCATCCCTTTGGTCCGCAAAATTATTAATTAAAGAATTTCTAATCCCTAACCAACTATCAGGTACTCCGTTAGAGTTTATTGTTCTAGCCGCTGCACCGGTAATTTTATTTAATATACCATTAATTAGACATAAGTTAGTTAACTCGCATTCCGGTTCATTTCTAACATAATTTAATACTATTTGATCGCATATTCTTATAAATCGGGTAAGAATATTAGGGTTTCCGTCGAATTCAGGAACTGGGCGAAGGGCCTTATAGATAGTATCTGGATCCATTTTAAAACTACTTAAGTTATTTTCTAAGCCTACGATAGAGCGATTCGAGTCTCTATTTAAATTTAATAAAATTAAAGAACTATTTGAATCTAAGTTTGATTCTAAATTTCTTGAAATGTCTAATGCGCTATTCCTACGTTCCTGTCTCGGTAAGACAGGGGTTTTCCCTAATTTCCTTGGGTGGAAAATGGTGGAAAAAGGATAGGCAACACTTAAAGAAAAAGTTCAAAGCACTTACATGAGTGTTTTGTGGTTTTCTTCTGCACTGATTGCTGAGTGCGTCCTCGGCCTCGCACGTAGATTCTGGATCTTCAACGACGGGGCGTAAAAGCCACCCGGGTGACTCGTAATTTGTCTAATCTAACCTGAATCTACCCGTGAAGATCCTACCGACTGCGCCAATTATGTTTGCGACAGCCGAAGGACTTAAAAAAAACCAAAAACTTTAAAGTACTTTATTACTATATAACTTAATTTAAAATTACAATTATAAAATATAGTGAGACAATCTGCACAATGCTAGTGCTAGGAATTGAATAATTAAAATTAATAACTAATTCTATAATGTTAAAATGTGCTGAGCCCAATTGGGGGCACACGCGCCGCGATGTCGTCAGCCAGGTCGCGGCGTCAGCGGTTTCCAATTAGGGTGCGCATATAACACACTCCTGAATCACATGGTTTTGTTTGTTTACATCTTGTTATGTTTCTATACTTATGGAGTATATATAGTAAAATAATAAAAATTTTGAATCAATTTTTAAATGTTAATAATAGTAATATTAGTTAGTTACTTTTGCCTCATGTATGTTCTATAACTTCACTTGCGATAAAATTTTCCATTTCCATTATCGTTTTCCAAGTATCTGCAGTACTGTGAATTCTCCTTAATTGATACACCGTTGTCTAACTCGCATTATGATTACGATTATGCAAAAAACTTTTAACAAATCATATTTATGATTAATGCAAGTTAACCAGGAATTATAGTTTTTTAAGTTATATACATTTTTGACTAATTAACACTTTACATGCCATATAATGCCATTCCAAAGATATAAATTTTTGTGATGGATAATATAATTTTAACTAGATCAAATCTTTCAGTTTTATTAGACAATAGCGTAATTATAAAAAATTCACAATTTAAATAATCCTGTTTTGAAAATATATTACTCCCAGGATTGCGCAGGTTTTTAGTTTTGCTACACAAGTAAAAACACGTGTTTTGAATAGGAATAAATGGTGTTAATGTTAAAATACACAATTTTTAGCAGCAATACAGGCAGAACTCATAATTCATTATAAGCCCGTCGTTTAAGCAAACTAACAATTAAACTAGCAACTAAGCAATTGTTATTCATTTTCCTGTGTAATGAAAATTTTAAACCCATTCATCTCAAAATATAAGTTTTTGAGTTGTACCGCTATTGCTGCACATGACCGATATATCAATATACTGAACCGGTAATATGATATGGCTTGGGTCTGGAAAATATTTCTGATGGAATACAAGGTACTATAACTATCAAACAATAATATTAACCAATCATGTTTTAAACAATGAAACCAAATTATGATCCGTTCTAGTGTGCTAGAGCCCCCTTATCCACGGATTTGAGAAAAAATCCATTGGGTCCTAGTTAAGAAGTTTCAAACTTCATAATGTTTGTCAATTATACTAATATGAATACTATTTTGAAGACACAACCTTCTCTTGAGTCCTCTAGCATTGAAGCGGACTTTTACAGCCTTATTCCAAAATTCCGAATGGTTCAGGCGGCAAAATAAATTGTTAGTGAACAAAAGCATTCGCGCTGTAAAATGTTATTACTAATGTCAATAAATGAGGCTAAATAATTATGATTCGACTGAAGCTCTTCATATATGTTCATCTGCATCATCGGGCTCGTGGACACTTCCCGGCGGAAGAGTTCGCAGCATATTTAACCTGTAATAAATAAGTTATTCGTATAAGTTATAAGTTAATAAATAAGTAATAATTATATTAATAAATAAGTAATAAATATAATAAGTAATAGTTAATAAATAATAATAAATAAGTTATAAGTTATTAGTAGATAGAACATTAGTTTGCAAAGGTAGTCTTACAGACAATCTTGGCATTGATATCCCCTGAGTAGAATAGACCACCCTCATTTCTTACCGAGGTGTCGCGAAAACCGATTAAGGTAAGTTGACGTCGGGCAGGCGACCGGTCGTAAGATACCAAATCATGTGATAACATGTTTAAAACATGTTGTGCCTACCCCATTTAGAGTGGGATAAGGGTAGGAGAATGATGCATTGACAAATAACAGAGATTTTAAATTTTAAAAATATATTTTTAGCTTCTACTGGTCTTAAATAGTGTCTGGAAAATATTTTTTTCGTGTCTATAACTTTGTCTACAGTTATATTTTAAGTATAGAATAGAGACTATAATTATAAATTTTGTTTTTTTAATAATAAAATATAAGGGGTATCTGCGACAATCTTTGTGTTATGTTAAATATCTTTGATTTTGTACTGTTAGCAGTACCAGGCTAAAAATATTATGCTTTCCAAATACTGTATTGTATGTGACAAAGTTCCAATGATCATCACTAATATGTCTTTTAAGCTATTCTTATATCACACACTTTTTTGCATCATTATAATAGAGGAAAAATTGTACCAAACATTTTTTGTTATATCTCAAACGGATTAGGCAGTTAGCCCATTAGACATATAAGCTTCAGTTTTAATAGAAAGTGAAATGGACAGACTGACATACTTTACATCAAATATTTACTTGCCTTCATCTAGTCAAATCAATTGACCTAATCATGTGCTTCATCCCATAAAGCATCAACAGCATATAGCCCTTAGACGTCATCCCAATGAGTACTCTCTTTGGCTATGACCAGGTTCATCTGAAAATTATTGCAAATACATTTTAATAAATATGGAACAAGCTATGGATAGCTCAGCGGTGAGGCCGTTCGACTCTGTAAAGACGATCATGGGTTTATACCCCGCGCAGGCACATGTCTAATTGACAATTGCAATTTATGACACGCTTTTCGGTGAAGGAAAATATGGTAAGGAAATCCGTATACTTCTAGCGAATTCTAGGGATATGCGTAACCTACCAATCCGCATTGGCGCAACGCGATGGTAGATCTTTGCTACAATACTTCTCTCCAAAAAACGGATAGAGGAAGCTTATGGTTCCCACTGCTGGGGTGGATAACAGGCCGTTACTTTAAACATACACATGCCAATTTTTGTGTTTACAAACAAAAATGATTTATATTTGAAACATTTTAACTCACTTGAAGAATATCAGCCATTGTATCAGATATTAATGAATTCATTGCAACAACAGTAGCAGTGCCTTGACCAGATACAGTTACTCAGACAAAAAAATATAGTTGAAATGTGCATAACTAAATGGGATAGTATGTTAAAGTATCTTGAACAAATAACTTTCTGTTAAATAATTAAAGTATGTCTGTAATCCATATTGTCTGTCGCAGAAAGAATAAAAACTATTCATAAATAACCACCTAAAACATAGAATATAACTGATATTGGGTATGACATATGATATACAACACTTCAATAAAGCATACACAATAAATATTACTATAGAAGGAAAAGTTTTATTTTTATTATTTTAGTTTTATTTTTACTTATATTTTAAAATTAAAAAATAAAACTTCCCAATATTATTACAGTTCAATAAAAACATTAAGGATATACTATAATGCTATATGCTTCGAGGTCCCTGCTTTAATAAATGTATATATAAATTGAAAAACACTAGCTTAAATTGTACTATATATTATAGAAAAAGAATATAGCACGAAAAATACTATATTTTTATCGCTAATTGCAATTGTCGTGCTTTTTTTAATTAACTGTGAATGGAACGCACCCGCAGCCCTGCATAGGGAATGTAGGAACGAAACTCATTCATGTATTTACGGGGCTTAGTTAGTTAGTAGCTCTAACTCCGTGTCATTATCCAGCGAAAAGTAATAAAAAATAATCATGGAAAAATAAATAATGATTGAAAATAGATGTGTCCTATTTTTTTTCCTGAATTTCCTAAAAGTACTATATTTTTTTGATTTAAAAAGAAAAATAGTATTTTTCTTCAAAAAAAAGGTGGCAACCCTAATCGCGCCCTTTTTGATTAAATAGGGGCAACACTGTGCCGTTATTGTTTCCGGTGGAGTCTTACTATATATACCGATAAAACGTTTCAGTGACATTCAGTCCTTGTTCGTCATTCAAGAGAAGTGCATCTCGGAACGGGAATTGTGGTATTCCTATTATATCGTGTTATTGTATATAGTGTGCGTTAACAAGAAGTTTATGGAATCATTTGTTGGTTTATATATTTTTGCGTAAGTAAAAAGTGATTACAGTTATATATTACGTATAACGAACGTTTCAGGTGAGTCAGTACGTTTCAATTTTCTTCGTATTAAATAGTGCAAAAGTATAGTTTATTTGTTATTAAGTTTTGGATAACTACTCACATTTTATCCGAGAATGTTTGTTGTAATTCAAACATTTGAGTTGTTGAGTTTGTGATAGTGAATGTATATAGTGCTTGTGTATGGTGGTGGCGGTGGTGGAGGTTTGTGCATGTGTTTTTTACGAATCCTGCATGTATCAGGTATGATAAACAATTGTCCACTCTACATTTAGCATTATATACATTTTCTATTTTACTTCATCGCCAATTATAGCAAAATAATTTTATTATTACTTTTGCATAATTACTCTGTTTAAATCATAGCTTAGGTAAATATAGACATTGTAATCTTTAATATTTAATGACTAGCAGCGTCTGACTGCCCTCCTGTAAAAGCTGCAGGGCTTTTTCTTCTCATTTAACAGTATGGTTGAGGTGGACACTGCAGTGTTCTTTCTTCCCATACTGTGTAGGCGTTTTGTTGGTAATGTTCGTTTTCTGTATCGTCGAACATTAGCTTCAAAAGCGCGCTACTTTGTTAGACGTTTTATTAACGGGCTAGCCATTATAAAGGTGTCGTACTGATTTCTAAAATTGCGCAGTTTTGGTAATTCGTACGTCATTAACTTTTACATTTTTTTTTGTAATGGTAATGTGTTGCGGTTGGCAAAGAGCCGGTATTTGGCACCTGCAATACATGTAAAACCTTAATTCTTTTCCCAGTCGCTTTTGGCTACTGATGTTTGAGTGCACGCTTACATCTGTGGCTAAAATTACGGGAATCTAACTTAGCTTCATAAATTCAGACTTCACTTGAGTATTAGTTACCTCAAATGCATTTTCTCAAATTACAGAGGTCCTGGTGGTTGACGCTACTGTTCGGCCTGGCGCTGTTCGAGCGCTCGAGGCGACGGCGGAGCGACAGCAGCTGCGGCATAGCCGGACGGGCCGGCCTGGGGTGAGGGGCGGCGGCACGTCTCCATTGGCAGCAGCGAGGCCAGACCAGCGTAGCTCGTGGAGTCACGAGGCCAGCTGTCGGACTGCCCTCCTGTAAAATTAATCCATTAATTTCATTCAATCCATTAATTTTTACATTTTTTTTTTGTAATGGTAATGTGTTGCGGTTGGCAAAGAGCCGGTATTTGGCACCTGCAATACATGTAAAACCTTAATTCTTTTCCCAGTCGCTTTTGGCTACTGATGTTTGAGTGCACGCTTACATCTGTGGCTGAAATTACGGGAATCTAACTTAGCTTCATAAATTCAGACTTCACTTGAGTATTAGTTACCTCAAATGCATTTTCTCAAATTACAGAGGTCCTGGTGGTTGACGCTACTGTTCGGCCTGGCGCTGTTCGAGCGCTCGAGGCGACGGCGGAGCGACAGCAGCTGCGGCATAGCCGGACGGACGGGCCGGCCTGGGGTGAGGGGCGGCGGCACGTCTCCATTGGCAGCAGCGAGGCCAGACCAGCGTAGCTCGTGGAGTCACGAGGCCAGCTGTCGGACTGCCCTCCTGTAAAATTAATCCATTAATTTCATTCAATCCATTAATTTTTACATTTTTTTTTTGTAATGGTAATGTGTTGCGGTTGGCAAAGAGCCGGTATTTGGCACCTGCAATACATGTAAAACCTTAATTCTTTTCCCAGTCGCTTTTGGCTACTGATGTTTGAGTGCACGCTTACATCTGTGGCTGAAATTACGGGAATCTAACTTAGCTTCATAAATTCAGACTTCACTTGAGTATTAGTTACCTCAAATGCATTTTCTCAAATTACAGAGGTTCTGGTGGTTGACGCTACTGTTCGGCCTGGCGCTGTTCGAGCGCTCGAGGCGACGGCGGAGCGACAGCAGCTGCGGCATAGCCGGACCGGCCGGCCTGGGGTGAGGGGCGGCGGCACGTCTCCATTGGCAGCAGCGAGGCCAGACCAGCGTAGCTCGTGGAGTCACGAGGCCAGCTGTCGGACTGCCCTCCTGTAAAATTAATCCATTAATTTCATTCAATCCATTAATTTTTACATTTTTTTTTGTAATGGTAATGTGTTGCGGTTGGCAAAGAGCCGGTATTTGGCACCTGCAATACATGTAAAACCTTAATTCTTTTCCCAGTCGCTTTTGGCTACTGATGTTTGAGTGCACGCTTACATCTGTGGCTGAAATTACGGGAATCTAACTTAGCTTCATAAATTCAGACTTCACTTGAGTATTAGTTACCTCAAATGCATTTTCTCAAATTACAGAGGTCCTGGTGGTTGACGCTACTGTTCGGCCTGACGCTGTTCGAGCGCTCGAGGCGACGGCGGAGCGACAGCAGCCGCGGCATAGCCGGACGGGCTGGCCTGGGGTGAGGGGCGGCGGCACGTCTCCATTGGCGGCAGCGAGGCCAGACCAGCGTAGCTCGTGGAGTCACGAGGCCAGCTGTCGGACTGCCCTCCTGTAAAATTAATCCATTAATTTCATTCAATCCATTAATTTTTACATTTTTTTTTGTAATGGTAATGTGTTGCGGTTGGCAAAGAGCCGGTATTTGGCACCTGCAATACATGTAAAACCTTAATTCTTTTCCCAGTCGCTTTTGGCTACTGATGTTTGAGTGCACGCTTACATCTGTGGCTGAAATTACGGGAATCTAACTTAGCTTCATAAATTCAGACTTCACTTGAGTATTAGTTACCTCAAATGCATTTTCTCAAATTACAGAGGTCCTGGTGGTTGACGCTACTGTTCGGCCTGGCGCTGTTCGAGCGCTCGAGGCGACGGCGGAGCGACAGCAGCTGCGGCATAGCCGGACGGACGGGCCGGCCTGGGGTAAGGGGCGGCGGCACGTCTCCATTGGCAGCAGCGAGGCCAGACCAGCGTAGCTCGTGGAGTCACGAGGCCAGCTGTCGGACTGCCCTCCTGTAAAATTAATCCATTAATTTCATTCAATCCATTAATTTTTACATTTTTTTTTTGTAATGGTAATGTGTTGCGGTTGGCAAAGAGCCGGTATTTGGCACCTGCAATACATGTAAAACCTTAATTCTTTTCCCAGTCGCTTTTGGCTACTGATGTTTGAGTGCACGCTTACATCTGTGGCTGAAATTACGGGAATCTAACTTAGCTTCATAAATTCAGACTTCACTTGAGTATTAGTTACCTCAAATGCATTTTCTCAAATTACAGAGGTTCTGGTGGTTGACGCTACTGTTCGGCCTGGCGCTGTTCGAGCGCTCGAGGCGACGGCGGAGCGACAGCAGCTGCGGCATAGCCGGACGGGCCGGCCTGGGGTGAGGGGCGGCGGCACGTCTCCATTGGCAGCAGCGAGGCCAGACCAGCGTAGCTCGTGGAGTCACGAGGCCAGCTGTCGGACTGCCCTCCTGTAAAATTAATCCATTAATTTCATTCAATCCATTAATTTTTACATTTTTTTTGTAATGGTAATGTGTTGCGGTTGGCAAAGAGCCGGTATTTGGCACCTGCAATACATGTAAAACCTTAATTCTTTTCCCAGTCGCTTTTGGCTACTGATGTTTGAGTGCACGCTTACATCTGTGGCTGAAATTACGGGAATCTAACTTAGCTTCATAAATTCAGACTTCACTTGAGTATTAGTTACCTCAAATGCATTTTCTCAAATTACAGAGGTCCTGGTGGTTGACGCTACTGTTCGGCCTGGCGCTGTTCGAGCGCTCGAGGCGACGGCGGAGCGACAGCAGCTGCGGCATAGCCGGACGGACGGGCCGGCCTGGGGTAAGGGGCGGCGGCACGTCTCCATTGGCAGCAGCGAGGCCAGACCAGCGTAGCTCGTGGAGTCACGAGGCCAGCTGTCGGACTGCCCTCCTGTAAAATTAATCCATTAATTTCATTCAATCCATTAATTTTTACATTTTTTTTTTGTAATGGTTATGTGTTGCGGTTGGCAAAGAGCCGGTATTTGGCACCTGCAATACATGTAAAACCTTAATTCTTTTCCCAGTCGCTTTTGGCTACTGATGTTTGAGTGCACGCTTACATCTGTGGCTGAAATTACGGGAATCTAACTTAGCTTCATAAATTCAGACTTCACTTGAGTATTAGTTACCTCAAATGCATTTTCTCAAATTACAGAGGTCCTGGTGGTTGACGCTACTGTTCGGCCTGGCGCTGTTCGAGCGCTCGAGGCGACGGCGGAGCGACAGCAGCTGCGGCATAGCCGGACGGGCCGGCTTGGGGTGAGGGGCGGCGGCACGTCTCCATTGGCAGCAGCGAGGCCAGACCAGCGTAGCTCGTGGAGTCACGAGGCCAGCTGTCGGACTGCTCTCCTGTAAAATTAATCCATTAATTTCATTCAATCCATTAATTTTTACATTTTTTTTTTGTAATGGTAATGTGTTGCGGTTGGCAAAGAGCCGGTATTTGGCACCTGCAATACATGTAAAACCTTAATTCTTTTCCCAGTCGCTTTTGGCTACTGATGTTTTTGAGTGCACGCTTACATCTGTGGCTGAAATTACGGGAATCTAACTTAGCTTCATAAATTCAGACTTCACTTGAGTATTAGTTACCTCAAATGCATTTTCTCAAATTACAGAGGTCCTGGTGGTTGACGCTACTGTTCGGCCTGGCGCTGTTCGAGCGCTCGAGGCGACGGCGGAGCGACAGCAGCTGCGGCATAGCCGGACGGACGGGCCGGCCTGGGGTGAGGGGCGGCGGCACGTCTCCATTGGCAGCAGCGAGGCCAGACCAGCGTAGCTCGTGGAGTCACGAGGCCAGCTGTCGGACTGCCCTCCTGTAAAATTAATCCATTAATTTCATTCAATCCATTAATTTTTACATTTTTTTTTTGTAATGGTAATGTGTTGCGGTTGGCAAAGAGCCGGTATTTGGCACCTGCAATACATGTAAAACCTTGATTCTTTTCCCAGTCGCTTTTGGCTACTGATGTTTGAGTGCACGCTTACATCTGTGGCTGAAATTACGGGAATCTAACTTAGCTTCATAAATTCAGACTTCACTTGAGTATTAGTTACCTCAAATGCATTTTCTCAAATTACAGAGGTTCTGGTGGTTGACGCTACTGTTCGGCCTGGCGCTGTTCGAGCGCTCGAGGCGACGGCGGAGCGACAGCAGCTGCGGCATAGCCGGACCGGCCGGCCTGGGGTGAGGGGCGGCGGCACGTCTCCATTGGCAGCAGCGAGGCCAGACCAGCGTAGCTCGTGGAGTCACGAGGCCAGCTGTCGGACTGCCCTCCTGTAAAATTAATCCATTAATTTCATTCAATCCATTAATTTTTACATTTTTTTTTGTAATGGTAATGTGTTGCGGTTGGCAAAGAGCCGGTATTTGGCACCTGCAATACATGTAAAACCTTAATTCTTTTCCCAGTCGCTTTTGGCTACTGATGTTTGAGTGCACGCTTACATCTGTGGCTGAAATTACGGGAATCTAACTTAGCTTCATAAATTCAGACTTCACTTGAGTATTAGTTACCTCAAATGCATTTTCTCAAATTACAGAGGTCCTGGTGGTTGACGCTACTGTTCGGCCTGGCGCTGTTCGAGCGCTCGAGGCGACGGCGGAGCGACAGCAGCTGCGGCATAGCCGGACGGACGGGCCGGCCTGGGGTGAGGGGCGGCGGCACGTCTCCATTGGCAGCAGCGAGGCCAGACCAGCGTAGCTCGTGGAGTCACGAGGCCAGCTGTCGGACTGCCCTCCTGTAAAATTAATCCATTAATTTCATTCAATCCATTAATTTTTACATTTTTTTTTGTAATGGTTATGTGTTGCGGTTGGCAAAGAGCCGGTATTTGGCACCTGCAATACATGTAAAACCTTAATTCTTTTCCCAGTCGCTTTTGGCTACTGATGTTTGAGTGCACGCTTACATCTGTGGCTGAAATTACGGGAATCTAACTTAGCTTCATAAATTCAGACTTCACTTGAGTATTAGTTACCTCAAATGCATTTTCTCAAATTACAGAGGTCCTGGTGGTTGACGCTACTGTTCAGCCTGGCGCTGTTCGAGCGCTCGAGGCGACGGCGGAGCGACAGCAGCTGCGGCATAGCCGGACGGGCCGGCTTGGGGTGAAAGGCGGCGGCACGTCTCCATTGGCAGCAGCGAGGCCAGACCAGCGTAGCTCGTGGAGTCACGAGGCCAACTGTCGGACTGCTCTCCTGTAAAATTAATCCATTAATTTCATTCAATCCATTAATTTTTACATTTTTTTTTTGTAATGGTAATGTGTTGCGGTTGGCAAAGAGCCGGTATTTGGCACCTGCAATACATGTAAAACCTTAATTCTTTTCCCAGTCGCTTTTGGCTACTGATGTTTTTGAGTGCACGCTTACATCTGTGGCTGAAATTACGGGAATCTAACTTAGCTTCATAAATTCAGACTTCACTTGAGTATTAGTTACCTCAAATGCATTTTCTCAAATTACAGAGGTCCTGGTGGTTGACGCTACTGTTCGGCCTGGCGCTGTTCGAGCGCTCGAGGCGACGGCGGAGCGACAGCAGCTGCGGCATAGCCGGACGGACGGGCCGGCCTGGGGTGAGGGGCGGCGGCACGTCTCCATTGGCAGCAGCGAGGCCAGACCAGCGTAGCTCGTGGAGTCACGAGGCCAGCTGTCGGACTGCCCTCCTGTAAAATTAATCCATTAATTTCATTCAATCCATTAATTTTTACATTTTTTTTTTGTAATGGTAATGTGTTGCGGTTGGCAAAGAGCCGGTATTTGGCACCTGCAATACATGTAAAACCTTAATTCTTTTCCCAGTCGCTTTTGGCTACTGATGTTTGAGTGCACGCTTACATCTGTGGCTGAAATTACGGGAATCTAACTTAGCTTCATAAATTCAGACTTCACTTGAGTATTAGTTACCTCAAATGCATTTTCTCAAATTACAGAGGTTCTGGTGGTTGACGCTACTGTTCGGCCTGGCGCTGTTCGAGCGCTCGAGGCGACGGCGGAGCGACAGCAGCTGCGGCATAGCCGGACCGGCCGGCCTGGGGTGAGGGGCGGCGGCACGTCTCCATTGGCAGCAGCGAGGCCAGACCAGCGTAGCTCGTGGAGTCACGAGGCCAGCTGTCGGACTGCCCTCCTGTAAAATTAATCCATTAATTTCATTCAATCCATTAATTTTTACATTTTTTTTTGTAATGGTAATGTGTTGCGGTTGGCAAAGAGCCGGTATTTGGCACCTGCAATACATGTAAAACCTTAATTCTTTTCCCAGTCGCTTTTGGCTACTGATGTTTGAGTGCACGCTTACATCTGTGGCTGAAATTACGGGAATCTAACTTAGCTTCATAAATTCAGACTTCACTTGAGTATTAGTTACCTCAAATGCATTTTCTCAAATTACAGAGGTCCTGGTGGTTGACGCTACTGTTCGGCCTGACGCTGTTCGAGCGCTCGAGGCGACGGCGGAGCGACAGCAGCCGCGGCATAGCCGGACGGGCTGGCCTGGGGTGAGGGGCGGCGGCACGTCTCCATTGGCGGCAGCGAGGCCAGACCAGCGTAGCTCGTGGAGTCACGAGGCCAGCTGTCGGACTGCCCTCCTGTAAAATTAATCCATTAATTTCATTCAATCCATTAATTTTTACATTTTTTTTTGTAATGGTAATGTGTTGCGGTTGGCAAAGAGCCGGTATTTGGCACCTGCAATACATGTAAAACCTTAATTCTTTTCCCAGTCGCTTTTGGCTACTGATGTTTGAGTGCACGCTTACATCTGTGGCTGAAATTACGGGAATCTAACTTAGCTTCATAAATTCAGACTTCACTTGAGTATTAGTTACCTCAAATGCATTTTCTCAAATTACAGAGGTCCTGGTGGTTGACGCTACTGTTCGGCCTGGCGCTGTTCGAGCGCTCGAGGCGACGGCGGAGCGACAGCAGCTGCGGCATAGCCGGACGGGCCGGCCTGGGGTGAGGGGCGGCGGCACGTCTCCATTGGCAGCAGCGAGGCCAGACCAGCGTAGCTCGTGGAGTCACGAGGCCAGCTGTCGGACTGCCCTCCTGTAAAATTAATCCATTAATTTCATTCAATCCATTAATTTTTACATTTTTTTTTTGTAATGGTAATGTGTTGCGGTTGGCAAAGAGCCGGTATTTGGCACCTGCAATACATGTAAAACCTTAATTCTTTTCCCAGTCGCTTTTGGCTACTGATGTTTGAGTGCACGCTTACATCTGTGGCTGAAATTACGGGAATCTAACTTAGCTTCATAAATTCAGACTTCACTTGAGTATTAGTTACCTCAAATGCATTTTCTCAAATTACAGAGGTTCTGGTGGTTGACGCTACTGTTCGGCCTGGCGCTGTTCGAGCGCTCGAGGCGACGGCGGAGCGACAGCAGCTGCGGCATAGCCGGACGGGCCGGCTTGGGGTGAGGGGCGGCGGCACGTCTCCATTGGCAGCAGCGAGGCCAGACCAGCGTAGCTCGTGGAGTCACGAGGCCAGCTGTCGGACTGCCCTCCTGTAAAATTAATCCATTAATTTCATTCAATCCATTAATTTTTACATTTTTTTTTTGTAATGGTAATGTGTTGCGGTTGGCAAAGAGCCGGTATTTGGCACCTGCAATACATGTAAAACCTTAATTCTTTTCCCAGTCGCTTTTGGCTACTGATGTTTGAGTGCACGCTTACATCTGTGGCTGAAATTACGGGAATCTAACTTAGCTTCATAAATTCAGACTTCACTTGAGTATTAGTTACCTCAAATGCATTTTCTCAAATTACAGAGGTTCTGGTGGTTGACGCTACTGTTCGGCCTGGCGCTGTTCGAGCGCTCGAGGCGACGGCGGAGCGACAGCAGCTGCGGCATAGCCGGACGGGCCGGCCTGGGGTGAGGGGCGGCGGCACGTCTCCATTGGCAGCAGCGAGGCCAGACCAGCGTAGCTCGTGGAGTCACGAGGCCAGCTGTCGGACTGCCCTCCTGTAAAATTAATCCATTAATTTCATTCAATCCATTAATTTTTACATTTTTTTTTGTAATGGTAATGTGTTGCGGTTGGCAAAGAGCCGGTATTTGGCACCTGCAATACATGTAAAACCTTAATTCTTTTCCCAGTCGCTTTTGGCTACTGATGTTTGAGTGCACGCTTACATCTGTGGCTGAAATTACGGGAATCTAACTTAGCTTCATAAATTCAGACTTCACTTGAGTATTAGTTACCTCAAATGCATTTTCTCAAATTACAGAGGTCCTGGTGGTTGACGCTACTGTTCGGCCTGGCGCTGTTCGAGCGCTCGAGGCGACGGCGGAGCGACAGCAGCTGCGGCATAGCCGGACGGACGGGCCGGCCTGGGGTAAGGGGCGGCGGCACGTCTCCATTGGCAGCAGCGAGGCCAGACCAGCGTAGCTCGTGGAGTCACGAGGCCAGCTGTCGGACTGCCCTCCTGTAAAATTAATCCATTAATTTCATTCAATCCATTAATTTTTACATTTTTTTTTTGTAATGGTTATGTGTTGCGGTTGGCAAAGAGCCGGTATTTGGCACCTGCAATACATGTAAAACCTTAATTCTTTTCCCAGTCGCTTTTGGCTACTGATGTTTGAGTGCACGCTTACATCTGTGGCTGAAATTACGGGAATCTAACTTAGCTTCATAAATTCAGACTTCACTTGAGTATTAGTTACCTCAAATGCATTTTCTCAAATTACAGAGGTTCTGGTGGTTGACGCTACTGTTCGGCCTGGCGCTGTTCGAGCGCTCGAGGCGACGGCGGAGCGACAGCAGCTGCGGCATAGCCGGACCGGCCGGCCTGGGGTGAGGGGCGGCGGCACGTCTCCATTGGCAGCAGCGAGGCCAGACCAGCGTAGCTCGTGGAGTCACGAGGCCAGCTGTCGGACTGCCCTCCTGTAAAATTAATCCATTAATTTCATTCAATCCATTAATTTTTACATTTTTTTTTGTAATGGTAATGTGTTGCGGTTGGCAAAGAGCCGGTATTTGGCACCTGCAATACATGTAAAACCTTAATTCTTTTCCCAGTCGCTTTTGCTACTGATGTTTGAGTGCACGCTTACATCTGTGGCTGAAATTACGGGAATCTAACTTAGCTTCATAAATTCAGACTTCACTTGAGTATTAGTTACCTCAAATGCATTTTCTCAAATTACAGAGGTCCTGGTGGTTGACGCTACTGTTCGGCCTGACGCTGTTCGAGCGCTCGAGGCGACGGCGGAGCGACAGCAGCCGCGGCATAGCCGGACGGGCTGGCCTGGGGTGAGGGGCGGCGGCACGTCTCCATTGGCGGCAGCGAGGCCAGACCAGCGTAGCTCGTGGAGTCACGAGGCCAGCTGTCGGACTGCCCTCCTGTAAAATTAATCCATTAATTTCATTCAATCCATTAATTTTTACATTTTTTTTTGTAATGGTTATGTGTTGCGGTTGGCAAAGAGCCGGTATTTGGCACCTGCAATACATGTAAAACCTTAATTTTTTTCCCAGTCGCTTTTGGCTACTGATGTTTGAGTGCACGCTTACATCTGTGGCTGAAATTACGGGAATCTAACTTAGCTTCATAAATTCAGACTTCACTTGAGTATTAGTTACCTCAAATGCATTTTCTCAAATTACAGAGGTCCTGGTGGTTGACGCTACTGTTCGGCCTGGCGCTGTTCGAGCGCTCGAGGCGACGGCGGAGCGACAGCAGCTGCGGCATAGCCGGACGGGCCGGCTTGGGGTGAGGGGCGGCGGCACGTCTCCATTGGCAGCAGCGAGGCCAGACCAGCGTAGCTCGTGGAGTCACGAGGCCAGCTGTCGGACTGCCCTCCTGTAAAATTAATCCATTAATTTCATTCAATCCATTAATTTTTACATTTTTTTTTTGTAATGGTTTTGTGTTGCGGTTGGCAAAGAGCCGGTATTTGGCACCTGCAATACATGTAAAACCTTAATTCTTTTCCCAGTCGCTTTTGGCTACTGATGTTTGAGTGCACGCTTACATCTGTGGCTGAAATTACGGGAATCTAACTTAGCTTCATAAATTCAGACTTCACTTGAGTATTAGTTACCTCAAATGCATTTTCTCAAATTACAGAGGTTCTGGTGGTTGACGCTACTGTTCGGCCTGGCGCTGTTCGAGCGCTCGAGGCGACGGCGGAGCGACAGCAGCTGCGGCATAGCCGGACGGTCCGGCCTGGGGTGAGGGGCGGCGGCACGTCTCCATTGGCAGCAGCGAGGCCAGACCAGCGTAGCTCGTGGAGTCACGAGGCCAGCTGTCGGACTGCCCTCCTGTAAAATTAATCCATTAATTTCATTCAATCCATTAATTTTTACATTTTTTTTTTGTAATGGTTATGTGTTGCGGTTGGCAAAGAGCCGGTATTTGGCACCTGCAATACATGTAAAACCTTAATTCTTTTCCCAGTCGCTTTTGGCTACTGATGTTTGAGTGCACGCTTACATCTGTGGCTGAAATTACGGGAATCTAACTTAGCTTCATAAATTCAGACTTCACTTGAGTATTAGTTACCTCAAATGCATTTTCTCAAATTACAGAGGTTCTGGTGGTTGACGCTACTGTTCGGCCTGGCGCTGTTCGAGCGCTCGAGGCGACGGCGGAGCGACAGCAGCTGCGGCATAGCCGGACGGACGGGCCGGCCTGGGGTGAGGGGCGGCGGCACGTCTCCATTGGCAGCAGCGAGGCCAGACCAGCGTAGCTCGTGGAGTCACGAGGCCAGCTGTCGGACTACCCTCCTGTAAAATTAATCCATTAATTTCATTCAATCCATTAATTTTTACATTTTTTTTTGTAATGGTTATGTGTTGCGGTTGGCAAAGAGCCGGTATTTGGCACCTGCAATACATGTAAAACCTTAATTCTTTGCCCAGTCGCTTTTGGCTACTGATGTTTGAGTGCACGCTTACATCTGTGGCTGAAATTACGGGAATCTAACTTAGCTTCATAAATTCAGACTTCACTTGAGTATTAGTTACCTCAAATGCATTTTCTCAAATTACAGAGGTCCTGGTGGTTGACGCTACTGTTCGGCCTGGCGCTGTTCGAGCGCTCGAGGCGACGGCGGAGCGACAGCAGCTGCGGCATAGCCGGACGGGCCGGCCTGGGGTGAGGGGCGGCGGCACGTCTCCATTGGCAGCAGCGAGGCCAGACCAGCGTAGCTCGTGGAGTCACGAGGCCAGCTGTCGGACTGCCCTCTTGTAAAATTAATCCATTAATTTCATTCAATCCATTAATTTTTACATTTTTTTTTGTAATGGTTTTGTGTTGCGGTTGGCAAAGAGCCGGTATTTGGCACCTGCAATACATGTAAAACCTTAATTCTTTTCCCAGTCGCTTTTGGCTACTGATGTTTGAGTGCACGCTTACATCTGTGGCTGAAATTACGGAAATCTAACTTAGCTTCATAAATTCAGGCTTCACTTGAGTATTAGTTACCTTCCTTTAGTTGCACTTAGTCTAGTGCTATTCCATCTCTGAAAATAATTTTAAAAAATTAAAAATTGTTACTATTCAAATAGAACCTCTTATGAACAAGGTTGTATTTGAATCTATATGAATAGTTGTTCTATAATATAAAAAAAATGTTGTCTGTGTCATTATGCATTGATTTGTTAAGAAAGAGTAAATGGGTTCACTTTTAGAAAAATTGCTTTTTATTATTGCTTTTTATTATTTAGTATGAAGGAGAAATATTGTTTGTTATTTAATTTCTGTTAGATATAAACAGTTGCACATTTTAAGTGATTTATAAATTACATAAATATTTACTTTCAGTTTTATAGAACAGTCTTTTAATATTGCTGTTATTCTTTCATTCATTACACATACTATTATATCTTTTATTAGCACTGTAAATGTAAAGATATCTCAAATCATAACTATAAATAACATCATGTGACAATCATATTAAAATAAAAAATTTCTCTTAATCTTGGATCTGAGGATTCTTGAATCTGCAATTAATCAATCAATCGTTTAATCAATCGTAAATTTAAATTTTGCTTTTGCTTTTTAATTAAAAATCAACAATAGTGTTATATAAAGCAATATACCCTATATTGCTTTATATAGAATAAACTTGCTCTCTTTTGCTATTTACTCCCTTTTCATCCGAGTCTCATTATAAAAAACTTGACAATCATTTTTAAAGTTCTAATATAATACAACGAAGTATACAACTTCAATTAAAAAGTACTTCTAAAAAAAAATATTAAGTAGACCATTTAAGTTATGTCCAAATTATTCATAACTAAGATAGATACACACTTATGATCAATTAGAACAACTTCTAAAAAACTTTCACTTTAATGTTCCATTATTAATCATTTATTGCACTACAAGACACTAGAAGCTATATAAAATCGCAAGACATATCCTTAATATAATAATGAATATAGCTAATTCATCAATCGAAATTAATGTACATATCATAATTTTTATATAACGATAACTAAGTCAAATATGAAATAAAAATTATACTGCATGTTAAAGGTTTTAGGCTATCCATGCAAGGTTAGGTTATTATATTTAGATGTGAGAATGTAAATTTTAAGAAAGCTCTTACTATTATTGAGATGCACAAAATTCATTAAAACTCAACACTTACATTTATATAATGATTAAGTAAATCCTCTTCTTATTGTTTTATAACTGCACGTTTCTTCGTTGTTATATTTCTCATTTTAAGAAATATCTCAACAGCTACTGGTGAAATAAGACTTGATACATTTGCTTCTAGTGATATTTGTTTCAAGAATTTTGCTAACTAAATTAAAACAAAATTATACATTTTAGTAAAAATTAAGTACTAGAACTTTACAACGGGAAATTTAAAAATTTAATACACCGCCCATTCATTAATAAAATCAACTTGTTGTCTTGTTATATGATAGACAGTCAAAATGAGAATGAGTGCGTAAAAATATGTATGTAGGAGTGGAGCGAGATGCAGCTGAGACTATTTTCATACGATTCATTCATAAATACGTACATGTGCAAGAGGGATGCGAGATAACATGTGTTGGCGCCTGTAGTAAAACCGCTCTGGTATCCTATATAGTGTATTATCTATGATTTATAGGTTGATTGTATACGATGTGTCAACAATTTTATTTCGATTTTTTTTTATCGATATATCGTCCTGCTTTCGATACTAAAAAGCCGTGGTACAATTATTTTGTATAATTTTAACTTTTAAGCATTTATATTCTAAATGTAACAAAATTATTATAAAAACTTATCAAGTATTTCGTAAAACGATAATATTAAATTTTTCATAGGAATAGTCGATCAAATAAAATAAAATCGATTCTTTGATAGCATTTCGATTAAAAATCATCTCGTTATTAGCTTTTTGCAATTTCACTAGAATTTTATAAAGTAACTTACGTTTATTGTATTAATTGTGTTTGTTGTTATAATAAACCTCAATAAAGTACTGACTGACTGACTTAAAATAAATTATTTATTTTTATGGACACATCAATTAGTGATGTGAATCGACTATAACGAAGTTCATCGGATATTTTCGTATAATAACTGGCTTTTTTTAAGTTAAAATTTTAATTTCAGAAACCTTTTTATGTTTGATTAGACAAATATACCATCGCGATTCTCGGCAATGAGTAAACGACTTAAGGAGGAGGGAGACATAAATAAGTATGGGTCTTTTATCTCCCATCTCTTATTATTTGTTAGATACTTGGATTTAAGGATATGTCTTGATAGGATTTATAGATATAACAATATCTATGCTTAGTATAAAAGGAAACTAGCATCCACGTCTGTCTGTCTGTTTTCACATCACGTACCTTTACCATAGAGTTATCATACTAGAATAGGGGGAGCCAGCCTAAAATGTGTCCATCGATAATAATCCGACTTGTTATCCGTCTCTTTTTTAATAATTGAGATTAGACTTCTTCTTCATCATCGTTCACTCACTGCTGAGGATCGTGACTCCATCCAAATCTAGCCACTTGCTGCCTCCATTGGTTACGCTCCGCTGTCTGGTCAAATGCGTAACTGAGTGGCACCTTCAGTTGTTCAGCAACCTGGTCTTACCATCTCTTGGGACAACGACCTCAAGGCCTTTTCCCCTAAAACTTTCCAGTAATAAGATTGTGATTGATGAGATTAGACAAAGCATAGATAATACACTATATAGGATAAGACAAAGGTAGGTATATAAGTTTCATCTTGTCTCTTTTATTATTTGTTCCGAAATTCTCACTAACAGACCTGCCTATCGCTAAACCAACTGGGCATTTCAGTGGATAGTATATGTGCCACAAAATAATAAGGAGTCGTCAGAATTGATGCGAAAAAGTTTATTAGGTAATTTCGTTATAAACAAGATAAAAATGAATAATCAAACCACATTTAGGTACTCAATGTTTTATTAATAATAATTTTCTCACAATCTAAGTAGTGTATAGTTTTAACTACTACAGAATAAATTAAACACTTGGTAATCTCTATTAGAAAGATTAGTTTAACATCTCTTTTATTTCGTATTAACATGCGTCCTTAATTATCATCTTATTAATAAACGGAATACTTCGTGGTTGATTAATTTATTCATTATTTTTGTCATACACGAAATAACATAATCAGATTAACAACAGAAAGATAAAAAAAGGCTAGAACTTTGCCAAAAAATTTAATGAAGCATTTTAAATACTTACACACTTTCAAATGTGTGCTCGCGACCTGTTTTTTTTGGTATAATAAGTAAAGAGAGAATAAATCTCAACACCTAAAGTTAAAAATATGTTCAAATGTTCCCTAGCCTATAATGGCGACCAGATTTGAATAGCTTGTCAATTTGTGCGTCTTAACATTCGTATAAAGATTGGTTTAGAGATAAAAATTGTAATTTATTAGTTTTGTACAAAAAATGCAATCTCGCAACGGATATTGTTAATTGTATTGTTTGTAAAATCTAATAGCCAATAACGATGCTATACAATGTATACGTTATGACAATATTATTATTTTATTTGTCGATTGTAGAGATGAGCTTTAGACGACAAACAAGGCTAAATGCGTAGGTTTTTCCCAAAAAGAAATCAATTTACAGCTGTATTTTGCAAAACAACAAAAAAGCTAAATTTTATAGAACAGTCGTTGTCATATTTGTATGATCGGAAGGTAGATCACAATTACTTAATGAAGCTTATCACCGGTATTCCTTATTTAAATGTGTTAAAGTATGGTGTAGTAAAAAATGGTTTTTAAAACTGGCAAGAGTTTTCCCCTTATTTTAAAACTGCTTCCATATTATATTGACATTGAGTGGTAATTAGAAATTTTAAATTTGAATTTGAATTTATCTAGTAGTTGAATTCTGCAAAGCGTCACATCCTGCATTCAGTTATGTTCACCTTATATTTCATGAAGGACGATTTCATTATTAAAATATTAATAATTAGTTAAGAAGGTTTTGGTTTATGTGCATTAGTAATAAAACTTAATCTATCTAAAATACGCTTATTTAATAATTTGCAGGTAAATGTTTTATATTTAAGTTTATACAATTTATTTACAAAATATTTATGTACATCAATACAAAGGCCAACAGATCTCTGTATTAAATTAAAGATACCCATTATTATAAAATACATATTAAAATAAAGTATAGCTAGTGGTAATCATCACATCGAATTGTATAAGATTTATTTTATGTCAATTTTAAATACCGACAATTTTTTTTTTGTTACTGATACAATTGTCAAACATTGTCGAAAATTGTTGAGCTTTTTAAAGAATTTTATTAAAAAAAAACATTTAAAATATATAAATATTTCATTTAGAACATTTTGTTTTGTAAAATAATTTATAATTGGTATATCTGGTAAATTGTAGTTTTGGTTGCACTTACTCTGTATTTACTCTATGTTTAATTTTATGTATGTATAGTACTGTATTTTGTTTTTTTTGACGATTATCATATTAAAAAGCACCGACTTTCAAGCATTTTTTATGGTATTACAAATTCATTCATAAGTATAAACGAAATAATTTATAACTTAGTAAAATAAAAAAATTAAATTACTTTTTCGTACACAGGCATTTTGCCGACTCATTGCCAGTATAATAAAATTGTCGCAAGTAAACTTCACACTTATCTGTATATGTATCGGTCTCACTGATGTTTACTTTTGTGCTTATAAATATAAATAAATCCATTAAGCTTATAAATAAATCCAATAAGCTAACAAACTTTTAAAAACACAGGATAAAAAATAAAACCTGGCAAGTCATGCCTATGCTATATAATACAATTTTTGCACTGGCCCAAAATCATAACATTAATTTAGGTATAGCAAATTTTTAATATTAAGGCATCTTTAAACGGTCACTTAAAACTAAATTGTTGTTATCGGTAAGGCGAATCATGATATCGACAGAAAATTTCGCATAAAATACATATAAATTAATTTATATATAAAATTATAAGAGTTTAGAAAATTATAAGATCAAGTCGATAGATATTTAATTTTTTTTATGAATAAAGATGTCAAAGTTTTTATATCTGTGTATGTAATAATAAATTTGTAAATAATATGTAATAATACAATACAAATACTTTTTAATACAAATAACTTTATTTATATTTAAATATTCAAACAATACAATTTTATTTCGAACAATTTTATCACTATTCGCCTTAACAAGATTTTGGTTCGTAAAGTAAAATGTGATTTAAAAGCTTCTTCATTCTTTTCATAATACTTGAATCCTTAAAGTACGTACTTTACAAATTCTTACTAAACATATTATTATAAGTAAGGCGATATCAAGGTGCTTTATATAACTAAAAATTATATATCACTTTTTTTAAATAGACATTTAACACACGGCGAGTTATAGAGCGATACAAAGTATATTATATGTCATTTCTGTAATACAATGAATTCTGTACTCCAACACCTTAAGGCAGCGATAGCGAACCTATGTGCTACAACGTGCCATTTAAAAACAAAAAAGGATTAATAAGTTCATAGGCGTACTATCAAATAATTTTGTCTTTTTCTTTTAATTTAATTTAGGTAATTTTGAATTTTAGGGGAACTTATCCCGCGTTCGTTTTTAAAAAATAACTACTTTACTTTTTTTGTTATTAATTTTGTCACGTGTGACGTGCCCAGAATTATGGCGCGTGCATTTGTAATAGCATGCGTGACATTAGTTCGCCATCCCTGCCCTAAGGTATTATCACAGTCAAGTAAAAGTGATAAAAATTAAAGCAAAATTTACGAATTAATTTACTGATTTTTAACACAGATAATAGCATAAAGTCGCCGTGTGTAAGGTCTCTTATAACTTATAATGTACGTTAAGAATTGTAACTAGTTTGGATAATTTTGTTATAACTTTGATTGTCAGAAAAAAGTCTATATCTATCACCCTCTATGGCAGGGTGTTAAGAGAGACGGCACTAGGGCGATGGAGGCAGGCTGTCGTCACTCTCGAGGTAGGTCACGTAATTGTCCTCGCCGCCGTGAGCCGGCCGCGGCGGGGGGAGGGAGGGTATATCGTAGCCGTGCATCTGAACATAAAGGGGTTCTCATTAATGGAACATTCTTAATTCTAAATTTAAAATTTAAAAATCCTAAGTTATACCACTTATCTAATGTATTACAGTTTAGGTATTAAATGTTTACTCTATACAATCAACTTAATGTATCATAAAGCCTACATTGTCGAGAGATTAAACCACGACTTTAAACTCTGGACATCTACCTACGAGTTTTCCATAAAAAACCTACGTAATTGATATTATTCATCATGTATTTTTCGGTGGAGCAAATATCGTAACGAAACTTGTATATCTCTGGAGAATATTTGTAATACTTTGTAATACATGTAAATTACGTTATTTGTGAATTGTAATATTTGAAATATTTTGTAATACATGTAAATTGCCAATCCAAGTTATTGTAGTATGAGGGATTCAATCCCTCTCTAAAGGCCATTGGTAATATGGCATTCTACTTTTAGTATAACATAGATGTCCTTTTATCGCAGAATGTACCAAATTAATTTAAATAATTTTTTTTTGATATGGCATTATACAAGATACCTTCGTCTATTCTACAAATTTAAAAAAGTTCTTACCTGGTTGACAAGTTGTTGAAAAGCCGCACTATGCTGTGGCGCACGGTCAAGGTCTGCATGCAGTGCAAAGTCGCTGAGAGCCTTCCACGGCGGCTGGTACGCGGTCACCTCGAGCGCCAACGAGCCCCCTGCCTCGTGCCGCACCGGCGACCCGGCTACTAGCGGCACACCCATGGACATATACCCCAATCGCCGACCTTCCTGTACCATACCGTGACGTTAATAAAGTTTTTTAATCAAGTCCGAGACAGGCTACGTCTGTTACTTTTGTTGTTCTGCTTTGGAATATAAAGAAATACAGATAATATTTCTTTATATTCAGTGTATTTTTTACATACATACGAAGAGTATAAGAGCTATAGGCATAAAAAAGCAAGATGAGAGACCCATACTTATCAATGTCGTATCACACATGCGCAGATAAATATTCATGGCGCGATTTTTAATGTTTAAATACTATGAACATTTTTTTAGACTTAGTATCATGTTTCTATATATACATATATCTTTCATTTGTATATATCGTTTTTTAGAACTATCAAAATTTTTTCGCGTTTTTTATGCAAAAATAAAATGATTTAAAATTTATATAAATCCAATTTCCAAAAAGATACATAGATAAAAAAAGATAGATAGGTAGAGCTAGAGATAGGTAGAGATAGACAGAGAGGTAGAGGTACAACAGGTAGCATCGTTCGCTTTCTCTCATTTTCGATCGACATATTTAAGGCTAGCTATCTTAGTTTAGTATAACGACTCAATGATTTTTTATTACATAATGTGACTATTGCGTAAATGATGTGTGATTACACCGTGTGGTATCCGGCTGAATAGAATAGACCACCCTCATTTCTTACCGAGGTGTCGTAAAAGGCGACTAAGGTAAGTTGACCCACCGTGTGGTATCCGGTTGAGTAGAATAGACCACCCTCATTTCTTACCGAGGTGTCGTAAAAGGCGACTAAGGTATGTTGATGTCAGGCAGGCGGCCGATCGTAAAATACGTAGCCAAATGATGTGATAACATGTTTATAACATGTTGTGCCGAACCCACCTAGACTGGGATAAGGGGAGGAGGAAAGAAAGTAACCGTTTAATCATAGGTACATAATACAAAATATATGGATTATCACCTTTTCCTGTTGCATTTGCATTTTCAACTGCATAGTTTTCTTCTTATCCTTACATCGTTTATTTTGAAACCATACCCTAATTACCCTTGGACTGAGGCCAGTCATTTCCACTAATTGTTCTTTCATGAGGGCATCTGGACGAGGATTCGCCGCATAACATGTTCTGGAAAATTAATGAACAATATTATTTTTTTTATTACTAGTTTTTGTTTTTATTTTATATAGGTTATTGATAATTTGGGTTACAAATTACTAGTGAACTTGTTAACCCTTCCAGCTAAGATAAAATGCTTGTGTTAGTGGGTTCATGTCGGTAGTATAATGGCCGGGATTCAAACACACGACCTCTTGATCGCAAGTCCGTTACTCTAAACATTCCGCTATCGTCTACCGCTGAATTAATTTAATATTATTTGACACGAATCTCATTGGGTTTGTCAACAATATTATATCAACAGTGGCACCCGATTTTAAAGTAAAGCATGTTGTCTTTTCAATGCCAACGTTTTTTGTTACTTATTCGCTTATTCAATCTATTAATCCAATTGTATTAAGTAATATATATTAAATATTATATTTTTAAAAGAGCAACCGCCAAATTTTTTGCTGGCTCTTCTAGGTAGGAACAGCTTTCCGAACCAGTAGAGTTGACGATTCAAGAGCACTTGTTTGCAAGTTTATTTGAATAAAGAATATTTTGAATTTGAATTTATTAAAATTGATACTAAATTTCCTTATTTGGTGGAAGTCTTATAGTTGTTTAAACATAGTAAAACCGCGTCACTACTAAAGACGAGAACTCAATACATTGAACGGCGGACGTGCCCTATAAATTTTCTTTGACAAAAAAACTTTCGTGCTCGACTGATATTTGAAATTCATCACACGCTTTAGTAATACGAAAATATTTGAAGGCATTGTAATATAACAAAACCTTCACACACCTTATTCAAAATCATATACAACACACACACATTCCCACACGTTAAAGGTGTTGTTTCATTGATACGACACGTTATACGCAAACTGAAATTGTATTTTTATTAAAATTACAGGTAGAATTCCCGTTAGAAACTCTAACAATTTATCCATTTATCGCTTGTAGGCTGCAATAGTGGCACAACTCAAAAAATCATGTTTTGAGATAAATGGGTTTAAAGTTTTTATTGCTAAGAAATGCTTTGGTTTAATTAAATAAAAAAAATTTAACGGCTTAAACTAGAATTTTGAGTTATACCAGTATTGATTTGATTAAATGAACGGCTTAAACTAGAATCATGAGTATTGATGCTGAAAAGAATGTGTATTTTAACATTTACACCTATTCTTAGTCCAAAACACGTGTTTTATGAGTTGTGCCACTATTGCAGGCCATGAGCGATATATAAGAGAGAAAGTAAGTATGTGTGTTCCTTATGGATTCTGAAAAGACTGGACCGATTTTAATTTGAACCGATTTTTACATCGATCTAGTGAATAATCTTGTAAGGTGTGGTGGCGATAGGAGCATTTTTTTAAACTGTTAATGAGTTTTGTTTTAAAGGGAAATTGAAACCAGACTAAGTTAGGAGTAAACTACGCTTGATTCATGACGTCATTGAAATCCGTAAAGAATGTCAAAAGTTCTCTCATTCCCTACACACTAATTATTCGATAGACTTCAATAAACATTAAAGATTATTTTATAAATTTGATGAAAACGTGCTTATAGAAAATAGTAATTTTTTTATTGAAGTTTCATGAAAACTTGTTGGTAAAAAACAGTACATTTTAATGTGATTATAGTTATATTTTTACCTCAATGTGTGTAACTGTTTCTCATTGAGTACAGTGCGCACCCGTGTAGGCTTTCCATCGGCCGCCGCCCCTGCTCTTGCACGTCCACTTTTATGGGAACCCGACTCACTGCCAGAATCTACAACAAGAACTTAATATAAAGTCATCATCTTCCTGCCATTATCCCACTCTAAGTGGGGTCGGCACAACATGTCGCCGAGTTTCTTTCTGGTTCTTCTCGGTAAAAGCAACATTCCGAACCAGTTGTAGCTTCATTAATCATATTGATCCTTGACGATTTAAAAGTGCTTGAAAAAGCTTATTTGAATAAAGATATTTCGATTTGATTTGATTTTATAAACATGTTGTCACATGATTTGGCTACGTATATTACGACCTGCCTGACGTCAACTTACCTTAGTCTTATTTTACGACACCTCGGTAAGAAAAAGGATGGTATATTCTACTCAACCGGATATCACACGGTGGGTCAAATCACCTTAGTCGCCATTTATAACACCAAAAAAATGAGGGTGGTCTATTCTATTCGGGACAATTTATGTGCCATTATCGTAATTACAGTGATTTTGAAACAGCGTTTAATGCCATTGATATTTTTATTCTTATAAATAAGTGTTATTATATACTCCCAAAAGGGGTACACAAAATGTCGATGTTGGTTTAGCAGATTTGCCGTAAAAAAGTAACATACATCCATACAATATTAGTAGGAGTAGGATAGGATAATACAAGAAAAACATAAAATAGTGTTTCATTACGAACCCATAACACACTGTTTAAATTAAAGCGTCCAAATCCAAAAGTGATTGTAATTACAATCTCCAAACTGTATCTACTCATGAAAACAACCTTTAATGTACATATTATACTTTTATGCATTCAGATTGTTATCTAAACTCCGCGATAAACTAGCAGCGAATTAAAATGCCTTGTAAGATTAATCTGAGCATCACATTAGGTATACTAATTAACTTTCTGATCTCAATCTAGCGATGATAACAATGCTGATAACACAAGCGAATAATTTTACATCACGATTTTCAAAATAATATTAATTTAAATCTTTATCGTCAAGGTACAACCGTATTTGTGAGAAGGAAGTAGCAATTCACCGAACTCATAGCCATTAAAGATATCGACAGATAATTTTGATTTTATATGATATACTGTTTTGATTAAAAAAAAAACTGTGGTAGCCCAGCGGTAACACCGTGCGACTCTTTCGAGGAGGCCATGGGTTCAAACCCGGGCAGACCAATGAGTTTTCTGTTAAAACTTATGTGTCTAATTGATAATTGCAATTTATCACACGCTTTTCGGTGAAGGAAAACATCGTGAGGAAACCTGCACTCTCTGGAGAAATATGTAACCTACCAATCCGCATTGGAGCAGCGTGGTAGGTCTTATCTCCAAACCTTCTGTCTAAAAACGGAGCGAAAAGGCCTATTCTCAGCAGTGGGATAGTAACAGGCCGGTACTTACTACTGTTTTGATTTTATATGATATATATTTTATTGATTGTCATTACAAATATTTTTAATATATCGCCGAAGATAAGTACATGTTCTATGTTTATACATGGAACATGTGACTTTATTCTTTGGATGTGGCGATATATCCGTAGGAACTAGCTGTGAATAACTTAAAATGTCCAAATCATCTTCCTGCTCTTATCCCACTCTAAGTGGGGTCGGCACAACATGTTATAAATATGCTGTCACATATTTGCCTGCATTTTTACGACCGGCCGCCTGCCTGACGTCAACTTACCTCAGTCGTATTTTACTACACCTCGGTAAGAAAGAGGGTGGTCTATTCTACTAAACCGGATACCACACGGTGGGTCAACTTACCTTAGTTACCTTTTACGACACCTTGCTAAGAAATGAGGGTGGTCTGTTCTACTCAGCCGGATACCACACGGCGGGTCAACATACCTTAGTCGCCTTTTACGACACCTTGGTAAGAAATGAGGGTGGTCTATTCAATTCAGCCGGATACCACACGGCGTAACTTAAATGTCCAAAATGCACACTTTTCTGGCCAACCATAAATAGGTTTAAATAATAATTACTTTATTGCTTATAGAACGTAGATTGGAGATCAGGTATGAAAGTCCTACTTAATATCTAATAAGCAAATATAATATAATATCAAGGGTCACTAATCACTCATCCAAATAATCCCCATTTCACACCCGACCTAATCCAGGCTGGACGTGAGGGATCTATTTTAGTATTCCTTGTGTTTAGATATTCATAAAGTCTTGGTCATTTGGCTCATTTTAACACTGGTGTATTGTTTCAAATACGTATACAATAATACGTAAGTACTGAAATAAAAATGTTGAATTCTTAAAGAAACATTCCTGTTTTAATATTTATCCTTACCTATATAAAAATAATAATTGTAACATAAAATGCGACATAAATTATAAGAACTATGTAAATGAAAATCTACAGATAAAACAATGTAACTCATAACCGAAATAGTGAGTTAACATTTCAGAATACGAGTATTCTATTTTAAACAAAATGTTTTTTTTTAATAAATAACTGAATGTGTACAATTTTGGAAAATATTTGGTGAACAAATTTGCCATCTGTTTTCAGGTCGCAACATAATTACTAGATAAAACGGCATTCGAATTTTTACGCGGCGAATTAAAAGCGGCGGTTACTTTGTCGGCGTATATCAAACGAAGATAGTGTACAGTGGACAGCACAAGTAACTATTAACGTTCACTTTTGATCGAATATAACAAAATGGAAGTGATGGTTTTGAGATTAACGTAAAATCATCGTTTAACTAATTATATGTATATTATTTTAATGTACATACCTGTTTAGAATAATTAAAAATCTTAAAAGACGTTGAAAGATGAAATTAATACAGGACATACAAGGATATAATTTTAGCGAAAGTCTGTAAGACATTATCAATGTATCCACTCATGTACACATTAAATTGCAGTTAAGATACGACTATGTCAAACCTTGTACTCGATAAAACAGGGTGCGGTTAGCTTTAAGTTATAATCTTCTTTAATATTTAAATGAGTTAATCTTGTATGTATATATATAAATATATTTTCGGAATCACGGAAAGGGCTCCAACGCTTTCGTGAAATTCAGCATGTAGGGGGTTTTGGGGGAGAAAAATCGATCTAGCTACGTTTTATTAAAAAACATATCGTTTTATCCCTGTTTTTGGACACTAAAAAATACTAAAATAGGAACAGAAAGCAATAGATATTTGAGCCTAAAGGTAACGCGCGAACCAAAAAAGTTCAAAACCTGGGATCGATTCCCACCTGTAACCCGGCTATTTTTATTTTTTTATTTCTTTTATTGCATTTTTTTATATCTTTCAAAAAATTAACGAGCAAGGCTTGGTCACCCAGATACTGAATATTTATAAAAGATTATATTTCTAGAAGATAGAAAAAATAAATAACACAGCATATATAGAGTAGCCTTTTTATGATAGTTAGGTAAACAACAATTCTAAGGACAGGATTTAGAGAGGTGTGTGTATGTGATTTTATAGTAAGTTTCTTTCTCAGGTTTTAAGTAAATGATCTGCTCGAAATGTCCTCGACCAAAGTATCCAATGACATGTTGTATTAAGGCTTAGTTATTTAAAATCTTATAATTATCCATTGATTATTAATGAGTCTTAAAATAGAACCGGACGACCTCCGGAAGGTTTATAACTAGACCCTTTTAACTGTGATGCAACACTAGAATATTTTATCCATAGCATACTGTACTCTTATTTCTTACCGTGTTGTAAAGCCGTAAAGGCGACTAAGGTAAGTGGACCCGTCGTGTGATATTCCGTTTTTTTTTCCTTTTTTTATTTTCGACTATATGCTGTAAGTCTTAACGGCTTTTACAGCGTCATCGGGCAGGACGGGCGAGCGCAGAAGCATCGCTGATGTTGTGAAATGCGGAGAGTAGAGCGCAGAAGCTCTACAAGCGTCGGGGAACGTCGTCCTAAGGGTACCTACCTCCTGTGAGGCTGGACCACGGCTTAGGGCGACGTGTAGTGGAAGGCTAATAGTATAACGATAGTCATCATGGCGTCGGGAGTTTCGTTGAGTAGAATAAACTACCGTTGCAGAGGTGTCGTAAAAAGCGAATAAAGTAAGTTGACGTCAGGCAGGCAGCCGGTCGTAAAATACCTAGCCAAGTCATGTGACAACATGTTTATAACATGTTTTGCCGACGATAGAATGATGATGATGACTTAATTGCATTCTGTAGCAATATATTAAAGAATAATTGTTACTAACTGTACCTGAAATCAGTGTCTAATCACTACACCATTATCGGAGTATTCGATACGATATAGCTCATTACGCATGTAACTGATAAAAACTACAATCGAGTGTTTTTGATATAAATGTTATCTGGATAATCTAGATTCTGTGTAATTTGAAAGGGGAGTGACTCTTTCATATTAGGTAGGTATAAAAAACTCGGATTTTGTTTGATCCGAAATTATACTATATTACTATCTTAGGTTGATTTATTGGTACAAGAATTTGACATGGTCTCGTAAATTGGGCTAAGGCATTAAATACATTTTCAGGTTTATCTTATTAAGACATCTAAGTATAACCTTCATTAAAATATTTTAGGAAATAAATATGTAGTAAAGTAAAGTTACGACATGTGACTGCCCACTTCTGGGCATAGGCCTCCTCTCTCCGTTTTTGGAGAGAAGGTAGTTTACACATATCCCCAGAATTCTCTAGTGATATGTAGGTTTCTTCGCGTTTTCCTTCACCGAAAATCGTGTGTCAAATTGCATTTATCTATTAGACAAATAAGCTTTACTAGAATAACTCATTGGTGCCTGGCCGGGGATTGAACTACTGACTCCCTCGAAAGAGTCACACGGTCTCACCGCTGGGCTCTCACAACGTAAATATGTAGTGGCGTTCAGTATTTTTGTTAACAATTTACTCATCGTTTGACCGCTTTACAGGTAGGTGGAGTTTCATTTTAAATCTCACGTGAAAGAAGTTGCGGGTGAAACTAACCAATAAAACAAAGTTTTGTAAATAATCTCTAATATTGCTCCCTCTATCTAGCCAATTTTTTTTTCTGTTTCATTATTTATATCTGCTGCAATCGGCATGACTGACTTCCAACTATCAATCATCCTTTACCCGCATATAAATGGATAAACCTTTAGTTATCATAGTAAATAAAATAGGTCGTTAAAAAAAGTTTAATACTGGTAACAGAGAGAGAGAGACTCCTCTGGAGCTAATCAAGTCATGCTTATCATAAACATCCATTGTCATTGGAACTCGAACAGTATGTAAAATTTCAGGACAATGGAACACCGGGAAGTGGGTCAAATTTAACTTGCAAGATTCCACTTTCACATACATACACTGCAAGTTAAATAAAAGCTTTAAAAAAATGGAAAATCTCACCCGACATAGAGCCCAGTTCGTGTGGATGGTGTGAATTGTTATTACTAAGGGTTGTGTTGTTGTTACTCTCGGCATTACCACTGCTACTGCCGCTTGTATTTGCGCTCTGAAAACAAAGTTATATGCTTTAAACTTCTACATTATAATTTAAATCTTTAAATGCACTCTGTGGTGCTACATTCTAGGACATGGGTGACCAACATTTTCAGCAGGCGGGCCAAAGTTTAGAGATGAGATTTGCTAGCGGGCCGCATTGGTTCTTTATTATTTAAAGCAAAAAGGAAATAACTGTTTTTTAAACAAGATATAAATAAATGAAAAAATAAATAAAAAGAAATAGCATTAAAAATAAATAATGACAAATTTTAGTGAAACATGTGATTTTATTACTTTGAACAAAGTGCATCAATGTGGATATAGATTGATGTTGCTATTCCTAAACAGTTTTCGTAACGCTCAGCAACCCTTCGTTTTCTCATTCGAGATTAAATATTCTGCATTCGACTAATTATTGGCGACGCATTTTTAAAATTAGCTTAGCGTTTTGATTGTTAAATGATTGATTGATTGATGGTTGTGTGAATGAATAAATATTTTATTTCCACTTTGTAACTATTCTATTTTAGACAATTGTGATTGGTATTTATAATTTCCGTCGCTCATAAACTAGGGTTCTGGGCTTTAAATTAGTCGGGCTAACCCGATAGAAGAATGAGAAAGCCGATCCCTACATTAACTATTCTAGATATTAGTTTACTTTAATATGACATAGACAATTCAGTAAAATCCATATCTAATATTAAATATGTACCTCAGAAAAATTAAAGTACGCTTTCATCTTCAAAGCAATAAAGTTTTATATCTTATCATAATACGCATAATTACACGATACTTTAATGTTTACAGGTTTCGTCTGATTTTTTAAAATTATAGATCCAATAAACATTAGTATACGTTACAAAATTATAGTGACAACATTTACAGAGTATATAATATTCACTTACTTTTTCTAAAACGTCGTGATCTTCTCTACAATATAAAGCACCACCTTCTCTTAACGCGAATTCGTCACCTGCAGCAAACATTTCTATATTTATTGTTATAGACATCTCACATTTCACAATATAGGTTCATGGTTTAACAGATAAATAATACTGTTTTGTGTTTTTAGCAAATTATAATTTTACTTTAATTTGACTCTTTTTGTATTACGTTCATGATTTTTAAAGATTTAAGATGTTACAGTCCTCCAGATTCCATATTTGTTGAATTTAAATACAAATTGACGTTAAAGTCGTAACAGAAAGAAAGGAGATTTTTTTTCGAATGGACTGTATGCTGTTAGCCCTAACGGCTTTTACAGCGTCACCGGGCGAGACGGGCGAGCGCAGAAGCATCGCTGAGGTTGCGAAATGCATGGAAGGAGAAGAGCGGAGTTGTAGCATAGAGACGTGAAGATAGCTGTGGTGAGGTATAGTGACGGGAGGAGAGGTGCGGTGAGGAGAGGTGCGGAGAGGAGAGTCCTAGTGCCATTTTACATGGTCGTGATTTGTGAGCGGAGTTGACAGGTTGTTAAAAATAAATTAATTGACTTTTGAGAAGATCTTTTCTTATTTATTAATTACACATAAAAGAAAAATATCGTTGTTATAAGATAATTACCAGGTATTAGTTGTCTAGCACACGCACAACACCTAAAGCAGTCGATGTGATAGATTTTCGTCTTTGCTCGCATGACGAAGTCATTCTTACTAAAGGAGGTTCCACACTTGTCACATTTTGTACCGAATAATCTGTTGACAAAAAAACTGAATTAAATTTTGACGTTGTTTTAATTATGTCGCGTCCTTCTTCTATCAATTACTAACTATAATATAATCAATTCATAATCTTAATAATAATATTAGTATAGGTTATGTAATGTATGTAACTACACACATGAAAACAATATTAAAATATATAATAAATAATAAAATATAAAAAAAACCTTGCTAGATCGATTTTCCCTCCCATATCCTCCTGTATGTTGAAATTCAGGTTTCCGAGATTCCAAAATATATATATATACAAGATGAACTCATTTCAATATTAAAGATAACAATAGTATGAAGTATATTCTGTTTAGATAGACCTCAATACTCAGCAAGAAGTATTTCTTATAACTACATATATATAAAAATAAGTTAAGAAATATGATTTTATTTTTTTGAAGAGGTGAAACTTGATAAAATATTTTATTTATTTTTACTAAATTTATTGATTTTTGATACTTATTAAAGATGAGAAATATCGCAATGCTTATTTTAAACGAAAAACCACCCTTCATCAACCCTTTCATTGCTTACCTACACTTACAACAAAATTTGTTGGTGAATTCTATACCTCACCTATAAAATGATGCTAAACATACTATACCTACAGCTGATGCTAAAAAGGTATACCCCACACCCTTACCTACAGGCAATGCTTTTAGCAAGATTGCCGGGGGGTTCATTCACTAAGTGCCGGTCAATAACCCCACCATTCTCCCTCCCTTTGAAAATTCGTTTAGGGTTTTCGAAGTTTCCGCTTTTCACGTTTTACCCCGTGAATTTATTGTAGGTATTTTGTGTTTATTGATTGATCGGGGATAAATGTTTTAAAGTTTCAAACGATTTGATTTTTTTACTGAATGTTATTTACAGTAATATTGTGTTTAGTTCATAGTTTCTTTCAAGAGCATAGCGACTATTATTGAATAATAAAATTATTTATAATAGATTTAGATCATTTTCCTACCCTTATCCCACCCTAAGTGGGCACAATATGTCTTCATCTTATGGTACTACTTCCATTCTAAACATGTCATTCTTCACACAATCCATTCATATTTTTCATATCCATATTTTTTTGTGTGAATATTTAAATTGTTCGTTTTATCCCTGTTATTGGGCTCTGAAAAAGTTTTAAATAGGAATAGAAAGTAAATGATATTTGAGCTGTCAAATGCAAAGCTTTGATAGCCTAATGGTAACGCGCGTACTAAAATATCACCCGGCGCTTTATTTTTATTGCATTTCTTTATATCTATACTAATATATAAAACTGAAGAGTTTATTTGTTTGTTTGTTTGATTCTTTCAGTGTAAGATAGTCCATTTACCGAGGAAGGCTATAAGCTATATAACATCACAATAAGAATAATGGGAGAGAGATAATAAAAAATATTACGCAAACGGCTACATTTAAAGCTTTCCTTGCGTGCGCTGAGTAAACGGTGATAATAATTAAATAATCATGTATTACCAAATTGTTCCCATCAAAAAGTTCTAAATAAAAGTCCGCGACGCACATATGTCTATCTTTTAAGGTTAATACCCACTATAACCATTTTTATAGTTATCAATAGACTATAATTTTACTGTTTTAATCTTTCTACGCGGGCGGAGTCGCTGGCGATTGCTAGTATTTTATTACCGAGCAAGAATCGGTCATACAGGTACTATATAATTAAGAGGAATAATGACATATGGAGCCGAGACGTGGACACTGACAAAGCGACTGGTCCACCAATTTAAAGTCGCTCAGCGAGCTATGGAAAGGGCTATGCCTGGAGTTTCTCTGAAGGATCGAAATCGAAACGAAGTGATCCGACAGAGAACCAAAGTAATCGACATAGCCCAAAGGATTAGCAAGCTCAAGTGGCAGTGGGCTGGTCACATTTGTCGCAGAACCGATAACCACTGGGGTAGACGTGTTCTGGAGTGGAGACCGCGCCTTGGCAAACGCAGTGAAGGACGCCCTCCAGCTAGGTGGAGTGACGACATCCGAAGTGTGGCTGGCGTCGGTTGGAAGCGAAGAGCTGAAGACCGAGCTCAGTGGCATGATATTGGGGAGACCTATGTCCAACAGTGACGAGGACAGGTTGATGATGATGATGAAGAGGAATAAAGGATACTGAAGAAGCAAACCGTTAAATCTTCAAAATTAATTTTAAACATATCGACAAATTAATGAAAATTGTAAAAATATTATTGGGTTTATACGAAAATACAACTATATTGCAAATAGCAAATGGCCGTAGTTAGCTGAGTAGCGATTTGTGTGGTCCTGTTGTTGCAGCTGCGTGTCAATCATTGTCAACAGATGGTTAGTAATTAGATCTATTAGGTTTTGTATGAAATGTTTATATTTGGATTGGCGGAAGAGTTAAAAGATTTCACATCTCAGATGTTTTCAAGACAGAAATTTCTATATATTTTTAACTGGCTACGAAACACTCGTCTCCACTTCGAGATTTAAGGAGTAAATTTTAACCTAAATGCAGCTTGAAATCTATCTAAAATTCTACAAATACACTTATTAATGGATTTTTCTGTTATAAATGCCCTGAATTCAACATATTTTGATGATGTAAAAAAACCAACCTAACATTTTAATTATTTGTTAGCGATCCAATATATTGCCATGATTTGATAAACCAATTTTTCATCCAATACATGCCATATTACCAAGTAATACAAAAAGTTAAAAAAAATTCTAAAGTAATCTAGTTATGTTACTAAGGTCTACACTACATGTTGTTAACATGTTCTCATATGATTTGGCTAGGTATTTTACGACCGGCCGCCTGCCTGACATGAACTTACCTTAGCTGCTTACGACACCTCGGTAAGAAAGATTGTGAATTGTAATTTAACATTCTACATCCATTAAATGAGAACTAAACTAGACTTTACAAATTATTTTTACCGCTGCCGCTTGTCCACATGTCCATAGGCTAGCTGTGTTTAAACAGTGTTATGGTAGACGTGCGGATGGTATCAAATTTCGCTAATTGTAGGGTCAGGAGGGAGATTCAGGTTAAATAAACCTCGTGTGTGCTCCATCATAGATACTAACCATGATTTTGTAGATGAACCGATGGAGTTTATCATAAAGTATGTGCTGGATATCTAGAAATATATTTAAAAAAAACTCTACATCAAGATACGCAGGTTTACTGACAATGTTTTCCTTCAACGGAAAGCGTGTCATAAATTGCAATTATCTAGGCACATTTTTATTAGGAAAACTCATTTGGGGCCGCTCGGGGTTTGAACTCGTGACGCCCTCGAAAGAATCGCATAGTCTTACTAATGGTTTAATGGTAGTAGAGTGAGATCTCGTGAACCCCAGACCTTTGTCATTTTATAAAAGTTGAAAGTATGTCAGTGCATTCTCCCAATACAGATAAGAACGATGGTACATTATGGAATTTGGATCATCATGGCTTTGGGAGATAAACGGTACTCAAGATGTGTAAAATACCAATCTACTTTCGTAAAAGTATAAAGGCAGATTTTTTGGGTTAACCTTCAGCATAATATAAAAAATCACGTCAGTTAACCTAGCGTCGTGGCAAACTCTTGCAAGACACCATTAAAGTTCATATAATTCTATTTACGTCATAGTATAAAAGCCGATTTTAATATAAGAACTTGGATAATAATACTTGGCAATCACAGCTTTAGGAGTTACAAGTGTTATTTACTGATATTGTCCCTACGTTTTTTTTTATAAAAACATAAAGTTGTTCTAATATATTTTCTAATAAGTTTGCGTCTTTTGACGCCCTTGTTAAATCACTGTAGCTAGCATTTTATAAATATAAATATTAAGATAAGGATTCTCATTATCATAATTGCAAGATAATGAGAATCCAAGTTCGCTGAAAATAATTTACTCGATAGGCGTAGTCCAAATATAAACATACAGACATTATAATAGAACAGATTAACCCTTCGTATACGGATGCAATGTTTATGTATCAGATACAGCTTTTAGAATAAACATCCTACTGTTTTTATTGTTTTAAATTTAATATAATTCATTTATCAACTCTTCCGTTCGAAAACTTTTTAGAAAGGAAGTATCAATAAAATTATATTTCGTAATAGCCTATAGATGTATAATTAGCCTTTATAAAGGTAGATTATATAGTTAATATGGATAATATGGTTCAAAATGATTATATTATGATATTTATGATTAATTTTTATATTTTACTTCGCAGTATTTTGCTACTATTTTATTTTGAAACTTTCAGTCCTTAAAAAAATCTTACTATTATTTAACATTTAATTGTCAAAAGACTAATTTCTGAACGAAACTTTGTTTGATTACAACAGTCTCATTTATAATTTAGAATAACTAATGCATAAGAATTGCGTACAAATGTTGAATAGATAGAGTATGTAATGCATAAAGCTTTTCTAAAGCTTGCTGCTGAAACATTTTGCTGCATAAATATATTAATTCATCTAATTTACAGAAGCATAAGGTTTATTATTTTTTTGAATCCGTTAATTGGCGTAGTTTCTAATAATGCTGTTTTAGAACGCTAATATATTTATAAAGAAAACACATTTAATCCGATTCGTGTGAAGGTAAATATAAATTAAATCGATATGAAAACAAATAGTGCATTAGGCTGAAAAAGTAACCCAATCGCTTTTCCGGTGGAACCGAAACAAACATACCATAGACATATCGAGTTCCCGCCGCCCGCCGCGTTGTCAAACTGACGTTTGTTTTGGCGCCAAAATACATAACGCCGCGTTTGTTTTTCTCGGCGCATCACCGTTCAAAGCGGCAAAGACAATTCGTCTTTCTGCCGACTAAAAATATTGAACAGCCAAACAATTCTGTTCTCTATGAAGCCAGAAAAAGAGACGACAGTGCCCGAGGGTAATGAATTTTGTTTGCTGATGTGTAATTCTATATTTTGGCTGCACGATAGAAGGGTGAAAAGGTAAACATCTAAGTTATTTTAGTGAATTCAAAGATGATTTTGTCTGTGTTTGAAAAAGTGGCGCCGATATGATTGACGTGTAGTTATGAATATTCATAGAATATTCTTTTTTTTAAGTGGTAAACCAGAGACTAAATATGGTTGTGATGTCTATAAATGGAATGATAATGTAAACTGTGTACACTTGTCTTTCATTTTGATCGTCTGTTTATTTATAGCTTTTACTGGGCTACGAGTGAGATTTTGCTCGATATTGTGTATGATTAGAAATAAGTCTGTTATACGTAAAAGCTAATCTTAGATATTGTTGCTAAAATTGAAAATGATGATACATACATATGTTAATCGATCTGGTTGTAATGAAGCTTTTTTTACCTTTCAAATTACATCTTTTTCTCTTTTGTTCTCTTGTCCAAAAATGTTAATTTATTGTCACTTGAAAAATGTAGTGTAATAGTATGTAATTTGAAATAAAAACATTATATCATAAGTACAATATTACAAAATCAATTCTCATTTTATTCTTCTCTTTTTAAATTAAAATGTAAAATTATGTATTATAATTGTATAATACAGATATAATAAAATATTTGTTAATTTTATTTACAGTTACAATTTTTTTTATTATTATACCTAATTATTTTTAATTTATTTAAATTCAAACAACAAACAATTGTTTCTAAAATTCGATATTTGTAAATTAAATACTTTACATTTGAGATGACGATATGTCAAAAATCCGGGTTTTGAAACTCTTACCTGTCAGGCAAAGTAATGCAAATTAGCAAAAATTAGGAAGTAACTGCAATATCATGAAGATAGTGATAATTAAAAGCACAAACCATTACGTACACGTTGGTATACCCATGTGTTCATTTATTGGTCATAATGTAAATAAAAAGTTTCGAAACAAGCAAAACCGTCATTTTGGTAACACATTGTTATTCATCATACGACTTATGTAGTATCTATTATTTTAATCATCATGTATTTAGAACGACTTTTTAGCCGTGTGGTATCCGGCTGAATAGAATAGTATCACCCTCATTTCTTACTGAGGTGTCGTAAAAGGCGACTAAGGTAAATCGACCCGCTGTGTGGTATCCGGCTGAGTAGAATAGACCAACCTCATTTCTTACCGAGGTGTCGTAAAAGGCGACTAAGGTAAGTCGACCCTCCCCGTGGTATCCGGCTGAGTAGAATAGACCAACCTCATTTCTTAGCGAGGTGTCGTAAAAGGCGACTAAGGTAAGTTGACCCACCGTGTGGTATTCGGTTTAGTAGAATTGACCACCCTCTTTCTTACAGAGGTGTCGTTACATACGACGTAGGTACGTTGACGTCAGGCAGGCGGCCAGTCGTAAAAACGCAGCCAAATCATGTGGCAGCATGTTTATAACATGTCGTGCCGACTCCACTTAGACTGGGATAAGGGCAGGAAGTTGATGATGTGTTTTGGTTTGATAACAGGCAAGTAATATTCTATTCACAGCGTAACGCCAATTTGTATAGCGACGGAACAGCGGTCACTAGATGATTTACTTAGACTTACAAATTAACGTTACGATCACGCGATCGAGTAGGTTAAGAAAACTCGCACTAAGCACACAGGTGGCACAAGATTGTGTAGCGTGGAATTCCTTGGGAGAGACCTAGACAGTGGACGTCTTGATTATTGAGAGAGTCACATTGACTATTGAGAGAGAGACATATATTAAGATAATTTTTAGGATATGTCTAACTTGTGCTAAGCAAAAATTAGAAAATATTATTAGGCAAAAATTAGACATATTGTGCTACGTAAATGTAAGGTGTGCTTTAACCGTACTTCAATGGAGAGGGCTTTTGCCTAGTTGGGAAATAATGACAGACAATAAAATATAGGTTTCTACTTGCCTAGTATAATCCCTCTTGCAATACGTTTTTCCGTCTCTTACAAAACACGTGCAGGACTCGTCTAGGAATTGCCTGCACTCTTGGCATTTGAGACAGGCCGCGTGCCACTCTAGGTCCGGCGCCACTCTAAGGATGTACTGGTCGTGGATCTGACCGCCGCACCCCACGCACAGGGAGAGACGTAGCTTTTCTGTGGAAAAATAAAAACGTAGTAGTAATTTATATATTTATTATTTACTAGCAATCGCCAGCGGCTCCGCGCGGGTGGAATCTTTAAAACTGTAATATAGTATTTTGATAACCATAAAAATGGTTAAAGTAGGTTAACCTTAAATTCTAGACATATGCTGTCGTGGACTTTTATTTAGAATATTTACAGGGGAAACAATTTTGTAATACATGATTTTTGAATACCTGACTTTCACTGTTTACTTAGCGCACGCAAGGAAAGCTTTAAATTTTGTCGGTTTCGCAATATTTTTTATTGCTGCTCCTCTCCTATTCATCTTAGCGTAATGTTATATAGCTTTCATCGATAAATGGACTATATAACAATCAAATTTTTGGTATCCGGCTGAATAGAATAGACCACCCTCTTTATTGCCGAAGTGTCGTAAAAGGCGAATAAGGAAAGTTGACACGCCATGTGGTATCCGAATGAGTATAATATACCATTCTCATTCTTATTGAAGTGTCGTAAAAGGTGACAAAGGTAAGTTGAGGTCAGGCAGGCGGCCGATCGTAAAATACCTAGTCGAATCATGTGACAATATGTTTACAAGATGTTGTGCCGACCCCACTTAGAATGGGATAAGGGCAGGAGGATGAAGATGATTATATACATTTTTATTTGTCATTACTATATACCTTTATATATTTTAATTTATTTCAACTAGTGGTAGACGCGATTTTATTCACGTTAACTTAAGCGTTTAAATAACCTGAATAATGCAAGATATGCCTCTTCCCTGTTCCCGAAGGAAAATTTGGGGTTTCTAATATTACATGTTATTGTATGATATGATGTTATATAGTACCTATGCTTAATTTCATTATTTGGTCCAGCGGAGCGTAACAGACAGACAGACTCGCATTTATAATATCATTGTGTATGTATCACTGTAATATTATTTTAATTTATCATATATTGACTAAGGTAAATGAGTCGCGATGTAAAAACGGCGAAGTTTTAGGACTATTTTAAGGTGCTGGTAGACGTGAGAGATCTTAGATGTGGAAATAGCGAGTGCTTAGAAATAATTAAAAATACACAAAGAATACACAGTGTATAATTGAGTTGAGTGTAGTATAACGCTTAAGGTGATAAGAACAAAGTCGCGAACAACAAGTCTTTTAATATTTACAAGTCAAAGTAATGATATGGCGAGGTCCTCATAAAACAGCAAGCATAAAATCTAAGCTGGTTTGTCTCAAATATTAAACTTCATACATTACCATTTTTAACTTGAGTACAACGTAAATTTTCCAAAAAATACAAAAAAGACCCTTTATGCAGGTGACATTCGAAGTTTCTTGTTATTTTTATTTATTAAAGAAAACCGTTATTCTTTTAGTCTGTAGTTCAAACTACGTAATTACGCATGTGATCGGTATTTATATTAGTACAAACAGTGTACCAACAAAAATACGGGTCGCCATATGAAATACAAACTAATGATTATTTATAAAAATGCAAATAATTCCAAAGATGTCTTCCGGCGGCATAAACAGCGAGTAAGAGAGGATTATGAATAAATTATCTTCCATCGAATCGATATCCGATAGGCGTGGCTAGGATAGGCCACACCCTTACAAAGCTTTTATCTCTGTCCCTCTCAACATCTCTTTTAAGCGTTTTTAAACTTCAATTGTGGTAAACAGTGGTTGGGTTTAAGAATAGTTGAGTCTAGTCTTTGTTTTAATGACAGCAGGAGACAGGGTTCAGTGACGCATTATTTTGAATCTATGTAATCAAAGGTTGCCAACTCACAAACCCGAGTCGAGTTCGAATTTAGTCGTTTTCGAGATTTAAGCTGAAGTGAGTTGAGCTTATGTTGGGTTTGGAACCTTGTTTGAATATATAGCGTAAATACCTTTAAATAACGAGGTAACATCCGTCTATAAGTTCTATGTATGATGATGAAATAAAAGATCGATAAGACTTCGATACTCGTCATCATCTTCCTGCCCTTGTCCCACTCTAAGCGGGGTCGGCACAACATGTTATAAACATGCTGTCACATGATTTGGCTGCGTTTTTACGACCGGCCGCCGGCCTGACGTCAACTTACCTTAGTCGCCTTTTACGACACCTCGGTAAGAAATAAGGTCGGTCTATTCTACTCAGCCGGATACCACACGGCGGGTCGACTTACCTTAGTCGCCTTTTACGACACCTCGGTAAGAAATGAGGGTGGTACTATTCTATTTAGCCGGATACCACACGGCGTAAGACTTTAATACTCGTATATACCTAAAAAAAATTAATCAATCATATCAGGAGCTGCATGTCTGCTGAAATGTGAACATAATATGAAGTTAATTTAGCTTAATTTAAAATAATAAAGTTTAAAACAACAGTTATGATTTATAATAAGAATAATAAATAATTTTATGAAATGATAATTATTTTTAAGTAGTAATAATTTCCATGGCACAGCACAGCACTGTTATGTGAAAATCAATTCATCTAATTACAATTACAAATAATAAAAATGAAGGCTATAAACACACTTTATGTGCATTGTGTTCGCAACGTTGGACCCGTTAGACCTCGTTCACAATACACGACTTGTTTAATGACAATGTGTGAATAAAACATATTTACTGTACACTCAATGTACAGTACTTGGGTGACCGAGCCTGGCTCGGAAATTTTAAAAATTAAATTTAAAAAAAAATTGAAAAGAAAAATTAAAAAATAATAGGGCAGATGCGGCTCGATCCTAGGTATTTTCACCTCTCTAGACCGCCCGTTCCCCAAATGAACCACCGTGACTTTACGTTGGACAGCGAAAAATTGTGATTGTATTCAACGTAAATTTAAAAAAAAATTTAGAGCCCGAAAACAGGGATAAAACGACATTTTTTTTAATTAAACTTATCTAGATCGATTTTTCTCCCCCAAAATCCTCTACATGCTGAATTTCAGGAAAATCGTTGGAGCCGTTTTCGAGATTCTGAATATATATATATACATATATACAAGATTAACTCATTTAAATATAAACATATTATATATCCAATCCTAACTTTCAGTGTATGGTGTATTAAAAAACAAGGCTAAGAGCAGAGTATCGACTAAATCTACAAACAGTCTTTATAAGTGTGCTTCAGGTATCAGTGCGCCAATTTGTATGACGCAACAGCGACATCTAGTGACTGCTATTCCAGCGCCATACAAATTGTCATTACGCTAACGTAATAAGAATGCTAACTCTTTCGAGAAGATCACGGGTTCAAACCCGGGCAGACACCAATGAGTTTCTTAATAACTTATGTGTCTAATTGATAATTGTAATTTATCACACGCTTTTCGGTGAAGGCAAACATTGTGATGACACCTGCATATCTCTAGAGAATTCTAGGAATATGTGTAACCTACCAATCCGCATTGGAGCAGCGTAGTAAATCTTAGCTTCTATCTCCAAAAAACGGAGAGTGGAGGCCTATACCCAGCAGTGTGATAGTAACAGGCCGTTACTTTACTTCTTTAACGCAATAGAGTTGGTTAGAAAAACTCGCACTAAGCACTAAGGTCCTGAATTCATGTTAAGAAGTCACAGTCATACTATCAGTCCTACACTACACGTCGCTCTATATCGTGGTCCGGCCTCACAGGAAACAACCCCTAAATACGACATTTGTCGATACTAGTAGAGTTTCTACGCACTATTCTCCTGATTTTGCAACCTTAGTGATGCTTCCGTGTTCACCCGTAGAGCTAACAGAATATTAAAAGAAAGAAATAAAAAACTTTATTCATGACGTATACTTATTTATAAAGAATAAAGACTACATAAATGAAAACAAAAAAAATGAAATTGCGTGGTGTGATATCACAAAATGGGTAACCACTCGGCTTTGGTTCGAATTTAAAGATCCGATCACTGTTCACCACTGATTTTCAGTGGTCGCCATTAAATATTGTCAAATTGTTGAATTCTAATTCTGTTATCTTGTTATTCTGTCGGGCTGAACAGGTATGCAGATCTCTAACGTCCAAATTGCAGGCTTTTGCTATCAAAGTATCTCGTAATTCTCATTGCAATTACAAATTAATTTTCGAAATAATGAATCATTAACAACCCAATTAAACCGCGGAAGAGCCTTTCAGCTGTCATAAAAATGATTAAAGCAATACAATCCATCAGCGGACCGGCAATAAAATGTAATTAATAATTATAAGAAAAACAATTTAAACTGCATCCTGCGAAACTTAACATAAAATGCATATTTCGCGGAAGCACTCAGACATATTACGGTAAAATGTTACTGGCTTTATTCAGAAGAGAACAATTTTCTAGATCCTTTAAATATAAGGAAGGGTGCTGTAGAAGGAAGAATGTTCTCATACTTAACCTCTTTTCGAGTTTAACCATAATCTTTCATACCACTTTTCATAATAGTCATAGGTAATCTTGGATTGGAGGATTTGAAATTGTTATCATGATGTCTTCGTTTAGCGTAAAGCACATCATGTATTAGAGGAATATAGATCAAATCTAAACCTAACAAAGTATCGTATAGTAAGTGACGTCATCGCTCATTTATAACCAGTGACCTAAATATATTAACGGTATTACTTTCTTCTATTTCATCAAACGATGGACGTCCACTGTTGGACATATAGGTCTTTTCACGGGATTTCGAGACAAGATCTTGTGCAACTTGGATCCAGCAGTTCCCCGCTACATCACTCCACCTCTAAGGTGGTCTACCGACACTGTGTTTTCGGTGCGGAGTTACCATTCCAACACCTTAGACCCCAACGCACATCGGTTTTCCGCACTATGTCATTTAATCCGCACTATATCACTTTATCCATCGTACTAAAAATTCTGTTCTTTGCTTTAGGTCACTTTTATTCTGCAGTTGCAATTAGGTACGTTTCCTAAGTATCTAAGCAATGAACAACTATTTTATAATTGACAGGTGCATACATAATCGATTGTCAATTAATTTTCTCTCGCCAACTTTGGTGATATAGGTAATCATATTTCAGAAACAAAAACTTATACGCTACGCGATTAATATAAATTAATCGCTAAATAAATTGATGATAACTATTGCCACAGAGTTAAATCTTTCTTGCTATTCATCAGTCGCTGGAATCTAGAGAAATTAGTATGGATAGTTTTTTGTAGGGATAACACCTTGCATAAAGACAAATAAGTAATTACAGTTCTTGTTCACCTTTCAATGTAAGGTGATAATCTTATAATCAAAGGTAATACACGATTCTTAAAGACCCTGAATAACAATTAGGCAAACATAATCGTTAACAAAAATCTGATGATTTTAATTGAAATACATTCTCTAGCACATCAATTTTATCATTAACTAGCTGTGCCGCCGCGTTCGCCCGCATGGAAATCTGTGTGTCACAAAATTTATCCCGAATATAAATATGAAACATAAAAGTAGTTATTATGAGTTAACCATAAGAGCTAGAGACATGCTGTCGTGGACTGTTTTGTAGTATTTTGGTAGATCTACAATTCTCTAGTACGTTATTTTAGTCTCTGTGTTGGTTTACGCGGCAGACGCGACTAAAGTTCTCAACAAGCAATTTTTCTTTACAACGCGCGACCTCTCCAACACAGTTAACATAAAATCGTAATGTATAGTACATTACGATTTTATGTTAACTTAAACCTTCCGGAAGAATTGCACTATCTTTTAGTAAAAGCCGTACTAAAATACGTTAAGTAGACTTAGCGAAAATCGATCACATAATAATAATTAGTATAGATATGTACTATCAATAATATCATAAACAACATCTTAAATTTAGATTATCTAAATTTTATGTAATAAAATGTTTTAAATGCTATTTAGTATATTGATTTGAAAATCGAATACACATACGATACTGACAGTTTGCCGTAATATATGTAATCTCTTGTGAGAAAAGAGATAACTTAATATTTACATAAAATATATATAAAAAATGAGGCATTTGCATTATTATAAAAAGATAGACGACAAATGTGGCTCAAAGATTCGTAAGCCGGTACTTCTGGGTCAAATTTAAATTATTTGGTTGGAACCAAAATGCCAAGTAATTTTGAGTTTTCATACGATGATGTAGAAAGCTTTACGAAATATTTTCCTATTTTCCACATAGAAATATCTATTAATATAAAAGCCATTTGCTTTATATTAGAAATTATTATTTATACATGCTCTTGCCTTTATCCCACTCCATGTGGGATCGGACATGTCTTTAACATGATGTAACATAATTTGGCTTAGTATTTTACAACCGGCCACCTGCCTGATATCAACTCACTTTAGTCGCATTTTACGACACCTTGGTAAGAAAGAGGGTGATCTATTCTACTCAACCGGATATCACATGGTGGGTCAACTTACGTAGTCAGTTTTTGCCACACCTCGTAAAAAAAATGAAGGTGGTCTATTCTACTCAGTTTACTTTAAAGATTATTGAGCAGACCATAAGTTTAAGACTATAAAATTTGCATCAATTTCTTTTAAAATTACCCAGAGTCATTGGTCTATGTTTATTATAATAAAACTAAAATAAGTTTTTTAAATTCACTTGCCCGTAGTTCTCCAGTTTTCTTGGGATGTTCTAAAGATAACAATATTAATAACCTTAATAATTGGGACCTCATTAACTTTACTACTTTACCTTGTTAATGTTAACGTATGCTTATTTAAATCGGTATATTGTAAGAGTCGGTATAAGATAAACAGAGAAACGAAACGTACCTAATTACTGCACAGTAAGTTGGCGTTAAATTTGAAATTACTATGTAGGCGTATGCTTTAAATTCTATTAAACTTTCTGTAATGTAATGTATTAAATAAGTAATTGTTTACATTTATTAGTATACATTTTTATTATTCTTATACATTTATTAGATTTTTATGATTAGTATACATTTTATAAAAAAATTAAATTGAAATTCATCAAAAGCATATACCAGTAATTCCTATAGAGGTATTATACTAGAGTAGGGAACCTAGCTTAGAATGTGCCATATCACAATAAAGAGTGAGCTAATGACTGTGTATCTATCTCTCTTTTTTATTTATGATAAGACAAAGATGAAGTACGGGTTTAATCTTCCTACCTACTCTTTATTTATTGTCACACTCACTTATAGGCCTGCCTAAGGCTCCCCTATATACTATACTATACTATACTATAATAACTGTTCTGATACTATGATAACTGTAATTGCACGAACTATGTACCGGTTCATTTTCTAGTACTCTAGTATGGAAATACGGGAATTTTGTTATATATATATACAATATATACATTTTTACTTTTAATTTATTTTAGTGTGATACTTTTTAGTAGCTTTTAATAAAAAATATCTGGGTGACCGAGCTTCGCTCGGTAATTTTTTACAAAAAAAAACTTAAAAAAAAAGAAAATACAATTATTTTGTTGGGGATCGATCCTTGACATTCACATTTCTCGAGGCTGCTCATTACTCAAATAAGCTACGTCGACTTGACAGCTAATGGCGAAAATTCAATTCAATATAAATGTTCGTGTTTTTTAATGCCCAAAAACAGGGATAAAACAATATTTTTTTTACATAAAACCTAGCTAGATCAATTTTTCTCCCCCAAAACCTCCTACATGCTGAATTTCGGGAAAATCGTTGGAGCCGTTTCCGAGATTCAGAAAATATATATATATACAAGATTAACTCATTTAAATATAAAGATAATAAGGTAAGTTCACGTCAGGCAGGCGGCCGGTCGAAAAAATATATACTTAGATAAATAACATCACAACATGGTTAACTAAAATATATATGCCGTGAAATCGTGACAGACAGACACATAACACAATAATGGATTTAAAAACACATATACTATGTGTATAGTACATACTCGTATATAAAAAAGAGTAATGGAGAAAACTTATTTTATAATCCTTACATAGCCTACGGTGCAAGCTGTTTCTAGTTATAATTAACGTAGGTAAAGTCCTTGATCCGGGCGAAGCTAGATATTTACATTGTAACTTTTATTACACGCACCACAATTCCCAGTAGCGTCTACTGTTTTATGAAACAATAAATAATGTGATTAATAAACTAAAGTCTATAAAACAATAAAACTGAACCATTAAATACGGCATTAAAATGTAATTAACGTCATTATCTCATTAACAATGTCGCGAGCGGCGCTCTCAAAGAAATTACAGATTTAATGATTTTCTGTAATTAATTATAGATCTTAGCGCAGACTTCGACGAGCTTTCTGACCTTTGTTATATTTATTACGGCGACCTTGCTATAATACTGTGTAAAATATATTATAGTAGCTTTAAGCAATAATAAATCTAGGTTATTTTAATATGTATCTATTGTTTAAGTATCATAGTTTTACATATATTTTATGGTATATAAATTAATAAATAAATAGAGCTACGAGTATAAATACCTGCCACTGTGTCTGCTATTATAACGTGTCAGTGTAAATCTTCTGAGTGACTTATTTGCGAAGGTGGCAGTGACCCTTCCTTCTCCGCGGGTCACAGCTTCAATTCCCATACAATTTGTTTGTTCTTCGATTCGTATGTATTTATGTATTGATATATTTATTTAAAATTACGTATTTACCATTTGTCTGTCACCCGTAACACAAGTAGGTATTAAGTTACTTACCTTAGATTCGAATGACTGTGTGAGTAATTATACATTCATTTATTTAAATTTTCTAATTTATTTATATGAAAGATTTTTTTTTGGCGCTACTCTAATGTTAGGTGACGGTTGATTAATTAATAATAATTTATTGAGTAAATATGTCATGTAGACATTTTGAAAAAACCATTTGATAAAACCCAATGTTTGTTAGTTATTTAGTTAGTAACCCGGGATAAATTGACAGATTTTATTGAGCAACAGGTATACCTAGAGGCAAGAAGTGATGGCCGCATTGTTGCTATTACATATATAGTTATTATTATGTCCTTAACAGGCCACATAATTAAATCAATTAGAATATATATTTTTTTAATTGTTTACGGAACTTTATTTGCCTGGAAATGCGTCATATAATTCCAAAACAACTGCAGTCGCCTTAACTTAAAAGACAAGACAATAATTTTTCTAATTTTTATTAAAGTATTTTACATACTATAAGTACGAAAGGTATACTTTTCTACCCAATTTATCATAGAAAGAAATATATGCTTGTGTTGTGGCACATTCATTTTATTTGTGTGTGTTACCGTCTAATCGATATTATAGGTACAGGCGGCACATGTTCACGTGCGCACACATAGCTATGCTTGTGTGTGAATCTGGTTTCAAAAACGCGTGCGTTAGAATTTATTGTGTCAATAATGAGCCGACAGTCGCCGTGAATAGGGTTGTGGATAATCAGTTACTGCTAAATTGAACAAAATCAAATTTATATTTATTTGCTCAGTCATTGATGAAACGTCATGAAGTAAACGTATAAAATATTATTATATATACGTACAGTCAGCTTAATAAAGATTGAATTAACTTTTTACAGTGTTAAAGAAGGTGTTTCATAACAAAATTTTATTAAATAGAAATAAAATTATTATAGTCAATAAATCATATTCGAATACCTAATAATAATATCGCTATCGCGTAATGATGCGAACCTTTGCAATGCATTTCATAAAAGTTTGCTATTACCTACTTGTATTTTCTATAATTTTATCTTTTTCTTGTTTTCTTTATTAGTTTTTATAAATATAATATTACTTTTTAAACTTAAGGTTATAAGGAATATTAATAAGAATGACAATTATAGATTGTTATTGTATATTCCGATATTTGCAATAGCCTAATGGTAAACAGGCGAACCAAAAATCCGGATTCGAGTCCCACATGTCATCGGCGCTTTCTTCATTTTTTTTTTAAATTAAAAAATTACTTAGCAAAGCTCGGTCACCCAGGTACTTTATGTATAAGCTCCATGCAAACATGTTCAATCAACGATAACACGCACTTGTTTTTCTTTTTGCTCGTTCTACTAGTTTATATCCTCAATGAATGCACTCCTAATGAATAACTCATAACTAATAAATATATTAAGTAATTTTCTAAACGTAAATTATTTACTGATATGGAAATTCAGCATTATTTATTTATCTGAACGCATTATTTACGTTTATACCATTACTCAGTTTCAAGATATCGGATTTATTAACATAATTAGACACTATATATTTAACTATAATGTATTTATTACCTCGTCTGAATTAATATAAATTTATAATTATGTCTGTATAGTGCGTTTATTAATTTTATAAAATGATTTATTTAAAGATTATGCATATTATATTATAATATGTATAAATTAATATTACTTTAAGGAAATAATAATGAGTGTTATTTCTATTTTATGTAAAAATATTTAAATAACCATTATTCGTGAGAATTTTGTTGATGTGTAAGATAAATTTATAGGTTTCATAACATCATTCCGTGTAACTTACAAGATGTAAAAAAATATAGCTATAACAGATTATTATTTGTAGGTAAATTTATTTAATATTTTTCATACATACGAAGGGGCTTAAAACTTAATGTAAACTTGACTCCTTTTAACATATATATTTTGTTACTAAAAACTTTATTCACCTTATTTTCAACAAACTGTAATAATAACTTTAATAAAGGTAACATAAATAGATAAATGATAACATACTTTGAAGCGAACATTTGTAAGTTAAGTTATTTATTTATTCTAGAGATCTTCCAGCTATAAAAAAATAACCAACGTCGTAGCAAACGCATTTCATTCACCCTAAGTAACTTTAGATTCCAATAAATAATAAAAAAGCCTTGCAAATTAAAGAATGAATTGGAATTTATACATAGAATCTTATTCTAACGTGTCAATATTCAATGTCGAGGCATAAATACTCGTAGCTACTTTGTAATAGACATTGACAGGACCAACGTTCACAACGACTATTTTATCTTATTTTATACTAGCGACCCGCTTCGCACGAGTAAAAAATATATAGCCTATTTCATACAGTGAAAAAAATGATCAAAATGTATCCAGTAGTTTAGATTTATTCATCACTGCCCGTGGCCCACACACGTTAAATTTGAAGTACAACAATTCCCCTTTCCCTATAACATGAAGATTTCCTGCTATCATAAGCTATAAAAATGGTATGAATTTAAATATTTCAAATCTCAATTCATACCTAGTATATTTTTACTTATCTTCTTTTTACATTTTTCCCTATGTATTTTATTTTTACAATTAATTACAGAATGTCTTAATATACAATATTCACAGTTTTCTTGTCTTTAGATAATACAAACATGTTGTCTTTAGATGTTGCTCTTGAAGGAAGCCGGCCATATGAAAACAAACGCGTCCTATCGCTGCTAAATTCGAAGTGCTGTAGGGCGGTACAATTTTAGGTTCAGGTTCCTTAAATAGCTATTTATGAAATAAATGATGCATAAATTATATTTCTATTGCTTAGTTAACTTTAGTAAGGTAGCCTGTAAGAGATTGCTATTAGTGATAAGGCCGCCTTTGCACATCTTTTTGTTTAATTTTAAGTTTCATGTACCGAATTTGTTTTATGTGCAATAAAGTATTTTATTATTATTATTATCTTCTTAAACTCACTCTCGCCCGAGTTATATATACATATTATATAAGAATATATATATAATATAAATAAAATACTGATAAATGTACTTATTAATACATAAATAGATAAAAGATGGGCGGAGGATCATACCCCGGCAGGGGAGACCAAACGGCCGGGGGTCAGGGCGACAGGTTGAGGAAACGACGAACTATTCTAGCCGAGTCCAGCAGTACCGCTTTCTGCATTTTCGCTGCGAGCGAACTGCCACGGAAGCCCAGCTGCCTCAGATGGTAAGCGAGGCTAGCTGGAATTAGCCCGTTTGCAGATATAACGATTGGGTTGATTTCAGTGGATTTATTTATTATTATTATTATTATATTTTTTTGCACTTCGTCCCCTTATAAACTTTCTCTTGTTACGCGCAAATTAATGATAGATACAGGAATTGAGCGTCATGTATTAAAATATATAGATTTAGAAGGGACAACCCTACAATCAATAATCAAACTTGGAGGCGGCGCGGTACAAAGAAACCGCGTGTACGGCGTTATCTCAACGATTACCATCGGGGGTAGCTGTGATATAGGATTGCTATACCATTTGCAGGCCAAACACATATTTTTCATTCTACTTTCCGTGTGATCCTCGCTGTGCATACATTGAATTACTGATATATTTGCGGCGATAGATGTACTGCATTTTTTCCGACGTATTCGAAATTGCAATTACTCATTTAAGAGAACCGTGGATCAATCGTGAATAAAATTGGTCATAGCTTTTCGCATACCGCTATCTTTTTATTTTTTCGTTTTTGTAATGTGACAACGATCCAAACCAACGAGGAAAATAATATTTTAAAAAAAATTCCTTCCCTTAATTTTTACTAACGTTTCATACTATAAATAAGCTATCATATTATGGGTGTTTTAATCTTAGACTGGCTCAAATGCGATAAAAGTCCAAATCAACAATAAATAAATATCAAGAAAACTTAATTTTACATTTTCGTTAGTCCATTAAAATTTACTACTAAATATAAGTTATCTATACTTATTTTAAAAGAGTCCCCAAAAGTGTCTGTCTGTATGTGATCGATTTTCTTAAGGTAGTGCAATTTTTCCGGAAAGTTTAGATTAATAGCACATTACCGTTTCATATAAATTGTGTTAAAGAGGTCGCGGGGTTGTTATTAAAGTCGCCTGCTGGCAGCTTTACCCGCGTGTGCCGCGTAAACCAGCAGAAATACACTAAAGTAATGTACTAGAGAATTATAGATCTACAAAAATACTACAAAAAAGTCCGCGACGTCATATCTCTATCTCTTATGGTTAACTCACAATAACTACTTTTATGTTCAAAATTACAATTCTGGAAAAATTTTGTCACACACCTATTTCCGCAGGCACAACCAATTATATTATAGACTATTATTAATATTTATTATTATAATATAACTTATAATAAAACCTAACCTAAGTTACAATGGTTACTACAGTGAAATAATACTTATATATTTCTATGAATGTAGAGTTCGCAATAACATGTTAACATTGATGAATTAAATCGAAAATATCGTTACCTAGCTATAGCGCGTAATTTGATGAATGAATGACTTAATGAGAAGTGAAATTTTAATGTTTTTTTTTATTTGCCGATAAAGAAATTTGAAGCAATATTTACAGGTGTTTTTGAGTTCCTTTTACGTAGGGGCTCTGAACAAGTCTTCCATGGGCTTATTAGGTAATCACGCAACTAACCGTAAACAGTTAATTAGAAATTTTATTAAAGTCACTTGTTAAAATGAAATGAATAAAAAAATACAAGTCGACTTTTTCCCCTACTAAATATACTTACGATAGGTGGAGCTCAAGAGCTATTATTATTTATTATCTGTAAATATTTTAGAACAGTCAATAATATACCGCTGTACAAAACCACATAAAACGTAATATATAAGCAAACTTTCAATTGGTTGAAGCGATTTATATACCTATTGTTAAATTGTTTTAGTAAAAAAAAATTGAACGACATCACAATCTTTTCAAGCGATAAAACTTTGACGAATTTATTTAATAATCTTGATTTTCACTTCCTACTAATATTATAAATGCGAAAGCTTGTGAGTATGGATGCATGTTACTCTGTCACGGCGAAATCGCCGAACCAATATCGATGAAATTTGGCACAATTATTCCTTATACACCGGGATAACATATAGGTTATAGAAGTCCTGCTAAATTTTACAGGAATAGAATGACATTGAAAAGCGTTAGCAAGCTTTACACAAGTTTCACAGTCAAGTAGTACAAGCTTTTACACGCAAACGAAGTTGAGGGTAAAAGCTAGTAGAGATATAATTCTTTATGGTGCTTGGTTTTGAATCGTGTTACTAGTAGGTACATCCCTAACGAATCGAGGAGACAAATTGCTCTAATATCATATCATATCGCTCACGGGCTGCAACAGTGGCACAACTCAAAAAATCACAATTAGATAAATGAGTTTAAAGGTTTCATTGCTAAGGAAAATGCAAAAACATGCTTTAGTTTTCTTAAAGGAACGGCCTTATATTAAATTATAAGTTCGGTATTGCTGCTAAAAAATTTATTTTGACATATACACATATTCCTAGGTGAAAACACGTGTTTTTTGAGTTTTACTACTATCGCAGCCCATGAGCGACATATGAGAAAGACATACATAAAGCGTTTCTCAGCTTCATAACAAAAATGTCTTAAATTAGGTCTATAATAGTTTCTTATCCGTGCTCTAACAGATACCCTGATATTTTTGTACCAAAGAACATGAACTATACACACATCCAAATAGCTCTTTTAAATGTGCTAAAATAACATTAATATCCAATCGCAATAGTAATTTTTGTCTGTAGTTATAGCAATAATCGATTCGTTCAACTCTAGCTTAAAATTAACGTCTCAATATTCAAAATGGACGCATAAAACAGTGGACCTTGACTCTAATGACTTCACAAACAATTTAAAACAACTTTACATTGTACTTAAGGCTTCTAATTCCTTACGGAAATATCACGATGCCAGTACGTTTTATATTAAGGGTGGTGATTTGTTTAATGGGAATATAACCCGTATAGACTGTCTTGTTGGTTTTAAACTGTTTAAAAAGGACGCAGGGTTAAATTAGCGAGTACTACCGCGGCACTGTTAAAGGGACTACATACTAGGATAGCCATCAAGTTCTAAAAATATAGGATAAGTTTCAAAATATTGTTAACATGGTTTTATTTGTATACTATTATTAAAAAGTACTCATTTTGAACTTTCTTTTACAGCTTTTTTAAGATGATATACAAATATATTAAAAGCAATAAAAGCGTTAAAGGACCTTTGTAGAAGTAAAGTATCAATGTTATTGATCCAGTTTCCAGAGTTCACTTGTTTCCAGTTTTACGGGTCACATGCAAATACACAAGCAAGAATGATAAATGCTTAGAATTAATTTTGAAAGCTTTTCAATGTCATCCTATTCCTGTAGAATTAACAGAATTTCTATAGCCTATATGTTATTCCGGTGTATAGGGAATAATTGTGACAAATTTTATCGATATTGGTTCAGCGGATTCTCCATGAAAGAGTAACAAACATACATCCATACTCACAAACTTTCGTATTCATACCTCTACCTCTATGTGCGGTTTTCTGTTATTTAGAGAAAATGATATGTCTGGTGTAATCATAATCTATGGGGTCCCTAACGAGAGGTATAATGGTAAAAGTAAATATGAAAAGATAGGATTTGGTCGAAAAATACCGCTTTGTTGGACCTTGGGGCCAACTCTGTTTGACGGGCATTAACACATTAGAAATTAAGTAGTTATGTTTGGTCCGAGCTATGTTTGGATGCGCTGTCTATTTAAAAGTATGTACTTTGACAAACACGGGCGTAATTTAGGTACTTTTTGATGATGTAGAACCCTAGTTCTATCAATTGTTCTTTGTTCTAACAATCGTGTTACTTTAGTTACACATGTAATTCTGTTAGTAGTTCTATGGAATAAATAAATAAATTGGATCTTTAATGAAAAGTAACATAAGTTTTTAGGTAGCTATACATAAAACTTTGCGCCTTGCAAAAGTACGTAATTCATTTGCGGTTTTGGGTATAAAATTGTATACAAAAATTTCGCACATAATTTTAGCTTTGCCATTACAGCAGTTTAAAAAACTGTTAAATGTAGGTTTCACAATTTAAAAAACTTTTAAACTGACAAAAAAAGCCTGCTACACTGTTGAGAATTTCTTATAAGAATGCGTAGATATAGCTAATGTTTGTCCCTGTACAAAGTAGGAATGATTAAATGTTACATGATGTAATGTAGAAACTAGTTATAAAAAATATTTTTAAAAGAACAACCTCCGAGTTTGCTCCCTTGCGCTTCTCGGTAAGGAAAGCCTTCCGAACCTTCAGTAGAGCTGGCGATTCCGAAGCACTTGTTTTCAAGTTTACTTGAATGAAGAATATTTAGAATTAGAATTTGAATAAATGAGAATCTCTTTATGTAGGATAAATAATTATTATATGATACATTAAATAGAAATATTTTAACGGATCTCCAATACACTTCACTGACTTACATCCAAAAGGCTTTAGTTTGTTCGGCACTTGAGGTGGAGGCTCCTTTTTCGAACCGCCAAAGGGCACCGGCGGCTTGTTTATATATCTTTGTAGTATAAAAAACCCATGTTTTTTACCTTTTTTATTTTCCATGGCAGAGTTACGAGGACAAGAGGCTCGCAGAAGTGTTAACTGAACTTTTTGGTGCGAAAACTCGTCAATAATCGAATTTGACTTTCTTACCTCTATAAATTAAATCAGTTGATGTCTGCATAAGCTATATTATCCACAGGTTAGTATAAAATATGCTCAGTGCATCTCTGTGAAAATGGTAAATATAGGCGTCACAATACAGGGTTAAATATCACATTCTACGGATCCATCCATATTGGGGTCTTGAAATGTTTGAAAGGCGACTGGTACTGGCAGACTTGGTGTTGGTTGCTATATGGAAACTTCCAGTAAAGAAATATACTTACTAAATGGATAGAAAAGTCGATGGGTTTCATATGAAAGGGAAACCAAAAAACAAATAGCTGCCGTATTTTATTTTTTACTTCAGAGTTTTTTATGGTTAGAGAAAGAATGAAAATACTCATATGATGGCTAAAGTCAGTTTAGTTCAACAAGATATCATCATCATCTTCTTGCCCTTATCCCACTCTAAGTGGGGTCGGCACAACATGTTATAAACATGCTGTCACATGATTTGGCTGCGTTTTTACGACCGGCCGCCTGCCTGACATCAACTTACCTCTGTCGTATTTTACAACACCTCGGTAAGATAGAGGGTGGTCTATTCTACTAAACCGGATACCACACGGTGGGTCAACATAACTTAGTCGGCTTTTACGACACCTCTGTAAGACATGAGGGTGGTCTATTCTACTCAGCCGGATACCACACGGCGGGTCGACTTACCTTAGTCACCTTTTACGAGACCTCGGTAAGAAATGAGGTTGGTACTATTCTATTCAGCCGGATACCACACGGTTGAGTTCAACAAGATATCAATCATTCACTATTTAACCACCTATCAAATTAATGTCAGTAATATTCAAATGACGAATCTAAAACAAAACATGTGCACTAATTTATAAATCACAAGTACAAGAAAAAGAAATAATGGTTTGTTAAAACCCACCTATTTCCTTTTTCGATGTGAGAGTTCTTCATCTAAGGTTATTCATATCTTCTAAATTGACATCTAAAGTAACAGATTGAATATCAGCTAATCCCACAGAACATGTATGTACTGCATTGATCTTTATATTAGCTTTACAATATTAATTTATTAATATCCCTTCAGGCGTAATACTGGTAACACATCGATGGTTCATCGATTACCTCTCCTATACCCTAATCTCCGATCATTTGACACTCAAAGACTCCATATTTCTTCCTTTTTTATGATTCAAGATGGCGCCCGATATGTGAATTTAGACGTCAAATTGAAGCAAAGAAGATTTTATCTTGATCTAGCGACCTTGGTAGCGGGCCATTAAAAATATTTATTTCGAAAAATATTTAATTCGATATTCGAATTTATAAATAAAAGATACTTATGGGTTATATTCAACTTGATAATTTTATTACGTTATACGTTTATGCAAAATTTAGCTTTTAAAGTCGTTTTACGAGTAAAACAAATCTATTATGTTTCGTAATATAATTGGATAAAAAACAGCCCAAATTTCTTTTATAACAACATCTTATTTTGTTTTTTTTTTATCAATAAATGTAAAAGTAAATCAAAGGTAATAATTAAATTATTTTGCTATAATCCACGATAAAGTAAAATAGAAAATATATATACCTAATGCTTAATGTAGCGTAGATTATCCGTTTTCATACCTGATACATGCAGGATTCGTAAAAACACATGCACATACCTCCACCACCGCCACCACAATACACGAGCACTACACACGTTCTCTAACACCCGCAACCGAGGCGTCATCAGAACATAGAGTCCACGAGACAATCACAAAACAAAAAGTAAATGTGTTAATTTTCTTCACAACGGTTTTAAAAATTTTATATGTTACATTTTATGTTATGTTACACAATTGCGTTAGTTCAACAGATACAGAAGTGTATGTGCTGACAGCCTCTGATATACAGTTTTACATGCCAGAGAGAACTGAGTATTCGCTTTACACTACACATTTCCGCTATTAGACTCGCTGATCGCGTGGCCCACATTGAGTTCAGTAGCGAGGCGTAATGTAGATATTATTGATATGAACACTAATGACTTGTAGCTTTTTCTTCTCACGGAATGACTCAGGAATGACTTCAAGTTGGCTTCGCGCCTGTCCTGGTGCTCAGCAATGTTCCATTTATCAGATTAATTGATTACGTATTCAATATTTTGTGACCAAAGAATATATTTATGCGCTTTATCATTGTTTAGAGTATTGTAAGTATAAATAATGTTTTAGAACTGAGCAATGTCACTTTAGCCGTGTTGTATCTGGCTAAGTAGAATAGACCACCCTCTTTCTTGCCGAGGTGTCGTAAGAGGCGACTATAGTAAGTGGGCACGCCGTGTGGTATCCGGCTGAGTAGAATAGACCACCCTCATTACTTACCGAGGTGTCATAAGAGGCGACTATAGTAAGTCGACACGCCGTGTGGTATCCGGCTGAGTAGAATAGACCACCCTCATTACTTACCGAGGTGTCGTAAGAGGCGACTAAGGTAAGTTTACTTACCGTGTGGTATCCAATTGATTCGAATAGACCACCCTCTTTATTACCGAGGTGTCGTAAAATACGACTAAGGTAAGTTGACGCCAAGCAGGCGGCCGATCGTAAAATCAAGTGACATGTTTTTAACATGTTCTGCCGACCCCGCTTTGAGTGGGATAAGGGCAGGAGAATGTTGAACTAAGCAATGTCACTTATGTTGGAAGAGGAAGCCCGATGCCGCTAACTTGGCCGGTAAGGTTACGCTTTCAAATTTAAATAACTTGTTTCATCATTAACATAAATACATATAAATTATGAAGAGATAGTACGTTATCGTATAATAATGATACTAATATTATAGTTTTTGAGTACGTAAAGCTTTTTGTTCTTAGTTGATTAATATTCGGTAATAAAAGTTATCCTGGTTCAATGGTCTGGTGAGTACATAGGCTAGGCCAAATATACTGCAATATTTGTAAAAAAAAATTAAATTTCTAAGTTAATCATTCAACTTATCACTATAAGCTATAAATAAATTGATTTTGATTTTACAATCATCATCCTTCTGTCCTTATCCCACTCTAAGTGAGATCAGCACAACATGTTATAAACATGTTGTCACATGATTTGGCTACGTATTTTACGATAATAAATAAATAAATATAAATAAATAAATATATGGGACACTTACACACACGGTCGTCCGTCCCCAAAGTAAGTAACTTAATACTTGTGTTATGGGTGACAGACAACTGGTGAATATATACTTATATATTTTTTTTTTAATACATACTTATATACAAATATACACCCAGGCTCAAAGACCGACAAATTCATTTTAAAGAAAATGTTGGTCCTCGGCGGGAATCGAACCCGCGACCCGTGGAGCCGAAGGCAGGGTCACTACCCACTGCTCCAACGAGCCAGTCAAATGCAAAAATGATTTTCCAAATTGAATAGAATTGAGACAAATATTAATAATAACGATGTAAATTATGAAAATCAATTTCATAATGATAAGTTTTTTATATGTGCAGTTTTGTTTCTTATACCTGTTTTTTACTTTAAACTAGGAATCGCTAGCGGCTCTGCCCGCGTGGTAAGATTAAAACCGTAATATAGTATTTTAATAACCATAAAAATGGACTATGTCACACTCAGTTCCTGAGATTAGCGCGTTTAAACAAACAAACAAATTACCTCCTCAGCTTTATATATTAGTATAGATTACGGAATAAAATTATACACACTCTTTAAAATTTCGTGGATTGGCTATGTTTGTGCCCATATGCTAATAAATGTAGTTAAAGTCAGCAAGTATTAAATAAATTATAGGCAAACATACAGTATAAAACGGAATGTGCAGCTATTTGACATATATATGTACTTATATGTAAATTTGACCTATTTTAAAGATAAAGGTCGTGACAGTGTGTATGTTACTTGTTTTTGTGGCATTTTTGGTTTTAATAGCTTCAGACGTCGGATTATAGGAGCTTAGTAGGGCTTATTGTAAGGTTTGAGGTACACTTAAAAAAATACTGTTTTATGAAGCTAAGTTTTATTTATTTAATCTATGTAAGAAAAAAAACTATAAACGTTATCAATGAATATAATGACATAATAAGAATGTCAAATACAATATAATATATTAATGTCAAAAGATTTTTATGTCAAAATTTCGAATTAATTAAATATATTATATAATACTAATACATTTTTTTTTTAAATCAATGTCCAAGTTTTCAACCAGTTGGTGAACGACGAGGGAAGATCAAACAGACCTTCAAAAGGCCATGGTAAGAACGTATAGGACAACGCTGGATTATATGTTCCATAGTTTGATCTTCCTCGCCGCAGTCACAGATTTGCTAACCTCATTTATGCGACAAATAGTTGCAAATACTGTAGGGTCAAATATATGTGATGCTGGTGGTCCAGATGCGGTCCATTCAATTTTCCAGGCTTCCAGGATTGAACTGCTTAGTCTCGTGAGCAACAGAGTAAACGGCGAGACTTCAGCCGTTTTGGTGGAGGGTTGGTAAAGGGTTGGTATTTACATGTCAATATGATGAAGCTAGGTAGATATAGAGTGAATTAATATTGTCACAAGAAACAAGTAATTCTATGAGTCCACGTTCTGATGGAGAATAAGTACAGAATTGTAACCTTCTCGATCAAAGCAATCACATTACTCACGAAACGCCCAATTTGCCCATTACCCCATAGCGTCTTAGTATTCCTACTACAAAACCTTAAAAGTAGCCATAGACACAAATTGATGTTATTATGTTTCAACAACATTGTATATAAAAATATTTCTTTGTAGTCTCATACACTCGATATACTTATATAAAATAAGCACACTTTCTTCATTCTTTCTTTGTCTCACTTTCTTCATTTCTTCAGTCGCATAAATATAAATTTGTCTCAGTGTACCATCATCCTAATCCGCATATATAAAAAGGCAAAAAAACCATTGACAGATCTGAGCTACTGTAAGGATTTATGACATTGTGAAGGATCGTCCAGAGACATTGAAAAAAATGATATTAAAAAATGTAACACGAACTCATAGGCTATAAAATTATAACTTTTTTTATGTTTCTTCATAACGAAATAGTGATAACTGAACCCAATCCTTTAGAAGACGGGTTTTATGATAACTTCGTATTAGAAAGAATTTATTTACACCCCAATGCTGAGGTGGTTGAGAAGCTACTTACATACAGAGCAGTATGATGATTAATTTCACCAGATATTAAAGAGATCGCTGGACAATTAATAATATTTTATAAATAACTAGCTTTTGACCGCGACTTTATATTAACATTTTTTTATATCTGTTATCTTGTTTAACAAGGAACCGCCGTGTGGTATTGGCTGAGTAGAATAGGCGACCGTCATTTCGTACCGAGGTGTCGTAAAAGGCGACTATAGTAAGTTGATTCACTGTGTGGTATCCGGTTGAGTAGAATAAACCACCCTCTTTCTGACCGCAGTGTTGCAGAAGGCAACTAAGGTAATTTGACGTCAGGCAGGCGTCCGGTCGTAAAATACGTAGCCAACTCATCTGTCAACATGTTGTGCCGACCCCACTTAGAGTGGAATAAGGGCAGGAGTATGATAAGCTAGGTATTTTACAACTGGCCGCCTGCCTGACGTCAACTCACCTTAGTCGTATACGACGGTAAGAAAGAGATTGACTGACTGACATTATTTGCCTTTTACGACACCCTGGTAAGAAATTAGGGTGGTCTATTCTACTCACATTAAATCAATCATGTTATTATATATAAAAAACTGACAGAGAAAAACAGAGCTGTGATAGCTCCTTCGAGAAGGTCACGGGTTCATACCCGGGCAGACACCAATGAGTTTTTTTGTTAAAAGTTATGTGCCTAATTGATAATTGCAATTTATCACACGCTTTTCGGTAAAGGAAAACATCGTGAGGAAACCTGCATATTTCTAGAGAATTCTGGAGATATGTGTAACCTACCAATCCACATTGGAGCAGCATGGTAGGTCATAGTTCAAATCCTTCTCTTCAAAAACGGAGAGAAGATGCCTATTCTCAGCAGTGAGATAGTAACAGGCCGCTACTTACTTACATAAAAAACAAAATAATGACGAATGTGAACGTCAAAACGAAAATCAAAGAACCTACGAGATATACTAGTAATTTAATAAATTAATGACTTGCCGATCGTGAGAAAGCCGTCAAATCACGTCTTTGTACGTGTGAGAGAATTTGTACAAAACAAACATACAATATTTGTCGATTAATGGTTTTGTTTGTGAATAACGCCGTATCTATTTACTGGTGAAGCTTTCTCGGTAAAATTGTTATGTGTTCAATTCGTGATGGGCTTGGTTAGAAATTAGAATTGTTAATTAAATCAAATTGAAGCATATCTTTCACTCTATTTTAAATTTAATGACCTTCCACAAATATTTTTTATATTTATTGTTTCATATCATACGCCGATCATACTAGAGGAGGCCTTTGTCGAAGGGCGAGCTGTTTATAAAACCGACCGTCAATGTTAGTAGAATAAGTACAATTGAAAAGGGAAACAGCAATAAAGGCTTATTTTATTTTATTTATTTTATCATACGCCGTGTGGTATCCGGCTGAATAGAATAGTACCACCTTCTTTTCTTACCGAGGTGTCGTAAAAGGCGACTAAGGTAAGTCGACCCGCCGTGTGGTATGCGGCTGAGTAGAATAGTACCAACCTCATTTCTAACCGAGGTGTCGTAAAAGGCGACTAAGGTAAGTCGACCCACCGTGTGGTACCCGGTTTAGTAGAATAGACTACCTTATTTCTTACCGAGGTGTCGTAAAATACGACTACATAAGTTGACGTCAGAAGGGCGCCGGTCGTAAAAATGCAGCCAAATCATGTGGCAGCATGTTTGTAACATGTTTATCGACCCCACTTAAAGTGGCATAAGGGCAGGAGGATAATGATTTGTTTTATATTATATTCTTTTAAAGCCCAAGCATGTGATAACTATGTGTGCTATAAATAAATCTATTAAAAGCATTACAAATTTAAAAAATAACCTCATTATATCCTCAGCTTTATTTAGGTTTTTCTCGTGAAAGCAAAATATGATTAGAACGTAGTTTCACAATTTAACCGCAAGCCGTAGAGTTCAGTTATATTTTTCGATAATTACTAAGAATTTTTGATGATGCTGTAAATCTGTTACACACAAACTTCCGAAAAAAAAGTAACAGTGACAACTAACTATAAATCATTGTAGTAAGTACAGACAATATTTTAACGCCATGATCGCTGACCTACGGGGGCCGAGAAAAAACTAAATAAAAAAACAATAGCCCCTTTCACACACCGGATATCGGGCGACAAAATTGTGGCGCCTCAATTTTTTTTTGTATCCAAGAAAAGTAAAGTGAGCTTTATCATATAATGATAGAGTTTATTTTGAATAATTTTGGATTATAATCCATAAACAAATAGTCTACAATTGTCACCAGGCTTTTGTTTTTACCAATTCAACGCTCAAATTTCAAGTTTAGCGTCATTGGAGCACACAAAAAAAAACGTGGCTTAAGTATTAAGGCAGAGACAAAATAAATAATATAGGTATAAATCTCATCTCTTATACTTTAATAGAAAGCCACGACCGAGATTTCATCACTTTAGGTGATGATACATACGGAAATAGGTCTTTTAACATACACGCAACGATTGGATTATTTAGATTTCAAACCTTTTTCTTAAGTTTCTTTTAGTAAGCTTAATTAAATTCTTTGTTATGTTTGTTATGATTAGTTCTCAGACAATAGAACTCTGTTGATTTACAAACTGTAGTGGATCATTCGGACATCAAACTCCGAATATTTTACATGCAATGGCTCCAAGTAAAACTAAAGGTTGTCCTAAGATATTTTTCGAATTATTTAATTGATATTAATTTGCTTTTGATTCTCGCATTATGCTCTAAAATTAAAATGCGTTAATACCAGAAGGAAATTCTAAAATAATCACAATATTTGCCAATGACCATAAAAAAACTGATATCTTGTAGGCGCCATCTCGCCGCATCCAAAAGTTTCTAAGATAATAGCAAATATTTTGGCGATATGTCACTCACCGCAAAAAAAAACAACAAGTATCGCACGCTTGTCCGAAGTCTTTTGAATCTATTGTTGATGAACAAAATGCATGTCCGAGAGGCGGCTATGAAGATGTCAGTTTATTTGACAGCTGTCAAAAAAATGTGTTGTGTGCAACAAATTATGATTTGCTATCAACCTAAGAAATTTTAATATTAATTATTGAAAAATCAGTGTATCAAATTGACATTTACAATATATAGTACCTATGTCTTTGTAAAATTGTCTTGGAATTTTTGTATGTAGCCGATACACATTAAAACAACAAAACTAATTAAATTGAAAAATAATTTATAAAATCTACAAAATCAAAATATGGATCCTTAGGTAACAACAAATTAATATTCAAAACAAATGCCTTTTCTTCTTAAATAAATCACTGCTTTAAGTCATGTAGATGTAATTTTTTCCCCCAAGTTTTCACAAATTCAAATATCACCCAATTTACCAAATAGATTAATAATTTCAAACCTCAGATTTACCGAACGGGTTAAAAATAATCTCGAACGTTATCAAGTGTCCCCCATAAAAGACCTATAACGTCTCCAGTTAAAAAAAAAAACAAAAGAAATGTTCGAAAAAATCCGTTCTTATCTCCGGACGGCGCCAGTGGCACCGAGGCGGGTTCTTTTTTTTATTTTATTTTTTCCGAAGCGAAAATCCCGACCCGTAATTGACAGAATTTACGCAGCCGATAAAGGAGGTTTTATATTATTACGGAGGGTATCACCTTACTATACGATTTTCGATACGATTTATATGTTCTAAAACATATTTGAAAGTTAGGTTACAACCTGTGAGTAAGGAAGTTCAACATACAAATTTAACATACATAGTTTAAGTATTATATATAGTGATAATAAAGAAAATAAAAAAGCATACACCACGAAAATTGCATCTTGAATATATAAGATCCTTTTATTCCTTCTATTTTTAAACTGTTACTACCAAATATTTTAAACAAACTTTGTTGTTGATAAATATCTTTATTTATCTTGTTTAATCTGTTCTTTTCTCATTATTTACTACTAGTTTATAATATTTAGTGTCGTATCGGAAATCGGTCGTATAATATAAACTTCAGCGCTTTCGATTTCAAATGTTTTCGAGACAGAGTCCGGTACATTGGCTTGCATGTCGACATCAAGGAAAGCCGCTCCGTGTACCTCATCTATTAGAGCCGAATTTGATTTTATTTTAGTAGTAAATGAAATATATTTCCTACATATAAAGATTTTGTAATTAACGAAGTCTTCAGTGGTTACCTAGAAACCATATCTAAATATCAAACAGCATTGTAAAACTTAAACGTTAAATTGCTGAGGTAAGCTGCTAGCTAAAATTATTTTTACAACAAACCTATTTTTAATTCCAAATTTACATATTTTTTTATCTTTCCAAGCCAACAGCTTCTCTCATTATCGAAATGCCTGCTATATTCTTAAGCTATCATAAAGGCAAAGACAACAAAAGACAGGGTTTCTAGCTGGTTACTTTGGAATATGTAAGGGCCGTAGGTACTGTGGGAAGCATCATATATTTATATGCCTACCCGTACCAATGAATCAAGAATTAAAACAACAGCGGAATAGACTGAAGTCCTTAGGGGTGCAGATTTGCATCCTTCATTGAGAGTTTTTATATAAAAAATGGCCTCCGTTTTAACACTTCGGTTATTAGCCTCTTCAGACAAGAGTGTGGACTCGGCAGTTGAACAAAAAATCGTTTCAACGACTCCACGCAAAAGCAGTCAGCATTCTTACGGGCATTCTAAGTGGACATGACTTCTACAGTAATAGCTTGAAAGTTAATTAGAATAGTCATGCAAGTTGTATATTTATATGACGTAAATAAATATATTTTTAAGACTTATTAGGACAAATAAATCTTGAGCAGCGAAAGAGTTCAACGCGTTCTTGTTTAAACTTACTATATACACGAATTATAAAAATACATAATTGGTTAAAGAATATAATGTTCTGAGTACTTAGTGCGAGTTTTTCGAAGCTACTCAACCATGTTAGCGTAACGCCAATTTTTATGGCGCCGATAATAGTGGTCACTAGATGTCGCCGTTGCAGCATCATACAAATTGGCGTTAACGGGATCGATTAGGTTCAAAAAAATATATTACAAAAAATAATATTTACAATTTTATCATATTTATGGTTTGTATTGAAGAGACGCGTATCGTCACTTATGCAATTATAAAGTAGACGTAAAAAGTATAGACTTCGTACATTTTTAATATTTCGTCAAATATATCAAATAATTGAACTCTATTTCAACTGAACCACGTTTGTAGATAGGTCTTTTAAAGGATATCATGTACACGGTTTTATGCATTTTAGATGTTGGTCTATCTATTTCTTAGTCTCTGTCGATGTTAAGTTCTCCGGTGCGGATTTGCAAATACTATCTCAATAATGCAACTTTCATTGGTAAGATCGGCTATATGCTTTGCCTGACACCACATCGTTTCATTTTACGTACGTTAATTACGTAAAAGAGAGATCACAATGAAATAATTCGAGCCCAGAACTTTTCTATTGTGTTAACTGATACTCATTTTATTTATGGAGCTAATATTAACCACTATTCTAAACATAATGACATAGAATAAAAACTTTAGTTTTGCTGGATTATATCCGTAAACTAAAGTTTAAAAAGAGACGAGGTCTTTCCCAAGAGTGGGAGAGTACTGCTCTATTTAATACGATTAAAAATAATAATATTTATTACCTAATAGAAAACATGACTAAAGCTATTTCTTTTTAAAAATTTGACATATATCTACTAAGGACCATTTCTAATAGCATTAACAGTGTCACCGGGCGAAAAGGACGAGCGTGGAAGCATCCTTGAGATTTGCGGCAACAATTAGCTATTGAATAAGCTTCGCACATATTTCCAAAGAGTGTTTTTGTTTTCAATATCAAGTAGTTATACTTGTATGATTTTTGGCATAAACATTGACGTGTCTGACTTACCAGACTAATGAATTACAGAATTAATTTACTGCGAACACATGAAAAACTCCAATAATTTCTCACTTAATTAGGTCAACACCTTCGGGGCCTCATGTACACGGCATTTTTAAAAGGGACAGATAAAATCTAACCAGTTCCGGTTGTAGCATCATTTGAAAATAACAATATAATCCTTAGGTTATGTACAGTAAAGTTTAAAATCGATTTTTCCTTTTGTTTCGCGTAGGTGTTTACCAAAGAAACGACATTTTAAATCGAATGACGTTTTATTTGTTACTAGCTTAAGAAGCGACTTTACTCGTCTGGCTTCAAGTTTCCCGTAAGAAACGAAACAATCAGAAAACATACCGGTTTTAATGTTAGATGCTATAATTTATTATTGTAAAGAATTATTAGATGATAGTTTAGTTAATTGATCTCAAACTTAATGTTAAATTTCTAAAGTTATTAAAAAAACATTAATAGCGCCCTGTTAAGTAGTACCATGTTTCTGTCTAACTACTAGATAAAGATCTTTTGTTTACTTTGGAAAAAAGGATTGGTGCTTTGATCCACCAAGCTACTGCAATACGAATTAGCAGGGTAAAACATATCCAAATAAAATCTCCAAATTATACAGGTGTCTCTACGATGTTTTACTTATTGCACGCGGTTAAATTTAGCCAATACAACTATTTTATTTTATTACTATTTTCGATTCATTTATTGCAAGGAAGTCGTTACCAAAATTTACTTGTCAATATGTGATTAAAGAGTACGTATTCTATTATGTATTATACTATAAATGTACAAGTCTGTCTCTCTGTCTGTCCGTTACCTTTTTACAGCTGGGCATCCGGTGGAATGATATTCATGAAATTAACTATGATTGACCGGACCTATATAGGATAAAGAAAATTCCCATTTCGTTTAAAAAAATAGAAAAAAAGCACCCAATTGAGGGTATTTTAATATTTAAGTCACGAACAAAGACCTTGGTACAGCTTGTAATATATAGTTCTTGGGTTTTGATGACCGACATCTAACAACATAGAGATATACATAGAGTAGGAGAGTATTTTGTCTAGTCACACATAAAGGGAGAGACAGATAACTTCATTTGCATTCTCTTTTTTCGATGGACGAATTTTAGGCTGGCTCTCCTAAAAATAACTTTACATGTCATAGACTAAAGTTTCTTGGACATGGTCGCCAATATTCTCGTGTTAAGTGGTGCATACGACTAAGCAAATAAAATTTTTAATTTTTAATTCTCATATACAGTAAACATATATAGTAAACAGTGTAAGTTCTTTTGAGAAATAATTTGCCTTTAGCCCGAACTCTACTGCTGGTTCGAAAAAATGCTCTTACCGAAAAGTAAGAAACTCAGCGGTTGCGCTTTTCAAAATATAATTCTTATAACTTACATTCACTACATGTAGTTAGTCATTACTATCTGTTAGAGAGAATCTTATCATCTATATAATGCTGAACAGTATATTACTTTCTGTATCAGGGTCTTTTTAACAGTTTTTTTTAAACTGCTGTAATGACAAAGCTAAAATTTATTGATAATTAAATTATAAATACGAATGTCTATCTAGATATCTCTGTCTATTACGCTTTCACGGATTATCCGTTAGACCAATATTGATGAAATTTGTTACTGCTTATTGGGGAAACATAAAGAATAAAATAACTGTTTTAAATGTAATGTCATGTGTTAAATTAAGATTTAATGAATGTTTGTTGTTTTAATTCAATATTAGCATCTCTTCTGTGAAATTTGGCTTTTAAAATTTATGCGTTCTTCTCTTAAAAGTGATTCACAAGATTTTGTTATATGAAATTAAATTTCAATGTAATGTGGCATGTATCTGCAGATACTAAAAAAAGAAATAAAAATGTCATGTTTTTTTTATTAACATGAAAAACACATTGCATATTTATATATTTATATTGAACTTAAACGTTTAAATAACGTTTAACGGGCTCATGGGTTCAAGTAATATTTTTATATAATAATGTGATTTTAAACGTCTTTTGTATGGAAACGTATTTAAATAACATTCCCAATATTTTTCTAACTTTTGAACGTGAATTTGAAGTTGTTTAGTGGAATTGAATATTTATGAAGGTAGAAACTAGGTTTAGAAGTTTCAAGTGGTAACCGGAAGAGAAAGGGACGTGTCGCATGGCGGGCTGGTAATAACATACGGGCGTTTATATTACATTAATGGTCAAGTAGGTATAAAATTTATTTATTGTGTATAGTGGCTCTTAAATTCCAACGTCATTTTCAAAATGATATAACGCTGCCTTCTATGAGAAATTTTATACTAGCGGTATCCAAAAATAAATATAAATCCTACTAATATTATAAATGCGAAACTATGTATGTATGTTTGTTACTCTTTCACGGCGAATCCGCTGAACCAATATAAATGAAATTTGGCACAATTATTGCTTATACACTGGCGTAACGGTATCCGGCTGAATAGAATAGACCATCCTCATTTCTTACCGAGGTATCGTAAAACTCAACGAATGTAAGTTGACGTTAAGCAAGCGGCTGGTCGTAAAATAAGTGGCCAAATCATGTGAGCCAGTCACGTTTATAAAATGTTGTGTCGACCTCACTTAGAAGGGGATAAGAGATTATCTATAAAGACTAAATTGTCTAGTTGCAACATACCTATTTAAATGTAAGTAGTAGTAAGTATCGGCCTGTTACTATCCCACTGCTGGGCATAGGCCTCTTCTCTCCGTTATTGGAGAGAAGGATTGGAGCTAAGACCTACCACGCTGCTCCAATGCGGATTGGTAGGTTACACATATCTCCAGAATTCTCTAGAGATATGCAGGTTTCCTCACGATGTTTTCCTTCACCGTAAAGCGTGTGATAAATTGCAATTATCAATTAGACACATAAGTTTTAATAGAAAAACTCATTGGTGTCTGCCCGGGTTTGAACCCATGATCGTCTCTAGAGATTCAAATTCAAATTCAAATTCACACGGTCGCACCGCTAGGCCATCACAGCTTTTTAAATGTATTTATTTAAAATTATATATTGAATTGATGCATTCGAAATGTGGTGTTGACGGCGAATGCTCCGAATCCCATGGACGGCCAAACGCACAAATGCATCAATTTTATCGTCACTTAAAGTAAACACACGCCTTTCAACCATATGTCTCCAACGTATCCTTCGCTATTTTGGCCATATAGCACGCCGTGAAAGTTTGGAAAAACTCATAGTTAGTGGAAACGTGAAAAGTAAAAGGTCACGAGAAAGATCCCCAAATTTCTTTCCTTAGCGTCCAGCGTCCTTTCATGACGCTGTTCTCATGTCCGGGGACAGGAACCGCTGGAAAGATAGTATACGCCACCAATCTAAAGGACTGACAACCTAACGGCGATCACGATCATCAGAAATGAGGATCGACTATAGAGAGAGAAAATTATATATGTATATATTTACCAGTTGTCTGTCACCCATAACACAAGTATTAGGTAAGTTATTTTGGGTATGGTCGATCGTGTGTATTTGTCCCATATATTTACTATTATTCTTTTATTTCTAGAATATTTGGACATATGCGCTTTGGTGGTTTTTACGGCGTGTAGATAAAATGATTTGCATGTACTCAGGTATTAGCGTTTTACTACCGAAGTGTGTTGAAATGTTTGTACTTGATAACGTATCACATAAACATATGTTCGCATTAGGCCCCCTTTTAGATATGTACCCTTATGATAGGTTTTGTACCGGCATCGTTTTAACAACAGGCTTTAAAGTAGTTCTCGTAATACCTTTATTTTCCTACTTAAGTGACAAGTGTTTCTATTTGACAACATGCGAATGACAGATGCCACATATATCCTTCTGCCCTTATCCCACTCTAAGTGTGGTCGGCACAACATGTTATAAACATGCTCTAACATGATTTGGCTTCGTATTTTACGACCGGCCGCCTGCCTGACGTCAACTTATCTTAGTCGTATTTTACGACACCTCGGTAAGGAGGGTGGTCTATTTCACTGAACAGGATAACATACGGTGGGTCAACTTACCTTAGTCGCCTTTTACGACACCTCGGAAAGAAATGAGGGTGGTCTATTCTACTCAGCCAGATACCACACGGCGGGTCGACTTACCTTAGTCGCCTTTCACGACACCTCGGTAAGAAATGAGGGTGGTACTATTCTACTCAGCCGGATATCACACGGCGAATGACAGATGCCACAGTTTAAATAAAATGTACGTATTAGAAAAAAAACTCTTGCAATCATTCATCAATAATGCTTAACGTTATTGTTAAGCATCACCTAATTATGCAGACACACTTACACTCGCACATAGACACTAGACATATACAATAATGTACCAAAAATAAAAACAAATTAACAGATACTAACCTATTTTAAAAATTACTGTCAGTAACTTAACTAACACTAGTATATATTGACCTATTATTAAGTGAGGGCACTGGCTCCTGAAATACAGTTTATTCTGGTTCACTCTGTTTATATGCACCGATAAAGAATATTATTATTGATTATTTCTAATTGTTACTGTGTAAAGCCGTGTAGTATCCGACTGAGTAATATTCTAATAGGGGTCCTTCTCATCTCAAGATTCGTTCACCGAAAAGCGTGAGTTAAATTGGAAATACCTATTAGGTACTAAAATATTAAGAAAAAAACTAAATGATCGGGATTTGAACCTGCGGCCCCTTGTAAAGAGTCACACGGTCTCTGTTCGGCTATCGTACTACACTATTTATATAAAAGTTATAGCTTTAGTTCCTATAGGTTTTTTTCGTAGTTGACTATGAAGCGAGCTATAGTAACTGATTTCGGTGTGTCAATGTTTTTCCAGAAATAAGAAAATTTGCAGCAGGAGCGAAAAACTAATGTAGTAGTCAACACGGAATTAAAAAAGTCCTAGCACCCTAAAAGTGAAACACATTAAAAAAAAATACAATAAAACCGCAGAGAGCTGCTGAATATAAGCGGCAAACGATCATATGACGTAGAAATCCCTTGAAAAGACCTATATCTAAGGGAAAGTATGTCAATCAATAAGTGATCAATTTTGTTTTATTTATTATATTAAATAACCTCACCCGGACTGACCGTAATTCTGTATGCAGGAGCCAATACCTTGTAAAGGCAGGATACTACAAAAAACTCGGATGGCGGTCTATAAAGGCGTAAATTAGTAGGGTGGTCATAGATGCTGCCGCACGCTTTATTTTATTACGAAGGGCATGTCCTTATAGTCTGACCGTCTTTTCAAGAAGAATTATAGGTAAACATTATTTTTTAATAACGTTAAACATCGTAATTAATTATTAATTTAATAGTTAAAAACATTTCAGTGGAAATGTAATTTTCAAATATAATTGCAAAACAAATCCGCGTTGTCTGGGAGAGGAAATGGACGAAGCGGAGGAAATGCAGAAGCATACCCGTGTATGTGAACAGTTACAAAAAAGGAAGAACGCGCAATGTGTCTCTTGTGAGCCGGGATTATAAGTGCTCTGAAACCTAATTATATAAAATTGACTTAATTTGATTGGTTATTCTTTAGTTACAAACCTAACCATCAACACAAGCTTAAAATTACGTATATTGATTTAGATATTATCATACTATTGAAGAGGTAGTGCAATATCGACGCTACCTGGATGACGAATATCTAAGGGAAAAGATCACTCTCAACAACGAGAATTCGAATCAAATAGTATTTTTTTTCAAATTGACTGAATGATGTTAGCCCCTAAGCCTTTACAGCGTCACCGGGCAGGACGGGCGAGCGCAGAAGCATCGTCGAGGTTGCAGAATGCGCAGAGTAGAGCGCAGAAGCAATACTAGCGTCGGGGAACGTCGTCCTAAGAGTGCCTCCTGTGAGGTCGGACCGTGGATTAGGACGACGTGTAGTTGAGGGCTGATGGTAATACTTTAATTAGTCATTTCGACGATGGAAGGGTATCAAGAAGCCATGACCAACCAACGTCAGAAATCTAGAACATCGTCTTCGCCGGCGAAGACGCTGTGTGTGTGTATTACGTGTTCTGTGTTTGCGCTCGTTATTTGATCGTCAGCGTCATATAGGACGCCTCTATTTTCGGTGGTCAGACATAACTGAGATGTAGGTGGAAGCAACTGCAATGAGAAGGTTCGGATGTACCTCAGATTTAAATCATACAGTCGTATGGTAAGCAATACAGCATGGCGTCGTATGATAAGGAGCCAGCGTAACGAGACAAGGCGAGGCGATAAAGAAATAAGAAATAAAGATATCATCAAGCACGATATTGAAATATGAATACATATTATTTTGTCACTTGTACTAGCATTTAGTACCATGTCCGCAACTATGGCAAATAAGCCGTCTAGTAGGTTGTGTCGGCGGCAATGCCAAACACATAGTTTAGTAGGTAGGTGCGAACGCTACCGAGTTCGCACCCTAATAAAACGTGCTCTGGTGGTCTCTGCCGAGCTTAAGACGGACACTTGGAATGGATTTAGTCCGTATCGGTGCATTCTTTCTTAAAATTTAAGAAACAAAACGTCAATAACATATCTGCATAGACAAGTACATACATAAGCTGTTAATTGTAGGTGTATTATTTTATAATAATAAGTAATCATTCATTATATTATTAGTATTAATGTATACAAGCAAAAATTGTACTATTAATTGTACAATTGTTAGTACATTTAAAAAAAAATCTTATAATATTTTGACTCAATTGAATGGAAATATTTATAGTTTTTCAGCAATACAGACATATTAAAATACCCCGGAGTGCCTTTAGAGAAATGAGAAAGGTACTTAGTAACATCAAAATCCTATTTCATGTACGTCTTCTATAATACTACATTTGGTCTCTACTTTCAAATTCAAATTCAAAATATTCTTTATTCAAATAAACTTGTAAACAAGTGCTTTTGAATCGTCAACTCTACTGCTGGTTCGGAAAGCTGTTCCTACCGAGAAGAGCCAGCAAGAAACTCGGCGGTTGCTCTTTTAAAAATATAATTCTTAATATTATTTACATTAAGTCGTTACTGTCTTGTACAGGTTCAAAGAGAGCTATATCCACATATTCTTATCTTCTAAACGGATGTGTCTTGGAACGTAAAAGAGATACAGATAATATCTAATTCCTACAACCAAAAACCAGTGAGGAAGTTATTCAGCGAATTGGACAAAAACGCAAATATCAAACAATGCAAAGTTCTCTCATCTCAGGTATAGCGAATACGGACTTTTGCAACTGATAATGATGCGAAAAGTTGCTAGAAAAAGGAGGCCTGGTCGTAGAAGAAAATCTTGGTTAAGTATCCGGGAATGGACGGGAATTAAGAGAAAAGACGAGGCCAAGAATAAGAAGGCATATAAGAACTTCACTAGTTAGAGAAGCATGTAAAGAAAAAGACAAGTTAATACGTATAGAACATACAAATAAAATACGAAGTAAAATAGAAAATATATATAATGCTAAATGTAGAGTCACTCAAGTCAATCAGAGTTCACTATCACAAACTCAACAATCGTTTCTTCCGCAACCGAAGCATCATCAGGAGATAGACTCCACGACCAAAATAGCAAAGCTTTGCGATATAGTGCGTGTATAGCGCTTGTGTATCGTGGTGGCGGTGCTGGAGGTTTGTGCATGTGTTTTTTCCGAATCCTGCATGTATCAGGTATGAAAACCGATTGTCCACTCTACATTTAGCATTATATATATTTTCTATTTTACTTTATCGCGGATTATAGCAAAATAATTTTATTATTACTTTTGTATTATGGATCTCCGCAAATTAACGCCTAATTTTATAAATTACGTATAGTACATTTTTATTTGCGGTAAATTTAAGAGTCTGGTATAACGGTCCATTTCAAACATCAAAATATTATATTGCTTTTCATAAATCATATGTATGGTCCACGTATGCAAGTATGGAGAGACGGGTAACGTCTAAAAATAGTTATTTTAACCACGCTATTTGCCTCGCTACTTAGTGCCTGCAATAAAACGTTGCATGCTAAAAGGCATACACGGTGTTTGTCTTACTGCATTTTTGTTGGAACTTCGCCTCACAGTTTATTGTGAAAGTTGATATTTTTGCAGATATGTTTAAAGATGAGCAATCTATAATTTAGAATATAATAAAGACTTTTATCCAATCAATTGTACCAAGTCTCTAACTTACGTTCTTACTATTTATTACGTTTATTTGCAGATGCAGCTTTTTTATGTATTATAATTTATGTTTAAAAACTTTCATCCTCCTGCCCTTATCCCACTATAAGTGGGGTTGGCATAACATGTTATAAACATGTTGTCAGATGATTTGGCTAAGTATTTTACGACCGGCCATCTGCCTGACGTCAACTTATCTTAGTCATATTTAATGACACCTTGGTAAGAAATGAGGGTGGTCTATTCTACTCAGCCGGATACCACACGATGTTTGAAAACCAAAAATAGATATCTTATCCTCTATTTTATACCCGGAATGATAAATTAAAAATTTAAGTAGGTAAATATAACGAGTAATTAATTTAGTGAGGCTTTTAATATGTATAAACTTTTTACTTATTAAGTTTGCTTTTGAAGTCTGCTGCTAATTTGATGTTACTCCAGACAGTTTAATTAGGAGCATTGATTTAATTGTTTTCTATTTTTTCCTTCCAAGTTAAGCAAATTGTAGGTACCAATTAAGTAAATAAAGTTTAAAAAGCAAGGTAATCTTTTCTTGAGAACATTACACAGTTTGCTTGTTGATCATTTATGATAAAAATTCGTGCCGACGGCTGATTAATCTGCCGAACCGACGAATAATTACTTAGCTTAACCGAGATCAAATCCTAATATTCCGAAATTTACGACACAAACATTGCAAAGACCTATATTTTGTTATAGTCAATTACTATTTAACTTGTTTTAATAGTTCAAAATTCATAGTACGAAATTTGAGAATCAACTTTTAATACATTTGGCTTCTGTATGAATACCTTTCTTATATCACTCCAATACAATATTATTGTACGATATAAAAAATAATGAATGATAATTTGTTATTAGATAAATTAGGTAATTATATACGTAATATATAAATATCTTTTATTTTGTCATAAATTTAAATAATGTACGCGTCTCTATTGTGCTCCGTGGTAACCTATAATAAAGATTATGTTCATTTAAATAGTTTGTAGAATATTTTATACAATACAAAACATACAAAATAAAATACAATAAAATTCATTTCCTTGTAACTAGTCCAACACCATAATAACAAAACTTCTACGCCTCAGAAAACAAAGTCAACCGTCAATCTCTTTACCAATAAAATCAGATAATAATCTTTAATCCTAAGTAGATTTCGCGCTATCCTCATACCACTTGCGGTCATCAAAAGGCAGTTAATTTGTGTAAAAACCAAATATTGTAATAATATATAATAATAAGCAAAATCTGGCTAGTCTCATTAAATGATGAGGTGGAAGTCACATAAAACATGATGATAAACGTTTCTTAATCTATCTTGTTAGAGAGTTAATTTTTTTACTATTGACATTCCCTAGAGTTTTTAACAACACGGACCTTGAAACAGCCTGTGGTACATCATCCTCCTGCCCTTATCCCACTCTAAGTGGGATCGGCACAACATGTTACAAACATGTTATCATATGATTTGGCTACGTATTTTACGACCTGCCTGACGTCAACTTACGTTAGTCGTATTTTACGACACCTCGGTAAGAAACAGGGTGGTCTATTTTACTCAACCGGATACCACACGTTGGGTCAATTTACCTTAGTCGCCTTTTACGACACGTCGGTAAGAAATGAGGGTGGTACTATTCTATTCAGTCGGATACCACACGGCGTTGAAACAGCCTGTGGTACACTCAATGAAATTTCAAATGATTACCGAATTTAATAGAAATCTCTGAAACATCTATATGTATTCACCCCATATTATTATTCTATAAGATATGAAATTAAGCAAAATAAACTAGTTTCCGGTCCGGTCAACTGACTTATTTTAAACTGTAGCATCTGACTTAACATGACATTATTAGGGATAAACTGACGGAAAAAAGGGTCTTGCGAGTTATATAAGAGGTCCAAAGTTAAATTGAATATACTCTTATTTGGTAGACTTCAGCCATAGATTTCACAAGAGTTCAATAGCACCATAGTTCAACGTTATACCTTGACTATTGCCTTGCACTTATGGAATAGGGTATATTATATCACTTATTGACACGTTTTTTTTACATATATGATTAAATAGTACATCTTTTATTTATGCCCATTTTTTTTCCAATTGACTATATGCTGTTAGCCCTAACGACTTTTACAGCGTTACCGGGCAGGACGGGCGAGCGCAGAAAAATTTACAAGGTTGCGAAATGCGGAGAGTAGAGCGCAGAAGCTCTACTAGCGTCGTGGAACGTCGTCCTAAGGGTGCCTCCTGTGACGCCTGACCACGGCTTAGGGGGACGTGTAGTAAGAGTGCAATAGAACCATTCGACTTTATACCGTGAGTATTGACTTGCATTTAAAGAATAGCAATAAATTATAGTGTTAATCTAAGCAAAACAGTATTGACACGTTTTTTTTAATATATGCGTAAATAGTCTATCTTTTATTTATGTCCAACCGTGTTCTACCACCAAGCATAATTGTCCATAGTAAACTTCATTTCTTACGGCAACATCTGGAAAATGCGTCATCTGACAACCTTATTGCCCTTGCAATTGTATGACTTTTTGTAACAAATATTATCTAATCAATTCCAGTTGATAAGAAATAGTGCAAAACGAAAGTCAAAGTGCCTTTCATTTGCCACTAAAATAATTCGGTAATGTCTGATAAACTTTCAATAGGTATCGAGGATTCCGTAGATTACGGAGGAAATTTGCACGTTTTTCTATTAATTAGTATTCTTGCATTCCTCTAGTAATTCATCCAAATAATATACACTTACGAAATCTCTATAAATATTTCGTAGTTAATGGAGCATTGTGGTCACTCTAGGCTGTACTCTTTTCTACAAATAGAGACGAGGCTTCTAACCAGTTATGCCCGAGTTACATTCGCTACTTCTTTTAAACAAGTGATATCAATTTTTAAAAGAAATAGATACACGTATATAAACAACGCCGTGTGGTATCCGGCTGAATAGAATAGTACCACCCTTATTTCTCACCGAGATGTCGTAAAAGGCGATTAAGGTATGTTGACCCACCGTGTGATATCCGGTTAAGTACACTAGTCAATAATCTTAATACAATAATCTTTCTTACCGAGGCGTCGTAAAATACGACTAAGGTAAGTTGATGTCAGGTAGGCGGCCGTATATAATACTTCCAAACTGAAGTGCAACTCTGATCGGTTATTTCGTTAATGCGCCGCCGAACTGATTTTGATGGATTGAAATAAAATGATAAATCGGATAAGGAAATAATTTCTTCACGATTTAATAATCCTTCACATGCAAAGCGTCGGATACTAGCTACTATATATATGAGGTTGGTTACTTATATGTTATTTATAATGGCATTGGACCATTATAGTTAAGTTGTAAACGCGATAAACATCAAGATCCCTATCAGATATACGAATGGCTCCAAAATATCCAATTAATTTATTATTAAAGCCTATTAGCTGTACCAACTTAGTTTTGGATATTTTTATCTTAGTGACGTATTACGTTTAAAAAAAAAAAGAGGTTTCAAGGGACACTTAGTTCTTTTAATATAACTTCTTCCATTCTATATTCAAATATCGAAAATATTACAGGGTATCGTAATAGGTATCTGTCTTTTTTATAAGCTAAATATAATTTTTTTTCGTTTGTTGTTGTTGTTGTTTTTGTAATTTTTAAATTTTGTAATTTAAAATATGTATTTGTTGATACATAACTTTAAAAAATGTGGTGACAGCGTCGTATGATATTCCAGTATCTAAATTCAGAAAATAGTTGAAAATGTATTTCAATATAAAAAATTTCTTCAAGTGTAACATTTTCTATGTGACTTTAAAATAGTTGAAACCGTATTCATGACATTAACAGTTTAAATACTGAGACTCAATTCAATTTCTGTACACTTGGAAAATTCAATACCACAATAAAATGTTGAGCGTCGGTATACCATAATATACCGCATAAAACCGAAAAAATCATCATCTTCCTGCCCTTATCCCACTCTAAGTGGGGTCGGCACAACATGTTATAAACAGGCTGTCACATGATTTGGCTGCGTTTTTACGACCGGCCGCCTGCCTGACATCAACTTACCTCTGTCGTATTTTACGACACCTCGGTAAGAAAGAGGGTGGTCTATTCTACTAAACCGGATACCACACGGTGAGTCAACTTACCTTAGTCGCCTTTTACGACACCTCGGTAAGAAATGAGGTTGGTCTATTCTACTCAGCCGGATACCACACGGCGGGTCGACTTACCTTAGTCGCCTTTTACGACACCTCGGTAAAAAAAGAGGGTGGTACTATTCTATTCAGCCGGATACCACACGGCGTGCATAAAACCGAAAAAATGTTATTGGTAAATAACATCATAAATAAATAATCATATAAAATATTAACTGTTTTAGACATTTTAAGTCTTATTTTAATTTAAATTGACGACTCTGCATTCTCTTTCATAGACAAGAAGATGAGCTAACTTTTGTATAACTTAGGAGTAAAACAGTCTTTACTTTGTGAGTGACGGTAATCAATTATCGGTTGCTCGATTGATCTATAAATATTCTGCTTCATACATGATGAAACTTGTTTTGATTATGTTTCTGAGATTAATCAAGGATACCATATGAGTTTTTACCTACCAGAATCATGCAACGGAGAGCATTTTACGTGTTCTGTAGTTATCAAAGTATATTTTATCTCTATTTATGTAGGTCTAGCAAACTACTATATAGAATCTCTGCAGTTTCTAGGATTACGCGAGAATCCTGTAATTTCTAAACTACAGAGATTCTTGAGTACTTAGAAGAACAAAAAGAACATACGAAGAATTCCTAAAAATATATCTATCCTTGTAGATGTGTAGTAGTGGTGAAAAAGAGGAATGAATTTTCTCTGCATCTCTGCTAGTTTTGAAAGTAGAGAGAAATTTGTTATTTATAACAATTCTATTATATTGTACAAATTTCTTGAATCTCTGTGACTTAGATAAATTTCCTATTTATGTGTAAAAATGTGTAAGCATAAAAATAAATAACAGATTTTTATAATTTTGACATGCGTTCATAATATTAAAATTAAGAAAATTTAAAATAACTTTACTTTAGATTTTAAAATACTTTTATAGATATTTAAACTAGTTATATGAAAACACTCAACCACGAGTACATGATGGTTTGAAAAGTAGTAGACTCGTGTGATGCAAAGATTTTTATCTGAACCTAACAAAAATAAAACATAAATCTTATAACCCTCTAATGGTCGGTCTCGCTTGCATTAGCAAAAATAATGCGCGGGTGCAATCCACCCCGAGGTTTATAAATCAATCAGAGCCACCCCTTGTAGCTACATCAACATCGTTTATTGGTTAAACTTTAGAAGATACTGTTCAATTAATATATTGTTTTAAGATCGACAAATTTTTAAAATATATTTAAAAAAAAAGGATACAAAATAAGAGTCATTCGGTTTAATTTATATTTTTACAATAGATACATTAAATATTTATAATATCGCGAACTTCACACATATAAACATAAATGTGATTGTTATTTTTAACTGTTATTCGATATTGCTATTGGCCATACACTGTCTCGTCTTAAACGGATTACGGGCTATATACCTAAAACCATTTACAATTCTTTTCATTAAAAAAATTACGCATTTTTTCTATCCTTATGGTAAGATGTCCGCGATGTGCCTAGTAAAGTAGCAAAAATAGCTACTTATTATTGTCCTACAGCTGGGACAAGGTCTACTCTCTCGTAGAATAAAATTGGTGCTTAGACCTTTCGTAATGCTTTGATAATGATTTTCAGGAATGCTCAGAAATATGCAGGTAACGAAGCGCAATAAAATAGCGAATTTTATATATCAATTAAACAAATTGTTTTCATAGAAATTTAATAGGTGCCCGAGGTTGTGAACTTTTGACAAGGGTTACGTATTCCTACCTATTTAAATATTTATATCATGTATAAATAAAATCAATTCTTATAAATTCAATTGAATAATACAATTTAATTGCATCACTAGATTCTTTGCTTTAAATATCGCATGCTCGTAGTAAACCTTAATTTTAATGTGTCTAACTTAAAAGAAGCACAAACGCAGAATAATATTATTCACATGACCTAGAAAAATAATTCACATTACACTATAAATATACCATCAAATTGTGACATAAAATTTATAATCTAATATAAACTAATCTAATTAAAAACAATCGTAAATTTAGTGAAGTTCACTATTCACTGTTTATCGATCTTATTATTATATCTTAACATTTTAAGAAGTGTTCATATTAGACACTAACAAAACTACATATGTATATAGAACTTAATAACCATATATACTTACTAGGCATCATTTCGACGTGTGACGATGTGTCCATGATGTTGTGGTGGTGCAACATGTCGGGCGGGGATTGCACCAGCCCGCCACCACCACTGGCCATCACCATCACTGATGATGATCACACCTACCCCGTGTTAGTCACTCCCCTGTAATAGTCACTACCCTGTGTCAGCTATCACACGATATATCAGCCGTGTGCAGGAAAGGGGTTAGGATAAAGAGCGTTTTTGACCAATTATATCAAAATTTATACTTGTGTCCAATTTAATTAATTAATTTGTTATAGAAATATACTAATAGAGTTTTAATTCTTGTTATACTATACTATAGAGTTCTAACGGTACACGATAATAAGAATTCTATCACAAAATACACTAAAATTGGTTACTTATCACTACTCGGTCAATAGGCACTTCGACATTTTTTTATAAAAAAAATAGTCTGTGACACGTCACACACATCGTCTCACGGCAGAGGCCAAGCCCACACTGCCGTATTATATCTATAATTCTATGGATCGACGCGAAAGCGCATGATCAGACCGGCCTTCAATCCAATTGGTGGAAGTTTAGAACGCCTTTTTGAACGGACGTGTCCGATTCGCCGAAAGCTTCCCATTTTCCCGCCCTAATCGACGATGCCCTCACAAAATGGCGCCCCCCTTATAGCCTTTTGATGCTTTTTTGAACATTTTCTTCGGTAAAAAATAATCCTGTTCGAATATAATGAGCATGATTTATGATTTTGATTCGCGGTCTCTTTTTTCTGGTTAATCTAGTCGTGTTAATCTTTGTTTTTTTTGTACACGACACGATTCTGTTCGGTGGATAAATGTTTTATAATTAGTACATTTGTTTATTTATCTAAAACGCGTATTTAACTGGTCGTATTTATAATTTTCGTTTTTAGTTATGACATTTATGGCGGACCATAAAAATGGAGATAATTATTATTATGTTAGTATATTGCCTATCGAAAATACGTGACACTGATAGTCATTCAGTTATCACATGCCTATATTCGTAATAATGTATCACAGAGATACGAGTTCATGTAAATATTTCATTATCCTCCTGCCCTTATCCCACTCCGCAAGGTGATTTGGTACATGACGGTAGATATATTTCTTTCTTATGGAACACTCTGCATACTAGAAAAGCCGCATAAAAGTACGTTCAATAATATTTGAGTTTATCGCGAACAGACCGACAGATGCACAGATGATGCGGCGAAGGACTTTGTTTTAAAATATGTAGTTGTATAATTTATTTTATTCGTAGTTATTTTTTGCTATTTACACTTCTACCCTTAATTAATATTTATAATTCCATATGCGTTTTAGGGTTAAGGTTCACAATCAAGAGTACTAAAAAAACCTGATTAAAACCCTACAGGACCCAATATATCTGGCGAAAGAAATCTAGGATGTAATTTTAATAACTATTTATTACTTATTGTGTTGTTGCGCATTCGATCTTTAAATTTTATGTAGGTATCAAATCATCATAGATCTCTTCAGGATCTTATATAAATATAAACCTAAGTAAAAAGACCAAAAAACCAAAGATATTATAGCTAATGTCACTCTTCAGGAAACCAAAGGTGGAGTGAGATAATTTCATACCAGGCGTGATTATGTTGATAAGTCAACTTACGTCCTTTTATATGTTTAATTATAATAGGTATTAGGTTTATCTAATTTATATGGAGGATATTTTAGTAAAGTCGATAAGTTTTTTATAACGCCAATACAAACTTGTGAATATTTAAATAACTCATAGGGTCTGTTTCATAAGTTACTGATAGCAGATAAATGTCTCCAAAAAGACTCTAAAAATTGAAAAATTAAAAAAAATAATATCGCGGCCATTTTGAGATAAGTATTCGCTATCCAGCAGATAAACAAAATAACAGCCACATGATCTACATGTTAACTTATTAGGGACTTTAATTACTGAATAAGCCTATCAGAAACCTGAGAAACGCATAATTCCGAGATATGTGTGAGATATGTTCCGAATAAGCTAACTGATAGTTTATTGGTAACTTGTGAAACAGGCCCTTAAACTATATACTAAACGTAAACTTATTTATGGTTGCCTTGAAAAGCGTGCGATTTGTACTTGTTAATTTATTTACGCCTCGTACAGAATTACTCAGTCTCAGGTCAGTCGTAAAATCATTAATTATATTCTAATTACACTGTCAACGTGTGAGGTTCGCAAAAAACAATGCAAGAGTCGACGCCAAATGCCGAAGACATTAGAGTGCCACAGATAAAATAACGTCATACAGATAATAAACTTATCTAGCAGATGTTCTGTACAGATAACACGAAATACAGAAATGTTTCTTATGCAAGCGTTTTCAAGGTACATATTGTCCAAAATTGAATTCAAGCAAAACTGTTTTAAGGAAGGAAGTGAATAGAGCTCTTAAGAAGTTCGCAGATGTTTAAGAATGTCCTCGATAGGGATTTTTGCGTCAAAGCACTTTTTGGGGCGACAAAAAGTGAGTTGTTGAATTGATAACTTTTTAAAAGCTTTAATTTTCTAAAATGTTGAAAATTTAAAGCGGTCTCAATGAGATCAAATTACCTAGTAACTTCAATAATTAGTTTGTTGAGTCAAAAATTTTTGAGATGAATGTCAGATTTTTGTAGTATCCATATTTAAATTATATACAAATGTCTATCTGTCCGTCATCCTATCTGTCTGTTACTCTTTCACGGCTAATCCACACGAGTAATTTAAATGATATTCTCTGTAATATTAGCCGGGTTTTGTCTGGATCTTCTGTTGATGCTTCGGTTACGAGGCGAAACGTTTTTGGAGGGAGATTGTGGTAGGGTAACTAATCCTGCATGTATAAGGTATGAGAACAATTTTGGCTCCCTACACTTATCTATACATGATTTTCTTAACAAACGCGAATTATAGCAAAATAATTCTGTCATAACTTTTGTACTTTGTAATTCCGCTAAGTAACGCTTTCTTCTGTTAATTATCACAAATTTTGTGTTTATGACTTACAACTAAACTATTGCAAATAATTTATTGAAGTAGTTGTTACTTTGCGGAGATCCATAATACAAAAGTAATAATAAAATTTTTCAAATTCAAAATATTCTTTTTTCAAATAAACTTGTAAATAAGTGCTTTTGAATCGTCAACTCTACTTCTGGTTCGGAAAGCTGTTCCTACCGAGAAGAGCCAGCAAGAAACTCGGCGGTTGCTCTTTTAAAAATATAATTCTTAATACAATTTACATTAAGTCGTTACTGTCTTGTACAGGTTCAAAGAGAGCTATATCCACACATTCTTATCTTCTAAATAATCTTCAAGAGTATAGTAGACTTTCTGTATCAGCCTCTTTTTAACAGTGTTAAGCTTCTATATTTTGCTATAATCCTATAATATATATAATTTGCTATAATATCTATAATATAATTGCTATATAATATAAACAATGCAGCAAACTATTGCACCAAAGAGGTAAAATTCTGACTCATTTTAGCTAGTCATTTACGGATAGAAAAGAATTAACCGCAATCAATAAGATGCCGATGTCCAGTAGCATCCGGCCAGTCCAGTCAGCCCTCGCATCCGGCATCCGGTCGGGGTGAAGATTAATTTCTTTGTCTCATAGACAATAGTCTGTGACTTCTTGCCATAAATATGTCTATGTGGAATATTTGGACATGTCCCTACTGTTGTTTAGCAGACTTAGAATTGAGCAAACTAATGAGTATATTATTTTGCTGTAATCCGCGATAAAAGAAAATATATGTAATGCTAAATGTAGAGTGTACTATTCGTTCTCATACCTGATACATGCAGAATTGCAGTACAGTGCTTGTGTTTTGTTGTAAAACACAAATGCACTACCCGAACGCTGTGTGGTATCGGGCTGAATAGAATAGTACCACCCTCATTTCTTACCGAGGTGTCGTAAGAGGCGACTAAGGTAAGTCGACCCGCCGTGTGGTATCCGGCTGAGTAGAATAGTACCACCCTCATTTCTTACCGAGGTGTCGTAAAAGGCGACTAAGGTAAGTTGATCCACCGTGTGGTATCCGGTTGAGTAAAATAGACCACCGTCTTTCTTACCGAGGAGTCGTAAAATACGACTAAGTTAAGTTGACGTCAGGCAGGCGGCCGGTCGTAAAATACGTAGCCAAATCATTTGACAACATGTTTGTAGCATGTTGTGCCGTCCACACTTAGAGTGGGATAAGGGCAGGAGGATGACAAATGCACTACCCGACACACGGTGTCGGGGAGTGCATGAGTTCTTACAAATTCTTTCTCGGTAAGAAAGAGAGTGGTCTATACTACTAAACCGGATACCACATGGTTTTAATTATACAGGAAAAAACCCCTTATGGGTACTGCCGCCCGACGGGGACAGGCGGCGGTTATGTCGGACTCGCACCGACTAAAACGACCTGTGTGCTCCACCACGCTGCCGATGGCAAGGACAGGGTATCATTGTACATTTTGCCCCCATCCCGCCCACAGCTCTGATCCCAGAGAATAAACACCTCCAGGTAGGGGCCCCTCGAAAGAGAAACCCCCCTCCGCTAACCGGTGCATCGGGAGCACCAGATGCACCGACCGCCTCGGGGACCTGTAAGCCAGGTGTCCGATGTACCCCGTTCGGAACACCCGAAGGTCCCTAGTTAGGTCGGCAGACGATGGGCTTGGGCGAGTCACTAACACCTGGACTCACCAGCAGCAGATTGGATCCAGAACAACAGTTCGTGAAACCGCTCCGCCGCCTCCCTCCGCCCCCCTCCGCAGAGCTAAAGGAGGCCATCGCTGCCCACGATCGCTCCCTGCCCACCGTGTTTGCTATGTCACGGTCGACAGGGAGAGATCGCGCCCCAAGTAGGGGCCCCAACGCCTTGGTGGGCGTTTCCGCCCCCACCGGGTAATTTTTTATAGAGGTTTTCTTCCTCGCAACCCGAAGGTCCCCGTTCCCATTGCTGGGCTTCCGGGTTTCGCTGACGGTGGCCGTAACCATGTCCAGCCAGACTTAGAGTAAGCCCAACTGGACCCGTCGCTCATTAGGGACTTCACCCCAACCCCCCCGAAGTCCCCGGCCCGTCCAGATTGCCCTCTGCTAATCAGAGGGACAACTGGATTGGCCACCCCTCAGTGGTCCGTTCGCCAAGACTAAGCTTGCCCAGGGTGCGCCACGAGGAGGCCGACCACTTTGGCACCCCGGATACCACATGGTGGGTCAACTTACCTTAGTCGCCTTTAACGACAGCTCGGTAAGAAATGAGGGTGGTCTAATCTACTCAGCCGGATACCACACGGCGGGTAGCAGTATTCATAAGTATATTTCGTAAAAACAGTTTTAAGAAAACGTTATGGGAAAACCATAAACAACATTATTGTTTGTACTTCAACGGATCTAATTGTCAAACGAGAACTAATTTGGTTAGAGTATCTTATAAGAAATGTACACAAGGTAACACGTTGTGCGTGGTGCGTTACACATTGGTATGAACTGTAGGAAGGGACCAATGACTTTGTCCTTATCAAACTTAATTATTACTCCTATCGAAAAAAATATTTATGATACAATTCAGTTTTAGGAACATCCTATAAAAACATTTTTTTTAAATAATTTGATTACTTATAATTTATACATACTAAATAATTCATTTAAAAATATATATGATATTGTTTTGCGAGCGGCTAACGCCCGTAGTGTGATATATACTCGTAAGAGGTGACTGCTCGCATCTACCTCTGACGTCGCCCTTGTACCCCGCAGGCGACGTCAGAGTTAAACGGTTAGCCTAACATTAAAAAAAACTTTATAGAATTACACAAAATATATTCAAATTCAGAATATTCGTTATTCATATAAACTTGTAAACAAGTGCTTTTGAATCTTCAACTCTAATGCTGGTTCGGAAAGCTCGAGAAGAGCCAGCAAGTAACTCGGCGGTTGCTATTTAAAAAAAATATAATTCTTAATAATATAATTCTTAGTCTTTCTTAATAATTATAATTCTTAATCTTCTTAATTCTTATAGATCTGTATATATTATATTATAGAGCGCACTCTTTCTACAATAACACGATATAATAGAATACCACTATTCCCGCTGCAAGATACACTTCTCTTGAATAAAGAACAAAGTCTAAATGTCACTGTAACGTTTTATCAATAGGAAGACTCCACCGGGAACAACAATGGCACAGTGACATTCAGTAACAGTGACAGTGATATCGTGTTATTGTAGAAAGAGTGCGCTAACATCAGAAGTGGGATCTTCACTAATACGTAATTGATGAAAACCAGAACAATGGGTAGCCCAATAAAACACTTAGCACGACCTTATGTATCTACGTCATTAATATAAGGAAGTGTATGTTTCCTAACAGATCTCTTATTCACAATTTGAATAGTCATAAATTTTAATCTATTTATATTATTTTATATTTTAAATTTGTTAAAAAAAAACTTAAACTACATTTGACTTATTGTGTGTATACGCCTTAACTACTATCGGATACAGTCTCACGCAATACTCAATGTGTACGCCGTCTAAACAAGTCCGAACGTGATGTGTTCGTTAATTAGGCAGACGAAATAACAGCCTTTCAGAGGTCTTAATCACGTTTCGTTGCTGCCATACGGACCTACGTTTTGATGAACCGTCACGAATTCGAATGGCTGACTAACAGTACAAAGAAATAACTTTATTTTTTTAATTTAAGCTCGCTCATTACTACCGTGGTATTGACTTGGCAAGCTCAGCATTTTTTTGGTAATTCGGATTAAGGCCAAATTTTACTGTTGTATATTTCTTCACCCTGCAGGTTTGACTCTAATTTATTTAGAGGCTTTGATGATTCACCCATACCTAAGTTGTCATGCACAAAATATTTTAGTCGTAGCTTCACACAAAATTACCCTAAGTTTTAAAATTAAGCTGCCCTTTAGATTTTCTGTTATTGTAAAAAAGAAACAGGAATATTGTAGTATAAGTTGTGATATCGGGAATTACTGGTTTTTATACAATTATTAGAGCTCGAGTTTTATCTTTTCGGGATCGTCTCAGAACTTCTTTAATCTCTATTCTCCGAGTGTAAACGATAGGATGCCTAGTACTATTTTAAAATATTGGCTGTCTGTTCATCGTAATAACAAAAAGAAGTAATCGTGAAGACTTTTTTTGACGCCAGGGAATAGCAACTTAAGATATTTTATTTTCTTGTGTATTGGATTTTTTTATGGCTTTCATCATCATTCTCCTGTCCTTATCCCTCTCTAAATGGGGTCGGCACAACATGTTTTAAACATGATGTAAGATCATGTAAGTTGGCTAGGTATTTTACGACCGGGCGCCTGCCTAATGTCGACTTACCTTAGTCGCTTTTTACGACACCTCGATAAGACCTCGGTGGTCTTTTCTACTCAACCAGATGGCACACTGCTTACCTTTCAATAAACATTATTCTTGATTATTATTATATTTCATTTAAAATAGAAAAGTGATTGATATTTAGTTTATGAACTACTCTCTTTATTTACAGAGCGCGTCCTTTAATGGTATTGACCAAGGCATTTATATTCCAATTTAAGTACAGAATAAAGACGTTATAAAAACTAAACAAACAATGAAAAGGATCAACCTCAAAACACACTGTCCACAAGATCGGATTATTCCTTGACGCTACCAGATACCGAACACAGAAAAAAACATCATTTATAAAGCTTTGCTCACTTCCAACTTTCAAAAGGACATGACAAAATGTTTGACAAAACGGCAAAATTATTTTGTCACGAAAAGAGACATCTTTTACACTTTGTGCCATTCTATAGTTACCGACAATGACGCAATCTCCACCTACGTATAATGTTTACTCGGTGAAGCGCATTAAAATAAGAAAAATAAAATAAGGATTTTTATAATCTTTATTTTAAGGGACTTTTGTCTGTTCAGACATTTCAGCCCCATCGTACCTTAACCTAAATACTAACTACCTTAAGGAATAAGCAGAAAGGGAGTTATTGATGCGCAGCAGCAACTAGGTTATACAAATCGATGGCAATGATGGAATCGGCGATATTTAATACACACTGTATGGCACTAACATTGGCATAACACAAAATGTAGCGTCTCTTTCATCATTGCATTTCTTTAGAATTTTTTAAACTTCGGGATCAATAGCGTCATTATTGCTTGTGCTTTTAAGGAAACTGGTAATTTGTGTCGGAATGAATCGTAACACATAAAGAAATTCATAATTAACTTTTATACAGGTTTTAGAAAAAGACGCAAAAAAATCAATTGAAATTTTTTTGCGTGGTATTCGGCTGCCTAGAGTAGACCACCCTTATTTCTTACCCAGGTGTCGTAAAGGCGACTAAGGTAAGTCGATCCGCCGTGTGGTATCCGGTTGAGTGGAATAGACCATCCTCTTTCTTACCGAAGTGTCGTAAAATACGACTAAGGTAGGTTGACTTTAGGCGGCCGATCCTAAAATACGTAGACAAATCATGTGACATGTTTATAACATATTGTACTGACCCCACTTGGAGTGGGATAAGAACAGGAGGATGTTAAAAGACAGATCTGTAAAATCATTTTTATTTTAGTATTTACTTTTTAAATACTTTTAAAATGAAACTGCAAAAAAAATCATTAATAAACTTATTCAAATTGTTTATTAAAATTGAAAAATAAACTTATAATTACTTAAAATTTTATTATTACTTAAAACTTAGTATTTGAAATTTATTACTTGTAACTAAACGTAAATAACAGTAATATATGTTAAACCTTTATCAGAACACTTATCGGGAAAACTCGCTGTCGTCTTTATATTAATCTCAAATGGTCCTGTTAAACCGGCTAAGTCAACGTAAAGTTAAAATGAATACTGATTACAAAGTAAGATAGTGTTTTTGTTCAACTTTGTATAACTTTTATTATTAAATTCCATGATACTGTATTTATACTACATTATAGAGATGACCTTTTAGTTACATCTGTAAATAATAGCTTAATATCTTTTAAAGTGAGACATTTATACTGGGTGGTAAACATATATTTTATTTGCATTATTTAGTTTAGAATATAATACTTTAGTCTTAATACTTAATACTTACTTAGTATTTACATTATATACCAACTCTCAATTTAATGCTTTTCCATATTTAAAATAAAAAAAATAAGAGCCATAGATAAAAATAAGAAGCTTATATTAAAACCTTCTTTTAAGAAATAGAATGCGTTTAACACACCTCTTGGCGCCATTTCGTTACGGGATATCAGTTTTCGATCAGATATCGATCAGATTCTTAAAGGAAAATATAATAGTTATTTTTTTACTTAATTTTTATAATACAAAGTCTTAAAATATTGTAATTATGTAATATATGATGTATGAAAATTTCTGTATGTATCTATAACAATATTTATTGTTTTATTTCATCATTTTAATGTACGTTTTAAACTAAGTTGATACTAACATATATACAAAAGTCCCTGGCGTTCTTAACAAGGGCGTTATATATTTATATATATAATTGGATATTTAACCGATACGTCATTTTATTTTTTACTTTTTGGATCCAGCGTTTCCCTACTCTTTGAAGCAGCGCATGGTTAAATTAGTCTGGAAATTAATTTAGCTGGTCTCCACGATACAGGCTTGACCGAGTGTGGAGACCACAATTACCGTGTACTAATCACATATGATCAAAAAAAAAATCAAAAATGTTTTATTTCATTAACAAATATAGTACATTCTTGCAAATTGTTATAAATGAGATCTCCTTTTGAGCATGAAAATACTTGTGTTTAGCAGATAATATATGATATATTTAAGCATTGTAATTTTAATTAAGATAAAAATGAAACTATATAATGCGTTTTAGTAAATGAACATTTCCTATTTCTTTTCTTATTGTTTTATGATCTTAAACTTCTCCATATCTATTTGATAGATAATACCTATATGAAAGACTTTACCATTGACCTCAAACTTTTCAGCTCCCGATTCCAAAACAAGCTAATTTGATATTTTTAATTAATTTGATAAGAATTAAGATTCTCAGTTATTGAATTTAAATATAAAGGTTACTGTCTCAATATCTATAAAAACATTGAAAGTGTCCATTCACGCGAAAACCATTTCTAAAGCAGACGATGCTGTAGTTAACGTATAGCTTAAAATTCCAGTAGCCTACAATCCAGGACAAAATCCCTTCGACGCCCCTCGCGTCGGGATTTCACGGTCTCCGATGATGGGATTAACTAAATCCCATCTTACGCACCATGGTATCGAGTTACACCTATGGTTGCTAGTCGCTTGAAGCTTGGATGTTTGTAGTAAACACTTTACAGATCTTGAAAAGAACATCACAAAATTTATGTGGCATACATTTAACAGATTTACGTAATATAGAAACAAATTGATTTCGTATTTAATAGGAATAGTGTTAGCATTTAGATTGAAGTATTTCATACATACATATCGTTTCTAATTTTTGAACAATTAAGAAAAGAATAAACAACTTGGTTTGTCAATGGATGTAGATAATATGATAACTAAATACATCCAAAATTTGCCAAAAATGGAATAAATTTAGTCTTTCTATAGAAATAATTATAATCAATAAAACAATATTATATACATTGTTATAGGTTTCGTTACACGCATGTACAGGTAAAGTCTAAATTGACTCATCCTCAAATTTGCAATTTATCTACAAACTAGTAAGTCCATACAACTCAGTAATTTTCAGAGAGTCAAAGCAGAATTTTGTAGCCTAATTTAGTATGATGTTTTATATCTGTTTGTGATGCAATGCAAGAATTTTTCGGAGATATGCAGGTTTCCTTATTATTTCCTTTAACGAATAGCACCTGATAAATTCTACATAATTATCAGACAGAAGTTATCATGAAAATCACATTACTACCTATCCGGGGCTCCCTGATAATATTTATACGGCCTCAAATTCCGGCCTTTACGATTATCTTGATGAAAGACTAATGAAATAAATGTACTTCTCAAGAATAAGGGTTCAATATACTCATAGATATATCTCTCATCATAATATATACTCATAATATCTCAAGAATAGTGTGCTTAGATTGTATCTCATGAAGCTTAACTTCTTATTCAACTTCATGAAATAGACTAGATCATGTCTCGACAGAAGCTGCTGAATAAAGATTTTCCTAAACAACGGTCATTTATACAGTGTTTTTCTAAAATTACCCCGCTGCGTTTAAAAAGGCGTTACCATTAAATGAACAACAAATATAGGGAATCTCGTAACATGACACTTTACAGTCCTAGGTCGGATGAACATTAATCCCATCATCGTAAAGCGTGAAATCTTCTTTCAATGAAGATAAACATTATTTTTTTCTTCAATAGTATGTAAAAGCTTTCATGCCGATATAGGATATTTCCACATTACATATTTTACGTATTTTTAAAAGGCTTTTATTTTACTTGCCGTATATGTATGTGAAGGTGGAATCTTCCCAGTTAATCTACCCACTTTGCGATATCCGATTGAGCTGTAATTTTTTCCATGCTGATCTAGTCGCAATGACGATGCTTGTATATGATAAGCATGATGCTGCTACGATTGGCCCCAGACGATGTAACTCCCCAACGCTAATCAGTAGGGACACGAAATTTCGTTAAAACCTTTTTTAATTTGACTTGTATCTTTAATCACGATGTCTTAAATGTGTACACAGCCTTCAGATTCGGGTAAAAAAGCTACTAAAAGCGTTCCGTGTGTCGGTATGTGCTAATCCTATAACATTGAGGCTCAGCTTTTTATTGTCTACGTGCACCGAATAGAAATCGGTTCGTAAGAGATTTGGGTGTTTTTTGCTGAAATAACTGGTAATAGAATAAAATTTATATTATAATGTATGAAAACCCTTATAAAATACATAAAAACCCTTCATGTTCATAACAATCTAAACCTTAAATTGCCAAAATCACTCTTTTCAGGAAATACTCCAACAAACTCTACCTCTCCTGAGCAATAAGTAATGTACAACTGCTAAGCTATTTTATTTTCTAAGCAATAAGGAATTTTCAAAGCACAGTTTTTACAGCTAGGTTTCACATAAATTCAAATTCAAATTCAAATTTTTTTATTAAAATAAACTTGTAAACAAGTGCTTTTAAATCGTCAATTCTACTGTGGTTCGGAAAACTGTTCCTACTGAGCCAGCTCAGGCTCTCTTTAATAGTGTTTTTAAACTGCTGTAATGGCAAAGCTAAAATTGATTGCGGAATTCTATAATAGAATCTTATACCCAAACCCACTAACGAATTTCGTATCTTTGCAAGGCGCAAAGCAGGAGCCGCAAGCTTATGCCGGTTCCTACTTTTTCTATTATATACATAACCTATCGTTCTATAATTCTTTTTATTTTTATATACAAAAATTAAATTACTTCAAATGTCATCATCATCTTCCTGCCCTTATGCCACTCCAAGTGGGGTCGGCACAACATGTTTTAAACATGCTGTCACATGATTTGGCTGCGTTTTTACGACCGGCCGCCTGCCTGACGTCAACTTACCTCAGTCGTATTTTACGACCCCTCGGTAAGAAAGAGGGTGGTCTATTCTACTAAACCGGATACCTCACGGTGGGTCAATTTACCTTAGTCGCCTTTTACGACACCTCGGTAAGAAATGAGGTTGGTCTATTCTACTCAGCCGGATTCCACACGGCGGGTCGACTTACCTTAGTCGCCTCTTACGACACCTCGGTAAGTAAATGAGGGTGGTACTATTCTATTCAGCCGGATACCTCACGGCGTTAAATTACTTCAAATGTATTGTGAAGCAAATGTAAGAATAACTATTTCCTTAAACTTCTCTCGCAGGGAATCACGCGGACTTAAAATTGTAAATGCCATGTATGGCTCTTTTATATTTATATTATATAGGCTTCGTATGTTAAATTTGCATAAATATATTATGCTAACCTATGTAATGTTTTCCTAGACTGTTATACTTTTCCTAGACTATGCTTACGTATCCAGTAGATTGTGTTAGTGATTTTTTAAAATGTATATTCGCTAATTACTATGAAAAGTATACGATTTTGAGAGCTAAACTTTGTCGGCTAGTCGTTATCGTAGCTTTAGAGATGTACAACGACTTGTTTGTTCATCTCAAGTGCGAGATATCTATAAAACCAGACGCATGTTAGTTTATTGTAACATGGTACTTTTAATAAATTATGGGAATGTGCGTTGACACGAGGTACTGAATGCATCCATTCTGTAGCGTAACATTAGTAGTAACACTAATATGATAAATTTAAAATAATTCGAAATTGTCTGTTTATTTGATTTTTATTCACGTCCGAACTTTATACACGCAGAATTAGTGACCGCTCGTACCCATAAACATCACTAACACACTACACAAGCACTACACACATTTACTGCGACAATCTCAACAAAAGTATGAGAACGGATTGTGTATAGCATTACAATTTTTTAACAAACGCGGATTATAGCATACTACCTTTTACCCGCAACTTCGTTTGCGTGGACTGTTGTCGCGTGATAGATAATAGATAGCCTTTTAGAAGTCATCATATTCCTTTAAAATTAACACGATTTCTGTAGCCTATATGTTATCCCGGTATATAAGGAATAATTGTGCCAAATTTAATTGATATTCGTTCAGCGGATTCACCGCGAAAGAGTAACAAACATACATCCATACTTTCGCATTTATAATATTAGTATTGGACACATGATTTAGCTAGGTTTGCTTACGACGAGCCGCCTGCCTGACGTCAACATACCTTAGTCTAATTTTACGACACCTCGGTAAGAAAGAGGGTGTTATATTCTACTCAGCCGGGCACTACACGGCGGCTCGACTTACCATAGTCGCCTTTCACGACACCTCGGTAAGAAAGAGGGTGTTCCATTCCACTCAACCGGATACCACATGTGGGTCAACTTACCTTAGTCGCCTTTCACGACACTCGGTAAGAAATGAGGGTGGTCCATTATACTCAGCCGGATACCACACGGCATATTCCATCCATTGTTATCAAACAAATAGCAATAAACGTGTACGATTTAAAAGCCCGTAACGCCGCATGCTTTTAACCGTGTCCCTTATCTGTTGACATACGTATTACTGTACCAGATAGTGTTATCCTACTGGATTACTCGATAGTGCTTTGGATACAGCTCGAGTGCTTTTATTGAGTGACAGATCAGCTATGTGCGTATAATTCATACCTTTGTATGTAAAAAAAAGTAAGTAGCGGCCTGTTACTATCCCACTGCTGGGCATAGGCCTCTTCTCTCCGTTATTGGAGAGAAGGATTGGAGCTAAGACCTACCACGCTGCTCCAATGCGGATTGGTAGGTTACACATATCTCCAGAATTCTCTAGAGATATGCAGGTTTCCTCACGATGTTTTCCTTCACCGAAAAGCGTGTGATAAATTGCAATTATCAATTAGACACATAAGTTTTAATAGAAAAACTCATTGGTGTCTGCCCGGGTTTGAACCCATGATCGTCTCTAGAGATTCACACGGTCGCACCGCTAGGCCATCACAGCTATATTTTTGCTTTGTATGTAATCTTACAGAATACGCCGTGTGGTATCCGGGTGAATAGAATAGTACCACCCTCTTTTCTTACAGAGGTGTCGTAAAAGGCGCCTTAGGTAAGTTGACTCACCATGTGGTATCCGGTTAAGTAGAATAGACAACCCTCTTTCTTATCGAGGTGTCGTAAAATACGACTAAGATAAGTTGACGTCAGACAGGCGGCCGGTCGTAGAATGCGTAGCCAAATCGTATGACAGCATGTTTATTACATGTTGTGCCGACCCAACTTGGAGTGGGATAAGGGCAGGAAGATGTATGTAATCTTACAGAATACCTGAATCTTTTCCGCAGACAAAAGTCTAGATCAGGCTTACTTAAACTATGATTTGGCGAAGTTCTGCGGTCGCGAGAGAATTTTTTATTTATATTTTACTATATTACTTACCACACAACTACTTGAATATATTCGAACGAATTAAAACAGTCAGAATCCACTTTTATTTTTGAAACTATAAATAAAATTTTTAATTTTAGATTTTTGTATGTTTCAAAACGACCGCCGTGTGGTATCCGGCTGAATAGAATAGACCACCCTCATTTCTTACAGAGGTCTCGTAAAAGGTGACTAAGGTAAGTTGACCCTCCGTGTGGTATCCGGTTGAGTAGAATAGACCAACCTCTTTTTTACCATGATGTCGTTTACTATGGTCTATAAAAAAAAAAAAAAAAAAAAAAAAAAAAAAAAAAAAAAAATTACGTAATGTTGCAGACCTATCAACTCTAAGATCCGTATATTTGGCATTATGCCAGTCTTTACTCAGCTTTAGTATCTTATCGTGGGGTGGTGCTTCCAAAACAGTACTTATTGAAGCAGAAAGAGCTCAGCGATCCGTCCTTAAAGTTATGTTGAAAAAACCTTTTAGATACTCAAGCGATCAGCTTTATCAAGACTGCAAAATGCTAACAGTGCGACAAGTATTTATTCTAAAAGCTGCATTATATAAACATAGGTCTCTATTACGATCTCCGAATATAGACTTCATTTTCGAAAAAAGAGTGCTTAAGTCTACAATACCAACAGTAAAAACATCCTTTGCAAAACGTTTTGTACCCTTCGTTGATGCACAAGTCTACAACTACGTTGCTAAATTCTGTAACTTAAAATATCTCACAATGAAACAGGCTAAACAATGTATCTCAACCTGGCTCAGAAACTTAACATACGAGGAGACTGAACATATCTTTACTGCAAACATTGCTTAAATTAGGTACATTAGCTTTCAATTTTCTATTAATTTTGTTATATATTATTATTATTATTTCTATTTTACATTATACTTATATGGCACATTTTTTATTATATAAATATAGTGTTAATTTATTTTTATAATCGTTAGGTCTTCCAGAGAAAATGTTATTCCCGCCTAGTTCACTAAGCAAAAAGAAATCTTTTCATTGGCTCCGCAATACAGGTTTACCTAGTGCGGAGTCCGCCAGTAAAATAGGTTTTTTTAAGTTTTTAGATACTTATTCATAAAATAATGTTGTTAAGTAAGACCTACTCTGTACAAAAAATGGAAATAAATATATTATTATTATTATTATTATTATGGTATGTTGTCGTAAGGCCGGTCATAAAATACCAAGCCAAATCAAATCATATGACTACATGTTTATAGCATGTTGTGCCGACCCCACTTAAAGTGGGATAAGGACAGGAGAATGATGATGTACGACGAACAGTGTAACTGTATTAAAAAAAACTTAAGTATAGATATATTTCAAGTTATATCCTCAAAAATATCTAAGCCACAGAGAATATAAAAGGATCTAAACGCGTCCAGTAATAATAATGACGCGGACGGACAGACGGCCGACATTCCGGCCGGCGTCACGGTTATCGCGGATATAAATTTTTAACCTTCATGTCGACGATTTAAATACAACCTGTCTTGGAAACGTATTCTGGCGACACTTACGTTTTTATTTTGAACTTTTTTGTACGAAATTCTTTCGTTTATGGCGACAGAATCTACATGGTCTGATTGACTGACTCATCAGTGGTGACACTTTATTTATAGCAACATTGGGACGGGGAGTAGTAGATAAAGTGAATTCTACTAGAACTAGTGATAACGCACAGAGTCATTATAAAGTGTTGACTGGCTCGTTGGCGCAGTGGGTAGTGACCCTGCCTTTGACTCCACGGGTCGCGGGTTCGATTCCCGCTGAGGGCCAACATTTTCTTTAAATGAATTTGTTGGTCTTTGAGCCTGGGTGCATATTTGTATTTAAGTATGTATTTAAAAAATATATAAGTATATATTCGCCAGTTGTCTGTCTACCATAACACAAGTATTAAGTTACTTACTTTGGGGACGGACGACCGTGTGTGTAAGTGTCCCATATATTTTTAAAAAAAAGTAGGGGATAGTTAGTCAGTTGCCGCCGCGATAACGTCGTGTAAAGGGCTCATGAATAAGTGCCCCAGAAGGGTTTAAACCTAGTTGGGCTAACCCGATAGAATAAGACGTGAGTATAGCCGGTTCTATACATTAACTAGGGGAGTTAGCTTAAAATAAGTCTTTTTTTAAGGTAGAGCCAACAGCGAGTACATAATTAGCGGCGGTAGCGGAATGGTTAGGGTAACGGTCTTGCGATCGAGAGATCGTGGGTTCCAACCATAAAACTGCCGACGTGAACCCACCACTAACACAAGCATTTACACCACTTAGATTTATCTGCAAGGCAACGTTGACTATACTGTATGTAACACATATTAGCCTAAAAAATCAAAGTCGAAAAAAAAAATTGTTTTATTTCATTAACAAGCATAGCTCATTCTTGCAAATGATTATCTCCATTAATCTTTATATTGCAAAGAAGGTTTCTAACTTGTCTATATCGCTTACAACGCGGCATTAATATATGTGCAGATTGTTAAAAAATGTAACGTATAAAAATGAATTGATACAAATGATGTACAACAAAAAGTGATAGTCACGGTGTATTCTTTTTGATCGAGGTTAGGGTGGTAGGCAAAATCCATCATAATTATTGTTACGATCAAGTTTAATGATAAACAAGTATTACAAACTTTTTTTTATTATTATATAAAATAAATCTATGTAAGCCGTGTGGTATCCAGCTGCGTAAAATAGACCAGCCTCTTTCTTATCGAGGTCGTATCGAAGCTGACGTCAGGCTGGCGGTCGGTAAAAAACCTAGCCAAATCATGTGACAACATGTTTATAACATGTTGTGCCAACCAAACTTAGTGGGATAAGGACAGAAGAATGGTGAGAATGAATCTATATAGAAAGTCCTGTTGTTATTGTGTAAAGAGACGCTAGATTATAATGTAATTGAAGAAAGAAATAATGGAAATGCTAGATAAAGTAAACAAAAGACTTATAATATGAACCGCACTCGCTCATATCAAGCTATTCTCAGAGGAATTAAAGTGCCACATCCGAAATATTTGTATTTTCCAAATAACAACTATATTACGAGTATCATCTGATTTGTATCTAATTACATTATCATATTTATACATAAGTACAGATAAGTATGCAGGATTAAATAAATTAAATTACTAGAAAGTTTCATGAAAAAGTTTCAAGTAAAAAAGTTTTTTATAATAATTATAATGTTGCCATAGGTACACTAAAAATCGACGTTGCGTTTTTCAAGGCTGCAGCAAAAGCTGATTAAGGAACCCTGTTAAGCCAATACACTTATAATATTAACAATTTATTTTATTTTTAACACATGTGAAAAACAATATAATAATATTAATTAATTAAAAATATGAATATATACTGTACCACATCGTCAGCTAATATCGAATGTCAGCATTAGACGCAATTTGTTAGACAATATTCAGTCGCTAATAAATACGCTAACGTGCGACACGTTTCATAATAAATATATCTCCACCTGCATTACTTTCGCTCCACCAGAGAAGTCCACAACCAAACAACCAATACAGCACATATACAAATAAATTACATAACATTTATATTAAATTTATCAATATAATATTTTATTGTTTAGTTTTTTTAATATAATATTAATACCAGAGTAAAACCCTTCCTTCTCGCTATTATGAAATACATATTGTTATTTTTGAATCTGTTATTCAATAGATAGAAACGAAGTTTTGACAAGTTTTTTATATGCTAACAAAACGTTTTAAACAACGCCGCCCTCACATTACCTCTCATTGCATAATTGAATAAAAAGCACAGCTTTCAAAAGGCATATTTTGTGAATTATATTATGAATATTCTAATAATTAATATTCAGCGCCATAGAAAATATTCTTTTTTAGTTGTCCGTCAAATTCCCTGCTTTTAGTTTTGCGTTGACGGGGTGAGATTCAAAACAGGACTTATACCTTTTGATACTTGTAATATTAATTTTAGTGTTTTACACTATTCTTTTTTATAGGAAAATATTCTTTTTTTTCCTTCTACGCATAAAAGGTTATATCTAAAACTATAAATTTCTTTCATACCAAGTATTAAAATCACTCAAGATTCCTAATGAAAAAAAAAATTCCCAGCGCTCAATGTATACAGTTAAAGTAAAAATAACTAATATTGATTGGTGCAAATTATAAACATTAACCTAATTTAAATTAAGTTTTTACATTATTTTATATTTTTTTAACGCACGGAAAATTTTTGTGGCCATGGCGCAATCTATTTTGGCTCGGCACGACACTCGCTATCAGCACATACAATAGAACCCATTACCACGACACGACACATAACACAATATACACACAAGACACACAAACCATTACCACGACTCGACACGTTAACTCTAACTTTCTAGACAGTATATAATATTATCTCAAGTCTCGGCAAGAAGCTCGGCGACACTCTACCGAAAAGCGTATATTGTACAAGTGAATAAAAAGTAAGCAAAATAATATTCTCATTAGTTTTGTATTATGTACCTCCGCAAAGTAACGCCTAATTCTATAAATATTTTATAGTATTGATCTAATTATTTGAATCACGTAACAATTATTTATCATTAAGCTTTCAATGTGTTAAGCTATGCAATGATTTACCAGTATCAATTCGCAAATCTCCTTCCGTTTCAGTATTTAAGTTACAGATTAGAAAATATTTATCTTAAGTAATTATTTATTATTATCATCTTTTCATCTATTTATTTTACCAAAATTATTTAATAGATTAAATAGTTCAATTTATATAAACTTTTTCTTTTTCTCTATATGACCCGTACTCTCTTTCTTTTTCAATTCTTGTCCTTTTCCTTCTATTACACAAAGGTTGACTGGAAGAGACCCTTTTAAGGGATAAGTCCGCCTTTATACATGTGTTTTTTTTTTATTTGCTTTCTCTTTTCTACTAGTATTTTAGAACCTAAACTAAATAGAACCTATACCTAAAAATACCAATATTTTTGCTTTAATTAAGAAATAAAGTATCGAAACGATATGAGCACAGTACACAGAATCAAGTACGACATATGGGGTGAGCAGCCCTGCCGAGTGTAGCTTAGCGCGCCTCATTGATCCTGTTGTACTCTGCACTTTATTAAATTACACTTTATCATTAACACCAAACTTTCGATTGATTCACCTTATGTACCGAAATTTGATCGAACATTAGTTAAATTTATATATCTTAAAGAAAGATATTAAATTCGTTTTTTATTTCATATATGACATACTAGCTTTTACCCGCGACTTTGTTCGCGTGGACTGTTGTGTAATCTGGTTGAGTAGAATAGACCATCGGCTTGTGCGTGCCCTAGTCTTCGCAATCTTCATGTATGGAGTGGAGACATGGACTATTAAAGCGAGAGAAAGGCAGAGAATAGATGCATTCGAAATGTGGTGTTGGAGGCTAATGATGCGTATCCCCTGGACTGCCAAGCGCACAAATGCATCTATTCTTTCGAAGCTCAAAATAGAAACGCACCTCTCCTCCATATGTTACAAGCGCTTACTCGAGTACTTCGGACACATCATGCGGCGTGGTGACGCCTCCTTGGAGAGAATAATAGTTACTGGCAATACAGAAGGCAAAAGACCTAGAGGCCGCTCACCAACTAGATGGTCTGACCAACTGCGCCAGTCCTGCACGTCCGCCAAATTTTATGAGTTAGCAACAATGGCGACCAACAGAAGCAGGTGGAAACGAATTATCCACTCGAGGATAATATCTAGCCAGGACCACAATCTTCAGTAATGAAGTACGACTAGAGAGAGAGAATAGACCACCCTCTTTCTTACCGAGGTATCGTAAAATACGACTAAGGTAAGTTGACGTCAGGCAGGCGGTCGGTCATAAAATACATAGCCAAATCATGTGGCAACATGTTTATAACATGTCACATGACATATTATAAACATGCGGACCCCACTTAGAGCGGGATAAGGATAGGGAGAATGATGATATTTATTAAAGTTTAAATTTACCTTTTTAATTTTAAGTATTAGAGAATAACAGGTCGACTTTACATTGAAACAATGTTAGATACATTGTATTTAGTTTAGTCTAATTGTTTAAAATGACGCAACACTAATGTACAAAGACAATTATATTATATTCCACCTGTATTTAATGTCGCATGCAATATTGTATGCAGTTCCATTAAAAAGCACACCCTCATAACAAATAATCGTCAAAGTCATCGGTGTATCGTCCGACAAAATCACCGCTTCCCCAATCGTAATTATTGACACAAATACTTTTGATTGTCTCTGATTAAAATGCACACGTCTAATGCATTGAAAACCATGTTTTTTCCTAACTATTCCTGTTGGTTCATTATCGATATGGGAAAGTTGGTTCCCCTTATGTTTAGATTTCACACCCATGGTTTTTTGATTAAAACTGGCGTTAATGTGATGGGGTGTGCCGCAAGGGCTACGTCTAGGCACTTTTTGTTATGCATATTTTTTGTTAATTTCGTAATTTTTCCCTTTGGAATAATAAATAAATGTTTATGTTTCTAAGCTATCAAAAAATTCTAACCGACATCGCATACTAAAACTATTAAATAATATGTCAAAAGATTCTTTATATGCTATACCATTGCTATACTTTTTTAACTATGCTTTCTTAGCTGTTGATCAATTGTCGCTATATAAAATTGATTGCCTTTCTTGTTTTGAATTTATACATCTGGTTAAGTTACGACTATTTCAGTTTCCAATAATCTTAGATGTGTTTTATGTGTTACGTTATCTTATTTTGCATATATTTATAAATTTCCATCATAAATAGACTAAATTAGAATTCCAACTTCTCTCTCTTCCTAAGTATAAGCGCAAACGGTTGCATTTATAGCTTATAATTTATTCTAATAACTTTTTACAATAATGTAGTATTCGAAATTTTCGAAATAATAACTAAAATTCCCAGAATAAGCTTAATAATGTCTTCAATAAAATATCATAAGTATATGATATACATGGATGTGGGAATAAACTTTATCAATGACTTGACTGGCCCATCGGCGCAGTTGGTTGTGATCCTGCCTTCAGCTCCGCGGGTCGCGGGTTCGATTCCCGCTGAGGGCCAACATTTTCTATAAATGAATTTATTGGCCTTTGAGCCTGGGTGTATATTTGTATTTAAGTATGTATTTAAAAAATATATAAGTATATATTCACCAGTTGTCTATCACGCATAACACAAGTATTAAGTTACTTACTTCGGGGACGGACGACCGTGTGTGTAAGTGCCCCATGTATTTATTATTTATTACTAGGAGTCCCGCCCCAGCTTCGCACGGGTATAAAGCATATAGCCTATGTCACTCAGTGATAATCACAGTATTTCGCTACTCCATATTGAATTTTATTATACATATAAACCTTCCTCTTCAATCACTCTATATACTTAAAAAAACCGCATCAAAATCTTTTGCGTAGTTTTAAAGATTTAAGCAAACATAGAGATATAAGGACAGACAGAGAAAGTGACTTTGTTTTATACTATGTAGTAACGTTTATAGCTACTACTATTTTGATAATTGTCATATTTTACCATACTTATCCAAAGACTAAATTACGTTTAGCTGTCATTTATGTTTTGTCTTTCCATGTCATAGTCGTTTTTGTTATACCACGTTTTATAGCGACTTGACGGGATAAAATAAATGCAGTCGAACGGGATAAAAAGTATCCTATGTCCGTCTCCTGGTTTTAAGGAACCTCTCCACCAATTTTCAGCCGAATTGGTTCATCCGTTCTTGAGTTATAAATAGTGTAACTTAGGACAACTTTCTTTTATATATATAGATTATTATGTCCCATATATTATTTAGTTATCAATTTAGCGATTCAATGCGAAAACATAGTCGGGATTCTTAGTGTCATTCATTCCTGATGGGCATGACAGAGAATAGCGTGATATTATTGATTTAAATTACAAAAAATGAAACACATTAACTTAGGTAGGTATTGCATGAATGTGAATGAAATAATATTTAAATAATAAAAATAAAAGAATACATAATTGATCTGTTTAAAATTTTCATTGAAGCAGATAAGTACAAATTTAAAGATGTTTATTAAAAGCAATAAACCCAGTAGCCCAGTATATTATTCTACTAAAAGCCAAATATTATGTTACTCCCAACGGCGCTGTAGCACGGCACGTGTCAAATTTATATTTCACAGCTGGTCAGAGTAACGGTTATATTATTTTTTCATTATTTTTTTATGCCCACTAATCTGTAATCTAATTTGTCTTCGCGCTATTTCCTCAGGGACACAAGCTACGAGGTAAAACAAGACGTTCATTCAAGAACTTTCTCTTGACGTGAAGTTGTTTTTGAAAAATTGTAAAACTGAAATTTATCGTTAATATTTAAGAAACGTTTAAGAGATTGTTAATATTTAGGTTTTGTAGAATTGAGAAAATCATCCTGACATACAAGTTTTCCTATTTGTAGTTTGAATAATAGTACGATGTCAGAATGTCTTCATTTATGTGTTATTTTTTTCTTTGTAAAGCTAAAAATTATTCTTGTATCGGAAATATGAAGTAATATTAACAGTATTAAAACTGTATAATCCATACATACCTACCTCCTGCCTTTATCCCACTGTAAATGGGATCGGCAAAACATGTCATAAACATGTTGTCACATGATTTTTCTGCATTTTACGACCATGCGGTCGTAAAAACCTGCCTGCCTGACGTCAACTTACCTTAGTAGTATTTTACGACACCTCAGTTAAACAGAGGGTGGTCTATTTAACTAAACCGGATACTACACGGCGGGTCGACTTACCATAGTTGCCTTTTACGACACGTCGGTAAGAAATGAGGTTGGTTGATTCTACTCAGCTGGATACCACACGGCGGGTCGACTTACCTTAGTCGCCTTTTACGACACCTCGGTAAGATATGAGATACGGCTATAATGCATTACTTATAAATTTTTTTAAACAAATATTCCAAAATTGCCGCCCCGGATCTTCGTCTACCCTGGAAATCGAAAGACCGCACATTAATCTAATCAACACAAAACATTCTAATGACTGTCAAAAGTCGACGCCATTTAGACGCGTGCACGCCGCGTGCGTCCACGTGCTGCCAAATGGATACTATTGTTTTCTTTGCGATCATTTTACAAAATAACCCTAGAATTTATTTATGGCTCATATTGAACCTTGTTTTCAACACAAAAGAGATTATTTTTGCACTTTTTGAGTTATTAAAATAACATAAGAACCACATATTATTCATGGATCAAAAGTTGCAAAGCATTTTTTGATAATAAACTTTGAATTTTATAACAATTGAAATAAAGTTTAATTTAGAAAATAGAATATATATAAAATTTAATTGCTTTAAATTGTTCACGTTCAGTGTTGGCGACGGTCCGTATTGATTCTGCCTTTTATTATATTTCGTACTTGGAATTTACGCCTTATTTCTTATGCAGCAACTGTTAAACCGAATTCTTATCTTTTCTGATTTTAGTTGTAATAAAAGTGACATATTTCCTATTGTATAATTACACATATTGTCAGTAGAACTGCGTTCGGAAGTCACAGTTGCATCCCATAATTAGGGCAATTTGCCTTTTGTTTGATTTATCTACATAACAGTTTATGTTAGCAATCATTGAGAACTTATAGCTCGTTTCTGAACCAAATTGTTATAGTTATTTCACACAGCATTATTGGAATATTGCGGTAATACAATATTTAAGAGCCAAAGTTAGACTACGTACGTACTGTGAGTAATCAAAATTGCAAAAGAAAAGTATCAGAAATATATTTCTTCTGAAGAACGTTATTGAAGTTCTGGCCGTAACAGTTTTATTATAACAAAAATGTAAAATGATTTCAGCTTTCGTATTGAATTAACAATTTATACCTACTCTACAGTAATATGTAATCTGTAATCATGCGCTTGTAGTTTTTTTTTTAATTTTCTTGAACCGTAAAAGAACGTAAACCTCAATTCCTAATATTTTACATTTTCTTCATCCATTACATGACCCGCACGCGTCGTGATGGCATTAGCGTTGGCGCGAATTTCCGGCTTGTTGCCAATAGCGGCTTATAGGCGGTTTTTTGATGATAAATCGCCCCGCTCCCACTTCCGGATGTTTTACGGTTTTAGGAACTTTTATCAGAACGTTTAGAAATGCTTGGTTTCTCAGAGAATAACAAAATGATAAAATTTTAATGTATTTTTGTAACAAGTAGGGTTATATATTATTTATATGTATTATTAATTAATTAATAATGTACTATTAATTTCAGTCATGTAATAAGTTACGCCAAATTAAAATTAACGACAACATATTACAAAAATTAAACTATCATTGTTTTTCTTTGTTTAAATATATTAACAATTCCAAAAAACTTGGTTACAAGTTTATTTAGATTAGATTAGTTCAGTTAGATTTATATTTATTTAGTTATTTTAACGTGGTAGATTTCGAAAGACGTAGTTTTTGTAGATGTTCTCAAAATTGAAATGGAACAAGATTGTTTGGCATAATTTTTTTATCTTTATTTTAATCTCTCGATTACGAAATAGTATTTTTTTTTTGTAAAATGAATTTATCACAATTCTTTTAGAGCAAATTAATATTAAAATATAACATTTTAAATATAAATATTACATTTAGAATTCTACAAAAGATTAAATTATATTTTTATAGATTTTTATTTATAATAATTTATATAGATATAATAAATATAATTTTTATAGATAATGTTTGTTTTTTTTAGATTAGATTGTTTTATTGCTATAATACAATAAAATTATAATCTGGGATCGCATAATTTTCAATTTGATTGAATAGTTAAGCCGTAGTGCTTCTGGGGTTGTAATAGGTGCTAATGATATGTGCAAACAGGGAATCGAACCCGCGGCTTAGCAATCTGTCACTGTTCACCCACGCGGATACACATAATGGCATTATGCACGATGAGATCAAGAAATTATTGTATGGTTATACCGGAGTGAACCAAGAAATAAAAGAAAGAATAATAAACAAATAATACCTATTTAATTAATACGAATACTTTCTACTTTATTTTTTTAACAATTTTAGCCATTGCGAATATAACGTAGTAAAAATTAACATTTTGAAGCAGAGAAAAATGAAATAATTATACAATTTTTTTGTATAATTATAATAATATTAATAAGGACAAAAAATATGTAATGCATATGATGCCTTAAAACATCAAGGGAAAGTGAGAAGTACGGAAATAAACTTGTATAGAGATAGTGGAAAATATTTTAACTTATAAAAAAATGATTTATAATTTTTACGATAACGTGAACTGAGATAATTGCCTAAAAGCTGTGTAATACACTCCACATTCCAAAGCGCAATTTTTTTTCCGAACTTGGTTTTACCCGTTTTTGAGTGGACTGTAATCTTAAATAGTAGCAATGAATAATAGCTTCTGTCACTCTTTAACTCTGCAAATATCTCCATAACAAAAATTAGAACGATCCGAGAAGACTGAGAGAGATTTATCGCTTTCTCGAGAGATAGTTTGATTACCCGCAGTAGATAACCAGTATGATTTACATGTAATATATGTATATTAAAATAGCTCAGTTAACTTTATCCAATAAACAGAAACCAAAATATTAAAAATAAACTTTCTTAAAATAACTCTTTCGTCGTAAGCCAATCAACGTGATATAGAAACTTCTTTAAATTACATATTTGACTTGACTTTGACACATCGTGAACAAAAAACTTTTACCGATTGATAATAGATGGCGTTTTTCAATGTTATCCTATTCCTGTTAAATTAACAGGATTTCTATAGCCTTTCTGTTACCCCGGTGATTAAGGAATAATTGTGTCAAATTGCATCGATATTGGTTCCGTGGGCTCGCCGTGACGTAAAAGTCAGACTCTCGCATTCATAATATTAGTAAGGATTATATTACTTTCTTTTAAAAGTTATTAATTTATTGACTAAAAAATTAATATGTATATTGCATAAACACATCCAATAAGATGTATAAACCACAAGGATAAAAATAACCTCATGAATGTTTCATACTTAGCATTGACTGGAAAATTACAAGATATAATGTACAGTTTACCCAATATAAATAGCAGTTCAAGGAATTATAATATCAAGCGACTCGCAAATAAAGATGAAAATATTGTACACATATTCGGAATATAAGTTACAAATACAAACGACTTTTTACTTATAATAGTTCATTGAACTATCTATCTTATTTATATCTTGTTAGAAGTCATTATAGTATGAATATAATATGCATTTTCCGCTAACTGGCTATACTGTATGATGCACCGATACTAAATGTATTCGGTGCATTAGAGAAATTGCGTAAACAACGAGGGGGTGGACACGGGTGTACAAAATATTATAATACAACATTATAGTGAACACGTGGTTTCATATTTTGGGGCTTTTGCGTTCAATCCGGTTAAAAAAATATTTTTTGTCACAACTGATTAGTGTATAAGTAGTTTTGTTGATTAGCAAGAATTATTTTAAAGGTTCTCAATTAATGTAGAAACGCTTAGTATTAAAGTGACGTAATTCAAAAAAGTTATTTTGAGGCAAAATAGCTTGTAAAATAGATAGACCCATAACTTAGAAGAGAAAGAAAATATGATATTCCTCAACCAACCGCATTACTTACCGACGTAGAAGACGACTAAAATAAGTTGACACACCGTGTGGTATCCGGTTTAGTAGAATAGACCACCCTCTTTCTTAACGAGGTGTCGTAAAATACGACTGAGGTAAGTTGACGTCAGGCTGGCAGCTGTTCGTAAAAACGCAGCCAAATCATCTGACAGCATGTTTATGGCCTGCTGTGCTGACCCCACTTAGAGTGGGACAAGAGCAGGAGGATGTTGATTACCATATATGATATGTAAAAAGAGTACCTTCGCTCTCTGCAATAAAGTCTAAATACATTACATATAAACATTTTAAACAAAGACTAAGTAGTTACGTTCGCGTACATTAAGAGTCAGTTTGTTAAAAAAAGGCTAACCGATTAAATCCACAAATAATAAACTCAAATTCAAATTCAAAATATTTTTTATTTAAGTAAACTTGTAAACAAGAGCTTTTGAATCGTCAATTCTACTGCTGGTTCGGAAAACTGCTCCTACCGAGAAGAGGCCGCGAGAAACTCAACTATTGCTCTTTTCAGAGTATAATTCTTATAACTAGTAACATTTAGTCCATACTGTCTTGTACAGGGTCGAAAAATTGCTATATCAAACGTATTCTGATCGACTACCTATGTAATCATTAACAGTGTAGTAAGTAAGTAGGCTTTCTGTATCAGTCGCCTTTTAATAATGTTTTTAAACTGCTGTAATAGCGAAACTAATAAACTACACCTAACTAACAACTTTTATATGATATAATATGCTTGATTCAGACCACGTGGTGTGCTACAAATTCTCCACGTATGTTTGATTACAAAATATATTTTTGAAATACTGATTAATCTCGGAAATTATGGTAGCATCTCATAATACTTATTTCTAACATATTTGCCATACTTTTCCATTACGGGTTACTACTGACATATTATATTTCGAGTCGACAATCTCATTATTTTGGATTCGTATTTTTTCTTAGATGAAAATAAATTATATGGAAAAAAATGTACTAACAAATTCCAATAATCTATGTAAATCTGTCATGTTCATTAATTTATTTCTTCTAATTCCCAAGTTCTATCGAAAAAAGACTTGTACATACTTGAAGAGTAATTTTCGGTCTTTCTATTAAATATTAATTTATTTCTGTCCACTCAGGCCAAAATTGTATGAGCTATTTGCCCATCTCCTTTCTTTCTATTAATCTCGAGTTTATACCCGTCATTCCTTTTTAAAAATAATACAAAAATAAAAATGTCAAATATTACATCCTATCCGAAGAATAAATTCACTTTCCTATGTTATACATGGAACATGTGACTTTGTTTCTCGGATAGGGCGATTAGTCAATAATAACGTCAATAATAACAAAAAGTTTGTAAAATGTTACAGTTTTTACAAAAAAGTATTTAAATGTTTTCACTTAAATGTTCTTCAACCGTAACAATGACCAGTTCTCTTCAGAAAACATTTTGATTTCCTCTCTCATGTTCTTTTAAAAAGTATTTCTATGTCATTCCGTAGTTACAGTAGACACTGCCGGCCATTGTCTCTACTCACACCATGACCAATGGCATTTACACATGTGACCAATGGCATACACACAAGTTTCCACAAAATTATCAGTTCGCATAAAATGTATATAATCTCATCAGATGTTTAACTATCCTACCTCTTTATAGAATTAGGCGTTACTTTGCGGAGATCCATAATACAAAAGTAAAAATAAAATTATTTTGTTATAATACGCGATTAATTCATCATCATCATCATTCATCGCGGATTATAATTAATCCGCAGCGAAAAAATAATTTTATTATTACTTTTCTATCTTATCTCATCAAATTTGAAGGAACGCCTTATATTAGTATCATAAGTTTTAGTAATCATTCTTCTGCCCTTATCCCACTCAAAGTGGGATCAACACAACATGTTTTAAACATATTGTTACATGTTTTGACTATTATTTTATGACCGGCCACCTCCCGGACGTCAATTTCTTCGTTTACGGCACCTCGGTAAAAATGAGGGTGGTCTATTCTACTCATCCGGATAAACACGGCGAGTTAACTCACCTTAGTCGCCTTTTACGGCACCTTGGTAAAATATAAAGGTGGCCTATTCTACTCAGCCGGAAATCACCCGGTGGGTCAACTTACCTTAGTCGCCTCAACACCTCGGTAAAATATGAGGCTGGTCTATTTTATTCAGCCGGATACCACACGGCGATATCATAAGTTTTAGTATTAATTTAATAAAGTTTTAAAAGTTGATTTACCACAGGCAAAGTATTATTAAAAATGAAAAAAAAACCATTGCTTCATTAGTAGTCCATTTCATACGTCACGTGTCGATTTCGTCACGGCGCCGTTCCCACGCCTCCCGTGGTACGATTCGTCACGATGAACCCTGAGGTGTGAGGGCGACTACAGCATAGTAATATACAAAATTTGCTTTAGGTATATCATTACGCCCATTACAGTAAAGATGAGAAGTGCGAGACTAAGTTGGTATGGTCATGTAATGAGGAGGGATGAAAATCATGTAACCAAAAGAGTTTTAAATATGAATGTGGATGGATGTATGGCTAGGAAGAGGCCGAAAAAGAGATGGATGGATTGTGTGAAAAATGATATGAATATAAAAGTAGTAGGTACCACGAGAGTTGACGAATGATAGAGGAGAATGGAAGATGAAGACATATTCTGTGGACTCCACTTAGAGTGGGATAGGGGTAAGAAATGATAATGATAAAGCCTATATACCTGGCTAAACCATAGGATATAAAAATTCCCCCTTTTCCTTTGGGAATAGGGAATATAATATATTACACATGATTGAGAGTATTTTAATACTAAATTTGATGTAAACGAAGTCGCAGGAACCATTAGCATTTCATAAAATATTGCTTAAAAATATTTTTGTTTCTATAAATTGGAATATACTTAATGTAACATCCGAAAAAAAATAACAATATGCTTTTACGTTATCGAGATCATAATATCAATACGCTTATTTCAATAATAAAAATCTCAACTAAATTTAAATATATGATATTAAAATTCAATATATTTGATAAAGAAATGTTTGTACTTAATTGAGACGACATAATATGACTTCCTGGTCGCAAGGTTAGTTGGTTGCAGTAATTTTCCAATGTTATTTAAGTACCATAGTCAAAAGATTCATACCTTCCTTTCAGAAAAGTTTTATTTGCTGAAAATCTGTCTTTAGGGAAGAAGTAAACTTGCTACGAGCTTTAAGATAGCCTAAGAACTTATTTTGTGAAGATGCTATAATCTACCAGCATACATATAATATAGAAAATATTATAAATTATTAGAAAGACTAAGTTTTAGTAGATTCCCTCACTCATTGCAATTTTTGTTACTACGGAAATAAATAGTAGACAATGGTAAATATAGATATAGTAGACAATGGTAATATGGAGCAAATATAAGCACCCATAGCCCATATCCAGGTATATCTAAAGTAGTTTACTAACTGGAATAGCAAAAAGTAAGACAATAGTTAATAAAAATAAAACTAATTTCAAAACATAACTTCATTGGTTGTTAGGAACAATGGCGGACCCCAAACGTTCGATTTGATAGCTGATAAGTAAGTCTGAACAAAAGTAAAAAGAATCAATGTATATTTTTATCGATGTAGTCGAATTTAGACTTGTGTCCATTTTGAATATTTTTATTCAGATCTACGCGTTAAGCTTTGGTGAAGTATGGCGATGAAATTGATCGATAAATCAAATCTACGTTTAAAATGAGACTACTTCAATCTGGCAACTAACAACGAATGACATTTGAGCGGTACCGACTCTATAAATTAAACTTAAGAAAATAAAAGAAGTAGAAATGTTTTATCATTGTATATAATGAGACAACAGGATGGTTATAAATCTTTTATAACAGCAATGAATAGCAAGTTAATAACTTTCTTTCCTGAAAGTCTGATATCATTTGGTACAATTTCGCCATCTTCAGCAATTGTTCGCGCCATAAATAAGCCATTGTCTTTGCCTGGTATGTAACTGTATCAAACAAATTGTTAATATCTCTTCCCTCTTTGATAACGTTTTCTATTTTAGGCTCAAGTATTATTGGAGTTTCCAAGAATTCTTCAAAGACGGACTTATGATTCCATATGTTTTTGCATGTGTAAGACAATAATTCACTTTTCAATAACAGCAATGTGGGGCACATCTTTGGTTTAACCGAGCAGTCGGTTTGAACAAGTTCTACATGCTGAAATATGAGTAGGTACTACTTGTTATAGTGTATACAATATTATTAATCATTATAAGTACTAGTGATCGTCCATTTGTCATAAAATGGTCTTCCCTTAAAATTATTACATCAATTACCTAGTACTCATTCAAAAGATGTATATTTTCATTTGCCCTCTTTGCCCGACCCGTTATTATTTTATCTCCAGTAAAATCTAAGTGGGTGTAAATAAAATTGTTGATAAGCTATTTTGACTTTGATCTTCGCAGAACAAACGTAGACATTGCATGTTTCATTTAATCCATTAAAGGTATTTATACCACATATTGTATAATAATTTAGAACACTAAGTATGAAATAGGTTAAAACATGTAATAAGCATAAGTAAGTGTCCATAATTATACATATTAGGCATACCTTGCCAATAACAGCCTTCAGAATATCAATGCTACGTAAAACTGGAGCAGCGAATTGGGAGGCAGTATAATTTCTATGTTTTTCAGCATCACTTAAAGCTTCGTAGTACGCCCCATCAAATGAAGTAAAAGTATTAGTATATGTCTTTAGAAATTGCAGGACTATATATCCTAAAAGTGATGCGACGTAATTTTCTGGCGTTTCATCTCTAGAATGATGAGATCTGAAATCACGCATTACTTTTCAATAATTTTAATCATTAACTATAAAAGCCTCAAAGCTGAATAGTTTGGCGGAAAGACAAGGAATATCCAAACACACAGATTGTTTACATTTGATACATCGTACACGTTTTAACGTTAAATTTATAAACAAATCTATAAAATTACTGTTTGTTAATAGCTCGCTATGATAAATTTGATCATCATTCGCATAACTCTGAAGTTTTTATATTTCTTATTGATATGATTTTTTTAAGCCGTGTGGTATCCGGCTGAATAGAAGACCACCATCATTTCTTATCGAGGTGTCGTAAAAGGCGACTAAGGTAAGTCGACCTACCATGTGGTATCCGGCTGAATATAATAAACCTCCATTATTTCTTACTGAGGTGTCGTAAAAGACGACTAAGGCAAGTTGATGTCAGGCAGGTGGCCGATCGTAAAGTAGCTGGCCAAATCATGTGACAACATGTTGTGCGACCCCACTTAGAATGGGATAAGGAGAGGAGAATGATAATTAACATGATTTCCTGTAGTTTTACTGGAAATTTGATATAGTAAATTAAAATTATATCTATGATAGACGTATAAACTTTGTAAAATAAGAATATAACAAAAAAGCGATAAAAATAATGTTTTATAGCAATTGCAAAATTTACAGTACATACGTACTATTAGAACCTTAAATGCTTCTGTTGGACGATTCTTAAAACCCATAATTTATTACGCGGTAGGCCAATCAGTACCAATAAAATGGGTATTAACTTATTAATATATTCTCTATTTATTATTCAAAGATTTTTTTTTTGTTTTTTAGTATAATGAAAAATATTACTTCAAATTATTACACGTTCAACCACGTATTCATTATTTTGATATTTATAAATGAACATCACTCGTTTATGAAGTCGATTTTTCAATACTGATAAAAAATAAGGAACAATTAAAATAATTATGTGGGTAATATAAATTTTATTAAGTTTCACATATACATGTACATATATATTATTTTTAATTTATAATGTCTAATACTTTTATGTTAAGTCAAAATTTTAAATCAAATGTAAAAAAATACAAAATATGTTTATTTTATTAACATAAAATCATATTATAAATCATATATTTAGACATTTTGAAAAAGCCTTTTGTCACTTTCTGTACAGACATTCTGTATTAAACAAAATATAATGTCGAATTACAATTTAAGTGCATCTTTACGAATAAACTTTAAGAATGAGTTAAATCGTAGAAGTTGTACAATGCAAGTTTATATATTAAATAAAGGAAGAAATATATGCAAGCTCGCTTGATCTGTAAACACTGATATCGTTTTCGATTTCCTAAGAGATTAATACTCACAATTGCGAGCTAACTTCTTGCAACTGTGCCTTGGATGCATGGGTTTTTTGGTAGACACCGTGGTCTCCTTTTAGACCACTTCCAGAGCCACCTTGATCTCCAGAGCCACGAAAACCACTTGATCCACCTACCCCACCGACGCTGCCAAAACCATTTGTTTTACTCCCATAACCACTTCCACCACTTCCATAACCACTTGCTCCAGTACCGTATCCACCACCATATCCACTTGCTCCACTACCGCTACCACTTGATCCACCACCATATCCACCACCGTATCCACTCGCTCCACTACCATAACCACTTGTTCCACCACCATATCCACCACCGTGTCCACTCGCTCCACTACCATAACCACTTGTTCCACCACCATATCCAACACCGTGTCCACTCACTCCACTACCATAACTACCTGCTCCACTACCATATCCACCACCTGCTCCACTACCATATCCACTATCTGATCCACCAAAACCACCTTTATAAGCTCCTGCTCCATCACTTCCACTACTCGATCCGCTACCGTAACCAGTTTCATGATCTAATCTGCCCGAACTGTCTGTATGATCGCCTTGATGACTACGTTCCTCAAAACCATATCCCTGGCCCTTAGTATAACCACTACCATATCCTTCCGAGCCACTACCGTATCCGCCTGCTCCGAATGATTCTCCAGGCCCACTTAAGCCACTACCATGAGTCCCTGAACCACTACTGTATACACCTGCACTGTGTGATCCACCAACGTTACCATTACCCCTGAAATTACTACCATAGCCTCCTGGACCGCTGTTGCCTGTGCCTCTAAATCCTTTTACTCCCTTATATTCAGAACCTTTTGAGCCACTCGATCCCCCATAAGCATATCCACCCCCTACTCCTGAACCGCTATAGCCAGAACTTCCAGAACCTCCACTATAACTTTCTCCTGTATTTTCGAAACCTGAGCCCGAGTTTCCACCGTAACTAGACACACGGTCTCCCTTCTCTTCAGCATTCATGCTTCTAGAAAACGGAAAGGAGTTGTACGGAATATACCTAGGTTTTTGATAAAGATTAAAATTGCCATACGGGTAAACATTGTTGGGGAATCTTTGCGGGAATGCCTGTGGTTGGTATTGTCCATATTGCAACAGAGATGATCGACGTGCATCGCTTAATGTTTTTATTTCTTGTTCAGTGAGACCGTTGTGATCTACTGATAGACCCAGTAAATTTAGATCTTTGGAGCTAGCAACTGTTCTGGAATATACATCTTTAGAGCCACCACTGTAACCACTAGCACCACTGTAACCCCCAGACTCACTTGAACTACTGGAACCTTTAAAACCTGAGCCGGCCGAGCCGCTGTAACCACTAGCACCACCGTACCCTCCTAAACCACCGTGACTACTGCCATAACTACCAGAACCACTGTATCCACCAGAGCCGTGTTGACCTTTTTGGCTAAGCCCGCCGTATCCACTTGATCCACTTCCGTAACCACTTTCTCCACTGCCTTGACCAGATGCCCCACTACCATAACTATCTGCTCCTCCACCATAACCAGCTTTACTTCCAAGGCTGCTTGCTCCACTTCCATAACCACTAGTTCCACCACTATAGCCACTTGCTTCACTACTATAACCAGCAGACCCACCACCATGACCAGCAGACCCACCACCATGACCAGCGGACCCACTACCATAACCACTAGCTCCACTGCCATAACCACCAGCTCCACTGCCATACCCACTTGCTCCACTACCATAATTATCTGCTCCAGTACCATGACCACTACTCTCTTTGTGACTCCGATATTCTTCCACCCCTGAACCCTGATTGCCACTATAACCTCCTGCACCACTATAACCACTAGCGCTACCTGAACCACCAAATCCACCACCACTTCCAAAACCAGTACCGCTTGAGCTACTTGAGCTACCAGTATTACCAAAACCGCTTTCATAGCTTCCAGCACCCCCATAACCTTTCCCACTTCCAGCACTAGATCCTTTTCCATAACCAGAGCCTGACCCATATGAACCTGCACCGCCATGGCCTCGAAATTCTTCTAAGTGACCTGATCCACTTTGCCCTCTGTATACACCTGGGCCACTATAGCCAGTACTATAACCGTCTGCACCGCTATAGGCACTTGCTCCACCTTGACCACTGGAGCTTAAGCCGCTAGCACCACTGTAGCCGCCTGATTCGTGGGCTCCACCTCCACCGTAGCCTTTTTCTCTTAAACCACTTGCACCAGCTGCATCACCTAAGCCTGAACCACGTAACCTATAGCCGATTCCGATGTTAGGATCTCCTCTATAACCACTTGCAAGTGCGCAGAGCACTAAGAAGAAGATTGATGCCATCGTGGAGACAAATCTATAAGGAAAACATAAAAACTTTACATATTTCTAAAATTTTATGATACTTTGACTTAGGCCAATACGAAAAAGAATAACATATATAATTTCATTAACATTACGGGCGAAATATCTCTGAAAATTTTATAATAATATAACAAGGTTTCTGATTATGTTTATCTTCTATGAGATAAATAGCATGATGAACTATAAATATCAAATTAGGAGGAACTATAAAAATCAATTTACAAAATAGGAGTTATTGCTAAATATCACATCGTGAACCATAAAAGTCCCTGAAAATGCTTATGCTTATGGCCATACCATGCCTAAAGAGAAAAATGGGACTTTAGCTTAGTGGTGACTATATTGATGAAAATTCCGAATATCTTAAACTTATGTGAAATATTAAACTTTGCTTAAGTGATATTTACAATTTATCACGCCTTTTTTTGGTGAGACACAACAAAAACAACGTTATGAAACCTGCATATCTCTGGAGGATTCCTGAGATATACTTAATCTAATGATACGCATTGATGCAACGTGATAGGAATAAGCTCCAACTTCTCTCAGCGAGGAGAACAGTTGCCTTTGACCGATATGACAGTGAGATATAACAGGCCACTTCTTTGTTGCCCAAAAAAAGATCATGAAGTTGCAAAATAGTTCCGTGTATTCTAAAAAATATTTTATTATATATATTATAAATTACCAAATTATGATATACTTTATCTTTACAGTATAAAATACATATAATAACATAATGTACAAGTTTTATTTGATTTACAAATCATAATGGCTTTATTTTGATAACATTAAACTTAGAATTTCAAAGAAATCTGATTTTGATCACAAGCACTCAAGAAAAACATATTTCATTTTGAATTAATGTCATTTTGGCTGCTTAATAAAAATTGTATTCAAACGAATTTTGAGTTATAGAGAAATATTACTAATACTTTTGTTCGTATATCGTACAGTTAAGGACCTATGCACTTACTGGAATTAGTAAATCAACAGGCGACATGCGGACTATATCAGAAGAGTTAAAAGCAGATATAGTTAGTATTTTAATTGCTATTGGCAATATTGTCTTAGTTTAGGGCTGCAGATTTGCGATAATAATTATTGTACTTCTCAATCTAACTAAAATTAAGGTAACTAAAAATCTAATTTTTCTATGTAGTTTTGCCGAATTTTAGCTAGTTTATATTCATAAAAGCAGCCATGGAAGTTATATAGAACATCTACAGGACTATAGATATCTGAATAGTTTCGTTGGTGAAATAGTTTCTAATATAGCAATTCTATCGATAAGAGTATACACCACAGTATACAAAACTATAGCATTTATACACATATTTGCGTTATAAATAGCATTGTGATGCAATATTATTAGCAAATACTAATGATTATAATCTCTTGAATTTTTGGTAAAAAGAGCATAATAAACAAACAGGAATATTTAATCAGAGTAAAAATAAATGAAATCTTATATTTCATCTCGCACTATCAATAGTACTTAGTCCAACAAATACTATTGAAAAGCACTATTAATTGCACAAAATTGCCTATAGGTAATAGAGTATATAAATAGTTAATAATATCGATAGTGAATTGTATCAGAAAAACTATCTTAGAAAAGTAAAAAAGACTGCATAAAACTTGGTTAACATAGACATAATATATAATATTTTGCAGCTAAATTTTCAACTATAGCTACATATAAAAGATCAAAATATGTGACTTAAAAATATCTCGTCTAGATATTAAGAAATGTTAGCTTGCATAATAGACTCAGTTTGGAAATTAACTGTCTTTACGCTTGGCTTCAGAAATGTTTTTGGATAAATAGTGATGGTTCTGATAAATGTAATAAGAACTTTATAAATCGCATACAGTTTATTATTTCATGTACAAAATGCTCACCTTTATCTCCCAGGCTGAAAACGCTGCGATGGTAAAATGTGTGCTTACTAAGGAAAATTTCACTTTTTATACTATTATGAGGCGTATCTAAATTATATGATTGACACCCGTTTCATTTATAGCTAATAAATATGATGTAACAAATTAATTATAACAAGAAATTGTATTATAATTTAATATATTTTATTATAAAAATCCGTTTAAATTCCAGTAATAGCGTGAAAATATAAAGGAAATTGTGATATCCTTATTTAATTAAATTACATAACTTGCATTCTAAGCTTCATTATTTGTGCAACTTACGAATTAGCAACGCATAAATGAAATCATAAGATAAGCAAAAATATCGAGAAAATATATGTTTCCTATATTTTTAGTTCCGGGAACTGGGCGCTAAAAGTATAATTCACTACACTAAATTCCGTTGAAAAAGAGATAATTAACATTGTAGAAATAAATTAAATAATTGCTTTTGCTCGAAAATGTACATTCTCTAACCATTTTCTATTAATTGCAATTCGCAACAAGAGACATTTATTTCTAAGTTGCGAAATGCTTATCTTATAAGCTTACGTGTGCATTCTTGTTTCAGTATTTTTTTTTTCAAAAATTTCTAGCGTCATTACTTGGGATATAATAAGCGCAAACCCTACATTAAATCTCAATTCAATAAAATTAACCATACATTAGTATTTTTACATTAATGTCTATCCCTACCTAACGATATTTTTGACGGTAGATAGTTTTAAATATAAGGCAATTTTCGAAAATCGTCATCTCCATTAAGTGTCTAAAAGCATTTTTCCTTTCAACCCCTAAAGGAAACGGCCAATTTTTAAAATTCACCGACTCACCCATTGATGTAGCCGACTATTTTGACAAGACATTTTTAGGGGTTGGCCACTTCAAAAGATTAGTTGATAATTTGAACTTTATTTTATTAGTAGTAAAACTCGTTCGCAGATCTGTTTTGTTGTGCCGCACTAAAAGCTTTTTGAAACGTATTGACCGAACTCAATATAACTTATTACACGAATTTCGAGGTGTGATGCAGCAAAATCAGTTAATCTGTAATTGAGCCGTTATTAACTTGTAGAAAATAGGTTAGAACGCATGTTTTTTAACTGATGATATGTATATTTAGTCATCAGTTTCATCAACTTTAAGAGAACTTTTATACCTATTAATATCTTTGATTTGATATGCGAAATATTAAATGTGTTTTAAGTGATGGTGATTAAAACTTTTACAATTTTTTGTGTTCTTAACTCGAAAATCCTTGGAAATACTTTAAAGTTATTTTCATCATGGGATATAGTCATTATTCGGAAATTTTATTAATTGTATTTTCATTAAAAATTTCAGTTTATTACGCTTAAGAAAAAGCACTCAACAGAATTAAAGAAGTTTCCTAACTCAAGCCCTTGAAATAAATACTTTAGGAAGAAAAAGCCATTCGGAAATTTACAGACCTATGTTAGTTAAAAAATTAAACAACTTTTGAGTTAATATTTTAATTCCTTTTATAATACAACTCAAGAAAATTCGGTTCTTTAACAAATTTCAGTAAGCAGAGATTTAGATAATAACTATCATCATCCTGCCTTTACTAGTGATGAATTAAATAAATAAATAATGTATGCGTTCAATATTTCACCAGTAAGAGGCATACATAGGCATAAGAATCATATACCAACCTTGGCCAACTTATTTTTAATAAATACTGTTCGTAAGCCGCCCTTGAAAACTGGATGTACTTAAATAATAAAAGTACTCTAGGTATAAAAATGACTAAAGTACCAATAATTTTACTCGTAATGAAAATCTTGTAATTAGGAAGGGTTTTACTGCCATTTGTTTCTATCTTTTAGTTGCATTTAATGTTTATCTCCAGTTTATTTCTATTTTAAATTTCTCGGTAACAAAGTTTTCAACTTACAATATGAAGAAAAAATATTTTATAAGTTTTCTTTTATGTTTAAATATTAGGTATTACATTCAAATTAATATATTCATACAACAAAACAAATTACGAAGCTTTTTGGAACCCATATAACTAAGTTCCATAAACTATAGAGGGAAATCGCTTATTCTAGCGATACCATCTTAAACATATCACAAATACTTAAAACTTCGGTATATCTATAACGCTAAATTTACACGTATTTATATGCCAATCTATATTTATAATATCAGAACAAAGAACCAGAATCGATCATTGAATAAGAAAAATAATACGCTTATCGAATCGGTTTTATTATAAGTTTATTATATAATTTATATCCTTATCCTCCTGCCTTTATCCCACTTTAAGTGGGTGGGCAAAACATATATATAAACATAGTATCTACGGCTATTTTACAACTGGCCGCCTGCCTGATGTCAATTATATAAAGAACATCATCCTGACCTCATCCCACTTTAAGTGGGGTCGGCACAACATGTTATAAACATGTTGTCATATTATTTTACTAGGTGATTTACGACCGGCCGCCTGTCTGACATCAACTTTGTTTGTCGCCTTTTATGACACCTCAGTAAGAAAGAAAGTGGTCTATTCTACTCAGCCGGATACCACACGGTGAGTCAACTTACTTTAGTCGCCTTTTACGCCACCTTGGTAAGAACTGAGGGTGGTCTATGCTACTCAACCGGAAACCATACGGCAATTACTATATAATTAATACTAGTTTTGAAAATCTCATGTCTTATGTATGCATTACTCGCATTATTTTTTTTGTGGATATCCACAGATGATCATGTTTAAAAAAAAAAAATCATACAGGCAAGTCACGGGGAACTGCTAGGCTCCTCAAAAAGACGATAATATTATGACATGCCTTTGTTCCCATAAAAAGATTTATCAAGAGATCTGAGACTTCAAAATTGTTGGTAATTATTAAAAAGGTCTGGCTCCGCCCTGTGAGACCGGTTGGCCATGATTGGTGGAAAAAAAACTGCGCGCGCGCATCCAAGACAATATGCTGTAGGGTCATTATAGAATCCGGTGTTCTGAAATAAATTATTACTATTTATATAATTTCATAATAATTATTTATTTTCTATTGTACAAAAAAAACCTTATTAGATATAAAATATTCCTATAATATTATAAAATACTTATAACATCGTTGCTGAGGTTCTTATAAGAGATTTAATATTTATATTTGATGTATGTATGTCATACCAGTTATGTCGTGTGGTATCCGGCTGAGTAGAAAAGACCACCCTTATTTCTTACCGAGGTGTCGTAAAAGGTGACTATGCTAAGTCGACTCGCCGCGTGGTATCCGGCTGAGTAGAATAGACCACTCTCATTTCTTACCGAGGTGTCGTAAAAGGCGACTAAGGTAAATTGACCCACCATGTGGTAACTGGTTGAGTAGAATAGACCATCCTGTATCTTGCCGAGATGTTGTAAAATGCGACTAAGGTAAGTTGACGTCAGGCAGTCGGCCGGCCGTAAAGTAAAGCAAAATCATGTGAGACCATGTTCAGCCGACCTACTAAGAGTGGTTAAGGGCAGGAGGATGATAATATACATATGAATATTTTATAGTTAGCCCCATCCGAAGAATGAAGTTATGTATAAACATAGAACATGAAACTTTTTTATTCGAATAGTGTGAAATATTAATACCCGCAACTCCTTTCTTTTATTTCGAAGGTTAGCCCTATATATAAACTCCAATTGTCCTATATCTCATCAACATCGCGATAGCGGATTTGCAGTGAACGTACAGCCAGTCAGACTTTCGCAAAAGCTAGAAGCTTTACAAATAAACCGAATTCATATTTAGCCTACAACATAATATTATCAAATACACAGTTTACAGTCACGACTCCGCGAGTTCTTATAAAACGTGAGGTCATGTTTGACAGTTAAAATGGAAAACGAATAATATAAGCTTGAATCCGGCTATATATTATTGAGATTGCTATGTTTATATATAAAGAAAAATTTTCCCGCGCAACTCATATCATAGAGCTGCAGCCGGGTCTATGGAAATTCACATGAAGAAAAATAAATATCTCGTCATTGTCGCATAAACCAATTATTTGTAATAATAAAGAAAGTACCACGCCGTGTGGTATCCGGCTGAATAGAATAGTACCACCCTCATTTCTTACCGAGGTGTCGTAAAAGGCGACTAAGGTAAGTCGACCCGCCGTGTGGTATCCGGCTGAGAAGAATAGACCAACCTCATTTCTTACCGAGGTGTCGTAAAAGGCGACTAAGGTAAGTTGACCCACCGTGTGGTATCCGGTTTAGTAGAATAGACCACCCTCTTTCTTACCGAGGTGTCGTAAAATACGACTGAGGTAAGTTGACGTCAGGCAGGCGGCCGGTCGTAAAAACGCAGCCAAATCATGTGACAGCATGTTTATAACATGTTGTGCCGACCCCACTTAGAGTGGGATAAGGGCAGGAGGATGATGAATAAAGAAAGTACCTGGGTGACCGATTCTTACTCGGTAATTTTTAAAATGATGTAAAAAAAAAATTAAAAAAATGAACGTTGCGCGGTGTTGGACGTTCCTAATGGGGGAACCCATCAACCCAGCTTGTACAGCAATTCCTTACTGCCGCTTCTATTTTATAAATAAGGTCTATACGTTAAGCTATGTAAGATAATAGGAATAAAAGGAAAAGCTTAATCTATATATTTAGGTAAAATTATTTTTTTAAGAAATGGTAACAAAACTAGAATTTTGTAACTTTCACTTTTTATAATTGTATAATTTATGTATTTTGTAATAATTTACGTATGGTACCCTTTCAAGCATGCTAGGTTTAAATCAAGAAGACAACAATTATTTTAAGCGAAATATTATGTTGAATTTTAATGTCCTCAATTGTACGTTAGTTTTGTGAACTAAATAAATAAATTAAAAAAAAAATTAGTTCAGCACTTAAGTATTCCTAAATCAAACATTAACATAGCCAGGGTAACAGAAATATCCAATAACGGAAGCTTCCAACATGTACTGAGTTTAGCCGTATATATTGTTTCTCCACAGTGTTCACCGAAACCAAAATGTGAAACACTATAAAGTGGAGGGAAAACTGCTTATCAACATATTTTTTAATTACTTTAATGACAAAGTCCACTCAGATTCCGAATTAAAAATACAGCGAAAACATATGTTTTTATATCCTTATAAACTGATATTATCATTTATTTCACGAGACTTATCTAAAATCTATAGCCCAGAGGTGAAACTGTGCGACTCTATCAAAGGGTTACGGCTTCAAACCCCGGGCAGGCATCACCAGGGGTTTTCTGTTAAAACTTATATGTCTAATTGATAATTGGAATTTATCACACGCTTTTCGGTGATGGAAAACATTGTGAGAAAACCTGTACATCTCAAGAGATATCTAGGTATATGTGTAACCTACCAATCCGCATTGGAGCAGCGTGGTAGGTCTTAGCTCCAATCCTTTTCTCCAAAAACAGAGAGGAGGCTCCGTAGTGAGATAGCAACAGGCCGTTACTACTATTTAAAATCTGCGTATAAGTAATATTTTGTCTATAGTTATTACCTTAGCATCACATTCACAAGTAACTGTAAAGCGATCTTCGCTTATTTTTAGAACTTTTATCCTAATGCAATATCGATGGATTTACGATAAGTACGTCTGTCCGCACCTTTCATTACATATCCCAATATTGTTACCGAAATTGATATTGCGAAAGTAATGCTTTAAGCGGTTTAATGGAATCAATTGATTTCCTGTTTTCAGCGTTTTCAAATAAACATTTCTTGGTTAAAATTTGTTTTTGCAATTACATTTTAAATGTTTCTTAATGGTCTACATTAAATATAACTTTGATAATTGCTTTGTTTTAAAATGTTTTGCTTATTGGAATATAATATTTGTTTAAATTCGTAAGTAACATAGTGACTTTTAGTTTTATATTTAGTTCAAACGATTATATCTATGTTTATTTTACAAAGCCTTAAGTAGGTAATTACATGCATTGAATAATAGACATGTTTCAATAGAAACATGTCTATTATTCAATGCATGTATTAAATCGATCAGAAAAATTACATTCTATCCTTTATGTCGTTCGGAACACTTTTCATGTTGAATGTCATGAATATAAAATTGATTTACTTCACGTGTACATTTATATTGTCTTTAAAAATAATTAGTGTAATAAAGAGTTCTAGCTTAAAAGAGATAAAGAAAGAAGAATGAAGAATTAATTCACATGAATCACATCATTTTATTTATGTTTTTTTTATTAAGTATTTATTTCAGATAATTATTTACAAAAAGACGGTAACTTTTCGTCGAAGTTGTTTTATTTAATAAAAATAATTAATAATTCATAATTGTCTGTCACCCATTACTACAAGTATTAAATTACTTTGGACAGACAGCGACGGACGACAGCGTAAAAAAAACAACAATAAAAAGAAGAGAATAAACGTTTAACGTAAAGTAAATAGAAATAAGTTATTGAAATTTTGATCGAGGTTAATCTCGTCATTAATATATTTATTCCTTATTTGTTTACATTTAATGTATACCAAGTAATTTTATGGTAGGTTATTACATGTTATAATGGGTTAAGTAAACTCTTGAGGCCGTGACCTACAATCATGTCGGTAACGCAGGCGCAAAGTAAAAGCACGGAAGCTAAAAATACTCAGCTATTTGAAGAGCACTCAGCATCTAAGTGTAAGTCCTTATCGCGGCGGAACCCTGAAAAAACATGGCGCCGGCGCCGCTTTGATGTGACGTAAGAATATTTAAGTAAGCATAACTACAAGTTATAACAATATACATGAAACGAAATATTTTTCTTAAATTCTCTTACGGAAATTACATAAAAACTGCAGCATATAATTGCATATTTGATTCTTGTTGGATTATAAGAAAAATGTGTTTTACGTAATTCAGTAACATTAAATACTTACAAAATTAAAAAGGCATTTTTTATAGTAGTAAAGTATAAGGAACTCTACCCTTTGAGCTCGATTAATAAATGAAACTCATATTTTACATTATTGTATGTATTTTCCTTTGTTTTCCATGTTTCCTTTTACATCTCTTTATTTAAAATCTGACCGAAGTAAATGCTGTTCCTACTATATCCACCTACAAAACTCTCTAAAAAAATATTACTCGAGAATAATATTTCCTTCATCATCATCATCACTGTCCTGCCCTTATTCCACACAAATTGTAGTCTTTTTTTCCGCTTTTAAGTGGGTCGCTACTGTATTTTTATTCGGCCCACTGCTGAGAAACGCCCCATTTGGCCAAACTCATCCAGGTCAAGGGTGGTGGCTTCTGCGATTGGATACGTCCGCCGCCACCCTCCCTGTTCGCTTAACTTCGTACACAGTATTTATAACTTACAACTAAAAATCTTAAACTAACTTTACAATTAACGCTAAAAGAACTGTAGGGAAATGTTCCTTAATTAAAAGGAACCTATTCCGTGGACCCTAGGTCGCTGGTTGGTAATTTAAGTGGACTGTATAGGGAGGGAGGGCTTGGACTATTTTCTATCTTTCTGGACAATGCATAATTTATCACCGATACTAAGTAACAACTTAGCACCACCCACCTTTCGATGCCTTTGTACTGCCACCGTGCACTAGAAAGTCCTCGATATGCGCCGGCGGCCGGCCGTTTCTTGTGACGCCAGGGGATTGTTACTCGAACATTGCATTAATGATGTGCAGTCATCCGGAACGGCCTTAGTTATGGGTGTGCCTCAAGGATCAATCCTTGGTCCGTTTCTGTTTTTAGTTTATATAAATGATTTGCCATATTTTATTCATAATATTTGCGATATTGTACTGTTTGCGGATGATACATCATTAATTTTTAAAGTAAATAGGCATGACAATAATATTGACGAAGTAAACAGGGGTTTATCGCAAGTAGCTCATTGGTTCAGGCTAAATAACTTGGTACTGAACTCGAATAAAACTAAATGTATTGAATTTGCATTACCTAATGCTGCAAAAACAGCAAATAGACTCTCTTTAAATAATGTACCACTAAAAACAGAAAATTCAACTGTATTTTTGGGAGTATCCTTGGATACAAAACTCCAATGGAGCACACACATAACAACTCTTGCAGGGAAACTGAGTTCAGCGGCCTACGCTGTTCGAAAGATAAGACAATTCACAGACGTTGAAACAGCAAAACTTGTTTATTTTGCCTACTTCCATAGCATTATGTCTTATGGAATATTGCTATGGGGTAAATGCGCGGATAGTGAAAAAATTTTTGTTTTACAAAAAAGAGCTATACGTGGCATTTATAATTTAAGACCGCGTGATTCCCTGCGAGAGAAGTTTAAGGAAACAGGTATTCTTACATTTGCTTCACAGTATATTTTAAGCAATTTAATTTATGTACATAAAAATATAAAAAATTATAAAACGATAGGTGATGTATACAATAGACAAAGCAGGAACCGACATAAGCTTGCGGTTCCTGCTTTGCGCCTTGCAAAAGTGCGTAACTCGTTTGTGGGTTTTGGTATAAGATTCTATAATAAAATTCCGCAATCAATTTCAGCACTGCCATTACAGCAGTTTAAAAACACTGTTAAAAAGAGGCTGATACAGAAAGCCTACTATACTCTTGAGGATTATTTGGAAGATAAGAATGTGTGGATATAGCTCTCTTTGAACCTGTACAAGACAGTAACGACTTAATGTAAATAATATTAAGAATTATATTTTTTTTAAAAGAGCAACCGCCGAGTTTCTTGCTGGCTCTTCTCGGTAGGAACAGCTTTCCGAACCAGCAGTAGAGTTGACGATTCAAAAGCACTTGTTTACAAGTTTATTTGAATAAAGAATATTTTGAATTTGAATTTTGAATTTGAATTTGAACGAACAGTAACACTATTACGAGTCTGAAACTCGACACGACACTTTAAAGATAGGCACTGCACTTAATATTGCAAGTCCTAGACGAATTGTTCAATGTTTTATAATGAATTTGATGAGAATTATTTACGATCGAGCGGCCATTAGCGAAGGTTCCGCGCTCACGTAGACACTCGCACGACGACAGACGAACCGATCGGCGAGTGGCGTTTTCATTGCTACCCACATATCGGTGAATAATAAAATGGCAATTGCCCAGAGACAAAAAGATATTATGAAATATTTACAACAAGAACAAACACAAGTGGGTCTCATAATTAAACATTTAAAACAAACAGGTGACGTAAACTTATAAATTTAGAATTATAAAAAGAAGAGTATAACATAAAACAACAAAATATATACATGCTAAATCACGCTTAATTAAATTACTTATATACTATATCCGGCAGGCATCTTAATATTATTAAGGATACTGAGGGAGGGGGGGGGGGGGGGGGGTTATATTAATCTTCGTGCTGTAAGGTGCTGAAGCGAGAGGGGTTCTTGTTACTGTTGTGGATTTGTTAGGTTTCTCAAAGTGTATTCGGCATAACATATTTTTTAAACATGTTGTTACATGTTTTGGCTAGTTATTTTACGACCGCCTGAATTACGTCAACTTACATTGGTCGCTTTTTACGACACCTCAGTAAGAAGTAAGGGTGGTCAATACCTTTTTCCGATATCCTCCCTTGTTTTCTTTTTATTCCTACTTCTTAAAACCCGTGTTACAACTACTTGAAATATTCTTTTTCTTCCTTTTTATATAAAATCTTACAAAAGTAATATACCTTTATTAATGTTACAAGCAAATATTAACTATAATGTGTCTATGTATTTACATGATATATGACTATGTAATACTCAACCATCATTTATAAAAACAATCAACCATTATTTATAAAAAAGTTAACTTATAAGAAAAGACTAGATTAATTAATACCTATTTTCGCCATGTGGTATCCAGCTGAATAGAATTGTACCACCCTCTTTTCTTACCGAGGTGTCGTAAAAGGCGACTAAGGTAAGTCGACCCGCTTGTGGTATCCGGCTGAGTAGAATAGTATCACCCTCATTTCTTACCGAGGTGTCGTAAAAGATAAGTTGACTCACCGTGCGGTATCCGGTTAAGTAGAATAGACCACCCTCTTTCTTATCGAGGTGTTGTAAAATACGGCTAAGATAAGTTGACGTCAGGCCGGCTGCCGGTCGTAAAATACGAAGCCAAATCATGTGACAACATTTTTTGCCGACCCCACTTATAGCGGAATAAGGGCAGGAAGATGATGATTAACTTATAAGAAAAGACTAGATTAATTAATACCTATTTATCGGAAGTGGAATTCCAAATCGAATAAATCGTCGTTTCAATTCCAATCGGAACATTTCGCATTTACCAAGCGCAATCCAACCAGTATAGGCCGGATATGAAACACATTTGAATATTATTGAAGCGCCGAGTGTTTGACACTTCACACTGTATTGAATGCACTTAAAACAGACCGGGTGCCCTCCAGATAGCAATTTCCTGATTCTGAAAATTGTGAATTTGAAATTGTACATTCGATTACATATCTAATCACTACATAGTATAAAACAAAGTCGCATTCCCTGTCTGTCCCTATATCCCTATGTATGCTTAAATCTTTAAAACTAGATTTTGATGCGGTTTTTTTTAATAGATAGAGTGATTCAAGAGGAAGGTTTATATGTATAATAACATTCAATACGGAGTAGAGAAATATTATAATTGAGGTTGAGGTTTCTAATGTGATGTCGTAAATAATTACATTTATTCTCGCTTACATTGCAAACGCAGGCTAAACCCTACGAGATTTATCAAAATGATGTACTAAGTATGTGTACACCTTGAAAAGTTCTACAGAAAAGTTCACGATGGTATATGTCTATCTCTTATAGATAACTTACAATAGCATCTTTTTGTCATTAACTTTTTATGAAAAATAATTCCTTATTTTCCAAGCAATTTTAAACAATACAGCATTAATCCTTATCCAATTAAGTGCCTTTAAATACATTGTTGATTTAATACAGTTCAATATGGCATAGGCTATATATTTTATACCCGTGCGAAGCCGGAGCGAGTCGCTAGTAATAAATAATTATTTTTTGCTTTGCTTACGTAAAAACTACGTAACCTGAAAAATAACTTACTAATACTGACGAAAAGCCAGTAATTTTCCTATAGTAAGTGAACTTGTATGATTTTATTAATCACTATGTTTAATTAGATAAGTTAATACGATATAAAATACGATATACTAATTAATTATAAGTACTAGTACTAATTACTAGTAGTATTTCCTTTAATCAATTGACAATAACTTACAAAATTATATATTTAAGGGTGTTTAAAAATCTGTATTAAACAATTTCATGTTTAAAATAATGATAACCGTATCTTAATGGTAATTTAATATTACTTGATCCTATATATAACCTGTGAAAAATTTACCAATTCAAAAAGACGTACATTTTATTTAAGATTATGAAACTAATAAGAAATACAACGAAATTTTAATTTAAAAAGCAACTAATACCCAGAATTTACTGAAAAAACATCAAATTTAAATAAAAACACTTAGTCCCTTGTAACATCAACAGTTCAATTAATTAAGAAATTAACAACCGAAAAGTACAATCCCACTTATTACAACTCAAAATTGATGCTTATGTTTAATCAGAAAAGATTAACTGCAGCCCCAACAGCAGTTGACAATCTATTGTTCAAGTTCTTAATCTCGATTTTCTTCCGCCATATTATTTTCAACAAGGACCCAGTGTGGTAGAATATATTGACGCTGAAATGTTGTGACATTTTTATATTTCTTACGAGGGTGGTTTCCGCAACTCTGTGGGTATTGATTGGCAATAATCTTAGGTTTAAAAAAAATGTTTGTAAGAGTAACAATATGCTTGAGTTTTAACAACCACGGACAGTGCCGTCCGTGAATCTGAATTTAAACTAAAGAGTGATAATCTAATTGTAATAATGATTAATATCTGGGTGACCGAGCCATGTTCGGTTATTTGTAAAAATTAAACACATATGCAATATAAGAAAAGCAAATAAAAGGTTGGTAAAAACAGGCGCTTGATATTTGGTATTGGCACTTATTTGGTCCGCACACGTCGTCCTAAGTCGTGATCTGGGATTGCAGGCACTTACATCTTTTCTAATACCAGTAGAACTTTTGCGCTCTATTTGCCGCATATTTTACGCAGTCTCGATGAAGCTACTACACTTATCACATTGTAAAAATCTTTATGTCTATTATACTTTAATTTGAAGAAAATAAAGACTATATCAAATCCACCTTGGAAGGTTGAAGGAAGGAAGTGTCCCAAAAAAAAAAAATATTCTACTGCTGGTTCTGAAAGCTGTTCCTACCGAGAAGAGCCAGCAAGAAACTCGGCGGTTGCTCTTTTCAACTTACTTATAACTAGTTATATTAAGTCATTACTATCTTGTGCAGGGTCGGACAGTAGCTATATTCACGCATTCTTATTATCTAAATAATCCTCAACAGTATAGTAGGCTTTCTGTATGAGTTTAACAGTTAACTCTTTAACAGTTTTTAAACTGCTGTAATGGCAAAGCTAAAATTGATTGCGGAATTTTATTATAGAACCTTATACCCAAACCCACAAACGACTTACGTACCTATCAAAATTTGAATGCATTTTCAATTTTAATGAAAAAGACTAAACATATATCCCGCTATAGTGAAGAAGGAATCCCACAAAATCGTTCGATGACGATTGCAATTCGGCTCAGCAGTGGGGTGTGCAGTGGAGCGAGCCCACTCGCCGATATTACTCGCACCTCGCCGGTGAGCCGTGAAGTTGGTCGCCACTTTAATATATTGCTAGGTGACTTTCGGATTTCTTCTCTTAACCATCGCTACCAATATAAGATAACAATTAATTAATATGATGGTTTTTGTTTTTAATGGATTTGTGGTTAGCTGAATGTTTGATTAACGGTTGGTTAGACTTTTTACAGGTTTGTTTGAATCGTCAATTGAACAGTTAATATGGAAAATAGCTTCTGAGCATTAGAGCCAGTGATAAACCTGCATGTTTCAAGACATTACTAAACTTCTTTTGCTTCGAAATAAGTGTTAAAATACGCTCAATTTATTTATTGTGATTTTCCTATTTCCGAAGAAAGTTTTTTTTTATAAAGGTTACTAGCAATTTGGGTTACAGACCCCTTCAGGTAAGCTAAATGCTTGTGTTAGGAGTGAGTTCAATTCGGTAGTATAATAGCCGGGATTCGAAAACACGAAGGAACTTACGAAGGAACTCTACCGATGGATGGATATGTCAATATAAGTATGCAATATATATGCGATGTAATCTCTGCTCTTGCGATGCGATGCAATCAACAAATTTTAGCTTTGCCATTATAGCAGTACTATAAAAATACTGTTAAAATAAGCCTGATAGAAATAGGCACCGCCGGGTTTCTCGCTGGCCCTTCTTGGTATGTTCTTACCAGCAATAGTGCTTTCTGAACTGATTGCTTTCTGAACTACTAATTGCTTTCTAAACCAGCAACAGTGTTTATGATTCGAAGGCACTTGTTAACAAGTTAACTCGAACGAAGCATATATTAATTTGATTTGACTTGGTTTTTTTTCTTTTTACAAGAAAAAACCCCTCATGGGTACCGCCGCCCGATGCAAGGTATCGTTGTACACATTGCCACCATCCCCGCCGACAGCAGCTCTGACCCCAGAGATCACCTCCTCCAGGTAGGGATCCCTCAAAGGAAAAGTCGCTCAAGGGAGCACCCGATGCACCGACCGCTTCGGGGACCTGTAAGCCAGATGTCCGATATACCCCGTTCGGAACGGATTTGACTTGGACACAATTTGTGTATGGTTACTTCAGGACTTAAAAAAATAAAAGAAAGTTTAAAATACAGGACTTAAAGTCAGTTACTTAAATAGAAGATCTAAGTGTTCCTAGATTGGGAACGAGCATAAATATAAAATTACTAAGTCACCCTTTACATAGCCATCAGTAATCTGACCACCTCCCTTCCATATGGCGCTATAATCGCGTGTGCACACGTCATTGCCTGCAACTGTTCTGATCATCCTAATTATCAGCTTTAGGGTGGCTAGTTTAGTGAAATAGTTATGATTGCACGCAATGATGTGACGAGGGTTAAGAATAAGTTGACTTTTAAACATTATATAAGATTTTCAATTCTAGGCGACACTAATTGAAAGCATGTTATTGTATTAGTCCATTACTGAATTTAGTTACGATATTGAAACCTTATATGACTTATGGTTATTAAAAGCTTTTATTTAACTTGACTTGTCTGTATGTTTGTCTGTCTGTATTGTTCCAATGACAATGCGCATTTATGATAAACATGATCTGATGCTGCAACCAAGATTGGCTTTAGATGACGGAACTCCTCGGTTATCAGTTATCACATGAACATGGGACATGAAATTTTGTTATAAGCTTTTTTTTAATTTGACTTGTTATTTATTATTTATTTATGTATTCATGCAAAACTTATAGGTACCCAAGGCTATAGTTGATTCGCGAGATGTGCTATTCATTATTTATTCCTTTTATTTTTATTTCTTAAATAATATAGATTTACTTACATCGTATATTATAGCAAAGCTTCACATTACTTATAATTTAGAACAACTTGTAATAAATAAATCATAATTCAATATGTCTACCTATTATACTTTTATAAAATAATTAATAATTTTAAAATTTAAGATTGAATGTAACGTAAATCTGCAACTTAAATAAAAGCGGATATTTTATCGAGTCAATGAAAATTTTGCGGAGTGGAAAGTATTAAATATACAACAATTATATGCATTAGATTAACACACTAATCTTAGTATCGTAACAGAGATCGACAGTATGCCAATTAGGAGCAAAACCTAGCTACTTTATATGCGTCTTATCAACTATTGTTAATAATTCAATCGTAATTACTTAAAAGCATAATAAGATCAAAGACCAGTTGCCCGCGTTCTATGTTGACATATCATTAATAACTTCGATAGGCTGTAACAAATGACAGTTTCATTTGACCCTAATGACAGACGTCATTCTGTTCCATCACTACTATGGTGCAACGAATTGTCATTATTATTTAATAATACAGCATACTTAGTTGCTGCTAGATAAACATAAAATTGATTTATTCATATCGTGAGGCAAAAATAAATGTTTATATCGACCGCAAACCCATCGATTATTTGGAATTTTAACATACTCATATTATAATAGTTTTTATAATTTTTACTAAAGATTAAAGACTAAGGGCCTGTTTTACAAGTTACTGATAAAGTGTCGGATAGTTAACCGACAAATAATCTAAGTAGCAGATAAATGTCTCTAAAAAGAGAGACTCTAACATTAACTAAAAGTTCACATTAAAAAAAAAATCGCGGCCATTTTGAAATAGGTATTTGCTGTCCAGCAGATAAACAAAATAACAGCCACATGACCTACCTGTTAAGGTATTAGGGACTTTAAATGCTGAATAAGCCTATCAGAAACCTGAGAAACGCAATATTTCGAGATATGTTCCGAATAAGCTAACTGACAGTTTATAATATCTACTAACTTAGTACTAACTTGTGAAACAGGCCCTTAACTGATTTGAATGAAATTAAGCACACAGGCTTGTTATGAACGAGTGCAGAATATTTTCATTATTGTTGAGGAAGTTATAATTTACTTGTCAAAATTATAATCAGCAGTAGGAAATCCGCAATATTACTAAAACTAACTTAAATTGTAATTATTTGGGCACATCCGCATTCTTTTTAACATTTTATAGGAAATAAATAGATTTTAAGTTACTTATACAAAATCAAAACTTTACTAAATAATTTTATTTAATTTATAGAATTAGGCTTTACTTTGCGGAGATCCATAATACAAAAATAATAATAAAATAATTTTTCTACAATTGAAATGATTCATCGCGGATTATAGCAAAATAATTTTTTTTTATTATTTGTGAAATAATTTTATGTTGATTTTGACTTTCAAAATACTAACTACATAATTAGCTTCATAACAAAATTCTAAAAAAGAGTATCTTTTATAAAATTTTCATCTTTTAGAAAACGATTATTTTGATGGTATTGTTAATTAATTAAACGATATAAAAAAGAAAGAATTCAAGTCATTTTCAATGAAGCATTTGAGTGTATAGAGTTTCAGTTGTATTAAAGTACACAAAATACTTTTAAACATGAAAAAAAAATACTATTATTATTCATAACCACTCCCCAAAATTATCACATTGTTGACAAAACATAGGAACATTAACAATCTTCATAAATAAACAGTGTCGCTATTGCCGTCCGTGGATTACAAGCAATTAGTTGATTGCCGCTTAACCCTTTATAAGGCTTACGTCTGTCTGTCGCTTTGTGTTTTATTGTAATTAAATGTTGTGACGCGATGCTTAACGGTTATTTAATATATCGGATACATCTTATAAGTTACATTACCCATGTAGTATCCGGCTGAGTAGAATATACCACCCTCATTTCTTACCGAAGTGTCGTAAAAGGAGAGTAAGGTAAGTCGACCCGCCATGTATCCGTCTGTATAAAATAGACCACCCTCTTTCTTACCGAGGTTCCCTAAAAGGCGACTAAGGTAAGTTGACTGGCCGTGTGGTATCCGGCTCAGTAGAATAGACCACTTTCTTTCTGACTGAGGTGTCGTAAAAGGCGACTAAAGGAAGTAGATGTCAGACACGCCGTAAAATACCTAGTCGAATCATGCGACAACATATGAATAACATGTTGTGCCGACCCCACTTAAAGAGGAATGAGGTGGGGTGAGTATCTTAAGTCTGTTTTGACAAGGAGGAACCTTACAAAAAACAAATGTTAAAAAAACTAATTTACCAATGCTACAAATCATCATCATCATCATCCTGCTCTTATCCCACTCTCAAGTGGGGTCTGCACAACATGTTACAAACATGTTTTCATATGATTTGACTACGTATAGTACAAACGGCCGCCTGCCTGACGTTAACTTATCTTAGTCGTATTTTACGACTCCTCGGTAAGAAAGAGGGTAGTCTATTTTACTCAACCGGATACCACACGGTGGGTCAACTTACCTTAGTCACCTTTTACGACACCTCGTTAAGAAATGAGGTTGGTCTATTGTACTCAGCCGGATACCACACGGCGGGTCGTCTTACCTTAGTCGCCCTTTACGACACCTCGGTAAGAAAGAGGGCGGTCTATTTTATTCAACCGGATAACACACGGTGGGCCAACTTACCTTAGTCACTTTTTACGACACCTCGGTAAGAAATGAGGTTGGTCTATTGTATTCAGCCGGATACCACACGGCGGGTCATCTTACCTTAGTCGCCTTTTACGACACCTCGGTAAGAAAAGAAGGTGGTACTATTCTATTCAGCTGGATATCACATTAAAAATGCTACAAAACAATTAAATAATTCAAACTCACAGTCCCTAATCCAACAAAATTCTCTACGAGGCTAAAAATCGTATGCGCCCTCATGCCTCTGGTCCATTATATACATTTGGGTACATTTGCGCCCTCCGTGCTCGTGAGGGAGAGGTAAAAGCATATTTATGTTAGTTCTGATTGACGATGATGGCTTCCCCTTGGTTAGAGAGAGTGCGGCTCTATTACGTACATTTACTTTTTCAATTATAAGGATAAATAAAACGTACGTAACATAATACGATTTAATTATTAATCGTTTGACCGAAATCTATTTGCCTGTGAAAGCAATATACATAATCAACTAAGAATATATAACTAAATAATAAACAACTTAAAAACCACTTAAATCTATAACAGCGATATAGGAAGTATTAAGATCATTAGCATTCGTACGCTAGAAGACTTAAACGTTACGTAGTTAAGAGAGTGTTAAATGCGATCTAAATAAAGCAATAACTACATACTACATAGAGTAGATCGCAACATCTATCTATTCTTATTACAAAACAACGTCTCCAAAATTGTCTGCCTGTATGTAATCGATTTTCTCGAAATCTGCTGAACGGATTCGCACAGTTTCAAAAAACTCGCCTGCTTGGAGCTTTAGTCGCGTAAGCCACGTAAAACAAAGATATACTAAAGTAATGTACTAGAGAATAGTAGATCTACAAAAAGATCCGCAGCGGCATGTCTCTATATTTTATGGTTAACTCATAATAATAATTTTTATATTTAAAATTAAAATTAAATACACTGATTGCAAAGCAGGCTAACAGGTAGTAATGATTGTTAAAAATATTATTTTACGGCACTTCTCCTAAAAAATATCATCATAAATTTGAATGATTGTGCATAAATTTAGGCCTATTATTTTACTGACAAAAATCATATTCGATTTGTAAATATTATAATATAATTTATGTGCCATCAAACGATTTCAAATTCGTTGTAATAGAGCGGCACGCTACGCACTTAGCGCTCTCAGTTTCAGCGGGGACATTACGAGGTCCCGGTAGCTGTGTCTACGTATATTTACACATCCACCACCGTGGATGTTATAGTAATGTGCACATATGTCTATAAATCTGAGACCTAAGTTATTTTAATATTCATATTCTGAATATTATAATTGAATTAACGCATGTTTTAATATATATTTAGATGTCATCGTTATGTTAAAAACTACTAATTTTGCACGGAGCTCTTTTCTCTGACTTGACCAAATTATAAGTAAACCATACATCTGGTGTAGTAAAAGCTTCCTCCAAAAATAAAAAGTATTGAGCAAGAAATACAAGAATGCTTCTTACAATACTTTTTACGAATGATGCCAATAATTGCTCATAATAATCTTACGTAAACGCGTTAGGTGACGTTTTTTGCTAGTTCTTTTATTTATATAATGCTTCTAATTTTAGTGTAATTTAAATAATGCTTCTGTCGATGTTTGTCAGAAAATTGGTATTAAGATATTGTTCTAGGAGACACTATAATAAACGTTTAAAGATATAATAGTCATGTACATATTGTCGTCTCTAAATACTCTTTATATACATATCCACTAGTGTACTATTATAGGTATTTGTTTGCTATCGACAATGTTTGTTTTAGGAACATGTTGGTGATCGTGGTTATGCGATGCGTATCCGGCTGAATAGAATAGTACCACCCTCATTTCTTACCGATGTGTCGTAAAAGGCGACTAAGGTAAGTCGACCCGCCTTGTGGTAACCGGCTGAGTAGAATAGATCAACCTCATTTCTTACCGAGGTATCGTAAAAGGCGACTAAGGTAAGTGTACCCACCGTGTGGTATCCGGTTTAGTAGAATAGACCACCCTCTTTCTTACCGAGGTGTCGAAAAATACGATTGAGGTAAATTGACGTCAGGCAGGCGGCCGGTCGTAAAAACGCAGCCAAATCATGTGACAGCATGTTAATAACATGTTGTGCCGACCCTACTTAAAGTGGGATAAGGGCAGGAAGACGATGTTAGTGATCGTGGTTATGCCTCTATCACGTCACCAAATCTGTTACCTATTATGTGTCCAAGATATTCGTGCTAGCTGATACGATTGGTAATAACGCCTTTAATCAGTCATCAAAGCCACGTCAGCAGAAAATTTTTGCCTCTTAGTCAGGTAAGCATAACAACTGTTAACCTCAAATCATTTTTCCTTTCAACTCGCATACAATGCGGTCTGTATTTGAAAAACATGTGATGTTGATATTTTAATTCCATAAAGATGTTGTTTTATCACCAAAACCCGATGAAGAATGAAGATTAAACGGTGAATCATTTGAAAGTCATTGACTCGCCGCACCTAGTCTGACCGTCCGTCACGCGAGTTCAGAAGTTAATCTTTTTATAATTGTACTGTATTGTGGGGGCGGTGTGACGTCAGCACCAGGTGTCCTCTGCTAACTGGGGGACATATGGGTGGAAAGGATGGGCAATGATTTAAGTAGTATTTTCATTTATTTAGTATTGTCTATTTGCAATTTTATGTGTTCTTTATAAACAGAGTTTTTTGGTAAGTATTCTTACATTAGCTTCCTCATATCTAAACTCCTGCAAAAACACTTGATCGATACTATAAATACTATACTGTCTTCAATGAACGTCCAAGTTATACATTATTATAAACATGTTGTGACATGACTTGGCTGCGTTTTTACGACCGGCCGCCTACCTGACGTCAACTTACCTTAGTCGCATTTTACGACAACCTGGTAAGAGGGAGGGTGGTACCTATTCTATTTAACCGGATACCACACGGTGGGTCAACTTGTAACTTATAACGGCGGGTCGACTTACCTTAGTCGCCTTTTACGACACCTCGGTAAGAAATGAGGTTGGTCTATTCTACTCAGCCGGAGACCACACAGCGGGTCTCTTACCTTAGACGCCTTTTACGACACCTCGGTAAGAAATGAGGGTGGTACTATTCCATTCAGCGGGATACCACACGGCGTGAAATGAACTAAAATGTAACGCGAAATAGTGGTACAAATATGACTAACGACTTTAACACTCCAAAATTATTTCCATTTGTTAAAGGAAACGTTAATAACCCTATAAGTCCAAGTAATCCTCATAGTATTTGATAGCAGTATTTACTAGTTTTTAGGATCTGCGTGTCGCGTGCATTGTGAGGGTGCGGCATGCACAGTGTGTTTGCGTTCTGCGAATGACGATCTTGTTACAGTGTTTGGGCAGATGATGCGAGAGCAAATATTGTGTTCTGATGTTGTATACTTTTACTAGAGTTGCCCGCAATTTAAGCGTTCATTCAAAATTTTAATTGAAATACTTTAATTTAAAATATATTGATTAGGTCATTTACTACGCGATAATAATTACGCCGTGTGGTATCCGGCGGAATAGAATAGAACTACTCTCATTTCTTACCGAGGTGTCGTAAAAGGCGACTAAGATAAGTCGACCCGCCGTGTGGTATCCGGCTGAGTAGAATAGACCAACCTCATTTCTTACCGAGGTGTCGTAAAAGGCGACTAAGGTAAGTTGACTCACCGTGTGGTATCCGTTTGAGTAAAATAGACCACCCTCTTTCTTACCGAGGAGTCGTAAAATACGACTAAGGTAAGTTGACGTCAGGCAGGCGGCCGGTCGTTAAATACGTAGCCAAATCATATGACAACATGTTTATGTTGTGCCGACCCCACTAAGAGTGGGATAAGGGCAGGAGGATGATGACTATGCGATAATAATTCAGCTTTATTTAGTCAATATATATAAAAAAACAATCAACTAACAATAAAAAAGTAGTAATTAAAATAACATTTAGTAATACGTTTTACTATGCGATGCAGACCTTAAATAGTAACAGGCCGGTACTTTTTTATATAATATTAGATAATCCAGATTGATGTCTATGTGAGTTCTATCAGAGAGCAAGAAAAGATATTAATCTTCTCAGCCGCAAGATTTAACCATTTTCGTTACGATCACTAGGAATCGATCACTGTGTATAAATTGTTATCGCATTACTGTACCACAGGAGTCACTATCCTGTATGTTTGCGAGTAAATTGAATAATAACAACATGTGCAGCCGATTGCTAACTATGCGACGTAGGTAATGGTCAGTAATTCAGTATACGATTCCTGTGGCGTCACCCGCACATACCCCTTTGTAATTAACCAGATGGACTCGCCCTCTGTAGATGGGGAGGCTATAAATAAAATTTAAACTCGTAAAAATACAGCTTAGGTTTCGATTTCCACAATCATAAAGTATCAATAAATATATGGTAAAATTACACTCACGGTCGTCCGTCTTTAAGCGACTATCTTAATCTTTAAAATTTAAAAGAGTTAATCTTGTATATATAAATATGTTTTCTGAATCGCGGAAACGGCTGCAACGATTTTGCTGAAATTCAGCATGTTTAGGGGAATTGAAAACCGATCTAGCTAGGTTTTACTAAAAAGAAAAAAAATATCTATTTAAAAAAAATTGTTTTATCCCTGTTTTTGGACATTAAAAAAAATAGTAAAAAGTAGAATTGAAAGCAAAGGATTTTTTTAATTGACAAACATAATGTTGCGATAGCCGATGGATAACTGAATATGTTTAAAACTAGGGTTCGAATCCCACATGTCATCGGCGCCTTCTTTCTTGTTTTTATATCTCTTATAAAATTACCGAGCAAGGCCCGGTCACCCGGGTTCTAATTGTATTATGAACTATAGAACAACCCGTGAAATATATACACATATAATTTTAATTAAATATATAAATACTCCCCGACTTGAAGAACCACCAAATTGTTTCTTTGTTAAATGCTCGCTCCCGGATGAAATCAAACTCGCGATCCTCGAAGCCGGCTGCAAGGTCACTGCCACGTACCGTAACGAGCCAATGAAAAAGTATAGTAGTTTTTATACTTGTATCTAAGATTGTTGTTCAAACTTCATCATCATTTATTAAAATAATGTACTAAAATTTTAACTTCAGAATTTTTTTTTTTTGTTTTCATTATTCTCATGTGTTTCTGTTTATTTTAAGGTTTTTAGTAGTAAAATTGTAACTAAGAATGATGCGATCTCCTATTATTGGTACTTAATTAATTTGAGACTAAATAGGATATTTTTGGATTGTATAATATGTAATGTTGTTGGAGATTCGAATAAATAAACTTATTGACGATCGATTTTAATTTCTTAAACATAAAATTGCCATCACAAATACAGATAACATAGCAAAATACAGATAAAAATAAAATTACGCCATTTTTTGGCATTTAAACTTAAGATTAGATTTGATTTTGCATATAGCGTTCGCTTATCATAATATGAATAATGGTCAGGATTCGACAGCGAGATAACGCCGTGATGTGATAACGTTAAGAGGATAATCTTAACCGTAAGTAGAACCATGACTTTAAATTTATTTTAATTAATTATAGTAATAAAACTGGCTGGAAGAGATTGCTTTTTCGGAATAAGCCTGGCGTTGCACATTGTTTTTTATCATTTTTATATAAATTTAAATTTGTGCAATAAAGAGATTACAAACAAACAAACTTTTCAATACTGAAACAAGTGTGCTTAATTGAATGAAAATTACAGGCTGTTTCTTGACGTTTTGGATAGTTATTTTACGACCGGCCGCCTACCTGACGTCAACTTACATAAGTCGCCTTTATGAAACCTCAGTAAGAAATGAGGGTGGTCTATTCTACTTAGCTGAATACCATACGTCTGGTCAACTTACCTTAGTCGCCTTTTACATCACCTCGGTAAGAAAATTGGCGGTGGTCTATTCTACTCAGCCGGATACCATACGGCAGGTTAACTTACCTTAGTCGCCTTCAACGACACCTGGGTAAGAAATGAGGGTGGTCTATTCTACTCAGCCGGATACTACATGGCGGAAGTAAGATCAGAAGTAACATTTCATATTCGGAAACAAGAACAGTGAAAAATATCACCTGCACTCAGATAATTCAGACGTGCATAACAATTAATTTAATTTCACCTACCCAAGAACGATTTACTTAAGATAATTTTTGTACACCTATATAATTCCCATTGTCTAAATAGAATCCATCGCTGATTAACCAGATTTTCGACCAGTACAACTCGATCCTCAATCATACACGCTAGTAAACATTAAAAGGGCCTTTGTAAGTGGTTTCTTATCTACCCTTCAATCACGCCATATGTGTCACGGATAGGAATCAACTACCATAATTAGATGATGCAGTAATAAAATCATTGCTGCGTCATAGAGGGTACCATATCTTTCATCTTTACCGAAGATTTGTAATCTTTTGGCTAAATGAATTTGCAATATGTTTCAAAATGGTTTTGCGTGGCTTTTGGTACAGTTTTTGTATTGTTTCAATGTTTCCAATTGTGAAAAATTACCATCCAATAAATCTTTTGTTTAGTTCCGGATGGGTCTATTTTTTGCAATATTTGCTCTCGAAAGAATTATCTATAATATTTAATTGAGCTAATCTTGTATGTAGTTTATATATTTATATATAAATATATTTTCTCAATCTTGGAAACGAAATCTTTATTAGGGGAGAAAAATCGATCTAACAAGGTTTTATTAAAAAAATATCGTTTTATACCTGTTTTTGGGCATTAAAAAAACTACGAAAATAGGAATCGCAACTCATAATTTGAGCTGTCAAATGCAAATCTGTGACAGCCTAATGGTAATGCGGGAACCAAAAAAGGGTTCGAAATCTAGGTTCGATTCCCACACTCCCTTTCTTTTTTGATTTTATTTTTTTTATATTTAATTTTTTATTGCTCACACACAAATTGCTTAATCTAAAATTTGTGATAATTTTTTTGTGTATTTTTAATTTTTTTTTATCTGCTGCCTTAATTTTTTTTTATCATTTGAATTTATTAGTTATTCTTTAAACTTAGTCTGACGGTCTAGCCACTAATCCAGACATCCCTTATCACAGTGAAACTTCAACCACTTTCCTTTTTTAGCACCTCAAAGTCATCTTATCCTTTTTTGTATGAACCAAATTCAGAAAATATGTAACTTTCCAACTTTGTCAACGTGGTAGAGTCAGTTCATAATATAATTAAATATATTAATAATAAAATTACACGCCTAAAAGTGTACTACATAGACTACGAGCAAAGGTCGACGGTTCACTAAAAATAAACTAAACGGCTATGTTGTGCGCACGTCAATGCATCTCAAAAGCTTTTAGGAGAGTACACAAAAGAGCGCATTATGCAAGAAAGTAGCAATAAGACAACATCTATGAAATAAAATCTAATAAATTGAAATCTAGATATTTCCTTCATTCAAATAGAAAACAGAGTTTCTTACGTGATTTCCAATCCAGATAAAAATCTATATACGCTAAAAATGTCATTTCTTTAAAATATCCCACAGATTACATTTAAAAGAAGAAAATAATAACACGGAATTTAACAAATAAAATTGATATGACAACATTGAAACATTGCTATTTGTACAATCGTATAAATAAGATCGTTAACATTTATTTAAACTATCGTTTACATTTCGATAGTTTTCATTTTTCATCACAAAAACCCATTGAACAATAGATATTTTGATAACTGAATAAGTAGTTCTTCTTCGGTATAGAAAACGTAGTGAAGTTTATATTTCGTCTAAACTATATACTCAAAGCTTAAGGCACGAAAATATTTCGCTCACCGCCTTCTTTTTGCATTTTAAGCACAGGGTCTTCTTTTTTAAATGATATATGTCTTATTTAATTATATTGATGTGATGTAAACGCCTTTGCCATAGAGGGATTATAAATGGGTAATGGACATACTAAATTAGCAATCGCCAGCGGCTCCGCCCGTGTGGAAAGATTAAAACCGTCATATAGTCTTTTTAAAACCATAAAAATGGTTAAAGTGGGTTAACCTTAAAAGCTAGACATATGCTGTCGCGCACTTTTATTTAGAACTTTTAGAGGGGAACAATTTTGTAATACATGGTTTTTTAATAACTATTACCGTTTACTCAGCGCACGCAAGGAAAGCTTTAAATATTGCCGTTTTCGTACTATTTTTTATTGCTGCTCCTCTACTATTCATCTTAGCGTGATCTTACGTCCTCAATACATGGACTATCTTACACTGAAAGAACTTTTCAATTCAGGCCAGTAGTCCTGAGATTAGCGCGTTCAAACAAACAAACAATCAATCAATCAAACAAACTCTTTAGCTTTGTATATTAGTATAGATGTTGTAGATTTTGTTATTGCTTTCTCTTGCATAACTGAATTCACATTACAAGGTCGCCGTCAGCTTGAGTCGTAGAGATGAAGCCGAAATAAAAACACTACACTGATTTATCGCTGCGTTTAATAGCTTGTCTACGTAGGTATATATATTTATATATAGAATCCAGTTTCTATAATATGTCCAAATTTTTTTATAAGGTATAGATAAATAATATAAATAATGAAATAAAACAACTCAAAACTCTTATTGTAATAGTACTTACACGTTTTACACGTTACTTTACGGAGTTTTGAAATATAATCGCAATTAAGTAAATGCAAAGCTTTTATTAGTAAACGTTAAATAGTAAACCTGCAAACCCTTAATAAGTATCATGAGCTCGAATAGTTAAATACAAAATTACTTTCTCAAATCTAAGTTTTAGATAAATAAATTGAACGGTAGACTTTGTAAGCCCACCGTGTGGTATTCAGCTGAATGGAATAGACCACCCTCATTTCTTACCAAGGTGTCGTAAAAGGCGACTAAGGTAAGTTGACGTCAGTCTGGCAGCCCATTGTATAATACGTAGCCAAATCATTTGACAACATGTTTATTACATGTTGTGCCAATCCCCACTTAGAGTGGGATAAGGGCAGGAGGGTGATGATACCTTCTGATATCCAAGTGTTAGATAAATAAATTAAACGGTAGACTTTGTAAGCCTCAAAAGAACTTTTTAATGAGTTTCATATTTTAGTCAAGTTGTAATATATGAATAGCTATGTTGTTACAATTCAAAAATTTACCGATAATTTTCTGTAATGATAACAATTTTCCACATTAAGATATTATGCACACATCACTTCCCAACAATAACGGAATGACAAAACATTTTAAAGAAAAATGTGAAAATTCAGAATAATCGCTGCGAAAGCATTGGCATGGAAAAACGTTTCCGATGGATGTCGGGCTCGGGATTTATGTGGTATTAATGGTGTTCGAAAGCGTTTTATGGGGAGAAGTATTAAAAATTCTTTCACTTTTTACCATTTGGTAGTTCTAAAAAAAGGTTTGAAAATATTTGAATATTGTTAAGTTAGATTGAATATAATCGTATAAATTAAATTGACTTCTCTTATTCTTCTTGGTCGTTATCTTCATTGCTGAAGGTTGTGTCCCTGAAAGTCCTTTGCGGCTTTTTCAATTAAATTTTTCCATCGAGTCGGCATCCCTCAGGGCGGTTGCATTAGACTTTAAGAATTTAATTGCTGAAAACGAGTGCTGTGTGACACCTCAGTTTTCTGCTGTGACATGTGGCGTACACTGAGCAGTTGCCCTTTCTTTGTCATGTGAAATTTAGAATAAGCTACATTAAGTGCATGTCTTCATTTTACATGAGGAAGAAGTAAACAGTTTTCATTTCATTTCATAACTGTCCTAATAATTGTAAAAATAACAATTATTAAAACTAATATTTTTTGTTATATTTTAAGATACAGTTTTATTCTAACCAAACCCGACCATTACCAGATGGCTTAATCCCGGTTAGCAATGTATTATGAAATGTTACTTACTATATGTGTTAAATTGATATTTACAATTGTGCGCATCACAGTAAAGGAATCGTGAGGCAACTTGCAAATCTCTAAAGAATTCCTGGAGTATATGTTATCTGCCTAATCAAAAATAAAATCTAGCCGTGTGGTAGCCGGCTGTGTAGAATAGACCACCCTCATTTCTTACCGAGGTGTCGTAAAAGGCGACTTAAGTAAGCTGACCCCCTGTGTGGTATCCGGCTGAGTAGAATAGACCACTCTCATTTCTTACCGTGGTGTCGTAAAAGGCGACTAAGGTAAATTGACCTGCTGTGTGGTATCCGACTGAGTAGAATAGACCACTCTCACTTCTTACCGAGGCGTCGTAAAAGGCGACTAAGGTAAGTTGACCTGCTGTGTGGTATCCGGCTGAGTAGAATAGACCACTCTCATTTCTTACCGTGGTGTCGTAAAAGGCGACTAAGGTAAATTGACCTGCTGTGTGGTATCCCACTGAGTAGAATAGACCACTCTCACTTCTTACCGAGGCGTCGTAAAAGGCGACTAAGGTAAGTTGACCTGCTGTGTGGTATCCGGTTGAGTTGAATAGACTACCTCTTTTTCTTACCGAGTTGTCGTAAAAGGCGACTAAGGCAAGTTGACGTCAGGCAGGCGGCCTGGCGTCAACTTGCCTAAATACGTAGCCAAATCACGAGACATGCTAATAATATGTTGTGCCTCTTAGAGTAGCATAAGGGCAGGAGATGTATGAGAATAATGATGATGTTATCTGCAAAACCGCGATGGAGCATCGTGATGAGTCTAAATTTCTATCTGTCACATAAAGAGAAGAGTCCCTTACTCAGTAATTTTAACTTAAGTAAGCCGCTTTTACTTTCGTTATTTTAATCAATCTCTGAACTGTAACTTTTTTTTTAAAAGATGTTGAAAGATGAACAAATACATAAATCATGCTAAAATATTAATTTAACGCATCACGTTTTTATTTTAGAGAATAGTAAAAACATTTGTTTGATGGCGGACAGTCGAACATATAAATTATAAACTAAGTGGCGTATAAATACATTATTGGAGTGTCGAGCATTAAGTTCCGCTTGCTCTTAGCTGGAGCTTCCGTACTGATTCCTATATAGGATGCTCATATTACGAACTTTTTGCTTTACATGACCTATTTTTTAACGTGAATTCTCTGGTTGATATCTCGTAATTATTTTCTTTACTCTTAACATACATATATTACTAATCGAAATGATTAGTATTATATGTATGTTAAAAGTAAAGAAAAAAATTACGAGATATCGACCAGAGAATTCACATTTATAAATAGCTCGTGCAAAGAGTTTGTAATATGTGCAATATTACATAGCAAACAATAACTGTACTAAAATATTTATTAAAATATTATTGATTACTGTGACTTCATTCGCGCTAACGTATGCGTTCAAATTCCCTTAATAAATAAATAAATATATGGTCACACTTACACACACAGTCTTCCGTCCCCAAAGTAAGTAACTCAATACTTGTGCTTTAGTAGACAGACAACTGGTGAATATATACTTATACATTTTTTAAATACATACTTAAATAAAAATATACACCCAGGCTCAATGACCAACAAATTTATTTATAGAAAATATTGGGCCTCGGCGGGAATCGAACCCGCGACCCGCAGAGCTGAAGGCAGGGTCACTACCCACTGCGCCAACGGACCAGACAATACTAATAATTTCAAAGAATAACTGTATTAAAATATTTATTAAAATATTATTGATAGCTGTGACTTCATTTGCGCTAATGTATGCGTTAAAATTCCCTTAATAATGCAGTATATTTTTTCTCTTCCCATAAATAAAACGGGATTTTTTTTATCTTTAATGTGACAAATTGAATCACACAGGGTCTTGCATTTGTAATATTAGTAAGGATAGTATATTTTCTAATATTAATATTTATTCACGTGAAGCTTCTAAAACTATTCCAGATTGTCTTGTTTTATCTTTCTTTATATTAACATTAAAAATATTTAAAATACATTCTACTATAAATAAATCAATAAGTCTTATTCTAAGTTGCATTTTAAACTATCAGCCTACGAAATATGATATAAACTTTATAAGTACTAAAGTATCAACTGAAAAACTAATGAAATCTAGAACATACTGTGTATAACATGGCGTCGCCATATTTCTAACGGCACTTAAGCGCAGCGCGTAAATTTGTCTGATCAAAGCGCAAAGCGCCACCACCACTCTACTGCGACTGAGTTTGATAATTGAACTCGTGCTTAACGGTAGCATTACATTTAACGACCAAATTTCAATTACAGATTATTTTTATCATATTTGATAAGTAAAAAAATGTGCCTTTACGCATCGTATAAAGATTAAAAAGTAAGTAACGGCCTGTTACTATCCCACTGCTGAGAATAGGCCTCTTCTCCCCGTTTTTGGAGAGGTTTGGAGCTAAGACCTACCACGCTGCTCCAATGCGGATTGGTAGATTAGACATATCCTAAGAATTCTCTAGAGATATGCAGGTTTCGTCACGATGTTTTCCTTTACCGAAAAGCGTGTGATAAATTGGAATTATCAATTAGACACATAAGTTTTAACAGAAAAACTCATTGGTGTCTGCCCGGTTTTGAACCCGTGACCTCATTGAAAGAGTTGCACGGTGTTGCCGTTGGGCTACCACAGCTCTTGTATAAAGATCGATCATATCAAATTAAAAGCATATAAAAAAGAAACTTTCCTGCAAAAAATCTTACATTTACTTTAATAATACAATCCACATTCTATCCTACTAATATTATAAATGCGAAAGTTTGTGAGTATGTATGTATGTTTATTACTCTTTCACGGCGAATTCGCTGAACCAATGTAGATGGAATGAAATTTAAAGTATTAGTAAAGAAGAAAACAACACAAGAAATCGTAATGTTAATACGTTATATCGTATCGTGGCTGTAACGCTGTCGTTTATAGTAAGTTGTGCTACAAATTACATTGAAATTGTACCAATGCCCCAATGACATCCATTATACTTTGTTTTTCATCTCCACTTCATATCGAAGACATGAATGTTTTGATTTCAGCGGTTTCAATTTTTAGTTGTATTTTCAAAATGTTTTAACGGTGTTAAATGTGTTATTTTGTGGCACTTAAGTTCTTACTGTTAATTGCAATCTCATACATTATTAGTAATAACTATATTACAAATCAACCAATAAAATTCTCCTGTAAAATCATAGCTTAACGTAATATAAAACAAAGTCCCCAAAAGCGATCTATTTGTTATAGATTTTTTTTAAATCTACTGAACGCATTTTTGTACGATTTTTACTAAGATAGATTTTGTCAAAGATTAAGGTTAATAGTACATTCTCCGGAACGGATAAACCGATTTTGATGGGACTTTTACTAGAAGATAGAAGAGGTTGTGGCAGCATATAGACTACTTTTTTTAAACACCCACGGGAGCGGGATTAACTTTGTGATAGACTGATATACTTGATAAATAATATATACGTCATTAGATTAAAGCTACATATTTTCAGCTAATACCTTATTGTCAGACTTCATTAGACCGTCGAGCAGTATCCGGCTGAGTAGAATAATCGTAAGAGGCGACTAAGATAAGTTGACGTCAGGCAGGTGGCCGGTCATAAAACCAACCAACACATGCAACAATATGTTTAAAACATGTGCCAAAATCCACTTGGAGTAGCATAAGGGCAGAAAAATTATGTTACATCTCATTAGAACAAATCAGGAAGCCAATTTTACACACCATAAAACGGTCACGCACTTACATAAAACGGTATTAAAATAAAACAACAATCTTTATTATTACACAAATGTTTATTTAACGCTTACACAAAAATAGTCAATGAAAATTACACGCGAAAGTTATGTAACGCTAAAGAAAGAAATCACAGATCCAATACATTAAACTTGACACGGTGTTGCTAGAACTAAAACAACTATACATCATACACAGCAAAAGCAAATTATTTGTAAATCACAGTTTATAAAAATATATATATCACAAATTAAATAAGAGATTGTGAAATAAAAAGCTCACTGTTTGAATTAAACCTTTCCAATGTGCATCGTTATCAGACCTTATTAAACTTTAAATTCCAATATAAAATGATTTCCCTCAATTTTCCCTTTTTTATCACAGCATTCCTATAATTTAATACCTAAATTATTTTCCCTTTTCTTTAAACATAGTTCAGGTGTTACGCAAAACTCTCCTAGCCACCCTTTTTATATATTCCATGCATATGAAATAGGGATGTTGAAAAATAATCGATTATTTTATAATTATAATCGATTTTTAATAATCGATTCTCTAAACATAAAAATCGATTTTTTTTATCGATTATATTAATTACCCTTTTTTTCTTGTTTTTTTAAGATAAGATATGCGTTGTTGGATGAAACCAATGTAGGCAAACTACATATTTGAATCTCATATTTGAATATTTAAAATGCAACTTAAAAAAATCGATTATTAATAATTGATTTTTTCGGTTTTTATTTATTAATTTTTTACAAATCGATTTATTTTTAAGGAAGAAAAATCGATTTTTTATTAATCCATTTTTCGACTCCAAGTCACATCCCTAATATACCAGCTATAAATATATATTTAACATAAATAAAAACCCAATTCCAAGTTCAGACCATTGTTTCAAATTGTATAAAATTAAGCTGATCGCAATCTTACAAAGAAATAGCTGTCTCGTAATAACCATGAAAATTTGATAGAAGAATAGTATTTTTTTTTTCAGATAGTAAATATATTTGTGCGGTTATAAAATTCAATACTTTGAGAACTATAAATAAAGTATGATGTAGTTGAAACGCTACGTTACAAAATACCAGTAGATGTTTGCACATACTTTAAAGGTTACATCCATATAAAAATATGTATAGAGACATCAAAAAGTTAAAGACACACTACACAGTAATGATACAATATTGTTCAATAATATATAGAGATGTTTTTATATGAACAAATATTATATTATAATGATATTGTTTCGACACAACACGTAACATCGATAAGACAATAAGCTATATCACAACATCTATAATCTAAGTATCATATCGCTCATGGGGTGCAATAGTAGCATAACTCAAAAATATATGTTTTGAGCTAGGAATAGGTAAATGGACCGATTATTTTGAAAGTGGTGTAAGTCCATTTTTGAAAAAATGAGCTATCAAGTAATTCGTGCTTAATTTAATTTTTTTTATATATAACTAGTCCGTATTTAATTTCTCAAAAAAATCCCATGTTTTTTACAACTTAAAATCGGTCGGTAAATGAAATTGCATAATCATGGATTATGAAAGTGGTATAAGTCCAATTGACAGAGGTAGGTGGCATAGCAGATGGATGCCGATCAGCGTTTTGTTATTTTCATTTATTTTATACTAGCTGTGTCCCTCGGTTTCACCCGCGGACGATTTGCATTGTTTCCCCTCCATGTTTCCACTACTCGTAAGTAGCCTTTACAACGTTTTTAATAATTTGTTGACAGTACTTTTTACAAAAAAAAATTAAATCAACAATTATTAATTGTTGATTTAAATTTCTTAACTTTTAATTTAACCTTTAATTTTCTCGAAACAAAAGAAAATGGACTTACACCACTTTCAAAATAAACGGTCCAAATGTTAAAATACACATTATTTTCAGCAGAAATACCGGCACAACTCACAATTTAATTTAGGCCGTTCGTTTAAGCTAAAGTAAAGTTTTAAATAAAACATTGTTTATGCATTTTCCTTAGCAATGAAAACTTTAAACTCATTTACCTCAAAACTTGATTATTTGAGTTGGGCCACTATTGCAACCCGCGAACGATATGTTTCAAAAGCAATCTACTACTTTACTGTAACAATAAATTTTAAATAATGTAAATAGTATGAAGTATTATTTATATTTATCAAATTTTGACAGTAACAGTTATTAATATTTTTTGTCTATTTGTTTTTATTCTCTATTGTCATTCATTTCAAAAAATTAAGAGAGATTTAGATAATGATTCCTCGGAAATATTGATTTCAATTTCTCGTTGGCTTTTAAATGTAATTGGTTCGATCTTCATGTATATATAAAAATGATTTTTTGTCTGTATTTTAAGTTCAGAGTCTTTGTAGACTCTGAATCGGCTAGACCAATTTTAATGAAATTATCTGAAAATCTTTAGAATGGCCAACGGAACTTAAGAAGATACGAGGATATACAGATTGATGGTTATAACTGGTTAAACTCAGATGAATTTAACCAGTTATAACAACACTGAATTTGCATAACACTACTATAACTAAGTATAGCCTATCTAATTTGAAATGGCGCGCCCCACTACTTCATTTACATCAACTAGTTAAATGTGTGAGTGCTAAGTATTATAATAACTTTTGTCTCTGTGAGAGTTAGTAACTGTTGCGTGATTTACAATCTGCTTGCGAACGTAGTGGTCGACTAGTCGCGTGATAAATCTGGCAACGCTCTCTATATGAAGTAGTGCTGGCTTATTGTATGAAACAAGACACCCGCCTTCTCGCGCATTCGGAGAAAATTTATCTAAACTAAACAACAAATTCAAGAACAAACGTTCCTTAGCAATTACTTTGTCCTTACCAACTGATTGACAATTGTAATTGTATTTTTGTGTTTTCCTTACATATTTTAAACTTTCTTGAATGGGTAAATACGAGAGTGGGGCGCGTCATTTTAGATCAGACGAGCTCTAGTATGTATACTGAAGAGTTAGCCACGATATTTTTGTGTGGTAATATTTTATACCATTTATTAAAAATGTTGAAGGAGCAAGCTCCTTAGAAATACAAATAATATTAAGATTACTAGGTACTTTTTTCACACAAAATGCAATATTATAAATACTATGGTTTATATAGACATCATAAAACTAAGTCTAAGTACAAATATAATTTTATACTATACGCCAACATACAAGTGTTTTATGTTATGTTGAACATAGAAATAGGACAAGAATGTCCTGATTACATACACATATTAGACACATATATATTAAAGCTAATAATTAATGCAACAAAATACATTTATATTATTTATAGCACTACATAAAATGCAAGAAAGCACTTTTAAGGTCACAGGGACATAACAGAGGACTAGCAAATTATTTTAAAACATTAAACATTAAGTGTAGAATAATTATGAAATAATAAGTAACATACTTTTACAGGTATACAGTTAGAAATCATAGACCGACTGGGTAATTGCCCAGTTAGTGCGCGTTTGCATTAATCTATAAAGTACTACACTAACACGAAAATATTTTGCACGTACATAGAGAGATCAGTTTACTAACACGACGTAACTGTTAATAAATATACACAAACTGGATTAATCATTATTTTATTTAGTTTAATGGAAACATAGAAATACGGTTTGCTTTTTTATATCTGTAAGTAAACACGGCTAAATAAGCTGTAATATTCGTACATATATAAAAACTGATATAAATCGATAAAGAACTACGTATGTTATAGGTATATGTAAAACATCATCAACTAAAAAACTTTCTCTATTAAAAAATATTATTCTAATTTATATTAGAATAAAAAAATGAAATAGGTATGTCAATTTAAAAATTTTGATTTAATTGAATAGATAAACGATAATATTTTTTACTAATCCTAAACTAGACATAGCCAATACGCATATTCCAATTTTACGTTGTACCATGTAAAAAGCCTAAACGAAACTTTAAAAAAACTATAGTGCTGTGACACTACAAATTAATAATAAAGTATTTATCTGCATATAAATTTTAGTACAAAATTAATACAATGAAGGAAAACTAGGAACGGTAGGTAATCTAAGTATCTTTTGAATCGTTTTTACTGTATGGGTCAGAATTTTGGGCAATGAAAAAGACAGACGAAAGAATGAAATGAGATGAGAATGTCAGGGTGGATGTGTGATGTGATAAGATTTAATAAAATACGAATTGAATGTATAAGTCTAGAAGTTGCGTCCATTCTAGAATAGACGAGAACTATTCTAGAATAGAGAGTAGCGCTAGAGTTGACGAATGATAGGATAGAATACGCACGAAAAATATGTTATGTTGAGCCCACTTAGAGTGGAATAAGAGTAGCAGATTCTTATGCCACGATGATGAATTATGATGATAATGATCGTTATGCCACAGCGCTATAGTTTTACATATTTCAGTTTGATTTACATTTCGAGAAAATTTTGAGAGTACTATACTAGTACAAGTAATAATTATTTTACTTTTGTCTGTATGTTTGAATAATTATTAATTTCACAATAAATTTGGCCGTTCAAATTAAACATCGTATTAATGAATAAAATATAAGTATTTAATTTTTAGAAGCAAAATAAACCGTATTTACTCGAGATATAATAGCATTTTTATTGCATGTACAACACAATATTGTATACGCATTATTTACCTAACATTGACCGTGTATTTTATCGTATTCCTTATATTGGTTTAAAGTCATATTATACCAAACTTCTCAAGACCAAACCACCTTTGGTCCTCTTCTTTCTTTATAAAGTGATTTCCCACTATTGTCTGTACAAGGTTTTATAATACTGCGTAAACTAAATATGCGAAATCCCCAATTTTCCGACCTTGCTTTGACACATTGCTTTGAACTGCAAACATGGTTTGTTACCCAGCATTAACTAACCATGTTTGTTAATGACAGCATATACACACAGCATAGACACAGCATATAACCTATGGTTATAGCTTAATAGTTACAATTATCCGTCAAATTGTTACATTCAGTTCTTGAGAAAAGTTCTAAAATCCGTGACCATAAGTTATTCTAAAAAGATTTTGTTCTAAGGACTATCGCATTCAGAAGTCGAGAACTGTTTTTTTAATTTGCCATTACTATTTAATTCGAGAGATAAGCTGGTTTAACTGGTTTAATAAATAAATATTATATGCTATACGTATGTATATTAGAAACTGACATTTAACATTAAGTACTTCGACCTAAACTAAATATGAAGTTTTAATTTTAAATGATATATTGATCCTGATCATTAAATCGGAATTAGATAATTATACACTTCTACATTTCCAATATTGACTTGATGTTGATAACAATTCTGTATTTAGGCAGGTATAACGAGCAAAATTTTTATAGAGAGCTATATAAAAAAAAATCGAACTGCTTATTTTGTTAGCCCTTACGGCTTCTTACTAGTGTTAACAGGTGAGGCGGGCAAGAACAGAGGCATCACCAAGGTTGGAAAATGCGGAGAGTAGAGCGCAGAAGCTCTAGCTATTAACATTGGGAACGTCCCCCTAAAAGTGCCTCCTGTGAGGCCGGACCACGGCTTAGGGAGACGTCACCATTTCGAATAGAACTTTCGTTACTTCATTAGTTCGTGAATATTGATATAGTCTCCTATTTGCCAAATACTCTGAAGAGTGTTGTGTATTATAATTAAGAATCTTAATCCATACTCCAGGTTAAATACATGTCTTAAATTCGGTTTTGGTTTTTGTATCGATCCAGCGTCAAAAAGTACAGTAGGTATTAAACATTTTGTGTTGATTGTTATTGTTTACTTCTTACCGGACCCCTTCTTGGTTCTTCCCTGTTTGATGACTTTTATTAGTTTTATTTTCTGGGAGTCGAGATTCTCCAAAAATTCTTCTAACATCTAGGACGGATAAAAACAACTTTTGAAATAATTTTGAATGTAACTTTTACTGATACAATAATGATAATGAATGATTGTATTATAGAAAGTAAATTCTATTTGCATTAAAGACTTAAATCAAGCGGATAATCGATATTGTGCACTGCTTTTTAATTATACTTTAAAGAATTACCTGTAGACTGTACGGAGGAGGGGATTTATGATCAATAGTAGAATCGAATAACAGTAAAGAAAAAATATAGTATTTTTCTTGATGGTTCGAAGCCCGCAATATCTTGTAATAAAAATACTTACGCTCATGCTCATTTCGCCGGCAATGGCGGCGGCAGATTGCGGGCGGTCTGCCAGCGCGATGAGCGTCGGCAACAGTGCGTAGCTCCGAGCTTTAGATACCAGCCAATTGGCCGGAAGAGTGCAAAGAGTCTTAATTACAGTCCAACCTTCGCAGATTGTGTCCTATCACAAAAATTAAAAATTTATAGTAAATATATATAGCCTAGCGAGTCAAGATAACTTAATAACACATTTGAAATCGAGAATATTCGAATACATTTGCCCTTTAGTTAAAATATATAATACTAGCTTTACCCGCGCAACTTCGTTCGCGTGGACTGTAGTCTTGAAATTAGGAGTAGCTTCTGTCACCATCCAATCCTTCAAATATCGCCATCACAAAAATCAGATCGATCCGGGAAGAATCAGAGGGATTTATCGTTTGATCAAGAGCTTAATATGATCATTTAAGTAAATAACCCGTACTTACATGAAATATATATTAAAATAGCGCAGTAAAAGGAGTACAAAAACTTCATATAGGTACATGAAAAAATGCATTATGTTTTTCTGGTATTAAATATCTCTATAAATATAATAAGGTTGTTAACTAGAGACCTATTTCTTGGATTGAATGATTGATAGCACCACGCTGCAATGTGGATTGGAAGGTTTCATATACGCAACGTATGCTCTAGAAATACACAGGTTTTGTTGTTCGTTCAATAAATTATAAGTGAAAGTGAAGCATATAAGTTTTTTATAGATGACTAATAGCCAGCTTTTGCGTAACTATTTAGGAATAAGAATTATTGTTATAATTGTAACGCGATCACGGTTTAAACGCAACCTTTATTATTCTTTGTCAATTTAACAAAGTACAACTTTCAAAAGCTTCATAAAACACAATCATAAATAACACGTTAACGCAGTAACACTCCATATAAATTATTCATCTAAATGGTCACCCCCTGTCAAGTACAACGTATAATGGCAACTTGGGAGTGCTTCCTTGAACGTCTTTGCGTTGGAACACCTGTGTTCGTGGGAACATCACGAAGTTTGTTAGTAGATACGTTCATCACCTTGTTCTATAATTTATATCAAACTTTACTATTTTGCAAAATCGAAGAGTTAAGTCAAAGGTAATTTATAGATTAAAACTTAACTAACTGGTTGACCGACGCTTATTTGATAGTATTTTTTAATGCCCAAAACAGGGACTAACGATTTTTTTTTACATAAAACCTAGCTAGATCAATTTTTCTCTCTCTACTGTTTACACGCCTGCAAGGCAGAATATGTTAGACACGCTATACTTTAAGAACTTTGTACTCATATTCCTCAAATAAAGAATTCTAATTCTAATTCTAATTCTAATTCAAAACCCCTACATGCTGAATTTTAGTAAAATCGTTGGAGCCGTTTCCGAGATTCCGAAAATATATACATACATATACTTACACACACACACACACACACACACACATATATATATATATATATATATATATATATATATATATATATATATATATATATATATATATATATATATTTCCTTACACACTTTAAAAAGGAAAAAAGGATTTCAACCTAGCCCAACGCTGCTCCAATGTGATTTAAACATATTCCAGGTTTACTAGAAACATATGCAGGTAAACTACAAAGATATCCTCAGAGAAAAGACAAGCGCAGAATGACGTGTAAATACGTAAATAGAGCATATAAGTTTTTATAGAAGACACGTACAAGCCTATCCAGGACCACGCAGTCGCAGAGCTTGTATAATTTTTTAGAACCAAAATTATAAAGAAACATTTGTTTCTTTTATTTATGAAAGCTGCAAATACAAAAGGTATCTATGGCGCCAATTGCTCAAGAAACGAATTTCGACTTTTCTGGCACTGACCAAATTTGAAAATCGATCTGATAAAATTGGAATTAAAAAATAAAGAAATCAATATAATCATACAATCGAAGTAAATTTATGTTAACGGTCTCATTTGACCATTGCAATCCAACGGACATTTAATTTCCTCCGACTGCAGTTCTCATGCGGGTTCCACCTGCGGTCAACACGTGTAACTTATAATTAACATTTATTTTTGCCTGTTATTCATGCACTATGATGGTTATTTATATTCTCTATAATAAAATACAAAATAAAACTCAAAATATACTAAACTTGCCTATGCAAAGGTTTAAAATTAGGGATGTCAAAACAATGATGTCGCGGCCCGAGATGAACATTTTTGAGGACCAAATATCTGACGCACAGTAAAAAAAAAATAGAAATATGAAAAAGAAATTATATTAAAATCTATTTATAAACCATACGAATCGTTTCAATAATTTAACTTTATATATGTTTATAACAAACAATGTTCAAACAATAAAAAAAATAGTTTTCTATGAACATTGATTTTTTTGCTGTCCACCTTTACTTTAGTAAAGCACTGTTTTTTGGACAGAAGTAACAATAGAATTATTTTGCTGTAAGCACTACACCTCACTACAACAATATCTACGAATCATCACCAGAAGGATAGGCTCCACGACAAAATCGTTGGCAGCATTTTGTGATACGTGTGGCGACTTGTCTTGCAAGTATAAGGTATGTGGATGTTGCCTGCTTCATACACTTAGCATTACATAGTAACTACTGTTAGAATTTATAAATGTTATTGCAAATAATATTTTGACTAGAACGTTTAAGTGATTTAATTTGACTAAAAGAAGATATTGAAGGTTTCTGTCTTGATATAAATTTAATAAATATTAAATGGGATTTTATATAAATTACTGATGATTTATTCATCAATAGTTTTTGAAATCGTATATTATTATTTTCTACTTGATATAATTTATATATTGTTTATAAAATGTTGTATTGACTATTTTTACTAGTGGTAAAACCAAGATGGCGAAGTGTGTAAAAACATAATAATAAGAAAAAGTTAAGTTTTAAGTGCGAAGAGAAACTAGTAGGTTGTAATAGATTTAAAAACAGAAATTGATATTATTTTAAAAGTTGCCTAAGTTGTGTAATAAACAATAAACATCTCAAGAGTGTTTTAATCAAATAAATTTTCTAACAAATCAGAAGTGGGATGATATCACGCGACCATTACTGGATAAGGCCATTCAGATTCAATACAGGTTTGATCAAATTATTATAACTGGATCACAGGTGAGTTTAACATCTACCAACTTTTTACTATTATTATTATTTTGTATTAAAACAAAAACAAATGATGAATTAAAATATTGTGCCACGTTTAATTATAAAATAAGTATCGAAATGTCTTTAATTGTTTTAAATGTTTTTGTTCTTACCATACGCTATTACTTACCACCTTAACTATATCACTCAGGTACTATATTTTTTTCGTATGGTTATTAGATATTAATGACGATTATTTCAAAATATTAACGAAGTGTAAATTAACGTTGTGTATATATGATGTTCACAGCTGATTTTTAATAATCCAAATGGGTCGTACAAGGCCGATATCGCGACGTTGTTCCCGTTCTGAGAGAAGATCTAAGTCGCCGCTGAGGCGTCGAAAGAGATCCCGGGCTCGACGGCATCGTGAGGATCCTGAGCGATGCCGGTTGCGGTCGCCATCGCGTTCGCAGTCGCGGTCGCTGTCGCGTCCACGATCCCGAGGCAGACGTCGAGACCGTGTTCGCAAGTCGCGCCGCAGATCTCCGCATTATACCGTACTGCAGCGTGAGTCACAAGATCGAGGTACGGCAAAACATTGTAATAGAAATAGGACCAGGTCGAGTCATTCACAACGTACAGAACTTAGAAAAAAACGTAGGCGCTCACGTAGTGACTCGCACTATACGACTGTTGTACCTCGGCATGCAAATGATAATGAACATGTAAGTGAATCGCAACGCCTTGATAACTTAAAAGAGGTTAATAACAGTAATTGTAATGCGCAATCGTCACAACTTCCGGGCATTCGTTCTGAAGTATGCATGCCGAGAGACAATAGTCCTCATATAAATAGCGATATAATTATGGCTCTAAATAAGACATTAGAGGCTATAACAAACGTAAATCATCAGCCGAAAGAAAAATACACTTTAATTAACGTAGTTCCCGAATTTGACCCCAAAGAAAAAAATCAAACCATACAGACGTGGTTAAACAAGGTTAACGAATGTGCTGAGATTTACGGATGGGATAGTAAACAAACTGCTCATTATGCGCTTCCAAAATTAATAGGAACTGCGAAACGCTGGTATGAGGGCCAACCATCTGTTATGCATTCATGGGATATATGGCAAGAAAAGCTGAAAACAGCTTTTCCCACCTATGAGAATTACGGGCATTTATTAACTGAGATGCTTAATATAAAGGCAAAGTTTGGAGATGACTTAGAACAATATTATTATGAAAAATTATTAGCCCTTAATCGTTGTCACATAACCGATAAGAACGCTATAGATTGTATAGTATATGGTATAGAGGATAGATCTGTTAGATACGGTGCAGAGGCAGTAGGGTTTGATGATATTGATAAATTGTTAGGATTTTTGAGAAGTGTCAAGCATGAACGTTCTGATAGGAATATTAATAGGAAAACGTTCAGACCAGGAATCGAAGTGAAACGACAATTACCAAAGGTAGATTCAAATAGAGTTTTTAGGTGTTTCAATTGCCAAGAAATTGGCCATGCGTTCCCTAACTGCCCTAAACCCCTTCTAAAATGTCAAAAATGTATGAGGATTGGACACGATGATCCGAATTGCAGGAAGGAAGTTAGGAACGGACCTGAAATAAAAACATTATGACTAAATCGTATAAATAAAATTGAATGTGATGAAAAATTCCAAAAGGCAATAATAGTAAAGGGTAAAAGTTTTAAGGGGTATATAGATTTTAGAAGCCAGTGTTGTCTGATTAAAGAGTCGATAGCACGAGCGCTTGTGTGTCCTGAAAAATGGTTAACAAACGATTTACCCATTTTACGTGGGTTTGGAAATTCTATGATTAGTCCTCTAGGAATTTGTAACTTACAGTTATTTGTAGATGACGTTGAATTAGTAGTTGATTTAATTATAGTATCGGATAATTATTTGAATTATGATATATTGTTAGGTCAGACTGCTACAGAACAAAGTCACGTGGAGGTTCGAAAAACGTGTAATCAATTAATAATAACTAACAACAATAGAAATTTGTACACAATATTAAACTTCAAATGTTACAAACAAATTCAATTATACGGTAGTGGTTCTATCAAATGTTATACAGGAAATGGATTTTCAGGACAAAGTTTTATTGAGAGTGGTAATCGCAAATTATATAAGGTAGAATTAGGTGCGTGTTCAGTAACCAATGGTATAGGGTATTTAACAATATATAATCAAATAATTGAACCTATTTCCTTTAAGAAGGATGATCTAGTTTCTCGTGGTTATGTATATATTAATGACGAGGTTGAAGTCAGAACTTTAGACATTATAAAGAAAAATAAACGCTTGACCGGTATGACTTTGGATAGTTTAAATGTTGGACCCATAAGTGAAAGTGAAAAGGAAAGATTAAAACTATTGATTGATGAGTATCGTGATTGCTTTGCGTTGGATTTGTCCGAGCTAGGTCACACTACTTTAACATATATGGATATACAATTAAGTGACAAAAATCCAGTGGTTTATCGTCCTTATAAACTAAGTCACAAAGAGCGAGATGAAGTAAGGTCAATGATAGACGATCTACTACAACACGACATTATTAGAGAGTCGTCCTCGCCTTATGCATCACCCGTTATACTAGTCAAAAAGAAAACAGGGGATAAGCGATTGTGCGTCGACTTTCGCGCCTTGAATAGAAAGACCTTTAAACAACATTATCCCATTCCTCGAATAGAAGACCAAATTGATAGGTTGGCAGGAAATAAGTATTTTTGTGCATTAGACATGGCATCAGGGTACTACCAAATAAGTTTAACCGAGGATTCAAAGGCCAAGACAGCATTCGTTACACCAGACGGACAATTTGAGTTTAATCGGATGCCGTTTGGTTTAGCGAATGCTCCTGCTGTTTTTCAGCGGATGGTAAACTTAATGCTGGGTAATGCTCGTTTTGATGCTGCGTTGGCATATATGGATGATATTTTGGTGCCATCTAACAGTTTTGAACAGGGCATTGAGAGACTACGTTTAATATTTGAAAAATTGCGTCAAGCAAATTTAACTCTCAAACCACAAAAGTGTTATTTCTTTCAAGAGCGCGTAGAATATTTAGGGTTTGAAGTATCTGAAATTGGTATACGTCCGGGTTTACGTAAAATTGAGTCAGTTTTCAATTTTCCACTGCCACGCGATGTCCATAATGTACGACAATTTATTGGGTTAGCTAGTTTCTTCAGACGTTTTATTAAAGGGTTTGCTGAAATTGCACGACCCCTTACAAAATTATTAAAGAAGGACATTCCGTGGGAGTGGACCGATGATCAAAATGGTGCGTTCCAAAAACTCAAAGAAATGTTGACTTCCCGACCTGTATTAGCGTTATATGATCCAAAATTAGAAACTCAGATACATACGGATGCCAGTAAATATGGAGTAGGTGCGGTATTACTACAAAAACATTGTGACGGGGTTTTAAAGCCAGTAGCGTTTTATAGTAGACAAACGTCTCCTGAGGAATACCATTTTTCATCATACGAGCTTGAAACTCTAGCGGTGATTTGCGCGTTAATTCGGTTTAGATCTTATGTTCTTGGATTGAACTTCACCATTGTTACTGATTGTAATTCTTTGCGTGCAACTTTTCTTAAGAGAGATTTGATTCCAAGAGTAGCAAGATGGTGGAGTCTAATCCAAGAATATGATTGTAATATTGTTTATAAGTCCGGTCAAGGTATGTTGCATGTTGATGCACTAAGTCGAAATCCAATAATATCCCAAGAAGTAGGCTTGTTAAAAGAAATTGATGCGTATGACATTTTAAGTATTACTGACGATTGGCTAGCAACTGTACAATCTGGTGATTCAGAAATACAACGAATTAAGGAGATATTATCAAATTCAGATTACAACAATATTGTTGAAATACGTAAAAACTTTGTGCTTAAAAAGGATCGTGTGTATCGTATAACTGATAATGGTTTAAGGTGGGTTGTACCAAAGGGATGTAGGTGGCAAATCTTGCAGAAAAATCACGACGATATAGGGCATTTTGGTTTTGATAAAACTCATGAAAAAATTAAAGATCAATATTGGTTTCCACGTATGCGCAAATTTATAAAAAAATATGTTAACGCTTGCCTACAGTGTGCTCATAACAAAGTTCCTACAGGAAAGAAACAGGGTTATTTAAATCCTATTCCAAAGATTAGCAAACCCTTTCATACAATCCACATTGACCATATTGGGCCATTTGTTGTAAGTAAACGAAAAAATTCATATATTCTTGTTATAATAGATGCTTATTCAAAATTCATTGTTCTAAAGGCTGTCAAAAATACAAAATCAAATACTTCCATTGCGGTTTTAAGGGATTATTTTGGCACTTTTGGTGTGCCTGTACGATTGATAAGTGATAGAGGTACGTCTTTTACGAGTAATAACTTTAAAACGTTTATAAAAGAAATCGGAACTAAACACATTTTAAATGCTGTCGCCTCCCCGCGGGCTAATGGTCAAGTGGAGAGGTATAACAGAACCATTTTAAATTCTTTAGCTTCACAAAACCACGGAAAAGATGAACGCTTATGGGATGATCGCTTACTCCAAGTACAGTGGGGTTTAAATAATACCATTAATAAAGGGACAGGATATTCGCCTTGCAGAATCTTATTCGGTACTAATCTCACAAACTCTGATGAAGGGAAATTAATATCTGAATTAGAATTGGATATTGATGGAGATAATAGTCAATGTGAACAGCTAAATAACGTTTCCAAAATTAGAGAAGAAGTCGAAAAGCATATTAATGAATCCCAAATCAAACAAAAGGAATATTTTGACAAGAAAAGAAAAGAACCACATAAGTTTAAAGTAGGTGAACTCGTTAGGGTAGAAAGGGAAGTTCATAGTGTGGGTAAAAGTAAAAAGCTCTTGCCAAAACTATCTGGCCCTTATCGTATAATAAAAGTGTTAGATAATGATAGGTATGAAATTATTGATACTCCGTTAACAAAAAAGGGAAAATCTTTGTATAAAGGGGTATACGCAGTAGATAAAATTTATCCATGGTTATGTTTCGGGGGAGATACAAGTAGTGATTCATCTGAAACCGAAATAAGTGATAATGAGCAGTTACATGATTCTAACATAACAAATTCGTAATTTAATGATGTAATCAAAGTTTATCTGTATGATTTATTCTAATATAGAAATAGTCGAAAGTAATATATAAATAATTAATTATATACATAAAAATAATAATTATAATAAAGAAAATTATATGATATTGTAAGTGTATAAATTATTTAAGTCGATTCTTACCAAATGTGTTCTATATGTCAAAAGGCAAACCTAATTTTGTAACTTTTGTATTTTAAGCACAAAATGTGCGATGTTTAGAGCACCAAGTGTGCGATGTTTTAGAGCACAAAGTGTGCGAAGTTTATAGCACAAAGTGTGCCAAGTTTAGAGCACAAAGTGTGCGAAGTTTAGAGCACAAAGTGTGCGAAGTTTAGAGCACAAAGTGTGCGAAGTTTAGAGCACAAAGTGTGCGAAGTTTAGAGCACAAAGTGTGCCAAGTTTAAAGCACAAAGTGTGCCAAGTTTAGAGCACAAAGTGTGCGAAGTTTAGAGCACAAAGTGTGCGAGGTTTAAAGCACAAGTCTGCAAAGTTTTCAGCACAAAGTGTGCAAAGTTTAGAGCACAAAGTGTGCGACGTTTAGAGCACAAAGTGTGCCATGTTTGCTGCACAAAGTGTGCGATAGTAAAGCACAAAGTCTGTAATTTACTGTGTGTGATTTATTGTTGTTTTCAAAATGTTGTGTACTAATTGATTTAAAGTGTAATTTTATTATAACAAATACTACTTTAGATACACGAGGACGCGTAATGTTATCAGGATGGACGAGTTGTTAGAATTTATAAATGTTATTGCAAATAATATTTTGACTAGAACGTTTAAGTGATTTAATTTGACTAAAAGAAGATATTGAAGGTTTCTGTCTTGATATAAATTTAATAAATATTAAATGGGATTTTATATAAATTACTGATGATTTATTCATCAATAGTTTTTGAAATCGTATATTATTATTTTCTACTTGATATAATTTATATATTGTTTATAAAATGTTGTATTGACTATTTTTACTAGTGGTAAAACCAAGATGGCGAAGTGTGTAAAAACATAATAATAAGAAAAAGTTAAGTTTTAAGTGCGAAGAGAAACTAGTAGGTTGTAATAGATTTAAAAACAGAAATTGATATTATTTTAAAAGTTGCCTAAGTTGTGTAATAAACAATAAACATCTCAAGAGTGTTTTAATCAAATAAATTTTCTAACACTACATACTCTTAACAAAACGCGGATTACAGCAAACTAATTCTATTGTAACTTCTGTGCTATTGAATAACGCAAAGTAACGCCCGCTTCTATAAATCACTGTTTTTTAGGATTTAAGCATTGTTTATTTATGTCAGTTAATAAAACTTTATTTCGTTATTTTATTTATTCCACAAATTTTCACCTAATAATTCAACCCAATTTGTATGAATATATGACTCTAATAGAAGAACCTTTAACGTCTTAGAATATCGTGATCTATGGCAGAATACAGTTTATGAGACATTACGAGTCACATATAATCCATACTAATACTATAGATGCGAAAATAAGAGAAAACAAAAAATATCTGGAATGTAATATGTCACAATATGTTTCTGCGTATTTATAGTAAATATAAAAAATTAACAGATAAATAGACAAACCTGTAATTGAGGATTATTCACGATCACAAAACCGACTAGAACAATGAGATCTAACACCATCGTCTCGGACAACGTTTGATCTAGACGCTGGTTGCTTAATCCTGTCAACAAAAGCTCAAGTATAATAATCAAGTTTTTTTAGTATATATTACTGTACTGAAGAACTGCCGTGTGGTATCCGACTAAGTTTACCAGCCTCATATTTTATCGAGGTGCTGTAAAAGGCGATTAAGGTAAGCTGACGAAGGAAGTTGAGTAGAATTCTGAGGGATAAACTTTGTGACAGAATGATATCCTCCACGGGCGCAGCTAGTACTTAATAAATAATAGTTAAGTCTTTAATAGATTTGAGTTAAATTTTTTCATCTTATGTCAGACCTCTTTAGACCGCAGTGCGGTATTCGGTTGAGTTCTATAGACCAACCTCATTTTTTATCGAGGTGTCGTAAAAGGCGACAAGTCAGGTCCGGTCAAGTTGACGTCAGGCATGCGGCCGGTCGCAAAATAACTAAGGCCATGTTCTCATGCCGACCTCACTTAGAGTGGGATAAGGGCAGAAGAATGATGATTACTTTCCTGGAGAAATTGATGGGATACTTACGTAAAGCAGACGTCCTAGGCGCCTCCTTTTCATTAGGCGCATGTTGAGATAGCAGTCGAGCAACTGCCGCTCTAAATTCTAGAGGCCAACCGCCTTCGCCGAATGCTTCCTGATAACAAAAATATAACATAAAATATCTTAACAATATACGCTGATGACGTTCATATCAACGTCTGAATGCGATATATATATAGCTTAAATATCGCATTCAGTAAAGTAAATTAAAGTCAATAAAGTAAAGTAATGGCCTGTTAATAACCCACTGCTGAACATACGCTTCTCTCCGTTTTTGGAGAGAAGGGTCGGAGCTAAGACCTACTTAGCTGGAAGCTCCAGATCGGATTGATAGATTATACATACCCTTAGAATTGTCTATTTGTGGAGATTGTTTTTTTCTTTCATCGAAAAGCGTGTGATAAATTTGCAATTATCAATTAGACACAAGTTTTCATAGAAAAACTCATTCGTGCCTAACAAGAGTTTGAAATCGTGACATCCTCGAAAGAGTCGCACGGTGTCAACACTAGGCTATCACAGCTTACTTAATATCGCTTGTAAGAATTAAATTAACACAATGGAGAAATCATCACAAAGTTCTATAAAGCTTTGTCTTTAGAGTGTCACCAATTTCAATAAATGGAAGTACCTATTTGGTCTTAGAAAGACAAATAACTAATAGAATATACTGATAGATAATCCTGAATACAAGTGTTGACGACTTGATTTCGTATTAATTATTCAAAATGGCTAACTTGAAAGCTTCAGCGATTATTACAATTTCTAGCGAAATTCTGTTTCTTAATTGGGTTTTTATGTTACTATATAAAAAAAATCAGAGATGCTACTATGCTATTACAATTCAATTTTCAATGAATGACTTCTCGGAGTGTCGTATTGGCACATATTATTTCGCCGAAGTCACGTAAGATGGCGAACACACAAAAGGAGATACGGTGACCTAAAGAATAAAACTAAAACTTTGATATTTTACAAATAGTAGAAACTTTATATTCATATTTCAAACTTGTCATTTCTTGGTAAGAATCACACGTCACCTCTGGTGCCACTCCTTTAACATGCATATCATTTGTCACACAATCAATCCATCTTTTTTTGGCCTTCCCCTAGCCATACATCCATCCACATTCATATTTAAAACTCTTTTGGTCACATGATTTTCATCCCTCCTCATTACATGACCATACCAACTTAGTCTCGCACTTCTCATCTTTTCTTCCCCTAATATACTCATTGCGTATTCTATCAAGTTTTGTCACACCACACATTCACCTTAACATTCTCATCTCATTCGCATGCACATTTATTTCATCCTTTTCTTTTATTGCCCAACATTCTGATCCATACATTACGACAGGTCTAAGAAGAATCACACGTTCCATGATCTATAAAATCATGAGTATTCTTAAATATTCAATAAGACGAATATAAGTAGTAAGGCGACATGCGATAAAAATGAGAAAGCAAATAAAATCGTGACAACGTATCTAAAGATAATAAATACTTTATCTCCTGCGTGCATTACGCTTACAAATCAGAGTTGGTCAAACACATTTACCAACTTGAAACTTCCATCTTATCCATTTATTGGGGTCAGAAGCGAAGTTCCCGCAACCGGTCGAGCGTGAATGCAAAAATCTGGAACGCTTACGACTGCTAGTCACGCAATAAAGATTTCTTCAGGATTCGTAGAGCGTACGAGATTTCGATTGAGGGTCAGATTTTTAGATGGAATAAAGATAATAAAAGTAAGTGTATATGAATATATTTTAGTTTAACCATTAAAACTAATTAGTGTCAAATAATTTATAGAATTAGGCGTTACTTTGTGGAGATCCATAACAAAAAAGTAATAATAAAATTATTTTATAGTCCGCGATTAGGCAAATAGAAAATATATATAATTCGTAAACACATTCACAAACCTCTATCGCCACCACAATATACAAGCACTACACACTATAGCAAACTCGAAAAGAAATTCATTATTGAATTCAAAAACTCAATTAAAATAACATCATTATTATGTACTACGGATCTCCGCAAAGCGCCTAATTCTATAAATTATATGAAAATATCAATATCAGAAATAGCCCAAAATTAAATGTCATTAAGAATGAAACCAAAATATTCTTTAAAATACGACATTAAATACAAAGGAATTGTTGTTATTAAAAATTACAACAATTCATATAATGCATTTACGTCAATTAAAAAAAAACGATCAGTCAATCCCAATATGTGCCCCTAAAAAGCATTATAAACCCAGAACCATCGCATCTGTGACCACATCTAATAAACTTATAATCGTGTTTATTATCTATTACAGCCCACAGACTACTAAACAAACAGAAGGCCCCATGGGCCCGCAATTATTCATGCCATTATGGGGCCCAGTTGGATCCACATACAGACATCAAAGTTTGGCCCCCGCACCCTGGAGAGTTGGATTGTTTGATTTTTATTATTATTTCAGTTGAGACGTTTTAATATTTATACTGCTCGTTTACTTTGAAGTTATGAGTGAAAAGTAAATTTATTATCCCGCTCCAGTCTCGCTATGTTGATAAACAGTTGAATTGTAAAATTAATTGTTTTTATTTGATCAATTAAAAATAATATTATGCGAAAATAATGAATATATTATATCCGCGACAAAAGGATAAAATATATGTAAAGCTAAATGTAGAGTGTACTATTCGTTCTCAAACTTGATACATGTAGACTTTATAAAAACTATTCCACTACCCGCCACTAATAACACACCAATACACAAGCACTGCACAGATTCACCACCACAATCTTAACAATTGTTACGCCCTGTAACCGACGCATCGTCAGGAGATAGTTATGTAAATATGGTAATGTAAAAGGTATGAGAACGAATAGTACACTCTACATTTAGCAGAATATAGGAAAATAATATTTTCACTACATTTGTATTATGTTATTTCGCAAAGTAACGCCTAATTCTTTAAATTATATTATTATGCGTTTAAACGTTAATCCACATTCCAGGTTTAAGAAAGCACAGGTTAAAATTAGCAAAAATAGCAGTAACAATAGCACTTATTAATATACTAAACAACAATATAATAACTATCTTAAAAGAACTCTTTTTGAGTTGTAGAATATAGAACATACACCAGGTCTTTATAATTGAAGTATTTCCCAAATATAACTAGATATAATAACCCTTTCAAATTTTCAATTATTGAAAACAGTTTGTTCTCATCATCTATCACGTGCCACTTTGTACACTTTACGCTTCAATAAATATTTCCCCATTATAATATTTATTACATTTACGCTTTGTCATCCGAAAAGTAGTATAATATCAGTAAATAAGTTTAAATTAGACACAGTAAAATAACTTTCATTTCTGTCTGTGCTACGTCAATACAGTCGGTCAGCCATTAAGAATTGAAATAGAATTGTTTAAACAAATTAATATATTCAGTATCATATAAAACTATAATTAAACATTAACATTAAAGCGGCAGTAGCGGAAAGGTTAGGGTAACGGATTTGCGATCGAGAGGTCGTGGATTCGAAACCCAGCCAGTATACTACCGACGTGAACCCACTCCTAACATAAGCATTTAGCTTAGCTGGAGGGGTTAACAAGTTTAACAGTTGCTACCCAAATTAATAGCTAAATAAATTAATAGCTTAATTAATGCTAGTAAACTTTTTTAAAACAAATAAAATAAAATGTAAAACGTAGAAAAACAGTGATTGATTTGGAATAAAGCAGCGTGTAAATGATTTATCAGTTATTTAAAGCAGCGTGTTAAATGGACCGGTATCTTTTTCACATTATGGAGATTGTTGTAATTCTACAAAAAAAAAATGTAATAAAAACACATAATATTACAACAAAGAAAACATATTGTTTGCTTATGGCCATCCTATAACAGCATATTAAATGCTTGACCGTTATTAGAAGCTTAAATATGAGATAGGCACACCTGGTTTTCCGTCGTATTTTACCTCTCTTTCTACCCAAATATCTCTGTCTCCTTCCTTTTTCCCCCCTTTTCACCGGGCCTGGCGGGAGGCGCTAGACAGCGACTCTTTGTATGTCATTGGCATTTAGTTTTCTGTCTAGTAAACTTGTGCAAATTCAGTGTTGGTAAAATTATTTAACTACCTTCAGTGAGTATTGTGTTAAATCCAGCACGTAAGTTGCACATTATTTTTATGGTTAACGGTGTTACCGTTCGTTATTTCTTTAAGAAAATTTTTATTTTTCTACCCTTTTATCTGTAATATTGTAACATCTGCAAGTATGATAATGATGTTGGCCCGAATTTATAAGCTATTTTTTAGAATAATGAATCCTTACAAGTGTTTTTGTAATGCATAACGATAACGTCATCCTGATGAATTGAGAGTGTTAATATGTCGCAACGAATTCACAACGCGATATCCGGCGGTTAATCTCTCTATTAGTAATTTAATTAAAGCAAACACTTTGTATAAAGGATAAATAAACTATTTGATAATGACTAATTTTTGTCAGACCTTAGTTGCGAGATAGAACAATCGACAAGTTCAATACTACAGTGATTCGAATCATGGCGTACCTAATTTGACATTTAATGTTTTAATTAAAATGAAGAATCCCGTTTTACCTACCAACCTTGGACCTCTGTTCAATGGTTTGGTAGTGATATGTGAATGATGTATATCGATACACAGAAATGGTATAATCATCCATCCGGATTCTAGCGTGAAGCAATAAATTGCGTCAGTCAGTACTCTGATAAATCCTATGCTTCGTTTGTTCGTTCGTTCGTTTGTTGCCTAACGTTCGCTGTTTGAAAGCAATAAGAGATTATTCTATTTGCGAATAATTATGTTACGAATTATAAGCCAACGGATATATTCGACTAAAATATCAGATGTCGTGGTTGAATGTCAATTAAAAGATTGACGAGATATTTTTGAACATGTTTGAACATGTCACGGCTGACCTTTTACATATGGCTTACGATATTTTTATCGTAAACGTATCTTTTCTTCTGAAAAGACAGAGATGTCAAAGGATAGCATTTGAAAGTGTGAGCGCGATTTATTTATAAAATGTTAAATAAATAAAATTTTTAATCCCATATATTCCGTTTTCAAAGTCTCATTGCTACTGTAGACAGTGCGGTCGTGTGAGAAGGCAATCGGCCGGGACGCAGTTTAATAAACGGAAGACATTGAAAACACAGTATGTAACTAGTATACTAATAAATAACTGTAATGTTGTACCATCGCATGGTACTTCTTTAATTTATGACGTTGGTCCTAATTCATATACCAGTTGTCATTATATTCAGCTCTCGCGGGGCGGTTATCATCTTTGCACTCTATGAATACGTGTAATTTTGTACCATCGCTTGGTACTTCTGCAAGTTATGACAATGAAGTTTGATCCTAATTCATATACCAATTGTCATCATATCCAGCTCTCGCGGAGCGGTTATCATCATTGCATCCTATGAATATGTATAATGTTGTACCATCCTTTGGTACTTCTGCAAATATGAAAATGACGTTTGGTACTAATTCATATACCAATTGTCACCAAATCAAGCTCTCGCGGGGCGGCTATGATCACTGCATCCTATGAAGATGTGTAATATTGTACCATCGCTTGGTATTTCTGCAAGTTATGACAATGAAGTTTGGTCTTAATTCATATACCAATTGTCATCATATCCAGCTCTCGCGGAGCGGTTATCATCATTGCATCCTATGAATATGTATAATGTTGTACCATCCTTTGGTACTTCTGCAAATATGAAAATGACGTTTGGTACTAATTCATATACCAATTGTCATCATATCAAGCTCTCGTGGGGCGGTTATCATCACTGCATCTTATGAAGATGTGTAATGTTGTACCATCGCTTGGTACTTCTGCAAATATGAAAAGGACGTTTGGTACTAATTCATATACCAATTGTCATTATATCAAGCTCTCGCGGGGCGGCTATGATCACTGCATCCTATGAAGATGTGTAATGTTGTAGCATCGCTTGGTATTTTTGCAAGTTATGACAATGAAGTTTGGTCCTAATTCATATACCAATTGTCATCATATCCAGCTCTCGCGGAGCGGTTATCATCATTGCATCCTATGAATATGTATAATGTTGTACCATCCTTTGGTACTTCTGCAAATATGAAAATGACGTTTGGTACTAATTCATATACCAATTGTCATTATATCAAGCTCTCGCGGGGCGGTTATCATCACTGCATCATATGAAGATTCGTAATGTTGTACCATCGCTTGGTACTTCTGCAAATATGAAAATGAAGTTTGGTACTAATTCATATACCAGTTGTCATCATATCCAGCTCTCACTGGGCGGTTATCGTCATTGTATCCTATGAAGATGTGTAATGTTGTACCTTCACTCGGTACTTCTGCAAAAATGAAACTGACGTTTGCCCCTGATTTGTATACCAGGTGTCATCATATCCGACTCGTATTGGGCGGTTATCGTCACTGTAGCCTATGATTATGTATAATGTTGTACCATCGCGTGGCATTTTTGCAAGTATAACAATGACAAAGTTGCTGAAAAGAGCAGCCTTGGTCTTCCTTGTTTACAAAATATCCGGGAATGGACGGGAATCAAGAGCACTCCAAAACTCTTCCGTCTTGCCAAGAATAAAAAGGCATATGAGGAGTTGACTGCTAACTTTCACTAGTTTGAAAGACACTCAAAGAAGAAGATGACAATGACTTTTTTTCCAAATGCATATACCAGTTGTCATCATATCCAGCCCTCGTGGGGTGGTTATTTTTATTGATACTCCATGAACATCTGTAATGGTGTACCATCGCTTGGTAATTATGCAAATATGAAAATGATGTTTTCCAAATTCATATAACAGTTGTCAGCATATCCAGCTCTCGCGGGGCGAATGTCATCATTGCCACCACATTAATATTAATAATGCACCATCGCTTGGCACGTCTGCAAGTATGACACTGATGATGGTTTAGATTCTTATGCCAGTTGTCATCATTATCAGCCCTCGCAGAGCAGTTATCATCTTTGCCACCCCGTGAATATCTGTGTTGTACCGTCGAGTGGTAATTCGGCAAGCATAACAATGAAGTTGGTCCAAATTTATATGCCTGTTATAACCATGACCAATCCTCGTGGGTCGGCTATAATCATTGCCATTCTGCGAAAATCTGTAATAAGGGGACAAAAGTGTCAATTATCGCCCACTAGAGTCAGTAGTAACAAAGGCAATACCTCCAAATCTTTTCGAGTGGGAAGTCTAGCACAGTACGTCAGCCCCTGAAGAAAAATAGGAGTTCCATATTATTTGTTACTATCAGAGTATCGTATACCGCTATCTTAAAAGCTTCAGCATAATATTTGACCGTAGTCGCTCTTCGGAGTCACACAACATGACTTACACGTGACAAGGAGATTTGACTTAGCCACCACAAAGCTTTATTTCTCCTCTATCTTCATTTCAAAGGATGATAGCGCATATCGTCCCATTTTCAATATAAAACTACTAAGTTAATAAACGGGAGATTGCATATGCGAGGTAAATTTATCACAGATAGTCGCTTCCTACGGCTGGTTATGAAAATCAAATGCTAGAAATGTTGTCTGTCTTTTCGGCATCCGAAATTATGCGTGTTGGCTAATTTATAGCGCAAAATATTTGAATAAAAACTCTAAGGTTGGTCGTCGATTTGACCTTGACTATCTCTTGTGTAACAAAACTAGATCTTTGTGGCCAAGTTCATAGAACTGCTACCACCTAAGAATGTAAGTATGTGGCTCTTGTTGCTAAAGACACACGCGATACTGAGAGTTCTGAAGGATTTATTTAGTGGACGTATTCAATGTTGCCAGGTTAAGGTCCTTCGCGGGAGACCTAATCACCGAGCTACTCTCGGGTTTCTAAGTACGTTATCAGAACATGTGTTCATGGTAAAATACTCGCTTCCCGATCCAGGAGACTGATATATAATTAATGTCTTAAGAATTTTCAATAAAACAACAGCTACTCGGCAATCGCAGAGTTGGTTTCCATTTTGAAAGACCAGAAATGTCAAAGTATGTCAAAAATGTCAAAAGTATGGTATTAATTGAATATGATACCGCATCGAAAGCGGAACGAAATCTCAGCTGATAACATAGCTAATTTTGATCGATAAATGTGATCGATTTATATGCATTGAAGACCGCTTGCGTGGTGACAAACGCAACTTAGATTACAACAATCACAAGGCAATGTATTAACGACGCTTTTAGCGTGCCGTGGAAACGTTCGCTATTGTAACTACATGTATGTAACATGTCTATATTCGACAGTAGTTCCATCGATGAGAAATCGATTGTGTTTTAATACGTTTCTAGCTAATCTACATTTAAAGCATAACCTATCCTATTAAACAATTTTACCTAACAAATCAGCAAAATACACTTCATATAAGAAGTGACAAGTAAATAATATGTACATGTTTTGGTCAAATATTTTCTAAAATTCATATCTTTAAGGAACTTAAGGTACGAAAACCACCAAATCGGGATATTAGAGGTGTTACAAGTTGTAGAGAAAAAATATACTGTCTCCACATTATAATAATGTAAAAAAACAATAACGTATTTCAGGTGGTTGGGTACACAACCACATTACTATTTTATGTTTAGGTCGCAGGATAAAGGACCTAACCCTCAGTGTGTTGATAACAAACATTGTGTGGTGTTGACTTATCGATGAACTTACTCCTTTTTCCAAATAATTTATTTAAGTCACATTGGCACCTTTTCACCAGGCGATAACAAACACGTCTCATATTTAAGCTTCTAATAACGGTCAAGCATTTAATAGAGGCGTTTTACCTGAAATAAAACGCTTATTAAATACTTACCTTATTAGAAGCTTACTTTTTATACCTGCCTGGTGCTTAATGAGACACAATGACATACAAAGAGTCGCTGTCTAGCGCCTCCCGCCAGGCCCGGTGAAAAGGGGGGAAAAAGGAAGGAGACAGAGATATTTGGGTAGAAAGAGAGGTAAAATACGACGGAAAACCAGGTGTGCCTATCTCATATTTAAGCTTCTAATAAGGTAAGTATTTAATAAGCGTTTTATTTCAGGTAAAACGCCTCTATTGCAACGAGTAGGCAGGCGTAACCAATTATAAGAAGCTAGAACTTTTAGGCGATAACGTTAACCTATTATTGAAATAGTGAATATAAAGTCTGGCTGGTTTTATAGGAATATAAGCCAAATCGAAATCAACTATGATATCAGACTTTAAAAGAAAGCACAAGGCCGCATGATACAAGGAATCGGTCTAAAATGATTTGAGAATATTTTATAATCAGAGCCACAGTAGTTCACTGGCACTGTATTTATCTGACTATCCAAGAACCCAAAATAACTTGTGCTGTTAGGTCGGAATATATATAGGTCCTTCAAACAAACAAAAACTCTTTCTTCAATATTCTTTCTAAATAGCTATTATAAGATAATGAAACCATAATTGTTGTCTGACGAAATCTTTTGATACTACAAACTTCTTTAGTTGCACCCTCCTCCAATATAACTTGCTTGTTCGTACACATCTTTAGATTTTTTCTACGCTCTATTTTCCTATTATATGTGTCCACATCCTATGAGAAAAGACGCTTAATAAAATTCTAAATATAGGATTATTATAGCTATTACAAGATAATTAAGTCATAATTGTTGTCTCGTATAAGTAAATGTATTCGACGCAATCCATACTTTTATTAATCGATTAAATTAAAAAAAAACTTTTATTACGATTAAAAAAAACCTTAATTCATTAATTTAAGCAATAAATTATAGCGCAATCAAAATGTATAACTTTCGAAATATAAAAGTTAATAGAATTGAATCAGTTGCGCAGTGAGAAGCGATCCCAGTTAGACGTGCAAACAGAATCTCCAGCCGACATAATATGTTTGCGATGCGCTCCGCAAACACGAGTAGATACATAGTAAATAGTGCTGCGAAGTGTTTTAATCGTTACACGTGAGATTAACTTTTTATTTTAGTATATATTAGTCTTAAACTAGCATGACTCTCCTTTCCTCCTGCCCTTATCCCTTAGAGTGCTAAGTGATAAAGGAAGAAAGGAAAGTCGTAAGTAAGTGGGATAAGGGCATGTAATAAACGTGTTTCACATGATTTGACTACGTATTTTAACGTTTTTTACGACACCCCGGTTAGAAAGAGAGTGATCTATTCTACTTAACCGGATACCACGCGGTGGGTCAACTTATCTTAGTCGCCTTTTACGACACCTCGGTAAGAAATGAAGGTGGTCTATATTCTACTCAGCCGGATACCACATGACAGAACAACTTACCTTAGTCGCCTTTTCGCATGACTAAATATATAAATTGTAATCATCTAGCAACCATCAATTCAACCAATAAATCAATCAATTTTTATCAGCGTAAACTGTTACCCTCGCATAAATGTAACAAGAATGATTTTACTACTAACATATTTACCGGATATTAAGACATAAATAGTAAAATCGTCATTCGGTGAACAGTATTTAAATTCATATTGACACTAATGTTAGTAGATGATATCTTACATATAAAAGACCAAAATAATACAAATTTAAAATTCCATAACATCCATATTTATACATCACGCCGTCTGCAGTTGTAAAATATATCTTAAACTGATATATTTGAGAAAAAAATACTTCTATTTCAAACATTAATATTAGAGAAAATTAAAGTTCGTATTAAACAAATTTTGCAACTATTCTAGTTATATTACTATGAACTTTTACAATTGCTTGATGACAATGGAACGGTCTTACTTGACTAGGTGACTGCTGAAAATCACTATAAATTTTTTTTACGAAAAGAGGCCTGGAATGTTTTTCTTACCCACTAAAGCTTTATTTTATTAATAACTATAATATTAAATATAACATATAAAATAACTCTGGTTAAAAAGATCTTGGTCATTTATACTATAGCAATTTATCGATGTCTCTAACTGCAAGTGACTTCACTACATCACGGTACGCTGAGCGGATGATAAATTGGCTTCTTGTCTGTATTCGTAGCGGTTTTAAATTGATTGGTCCCGCGTAACTTTGTTACAAATCACGACTTATTTTACCATTTTCCTTGATTTTCACACAAAAATCTTGGTAGTATTTAAAAGACTTCAGACAAACAGTAACCAATGCAAACAAACATAAAATTTAAGCGAATATGGACAGACTTGTATGAGTGTATTTGTAAATACGTAATAGTAGACTGATAGGCTTCTATTTAAATAATAAATACGAACCACCACAGAATTTAGCATGTCATATAAGGATATTATCTATAGCGAAAATAACATGTAACATATCTGTGAAAAGCAAGCAAAAACTCGCAAACTCACAAAATGTTCATGAGTCTCGCCCATATATATAAGGTTAACTTGCTTAATTACTACTTGATAACAAACTTGAAAACAATCAAAAATATTAATAGAAAATTCGAATTCTACTGTCTATTCTATCTTTCTTACAGAAAAAACATTGTTTATAACATCCACAATAGTTACTGTTGCCAACGTACCCCTGTTTGCAAACGACAAACAGCCCGTAATGATACTGCAGTTAATTAAGGAGTCTCGACAAATATGTCTAACGAGATGCGAGATGAATAAATTGCGGATAGCTAGAAGGTTGAAGATAATGATCCAACAATGCACTGCTGAATAACTTTCAATTGTAAAACAGAAAATATTACAAATTATAATAAAAGAAAGATGCCCAAAATAAAATAATGAGAAAACAAAATACTAAAAACAAATATCTACTTTCTACTATATGTTATGGCATGTACACTTGAAAATAAAAAGAAAAACCTAATTAATAATAGTCGAAATAAAAAAAAAATAGACATTTTATTTTAACTTGTTAAAGAAATCTAAAGGAGAATCTATATCAAAATAATAAAATATCTGATTAGTAATATTGAATAAAATGGTAATATTATTGAAAATTCTGATTGTATATTTAAATATACTGATACTGACTAATGCAATAATGAAATTGTTATAAATCTAGCTCCTACAAGGGCTTCAACTGATTGCTTACCATGTACTCAAGTAAAGTGCTTGGTACCATGTTTAATTGTAGCCAGGGCTTTATTTATTACAATAATCACGATTAGCAATCAAAAGCACACCACAAAAAAACTAGTATAACACAGCTTTAAAAAAAAATTATATAGTTTTTTACATTTAAAAGGATGTTTTGCACAAATACTTGTGTTATGACAAATCTAAACTACTTATAATTAAGTCGACAAATCTCGTCAAGTCGACGTTCGTGCTTGCTACTAGCTTCTTACCTGCACGATATGATGGTCCATTTCAGCAATAGCCCTCAGTAAATGAGAGGTTCTGGCAGCTTTTACAAAATCACCACACTGTCCCAAAGATGCACCCTTGGCGAATAGCATGCAAAATTCAGCCCGAGAACCGCATACGCCTTTACCCAGTGCAGTTCGGAGTGCTTGCTTAGCATGGTCGCGCTCTGTACCCTATAAGTAAAGCTTTGTTATCTTATGCTTCAATTTAAACTTGGAGACCCTAATTTCCATATGTACTTTTAAAGGAATATAAAGCACTTTTGCAATCTTTCAGAGGCCTATTTAATTGTCTATGAAAAATATGACGAAAATACGTGTCATATTATAGATGTTCGTTTCGAATTCTCAAATGTTGATCATGAAAATACATAAAGGTTGAAATCACTATGAAGACTTTCCGAAGGACGGAAGCTGTCGGTATTTATCTCTTCTGCAATCTGAGGAGCATGAATAATTTGACTTTCGAAACAGCGAACACTTTTTATACTACTAAGCTTATAATTATGTTCGACATTAATTTTATTAATAAACGCCGTGTGGTATCCGGCTGAATAGAATAGTACCACCCTCTATTCTTACCGAGGTGTCGTAAAAGGCGACTAAGGTAAGTCGACCCGCCGTGTGGTATCCGGCTGAGTAGAATAGACCAACCTCATTTCTTACCGAGGTGTCGTAAAAGGCGACTAAGGTAAATTGACTCACCGTGTGGTATCCGGTTTAGTAGAATAGACCACCCTCTTTCTTACCGAGGTGTCGTAAAATACGACAGAGGTAAGTTGATGTCAGGCAGGCGGCCGGTCGTAAAAACGCAGCCAAATCATGTGACAGCATGTTTATAACATGTTGTGCCGACCCCACTTAGAGTGGGATAAGGGCAGGAAGATGATGATTAATTTTATTAATAAGTTTAATTAGAAAACATTATAATTGTAGGCTTATTTTATTTAATGGTAACTTACAGAATCCGCTTCGTAAGGATGGCATAGATCAGCGCACACTGTCAGCAGTGTTTGAATGCTTTCGCGCACCTCGCCGGCTTTTTCTGCTCGAACTACAATGCCGCCTAGGCAGAGGTAACTGGAACAAACGCAATCGTGAAAATGACAAAAAAGTAATGTAAGAGCAGACGGGGCAGTAGGCTAGCTCTTTCTTCGAAGAACATCATATCGCCCTATCCGAAGAATAAAGTCACATTAACTATGCTTATACATGGGACATTGGTAAATTTATTCTTCGTATAGGACGAAATGTTATGTACATTTCGTTCACGCAAGTTGAGTCCCGACATATTACCTATCGTTTCATATATAACAATTCGATTAACGTATAACAAATTATTAGTGTTTTATAAGTTTTATTTACAACAGGAATTATGAAATTTCAAATTTAAACCATTGTATACGCGACAATATCAGTCTATTGATAAATCATCACATAGCACGATTTCAATTTGAGTGAAATAACTATACAACTGTCGTCATGCATTTTATATAATACAATTCTTCATTTCTTTATATACAAAAATATATTAAAAAATTCCTACTCTTATTTCTCCTATTCTTGCTGTAACCACGCCATTATTGCCAGTTCTGGGTTTGAACCCGTGACCTCTTTGAAAAAGTACTCATGGTGTAATCACTGAGTAATCACAGCATGTTATTTATTTATATACATACCCTTTATTATATTCCTTATCTGCTTCTAATTATATACTGTTCAATTTCATTTAAAATACTCGTACATTCAATATCAAAATATTATGGCTTTCAGCGGTGTTGTGTTTGGGGATGCGTCAACATAACAGTGTTTGTTTTTCATTCGGATTTGCTCGCTTCAGTTAAAGGGGTGCCGGTTAGTTTAAATATATAAACTTGGCAATCATTTTGCTTTATCGGTTTAAAAATTTCGTAGCAGTATAGGTAATAATAGTAAGTAAATAGTTTAACAGTCCTCTTTAATTTAGGTATATTTATTTTTAAATATTTTCTATATCAAAAGATCTAAAACCATTTTTAAAAAAATCTCCTAACTATACACGCCGTTTCAAGTGACACTGGGATCTGTATCCTATCCTTGATCCAAAAATCGGAGCTTTTCGCTAATAGACCGTTTACCGTAACAAGTATATGAACAACTATTGTACAATAAATAATCCAGAACAAATATTTTGCTTAACTTAATAATTTACATAAAATAACGATTTCACAGTATAATTGCATATGTATCAACATTCCAGCATAATTCTGCTTATATTCAAAATGAAGCTTGAACCGATGCAGTCCAGGCAACAAATACTTAAGATAACATTATCTTAACCCGTCACTCGGCAAGGAGGTCCAACGCTATCTTGTCTTTAAATGCCAACAAACATAGAAATTTGTTTCTACTAACCTTTAATTGCACAGTGTTAAAGATCAAAATAAATTTTAAAGAAAAAAATATTTTTGTTTAAGACCACTTTATGTCCGAGTAACCAATCGTGAAACGCAGACTATAATACCAATTTTGAATCAACGACCGGCGCACAAAAGGCGCCATCTTACCATTTCCATTTCCTTTTGTAAAGCAATGAGTTATAACTTAATAGTTTTTCTTTTTATTTCATGTTAGCCTTTGCGTTTTAAACTGAACTGTTAAACAACTTCAAAACATTTCACTATTCCTACGTCTGATATATTAAAAGATTTTCAGAATATTGGCAAATACAAAGGTAAGGCAATAATAATATGTACAACTATGATTTCATGTTATGACTAAAAAAATTTAAATTAATTTGGCATATTTTCAGGAGAATTATCGCTATGTTGCATTAAATCTTTACAAAACCAAGATAGAAAACGTTTCAAGCTGCAGGCGCCAATGATTAATGGTCGCCGTCGCCCAATCAGGGCACGCTCTAAATTCAACCGCGCTAATGGAAGACGAGCAAACAGGCGGCGCCTGCGCATTCAGTGTTAACCACAAATGAATATCCACAATTTCAAGGAGACAATAAAATACATTTTTTTAATTTCAAATTATAAACAAATCTACGTCACAATAATATTTTACTACAAGTACCTGGGCGACCGAGCTTTGCTCGGTATTTTTTTAGAAGATATAAAAAAAGATGCAATATGAAAAAAAATCAAAACAGGTATATGAGATACCCGGTAGTCGAATTATTGATTACGCACTGAACTATTACAACTTTATAAATGACAGTTTATTTACCCTATGTTTTCAAATAATGATAAAACAGGGATAACAAGAATTCCATGAAATTGAATTTCATGAAAATAGTTGGGAGCCGTATCCGAAATTTAGATTAGATAATCAGTATTATTGTTTAAAATTCTATGTCATAACAAAATTTTATATGGACAAATAGTATTTTAACAATTATAAAATACAAACTTCTTATCCAAAAAAAGGAATAAACTTTTGAACAAAAACTTTTAAGTTTTACATATACAAATTATGCAATTTTATACTTATTTACGAAACATAAATAGTTTTAAATCCTATTAAAATTATAAAAATAAGGTAATATTTTATTTGTTAAAAATTGTAATAGCCCAAATTATGTCAGTAAAAAAGGCAAAAAATCTTAACAAAAAATATACTGTAAATTTAATGAATTGGGGACTTCCATGTTACACTACTGGCAACACCACGAACACGTTCGCGTACAAAAATTTATAGTGCGTTTAAAATGTTTTCGTTCTTAATTTCAGTTAGATAAACGAGGCGGCCGCGTTTCGGCGCCTTTGCTTGGTGAAATATGCCCCTCCATTACCGACTTCGTGTCTTCTTTGATACGTTTTTACTCTTCTCGTCTATTTGGTAATGGTCCATGTAATACCTTTTTTAAGACGCAATGTTAACTACTTTAAGTCTAATATTTCATTTGAATGATAAAAAAAAAATTAAGAATTTGTTTTCTAACTAAATATAGTAGGACAGCTACAAAAGTACTCAGTAGGGGTTACAAATTTATCAAATCGCCGTGTGGTATCCGTCTGAATAGAATAGACCACCCTCATTTCTTACCGAGGTGTCGTAAAAGGCGACTAAGGTAAGTTGACCCACCGTGTGGTATCCGGTTGAGTAGAATAGACCACCCTCCTTCTTACCGAGGTGTCGTAAAATACGACTTAGGTAAGTTGATGTCACGCAGGCGGCTGGTCGTAAAAACGCAGCCAAAACATGTGACAGCATGTTTATAACATATTGTGCCGACCCCACTTAAAGTGGGATAAAGGCTGGAGGATGAAGTGATTTAATATTGTTATATTAGGTGCAATAAACTAAAAAGGGATGAGCGAGAAATGAAACATTCAAAATACATATTTCAAATATTTTTTCGTAACATTTTTACATCGTAAGTAATAGGGAAGTTCAAGGTAAAATGGATATGTTAAAATTGTTGTGGTATTCTTGAATGCGCGTGCTATGTTAATTTCATGTCTCAATTTATTTTGATCTAGGAGTCGGAATGTGTTCTCATTTTATTATATTATATTTCGATGAAATTTGATATCGAAGTTTCAGTTAGAACATTTAAATGTATGTAGTGTGAAATCCCGGGCAAATGGAAATTTTATAGAGCTTTTGCGTGACATATGTATTAGTCTTTTTAATTCAAAATTTTAATTTTTTGTTCATCGGAATTATTAAATAATAAATACATATATATGGGAAAATTAAACACACAGTCGTCCGTCCCCAAAGCAACTTAATACTTGTGTTATGGGGGACAGACAACTAGTAAATATACACGTATATAATTTTAGATGTCTATAATACACTGGGAGTCGAAGAAATAACAAATCAACTTTAGAAAATCTTGGCACACGACGGTAATCAAACCCGCGACCTGGGGAGCTGAAAGCAGGGTCACTGCCTCCTGCGCCAACGGGTCAATGTAACGCTTGTTTATAATTGGACAGATTAAAAAAAATAGTTTAAACTGCAATAACTGCAATAAAAATACCTTGCAAGTATCTATTCTCTTCCATGCGCATTAAAAATAAGTTGCATTTGAAGAATAAATTTAAAAAAAAGTTCAAAGTTTACCATTCCTCAATCAAGTAGATCGTTAGCCAAAATGCAACAGGTGTTAAAATCATTACAGTAACCCATAAAAGCCCATAAAAGCTTTCGTACGTATGATAAAAGGCTACACGAGGCGTGAATATGACCGTTCATAGAGACATCAATTTTATTTCGTTTTAATAAACGCAAATTGAAATGCAAATGTAGTCCAAACAAATTCATTGCGATACCCCTTTCTGAATTTATTTATTCTATTTCAAGGGGGTTCTGCTACAGAATAATAAATTTTCATCGTAAATAAAGGTTTTTTGTCAACTCATAGTCTTTAAATTGATATACATTTAAATAGAAATTAGACGCAAAGATATAAAAGATAAAGATAAATACCATATATACGAAATACTGCATATGTCCTTTTCCTTATTAATACATATATATAAGGAGGTCGTGGCTCAGTAATGGAATAATAAAGGATTATAAATTAAATAATTTGCAAACTCAAGATCAAGTTTTTTTTGCCAATAACCTTCTTACGTTCGTACATATAAAAAAGTAAAGCTGTAATTGAAGCTACACGAACAAAAAAAATCACAACTAACATAATGAAATAGTAAAGGTATTTCTTATGTGCTTATATAAGAAAATTGTGTAATAGAGTAATAACCCTGTTAAGATTACTGCTCATTGCGGAACTCTAAAGTTAAAAATACGTGCCATATTTACATATAAAAAGGGGCGGAGAAAGTCGAGTAATCCGGATAAGTAATTCTCTCTGAGTAAGTAATGCGTTGATAAATGAAATTAAATCGCACAAACAAGTGCTGCCATTCGGCCCGCGGCTCCCCTTTCATGTGACCGAGTCTTTGAGTCTAGTGATGGACTAGAAATGGTGCACATTAAAAAATACAGGCTAAATTTTAATAAATTTTTAAATTTCAAATCGATTCTAGAAGCCTAACAACAAAAGTGATTCATGATTTCTAAATACACATTCCTCAAAATATTGTCAAGAAAACTATGTTTATGCTGTGTGGTATCCGGTTGAATAGAATAGTACCACCCTCATTTCTTACAGAGGTGTCGTAAAAGGCGACTAAGGTAAGTCGATCCACCGTGTGGTATCCGGCGGAGTAAAATAGACCACCCTCATTTCTTACCGAGGTGTCGTAAAAGGCGACTAAGGTAAGTTAACCCACCGTGTGGTATCCGATTGAGTAAAATAGACCACCCTCTTTCTTATCGATGTGTCGAAAATACGACTAAGGTAAGTCGACGTCAGGCAGGCGGCCGGTCGTAAAAAACGAAGCCAAATCATGTGACAACATGTTTATTACATGTTGTGCCGACCCCACTTAGAGAGAAAACTATGTTTAATTATTCATTATTACAGATGACTTTAAAAACAACCATATCACATAATAGAGAATTAGTCAACAAAGAACTTTAATATTAAAGATAATGAAGATGAGGATAGCATTAACTTTTCTTTTTAATACAGATTATTGCGAATACATAAATTATCGACAAGAAAGCCGTTTTCATAAACAGCCCTATTGCAAAGTTTGCAAAAAGCACATCGCATCTCGACATGTGCACGCCAATCTGTCGCTGCTACTCCACTCGAATATCATACATCCCATTCTGACACACCACTAACATTTTCTATCCTTTTCATTTACACTCCCTAGTAAAAGGGACCCCATGCTCCTCAACGTCGCGACTACTTAGCGACGCGGCGATAATCGTCGTATTGGATTGTTTTCGATTGTCCGATTCGATTACGAGGGTCAAAAAAGTCGATTGTTTTCATTCGATTCCGCGTCATATGTCACAAAAAACACATGTGACTTAAAATATTACAATACGTACTCACCGGTTATGTATGAAAATGAAGGTTGAGTACTCAGTATAAATTTTTAGACAGTTTGGAATCTAGAGATTTACAATGATAGACAAATCAATATGAAATACTGCCTTAGTACGTCTCCAATTGCCAATCTTTTGCTATGCATTTTGCCAACGAACCGACAAGACTGTATTTACTGACCAACCATCGTGAAGGTCACAAATGTAGCAGAGTATTTTAAACGTACACGTCTTATACGTGTATGCCAAAAAATCTGTTTATAGAAGAAAATAGGAAAGAAAAGAAATATTCACCCAATTTTCTTCTGAAATTAACATCATAAAGTGAACACATACTGGCCCATTGGCGCAGTGGGTAGTGACCCTGCCTTCTGCTCCGCGGATCGCGGGTTCGATCCGGCCGAGGGCTAACATTTTCTATGCCGACGGTACCTGCCGTAATTCTGTGCCGACCCCACTTATCCCAATAAGGGAGGGAAGATGATGATATTATATTTATATATTATACAACGCATACACAGTCCTTTGTCTTCACAATGACTATGTCGGTACATAAGGCTTGCATGGATTTATCTAGAAGATTACTGCCGTTCTTTGAATAATCCCAACGAACTTGTCAAATCTAAGGGGAGGTGTGATACTGTGTTAAGTGTCGTGCGAAGTTACAGATGTTGGGAAATACAACACTTGCTTTAAATTGGGGATAAAATTTTGTAACTTCGATTTCGTAATAGTTCTTCTTTGATTAATTTATTGTTTGTTATACGTTCCCTTGCTTCTTTGTCGGTAACTCTATAGATTTTACAAGCGTGATTGATTAATTTTGATTTACAACATCATTATTTAGTCCTACCATTGATATTCCACGGTAAATCTCCGTAATTTTTACATTAAATTTATTTATGTATATGAATGAAATTAATAGTACCGGTGATTTTGATCGCATTGACTTAAAAAAAAATGGGTTTTTCTTTCGTTCATGTTGAGATGATGAAGGCTTAAGCGTTAAGCTCGACTAGCAGTGGAAAAATAACAGATCGACAGACTTTCGCATTTATATATTGTCATAGATAAGATATTTAAAATAAAATACATATAAATTAAATAAAAACTTATTTTATTTAATTATTCTGACTAGCTACAATATAAACACGTACAACAAAGTGTAATAAGTACATTTTTTTTTTTTTTTTTTCGAACAGGAAAAAACCCCTTATGGGTACCGCCGCCCAACGGGGGCAGGCGACGGTTATGTCGGACTCGCACCGACTAAAACAACCTGTGTGCTCCACGCTGCTGGTGGCGGCGATGGGGTACCTATGAAGACATTACCCCCAACCCCGCCAGCAGCAACTCTGTACCCCAGAGTGCGCCACCTCTGGGTCGGGGCCTCTCTAAAAGTGGCCCCTCCCTCCGCTGGACGATGCATCGGGAGCACCAGATGCATCGACCGCCTCGGGGACCTAACTCCAGCGAGCGTCCGATGCCCCGTTCGGACCGCTCGGAGGTCCCCGTTAGGGCGGCATGCGACGGACTTCGGCGAGTCGCCTGCGCCCCGCTCGCCTGCGGCGGATCGGATCCAAGGACTCGACTTCCCGGATCCGTCCCGCCGCCTCCTTCCGCGAGATAACGTCCTCGCAGAAGGAGGCCATCGCTGCCCACGATCGCTCCCTGTCCACCATGGCACGAACCACGGTGGGCAGGGAGAGATCGTGCCCCACCTGTGCCACGAGTTGCGCCCGCTGGACCGCCCAAGCTGGACAGTCTGCGAGCGTGTGCAGCGCCGTGTCAAAGTCGGCGCCGCACTCGTGGCACTCACCAGTCGCTTCGCGCTGGGCCACCCTCCACAGATACCACCCGAAACAACCATGTCCAGAAAGCACCTGCGTAAGGCGGAAGGTGAGGACCCCATGCCTCCTGGCGACCCAGCCCTGAAGAATGGGCTGGATGGCCGAAATCGTCCAGAATCCTGCACTGGGCGATTCCAGCCGCCGCCTCCATTGGCGGAGGAGCTCCTCCTGAGCTGCCCTCCGCCACTCCACCTCTACCACCGCTGAGTCTCCCCCCGATGAACGGGCTTCGACTCTACGGCGGTAGGCCTGAGCTAGCACCTTGGCCTCTAGGTCCCATGGAGGGGACCCGGCCAAGGCGCAGGCCGCCTCACCGGAGATGGTCCGGTAGCCCCGCACAAGTCTGACCGCCATGATCCTCTGCGCTCTACGCAGCAGAGGCAGGGACCTGGCAGTCAGCCGCTCCGCCCATATGGGAGCGCCGTATAGGGCCATCGACCGGACCACTCCGGCGTATAGGCGCCGGCAGCCTGCATTCGGCCCCCCCAAATTCGGGAGGAGCCTGCTCAGGGCTCCGGCGGTCGCCGTTAGTCTGGGAGCGAGCCGCCGGAAGTGGGCCTCGAACGTCCATCGGCTGTCGAGAAGCAATCCCAGGTACTGTAATGTACCCGAGATTTCGATGGACGTCCCGCCCACCACCAACCGGGAGCCCACTGGGGGCGCCATCCGAGGCCTGTGGAAGCAAATGGCCTCGGATTTCTCCAAGGCCACCCCCAGTCCTAGCCGGCGAATACGGGCCACGACATGAGCGGTGGCCGCGGTCGCCAGCACTCGGGATTCCCGGTGGGTGCTCGCACGGGCAGTCACGAGGGTGTCGTCTGCGTAACAAAACAGACGCACCCCCGGGAGCATTTGCCCGCGCAGCACCCAGTCGTAGCCGATGTTCCACAGGAGGGGGCCAAGAACCGAACCCTGTGGAACACCGCACGACATCCTCCGCTCTTTCCACCCACCCCCAGCCGTCGGGTACCTGACAGCGCGGTCTGCCAGGTAATTACCGACAACGCGCTGTAGGTACATGGGGATGCGGTGAAAGCGTAGGGCCTCTCTGATCACTCCCCAGGGCAAGGTGTTGAATGCGTTAGCGATGTCCAACGACACCGCCAACACCACCTCGCGCCGGGTTGTCGCCTCCTCCACCAGAAGTCTGACACCCTCAATACAGTCGAGGGTGGACTTGCCCTGGCGGAATCCGCACTGGAGGGGACTGAGGTCGGGCCCTACCTCTTGGAGGTGCTGGACTATGCGGGAAGCTATTATGCGTTCGAGCAGCTTCCCCGCCTCGTCCAGCAAGACAATGGGCCGATACGCAGAGGGTGTATCGGCCGGTCTTCCCTCCTTCCTGAGCAGGACTAGTCTCCCCGTCTTCCACCTACGGGGAAAGAGGCCCTGCTCTAGGCAGGCACTGAACGTCGCCCTGAGTCCAGACTCCAACGGACCCAGGGCAAAAGACCAGGCGCGCCCAGGGATGCCGTCGGGGCCAGGAGCAGTGTTTTTCGCCTTCATGCGACTCACCGCCCCGGCTAACTCCCACTCCAACACCCCCGGCGCGCCTGACACAGTGCTCTCCTCCTCTTCGAGAGGCGCCATACGAGGCGGCTCCACCTCAGCTCCCTGCGGGAGTAATAAGTACATTACGTAGGTTCATATAAGTGGTCACAACATCACAGCAGGCACTGCAGGACGTCTATTAAGATGTTTGCAAAAAGGGGGGACGTTTGTGGAACTTATTATGATTGGAAAACGCACTTAAATTAATATTTACAATAAAATAAACATGACATAAGCTGTGATAGTTCAGCGATGAAACCGCGTGACTCTCTAGTGACGATCTTGGGTTCAAATTGCACCAATGAGTTTTTCTATTAAAACTTATGTTTCTTATTGATAATTGCAATTTATAGCACGCTTTTCGTTCAAGGAAAACATCGTGAGGAAACCTGCATATCTCTAAAGAATTCTAAGTTATGTGTAACCTACCACTCCGCATTGGAGCAGAGTGGTATGTCTTAGCTCTAATCCTTCTCTTCGAAAACGGAGAGAAGAGGTCAATGCCCAGAAGTGGGATAGTAATAACCCGTCCCTTTTTACTTTTACAAATCACATTAAATTCGTGAATTTTATTAATGCGCGTAACAAAACTGTTTACAGATTTAGAATTTTTTTATAATCATCATCTTCCTGGCCTTATCCCACAAAATGTTATAAACATGTTCTCACATGATTTGGCTGCGTTTTTAAGAGCGGCCGCCTGCCTGACGTCCACTTACCTTTGTCACCTTTTACGACACCTGGGTAAGAAATGAGGGTGGTCTATTCTACACAGCCGGATATCACACGTCGGGTCAAGTTACCTTTGTCGCCTTTTACAACACCTCGGTAAGGAATGAGGTTGGTCTAGAATTTTTTTATAATGAACTATCCTATTTGTCCAAAGGTTAGTATACATCAGACGAGCAAACGCTCTTTCTATCCGCACTTCTCTTTACTGTAAATAGACATATTACTGTGTTCTTTTTCGTATGCAAAGAATATATGGAATATCCTAAGAATGCTCTTGATGTAATTGTAAATACAAGAACAGAAGATTGCGTTCTTGCAAGCTCGGACGCGCTCGCTGCCCGATGCGGCTATTCAAAGCTTTCGTTCGGCTAATCCCGTGCAAGAATTCTTCTTAGTGCTCATTCTTGCTCAATGAAATTTTAGTATAAACGCTTTAATAAAAAAGTCTTTCGTTTACAGTACAAGATCGTGAAATAACATTCTCGCTTTAGCCCTATATTCGTTTAGTTTAAACCCGCTTTAACATGACCTAATAATCACGAACGTTGTTTTTAATTTTCTATTACAATCCAATGGAAAAAAGCTTTAAGACTATTCGTATTATAGTGCATGCTGCTTCAAACTGCATTTAAGACGGACTCAGATGGACTCAATTGAGGATTATGGACAAAGATTTAGGAATTTAATAATGAACCATCTAGCATGACCTCATAATCACGACACGAGATAGTCACGAGTCGGTAAGTGAGGTTAGTCCCAAGGGGATACAGCGAAACACCATTTGTGGTACACGCCTAATGGCTCCACGCTTACAAATGTAAGTATTGCATCTATTATCTAAGGATAAACATAACTATAACTATGTAACAAAGCATAACTTTAATTATTAAATCTGAAATCAAAACGTGCTTGAAAAGGTTTACTTTGATAAAATCATTTTCATGTAGAGTTTATTTAGTCGAATTTCATAAATATTTCTGTAACTTATTAATTAATAATTAAATAAAAAAGCGAAATAAACAAATGGAAGGACTTTATAATTTGAATATCGCTTCGATTATAGCCAAATTCAAAATTAGGCTTTATTGGAGTTAGATATATTGTAATCCTTGTTTCAATGATATTTATAACATCACGCTACTAGCTCATAAATTTTTCTCTATTTGATTTGATTAACCGTATACATATATACACACACAGAAACACACATAATACATATACACATATAATGTGTGTGCTGACACACACACATATAATTCCTTTTTAAAAATAAATAAATAAAAAAAGCTAGTGTTTTCTTGGTCTTCCTAGTTATGGGTCTCTTTAACACTCACGAGTTTACGAGTTTTGGAGGTTTGGAATACGCTTTATTGCCATGTGCTACAAAACAACTTTTTTGAATTCGGTCACTTTAATCCTTAGTATTCTAGTGCAGTCTAGATTATTAATTAATTTTCACACAATATTCTGACCCCATTCAATAAAAAAATTATAACAAACACTTTCGATCAAATTTATATGTAATAAAAACAATTATTCTTTTTATTGTTTACATTCCATTCAACAAAAGTATACGATCTTAAATGATAACTATGCATTTTTACAAATACACTACGCTAATCCAATTACGAAAACGCAAACAATTATTGTAATTACTCGGCACGTGTATGATAATTATTTATGGTGGGTGCTATTGTGTACAACTCTGTCATACAGGGCGCCACAATTGAGTTCTATTTACTCTAACGTAACGTATAAAACGCATCATGGAATACTAAGACGTAGAAATATGATTCTATATTCTTACAGATTCATCATCTTCCTGTCCCTTATCCCACTCTAAGTGGGGTCGGCACAACATGTTATAAACATGTTATCACATGATTGGTTATGTATTTTACGACCGGCCGCCTGCCTGACATCAACTTACCTTAATCGTATTTTACGACACCTCGGTAAGAAAGAGGGTGATCTATTTTAATTACGTAACCGGATACCACACGGTGGGTCGACTTACCTAAGTCGCCTTTTATGACACCTCGGTAAGAAATGAGGGTGCTACTATTCTATTCAGCCGGATAGCACTCGTTTTCTTACAGATTATAAACTTTTTAAATGGATTACGTGAATACAAACGTTCTGTAATCACAATGTATCCGTAATGGTAATGTAAAATGTATAAAGAAACGAGTGTCCCTAGAAAAAGGCTTCACACATTAAGTTTAGGAATAAATATGTTCGTGTTGCCATTACAAAAAAAGAAATAAACCGATGACATATTGTATATTTGGCTAATATCTTCCCAAAATGCTCAATTCAGCATTTGTGAAATATCACGGGGGAAATTAGTTTAATTATACGTAAGGATATTGATATGACCAAAGCAACTACAATAATCAACAATAGATGCACACAAATTTCTATCACAGAGTATATATTCTACCCGCCCAGAGAATATCACTTGCATATGACAGACAGCATGACACAGGGGACAGTAACCGAACTTAGGGCCCTTGAGGATACACCGACACGATGCCACGCGACCTGTCAGATGTGTGAATAACGGTTAATTAATTTTATGTGACCGCAAAATTACCACTAGAATTTAATACTACAATTCTAGGAATGGCAAGCAAAGTTTTAGAAATACGAACTTTATTTATGTACATTTGTGCAAAGTGAAGTTATAAAAGCTAAAGTCTATCTGTCTGTTCAGCTTACACGACTAATCCGTTTGATTAATATAGAAACTGAAAACCAATTGATTGAAATTTAGCATTTAAGAGTAACATATAGGAAATTTTAGGTCAATTTTTCGGGAGTAGAAACAACGAACACATTGCATTATTGAGAGCTTGGGGATAAGATAAGAATGCTTATTATAAGTCTTAATTATGTATAAAAAGTATATTTTTATTGCAATTCATTGTGCTTTTCGTTCAATTCTATTCTCGAAATAAATATGACGATGCAGTCATATTTAAAGCTACTGGTAAATTTTGAAAAATCGCTTAGATTTTTGTACATCTAGCGTATTGTGAGTGAAATAACATATAATAGAATTTTACTCAAACAGTAACATATCAAGTTATTTATTTGCTATTTTAAATATTTATAATAAGGATATCTGGCCCTTTGGGTTGGTTCTTCAAATATATTTGTGCCTGGGTGTATATTTGTTTTTAAGTATGTATTTAAAATTATATATGTATATGTTTACCAGTCGTCAGTCACCCATAAAACAAGCGTTAAGTTACTTACTTTGGGGATGAACGACCGTGTGTATAAGTGTCCCATACATTTAATTTATTTGTTTAATATCTATATACCAGAAGACGCTCCCATAATGGTAAACTTATAGGTTCTGGATCAGGGTTATTTTAAACACTGAAAAGAATTACTTGATCTTACCATGACAATTATATAAACCTGAAGTCCTAGATTACAGATAATCCAAAAAAAAATCGTATTTCAATGAAGATTTTCTGTGATAAAACAAATATGTTAATGACAGTAACTATCGCTTACCGATTGTTAACAAAAGTAAGTAGTTAAACTGGAAGGGTGGGAAGCAATCGAGCAAATGAAATTAACGCGAAACGGCGCCATATTTTTTAGTTCTGGTATATTTTGATTTCATTTCACACTCGTCGGACGCATATGGCGTGTTTTGCAATGGGCAACGAGGTGAGAGAATTGGCAATCACATTACGCGTAATGCCTAGCTAGCATCATTGCTTTTTTGGAAACTGCAATGTAATGCTTCTTTTTGTGTCAGAACATGGCGTAAAAATCTATACCTACTCTAAAATAATACGGGTTTATATTTATTTATAAACCTTACCAACTAGAAAGCATATACGTTAACATTATTGATATTACTAATGAGATAAAATATGAATTTGAAATATTGACTTTACTCTAACAAAAGTCGGTCGAAGCAATTGATTGGCTCGATTGTGTTGGTATCGATCGTCAGCAATAAAAAAAAACAGTAGGTGAGATAGATAAAGATAATAAGATAAAGGGATGGATGAAGACAGGGGGAATGGAGAGAAAGAGAGAGTAGAGGAGAGTGTGGCGGAGAAAGTGGAAGATGGAGAGCGGAATAGGGAGAGAGATGGTATTGACGGGGGAGAGACAGAGGGAGATGCAAGGAGGAAAAGTACCACCGAAAACAATTCCTACTTATCACTATACCTAAAATTTTTATTTAATTGGTAATTTAACCAATTAAATGAAAACTTTCCTTCAGAAAGACAGATAGTGATAGTGAATTATCGCGATAGTACGTTGCTATTTATGATTCCAATTTAAGTTCAATTAGAACCATATCATGAAAATTCAAGAGTAAACCAACTTACAATATAGAAAACGTTTTCTAAATGAAAACGAAGAAACAATCAAACAACACTACTACTATTGCTGCAAACTTACATATAAAGACTCAAGCTCTTTGTCTTCGTCGTTTTTCAAGTTAGTAAACAAAGGAAGTACTTCCAGAAAAGAAAGAAAGCTATCCGGGTCACTATGGTTTTTCTCGACTTGAAATTGTAAGCGAGGGACAAATTGCAACTTTACCTTCATTTACCAAGACGATCCCATATTTCAGTGCTAATTTTTTGGGTGTTTTTTAATATTTATTACCAATAAAGTCATCAAAGAAAAAATCCATGACCAACCACTAGTATAACGCCAATCATTACTAGGAAAGCAACCCTCATTACCAGCAATCTATACTAATATATAAAGCTGAAAACTTTATAGTCCATTTATCGAGGAAGGGTATAGGGTATATAAACATCACGCTAAGATGAATAGGAGAGGAGCAGCAATAAAAATACTACACAAACGGCAAAATTTAAGCTTTCCTTGCCTGCGCTGAGTAAACGGTGCAAGTTATTAAAAAATCATTATTACAAAATTGTTCCGCTCTAAAAGTTCTAAATAAAAGTCCGCGACAGTATATATCTAGCTTTTAAGGTTAACCCACTTTAACCATTTTTATAGTTATCAAGATACTATATTACGGTGTAAATATTTCTACGCGGGCGGCGCCGCTGCGATTGCTAGTGTAGTATAAAAGTTCCAATAACCGTCACCTGCCATTAAATCGAGCGCGCATCATTGACAAAACACAAATTGAATGCAAGAGGGGGCTCACCCCTGTTCTGTCCGCTCACTATTGAATAAATATTGTTTCTTCGACGGATTGAATTAAGTTCTTTTGGGGACTGAGTGAGTGCAATAAAGAAGGCTCAAATTTTATATACTGCAAGCTGCTCGCTGAAAATATATATATATTTTTTTATATGTAAACTTTAACTTGTTGAACTTGTACAATATTGTTGTACTTACTTAAGACAATAACAATCAATTATCCGTTAAACCTAATTTTGCAGTAACATAGTAGTTAAAGTAAAATATGTGAAACTAGAACGATAACTAACAATCGAACTCGATTAATATCCGGTATCCGGTTTAGTAGAATAGACCACCCTCTTTCTTACCGAGGTGTTGTAAAATACGACAGAGGTAAGTTGACGTCAGGCAGGCGGCCGGTCGTAAAAACACAGTCAAATCATGTGACAGCATGTTTATAACATGTTGTGCCGATCCCACTTAGAGTGGGATAAGGGCAGGAAGATGTTTGTTATTGATATGACAATCCTTTAAAAGGACCTGTCTACAATGGAAATCAATCCTTTAGAGAGAGAGAGAAAATGGTTTAATTAATGAAACAAAAGAAAAGAAAACAAATTATTTCAATCACTAGCTAACACGAAACCAACCTATTTTAAGTGAAAAATAGCGTTAATTAAAAAAAAAACCATGTTATAAAACAATATTTGTTTGAGATCGACCTTTGATTTCTAATTTAAAAATGGGCTCGGTTCAATTGTTTCTCAAAGGGAACGTTGACAGTGCGAGCGATTTTTAAAAGTACTCGTGCAGGATTTTTTTTTCTTTAGATGCATTATTCTCACATCATAAATATGGCATTACAATAAAACGATTAAAATAAATTATATTACACATATGTCTTTTAAACCCTGTGTTGTATCCGGCTGAATAGAATAGACCACCCGCATTTTTTACAAAAGTGTCGTAAACTTGCGACTAAGGTAAGAAGACCCACCGTGTGTGTGTGTTATTAATTAAATGAGTTAATCTTGTATGTATATATATATTTTTTTTCGGAATCTCGGAAACGGTTTCAACGATTTTCCTGAAATTCAGCATGGTTCAGGAGGATTTGGAGGAGAAAAATAAAGCTAGGTTTTATGTAAAAAAAAAATCGTTTTATCCCTGTTTTTGGGCACTAAAAAATACTAAAATTTATATTGAATATAAAACACTATTTTTGCCATAAACTGTCAAGTCAGTTTAGCTTATTCGGGGAACGGGTAGTCTCGAGAATTGTAAATACCTAGGATCGATCCCCAACTACCTAACTATTATTTATTTTTATTTTATTTAACCAGATACTATATCTTTTTTAAATTTAAACTCGTGAGTAGTATTCATAGTTAATGTATAGAACCGGCTATACTCACGTCTTATTCTATCGAAACTAGTCGGGCTAACCCGATAGAATAAGACGTGAGTATAGCCGGTTCTATACATTAACTACAGGTACTATATCATTAATTAAAGATATATTTTGATTTTTTACCCGCTATTACTATCACCACGCAAAGGGGCTGTACCACACCGCATGACGGTCCCGATTTCGTATTAAGAGCTCAACATTTTAATTTTGCAATTGGTGGGCGTGGTGTCGCCATCGGACGACATGCTGACTAATTTCAAAGCGGCTCATTGGCTTTTTAATATTTAAACAAATTAAATGAGGGTAGATGATAATAGGTGTCCTGGCCCTATTATTTCATTTTCTAATAACAGATGACCATTATTTTACAAAATTGTAAAATATTTAAGATCATATTCTCGTAGATGTAGTTTATTATCAAATCTCATGTTGTCATAACAGCTATAGAGCAAACGAAATGTAAAAATTAACTACTAATCCTACTAATTTTATAAATGAGACAGTTTGTGAGCATGGATGTAAGTTTGTTACTCTTTCAAGGCGAATCTGCTGAACCAATATCGATGAAATGTGGCACAATTATTTCTTATACACCAGAATAACATATCATAACATATCATAGAAATCGTGTTAGTTCTACAGGAATAGAATGACACTAAAAAGCGCCATCTATTATCAACCTACTACGCGACAACAGTGCACGCGAACGAAGTCGCAGTTAAAAGATACTATTGCAATATTGGTATCTTATAAATTAATATGAAAAACAAAAGAAAAAATGTATGATATTAATCATCAGAATGAATCATTATTTATACATTAAGACACAAATTATTAAGAAAATTTAAAAGTCAATTAAATCTTAAAGAAAATCACGAAATATTAAAATTTTTCTGAACCATTAATTAAGAAAAATTGTAATATATCTCTATGTCCAATTACTTCACTTTCCTTTTCTACATTATTGGAAAAATACGTACAATAAAGCACAATCGCGTACTAAGAGCATAATAACATTACCAAGGCAGAGAGGTAATCAAATCGAGAACTTAATTCGATTCCAACACTCGATTCTATTGTCGGTCAAGTGTTCTCGATAAGGTTTCTAACAACGAGACGTATTTGTGTCGTGATTGGTTTTCTTTTAACTATAAGTGTATTTCAATACATTCGCTAAAACACAAGTTTGGCATATGTGGAAGTGGTCCTTTGGTAAATTAAACTAAAGTACTAAAACTTTCATATTTAATTGTTAGAATGTTAATCATCACATTTATGAAATAAAAAGTTACATTTTTTATAAATTTAAGGCAAAAAATATTTATTGAAAATCTCAAAACCCTTTTAAAAAGGTTTTTCTATTATAAAATTATTTTGTTAGATGGAAACGCTTTTGAAAAGTTTTCCTGAACTTGAATTTGAAATATATTTATCATTTAGGGATATGCTACATCTTTATTTAGTCACATCAAATTTATGTACATTTAAACATGACTAATAAAGTAATCGAAATAATTAAAAATATATATTTCATCATGATCATCATTCTCTTACCCGTATCCCACTTTAAGTTTAAAACTCTTTTTTTTGGTCACATGAAAAATTTCGGTCACAAGATTTTCATTCCTCCTCATTACATGACCATACCAACTTAATCTCGCACTTCTCATCTTTTTTATAATGGCTGCAACTTTCAGACTTCCCGTAATATACTCATTTCATTTCGTATTCTATCAGATTTTGTCATACCACACCTTAACATTCTCAAAATTATATCTATGTCAAATATAAATCAAAGAACAACGAGTGACGCACCTAAATATTGGAAGCGATAGCGATTAGCGAGGTTATTATTGTAGGCTTTAATTAATTGAATAGGGCACCTACTGTTTGATAGGGTCTAAAGGATGATTCACGCTACACCGTGCCGCGACCGGGCCGTGCCCCGTCCGGGGCACGGCCACCGTGCGCCGGCCGTGCCAGTCATTCATGTTACACCGGGCTGTTTTGGTGTTTATTTGTACGATTTATATTTGTTATGTGGTTTTTGTCAGCTAGTGATTTCATCTGTCGATAGACTTGACGCCTAAGTAAATATGCAGTTTCACAATTTGAATTAGCAGCTATTGCAATTGCCATCGATGATGAAGTATTGGAAATTATTTACTTTGTTATCAAAATACTTAGGATGGCTCATGTCGTAAATCACAGGGCAAATTATACACATTCTAAACAATTTGCATTGTCCATTTTGCTGTTATGCTGCTAAACTCAATAAGATTTGACGTTGACTGCTCTGCGGGCGCCCGGGCGCATATGTTTATGTTACAGCGTGTCGGGGCCGAACCGTGCCGGAGCCGGGAAACAATACCCACCGACATTTCAACGCCGTGCCCCGGCCGGGCCCGGCCGGGACACGGCCGGGGCACGGTTAGGCATGAATCACTTCATACCAAAAGTATACCATAATGTTCGACCGTGCCCCGGACGGGGCACGGCCCGGTCGCGGCACGGTGTAGCGTGAATCATCCTTAAACCTATTATTTATATTGGCACAACTATTGTTTATTCATCCGGATTGTTATGGGGGAAAACACGTCCTGTTTAATTTTAATTGTTTGAATTCTCTCTCACAAAATTGGCGAAATTATTTTGAATATACTTTAATTTTTTTTAAATTACTTAGTTTACATGAATGAGTCAAATTCTGTTGATGTGGCTACAGTGCCTTTAACCAATTATATATCGCACGCTTAGTATTAAAGTAACCAAATTGCAAAAATACTAGGGACTTTAAAATCAAATGCTATAGGAGCGGATGGAATATCGTTGGATATGATTTTGGCAACCCCCCCCAATAGCTTGACGGCAATAACCAGTATTGTTAATAAATCTATTCTCACTGGTGCTTTCCCAGATCTGTGGAAGCACTCGGTTATTAAACCAATACCAAAGAGGGATATTACTCGCTGCTTAGGAGACTTACGCCCTGTCAGTATACTTCCTTGTATATCAAAAGTATTAGAAAAGGTTGTCTGCAATCAATTAACAGAATATTTGGAAAGCAACAACATATTGCCTTGTGTCCAGTCAGGATTTCGGAAACATCATAGTACTTCCACTGCGTTAGCTGACATCGTGGATAACGTGCTGACAAGTCAAGATGAGGGCAAAGGAACTATACTGGTTTTACTGGACTATTCTCGGGCATTCGATTCTATTAATATTCCTCTGTTAATATCGAAGCTATCCTTCTACGGTTTTGGTCAAGATACTTTGAGATGGTTTTCCAGTTATCTGTATGATAGGATGCAAAAAGTTGAGTTGAGCTGTGAAGATGGAACTAGTAGCTTTTCTGAAAATTCCTCATTAACAAGGGGTGTACCACAGGGTTCGATACTTGGGCCAATACTCTTTGTACTTTATAGTGCTGACGTAGTCGAGGGTATCAAAAACTGCAATTTTCATGTGTATGCAGACGATCTGCAGTTATATATTTCGTTCAGGCCTGAAGACACCGATATTGCTATAAATAGGCTTAACCAAGACTTGAACCGTATATTTACATGGTCGAATATGCACACATTAGTTTTGAATCCCAGCAAAACTAAGTTTATTATCTTAGGTACAAAAGTTCAAATAGATAAAATATCTAAAAGAAGACCAAACATTATAATCGGGGGTTCGAGTATAGAGCGGGTTTCAGAAGTACGTAATTTAGGGGTATTGATGGATGAAAGTCTCCGTTTTGAAAAGCATGTTATAAACAATATTCGTAACTGCTTTTACAGACTGAAAGTCTTGTACCGGATAAGAAACTCACTGAGTACCGAACTGAGAGTAATCGTTTGTGAAACCCTGGTACTATTTAAGTTCAACTATGCGGATGTTGTGATAGGTCCTAGATTACTAGCGCGAACACAGCACATGATACAAAAAGTCCAAAATGCTTGTGCGCGCTATTGTTACAACATACCTTTCCGTGCTCACGTTACACCATTTATAAATAATTCAAATAGTCTGAAAATGGAATATCGCAGGCAGTTACATTTCGCTACTTTGTTATTTGGTATTATAAAATATAAAATTCCTCCATATCTGTACTCCAAGCTACGCTGGGCGTGTGATGAATCTTCATACGAACGCAGGACTAATACACATGTACTTAAGATGCATTCACATAGCACGGCCTGTTTTCGTGGCAGCTTTAAGTATAGAGCAACATTTTGTTGGAATAACATACCGCCCCCTCTACGTTCCATAAAATCTGTAGGCTATTTCCGTAAAAAGTATAAAGTTTTTTTACTTAATTTACAAAAACAAAATTTATTTGTTGCTTATACTTAGGCGTAAACCAGCGAGTAGTTATTGGGGGATACAGCACTAAGTTATTACATTAATATTTAATGGTTTTTATTTTTATTATTATTATTATTTTTTTATTCTATTTTACATTTTTTGATTTATTTATTTATTACTACATTATAGATATATTACTTTTTTTTTTTTTACTGCGGTTGTGTTTGTTGTTGTGCCGTCTGCGAGTTCAGTACTCGGCGGCCACTGAAAATCAGTTTTGGGGCTTTGCTCCAATTACAGCTGAGTGGTCATCCTTTTTGGTGTCACACCACTGTACAAATCTTTACATATCTACTAAATTAACTAGATAAGGTTAATTGTTAGGTTTAAGATTATTCTGTTTAGTGGTTTTTTTACTTTTTTGTTATTTGTAATTTGTATCGTGGTGTGAGAACAAATAAAGTTTTTTCTATTCTATTCTATTCTATTCAAATTTAAAATTAGGCTTAATTGAGTTAGATACATTGTATTCCTTATTTGAATGCCATCACACTACGAACTATTAAAAAAGCTAGTGACTTGTTACTCTTCCAAGATATGGGTCTCTTTTGCGTTCACAAGTTTTGAGACCCTACCCTACGCTTTTATTGCAATTTGCCACAAAACAACTTTTTTGAATTAGGTCACTTTATAACTAAGTGTGCGATATGTCCCTTACAATTATTTTTATTATTTACATATTCTGATTTAAAATACTTTAATAAGGTGCAATAAAATCAAAACTATTTTTCCATCGAAAAATTAAAAATTCTTACTCCCATCCCTCACAAATTCGGCATAGAAAACGCAAAAAGATATCGAGAAAGCATTTTTTTTTCTCGACTCGCCCCAAAACGAGGGGCGGTGAGTGCTAGTGCATTAGAAAAATTAGATTATAACTACCCCTAGTATGTTAAAGGAATGTCATCGCAAATTAAACCTTACATGCATTTTCTTAACTATAAAAAAGATAGCACATACATGCTTTTTTATAGTTACAAAGCTCGAAATCAGGAAACTATTATATTTTCAAAATATGATACTAGAAAGTACTACCGACCCGCTCCGGCTTTGCAAAGGTTGTAGTACATATTACGGATTATTTTTTGAATATTGAAAAAAAGAGCGTAACAGTGTCCAAGTAAATTAATAACAATTTTTTTTTACTTAGAATCTCATTTTTAATTCGACGACGACATCATTTTTTATATAGAAAAATTATTTAAAATTGACTGTTTGGTTCGTAGAAAAATTTGTACTTCTATACATATTATAAAATAAGTCCCCAAAAGCTGTCTGTCTGTACGTGATCGATTTACTTAAAATCTATTGAACGGATTTTTGTACGGTTTCTACTATAAAATAGTGCAATTACTGAGGAAGGCTTACGTTAATGGTACATTATATTACAATTCCTGTGGGGTGGGGATTTACGCGGAAAACACTGAGACACGCTGACTTTCACGCGAGCGAAGATAATACAGATTTCTTAAAAGGCAGTCATTTGAATTGTATTACAATTATTATTCATATTTATCGAAATCTAACAATAGATGAATAATAATCTAAGCTAGTGATTCTACCGTACCTTAATCCTGCTTTATTCTATCTAACCTTTCAGATACTTAGTGGTACAATATATAGTTACAATGCCTAAATCATTAAACAAACAAATCAACTAATCCAAAAGTAATGAGAATATTATTTTGCTATAATCCGCGATAAAAGAAAATATATGTAATGCTTAATGTAGAGTGTACTATTCGTTCTCATACCTCATACATGCAGAATTTGTAAGAACTCATGCACTACCCGACACCGATGACACAACAATACACAAGCACTGCACACATTCACCACCACAATCTCAACAATTGTTTCGCCCCGTAACCGAAGCATCGTCAGGAGATAGACTCCACGACAAAATCACAAAAATTGTTTTGCTTGCGTATCAGGTATGAGAACGAATAATACACTCTACATTTAGCATTACATATATTTTCTTTTATCGCGGATTATAGCAAAATAATATTCTCATTACTTTTGTATTATGGACCTCCGCAAAGTAACGTCTAATTCTATAATTTAAATCAACTAACCTTATAATCTGATGCGCCCTATTCCGTAGCACGCCCAGGATCTCCAACTCATCCTTAGGTTGGTTTCCGTCTTCTTCATGTAGCCGAGTAGCACAAAGCACTGAATCCAATGCCACGGACAAACAGTCGGAAAGCTGCTTCGCTAGTTCCATTTCTCTGATATCCGATTGTAGATCTTTTTCCTGAACCAAAAGGAAATAATTTTTCCTATGTGCAAAGATTATTGACTTAATTTATTAGTTTTACTTAATAACACTTATATTAGTAATCTTCATTTAAGAGTGAGTAGCTAATGAAACAAAGGTTTTATTAGCTACTCACATTAGCATATTTACAGGAATATGTTCTGTTAACCCTAAACAAAAATGCAATATCTATAGCAGCATAATAATTAGCAGTAATGATTAAAGTGAAGACGAATTCACTTGAAACCGGAAAAGTAGGCAGTTAACGATAACATCAAAGATAGGAGGCATGGTTATTACATCCGGAACTCCCATCTCATATAGAGGATATTATTTCTAATAGGATGACAGTTACTTGGAACGATAATTTTTGAACTCGACTGAATCAATTTCAGAATAGATAATTTTATAAGTTAACCAAATCTTGCGTCTTCTACAGTTAGGTCGAATTCGCCAAGACCCATGCTATTCAATGTTTCTCATAAAAATACCCGTATCTATTAACCAGAATAAGGAACAGTATTCAACAATGTATTATTCAATTATATTAATAATAATAAATAATATTGTTAATATAATAATATAATATAATAACATTAATTATAATAAATAATAATATTGTTATTATTCAAACCTATGTTCCATAATTTTACAAAAACGATCCGGTTACAAGGACTAACTGCCTAGCATCTTTAAGAAAGTTAAGGAAATCCAATATGAATTAAATTATAATTAAATAGTAACTCCAAATCAAATTCCAAATCGTTCACTGAAACAGTTACAAAGTAAGCCAAATTCAGGGTATTGTTGAAATAACTGTACATAAATACGAATATGTTTCTAATCGAAATAGGATTTCTTATTATATGCATGATTTTAAAGCAGATCTATTGAATTATGAATATACTATATGCAGTGTTCAAAGTAGAAGTAAACAATATCTGACAATGTTTATTACTTTTTTATAAGTAAATTATAAAACTCTGTATTAATTATTAATACATCAACTCATAGTTTCAAATAAAGATAGTAAAGAAATAAAACATTTCTAGTTAAAAACTATACAACTTTTTGTGCTAGTTAACTTGTATCTATACCAAAAAATATAAAAGACAAGAAATAATCCAGAACCCTTCTAAAATAAAACTACTAAGCTAATAAAATTAATCAATGTAGAAATCACAAGAAGTTTTCCAACATCTGATAGAAGGACATCAAAACTAACCGCGCGGAAAAATCTTTATTATCCTTTACCTTTTCCCCTTTTATCGAATTGATACAAAAGTTTTATGAAGCCTTTTTTGTTTATGGTCAAAGTAAACATAGATATTTATGGCAACAGTGAAAATTCAAAGATCTGGAAGAATTTTATAACACAAATATTAACGCAATATTAATTTTTTTTTAATCTTGTGTTATAACAATAAATATTTTCTTTCCATTGGCTGTTTTACTTTTGAGTGAATGTGGTTTTTAAATTCTTGTAAATTCACGACACAATGATACCTTAAATGGTCATATTGATTAACCTACGCACAAAATTAAGCACAAATTTCATCGTAACTCACTTAATTTTTTTTTAATTATGTAAGAAACTCTAATAATAACATTAAATATACCGAAGATAAAAAGAGGAATTTAATCAATATTATTTTTTGAAATAACGTAACACAAGATACTACGAAATAATTACTATTTCTACTACGAAAAACTAGTAAAAATCATCCGTAAATATTTAGGAAAATATTGTTAATTTTTTTTAACTTTAGATAATTATAATAATTATGGCTATACATATAGGGCAAATGATGTTCCTTCTTTTTATATGAGGATAAAACAAAATATTCACATAATATTACTATATCAAATTGCTACTACCACAAATGGTGGTACCAAAAATATGGAAAAAGGTGGTAAATATAATGCGATACCAAAAGTATAATGGCTTGCGGAATGATCTAAATTGATTACATTTGTTGTGTAAGTAAATACAAAACTAGAGTAATTATGCTAAGTGATTTTGTAAATACATCTTCCTGCCCTTATCCCACTCTAAGTGAGGTCGGCACAACAAGCCATAAACAAGCTGTCACATGATTTGGCTGCGTTTTTAGGACCGGCCGCCTGCCTGACGTCAACTTACCTCAGTCGTATTTTACGACACCTCGGTAAGAAAGAGGGTGGTCTATTCTACTAAACCGGATACCACACGGTGGGTCAACTTACCTTAGTCGCCTTTTACGACACCTTGGAGAGAATTGAGGTTGGTCTATTCTACTCAGCCGGATACCACACGGCGGGTCGACTTAGATTAGTCGCCTTTTACGACACCTCGGTAAGAAATGAAGGTGGTACTATTCTATTCAGCCGAATACTGATTATGTAAATAAGATATGTATGTACTGATTATGTAAATAAGATATGTATCTATATACGTACCATTTGCCTCGCCAGAAGCGTCACCTGATGAACGCAAGTATTTGTAGAAAGAAGTTGTGCTGCAGTAGCCGTGCATGACACCATGACACGAGATACTAGAGTCACACCTGTTGTCAGGCACCTGACATAAAAATAGGATTACTTGGTTGGAATTATTTGGGCTTATGTTTGTTTGCATTTTGTAATATTTATTGTCCTGGGTTTTCTTAATAATGACCCTACCAGCAAAGCCGTACTAAATAATATTTATTTATGATATTATGTCATTTAAAAACTCTTCAGTCATTTTTAACTACCAAGATAGTGCAATTTGTTAGATTGTCACAATATCAGTATAAAATGAGTTCACGCAATAAATTAACTTGATGACCGATGAAAGAATCAACAATTCAATAACAGGTTTTGTATTTGGGTTTGTAAAATGATTTTGATACATTTGATTTTGTAAGTATTGTAAGACATTATTATCTAAAACGAAATTTTAATATATGTTGTCGAAGAGAGAATAGAAAGTCACTAGTATTTTCGGTATTTCGTTTAATTTGCAACATTGCTAGACGAGGTACAGGAAGAGAAGGGAAGTAACACAAACAAATTAACTTAAGTTAGACATAAAAATTACCACAGAGTATTCAACAATGTTTTTTTTTTATTCAATAGTTAAAATACAACTCACTTGGCCGATATAGGTGGGTTAAGATCTTCCTTCTCAGCAGCAACTGCGAGCATTTGCGCTATGACCTTTACCGCTTGAAATCTTTGCACGGCTGCCTTTTCAGTCATGTTATTCTAAAATACAATAAAGATATATGGTCGCTAAATTTAAAGTACATGCAAACGATTTATAACTAATACTTTATATAATACAAAAAAATAACAGCGAGAATTGGATAAGGTAAAAAATAGTAAGAAGTAATCCTGGAGAAATTGCAGGCAAAATTCTTATCAGTAATTTAAATATGAAACAACTAAAGCGTTTTGTATCGTTAGTCGCAAATTATATTAACAATAAGGTAAATGATATACAATATTTTTATAATAGGTCTACAACCTCTTGGCTTAATTTGAATAGTTCATGGACGATAAACAGAGTCATGTATGGCTAAGAATTTAATAATAATAATATAATATAATATATGAGACACACACACAGTCGTCCGTCCTCAAAGTCAGTAACTTAATACTTGTGTTTTGGTAGGCAGATAACTGGTGAATATATTACTTATATATTTTTAAATACATACTTAAATACAAATATACACCCAGGCTCAAAGACCAACAAATTCATTTATAGAAAATGTTGGTGGGACTCAACCCGCGACCGGCGGAGCTGAGGGCAGGGTCACTACCCACTACGCCAACGGGCCAGTCAATAATGGGTTTAAAAGAAATAGTTAGGCCTATTCTACATAAATTGCGACTTAATTTGATTTGCTTTAGTATTTCAAAAAGAGGCTGATACAGAAAGCCTACTATACTCTTGAAGATTATTTAGAAGATAAGAATGTGTGGATATAGCTCTCTTTGAACCTGTACAAGACAGTAACGACTTAATGTAAATAATATTAAGAATTATATTTTTAAAAGAGCAACCGCCGAGTTTCTTGCTGGCTCTTCTCGGTAGGAACAGCTTTCCGAACCAGCAGTAGAGTTGACGATTCAAAAGCACTTGTTTACAAGTTTATTTGAATAAAGAATAATTTGAATTTGAATATAAAATTATGAATGCGTATAGAGAAACTGTACTCACTTTCTCAAATCTCTCCATTAATCGATAAAGCTCATTCATCTGCTTCTCAAGGAACGGCAAGTCTAAATCAACCTTGACACGTCTGTCACTTCTTGCGCTGTACCTACTCGTGTCACTTATAGAACTGCAGACAGAACTTGCTACACTGAACATATTCTTCTCTTCGCTGTTCTTCTTTTTCTTCTTCTTCTTCTTTGCCTCTTTTGTAACATCTGGAACCTTCGCAGCTTGATTGCCCGATTGTGATTCTGGGCTGGATTCTTTTTTAACATTTTCAGTATTTTTCGTATTGGTTTTAGTTTGATCTTCTTTTACGGTTTCAGCTTTTACATTACCGTTGATAGGTTTCGATTTTTTCTTCTTTTTATTGTTACCACAGCAATCGTTATCATCTTCAACACCATTGCAGTGGTTTTTGGTACTTGCCAACAACGGAGCTATAATGTGCCTTATCGAGCTGATGGCTCTATATACTTTGCTAGTCGTTTGATTCAAGTACGTGTCCAATGTTGTTATAGTGTCGTCAAAAATCGGGTTAGTGTTGCCACTGTTATAGAAAAAAAATCCAAATCATTTCTAAATCATTATACTATTTCATCTAAATCATTATACTAAAAAAATATATTGGAATTTCGGAAAAAATAGTCTAACATTGCACTAAACACCAATAACGTACTATAACTAAATTTTAATAAATACATTTTGCAAAAAGACTACTAAATTTTTCTGTTGGTTCTGGGTATTTCCCAACAAGATAGATAGATAGATAGATAGATAAAAACTTTATTGTACAAACACATAAAACACATAAAAATACATACGGACTTAAAGTAAACTTATGTATACGTACAAAGGGCGGCCTTATCACTGAGTAGTGATCTCTTCCAGGCAACCCTTCTTACAGGATTATCAGAAAAAAAAAAAAGAAGTGCGTGACAGGTGTGCAAAAGGAAAACTCGCATATTTATAATAATATAAATATACTTAGATAAAACTATTAATCATAATATACATACATGTATATTTAATACATATATTTATTCATACATACACTATATAATATCAATAATAATTTTACTAGAGATAATATAAATACAGGAAAATAGTACATTAAAAGACCAATAAATAAGTAAAGAGAAATAACTTTAGAGAGACAAATAATAAGCTTTAATTTTATTTTTAAAGATAGGAAGTGACTTCGCATGCCGTATGTCAGTTGGAAGTGCATTCCACAAACGAACAGCCTTAGGAGTAAAGGAGTTAAAGTAAGTTTGGGAATGGCACTTCGGCACTTTTAATTTGTTGTCACTTTGAGAGCGAAGATTGAGATGAAGGCAGCTATAGCCTGCAAGGAAAGTGAAGCGTTCTTTTAGATAGATGGGAGTGCAAGGATGAAAGAGAATATTATATAGAAGTGAAAGAAGATGGAGATCACGACGGCGAAGAGAATCACTTTTAAATATCTTGTAATAAGGTCTTGTAATATGATTTATAGAAGCAGACGTTACTTTGCGGAATTCCATAGCACAGAAGTAGTGCATGTGTGTAGTGCTTGTGTGGAATGTTGATGTGGTGACTTGTCCTGCATGTTAGGGGTATGTTATTGTTGCCTGCTTTATACACTTAGAATTACATATATTCTCTTAACAAACGCGAATTACAGCATTATAATTTTACTGTAACTTCTGTGAGGTCTAATGTAGTTTTTTTTTAACAACAATAAAATGAAAAAAACGGTCGGTCTGTTAATAAACACAGAAGCGCTGAAGTATAGACCCACCACACTTTTTCGATGCGGATAGCAGGTATAAGCGGTTAGAAAACGCCCTATCCGAATAATAAAGTCACAAGTAATATTCTTCGAATAGGGCGATATAATAATTTTTCAGTGTTTGTCAATTTTTAAAAAGTCTGTATCTCCGGAAAGTGGTTGATGAAATATAAATTAAATACACAATTTTATATATATAAAAAAACACGTAGCTGCTTGACCGGGAATTAAAACTATTATAGCCAGAATTAGACGCCCTTTTGAGTTGAAGGGACTTTAAACGAAAAAGTTTTATTAAAAAAAACCTTTTGAGGAATAATTCATTCGTATTATCAAAATAGAAACTCCTTTATCGCCAAATTGACAAAAGATCTTTTTTTTTATAATGTATTCAATGCAATCTGTTCTCTATAATGAACATTCAGCAATATGTTGTGAGATTGTAATGTCTTGGAGAGCGATCAGTCCAGTGACTTGTGCTCTTTTAGTAGCTTTGCACAGAACAATACTGTTAGCTCAAAAGGTCCAAAGGGGATTTTCTTTTCAGTCTTTTGAATGATGATTTGCAGCTAGTGCATTTGGATGACAGTCCAATCTATTTTTGTATAAAAGCATTGAGTTTTTAATTTCTTCTTTGACAGTTGTAATTTGAAGTTCATGGAGTAGCTGGTGATTTGATCACAAAAGATCTAAGGCATTACTTACGCTGTCAGTAGTTTCACTTTCAATTTCCTGGCTTTCTTCTTAATGGCCTTCTGTTTCTCTCTCTCTTTCCTCTCTTGATCCAATCTAGTTGTTTCTTCCTCTATCTCCTTCGAATTTTGGTCTTGGCTTTCCGAGGTAGTCTATTAAAAAACATTGTAAATTTAATTTACCATCTAATTATTCTAACAACAAAAATGAACAGTAGTTGATAATACCTATGAGTCAATATTAGTACATCAAAACATGCAAACAAAACAATCGTACCAATATATATCCATAAGAATAAATGTGACAGTACGTCTATCTGTAACGCTTTCACGCCTAAAAAATGAATCCCACTGTAAGTGGGGTCGGCACAACATGTTATAAACATGCTGTCACATGATTTGGCTGCGTTTTTACGACCTGCCGGAAGTCAACTTACCTTAGTTGTATTTTACGACACCTCGGTAAGAATGAGGGTGGTCTATTTTACTAAACCGGGTACCACACGGTGGGTCAACTTACCTTAGTCGCCTTTTACGACAACTCGGTATGAAATGAGGTTGGTCTATTCAACTCAGCCGGATACCACACGGCGGGTCGACTTACCTTAGTCGCCTTTTACGACACGTCAGTAAGAGATGAGGGTGGTACTATTCTACTCAGCCAGATACCAAACGGCGGGTCGACTTACCTTAGTCGCCTTTTACGACACCTCAGTAAGAGATGAGGGTGGTACTATTCTACTCAGCCAGATACCACACGGCATGTCGACTTACCTTAGTCGCCTTTTACGACACCTCAGTAAGAGATGAGGGTGGTACTATTCTACTCAGCCAGATACCACACGGCATGTCGACTTACCTTAGTCGCCTTTTACGACACCTCAGTAAGAGATGAGGGTGGTACTATTCTACTCAGCCAGATACCAAACGGCGGGTCGACTTACCTTAGTCGCCTTTTACGACACCTCAGTAAGAGATGAGGGTGGTACTATTCTACTCAGCCAGATACCACACGGCATGTCGACTTACCTTAGTCGCCTTTTACGACACCTCAGTAAGAGATGAGGGTGGTACTATTCTACTCAGCCAGATACCACACGGCATGTCGACTTACCTTAGTCGCCTTTTACGACACATCAGTAAGAGATGAGGGTGGTACTATTCTATTCAGCCGGATACCACACGGCTTATATACATACAAGATTAACTCATTTAAATATTAAAGATTTACCGCTTGTCTCGGACCGGTCGCCTTTTCTCTAATAGCTTGTAAATGTGACTCAAGTCTCTGCTGGCTTGCGTCTTGTTTATCCCGAATTCTAGATCGAAGGGCGTCTGCTTCTAATTCAGCGGCTGCAGCTAATGCTGATAGGCGGGATTTCACATTTTCAGCCTATTGGAAATAAGAGGAGACTAATGAAAAATTATAACTACATCTTGCTGTAGTAAGGTTTAACAATGATAACGCGGAAACCCCGCGCTTGTTATTCTCTAGGTCAGGAGAGCAACCTTTTTATTAAATCAATGATTGATTGATTTGTTGATTTGATTTGTTCAACATATCTTTAAATAAGTTAAGGTGTCATACGAAAAGTTTCTTCCCTGCCCGTTTGTAAGTTTATATATTTCATATTATTTATTTTTCTTTTCTTTTTATTAATTAATATGTAATTTAACTTGTATGTGTGTTCTATTTGTTCTTTAAGTTTTTTCTTTTCTGTGAAGACTTCTTTGTTTTATGTTTTTGTTTTGTTTCTCTTATAATTATTTATTGTATAACTGTTTGTCTTCCTAATAAATAAATAAATAAATAAATCAAATCAAATATTTTATTTGTGCATTACAGTGTTAAATAGATCTTATATAAGCAGACAGTACTGTAAGCTACCCCACAAGGGTGTAAAGTTAAATGTTAAAACTTTTGTCGGGCACATAGAGTAACTCTTATAAATCCTACTAATATTATAAATGCGAAACTTTGTGAGTATGGATGTATGTTTGTTACTCTTTCACGGTGAATCCGCTGAATGAAATGAAATTTGGCACAATTATACCTTATACGCCGGGGTAACATATAGGCTATAGAAATCGTGTTAATTCAATGGGAATAGGATTTCAATGGGAATAGGATGTCATTGAAAAGCGCCATCTATTATAAACCTTTCACGCGACAAAAGCATTGCGAGCGAAGTTGCGGGTAAAAGCTAGTTTATAAAACTTTATTTAAAATAATGAACATTAGAAAACAAATTTTAAAAAAAATTCAGTTTAGTATATACTACCATTTTGTTATAATATAATTAATGTTTTAACAAAATATCAATGGGCGAAAGTCTATAAATAAATAAATATATAAAATAAAAATAAAAAATCTGGAATAGGAAAAAACGAAATAGTATAGCAGAAATAGTCGCGATTAACGAGTACTAAATACATCAACAAATACATCGTGTCTGTCACAGCCCGGCTAGCTCAGTCGGTAGAGCATGAGACTCTTAATCTCAGGGTCGTGGGTTCGAGCCCCACGTTGGGCGATAGAATTTTTATTATTTTAAAAAAAAATTGTTGCTTTAAAATCTATATTTTTTTTCATACATTATTGACTAATAATAGAAATATCAAATACTTTTTAAAAAAAAAAGTATTTAAAATTTGTAATTTATATACTCTAAAATAAATATTTTGGAATCCAGAAAAACGAAAATAATAATTAAATTAAATAAAAAATACATATATTTTTATACTATACTTAAGTTTTTAATAAATCAAAAATATTATGATTTAGCAATAAAATAAATATGAAATATATAAATAAAAACATATATGAAAAAATAAATAAATCCAATATGTTATTTTTAAATAAATTTTCATTGCGATTTTTTTATTTTTAAATAAATAATTGAGATAAAAAAAATTTCATTGTGATAACATCTTATTGGGATAAGGATAAGATCTCAATTCAAATTTAAAATATACTTTATTCAAATAAACTTGTAAACGAGTGCTTTTGAATCGTCAACTCTACTGCTGGTTCGGAAAGCTGTTCCTACTGAAAAGAGCCAGCGAGAAATTCGGCGGTTGTTGTTTTAAAAATATAATTCTTATTACTAGTTACATTAATTATTACTGTTTTGTTCGAAGAGTAGTTTTATCCACATATTTTATCTTCTAAGTAATCTTCAACAGTATAGTAGGCTTTCTGTATCAGCCTCTTTTTAACAGTGTTTTTAAACTGCTGTAATCGCTACGTACGTCTACGCATTTTTATCATCCAAATATTTGTTTACCTAACATTTATCTAAGTTACCTTCTCCCTTGCAGCATCATCCCTCTCCTGTTTCTTCTGTTCCTTAAGCCCTTCAACCCTCGCATCACGCTCCTTGCGCTTCTCTAACAACGTCTCCACATGCAACTTCCTAGCAGCTTCAATAGCTTGGCGTCTTGCGCCAACAGCTGCCTCTCGGGCTGCTTTTTGTTCCTACAACACGGTCTTTTGTTAATAAACTTCTATAGACTTTTCAATATATTCTCATAATACCGCTCGTCTTCATATAGATCTGTTAAATCTATACTAATACATAAAGCTGAAGAGTTTTCTTATATGTTTTTTTGATTGTTTGACGCTAATCTCAGAAACTACTAAACCGATTTGAAAAATTATTTGAGTGTAAGATAGTCCTTTTATCGAGTAAGGCTATATATTATACACTATATAACATCACGTTAAGATGAATAGGATAGGCAGCAATTAAAAATATTGCGAAAACTGCACTATTTAAAGCTTCTTTGCGTCCGCTTATTAAGCGGTTAAAGTTATTCGAAAATCTCTTATAATTAACTCACGATAATTACTTTTATGTTCAAAATTTCTACAAGCGAAACTGCCGGCACAGCTTAGTACACTTCACACGTTTACTATCACAAACTCAACAATCGTTTCGCCCCACAACCGAAGCATCATTAGGAGATAAATTCCACGACAAAATCTCAAATTAGTTCAATCCCTATCATTTATTTTGCCTCCAACAGTACAATATATAAGCAACTATTTAAATATTGAAACACAAAACTTTTACACTTTACCTCATGTAAAATAATAGGGTTCTAGAAGTAAGAGGTATCATAAAGTCAAGCAAATATTGTAAAACACTATACAAAGTATGTACCAACCATACGTCTGTTTATATTCTTACCAATTTATGTAGTCTATCTCTCCTCATCTGCCGCAATCTTGTCGTGTTTGTCCGACATTGCTCTAAGAACTCATGCCTTCTGTTTTCGGCTTCTAGTTGCTTAATAAATGCAATTTCACGTAGCTTTTCCTCTTCATCGTGCGCTTTACGGACTATATCCTGCAAAATATGAAGGCAAAATTATATAACAGTACTAGCAATCGCCAGCGGCTCCGCGCGCATGGATAGATTAAAACCGTAATATAGTACTTTGATAACCATAAAAATGGTTAAAGTGGGTTAAATTTAAAACCTAGACATATAGACATATACTGTCGCGGACTTTTATTTAGAACTTTTAGAGGGGAACAATTTTGTAATACATGATTTTTGAATAACTATTACCGTTTACTCAGCACCAGAAAGGAAAGCTTTAAATTTTGCCGTTTTCGTACTATTTTTTATTGCTGCTCCTAACCTATTTATCTGAGCGTGATGTTATATAGCCTATAACCTTCCTGAATAAATAGACTATCTTACACTGAAAGGATTTTTCAAATCGTTCAAGTAGTTTCTGAGATTGACGCGTTCAAACAATCAAATAACCAAAAAACCAAACTCTTCAGCTTTATTTATTAGTATAGATTTGAGCGACAAAGTGTGGGCTCTGGATATCCCTTTAAATCTAAACCGAACCATTAATCACAGTTATGTCACATTTTTAAAACACTATAAAAATTTAAGAACTGTTACAAGTAAAATATTAAAAATTACCTTAAGATGTTGATCTCTATTTTCAGTAGCTTTTTGGAGACGTCGCTCCATTCTCATCCTTTTTTCGTCTATCAATTGATTTTTAGCGACCTGTAAATAATATTTACATACATTTATAATCATGGGAATGACTTTTCTTAATAAAAGTAGTCCTATTAACGAATAGATAGATAGAATTAGAAATAAATAGACAGAATAACTCGAAAGGTGTTGTAACTACATGCAAAATGAAATTAATTTAAATATAGCGTTTGTAATATGGCTTTAGAAGTAGAGAAATAAGCGTATTTCATAACTTCTTGAACGCATGCGAACAAATCTTAAACACTTATATGGAGAATTTTATTTTTAGAAGCAAGCATACGCTCATTCTTAATAAAGAATTTCATATGATCATTTTTTTCATTATCGAATTTCTATCGAAAGCTACTACTGCACGCGGCTTAACCCGCGAGGACTTAATATGGACATTAGGTTTCGGTATCATTGAGCAACAAACAAACTTTTACATTAATATTTCCTCATTTATAAACATCTAGTGTCACGTTATATATATTTATTTATTTATTTATTTTTATTCTTTGGAAAACAAACAGTATACTTATGCTAATAACATATATATATATATATATATATATATATATATATATATATATATATATATATATATATATATATATATATATATATATATATATATATAGAGTAATTAAATTAAATCAAAAATTAACTAATTTTACATTTATTTAAAATATATGTTTATTATATATTTATTATGTTTATTATGAAATATTCATCTATAAATAATCAATGAGAGATGTAATCTTAAGGTATCGGAAAGTGACCCTGCTTCAGTAAACGTAGCGTTGTTAGAACCCTTCGAAGCAGCTAATGATGTCAAAAAGATAGCGGTATCTAGCCACTAGACCCCAAGCTGGTCTCGATCGTGTGAGATGAAGATATCTTCAACCTATGTATTTCCAAAAAGAAGAAGAAAATGTGTGACGTGAGAATTTCTAGACGAGATCCGAGCATAACTGGCTTTCTGTTAAAACCTCGTCACCAAGACCCTTTAAAAACTATGGTTACTCAAAATCAATCACCTTAACTTCCTCGACGCGTGCTAATAACTGATGTATCTTCTTAGACCGCTCTGTCTGATACTCAATCCTTTGACGTTCCGCCCTGGCTTGTTTAGCTTGAAGCCTGTCAATGATTGAATAAGTATGTATATAAAAATTACCCTAATTTGTATAAAAACTATGTGTCTATTGTCCCTTAAAACAAAGGTAATATCGTTTAAGTAAAAAATAAAATTGTGCCATGTGATATCCAGCTGAGTAGAATAGAGCATGCTTTTTTAGAGATTTCTTACGAAGGTGTTGTAAAAGGCGACTAAGATAAGCTGACCCGCCGTGTGGTACCGGCTATTTAGAATAGACCACCCTCATTTCTTACCCAGGTGTCGTTAAAAGCGACTAAGGTAAGTTGACGTCAGGCAGGTGGCCGGTCGTAAAATACCCAGCCAAATCACATCACAACTTGGTTAAAACATGTTTTAGACCCCACTTAGAGTGAGATAAGGGCAGGAAATGATGATAAATAAATAAATAAATAAATATATGGGACACTTACACACACGGTCGTCAGTCCCGAAAGTAAGTAACTTAATACTTGTGTTATGGTAGACAGACAACTGGTGAATATATACTTATATATTTTTTAAATACATACTTAAATACAAATATACACCCAGGCTCAAAGATGATGATCGTTTAAGACAAAATTATAAAGCCCAACTGTTTATAAAGCCCGACGATTTAAGTGATGAAATAATATACAGTCATTTATGTAATATCCCTGCCTTAGATATTTATTTTTTATCCCTGTACCGAAATAAAAGATGGATTTTTTAAAACTTCAATTGCTCCGCTTTCCAACAATAATGCTTTAGCGGCTTAGCTGTGAAAGCTTACCAGAGACTATATTAAGTATAGATATTAGTAGATAAGATATAATATTAGTAAAGATTATTGACTAACGTGATATCATACCCATAAAAAATAATTGAAATTTTTGTCCTATAAATGTTACTTAATTATATGAATTTTTATACTCAGTCCAAGAATAAAATCATTTTTTTTATACCTTCGCAGAGCATCTTGCAAGCTGCCTCTACGTTTTATTCCTTGAGACAGCTTAGCGTGAAGTTGTTGTGCTCTTCCTGCAAATATAAGAATGTATTTTGCATGAACTTAAATCTCTATTGCAAAACCCTAAATATTTCTAGTATTACACTGACTTTTAGCTGCCAATAACAGCAATTTTGTATTGTTCATTGTCATTTTCTTGTTTTATTGCTGAAAAATATATGGAAATAACCATATTTCAATTTTAATAGACATTTTTGTATAATGTAGCCGCCTCGTGGTATCAGTTATTATACAGGAGTTATATATTCTACAAGAACAGAAGTAAACACAGCATTAAATTAAGTGATTACGATTGTGGGATATTTTCTTGTTTTACTTATGCACAAGTATCTGGTCTTCTAAATATAGCTCATAAATTCCTTTTTAAAGCTGTCTTTTTTTTGAGCGAGCGAATAAAATACTTCTTGCAAAAGTGCGTGTTTCCATCGTTTAAGACAATTGGGTTAATAATAGTAATAAATCTACTTAATTTAAATTTTTATTTCAGCCTACTAAGGGGCCATAAAAACATAAGATTACATTATATAAAAATAATATAATCTAATTAATCCTAAGACAGGACTGATTTGCCAGCATATGTACCATTGCGCAATGATTCTAATGCGGACAATCGATCCTGTCAACAAATGCCCTTAGTACGTTAGCTTGCCCAGACTCTGCGCAGCAAGGATGTGCACCGCTTACGCATGGTCGTATAGTAACAATCCACATGTGCCGCGGTGAACATTCTCGACGCACTGCAAAATCGGGGCAGCTAAATAAAGCTTCTTGTTTTTGGAATTTGGACCCTTGGAGAGAAAATCGTTTATTCATCAACACAGAGTCGGTCATTTATTCAGTCTCAAAGGATATGCTATGATAAGAATATGGGTATTTCTCCAGGCAAAGAATATGGTATTATAAGAATATGGGTATTTCTCCAGGCAAAGTCTGCACTATATGCAGTGTTTGATAGCTTATTTATTCCCAACATGAGCTTCTTTATTATGTTTTATTTATAATTAAAACTAATAAAACTTACCAGGGTCTCTAGCAACTAAAGCTTCTAAAACCACCAAAGTATCAACTCGCTCTGCCCAGGACATGCCAGCGAGCGCCGTTTCATACTGGTCTTCAAGACTGGCCGCAAGAGTACCCATAGAATCCGTAGGACGCATTTGAGTTGGTGGATCTTCACAGAGGATTTCTGCATCAGTCTGTAATATATTTAAGATGTATAAGTAAATGTTTGTTAGTTACTTAGAATTAATAAAATTACATAATCCTTAAGAATAGGAGAGTATTAACTTTTGAAATACATTTAATTTTAAAATTATAAAAAAAATTAAAAATCTGAGGATTTATTAAAAAAAAACTTACTTCCGTATCATCTGTTTCCGTGTCTATATCAATATCTGAAACTTGTTGTAGTTCCAAAATTTGTCTGTTAAGTAGATCTTCTTCTTCACACAATTTTCTCTGATCAACTTCTGACTGAAAATCTAAGGCCCAGCTAATTTTCTTTTCATTCTCCTCGATTTGTGAAGTCATTTCTGCTATTTCTGACATTTCTGAAGGATCAGCCGTCTTCAGTATTTCATTTTGATCAGACATTTGATCGTCATCTTCTAAATACTTGAATGTAAATTTAAATTCTGCTTTCCACTTGTCAAAATCAAAAGCTTCTTCTGTACTTTCTTGCGATCTAGCCAAAGCGGTTGTTAAACTTTCTAACGATGAATGCAAGCGGTTTTTTGTTAATTCTGCAGCATTTTCACATTTATGAGAATCCTTTACCTTCTCCACTCTTTTTGTCAATACTTTATTTCGCGATGATTTGGTTCTGAGCCCAGTAACATCCGACTTTTGTCTGATCATTGATGGATCTCTATTTTTGTTTTCTGGTTTGTGTTTATTCGAAACTTTCACGAGCCTTTCAGACTTCGTGGATTTGTTTTGATAATTAACATTCGACGGCAGCGTTTCATTTTTATTAAGTTTTTCATTTATTTCTAAATCATTACTCAGCTTTAAATCTTCGTCTATTTTGAAAGGTTCATTTATTATCATATTTTCAGTTGTAACCAGATTTTCAGGTCTAATTTTTAGCTTGTCAAGCGGCTCGTCGAGTAACTGAGGTTGTTCTGATTTCGCGCGATCTACTTTATTATCTTGGCGAAAACTTGTATCTCTCGTTTCCTGTTTTGGAGATTCCAATATATTTAAGGTAGGTAGACTTGTCGTAGCAGATGGTTGATTAAATCTATTCGTCCAATGGGATTTTGAGAATTTTTTCGATTCACGGCTTAAGCGCCTTGATTTTACAGTAAGCCAACCTTCATTGTCGTTTTTATTATTTTCAAGATTTAGCACTTCTACGGAATTCGCTATATCCAAAACCTGGCGATCTTCAGGCACAAGAGTTTTTACACTCTCACTCGATTCGTTTCTAGGGATATTCATTTGAGCCACAACTGCATCCGAGCAACTGTACTCCTTACAATCTTTTATGTTGTCTGAAATTTTATCTTTTTTCTCAACTTTTTCAGTAACTTTTAGAGAAATAGGCCTTGGAGGACGTTTCTTTATAACTTCCTTATTTGCTGCTGTTTTAGCATCACCAAGCGCCATTTGACTATTCTTATTAATTGGTCTTTTCGGAATAGCTCCTTTATTATTCATATTCGGTGTACCATCAAAAAGGCTTGTGCGACCAGTCGTTAAATTAAACGGATAACTACATTTAGTTGATTGATTTTTTTTCTGGAATGATCTTTGAGTTTTAATTGCGTTTGCTGTGGGTCGAATTTCCACAACAGTTGAACTTCGAGCTAGTCTTGTCGGTGTTTTCACTTCTACTTTCGATGATTGGTTGGAAGGCTTTGGTTTTGCTGCTGCTTGTGAATATGCAGGTTTCGTAGAAGACTTTGTTTCTACGTTCGATTTTAAATCCAATTTTTTAAAATCCTGTTCCTTCTTTAGATCATAATTTTGGGTCATATTCATCGCCTCTTCAATGATATCTATATATTTCTCAGCATTCTTACTAGAAGCTACTACCATTTTGTCAGCTTCTATGTCATTCCCTAAAGTAACATCCTTTTTTTTCATACTATCATATTCATCAAAATCAGTTACTTTATTAGTAGAATCATCAATCTGTATATGGACTTGACTATCTTCAGCAACTGTTGCTGTAGGAGTTAAAGTTAGATGTTGATTAGTATCATCTATGACTTTATTATTCGTAGTCTCTTTATCTAAATTTTCATTAACCACTTTCATAGATTTTTTTTCTTCTTCAAGAAATTCTATATTTGATGTGTTTTTAATAACAATATCTTCATTATTTGTTGTAGGAATGCTATTTTGTACCGGCTTCTTATTAGTATCTTCAGTTAAAAATTCAATTTTATTATTATCTTTAATACAAAAGACTGTTTTTTCAGATAAAAATTGGTTCTGATCAACAATAACAGCAACAACATCAGTTTTTGATTTTTCATTTAATTCAGATATATTTGAAACAGATTCAGATATATCTACATTTTCAAAGTCTGATCCATTGGACATTATTGAATCTGCAGTATTATTTGTAGTACTTCCTATACCGGTAATTTTTTTTTCTATATCTGGCTTATTTTTGTTAACTTCAATACTTTTCTCATGTATTTTTTCAACGCCAAACTTAGGAGAGCTTTCATTTGAGATATCAGCAAAATTATCTTCGGATTTTGTAGGTGAAGCAGTTATAATACTTTCCTTTTTCTCGAGTTTATCATTTGCCTCGGTATTGTAAGACCTCTGATAAATTATCAAATGTTCTCTTTCTTTGAAATTTAATGTAATATTATTTCTTACCTCATTCTCAGTTATGTTATTGAATAAATACTCATTTTCCATTGCATCTAACTGAGCAGCAGTAGCTTTAGCTTGGGGAGTGACATAATCTGTAGTTTTTTTAGTGTTAATTGCTGATTTAGTGTGCTTGGGAGACTTGATGACCACTTGTTTGGGACAAACATTTTGATATTCTTTCACTATACCTATTTCAACAGATGTTGGCTTAGCTACATGCTTGTCTGTCTGATCTTCTTTATTACATTGTATTATGTTTTCAACTTCAAATTCTTCGTGTATATCTTTCACATCTTTCTCTTTTATGTCAGATAATCGAGATGTCTCTTTGGCAATTTTAGGTTCAGGTTTTGCTGTTATTTTTGAGGGGACAACTTTACTACTAAAAAATTCAACAGTTGCCTTTGGACTTGAGCTTGGATGCGATGATATCCTTGGACTTATTTTTCCGCTACTTGGACTAGTCTTGCCAGCCAAATTAGGGCTATTCTTACCGCTTGGAGTGTTATGTCCCGATAAACATGGGCTATTTTTTCCTGATACCGATGGTGAACTTTTTACAGAAGTTCGCCTTGCCTCTGGTCTAACAAAATCAGTCTTTCTGATTTCCCATGCTAAGCTCTGTGGTCTTTGAGGTGGTGGAGTGTTGTCATACTCCCATTTTAATCTAAACCATTCTCCCAAAGCTTTAAAATCACGGGTGTAGTTTTCAAGTACAAGTATAACTTCTTGGCACTCGCTTAGATTTTCATGAGTCTCTACGGTGTTATAAATTTCACCGATCTGTAAAATACGACGATTCAATTTAAATATTTAAGTTTGTAAATACATACATACATGGAATTTAAAAAAGATTAATATATCACATAGATAATCACGCTTGCATATTTTTGTGAACATGGGAATATCTTATATGAGTGTACCTATGCGTTACCTTAAAAACTTATATGCTTATTTGGTATTTAAAATTCATCCTGTGCTTTACGCAAACATCACACGGATATCTGCATATATCTAAAGAAGTACAGACAATAATATCAAATCGCATTGACGCAGCGTTGTGGGTCTAAACTTATATAAATTATAATAACAATAATATATATGACAATTACACACACAGTCGTCCGTCTCCAAAGTAACTCAATATTTATGTTATGAGTGATAGACAACTGGTAAATATACACATATATAACTCTAAATAAATACTTAAATACATAAATAAACTCAGACTCGAATAACAAAATAGGTTTTTAGAAAATGTTGGTCCTCGACGTTATTAAAACGCGCGACGCGTAGAGCTAAATGCAGGGTAACTACCACCTGCGCAAATGGGCCATTCATAAGCTTAATATAACTTACAGCTCTTTGCAAATCGCCAAACAACAAAGCCCAATAACGAGCCCGAAGTTCGGAGCGTTTGTCACGACCAGCAGAGGCGGATCGGAGACGAGTCGGTCGCGTGGGTAAGCGGCGAGCGGGAGGCAGAGCGCGTGGCGGCTTACGGGAAACCCTAGCTGTAATGAAAAATAATAGAACTTCACATTCATTTCATTAAATTCAATTCAAAATATTCTTTATTCAAATAAACTTGTAAACAAGTGCTTTTGAATCGTCAACTGTACTGCTGGTTCGGAAAACTTTTCCTACCGAGAAGAGCCAGCAAGAAACTCGGCGGTTGCTATTTAAAAATATAATTCTTAATACTATTTACATTAAGTCGTTACTGTCTTGTACAGGTTCAAAGAGAGTTCTATCCACACATTCTTATCTTCTAAATAATCTTCAAGAGTATAGTAGGCTTTCTGTATCAGCCTCTTGTTAACAGTGTTTTTAAACTGCTGTAATGACAAAGCTGAAATTGATTGTGGAATTTTATTATAGAATCTTATACGAAAACCCACAAACGACTTGCGCACTTTTGCAAGGCGAATGCAGGAGCCGCAAGCTTATGTCGGTTCCTGCTTTGTCTCTTGTATACATCACCTATCGTTTAATAATTCTTTATATTTTTATGTACATAAATTAAATAAAAAAAAAATTATAATAATAGAACGTCACATTCATTTCATTTGCCAATTAACCAGTTAAGAATATATAAACACAACCTCCTTCAAATAGTTAGGTCAATAATATAAAAAAAACATTGTCGTCGTCAAGTACTCGCCGTGTGGTATTCGGCTGAGTAGAATTGACCGCCCTCATTTCTTACCGATGTGACGTTAAAGGCGACTAAGGTAAGTCGACCCGCCGTGTCGTATCCGGCTGAGTAGAATTGACCGCCCTCATTTCTTACCGAGGTAACGTAAAAAGCGACTAAGGTAAGTTGCCCCGCCGTGTGTTATTTGGTTGAGAAGAATTTCGGTTGAGGAAATTTTAATAATAAAAAAACAGCTATTAGAAAGAGCAGTTATTAATTAAAACTCAAAATTAAATCTCAACATTGAATATTTTTTTTAGACCATTTATAGCAAAGTTTATGTGACCTATTGCCAAACGACGAAGTGTTGCAACTTTATTATTGGCATAAAATATAAAAATAAAACTTCGCAAGCAATCAATAGACTTAGCGCAGCAGGTGGAAATGGTTACACATAAAATATTCAGCGTTATCGATTGCTTTAAAGAGCACTAGAACTTACTGTGATAGTTTTATTGTAAAAATTTAAAACAAATATTCATCGTTCCTGCCCTTATCCCACTCTAAATGGGGTCGGTACATTTTTAAACATGTTGTTACGTGATTTGGCTAGTTTTTACGACCAGCCGCCTGCATGTTTACTTACCTTAGTCGCCTTTTACAACGCCTCGGTAAGAAACGAGGGTGGTCTATTCTACTAAGCCGGATAGCATACGGCGGGTCAACTTACCATAGTCGCTTTTTACGACACCGCGGTATGAAATGAAGGAGGTCTATTTTATTCAGCCGGATGCCACACGGCGGGTCACTTTACCTTAGTCGCCTTTTATGATACCTCGATAAGAAAAGAGGTTGGTCTATTCTACTCAGCCGGATACCACACGGCAAAAAAAAATATAATAAATATTATAATATAATTTATATAACTCCTTAAAATATCCAATACCATTTTTGAGGTCAATAAAAATAATAATATGAGAATTATTTTTATACTGTTTAATTTATCTGTATACTTTTAGTGTTGTAAGAAACTTTTTTATTACGATACGAATACGATAAGAATGCGTGGATATAGCTACTGTCCGACCCTGTATAAGATAGTAATGACTTAATATAACTAGTTATAAGTATTATGTTGAAAAGAGCAACTCGGTACTCTTCTCGATAGGAACAGCTTTCCGAACCAGCAGTAGAATTTACGATTCAAAAGCACTTGTTTACAAGTTTATTTGAATAAAGAAAATTTTTTAATTTGAAATTTGATTTAAACTTGCTGACTAGATACTATAGACAGACTAACAGAAGTATAGAATAACTAGCTCAACCAAATATTACAGGACAATAATGGTCACACCAAATTCATCAGATCATTTAGCAATTAACTTAAATAGATTGAATAACACGGCTACAGTATCGAGCCTTGTCTGGTAGCTCGGCTATTTCAGTCCCGGGGAGGGGTTGTGATAGCAACGAGATATAGATAATACCTAAAAGCGGTGACGACGCTTCAGATCGATAGAGGACTATAGATTAAAACGAGTATCTGTGGAAAATATTAGGTATGACATGTATAAGCGACATTAAAAAGTCGTTAAGCCCTAGTACTTGTCGACATAATGTAAACTCGAACCCAAAGTCGATCTTAACTAGTTTTTTTTAAACTATTGTACTTGATCGATACAATTTATTTATTTGCATTTAAATATGTGACATATCTGCCCGGTTAGGGCGTTGCAAAATATTGTACACACGTCTAACATTATACAAAAATTTGATTTTATCATGTCAACTTTTATTGCATAATCAACAATTTCAATTTAGTAGGAAAAATAGTATTTAATTATATTAATAACGTCGCAATTTTAATAATGTACATATGTCAAATTGAAATTATTATTAGAGCTTTAGAGCAAAAAGCGGTACTACGATCGTAATTTAAAAAAACATTGTTTAAAATTAAATTTGGATAACTTGAAGAGGATATAACTGTATTATAATAGCGATTTTAAAACGTTCTAAAAACGAAATTTCTATAAACCAGAGTACACACATAAAACATGATAATTACGCAACATTCGTCCCTTTGCGATCTCCTTCTATGAATAATCGATGAAACGAAATCAGATTGCCTTACACGTGCCATTTTATTTTAAGCTCCATCAGTCTTTTGCCTACAACTTTTATATATTTACATAAGTATTTCATACAATTCAATTATATTATGAACAATAAAACGATCAAACAACAATCTCGAGTAGTCTAAATTGAGATTTGTATTTATACGGACTATGCATTTATCATTAAAAATATTAATTAATTTTTTTAGTAGATATGGATGTGATTACGGGTCAAACTTTTTCGATATTCTAATCAAAAACGATTTTCGATATCCTTACCAAGAAACTCGAAAATTCTAAAAAAAATTATATTATGAGATACTTTAAACAGAGAAGGAATTTCGCTCCCAGTCTCTTTCCAATTAGAAACACAATCCAAAACGAAAAAAACAAGATAATCGCTACTATATTACAAAAACGCAACCACTCGAATCGCGACCGATATTATATACCGATAATACTTGTAATCGATAAGAGCAAGAGCTTTATCGATCCAATAAAAGCTGACAAGTTTTCCAAGTCTATTTGAAAGAACTAGCAAAATAAATAACAGAATGCAATTTGAATTTTCATTCGCGTTTCAACCTATGGACGCGCAAAATTTGTTCGTAAGGAACATTATATTTTTAACGCCTGTTTTTGTACAAAAGAATTTTTTTTTACTGCGAGTTACTGCAACACTGGTTATTATAGGTATTGGTAGGAAAATGGCACGGAACTTCAGGCATTTGATATCACCCACATTAAGTACCAAGAGTTAGGTAGGTATAGGTAGGCCAATGAACATTATAACACAGATGCCTATCACCCAATTAACGAGACACAACCCATTATTATATAAACATACAAGTCACGTCATGATAAATCAAATAAATAAGGTTAGAAAAGACCTTTTAAAACAGTATTATGTCTGAACAAGACCAATATCGACATTTGTCATTACTGTTGAAAAATGACAAATTAAAATAATTCTTTAATCAATTGGCTATTACAAGCAATTTTGAATTGTCAAATTACAATAAAGCTACAACTGGTTCGGAAAGGTGCTCTTAACGAGAGGAACCAGCAAGAAACTTGGTGGTCACTGTTTCAAAATTAAGTATTGTAATGTGAACAAATCAAAATTTAGAATATAACATAGTGTGTAGCTGGTTGCATTTTATATCCAAGCTTTTTAATCATTAACATAGTCCTCAACAGACATCTAGTACTTGACTCTGCATTAAAACAACTGACTTCATCATGGTAAACTTGACTATTTGTTGAAACTATTTTAAAACTCACAAATCTCTACTCCTCTATTAGAGGGGACAATTACATTTATTAGTAACAAATTACATTTGCATAATATCAGATTCTTACATATATGACTTGTTTCAATCTAACTAAACAACATTGTTATTTTATTATGATTTTTCATACATAACAGTCAGACACAAATAGAATATCTCATGTTACTTTTTAAAAGAAAAGTGATTCTATAATACTTCATTTACTATTTTTTTATACAAATATCTTGCTTAAATATATCTGCATATTTAACTGTTTGCAATAAACTCAAAACTACTGAACAGGTTTTCATGCATTTTTATCAATTGTCTATGTGATTCAAGGTTTTAGTGTAAAAATTTTTCAGTGTTTGTACAAAATATTTAAAACATGATGATAATTGTTGAAATGTTAGATAAAGTTAAATCAGCTCGTTAACATGTTATAAACATGTTGTCACATGATTTGACTACATATTTTATGTCCGGCCGCCTGTCTGGTGTCAACTTACCTTAGTAGCCTTTTACAACACTTCGGTAAGAAATCAGGATGATCTATTCTACTCAACCGATACGACATGGCTAAGATGAATTAATTATATTTATTTAAATACGCTAGCATTTCAATCTTAAGATAAACTTTACACTATAATTTAAATAAATATGTTAGAAATTGCCAGAAAATTAAAACTAGCTTGCACCAAAATAATAGCAGATAGAAATTCAAAAATACTTCTTATAATATACTATGTTAAGATGAGAAGAGGAAAGAAGTCCTTTAAAAGAAGTGGGAAATTATAAGTAAGCTGATAAAAAAGACAACTAAAACATACTTAAGAAAATCATCATAGCTCAAGTATTTGAAGCCAATGCATATTTAATATCTACTCTATTTGGCAGTTTATGATTGCTAAACAAAAATTTACCACCTTATTTGTTATTAGAGTTTTTTAAACAGTTTATTATTACTTACACAATGTGTATTGTAATATCAGTGGAAACTACTTGTAGTAGCACAAAATGTAGTAGCACAAAATAAATTAATGAAGTGATAATGTTAGTTTACCAAATCTTACCTGATATAAGATATTACAGATAAAAAATTATCATATTACACAAAAGATTAAAAAAAAATTCACATAGGTTTAAAAAATAAATTTAAGGCGTTGTACCCACGTCCCAAAATTTTGTTATTTGTATTGCACTACGCCCACGGCGAAACGTCTGAGAAGTATATACCTTATCTAACGACAGTTATCATAAATTTATACCTATTGATATACCTGGCGTATCCACGGCAACATGAAAAGCTACCAGATTCCTGGCCTCGCGGCCTTCTTCTTGCACCAGCTGCCTTACTTCTGCCATAGTTAATCAACCAAACCAATCTCTAACGAAAAACAAATGGTCTAAAACAATCCATTGCTCTGACCGAAATGATTTATCAAAACACTTTACAGAACGAATATTAAAAGAAACTTTTATAAATTACCAAAAACAAATAAATCACACAATAAAATCAAATTATTAAGCAAAAGAGAAAAATCGAATTTTCAATTATTTTCATAACAATTGTGTATTTGACAGTTCATATTTCTTTTTTTAACACAGACTATATAATAAAGTGTATATACGAATTTATAGACATGTCTATTTATGGAATATGTTCTCTATAACAAAAATGTTTTGTTTAGGTAATAGGTAAAAATAAATTAAAATAATATTAAATAAACTACATTATCAAAAAAAAGATAATTAATCTTTACGACAATTAATTAAGTGACATTTTGTAATCATTCAGATATATATTGGATAATATCTGGCGGTAGCCAATAAATCAAACGGCTGCACATTATGTAGTTAATATTGTAAATAACCGTATTATTTTACTTCATAAATCTTATCAATCTATATTCTATAGTATACAATATACAGTAGTCGGGCACTAACTACATATTTAAAATGTAAGTATTATTGGTAACCTCTATCTACTCTGATTCTGATTTGACATGATTCACTTTTTTTCTTATATTGATATACTAGTTTCTGATTTGATCACGCTGATACTCCAAGTATAAGCTTACACTATATCCCTCAGACCAATTGAAGCTTTCTTCAGACACATATAGTCAGTGCGCAAGTGTTGGAAAAGTAAGTAATGCCTCCAGAAAATTAAGAATTTTTAACGTAAAGATTGCGAGTAGCTTCAATTGATACATATTCCATCTTACGGGTCACCTCTTCCTCATAATTAAAATAGTTAAATAGCTTAATACTTAGAATTTTCCATAAGATTTTCCCTGTTTTGATGAGAAATGAATGCATGATAGTTGTTTTTTAAGGTTTTTTTTATTATTTAATATATAATATACCTACTGTTCCGTTCTATAACCTCTCTCGGGAAATCTTTTATGCCCTTTCTAAAATTGGATAACGACATTTTAATACGAACATAGTCATATATAATAAAATATGCCAGCGTAATATAGTCTTTTAATAACCATAAAAATGGTTAAAGTGGGTTAACCTTAAAAGCTAGACATATGCTGTCGCGGACTTTTATTTGGAACTTTAAGAGGGGAACTATTTTGTACTACATAATTTTTTAATAACTATTACCGTTTACTTAACACAAGGAAAGCTTTAAACTTTGCCGTTTTCGTAATATTTTTTATTGCTGCTCCTCTCCTATACATCTTAGCTTGATGTTATATAGCCTATAGCCTCTCTCAATAAATGGACTATCTTACATTGATCAAAAAATATCAAAAAATAGAAAAAAATTCAAATCGGTCCAGTAGTTCCTGAGATCAGCGCGTTCAAACACTCAAACAAAAAAACAAACTCTTCAGCTTTATATATTAGTATAGATTGTTTTTGTTGATTATTATATATGAGCCTTTATTATTTTGATTTATAAGCTGATTAAGGATACTTGCAAATCTATTTATTTCACTACAAAGACGTCGTAAGACGACCTCAATCGCGCACATAAAAATTCAATTAATATAATTGGTTTCTCGCTAAGAAAATTAAACACGGCTTTTCTTTCATAAACGTTTATTTAATGCGTCTGAAATCGCACATTTATTTACAAATACCTATTTTTATTTTTAATAACATTTAAGTTTAATTATAAAAATCTTACAAATTATAGGTACATAATATAAAATTAATATAAAAATAAATCACTGATCAAGTAAGTACAAAAGATGAATATTTTAGAAAAAAAATGTTGCACTCAGGATCAGCATTTTACGTAAATAATATAACATTAACTAATCAACGATTCACCAAATCAATATTGCAATGAAACTATAAAATATTAGGAAAAGAAAACACGTTACAGAATTTTTTACACCAAATATCGTGAGTTATACAACAATATGTCCTTTTCCTTCTATTACTCAAAGGTTGACTGGAAGAGATCCCATTTAGGGAAAAGTCCGCCTTTATGTAAGTTAAGTGCTTTTTTAATTTTTCTTTCTCTTTTCTAAATATATGTATCAAAAGAAAGAAATAAATATATAGCATCTAAGACATAAATGGTCAAACTTCTTTAGAGTAATTCGATTCATTCATCTCTCCTGCATTGTTACTTGAAATTCCAAAGTTAATAATATTAAGCTGAAAAATAACTTAGAATTTCTGGTTTCACTTTTCTGAAGTGTTTATGATAAAATAAGATTTTTAAATGTATGTAAATGATTCAATTGGATTTGTGCAATATTTTATGTAAGCGACGTAATATTTTTACGTACCAACTAGCCAACTGTGCGCTTAGTGCGGGTTTTTTATAAACATTTTTGCAACAGCGACATCTAGTGACCGCTGTTCCAACGCCATATTAATTGGCGTTACGCTAACGCGATCGAGTAGGTTAAAAAACCTGTGTGCGTAGTGAGTTTTTTGAAACTATTCGATGGCGTTAGCGTAACGCAAATTGTATGGCGCAATTTGTAATATGTGTAGCAATCACTAGATGTCGCTGTTGCAGCGTCATACAAATTGGCGTTACGCTAACGCGATCGGGAAGGTTGAAAAAACTCGCACTAGGCACACTGAACTAAGCAGTCCTAACAATCAATATTAGAACTAAATACTGTATCACCATTACCGTGTTCAGTTATTTATAAACTGAAACCATTTCTTTAGTAGAATTTTTATCCGTAACTCTACGAAAATACTAACTGATGCCACTTATTCATCGCTCAATAATATAATTAATCCATTGTTATTATAAAACAAGATTTACGGTTCTAATTATACAGAAAGACCAGAAAATACTTTCTAAATAAACGGAAAAAGTTGGATAAATCCTCAGATCATCCTTCATAATTAATCATGTATTTTTGTTTTCTTTAGTATTTTTAACAATATTGATTTTAGCAGTTAATACTTGCATTAACTTGCATACTATTAAATTTTGAAATGTAGTGAAGTTAAATGAAAGGAGTGTTATAATTAGTATTCACATTTCAGTCCATATCTAAGTCGAAGACGTAAACTATTTACTACTTAATTGTGTATGGAGTATATTTTGCCAGTATAATTGCAATTTATATAAATTCAGATTTCTTGTTTTCTATCACAAAACTCAAAAATGATTCGCCAAAAGCGTTTGATAGAGAAAACAGATCTTCATCAAATGCGAATACTAGAATAGTGGTATTATTTTAGAAAAATGGCAAAAACAATCAATTGGAAATGTGAATTAGCATTAAGATTTCCAAACAAAACTCACGACGCATCTTTCTCAGATCTGAATGAAACCCTCTGTAAGATTTACATGTTCTTAATACGTCGCCATTGATGATTTTCACTAATACGTAGAAAGGATCGTTACTATAATATTTACTTCCAACAGAATTGTACCCTTACTAAACAAAGAAGAGATTTACAGGTAAAGGTAATTTTAATTCCTCAAATCTAGTCATGAGATCGAAAGTCAGGATGTCTTTAGCAGTTTGTTCTGGTCAAGGAATATGCATATCTGGACATTGTCCAATTCAAATAATTTAGCTAAACATAATACATGAAAAAGAATGAAAACGTTTACTGCCTTATTAATAATCCTAAAATAGTATCAGAGCTAAAATTTATTATTAAACCTTAACAAGTAAAACACAAATATATTTCACGATATCAATTAGTAGAACTGTTATTAATTTTTAAAAGTACATAGAAGTCAATAGTCAGGTACGTGAATTTGGAATTCATTCAAGAAATATGCATAAAAACAAGTGTTAAGCCAATTTAATGCTATTACAGAATTAATAAATATTTTCATAAACCAATAACATTTCAGTCTTCCAACACCATATCAGTGCATTGATCCTTTTAATTCCCACTCCATTCCGCGGAACGACACATATCGGCAAGCAATTCTTCAAACTCTACCAATGAGCTTTCATGTAAAGCTAGATCTTTTGAAAGATCCTCGTTACTAGCTTCGTTATTCTTGCTTTCAGCGCTCTTAGTCTCAATAAGATCTTCGGCTAACTTCAAATGTGGAGCATTAAAAAAGTCTTTGTAAAACTCTGCCAACTCACGGATTGGATGATTATCGGCGAACGGAAAATGTAACAACTTTAGAGGAGGTTCATTTTCGTTTCGAAAACCCGAAAACTTTTTTGGTGGCATCTCCAAAGATGTTGGGCTTTTCGAAATAATATCCATGTCTAGATCTTGCGTACTTTTGCAGTCAGCAACTTTTTCTTCAGGCGTTCTACACCTTGGTGGCCTTCTACAAATGGGTATGGGCATCTTTTCAAAAAAGTCATTAATAACTTTCTGAATTACAGCTTCATCAACAAATGCGGCTAATCGAAGTGGTTTATTTAAGTCAACCGGCGTTATAGGGCGAGGCTCTCTTTCTTTTTTCTTTTTGGAATCAAAAATCACATGTTTGGGACTCAATTCAAAGTGATCGCTTTTCAAGAGCAAAGTTTTGTCTGTTTGTGAACGATTCGGAGATATAGAGAAGTTAGTTCTATAAGAAACTGTGAAACAAAGCCCACCTAAAGGTGTTTTTAATATACCGGCTTGGATTTTTTTCACAGAGTCTCCAAGCGCCTTTAATTTCGGTTCTCCATTATACACTCTATAGAAAATGGTAAACGATTCTGTACGCTGTTTTCTAGATAAATGATATGCAGGTGTTATTCTTGTAATAGTTATCAAAGATTTTAGAAGAATACCCATTCTGAAATATACCGTGTTCATGGCTTTTAAAGATGTATCAAATTGTGTATCATCAAGCTCCAGAGTCCATAACTCAAGGACCATTTCATCGCCATCGTCAGTTTGAACGGAAATTTCAACGTGAAGTTGAGATCTAATAGTTTCTAATATTCTGTCTGATGGCAGAGCATTTTTAGTTGCTTGATTGACTTCTGGAGAATCTGGTATTTGCAGATTAAACCAATCGGAGTCGGAAGTCTGCGGTTTAATATTAGGTTCTATTTTAACTCCTTTTCTAGATTCTACAATAACTTGAACTCCTTTGTAAGCCAGAAATTTGGCAAATTTTGTAAATTCATTCTTGTCGTTTATATTTGAAAATGCTGCGTCCGGTGCCATGTTTATTAAAAAATAAAAAATTCCCGACTACTATTTTCTAGTTTCTATTAATTAGATTTCTAGTTTCTAGTCTTCGTCGGCGATGCAAGTCTCGACGAGGCTTCTCAAATTGGGATTCTCCATCGCGGCTGCAATTCTTTCCTTGTCATTGATTTGCTTGTTAACTGAAACGAAAAATAAGTGTTTCTATATAAATTAACATTCAATTTTACGTGTAAAGTACATAGGTTGCAACATTCAAAAATTTTATAATAATGCGTTTTTGAATTTAGACTTTCGTAAGTGATATTTATAGTTAACTATGCCAGCGGCTTCTCTCGCGTGAAAGTCGCAAAATAATAAATATTAATAGTTATTGTGAAGGAACCATAAGAGATGGAGACATACTTTTGCGGACTTTTTTGTAGTATCTTTATAGATCTACATTTTTACATTAATTATCTAGTACATTACTTTATTGTATCTCTGCTGATTTCCTCTCTCTCTCTTCCCTCTCTATAATTAGCTTTCAAAAGAGTTTTTTTTTAACACCGCGCGATTTCTTCAACGCAATTTACAAAAAAACGGTAATGTACTATAAACCTTACATTACTTTTTGGTGAAAACCGTACAAAATTCCGTTCAGTAGATTAGATCGAAAAATAAGAAGTAAATATTGCCGGTTTCTGTACATTTAACTTATATGCGTTTTCTGTAAAATATTCTTTGACTTTCTGAGCGATTACAATTTTCCTGAATTTCATTAAAACACACGCCGTCACACATGCCTAGTATTCTGCTACATGTTCCAAAAGTCAAGGAAACTTATATCGACATTTCCTCTTTAGAACGTGACTTGTACATAAACCAGCTGGATGAAAATTCAAGGCCAATGCAAATAAAATTTATTATTTAGTTATTTATAAACAAAAATGTAATATTTAGTAATACTTATGGCTATATGTTACTTTAATATAAATATAAATTTAAAATAAACACGCTTTTATAGCACATCAAAACTAAGAATTGAAAAATTCTTAATACAGATTAATAACTAGTATATCCAGCCCGCTTTGCCGTGCTTAAATTCTTTTCTATATATCAAGAAGAAGTATACCAGCAGTGAGATAGTAACACGGTGTTACTTTACGAAAGATGCTATAACTTGTTTAGACGAAATACTCTATTAGTAATAGCGAAAAACAAAAAAATGCAAGTACCTTACCATAGTAAACGAATTTTCAACTTAAAATTGTCATATCTTTTTAATTTGCCGACCGATTGAAATAAAACATACCCAATATGTTAACTGAGGCTTTCTACTACATATAAGTAGAAACAGCGTCCAAATAGGATCAGCGGTTTTTAAGATTAGCAGGGACAAACGCTCAGAGATTTGATATCTCAACGATTTTATTATATGTATAGAATAGATAGAATAAAGTGAAAGTAAAATATTAGTATTAATGTGAAAAAGTAATATGAAACAATACAATTTGAAATGCCACATTAATTCTTAAAAATAAACAGGAGATAAGATCTGTATTGTAGATAATATATTATGAAAGTAATTTCTTTTATAATGTTATCTAACCTGGCAACAAAGTTCACAGCTGAAGGAGGTCATATGCCCTTATCAGAAGAAAACCTCAATACTTTTAGATAATTTACAAAGTATTGAACAATAACAAATAAGACTATTAATTCTACATAACATTATCAACATAATATTAATTAAGATCAAAATATTATATATGGATTTTAATTTCCCAGTCATAACAATATTATTTTTATGTATATCAATATAAAAACGTATATACAATATGTGCAACTAAGTAACAACCATTAAATATTATGTAATGTGTGATGTTTTGTTTGTTGCATTATAATAATTGGGATTTTATATTTATAAAATCCCAATTATTATAATGTATAAGGCGATGGACTCGAACGCACGTACTGTCGGGGGCGGGAATGCGTGCTATTCACGAATACGGAAAGCATCGCGGACAGACGACGGGTTCCTCACGGCATTCCAGGTGTGGATGTGCCGGACGGAGGATGCACCGTCTCAGACGCGCTAAGGCGTAGTGTTCCAGTAGGATGCACTTTAAAGCCCTAGGATCTGATAGCGATGACGATCTGATAACATAATGTATGGGGACTTCTTATATTACTACGAAAGCACTTCGATAGCGCGGAGCAAACGATCAGTGGCGCCATCTAGTTTTGAGTGCGGAATCAGGTGTTCCTAGTACGTTGTGTTACAAATGTCAATTTGTTTTTTATTAAACATTATAGTTACCCTAGCAAATAGCATGACAACAAACATCAGATAAACAGATGATGAATAAACATAAACAGAAAGATAAACAGATGATGATCAGATAAACAGATGAAACAGAAGATGTAAAACAGGGAGAGTAGAGGATAGAATCTCTACTTGTACTGGAAAACCTCATATAAGATCTTAGAACAAATAAAAAAGAGTGCTGTGTGCTTATTATGCAAAAGTAAAACCTGATTTAGATAAATTTTCTCGTCAAGTTTCTAGTATATTGCTTTGTACTATAGCTTCATCTCATTTTTAGCAGTATAGAAATTGTACAGCCTAGGCCTTAACTTCATAAAGCATGAGATCCAAAAAGGTCAAAATCAGGAACCTTTCATAATAAGTAGTCAATTTTAATTCAATTTTCAATGAATGGCGTTCTGGAGTGCATAATTTGCACATAATACTTTGCCAATGTCACGTAAGATGGAGAACACACAAAGGAGATTGTACGGTGAACTAAAGAACAAAACTGAAATTTAGATATATTTACAAATAGTGGGAACATAATAAGTAGTCACACTAGTAACAACAGGCAAAAAATCACAAGTATTAAGTTTCCTTGTCTAGATTTAAGTTCATTTTAGACCACTAAGGACCCTAATGATTATCAGTTTAGGGATATTGAAGTTCTATTCAGTTACAATAATAATTGAAATTAGTTTTAATACCAAAAATAGCAAGACTGATTGGGTACTAACAGATTTTTAATGAGATCTCATTTTTATTTTTATACACTGCTTCCCAGTTAATCTTTTTTAGTTGTTAGCCTTATTAATCATTTTAACTTATTAGTTTATTATAGTAATATAGAAATTGTGTTACTAAGGTCCTAAGTATTAACATTTTTGTTTTGTTTGAACAATACAAATAAAATTATTAATATTTGTTTATAAATAATATATATATATTATACAATTTTAAATATAATATGAGAGTGCAAAATAAATGTGATAAACTAGGTTAAATTCTCCTTAAATTAGACTCCTTAAAAACTCCTTAAATTAGACAATTGGGGAGCATTAAGTTACCTATGGTAATTGTAAAATATAACAGGTTTCTCCATATTGATTGAACTAGGTAATACAATTACATTATTGCCCATTATTATACATTATATTTTAAGTTACCCATGGATATTTTTTTAAAGATAATAAAAATAATTTCTCCTTTCCCTCTTCTAAAGAATTTATTAAACATTAAAGGTGAAGGTCAACATTAATTGATATCAGACAAATCAATGCACAATAAGTTTTACATTGCCATAGAAATATATCAATATGTTACTATAATACGACCTTTAACCCTTACAAATAAACATCAATTACTCACTTTCATCTTCTGTGGTGTGTGCTCCTTTTTTAATGTAGATATCCAATTTCACTGGATGTTGTAAGGACCTTTGTATTTTTATTCGTATACAGAGGCCAATGAGAGTAGCCAACGAGCAATGTGGTACTGTAGGATTGTATTCCACCCTTAAAACTGGCACTTTATCAGCGGTAGGCTCTTTTACGAAAATGCCTTCTTCATACACGACCTTTAGATCTTCTAACGTACTCGGCTTCTCCGGATCCCTGATAGTCCGCAAAAAGTCTAAAAACACCACAACACTAATTAAAATCACAAATGAACCAATAAAACATTCCAAAACCACTTGTATTAAATATATTTTATAACAAACCATAGATGGTCTCTTTTAAGTCATTATCGTCTTTGTACCCAAGTTCCTGCAGTGTTGCACTTTTATCCATATAAGCAGATTGAGCGATCTCCGGGGGTTTTTCAGTGTTCTTCAATGATAGCTTCGAGAAGAACGATATCATGTCGTTGAATAACAAAGTTACGTACGTGTCGTTAAAACAGACATGTTTGCATTTTAGTGATGTAATGTGTGAAGCAATTTTCCACGTATCGATAAATAAAATTTTGCTGTTGGTCATAAAAAAAATTTTGAAGTGAAATATATTGAATTTAACTTCCAAAAATAGGCATAAATTTACTATATGACGTTGTAATTTTCTTTTCAAAAATGTTAATTTCTGTATATCCATCTGATTCATATGACTCCAAGAAGAAGCTATAAGTGTTCGTCGGCAGACACCTGGAACTCCGTTTTTGGTACTAATAACTAAAGAAAGTGTTTTAAATCGTAACTTAATCCTTGGACATAAAATACATTTTAAGAAAGTGTATATTTTTTGAGCATCGATTGAACTGGGTCCCAATGTAATGTTAAGTAATAAATAAACTCATTGCTTATTGCCTAGTGATTATTTCTGATAGTGTTATGTACAGATGACCTAGCATGAAGTTCATATATTTAAAAGCTGTTAGCAATTCTCTTATTTATAGTAAAAGGTTTTAAAATCTCTAAATGGTGCGAGACTTTCTAAATTTTACAAGCAATAGGTTTTTTTTTATTAGTAAATCAAAATAACAAAACGTAATTCAATGAAAATACACTTTATTAGTGTTACATTCAATTTTAAGACTAGTTGCTAGTCATCGCTAAGTATCAAGTGTCTTCATCCTAATGTAATACTGTCTATTATCTTAAAAATAAGGCGGCTTAATGTAACGTTATGCTATTATATAAACATGAAGTTATCGATATTCGATAGAGTGTAATAATACAACATTAATTTATTATGTCTTATCATCCATAATAATATTATAAATAAAAAAGTCTGTCTGTTACGATTTAATTGTTAATACGCTAGATGAAATTAAGCAAAATCTTCCACAATTAAAGCCCACCTGAGTGATATACAGATGAACAAAAATATCAGGTCGTTTTTATGGATAGAGAAAACAAAGATATCACTTTATTGAGAAATGAGAATACTTAAGCTGGCGCTAACGAATTCGCGCAGAACAAATTTGCACTAGTTCAAATACATATATTATAAATATGTCATTTATAGAAGTAGGCATTACTTTGTGGAATTTATTACTATAAAAGTTATGATAGAATCATTTTGCTATAAACAGTGTTTGTTAAAAAAATCTATGTACTGTTAAGCGTAGAAAACAAAAACCGGTCTTATACATACAGATTTAGTTATCGCACGTATTACAAAACAACACCACCAATACTACACACACACATTTCAACAATGAAATGTTTAACATTATTTATACTGGTATAGAATAATTGTCCGGATTAGTAGAAATTCTCACAAATCATTGTCATTTCAAAAGTGTAGGTAATAATTTCTTTAAGTATTCACTTTTTTCAGTTATAATTGCATTCGGTTCTGCAACATTTACTTGTAAAATGGAGTTTTGTAATTCTTTAGCAGAATTATAAATTTATCAACACATTCACAATTTTATGAGACAGAGGAGAATGTTATGGGCCTATAAGGCCATAAAAGAAGGTAATACTAAAAATAGAATAATTTCCATAATTATTCTACATTTATTTAAATACTCTTTCTTTCATTTACTTTTAAACGAATATTATTCAGAAAGGAAAATATTTATGGTTTTCAATAATATAGGTACATAGAAAGAAAACAAAAAGATACTTATGAAGTAACTTTATTACATTAGAATTTTTTGAAAGATTTTTTGGACCCCTTGCCCTTTGAAACCTTAAGCACATTAAATCTCACAGTTTTTGAGAGGGGTCTGCATTCACCAATGGTTACAATGTCACCAAGTTCCACGTCTCTGAAAAATTAAGTTTTTTTTCATTAAACTGTTAATCACCAGCTTATTAAATTGTAAATTTGATATAAATTCAGAATATGGGTTTACGCACGATTATCGTCAATTAGTGTTCGGAAGACCGTCGTGTGATTATCATCATTCAAAGGAATAAAATCCTATGTATACAGAAATGCTCAGAAGCCATAAATAAGTTGGCATACAATATTCTTTCAATAGTATAGATTAAATAAAAACCTAATATTTAGATGAAAATTGAAATTTAGGAATTAAATTTAACTCTTTTGTTAATCTTTAATATTTAAATGAGGTAACCTTTATATATAAATCGATCCTAATCCTTGATAAATTAATCTAGCTAGATTATCTTTTTAAAAAATAAAGTTTTATACCTGTTTTTTCAGGCACTGAAAAACTGCAATAATATTATTTTTGAAAACATAGGCTATTTAAATTGTTATTTGCAAAGTTGTAATAATTCTGTATGTTAATCAAGTTATTATAAATATATATATATATATATAATTTCCAAAAAAAAACTAATTGCAAATCAAAATTAGGTTGCATATTATTTTTAAAAACATCAAATATTTTTTTTTTCATTGTTGTAGCTGAAAACTATTCTTAACATAGTTATTTATGTCCAAAACTCAAACAAACCTGAAACATGGTGATAAATGAACAGACATATTCCTGTGTCGCTTCTCAAATCTGTTGTACTTGGGTAGGTAATGCAAATAGTCTCTTCTGATGACAATGGTCCTTTGCATTTTCATCTTCTGAACAACTCCAGTAAGGATTCTTCCACGAATTGAAACATTGCCAGTAAATGGACATTTCTTATCAATGTAGGTTCCTTCAATTGCCTGTAAAATATCACAATAATGTATTTACCATTAACACTAGTTTCTAAAGAAATGTTTTAAATTTGCCTTTATAAATAATAGCTGTTTCATACTTTTAAAATCTCTTAATCAACTGCAGGTATCTATACTAATTAACCTCACTATGTTTTAATAAAATAAATATTATAAAAGATTAAAATTTAACAGTTAAAATGATTACTTATTTAATGTAGCATCTCAAAACATTATTTATTAAATTTACAAAATATCACAATTTAAAATAAAACAGCTATTATTTTTAATCAGAATTTGGGTCAAACACTGTTGTCTTCATATAGTAATCAGAAGACCGTCGTGTGAATTTCATCATTTGCAAAATTTATATCCTTTTACTATATCCTCTAATATTTCAATTCCATCACCATTCCAACTATATATTGTTAATAAATTAATTCCAGGAAATAAGCATGATTATACACTTATAAAAGCTTTATATTTAACAAATAATTAACTTTTTTTTCATTTGCAAGTAAGCAGGTCTATATAAATGTAAATAATTATTGTAACATGCAACATCAAACATGCAAGCTTACCTTATAAATAACATTAACATAGTCTAAAGAATACTAAATTATTTCATGATTTAAATATAATGGAATACCCAATAGTACAATCCCTGATAAGTAAAATAGCTCAAACATGGACCAGCACCTATGCAGAGAGAATCTTAAACTTTTAAATAAAGAATCATTTTAAATATGCTTTCTTAAAATAGTTAAGAGATTTTATTCATTTAAAAGTTGAATTTTCTTCTCTGCAAAATAACCACTGATAGCATCGTAGAAGCCACCCTTGCCACCAATACCACATATGGTAAATTCAGACCTCTCTCGGTGTCTTGAAACCTAGACCAACATTCTTATGGTGTCTAGTATCCTTTTTCTTCATTCCCCCCTTGCGGTTGAGGAAAACCGTAGTTTGTTTCTGAAACGCTTTCTCTGTCTACAGAAAAAAAAACACACAGATTAATCACTCTCATGCTTTACCTCTCTCGGTGTCTTGAAACCGAGACCCACGTCTTTGTGGTACCTCAACGGTTTCCGGCTTCGTTTAACACCGATGCCTTTCTTACGGTTCAAGAAAACCGTCGGTTGCTTTTGGAATGAACGTTCGGTCTGGAATATGCAATATAAATTAAATATATGTTTATCTACAAGTGCTTCCCACTTTTACTTACAATATATATAGTTATTATAGAAGACTATTAGCGTTTGCATCTGTATAGAATTTAAAACTGTAGCTGATGGACCATTAATCAATTTATAAAAAACTAAAAGCTAACCTTATTATTTTAAGGTTTGCGGTACGATTACAAGTTGAAGTACTTAACTATTTTAATTTCACAAAACGAATTCTTAGAAAGTTAAACTGTTTAAGGACGTTAAAATGTAACTTAATAAAACGAAATAACAAATCTCTAAAATAAATACTAATACCCACGTGTCTAACATTAGATTTAAAAAATCGATACCGATTTTGACTGCATTTTCAGAAACTATTAATTACTTTTGTCTATACATATAAAACAATATTTTGACAAATCTGAGAGTATATTTGCATAGTTCTTTTAAAAACATATTTTAATTTCGCTACTTACCTGATCAGCCATCTTGCACGAAAATAAAAGAATTATCACAGACAAAAATCTACAAATCAGTACTCAACCATAGATTATTCTATGAGATTATTTGAGCAAACCTTCTAATTTATAATATTATTGTATGTATAAAAATTAAATATTGACATAAACATTAAAACTAAAACTGAACTCAAAAGGTGGACTATTGAGTATTAATCGTTAGGCCATCAATAAAAAATTATTAAAAAAAATAGAGAATAGGAAAAATCAAGTGACTCACAAGTGTTCACATAAATATACTAAGTTTTTTTTAACAAAAAATATATATTAATGTTTGAAAATATACGATACAAATTAAAATAACATGAATGACCAATAAAAAACACACAAAATATGGCCTTTGAAGTAAGTGATATATCATGACTTTTTTTTAAATAAAAACATTAAAATCTATTGAGTTTTTAATTTAAACTCATTTTTTTATGACAATTTAATATAAAATATAGACATTGGACATTGAAAAATGGATACAAGATTATTTCATGGTGGTTGTATATTAGAAAAAAAAAATGGGCACCTTATGTCTTTAATGTTGAGCGACTTTCTTAAAGAGCTGGATTCTAGGCTGTATATAAAACTAATTTAATATTTTTGTTTTTCCATAGGTTGTCAAATGTCAACACTCAACACAGGTCTATCCAGGGCGGTTTTACTACAGGCGCCAACACATGTTATCTCGCATCCCTCTTGCACATGTACGTATTTATGAATGAATCGTATGAAAATAGTCTCAGCTGCATCTCGCTCCACTCCGCCATACGCACTTTTACGCACTCATTCTCATTTTGACTGTCTATCATATAACAAGACAACAAGTTGATTTTATTAATGAATGGGCGGTGTATTAAATTTTTAAATTTCCCGTTGTAAAGTTCTAGTACTTTAATTTTTACTAAAATGTATAATTTTGTTTTAATTTAGTTAGCAAAATTCTTGAAACAAATATCACTAGAAGCAAATTAAATGTATCAAGTCTTATTTCACCAGTAGCTGTTGAGATATTTCTTAAAATGAGAAATATAACAACGAAGAAACGTGCAGTTATAAAACAATAAGAAGAGGATTTACTTAATCATTATATAAATGTAAGTGTTGAGTTTTAATGAATGTTGTGCATCTCAATAATAGTAAGAGCTTTCTTAAAATTTACATTCTCACATCTAAATATAATAACCTAACCTTGCATGGATAGCCTAAAACCTTTAACATGCAGTATAATTTTTATTTCATATTTGACTTAGTTATCGTTATATAAAAATTATGATATGTACATTAATTTCGATTGATGAATTAGCTATATTCATTATTATATTAAGGATATGTCTTGCGATTTTATATAGCTTCTAGTGTCTTGTAGTGCAATAAATGATTAATAATGGAACATTAAAGTGAAAGTTTTTTAGAAGTTGTTCTAATTGATCATAAGTGTGTATCTATCTTAGTTATGAATAATTTGGACATAACTTAAATGGTCTACTTAATATTTTTTTTTAGAAGTATTTTTTAATTGAAGTATATTAGAACTTTAAAAATGATTGTCAAGTTTTTTATAATGAGACTCCGATGAAAAGGGAGTAAATAGCAAAAGAGAGCAAGTTTATTCTGTATAAAGCAATATAGGGTATATTGCTTTATATAACACTATTGTTGATTTTTAATTAAAAAGCAAAAGCAAAATTTAAATTTAAATTGATTGATTAATTGCAGATTCAAGAATCCTCAGATCCAAGATTAAGAGTAATTTTTTATTTTAATATGATTGTCACATGATGTTATTTATAGTTATGATTTGAGATATCTTTACATTTACAGTGCTAATAAAAGATATAATAGTATGTGTAATGAATGAAAGAATAACAGCAATATTAAAAGACTGTTCTAACTGAAAGTAAATATTTATGTAATTTATAAATCACTTAAAATGTGCAACTGTTTATATCTAACAGAAATTAAATAACAAACAATATTTCTCCTTCATACTTATGCAATAATAAAAAGCAATTTTTCTAAAAGTGAACCCATTTACTCTTTCTTAACAAATCAATGCATAATGACACAGACAACATTTATTTTATATTATAGAACAACTATTCATATAGATTCAAATACAACCTTGTTCATAAGAGGTTCTATTTGAAAAGTAACAATTTTTAATTTTTAAACTAGACTAAGTGCAACTAAAGGAAGGTAACTAATACTCAAGTGAAGTCTGAATTTATGAAGCTAAGTTAGATTCCCGTAATTTCAGCCACAGATGTAAGCGTGCACTCAAACATCAGTAGCCAAAAGCGACTGGGAAAAGAATTAAGGTTTTACATGTATTGCAGGTGCCAAATACCGGCTCTTTGCCAACCGCAACACATAACCATTACAAAAAAAAAATGTAAAAATTAATGGATTGAATGAAATTAATGGATTAATTTTACAGGAGGGCAGTCCGACAGCTGGCCTCGTGACTCCACGAGCTACGCTGGTCTGGCCTCGCTGCTGCCAATGGAGACGTGCCGCCGCCCCTCACCCCAGGCCGGCCCGTCCGGCTATGCCGCAGCTGCTGTCGCTCCGCCGTCGCCTCGAGCGCTCGAACAGCGCCAGGCCGAACAGTAGCGTCAACCACCAGAACCTCTGTAATTTGAGAAAATGCATTTGAGGTAACTAATACTCAAGTGAAGTCTGAATTTATGAAGCTAAGTTAGATTCCCGTAATTTCAGCCACAGATGTAAGCGTGCACTCAAACATCAGTAGCCAAAAGCGACTGGGAAAAGAATTAAGGTTTTACATGTATTGCAGGTGCCAAATACCGGCTCTTTGCCAACCGCAACACATTACCATTACAAAAAAAAAATGTAAAAATTAATGGATTGAATGAAAATAATGGATTAATTTTACAGGAGGGCAGTCCGACAGCTGGCCTCGTGACTCCACGAGCTACGCTGGTCTGGCCTCGCTGCTGCCAATGGAGACGTGCCGCCGCCCCTCACCCCAGGCCGGCCCGTCCGGCTATGCCGCAGCTGCTGTCGCTCCGCCGTCGCCTCGAGCGCTCGAACAACGCCAGGCCGAACAGTAGCGTCAACCACCAGGACCTCTGTAATTTGAGAAAATGCATTTGAGGTAACTAATACTCAAGTGAAGTCTGAATTTATGAAGCTAAGTTAGATTCCCGTAATTTTAGCTACAGATGTAAGCGTGCACTCAAACATCAGTAGCCAAAAGCGACTGGGAAAAGAATTAAGGTTTTACATGTATTGCAGGTGCCAAATACCGGCTCTTTGCCAACCGCAACACATTACCATTACAAAAAAAAATGTAAAAATTAATGGATTGAATGAAATTAATGGATTAATTTTACAGGAGGGCAGTCCGACAGCTGGCCTCGTGACTCCACGAGCTACGCTGGTCTGGCCTCGCTGCTGCCAATGGAGACGTGCCGCCGCCCCTCACCCCAGGCCGGCCCGTCCGGCTATGCCGCAGCTGCTGTCGCTCCGCCGTCGCCTCGAGCGCTCGAACAGCGCCAGGCCGAACAGTAGCGTCAACCACCAGGACCTCTGTAATTTGAGAAAATGCATTTGAGGTAACTAATACTCAAGTGAAGTCTGAATTTATGAAGCTAAGTTAGATTCCCGTAATTTCAGCCACAGATGTAAGCGTGCACTCAAACATCAGTAGCCAAAAGCGACTGGGAAAAGAATTAAGGTTTTACATGTATTGCAGGTGCCAAATACCGGCTCTTTGCCAACCGCAACACATTACCATTACAAAAAAAAAATGTAAAAATTAATGGATTGAATGAAAATAATGGATTAATTTTACAGGAGGGCAGTCCGACAGCTGGCCTCGTGACTCCACGAGCTACGCTGGTCTGGCCTCGCTGCTGCCAATGGAGACGTGCCGCCGCCCCTCACCCCAGGCCGGCCCGTCCGGCTATGCCGCAGCTGCTGTCGCTCCGCCGTCGCCTCGAGCGCTCGAACAACGCCAGGCCGAACAGTAGCGTCAACCACCAGGACCTCTGTAATTTGAGAAAATGCATTTGAGGTAACTAATACTCAAGTGAAGTCTGAATTTATGAAGCTAAGTTAGATTCCCGTAATTTTAGCTACAGATGTAAGCGTGCACTCAAACATCAGTAGCCAAAAGCGACTGGGAAAAGAATTAAGGTTTTACATGTATTGCAGGTGCCAAATACCGGCTCTTTGCCAACCGCAACACATTACCATTACAAAAAAAAATGTAAAAATTAATGGATTGAATGAAATTAATGGATTAATTTTACAGGAGGGCAGTCCGACAGCTGGCCTCGTGACTCCACGAGCTACGCTGGTCTGGCCTCGCTGCTGCCAATGGAGACGTGCCGCCGCCCCTCACCCCAGGCCGGCCCGTCCGGCTATGCCGCAGCTGCTGTCGCTCCGCCGTCGCCTCGAGCGCTCGAACAGCGCCAGGCCGAACAGTAGCGTCAACCACCAGGACCTCTGTAATTTGAGAAAATGCATTTGAGGTAACTAATACTCAAGTGAAGTCTGAATTTATGAAGCTAAGTTAGATTCCCGTAATTTCAGCCACAGATGTAAGCGTGCACTCAAACATCAGTAGCCAAAAGCGACTGGGAAAAGAATTAAGGTTTTACATGTATTGCAGGTGCCAAATACCGGCTCTTTGCCAACCGCAACACATTACCATTACAAAAAAAAAATGTAAAAATTAATGGATTGAATGAAAATAATGGATTAATTTTACAGGAGGGCAGTCCGACAGCTGGCCTCGTGACTCCACGAGCTACGCTGGTCTGGCCTCGCTGCCGCCAATGGAGACGTGCCGCCGCCCCTCACCCCAGGCCGGCCCGTCCGGCTATGCCGCAGCTGCTGTCGCTCCGCCGTCGCCTCGAGCGCTCGAACAGCCCCAGGCCGAACAGTAGCGTCAACCACCAGGACCTCTGTAATTTGAGAAAATGCATTTGAGGTAACTAATACTCAAGTGAAGTCTGAATTTATGAAGCTAAGTTAGATTCCCGTAATTTCAGCCACAGATGTAAGCGTGCACTCAAACATCAGTAGCCAAAAGCGACTGGGAAAAGAATTAAGGTTTTACATGTATTGCAGGTGCCAAATACCGGCTCTTTGCCAACCGCAACACATTACCATTACAAAAAAAAATGTAAAAATTAATGGATTGAATGAAAATAATGGATTAATTTTACAGGAGGGCAGTCCGACAGCTGGCCTCGTGACTCCACGAGCTACGCTGGTCTGGCCTCGCTGCTGCCAATGGAGACGTGCCGCCGCCCCTCACCCCAGGCCGGCCCGTCCGGCTATGCCGCAGCTGCTGTCGCTCCGCCGTCGCCTCGAGTGCTCGAACAACGCCAGGCCGAACAGTAGCGTCAACCACCAGGACCTCTGTAATTTGAGAAAATGCATTTGAGGTAACTAATACTCAAGTGAAGTCTGAATTTATGAAGCTAAGTTAGATTCCCGTAATTTTAGCTACAGATGTAAGCGTGCACTCAAACATCAGTAGCCAAAAGCGACTGGGAAAAGAATTAAGGTTTTACATGTATTGCAGGTGCCAAATACCGGCTCTTTGCCAACCGCAACACATTACCATTACAAAAAAAAATGTAAAAATTAATGGATTGAATGAAATTAATGGATTAATTTTACAGGAGGGCAGTCCGACAGCTGGCCTCGTGACTCCACGAGCTACGCTGGTCTGGCCTCGCTGCTGCCAATGGAGACGTGCCGCCGCCCCTCACCCCAGGCCGGCCCGTCCGGCTATGCCGCAGCTGCTGTCGCTCCGCCGTCGCCTCGAGCGCTCGAACAGCGCCAGGCCGAACAGTAGCGTCAACCACCAGGACCTCTGTAATTTGAGAAAATGCATTTGAGGTAACTAATACTCAAGTGAAGTCTGAATTTATGAAGCTAAGTTAGATTCCCGTAATTTCAGCCACAGATGTAAGCGTGCACTCAAACATCAGTAGCCAAAAGCGACTGGGAAAAGAATTAAGGTTTTACATGTATTGCAGGTGCCAAATACCGGCTCTTTGCCAACCGCAACACATAACCATTACAAAAAAAAATGTAAAAATTAATGGATTGAATGAAATTAATGGATTAATTTTACAGGAGGGCAGTCAGACAGCTGGCCTCGTGACTCCACGAGCTACGCTGGTCTGGCCTCGCTGCCGCCAATGGAGACGTGCCGCCGCCCCTCACCCCAGGCCGGCCCGTCCGGCTATGCCGCAGCTGCTGTCGCTCCGCCGTCGCCTCGAGCGCTCGAACAGCGCCAGGCCGAACAGTAGCGTCAACCACCAGGACCTCTGTAATTTGAGAAAATGCATTTGAGGTAACTAATACTCAAGTGAAGTCTGAATTTATGAAGCTAAGTTAGATTCCCGTAATTTCAGCCACAGATGTAAGCGTGCACTCAAACATCAGTAGCCAAAAGCGACTGGGAAAAGAATTAAGGTTTTACATGTATTGCAGGTGCCAAATACCGGCTCTTTGCCAACCGCAACACATTACCATTACAAAAAAAAAATGTAAAAATTAATGGATTGAATGAAAATAATGGATTAATTTTACAGGAGGGCAGTCCGACAGCTGGCCTCGTGACTCCACGAGCTACGCTGGTCTGGCCTCGCTGCTGCCAATGGAGACGTGCCGCCGCCCCTCACCCCAGGCCGGCCCGTCCGGCTATGCCGCAGCTGCTGTCGCTCCGCCGTCGCCTCGAGCGCTCGAACAGCGCCAGGCCGAACAGTAGCGTCAACCACCAGGACCTCTGTAATTTGAGAAAATGCATTTGAGGTAACTAATACTCAAGTGAAGTCTGAATTTATGAAGCTAAGTTAGATTCCCGTAATTTCAGCCACAGATGTAAGCGTGCACTCAAACATCAGTAGCCAAAAGCGACTGGGAAAAGAATTAAGGTTTTACATGTATTGCAGGTGCCAAATACCGGCTCTTTGCCAACCGCAACACATTACCATTACAAAAAAAAATGTAAAAATTAATGACGTACGAATTACCAAAACTGCGCAATTTCAGAAATCAGTACGACACCTTTATAATGGCTAGCCCGTTAATAAAACGTCTTACAAAGTAGCGCGCTTTTGAAGCTAATGTTAGACGATACAGAAAACAAACATTACCAACAAAACGCCTACACAGTATGGGAAGAAAGAACACTGCAGTGTCCACCTCAACCATACTGTTAAATGAGAAGAAAAAGCCCTGCAGCTTTTACAGGAGGGCAGTCAGACGCTGCTAGTCATTAAATATTAAAGATTACAATGTCTATATTTACCTAAGCTATGATTTAAACAGAGTAATTATGCAAAAGTAATAATAAAATTATTTTGCTATAATCGGCGATGAAGTAAAATAGAAAATGTATATAATGCTAAATGTAGAGTGGACAATTGGTTATCATACCTGATACATGCAGGATTCGTAAAAAACACATGCACAAACCTCCACCATACACAAGCACTATATACATTCACTATCACAAACTCAACAACTCAAATATTTGAATTACAACAAACATTCTCGGATAAAATGTGAGTAGTTATCCAAAACTTAATAATAAATAAACTATATTTTTGCACTATTTAATACGAAGAAAATTGAAACGTACTGACTCACCAGAAACGTTCGTTATACATAATATATAACTGTAATCACTTTTTACTTACGCAAAAATATACAAACCAACAAATGTTTTTTAATTAAAATTAGACAATTCCATAAACTTCTTGTTAACGCACACTATATACAATAACACGATATAATAGGAATACCACAATTCCCGTTCCGAGATGCACTTCTCTTGAATGACGAACAAGGACTGAATGTCACTGAAACGTTTTATCAATAGGAAGACTCCACCACCACTCCAATAACGGCACAGTGTTGCCCCTATTTAATCAAAAAGGGCGCGATTAGGGTTGCCACCTTTTTTTGAAGAAAAATACTATTTTTCTTTTTAAATCAAAAAAATATAGTACTTTTAGGAAATTCAGGAAAAAAAATAGGACACATCTATTTTCAATCATTATTTATTTTTCCATGATTATTTTTTATTACTTTTCGCTGGATAATGACACGGAGTTAGAGCTACTAACTAACTAAGCCCCGTAAATACATGAATGAGTTTCGTTCCTACATTCCCTATGCAGGGCTGCGGGTGCGTTCCATTCACAGTTAATTAAAAAAAGCACGACAATTGCAATTAGCGATAAAAATATAGTATTTTTCGTGCTATATTCTTTTTCTATAATATATAGTACAATTTAAGCTAGTGTTTTTCAATTTATATATACATTTATTAAAGCAGGGACCTCGAAGCATATAGCATTATAGTATATCCTTAGTGTTTTTATTGAACTTTAATAATATTGGGAAGTTTTATTTTTTAATTTTAAAATATAAGTAAAAATAAAACTAAAATAATAAAAATAAAACTTTTCCTTCTATAGTAATATTTATTGTGTATGCTTTATTGAAGTGTTGTATATCATATGTCATACCCAATATCAGTTATATTCTATGTTTTAGGTGGTTATTTCTGAATAGTTTTTATTCTTTCTGCGACAGACAATATGGATTACAGACATACTTTAATTATTTAACAGAAAGTTATTTGTTCAAGATACTTTAACATACTATCCCATTTAGTTATGCACATTTCCACTAGATTTTTTGTCTGAGTAACTGTGTCTGGTCAAGGCACTGCTACTGTTGTTGCAATGAATTCATTAATATCTGATACAATGGCTGATATTCTTCAAGTGAGTTAAAATGTTTCAAATATAAATCATTTTTGTTTGTAAACACAAAAATTGGCATGTGTATGTTTAAAGTAACGGCCTGTTATCCACCCCAGCAGTGGGAACCATAAGCTTCCTCTATCCGTTTTTTGGAGAGAAGTATTGTAGCAAAGACCTACCATCGCGTCGCTCCAATGCGGATTGGTAGGTTACGCATATCCCTAGAATTCGCTAGAAGTATGCGGATTTCCTTACCATATTTTCCTTCACCGAAAAGCGTGTCATAAATTGCAATTGTCAATTAGACATGTGCCTGCGCGGGGTATAAACCCATGATCGTCTTTACAGAGTCGAACGGCCTCACCGCTGAGCTATCCATAGCTTGTTCCATATTTATTAAAATGTATTTGCAATCATTTTCAGATGAGCCAAAGAGAGTACTCATTGGGATGACGTCTAAGGGCTATATGCTGTTGATGCTTTATGGGATGAAGCACATGATTAGGTCAATTGATTTGACTAGATGAAGGCAAGTAAATATTTGATGTAAAGTATGTCAGTCTGTCCATTTCACTTTCTATTAAAACTGAAGCTTATATGTCTAATGGGCTAACTGCCTAATCCGTTTGAGATATAACAAAAAATGTTTGGTACAATTTTTTCCTCTATTATTATCTATATTTTTCCTCTATGATGCAAAAAAGTGTGTGATATAAGAATAGCTTAAAAGACATATTAGTGATGATCATTGGAACTTTGTCACATACAATACAGTATTTGGAAAGCATAATATTTTTAGCCTGGTACTGCTAACAGTACAAAATCAAAGATATTTAACATAACACAAAGATTGTCACAGATACCCCTTATATTTTATTATTAAAAAAACAAAATTTATAATTATAGTCTCTATTCTATACTTAAAATATAACTGTAGACAAAGTTATAGACACGAAAAAAATATTTTCCAGACACTATTTAAGACCAGTAGAAGCTAAAAATATATTTTTAAAATTTAAAATCTCTGTTATTTGTCAATGCATCATTCTCCTACCCTTATCCCACTCTAAATGGGGTAGGCACAACATGTTTTAAACATGTTATCACATGATTTGGTATCTTACGACCGGTCGCCTGCCCGACGTCAACTTACCTTAATCGGTTTTCGCGACACCTCGGTAAGAAATGAGGGTGGTCTATTCTACTCAGGGGATATCAATGCCAAGATTGTCTGTAAGACTACCTTTGCAAACTAATGTTCTATCTATACATTATTAAAGAATAACTTATTTATTACAGGTTAAATATGCTGCGAACTCTTCCGCCGGGAAGTGTCCACGAGCCCGATGATGCAGATGAACATATATGAAGAGCTTCAGTCGAATCATAATTATTTAGCCTCATTTATTGACATTAGTAATAACATTTTCACAGCGCGAATGCTTTTATTCACTAACAATTTATTTTGCCGCCTGAACCATTCGGAATTTTGGAATAAGGCTGTAAAAGTCCGCTTCAATGCTAGAGGACTCAAGAGAAGGTTGTGTCTTCAAAATAGTATTCATATTAGTATAATTGACAAACATTATGAAGTTTGAAACTTCTTAACTAGGACCCAATGGATTTTTTCTCAAATCCGTGGATAAGGGGGCTCTAGCACACTAGAACGGATCATAATTTGGTTTCATTGTTTAAAACATGATTGGTTAATATTATTGTTTGATAGTTATAGTACCTTGTATTCCATCAGAAATATTTTCCAGACCCAAGCCATATCATATTACCGGTTCAGTATATTGATATATCGGTCATGTGCAGCAATAGCGGTACAACTCAAAAACTTATATTTTGAGATGAATGGGTTTAAAATTTTCATTACTCAGGAAAATGAATAACAATTGCTTAGTTGCTAGTTTAATTGTTAGTTTGCTTAAACGACGGGCTTATAATGAATTATGAGTTCTGCCTGTATTGCTGCTAAAAATTGTGTATTTTAACATTAACACCATTTATTCCTATTCAAAACACGTGTTTTTACTTGTGTAGCAAAACTAAAAACCTGAGCAATCCTGGGAGTAATATATTTTCAAAACAGGATTATTTAAATTGTGAAATTTTTATAATTACGCTATTGTCTAATAAAACTGAAAGATTTGATCTAGTTAAAATTATATTATCCATCACAAAAACTTATATCTTTGGAATGGCATTATATGTCATGTAAAGTGTTAATTAGTCAAAAATGTATATAACTTAAAAAAACTATAATTCCTGGTTAACTTGCATTAATCATAAATATGATTTGTTAAAAGTTTTTTGCATAATCGTAATCATAATGCGAGTTAGACAATGGTGTATCAATTAAGGAGAATTCACAGTACTGCAGATACTTGGAAAACGATAATGGAAATGGAAAATTTTATCGCAAGTAAAGTTATAGAACTATGATACATGAGGCAAAAGTAACTAACTAATATTACTATTATTAACATTTAAAAATTGATTCAAATTTTTTATTATTTTACTATATATACTCCATAAGTATAGAAACATAACAAGATGTAAACAAACAAAACCATGTGATTCAGGAGTGACAAATATGTCATAACAATAATATTATTAACAAATGAAAAAATTGGGATTCAACTGCAGTTGTCAAAAGAATATCTCTAATATTTATAAATGTAATTTTCATAAATTGATTGGTATTTTCTAAAATTAAATATTTATACCTTTAGTATAGCAAAACAGCAATATATAATTTAATAAAATTCAGCAGATACAAATTAGCCAAGTAAACTACCTAAAATGGTAATTGGATTAACCAACGCAACATAATATCAATATTCTACGAGCTTCACTCTGTGATACTTAAATGTGTAGTAATTTAGTGTATTTAATATTATCCATCGTTTTCTTTAAAAAATTTATAATTCTTATTTATTGTTTCAAAGTTTGTAAAAATTATTGATAGCAATCACGCCATAATAAAGTGGTGCGAATACTATCAATAATTTTAAATTCTTTAAAAGAATTAAAAATTATATTAAATGTTAGTATAATGTGTTGTAATAAAAAAGGTACTTTATAGTAGGCAGATAATGCCTACTATAAACTACCTGTTTTGACATGTTTACATTTAGTTAAATACTTAACCCATGGAGTATAGTTCCTCATGATGTTTTCTTTCATCGAAAAGCTTGGTATCAATTGGCACATTAATTATGGCAAAATTTCACAATTTAATTCTTACTTTATATGTATAAATCCGAAGTGTTAACTGGTTTGATGGAAAATATTATACTTAGAGATAAAAACCACTAAAAAAGACTAATATTTATAATTTACCATCAAGTATACTCCTTTTAAGTATAATGTTTTTTCCTAAATACTAAAACGGTAAAAACGAAAGCATCTATTGTTTCAAATACTAATCTTGTAAATTTGTTTTCGAGTGAATACTTATAATTAATTATATTTAATAATAATATATAATAATTTAAATTACAATTCCTATATTTTCAAGATACATGATCGCCGATTCTGTTTCCTATTTAAAAATAGTAATCATTTTTGAAGTTGCACTTTTAGCGTGTTTAGGAAAAAACTTTTTTTTTAAGAAGCATGCACATAGAAATGTAAAACGGCTGTAGAATATAAATTTTTTTATTACAGTAAAAGTCTATTAAAGAATTTCCTTAAATATTTTGTTTTATTAAAATCTAAAAATCATTATTAATATGTTACAGGAAAACCGGTTATCCAAATAATCGGTAAGAGTAAAATGCGAATCGATAAAACTTTGACATCACTAGTTACGGTTTTAGCGCACCAAGTACATCACTAATTTTACTACGATTTTACGTCATACGTTATATATATTACTACTCCATATGTGAGAAAGAGTCAGAGTTCTGAGACTAAATCCGTTTTTATGAATGAAACTGGTGAGAGGCAGATAGTTTTTGACGAATGAGAATGTAAGTAGCTATAGTGCTACTCTGCACCCCCCCCCATACCACCGAAAATAGGCTCGCGCCAATGTATGAATCTCAACCATCTATTTTATAGTTAATACTTAATAATCTATGGGTCTATCAATTTGTGATTTAAGTCAGGCTTATTGTATTAAATATTTAAATAACTTAAAATAAGAATTGCAGAAGATGAATATGAATCGATAAGTATACATAAAGTGATAGATTACTTATAAACAAGTGGTATATATTTAGTTGTTCAATAATTCCTTTAGTTCTACGTGCTTAAAACTATGTTCGCAATTTGTCGGCAAACTCATCCCGCTACAGGGATTGAGCATGCAATAAGTTGCTGCTTCTTCAATAATGAGGAGGTATGCTTGATCACTGCTGGCGCAAATGTTGTAAAGGTCTTTAGACTCTTACCCGAGGGTCACACCAAGGAGGTTAACGCCGGTAATATATTTTTATTATTGACATGTCTGAATAGGTATAAAGTAATTGTTGATCTAGTTTTTATTAGTAAAGGTTTTTTTTTAAATTTATTTAACGTTTTTAAGAGTACATAAATACATTAAACTTAAATATAGCATTAAAAAAACCACTTAGGTTTGTCGCTAATGCTAAAATCAATTCACCTGTTGTTTAAATTACAACAGCAACTACAAATTATATTATATATATAGATAAAAATTAAAATTTAATAATTAAGAAATAAGCATTACAAACATAAGATCTGTTTACATTTATGCTCTAGGAACTAAGTAGGTAAATTCTACTTTTAAGCTTTCTGTAAAATAAGATTTTAATTGAAATTTAATATTTTTATATTATGGTATTAAAACCACTATCACCTCTATGTATTAATCACAATTGTATTAATTATTTTTATATGTTTGCATTAATTTTTTGTTGTTTGACTTGTAAAACAAAATAATGGTGTAATTAATACTCAACATATTTTAATTCAGCGGGCCAACCAATTCCACCAAAAATGAAACTTGAATGCTTGGCAACATATACATTATGGGGTAATGTAATGTCTATAGCAGCTGTAAAGTGCCCAAGTGCTGGAAGGGACCTCTTGCTAGTGTCATTTAAGGAAGCAAAACTATCTGTTCTACAATATGACCCACAAACTAACAATTTGGTGACATTAAGCATGCATTACTTTGAAGAGGATGATATGAAGGTATGTCTTTTGGACAATGTTATTTTTGCAGCTGAAAATAAGATTAAATTATTTAATAGGGCGAAAAGCCTTGGGCTACCTAAGTAACATAAGAAGGTTATAAATACCTGCCTACTTGCTTGAAAGATGGGAAAGTGGCATATTGTGATAGCCTGTCATTTTGCTAGTCTAAGTAATAAATTATTAAACATTCACTTGCCATTATACCACTTATTGTATGATCAGCACAAAAATTTTTTTGCTTCCATTCTATCATTTGTCAACTCTTATACTTATCCTTATATGTATTTATTTTATTATTATTAATGTTGAGAAAAATGTTAGAAAAACATTAATAATAAAAAAAGTGAACAAAAGTCAATGTATTCCATATGTATGTCATGCTTTACACAAACCAAGAATGTCTTTTTGTAACTATTATTGACAAAAAATTAATGAATATATAATTTGGAAAGGTTAAACATAGATCATTGTATGTGATATTTTTAATAAAATAATTATTGCTGATTATGTACATAATTTATGCTATAGATGCAATAAAAAATTTTTTGTTTGCTTTCACAACAAAATAAACTCTAGGATTTTATCTCTCTCTCTCACCGGCTATGTATCCCACATGGTGGTGGGATCAGCTTTCCTTATGATTCTCCTCCACTTCGCTTGGTCATGGACATCGTCATTGGTAACTTTGCATACACTCTTATCTTTTAGCACTACTTCTTTCCACCTTGTCTTGGGTCTTCCAACTGGTGTTTGACCCGGGATGGAAAGCTGTAGTGCCAAATTTCCGATGTACTCAGGTTGCTTTCTCTCGTTGTGTCCATACCATCGCAGCCTACTCTCCTGCATCTTGTCGGCAATATCGCGCACACAGAGGCTACCTTGCATGTACTTATTGTGGATTTTATAGAGACTCTAGTTTTTTTTAATATGGTTTATTATTTGTTACTTAACATTTATAAGTATTTAAGTATTAAACTTCATAAAATTATAAATTTTTTTAGGGTGGTTGGACCACACATCCACACATTCCATGGATAAGAGTTGATCCTGAATTTCGGTGTGCAGTTATGTTGCTTTATGGACGGAAGCTAGCCGTGCTGCCATTTAGAAAAGATATTACTTCCGAGGAGGGTGATCCACTAGAAGCTAAACCATTATCAGATACTAAGAAAAATGTAGGTGAAGGCATTTCATACTACAGATTTTTACATTTTATTAGCACTCAGGAAAATTTTATTTTCCCATAATGTAGAGAAACACTTATTTTTTTTTACTACAAGAAAGTGAAATGAAGTAAGAAAAGAAAACTACTGCTTGTTTCTAGGAACTACATTAATTATATTAATTGCTGTATTTTGTTATGACTCCCATTTAAATTGATACCAATACTTGAACAATATTTTTGCAATATAAATATAATTTTATTTTTAAAACATTATGACACTAATTCAAACATATTTGGTATCTAAAAATTCTATATTGTCCTTAAATTCTTTATGCTTCATTAATATTTGTTCTCCTTTCTCAATTACTCTGGATATTATAGAAGATGATGGAAAGGTATATTGAGTGCTAAACATTTCCATTATTTTTTGTTTTAGTTTTTCTCAAATTAAGTTTCTGTTATTTTTACTCTGGTTTCAATTTCAGCAAATAACACAAAATGTGACTCGCGCACCAACTCTAGCTTCTTATGTTATTGTGTTAAAGGAATTAGATGAAAAGATAGACAATGTTTTAGATTTACAATTTCTATATGGGTATTATGAACCTACATTGTTATTGCTGTATGAGCCAGTCAGGACATTTGCTGGGTAAGTTACATATCTTTAATATTTAAATGAGTTAATCTTGTATTTATATTTTCAGAATCTCGGAAACGGTTCCAACGATTTTCTTGAAATTCACCATGTAGGGAGTTTTGGGGGAGAAAAATGGATCTGGCAAGGTTTTATTAAAAAAAAATCGTTTTATCCCTAATTTCAGGCTCTAAAATTTATATTCAATACAATCACAATTTTTCGCTGTCAAACGTAAAGTCATGGTAGTTCATTTGGGGAACGGGCGGTCTAGAGAGGTGAAAATACCTAGGATCGATCCCCACCTACCCTATTTATTTTTCATTTTTCTTTTCAATTTTTTTTTACATCATTTTAAAAATTACCGAATAAAATTAAGTATCTGGGTGACCGAGCCTTCGGTCACCCAGATACTTAATTTTATTTATTTAATTTTTTTCAAATAAACTTCTTTTTCCATGTTGTATATCTTTTTCAAATAATTGTATATCTTTAACTCCGAGGGTTGCTTGTTTGATTCCTCCTATAGCTAACATTTATAAAACTTTTTCTTAGTTTTATGATTTTTTAGGTATATTTTATGGTATTTAAGTAATTGTTTAAAATTATAAAGGTATATATTTACTAGTTGTCTGTCTATAAGACAAGTGATAAGTTTCTTACTTTGAGGATAGACATCCAAAATAACCTTTAGTTATTAATAAAGAATTTACTTAAAGGTTGACAGGAGGAGATCCCTTTTAGAGATAAGTTTGCTTTAGTACATGTGCTATTTTCCTTTTTCTTTCTCTATATGTATGTACTATAAAGAAAGAAAGAAATAAATAAATATCGAATTTACTTCATTATATAGACGCACGGCTGTAAGAAGTGATACATGTGCAATGGCAGGAGTTAGTCTTAATATGAGCGCAAGAGTACATCCAGTTATTTGGGCCACAGGAGGCCTACCCTTTGATTGTATACAAGCAGTACCCTTACAGAAACCACTAGGTAAAAAGCATTTTGTACAATTATAACTTTTAGTCAACATTTACAGAGATATTAAATAAGGAACAAAATTGTGCTATTAACTGTTAATGTTTGTGGGAAAACGTAAATCCATATGTTATTATGCCTACTCACATGTACACATTATTAACAATGTAACTACTTGGCATTGTGGCTGTGTATCAATTTGTAAATGATAATATGTATAATGCAACAATAGTTATCAATACAATAGGACCTAGAATGGTGTTGTTCAATCCCCTTGGAAAGCTTGATAATTATTGTCATAAAATCCAAACTCGAAATATATCTTATTCAAGTAAACTTGCATGCTTCCTCCGAATGAGCTCACTGAATTAAACATAGGATTCCTAGCCTAGTCAAATGGAATGTTCCCGATTTGACTCAGCGAAGATGTTAATTTCAGTGAGCTTGAACAAATCGCAATTTGGTGTCTTCCATAGTATACGGGCAAAACCTGATTCGGAGGAAGCATGCAATTTGTTCAAACTTTTCTTTATAAGCTACTTAGAATAGTTTGGTTAGTCAGGTTTTAGGGTATAATAAGGCTGACATACACATGTAGTGTCTTAAAAAAGCTCTTTAATTACAGAAAAAAAGTTAACTTGTAACAAAGTGTTTACAAATCATTATTTGTACTGAATCAACCTTAAAGCCAGGTAGCCAGATAGAAGTCACTACGGACTACATAGTGGTCGTATAGTAGTATGTCCAACTATGTGATAAAATATTATTAGTATTTTATATACAATATATTATTATATATAATGGTATTTTAACAGTAATGATATAGTTATTTTGATATAATCCGCGTTGTTTAAAAAATCTACGTAATGCTAACTATAGAAAACACAATCTGTGTCCCTACCTTATATATGCTGGATTATTTATTATATTACTATAACATATACTCAAACCACCACCACCAATAATATCAAGAAATGCTATGCAAATTCACTAGGAAAATCTTAATGATCGTTTCGTTTTATAACTAAATCCATAATCATTATAGACTCCATGACAAAATCACAAAACTTTGTCATTTGATCGTGAATGTGTACATAGGCTGTATTTTTTTACAAAATTTTATTTATTTATTTCTTTATTATTCGATTTTTTTTTTATTTATTTGGCAACATCGTCCCTCTAAATGACGACAGATAGAAGATAGATAAATTTAAATAGATTTTACTTTTAGGTGGTTGCCTTATAATGGCGGTTAATTCGTTGATTTATTTAAACCAATCGGTTCCGCCCTATGGCGTGTCGTTAAACAGCGTCGCAACACATACTACGAATTTTCCATTGCGTAAGTTTGTATTAATTTATTTTTGTAATATAATTATATTATCACCTTACTGCCCTTATCCAACTCTAAGTTTGGTCAGCACAACAAGTTATAAACATGATTTGGCTACGTATTTTACGACCGGCCGCGTGCCTGACGTCAACTTACCTTAATCGTATTTTACGCCACCTAGGTAAGAAATAGGGTGGTCTATTCTACTCAACCGGACAAACGGTGGTTCAAGTTAATTTTAAAGTAGGGGCCTATTACTCTCCCACTGCTGGGAATAGGCCTCTTCTCTTCGTTTTTGAGAGAAGGATTGGAGCTAAGTCCTACCACGCTGCTCCAATGCGGATTGGTAGATTATACGTATCTCCAGAATTCTCTAGAGATATGCAGATATGTTTCCTCACGATGTTTTCCTTCGCCGAATAGCGTGTGATAATTGCAATTATCAATAAGACACATAGGTTTTAACATAAAAACTCATTGGTGCCTGCCCGGGTCGAACCCGTGTACCTCCACCCGAATTTGAATTTGAATTCCTATTCAGGTATCCAGGAAGGAGTTTGCATTACACTAGATGGGGCCAGAGTAGTGGCTTTAGGTGAAACTCGACTAGCTTTAGCACTTCGAGGTGGACAATTGTATGTGCTGACGTTACTTTCTGATTCCGTTCGGAGTGTGCGAAGTTTTCATTTGGACAGAGCTGCTGCATCTGTATTGACATCTTGTGTGAGTAATCTATACATATCATATAATACTTATTATAAAACAAAGTCCCCAAAAGCTGTTTGACTTTGTGATTTTTGTACGGTTTTTACTTAAATAGCGAACTCGCCGCGGCTCCCTGTCATCGAGCGTCCTACGAACACACCCGAGTGCCGGCTTATTGCGCAATAATAAATGTAGGTTGCGATGCCAAGCTATCTTATGTGATGTGACGTGTTTGCTTTGAGATATGGTATTAATTACGAGTGCGATGATACAAGTTGAAATATAGTTCACGGTTTAATTAATACTCACTTCTGCATCTTCTTTAACGATATATATTCGTGGATTATAGCAAAATGATATCTTATGTAGTAAAATATAAGATAATCGATTCGACATGCAAATCGAACTCAATGTCGTAAAAGGCGACTAAGGTAAGTTGATCCACCGTGTGGTATCCGGTTTAGTAGAATAGACTACCCTCTTTCTTACCGAGATGTCGTAACATACGACTAAGGTAAGTTGACGTCAGGCAGGCGGCCGGTCGTAAAAGCGAAGCCAAATCATGTAACGACATGTTTATAACATGTTGTGCCGATTCCACTTAGAGTGGGATAAGGACAGGAGGATGATGATGCAAATCGAACCCAAATATTCATTAAAAATGGTTTGTATTTTAGATGTGCGTTTTAGAAGAAGACTTTTTGTTTCTCGGCTCTCGTCTCGGCAATTCTCTCTTACTGCGTGTCAGTGAAAGAGAGAATAGGATGCTGTTTTCAGTGGACAAGCCATTGGAAGCCACGGTAGATTTAACAGTTCCTGAAACAGAGAGGGAGAGAGAGGCTACATTGATTAGGGAAACCGATCCAGCTGCGAAGAAACGTCGCTTGGAAAATCTTAGTGATTGTGTTGCGAGTAATGTTATAGAAATATGCGATAAAGATGAGTTGGAGGTGTATGGATCTGATATAAGGACGTCAACACAGCTTACTAGTTATGTCTTCGAGGTAAGGATGTGAGAGATTTTTTTCTTTTTCTTCTTTGTATCTTCGGAACTTCTATATTCAAATACGATCTATTTTTGATAGTTCATAATTATTATACATCAATAATCAATATCAATATCAATCAATAATCAATATCAATAATCAAATATATATCATATTTTTAATGTTTGACTTTACTGTTAATACTATCATAACTTTTATTTTTTACAATAGAATTCCGCAAAGTAACGCCTATTTCTATAAATTAGTTATCTTCACGGTTAAGTTAGTTAGTTAAGGAGTCACCTTCTAAAATCTTTTATTTTTTCTTTTTGAATTTATTTCTAGATCTCAATTTAAAAATTTTTTTACTAAATCGTTCGCTGTACAGGCAGTTAAATTATGGAATGCATTACCGTTAAATATTAAAGAATCCAAATCATTAGACATATTTAAAAAAAGTGTAAAGCAATACTACTTGACAAATAATAATTAATGTATGTACTTAAATCATTGTTATGTATTTATCACTACATATTATAAAACAAAGTCCATATTTCCGTATGTACGCATAAAACTTTAAAACTACGCAACCGATTTTGATGCGGTTTTTTTTAATAGATAGAGTGATTCAAAAGGAAGGTTTGTACGTATAATAACATTCAATACGGAGTAGAGAAATACTGTAATTTTTGAGGTTTCTGTAAATAATTAAATTTTTGTCCGCTTACATTGCAAACGCAGGCTAAACCCTACGAGATTTATCAAAATGATGTACTAAGTATTTGTACGCCTTGAAAAGGTCTACAGAAAAGTCCGCGATGGTATATGTCTATCTCTTATGGATAACCCACAAAAGCATTTTTTGTCATATACTTTTTACGAAAAATAATGCCTTATGTTCAAAGCAATTTTTATACAATACAACATTAATCCTTATGCAATTAAGTACCTTAAATAAATTGTTGATTTAATATAGGTCAATGTGGCCGTTTACAGCATGTAATTTAAGTGAACATTTTCCGAGATATTACAGATTTAAAATGCCGTGAGGACGCCGCGCTTCACCCTATAGCACTTCGAATCTTTTAAGAGTTTGTTTAAAGACATTCTGTAATTAATTGTAAAAATACATAGGTAAAATGTAAAAGTAAATAAGTAAAAATGTACTATATGAGTTTAGATATTCCAAAGATAGCAGGAAATCGTCTTGGTATAGGGAGAGGAAATTGTTTTTCTCCAAATTTAACGCTTGCGGGCCACGGGCAGTAATGAATAAATCAAAACTACTGGATCGATTTTAATCATTTTTTTACACTGACTGACATGGGATATATATTTTATACCCGTGCGAAGCATGGGCAGGCCGCTAGTTATATAATATGTATTAGTTTATAGATAGCATATATATTACTTTTAGATATTTTTATGATGTGTAAATCTTTTGTCTTTGTATTCGTATGTATTATTAGTATGTATTTAACTATAGAATAGTGCACCACCCACACCGTTGTTACAGTTCTCCTTAACCCATGGGTCGCCTGGAAGAGATCGCTACTAAGCGATAAGGCCGCCTTTTGTACGTTATAATTTATGTTTTCTTTGTTTTTATTGCTGTTTTTCTCTTGTGTTGTACAATAAAGTGTATAAATAAAATAAATAAATAAAACTTTTAGATATCAAAATTATAATTTTGCGCCGATATTCCAAGATATGTTAGCGATGTTAATGAATTAACCGTTCATACTACTAAATATTTTTTTAAGGTTTGCGATTCGTTACTTAATATTTGCCCTATTGGTGATGTCTCGATGGGTGAGCTTCAACTACTTACGGACGGAGAGGAAGCCAAAAGGGCGGAGGGCCTCGCTCTTGAGTTGGTATGTTGCAGCGGGCGCGGTAAAAACGGTGCCCTAACTGTACTGCAGCGCTCTGTCAGACCTCAGCTTGTAACCGCGTTCCAATTGCCAGGTATTTACCCATAGTACCTAGTAAAATACTTTCAATATTCCATTTGTATTCTGTAATAAATGGTTAAATAATCAAATAAAAATAATATTTATTGAAATAAGTTCTTTCAAGCACTTGAATCGTGAAGGAACAATATGATTAATGAAGCTACAACTAGTTAGTAATATTGCTCTTACCGAAAGAGAAAAAAACTTGGCGGTTAATCTTTTAAACGTTATCAATTTTACATTATTGAACCGCAGTCTTGTATAAAGCTGCAAGGATTTTCAAATCCAGTCATTTTTGCTATCCAAATAATCTTCAATTTTGTAATATGCATAACGTATAAGCTAAATCTCTTGCACTTAATTTGAACCTTTCTGTAGACTGGTCTAGTATAGATTGCCAAATTTTATTGTAGAAGCGAATACTGAGACCATTGAATGAGTCGCTGACTCTAGTCGCGACACAGGTATCACAAGCCTTTTATGACCTCTCGTATATCTATTATACATCAAATTTCGTATTATAGATATAGAATAATGTTATTAAAATCCTTTTCATATCTAAGATTGTCTATGCTCAGAAGTGGGATAGTAAAATGTCTGCTGTATACAGTTGCAGATCAAACTTTGTTATTTGCATATTGAACAAATATCCTTGATTTTTTGTGTGTTATTTGCTTTTTTACTCATAATTATTTTTCTTGCTTCAGGCTGCATAGATATGTGGACAGTTATCGGTGAGACATCAGAAGTTAATCGCGACGCCCATCGGGATATGGAGGGAACACACGCTTACCTTCTCCTTACACAGGAGGACTCTAGTATGGTAGGAATTCTTATTGTCTATACTAATATTATAAAGAGGAAAATTTTTTATGTATGTTTGTAATGTTTTCACACAAAAACTACTGGACCGACTTCAAAAATTATTTCACCATTGAAAAGCTGCATCTTTACTGAGCAAAATAGGCTATAATACATTGAAAAAAATAGGGATCTGTAATAAAAATGTAATAAGGTGTAAAAAATTAGCCATAATCTGTCATCGCATGCGCTGCGGAAACTATTGATATTCAAAATAAATCTATAGTCCGATTTAGTTGAATTTCCACTGCCATGAGATCGGTATGTACGCGGGTGAAACCGCGGGATATTACTAGTGAAAAAGCAAGAAGAATCTTTTGGTATCTATTAGGGCTAAATTTTTTCTAAATTAAGGATATAGCTTTTTATCCACACTTTTACTATTCAATAGGTCCTACAAACTGGGCAAGAGATCAACGAAGTAGACAATTCCGGTTTCATGACAAGCGCTCCTACAATATTTGCGGGAAACCTGGGCAACAATAAATTCATGGTTCAAGTCACAACTCTAGCAATACGCCTCGTTAGAAGTGAGTATTTAAATAATTTGTTACATATTGCGACTTCGCTCGCCCCAATTGAATTTAAGTATTCTCGTTAATGTAATATGATTTTTCCCTGTTCCCGAAAGCAAAACGAAAATATATTCTACTCGTATAGTAATTCATTAATCTGATATAAGTTTAATTGTGGGAAATTTATCAATGAAATTCAGGTTAGGTTTAATAGGTCCAGCAGATTAGCCGTGAAAATATATCAATTTTATTAGTATGGATGAAATTAATATAAAACGTTATAAATAAAAACACATTTTGAAGGACTAAGGAGTTGACGAATGATAGCGGAGATTTCATTAGGGATATTAATTGAAATAACCTTTTAATCCATAGTAGGGTGTCGTAGGTCTAAGTTCCAATCGTTGCTTTTTCGATATTTTGCGCCTTTTGACTAGCAGTAGGATATTACCAGGCTCTTACTTGATCTTTATTCATATAATTAATTCATTGTTTATGGTTGATATATATTGATTAGCAGTTAAGACTTAAATGTAAGTTTTGAATCTTTGACGTTAATAAGGTATTGTCAATTCTAGGAAATATAATTTGATGTATGTTTCCTGTGAGTGAGCTTTAAGCATTATAATTAATAATCATCTTCATGCCATTATCCCACTCTAAGTGGGGTCGGCACAACATGTTATAAACATGCTGTCACATGATTTGGTTGTGTTTTTACGACCGGCCGCCTGCCTGACGTCAACTTACCTCAGTCGTATTTAACGACACCTCGGTAAGAAAGAAGGTGGTCTATTCTACTAAACCGGATACCACACGGTGGGTAAACTTACCTTAGTCGCCTTTTACGACACCTCGGTAAGAAATGAGGTTGGTCTATTCAACTCAGCCGGATAGCACACGGCGGGTCGACTTACCTTAGTCGCCTTTTACGACACCTCTGTAAGAAATGAGGGTGGTCATCCTACTCAGCCGGATATCACACGGCGGGTCGACTTACCTTATTCACCTTTTACCACATCTCGGTAAGAAATGAGGGTGGTATTATTCTATTCAGCCGGATACCACACGGCTAAGCTTTGAGCATTATAATTATAATGAGAAAAACTTTATTTTGTAGATGGCGTGCTCGTGCAATCAATATCGCTAGAATGGACGGCTAAGACCGCATCAACAGCGGATCCGTATTTGTGCGTAGTATCTACTTGTGGAAGAGCATTAGTATTGGCTCTTAGAGAACTTCGTGCGAGAGATGCTACGGTATGCCTTTAAGACAAGTCAATTTGATAGAATTTGTTTAAAAAATTTAGTTTTAACCTTTCATTTTGATATGTACACAAGTCAGATGTGAATAGAACTGCCAGCGTTTCGGACTTTTTTAATTATGCCAGTTTTAACTATGGGTAAGGCAAAGATGTTATACTTTGGCTAAGTACGTTATACTTTGTTGTTGAAATATGAATATTTTTATATAACACAAGGCGTTCTGTGGCAGGAGAGCCCTGGTCACTAGTTGAATTAACATTAGTTAACGGTCGTTTCAAGAAAGGGCTATCAGAGTTATAGAGCTGTTATTTAGAGATTGCAGAAAACGCTTAATACTGTGTTATACTGCAAGTATTAGCAATTAGGATAGTAAAGTGATGTTAAGGATCGTTTTTTAATTGAGCAAGATTGTTTTCAGTCGGCTCGTCTTGCACCTACAAGACAAGCAGTTCCTCATCGTCCTCCTTTATTAAAAGCAGTGCCTTATAGAGATTTAAGTGGACTCTTCACAACTACAGATATGGAAAATATACAAGTGAGTTATATGTAGATATAGCTAATGAAATAACATTTAAATCTTAGAAAAAACTGCATTTTTCAATTAGATCTTAAATTACAATAAAAATATAATATATAATGCTGTTTATTTACCCTCATTTTTTTAATGTAGAAAAAAGCGTCCTTTATGTGATGACCAATTGCTATGAGATACATTAAAATACACGATAATAAGTTGAAACTTATTATCGTGTATTTTAATATATCTCATATCTAACGAATATCTACTTCTTTTATTTTATTTAATGATGAATCATTAAATAAAATAAAAGAAGTAGATATTCGTTCATGTATGTGTCCTTTAGTATTATTTTCGTCTTAATATAAGATTTTGCATAAATATCGATTTTTAATCCTTTACTAATTTTTCCTTTATTACTCTCCTTAAAACAAATTGAGAAGAATTTACTTTAATTTCAAAAAAGGTAGCTAAATTGAGGAAATCGTGTAAAAATAAGTCTTCGATATTCCTTTGCGAAAGAATGAGTATATCTTGTAAGTCGTCGGTTGTTGTAAAATATTTAGAAACAATATTAATTCTTTTTAAGGTAAAAGGTGAATTTTCGGGTAAAATAAAGGGTAAAAATGTAAAAGCAGAAGGTTTTAAACCTGGCGCCGTATACGAGCTTAATGACGAAGATGAGTTGCTGTATGGAGGGGATCAAACACCAGCCTCTATGGCAAGCGTAAGTGTCATTTTATTATGAAGAAAACTGCTTTTTTACCTGTTGTCTTTAATAAGTAGAAGAAAGAGGGTAATAGAAAGAGGAAGGAAGTATCCGGCTGAAAGAATAGTACCACCCTCATTTCTTACCGAGGTGTCGTAAAAGGCGACTAAGGTAAGACGACCCGCCGTGTGGTATCCGGCTGAGTAGAATAGAGCAACCGCATTTCTTACCGAGGTGTCGTAAAAGGCGACTAAGGTAAGACGACCCGCCGTGTGGTATCCGGCTGAGTAGAATAGAGCAACCGCATTTCTTACCGAGGTGTCGTAAAAGGCGACTAAGGTAAGTTGACCCACCGTGTGGTATCCGGTTTAGTAGAATAGACCACCCTCTCTCTTACCGAGGTGTCGTAAAATACGACTAAGGTAAGTTGATGTCAGGCAGGCGGCCGGTAGTAAAAACGCAGCCAAATCATCTGACAGCATGTTTATAACATGTTGTGCCGTCCCCACTTAGAGTGGGATGAGGGCAGGAAGATGATGAACTAGCGAGAAATGTGTATGCATGCGCTTAATGAGGGATTAAATATAATATTTCTAGATAGGTAGAGCATAACAGTAATTTACATAACTCGTATGTAATCTTACTAATTTATTAAGGATTGTGTGCGTGTTTTTTGTTTCTCAATGCGTAAATACATATTGCTGATGGAATTGAATGAAATAAAGTTTTGTCTTTGCACTAATGTCGATGCACACGAAGTTTTCAGACACTTTTTCTATATTAATGACTCAACTGAGATTTAGATCAAGTCATATTGCAGGGTGCTTATATTTCGCTGATCGCTGTTCTAAACTGTGGCAATAATTGTACTATATATACAACCAAATAAAACAACAAGAGAATATCTTGATAATATTATTAATAAGACTTTAATTTCACTATACATATTTGGTACGAGCTGTGGTAGTCCAGCGGTAAAACCTTGCGCCTCTTTCAAGGAGGTCTAGGGTTCAAACCCCGGGCAGACACCAATGAGTTTTCTAGTATAAAACTTATGTGTCTAATTGATAATTGCAATTTATCACACGCTTTTCGGTGAAGGAAAACATCGTGAGGAAACCTGCATATCTCTAGAGAATTCTGGGGATATGTGTAACCTACCAACCCGCATTGGAGCAGCGTGGTAGGTCTTAGCTCCAATCCTTCTCTCCAAAAAAAAACGGAGAGAAGAGGCCTATGCCCAGCAGTGGGATAGTAACAGGCTGTTACTTACTTATACATATTTGGTATACAGATAATGTTAGCGGAACAATCACGCAATCCGGGAGTACCAAGGCGCGTATCGAGATGGTGGAGACGACATTTAATAGAGCCCAAACCATCGTACTGGCTATTCGTCATTAGAGATAACGGGAATCTAGAGATATATTCACTACCCGAAATGAGGTTGAGTTTCCTTGTAAGAGACGTGTGTGCTGGGGAACGAGTGAGTATTATTATTAATGAAAAAATAAAAAAGTAAGGTTAGAAAAAGTAAAGTCTACAGAAAAATGATTTCCAAAGGTTGGTATCATTTTCCTACGGTCGGCAAATATGTTTCCATCTTCCATTCTCTTCTATCATTCGTCAAGGCTGGTGTACTCCTTTTATAAGCATATAACTTCTCACACAATCAATTTGCCTTTATTTTGGTCTTATGGTATTATGACTTCCAATGATAAACTAAGTAAAATGAGCTCATAGCCCCTCCATGAGCTTCCGGATAGGTTCAAAACTAGTGCTAACCCGATTGAGTAAGACGTGAGTATAGCCAGTTTATATACAGTTAATACATTAACAATGTAAAATTAAATTGTATTTAATTTTCTTCATCAGATCTTTGTGTAAATGAAGTGTTATCATTTCGCTTTTATTTTCTTTAATATAGAAAATTTATCAAGATCATTGAGGTCGCGACGATTTCCTTGATTGCAATTCTCCTTATGATACCTACTTAGTGATGATCAATAACAATAGTACTAATTGTTTTTATTTTTAGATCTTAGCAGACAGTTTAGAATCTGTCCCGATACCCACAAACCCAACAGACGAAGAAGAAATGAATACAGGACATAGCACAAATGTGGAGAAATTACAAGAGATTTTAGTTGTGGGATTGGGGAATAAAGGTTCTCGAGTTTTGATGTTATTGAGGTGTGATGGCGACCAGCTAATGATATATCAGGTTAGAATTATTGTTTAATTTTTTTGTAAGTAACGGCCTGTTACTATCCTACTGCTGGGCATAGGCCTCTTCTCTCCGTTTTTGGAGAGAAGGATTGGAGCTGAGACCTACCACGCTGCTCCAATGCGGATTGGTAGGTTACACATATCCCCAGAATTCTCTAGAGATATGCAGGTTTCCTCATCATGTTTTCCTTCACCGAAAAGCGTGTGATAAATTGCAATTATCAATTAGACACATAAGTTTTACTAGAAAACTCATTGGTGCCTGCCCGGGGTTTGAACCCTAGACCTCCTCGAAAGAGGCGCACGGTGTTACCGCTGGGCTACCACAGCTTCAATTTTTTTGTAGTTGTAGTAATTTTTTTTGGATATACATTGTTTATGCTATTTTAAGTTAAGTATTTTTTTAGGGCCACTTAAATGTCAAAGTTTGTAAATCTTCTATCCTTTTTTTAACGTATATACTTAGGTAAAATTTAGATTTTTTATATTGAGTTTTACTATCGCTAGAAACATAATGAAATCTGCATATGCCTAGAGCATATATGAGTATCAGTGTGATTAGAGAATGAGGAAGAGTATTAGCATAAAACTGTCAAGGCAACTTTGTTGTATTTCATTTGCTTTCAAATGAAAGAGTAGGGGCTTGTACAGCATTAAGATATTAACTATTACTTCATTATTAAGGCATATAGATACCCTCGTGGCAACCTAAAGATGCGTTTTTCACGAGTGTTCGTATCTTTCCCGTTTGGATATCGCAGCGGTATCGTCACGTGCCCTGACGATGGCTATGAAGCGTCCACGTTGAGAGAAGGCGTGAGGCAGTTAAGATACTTTGGTAAGTGCCTTCTTACAGTTACAGAATATATATTGATTCATAAAGCTTATTATACTGTTGAGGACTATATTGATGATAAGAAAGCTTGGTTTTAAATTGCGTCCAGCTACTCACTAGATTATATTGTAAATTTTTTAATTTGTTCTTAATTAAGCCATTGTTGTAAAACTCAATTTTGAAAAGAGTGACCGCCGAGTTTCTTGCTGGTTCTTCTCGGTAAGAGCACCTTTCCGAACCAGTGGTAGCTTCATTGTAATTTGACGATTCAAAAGTGCTTGTAAAGGCCAATTTGAATAAAGAATTATTTGAATTTGAATTTGAATTTATATACATAACGTAATTATATTAAATACTATACACTATTGGCGTCTTATTTTAAATCCTTTGCATGTTTTATGAAGTAAAAGTCCGTTTTACGTTAAATCTAATACATTGCAGAACCGTTTTCTAAGTTATAGTAAGTTTTATTAGATGTACATCACAGAAACTATAAAACAGTAGAAGATAAAATTGACATAGACTTTGTTTCTAGGGAATAGAAATTTCGACCTATGATAAGAAGAGGGTTTAATACAAAAAACGTTTAGGGAACGAATTTATATTGTTATATACAGGGTTGGTGGATATGGAGAAAAACACCAGATGATTTATTTAAACACTTTATTTAGGCTTTTCAGTACAATTTTGAGTACTTATAGTCGTATGACTGTAAGTACTCAAAAAAAGCAAAAGCACTCAAAAAAAAGAAAGTCCGTAGTTTAGTAAAGTAGCCAATGTCACTATTGTATCACTTGTTTCGTTTGATAACTTTTCATGGAGTATATTTGGAGTGTATTTTTTATTAGTATTATTAGTAACGACCTGTTAATATCCCACTGCTGGGCATAGGCCTCTTATCTCCGATTTTTTTTTTGGAGCGAAGGATTGGAGCTAAGACCTACCACGCTGCTCCAATGCGGATTGGTAGGTTACACATATCCCCAGAATTCTCTAGAGATATGCAGGTTTCCTCACGATGTTTTCCTTCACCGAAAAGCGTGTGATAAATTGCAATTATCAATTAGACACATTAGTTTTACTAGAAAACTCATTGTGCCTGCCCGGGGTTTGAACCCTAGACCTCCTCGAAAGAGGCGCACGGTGTTACCGCTGGGCTACCACAGCTTCTAAAGTATATTAGCTGAGTGTATTAGCTGGCAATAAATGAGAAAACGCGACGTTTTATTTTATTATTCTTAATATATAACAACTTTTTGTAATCTACAAATAAGGACATGTAAGCTACGAAATGTTACTCTTTGTCAGGTAATGTTGGTGGTTATAACGGCGTGTTTATTTGTGGTCATACCCCGTATATTTTATTGCTGGGAGCGCGAGGTGAATTGAGGTTACACCCGCTATGTCCTGACGAAGGGCCCGTGGCGTCGTTTGCTTCATTCAACAACACCAATTGCCCACAAGGATTCCTGTACTTCAATGCTAAGGTGAATTTATCCTTGTTTACATTGTTTGAATATCAGGATGAAGCCTAGAAGAATAGAAGTTGAGTTAAAATCGGTTAATCGAGTTTAAATAAAATTTGAGTTGAAATCGGTGAAAATTCTTTCAACTTCGTACAAGACTGTACTGACTTCGTACAATGTTAATTATGTACATTAAAAATCTTTCAAAGATTGACCGCCGAGTTTCTTGCTGATTTTTCTCGGCAAGAGCAACATTCCGAACCAGTTGTAGCTTCATTTACCATATTGATCATTGACGATTCAAATGTGCTTAAAAAACGTTATTTGAATAAAGATTATATTAATTTCATTTTATTAAGATCATCGTACAATTCTTACTCATCATAGATAAGATACCTCAATAGTGAGGTTGTGTCTGTTTTTCTATCAAAACTTATGTGTTATACGCTTTTCAGTAAAGGAAACAATCGTGGGGAAATCTGTATATTTTGAGAAATTTTGGGATATGTGTAACCTAATCGAATTGGAGCAACGTGGTCGATCTTAGGTCCAATCATGAAATCATCTAAAGTAACGTAAAGGGCCGTTATGTTATTTTTTTTCATGATAAAATTCCCTTCGTAGGTTTCCCTCAAAATCTCAGTACTTCCCACCCATCTCTCGTACGAAGCAGCTTGGGCGGTACGGAAGGTGCCTTTGCGTGAAACTCCTCACGCTGTGACCTTTCACGTGGAGTCGAAAACATACTGTCTGGTGTGTTCTACCTCTGCGCCAACTCACTCCTATTATAAGTTCAATGGCGAGGATAAAGAGAAGTCAAACGAGAATAAGGGAGACAGGTAATAAATTTTTATTTTTAATCCGTGGTCAATATTACTTCTAAATATCTGGAATCTCACAATTTTATTACACAGTACATTGTTTCTGTTGAATAAAAATAAATTAATTTAGCATTCTGAAATTCTATGTATGATTGATTGATGGTATGATAAAAACAGTAGCGCCAATGTCGACAAATGATAGGAGAGAATAGAAGAGAAAAACAGGTTGTGCCGACCCCAGTTAGAGTGGGATAAAGACAGGAGAATGAATGATGACAAGACATTTTTCTTATTAAATAGGTTAGACAACATCTTAAAACTACGTCGGTATTTCTGTAAAGTTTTAATCAATGTTACTAGCAATTATTTGTCAAGTATTTTAGCGTCCTAATGTAAATAATATTGGTTAAACAACATCTAAAAACTACGTCGGTATTTCTGTAAAGTTTTAATCAATGTTACTAGCAATTATTTGTCAAGTATTTTAGCGTCCTAATGTAAATAATATTGGCTAGACAACATCTAAAAACTACGTCGGTATTTCTGTAAAGTTTTAATCAATGTTACTAGCAATTATTTGTCAAGTATTTTAGCGTCCTAATGTAAATAATATTGGCAGGTTTCCGTATCCTATGCAAGAGCGTTTTTCGGTGATGTTGTTTTCGCCCGTGTCATGGGAAGTCATACCTAACACGAGAATAGAATTTGAGGATTGGGAACATGTCACTTGCCTGAAAAATGTTTCGCTCTCGTACGAAGGGACTCGGTAAGTCTATATAAGTATCATTATAATAATATATGAGAACTGAATTTTTGCTTTATATGCACGCATTTTATTCGATAACGCGATATTGTGTCATAACATGTTTTTTTACCACAAACTATGTCCAACGAACCTCTATTGGACCTCCAGGGACGAACCTTGCCATTACACTAGTCAAAATTCGTAAAATAATAGACATACAAACATATATTAGCCATGAAATATAATCTGTAAGCAGTAAGATTTAGAAAATTTCTCTACCTCTGAGAAACATATTTTGGCCAAAATATTGGCGAAAACTTCGCGGTTAAGAACCGTTTGTCTATACTAATATTATGGATAGAAGAAAATTAACAGTTAATCCGCTGAAGCATTATTAATAGAATTTGATACAATTGAGGCTAATAAATAGAGTTAACATTTAGGATAAAAAAATATGTTTTTCCCTTGGAAATAGAAAAATTAGTGAAAAATAATTAAGAGTTTCCATAATTTTAGTCTGCGGAATTAATGCTTTTAGAGTTTTGTCATCTTATAGGTGCAAAAAAGTATTTAAAAAAAATAAGTTTCTGCTACAAATTAATGTTCCCATTTTTCCACAGGTCAGGTCTTCGAGGGTACATCGTAATAGGCACTAATTACAATTACGGAGAAGATATCACTTCTAGAGGAAGGGTATGGTTGAAGTTTGGGTTAGATGCCTGTACATTTTAATGCGTCAATTTGGAATAATTAGTAAAGTACTCTCGTTTTTAATATAAATGATATCATTTTTAATATATGGTATTTTAATTTAATTTAAAAAGAAAATTTCCACTAATAGAAAATAAAATAAGTTGTTGAGTTGCCGACGTCGTTGTTATTTAAATTTTTATTTTTTAGAACTCTAATCATGCGTTTAACAGTACAAAATAATTAGACAATTTTATATTAGGAACAAATCGCTTATGGACTGCAATAGTGGCATAACTCAAAAAATCATCTTTTGAGATAAATGCGTTTAAAGTTTTTTCGCTTGTAAGGAACGTACATAAAAATGTTTTAGTTTACTTACAAGAACGGCCTAATATTAAATTATGAGTTGTGTCGGTAGTGCTGCTGAAAAGAATGTATATATTAACATTAACACCTATTATTTTTCCAAAACACGTGTTTTTGAGTTTTGCCACTATTGCAACCTAAGACAGAAGGACAGTTTTCTGTTAGGAACAAAAACTTATTAAACATGTTTCTATTAAGTTGGTGGGCTATAAGATAGCAAAAATTATTAAGAAAACTTATGCATTACAGATAATAATCTACGATATCATAGACGTAGTTCCAGAACCGGGTCAGCCATTAACAAAAAACAGATTCAAAGAAATCTATGCTAAAGAACAGAAGGGTCCAGTCAGTGCGCTTACTCATGTCTTAGGTTTCCTTATATCCGCTATTGGGCAAAAGGTAAGTTTTATTAATATGAAACAATGTTTTAAAGCTACGCTTGATTTATGCATTACAATACTATATTGGAACCTAATGATCACAATAGCATATACTCGTAACGAGCTCGTTAAAAAGCACCGCCTAAATGATTGTCACAATGCAAACAAAACTAGATTCATAGCATATTTGAAGGATTTCATAGTCCTTATGTCATACTGGGTTGCAAGATTTTAAATATTTACTATCGGTATTTGAAATTTTTATATTTTTTCACTTCACGTACAATGATGCATAATCCTTTTTTATCCTATGGATGCTACCTTAATAGAATTTCATTTTCGATCCAATGAATTGGAGTTTATAAAGATTTTTGCTTTTTTCCTTCTTCACATATACCTAAGTAAAAGTTTTATTTTCTATAAATGAATTTGTTGTCTTCGAGCCTGGGTGTATATTTGTATTTAAGTATGTATTTAAAAAAATATATAAGTATATATTCATCAGTTGTCTGTCCCTCATAACACAAGTATTAAGTTACTTACTTTGGGGACGAACAACCGTGTGTGTAAGTGTCCCATATATTTAAATTTAAATTTATTTAAGTAAAAGTTAAATTGTACTTGTTTTATACAGATATATATTTGGCAACTTAAAGACAACGAGCTGGTTGGCGTGGCATTTATAGATACACAAATATACGTACATCGGATGCTAGCGGTTAAAAACCTGATATTAGTTGCTGATGTCTATAAATCTATATCATTGTTGAGATATCAGGATCAACAAAGAACTTTGTCGTTGGTTTCAAGAGATTTGAGAACAGCACAGGTAATTAATATAATTCATTTTGACATAAATTGTCGATTATTTTAATCTCCCTTATAATTAACGTTGTAAAAATGTAAGATTAGTACATTAAAAAAACTTATATAAAAATAATAATATTTGTCTCTTACTATTTAACTCCCATAGTTACCATAGATTATTGATTATGAATCCGAATTTAACGTTTCGGTTGACTATGGAGAAGGCCTTATTTCTTTACATCTGTAAATTTTGTTGGTTTTGGTAATTTGTTTCGCTAGCTTCAAATTAAAAAAAATGATATTATTCAATTTTCAGATTTACGAAATGGAATTCGTGGTGGATAATACAAATTTAGGGTTTCTTGTAAGTGACTTGGAAGGCAATTTCGCTCTGTTCATGTATCAGCCGCAAGCGAGAGAAAGCTATGGAGGTATAAATTTGACTTATTTGAAGTACACGTTACGCTGATATATGCTATATTGGTATTATATTACAAAGTTTTTATTAAACCATATTCCTTCATCAATGTACATCATCCTCCTGCCCTTATCCCACTCTAAGTGTGGTCGGCACAACATGTTACAAACATGCTGTCATATGATTTGGCTCGTTTTTACGACTGGTCGCCTGACTGACGTCAACTTAGCTTAGTTGTGTTTTACGACTACTCGGTAAGAAAGATGGTGGTCTATTTTACTAAACCGGATACCACGCGGTGGGTCAACTTACCTTAGTCGCGTTTTACGACACCTCGGTATGAAATGAGGTTGGTCTATTTTACTCAGCCGGATACCATACGGCGGTTCGACTTACCTTAGTCGCCTTTTACGATACCTCGGTAAGAAATGAGGGTGGTACTATTCTATTCAGACGGTTACCACACGTTCCTTCATCAATGTACTTCATTATTTAAAAGTTTCATGAACAGTCAGATCTTTACATTAGTCACGATCCTTCAAGTGTGTTTAATTAGGGAAAGTGGATGCGGGCGTTAAGACGCAACGTTTGTTTCATTTTACGCTTACAAATAAGTCTTACATTAAACATACTAAAACTTAATTAATCACAAGAGTAAAGTTGTTCTATTTTTTGAGCGGGTCTATGTAAACGGGAAGTTTTGAGTCCATTTTTATTTTCACATCAGTCATATATTATCGCCCGTGCTTTTTTCGTGTCAATATGGATAAAAATTCAAATTTTTTTGGAATACTTAAACACTTCAGTTGGTGCGAAAGAAATCGTAAATACAGTTAGTTTTCATTATATTTCCAGGTCAAAGATTAATACGCAAGTGCGACTATCATTTAGGCCAGCAAGTGCATGCCATGTTCCGTATCGCCGCGCGTTCCACTAACGGCCAGATCCAACGGCGGCACGTCTCGATGTTCAGTAAGAATTGTTTTATTCCATTTTTCCATATAAACTGTTGTTATGTTTTAAGGCCTAATAATGTGGTGTGGTAAATTCTGTTATGTTTTGTATATTCTAAAACCCTCTCAAATATTTTCAATCTCATCCTATACTATTCGAATGAAGGAATCGAAGGAAACCATTTTTTTAATTATTTTCCCTTTTACCTATTCGCATCGTAACATAAAAATGAGTTTATCAAGTAAAATCATCATCATCACTCTAAATATACACAACGTGTTATAAACATGTGTCACATGATTTGGCTTCGTATTTTACGACTGGCCGTCTGCCTGACGTCAACTTACCTTAATCGTATTTTACGACACCTCGGTTAGAAAGAGGGTGGTCTGTTCTACTCAACCGGATACCACACGGTGGCTCAACTTACCTTAGTCACCTTTTACGACACCTCGATAAGAAATGAGGGTGGTCTATTTAACTCAGCCGGATACCACACGGCATAAATCAAGGTAATTTATCATTTAAAGGGAAACGATCGACGACGATTTATTATAATTTGTTAAAATTGTGATAAACGCTAATCGATATATTAGATTGGAAAATAATTATTATTACCGAGACTTCTGCTATTTTATACTCAAAAAACAGACTAATTCTAAATAGTGAGAAGTAAAACTTGTGATGTATTTTTTGTAGCTACTTTAGACGGTGGATTGGGCTACGTGCTGCCAGTCTCTGAAAAGGTTTATCGAAGATTGCTTATGTTGCAGAATGTTATGAACAATTATTGCTGCCATATCGCTGGCTTAAATCCTAGAGCACACAGGTATGAATCATTAGAATAAAAAAAAATACCTGATGTTGAAAATATAAATATGCGATTGGAGAAACTCTATGAAATGCTAAACGTAGAGGTTTATAACTTATGCATTCAGATTCGTAAAAAGCAAATATTTGCGGCTTTGTCGTGAAGTCTATCTCCGGATGATGCTTTGGACGATTGTTGAGATTGTAGTAGTCAATGTGTGCGATGCGATTTGGTGGTGTTATAGTGCATGGGTTTTATATAAGGTAAAAACAGGGATAGTATACGCTACTTTTAACATTCCATACATTATCTCTTGTTATTTTTTGTAGACCCATAATTTATTTATTTATTTATTTGAATCAATTAGAACGGAATTATGGAAACGGACCAATTATACTAATTAACATTAAAAATCATACATAAAATATAAAAAACAATACACAAGAGATAGGATCTAGAATACAAACAACTATTGAAAATAAAAATAAAAAACTTAACCTAGAGTAACATAGTGGAGTTATAACGCACACTGAAATGTAGGCAACAATACACTATTCTTTCCATTGGTCTGCAAATATGTCGCAGTTAGTTATAATATATGCCTTTTCTCTCCCAACCTGCACCCGTTGTTATATACTAGAGCTAAGATGTTTTAATTGATAATTAAGGCACAAGTCACTACGTGGCAAACAGAGCGGCTAACAGTCGTATCAAGTCATTATAAGTATTATCTAATACTGTTGTGTTTCGTCACGTATTAGGACGTACAAGTCTGCACGCAAGTTTGCGGGCGGAGGCGCAGCGCGTGGTATTCTGGACGGTGACTTGGTGTCGCAGTATACCTCAATGCCTGTCGCTGAACAACAAGACGTGAGTTGATTTCTTATATTCGTTTAATTTAAAACCCTTAAAGTTCATTTATTATTTATAAATCTGCTTCATTGTTAGAGCATAGCTCTTACTTGTTCCTGATTTAATTCATATTAATTGAAAAACTATATAATCATTTTTTGTGACACTTCAACACTTCAATAAAATAGTTTTTTTCTTTTATAAGCCCGGCGTTTGGTGCGGTGCAGATATATTATTAGTTGTCCATTTTATAATCGTGACTTCATTCTCCAGTCCGTATTTCACATTAATTGGGGTTGGCAAAAGATGTTTTTTTCTACCATTCTCTCCTACCATTCTTCACATCTGGCGCTACTCCTTTTAAATGCATTTCAGACTTTATGCTATCAAACATCTCTTATAGGCCTCCCTCTAGTCACATATCCTAGTCCTATCCTAGTCACAAACAAATTAGTAAACGTGACTTATATGTAAATATTTAATTTTCGGTAGGGGTTCCAATGGGGTAGGGTAGCGTCACGTAGCGTTTTGTCAACTGGTTTGAAGTATACTGCGTCCATCATATTATCAGTCTTTTGACAGCTCACGCTCATTAAGTTTTGTATTGCTTACGTACAAATATCATACAAATAATATTTGTACTTTATGGATGGGTACCGCCCACTTAGTGATGTCACACATAATGGGTTACTACGATTATGCCACAGATTAAAAATAATCGGTAGAAATCGATGTTACGAGTATTAAAAGACATTTAATAACATTATATAAAGTTTTACTTTCTTCTTAGTTAATACATGAATACAAATAAAACAATCAGGATATTTTAATTTATTTTATTAGCACGAGTCGTCGGAATGATAATCAACACTAGACTCCTCCGATGAGGAGTCTTCAGTAGCAGTTATTATTAGCGCTTGTGTAGATAATATATTATCAAACGCAATATCACGTTCTCAATCAGAGAATATTACTCTTTTAGTTCTTTCCACCACACTTGCCCAGTTCTCGGCCGTTACGTGGGTGCAAGCATTTTTTAGCAATTGCAACATTTTATTCGCTGTGAATGGGGGGCTTGTATTGCATCTCGCAGCATGCCCTTTTACTTGTGCCCATATAAGTTCTATTGCGTTGTACTGGCAGTGGTATGGAGGAATCCGAAGAACAGTATGGCCATATTCTGCTGCCATTTCATTGATTACATAGCGTTTTGCTCTCTTTTTGGTTTTTAATATTTTTATTAATTCAACTTTTAACATTGAGTCGTCCACATTTTCTCCATTGTCCCGAAGCCAATTAATTATTTCATGCTTTTTATTAGCCTGTGTTGGCATTTTGTCAATTTGACGGGAGTGGTAGGGCGCATTATCAATAAAAATTATTGATGGTTCTTCCAATGAAATGAGCATTTTTTTGAACCACTCTTCATACACATTTGCATTCATCTCTTTGTGGTAGTCATTTGATTTCTTCGATTTAAATGCCAACAGTGCGTCTTGTACAAATCCTTTTGCTGTACCTGCATGGCAAATGATTAGGCGCTCACCTTTTCCCATTGGTACTGAGGAAGTGGAATCAGCAGTATCATCAGTCCAGAAACGAGATAGTGTGTGGTTAGCGTTGAGCCATGTTTCATCCGTGAAAACAATATTTGCCCAATCTTGTATTTTCTTTGCCTCTCTTAAAAAATCACAACGTGCTATAGCTATATCTGTGCGTTCCATTAATAATTTTCTTTTATTTAACTTTTTATATGAAAAGCCAATTGTGTTCAAAACTTTGACCAAAGAAGATTTTTCACCATGAAATAGACCACTTCTTTTCAAAGAAACAATAAGTTTTCTCAAAGTTGGAATTTCTTTTCTCAAGTAGTAATCTAGTTTACGTAGGTTATCATTAATCGAATTACTTAGGTACGTAATTCGATTAATGATAGTAGGTACTATAATGGGAATGGTATCGCATACGAGAATCTTTAGGACATCACTATCGTCAATCTGTCAAAAGATGGTTAATATAATGGACAGTGTATAAGGATTACTCATGGCCGTTATTTAGGTACGGATTTCCAAGCGTCATTGGAATTTGCGTAGAATAAAATGTGATAACATATTAAAATGTTACCCTTGTTTCAGATTGCAAAGAAGATTGGTACAAAAGTGGAAGAAATAATAGGGGATCTTTACGAAATAGATAGAGTGACGTCGCATTTCTAGTTATAAGAATTTTATTGTGTACATATTTTTTAACAATTACAGTTTTAAATATATGGTTTTTTCATGATTGCCTTTTCAAATTATATATAATCAACCAATACAATTATATATAGGAGAGAAACCTAACAGCTATAGGCCAACCATTTATCTCTTGCGGGGAGGGGAGGGGGGTTGAGAGGTCGCTGAGGTACGACGAGAACGGGGTCTGGGGTAGGTGCGGGCGGTTACCTCTTGTATATTGGGCTACGAGGGCTCGTCGCACCTATCTCAGAACCCGTTCTCATACTGCCTCTGCGCCTTTGTAGCCCGCACGTGAGGACTGAGTTAAATGGTTAGCCTATAAATAACATTAGCCTTACGCAATATTACTATCATTCAAATTGATAGATATGAGTTGTTGTGAAAGAGTAAATGGATTGACTTTGGGAAAATTGCTTTTTATTTATTGAATAAGAATAAAGGAGAAATATTATCGTCTTTTTATAATGTATATGTAATCTGTGACCCGATGTTACAAAGATACATGGAAAATACATTTACAAAGTTGCAAATTCCGTCATTTTCATTTTAAGTTGAAAGTATACTGAGTTATTATAGCTTAAGTTAATGGCTCAAATAGCATCACTGGTTGAGACGAGCCATTGCAGAAGGATCGTCGAGAGTGAAATAAGAGTAGAACAATGGAGCAATATTAGACCTGTTTCAGGACCGAACCGCAGCTTATGCATGTTTGTAATGAGGGTTTAGCATCCGATAACTATGTGATACGCTGTCAGATATTTGGAGTGTTGGCCAATAGTTGTATTAGATACTAGAAAAATGGTACTTTTATAAAAAACTTCAATACAAAAATTAGATACTGAAAAAGCGTAATTTCTTCCAATATCTACTTTTATGAGCAGACTGCGTAAACTTTATTTGAATTATATATTTTTAAGGGTCATATGAAACATACTAAAGTTAAAACTGTTAAAAACTTTATAAGTTTAAATTAAAACATGCGTATGAGGTTACTTTTTCCGTGAATGTTGTTACCTAACAATGTTTTTCAATATCTAGACACGTGTCTATATGTAATACTATATTATCATGACTCACGGCAATTGTTACGTCAAGATACATGTTGCAGGCTAAATGAAAAGGTAAGCAATGTTCTTTAAGACATTTATAATCTATACTAATATATAAAGTTGAAAAGTTTGTTTGAACGCGCTAATCTCAGGAACTATACTGCGTCCATCATATTATCAGTCTTTTGACAGCTCACGCTCATTAAGTTTTGTATTGCTTACGTACAAATATCATACAAATAATATTTGTACTTTATGGATGGGTACCGCCCACTTAGTGATGTCACACATAATGGGTTACTACGATTATGCCACAGATTAAAAATAATCGGTAGAAATCGATGTTACGAGTATTAAAAGACATTTAATAACATTATATAAAGTTTTACTTTCTTCTTAGTTAATACATGAATACAAATAAAACAATCAGGATATTTTAATTTATTTTATTAGCACGAGTCGTCGGAATGATAATCAACACTAGACTCCTCCGATGAGGAGTCTTCAGTAGCAGTTATTATTAGCTCTTGTGTAGATAATATATTATCAAACGCAATATCACGTTCCCAATCAGAGAATATTACTCTTTTAGTTCTTTCCACCACACTTGCCCAGTTCTCGGCCGTTACGTGGGTGCAAGCATTTTTTAGCAATTGCAACATTTTATTCGCTGTGAATGGGGGGCTTGTATTGCATCTCGCAGCATGCCCTTTTACTTGTGCCCATATAAGTTCTATTGCGTTGTACTGGCAGTGGTATGGAGGAATCCGAAGAACAGTATGGCCATATTCTGCTGCCATTTCATTGATTACATAGCGTTTTGCTCTCTTTTTGGTTTTTAATATTTTTATTAATTCAACTTTTAACATTGAGTCGTCCACATTTTCTCCATTGTCCCGAAGCCAATTAATTATTTCATGCTTTTTATTAGCCTGTGTTGGCATTTTGTCAATTTGACGGGAGTGGTAGGGCGCATTATCAATAAAAATTATTGATGGTTCTTCCAATGAAATGAGCATTTTTTTGAACCACTCTTCATACACATTTGCATTCATCTCTTCGTGGTAGTCATTTGATTTCTTCGATTTAAATGCCAACAGTGCGTCTTGTACAAATCCTTTTGCTGTACCTGCATGGCAAATGATTAGGCGCTCACCTTTTCCCATTGGTGCTGAGGAAGTGGAATCAGCAGTATCATCAGTCCAGAAACGAGATAGTGTGTGGTTAGCGTTGAGCCATGTTTCATCCGTGAAAACAATATTTGCCCAATCTTGTATTTTCTTTGCCTCTCTTAAAAAATCACAACGTACTATAGCTATATCTGTGCGTTCCATTAATAATTTTCTTTTATTTAACTTTTTATATGAAAAGCCAATTGTGTTCAAAACTTTGACCAAAGAAGATTTTTCACCATGAAATAGACCACTTCTTTTCAAAGAAACAATAAGTTTTCTCAAAGTTGGAATTTCTTTTCTCAAGTAGTAATCTAGTTTACGTAGGTTATCATTAATCGAATTACTTAGGTACGTAATTCGATTAATGATAGTAGGTACTATAATCGGAATGGTATCGCATACGAGAATCTTTAGGACATCACTATCGTCAATCTGTCAAAAGATGGTTAATATAATGGACAGTGTATACTAGGCCGATTTGAAAAATTCTTTAAGGGTAAGAGGCTATAGACTATATAACATCACGCTAAGATTAAATAGGAGGGGAGCAGCAAGAAAAAATATTGCGAAAACGACAAAATATTAAGCTTTCCTTGCGCGCATAAAGTAAACGGTGAAAATTATTAAATAATCTCTCATAAATAACTCACGATTACTACTTTAATGTTCAATATTTCAATTCGGGATTTTTTTCTGATACACTGATTGACATGCTAGCACAGCTAGTATGAATATATTTTATTTATTTTATGGAATAATAGAAATATTGAACTAATAGAATATAATTTAGTAAACTAAAAGAATATATATATAATGTTTTACAATAGCTCCTGTCCGCGACTTTAGCGCAGATAAAATGACGAATTTTATCTTGAAACTAACTATTGTAAATCACAGAGTTATTATAATAGAGGAGGGAAGCCAGCGTAAAATGTGCCTTATTACAATAAAGAGTCCGTCTATGGCTTTTTTATGTAATTATACAAAGATAAATACACGAGTTTTAGCTTCCTTTCCTTATTAATTGTGACACTCTCTTAGGCTTGCCAATAGCTCTCCTACTAAAGCATAATAACTCTAAGAACTATATACCAAAAATCGGGGTTATCCGTTGCTATGTTCAGCTATGAAAGAATGATAAAGAAAGAAACGCAATATGGCATTTCTAATAACATATTAGATGCATTATGTAGGTATACTATTAACTACTAGGAAAACTGAACTCTTTATATAGTGTCTTAACTTAAAATAAAGCCGCAACTTACATTCTAGCTATTTGGTTGCAATGTAAAGCAAAATCTAGACCAATTTTAATGGTTCGAGGCGGAAGCTGATTCCTTCCTGATCCGATCTTGATAAGACAAGACAATTGCTAAGAACAATGCTGTTGTATGTACTCTATTATTCTGTTGCTAGCGAAAGTATACTTTGGTATTAAGTAAGAAATAAGTATTTAAAAATGTAGGCATAGGCATGTCCTTTCGAACTATACAACATCCAATGCTTGACGTAGGTTATTTCTACGTTAATTTATTCACAATAGGGAAAATCCAAATGTATGGCACTGAATCCCGACTCCTACTTTATTTTATACTAGCGGCCTGCCCCTGCTTCGCACGGGTATAAAATATATATCCCATGTCAGTCAGTGTAAAAAAAATGATTAAAATCGATCGAGTAGTTTTGATTTATTCATATAACACTTCTCATACTGCCCGTGGCCCGCACGCGTTAAATTTGGAGAAAAACAATTTCCTTTCCCTATACCAAGAAGATTTCCTGCTATCTTTGGAATATCTAAATTCATGTAGTACATTTTTACTTATTTACTTTTACATTTTCCCTATGTATTTTATTTTTACAATTAATTACAGAATGTCTTTAAACAAACTCTTGAAAGAACGATATAGCTGCTGGATTCGAAGTGTTATAGGGCGAAGCGCGGCGTCCTCACGGCATTTTAAATCTGTAATATCTCCGAAAATGTTTACTTAAATTACATGCTGTAAACGGCCATATTGATCTATATTAAATCAACTATTTATTTAAGGTACTTAATTGGATAAGGATTAATGCTGTATTGTATAAAAATTGCTTCAAAAATATGGCATTATTTTTCGTAAAAAGTAACTGACAAAAAAAGCTATAGTGGGTTATCCATAAGAGATAGACATACACAATCCGGACTTTTCTGTAGACCTTTTCAAGATGTACAAATACTTAGTACATAATTTTGATAAATCTCGTAGAGTTTAGCCTGCATTTGCATTGTAAGCGGAAAAAATGTTATTATTTACAGAAACCTCAAAAATTACAGTATTTCTCTACTCCGTATTGAATGTTATTATACGTACAAACCTTCCTCTGGAATCACTCTATCTATTAAAAAAAACCGCATCAAAATCTGTTGCGTAGTTTTAAAGTTTTATGCGTACATAGGGATATAGGGACTTTGTTTTATAATCTGTAGTGAAGCCCACAACTATTTACATGATGTAATTATTGGAATATTCTTTATTATTTTGATGTGATTATGTATTAGATGAAATTCTGTATTTAGTTGTTTTAAAGGACCCCTATGGTCCTTTGGTGGGCGGTATGTTGTGTTAAGTCAGTTCATATACTAAGTCAGTCGCAATTAAACATTGAATATAGAAACACGTCTGTTATTAAATTCCTTGTCGATCATTTTAAGTAGTGGAAAAACTTAACCTTATTTACATCACCAGTCATATTGATCAATATTAAATAAACAATATATTTAAGGTTCTTAATTGGATAAGGATTAATGTTGTATTGTATAAAAATTGCTTTGAACATAAGCCATCATTTTTCGTAAAAAGTAAATGACAAAAACTGCTATTGTGGGTTATCCATAAGAGATAGACATATACCGTCGCGGACTTTTCTGTAGACCTTTTCATGGTGTACAAATACTTAGTACATCATTTTGATAAATCTCGTAGGGTTTAGCCTGCGTTTGCAATGTAAGCGGAAAAAAATGTAATTATTTACAGAAACTTCAAAAATTACAGTATTTCTCTACTCCATATTGAATGTTATTAGACATGTAAACCTTCCTCTACAATCACTCTACCTATTAAAAAAAACCGCATCAAAATCTGTTGCATAGTTTTAAAAATTTGAAGCATACATAGGGATATACGGACATACGGACAGACAGAGAATGCAACTTTGTTTTATACTATGTAGTGATATTATTTATTTTTACAATTGATTAGACAATGTCTTTACATACAACATTCATAGCTTTCTTATCATTAGACAATATAAACTTGAAAGAAGGACATTTTTAGTTGCGCCTCCGGTCGCTGCTAAATTCGAAGTGCTTATAGGGCGAAGCGCGGCCTCCTCGCGGGATTTTAAATCTGTAATATCTCCGAAAATGTTCATTTAAATTACATGCTGTAAACGGCAATATTGATCTATATTAAATCAACAATTTATTTAAGGTACCTAATTGGATAAGGATTAATGCTGTATTGTATAAAAATTGCTTTGAACATAAGGTATCATTTTCCGTAAAAAGTAAATGAAAAAAACTGCTATTGTGGGCTATCCATAAGAGATAGATATATACCATCGCGGACTTTTCTGTAGACCTTTTCAAGGTTTACAAATACTTAGTACATCATTTTGATAAATCTCGTAGGGTTTAGCCTGCGTTTGCAATGTAAGCGGAAAAAAATGTAATTATTTACAGAAACCTCAAAATTACAGTATTTCTCTACTTCGTATTAAATGTTATTATACGTACAAACCTTCCTTTTGAATTACTCTATCTATTAAAAAAAACCGCATCAAAATCGGTTGCGTAGTTTTAAAGTTTTATGCGTACATACGGTATATGTGACTTTGTTTTATAATATGTAGTGAAGCGTAGTACTTTGGTGGTCATGAATCAATATTTTTCTTTTTTTTTATCACGTAGAATTGTGAATTAGTGATATAAATATGTACGGTTAAAATCATAATACTAAGTGTATAATTTTAATATTTACTATAACATTAGCTGTGCTTGTGGCTTCACCCGCAACTGGATATCATAAAGATTTTTGCCGCGTAAATTCCGACCGGGAATTTTCACGTAATGAAATTTTGAGCATAAAAGTAGCTATTGAGTGCTAACCATAAGAGATAGAGACACGCTATCGCGGACTTTTCATCCTATTGTTTAGATCTACAGTTCTCTAAAACATAACTTAAGTGTATCTCTGCCAGTTTAAATAAATAAATAGGTAAATAAATGGGTTTTTATATAAGACAACTAAAATAACTTAACATAAAAAATGGAAACACTTTATTGGTACTGTCTGTTCATAGGCGCACGTAGATGATTATACAAGAGTATAGTTGCCACGTAATAATATAATGTAAGATTAAAAGTACATTCCATATGAGTGGATACATTAAGAATAGAGAGTGGATCTAATATGAGCGAAATTTTTTTTTTTTTTTGAATTGACGAATGCTGCTCGCCCTAACGACTTTTACACCGTTACCAGAGAGAGCTTTGAAACGCAAGTCAACTATTTCAAATACATTTAGTAATATATACTTTTAATAGAAAGATGTAAGGTATAACTAGGAACTACTGTACTTTTATTTAAAAATTTCTAACAGTTGGCAAAATTTATAAAACCACGAACGAAAATGAATTTATGCCGTGTGGTAACCGGCTGAGTAGAATAGCCCACCCTCTTTTCTTACCGAGGTGTTGTAAAAGGCGACTAAGGTAAGTCGACCCATCCTGTGGTATCCGGTTGAGTAGAATAGACGACCCTCTTTCTTACCGAGGTGTCGCAAAATACGACTAAAGTAAGTTGACGTCAAGCAGGCGGCCGATCGTATAATACGTAGTCAAATTATGTTTTTAACATGTTCCGACCCCACTTAGAGTGGGATAAGGGCTGGAGGATGATGTACGAAACTGAACTCATTTAAGTGTATTTAAAATATTCTAACAGCGTTAATGGCATAACGGCTAGAGTCCGTGTTTTTGACATTTTCCACAAATTCGAACCTGGGACAGGGACCAATTAATTTTCTCTAAAATATGTGTTATAAACAAATTTCATGTATTATATAAGATAACATCGCAGTATTTTGGTGTTAAACTTTCTTGGTCTTTCAAAACACTACTGACGACGTAATAACTAATTACAGTCATATTACCTGCCTAACGTGACTTGCCGACGATATTAGAAGCCTTGAGGAACCCGGACATTTTTGGCTTCTGAAAAGATTGTTTAGAATAACCAGACTCTTCAACCTCACGTGCAATAGTCACCTGACTACTGCACGTGTCACTAAGTACGGAAAATACCCCGCAAAAAACAAGAAGCCTACTTTCCCTTAACTATAGGTTGGACTAACGACAATGTTGGTTCGAGGCACCCTTAGGAAGACGTTTCGCAACTCTGATAGAGCTTCTATCCTCGCCTTCTATCTTCTATCCTATTCGTTACGGCTAACAGAACATAGTTTGAAAAAAAGCGTTTTTAATACCCGTAACAGGAAATAAAACGTGAGCCGTAATTTAGGTCAAAGATATTGACCCAATGAACGATAGTGACTTGCAGTTAAGAGGTTGCTCGCGGGTGACATTCAAACTTTACATTTCTTACTTTAACGATGTTTCTAATATGTTTTAAATTATACTTAGCCCTTTACATATGCATTGTTTTTATGTACATTTTTCAGATATGTTAAAGCTAAAATATTAGACATGTACTCGTATATAAAAATAACAGTATCATATCAATAAAATATCGATTATAAGCAAATTTATAATAGTAAGTCGCAAAGTCTATATAAATCGTCCAGATAAACCTATGTCCCATGTACTCAGGTGTTAGATGTAATTTACCTTAAGTGTTTAGATTATCTGTGGTAATTGCAGATCTGAAAAATGTAATCTTTTAAAATACATCATTGATGCGTATTTGAAAGACGTTTTCGTGTTTGATGTTATTTTATCTCTTTCGAATCCGACGAAAAACTAAAATAGAACAGAGATCTTGCTACATTAGAATGTAGGAGAATGCGTATCTTCGCAAATCAAATGAGAGGCAAACTTATTAAGGAAAAAAAGTACGATATATTATTGAAATTAGTTTACCTTTTATTAATCTTATATTGACTTGGATAATGATAACAAATAAATATAGTTTCATTAATTACTACAAACGTAAGTGAGAGAAAGATCAACTTAGAATAGTTAAAGAGAAAGGTCAACTTAGAATGGTTATAGAGAAAAAAAAGGTCCCGGAACGCGCGAAAACATCTGAACCTGTCACTTTACTATAAAATAGCGAGCAAGATATTGTGACATCATAGTAACTTTTTCGTTCAGGAAATCGACATCGAAATGTTCGCTCTTCAAACATATGTGAGTGTATTGAATTATTATAATTACTTTAATTTGTGCTGAAATTCGAAGTGTGTTGCGGTAAAATGCAAGTGTTGCCAGTTCGGAAATACTTAATTAAAATTTACAGTTCGATGGATTAAATATTCATTTTGGTTTAAAAGTTAAGTTTCATAAAATTTTAAAAGCACTTGTATTTGTGCTATTCGTATATTAAATTTCGTGGCCCAATTTATCTACGTTTGCTTGTTTGTTAATATTATAATATTTTCAAATTCAAACTATTCTTTATGTGTACAAGTATATTTTAGACTTTTCTAAACTCGAAATTTTTGAGATATGCTCTTAATTTTCAAGTAAACTAACAAGAAACAGAAAGTTAGAAATTTTTTAAAAGTACCAAAATAGTAGTTTTTACTGGAAGTAACTCTTTCTTCTTTTAATCTGGGATCTATAAAAATAATTAGCTTTATAGATTAAATTTGTTAATTTTTAATTGATATAGATAATTATACATTTATGACATTTAAAATTTTATGAGGTAAGTGCTATTATTTCTTTTATTTTAATATACAAACAATATAACAGATGAATAATAAGAATTTCAGTCAATTCCTTATGACCACATTTTAATAAATAATATGTTATTAAAAAAAATTATGAAACTCGTGAATAAAGTCGAAATCGTTAGATTTTAGTAAATCGAAACAACTAAAACTAAAGCATTTTACCGATTTCAACAATTTTTTAGGTCAAAGTTTTAAAAGGTTTAAGATTGAAGTACGTATAACTGCTGGGCTATGACGATGCATATAGCGAGCTACTGGTCCATATAATTCCACAATAAATATCTGCCGGTCGTGCACTATGCTTCAAATAGGCGATGTTAGCGAGCTGTAAAAAGCTTAGCTAGAAACTGCGAAATATACGGCAAAGTATTATGCACTCCCTTTATGGAATTTTAAGGTTAAAAATGAAGCCGTAAAATTATATTTATATTAATTTGCATCAATAGTTACATTTTTAGCCGTGTGGTATTCGGCTGAGTAGAAAAGACCACCTCATGTCTTATCGAGGTGTCGTGAAAGACGACTAAGAGAAGTTCACGTCACGCAGGCAGCCGTTCGTAAAATACCTAGCCAAATTATTTAGCAACATGGTAAATACATGTAGTGCTGATGTGGGATAAGGGCAGGAGAATGACGAATAAGTTTACGGATATATGTATAATATATACTGGCAGGAAGTTAAATCATATTTAAATCAATTTACTTATAAAAACTCATGTATAAAGATAAATGTACGAGTATATACCTAAAACCTATCATGATCTATCTACCAAACCTGATCTATGAAAATCTATGCAAAAAGCATATGGGGTTTTAGTATTGTATTTATAAATTTTATTTTGTGGCTCATGTAAAAAAAATATTTATAACATTTGTATTGCAATTAAGTCTTCATTCCGACAACGAAATACGTGTACAACAATACGAGTAAAGATGATAAGCGTAATGTAGATTCGTATGTTTCCATCTGAGCTTCCAACGACATCGGCTAAGTTATTGCATACAACAAGCTCTACGCCTGATTGTGATTCATAGCTCACACTGCGACCGGCGACCTAATAGTTGAACATTTATTACGATACAGTGAGCTGAACGTACACTAGGCACAATTTGACAATTTACTTAATAGACATATAATACTGTAACACAACATTTTCGATTGAGCTGATTTTGAGCAAATCTTTGCCTTCTGTCGTGCATAACTGGAATTTATTAAGTTGCCAGCCAAGGAGTGGATTAAGGATTTAAGGAGCAGCCCTAACTGTTTCCCGTTCACCCTAGTGATGAACTAACGAGGTTCTGGTAGCGATGTGAAAAAATAATCGATGTTTAAAATAATGGATTATTTTGCTAAAAATTTTTAAAATCTTATCCTCTTTTATTTCTTTCCTCTTTTTCTTATTTTTTAAGATAAGATATGCATTGTTGGATGAAACCAGCAACCTTTCAAAAAGTCAAAAAAATCGATTTAAAAAAAAATGATTACTTCGTAATATAATAAACGATTTTTATAAAATCGACTTATTTTAAAGGGGAAAAAATGGATTATTTATTATTCGATTTTTTCTACTCCATGTCACATCCCTAGGTTCTGATAACAAACTGATTAAGATGAAACCGTATATAGTAGCTGACTTTTTAAGGTATAATAAGGACACTTGTAAGTGTACTGGTTAATGACAACAAATTTGACGGATAGCAACATTCATCTTAACAGATTAAATCTTGGAATATAATGATGCAGTCAACGAGAATCTATAGCGTAGGAAATGCTAGAAAAACATTATTCTTTTTTCACATCCTAAGTCGTATCCTGTATTCACCCGTTACACAGAAAAAAGCCGTGAATGTTAAAAGCATTTTAATATTAAAAAAATTGTTCTCTACAATAGTAAATATGACGAGTTCAAAATTTATATTTATAAAAACTTTAAAATGCTTTAAGAGACTATACGAGAGAATTTTAATGGATCCGCGCTTTTTTTTGCAATTTCAAAATGTATGATATCAGAAATGTATTTTATTTTTTACAGTTTATATTTGCATCTGCATTAGCAACCACCTTAGCCGACCAACAACAGCAACAATGGACGCCTTACAACACGAATCTCGAAGCCTATTTACAACAACATGATCAACAGGTATTATATTATTTGCATACTATACTACTTATGCTACACACATATTCGCTTATATTCTAATAATTTTGCATATAATCTACAATACTTGGTTGACCGAGTCTGGAACGGTATTTTTTTACAAAATATCATAACAAAAGAAAGTTAAAAAAAATAAATAAATAGGTAGTTGGGATCGATCCTAAGTATTTACATATCTCGGGACCGCCCGTTCCCCTAATAAGCTACGCAGACTTGACAGTTAATGGCAAAAATAGTGTTTTCTATTAAATATAAATTTTAGTATTTTTTAAAGCCTAAAAACAGGGATAAAACGATTTTTTCTACATAAAACCTAGCTAGATCGTTTTTTTCCCCAAAACCCTGAATTTCAGGAAAATCGTTGGAGCCGTTTCCGAGATTCCGAAAATATATTTACTATAAGATTAACTCATTTAAATATTAAATAAAATATATTATTTCATAGATAGATGTCTATATATATACTAGACCTGTCTACAGAAAAGATTAAATCAAGTTTAAGAAATATGCTTATACGTAAGGCATATTATAAAATTGATGATTATTTCGATGATACAAATGTGTGGATTTAAAAATCCTTTCAGCTTCATACAAGACTGCGGTTTAATTTTCAATTTAAATTTCTCCAGCCCTTATCCCACTCTAAGTGGGGTCGGCACAACACGTATTAAACATGTTGTCACATGATTTGACTACGTATTTTAGGACCGGTCGCCTGGTTGACGTCAACTTGCCTTAGTTGTATTTTACGACACTTCGATAACAATGAGGATGGTAAACTACACAACCAGATACCACAGGGCGGGTCAACTTACGTTAGTCGCCTTTAACGACACCTTGGTAAGAAATGAGGGTGGTCTATTCTACTCAACCGGATACGGCAAAATCGAGAATTAACAGTTTCATGATTATAACTTGCAGACAGATCAAAGACAGATAAAATATTTCTCTATGTCCATGTTCATAATACCCAAATCTGAAATTTAAGTTAAAAAAAATCACATCAGGAGGGTGCATAATATATTTTGACAGCGTGAAAAACTTAATATCTTAGCGAATTGAAAATGTAGATCGTAAAGGGAGGTTACGACTGAGGATTGGGCGAAGATCGTAAAATTATTTTATTATTAGGTACAGGTGTTTTATATTCGTAAATTGTTATTTTGCGGTTGGAATATTGAAAATGTAATGAAATACTCGAATTTATTACTTCGCGTGATGAAAGAAAGCAAGTTTCATTCGATTAATGACTAACATAAAAGAATCTTTAATATTTTTTTTTTGTCGAGTAATAATATTCCCCAAACAATTTTGGAGGTCGCGAATTAGGTTAGTCTTTATAATCGAATAGATATTTTATTATCTATGAACAACATTTTCAATTAACGAAAATAAGAAAAGAATTATCAAAGAAGTCACGATAATTTAGGATATAACAAAAAATCGGTCGTAATATTTTTACCTAGGCTCAGTTTTTTAAGTTAATAAATTTAAGTTAATAAAGATTACTTAATGGCGCATTGTACATAACCATTTTATCAGTTTGATTGGTTATAGTAAGCGATCCTTAGGCCATAGATATATAACAAATTTTAAAGCTTGAAATACTTAAAATTGTGATATTTGACACTATAAGATTTTAATATGTCTTAGTAGTTATCTCAAAGTTTAATAAAACGACAAAGTTAAAAACAGACTGCACTACAGCCTGGCTGGGTCTACTAGTTGTGTAATAAAATTCATATTTGGAAAATATAAAACATAATAGTTGTAAAAGCGGAATTCTTTTCCAAAAAATTGTGTGAGGAAGGAATAAGAATGTAAATGTAATTTTTGCGACAGAATATATGCTAGATATAATGTATGGTTAGCCCATATTATATTCTAAACAATATAAAAAAATATGGAATATAGGTACAGATATCATGTATTCGTTTCACTTTAAGCCCTAATTAAAAATATTAGACTCAATCCTATAAAAACGGTAGAATAGAAGATGGGCTATTTAATTTCGTTTAATCAAAAACATCATCTTAAATCTATATTTGTAAGACATATAAATAACTAGGTATTAAAACATGTGTCCCCACTACCGAATTTTCCTTACTGTGGCTGACAATGCCTCATGCTTATTTATTGTTACATTTAATACCATAGATATCACACACTATAATCATCATCATCTTCCTGCCCTTATCCCACTCTAAGTCTCGGTAGTTGCCTAGCATTCTAGAAGAAGCATAATTAAGAGATATCTATGATTCCTTATCCCACTCTAAGTGGGGTACGGCTATGATTTGGCTAGGTATTTTATAATCCGCAGTCTGCTTGACGTCAACTTACCTTAGTGCGACCTTAGCCTTTTACGACACCTTGGTAAGAAAGAGGGTGGTCTATTCTACTCAGCCGGATACCACACGACGGGTCGACTTACCTTAGTCGCCTTTTACGGCACCTCGGCAAGAAATGAGGGTGGTACTATTCTATTCAACCGGATACCACACGGCGGTGATAATTCACTATAATATAAGAGTTAATACATGACGGTAAAGCTAACGCGTTCTATATAATTTCGATTTGGTTCTGTATACAAACTGGCCTTTCTTTATAATAGTGCAATGTAGAAATTTTTCGTCAATCCCCGGCCAGATTAAATTTATAGTTAGAATTTAAAACACGCTTTTAGAAAAAGGACGTGCTGAAGTTTGCATGTTCCTAGAGAATCTATAAGTGTATGCCGCATAAGAGCAGCGTGGATCTATTGGTTCAGTAGTTAATAAAATGTGTATATTCGACAATTTAAAAAAATGTTTTTTTTACTATTAAAGATTTGTTAGTACGTGGAATACATCGTTAACTCACGCTATCTAGAATTATGACATAATAAGACCACAGTGTGAGAGTCGATGTTACATTAAATAACAGTTACCTAACGAAATAGAGCAAAAAATGAATCTCTGGTGTACCACAAGTTGCAGTGGCGGCATTCGGTGCCATTTTGTTTTTTTATTTTATTTCTACCTTTAATAAACTGGCACAGACTGAATAGTGAAAAGTCAAATATAACTTTCGCGGAACGTTCACCATTGTTTGAATGTGCTTTATTTTGTTTTCGGCTTGTTAAACTGGGTCATAGATTTCTTTCATATCACGTTCTGTCGTATTACGTAAACCTACGTTAAGGTTTACGTGGTATTATAATTTTAAATGTTACCTTTTTTGTCTGGGTCGAATAAAAAAATATTCTTTTTATGTGATCCAGACACCCGAGTTTTTATATATTTACTACACGAACCTAAATTTATTCTAGATGTCTTGCCTAGTATTCTTGAAGGAGCATAATTACGAGATATCTATGATTCCTCATATCATTATTCTCCTGCCCTTATCCCACTTTAAGTGGGGTCAGCTATGACTGGGCTAGGTATTTTACCATCGGCCGCCTGCCTGACGTCAACTTACCTTAGTCGTCTTTTGCGACATCTCGGTAAGAGGGTGGTCTTTTTTACCCAGCCGGATACCACACTTCGAGTCAACTTACCATAATCGCCTTTTGCGACACCTCGGTAAGAAATGAGGGTGGTCTATTCTACTCAGCCGGATATCACAGGGCGGGTCAACTTACCTCAGTCGCCTTTTACGCCACTGGTAAAAAATGAGGGTGGTCTATTCTACTCAGCCGGATACCACACGGCTTTGATTCCTCATATCGTCGTATAAAAACTTTGTTGTTGAGGAATTAAATGAAAAAATTATTGTTTACAGTATCAACCTAGCGACTACTCGTCGGGATTAGACTTTGGAGGTCACTATGACTCTTCTGGCCAAGGAGATTTTGGACACGGTTTTGGTGGCTATGATCTGAAGGCTCAATCATACCCTGTGCATCAGCACGTTGAAGAGGAGAATCCTGAACCAATCAAACATTACAAGGAAATAGTTGTGCCGGTTCCTAAAAACGTTGAGTTCAAAATTAATCAGCCTGTTCTCATTCCTGTCCCACATCCAGTGCCAATCCAAGTACCCGTTCCGAAAGCAGTAGTTATCCCTATTATTAAGGAAGTTTCTATCCCTGTTGAAAAATCGGTGCCGTATCCCGTTGAAAAAACTGTGCACGTTCCCAAGATAAAAGAAGTGCCTTTTCAAGTTATCAAACACATAATTGTACCAGTCGAAAAACCTATACCATTTAAAGTACCTGTGTATGAAACTATTATTCATACCAAGAAAGGATCACACAAGATTCGTTAATTATTTATTTTTCCTCTTCCTGGCCCATGGATTTTTACTGATATCTCACACATCTAAAATTAAATCTACAACCTATTTTAGGTCGTTTTTCCATTTAGAAGATCATTCATCAACACTGTTTCTTTTGTAATACTACCCACAGTTGTTCTTAGTGTTATATTCTTAGTGTTATATTTCTACACTTAGTACAAACGACGTACGTATTTTCTCCGTCCATCGCCATTTTAGTTTTCTAATTCATTGGGCTATGTCAGTGAATCTGGTACTTTATAGCTCATTATCAGAAAATTTTAATGAAACACTCAGATTTAGACATATAAAATAAGAGATTTCTAGCATAGCTGTTTTTTTTTTGAGGTTCACTCAGGTTTGAGGTTCAGAGGATTAGGGAGGTCAGTAATCAGTTTCAAACTCATTCAAAACAGTTCTAAAACTGAATTTTTTAAAGTGTTTATGTAGCAGTAGAGACAACTTCTCCTGTATATTATTATTTTAACCCGTTTGTGATTTCTTATAACCTCTATTTTTTCCCCGCCGTTGGAGTAATTTAATAACTATATTTATTTGTCTCTGTTGAATCCTTAGAAATGTAAGTTGTTTTATTTATCGAAACAACATTTTTGATGTTTCTTATTTGTGACTGATTTTTTGTTCATGAGTTGTTTGATTTGTTATTTCTAATGTAAATATTGTTAATTAATTTTTAAGATATAATAAATTGTTTCTATTTATATAAATCTGTTGTTTTTCTTTAAATCTTTTATTTATTTGAAAACGAAAGAAGATTATTATTCTTAAGTCCAGAATTTTATGTACAACGTATTACATTTTTATTAGTAGAATTGATGAGAGAATTGAGTAGAAAGAAGTAATTGATTGAATAATTCATTTTTGTGTTAAGTATTGTTTATACGTTATTTTCTAAACATTCTACGTACTTGTTCACTGTATTGTCACAATTATTTTCGGAATAACAGTTAGATATCTTTAGATTTGGAGAGGTTTGGAGATAAGACCTACCACGCAGTTTTAATGTGGATTGGTAAGTTACATATCTCCCGAGAATTGTGAAGAGATGCTGGTTTCCTCACTTCACCAATAAGTGTGTGGAAAAATGTACAAGTTACATCCATCTTAAATGACTTACATCAAAAGAGCTCTTGCCACAATCGACATTCCTGCTCTTCTCGAGCCTTCGGGGATATGTCGGGATGATGGCAAGAGATGATAGTAGAGAGAGAGACGGCTTGAGGTTGGTTCCTTGGGAACGGGCACGGGGCCTAATGTGGGACGCAATATGCGTTGTAACATAGCATCGTCCCATATCAGGGAAACAGCGTCAAGACCTGGACCTGAATCGGCGGAAGTATGCATCTCTCATCGAGAGTTATATTATATTTCTGCCGTTTGCTGTTGAGAACCTAGGGCTATGAAGTCAAAGTGCAAATCTTTTTTTATCCGCTTTAACACCTCGGTTAATTGCCTCTTCAGGTGAGAAGAGGGCTGGCTCCATTTTCGCATAAAGAATCAGCTTAGCGATTAAGTGCGGAAACGCTGGCAGGATTCTTGGAACTCCACGTAGGCATGATTTGTATAGTCCTAGCGTGTGGTCAATTGCAATTATTATAAGTTTTAACAGAAAAACTCATTGGTGCCTGCCAAAAGTTTGAACCACTGAGTCTCTCGAGAGGTAATTTAATAGAAGAATAAAATACTCTACTAAACAATGCAATTATGTGCATATTTTTAATTCCTAACGCAAGAATTTTGAGAACGTTACATCGGTTATGTACTTGTTTATCCGAACTTCGAGCTATGTTGTTATTGTTGGTGTTTGTCCTCGTTACAAGATCTAATGATTGTCTGCTGTTCGTGAACTAAATAATTGAATTAGCTAAGTTCTTGGTTTATTTAGACTTAACTCTAAGCCTTGTCTGGAAAATCTGGATACTTTATACAAATTACATACCGCGCTCAGATAGCTGTCTTATCAAACAATAAGAATTGTTAGTACTTTAGACACAAAAATAGTTGTTTCAAATGACTCTGGCCCCAGAACTTTATAAATCGACTGGCCCGTTCGTGCAGATGACATTGACTCTACCTTCAGCTGCGGGGGCCGCGGGTTCAATTTCGAGGGCTTACATTTCTAAATAAAAATTGTTTGTATTTAAGTTGTTATTTAAAATTATGTAAGTAATATCGTGTGGTATCCGGTTGAGTAGAATGGACCACCCTCTTTTTTACCGAGGTGTCGTAAAATACGACTAAGATAAGTTGCTTTTAGGCAGGCGGTCGTAAAATATATAAAATCATGTGACAACATGCTTATGACATGTTGTACCGACCCCAATTAAAGTGGGGATGGTGATTTAAGATTATGTGAGTATTTCCCAATTGTCTCTCACCTATAACACACGTATTAATTTATTTTCGGGGCTGGATGTCCGTGTGTGTAATTGTCTCGTATATTTATAAAAAAAATTGGTTTGCAATTGTAACTGCAAACTGTTTATAAACGCTGGGATGGGAATCACAATGCTGCCTTCATGCGAGTTTTGTGACCTGTTTTAATAATGATTATTGTAACATTTACAGACGACAAATTTTATGGAAAAACCTACGTATAGCAGCACAAGCGGTTGAGATAATTGATATCCACAAGGTGATTATAGACGGGTTTCTGTGGGATCGCAGATTTTCTAGAACTAAAAAGATACTAAGTCTATGCGTTATTTAATGTTTCGATTCACTTGTTTATAAAATAGATACTACCACACACACACACATACACGCTCGCACATGCTCACACAATCATACTCACACACATGCCCACAATCTATTGTCTCTATATTATTGGAAAGACGACTTACTGTCACATGAAATTTCAAAAAGTTCTCTCAGCAAAAGTAATGTTGTTGTAACTCAATTTAAGTGTATGACTCAACTTATGTCGTGGAAACAAGACTGCAGATAAAAGTGTAATTTTACCTTGAGATGAAATCTGCATCTTGTTAGGCAAGCCTTGATAAAATCGGCCCATACCATGATGTAAACAGTAAATAGCTTATTACATTGACGTTTCAACAAAATTTTCATTTATCGTGTGGAATTCGCCTCAAAAATCTAGTTATCTTCCCCTTTTTACCTTTCCTACTTTTAACATTACCTCATCGTCATATTTCAAATAAGGTAGCTTTCACATAGCTGCTTAGCTGCATCCGTGTAGGTATCCAGAGTAGAATAGGCCACCCTCAATTCTTACCGAGGTATCGGAAATGCGACTGACGAAAGTTGACCCGCCGTATGATATCCGGCTAAATAGAAAAGACTACTCACATTATTTTCCGATGTGTCGTAAAAGGCCTGACGTCTGGCAGGCGGCCAGTAGTAAAATAATTAGCCAAAATATGTAACATACATACATGTTTAAAACAAGTAAAAAAACTTGTTTAAAACAATTTGTGCCGATCTCACTGAGAATGGTATAGGGGCAGGAGAATGAATGAATACCGCTCTAGCTAGCCGGTAATACTATTTCTAAGCCCATTTTTAAGCCCAAACTATACAACAGAACTGACACCATTGTAAAATTTTATGTTTTTTTGTCTGATACGACCAAAGACAACAAAAGCAAGAGACAACTAAGAAGAATATAAAGAAAAATTTCAAAATATTTTAAATATAATAAGCAAAATATTTATTAATTATCAAACGCCTGAGATAATGTTTAGTGCAAATATCTCACTACACCTTTTATATTACGCGCCTGATATCAAATTTAATGCAAATTCACTCTTAAAATATTTGCATACGATTTATCAAATGACCTGTCAGTTTCTATCCAGTATATCTTACAGAAGTCTCTTGTTTTGGATTAAAATGACCTAAATAACTAACAACTTTTTTGCTACTATGATATGTGTAATGGGTTTATGCTCTATACATTGATGTTTAATCATCCATTACTCTCTAAAACCTGATCACTTGTTTTATGAATCAACAAGAATACGCCTAAACAATTTTCAAAAAAGTGTGCAACGTCTTAATTGTGAGATGATTATTAAATATTATTATTGTTTATAACATCTATTTATTTAGACAAGAGCTAGTGTTGCATATTTATTTAAAGTATCAGAAGATCCTTCAATTACTTCAGTATATAAAAGTTTCTTAGTTTTTAAAATAAGTTTTTGATTGACCTCACGATTTCAAACGCATATCCTAAAGTATAAATTTATATTGCCTATTGTTTAGCTTTACACGTTTACATACCGTATTCGATCATCTATAATTTTTATATGGATACCATAATATTTGTTTATTAGTATCGACTCAGATAGTCCAACGGCAACCTGGTGATCAGTGTATAAGTGAAAAATGAAAATGAATATGGCGTTATTAAAAATGATCATAAAACTCTTGATCCTGCTAATTTTAATAACGATGCTGTTTATAATATCAGCTTTTTTATACAGTGCAAAACATTGGCCCGATGTGCATAATTATATAAATGCCAATATCACAATTAAAAGGATACCTAAGATATCTGAAATAGAAAATATAACGGTGATAATAGAAGAGATAACGGAAATTCATGGCACGACGGAATTGTACGAAACCACAGAAAGTTCTACAATTGATGATTTTGTTAATGGTGATTATTTAAATCTAGATAATATTGAAAATAATATGCAAAATGACTTTAGTGATGATTATTTAAATTTAGACGATATTGAAAGCCGCAGAAAGAAAAGGAATGTAAACGTAGAACTCTCTAAAGATTATAGTGAAGTGCCGAATCCAGCAGTTTTACTTCAGTATTATTTCGATATTGGTGACTCTGTAACGGAAACCATAAAAGATCTGGTAGATGAAGATAAATTGACGACAAGAGACATGAAAGATATAGAGATTCTACCAGAAGGAACTTTTCGTTCACGGGGACATATAAAAAACGTACGTTTTTTATGTATTAAATGTCATTTATTCAAAAATATTTAAAGAGATTCTAAGGTAACTATATAAATCTGGGATAAAAAGTATGGATATCTTAACCATATGTACACATATAAACAAGTGCTATGGGTTAGGAACTTCAATTTAAACTAATAGAGTTGGTTGTAATTTACGTAAATTTCACCATTTGAGACCCCGCGAACAATTGCTAACAATTTGCAATGCAGATAGGTCAGATAGTAAGCTATAGAGAAGTTTACTAGTAAATTTTGTAGGTCTCAATATATTCTATTGTACACTGAAACAAAATTAACGTTTTGTTAACGTATACTCTTATCTGAATTTATTAGTGATCACAAGTAGTCGAAATTCGATTATACTTATAAAGCGGTGATCACGAATCACGAATTGTCATATGGTGCATGACCATAAAAAAAGTGTATTGTGTTTGAAAACGCTAAGTTAAGTTTTGTTTCCTTTAACCAGTTATTTATATATTCTTTTGTACAAAAAATAAAATAAATAATCTCACATTCCGCTTTCAACATGCTTTAACTAAAGCGTTGGTATTAAAGTGTTTAATTTTAATGTAAACTTTGTATGGTAAATATCCATAAAGATCTATGGCTGGTGTGTTGGTGATTGCAGTTGTGAATCTGTCACCCATAACGCTGTCTGTTATAGATAATGATACAAATATCAATTTGGTTTAGCTTTTATGAATACTAAAAACGACGTAACTTGATCGCCAAAATATAATTAAAAATTAAATTAAAAATCTAATAAAAGTAATTAAGATAAGATTTTTAATTCAAAATATTCTCTATTCAAGTGTTTATAAACAAGTGCTCTTAGTACGGCAACTCCAGTAGAGTTTACTCCACTCCAGTTTCTGGTTCAGAAAACTGCTCCTATCAAAAAGAGCTAGTATGAAATTTGGCGGTGTTTTCGAAGTATAATTTTTGTTTCGATTTTGGAAAATAGTTAAAATAATATCCAAAATTTGATTTTTGAATTTTATCAAAGAGTCAAATGACGTACTTTTGTAAGGCGCAAAGCAGGAGCCGAAAGCTCAGGTTGTTTCCTACTTTGTCTATTATATAATTTTTTTATCCTGTTAATTTTTATACACAAAAATAACATATTTTTAAGAGCGAATACTCTTTAGCAATACAATATTTTCTTATTGAATTCCAGTCTAATGCTACGGTTTCGGCAGACAGAATACTTAATAGAAATCTTATAAGATTAATAAATACAATTCATTACACCTGCTGTACGAGTTAGCCGTGTGGTATCCGGCTGAAATGAATAGACCACCCTCTTTTTTATCTAGGCAAAAGGCGACTAAAGTGAGTTGACGTCAGGCAGGCGGCCGATTGCAAAATACCTAGCCAAATGATGTGTCAAGATGTTTATTACATGTTGTGCCGACCCCACTAAGAGTGGGATAGAGCAGGAGAATAAATGATGACACCTGCTGTACGAGTATACATAAATATTGATCAGTGTATCAAATTGATTCCGCAAAACCATAGCAACGAATTATTGGCGTCAATAAAATCTGACCTTAAGAGTATCAAATAATAATCAGGTTACATATTGTTATGCGTTCATCAATCACCGTGTAATTTTTTTTTACATACATATCATAAAAATAAAGTTTTAATTGTGGACAATAGTTATTTGTGTAAAAAATAGTTATTAATGTTATCGATTCTTTAGGCGACTAAATATTTAATTCCAGAGGCATTTGTCAATCAGCTGTAATGTTAGTAAGCCCAGAGCTTACACTACGAAATGCCTATTATCTGCTCATTGTCCCTAGTAATCCATCAAAGTCAATTTTGCCACGAACTTCCCAAGGTAAAGCCGTTATGTAATACTAATACTAGCAACCAAATTTGAAATTTATGACGCTCGAAATAAAGATAGATATAAAATTAAACGAAGCAAACTTGTAAAGAAAAAAAGATGTGAAGAAGCCTGCATTTGCTTATTATCATGCACAAAGTGTTCACGTTTATATGTGAATTAATATAAATATAAATAATTCATAAAGATGAGGTTCATAGGTTCGCGGTTTGCTTTTATTATGTTAATAAAAGTGATTACAGTACAAAGTGAATGTGATACATATTTAGGATGTCTCCGTTCATTTTTTAATGAATTTTTTGGTAATCATAAATATTTAAACACTGAAACACAATTTAGAAATGTTACAGTACCAGGCTTTAAGAGTGTAGAACTTGAAAGTGAAAATCTTAATAATCTTTTGACTGGTGTTTCGGGTTTCATAGAGGAAGAATTGGATGGTAAAATTATATTAAGACCGCAATTAAACGTTTATCATAACGTTGGAAATAACACTGCCATATATGTAAAATCTCTAACAATTAATAATCATTTTGGGGATATAAATAATAAAACCATTTCTACAGATTTTAATCCAAATAATAATATTAATCAAATTTTCCCGGATTCTTCAATTTTGACTACTACTTCTAAAACAACAGAATTTGCTAAAGTTTTGAATACAACTAAAGCTTTTGCTATAACTAGTAATATGAATACGTCCAAAGAGTTATTAATTAACGACTTCACAAAAAAACCGCAACAAAATGAAATATCAGATATTGATCCTCTTGATTTATATTATGATACGGATGAAGAAGATAATAGTACAGATTATCTAAAAATTGATTATTTAGAAATGTATAAAGATACTACAAACGAATACACAGATTTCAAAACTACAGAAATACCAAGAGATGTGAATCAGGTTAATCAAAATGACAAAGATATAAAAAATATGCGCCTTGATATAAATATGTTTGGGAAAATAAAACACAATAGCAGTGTTTACGTAAGTAAATTTTTCTTCGTTAAAATAATTGTTAATTGGGTGTTTCAGACATTTTATTATAGCCTTGATAGTTATCAAGCACGTGCTTATTATGATGTACTAGCATTTACCCGCAGCTTCGTTCGCGTGTACTGTTGTCGCGTGATAAGTGGAATAGATGGCGATTTTCAATTTCATCCTATTTCTGTAGAATTACCTAGATTACTATAGCCTATATGTTATCACGAAGTATAAGGTATAATTGTGTCAAATTTCATCGATATAAGTTTAGCGGATTCGCCGTGAAAGAGTAACAAACATACATCCATACTTACGAACTTACGCATTTATAATATTAGTAGGAATAGGATAGGACTAGTAGGACTCGGAAGCAAGAGGACATAAATGTAATGAATGTAATGAACATTAAAGTACTAGCATCTATCCTTCACAACTATATAGCTTATTTCGCTTATAAAGTAAATGCCATATTTATTCATTTGTCTACTAATTTGTTAGATTCTATTAAAATAAGTGAATATTTTACCTACCGACGTAAATTTCGATACGTTTACGCGTTAAAAATATTAGTGTTGATTGCAATTTAAAAATTAAACGTACTGACTGCAATATTGGATCGCCGCCATTTCGAATTGCTGTCTATGGTGGTAAATATTGTGTGCGGGTGCTTTATACAAATTGCAGCAGTAAAATTCAGACGCTGAAATTTAAACTTTGCAGTATAATAATTTTATGTAAATTATCATTTTATGTTATGTAGATATTATATTTATTGATAAGTTTTTAATTGTAATTTTGTTCTATTATATGACGTTTCATGTAATATAAACTCAAAGGTATAAGTTTAAATTGAAAGTTATTGTTTTAGATCGGTTCAGTCATAGTCAGTCGATGTTGGGTTTGAAGTAGCACACAGCTGTGTGACTAAATTATAAAGTTCAAAAAGGTTATATGTAAATGATTATGCTGTAGACGAGATCTAAATGTGTTCGAGATTACTACAATTTAGTAAATGTCTTTCAAAGTGTTAAATAATAATTATTGTCACTTAAATTCATCACAATACATCACACTTAGAAATTGTAAGAAATTTTTATAAGTTTAAATTGAAGACTGTACATCCCGTATGCGATACACTTGATTTCTTAACGTGCTAAGTTACTATTGACTGTGATTCGATTTTTTATCGGGAATATACTATTTAATATTTAAAAAGTATTCGCGTCAACGTAACTTCAAAATTACCATTTTCTAGATAAAAAAACTACACAGGTCAATTAGTAAATTGTCGAATTAACATCGTCAAGCATCAATCAAAATCCATCAATGGCTGGTGATCGAAACTTGGTCGCTTATTATAAAACTCAGAGACGCTTACAGACTGAAGATAGAAAGATATACGTTTGATAAAATCAGAAATGGGATAATCCGTAAAAGAAATAAAGTAACATTGAACATATGGCGATACATTATTCGAAATTTCTATACTTAGTTAAAGTTCAATTTGATCACAATTGGCTTGAATACTTTGACGAAAGATCGCGTACTAAGGGAATTTGGTATAGAACAGTTCAACCTGGCTTATTACAAAAAAGCGTGGTTTGAAGATTTTAATCTTACTAGGAATGATGTAATTATAGCATTAAGACTCCAATCCGGACACATTCCACTTAATATATTTGCCTATTTGATGAAGAAAGTACCTTCTCCGAACTGTGTTAAATGCGGTCTTATCAAAGATGCATTTCATATTTTGATGGAGTGTGTACGGAACGAGGACCTTTTGATTTTGCCACTTGTAATAGCAATTTGGCGTCTCCAGATTCGGAAGAAGCGATATTGCTTTACAATGTGGTTAAAGTCGTAGAAAGTAAGGTTAGTTTGTAGTTAGTATGGGGGTGACATATTCCTTAAGAAAAAACCCCCAAAAATAAAGATTAAAAAAGATGTGGCTATGCATAAGTGACAAGTAAATTTTTAATTTAAATTTACAGTTTTAGACATAAAGATCCCTGATTCAGTTTATTTCTAAGTACCCTTTATCAAAGACTGTTATGACAAGTGCATAATGCTGTTGTTAGTGTTAGCATCACGTATTGTTCATTATCATAAATGTGCAACAATATTTATCTAGCTGTACAGTGAGCTGGAATGTAGCCTACATACAGTTTTGTATTCATATATATAATTTATACGTTTTTGTAACTTCTTTTGTCCTGTTTTGCGTATAGGTTATAAGAAATTACTTATTTCCAAATATTGAAGCAGCTGCTCTCTTCGAAGTAGCTTGTTATCTAAAACGTTATCTCAAAAAACTCTACCTTAAAAACGGTTACCTTACGGTATATACGGAAAAATGATTATCATTATCTTTCCGGAATCGATGTTTGCGAAGCTAAAATTTAATAAATTTTGCATTTTACATTGGACATGACCATCGCCTGTCCACGTCTGGCGGCGGTAACCATAAAGGGTTTTTCTGTTTAAAAAAATGTTGCGTTGGCTCTAAAACCCTTTCACCAATGTCAAAACTGTGAGATAATAAAACTTACCTTTTATTTTAAGGTTGATGATAAATGCAGTGACAAATCAAACGACGTTACGAAGACTATATTTCCATGGATCGCGGCAATCTTCATCAAGAACGACACAAGCAATCAGTTTGACTACTATTGTGATGGTGCCTTGTTGTCAGAAACAATAGTTATTACTGGTAAGATATTGAAGAAAAATTTCCAAAAAACGGAAATACAAAAAACTTTTTTGATTGTATGAATAGTTTGAAGTTACAAAATGAAATTTCGTAAGAATATAAACAGTACGAAGAACAGAATGATATTCCAATGGGTAGGAATGGCGACTTTAGATAAAATGTAAAATATGGAAATGCTCCAGAGGGTTATATAGGTCACGTATAGGGTAAATATATATAAGATTTGGGATTTTTTTGTATCTCTTAGACTTCATCACATTAAAACGCTGGATCATTTTTAGTGAAACCTAGTCTAACATAGAAGTCAGTATTTGCGAATTTGATTGATTGATTCTCGTTAATTTTCTTTTTAAGAAATGTCGAAAAACACGCAAGTAGACTAGTTATATATACAATTAGTGTATTAAAGAGAATTGATTGATTAGATTAATTGAGCAAAAGCGCTTTGACAGTTATATATATTTTAAATACTAATGCAATAAAGTTTTATAAAAATATGTTAGTGAAATAAAAATAACAGAAAAATAAATTGCAACTGTTTGTTAGTCTGCGATAAAGTTCAAAACATATATCTGAGATACAGAAGGATGGCATTTATCTGTCTGTTACGCATTTTCGGCAAATTCGCTGGAGTAATTGATGAAATTTGGTACAATTGACTAACATGAACTGTAGTTCCCTGTTTTCTTCGGGAGTAGGTCAGACATATAAAGACATAGTGCTACATAGTTGAGGGTATTACAACACTTAAGTTGACGCGAATGAAGTGGCGTATATCACTGGTTTTTTATAAAATTGAGATCATTCAGCGAGTCGTCTAGGGTGACGTAGTTTAGCCAACGCAATCACTAGATGTACGATGTCATAAAAAGAAATACGAGTCTCACGACGTATTATAACATATAAAAAACAAAACGATGCGACGTAAAAAAAATATACGTATAAAAATGCTAATCTCATTTCTTATCTAAATTACTGACAATTTTTCGCGTCACAGCATCTTTTTTAAGGCTTAAATTATAACTCCATTATCATAATCACCCGATTTTGGTACAAAATATTTTCATCTCAATGCCACGCGCTCATTTTTCATTTCCGCGCTATAAAACATATTATATTGTGGAAATTGTGTGAAAGCGTATTTTTTAATCGAAGTACAAGCGTCCGTGGGCTGAAAAATTGTTTTTTTTTCATGCATATTTCTACATATTACATAAATTCCAATAAAAATTATGCTTTTTAACCAGTAATTATCCTTCTGTCCTTATCCCACTGTAATTGAGGTCGTCACAATATGTTATAAACATCTCAAATGATTTGACTTCGTATATTACGATCGGCTGCCTGCCTGCCTTACCTCGGTAAGAAAGAGAGTGGTCTATGCTACTCAGCTGGATACCACGCGGTGGGTCAACTTACCTTAGTCGGTTTGTAAGACACCTCGGTAAGAAAGAGGGTGGTCTATTCTACTCAGTCGGATACCGCTCGGCTGGTCAACTTACCTTAATCGCCTCTTATGACACCTCGGTAAGAAATGAGGGTGGTCTATTCTACTCAGCCTGATTCCACACGGCTACTTATATGTTATTCTGTCAGTATTTTTAATATTGGTTCTGTTGCAGCTGCCCGTTGCATGGAATATTACGGTAGTAAAGTAGATGCCAATAACTTGTTGGTTTTATTGGGTAAGAGTTCTCTTCAAACGATGTGTGGGACCGAGAGAGCAGTTAAGGTAATACCATTACTTTATTACTAATTAAAAGTTCCTGCCCACTAACTGTGTCACTATCTGTGTGTGTGTGGTCACTGCTCACCATCATTACAAAAAATATTTATTTATTTAAAACTTTATTGCACTTACACATTAAAACATACAAAAATACGAGAGAACTTAACCATATGTATATATACAAAGGGCGGCCTTATCACTGAATAGTGATCTCTTCGAGGCAACTCTTGTTATAGGATAACAATTTTTTTATTATATATAATTAATTATTCCGCGCATCTATTGTCTTATCAAAGAAATAGATTTTTTATATTTGATTAACGTGCGAAAAATATTATCAAATTAATGATTCTTTTATGTATATACGCTTAATTTTGCCCGTTTTTAAATATATGATTTCCATAATTATTACATTTTTTATAACATATATACAAAATATATCGTTAAAGTGATTCGTCTAATGTATGTAATATTTGTTTTTGAACAAATAAAATATAATTAATTACTATATATTTATAATTATAAAATAAGCACGTTAATGTTTATTAATTAAAGAAGCGAAAAATCTATTTGTAAAGAAAAAGGGAATATACGGCTCATAAAATATTTACATTTAGACTAGAAATTATCAAGCTCTATAGTGGGTGTCGACCTCAACTTAGAAAGTTCTTTTTGGTTTTACCAAAGAGTTTGCCACAATCGATAAGTGGATGGACTACCGAGGGCGGTAAAGGTAATTTTATTACTTGTCGAATGAAAAACGACTGAAACAGGTGAGAAAAAACGTCGAACTTTTCGTTTCACTCTATTGAATTGTAAAAGGAAAACTTCGGAAAAAAGAATTTTCCACAGGATTTTGTTTCGTGGTTTTATTCAAGTGTAGTTTATCCTAGAGGGGACACTTAATTTTAATAATCGAACAAAATGATATAATAAGGTCATAAACCTGTTTGTATGTATATGATTGTGTGGAAAAGGCGCGAACTTCGAAATAATTTAAAAATATTTTTCAATTCAATTTACTCGTACAGTTTGGACTCGTACTCGTACAGTACAATGTCTAGATATTGTAAAGAATATCGAGACGGCCTGAGAAATAGTAAAATATTGCTTCTTAAAATAACAACATATATAAAAATGATCATCATTGGAATAGACCAGACGTCTATTAATTAAAAATAAAGAGGCCCTAAAAACAGGTTATTATTCAAGGTTATACACGATACAGAGTTATACAGAAACAATAAATTTTAATTACATTTTCAGGTAAAATCTGTAATAATTCACGAGAATTTCACGACAGAGGCTCCAGCGGAAAACGATATTGCAATCCTCCTAATGGAGGCGGTTACATTAAACGGGGATATAAAGACCGCTTGCCTCGGGGGTGAAAAGAAATTGGAAGCAGTTGTGAGTTTATATCAAGATTTTACTAGAGATTATCTCCCTCACTAATGTAGGTCAGGAAAAATGATATAATCTAAGATGTAAGATATCGATTAATCTAGAACAGCTGTTATTAATATATTAAGAAATTTAAAAAAATTACACCAACGGAAAATGAAAAACAAAAAAATTGCACAACTGTGCTGTACATTATCAAATAAATAACATAAATTAAATAAAAAGGAAAATTGTTTTCAACCTAATTCTTTTATAACATAGAGAAACACACAAACAGCGGTCGCCGGCAATGACGAGGTCCCAGTTTTTTGACATCGGATGGTAATGACTAATCAAAGTCATAACATCAACCCTCCTGTATGCGTCATCCTAAGCCGTGGTCCTGCCTTACAGGAGGCACCTTTAGGACGATGTTTTCCGAAATTAGTGGAGCTTTTGCGCTCTAAGCATTTTGCAATCTCGACGATGCTTCTGCGCTCGCCCGTCCCGCCCAGTCACAGTGTAAAAACTGTTAGTTAGCTTTTAGCCTAACAGCATATAGTCAGTTCGAAAAAACAATCTATTTCATTTTTCTTGTCAACATCGATATTTTACTTTGTTACCCATTACAGTATTACTTGATATATTGCTTACCTTGATCATAAATTATTATCATTCCAGACCACCGGTTGGGCAATTTCAGGTGAATTGACAGTAATTCCCTTTGACAAGGACAATAGCGGAAATTGTAAAGATTCGCAGGAAGCAGACAATGAGAAGCTTTGTGCCAGATATGGCAATGGTCAGTCAGCTATTGTATCATACAATATAAGTTTCTATTAGGTATTATGGTGGAATAGTCTATCGCAATAACTTATTGTTCCGAGGACTATCGAACACATAACAGGTTTCCTAAGAAATGGTTTTATGAAAAAATTAATAATTACAACTGTATATTATTTACAATTTTCTATATATGCTGAATGCATAACATTAGATTATATAGAAAAATCCTTATACATACATATAAAAACGGCTTCAACGATTTTCCCTGAAATTCAGCATGTAGGGAGCTTTGGGGGAGAAAAATCGATCTAGCTAGGTTTTATGTAAAAAAATCATTTTATTCCTGTTTTTAGGCATTAAAAAATACTAAAATTTATATTGATTTGAATTTTTGCCATTAACTGTCAAGTCAGCGTAGCTTATTCGGGGAACGGGCAATCTCGAGAAATGTAAATATCTAGGATCGATCCCCCAACTACATGAATATATTTTTTTCGTTTTAATGTTTTTTTTATTTTGCGAAATTACTGGTCAACCATATATTTAAATATGTAACATGTTATTTTAAATAACGACCTAAACACCTAATTACTCCCGGACGCTCCAAGAACTCAAAAAATATTTTTATTTAACGTTGGCCCTAGGTGAAAGGCGAATTTCCGACCTCTGGAGCTGTAGGCAGGGTTACTGTAACTAGCACCAAAGGCCATTTCAACAAAATTACAGACTTTATTGACGTCATGGATAACATGTAATAATTTTTTGTTTTCTTTTAGATGTAACTGTCCGCCCAAGCTATGGAGGTATCTATGCGGTGAAAAATAAAAATGTATGGTATTTAAATGGCATACGAACTGGAGATCCGAGCGACCGTGGTTTATGTTTTAATAGAAATGTGTATTTTACCGATCTTCATAATTATTCTGATTGGATAGAAAAATATTTGCAATAAAAATTATTTTCAATGTTTATTTATTACTTGCTACATCAATTAACCTTTCCTGTAACTCAGAATTCGTCCCTATACATATTACATCCAGTATATCAGTATTTTTTATTATTTATTTACAACAAAATAATAGGTGTCGCAAAAGCCGAGTAAGGTAAGTTGACGCGCCGTGAGATATCCGGCTGAGTAGAATAGGCAGCCGTCATTTCTTACCGAGGTGTCGTAAAAGGTGACTAAGTTAACCCGCCGCGCCGTGTGGTATCCGACTGAGTAGAATAGACCACCGCTTTTTTACCTTACTACTAAACACTTACTAGAGGCAACTACCGCTAAAGCCAAACACTACCCGCCCGCCGTGTAGTGTTTGGCTGAGTAGAATAGATCACGCTCATTTCTTACCAAGGTAAGGTAAGTTGACGTCAGGTAGGCCACCGGTCGTAACCGCGTTGAGTGGTTTAGCTGATTCTTAGGATTTTGGAGCAAGCTCTCTCGTCAAATGAAGAAGCTGTTAACCGAGGTGTTACTTTAAGAACTTGTACTATTAACTTTTGACGGATGGTAATCGTTATTGCAGACTTCAAGTCTATCCAGATGAATAGCGTTTTGAGAAACCAGTATTGAAAAACCGCCAAACTAAGAGTTTACTGTGAGATGCAACCTCTCCAACGTCTAGTGGTGCTATGTTAAAATGAAAAAGTATTCAACAGTTATTCCCGCTTCCATACTTTATTACTCAAAGATGATGATGAATGTCGTATACATTCATATAAATTAGTTTATTATACAAGAGAACAATAAACAGTGACTATTAGGACGGGTTTTCACGTAATCAATTGTCACGATGTAAGGACGCGTGATGGTACATTATTACACACTTAACTTGAGTCATAACAATCGAGTTCTGCTTTTGCGAACTTTGAATGTGTATTGTGCTGTATATAACATTCTTGCCCATTAATAAAACAATAAAAATAGGTAGTATTGTGTAAATTTGTGTATTTTTTATTTCATAAGCACTAAAATAAACATTGAAAATGTTTATTTTAGTGCTTATGATTTTATTACTCAGAACTAAATGCATCAATGTTGGTATCGATAGATGTTTTTACCCGTCAACAATTTTACTAACAATCACATTGATTCGTGTTCTCGTTTGAGATTTGAATATATTTCATTCGACAAAAGTAATAATAAAATTATTTTGCTATGATCCGCGAAGAAGTAAAATAGAAAATATATATAATGCTAAATGTAGAGTGGACAATCGGTTATCATACCTGATACATGCAGGATTCTTAAAAGACACATGCACAAACCTCCACCACCGCCACCACAATACACAAGCACTATATAGTGCTTGTGTATTGTGGTGGCGTTCACTATCACAAACTCAACAATCGTTTCGCCCTGCAACCGAAGCATCATCAGGAGATAGACTCCACGACCAAAATCGCAAGGTCGTGTGATGTTATAGTATTGTATTTTTGTTAAATTATATGTTACATAAATTGAAACTTGTTATAATACCTTTATTAATTGAATATTTTGATCACTTAAATCAAGTAAGATATTTGCTTTCACTGCTCATCGTTACCATTAATTCTCTTAATTCAAACTACTACGTAACGTAAAATTTAAAACTTCTCGAATAAATTTCCTTGTAATATTATCTCTACAAATTAGTGTGCCTTTCTTTTGTTCAATCTAAATCTTGAAGACAAAGACTTATATTTGATTAAAATCCTTCCTCAACGGCCTAGTTACCCTAAAATCAGTAGGTTTAATGAATTCGTGGCTGAGATCGTCCGTAAATCATCCCTGAGCAACGCTGGGTTATTCATTTGTATGGTAATATGAAGGTTAAATAACTGCGTAGATGCAGAGACGTGACATGCATATTTATTATGAAAAGAGGTGCTTACTTCTGTCGTTGTCTGCGCGATTGCAGTTTACTTAACATTGAAATTACTAATTTAAATAGTGTCTGTTGTTAAATCAATATATATTTATTTAACAAGCACGTTATGTATATTACGCTCGACTGATTTATACGTCTATGTTTCAAAAACTAACGGTACTGGCTTAGTTTAGATTTTAAGTGTTACTTTAGTACCATTAATATAATATTATTGCGTATGAAAAACACTGTTTCACATATGACCGCCATGTGGTATCCGTCGCCTGTCCCTGTCGGGCGACGGTACCCATAAGGATTTTTTACCTGTATAAAAAGAAACATGTTGCTTAATGTTTTGAGTAATTATTTTACCGGCCGCCTACCCGACGTCAACTTACCGTATTACCTATTACCAAAGTCGCTTACGATACCTCAGTAAGATATGAGGGCGGTCTAGTTTACACAAACGGATACCACTCGGCGGGTCGACTTACCTTAGTCGCCTTTTACGACACCTCGGTAAGTAATGAGGGTGGTCTATTCTACTCAGCCGGACGCCAGACAGTGGAAACTGGTAAAAACATATTGTACGTAATTTAGGTTATTAACAATTAGTTGAAATGTACGATGGTGCATGGCGACTAGTGAAAGAATATTCTCCAAATAGATACATAAAAAGTAAGTAAATAGCGGCCTGTTACTATCCCACTGCTGAGAATAGGCCTCTTCTCTCCGTTTTTAGAGAGAAGGATTGGAGCTTAGACCTACCGCGCTGCTCCAGTGCGGATTGGTAGGTAATACATATCCCTAGAATTCTCTAGAGATATGCAGGTTTCCTCACGATGTTTTCCTTCACCGAAAAGCGTGTGATAAATTGCGATTATCAATTACACACATAAGTTTTAACAGAAAAATTCATTGGTGTCTGCCCGGGTTTGAACCCGTGACCTCCTCGAAAGAGTCGCACGGTGTTACCGCTGGGCTACACAGCTCACGAATACATACATATTCTTGGAAAAAGATATTGATTTTGGATTCAATATTGGAAAACTTTGTCACATTCATTTATAAAATTTACATTAGGAATTTCAGTCTCAGTCTCGGAACTTCCCGATTTGGTTATGAATAGCTACGTGACTCTGACCGCAGACGCTGTCCCCTTTCATTTATCAATATTCAATAACCATTCTTGATATAAGGTCATATCTTGAAACCTCAATTCGATAGTCTTGTGATGAATATTTATAATCAATTATTGATTGATTTTTCAGAAGTAAATTAGTAGTAGTTTTATTGCAATTTATTTTAATTGGATTATTTAACTCGATATAACAAAAACAATTTTAATGAAAATATGGTTGTGTTTTTTATAATTAAATGAAATAAATAAATATATGGGACACTTACACACACGGTCGTCCGTTCTCAAAGTAAGTAACTTAATACTTGTGTTATGGTAGACAGACATCTGGTGAATATATACTTATATATTTTTAAAATACATACTTAAATACAAATATACACCTTAAATACATAAATATAAAATATATACAATTGTGCATCTAACATATAAATTTTCGCACTATGTATAATATTGGACTGACCCGTTGGTGCAGTGGGTAGTGCAGGTGCCTTTAGCATCGCGGATCACCGGTTCGATTCCCGCCGAGAGCCAACATTTTCTATAACAGAATTTGTTGGGTCTTGGAGCCTGGGTATATATATGTATTTAAAAATTATATATGTATATATTCACCAGTTGTCTCTCACCCAAAAAACAAGTTTGAAATTACCTACTTTAGGGACGGGCGACCGTGTGTGTAAGTGTCCCATATATTTATGTTATATTATATTCACATCTGCATAACAATATATCTATTTTTTAAAAGATAATAATACTTATCGTAATTGCCACGATTTTACCGTTAAAAATTTGGCCAAACTTAATTTATGAAATTAACATTACTGGCGTCGTCCTCAATTCCGGAAATTTCACGATTCAGTTAAAAATGTATACGTGACTTTGACCATCACGTTCGTCAGTCTAGATTTATAAATATTCAATACTCGTTCTTAATATAAGGGGAAAATATCTATGGTTGAGTACGCGACGAATCTGCATACAATTATTACGAATACGTCAATGGTATAGCATATTTTTGGTTAGACTTGCGACTAAGACAAGATATATATTTTTAATTAGACAGAAAAAAAATATCAAAACTTTGTACCGTATTAAAAATGAAGCAGGCATCTTAAACTACTTACATTTACGAAAAGCTCTGTGATATAAAAACTATCTTATATAAAAAATATACAATCTTCCCCGAACTTTTTAAAACTTAGATTACAGACCAGTTCCGCAAATTTCATAAGTTGGTTAACAATGGATACGTGACTTGGCGGTACGACAATGGCGTTTGGTCTTGAAGATTAATCAATATTCAACACCCGTCTCTAATATAAGATTGAAACATCTTTGAAGTGAAGTGCATAGCAAGTACTGCATATAAATTAGAAGTAACGCTGTTGTACGAGTAGTTGAGTATATGGTTATAGCATAGGTTGGGTAGAGTAAAACTTTTTATTACTATAAGTTCCGTTTATTAATTTGTATATAAATAAAAATGTTTAGAAATTTATTTAGAATTAAAATAGAATTTATTACCATTTTTAAATTTCCTGTCACTTAGAGATTAAGCTCTAGGAATATGAAATTAACTATAATATGTAGAATAAGCCGAACTTTTGAATTCCAAGCCATTTTAGAAATTTGTACTACTAATATGTCTAATTAGACTGTTAATTTTAAAGCACCATTACCTATATCTATGCTTGAGACAAGATTAAAAATATTATCGTTTTAACTAAATCCAAATAATGGTATTAATTTATTTTTACGACTTATATATACATTGCATATTTCTGAAATTCTCGTACTTACAAATATTGTAGATACTTGAATATTTAGCATAATTATAATCTTAAAATAGTAAATGTCGTAACATACTGTAGCAAGTCTACATCAAATGTTCCGGTATAAAACATTCAGTTGTCACATAGGACATTGATTGGTTTGTCGAGTGTTTTTCCTCACAATTGATTTAGTTACAAATTAGTTTTACACACGGCTGCCCGCGTGATATTATATATATAGATGAGATATATTAGAGATCCATCACGCTTTTTTTAAATACAAACATGTCTCTAGAAGCCGTAAGATGAGACAAAAATACAAAGATGTGGTGCCGTTTTATAACCTTCTGTGTGTTGGTCACTTTAGTTCTTTTTGTAGTTCTGAGCTGCATTTACGGTCGTCCGGTGATCCATATGTTTTTTCACAGATGTTGTGGCGATGATATTGAAAATGATCAAGTGATTTTTAAAAACTTTGGTAATAATTTTCTAAAAGAAAGACTAGTTGCTTCAGAATTTATTGAAAATGAAAACGCTACATTTTATGATGTGGAAGATGTAAAGTCCCTACTAGAAACTATTGAAAGAGTATTAAATGTTCATGATCCAAAATCAAGAGATTTAGTAGAAAAAGAACTTAATAAGGATTTAAATATCGCAAAAGGCGTTACAGGAGTTACAGAAAATGCTTACCCAAATGAGATAGTGACTGAATCATCCACTAGAATTGAACAAACGGAAAGTACGATAATGACTGCTATCGATATATTTTAATAAGGTTACGTGGTGTACATAAAGTGGATTTGTAATGTCTACAGTAGAGTAATTTGACAAAATGTTATGAAATTCTCGAATTATAAGAAATTTATGAGCCTAAATATTTGCACATTAGATATTTAAAAAAAATAATGATTTTATTCAACGAAATTAGTTTATTTAATTAAATTTTGATCTCTTACCGTACGCATCAGATATTCAAATACTTGTTACATTTAAAGATAAATCTACCGTGGACATAAGAACGAAGAGCAATGTAAGTGTTAGTTCAAAAGTTTTTAATTGGTTACTTGGTTATATACGAGTATATTGGTTGCAGCAGAAGAAAAGTTTATTGAACCATTTTATTGAACTTTGCGAATCAAGTTATTTGCGCAGTTGCTCTAGTATAAAAGAGGATGACAGTTGAGAGTAGAAATTGTTTTGGTCATAATATATACGTCATGTATAATTTATCTTCACAAAAACAATTGAAATTTACTAAGAGTCCTCTGAAAATTTAAATTGCTATGAAAAATAAATCCTATAATCCTAATATAATACACTAAATATTTCTGTAATGGCAAAAGTAAATTTGCAAGAAGAGGGATCAAATTTCATTTATCTTCATAGAATAATGTTTTCCTTATCATAATTTTAATATTTTTTATCTTAATATTTCGAATATCATTTGTACTGAATCTATTATTTAATATAATACATTATCTTGATATACCATTACCATATAAATACATTAGGAAAATTATAAATTAGATACGCTTGTAATGTTGTATTTAATTTGCATACCATAACAAATTGTCTGATTAACAAGAGATTATATTGTTAGTAGTGGAAATTATAGTCTGAATAATAATTTATTAGTGTATATATTTTGATTGTGTATTAATGAGGTTATTAATTTGGTCGTTTAGAATTTAATTTAAAACGGCAACTAAATTTTTGATAGGTTTATATGAAATTAAACTTTATTTAACTCTTTGTCAGCGAATCTATTTAATACTACTTACAAAATATATGTGGCTCTGTTTTGAAATGTTTAAACATAATTATTTGTTTTTTTGTATCCTTTTCCTTAGAATTGATTGCTTTCACGGAAAGCTGGGTTTAATTAGTAATATCTACGCAATTGTTAGAAATTGGCGTTACTTTATGGAATTCCATAATATAAAAGTAATGATGAACTGTTTTAGTTAACTTCATTGAAAGTAGCAAAGTGCAAAAGATTTATCACAAAAATTTGAAGATATTTAATATTTACTTAGTTAAGTATTATAGACTCGTAATCGTCTTATTTTAAGATGAATAATTTATTATATTATTAATGAATAATTGCAAATGTTAGTATATAATTGCCTGGATAAATTAAATTAATTAAAATGGTTTCTAAGAAATTACTACCTTTGTTCAATACATAGGTGGCGACAACTTATAATTTAGTAAAAATATTTCCTTTTTAAATCAGGACCTTTCATATTTAATGCTATTTCGGTATATTTGCATATATAATTACATTTAGATACATGCCATATATATATTTAATAAGGCATATCCTATACACAAGCTCCATCAGAGCTAAAGATTATTTACTATTTTTTTAATTTTGCCATTTTTGACTTATGCACTTTGCTGATGACATGTTTTGTACGCCTCTGAATTGCTTAGTTTATATATATAATTTAATGTCTTGAATATTATTATAAACGAAAAAGTAACAGCTATTCCTTTACTATAAAACCGTATAAAATACGTATAAATAAATATACCGTATAAATAAACCGTATAAATACGTAGTAGAAAAATGTAATGTAATTTCAGTACATAGATGTACTAACGATGTTTCAGTTTAATTCGATTGAATAATCAAATAAGAATCCAATTTAAAAATTCAATTTTCAAACTGAGGTAGCTCGTGCTTTTTCTAATTTTTTCGATTAAAAATAGCGTCTCTTCTTGTCGTCATAATGTACTTTATCACGAAGATAATTACGGGATTTGATGCTTAAAAAATTAATCAGTCAAATTAAGGTATATTCATCTTTTAAGGTATATCAAAGTTTTCCGTCTGTCTATGCTTTTGAGGGTAATCCGCTGGACTAATATTGATGAAATTTTGGGATTTTTGTAGAACTTATTTAAGTAATAATAGTGTCAAAACATTTAGTAATTCTCATCATTGAAACAATCCATCACAACTAATTACTAAATTACCGATATTAGCATGATTTAAACGTTTATATAATTGCGATTAATTAATCGTGTGTTGGACGGAATTGCGTATTATCTATACTAATCAGCTTTAAGTGTGAAACTGTTTTGATATTTTAGGTTTACATGCGACGCCTTGTATTGTAATCATTGTGGTGGTTTATTTTCATCATTCAAATCAATAATAAAAATTTTAAAAATGATTTACGGAGATATTTTTATCGGATATTTTTTTAAATGGATGGTTTAAATATGTGGAATTAATCGAGTATTAAGTAAGATAAGTATTAATCGTTTTCGTTTAATAATACATATGCTTAAAAAATGTAGCAGTAAGACGCAGACTTTCCAGCTATTCCTATTATTATTTAGGTCAGACTATACTAACCCATTTTACATGGAGTGACCACTTTTAATTACTGATTTCGCTACGGAAAGTAAATGAAATTTATTTTCTATGGAATCCTGCCTGATTTAACATCAATTGAATTAGGCGATATATGATTGTTACGTATTCACGTAGTACGTAGAACCGATGGCCGATGGGATTTTAAGATGCTGGAATGGCGACCTCGAACCGGAAATCGCAGCGTCGGTAGACCCCCAACGAGGTGGACTGATGACCTTAAAAAGGTGTCGCGGGGAACCGCTGGTTTCAAGTGGTAAAAAATCCTGGGGTGTGGTAATAAAAGAGTCCTATGTCCAGCAGTGGACGTCCTCACTTTTTACCGAGGTGTCGTAAAAGGCGACTAAGATAAGTTGACCCACCGTGTACTATCCGGTTTAGTAGAATAAGACCACCCTCTTTCTTACCGAGGTGTCGTAAAATACGACAGAGGTAAGTTGACTTAGGCAGGCGGCCGGTCGTAAAAACGCAGCCAAATAATGTCACAGCATGTTTATAACATCTTGTGCCGACCCCACTTAGAGTGGGATAAGGGCAGGAAGATGATGATGGTAGCTTACAGGCTAAATCGAGGCCCTACTTTGTCAGGACTCAAAACAGGCTGAATGAAAATAAGAAAACTTGCAGAAAGAAATAATGAAGTATATTTTCGCTCCATCTGTCTATTAATCGAAAAATAAATGTTTGAATAATAATTCCAATACACCATTATATGAAGCGTGACTTAAAAAACTTGAGACGTATTAAGTATTTCGAGATAACTTTGATCGGAAATATAAAATGTAATGAGGCGTAAGAGGCCGATTGTAGGGCACTATATCGTGCTATTACTTGTTCAGAGTTGTGATGACAGCGCTATCTCAACGATACACCATCCGGCTTTAGCAACGTCGCTTTGTGCGAGTCGCTTGTCATCAACATTTGTTACACTCTGTATATGAAACAGTTGAACATTTTATTTAATAATAGAAGTAATAATCATATTATTTTGCTATAATTCACGATAAAGCAAACAGAAAATATATATCATATAATGCTAAATAATTAATAATTTTGCTATTGGTCGAATCAGATCAAAAAATAATTTCATATCATTCCTTGACACAACGCCGTGTGGTATTCGGCTGAATAGAATAGACCGAAGTGTCATAAAAGGCGACTAAGATAAGTCGACCCATCGTGCGGTATCTGGTTGAATAGAATAGATAACCCTCTTTCTTACTGAAGAATTGTAAAGTATGACTAAGGTACGTTGAGGTTGGCAGGCGGCCAGATGTAAAAAACGTAGCCAAATCACGTGACAACATGTTTATAACATGTTGTGCCAACCCCACTTTGAGTGGGATAAGGGCAAGAGGATGAGGATGGCGAGCATTCTTTGACACAAATCAATGTACTTCAATAGAAAAACAGTTAATTACTTATAATTTCATAATTAGCTTAAAACATTCTTTAGAGAAGCTACATTCTATCTGAGTTTTTACATATTATTTATGGTGCACACACATATTATCTATGCCAGCAAAGACGATATCCAGTTTTTATGACGTTGATTATAACGTCTCCCTTTACGTCTCCCATCTCATAATGAAAAGACAAAAACACTAGCCTTCGCAGCAGATTCACAGATCGTTAGCCCGATGTTCCACGACACTAGTAGACCTTCTGTGTTATAGTCTTAGATTTCGCTTATTCGACAATGTTTGTTTGCTCACTTGGCACGCCCGGTTACGTTATAAAAGCCATTTAGGCTAACATAGTCGGTTCAGAAAAAAACCTGTGCCATACGAGAAAATTTTACTTTGCCTAGTCAGGAGTGTGCTTAGCTTTGGGAGAATTGGTGCAGGACGCTGTTCTGTGAAAAAATTATGCAAATTCTTTTCTCGAATAAAAAAATTATGCTACTAAGTTCATGTATAGATAGAATGACTACGCTTCTTTGACGTGCGCCAAGACACAAATTGTTCATTCTAAGGATTTTCTAATATAGAACGATGATAATAAAATAAAATCACTCGTACGAGAGAACACACAAACACCCTTCGAAGAAATAATCCAAGGCAAAAAGTCCAGTTAGTTTATGGTGAAAAAAAATATACTATTGAAACTACTACTTTAAACTGAAGTTACGGACCTGTATGTTTCATTTTTCTAAATGAACTTTTATTTTTAAAAAATCACCACCACCAATACTCCACACAAGCACTACACACACTCACTACCACAATCTCTACGATCGTTTCGCCCCTCAACCGAAGCAACATCAGGAGGATAGGCTTCACGACAAAAACGTAATTAAAACGTACCGTAAAAGTAAAGCCTGCTTCTATAAATCATCTACCAGAAGAAGTTAATTTACGAAATCTTATAGTAGACAAATTACTCTAATACTCTAAAAACTAGGTTAATGGTAAATTTTAAACTGTAAAATAAACATTAAATATCTTCATTAAACAATATCCTAAAATTATTTTACCTTTTGCACATTAATCACATACGGCTCATAAAGCGTGTGATATTTGGATACAATTCAAAATTATTAAACGCTAAACTATGTAGCGGTGCAATATAAAACGGCCACTAAAACAATATCGCAATACAGTACACAAATTATGGTTATGAAAACGACCGCGAACTTCCGATTTTCGGTAGTATGATACTGAATCGTAATTTTATTCATCACTACATTTTAACCGTGGATTTCAACACATTTCACGTTGTAGTCGATTTGATAGTAGATAAAGCGTGAAACACTGTAGTCGAATATACAATAAGGTCGAGCAAAAGTAACGTCAATTTGAACCGGGACCATCCTAATAATATTATATATGTTTGTTACTCTTTTACGCTGAACCAATATCGAAATATGGCACAATTATTCCTTATACACCGGGGTAACATATAGGCTATAAAAATTCTGTTGTTTTTACAGGAATAGGATGACATTGAAAAGCGCCATCTATTATCAACCTATCACGCGGCAACAGTCCACGCAAACGAAGTTGCGGGTAAAAGCTAGTTTTGTTATAAATTTTAAATAATAATTTCTGTCGTTCTTAGGACAAAAAAAATCTTGTAACAAAATTTCATGTCCCTACTTTAACCGTTCACCAGTTCCTTTGTCTAAGCCAATCGTGGCAGCAGCATCAGATCATGTTTATTATAAACTTGCATTGTCATCGAGACTGAATCAATATGTAAAATATCATCTCAATCGGACATCGGGAAATCGGTTAAATTTAACTTTCAAGAGTCCACTTCTACATACATACATTGCAAGTTGAATAAAAGCTTTTGCTTAGTTTCAAGGCTTGTGAACCAAACAGTCACTTTCAGGGGATGCAATGGGGCTTTATGTATTTGACGTGGATTCTCTGTGCCCCAGAAACGCGAATTTTGTTTGTTACAATACCACTTAAGTGGAAAGTAACTTTGTCGGATATTATGGTTTTTGATATGAAATGATCCTCTTCTTGCACTAAGTTTAACAGAGTACGGCAGAGTGACATTTGGCGCCATTTGTAAAAGTTAAGGCAAGTTTATATTAATTCATTACTTTAGCGCTACCTATTATAAAAATAAGTTGTTTTGGATAAAGATTAAGAAATGACGCCTTATTCTATCGGGCTAGCTCGACTAGTTCCCAGTCCACTTGGGTCCCTTATTCATGAGCTCGTGGAACTGCAGGCGCCATGGTAGTTCCCGCCGCGATAACGCCGTATAAAGAGCTACAGATAATTATAATTCAGAAACAAATAAAATAAGTTTGATTTTGTTGTCTTTATCACAGAATTTTAGCTTAGGTAGATTAGGCTGAAAATTATAAAAGGAATAAAACTTTATAAAACATTTTGTATTTGATTGTTCGGTATCCACAAGACGCGCAGTGCTACAATGCTGTTCAAAAATCGCAACCCATACTCTCGACAAACGCTACATTAACCACCTTGTTGAGTCATTATATCTTAAATCTCTTGGTAAGCACATCTTTTCCAAATATGACCAGAAGAATAAAGTTACATCTTTTATGTTCATATATAGAACGTAACTTTATTCTTCGGATTAGGCGATATAAGCCGTCTTTAATACCGCTTGTAAAGATATAAGTCAAACCTTAACTTCTGTTCAAAAATCCATAATAAAAATCTTACTTAAATATTCATGTAGTAATGATACAAATGAAACAAATTTAACAACTTACGAAGTCACTAGAAACGACCAATTTATACAGTAAATATAATTTGTTTCATATAATCTAATTCAAATCAATATATGGAAATCTAATACCTAGGAGGAAGTTCTCCGCAATTTCCCAAGTAACGTTTGAACGGAAATCGAAAGACAGACGGGATGTCCTTTTATACTCGTTATATATACTGACATCCGGGATGCCGGGATGCACGGATTCTAGTGTTGCGATGTATCGAATATATATACATATATCGCTCATGGGGTGCAAAAGTGGCACAACTGCCTACAACCCCAACTAAAAAGAAAAGAAAGAAAGAGAATGTAACCCTCATCTTCCTGCCCTTATCCCACTCTAAGTGGGGTCGGCAGAACATGTTATAAACATGCTGTCACATGATTTGGCTGCGTTTTTACGACCGGCCCCCTGCCTGACATCAACTTACCTCAGTTGTATTTTATGACACCTCGGAAAGAAAGAGGGTGATCTATTCTACTAAACCGGATACCACACGGTGGGTCAACTTACTTTAGTTGCTTTTTACGACACCTCGGTAAGAAATTAGGGTGGTACTATTCTATTCAGCCGAATACCACACGGCGTTAAAAAGACGAATGTAACCATTTTATATATATAACAATTTTGTATTAAATGTTTGCATGACTCTGTCTGATTTATTCATTGTTATAAATATGCATTGTTACATTTAGTGCATACTGATCGAATAGAGCAAATATCATAAATTTTGAAAGCGCTTTTGAACTAATATTATTGAATTGAAAATTTATTGCTCTCCGATCCATTATTAGGCCTTCTGATGATATATACAGTTCTATTGTTTTAAACTATAAATTCTAATATTACACAATGAATATATATGAATAGAGTTCATAAATTGGCAATTGCTGTTTTTGCTATAACGACAGACAAAAGATATTTAACATTAGCTTAACTAAATTTGTCTTCTTTGTGTAGTTAAAAGTATAGAAGCTTTTAAGAATCTGCGTTACCTATGCGTGTGACCCAATTATTTTCTACAGTTAAAAAAAAATCTTAGAAATAATTGATATGTTATCCTTACGGGCTTGGCGTTAAGGATGTTAGCTGGAGGTTTACTGAGGCAACTGGCGCTGAGCTCATGTTTAATACATTGTTACTAAAGGATTTAATAAGAGCAAATACCTCATGCCCTTCTGTTAGAAGGGTAGTTGATACATTGCATCTTGTTTTCTTTTACAATTTTTTTCGTACAAAAACCGCCGTGTGGTATCCAGCTGAATAGAATAGAGCACCCTCATTTCTAACCGAGGTATCATAAAAGGCGACTAAGGTAAGTTAACCTGCCGTGTGGTATCCGAGCGAGTAGAATAGACCACACTCTTTCTCACCGAGGTGTCGTAAGACTATGTTATGATATGACTGTGACTAAGATAAGTTGACTTCAGTCAGGCGGGTGGTCGGGGGTATGTAGACGGCAGGACGATGTTTTTTTTTGTACAAAAAGAATTTTGTATGCATGGAATTTGTGGTGATTGATTCAAGGTGCAACAAAACTTCCTGACTCTAAACTCCTGAAGTCTAGAGACTGTAGTGGAAAAACGATGATTTAAAAATATATATAATTATTTCATTTATTAAATGACGTGAGAGACAAAATAATAAAACATTAAAAAGGAAATGTTTTCTATTTAACTTATTTTAAAGCTAGCCTAAATATTCTGACTTGTAATACAACCAATCAGACCACAGTATAACAAAAGAGAACATCATTTGATGTTCTTTTACTGAACATCATTTGATGTTACCCTTTTACTAAAACCCGCAATTTGTCTGCCTCTATCTTATTGTTGCGAATCTTTTGTTTTCCAACATATTCCAACTACAAACAAACTTTAGGTACTTGCATCCAGCGAAGCGGCTAACTAAGAAGCGTGCGTCGCCGAGATAGCGTTGTTGTTCTAGCAACAACTAATGGCGCGGTAAAATGCCATACACGCTCTTGTCGCTTCATTTAGCATAATATTTACAGACTTCTGACAAAGTAGGTGAAAACTGTCTTTTAAGTGGCTAAATATTTATACAGTTTGTGAGAACTTCACCGCAGCTTTTAACAGATAATATTCCACCAATGTGCTATGATAATGGGCTATTATATATAAAAGTATAGTTTATCGTGATGTTTGTATTGCTTTATACTATACAAGTACCTGGGAGACCGAATCTTGCTCGGTAATTTTTTTTAATTAAATAAAATGCAATTAAAAAAATTCAAAGAAAAAAGATTTTATCTGTGTAAAATATATCTGTGATAAAATTGATTAAATATTAAAGATTAAGGAGCAAGTTCACAGTTGTAATCCTTATATATTATTTAGTATATGACAGTAATTTTCTTCTTGGCCTTTTAAACATAAAGTAACGGCTTGTTATTATGCCCACTGCTGGGCATAGGCCTCCTCTTTCTGTTTTTCGAGAGAAAGATTGGAACTAAGACCTACTCGTATCACGTTGCTCTAATGCGGATTGGGAGGTATTTACACATATTCCTAGAATTCTCTAGTGATATGCAGGTTTTCGATTCACGATGTTTCCTTCACCAAAAAGCGTGTGGTCAATTGCAATTATCAATTAGATACATAAGTTTTAATATAAAAACTGATTTGTGCTTGCCCAGGTTTCAACCTTTGACCTTCTTGAAAGCTCCCCACGGTTTCACAGACTTGAGATAAGCATAAGTTGCTTAAATCAGCAGCAATGGATGGATATACAATGCCTGTCCGGATGTCTCGATGAATCCAACCACTTTGAGAAAAAAGGTTTTTGGATTTATCAAGCTTTTGTTACTCTTACCAAAAGTAAACGGTCCAAATATGAATCTGATTTAAGAACGAATGTAATGAACAACAGAATAAACAAATCAAAACATAGGAAAATATCGTGTTCAACCTCTTCCACTTTTATTTGGAAAATATAGAACTGACCTAATCTATGTTATTTGTATAAGATCCGATCTCCCAAAGAGAGAAGATAGAAGGCTAAACCCAGACGTGTGATAGTTATAGGCAGTTACTTTTGCTTTTACGTTTCTTAACTCTGGCTACTAAGATATGGTTCATTATTAATATACTATTATATTGTAGGAACACCTGTCGGCAGGGAGCGATCGCGGGCAGCGATGGCCTCCTTCTGCTCTGCGGAGGGGGCGGAGGGATGCGGCGGAGCGGTTCCGCGAACTCTTGTTCTGGATCCAATCTGCTACTGGTAAGTCCAGGTGTTAGCGACTTACCCAAGCCCATCGTCTGCCGCCCTAACTGGGGACCTTTGAGAGTACAACTCTAACCTTGCCATCAGCAGCGTGGTGGAGGACACAGGTCGTTTTAGTCGGTGCGAGTCCGACATAACCACCGTCCCTGTCGGGCGGTTTTTTCTGTATATAAAAAAAACTATCATATTGTAGGAAAATTTCAGTAATTTTACGACTCCTTCAAATTAATTTTACTGGTACCATTTTTTACTGGAAGTAGATAATGAGGTGTAGGAGATAAAAATTTTTAATGGCCAGTAATTTTCCTCGATAGTTCGCAGAAAATATTTTTACATAAAGTATTATATCGAAGTTTTAAATTACACGTCAAAAAACTATTAGGCACCACATTCTCGATCGATTTCCTACACCCTTATGAAACCAGAAATTGATGTGCATTGTGCAAATGCATACTTCTTATTAGTATGTATCGAAATTTTATAACTATAATATAATTCTAGTATGAACTTATACTTAACTATAAGGACGTTTCTACAGAAAGAAATGCTATGATTATTGATTGGTAATTATAGAATAACATCAAAATGAAAGTCGAAGATCTTTTATTAAAATACTTCTTTAATGTAAAAGATATATCGGATGGAATCAGTTCAAAGGCGTTGTCTCCGTACGTTAAGTTGGCGTTGTGGCCTAACCCGATCTTCGCGGCTACGCTTATAGAACTGCTTACTTCAAAGTCATGCGACTGCATTTAAGGAGAGATGTTTCTCTTATAATAACTCTGCACAAAATAATTCATGCAAGAATTGACAGTTCCGCATTGCTAGCTGTTATAAGTGTTAAAGTTCATTATGGATGTAGAAAATCTACGGTGTTTGCTTTGAACGTGTATCGAAACAACACAACTTTCTATAATCTATAATGATCACTCGTCAAAATTTTTGGATCTAGACATTGTCGATTCTCGTGAGTCAATTTTGTGAATTGAGGGAATTGTTAAGTATCGTGTTACTTCTGGTAGTGCTGTTCAAGAGATTGTAAAATAATATGATTAGACTATTACTATTATATTACTTAGTAAGTAATATAATAGTAATAGGTAATCAATTCTATTATGAACACAAACAACAAATACATATTTTAAGTCAATAATCGTGTTGTGAACTGTTTTGTGTGTCTAATAAAATACAAAAAATAAAATAAATATAGTTTTGTACACTCTGGTAATATTAGCTTGATACACATTGATAATGACAGGTTGATATTTAATTATCAATCCGCTTACCGAGAGATAATAATAAAATTTATCTTTGTACAGTAATGAACGTCTGTCAGAGAAATTAAAATAATTTTCACACATGTAAAAGGATTTCGCTTTATCGCAGTTCAGGTGAACCATAATGGTCGGATAAATTACGTGTTTACGGTTGATTGCGTCAGTTCAATTGGTGTTTTACATAACATATTATTTAATCACATTGCTTGATCAGTGACTCCGTTTGGATGTTTTCTATTACACAGGCTCTATATGTTAACATCACCATTTATCATTCTCCTGCCCTTATCTCACTCTACGTGGGGTCGGTACAACACGTTCTACATGATTTGTTATTTTAGGTATTTTACGATCAGCCGCCTGCCTGATGTCAACTTACCTTAGTCACCTTTTAAAATACCTCAGTAAGAAATGAAGGTGGTCTATTCTACTCAGCCGGACACCATACGGCCGGTCAACTTATCTTAGTCACCTTTTACGATACCTCGGGAAGAAATTAGGGTGGTCTATTTTACTCAGCCGTATACCACAATGGTGTTGGAATACTTAGTGTTGAATTACTCATCAAGTAAAGTCACGTTAATAATACTAATATTATAACTGTTGACCGTAGTAACGAGTGTTAACGATGAAGAGAGACCGGCCACATTGCTTCGCAATGTTCACGCGATCCATGGTGTGGACCATTCGGTAGGGCTGGTCGCTCGGCAACACACAGAATAGGAAGCAGATTCTGTACCCTCATCAAGAGACGCGGTGGGTTCTGGAAGGTTTCTGTTATATTGTTTTTATAAACTATTACATTTTATGACTAAAACATTTATTGTAGTCATGGATTATCTTTAGTTTTTTTCGGAAAATATGTAAGATTTGTTAAAACTATGAGTATTTATAACTGTTAGTATGAAAAAATGCCAGAGCGAGAGAATGCGAGAGAATTTTCCTTGACCTTTAGTAGTATTAAATTTAATTATAAATATTTATTCAGTTATATTTCATAAAGTATTATCAGAAAAAAGTCAGTCCAAAATAGAACGTTTGTTTAACATTCACTTAGAATTCGCTCGCAATGCACGTACGCCTAAATTCATAATTCCCGTTTACCCAAATGTTTTCAAAATCCTGCACTATAAACGATTTAGAGCTCAGTTTTAAAACTCTGGTCAGTTTTATTTGGTCCGTTTGTTTTGCTAAATTCCGTTTTAACAACATGAATTATGATTGAGGTATAAGGAGCTATATATAAATATCATTTGTAGAAGAGAATGATAACGTTGTTGCCACCTCAAAGTAGAGGGTGAAATAATTTGAAAATATATTTCTATCAATATATGCTGTTAACAAGTAGTCCGGAAAATCAAACAAAACATGGAAAAATACATGAACAAGACAATATTGCAATACATTTTAAAAACTCAAAAGAATTGTAGTCTAGTAAATTGACAACGATACAATAATATATCCAAAAACGATTCTACGACCAGTTTATAATGCATGTCATCGCCTGAGAAGTAATTTAGAATCATAAATCAATGAAGTGAGTTTCTGCCGTGTTGTATCCGTAAGTCGAATAAACCACCCTCATTTCTTACCAAGGTGTCGTTAAAGGCGGCTAAGGTAAGTTGACCCGCCGTGTGGTATTCAGCTGGGTAGAATCGACCACCCTTATTTCTTTCTGAGGTGTCCTGAAAGGTGACTAAGGTAAGTTGACCCGACGCGTGGTATCCGGCAGAGTAAAATAGACCACCCTGATTTCTAACTAGGTTTCGTAAAAGGCGACGCAGGTAAGTTGATATCAGGCAGGCGGCCGGTCGTAAAATAGTTAGCTAAATCACGTAACAACTTCTTTATAACATGTTCTGCTGACCCCACTTAGAGTGGAATAAGGGCAGGAGAATGGTGATGATAATAAATGAGTTTCTAGAATAAATTAGGCATCTAATAAGACTTCCTAGTCCACGTTAAGAACGGGCGCTTCAGTACGGAAATCACTGTTATTAAAAACAACTGTCCCATCGTAGTCAAACACTAAAGCAACAACAAATTTAATTTTACTTCGATAAGCTTTAATACATCGTAGTAGTTGTACAGTGTGAAAGTACTATTTATAATTTTCTTTTATTTTAATCAACTTCGTAATATCTGATTTTATCCGTAACAGATGTATAGCCTTGATACTTAAACCGTATCAACGTTATGTCGACCTATATTTATTCATATCCGCTTATTGCAGCTCACAGGATTTCCACGACAAATGTCGGCTGCATCTGCACGCTATTTATATTAGATTTCGCTTGACCTGGAATTGCCTTTTATTCTATTTTAGTAGGTCTTATAAATGTTAATATAAATTGAATGTGATGTGCATGATAACTGAAATTTATTACATGATGATGCAAAGCAGCATGTTTGAATCCATATGTTAATATCGATATAATCTTTCTTGATTAATCTTTGGTCATTGATTTCAATAATCAAATTGACTTGAATTCAATAATTTTATTATATGCTATGTATGGTTTAACTAGTCGTTGTCCGTGAAGTAACTCACAAGGCTTGAGATGAAAATCAGTTTTATGTGCTCCTGTCAGAGCAAACCGTATTATGCTACGTTTAGAATTCTTCATACATTAAGTTGATATTTTGCTAGCACATTTGTAGAATATATGATTTTCATTTCATCTCACTCACACACACACACTCAATCTGCTTGCTTTTTTCATCTATAAGTTGATGGATTCTGACAAACCTTCACGTTCTTTTGTATAGTATTTTCTATATTTTAGTATTTGATTTGTGTAGGGTGGTGTAAAACAAACAACTTTCTATTCATACTGCAAGAGATTGTAGTTAAACCAAGCATTTTTTATCGATAGTTACAGAATAATTTTCACATATTTTCTCCTTACATTTCATTCCTTACATTCTCAACAACCTCTGACTGTTTTAGAGAGATCGATTTGACTCATCACACTACTCCAATGTTTGTTAGTATCTTTAATATTAAAATGAGAATATATTTTCGGAATCTCGGAAACGGCTCCAGCGATTTTCCTGAAATTCAGCATGTAGAGGGTTTTGGGGGATAATTGATCTAGATAGGTTTTATGTAAAAAAATAATTTTATCCCTGTTTTTGGGTATTAAAAAATACTAAAATTTATATTGTATATAAAACACCATTTTTGCCATAAACTGTCAAGATAACGTAACTTATTCATAACGGGGAGGCTCGAGAAATGTAAATACCTAGGATCTATCCCTGAATACCTAATTTTTTATTTTTTATTTTAAAAATTTCTTTTTTTATTTTGTAAAAAATTACCCAGCAAGGCTCGGTCAACCAGGTACTGTTTATATAATATGTGATGTACGATAAAGCGTTTTCTATATTAAAATAACAGCTTAATAAAAGTAGCACGTCTATACTAGAACAAAAAAAAACAATTTACCAGATTTATATCAGGATACAATCGTGCAGCGCGCAGTAGGTTTTTGCTAACCCTCGGACACTGCGGGTACGACATTGGAATGTAATATAGTGGGAGAATTCAGACTCAATGAGTCCGCGTTGGGCGTCGTGTCGTGTGTCAAGGCCCATGAATGGAGGATTTATTCATGAAATATTTTTTTTACTATAAATATTATAAAAAATTATTGTTAAATATATCGCATGCAATATACATATATCACCATCCTCATTAGACCACCCTTCCAATAGACCACCCTCATTGCTTACCAATGTGTCGTAATAGGCGATCAAGTTAAGTTGACATAAAGACCAAAACATGTTGGACCGACCCCACTTAGATTTAGATAAGGAGGATGTTTCAACTTAGGTATATGTTCCGTAAGACGGACTTTGACTTCAACGATACTGGGGCAGAATACCCTAATATCACATATCTCGCGCTTATATGTATAAGGTGTATAAGAGACACGTTATCGCTAAATATTGGCTGGGAGGGGCTTTCATCATTTAGGAAAAATGTAGTAATGTTCTCATTTCAGAGCTTTAATATGTGAGGCTAAATGTTTTTTTTTTATATTTTCATTATTTTCTTCTGTGTTTATTTTTATTTTTAAAATTGTTATTACTTATAATTGTAACACTGTAACTAAGAATGATTTGATCCGCTATAGTTGGTACATATACACAATAATTTCTCCTATAATTGGTACATAAATAATTAGAAAATATAGGATATGTCATGGTTTATTTAATATGTAGTATTTAATATGTATGCAGTTCGAAATCAGAATAAATAAATAAATACTCTCGATATATAATGAAAGTTTTGTTACGATGTTTTGGAGTTCATGAATGGAAAATTATGATGAATATACACATTTAAAACTTACCTACCGTACCAAACCACGTATTATGCATTAATTCAGTGTTGAATTGCTACTGATTCATCGAGCGAAACATAAGATAACCCTTTGTTTATCTCAAAAAGTAATTATCTAAATCTCTCTCTCTCTCTTATCTCTCGAAATAAATTGAAGATGAGGAGATCTGATGTTGTAACAAAGGGAAGTGATGTATGTTAGCGTCAATTATATAGTTGATATTCACGACTACGCAGGCTTTGCTATATTTTTGGCTATTTCTTACAATATATATAGTGTTATAAAATTATGAACTTGAACGGCTATTCTAAGCCGCCACATTTTCTGAAACTTATAGTAAACCCTCATCTAGGGGCCATTAAGTTATCGTTGGTCGTTTAGCTCGCTGAATTACAAGCAAATTGCCATTATAGCCTGAATGTCATTAACACAAGGGTGGATATTGCGTGTATAGATATAATACTTCTATTAACATATCTATATATGAAATTTACAGGCCTTAGATTTTTCCTCATTAAATTGTATGCAACGGAATAGAATTATTAATATAGAAAAAATTCTCCAGACATATGCAGGTCTCCTCGCAATATTTCCTTCAACATATATAGTGCAATCTAATATATTAAAATAAATGTTTATCTTTATGTCCTTTATAGACTCCAAAACAGCTAGAACGATTTAACGAAATTTTCAGATAATCTTTAGAGTGACCCAGCGGATGTTACTGTAAAGTTTGGTGGCGATCGGAGCATTATTTTAATTCTCTAAATTTTTGTTTTTATTCTGAGTTCTGTTTCGAGAGGAATTCGAAACCAGACTGAGCCTGAGCAACGCATGGCACGTAACTAGTGAATTATAAATATGATTAGACACTGAATTTTGATAGGTCTAAATTTAATGAGTATTAATTTATAGAAGCAGGCGTTACTTTGCGGAAATCCATAGTACAAATATGCAATAAATTTATTTTTTTGTAATCCGCGTTTGTTAAGAGAATATATGTAATGCTAAGTGTATGGAAGCAGGCAACAATCACATACCCCATACATACAGGACAAGTCACCGCATGTATCACAAAATGCCGGCAACACCAACGATCCATACAAGCACTACAACTATTTGTCAAATGAGTAATAAATAAATAAATAAGTAAATAATAAATGAGTAATATAATAAATGAGTAAATTATTGTAATAAAGCATTTTTTTTATTTTACTCGTAAACCTACCTGTACTATAAATTTAAATATTCCACTATAAATAAATACTCAAGTATATTACGGTTTATCGCGTAGATCTTTATTTATACTCGATGCTAGCAGATTTATCAGACCTGAATAGACCTTTAATTGCTTTTGAGTATTCTACTTGTAAATTGAATCGGCAGTTTTGCTACTCAATGAATCAAGAGTGGTTTTATAGTACTTCAATTTAATTTAGATTTTGAAAAGGGCATTAATAATTGCGTATGGGTTATAAATTAATATTAATAATTATATAATGTATTATAATAATGTACCACCGTGTGGTTTCCGGCTGAGTAGAATAGAACAAACTCATTTCTAACCAAGATGTCGTAAAATACGACTAAGGTAAGTTGACGTCAGGCAGTTGGCCGGTCGTAAAATCACTAGCCCAATAATGTTATAATATGTTTAAAAAATGTTGTGCCGACCCAGTTACATAATGGCAATAGAGTAATGAATAACGTACACAATTTTTTGTAAGAATGTAATATATTTAAAAAAAAAAGACGAGATGTTATGTAGGATGTGTCCTATGCTCATCAATAAGGGGATCAATTGAATAAATAAATAACTAAATGGGACACTAACACACGTGGTCATCCGACCCCAAAGCAAGTATCTAAATACTTGTGTTATGGCAGAGAGACAACTGGATAAATATATATTTTTTATGTAATTCAAAATACATATATACACTTAGGCTCGAAAAACCAACAAATTGTTGATTAAAATGTCTTAGGGGTCTATAAGAAGGTTAGTTGTTCAGGCGATGGTTCAAATTATTACTCGTATGTTAAAATATATTGATGGCTCAGCTTAAATTATTACTGGGTGATAAATTCAAAATGACATTTGTAGAAAAACCAAGATTATCAACATAGTACAAAGGTATTGAAATTTTAGCCGAAATTTAATATAACCGGCTAATTCAAGGATTCATAATAATTTTAATGAAAAAAAAACCAGCGCATTTACAATGTTCTCTAAACCTTAAACTCCAATATCCAGTGAATAATATTCGGTTCAGTCATAAAATATAATAGTATTTATTCAACCGTAAATTTTACAGCTTTATATTGTGCAGTTCACTGGCTTTAAATTATATTCAACATCAATTATTATCTCGTTGGTTTAGAAAATATTTAAATTGCGGAGTAAAAAAAATACATTTGCTACTTTAGATCGAAGATTTTATTAGACTAGAAGTACAACCATACGTACTAGATGGTTTGGCATTTGCGTTCGTTCAAATTTTTACTAATACTTAGTATGGGTATCACTCCTAGGTTCTCGCTAATAGGAAAATATAGCTTAATACTATCCCGCTGTCACAATGTGAATTTGAAAGTTACACATATATTCCGCAATCCATACTAGACCAGTCTACAGAAAGGTTTAAATGAAGTATAAGATATATTTTTATACGTAAAGCATATTACAAAATTGAAGATTATTTGGATGATAAAAAAGCCTGAACGCTATGAATATGAATATCTATGAATGCTCTTGACATGTCAAAATACATGTCAATTAAATATTTATAATCTCTGAACTCACAATAATCAAAAAACAATAAAAATCTTATTTAAAGATTAAAAGACCAGAAGAAAAATCAGTAAGTTCAGAAAATTACATTTGAATGAGCTTCTCGCTTGGGCACCAGATACATAGAATACAAATATTAAAAGAACATTGATCATCTTCCTGCCCTTATCCCACTCTAAGTGGGGTCGGCGCAAAATCTTTCAAACATGATGTAACATTTTTTGGCTAGTTATTTTAAGACCGGCCTAACGTCAACTTACTTTAGTGGCATTTTACGACACCTCAGCAAGAAATGACGTTGGTCCATTCTACTCAGCCGGATACCACACGGGAACTATTAAAAGAACATTAAAATATAAAACTCAATGAAATAATCTCAACCAACTTTAGTATATTGATAGGACAAAAGCGTAAATCCCCGTCAGCGCCAGACCGTAAAATACGTTCAGCGCTCGTTAAAACCGCCGAGAGTATGTCTCTGAGAATTGTCACTTGATTTATTGAGTCTTTAAACTTTCAATTCCAACTAGCCAAAACGGCTGACTCTGTCCTTCTACAAGGAGTTTGAATATAAGGGATATTTGCGAATTGCTTTGGGCTTGGCCTAATTATGATATTTAAGCAGCGTATATTTCCATCAATTTTCAAAATCCTCTAATGCGTATTATTAGGTTGATACTACGCTTACTTTCTGCACTGTTCAGACTCATTATATATATCTGGTATTCGTTTGTTTGTGTGTTGAAACACGGTACTGCAGGTGCAATAGTAACTTTTAAACGTAACGTCGAAAATTTTACTCATATATGCATAGATATATGATACTATAGTAGGGGACCCATAAGGTAGGGCTGTAAGTGTAATTTAGTGTAAGGTTGTAACTTTGTCTAATCATGCGTAAAAATGACAGATTCAGTCTCATTTACTTTCTCTTTAAATAAATTATAGAATTAGGCGTCACATTGCGGAGATCCATAATATACTCCATATTATAGAAAAGACGTAAAGATTAAGGTGGTATGGATATGTAATGAGGAGGGATGAAAATCCTGTGACCAAACGAGTATTAAATATGAATGTGGATGGATATGTGTAGAGGAAGGTCGAAAAAGAGATGGTTGGATTGTGTGAAGTATGACATGCATATAAAAGCATGTTGTGCCGACCCCACTTAGAGTGAGATAAAGGCAGGAGAATGATCATATTATCACTTTCGCTTACTATTTATTGTAATAGGGCACATTTTAGGCCGGTTTACACTAGTATAATAACTCCATATATTTACGCATGTCTATACACATAGACGTCTATTATTTTTCACGTCTATACAGATAGACGCGCTACAGTTTTTAGAGAGAGCCTGTTATTTATCTAACTATTATTACTATATGCCTTTGACTGTAACTGTTGATGATGTCCAATTAATGGATTTGGTCAATTTGGTTTAATTACCGGTTAGTAGTAGCTTATTACGTCTTATGATTAATATCCGTTGTGACAAAATTATGAATTGATTATCTAATAAAGTAAAAAATATTTATTTCTTAAATCATAAAACTCTTAAAGTCGTTTCATGAAAAATTGTAAGTATCAGGTTAATAAAAATTTTAATCTGGTTCCGACGCAAAACAAATTCAAATGATAAATCTATGCAAAGTGATTATTTAATTGAAATTTTCATAACTACCAGGTGTCCTTCGAAATCGAATTAAATTCTTTGAATTAAAGGGACGTTTTATTTGTATACATTGGACAGCTTAATTAAAGCTTTCAAGTTGATGTAACGGCTTCTTACGCCCATTGGATGGACATCTTACAGCTAAATATCTAGCTTGTATGTTGTTCAAACTATGCTTGAAATTAGGTCTTTGTTTAGACAAACATTCATTTCGAATTCTAGTAGTTTAGACTTTTTATCACATTTCATAAAATTATAATAAAACTAAAGGATCATATATATTGAGGTAGAGGTCTAACAGCAATTTGTTTATTCTTCGAGCCTGGGTGTGTATTAGTAATTAAGTATGTATTTAAAACCATATATGTTTATATTTGCCATTTGTCTGTCACCCATAACACAAGTACTTACTTAAGGGATGGACGACCGTGTGTCTAAAAAATAGTCATAAAAAATATTTAGTAGTATTATATATACTTTATATAAATTAAATTATAGTATACAAATTTTAGTTAAATAACCAGCGAATTTTAGTTTAATACTGACGCCAATACGAGAAAGTAATTTGCGTCAGTAGTTTATAACTACTAGAATTTCAGTTTACTTAAGTTACAAATTAAAGTAACTTGAAAGTTAATACACTAATTAAATGTTATTAGGGGCAAGAACAAACTACACTTAAAAGTGGCAGAAGCTAATTTCTGCATTTCAGTTGCAGGAGGTTTTGATATAATTTAATGATTTCACTGCTTTGTTATAAAGAAATATATTTTTTTACATAGGTTTAGCGTGTTATTTTTACACGCCTTGTGGTATCCGGCTGAATAGAATAGACCACCCTCATTTCTTACCGAGGTGTCGTAAAAGCGACTAAGGTAAGTTGACCCACCTTGTGGTAACCGGTTGAGTAGAATAGAACACCCTCTTTCTTACCGAGGTGTCGTAAAATATGACTAAGATAAGTTGGCTTCAGGCTGCCAGTCGTAAAATACGTAGCCAAATCATGTGACAACATGTTATAACGTGTTGTTCCGACCCCACTTAGATTGGGATAAGGTCAGGAGAAAAAGAAAGGTTTAACGTGTTATTTTTACCTAAAATATTTAAATATGTAATAAATATTTAATAAATATATCTCTTTTAAAATACCATTCAAAACTTGATTTCAATGACGAATCATTATGAAAATATTGATGTTTCAAAACAATCTTTTCGAAATGGACGGGGTGTAAGAGGAAACTAGTCTCAAGCTATTAGAGCTATATAGCTATAGCTTTAAATGTTAAACTCGCCCGGTTGCGACTCAAGTTGCAGACAAGTCACAGTCTAATCGACTAGAGGCTTTGTCCTGAAAAGGTCTTTGTTCAGTGTTTTTTATTATTTTAAAAGCAGTAATGCACTATAGAGGTATATTTAGTTGTACTCGCGACTTGGTTCACGTTAACTTTAGATATGAAATACCCTCGATTATGTGCCAAATATTTATTGTCCAAATATCCTTAACTACTGTTAATGTAGTTATGTAATTAATTTCAATAGATTTTACTTCACCGGTATTGATTAATATTATTGGTATGGAAACAGATAAATAAACAGATTGTAAAATAACGGTCTGTTACTTCTGGGCATAGGCCTATGATATGCAGGTGTTGTCACAACGTTTTACTTCACTGAAAAGTGTGTGATAAATTGCAATTATCAATTAGGCACATAAGTTTTAACAAAAAAAAATCATTGGTGCCTGCCCTTGGTATGAACCCGTGACCCTCTCGAAAGATCGCACGGTCTCACCGCTGGGCTATCACAGCTCAAACAACCAGATTGACAATGCGTATTTATGATAAAAAAATAAGTAAGTTATGACAGAAAAAACTAAGTTTGTCTGTTATCCGTCCTATTCTATCCAATCATATCCTACTAATGTTATAAATTTGAAAGTTTGTGAGTATAGATGAATGTTTGTTACCCTTTCACGGCGAATCCAATGAACCGATGTCGATAAAATTTAGAACATTTAATTCTTATACACCGGAATGACATATAGGCTATAGAAATCCTGTTAATTCTACAGGAATAGGAAGACACTAAAAAGCGCCATCTATTATCAACCTTTTACGCGACAACAGTTCGCGCGAAGAAAGTCGCGGGTAAAGGCTAGTACGTTCCATATTTTAATAGCTATATTTTATGAGATATATGATAAGATGTAGGGAAATGTTGAAACAGCTTAACGTTACTAACTATAGTTTGATCTAGCATACAAAATTCATGATTGTTAACTTCTAAAAATATCTGCGTACACCGCTCCTTAAAGGTCATAGTAATAGAGGAAAAAATATATTGCAAATGGCACGATACATATGGAGTCACGAACAGTAGATATATTTAAAGGACCTTGGATTAAAGCGCTGGAAATTCACAATTAACCTTGATTCACTAATACCTGAAGTTTGCTAAATAGAGATCATGATTTTTCTAGATTCTAATAATTTTTTCTTAGGATACCTATATCATATATGAGTATATAAAAAATGTATGCTACAGAAACTTTCATTTAGAAAATAGATGCATACTTAGAATACTAATTTTGCATTTTACTGAGTAGCGAATATGATTTTTATAATCACTATCGAACAGTATCTTTTAAGTAGACTTTAAGTATGCTGCAATCTAAAATTATACTACGGCAGTAAATACTTTGACCAAATCTGAGGTTGAGCAATTGTAAATGAATTCTTGTAGTGTAAAAAAAATATTTTATATGTTCTTCCTTTTTTGTACCTACATATAACCGAAACACAAAAACACATAATAAAGATAATTATTTCATTTAACACATTCTCGATCATACTTAACGCTTCAACCAATGATTTTATTGTTTTTTAAATTATAATAAAATTATGAGAAGAAAATGAGAAAATTAATAATGACATAACTGGTATTATAAAATTTGAAAATAAAGATATCTATTAAAATACAAAATGTAGTACACCTCTCGAAGACCACTTACTTCTTCGTAAATAAATTAACCGAAGGCGACACTTTAAAATGATTACTCTAATCTAAAAAACCCCGGAGAAATTGAGCACCGTAATAAATAAAATGTCACGTTTATAGCTTCATCTCTGCGAAATCCGTTACAACTTAAACACACGGGTGGGTATACGAGACTGTTAAGACGCGATTAAAACCCAAATTGTCAAACCTCTCTACTCGTGCTTTGAATTACTACTTGCTACACAGCTTTCCCTATACCCTATCAAATTACGACGATCCTAAGTGTAGTGTATGTGGGTTGATATATGTGATCCTTTCCTTGTATATTTATATACATGACAGATACATATTACATCCATGAATATACTAATAAGTAAACTTACTAATACTAATGTACAAAGGAAATCTTATATCTTCTCAAGCGCATCACGTCAGTAACACCAGAGCCCCTGAGCGAGAGTGGACGTGTAGTGAATTCTTGTTGCTTATTAGTGCGTATTTGAGACTTTGCTATATTTATACAACACAAAGCTATATTTATGCAATGCAATACTCATACGCTGCACTCAGTATTATCTTTCTTAAAATAGCGATTCAAATAATTGAAAATAAAAATCGTCATATATTAAATTATAGTAATCACAAAGTTTAAGCTAGAATGCATAATGAGCATATTAGCGTCGTCATAGATTATAACGTTATTTTAGTTCAACCATAGGTAAAGATAACATTTATTATAATTTTACATATACAGAAGAATTCTTTCTCGCCAAATTAAGCGTACCCTCAATATTGCAATACGTGGTGTTCCTTTTCCCGAAAAAAAAACGGGATTTTTGATCCTGTATTACGCCTGAGTCATTCCGATGTATTAGGTGCAATTATGCAAAAATTCATCAACATTGGTCTCTCGCTTTAACTGTGATAGCGTAACAGACAGATAGATAGACAGATAGAATTTCACATTTATAATATTATGGATACAATGGAGCAATAGTTCTTCAGGATAACAAATATTTTTTTTACAGTAATGAGTATATAGACAGTCAGGGGAAAATCTCTACATATCTTAGTAGGATTTTGTGTACAAATGCAAACACGTGTATTTTCAAACTTTTAGTGCGGATGGGCATTAATTTGAACTGCAATTAAAACTTTTATTTGCCATTGGGTGCTTTTTAACACCGAAAAATATTTACAAAGTTCATAAAAAATATGTGGTTGTCGAAATATGGCTTCAATGTTTCAAAAGTAATGATAATATTATCTTATATTTTCAATTTGTAATTATGAAACTCCACAAAATATCATCAAATTCTGTAAGAATTTAACATTTTGGTTGTATTTTTATTAGCTGAAGTTAAAGAAAATACATACAATGAACATACAATGTTAAGAAAATACAATAACCGTATTCAATGAATACTATTAATTAGAGATTCGCGGTTATAATTATGCGAAGCCACTTTAAAATATTTGAAGAAAGTGATTTACTATTGTTAGCATCCTAATTCCTTCCTAAGTTTAATTATTTCAGAATCTTTATTGTAAAAGGCGAAAACGGTTATATGTCAAGTTTATAATTTTGTCCTAAAGTACTTGGCACACACTTTGTAAGCGTATTCAAAATTATGTAAATCTTAGAAAATCCTGCAAACATTTCATTATGCTTTAGAAACGGTAACGAAAATTTGCGACTAAATTCTGTAAACGACAGTGGTATACTTGTAAAATCTAGGTATCTTAGTTAACTTTTAAATAAATATATTGTATGAAACGGGATATGTCATGTAAAATAACGGCCCGTTTCTATCCCACTACTGGGCATAGGCCTTCTCTCTTCGTTTTACGAGAGAAGGATTGGAGCTAAGACCTACAACGCTGCTCCAATGCAGATTGGCAGGTTACAGATATCCCATGAATTTTGTAGACATGTGCAAGTTTCCTCACGATGTTTTCCTTCACCGAAAAGCGTTTGATAAATTGCAATTATCTATTGGACACATGAGTTTAATAGAAAATGTCTTAGGAGCCTGCCCGGGGTTTGAACCCATGATCGTCTCTAGAAAGTCGCACAGACTTACCAATGGGTTATCACATCTTGTAATGTAAACAGACCACCCTTTTTTGCCAAGGTGTCGTAAAAAGCAACTAAGGTAAGTTGAGCCGCCGTGTGGTATCCGGCTGAGTAGAATAGACCACCCTCATTTCTTACAGAGGCACCGTAAAAGGCGACTAAGATAATCATCAAAAAGATCAATATAAATGTCCCTTCCCGTCCTCCTAGATATCCTCTTAAGAAATCCTTTTCACTTAGTTCTTTTAAAAGTAACCTAGGCAAATTTTCTGCTATTAATAGAATTAGTAATACTTATAACAGTATGACCAACCATGACATTGACATCTTTCACGATAATTTTAATAGCTTTAAGAAGAAAATAAGGGCACTTGTGACAGCAGTCTAATTTACTTGTTATATGTTATTTCTATTTTATTTTGTTCAGTTGACATAATAACATTATTTCTGAGTATGACATTTATTATCTTTATTTTATTAATATTTTATACTTATATTTTTTGACATATAGAATAATTTATAGTTTAAAATTTTTTTTTCGACATATATATTTTTTCAGAACTAAGAAAAAAATAAATAAGATAAAATAATGCTGAATACGCCTGTAAATGATTATTATATTGGAACTTGAATTAATATAAGAATTTATTGTTAATGTATGTATAATATATCGTTGGTGTATCTAATAAATAAATAAATAAATAAGATAAGTTAATGTCAGGCAGGCGGCCGGTCGTAACATACCTAGCCAAATCATGTTACAAAATGTTTATAACATGTTGTGCCGACCCCACTTGGAGTAGGGTATGGGCAGGAAAATGATGTTTATTGTGTTCTACTAACTAATAGAGTTGATTCACAGCAATGTATTATTTTTAAGCAAATACATTCGTGGCACCTCAGAAATATACTTAATTCAATGTTTTAATCTTCTTATAACCAGATAAGAAAATATTTAGTCGAAATTTTGTGTAATTTCAGCTATTTCATGGATACAGATAAATCTAAGCCTGCAGTATCATATTCTAACTGCGTCCCCAAGGTCTGGTATTTTTGGCGGTGTTCCAAGAAGCAAGTTATCGCGACTTAAGAACAATATTTACAAATAATATGAAATTTATAATAATATTCGAGTATTTTAAATTCTGTTTTAATAAAAGTAGTATAATTAGGATGAAGTTGTAACAAAATAATAATTTAGCGTTACATGAATAAATAGTGACATTGTATTTTGAAAGGAGAAGTATGTTTGTAATATATCGATACTTATTATAAAACAAAGTCCCAAAAGCTGTTTGTCTTGTCAAATTATTGTAGGTCTACCAAAGTACTACAAAAAGTTCAAGAGAGTATGTCTCTATCTCTTATGGTTAACTAACAATAACTACTTTTATGTTAAGACGGGTAAAAATTTTGTCACACACTGATTTCCACGCCGACGAAGTCACTGGCACAACTAGCTATTATATAAAGAAATAACAAATCATACTCACGAAAGTAATCTTGATTAATTCGTTCTTAACTTATTTACTATCAAAGTACACAACTTTGTAGTCGGTAAGACAAATCTTTTAAGAATTAAAAAAAAATATTTTTTAAGTACGATAAAGTCTAGTTACAATTTCGCCTGATACAAAGTAAATGATGACGAATGATGCAGCCCAAGGTGCTTGTCAATCATTTTTTTTCATTTTTTAAGTCGTAGGAGTCCGGAAAGATGCACGAGGGGAGTTCCACATTTTGGCCATACGCATAAAAAGATGGGCCAAGGCGTTTTGTGCGGATTTTATGTATATTTTTGGGAAGCCGTAGAGCTCCGCACGGCGTTTTATAAACAACTAACTATTTGTTACTTATGTTAAACTTCAAATAAGTTCTCTTATGTATTGCAACTATACTCGCCCGTGATTTATATCAGGCTTCCTATTCCGTCCAATTTACGGAAAACCAGCCATCGTAATAAAATATTCAGAAATACAAATTTAAACATCTCTCAGCGGCAGTGCATCGTAAAATAAGTTCGTACCAGTCTGAACTCTAATTATTGTACGTCTGAGTAATAGGCGTACCTTGTTATGATGGTATTTATAGGACTTATAACGGTGTTTAAAACGATATCTATAATCCAGGATATATAAATATATTCATCATTCTCCTGTCCCTATCCCACCCTAAGTGGGATCGGTACAAAATATTAACCATTATTAACCATGTTATTTCATGATTTGGTATGTACTTTACGACCGCCTGCCTGCTTGACGTCAACTTAGCTTACCTTAGTCGCCTTTTATGACAACTGAGTAAGAAATGAGGGTGGTCTATTATACTCAGCCAGATACCACACGGCGGGCTAATTTACATTAGTCGCCTTTTACGACAGTTCGGTAAGAAATAAGGTTATGCTATTTTACTCAGCTGAAAACGGTATGGCGGAGATATTTCACTTGATAAATCCAAATTACTTCAGTGGTTGTTAGACTTAAATTTTTGCGGTTTCTATGATGGGTTATTAATGGGCTTATGCTGTTGTATCTTTGCGATTTATTAGGTATGAATAAGTCAAAATTAAATCCATTTATCACAGCCGATTGCGGTTAGGGGTTAAATGTTAAAAGGGGCCGATAGCTTAACGTATTTTTTAAAGAAATCAGTGCAACTAAACTAAGACATTAATAAAACATTTAACTTTCAATTATAAGCCCAGTTTCCACCAAAATGAAGAGGAAAAGGGAAGGAATGCATTTTGAATACCAATCGTCCCGTTATTTAAGCTAAGCGGAGGGGACATCTGTTTGGTTTTCAAAACGCATCTCCTCTCTATTCCACTTTGGTAAAAACCGAGCCTAAGATTTACCAAGTAAGGCCTCCATTGCTTCAACATTATTATTCTTAGTATAGTCTATTATAACTTAGCCATATCACTTAAATTACTTGATAAAAATTACAAAGGTAAGTAAACACAAGCTCGTTTGTATGCAGGTCTTATATTACCGCTAACAACTAAAGTTTGCAACTGCTGCAAAGGCTTCCAAAGTTTTTATTAAAGACAGAAGTTAAAGTAACTTCCGATATCAGTTATCGTTGAAACATGACTAAGAAAAGTTCTCTTAAAAGGATCTAAACGTGCTGTAGAGGGTGGAATTTTATTCCATCGAGACTCGAGGGTTAAGTTACTCTAAATTGATTACGAATTTAAATCTTTTAGGAGAAATGGTCGATATTTGAGGTAACATTATAATGAAGTACCTGGGTGACCGAGCCTTGCTCAGTAATTTTTAAAATGATGTAAAAAAAGTAAAATTAAATAAAAATTGAAAAGAAAAATGAAAAAATGATAGGGCAAGTGGGGCTCGATCGTAGGTATTTTCAAATCTTTGTACCGCCCGTTCCCCAAATGAACTACCATGACTACGTTTGACATCGAAAAATTGTGATTGTATTCAATGTAAATTTCGAAAAAAATTTAGAGCCCGAAAACAGGTATAAAACAACATTTTTTTAAAAATAAAACTTATCTTGATCGATTTTTCTTCCCCAAAACCAAACCAATTATGCTCAAAAAGCCAGGTTGAATTTTATTTTGTTTCATTAAGTTTCGTAATATGTGTTTCTTTTCTGTCAGATTTTTCTGATGATTCTGTCAGATTCTGATTCTTTAGATGATATCAATAAATATAAACTAATTATTTTGCATTATTGCTGTAAATGAGTTTATAATTAGGAAAGTTTTTACGAAGATGAAAAATTAAATCACTTATATTGTCACGCAAAATACTGAATCAAACCTTGTTTAAATTTATTTTATCTTATACGTAAATTTATTCTAATATTATGAATGCGACAGTGTATTCGTTTGTTATTTTTGACTTCCGAACAAAACAAAATACTAATTTGAGTGGTGTGAACATATTTAAAGGGCTGTAAAGGAATGAAAGTTAAGTTAAAATTGTTTTTTTTTGCTAAAGCCCACGCGAAGAGAGTCACGGATTACAGCTTATTAATAACTCATTTTAATTATATTAGTTCTAACACAATTTTTCATATTTTCTGAGACAGGTACGATTTTATTTTAACCGAGAATATATTGTATAATTTCTCCCACCTACGCAACTAAAGTAATTAATTTCCCCAAACTTTTTATTGATTAATGACTTGTAACGCGTCAAAAGCATTCAGTTAACATACTTTGAAGCGTGTGTGGGCATAACGTTATGAGGTTTGAACCATAAATTCCGTTTTGCCAATATCTGCTCATCAAGGTTACCCTGATATTTCTACACTCTTTGAGGTTACACTGCAATATGCGCCGCGATATTCAAGAAATTTCATTGAAAATTTGCTGTGGCACTTTATGAGATTCCTCTGCGATATGGTAAAATTTATTGAAAACTGGTGCTGGCTAGTTGTAGTATACATAGCAAATTCAAGTATTGATCCATCCTAGCAAATTTTTAAAATTAATGTTGACTTGTATTAGTAATTTGGATGAATGATAAACATGACTTGCATATATGAGAAATAATGGTATAGAATGCATATGTAGATAATTGAATGAATATTTTTAATTTTCTTTTAAATACCGAAATTACTTGATAGAGTTAAAGCTTCTAATTTCTTTCGAATAAAGACATAAATGTACATAAATCAAAATCATGGGCAAGTCTATAAGTGAGAGTGTCGCAATACTAAATGATGAGATGGAAGATGGAACTCATTTTTTTATCTTTGTCTAATAAAAAATTTAAAATAGAGACAGATAATAAGTCTTATTAGCTCTTTCTTTAATGTTGATGGACACATTTTAGACTGGTTCCCCTACTTTAGTATAATAACTTATGTAAGTGTACATAAAATGACAACTATAATATCGCCCTATCCGAAGAATAATATCACATGTCCCATGTATAAGCATAGGAAATGTGACTTTATTCTTCGGATAGGGCGATTATAATGTCACGTCAATCAATCCAAGTTATGAGTTTCGATGATGTACGTTTGTTACTCTTTCACGGCGAATCTGCTGACCAATACGGATGAAATTTGACACAATTATTCCTTATAGTGAAAGCTAGTTACAAATATACGTAGAAAAACATTCCTCATCACAACGACGAATAACACAATTATTCCGGAATAACCTATAGAAATCCTGTTAATTCGACAGGAATAGGATGTCATTCAGAAATAGGATGGAAAAGCGCCACCTATCATCAACCTATTCGACGATCATTGTCCACGCAAAGTCGCGGGTAAAAGTTATCAATGAAGTAAACAAAAAACTATTTCTTAGCGGAAATTAAATTAGCGGAAAATAAAGCTGATTTGGCGCCTACCAAAGAATTCATTCTATGCAGCACTAAATATACAATTACGCTTGCGCGTTTATTCTTTTTAAATCACTTACTCCTTAAAGTACCGTCACAGTCACAGAAATCGGGCCTTTAAGTTAATTTGTTTATTCTTTTTAAATCACTTACTCCTTAAAGTACCGTCACAGTCACAGAAATCGGGCCTTTAAGTTAATTTAGGCTGTAAAAACCAATTTCCTGGATCAATGGAACATTTGTCTTAATGATAAATGAAACACAATGGAGGAGAAAAAGGCGATTAGTCTTTGAGATGAAATTTTCAGGATTTATTTGAATATAATTAATTACTTATATTTGTTTCTCGACTGAGAGCTTTTTCGTTTATTAATTTTAATTCCTTTCTAGCATATAAAGCGTTAACTTATTAAATAAAGATCATTATTCATTCACTCACCTGCCGTTATACCATTCTAAATGGGTCGGCACAACCTGTTATAAACATGTTGTTGCATGTGTTTTTTGTGAGACCGGCTGTCTGCCTGACGTCAACTTATCTATGTCGGCTTTAATGGCACCCCGGTAAGAAATGAGGGTGGTCTATTTTACTCAGCCGGATACCACACGGCGGGTCGACATACTTTAGTCGCCTTTTACGACACCTCAGTAAGAAACGATGGTGCTCTATACTACTCTGCCGGATACCACACAGCGGACCGACTTACCTTAGTGCCCCTTTACGACACCTCGGTAAGAAATGAGGGTGGTCTATTCTACTCTGCCGGATTCCACACGGTGAGTCAACTTACCTTAGTCGCCTTATACGACAACTCAGTAAGAAATGATGGTGATCTATTATACTCTGCCGGATACCACACGGCGGGTCAACTACCCTTAGTCAGCTTTTACGACACCTCAGTAAAAAATGAGAATTATCTATTCTACTCTGCCGGATACCAGACGGCTGGTCAACTTAACTTAGTCGCCTTTTACGACATCTCGGTAAGAAAAGGTGGTCTATTCTATTCGACGGCGTTAACTAAAAAAAAGTTCCGATAAAATAAATAAATAAAAGTCGTCTGTACGCAGACCTTTATATAAGTATACTTGCGTATAGTTGGGTCTAACAAATGTGTATTATTCTGATAATCATAACTAGTCCGCGGGCAACAATCAGAGACGGAGCCTAATCCAATATCTACGAGTAGTTCATTATACCGCACATATTAATCGAGCGTTCGTTATCTAGAGAACACAATATCCTAACTAACGAGGCTATGCAATATAAATATTTCATGAAAAGAAAACGATTCAATGGTATAAACATTTTCCCTGTGTTGTTTAACAAACTGTCACATTATAATTGGAATTAATAAATTTTATAAATAAGTTTATCATAAATAAGTTCCTTGCTGTTATTATTTGTGTTCCGCCGTGTGGTATCCGGCTGAGTAGAATAGACCACCCTCATTTCTTAACGAGGTTTCGTAAAAGGCGACTAAGGTAAGGCGACCCGCCGTGTGGTATCCGGCTCTTTTTTATTGAGGTATCTTAAAATACGACTAAGGTAAAATGACCTAGTCATAAAAAAGGCAGCCAAATCATATAGGAGGATGATCGCTTTTATCATTTGTGTTCATTAACTATAGGTAAAAAAACAATTTGGTAATCAAGTAAAAAACCTTTTAAGAAAAAAAAAACTGATGTTATTACGGGAGACAAGTTTGAATCTAGACACTTTATGAGTGATTATTTATTTACATATGATCGAACACAATATATTAGTATATAAAAATAATAAGAATTTTTATAAATTGTACAATTACAAGTTATGTATAGAACTCCAGACAACAACTTGCGGACTCTCCGGGTAAGTCTACATATCTCTTCAAAGTTTGAGTAGCTTTAAAGCGCTTTAATGCTGCGTTGAAAAGCCCAAGTATTCTCGAGGTCCTATGGCTTTGCCAGCCAAGAATCTTACGGCAATTAGCTATTGTTAGAGCAATCTGCTGAACCCTGGGCATTGTGACAACGATAAATGTACTTTTGGTAACAAGTAACAAAATTATTGTGCAAAATAAGTTTAATTTTGACAAACCTATACTGTATCACATCATATTTCGAGATATATAGTAGTGATAAATTTTAGCTCTTTCAATATAATCTGTTAGGTTTAAGGACATAAAATGCATGCAATAGGAAATAAAATAATTTGATTCTATAGATAAATTAAACTTGCCACGTTTGAAATTATAATGAAAGTGAAGAATTCTTTACGTATTCTTTCAAACTAATGTTATTTAACTTAGGTATGTTAGCGTAGTTCAGAGTAGAATTTTTATCGCAAAGAAAAAATGTGAGCTACAACTTCAGCAATTTCCAGCAATAATAGTCGAGCCATTTAACCTATAAAAAGTGAAAGACAGAGACAGACTTTACAATATTAAAATGGATATGGATTATCGATAATCTATGAAAAACAAAACTTTTTTTTATGTCAGGAAAACAGATCATCACCGCCCGACGGGGACGAGCAGCGACTAAAAACCTGACAGTGCTCCACCACGCTGCTGGTGGCAGGGACACATTGCCCCCATCCCCGCCAGCAGCAACTCTGAATCGCAGAATGCGCCATCTCTGGATCGGCCACTCTAAAAGTTGCCCCTCCCTCCGCTACATTAACAACCAAACTTAATTTGTTTTGTTTTCGGGCATTAAAAATGCTAAATGTAGAATTGAATGCAAATTATATTTGAGTTGTCAAATGCAAAGCTGTGGTAGCCTAATGGTAACGGATGGATCAAAAAAGTTCAAAACCTGGGATCGATTCTCACCTGTCACCCGGTGCTTTCTTTCTGTTATTTTTTTTTTATTGAACTGTATACCTTTAAAAAAATTACTGAGCAAGACTCCGTCACCCAAGTAATTATTACAAGGGACTTACGAGAACTTTGACCGAGCACGAAAAAAATTGCAATATAACGGCGATTTACGTGAGTAAACTATTATATAGTCTTAGATCTACTATAAATTCGTCAATTGTAACATGTATTACAGTTTAGTTTTGCATCTCTCTATAGTATTATTTATTTTTATTTAGTAGATTCTCAACGATAGCAAAAATCATTTTTTTTTGGAATAAACTGGAGTCACCATTTTGATGGAACAGGGCGGTGGGAAAATTGTATTATCGTTATATAAATCGTTTCTATAGATAGACCGTAGAAATATTCGAGAGGGAGCAGAAATTCAGTTGCGTACGTGATAGAAATTTAATAATGCTGGACCCTTGGAAAAGTGACACGGCATAGAAAGTATGATAGAAATGAATAAATGAAACTATTCGTTGTGAATGTAGAAATGTGCCTTTCATTATTGATTTTTATATATATATCTATCTTACATATATAGATAATATAAATATAAATCAATTTGGGTTTTTAGAAGCAGGCGTTACTTTGAGGAATTCCATAGTGCAGTAGTTATTCAAATAATTTCTGTATTATGAACATAAGTTGAACTCGAATTGAAGTTACATATAACAACTTCAATTTGGGTTCTCAATTTACAATATAGATAATTTATAGAATTAGGCGTTACTTTGCGGAGATCCATAATACAAAAGTAATAATAAAATTATTTTGCTATAATCCGCGATGAAGTAAAATAGAAAATATATATAATGCTAAATGTAGAGTGAACAATCGGTTATCATACCTGATACATGCAGGATTCGTAAAAAAAAACACATGCACAAGCCTCCACCACCGCCACCACGATACACAAGCACTATATACGTTCACTATCACAAACTCAACAATCGTTTCGCCCCGCAATCGAAGCATGATCAGGAGATAGACTCTACCGTGGAGTCTATCTATCTAACAATCATTATTAACAGAACGAAAATTTGACTTTTTCAAGATGGTAACTTCTTTATAGATTATTGCTCTAAGACTTGAATCGACGCATCGTTGTCTATACGCATTCCGAGGTTTTCAAATTAATTTTATAGAAAACCAAGAATCTTAGAATCTTATGTAAAATAATAAAAATTCATAATTTGAAATGTCGTTTGACCGAGATGAAATGTTAAGTTCCTGCTATTTTTAAGATATCTGTAGTTCATATTTTCCTTGACTAAATCTTATTGAAGGCTTTGCGTCCAGATGGTACTTGTAACTATACTAGCGAAAATATATTACCGTGATTTCCAACGAATTTAACGTTTTTTTTTAAAACAATTACCTGTCTCATTAAGAGTTCAGCAAATTTTTTAAACTTGTGAAATGACTTTGATCACGGTAAGTTTATTTTAAATGATGAGTTGTTTATTAATTTAAATTTAATTTTGTAGCTGCAAAAATCAAGATTTACATGTCCCAATCAAAATATTAAATAAACCATTGATAAATGTTTTAAAACAATCTAACATTATAAATATAGACAAAGATAAATAAGTTTTCGTAAACAATAAACAAGCTTAATACAAGGGTAATTGAGTTTCTAAATTAATTGGAACAAAGTCTATCCTACCAGCGTTTTCATTTCACCCGAAGGATTCTCAAAATAATTGATGTTGAACGTATTTTAGGATCAAATGCGATGTAGCAGATCTCAAAGGCTTTCGCCCTGAAAATTTCTAAAGGGTCTCTTTTGAAAATCGTAGATATATGCGCATAAAGTTGTGTGTACAATGGTGCAATATTTTTTTCAGTCTAATACATGATTTTAAGTCTCTTATCGTTTTTTGTTGTTTTTAATTTCATGTACTTCGGAACGTACGTGTAACAAATTAATGCAAATATTTTTGAATTGTATTTATTCGAAAAATTCGCCTTTGCTGGCTTGATTTTTTTTTAAACTTTTGGTTTGGAAACCCCATATAGGGTTAAATATTTTGCTTTTTGACACGGGAGTTAGAAATTTATAAAATTGGCTTATAGCCAGCTATGATAATTTAATTATGCTTATATAACATAATAATATAAATCCTCCTTATCATTGTAAAACGACTCCTTTAATAACACGACTGCTCAAAATATTTTATCAAAAGTAATGAAAATATTATTTTGCTGTAATCTATCTTTGCTATAAATAAAAAAGATTTATCGCGGATAAATATATAGATATTTTCATTACTTTTGTATTATGGACCTCCGCAAAGTAATGCCTAATTATTCTATAAATCATATTTTATCAAGTTATTTTTATTAACGCTAGTTGGTGTTAGTGGGCTATTGAGATACGCCATATTTTTGGCTCTTTGGCGTTTTGGCGCAGTTGGTAGTGACCCTGCCTTCAGCTCCGCGGGTCGTGGGTTCGATTCCCACCGAGGGCCAACATTTTCTAACACAATTTTGTTGGTTCTTCGAGCTTGGGTGTATATTTGTATTTAAGTATGTATTTAAAATTATATAAGTGTATATTTACCAGTTGTCTGTTAAACATAACACAAGTATTAATTTACTTACTTTGGGGACGAACGACCGTGTCTGTAAGTGTCCCATATATTTATTTATTTATATATTTATTTATTTATTTAGTGTTGCTTTTGGCTCCTTTTAATTTAGTTTCTTTTTATTTTTATACTTTTTTAATTTTCTCGTATTTCAATTATTTCGCTCAGTACATCAAATCTTTACAATTTTCACCTGAACACACACGAATGGATTCCACTAAAACTCTTTGACATTCGGTGCAGGTTGTGTTGTGTATAACTCAATTTAAACTAACCCGTCGAAAGTAGTAATGTAATTGCACTTTTGAAATAGGTATGATCAAAGCGTTTACTATCTTGTGAATTAGTAAATTAATGTTTAAATGTTATGTTTGTATCTTGTTAAAATTAAAAACAATGTACTTAACTACATAAAAAGACGCTTACTAAATATGCAGTAAATATATTAGTACTAAAAAAAGGCAGTTTTTATTCTACTGACTTTTAATTTCACTCGGGGGACATTATATTACGTAGGATACAAAAGGCAGCATTGCTTGAGACGATATGTATTATGGGTAGTTTCCTTACGCTGTATTCCTAATTACTGAGAGCTTAGGACTTTTCTCCGATCCCCGTGGTTCCCGATTTTTTAATGTGTTTTTTTCTAAATATTTAAAAATGCATTAAAACCTGTAACTAAATAAATAAGTGAATAAATAATTTATAGGATTAGGCGTTACTTTGCGGAGATCCATAATACGAATTCATCGATGATTCATCGCGGATTATAGCAAAATAATTTTATTATTACTTTTCAGTGAACAAATAAATATTTGTTATGTTCGTAGCGAATGTAGCCTGTCTACTGAGTACAAGACTCTAGCTTAAATACTACGTTTTATATTTCACTTACATTAAAAAAAGGGAAATGTAAGTAACCATTAACTTAAATAGCACTTGGAGACGCGCAGATACGATCCTGTCAGAGAGACCAGTGAACTTAACGGGAGAGCTTACGAGAGCGTGTATTTGCGGTTCGGTAAACTAGCGCGGCGTGGTATCGATGTAACATCGATTACTGTGCGGCGTTTGAGCGTGGAATATGTAGTGACGCACTCATTTAAATTATCGATATTTGCTAAGTTTGAATTTTATTTTTCTGTTTTTAATATGACACTATTTTGCTTGCATATATTTTCATGTTACTAAGTTATTTGAAATATTCAAATTTATGTCAATAAAGTTTAATATTTGTAAATAGTTTATCAAAAAAGGAATAATTTTATAATACCATAAGAGTCAAAATAGTTCCTTTCTAACTATGCTATAACTAGCTTTGCACCATAATCCAGAAGCTATGTCGTTAGACTTAGTAGGAAACTAAGAAGTAAAGAAACTATGATTTATAAAAAATCATCAAATCTTAAAATGTATTTTAAAAAGTAAAATATTGGTTTATTACTATCCTAATACTGAGCAAGCCTCTTCTCCGTAAGAGAGAAAAATGCTTACAGCCAACAGCCAAAGCAGATTTGCAGGTATAGTCCGTCAAGAAAGTCGTGAAAAAAAAGGAGGGCGCCACTTTTTTTTACATGGTATCTCTATATACTTCGATTAATAAATTTTGATACTTCATTTGAAAAAAAAAAAACAAAAGTAATAATAAAATTATTTTGCTGTAATCCGCGATGAAGTAAAATAGAAAATATATATAATGCTAAATGTAGAGTGGACAATCGGTTATCATACCTGATACATGCAGGATTCGTAAAAAACACATGCACAAACCTCCACCACCGCCACCACGATACACAAGCACTATATACGTTCACTTTCACAAACTCAACAATCGTTTCGCCCCGCAACCGAAGCATCATCAGGAGATAGAAATCGCAAAGCCTTTGCTTTGCGATTTTGTGCATGTATTTTTTACGAATCCTGCATGTATCAGGTATGATAACCGATTGTCCACTCTACATTTAGCATTATATATATTAGGTCCTTACAAATGAAATTGGCGTTTTCTATGGGAGGAACATAAAGTCGTTTTTTTAATGAAATATATTTATTTAATCAAAGTATGTACCATTGCTATGTATGCACTTTTGCCATCTCATAGGTAGTTCATTGATCCTCTTACTAATAAAACCATTCGGGCGGGAATCAATAAAATCTTTGAAGGCGGTTTGGACTGCCCCATCGGAGTTGAATTTTTTTCCTTGCAAGTAGTTATCCAAATTGCGAAAAAAATGGTAATCTGTTGGAGCAAGGTCCGGAGAGTCCGGTGGATGTCTAAGACATTCTAATTGAAGCTCCTCTGATTTGGTAGCCGTCTGTTGTGCAGTGTGTGGTCTAGCGTTGTCCTGAAGCAGCAGTGGCCTAGAGCGATTGACCAGCCTCGGTTGTTTAGCAGCTAGCTTTTCCATCATGGTTTGCAGTTGCTGACAATAGATATCTGCCGTAATCGTCTGACCAGATTTAAGATTAAAGCTGTAGTGAACGACACCGGCACTAGTCCACCAAACACTTACAAGCAACTTTTTTTTTTAGTCAATTTTCGCTTAGGGCAGGATTTGGCTGGTTACATTTTGTTGAACGCCAGAAATATTTATAGACTGCCAACATTTAGTTACTTTGTAGGAGTCATGAATATAACTTTCATCTAAATAAATTATGTTTTTTTGAAGCTCTTCTGGCAATCTTCTATTTTCAAGAATTTGATTCAAATAATATTCACGTTTTGAAGCTATAATTGGCTTTTCTATAAGCGCCAGTCTATTTGTTTTGCATTTTTTGAACTTAAATCCAATTGAATGTAATATCTGTCTGAGAAGTTCATGGCTGCCATCAAAATCTAAGTCTTGTTTCACCACAGCTAATAGTTTTCTTAGCGTAGGTACTTCTTTTTTGACTGTGTAGAAAAATTGAACTTTTTGACGAATGGCACATAGACTGAAATCATCAATCGGTTTACTAGGTCGGCCCTTCCTTTTTTTTCCAGGCGTTACAAATTTGCCTCCATTTTTCATACCCTCGTCCACTATACGTCGAACGGTGCTTTCAGAAACACCTGGAAGAAAAAAAAATTCAAACATTGTAATAAAAATACGAAAGTATCAAAATTTTCTAAGCGTGGTAATATAGGAAAGCTATACCTACAATAACATAACCTTTTAAAATTCGTAAACAATATTATCACAAAGCTAAAATATCACTTAAAAATGTACAATTTCATTTCTGTTACGGTGGCTAACATTAAAATACGAGTACATACCTGTTATTTTAGCTGTTCGACCGTAAACATCTCCCAAATCAGAAAATAACTTTCCCGTTTGAAATTCACTCATAAATTCTTGAAAAACCTTAAATATGATCTGTCTCGTATTACTTTTATAAACAGTGCGATTCATTTTAACCACAAAACGGTTAAACGATAAGAAATATTCGCAGTAATTAATAAAAATCCAGTAAGCTAACCACAATAACCTCTGATGTGACAATTGATGTACTCAGTTAGACAGGAATACAGTGTTGCCATAACAAGTAAAAGCTTTAGTTCTCAAAACATTCTTTTCATGACTTTCTTGACGGACAATATGTTACTTAGTTTATAGCTTGAAAGTCCCCATTTATGAGTGTTCAACATTACATTAAAAAATTTTAAGAGGCTTCTAGTAAAACTGATAATGCTCCTGAAAATCAGAACTGATTTGGAATGATGCAGTAATTCACAGAGACATGAGACAGCGGGAGGTTTCGATCTAAGCAATTTCCTTATTTACAGATTTATGCTCACTATTTACCAATAATTGTAGTTATATTCTAGACAAGGCGTTCCCGCGATTTCGTTTACGTTTTCTTAAATGATACTATATGTCCTTTCCTATTTCCGAAGGAAAAACCGGAACTTTTTATTATATATTCTATATTTAGATGCATTTTACTAACTGACACAGTTTATAAGTTTAGTTAACGGAGCGCTTACTTTGTTATATTTTTTTTATTACATTAGTTAAAAATACTACTTTGTAAGAAGGTGAATAGAGTTTATGATTTTCTTAAAAAGGGGTGTTTGACAATTCTGTAATAAATCATCAAATCTGTAAATTTAGTATTTTAGATAATATTAATACATTGATTTTTAAAGACGTGTAACTCAATTGTATCGATAATAATAAAACAGTTTGCTACACTATCACCTAGTTGGTGCATAACAATCCTATGGGGAACATGATAGTTGTCTTTGTGGGTTGCGTTAGATTCTGCACTTTTTATGGTCCCTTTTTGATTTTTTGGAAATGTATATTTTTGAGAGCAAAGGTTAAATACATAGTATCGGGTTATTGATATTTAATTGCAACGTCATTGCCACATTTTAAATAATTAACAATAAACTTAATAAATTGCACACCCAAACCCTTCTTGTGAATTCATGTCTTTAGGTGAAAACTGCATCAAATATTACATTATTAAACATCAATCTTGTATGAAGCTGAAAGGATTTTCAAATACAGGCATTATTATTAAGCATTATCTCCAATTTTGTAATTAAAAAATGCTTCTCATATATAACTCAACATATGCTCAATATAAAAGGGGGTGAAATGTTTAAATATTAATAGAGTAAGGCAATTTTTTTGTTTCTCTAAATTTTTAATTAAAAAGTGGTTATCATATCTTGAAATTTGTAATAAAAAGAAATACCGAAGAAGTCGATAATGCCTTTGAAATGAAATTAAAGTCTTCGAGACCCAAAATGAAAGGGACACGTGATCGGGAAATACAGATTTTACGTGACCAAAATTCAATACGTATCTCAGACTCTCTACGTGACACGTATAACAATGACCTTCTAGGAAGCATAACATAACAGATGCCACTTAATATTTAAAAATAATATCAACGGTATTGATATCGATTATTAAAGGTATGATAGATCGTTTATAACACTTATATCAAATCTGATAAATAAGAAAATCGATAAAATAATAATTAAATGTAAAAAAAAAATAGCTTTTACCCGCGTAACTTCGTTCGCGTGGACTGTAGTCTTGAAATTAAGAGTAGCTTCTGTCACTCTCCAAGCCTGCAAATATCTCCATCACAAAAATCAGATCGAACAATACAATACAATATCATTATAACAACATTTCGTAAGCGACCTAACAGATTACTTATGCGCTCCGCGCTCCACTTGCTCTCTCCATACTATAGTACAGTGGCTGTTGGGACGTTCGGTCAATTTGACGAAAATTTGACTTTTCTGGATTTGATGTTTTATGGATAGAGCATCAATTATAGATGCGAAAAAACATTACTGCGTGACAAACAAACATGTATTTTAATATTTATAGATTTTTCTAAAATATTGGAGTTTTAATGATTATTTATTTTTAAAACTCGAATGTAGGGATGAGACTGTTACATATGAAACAAATGTATGGAAGAGATGCTTCCTCAAGCTTACTACTAGCTTGCGTACTTTTTTCGTTAGTCCTTGCTGTTTTGAAGCGTAATAAGGCACAACGGGCGACAAAAACAAAATGCAGGAGTATATAACAAAAAAATTACTTTTAAATTCTATATTTATATCTGGGAAGATTAATTTTGAGGGAGAGATCTGTCTGTTGTTTTTAATTTCATTATATGTAAGTTAAATAAGTTAAAAGATTACGAATGAAAAAATTACAGCTGTATGATAATAAACAGTAATAAAAAAGTATCTTTCAAAAAATTTTACGTATGTTATGAACTTATGTTAAGTTAATATTTTTACAAAATAACTTTAAGGCAGATTATTCCTGTATAATCCTTTATGTCGTTTATTTACTTATTGTCACTTTTCATAGAATATTTATTTTAGTTTAGATAATAGTACAACACTATAGCCTGACTAATTATGTAATGCTAATATTAATTAGTTGACCAAGAGTTATCATTAGGTATAAATCAAAAATGGGGAGGGAATTAATAGTCTTAAAGACAGCATCAAAAAATTATTGAATCGTCACACAAATCATTATTCTCCTGCCTTTATCCCACTCTAAGGGGATACGGCACCACATGTTTCAACCATGTTAAATGATTTGGCTAGTCATTTTACGACCAGCCGTCTGCCCGACGTCAACGTACCTTAGTTGCCTTTTAATACACTTCGGTAAGAGTTTTGGGTGGTCTATTCTACTGAACCGGATCCTACACGGATTCATCACACAAAATCAATTATTAAATATACATTGCTATTCATTATATTTCTTATTTTTAAAATTAAACACAATTTTAAGTCAAATATAAAATATACAATAAAAACACTTTTTCATTTTACTAGGGTTACAATGTGATATTTATATGTTGAAAGGCATGCGTTAATTATATTTTATAAATTTATCTTGGGATCTTTAGGAAAACTTATTTTTAACGAATCTTCTATGAATAAGCAAAAACCACTCGTTCTATTATAATTTGGGACATACTCCCAGTTATGTACTCTATACACAGGAAAACTTATAGATGTCTCTTATGCTATTATCATAGGAAGTGAACGAATTGTGTCGCGCAAAAAACTTTGTCGGAATTACAGCACTGGCTATACAAAGATAACGTAGCAAGATTTCTAGCAAGAACTATTCAAATATATTTTGGATATGGTATATTTTTGCATGATAACTTTCTTCACCTTCTGCAATTGATTTTCCCGGGTCATTTCGGATAAAACTTATGTAAGCGGTCCCAACATATCTTGTTCCTGTCCTTATCCCACTCTAAGTGGGGCACATGTTGTAAATATGTTAGCACATGATTTGGCTACGTATTTTACGACCGGCCGCCTGCCTGATGTCAACTTACGTTAGTCGTATTTTACAATACCTCGGTAAGAAATGAGGGTGGTCTATTCTACTCTGCCGGATATCACACGGCGGGTTGACTAACTTAAGTCACCTTTTACGACACCTCGGTAAGAAATGAGGGTTGTCTATTCTACTCAGTCGGATACCACACGGCATGTGTAAAGGCTATTCTATAAAATCGCTAATTAACTCAGATGTTTTAATGTTTAATAAAATAATAAGAAAACGATAACATAAGGGTATGTTATGTTACAATGCGCTTATTTATCAAATAAAATAAATCACTTAAAAATTGTACTCGCTTTATATTATAATAATTATTTATGGACGTATTTATTGACGACGTATACTTCAAAGAGCAGTAATACATGGTATAGATTTTTATGTGATTGTACACATTTAATAAGTGTTTCTTATTTTGGCTCGTATGGAAGATTACCAAGTGACCTAGTATAATACAATATCCATCACCATTCTCTTGCCCATATCCCCGTCTAAGTGGGGTCGGCACAACATGTTTTTCACTTCCATTCTGTCCTGTCATTCGTTAACTCTGGCGCTACTCCTTTCATAAGCATGTGACTTCACACAATCCATCCACTTCTTTTCGTTACTCCCTTAAGTTACAAATCCATCTACATTGATATATTTTAACACTCGTTTTTTCATATGGTAATATACCATATCCATAATAATATATTCCTAGTATAACACGCATTTATTTCAGCTTCTTATCTGTCTCAGCCAAAAAGTCTGTACTTCGTTCCACTCTTCAGAGCTGGAATTGGGCGAATTGATGGAGTTGTGCTATTAGTCTTACTTTATGTGTTTCTTCTACTTCCAAATAAGTATGAATTTTACTATAAACATATAGGTCGTTTTTTTAGATTTATTTTTATTTATTTTTGCCCTTTAATACTCTATTTTGACTGGGCCATTGCCACTGGGCCATTGGTGTTAGTATCCTCCCATCAGATACGTGGCTCGATTCATGCCACGGACCAACATTTTGTAAGAAACACTTTTTTGGTTCTTTTAGTCCATCTGTATTTAAGTATGTAAATTAAAATTATAAATGTATATATTTACCAGTTGACCGTCACCCACAATACAAGCATTAAATTACTTAATTTGGGTTACGGACGAGTGTCTATGAAAGTGACCTATATATTTATTTATTTTACAAATTTATCAAATTAATAATAATTTTTTAAAAGTTATCCACTATACAAATGTATTTCTTAAAAATTGTCTTGACTTAATGTCGTATTTTGATGTATCATATCATTATCAGCTATTTAAGCTTATTATAATATTTTAGGTTGTATTACGTTGAAGTTGTTAAAAAAATGCTCGTGTTTTCACGTCCATACAGATTAGCTTACGAGTAGGTTGGCAAATGTCAATATGTGACTCTGAAGCATCTGCCCTTACAGGTATAAACAACTTTAGTTTAGTTTATGGCTCAGGCTTTTGTCGTGGTTTCATAGTTGAGTGTAAGATAACTTTATCAAAGAACACGACATTTCTACTAATAATTTTTACATAATAATTAATTATATCAAGTTGTCGTAATGTTATGGAATTTTACCAAAATAAAAACGTTAGTTATCGCTGCTGGTTTGAGCTAATTTAAAAGAAAATCCTGTTGTTCTTTGTAGGTTATGATTTTAGATAAAAATATATCTGAACGGGGTAGTCAGAACCAAGTAAATATTAAGTTTAAATAACAATTACATTTCTGAATTCTACAATTCTAATTTTAATTTGTTTTGATATGGATATAAATTGAGTTCTTTTTATGTAGTCAGGTTCTTGGTATGAGGATTTTTTTTGTACGATATAGAAAATTGATGATATTGCTGTACTTTATTCGATTGGTATGGCAGTTGCGAGGAGGTTCATTGTATTCCGCCTTGCAGTAGACTGATAGCATCTGCAGAATTAAAAATCTAGAAATGTTATTCCATATAAGTTAAGTTATATAAGTTAAGCTATATAAGTTTTTATTTTGGACTAATCTATGATTTACGTATGAAATTGTTTATTTAAGATCATGAATTATAATAAAGCTTACATGTAGGTATATTCCATTTAATTATCAATCTATCATTTAGTTATCAAAAATACTTATTGAGTAGTTTATATGGTATACATATCATTTATGTTGTTATCACAATACTGCTTGACAGTTTTTGTATAAGTAAATCTTTAGTAAAGAGTACTTTGAAATTACAAAGCCTTCTGTTTAAATGTTTTAAAACTTTCAATAAACAATGAAATCTTTGGATTAAAAACTTTGGAGCTAATATGTGATATGCGCGATTTCTAAAAATGGATGTATATGGTATGGTGAAATTAATATAAAAAGTCGCATATTATAATTCAGTTTCTCTTTTTTTTGCATTTAGAATCAATTATGCCTAGATCTGTATCATGTATGAGCTTCCTGCTTATCTCGTTAATACTATATGCCCAATTCTTTTTTTATAGTATAGGATGGCAAATGAGCATGCGGTTTACCTTAAAGTAATCACCGCCGACCTCTCGCAGAGCGAGTACGTTGCCGTCCTTTAAAAAGGTAGAAAATACGTTTTTGAAGGAAAATACATTTTTTTGAGTTATTAAGTTAACTTGAAAGTTATTCAATAAGGTTTTATATAAGTGAGATTTACTAAGCAAATTTGTTCCAGCAAAGCTATATCTTTGATTGTTATACAAAAGTCTATAAGACCCATTGAAGATGGCTGACAAAGCGCTTCTTAAACATCGTATTGTTAAAAATGCCTAACTCTAGTACGACTTACGTATTTTATAAAGTATATAAATATTTAAATAAAATATGTAGGCTTTAAAGTTTTAAAAATATTGAAACTTTAAAGCCTACATACTTACTAAACATACAAAACTCATATGTTATCCATGACCGATTTGCATTTGATCACTTTACTTAATGAAGTCGAAATAAGTTATTACGTAGATTAGGATAGAAATGCCAAAATGAAAGGTTTTCCATGTAGTACTTCTTAGTTTTTACCTAAGTAATTACTTCTACATGTTATTGTTCTGAGCTTTTTACAATTATAAACGCTGAGAGACGAGTTTATTTCTAAGGTATATTAAAACGAAAAGTTAGTTTTAATTTTAAAAGTAATTATAGAGTTCGGGTTTGTTACGGACACTCTTCAAATGAACTTTGAAGAATAAAGTATCATTAAAGTTTTAGATTATTGATATACATCATCCGTGATATTTTTATATAGTACTAGCTGAGGTTGCAGCTTCGCCCGTATGAAAATCAGTGGCATAAAGTTTTTTCATATGTCAATTTACATAAATCGTAATGTACTATAAACTTAAAAACTATATTTTAGTAAAAACCGTTCAAAAATCCGTTTAGTGGATATGAAGAAAATCGAGCACTTACACACATTGATAATTTTTGGGGGCTAAGAATAAGCTTTATAATACGGATAATCACTTCATCAAATTTGACCTTTTCACGCTCCAGTGTTTTATCTATCATCATCCTCCTGCCCTTATCCCACACTAAGTGTGATCAGCACAACATGTTTCAAACATGTGTCACATGATTGGGCTACGTATTTTACGACCGGCTGCCTGCCTGATGTCAACTTACCTTACTCGTATTTTACGACACCTCAGTAAGAAATGAGGGTGGTCTATTTTGCTCTGCCACATTACACAAGGCGGGTCGACTTCCCTTAGACGCCTTTTACGACACCTTGGTAAGAAATGAGGGTGGTACTATTCTATTCAGCCGGATACCACCATATAACGTTCCAGTTTTTATCTTTCTCCATACTAAACACTCACATTGATCATTTGCTTTCAAATGTGAAGGTGAAACGAATAAACACACTTTTACTATCATTTGTATGAATTTACTGTAGAGATTATGGGTAGAATATACAACATATTTGCGCACTGCACACTAAAGTGGCGTTGAATTATAAATATCAACAATTCCCTTGGCCAATGTTTAATCTGTACCACCTACATGTTAAATATTAATACTATCTTCACTTGTAAGGCAACCTTATTCCGTTAGTAGTACGAATTTATGTATATTTATGTTATATTTAATGTTACTGTTTTAATTACTTATAATGTAATACTAAGTAATGATAATATTATTTTGATGTAATCTGCAATTAGGGAAAATCTATGTTAAATTACCTTGTACATGTAGGATTCAGAAAAAAACTCTTCATATAATTCAGGAAATCTCCCGAGATATACAGGGTTCATTACGATATTTATCCTAACCGAAAAGCTATAATTATCAATTAGGCATAAATAGTTACTATAATAAACCCATAGTTGCGTGACTGGGATTAAACGCACGACCTTCTGCTAACGCTCTCATTTCATTGTTCAGCTTTTATGGCTTATGAATTGACTGAAATGCATAATATTAGAATATAAAATGTAAAAAAGTGTGGTATCCGGCTGAGTAAAATAGACCAACCACATTTCTTATCGAGGTGTCATAAAAGGCAACTAAGTCGAGCCTCCGTGTGGTATCCGTCTGAGTAGAATGGACCACGCTCATTTCTTACCGAGACGTCGAAAAAGGTGACGAAGGTAAATTGACCCACCGTGTGGTATCTCATAGAGTAGAACAGACCACCTTCATTCTTACCGTGGTGTCGTAAAATACGATTAAGTAAGGTGACGTCAGGCAGGCAGCCGGTCATAAAATACGTAGCCAAATCATGTGACAACATGTTTATAATATGTTGTGCTGATCACACTAGTGTGGGATAACGGCATGAGGATGATAATGATAGAATATAAAATGTATAATTTATAAAATAAGGCGTTACTTTGCGGAGATCCATAACACAAAAGGAATAATAAAATTAATTTGCTATAATCCGCGATGAAGTAAAATAGAAAATATATATAATGCTAAAAAGCTTACGAGCAGGTGTAACATGCTTGTTAATAAAATAGATGGTGAGGTTCAACTGATTAGTATATAACTAAGCTTATGTGAGTATTGCTTTGCTTTGCGATTTTGTCGTGGAGTCTATCTCCTGATCATGCTTCGGTTGTGGGGCGAAACGATTGTTGAGTTTGTGATAGTGAACGTATATAGTGCTTGTGTATTGTGGTGGCTGTGGTGGAGGTTTGTGCATGTGTTTTTACGAATCCTACATGTATCAGGTATGATAACCGATTGTCCACTCTACATTTAGCATTATAATATTTTCTATTTTACTTCATCGCGGATTATAGCAAATTATTTTTATGATTACTTTTGTATAAAATGTAGTCGTGATTTCGAATAATCCTGCTATGATATAAGGTACGTGTACACTTGAAGCATACACATGCATAATGGAGTAGCTTGCCTTGATTTTGGAATCTCCCGGGCAACCGATTTCTTCTCGTTTGTTCTGAGCAGTCGTGGGTGATACAGATATATTGCTTTCTTTAGTAGTAATAAAGTTATCATATCAAGTACAGTTGACTAAGCAATAAAGGTATAAATATGTAAAAGTAATATTATTGATCTGTGAAAGTACATAGTATTTAATAAGAATGATATAAACCGGTGTTCACTTATCGTTTTTAATTGTTTTATTGTTAATTTATAGAATTAGGCGTTATTTTGCGGAGGTCCATAATACAAAAGTAATGAAATTATTATTATTTGCTGTTATTTTGCTATGGATTTTACAATTTATCGCTTATTATAAAAAAGTTATATTTTAAATTACTTTTTCTTTTATAGGAATTGCTAGTAAGTCTGTCTGTCAATTGTTTTTCTTTTATTTGTCCTGTTGGTTTGGGATGGATTAAATACAGATTCTTGAAAACATTCATAAATAAAAATCCATAAAGTCAAGTCAAATATCAACATTCAATATTTGATATTGAGTGATGTATTGTTGCCGTGTGATATCCGGCTGAGAAGAATAGACCTCCCACATTTCTTACCGAGGTGTCGTAAAATTCGTCTTAGGTAAGTTGACCCACCGTGTGGTATCCAGCTGAGTAGACCACCCTCTATTTTAACCGAGGTGTTATAAAATACGACTGAGGTAAGTTGACGTCAGGTAGGTATCATGTGACAATATGTTTATGACATGTTGTTTCGGCCCCACTTAGAGTGGGATAATAGCAGGAAGATGACGATTTATATTGGTTATTGGACAACATAAAATGTATTTAAGTCACGCTTACAATGAGTCTATATTTTTTTTTTTTTTAAATAGTTAATGATTCTTAAACAAGGCCCTCTATTTTATATAATGTAGGTTTTACAAATTCACAACACAAAAAAAAGTTTTGTCAGGCATTATTTTTTATAGCTCTTTTACTAAGCTTAAAATAAAAATCAAGTAACCAGTTAAAATTAATCTCCACTCCACCCCATTATATTGCTCGAAAACTTTTTCAGACACCATATTCCTCTCAAAGGCTTTATCTTCGAATTTGCATACATTTGCATATAAATTAGACAACAATTTCTGAGTAATGTAAATTTGCTTCCGCATTATATGTAAGCTGTCGTGATAATTAATGAAGCTTAAAAATATTGTATAAATAAACTGTCACATAAGTCTCTATCATTTGATGCCGTGTGGTATCCAGCTGAATAGAATAGTACTACCCTCATTTCTTACCGAGGTGTCGTAAACGGCGATCAAGGTAAATCGACTTGCCGTGTGGTATCCGGCTGATAAGATTAGACCACCCTCTTTTCTTACCGAGGTGTCATAAAAGGCGATTAAGGTAAGATGACCCACCGTGTGGAATCCGGTTAAGTAAAATAGACCACCCTGTTTCTTACCGAGTTGTCGTGAAATACGGCTAGGGTAAGTTAACGTCAGGTAGGCGGCCGGTCGCAAAATACGTGGCTAAATCATGTGACAACATGTTTGTAACGTGTTGTGCCGACCCCGTGTGGGATAAGGGCAGGAGGATGATGATGATAAGTCTACACTTGACTGACATCTTTGCAAAAATGTGTTTAAGTAGGAAACTTAAATACTTAGTTTTAAGTACTTTGTGTACCATTCTGTATCTTATCGCTTTTTACTAAATAAAAAAACATTATTCTTACCTTACTCGCATTTTTCGTTTTTATTAGGAAATTTTCCAGTATTTTTGTATGGTAAAGTCAAATAATACTACCAATATTTTCACTCCGTTTGTATGGAAGTTATATACGAATTCTGGCGATTGGCAACACTCGAAATAAAAAATATATGACAACACCAATAACTCGCTGTCCAATACAGAATTTGCTTTTACACGCTAGGCTGACTGCTTTTGTAAATACGTAATGTATAGAACAAATATACATTTTTGTTTGTATTTAGTTGCTTTGTAAAAGCTTCATGCAACTCGTTAGTCTGTATTGTCAACAAGCACAGAACGGTCGCCAAAACAGCTTTAAACGTATCGGGTTAAAAAAGGGATTTCAAAGCAATCCTTTTGTACAGTTTTGTTGGTATTGGTCACACTTTTTTACTGACATAAAACTTTGATTGAGATTAATAGTGATAGAAAACAGTCCAACTATTTTTAAACAATTAACGTTATATTTATGTAACACAAAGACATATTTGCTTAGCCACGTGGTATCCGGCGAAGTAGGATAGACCACCCCTCATATCTTAAAGAGGTGTCGTACAAGGCGACTAAGGTAAGTCGACCCGTCGTGTGGTATCCGGCTGAGTAGAATAGGCCAACCTCATTTCTTACCGAGATGTCGTGAAAGGCGACTAAGGTAAGCTGACCCACCGTGTGGTATCCGGTTTAGTAGAATAGATCACCCTCTTTCTTACCGAGGTGTCGTAAAATACGACTAAGATAAGTTGATGTCAGGCAGGCGGCCGGTCGTTAAAACGCAACTAAATCATGTGACAGCATGTATATAACATGTTGTGCCGACCCCACTTAGGGTGGGATAAGGGCAGGAGTATGATAACATATTTGCTATTATAATTTTATAGTTTTTTCTTGCTAAATTGTTCTCATTATGTTACAAAATATATTGTCATTTTCATTGGGTATTATGAGTTAGGTTGTTAGTGATTTACCTAGAGCAGTACTATATAGTACAGCAATACAAAGGAATAAGGCAAGATTTATGCGTAATAAATACTTTGTAAATCACTGTAGTTTGCTATATAGAAAAATCAACATGTTGCAAACATGTTGTCATATGATTTGGCTAATATTTTATGACCGGCCGCCTGCCTGACGTCAATTTACCTTAGTCGTATTTTACGACTCGTCGGTAAGAAAGAGGGTGGTCTATTTTACTCAACCGGATACCACACGGCGGGTCGACTTACCTTAGTCGCCTTTTACGACACCTCGGAAAGAAAGGAGGGTGGTACTATTTTATTCAGCCGGATACCACACGGCGTGAAGAATATAAGAACTTTATCTATAAGTAATCGTAATCCAAAACTATAAATTAGGCCATTCCGAACTTCCAACAAAGAACTATCTTGATTATACGGTGGCTTAACGAGAAACTCGACTCTACGGTATTTGCAGAGTCTTAATTACTAGAAGAGACTCCAACTTATTTCGTACGGTTTATATATCAGATGTAATATTACATGGAAGTATATATAGTACTTGAAAAGAACTCAAAACAACAATTTAAAATTTAAATATAAATCCAGTTGTGGTAGATATATATTTCAGTCTCTGATTTTAAATACTAAAACCTAAAACCTTAGAAGTTATACCATATATAGTTATCCTATATAGTGTATTATCTATGAGTTATACATGGAATCAAATAGTAGTAGTGAATGAAATTGTCTAATTTGACGTTTATCGCGTACTTGGTTCAAAATGACAATAATATTTTTCTTTTATCCGCGGTTACAGAAATCTATGTCACGTTAAAAGTAGTATGCGCAACCCGTGTTCATACATTACTTATTAATTGACTTATTAATTGCATGCACAATAAGCCAGCATCGTCAACAACGTCAACATAACTACGCTATTAGCATTGCATACATTCACTAACACAATCTCAACAAAAGTTTCGTCCGTAACGAAACATTATTATAGACAGAGTCCACGAAAAATCACAAAGCAGTATTTTGCTAAATAGGTAGATAGTAGTAATAGTATAAATAGATAGATATAAATGTTTTTAAAGACACGAATAGATTTGATCTTATTTCTGCACAGGCATTAGATATTTAAGGATAAAGTGGTGATTGGTAGTTTTTTGCTATAGTCTATGATGATGAAAATAGATCTCTGTTATGTTAAATGTAGAATGCACTGCTATTCCTCGATAAATAAGTAGGTTTAAGTCCATAAATTTGTTTTTAAAATTATTTCTTTCATATAATAAACAATAACTCAGTCTTAAAAACTAGAAGGTTGTAATTCAATAGTTTTTATTTTAAATTTCGTACAAGAAATGTAAAAGTTATAAAAATCAGTAATTTATAATTAAAGTTAACTAAATGTCAGCTTAAACCATTTTTTATTTAACAATGCTATTTTGTTAAAATTAAATTATATGTATGCCTGTAGTAAATATTATTATGCACGATAATAAAGTTCTTGTCTCTTCTGGACATTTAATATTCTATAAGTTACAAATAAGAATTTCATGGCCTGACAAATTATCAAAGCTTTCTAATCTTTTTCCTCCACAAAGAGGAACTTCAAAAACAGAATAACAGGCGAATTAGTTTCACCGTTAAATCATTCATATTTTATTACTTGCTACAAATTAAAAATTCTATTTATTTTTGTGAACTATTTTTATGAGATTTCATTGATGAAAATATTTATGAAATCATTATAATTATCGCAACTATTCTTTTTATATGCGATTTCATTGATGAAAATTTTTACGAAGAAATAATAATTATCGCGTGCGTAACGTAAGTTATTGCAACATTTTTTTCAAAACTGAAGTTTCTCTGCGGTCGAATGGTAGGGGCGAGTTTCCACGCTATGGGACTAAAATTTTGTGGGTTCAAATCTCGGGTAATTAATTATGAGTTTAGTAAGGATCTGCCTAAGTACAACAATTTTTTTAATAAACTCGATGAAGGGAAACATAATTATATATTCACACATCCTTAGAAAATGGATAAGGACGGTCATGAGTTTAAAAGCTTTTTCTTCAAGAATAGAAGAGGTTTTTGCCCTGCAGTAAGGTATTAGCAGGCGATTACTTTTGATAAATTAAAGCTTTACAAGACAAATACCTTTAAGGCCATTTTGATTACTCTAACTGATTACTCTCTTTGATGATATAATTACTCTTTTCAATATACTTTGGCACGTATATCACGTGATACCTTAGTATGAAACTCCAAGTTTGGTAAAATGAGTTCACGAACGTAATTTGGGTGAACGAAATAATTAAAAAAAAATGAAGACAACTGAAAACTTTTGAACTCTCTTAAAACCCGCAGTAAAACCGTAATAGCTGACGGCTAAGACTTCATCCGGGAAAAATTCGCATAATATACTTATTCCGCTTTAAAAATCTCCTTGCAAGGGATAAATTGCGTGCTTGGTACTGACAGAGCAGTCATTTTACGAGTTTTATGTCCCTCGTTTTATCACGAGTTAAGGTATTAAATTACTACTGGTATTACTCGAACGTAAATAGTCTATTTAAGTGAAACTATTTCAGAAAAGTATAAAAGTCACTTTCATACTAAAACCCATTCGTTTAAAATCCATATCGACGCCATTTTGTATACCTTATCATACAATCATTATACCTAAATGTCTATCACTCTTTTGACGGTAATTTGCTTAGAAACTTAGTTTAATTTAAATGCAATAATATTAGGATCAGACTAAATAAAATAATAGTTCAAAAATACAAAAATGTAATTAAATATATTAAAATAATCAACGTTTTTCTCGTTACCATAATATTGTTATAAATAATAACATATCGAAGTTGAAGTATAATTTGCAAAAAAAATTGGAGGTCAAAATAATTAAAATAATTTTATTTCTAAGTAGTTTTGACACGCAAGTTCGTTCGCGTGAAATGTCGCATGATAGGTTGATAATAGATGGCGCTTTTCAATTTCATATTATTCGTGTAGAATTCGGATCCGGTCCTATATGTCACCCCGGTATATAAGGAACAATTGTGCCAAATTTCATCGATATTGGTTCAGCGGGCTCGCCGTGAAAGAGTAACAAACATACATCTCACTCACAAACTTTCGCCTTTATAATATTAGTAGGATCTTTATAAATATGCAGACCTAAATAAAAAAATTGGACAAAATAAGAAATAGTATATGTTAAGATCAGGGGGGTAATGGTTAATGTTAATAAAATAATTCTAGAAAAAAAGCATTGTAGGTATACTCGTAGCATTATAGGTTCGTAAACAAGTAGTACTTAACTATAAGGGCCTTTAGGATATTTAATGGAATTAATTTTACGTTCTCGCTAAAGTAAATAAGATTTTCGCTAAATAAAATCAGGATAAAATATATCCTGTAATATAAATTGATCGTCGTGATTACTAAGAGTGAACTTTTGTCATTATTATTATCAAACCAGCAGTAGATATGTTTGATAGAGCTTTGCGGATTATAATCGTTTTTAATGTTGAGAGACAAGCACTTATCCTTAAGAAATTGAATAAGAAAATTCTGCTCAAAGTAGACTTTAAAGAAGTAGTAAATTGTTACTTAAAGAAATGTTGGTTCTTTGAGTCTGGGTATTTAGTGAGTAACAAAAAAATCGGATTATTCCACCACCACTCACAAATATAAATAACGCAAAATAATCTTATATTAATACCCTATTGTATATGGTATGGTATATGTATGTCAGTAGTTCATAAGTCTAACTATAAGTGAATTAACACACTTACAACAACAATATCACAAAGTACGCCCTTAACAATCAGGATATCCTACAAATATTATACCTAAATGCGAAAGTTTTTGAGTATGGATGTATGTTTCTTACTCTTTAACGGGGAATTCGCTGAACCAATGTCGATAAAATTTGGCACAATTATTCCTTATACACCGGAATAACATATAGGCTATAGAAATCCTGTTAATTCTACAGGAATAGGATGACATTGAAAAGCGCCATTTATTATCGACCTATCACACGACAACAGTCCACGCACACAGAAACGAAGTCGCGGACGAAAGCTAGTCGTTCATAAATTTTGCAAAAAAGTACAACAACAAATAAATTTATTGTAATACACTACAAAATCGTGATATTGAAAAAGGTTAGAGACACGTGGTTGTTAAAGTATCAATATTGTCAATTGTCTTAAACTATCCTCCTCCCTAATAAAATTTGGTGGAAAGAATGTAATCCATTTTAAGAAGGTTGACAGGCGCCAACACGAACATTTTGTCGAGGTTGGACGTAAATAATGTATCCATGCAAGGGTCTGACTGTGAAAAATGAAGCCAGGAAAATAATTCCATGGATCATCTTGAGATTGACAAGTCTTGTAAATTAACTACATATTATTCACAAGTAACAGGAAATAACTTTTTTAACAATAATAACATCCTTATATAGGTGTTTAAATATTTTTAATTAATTATTACTATTTACTATCTGTTATTTCTAAGCTCAAAAGGAAAGAAGAGGCATAACTTTACGATATGTAAAAACGCGGTATATACATACCATATACACCCTGTTATTTTACGATGTGAGTATATAGAGTAATTTAAATATATTATACTAATATATTAAAATAATTTATATAAAATATATTATACTAATAGTATAAAGGCGCGCCGTGTGGTATCTGGCTGAATAGAATAGTACCACCCTCATTTTTTACCGAGGTGTCTTAAAAGGCGACTAAGGTAAGTTGACCCACCGTGTGGTATCCGGTAGAGTAGAATACACCACCCTCAATTCTCGCCGAGGTGTCGTAAAAGGCGACTAAGGTAAGTTAAGTTAACTCACCGTGTGGTATCTGGCTGAGTACAAAAGATCACCCCATTTCTTACCGAGGTGTCGTAAAAGGAGACTACGGTAAGTTGACTCGTTGTGTTGTATCCGGCGGAGTAGAATAGACAGCCCAATCAATAGATAAGTTGACATCAGGCAGGCTGCCGGTCGCAAAATACCTAGCCAAATAATGCGACATTTATAAAATATTGTGCCAACCCCATTTAGAGTGGGATAACGGCAGGAGAATGATGACCTACTTAGTTCTAAAAGAATAGTAGTATATTTTGTATCCATTGTACATATTTAGCGACATCAGTGAAAACGGCATAAGAATTTGGACTACAAATCGATGCACCTGGTCTACTTAGTGTAGACGATACAATTCCTTTAATGTACCAAGCTCCAGGGACCGCAGAATTATTAAAATTCACTATATCCGGAACAAAATATAAGAAAGGACCGCCACTGTCACCGTTACATGCTGAGGTTCCTGAAATAAAGAAAGTTAAGAATTCAATATATATATATGACTAGTAATATCAGGCGGTTTCTCCCGCGTACTGATCTCATGGCAATGGAAAGTCTACTAAGTTGGACTATATATTTATTATTGTTAAATATATAACCAATAGTTTCCGCAGCGCATGCATTACAGATTTTTATGATTAATTCTTACACCTTATTACATTTTTATAAGGGAACCCTTATTCAATATTATATGATTATCCTCCTGCCCTTATCCCACTCTAGGTGGCGTCAGCACAACATGTTAAAAACATGTTGTCGGATGATTTGGCAACGTATTTTACGACCGGCCACCTACCTGACGTCAACTTACCTCAGTCGTATTTTACAACACTTCGGTAAGAAAGAGGGTGGTCTTTTTACTCTACCAGATACCACATGTTGGGTCAACTTACTGTAGTCGCCTTTTACGACACCTCGGTAAGAAATGAGGGTAGTCTTTTCTACTCAGCCGAATACCACACGGCGCATATTCAATATTATAATGAGAATCAAATAATGTACATATTTGAAACTACATTTTTTGCGTTGACGTGTTTAATTTAGTACTGTAGTAGTAATGTAGTATGTAGTAATCTAGTACTAACCGTTAGTATATCCGGCACAAAATGCCTTTTTATCTCTTAAAACATTGGCATAAAATGCTGGACTAGTATAGATACAGTCTAGATCTGGTATTTGTGGCATATTAGCTGCATGAAGCGTAGATGTTAAGCTATCTGTGTTATCAAAACCCCAACCGATTACCTGAAAGCACAAACCTGACCATTAATAATAATTTAATAATAAAAATAACGGTCACCGAAAGCTAGTTATCATAAGCGACACAGGTATCATAACCTGTGTCGCTTATGATAACTTAGCAGAGTTAGCAACTCATTCGATGGTCTCGGTATTCGCTTCTACAATAAAATTTCGCAATCTTTACTAGACCAGTCTTCAGAAAGGTTTAAGTTAAGTATAAGAGATGCACTTGTGCGTAAAGCATATTACAAAATTGAAGATTATTTGGATACTAAAAAAGCCTGGATTTGAAAATCTTTTCAGCTTCATACAAGACTGCGGTTTCATTAAGTAGAATTGAAAATGTTTAAAAAATTGACCGCTGAGTTTCTTTCTGGTTTTTCACGGTAAGAGCAACATTTCGAACCAGTTGTAGCTTCATTAATCATATTGATCCTTGACGATTCAAAAGTGCTTGTAGGAGCTTGTTTGAATAAAGATTATTTTGATTTGATTTGGTTTGAAGGTGTTAGAATGGCGATCCGGAAAATGCAACGTCAGTAGACGCCCTACGAGATGGACTGATGAAAAAGGGTCGCGGGGAGCCGTCAGATCCAAGCGGTGTAAGTGATGTGGTGTGGAGATCCCATGAATAGACCTTGTCCAGCAGTGGACGTCATTCGGTTGAAAAGATGATGATTTTGATGATATAAATAACGCATCCGTACTCATATAATGCGAAAGTCTGTCTGTTACAATATATAAGATAAACAATCCCGTTTTCTTTGAAGAACAGGAAAAGATACGTGACGTGAAAAAACCAGTATATGATGAAGTCTATTTGAACACGAACTTCAAATATAGAGATTGTGTTAATAAATACACCAAAGAATGCTAATTATATATTTTGAATCTATTTTAAAATGATCTTTGAAAAATATTATATAATGGGACGATTCAAAACAATTATTCATACATGAGAAAAATAACTATTTTCTTTATAAATGACATATTTTCAGACGTTGATAAATATACAAATTCATTATTAATTTAATCTTTTAAAAATACTAAATACAAGTTTTAGTAATTAAAAAAATAGTTCTCTATTTGAAGATTAAGGTATATATATTATTTTAAAGGTAGTACAGATTTTCTATAAATAGACAGTGACAGTATAAATAATAAAATTACCGTGCCAAGAGCGGTGAAGGGAAGCCTATCATAAGCACTTTCATTCCAGAGACAAGCTGGTTGTACGTAGTTGTTGAAGATAGCTTCAGTTTTTAGCTTTAGCAAAGCGACGTCGTTACTAAGAGTTGAGTATTGAAATTCATCATGTATGTAGATTTTATGGACCTGAAATTATTTGTAATTTTTGGTTTAGTTCTGCAAGCAAACTTTGGTAAGTTATTTGTCGTAAAGAAAGTCATAATTTTAATGCGCACACAAGTTTTAATGAACTAAATCTCTGTTGTAAAAAATTATAGTTTTTATTAATCGTGACTTAAACACAAATTGGTATAATTAGAATATATTTGCATTTAAATAAAAGTTAAATACCAAACTAAAATTGACTAATTACAGAGATCTAAATTCAAACCGGTCACGCAAATACACCAAATTAAAAAAAAACTACTAATATCCAAAACATTTCGATCTTTCCAATCTGGTTCCGATACTTGGTTGGAAAGCTTTCGGTCATGATAGTTATAGGATGTCATCTAGTTTTATATAATCCATCATGAAAACCGTGTTATAACTTGGCTACAGCCCTTTGGTCAAGCCTTTGAAAGTACTTGGTATTGCACCTGCATCGGGATTGGACAGTTGAATATTATTTTGTATTTTGTCTCTAATATAAGCCCTCATACATACTTCTTTTTCTTGTGAAGCGATGTCGCTTGTGAATAGATTATATTTCCCTAATTTAACTCCAAGAAGCTCTGGCAATACAGGAACACCATTTATGGTAGCACAATGGCCAGCTGTAAATAATTTAAATAAATAATTATTTTAATGAAGAAATCTAATCTTTAATATTGAAATGAGTTATTCTTGTATATATTTTCTTAATCTTAGAAACGGCTCAACGGTTTTGGGGGGAAAATTCGATCTAGCTAGGTTTCATTAAAAAAAATCAGCCAAGTAGGCAGGGTCACGTCCCACTGCGCCAACGGGCATACAATTTTTATATATAAGATTAAACATTATGAAGTAACTTATAAAATATTTTTCACGTTATATCGGGAATTTTTAACGGAAAATTGATTAATTAACTGCTGGAATACTACTCCAGAAAATTACATTCAATTAGACCGTTCATTAAAATTTAAAATGCTTTTTAAGCTTAAAAAGCATTTTGCAAGTGGAAAGCTTATTATGCTGTCCTTTTTAAAAGGCGTATGCAAACATTATTATTATATTTAAAATAACAGAACGTACTTTTTTCTTTAACCCAGATGTTATTAATGGTGCTTTACACGATAACACATCTAGATAACTTTATCCACTACAAGGAAGAATTTCGTCGTAGTTTTGGTTATTTTATTAAACTGTATATATACCTTACGACATGGTAAGCGAACTTTTATACGTTTTATCGGTACGGTATGAAACCGAAAGTGATTAAATGTTATGACGTGATAAATATTAAATGTATATTTTATATGCTAGTAACAATAATGTAATTATAAAAAGGAATGAAATGCTATGATTAAATGAGAAAATACACTTAACTTATATACTATGGATTTCTCCAAGGGGAGCGAAAGGAAATATACTGCCACGTATGTTAGATTAATATCCTATATGCTAATTTCACATAACATTTTTATTTACCCATAACTCACGTACTAGGTATTAGTATTACTAGTTACTAGTAGTTATAAGTTATTTAAAACTATACAACATGAGAGCTATAGTTATGCTTGTGAGTCATTTGTGGCTGTAAACTACACATAAACGTGCCATTTTACTTAGACAAATATTTAATGAGGTAACAGGTATGTCATCAAATTTTTTGGGAAAACAACAAATAGTAAAAATCAACTCAAAATTCTTTAGTTTTTAATTAATTAATTTATTTTATTTATTTGGGGCGGTCCATAATACAAAAGTAATGAAAATATTATTTTACTATAATCCGCGATAAAAGAAGATATATGTTATGCTAAATGTATCCGTTTTCATACCAGATACATGCAGAATTAGTAAAAACTCATCCACTAACCACCATCAATAACAACAATATCCATGACAATGTCGTAGAATCTATCTGCTAACAATGCTTCGGTTACGGGGCGAAACGATTGTTGAGATTGTGATAGTGAATGTGTGCAGTGCTTGCGTATTGTTTTACTGTTTCAATTACATTCGCAGTTTTATTGTTGTAATCGGTGAATTTCGTGATCGAAACGTGGCGATCGAACGAATTGATCGACGAAACGAATCGATGGGTCGTAACGTGCCCAAAATCTTGTGTTGTGCGACATCAACGACATGCATACCATAGGTTCAACATCAATAAGGAGTCTTAGGAGCTATCACTTGTTAACGCACACTATATACAATAACACGATATAATGGAATACCACAATTCCCGCTCCGAGATGCACTTCTCTTGAAAAACGAACAAAGACAGACTGGCAATGAAACGTTTTATCAATAGAAAGACTCCACCGGAAACAACAACGGCACAGTGTTGCCACCATTTTAATCAAAAGAGGCGCGATACTGTTGTTTCATGACTATGCTGCTATAAAATACAAAGCGGAAGTCATTGGCGACAACACACTTGAAAATTTACACGCGAAACGATTAAATCAAAGGCGGGTTTCATTTAAGCCATAATATTTACTGTACCCAAAGTTGTTGCAAGCCGAGAAGCAGGGGAGGGTTTCTAATCACTAATAAATTACAAAGTTTGTATAAATACCTGTCAAAATGAAGTATTTTGAAATTAAAGTTCCGCCACATATATATCTAAAAGTAGCTTCTTGATGTCTGTGTATTGCAGCATGCCACGGCCAGTCACCAGGTTTCGTGGGCACACCTTGGACTATCAGTTCAGTGTGCAAAACTTTTCGCCTGCCGCATGTTCTATCGGGATTACTTAGAACACCAACTGGGAAGTCTATGAAATAAGTCTGTAATTTAAAAAAAAAGTATTTTTGAAAAATTTATTCATTGGTACCATCATTTATTCGTAATCCTATTTCCTATCCTACTCCTACTAATATTATAAATGCGAAAGTTTGTAAATATGTATGTATGTTTGTCTTTCACGAAAAACTATTGGACGGATTTAGATGAAACTAAGAGTCTCATAAGAGCTGAAAAAGAAAAATTAACTAAATATCTTGACCTAGCTCATGAGATAACTACCGTGTGGGATATTGATTCAACAATAATTGTTCCAATTGTTGTGTCGGTTAATGGTCTTATCGCGAAGACCCTCGACCAACATCTTAAGAGGCTCTCACTTAGTTGTTGGATCAAGCGTAGGATACAAAAGGCAGTTTAGCTTAAGACGTCACGGATTGTGAGGAGGTTCCTCAGTCTGGAGCCCTAACCATATAAATATAGGCTACATTTTGTAATGATTTTATGTAATTTTGGTCGTAATATAACTAAGCTATTTTGGCGTACGCTGTCTAAACCATTGAAGTTACACAAAGATTATTTACCGTAGGACTGTTTGTCTTAAATAAAAGTCCACTACAGCATATATCTACCTTTTATGTGAAAGCCACTATGACTATTGTAAACCATAAATATAATTAAATTAGACACTATTTTAGAAACTATAAAATATATGTAAATAATGGTTTGTTTTGTGTTAAAATGACTAATATCATAATGAGATATTCGATAATGTTTTATCAATATTATATACGAGTATAGGCGTCTTCTTGACAAGAATGGTGAGAGGCTTAATTGTTTTCTTCACAAGAACTCTTAACAAAGTTTTGGGACGTATACAGCGTCATATACAAAATTTTATTTAATTCATAACATTTCAATTCCTAAATATAAAACATTCTGTGACAAAGTAATAATAAATTTAGTTAAAATACGTTATATATAATTATCTATCAAAATCTTCATATAGGGATTTAAAATTGTTATTAAATTGATGTGTCTATTAGAGAAGTAAGGAAATAAATATATGTATCTATAGAAATTTAAATTTGTACAGTATATACATTTTTGTATGTTTTGTGCGGCGATGAGTATTTTGTCGATTTTTTCTTTTTTTTACACTTACACACACGGTCGTCCGTTCCCATTTAATCGTTGTATTATGGGTGACAGACAAATGGTGAATATATACATATATTATATTTAAATACATACTTAAATACAAATATACACCCAGGCTCAACCAACAAATTCATTTATAGTAAATGTTGGCAAACGGCGGGAAATGAACCCGCAACTCGTGGAGCTGAAGGCAGGATCACTACCCACTGCGCCAATGAGTCAGTCGATTATTATTATTGTGGGCTTAAAATTGCTAAAAACGTTAATTTAAGTTTTGATACGCTAACGGCTTATAGAAGTGGCAAATGGATGTTTAATAAACTTTTCATAGAACTTTCTTTTCATAATTAACAAAGAGTGCTGGATGATAACTCGGCGTCCTACTACCTACTACTCGTTGCTTCGTCACTATAGTATAAGACTTTCATATCATTATCGTCCTGCCCTTATCCCACTCTAAGAGGGGTCGTCACAACATGTTATAAACATGTTATCTCATGATTTGACTATGTATTTTACGACGGCCGGTCTACCTGTCATCAACTTACCTAAGTCGTATTTTACACCACCTCGGTAAGAAAGAGGGTGGTCTATTCTATTTAACCGGATACCACACGGCGGGTCGACTTACGTTAGTCGTACGACACCCCGGTAAGAAATGAGTTTGGTACTATTCTATTCAGCCGTATACCACACGGCGGACTTTGATAAAGAAACAAAATGCATTTTACCTAATGAAAAACTAATGTAATTTTTCATTTCTTATTTTGATTTTCTTCTTTTGTATAAGAAGACAAATAGTACCGAAAAACATCTTTATAAATGTGTACATACCAAATTAGGACGACTGCAGAATTCCTCGTCATTTATTTTTAGGCTAGTTAAGTAAGGAGGGGTGAACGGGGCCGCCTGGCCCCTTATGTTAAACGTGAAACTGTTGCTTTTTTTCAGCAATATAATATTAAAAATGTTTTGTACGACATCTTGATCCCTTGAAAATTTTGCTGTGTCTCCCTGAAATAAATTATATTATAATAAACATTATACACAATTGAGGTAAAAATGTTATACCTTTATGATACAGTTAATTGAAATATATAGGTGTTACTTGTGGTAATGCCAGCATGATTAAATTATTTTACTTGCTCTTAGCATGGACTATCGAAAAATATTTATAGATTGTAAAATACGATTTAAGTTGACGTCAGGCAGGTGGTCGGCCGTAAATACGTAGCAAAATCATGTGAAAACATGTTTATAACATGTTGTGACGACCCCACTTAAACTGAGAATGGATAGAGGAGGATGTTAAACCATTATAGACAATAAATTAAATAAATAGGCGTTACTTATGGGAATACCAGAATGATTCAATTATTTTACTTTAATGTTCTTATCACCGACTATAGCAAAATATTTATAGATTGATTGTCACAAAAATATACATAAGGATGAATGATGAGTACTATGAAACCATTATTATTATCGTTAATTTACATGTCATCTTTTATTTTCCTCTTCATTCGCATTTCTTGTATAGTTAGTTATCTGACCTTTAGATTCACTAACAAGAGATAAGAGCATACCAAAACATTGAAATAAACGTATTTATATCTGAAATAACTACGACTAAGCATACTACATACTACCCGGTAAACAAATAAACTTTTTAATAGTTGTTATTTAAGTATCTAAGTTCAACCGATTTCAAATAATTTAAAAAGTAACACCTACAATATTACACAATTATTTGCTATAATCAACATTTTAACGCCTTAAAAATACGGGAAAAAAATTCTACCATTACTTCAACTGACTTTCTTGTTTTTTAACTTATATTAGATAATTAATGATCACTAATTAATCTTAAATAAGAATTGTTGTTCTTATCTGAGTAATATTAACATCAACATGCATGCAAATGACATTCAAATTCAAAATATTCTTTATTTAAGTGGACTGCTTACAGTACTATTGAATTGTCAAATGTTTTAAAGATGATACCACTGTTTCGAAAGTTTGCACTTATCGAGAAGAACCATCAAGAAACTCGGCGGCTAATCTTTAAAAAAAAAATTACAATTTGATTGATGGTTACAAGATAATCGTTAATTAATTGTTAATTATTATATTTACTAAGTTTATATATAGGAAGGAAAATTTCAACACGTATTGAAATTTTCCTTAATAGATTCTCGGTATTTTTAGTCTAACTCACCAGTAAAACCGCTCCTTGTGAGTCAAGTGTTAGTCTTATATCAGTGGCTGGATCCAAATCTTTTTTTATAGTAATATTATAACCATATATTAGTCCGGCTTGGAAGACTGATATTATGCTGCTGTCGTCATCACATGGTGTAGCTCGGTATGAAGGTAGAGGAGAAACTCTTTTATAAAACTTTATAGCGTTCACAATTAAAATTATGGAGAGTATTAAAAAAGTTTGTGTTATCACATTCATTATTTAATTAATCACTATATCAGTACACGCACTTTTTTCTTTTCTTTTTTTGATCTTTTATAAGCATTTTAATATTACACTAAGAATTATATATAATATAGTTCCACAATATGTGTATTTACTTGTTAAGCTGTGTAAGGCGTATGCGATGTATTATTTTATCATCATTGTTACAGTCAATAAAAAAATACTGACATGTTTTATAGTTTTCAATCCAGTATATTTATTTATATTTATAATTATTTATAAGTATATTATTATTAGTACAAAGTTAGGATATCTTTTAATAATTTGCTAATAATTTTTATTTCGAATATATTGTTGTTGTCTTGCTAGAGAAAATTCAAACTATCGCAGCAGCAATTTCAGCATTCAATAGCAGCTCAAAATTTGACATTATAATTTTTTCATATGTTCAAAACAATTACTATATGAAACAATTCATACAAAAAAATTAAATTTTAAGATCTTTCACTACTTGCATACACACCTGTACACATATGGACTATGTTGTCTGTATTTATAAATAATAAGTGACATAAAACATCACTTGAGATTTTATTTATTTTTATCTGATTTTAACGCAACTTTTTTGTAAAATGACTCTTTGTATTTAATCACTCTAACATTCCAGATCAAGTCAAACCAGTTAAACTCGACTCAATTACATTTGAGGAAAAATAATATTGAACTGAATTATGAAGTAGTAAGCGTTAAATTTCGTCAGATTCTTGGAGAGATATAAAATATTTTTTTTATTTACGGTCTTAATATTATTCCCATTCGGTAAGCCCGATAACATACAAGTAATAACCTATGTTTAATTACATAAGTCATTTTCTGTTGATTCCTTTATAATATGTTGAACATCTTTTAATTCGTCAATTAACTCAAAAATTTCAAAAAAACTTCGGTTGACGGTTAGTTATTATTTAAGTGTGAAACATTTTTAATTTTAAAAGTAATTATAGAGTTCGTGTTTGTTACGGACACACTTCAAATGAACTTTGAAGTTTGAAGAATAAATAACAATTAAAGTTTTAGATTATTGATATACATCATCCGTAATACTTTAATATAGTAATAGCGGTGAAAATCAGTGCAATAAAGTTTCTTTCCTATTTCAATTTACATAAATCTGTATGTAATGTATCTGTAATGTACTGTTAACCTAAACCTCCAGCAAGAACTGCACTATATTTTAGTAAAAACCATACAAAAATCCGTTCAGTGGATATTAAGAAATTCGAGCATACAGATAGCTTTTGGGAGCTATGTTTTATAATATAAATAAACACTTCATCAAATTTGACCATTTCATGATCCATGGTCTTAATTTATCTCCATACTAAAAACCCATATTTGCTTTCAAATGTGAAAGTAAAACGAATTCATTTGTATGAATTTTGCTGCAGAGATTAGAGATGGAATATACGAGTACAACATATTTGCGCACTGCACACTAAAGTGGCGTTGAATTATAAATATCAACAATTCCCTTGGCCAATGTTTAATCTGTACCACCTACATGTTAAATATTAATACTATCTTCACTTGTAAGGCAACCTTATTCCGTTAGTAGTACGAATTTATTTATATTTATACGTTATATTTAATGTTACTGTTTTAATTACTAATAATGTAATACTAAGTAATGATAATATTATTTTGATATAATCTGCAATTAGGGAAAATCTATGTTATGTTAAATTACTACGTATTACTTACCTTATACATGTAGGATTCAGAAAAAACTCTGCATATATTCCCCACCAATTTCGAAACAACTGTTTCGCACCGTAACCGATGCAACACCACTGTGCGTAGAGCGAGTTTTTTAAACGCGTAACGCTAATTTGTATGATTCTGCAACAGCGACATCTAATGACCGCTGTTCCAACGCCATTCAAATTACGCTAACGCTTGCGAGTAGTTTAAAAATCTCCTTGCAAGGGATAAATTGCGTGCTTGGTACTGACAGAGCAGTCATTTTACGAGTTTTATGTCCCTCGTTTTATCACGAGTTAAGGTATTAAATTACTACTGGTATTACTCGAACGTAAATAGTCTATTTAAGTGAAACTATTTCAGAAAAGTATAAAAGTCACTTTTATACTAAAACCCATTCGTTTAAAATTCATATCGACGCCATTTTGTATACCTTATCATACAACCATTATACCTAAATGTCTAACACTCTTTTGACGGTAATTTGCTTAGAAACTTAGTTTAATTTAAATGCAATAATATTAGGATCAGATTAAATAGAAGAATAGTTCAAAAATACAAAAATGTTAATTGCTAATTAAATATATTAAAATAATCTTCATTTTTCTCGTTGCCATAATATTGTTATAAATAATAACATATCGAGGTTGAAGTATAATTTCCAAAAAAAATTGGAGGTCAATATAATTAAAATAATTTTATTTCTAATTAGTTTTGACACGCAAGTTCGTTCGCGTGGAATGTCGCATGATAGGTTGATTATAGATGGCGCTTTTCAATTTCATATTATTAGTGTAGAATTAACAGTATTTCTATAGCCTATATGTTATCCCGGTATATAAGGAATAATTGTGCCAAATTTCATCGATATTGGTTTAGCGGGCTCGCCGTGAAAGAGAAACAAACATACATCTCACTCACAAACTTTCACCTTTATAATATTAGTAGGATCATTATAAATATGCAGACCTAAATTAAAAAATTGGACAAAAAAAGAAATAGTATATGTTAAGATCAGGTGAGTAATGGTTAATGTTAATAAAATAATTCTAGAAAAAAAGCATTGTAGGTATACTCGTAGCATTATAGGTTCGCAAACAAGTAGTACTTTGGATAGAATCAATTTTACGTTCTCGCTAAAGTAAATAAGATTTTCGCTAAATAAAATCAGGATAAAATATATCCTGTAATATAAATTGTTCGTCGTGATTACTAAGAGTGAACTTTTGTCATTATTATTATCAAACCAGCAGTAGATATGTTTGATAGAGCTTTGCGGATTATAATCGTTTTTAATGTTGAGAGACAAGCACTTATCCTTAAGAAATGAAAGTTAATAATTTTAAGGTGGTAATGAAATTGAATAAGAAAATTCTGCTTAAAGTAGATTCGTCTTTTATGTAAACAAATTGTTACTTAAAGAAATGTTGGTTCTTCGAGTCTGGGTGTATTTATTAAAGTTATTTATTTTAGTGAGTAAAAAAAATCGGATTATTCCACCCCCACTCACAAATATAATGTTACAACATGTTTTTAATACAACCTTCATAGAGTTGGTCATTAATGTGAAAAAGCATTGTGGCTGTCATATTTTTATGTGTCATTCATTGAGTTTTGAGAAAGAGTAAATGGGTTGACTCTGGGAAAACTGCTTTTTATTTATTGAATAAGTATAAAGGAGAAATATCGTCGCTTTTTATAATAAATAACGCAAAATAATCTTATATTAATACCCTATTGTAGGTATGTCAGTAGTTCATAAGCCTAACTATAAGTGAATTAACACACTTACAACAGCGATATCACAAAGTACGCCCTTAACAATCAGGATATCCTACTAATATTATAAATGCGAAAGTTTTTGAGTATGGATGTATATTTGTTACTCTTTAACGGGGAATTCGCTGAACCAATGTCGATAAAATTTGGCACAATTATTGCTTATACACCGGAATAACATATAAGCTATAGAAATCTTGTTAATTCTACTGGAATAGGATGACATTGAAAAGCGCCATTTATTATCGACCTATCACACGACAACAGTCCACGCACACAAATAACGAAGTCGCGGACGAAAGCTAGTCGTTCATAAATTTTGCAAAAAAAGTACAAAAACAAATAAATTTATTGTAATACACTACAAAATCGTGATATTGAAAAAGGTTAGAGACACGTGGTTGTTAAAGCATCAATATTGTGTGTGTGTGTGGGACTGTGTATAAAATTGTATTATGTTGTTATTTATTAATAATTAGTAATTATATATTAGTGTATATATAAATTTATTTATTTATGTGTATTGCGTATCTGTATATTTATTATCTATATGTATGTATATAGTATTTATTATATATATTTGTGTGTTTAAATTCATAGTTATTATACTTGTTCATGTCGATTGTTATTGTTGATGCACCTATCTTATTTTTATGTTAAGATTTCTTTTATTCACCAAAGGTTGTCTGGTAGAGATTGCTTTTAGCAATAAGACCGCCTTTGCACGCCTTTTTGCTTCTTTAGTTAAGTTTCTTTCTTTTTGTACCTTGTGGTATGTAATGTGTGTGCAATAAAGAATTTCTATCTATCTATCTATCTATTGTCAATTGTCTTAAACTATCCTCCTCCCTAATAAAATTTGGTGGAAAGAATGTAATCCATTTTAAGAAGGTTGACAGGCGCCAACACGAACATTTTGTCGAGGTTGGACGTAAATAATATATCCATGCAGGGGTCTGACTGTGAAAAATGAAGCCAGGAAAATAATTCCATGGATCATCTTGAGATTGACAAGTCTTGTAAATTAAGTACATATTTTTCACAAGTAACAGGAAATAACTTTTTTAACAATAATAACATCCTTATATAGGTGCTTAGATATTTTTAATTAATTATTACTATTTACTATTTATTATTTCTAAGCTCAAATCCTTTTGACTCAAAAGGAAAGAAGAGGCATAACTTTACGATATGTAAAAACGCGGTATATACATACCATATACACCCTGTTATTTTACGACGTGAGTATATAGAGTAATTTAAATATATAATACTAATATATTAAATTAATTTATATAAAATATATTATACTAATAGTATAAAGGCGCGCCGTGTGGTATCTGGCGGAATAGAATAGTACCACCCTCATTTTTTACCGAAGTGTCTTAAAAGGCGACTAAGGTAAGTTGACCCACCGTGTGGTATCCGGTAGAGTAGAATACACCACCCTCAATTCTCGCCGAGGTCTTGTAAAAGGCGACTAAGGTAAGTTAAGTTAACTCACCGTGTGGTATCTGGCTGAGTACAAAAGACCACCCCATTTCTTACCGAGGTGTCGTAAAAGGAGACTACGGTAAGTTGACTCGCTGTGTTGTATCCGGCGGAGTAGAATAGACAGCCCAATCAATTGGTAAGTTGACATCAGGCAGGCTGCCGGTCGCAAAATACCTAGCCAAATCATGCGACATTTATAAAATATTGTGCCAACCCCATTTAGAGTGGGATAACGGCAGGAGAATGATGACCTACTTAGTTCTAAAAGAATAGTAGTATATTTTGTATCCATTGTACATATTTAGCGACATCAGTGAAAACGGCATAAGAATTTGGATTACAAATCGATGCACCTGGTCTACTTAGTGTAGACGATACAATTCCTTTAATGTACCAAGCTCCAGGGACCGCAGAATTATTAAAATTCACTATATCAGGAACAAAATATAAGAAAGGACCGCCACTGTCACCGTTACATGCTGAGGTTCCTGAAATAAAGAAAGTAAAGAATTCAATATATATATATGACTAGTAATATCAGGCGGTTTCTCCCGCGTACTGATCTCATGGCAATGGAAAGTCTACTAAGTTGGACTATATATTTATTATTGTTAAATATATAACCAATAGTTTCCGCAGCGCATGCATTACAGATTTTTATGATTAATTCTTACACCTTATTACATTTTTATAAGGGAACCCTTATTCAATATTATATGATTATCCTCCTGCCCTTATCCCACTCTAGGTGGCGTCAGCACAACATGTTAAAAACATGTTGTCGGATGATTTGGCAACGTATTTTACGACCGGCCACCTACCTGACGTCAACTTACCTCAGTCGTATTTTACAACACTTCGGTAAGAAAGAGGGTGGTCTTTTTACTCTACCAGATACCACATGTTGGGTCAACTTACTGTAGTCGCCTTTTACGACACCTCGGTAAGAAATGAGGGTAGTCTTTTCTAATCAGCCGAATACCACACGGCGGATATTCAATATTATAATGAGAATCAAATAATGTACATATTTGAAGCTACATTTTTTGCGTTGACGTGTTTAATTTAGTATTGTAGTAGTAATGTAGTATGTAGTAATCTAGTACTAACCGTTAGTATATCCGGCACAAAATGCCTTTTTATCTCTTAAAACATTGGCATAAAATGCTGGACTAGTAAAGATACAGTCTAGATCTGGTATTCGCGGCATATTAGCTGCATGAAGCGTAGATGTTAAGCTATCTGTGTTATCAAAACCCCAACCGATTACCTGAAAGCACAAACCTGACCATTGATAATAATTTAATAATAAAAATAACGGTCACCGAAAGCTAGTTATCATAAGCGACACAGGTATCATAACCTGTGTCGCTTATGATAACTTAGCAGAGTTAGCAACTCATTCGATGGTCTCGGTATTCGCTTCTACAATAAAATTCCGCAATCTATACTAGACCAGTCTTCAGAAAGGTTTAAGTTAAGTATAAGAGATGCACTTGTGCGTAAAGCATATTACAAAATTGAAGATTATTTGGATGATAAAAAAGCCTGGATTTGAAAATCTTTTCAGCTTCATACAAGACTGCGGTTTCATTATGTAAAATTGAAAATGTTTAAAAAATTGAATGCTGAGTTTCTTTCTGGTTCTTCACGGTAAGAGCAACATTTCGAACCAGTTGTAGCTTCATTAATCATATTGATCCTTGACGATTAAAAAGTGCTTGTAGGAGCTTGTTTGAATAAAGATTATTTTGATTTGATTTGGTTTGAAGGTGTTAGAATGGCGATCCGGAAAATGCAACGTCAGTAGACGCCCTACGAGATGGACTGATGAAAAAGGGTCGCGGGGAGCCGTCAGATCCAAGCGGTGTAAGTGATGTGGTGTAGAGATCCCATGAATAGACCTTGTCCAGCAGTGGACGTCATTCGGTTGAAAAGATGATGATTTTGATGATATAAATAACGCATCCGTACTCATATAATGCGAAAGTCTGTCTGTTACAATATATAAGAGAAACAATCCCGTTATCTTTCAAGAACAGGAAAAGATACGTGACGTGAAAAAAACAGTATATGATGAAGTCTATTTGAACACGAACTTCAAATATAGAGATTGTGTTAATAAATACACCAAAGAATGCTAATTATATATTTTGAATCTATTTTAAAATGATCTTTGAAAAATATTATATAATGGGATGATTCAAAACAATTATTCATACATGAGAAAAATAACTATTTTCTTTATAATTTCCATATTTTCAGACGTTGATAAATATACAAATTCATTATTAATTTAATCTTTTAAAAATACTAAATACAAGTTTTAGTAATTAAAAAAATAGTTCTCTATTTGAAGATTAAGGTAAACATAAATAAGTACAGATTTTCTATAAATAGACAGTGACAGTATAAATAATAAAATTACCGTGCCAAGAGCGGTGTAGGGAAGCCTATCATAAGCACTTTCATTCCAGAGACAAGCTGGTTGTACGTAGTTGTTGAAGATAGCTTCAGTTTTTAGCTTTAGCAAAGCGACGTCGTTACTAAGAGTTGAGTATTGAAATTCATCATGTATGTAGATTTTATGGACCTGAAATTATTTGTAATTTGTGATTTAGTTCTGCAAGCAAACTTTAGTAAGTAATTTGTCGTAAAGAAGTTTTAATGCACTAAATCTCCGCTGTAAATAACTATAGTTTTTATTAATCTTGACTTAAACACAAATTGGTATAATTAGAATATATTTGCATTTAAATAAAAGTTAAAAACCAAACTAAAACTGACTAATTACAGAGATCTAAATTCAAACCGGTCACGATACACCAAATTAAAAAAGATAACTCCTATTATCCAAAAAATTTCGATCTTTCGAATCTGGTTCCGATACTTGGTCGGAAAGCTTTCGGTTATGATAGTTATAGGATGTCATCTAGTTTCGTATAATCTATCATGAAAACCGTGTTACAACTTGGCTACAGCCATTGGGTGGTTAAGCGTTTGAAAGTACTTGGTAAGCCCTTATTGGAATACATACTTCTTTTTCTTGTGAAGCAATGTCGCTTGTGAATAGATTATATTTCCCTAACTTAACTCCAAGAAGCTCTGGCAATACAGGATCACCATTTATGGTAGCACAATGGCCAGCTGTAAATAATTTTTATTATTTTAATGAAGAAATTTAATCTTTAATATTTAAATGAGTTATTCTTGTATATATTTTCTTAATCTCAGAAACGGCTCAACGGTTTTGGGGGAAAAATTCGATCTAGCTAGGTTTCATTAAAAAAAATCGGTTCCCTGTTTTCAGCCAGGGAGGCAGGGTCACTTCCCACTGCGCAAGCGGGCATACAATTTTTATATATAAGATTAAACATAATGAAATAACTTATAAAATATTTTTCACGTTATATCGGGCATTTTTAACGGAAAAATGATTAATTAACTGCTGGAATAAATCTACTCCAGAAAATTACATTAAATTAGACCGTTCATTAAAATTTAAAATGTTTTATAAGCTTCTATAGTGAAAAGCTTTTTATGCTGTCCTTTTTAAAAGGTGTATGCAAACATTATTAATATCACTACATATTATAAAACAAAGTCCATATTTCCGTATGTACGCATAAAACTTTAAAACTACGCAACCGATTTTGATGCGGTTTTTTTTAATAGATAGAGTGATTCAAAAGGAAGGTTTGTACGTATAATAACATTGAATACGAAGTAGAGAAATACTGTAATTTTTGAGGTTTCTGTAAATAATTACATTTTTTTCCGCTTACATTGCAAACGCAGGCTAAACCCTACGAGATTTATCAAAATGATGTACTAAGTATTTGTACACCTTCAAAAGGTCTACAGAAAAGTCCGCGATGGTATATGTCTATCTCTTATGGATAACCCCCAATAGCAGTTTTTTTCATTTACTTTTTACGAAAAATGATGCCTTATGTTCAAAGCAATTTTTATATAATACAGCATTAATCCTTATCCAATTAAGTACCTTAAATAAATTGTTGATTTAATATAGATAAATATGGCCGTTTACAGCATGTAATTTAAGTGAACATTTTCGGAGATATTACAGATTTAAAATGCCATGCGGAGGCCGCGCTTCACCCTATAGCACTTCGAATCCAGCAGCTATATCGTTCTTTCCAGAGTTTGTTTAACGACAAGTAAGCTTTGAATGTTGTATATAAAGACATTCTGTAATTAATTGTATAAATTAAATACATAGGGAAAATGTAAAAGTAAATAAGTAAAAATGTACTATATGAATTTAGATATTCCAAAGATAGCAGGAAATCTTCTTTGTATAGGGAAAGGAAATTGTTTTTCTCCAAATTTAACGCTTGCGGGCCACGGGCAGTAATGAATAAATCAAAACTACTGGATCGGTTTTAATCATTTTTTTACACTGAATGACATGGGATATATATTTTATACCCGTGCGAAGCAGCAGGCCGCTAGTATTTAAATAAATAACAGAACGTACTTTTTTCTTTAACCTAGATGTTATTAATGGTGCTTTACACGATAACACATCTAGATAACTTTGACTACTACAGGGAAGAGTTTCGTCGTAGTTTTGGTAAGCGACATGGTAAGCGAACTTTTATACAAAAATATAAAACAATAAATAGTGAAAATCAACTCAACATTCATTAGTTTTTAATTAATAGACTTAGGCGTTACTTTGTGGCGGCCCATAAATAAAAGTAATGAAAATATTATTTTGATATAATCCGCGATAAAAGAAGATATGTGTTATGCTAAATGTATTCGTTCTCATACCAGATACATGCAGAATTAGTAAAAACTCATCCACTAACCACCATCAACAACAACAATATCCATGACAATGTCGTAGAATCTATCTGCTAACAATGCTTCGGTTACGGGGCGAAACGATTGTTGAGATTGTGATAGTGAATGTGTGCAGTGCTTGTGTATTGTTTTACAGTTTCAATTACATTCGCAGTTTTATTGTTGTAATCGGTGAATTTCGTGATCGAAACGTGGCGATCGAACGAATTGACCGACGAAACGAATCGATGGGTCGTGACGTGCCCAAAATCTTGTGTTGTGCGACATCAATGACATGCATACAATAGTTCAACATCAACAAGGAGTCTTAGGAGCTATCACTTGTTAACACACACTATATACAATAAACCGATATATTGGAATACCACAATTCCCGCTCCGAGACGCACTTCTCTTGAAAGACGAACAAAGACAAACTGTCACTGAAACGTTTTATCAATAGAAAAACCGGAACCGGAAACAACAACGGCACAGTTTTGCCACCATTTTAATCAAAAAGGGCGCGATAATCTTGTTTCATGACTGTGTTGCTATAAAATACAAAGCGGAAGTCATTGGCGACAACATCCGGCTCTCCTGCATACGTGTTCGTCCCGAACACGTACTAGTCTAATGTAGAAGCCGAGGACAAACAATGTTCATGAGTATAGTTATCTCCAAAGTGAAATTGAGTCATTCGACAGATAAACAGCGTGGAAGGTAGCTGAGCTCGTTAGACCACAAAGGGCCGTACAACTTGCTCGTATATCATAGTTTGGAATAGAGATGCCTGAGGCCACCCTAAACGTGTATCACCACGCTACCATTGCAACAGTGTTCACTTCGGATATCTGTACAATTGAATCCACCCTGGTATCCTTTGTCTGAAGCGAATACATTAGACAAGATAAATAAACAGAAAAATAAACTTTGTTGTTCATAAGTTATCTACAAAATGAATATGAGTCATTGGGCTGTTAAGGCCACTCTAAACATGTATCACCATGCAACCATTGCAACAGTGTTCACTTTGGATATCTGTTACAATTTAATCCACTCGTCTATCCTTTGTCTAAGACAACATCCGGCTTATAAGTCATTATTCTCATATTGTATGCATGCTCTTCCGCTGGATCCAAGGGCACTTAATCGTGGATTGTGGCGATCCCTTAAGGAGTCCTATGTCCAGCAGTGGACGTCCACTGGTTAAGAAAGAAGAAGAACATGCTCTTCTCTTGAAAGACGAACAAAGACTGACTGTCACTGAAACGTTTTATCAATAGAAAGACAACGAAAACAACAACGGCACAGTGTTGCCACCATTTTAATCAAAAAGGGCGCGATACTCTTGTTTCATGACTGTGTTGCTATAAAATACACAGGGAAAGTCATTGGCGATAACACACTTATTGAAAATTTACACGTAAAACGATTAAATGAAAGGCGGGTTTCATTTAAGCCATAATATTTTTTGTACCCAAAACTGTTGCAAGTCGAGAACCAGGGGAGGGTTTCTAATCATTAATAAATTACAAAGTTTGTATAAATACCGGTCAAAATGAAGTATTTTGAAATTAAAGTTCCGCCACATATATATCTAAAAGTAGCTTCTTGATGTCTGTGTATTGCAGCATGCCACGGCCAGTCACCAGGTTTCGTGGGCACACCTTGGACTATCAGTTCAGTGTGCAAAACTTTTCGCCTGCCGCATGTTCTATCGGGATTACTTAGAACACCAACTGGGAAGTCTATGAAATAGACCTGTAATTTACAAAAAAGTAAGATTGAAAAATTCATTCATTGGTACCATCATTTATTCGTAATCCTATTTCCTATCCTACTCCTACTAATATTATAAATGCAAAAGTTTATTGAAGTAGAAAGTAAGAAAAAACTATTGGACGGATTTAGATGGAACTAAGAGTCTCATAAGAGCTGAAAAAGATAAATTAACTAAATATCTTGACCTAGCTCATGAGATAACTGCCATGTGGGATATTAATTCAATAATAATTGTTCCAATTGTTGTGTCGGTTAATGATCTTATCGCGAAGAGCCTCGACCAACATCTTGAGAGGCTCTCACTTAGTTGTTGGATCAAGCGTAGGATACAAAAGGCAGTTTAGCTTGAGACGTCACGCATTGTAAGGAGGTTCCTCAGTCTGGAGCCCTAACCACCGGTAGCTTAAGTACTTTATCCGCTCCCTGTGGTCAACAATTTTGTTATATTTTAAAATGTTTTTTTGTATTCATTTTACATAGAAAATATTTAAAAATATAATATAAATTTGTATATAAATAAATAAAAGAAATAGTCAATAATAATAACTAAACTAATAACTCATAAAAAATATAGGCTACATTTTGTAATGATCTTATGTCATTTTGGTCGTAATATAACGATAAACGGAAAAAATCTGGCCTTTGAGTTGTGTGTAACCATTGAAGTTAAACAAAGATTTTTTACCGTAGGACTGTTTGTCTTTAATAGTTCTAAATAAAAGTCCGCGACAGCATATATCTACCTTTTATGTGGAAGCCACTATGACTATTGTAAACCATAAATGTAATTAAATTAAATACTATTTTAGAAACTATAAAACTCCATCGCGTAGGATTGTTTGAGCTAAATAGTTCAAAATAAAATAATAAAATTTAAAAAATAATAAAGTTTTGGGACGTATACAGATTATTATAAAATTTCGTAAAAGACGCTGTCGTCATATACGAAATTTTATTCATTTCATAACATTTCAATTCCTAAATATAAAATACTCTCTGACAAAGTAATTATACATTTACTAAAAATACATTATTATTTATCAATATCTTCATATAGGGACTTCAAATCATTGTTAAATTGATATGTCTATTGGAGATGTAAGGATATAAATATATTTACAGTATATACATTTTTGTATGTTATGTGTGGCGATAAGTATTTTGACGATTATTATCATTGTGGGCTTAAAATTGCTAAAAAGGTTAACTGAAGTTTTGATAAGCTGACGGTTTAAACAAGTGGCAAATGGATGTTTAATAAATTTTTCATAGAACTTTCTTGGATGATAACTCGGCGTCCTACTACCTCGTTTCGTTTCTACTACTCGTAGCTTACTATGTTCACTATATATTATAAGAATTTGATATCATCATCTCCCTGTCCTTATCCCACTCTAAGTGGGGCCAGCACAACATGTTATAAACATTATATCCCGTGATTTGGCTACCTACGTATTTAACGATCGGCCGTCTGCCTGATATCAACTCACCTTAGTCGTATTTTACAACACCTCGGTAAGAAATGAGTGTGGTACTATTCTATTCAGTCGGATATCACACGGCGGAGTGTAAGACTTTGATAAAGAAACAAAAAGCATTTTACCTACTGAAAAACTTATAGATAGATAGATAAAAACTTTATTGTACACAAAAAAATAAATTAACATGCATATAGTAGTAGTACAAAAGACGTCAATAATGCGTACAAAGGGCGGCCTTATTACTGATAAGTAATCTCTTCCAGGCAACCCTCACAGAGAGATGCAGTGAAAAATACACGGGCAGACACAACTGTTCAATTAGTTCTTACATACTATACACTAAATATATCTATAATAATATCATCATCATTGTCCTGGGAAGTCCCTCAGACATATAATTTCCGGTTGTTCTCATCTTGCTAACGGTGAATATTTGCACAGACATAACCAAGTAGCCAGGATAATACATCAACAAATTGCTCTTCAATACTCTCTGGTTGATGAAGAGGTACCATATTACAGGTACGACCCTGCGTCAGTTCTTGAAAATAGTCTATGCTCTACTGGGATCGGTCTATTATCACTGATAGGTTTATTGCTGCCAATATACCTGATATAGTGTTAGTAGACCGGTTAGCGCACCGTGCAATTATTGCCGATGTCACCATTCCGCGTGACGATAATCTCATAAAAGCCGAAAAAGAAAAATTAACTAAATATTTAGACCTTTCTTATGAGATAACCGCCATGTGGAATGTTGACTCAACAATAATTGTTCCTATTGTTGTGTCGGTTAACGGTCTGATTGCGAAGAGCCTCGACCAACATCTTCAGAGGCTTTCGCTTAACAGTTGGATCAAGTGTCGGATGCAGAAGGCAGTATTGCTTGAATCGGCGCGCATTGTGAGGAAGTTCCTCACTTTGGATCCCTAACCACCGGCAACTCGGGATATTTCCCCGTTCCCGGCGGACGACAATTTTTTATATTTTTAAATGTTTTTTAATTTTTTTTTAGAATTATTTAAAAATGTAAAAAGTTAGGATTAAGAAAAATAAATGAATTTAATAATATATACCTTAATAATACATTTAAATCAATACAAATATAGATGACAGTAATTATATTTAATTAATGGGACAGGAAATGAGACTTAACTCGGCTCTTGAAAGCAGAAAGTGACTGGGACCTGCGAATATCAAGTGGGAGTTTTTTCCATAGCCTTACTGCTCTATGTAAAGGAGTTATAGTAGGCCCCCGAATCTTGGAACTTTTAACTTAAGATCGTTTTGGGCACGTACTGTGATGTGATGACGAAGGTAATCATACAGAAAGGAAAAGCGTTTTTTTAAATAATGAGGCGTACAGGGAAGAAAGAGGATATTGTAAAGGAGAGCAAGGAAATGACCCCGACCCCTTATAGGGAGCCATCCAAGTTGTGATCGCAAGTGCGAAACGTGGTCATATTATTACTATTGTTGACTATATTTTTCAACTTCTTCGCTCGTAAGTCATCCTTAATAAGGCACGTATTAAAATCACCCATAATAATGGCATGATCAGCATTTGGGATGTAACGTTCTAGTAAAGTTCTAGTAAATTCTAGTAAATCTTCGAAGTTATTAAAATAATTTATGTACGACGATGGGCAGTAAAAAACACCGAGAAAAACTTTTAAATTTCCAAATAAAACCTCAATAAAAATGTGTTCAGATGACTCCGAATAAGGTGACGGCGATTTATCAAGAATAGAAAAAGGAGTATGGCTACGAAGGTAAATGGCTACTCCACCACCATCTTTATTTGTTCGATCATTCCGGATTAAGTGGAACCCTGGTACTTAAGTAATTTTTTATTTCTTATTTTGATCTACTACTTTTATACAAGAAGACAAATAGTACCGAAAAACATCTTTATAAATTGTGTACATACCAAATTAGGACGCTTGCAGAATTCCTCGCCATTTATTTTTAGGCTAGTTAAGTAAGGAGGGGAGAACGGGGGCGCCTCGCCCCTTATGTTAAACGTGAAACTGTTGCTTTTTTTCAGCAATATAATATTAAAAATGTTTTGTACGACATCTTGATCCCTTGAAAATTTTGCTGTGTCTCCCTGTAATAAATATTATATTATAATAAATTATGACAATAAATGTATGAATATTATATACTATACAGTTAATTGAAATATATAGGTTTTACTAGTGGGAATGCCAGAATGATTTAATTATTTTACTTTAATGCTCTTATCATGGACTATCGCAAAATATTTATCCGGCTTATATATGTATCCGGCTGAATAGAATAGTATCACCCTCATTTCTTACCGAGGTGTCGTAAAAGGCGACTAAGGTAAGTCGACCCGCCGTGTGGTATTCGGCTGAGTAGAATAGAGCAACCTCATTTCTTACCGAGGTGTCGTAAAAGGCGACTGAGGCAAGTTCGCCCACTGTGTAATATTCGGTTGAGTAGAATATACTACCCTCTATCTTACTGAGGTGTCGTAAAATACGAATTAAGTAAGTTGACGTCAGGCAGGTGGTTGGTCGTAAATACGTAGCAAAATCATGTGACGACATGTTTATAACATGTTGTGACGACCCTACTTAGACTGAGGACGATAAACCATTATAGACAATAAATGAAGAAATTTTATATATGACATAGTTAATTTAAATAAATACTGGGAAGTACCAGGCTGTTACTTATGGGAATACCAGAATGATTCAATTATTTTACTTTAATGTTCTTATCACCGACTATAGCAAAATATTTATAGATTGATTGTCACAAAAATATACATAAGGATGATAAAATATAAAATGTTATTGAGTACTATGAAACCTTTATTATTATCGTTAATTTACATGTGATCAGATTTTATTATTCCTCTTCATTTGCGTTTCGTGTATAGTTATCTGACCTTTGGGTTCACTAACAAGAGATAAGAGCATACAAAACATTGAAATAAACGAATGTTTGTATGAAATAACTGTGACTACGTATTGTAGACTTTAGAAATAACAGCATACTACCCGGTAAACAAATAAAGTTTTTAATAGCTGTTATTTGAGTATATAATTTGAACCGATTTAAACTAATTGTAAGTGTAGGTAGGCATTTCATTGCGGAATTCTATAGTACAAAAATGATTTTATAATTATTTGCTACAATTAGCATTTTAACGCCTTAAAACACGGAAAAATAATTCTATCATTAGTTTGACCTAATTTTAACTTTTCAGTTAATGATCACTCATTAACGTTAAATAAGAATTACTGTTCTTTTCTAAGTAATATTAACATAGATATATCATAGGATTATTAACAAACAAAGGTTTAAATAAAGTGTATTAGTAAAGCGTATTACAAAATTGAAGATTATTTGGATGATAAAAATGCCTGGATTTCAAAAACCTGTCAGCTTTATACAATACTGCAGTTTAGTAATGTAATATTGAAAACATCGAAGATCGACCGCTGAGTTTTTTCCTGGTTTTCCTCGGTAATGCTCATACCGAGGAAAACGTTTCGGACCAGTTTTAGGTTCATTAATCATATGGATCTTCGACGATTCAACAGTGCTTGTAAGAGCATAATTGGATATATATTTTTTATTTGATTTGAAATGAATGCAAATAACATTAGTTTATTATTACATTTACCATTCGAACGATGCTAAGGTAATATACCTATAGCATACGTATTGAAATTTTCCCTAATCGATTCTCGCGGTATTTTTAGTATAACTCACCAGTAAAACCGCTCCTTGTGAGTCAAGCGTTAGTCTTATTTCAGTGGCTGGTTCCAAATCTTTTTTTATAGTAATATTATAACCAGATATTAAACCGGCTTTGAAGACTGATATTATGCTGTCGTCATCACATGGTGTAGTTTCGTATGAAGGTCTTTTAGAAAACTTTATAGGGTTCACAATTAAAATTATGGAGAGTATTAAAAAAGTTTGTGTTATCACATTCATTATTTAATTAATTACTATTTTAAAGTACACTAGTTTTTCTTCTTTTCTTTTTTTGTTTCTTTTATAAACATTTTAATATAACACTAAGAATTATATTTAATTTTGTTCCACAATATGTGTATTTACGTGTTGAGCTGTGTAAGGCATATGCGATGTATTATTTTATCATCGTTGAATTTCGTCAGCTTCTTGGAGAGATATAAAATACTTTTTTTGTTTACGGTCTTAATATTATTCCCATTCGGTAAGCCCGATAAGATACAAGTAATAACCTATGTTTAATTACATAAGTCATTTTCTGTTGATTCCTTTATAATATGTTAAACATCTTTTAATTCTTCATTTAACTCAAAAATTTAAAAAAAACTTCGGTTGACGGGTAGTTATTATTTAAGTGTGAAGAATTTTTAGAAATATCGAAGACTGAATTAATTTTTCAACGTAAATAGATCGAAAATAGCAAATATATAAAATCAGTATTAACGAATACAAAAAGGTTTTTCACCCGATTAGGTTTTACCATTTTGCAAAATGTTTTTAGAAAGGCGTTTAAGGAAGGAATTAAGAATTTAAGGTAATAATAAGGTAAAAAATAAGGTGTGCTTTCGGTAAGTGTGTTATAGTAGATCTATCATAACATTTGTAACAAAAATAAAGGTTTGGGTATGGGGTAAATGCGCGGAAAACTTTTTATTTAAATCTGAAAGTTAACTTTTCAAGAAACCAAGGACTAATTATTCACGTTTAAACCAGTTTAGTTATTGGTTTCTATATAAACCTATGTTAAATGTAATAAGAAAACGGTTGTACATTTATAGAATTAGGCGTTACTTTGCGGAGATCCATAATACAAAAGTAATAATAAAATTATTTTGTTGTAATCCGCGATGAAGTAAAATAGAAAATATATATAATGCTAAATGTAGAGTGGACAATCGGTTATCATACCTGATACATGCAGAATTCGTAAAAACACATGCACAAACCTCCACCACCGCCACCACAATCCACAAACACTATATAGGTTCACTATCACAAACTCAACAATCGTTTCGTCCCGCAACCGAAACATCATCAGGAGATAGACTCGTCGACCAAAATCGTGTATGATCATAGTGTATCAGGTATGATAACCGATTGTCCACTCTACATTTAGCATTATATATATTTTCTATTTTACTTCTTCGCGGATTATAGCAAAATAATTTTATTATTACTTTTGTAAAATGGTTGTACATTTGTTGTTCCATGTGTCTGCTGTTTGATAAAAAAAAACAAAATCAGGTACTTATAGACTTTATTACAAAAACTGTACAAAATTCTTAATATTAAGTCCTAGATATGCGTTGAAACAGTGGACACTGATACGTTAGAGATTCCGGGCTTAATGCTGACAGAACTACTCGGCTGTTCTTTCTTTTGTCTCTTTGGTCCAAATAGAATCTTCTGTATTTGACTGGCTGGCGCTTCTGCGAAGAGGTGTAGGGGCAGCGCGAATATGTAAGTTGTACATACTATCCCGGCAAACAACATTATCTAGAAAAAATATTGCTTTTTAATCTTTTGTAAACTTTCGCGTTTCATACTAATTAATATATAAACAAATGGGTCACATCGCCATAACCTCGAGTTACCTTTGTATAAGGTTCGACGTTTCGGCAGAGTTGCATCCACTAAAAGGGGACTAAGGTAAGTCGACCCGCTGTGTGGTATCCGGTTGAGTAGAATAGGCCACCCTCTTTCTTACCAGGTGTCGTTAAATACCACTAAGGTAAGTTGACGTAAGGCCGGTAGCAACAACACAGCCGAAATCATGTTACAGCATGTTTATAACATGTTGTGCCGACCCCACTTAGAGTGGGATAAGGGTAGGAGGTTGATAAAAGTACACAATAAAACTTAGTACTTTAGTGTATACACTAACAAACTTTAAATAAAAAAAACTAAATAAGACTTTTAAAGAGATTTTTATGAATGATAAGTCTTAAATAAGAGATTTTTATGAATAATAATGAAATAATAGTGACATATATCTTAAAATAAAATAATCATTGAAGAGGAGCTCAGCTAGTTAAAATATTTTTATCACAAATTTAGTGCAATTAGGAATTTTATATTGAAAATAACACAAAGTACATTTGGTAACTGCATCATTCATATCATCAATAATTGAAAACATTTACAGTTATGTTATACAGAATATGTTATATTCGAAATAATTCGATTATTTTTATTTTTACTTTTAAAATGCTATACTGTATTTTAGCGTGGTATAATAATTGTATTTTACTTTTCATTCTTTGAGAAAACTTTTGTGTCAAAGTAAATAGTTCTTAGAGAAATGTATGACTTTAAGATAGGTGTTCAATATGCTGGCGTAAACTTATATTAAGTAGAGAATTCTTTGCGAAAAAGAATATTTTTAGTTTCTAATGTGATAGCTTTGAGGACATTGGAATGGAAATCGCTCTGGGGAGTCGTTTTTAATTTAAGATTCAGATGCTAACGAGATTAAGTCTTCATTTGAATAGATTCGCATTTCGGATATCCGATCGTACGCGGAGCCCGAGAAAATGAAGTTGCAATCCAAGGAAAAATATTTAACTTTAGGAAAATGAATGAATAAATAGAACTATAAATGTCGTCGCTGATAGATGTGTGTAAGGTATATCGTGAAATTAGCTATGGAAAAGTGTACGGAGAGTGAACTAACGATTAATTGAGAGAATAATTGATCTGTATCTTATTATAATATATTTAATAAATATTTACTCACGGCAGTATAGTCAGTAGCGTAAAAAGATCTTCTCATTTGACCACCATAAGTTCTGAGCACTGTCGCGTGTAGCAACATAGCGCAGTAAGACATCCTTCCGAGTGGCTGTAACGGGCCCCACTCTACAGCATTAACGTAGACATCTGAAACAAACGTTTTAGTATACTCTCTTTATCCATCCTAGCCATTAAAAAATACTTAATATTATTAAATGGTAATTTATTAAATTTAAAATTACAACCACGCTCTGTTAACAATTACGAGTTTTGAGGTATTTTCTAATTTCCTGATAGAATTTAATGATATTTTGCAACTTCAATAAGCAAGCAAATAATTTCATAGCGTATCCCTGCAGGAGATACAGGCAGAAATTGCATAGTAAGTACCTACTAAAATTAAAGAGCAATGCCGTACATATAAGAATTGTCTAACAACTTAATCAAACTATATTTTTCTTGTTTTTTTCATTGTATAGTGCACTTTGAAAGGGACAATTGAAAATACAATATTACTCAGAAAAAATCTAATCTTTATATAAAATATATTTCTAATACAATGATGCCATCATCATCCATTTTAGTTGGAATGATAAAAAAATTATAATGCTATAAGAATATTATGGTTGTACATATTTCCTGTTTATAATTATCAGCAGCTGTAAGGGTGACTTCATTCCGTTAACTTGTAAAGTAGTGCGCTGCTGCTATCCTATAGCTGGGCATATGTCTTCTTTCCCATCTCCACTATTCTGCTACAATGTGGATTGGTAGGTTACACAAATCCCCAGTATTCTCTAGAAATATGCAGATATCGTTAAGGTGTTTTCCTTCACCGAAGAGCGTGTGATAAATGGCATTAATGAATTAGACACATAAGTTGAAACAAAAAATTTATTGGTGCCTGCCCGGAGTTGGAACCCGTGACTCACCACTCATAGCTCATTGATTACAACTTACAGTTAATTTATTATTAAAAAAGTCGGTTTTTCAAGACAGCGATCAACCGACATAAATTTTCTCAACTTGGTCGGCGAAGACCTTGTTATTTTGTACTGTGTCATATTGTGTGTCTTGATTTGACTGTCTAAGTCATATAAAGCTATCTCGAACGTTGAAACAAAAGTATAGGAGGTGTTTGAAGTTTCTCATGTATTGGGTAGTCTCAGTAACGCGGCAAGTAGCTGTCTGTGCGACTAGGTTCTTTAGTTTTTGGAGTGTAATGTGGGTACTAAAAGTATTTAAGTAAATACATAAGTAATTTATAGAATTAGACGCTACTTTGCGGAGATCCATAATACAAAAGTAATAATGAAATTATTTAGCTATAATCCGCGACAAAGTAAAATAGAAAATATATATAATGCTGAAATATGTAGAGTGGTCAATCCGTTTTCATATCTGATATACGCTGGATGCGCAAAAACACATGCACAAACCTCCACCGCCGCCACAATACATAAACACTACACACGTTTAATATTTTAAACTCAACAATCGTTTCGCCCCGCAACCAAAGCATCATCAGGCGATGACTCCACGAAAAAATCGCAAATTAATACATAAGTACATAATAGAACATTTCAAAATATGAATAAAAATTATCAAATTTTTGCTTAATCAAATTATACGATTGACGTTATATTGAAACAGCGCTTATCGTAAGACCACTCTCATGTCAGACCACAGAGTAAATACAAGTTACCAATTAAGTACATTGAAATATCTTAAATTTCAAATACTATGTGTAATTGGTAATTAGGTAACATATTACTACTCTAACATAATTGATCACATCAATCCGTTCGTCCGGTAGACATGAAAAAAGAACAAACAAACACACTTACATTTTATTAGTGTGGATCATTATCGTATCGTTCTAGTTCAAGCTTGCTACGTGTGTTTGGAGGCAAAATCAATGATAGGGGTTGAATCAATTACTATATAACTATGCCTGCGTGGGTGATGCGTCGCTTTACGATTCTTTGATGGAATCTATCTCCTGATGATGCTGGTTGCGGGGCGAGACGATTGTTGATAGTGAATGTATGTAGTGCTTGTGGATTGTGGCGTTGGTGGAGTAAAGTCAAATTCTATAAATTATTATAGTGTCACTCAAAAAAAATTACTTTTAAGAAATTCACTTACTGTTACACCTGAAAAGATATCCAATAATAAAAGCGCAAATGGCTAAAGCGAAAAAGTTCTGGTTTAACGTATTGAAAACAGCGGATTCAAACGCAGATGCCTCTCGATGATGAAGGTCCCACCCCAACAGCACTGTACCAAAGAAAACTGGTATGGAAATCAGGAAGATAATCTTCATGCTCTGAAAACGATACATTTTAATAGCACACGTAAATTGTACGAAAAATTAAAATTAGAAAGTCATATTATATGCATGAGCAAATGAGATGAGAATGTTAAGGTTGATGTGTGATGTGAGAAGACTGGATAAAAACCGAAATGAGTAACTAAGAGGAAGCCTGAAAGTTGTGGCCATTATAGAAAAGACGAAAAGTGCAAGATTAAGATGGAATGGACATATAATAAACATGCAATGATGACGGATGAAATCGTGTGACCAACTGAGTGTTGAATATAAATGTAGATGGATATGTGGGGGTTGAAAATAAATGGATGGATTGTGTGAAGTATGACATGCATATAAAAGGACTAGAGTTAATGAATGATAGAAGACAATGGAAAATGTTGTGCCAACCCCATTTAGATCAAGAAAAGGCGAAGGAGCATGGTCATTATATACATATTGCTTTAGTGATGTTACTAAGTAAATATTACATCATACTATAGTTTATGCACTGCGGTTTTCTAGTTCATACACTTGACATTTAAAGTATGTCCTTGAATAAATTTAGGCGTGATGAGCAAGTGAAAGTAAACTGTGAAGTTGGATCACGAACACACGAAACACATGTTTGGCATTACGTTAAATAATGAGACATTAATATTTGACTCAAACTGGATATATTTGAATACCGATATAAAATATAGCATCAACCTATTGCGTTCTTTGCGTGCGTTGGAGAGGAAATAATGACAAACGATTACATTTTTTCATTGCTAAGATTAGCATGAAAATGATTATATTTGTTGAGATTATTTTGTCATGTTTAAAACATTAAAAAGTAGTATTCAGTGTTTAAATATCTCACCCGTAAGTACTTTTACAGGAGTTATTTACAACGCAAAAGTTTGATATACGTTTCTAGTTTCATTTGTTTTACTTTGACTCTTAACACAGTTTTTAACGTTTATTTTCAAAGAAGGTAACTAATTTTTACGTAAGTAAGTTTTTTATATACTAAGTTCGTTAGGTAGACTGAAGATTTTCTGAGATAACGTGAAAACATTCTGGTTTTTATATTTGCCATCTGTCCTTGAAGAAGAATAGTCCCATCATAGTTATTGAATTATTATTTTGAACTTTTTTTTAAACATTATAACCAAAATAATTGTTTATTCCTGTCTGTATTTATAGTTTACATTATTCCTTGCTGTATAGTACAAATATGAAGAAAGTTATTAAAGTAATGAATTGAATAGCTTAAGATTTTTTTTTGTTTAAGTTACTTATTTCAATGCAGCTATAAATATATCTCTCTATTTTCTTACGCAGATGGATATTGCCTGTTAATGTAAAGCTTTTAAAGTTTTATGTCATTCCAATCCAGCTGCAGAAATCTTTTTGAGTTCAAATAACTATCGCACAAACGGACGGGTCTCGGCTTTGTTTTTTATTTACACCTTGTCTATTTTTTTTTTAGAAACAGGCGATTATTTGGCTTAAAATTTGACGTTAAGATCCTTTATACACTACCTTTGTAACAGCCAAAATTTTTACTTAATACGTAATATACACAAATTTATACGCTAAATTGAACAAGATGCATTCGGTTTACTACTAGAAGGTATTCTATTGCAAGAAACTTGAAATACTAAATTAAATAGCATTAGTTAAAGTATGTAGAAGCTTGTTAATTCCGTACTGTTGAGCACAAGCTCTCCCATCTCGAAAAGTAGTATGAAGCTGAAGTACTATGCAACTCTAGATCTGGGGCTAAGTAAAACTTAACACAAAGTGTTCTCCATTACACGCGTATAAGTACCAAAAACCGTAGTGCGTGCTATTTGACTGCGGGAATTTCTAATAGAATAGCTTTTTCTGAATGAACGTAGACTTGAAAAGATTTCATTAATAACATCCGAAAACAGCAAACTTTTTTAAAAGTATGTATTTTCTAATATTTAAGTGGTTTAAATTTCGTAATTGACGTACGCAATGGCTTAATCACAATAAGACTAATACTAACTGTTTTTTTGAAAATAAAACCCCACCAAATAACGCTGTAGATGTAGTAATGTTGTCGCCATTAACTTCCGCTTTGTATTTTATAGCAACACAGTCATGAAACAAGAGTATCGCGCCCTTTTTGATTAAAATGGTAACAACACTGTGACGTGTTGTTTCCGGTTGAGTCTTCCTATTGATAAAACGTTTCAGTTATATTCAGTCTTCGTTCATTATTCAAGAGAAGTACATCTCGGAACAGGAATAGTGGTATTCCTTATATATCGTGTTATTGTATATAGTGTAGCGCTAACAGTAAGATCTAAGCATCATCATCATTCATCATTCTCCTGCTCTTGTCCCACTCTAAGTTAGGTCGACACAACATGTTATAAACATGTTGTCACATGATTTGGCTTGATATTTTACGACCGGCCGCCTGCCTGACCTCAACTTACCTTATTCGATTTTTACAATACCTCGGTAAGAAAGAGGGTGATATATTCTACTCAGCCGGATACCACACAGCGGGTCAACTTACTTTAGTCGCTTACTACGACACCTCGGTAATAAATGAGGGCGGTCTATTCTACTCAGTCGAATACTACACGACGGGTCAATTTACCGTAGTCGCCTTTTACGTTACCTCGGTAAGAAATGAGAGTGATCTATACTACTCAGCCGGATACCATACGGCTTAGTTAGATCTAAGCACATCAAAAAAATACTATCGGCTGATTACGGTAAAGGTTAACGTCATGCAGAAACCTATACACTTTACTATAATATAATATCTAACTGCTAATTAACACTGGATTAGCATGTTGAACCTATTCATATTACTGTCTATAACGACAAGATATTTCTGCCATTCATATTAACAGACTTTTGTTTTAATGTCTTTAATCAAAGGTGAATAATAGATTATTTTTTTTTGGTTAATAGCTCATAAGTATTAATAAGAAGAAAAATAAAATACAAAGGTATATAAAAACAGTACATTATGTTTATAGAGATGTAAAATAAATCATAATAATAAAAATAATCTTTAATGTTTTCTAGGACCCACCCTTCATTGGCATCCATTTACTCACACAAACATAGCTTGTGGTTTGGACCCATATTCAGTTTAAACGACCTCAATAAATGTTTTAATATTCACACCATGACGCGTTTGTAAAATATAAAAGTGAAAACACGATGTATGCTCATTATAAAACAATGTCCCCAAAAGCTGTCTGTCTGTATATGCTCGATTTTCTCAAAATTAACTGAACGGATTTTCTACGATTTAACTAGAGGTAATGCAATTATTCCGGAAGGTTTAAGTTAATAGCGCAATACGGTTTTACGTAAATTGTGTTGTAAAGGTCACGCAGTTGTAAAAAAACTCGCCTGTGATATACTAAAGTGTGTACTAGAGAATCGTAGATCTACAAAAATAATGCAAAATGTCCGCGACAGTATGTCTCTATCTTTTAATGTTTACTCACAATAACCACTTTTATGATCTCTCCATTCTTATGATCAAGGATTATTAAAGAAAAATGCACTGTAAATATTAAAGGCTTTTGCTTTGTTACAATGTTCCGTTTGATATGGAGGCATACATATCACCTCTGAACTAAAAAGACACTTGCATATCTTATAGACATTTTGCGATATCTACTCGTGTTTAACACTAACTTTTCTTGCCTCAAGATCATTTGGATGTTTGCCTAAAAATATCAATGCTGTTTTAGTACAAAGGGGTTTTAGCTTGTGCCAACTGGAACTAAAGCTACAAATATGAAATGAACTGAATAGATACCCAAAAAAATCACAATCTGATTCAATATGCTTTATAAGTTAGATAATATATAAAATTTGCTGACACAAATTTGCACATCTCAACCCTGTTTTCCTGTATATATATCCTCCTGCCCTTATTCCACTCTAAGTGGGATCGACACAACATGTTATAAACATGTTGTAACATGATTTGGCTGCGTTTTTACGACCGGCCGCCTGCCTGACGTCAACTTACCCTAGTCGTATTTTTCGACTTTTCGGTAAGAAAGAGGGTGGTCTATTCTACTCAACCGGATACCAAACGGTGGGTCAACTTACTTTAGTCGCCTTTTACGACATCTCGTTAAGAAATGAGGTTGGTCTATTCTACTCAGCCGGATACCACACAGCGGGTCGACTTACCTTAGTCCCCTTTTACGACACCTTGGTAAGAAATGAGGGTGGTACTATTCTATTCAGCCGGATACCACACGGCGTCCCTGCTTTCCTGTATTGTTAAGTATCAATGAAATACAAACCCAAGATTCTCCTAAATTCCATTTCTTAGACTGTGCTCTATGGTAAAACCAAGCTGTAAGAACTCCGAGATGATATCCTGCCCAATTGCCTTGTGCTGACACGTATGCGTGGTAAAAAGTGTCATTGTACCCGAATATATCTCTTATAGACCTAGAAATAAATGATAAGGATAAGACGAAAAAAAATCTTAAGTTAGACTTTTGTAAAGATCTGTTTGCAATAGTTTTACTAAATTATAATTGCATAAAGCCAATGGGATATAAAAGTAAACGCGGTTAAGAAATATAAAGGAAATATAGAGTTTATTTAATTAAATCATCATCTTCCTGCCACTCTAATTGTGGTCGGCACAACATGTTATAAACATGCTGTCACATGATTTGGCTGCGTTTTACGACCGGCCGCTTGCCTGACGTCAATTTACCTCACCTTACCTTGTAAGAAAGAGGGTGGTCTATTCTACTAAACCGGATACCACACGATATGTCAACTTTCCTTAGTCGCCTTTTACGACACCTCGGTAAGAAATGATGGTGGTACTATTCTATTCAGCCGGATACCACACGGCGTACAGTTTATTTAATTAAATATCATATTAAAAGTAATATGTAAGAGAATTATTTTGCTTTAATCTGCAGTCCATTTTTAACAAGATGCCCATTATAGCAAACTAATATTCTAATTAAAGATAAATAAAGATAGATATAATATTGTTGGGCAAAAGTCAAAATGGAGCTTTTACGATCGTCACAAGAATTAGCCCAAACATACTAAACACTTAAACAATCGTAGTATTGTAAATCGATGATTAACATGATCGAGAATCCATTTTGTAACCATTTATACAGCTAACCGCCGCCTCAGAGGGTACTCAAAACTTTGATCTCGACGATCATCAATAATAATTCGGTAACCTTAGGTGGAATTTAGTTTATCTTTATCACTTTTATACCTTACGGAACACGAAAGAAACTCGGCAAATATTCCGCCTAAAACTTGCGTGTCATATTAAAATTTGAATTGCAAACAACCCTTGGTATACGGTATCATATTTGAACTGCAATAAGCTTTATCAAAGATAAATAGCTCTATAAACTGAATGGAACTTAAATAAAAACTAAAAAAAAAATTATATACTCACTCTGGGAAAATACTGACTCTGATAGGAAGTAAATTCATGAAATAACTCTGTAAGAATGGGATGAGAAGACTTATAACCATAACACTTGAGAGGATTGGAACTCCCATCTTCGGCCACTTCCAGATGAGAAGAAGTACTACCAGAGTTATAAAGAAGAGTTGAGTGTCAGTGCCGAGGTACCTAAAATTTAAAAAATATCATCATCATCCTGCCCTTATCCCAATGTAAGCGGGGTCGGCAGAACATGTTATAAACATGTTGTCACACGATTTGGCTACGTATTTTACGACACGCTGCCTGCCGGACATCAACTTAGTCGTGTTTGCGAAACCTCGGTAAGAAAGAGGGTGGTATATTCTACTTAACCGAATAAAACACGGTGGGTCAACTTACCTTAGTCGCCATTATCGACACCTTTGTAAGCAATGAGGGTGGTCTATTCTACTCAGCCGGATATCACACGGCGGGTCGACTTGCCTTAGTCACCTTTTACGACACCTCGGAAAGAAATGAGGGTAGTACTATTCTATTCAGCCGGATACCACACGGCGTCTAAAATAAAAAAAAAACGCCAGAGTTTTAGCGATAAAAAACCGCGAAACTTAGTTATTGGATATGTGTAACCGGATAATCTGCATTGTTACATTTGTTACTTTAGTATGAGATTAATTACAGAAATATGAATGTAAGTAGGCCAATGTTGCCATTAATTAGAAATTGCTTATTAATTAGGAACCGTTGGTTTCTTCATCGCATTAATCATAGAGTAAAATCTCTATTCTTCAATCTTAAAGGAAGAAGAGTAATTTTTTTTATTGAGATTAGGTGTATTTTGACAAAATAACGTCTACTTTAAATATTAAGAATATGTAAAAGAAATCATTGAAGAGTGTTGTGATGTTGATTTTCGATTTATAAACGCTTGCTTAATTGACAGTTTGTCCATAATAATAATAATCTTTAATTTTTAATATTATTTTTTAAATTTTTTATAATATAAATTTTAAAAAAATACCAAGCTTGGCTCGGTTACCCAGGTAATATTGTTTCAATATAAAATTGGTTATTGTGTGTAATATTTGTTTTTAGCTATAAACTTAGCCCGTCTATAATAAATTCAAATCCATTTCCATAAATACTATCAAATTGATACCTTGAAGGCTAAGCCTGAGTTTGTTTTTGCATTATTTGCTTACACTTTTACGTTATACACTTACTTAGAGAAGAACCGTGAGCTTTTATTCGCCAAAGGCTTATGTACAAAGTAAGATAGTAATTTATGCGTAAAAGTATAGGTATGTGATACTTCAAGCTTAGACCTATGAATAATAAAAATCCCTCTCAAGGTGGGGTCGGCACATCATGTTATAAACGTGTTGTCACATGATTCGGCTAGGTACTCGTATTTTACGACTGGCCGCCTGCCTGACGTCAACTTACGTTAGTTGCCTTTTGCAACACCTCATAAAGAATAACTAAATTTTATCCAAATAGTGGTGATCGTGAAAAATAATGACTAACTTATATGGTTATTTTAAGCCAAGTTAAGGCTTTGAACAATTTAGGACAACTTTTAAGTAATAAACAAAATGAATGCTTACGCTTTTGCAAAAAAACGAAGTGTTCTTAATAAAAAGTCTAGACTTAAAATTACAAAATTAAGCCGTTTATGTCAATTAAATGCGAGCTCTTGGCAATTTTAACTTGCATTTGCCGTGAAATTAGCAACTTTGCTACTGATTTTCTGGGACGCCTTCATTAGAAATGTTAAGAGCTTGCTTGTTTGTAGTAAAAAAGGGATGCATTTATAAAAGGTTTATTAATATTTAGTAATTTTGTTTAAAGCTTTATCATGAAATAAATTGTTCAATGATGAAAGAACTATATACCAATTTTAATAATATATATTCTAAATAAATCTCGGAAACATCTCCAACAATTTTCATGAAATTCAGCATGTGTGGGTTTTTGAGTGAAAAATTCGAAAAACGCTAGAATGTAAAATTGAATCAAAATGATATTTCAGCTGTCAAATGCAAAGTTGTGATAACCTAATGTTAAAGGGCGGACTAAAAAGTTCTAAACCTGGGATCTATTCCCACATGTCACCCGGCGCTCTCTTTCTTTTTTTACTTTTTTTTATATCTTTTAAAAATTACCGGACAAGACTCCGTCATCCGGGCACTATTAATAAAACGAGTTATTTTCTTTCATTTTTAATTGCCTCATATGCACTTATATACTTCTTTGAAGAGACAGATACAGGTTTATTTGCTTTCACTTTATTTTTCATTATTGTAATATGGAATTTTAGGCTGGCTTCCATACTCTAGTATAATAACTTTATGACAAAAACACATTCTTATTTTAAACATGACGTACAAAGACAAATATCATAATGTAGTGTAAACTTTTGCAACCTTACGACATGTATTGAGCAACACAGCACATATCATGATTTTGCTATTAAACAAACCTTGGACTCGAAATTTCATACTGAGGACATCAGATTTGGCGAAACATTGTGTTTTTAATATAATTTTTTATTCCGCTTATTAAAAGCGGGAATATTTAATATAAAAAAGGAGATAAGAATATGTCAAGTATTGACAAGGGTTCTTGAAAATAGCAAGAAAAATAGAAAACAAAGGACGATATCGCGAAAAAGGGGGATAATTGGAATTAGGGACGACGAAGGAATGGGATTTTTGGGAAAAGAGAGTTTTGTGGGCGGATAGAGTAGGAGCGGTGTCTAGTTCGGTACAGATTTCAAATAAGGATGAATGTAAAATAGGATATTGAAATCTAAATAACCTAGCTATGCCGGCAGCTTCGTACGCATGGATATGAGTGTGTCATAAACTTTTCCCAAATTGAAATTTTGAACATAAAAGTAGTTATCGTGAGTTAATTATAAGAGATTTTTGAATAAATAAAAAAAATATATATGGGACACTTACACACACGGTCGTCCGTCCCCAAAGTAAGTAACTTAATACTTGTGTTATGGTAGACAGACAACTGGTGAATATATACTTATATATTTTCTTAATACATACTTAAATACAAATAAACACCCAGGCTCAAAGACCAACAAATTCATTTTTTATAGAAAATGTTGGCCCTCGGCGAGAATCGAACCCGCGACCCGCGGAGTTGAAGGCAGGATCACTACCCACTACGCCAACGGGCCAGTCAATAACTTTTACCGTTTACTTAGCGCACGCAAAGGAAACTTTAATTTCGTCGTTTTCGCAATATTTTTTCATTGCTGCTCTTCTCCCATTCATCTTAGCGTGATTTTAAATAGTCTTTAGCCCTCCTCGATAAATGGACTATATTACACTCAATGAATTTTTCAAATCGGTAGTTTTTGAGATAAGCGCGTTCAAACAAACAAACCCTTCAGTTTTATATATTAGTATAGATTTAACTTCTGTATAACAATTACTCACTTCACAAGCAAGTGTAAATGCGCTGTTATCACGCTTAGTTTACAAAAAAATAGTTAGTTTTTTGGGCATGGTTTAATATTTAACCACATAAAAATAGCAATAAAATTCAGTGAAAATAATAAAATTGCTTCTTGGGACAAGAAGCAAATGATTTTTTTTTACTCCATCTGCACTATATACTATACATAATATGCATACTATGAAATTAATAAAGTAATTTAACAAAATATATTTATTCTATGAATTCCATTTATAAACTTCATTAACCTATTTTAGATTTATTTGAAGTAAATATTATCAATAGAATGTTCAGTTTGAATTAATTTCGGTTTATTGAATAAAATAATTTGTTATTTTAGGGCGCTTAATGATTATCAGGAAGTTCAGTGAATGAACATTTTGATCCATCGATATAAGTTCTCCGAATCAGATACAATTATACCAACGATTTATTAAAATTTAAACTAGCTTACCGTCCCAAATAATAAATAGACATGCTCAAATTTAATTTTACATTAAGTTAGCACGTTTTACAAAATGCTAAAGTTTTATATGTGAGGAAGTATATTTATTTTTAAATGATAACTTAACACCTACCAGTGTTATATAACATAAATTATAGATTTGGGATCAGCCTGTAAATTTTTTCTTTGTTTTAATAAATTCTTCTTTCTTTCTTCTTCTTCTTCGTTCTTTGTATAATTATTAGGTTTATTATTGCATGCTATTATTGCATAATGAGTAAGCCTTTGATTGGGATATACAAAATGCATGACGTCAACTTACCTTAGTCGCCTTTTATGATACCTCAGTGAGGGTGGTCTATTGTATTCAGCCGGATACCACACGGCGGTGATGGGGATATACAAAGTAAAATTAAAATATGATAATTTTATCACAATATACATATATATCGTGATTTTCTAATTTTTTCCTTAATAAATATAATAAATAATAATAATAAAGAATGAATAATAAATAATTAATAAATAAAAAATTATTAATAAATAATAAATATTTAATAAATAATACACAATTAATATTTTTTTGTAAAAAGGTAATAAATTGAAATCTAATATTAACCATTTTTTTATAGCGATATATAGGTACGTCAATAATTTACTAATTATGATAAAATACTTACCAAGCTTGGGGCATACAGAGATGTTCAAACGGGAAAAGATTTGGCATTAAGATCACCAATTGCCACCAGTTGCTCCTGCACATGTCCCGCTCACGCTTGACTACTGCGTCCCACATCGGCCCTGAACCCAGGTGAGGCACCCACGTCATAGCTAAGCCCATTACTACGAGAACTGCTGGCATTAATCTAGAAAATAAGTCTATTATTAACAAAAATCTTGAATCTATACTAATATATAAAGCTGAAGAGTTTGTTTGTTTGTTTTTCGTTCGTTTGTTTGTTTTTTTGTATGATTGTTTGAACGTTAACGCTAATCTCAGGAACTACTGAAAAATTCTTTGAGTGTTAGATAGTCCATTTACCGAGGTAGGCTAAAGGCTATTTAACATCACGCTAAGATAAATAGGAGAGGAATAGCAATAAAAATGTTACAAAAACGGCAAAATTTAAAGCTCTCCTTGCGTGCGCTTAGTAAACGGTGAAAGTTATTCAAAAATCTCTTATAATTAACTCACGATAACTCTTTTATGTTCAAAATTTCAATAGCTTTCCTCCGATAAATTTTTCCGCCGATAAATGAACTATCTTACACTTAAATAATTTTTCAAATCGGTTAAGTAGTTCCTGAGATTAGGGCTTTCAAACAAATAAACTCTTCAGCTTTATATATTAGTATAGATTAATGTTAGTATTTATTATTTACACGCTTAGCTAAGGGGTTGATGTTTTACAGCTTCGTTTAGAAAACAATAACCGATGTAATGAACAATGAATATACTTACCGGAACCATCTATTCACAATTGCCATAGGAATCGTTCTAAGACTGAATGGATGAGATTCAGCGTATACTATCATTTTGTAGGCCATGAGAAATCCTCCAATTACAAAGAACGTTTGGACAATTACTCGAGCGTTGAATAGGAGTGCCTTAAAGAAGTCGTCGTAAGACTGAAAAGAACAATGCGTTTCATTGATTTATTTAAAAACAAATGAATACGAATAAAACATAATTGTTCACGACGCTTCAATAATTTATTATTGTATTCATTAAAAACAAATGAATACGATTATATTTAAAAACAAATGAATACGAATAAAACATGATTGTTCACGACGCTTAAATAATTTATTATTGTATTCATTAAAAACAAATGAATACGATTATATTTAAAAACAAATGAATACGAATAAAACATGATTGTTCACGACGCTTGAATAATTTATTATTGTATTCATTTTCATCATCATCTTCCTACCCTTATCCCACTCTAAGTGGGGTTGGCACAACATATTATAAACATGTTGTCACATGATTTAGGTATGTATGTATGTAGGTACGACCAGCCGCTTGCCTGACGTCTATTTACCTTAGTCGTATTTTACCCCGACAAAAATTCTTTTTTGGTGGTCTATACTTTCAAACGGATACCACACTGTGGGTCAACTTACCATAGTCGCCTTTTACGATACCTTGTTAAGAAATGAGGTTGGTCATTCTACTCAGCCGGATACCACACGACATATATAAGGAAAAAGGGGTGTAATATTTAGATCAGAAATTTTATTTGAAATATCATTTTCCTTATAGTTTTATTAGAATTTACATATATGTATACATATATTACAAGCAAAAGTTATCAAAACGATAAGTACTGGCAGTAGATATTAAGCGAAAGGTGTGCGCACGCAATCTACGCATTTGCAACATTTTACGGGTGACTTGATACGGCTTGCAGTAATGTGGTTAAATGCCCGGATATGCAAGTTGAAGATATAATCTATATAACTATACTATATAGAATATAATAGAAACTCCAACACATATTTGGGTAAAATCAGGACCAAAAGAAACCGACATATATTAAATTGATGAATTGATTGAAACAATAAATGTAAAAGCATGCTATTGAGCTAAACAAAACGACAAAGTTTAAGTAGAATCCATGAAATTTTTAGACGTAGTTTAAAAGAATGTCTTCGTTATTATACTCAGGCAAGCTTTGATTAACATCTTAAGAGGCTTTAACTTAGTTTTAGGGTAAAGGGTTAACCACAATATGTTACGTTACTTACAAGGCCGTATATAGAGACGAGATTTCTCATAATGTAGCCTTTACGTCGCTTGGGGTCATTACGCAGAAATCTTTTAATTAATTTGTCAAAGCATATTCTGTAAGTTAAAATATGTAGGACGACCGAATGTTTAAGTTACAAGTTTATTGTGTTCAAGGCTACACGTATATTTTGTTTGATTATCATAATCATAGTACCATTTCTGTATTTATTCAGTTACAGTCGCCATACAGGGAACCATTTTTAATTCATTTAATACCTTTTGTAAAAAAAACATATAAATATACTCGTTAAAGAAAAATTTACAATGTACAAAGGCGGTCTTATTGCTATAAGCAATCTCCTACACACAACCTTTGGTGAACGGATTATAGAAAAGAAAAAGATGGTGCAAGTTATATTAAATTTGTAAAAATATGTAAAATAAGTTATTACGCCGTGTGGTATCCGGCTGAATAGAATAGTACCACCCTCATTTCTTACCGAGGTGTCGTAAAAGGCGACTAAGGTAAGTCGTTCCACCGTGTGGTATCCGGCTGAGAATTGGCCAACCTCATTTATTATCGAGGTGTCGTAAAAGGCGAATAAGATAAGTTGACCCACCGTGTGGTATCTGGTTTAGAAAAATAGACCACTCTCTTTCTTACCGAGGTGTCGTAAAATACGACTAAGGTAAGTTGACCTCAGGCAGGCCGCCGGTCGTAAAAACGCAGCAAAATCATGAGACAGCATGTTTATAACATGTTGTGCCGACCCCACTTAGAGTACGATAAGGGCGGGACGATGATGACGTTATATATATCTATGTATATGAACATGCATAGAAATAAAGATATACTAAGAAGTAAGGAGTACAAACGTAAATAAAAAAATATTTTAAGTTTTTTAAATCATTGAACGAAGAATACTTTAATATATAATAACTACCTAAAAATGCAATAAAAACATAAGTTAATAAAATATTAAATATTCGCATAAATAAAACAAAAGCTGACAAGTGCATCATAAAACCTAGATTATTACCTAGAAAAGGTAGCACCTATGCGACAAAATCAAAGGTGTTTTTGAGCAGTAAGAAATGTAACGTAATAAGTTAATATTGCATTCCAAAAAAAAGCATGGAAGTTTTGGACTCCTTTACACTGCAGTATACCAAAATAAAGTTATAATATTTTTGAGTATTTATTTCATGTGTTTTTTTATATAAATTGTTAAATAAATATGCCGTGTGGTATCTGGCTAAGTAAAATAGCCCACCCTTATTTCTTACCGAAGTGTTGTTAAAGGCGGCTAAGGTAAGTTGACCCGCCGTGTAGAATTCGGTTGAATAGTATAGACCATCCTCATTTCTTAACGAAGTGTCGTAAAAGGTGACAGGCGGCCGATCGTAAAATAACTAGCCAAAACATGTAACTACATGCTTAAAACATGTTGTACAGGCCCCATTTAGAGTGGGATAAGGGCAGGAGGGTGATGATTTGTATTTTATATTAATTATTAGTATCTCATTTATTAATAGATTTTTCTTTATTTTTTTCGGGACTATAATTTACGTAATATATTTGTCTAAATAGATATTTTAGATTGATTGAACCTAGGTTCAATCAATCTAAAATCTGTGGTAACACGATAAAAGTGTTACCACAGATTTAAGCGAATCAAAGTCATAACAAATTTCTTTTATTATTTTTTTATTTTAATTATTTTATCATTCTTTTATCTTTTATTTATTTTAATTTTTTATTTTAACTTGTCTTAGTAACCCTTTATGTCTTAAGTGTGCACAGTCTCTTTAAATATGAATACTTCAGCGTTTCTTCAGACAGCCCTCAGTGCTGACAGAAGACATTTTTTATTGGGTCATAAAATATCCTTATAAGTAATTCAGAGAATTTAATAAATAAAAGCGAAAATAAGTTGTAGGTATTAAGATCGAGGGAAACATCGAGATTTTCCGTTTGTGTTTTTATAAGTTTCTGAAACTGTACAAATATTTCTGTGGACGACAAATAGTTCTTATATTACGAGAGTCGAATTTAAAGTTAAAAAAATGACAGAAAGGTTAACAAGCAAACATACATCCGGTTTATAATATTAGTATACGTTACAATGGGTCATGGATAAAAACCCGGGCTGGCACCAATGAGTTTTTCTGTTAAAACTGTGTCTTATCGATATTTATAATTAATCACACGCTTTAGGTGATGAAAAGTCTTGTCATAGCCTTGACGCATATAGCTTGAAAGTTCTAGTGATATGAATATCGTGGTAATCTTAGCTCCAATCTTTCTCTCCAAAAAACGGATAGAGGAGACCTATGCCCAGCAAAGGGATAATAACAAGCCTTCACTTACTTTATTTAAAATGATGTGAATGCAGCGATAGATAGAAAAAAAACCCTCTTACATTATCAATCCTAACATTTGTACACTTTTTTTTACCAATAACTTTTTTTCCAACATTTTTTATGGTACATACATGGTATAATTATACTTACATGTAAAAATCAATACTTTTAATCGAAAAGTGAACTTACCTTACCCTACCAAATCGCATTGGAGCGGTATGATGGGTCTTAGCTCCAACCCTTCTCTCCAAATAGGAAAGAAGAAGCCGACGCCCATTAGTGGGATAATAAGAGGCCGATACTTTACTTTTTACGTTACAATACGGATATAATCATTACTACATAATTAGTAAAATATTAAAAGTAATTAGTGAGGCTGTGGTTCAAGTATATATCGATACTTAGGCTTGTCTATGCATACAAATATATGTCATCATCTTGCCAAAAGCAGTTGTAATGGAGCTATGATGGATTTCTGATGATACATCATATCTGTCAATCAGCAATAAACTTATAGCTTTTTGATGTTCGTGTACACTCAGCTACCTACATGAGTTATAAAATTTCTCATAAAGAACCATTTCAGAGAGTTTGCATATATAGCAAGATATAACTTCACGGTATTCTTTATTCAATCTATCTTGTAAACAAGTGCTTTAGAATCGTCAACTTTATTGCTAGTTTAGAAAGCTGTTCCTACGAAGAGTCAGTAAGAAACTCTGCGGTTGCTCTTTTCAAGATATAATTCTTATAACTAATTACATTGTCATTACTATCTTGTACTGATTCTAAGAGTGACTATATACACGCATTCATATTATCTATATAATCATCAACAGTATTGCAGGCTTTGTGTATCAGCCTTCCTTTAATAGTTATTTTAAACTGCTGTAATGACAAAGCTAAAATTGATTGCGTCGATTATATAAATCGCCTTTTTTATAATTCTGTATATTTTTATGCAAAAAATAGTTTGCTAAAGAAATACCTTGAAGCAAATGAAAAAACACTTATTTCCTGAAACTTCTCTCGGACGGAATCACTCGGATTAAACTGTAAATACCACGCTCTTTATTTCTAATACAATCTTTAAAAAAATTGATAATTGACTTACCTGTTCAATGAATTCAGGATTTTCAGTATATCCGTAGCCAATAAAAATCATCGAATGAAGACCAAGTATCATCACCATAGTGTAAAATCTGAAATATATCTTTTAATTTTAACATATTTTCAAGTACGATTATGAATGTCAGAAATTATTTACATTGAGTTAATTCTTTGTGGCGAAATAATCATAACATTTTAAAATAAATTATTCTTAATTAGAATTTTACTAAGGATTAATTTATCTTCAATATATATTTTAGTGTAATTGATCATGGTATTTAAGAAGCTTCAGTAATTACGATAAATATTTAGAATGAATCGTGTGATGAGTTATTTCTATGTCGCGGAATTTAAAATAAATTATCCATCATTTATATAATTAGTATTTTACAAAAGATGAATTTATTTACTATATTTATTTAAGTGTAACCGATCTTGGTATTTAACAACATTATTAATAAAATTATTATAAGAAGCATGAATTATTACGATGAGAATATAATGAGTTAAACGTGTGACAAAACTATTGGGGAATATCAATGTGGATGGATATATGAGGTTGGAAATATTACATTGGAAATATTATACTATTCGGAGGTTGAGAAATCAGTCAATATATCTAAAGTATGACATACATATAAAGAGTAGCGCAAGAGTTGGCGAATGATAGGAGATAGTGCAAAAGAAAAACATATTGTGGCCACTCCACATACAAGAGGTAAGGGCAGGAAAATAATTATTAATTCGAACAAATATTACAATTAGCAAGACAACGAGTGAAAAAACTACTGTAACATTAAATATAACAAATAATATTTGCCTCATAGCTTGAAAGCATTTAAATATTCCTCCGTCTGCGCTGCCCCCATACTTTAAAGCCTTCCAGTTCTTCTGTACGCTGAATGCCAACATGAATCTATTACCTAAAACAAATTCCAAATAATTACTGATCGTTTATTTAATAATCTTTTTGCATACAAACAGATTGATACTTTTGGAAATAATTCTATAATTTTATGCTTTTAAATGAAGGATAAACATCATGACGAAACCTGCATATCAAATTCAAATTATTCTTTATTCAAAGAAACTTGTAAACAAGTGCTTTTGAATCGTCAACTCTACTGCTGGTTCGGAAAGCTGTTCCTACCGAGAAGAGCCAGCAAGAAACTCGGAGGTTGCTCTTTTTAAAATATAATTCTTAATACTATTTACATTCACTCGCTACTGTCTTGTACAGGTTCAAAGAGAGCTATATCCACACATTCTTATCTTCTAAATAATCTTCAATAGTATAGTAGGCTTTCTGTATCAGCCTATTTTTAACAGTGTTTTTAAACTGCTGTAATGGCAAAGCTGAAATTGATTGCGGAATTTTATTATAGAATCTTATACCAAAACCCACAAACGACTTACATACTTTTGCAAGACGCTAAGCAGGAGCCGCAAGCTTATGTCGGTTCCTGCTTTGTCTATTGTATACATCACCTATCGTTTTATATCTCTGGAGAATTCCTGGGATATTATAACCTACCAATCCGTGTGGGAGTAGCGAGTCTTACCTCCAACCCCTATCTCCACATATTTTCCATCCTAACCTAATTTATATACAATTACTCAAAGTCACAATCAAGTTTTTTATTTAGTTCACAAAACTGACAAAATTGAACATAGTTGGTCGCTTACAATATTTGTTATCTTCTTGAGTCTAGCATGCTTACAAGGTACAATACGTACACATGGTTATTTAAAAATATTATATTATAAAAAAATCTATTTCATATTATATTCTACTATAACACGATAATTATATTATCTAGTACAATATATTTTTCAATAGAAAAAAGACATACCTTTTCCATCGTCTGGTGGCCACAAGAAGTAATAAGCGGAACATCCAATATTTGCGAAAAGCAAGAGCAAGATTAATGCTCCTATAACGTAATCCAGAGTATCGGTCGGTAGGTAGTCATTTTGGGTTTTACAATATCTTACAGATAACGAATCCACCTGATAATAAGGGAATAAATTAAATGTAACTTAGGTACTATTAAGTTAGTCTAGAATACATATTATTCTTAATTCGCGACAACTTAAACTTTTAAACATCCTTTACAATAAAACCAGATAAGAATATTGCCTGGTTTCCAATATATTAACGAGATTTTTTATTATGTATGTTACCCCGGTATATGAGCTTGATTTGTGTCAAATTTAGTCCAGTGGATTAGCTATGAAAGAGTAACAGATCAACAGACTTTCGCATTTGTAATATTAGTATAGATTTCGAGCATAAAAGACTAGCCCTATGGACTTTTGCAAGTAAAAATCATCCAGTAGCACGAATGATGGCTTAAATTTTCATTGTCGAACTATAGCTGATAAACTTGTAGTAATGTATAACGATTAGTGCGATGGCATAAGCCCGAGCTTCACGACGACTGAGTTAATCGTTAATGTACGTATTCAGAAATACCTACCTATAACAGATATACCTATGTATTAAAAGCCTTATACTTAATTATAACCTATTCTATCCTACTTCCTACTAATATCAAGTTTGTAGGATGTATGTTTGTTACTCTTTCACGGTAAATACGTTGAACCAATATCGATAAAATTTGGCACAATTATTCCCTATACACCGGAATAACATATAGGCTATAGTAATCCTGTTAATTCTACAGGACACTATCTATCTAGTATGACACTAAAAGCGCCTTCTATTATCAACCTATCACGCTACAACAGGTCACGCGAACAAAGTTGCGGGTAAAAGCTAGTACAGAATAATATTAAATTATATAACTACAATCTAGCCAACATAAACAGTATATTTTTCTTATAATTAGAAGATCCGTTAATTAAAAAATAAGTTATTAATAGTATATCTCTTAGCCTAAGAAAGAAAAAATAAGAAATCGGGTCACTTATTTCGAGATGTTACTAAGATTAATTAGCGTCCTAATGATCAGAATATATCTAAAAATAGCAGCGTCTAGTTACGATTGTGTTTGGTCGAACAAGATTCATTCAAACAACGGTGATAAATGTTTTGAAGAAGAGCTTTCAAAATTCAAATAAATAGATAAATATACTAAATATTTATCTATCTATTTAAAACTTGCACTAAGCACACAGAATGCAAAACAATCTACAGAGCAATATAACTCACATCATGTTATAAATCTTATGGCATCTGAAATTTTTGATACATATTTTCGATGAAACAGTCTTTCAAGGTGGATTGAAACATAAAATAAAAATACAAATAGATAAAATCGTAAGTTTTCATAATATTCGTTGTACCAACATCATAGCCTTGCAAGATAATGATTCACATTCATACAAATACACTTGCATAAGCGTGACATTAACGCAGTTTTTTGAACAGAGTGACAGAACATAGATAATTAATATATAAAAATCGGCAAAACTCACGTCTTACTTGGGTAAGCCCAAATAATTTAAAGCCCATACGGGGCTCTTGGACCGTTTATACACGGACAGCTTAAAGCAGTCACGATAGACTGCACAGTGAACTACAGACTTCTATGGAAGTTCATACATGAACCGCTCGAATAGTTGCAACTGTTTGGGGTGGTTGGCAGGACGGGTATCAGCAGCTTCAAGCTGTTGTTTGTAGCTGGCCTTAATCATGAGCTCTTTATGTGGTGTTATCGCGACTCGTGAGTTGCTGAGGCGGGGGGAGGAACGGTAGTAGCGGTGGTCACGCGTCTTCTTTGAAACCCTGGTCGCTCTGATCTTTGTCGTCGGATGCACGGAAAAAATTTATGCATGTTTACGGTGTCTAGTACTTTAGTAGTACCGCTGTAGTAGTCGGGCTCATCCGTTAAAATAAAACGTGCTTATAGCCGGTTTCTATAAATTTATTATGAATACCACTCACGATAGTTTAATTCGAAAAAAGTCCATTGATACTTACTTGTAAACCATACTTTTGATGTATGGTCATATTAAAACACTCCTTCAAAGTATCCGTAGTCGTTTTAGTGACATTGGCGTGTGTGTGATTTAAACCACAGTGTTCAGAACCACACACCCCTCTATGTAGTTTTGTGTGTTTATAATTCTTATACGACAACGACGAAAAGTTCTGCAAGGAATATATATTTTAGAAAAAATGTAAAAAAACATAGTTTAATGGTATAAGATATAAATATATAGGACACTTACATACAAGGCCATTCGCCCCGAAAGTACTTAACTTAATACCTACTTGTGTTATAGGTGACAGATGACTGGTTAATATCGTATATATAAAATTCTCGTGCACAATGTTAGTTACAATACTTCTCAAAAACGGCTTGACCGATATTTATGAAATTTTATAAGTATGTATATTCATTACGTCTGAGAATTGGCTACTATTTTTCATACTTTTAAGTGATAAGGGTTATCCATCCCTAACATTTTTTTTAACAATTTTTTTATTTATAAGGTACACTAGAAATTCTCTAGAAATCATTTATATCGCAAAACGTTTGCCAGTATACATGTATGTATGTATTGTTAGCTAGTATACATGTATGAATTTAAATACATACTTAAATACGGTATATTATATACACTCAGACTCGAAAAACCAACAAATTGTTCATAGATAATGTTTACCCTCAGCGGGAATCGAACCTGCGACTTGCGGAGCTCAAAGCAGTTACTACCAAGTACGCCAGCGGAACAGTCATATATAACTGAATTTTCATAAACTTACTTTCATGTACTGATACAAAGGCGTGTCATCTTCCAGAAGTTCGAAGTCTACAATACAGTAGACTGCGTCTGGTTTTCTCAAACACAAGTCGAAGTCGTCCAGCTGCGAGAGTGCTGGCATGGAGTAGTAGTCAAAGGGTTCCAATGCCACATCTGCGGATAATAAAATACTTTTATTATCCGTAATCCATACTAATATATAAAGCTGAAGAGTTTGTTTGTTGACACGATTTAGGGGTTTTTTGTTCTCTATGTTCACAAATTAGCCCTAAATACATCTCTATGGAGCATCGGAATCACTTATTTCACAAGTACTAAAAATTTAAATACCTTTGTGTTGCAAACTAAGCGGTATTATAAGCTAATTATGTTTAGTACTAGACTTAAGACGATATTTATGATTTAGTTGTGCGATTACACGCTTCACAAGACAAGGTTTTTGGGTTGAAAAGCTAAATTGGTATATTTTGTAATTTGATCACAGGTCTGGATTTGATGGCAGGCGTCGACCGTGACTAGTGAAACCAGCGTAGATTTAATTCTATGCAATTTATGATGTGTAACTGCATTTGTTTTTAAGACAAAATCCATACTTAATCTCAGCCGTCATAAATCTATGTAGACATAAAGAAAAACTGCCATTAACTTGTTATAGGATACTGGTATCATTAATAGTATATAGTTGCTTTCATAGACTTGATGTTTATTTTGTGAGTACATTCAAATAATTTTTTGTACGATATTTAATTTATGCAATATATTTTAATCTTTGAGTCGTACTCATAATACTTATATCATAAAGACATCAAGTATTCAATCTTTGATGGATAACGTTGGGAAACTCTTATTATCATCGCACGAGGTCGTATCAAAATGCACTTTTGCAAAATCCTTTCATCACTTTATTACAATAATTTTCTGAGATTATTGTTATAATACTTGAAAATTTATATACTGATTTGAATTCTTTTTGACATCGCAATGCGTGCGGACATCAATGATTGAATACGTATAAGAAAAAAAACAAAGTTAATGGTGTTAGTTAGTCTTTTCCGTTAATAAGTGTTGTTTCGTAGATAATTATGAACTCCCCATCACTCTCCACACTTAAATTTATGAATGAATATTTATTTACTAATAATAATATACTAATATGTAATTGAAATGTATTTTCAATAAAAACATACTTGAATACCTAAAATGAGAAAGTGTCACAACACGTTCTCTTTATATTTGTCGTGACGATCGGTCAAATATGTATAGGGGATACATATGAGTGTTCTTATAGCAAATAAAAATTAAGATAAATGAATATTCTTCGTGAATTTAGTGAACAGTAAATATTCAAACCCGTTGAAGAAAATCAAATTATATGTCTAATTTTTGTGCGGTAGATACTTATATAACACAATGAATATTTCGTGTTATAATTCACCCCAGAAATGTCTTTCTGCTTTTGTTTTAATTTTTCTTCTTACTTTATGGAAATTCACGTACAATTTTAAAATAATTTTATTATGTTTGCGTGAACCAAAAATTGTGCAATAACCTTTTTTTATATCACATCATTACAAACGAATTTAGCGGAAACGACCATGGTAGATGAAATTTTCTTTGATGCTATTGACCTAATTGCTATTTCTTTGATGCCTTGTTGCAAAGATATTAAGCGGTTCCAACAATATTTTGTTCAAAATAGTATAAATATTAAATTAAATTAATGAAATTGATGCAAAATGCTTAAGTTGTTATATATTAAAAATTATGTATATTATAGTCTGAAAGACAAAATTGTATATTTTTTTTTTATGTTTGAGTTGAAAAATTTCAAGTTTCCTTAAACACTTTTTATGTATTGTAGAATACAGATTATGGATATACAAAACCAATTGGACCTAGGTTTGCTAGTGTCCAATTTTATTGTATTAATTAGTGTAAAATTTTCAAGTATTCTTTTTTTCTTATATTATTATGTTAACACATTTGTGATAACAAACAATACAATTTGAAGCATTGCAATTAAAATAATGCTATTTGAGCACAAGGATAGTGTTATGAAACGAGTGCGTGAAATATTTATATGATAAAATGTGTTGTAACTTGAGAACAAACGGAAATTCGGATGAACGGACAATATGTATTTTTTTTAAAGAAACTAAAAGGGAAAAATATATTTATTTTAAAAGATAGTCCTGAAAGTTACGAATACACCAAACTAATATAACAACGATATTTTTCCTTTATATTTATTCAATAAATAAGAAGCAATTTTGTCAAAAGTCAACCCATTTGTTCTTTCTCAACAACTCAATGTGACATTGATAGCGACAATATTTTTTATATTATTGACCAACTATATAAAGGAGGTTGTATTTGAAACATGTAACAGTAATATACATCCATTGTAGGACTTATTTGTTTAAAGTCATTTTTCGAAATGACAATATTGTGTTAGCCTTTATGACTTTGGATGCGTCATCAAGCGGGACGAGCGAGCTCAGAAAAAGCGAGCAGAAATGATACTAGTTTTAGGGAACGTCATCATAAGAAAAAGATCCAGACAGGCTGGCTAAAATTTATATGTAAAGGAAACCGAATATTAAAATTTATATTTATTATTTTTTATTTATACTTTATTGTACACCACAAAGTTATAGTATACACAATACAATAACTAAAAATAAATACAATACGAGCGGCGGTCTTATCGCTTTATAGCGAATTCTGTCAGACAACCTTTGGATTAGGAAAGTTTTATATAGGTAGGTGGTGTATTATAATAAACATCCCCCTGCCTTTATCCCACTCTAAGTGGAACATGTTAAAACATGCTGTCACATGATTTGGCTGCGTTTGTATGATCGGACGCCTGCCTGACGTCAATTTACGTTAGTCGTATTTTACGACATCTCGGTAAGAAAGAGGGTGGTCTATTCTACTAAACCGGATACCACACGGTGGGTCAACTTACCTTAGTCGCCTTTTACGACACCTCGGTAAGAAATGAGGTTTGTCTATTCTACTCAGCCGGATATCACACGGCGGGTCGACTTACCTTAGTCGTCTTTTACGACACCTCAGTAAGATATGAGGGTGGTCTATTCTACTCAGCCGGATACCACGCGGCTAGGTGTATTATAATAAACATATTTACAAATAAGTACACGCATATACACAGATACACTACACAAAAAAAAAATAGCTTGTATCCACACCATTGAGGAGTAAGGTCAAAGTAAGCTGTAAGGTGTTAGAGTCTAAGCCCTTCGTCTATGTGTTACGATATTGTAACAAGCTGTTACTTTTTTTTATTTTTAAACTATGGTGAGTATTATTTTTAATAAATGTATAGTAAGCTGTTACTTTACTAGTATTATTAAAAAAATATGACATCACTTACAAAATTTCTGCATTTTTATACATACTTATATATTTTGCTAATTATTTCAAATGTATGCAACGTAAATCTGATAGTTTCTCTTACATGCACCGTGTCGCAACTAACCAGTCTTGCGTACGGAAAGATTTATATTACCTATAGTCCAGTTATACAGTTGTAGGACAAGAGATATCGGTAGCAATTATAATTCCCTTCGAAACATAACTCAACAGTTAAAAAAATGATTTGTCACGAAACTTCACAGGATCATCGGCTGGGACATTCTAAAGATTGTCAAAAATAGGCGTTTCGGAGTCATACAGACAAATTTCATTTGTATATATTAATATTATATATGAATATTAATTATTTAAATATTTTGGAATTTACTTAAATTAAAAGTGTTTCACTTAATAATAATTATGATAATCATTATAATTTCAAACTATTGGTACCCGACTTAATTGTTCTCAACTTTAGCATTTAAATACCTTTAATTATGACCTATAGTTGTTTTGGAAATTCATATATGGTAATCCGGTATATAAGCTTCAACTGCATCAAATTGCACCTATACTGCTAAAATACAAAACGTATCTGAATCGAACTTAAAACCTCCGTTTCTAATGCAGTAAATCAATAACTAAATCATATGGGTATAGTGAATAAAAGTCTCATACAATTTTACTTTAAAAATCTATAAATAAACTTCAAAAACGTTTAATGTATTTTACTAAATTGTGGGTACTAAGTTTGCAATAAAGGTGTTTCACAGTTAAAATAATTACGAAACATTCTCGAGAACGAGAGCTCTAGAATGTCACTATTGCTAATCCACGCAATGCACACCTTTTCCTAATGGAAATATTGAGGTAAAAAGGTATAACAGACATTAAGTAATTTCATGACGATTTCAGTTTTAAGTCCTTATTCCTTTAAACTGAAAAGACAAAAATTAGGTATTTCATGGCGATAAAGACACACCTAGAATTAAAAAAAACATTGAAATGATAAGATTGATTGAGAAATTTATAATTTAATCATCTTCCTATTATCCCACTATTGGCGGGGCGGCACAACATGTTATAAACATATTGTCACATGATTGGGCAACGTATTTTCCGACCGGCCGCTTGCCTGACATCAACTTACCTTAGTCGCCTTTTACGACACCTAGGTAAGAAATGAGGGTGGTCTATTCTACTCAGCCGGATACCACACGGTGGGTTGACTTACCTTAGTTGCCTTTTACGACACCACGGTATGAAATGAGGGTGGTACTATTCTATTCAGCCGGACACCACACGGCGTAAATTTATAATTTAAATCACTTTTAAAATAAGTCTTTTTGATATATCTATAATCCAACAAGTTATTATACTAGCTATTTGTTTTTATGAAGGTCAAAATCTTTAAGCAGTGTGTGTTGTCAATGTTGACATATGGATCCCAAACGTGGTTGCTGACTATGGGCTTTGATAAGAAAGCTCAGAGTCACTCAGATTCGTAGAAGAATCAAAGTCACCGATATAGCTCAGTGTGTTGTGAAGCTGTAGTGGCGATGGTAAGGGCACATAGTGAAGAGAAAATTGGACGTTGGAGTCTTAAAGTGTTAAAATGGCGACCTCGCACCGCAAAGCGCAGTGTTAGTGGATAACGAGATGGACTGACGATCTCAAGAAGGTCGCGGGGAGCCACTGGATACAAACGGCACAAGATCGTGTGGTGTAGAGATTCTGTGAAGAGACCTATGACCAACAGTAGACGTCCATCGGTTGGCGAAGATGAAGATTATTATACCATTGATCATGCATCGTCTCTTAGTAAGGATTACACTGCGTACACCGCATATCTTAATTCATTTACTTCATTGTATTGAACCCTGCGAAACATGTCCTAGGTCATAAGGACGAACATCTATAGTTTAAGGTGAAATAAAAATCATATACCTTTGGAAGCTTTTGAATATAATGTTGGAAAAATGAGACGCTATGACAAGAGACGCTCCTGATTTATGTAGAACGTAAAATAAGCATATCTAAAAGGTCGATCGATCGACGGACATACAAAGGCGCAACGTCAATGTAAGTTGAGAGGTGGTGAGAAGCGTGCACTTATTTATTATTATAGTTAGTATTTTCATGTGCATAAAAAAAAAATTTAAAATCAGGACTATAACTCCTTTATCTATTATTATATTACTTATTAAAAATCAATGTAGTATAAATACATTGATCGGATTTTTGAACAGTTATTACAAAATGATAGTGTTAGTTGATTGTGATAGTTTATGTAATTTACTGAAATCCATATTACTAAAATATACACTTTTATGTAACGGAATAACGGTTTTTTTATCCTATATGTTAGACGCATATATAATATTACAACATGTTTCAAATACAACTTGCTTTAAATAGTTAGGTCGATATATATTTCTATATAGCATTATGTGTCTAATTGTTGTAAATAATAAATGGGTTGATTTTTGAAGAAATTGCTTTTTACTATTGCATAAATATAAAAAAAATATCGTTATTTATGATAAACTTCAGACAGAATAGACGACCTCAAAAGGGTCGCGGGGAGCCGCTGGATACAAGCGGCACAAAATCGTGTGTTCTGGAGATCCCATGAAGAGACCTATGTCCAGCAGTGGACGTCCATCGGTTGAAGAAAAAGAAGAAGAAGATAATAAACTTCAATTGCACCAAATTATATGAATATAAGAATATTAGCAGCTAAAGCGTAACAGACAGAAACACATTCATAATATTAGTATGGATACGTGATATACACGAAATTCACTTACAACCGTTAAATAAGAAAAACATTTTAGATGTAACAGTAGACGCGGCGAAGAAAAGTACTTAAAACAATTACATGAAATACGAGAGACTGGTGATTCAAAGAATAAAACAATCTATTTCAATGCTTATTTTAAATAGCTTTTCGATTCGATTGACTTGAAACGTAAAGTCACTACTTAACAAATGAACTGAAACTATTCGCTATATTGAGCACAACAGGTTGAAGGACTTTGTAAAGCTAATAACGTTGTATGTTTTAGTAACAAATAAACTGCTAATATACCATTCAAACTTAACTGTTAGGTTTTTAATCAGGACAATTAAAAAGGTTTTAATCAGGAAAATTATTGTACAGAATGTAGTGTAACGGCCTGTTTATTTCCTTGTTGGATATAGGGCTCCTCTCTCCGTTTTTGAAGATGAGTATTGGGAGCTAAGACCTATTTCACGCTGCTCCAAAGCGGATTAGTAGAGATATGCAGATTTCCTCGCGATGTTTTCCTTCGCCGATAAGCGTGTGATAGATTGTAATTATCAATTAGATACATTAATTTAAAAAAAAATCATTGGTGCCTGCCCGGCCCTCGGTGGGAATCGATCCCGCGACTCCCGAAGGCAGGTTCACTGCCAACTGCGCCAACGAGCCGTTCTTGTCAAACAACTGTAGAACTATAATCTTCCGCATATTTTTGACTAACTTTGTTATTAATTACAATTTTAGTTCAGTTCTTAGGATTATTTTATTAATAATAATTTATTTAACCAAAATCATGAAAACAATAATTCTTCATAAATAATCACTAATTAAATTATATATTTATTCGAAAATAATTCTTTAACCACAAGATGATAATGAGCATGATCAATTGTTAATACTGAATAATATTTTCAAATAAAATTCATTATTGCCCTTTGAACTTACACAGTAAATATATTAAGATTAAGCTTGGTTCTTATCATATATTTAGGTAACATTTCAGATAAGAGGTCTATTTTGAAACTTTTTTATTTATTCAAAAGTTTTTGTTCCAATTTGATATTTATTTTAGTCAGCTTAAGGCCATAGAGAGTATAAGGTTTAAGTTTTCAGTTTTTGTTTTATTGCTACTACTTCTTTTGTTACTAAATCGATCGGGACTATTAAGGATGTTGCACATCAGGTAATATGCCAATAGTACGCAATCAAAACAAATAGAAAATTTTCAGTGGCATAATAAGTATTTTTAGTATTATTAACTACTTTATCATATTTAAGTTATGTTTATACTGCAGTGTTAGGCCCTGGCTTCTATCCCGCGTAATAGAAAGCAAAATATATAGCCTAAGATTGACCGCGCTTGCCAATTTAGTGTCTATTCAATCTTTTTTTAAGTTTTGCAATTTTTAGGAGTCCGGTAAGATAGATGCAGGAAAGGAATTCCATATTTAGCCCGTACGCATCAAAAAGGATGAGCCGAAGCGCTTTGTGAGCATTTTTGGAATAAATTAATAAGAGTAATGTTTTGAAAATATCATTAATTGTAAATGTATAGAAACAGGCTATACCCACGTCTTATCCTATCGGGTTAACCCGATTTAGTTTCGAACTCATCTGGGGCACTTATTTTCTCGTTACACAACGTTCATGCGGTGTTCCTGCCGCGGTACGCGAAGATGTGTCCATATCCGGTATCTATACATTAACTACGAAAACTACTCACGATACTTAAAATTTAAATATAGAATACATTATTATAGCTTTGTATAAAGAATACAAAACCATATACTGAAAGACGAACATAACAATGTAATTTAAATTTTAAACCCATACTGACTGAAGTACGAGGATGACTGAGAATTAAAAAAAAAATATAAGAAAAACTGTACTATAATTTAATTATTAACCAGTGTATATAATTCTACTGAAAATTTTTACAAACTCCATCATGTATGTTAAATAAGTCAAAAGATAATAGGTGTTATAATATTTATAGATTTCTATACTTAACACTAAATATCTAAATATTATGTATACAGCAGTTACATAAAAGTTACAAATATAACATCTCAAAATAATCACGATAGCTATTTAAATTTGAACCCATTCCCGGCTTATCCCTAATGCGTCGTTATCGCTTTGTATAAAAAAAACAGGTTGGTATTATTGCCAAATTCTATTTCAGTGTTGGTAAATAAAATGTGAAGTTTAAAAATAGAACTGGATAATTTTTAAATTGGAAAGTTGATATTCTCACCAGGACTGGTTCCATTTTCCGCTAAAACAATGTTCACAGCACAAATCACCGCAAGCCACCGCATTTTGCTTGAATCTAGCGACTGGACGCACTTCGCCGTTTAGTACACATCTGATGCAATACCCTTCAATAGGAGGGGTCTATAGTACCTAAGTTTCATGAACTTGCCTTTATTTATCCTGCGTTACCCAACTCTAATGAGAAGAGGTTATATTTTGCATAATTTAATATCTTATTTACCGGCTTATAGAATCAGTACGGTTAGTATTACCGGCTGTATAGTAATCCAGCTGAGTAGAATAGACCACCCTCATTTTTTACCGAGGTGTCGTAATAGGCAACTTAGGTAAGTCGACCCGCCGTATGGTATCCAGCTGAGTAGAATAGACCACTCTCATTTCTTACCGAGGTGTGGTAAAAGGTAACTAACGTAAGTTGGTCCACCGTGTGGTATCCGGTCAAGTAGACCACCCTTTATCTTACCGAGATGTCGTAAAATACGACTAAGGTAAGTTGATGTTAGGCAGGCGGCCGGTTGTAAAATACGTAGTCAAATCATGTGACAATATGTTTATAACATGTTGTGCAGACCCCACTTAAAGTGGGATAAGGGCAGGCAGATTATGAATTTAATATCTAATAAATAAATTTATATAATAGTCCTGTAATGTCTATGGGCACATAAATTTGATAAAATATACGCGTCAACCTAGAATATTAGAAAGGATTGAAATGTATTTATCTAAATTTAATTTATGAATGAAGCAAAAATCTGCAAAATGAATAAAAAATGTTTTTTCGCAGTATTATTCAAATTAATATTATTTAACTATTCGTTCATCATCATGCTGCCCTTTATTTCTCTCTAAGTGGGGTCGGCACAACATGTTTTAAACATGTAACATGATTTGGCCAGGTATTTAACGGCTGACCGCCTGCCTGACGTTAATTTACCTTAGGCGCCTTTGACGACACCTCGGTATGAAGTGAGGGTGGTCTATTCTACTAAGTCGAAACACGATGGGTCAACCTAACTTAGTCGCCTTTTATGACACCTCGGTAAGAAATGAATTTAGTCTTTTCTACTCAGCCAGACACCACACCGCGAGTCAATTTAACTTTGTCGCCTTCTACGACATCGCAGTAAGAAATGAGGGTGATCTATTATACTCAGCCGGTTACCACACGCCATATTTAACTAACTGTCCATTGTTTCACATAAGTTTCATGGTTTAAATCGGCTACCATTGGAAATGAAGTTGTAATATTCCAAATTTCACAAAACGTTATTTAATTCATCACTTTTATCATATTTATATATATTTTGTTGAAATACGTTCATTCATCCAGCCTATAGGTCACGGGTAAAGGCCTACGAAATAGTAAATAAAAAAAAACAAAAGTAAACTCAAGCCAGTCGCGCGTAACATTGCGAAGATCCGTTTATTCACTTTCGTCATTAGCGCGCGTTACAAAAATGTTTGCTATATGAACACGCGTTCTCATATAATTTTGCTTTAGCAAGGTTATGAATAAGGTAATTTAGTTTTTCATTTCAATACACTTTAAATCTAATTGGATCTGCTGTCAATCGCTATGTCTATATGTCATATTATATATATGTCTATTAACTATGTCTATATGTCAACAAAGCTGAAGAGTTTGTTTGTATGTTTTTTTGAAGGCGCTAATCTCAGAGACTTCAAGATCGATTTGCAAAATTCTCTAAGTGTTAGATAGTCCATTTATCAAGGAAGGCTATAGACTACATATAACATCACACTCATGAATAGGAGAGGAGCAGCAATAAAAAATATTGCGAAAACGCCAAAATGTAAAGCTTTCCTTGCGTGCGCTAAGTAAACGGTGAAATTCAAAAATCCCTTATAATTAACTCACGATAACTACTTTTATGTTCAAAATTTCGTGTGTCGTAAAAACCGAGTAATGTCAGTTGACCCGCCATGTGGTATCCAGCTGAGTCGAATAGACCATTCTCATTTCTTACCTAGGTGTCGTATAAGGCAACTAAAGTAAGTTGACCCGTCGTGTGGTATCAGGCTGAGTGGAATAGACCACCCTCATTTCTTACCGAGGTGTCGTAAAAGGCGGCTAAGGTAAGTTGACGTCAGGCAGGATCGGTTATAAACTAACTAACAAAAACATGCAAGAACATGTTTAAGACATATTGTAGCGACCCCACTTAGAGTAGGATAAGGGTGGCAGAATGAATATTAGCATAGATAGATAACCTTTGCCGTAACCAACAAATACACGATTTTGATTAGGAATTCGCTATCTTAACACAAAACCTTGATAATGCTAAATTTTTGAAATTTAATATAGTTTGGTAAACTCAGTTTGAAAGTAAATTTTAAATTGGAAGCTGTGATTACGACAAAATGAAAATGACTGTACTGTTTGAATTGTAATATAAATTTAAATATATGTATATAGATAATATGCCATCAGGGACGCTAGTTCTGTTATTTAGGTTGAAAATACAGTAACAGATAATTTAACTGTTGTTATTCACGTTCTGGTTATTTTAATTTGGAACACATTGTTTATTCAACAACTTTAAAATGTATCCGAATTGTAATTGAGAGCTTTATAAGTGGCATACTTTTTCATATGGCAAATTATTAATTTAAAAATAACTAAAATAAGAAAAGTTTGGATATAACACTTATCTATTAGGTTTTAAAGATTACTACCTGGCTGACCGAGCCTTGCTCGATATTTATTAAAATAATGTAAAAATTAAAAAAAAAAAAATAGAAAAAATAACATAAAAAAATAATAGGGCAGATGGGGCTCGATCCTAGGTATTTTCTCTCTAGACCGCCCGTTCCCTAAATGAACTACCATGACAGCGAAAAATTTTAGAGCCCGAAAACAGGGATAAAACGACATTTTTTTAAAATAAAACTTATCTAAATCGATTTTTCTCCCCCAAAATCCCCCACATGCTTAATTTCAGGAAAATCGTTGGAGCCCGAAAATATATATATACATACAATATTAACTGATTTAAATATTAAAGATGTGAACAATTTTAAATTCATGTTAAGGTGAAAAAAAATTAAGTGACTATGATACCTATATATAATACTAGCTTTGACTTCGTAATCAGCAGGGTCATCTCGCTTACTCCCCGGTTGGGGGGTAGGCGGTAGACTTCGTAATCGCGCGGAGTGTTATCGCGTGATAGGTTAATAATAGATGGCGCTGCTCAATTTCATCCTGTAGAATTAACAGGATTCCTATAGCCTAAATGATACTCTGGTGTATAAGGAATAATTGTGCCAAATATCATCGATATTGGTTTAGCAGATTCGCCGTGAAGGAGTAACGAGTAATAGTGAAAGAGGAATAGATAGACAACGATAGACTTTCGTATTCAGAATATTACAAGAAACAGTAAAGATTAAATAATTTATAGAATTAGGCTTGACTCTGATCTCTAATACAAAAGTTGTAGCAAAATTATTTTGTTATTATCCGCGACTAAGTGAATAGAAATATTTATGCAAAATATAGAGTCCACTATACATTTAGCATTATATATATTTTCTATTTACTTAATCGTGGATTATAATAAATTAATTTCATTCTTACATTTGTAGTAAGGATTAATCTTTCTTGGTATCTAAATTTATTCTTAAAGCTAACTTGTGGTATATATAATTGTTTAGTTTTGCAAGAACTGTAATTGAATTATTGTAGTAACCTTTTAGACCTGATTGTGTAATAGTTAGAATTATTAAAGTTAAAGTTACATTTACATTGAACGTGACTAGCTGTATTTGTTTTTGCTGCTCATAGAGTTATTACACTAGAGTGGGGAGCCATTGGCAGGCTTGTAAGTGAGAGTTTTACAATAAATAATAAGATAGAAGATGAAACGCGTATACTTCATCTTTGTCTTATCACTAATAAAAAAGAGAGACAGATTGATATACCCTCATTGGCTTTTTCTTTATCGTAATATGGCACATTTTAAGCTAACTTCTCTACTCTAGTATAATAAGTCTATGTACGTCTGTCTCTATGCTACGTATATATGCCAGTAGACTATACTGTATGTTTGCCAGTGGTAGTTAAAACTATATGACGTGGAATTTATGAAACAAATTGAGAATACCTCATGAATTATTTAATCATGCGATAACTGAATTTCGTTGTACCTTTTTTGTGAAAATTTTCTTACTAAATAGCCAGGGGTAAATATTTGTTTACAAAGAAAATATTTTCGTAATAAATATTTGAAAATGTCTGAAAGTTATGGTTATTATAAGTTATAAATGTTAAGTTATAAAGCCCTTTTCAATATTCATTCTGTAGTCAGTAAATCACTGAGAAAAACTTTGCGCAATGATACGAAGTATTCGCACTCCATATTTTCATACGTGTTTTTGCACCTTTTGTAGGCAAATAAAGTATGTTGTGAATAATTTGCGCAAAAGATAAAGTTTATGCGTGTATAACATTCAGGGTTGTTGGCTTTAGATATCTTTCAAATGTGCTATATTGTTGGAAATAATAATTTTTGGCAAGCAGAGTTTAGTTCAGTGTTGTGGGAAGAATGGAGTACTTAAACTACTGCTCAGAATATTTTGTGATTTTTATGAATATAATATACTAGCTTTTAGCCGCTACTTAGTTCGCGTGATCTATAGTCTTAGAATGAACAGTAGCTTCTGTCACTCTCCAACCCTGCAAATATATATATCACACATCAGATTGATCCGGGAGGACAGAGATTTATCAACCGATAATACTCGAAAGCGTTGTTTAATTTTTTTAGTAAATAACTCGTATAACTCACATGAAATAAATATAAAGATAGCTCAATTAATCCAATAAATAAAATCCAAAATATATAAAAACTTTCTTAAAATAACTCTTTCGGACGATACTGATCATCTCAATTATTTTTCCTAATCCTAGATTTTAAAATATATTTGATTTGTCAGTGTAGTAATATATAGTCTTTAATGGTTGGGTTGATAACTATATTCCTTTAAAAAATCGTGTTTATAAATTTTGATAGTCCTATATGTATACCTTCATGTATCGATTTTATTATTTACTAGTATATAAAGCCCGCTTGGCCGGGCTTTATTTAAATATATATCAATCACAGTTACGAAAAAAAAAGTTCTATTGCCAGCAAACCAAAGGATTATCTGCTGGGTCATTCTAAAGAATGTCTGAAAATTTCATTAAAGTCGGTCCAGCCGTTTCGGAGTCTATAAAGGACAAACAGACAATTTATATGTTAAAATTATTGACACATTTTTGGGTACTTTACCTTTTATTTTAATCATTTCATTTAAAATTAGCGGTAACCGCTACTATGTCAACGTACGCGTTTTAGTAACTTTAACAATGCAATGTGATTTTTTAAAGTCGTGATAGCGTAACAGACAGACGGACTAACGCATTTATAATATTTGTATAGATATCGCAGAGGTTGATCCAATAAATTTTGCCTCTCAAGATAAGACATCAGTTTTCTCGGAGTGAATGTTAGCGTACTTTGGAGTACGGACACAAATAATGGATTTAAGTCGGACATAGTAAGCAAAATATATTTCCCGAGAGTACAATCAACAAAGACAGCTTTGTTTCTATTACGAAACCCTAATTACTTTTGGGACGTTTGTGTTATGGCGAACTTATGTTAACAGATTTAACGTCTATACCTGATATTATTTACAGGAATTTATTTTCTTATAAGGCAGCCTTGCAATTTATTTAACAAATGTATGATACGATATCTTTCTGTCTATCTCTTACGCTATCACGATAAGTAAACAGTAGGTATATACAGTTTTTATACAATAATAATTATTAAATACCACTAACGTATAGGCTAAAAAGCCCGTGTTTTCTTCGAGAATAGTAAGAAAACTAAACTAACTATGTACATAGTTGAGGTTTAGATTATTTATATCTATCAAAAATAATATTCACTTACATGAGATAATAACTTAAAACTAAACACACTGGGCTTAAACTAATATTCTCTCCAATTATCAACATTAGGTAAGGTAAGTAAAACTTATTTCAAAGTATAAATTTCGTCCTTGCGTATAATATTATAGTTTCCGTAGGTAAAGTGTTATATAATGTAATGCAATATTTGCAAATTGGGTCAATCAGTCCAGTCGGGTGTGCCTGGTGTCCGTTAACTGGTGGAAAAATGTAAGAGGTAGTAGAGAAAGGAGATAATGACGTAGACTATGTGACTATAATGTTTCAAAGTTATGTTATCTTTAATATTTTCATAAGTTATCCTCGGGGGGAAGCTAGTATTCATTTTAAAAAAATGTCGTTTTATCCCTGTATTTCGGCACTGAAAAAATGCTTAAATGTAGAATAGAATCCAAATGATATTTTAGCTGTAATTTTAAAGTTGTAATAATTTAGTGGTATATCGGTGGACTAAACAAGTGAAATTATCTAGAATAAACTCGACTTGCCTCTTTTTTTTCTCTTTCTTTATTTTATCATCTTTATTATATCCTATAAAAAAACCGACTCTCGAAAAACTCGGTCACCGAGGTTCTGGAGGTTTAATTTAGTGATTTATGACAAATGTAAAAGTTACGCTTATGCAGGTTTACAGAAAAAAAAATGAGGAATATAATTTTAATATTTTTAAAGTCTAGGTAATAGAGTATTTAAGCACAATTAAGTGAAAGCTGTCGCGTACACTGCCATAAAATATATGAGTATATTTAACCTTTTCAAGTTAGTTGTTAAATTGCGGAGGCGCTAGTTAGTACCTGTTTAAGCAATTTAATAAACGCTTTAAGGCGTGTTTGCTGTTCATAACTATGAAGGCATTTATTCTTGTTATATTTGAATAAAAATTTTCTTTGCAACATATTACTGATAATGTAAATAGAAGCAATGCGATAAGGATGACATTTTTGTCTATAGCCTAATTCAGTAGTAAAACGTTGATGGATTTCGAAAAAGCTTATGAAATTATATGTTTAAAATAATTATAAATCTTATATTCTGAGATTTTAAAGAAATCTAATAAAAGCATTATTTAAATACAAGCGATACTATTTACTTTAAGTCGTGCAATGTATGATGATGACAAGTGTGTATTTTGTTGGAGATCTATAAATAAATAAATAGTAGCCATATGGTACTCACGAATCAATAGTTATTTTAATTTCAAGAGCACCAGAATTAACTTATAAATATTTACAATTGCTTGTCCTAAGTCCACAATCTATCTATATTTACAATCACATTGTACTCGTAGAAAAACATTTTGTAGAATAAATAAAACAACCAAAAACTATGGAAGATCTTTTTTGGTAAGGATATGAATTTACGATGATTTAAGAAAATATATAATCGATAAAAGACTTATTTTTTTATCGAGGCATTATTATTTGCTTGGAAGTTAAATACGTATAGTTTTAAAGATCACTTTTCTATTATATTATATTTAAGTTGTATTATGTTCATTTTCTAGAACAAATATCATCTAACGGTATATACAGTATTGTATTCTTAAATAAGAAATTAGGGTACAAACTTGAATTAAATAATAATGTGGTATAAAATTAATTTATGTATAGAATCATTAAAGGCTCAATTCAGTTAGAGTCCTCTTAAACCATGATAATGTCGGTTTATACACGTATGAAGAACGAACTTTTAAACGGTAAAACCTATGCGTATAGGATTAGAATGGACCACCCTCATGGTGGTCTATTCTACTCAGCATCATACCACACGGCTTTAACTATAGCTAAATGAAAATAAAATATTAACATTTTTTAGTGGAACGCGAAATATTTACGATAGTTTAATGGAGTAGTTGTTTCCGGAAGGCTATGGTACAAAAAGAATAGTAAAACATATTCTGTAATCCGTTAAAAAATTATTCTGCTCACGTTGTCCTGCTTTTTATATCTGAAAACATAAATAATACATACCACAACTCAGAATTTGTCACCGGTATTTGTAGGTAACATGCAGCATAAATTCACTTAAAGACTAAAAACGCTCGTTTTGCTCCACAAACGAAGCATCATCCACGGCAAAACGACAAAATCTCAAAGCGGACGCACTTGCTCTACATTCAGCACATAGATTTTATTTTTATTGGGGACACAGAAAAATAATATCGTCGGTTCTTTTCTTGTATTTTTTTTTTATTGAACGTCACCTTAGGTAAATACTTATATAGAAGATTATTCATAAAACTGTGAATACATGTATAGCTTACATTTTTGACTCTATTATTCTGTTATAAGCCGTTACTGTACCCTTATTAAGAATCTGGTGGAGCTTATTAAATCAAAATTCAAAATATTATTTATTGAAGAAAACTTGTAAACAAGTGTTTTTGAATCGTCAACTTTACTGCTGGTTCGGAAAGCTGTTCCTACCGAGAATAGTCAGCAAGAAACTAGGCGGTTCAGCATAACCATTTTTACAAGACTACTTTCCCTAGTAATTAGGTCTTCATAGAGTGTATTTCAATGAAATACTACGTAAATATTAACAAGAGAATACTATCGCATTTTTTATAACCTTACAAAGTCGTTCGTTCTTTCATTAATTAATAGTGAAAATCATATATAGCATTGAAGACATATAGATAGCATAGAAGAAGACTCTTATTATAATGTAATTTATGTCAAATATTATAATGTGTTATCACACAAGGTTAGCTTGCCATGGTTTATTATCTTGACGAATGATTAATTAGGCAACACGTTTGCCCTTGTAATCTTCTAATAGCTACAGATGTTCATTTGTGATTACAATAAGATCTTGTAAATTAATACTGCTCGCGTTAATTTATACCAACTAATTTGTTACTATTAACGCCTTTGAAACGGTAAATATGTTTCATTACAGGAACACAAATTGGTTATAATAGTTTAGGTCTTGAAAATGCGATAATCTGCAACAGACGAATATATTTATTAAAAAAAAATGCGCATCATTAAAGTATTCCTTTTATTATTATTTCGACAGAAATAAGTTGGTCGTAGGTTTTATATTGATTTTTGTTAAGTTTAACAGTTATAACTGATATATTTATATACAACATATTTTAAGATATTATAGCGACATCACAAATTAATTCGATCTACATCGGAAAGTCCTAAAACGTGATTAGGGTCCCGCAATAAGATCGTCCCGAAATCAAAGCTGTCCCGTTTAATTGCGCTCTCGGGAAATCTATCTTGTTTTACGGTGTCCACTTTAAATTCAGTTTTTTTGGCCGGTTCTATTGACTACTGGGAATTAAATTGGAATTGGGGAACTAAAGCGCTTTGGTCAACTTTTGTAAGGCCAAAGTTTCAATTTTCATTCATTATTCATATTAATAAAACTCCTTCTGTTGCAAAAAGCACGTAGTGAAATAATATTTGTTAAAAAGATAGCTCTCGGTAAGAGCAACATTTCGAACCAGATGTAGTTTCATTAATCATATTGATACTTGACGATTCAAAAGTGCTTGAAAGAGCTTATTTGAATAAAGATTATTTTGATTTGATTTGATTTGACAATAATAGTTGAGAGTAAGTGTAAAACGCATTAGGACTTGTGACAGAGATTTTCAATTGTAGATGATTCTCTGTTGAAGACAGTTGTATTCTGCAATTATACGTGATATTACTATTAGATAGTCTATATCCTTTGAAGTCTATATCGCGGTATGCTCCTACTTGCTTAGCTAAGTAGCTACAAGTAGCTATCACGTGTCGCTGTCCTATAATGTCAAGCTTATTATGACGTGTAGATGTAATATAATTAGTATCGTCTTGGAGTTGGCAATATGTATTAACTCTCGTGAAATTACTGTTTCCAAATAGAGCAATTATTGAATTTCATGCCACTCCTTTCAGGGGATGACAGTATTCAGAGTAGGTATAATCCATGTTAATATTCATCATTCATTCTCCTGTCTTTATCCCACTCCAAGTGGTATCAAGATTTTTATTGCATAACATGCAATAAACATCTTGTTAAAGGATTGACTGGGTAGGCCGCATGTCTGACGTCAACTTGCAATCGCCTGTTACGACACCTTAGTAAGAAATTAGGGTGATCTATTCTACTCAGTCGGATACCACACGGCTAACCGGTCAACTTACCTTAGTCACCTTTTATGACACCTCGGTAAGAAATGAGGATGGTCTATTGTTAGAGATTGTTAAAAAGTAGTCTATGTTATAATTAATCTATGACAACTGTCATGTTTGACAGCTCTTTCGCATACCGGCTGTCAACTAGCAATAAAATAAAATCTATCAAGTATTTCTTTTATTTTAAACTCAAAACTTATTTAAACTACGTGTTAATAAAATTAACGCTAAGCGCAGACTTAACATCTATTCTACTCAGCCGGTACTACACGGCTAAAAAATCGTATTAGCTTATTACTAATTTTTAATGAATAATATGTAAGATTCGTACTTATTCGTAGCTTATTGTCCAAACTTAGTAAGTAGTTAATATAATATATTCAATAGTACAAATACTATTGAATCTGCAACCGTATATCTACAACAACTTAAAACATAAAACAGATTTCAGGAAGAAAGGATTGCTTAATCTTAAATTAAGGATATATTGCTCCTAATTTTCACCTAAAAGAGTAAGAAATTGTTGCCGTAAATAAATTTTACCCGACACGTACAAGGTAACTCGGTGCAACGAATTTCCCGAGGGATACAAATTTGTTTAGGATACGAAAAATTTCGTTCACGAAATTGTTTTAAAAATATACACTGTTACAATATAAAGTTATTCTTTAACCATAAACGATGCACTATACTCATGAATGATACAGTGCGAAAAACAGTGTTAAAGAAAAAATGCTATCTTTAAAATTTATATATCTTTAAAATTTTAAATGAGTTAATCTTGTTTGTGTTTATATATTTTATATTTTCGGAATCTTGGAAACGGCTTTCCGATTCCGGACGATTTTCCGGAGATTTTGCATTTAGGGTGTTTTTTGGGGAGAATAATCAATCTCGCTAGGTTTTATGTAAAAAAAAATTAGTTTTATCTCTGTTTTTGGGCATTAAAAAATACTAAAATTTATATTGATCTAATCGCAAATACCTAGGCCTTGGGAATCAATATCCCAAACTCTCTAATTATATTTTTTTATTTTGTTAAAAAATTACCGAGCATGGCTCGGTCAACCAAGTACTAATATTGAGTATGATTTAAATTGCAAATAAGTGAAGCTCAGAACAAAGAACTGACTACCATTGAATAAAATTTCATATTCTTTTAACAAAATGATTAAAAATATTTCAATAAAAATACACAAACCAGTCTAGACAGTGAAAATTAAGTGTGACTTTTTTACTTGTAATACTGTTTACACCTACAGTTCTTTACTGATATTTTAACCATGATGGTACATATACACGTTCTTATGGGATTAAATAAAAAAATAATTTATAAAAACTCACTTTCTCAAAGGACCGTGTGTCATCATCATCCTCCTGCCCTTATCCCACTCTAAGTGGGTTCGGCACAACACGTTACAAACATTTTGTCACATGATTTGGCTACATATTTTACGACCAGCAGCCTGCCTGACGTCAACTTACCTATATACAGTCATTTGCTTTGTCTTTATTGTAATAGGTCACATTTAAAGCTTTCCTACTCTAGTATAATAACTCTATATTAATACTTTCCTATACAAAAAAGAAAGAGAAGGCTGACTAAAGTTCATATCCACTTTATGGGAACTTTAGCAGAGTAGACGAAAGCTATATACACTTTGATTCCATATGGGAATGATTAAGTTGAGTGATTCACATGCTGTCTTGGGTGCCAATTACTTAAGTGCGCGACTATTAAATCTTTACGTCCTTTAGTATCCCGAAATTTCGATGACGGAGCACTTAACTAGTTGCAATCCATGAGTCATGATGTTAAAATCAATATTTCGCTTAACGTATCAACTTGGCAGATCTGAGAGAAATATAATCTTCAAATATGTATGAGTGACAGAATACGGAAAGTGTAAAACTAAGTCAATAAACAAAGTACGAATATTTTCATTGTAAATAAAAACGTTACAAATTTGTACTATCACATTTGAGGTAGATAGTTTACCGGTAGAATAAACCACCATCATTTCTTAGAGAGGCGTAAAAGGAGACTAAGGTGAGTTGAGGTCAGGCAGGCGGCCAGTCATAATTTCGTCTTACAACACGTTTAAGACATGTTGTGCCGACACCACTTTGAGTGGGATAAGGGCAGGGGAATGATCATGATGATGATGATGTCTACCTGACGGTTTTCCGCAGGATCAATATTGAAGAAATTTGGCACAACTAAAGCTTACACTTACATAGTTACATTTGTATATTTTATACTTTTATTTAATTATTATAGTAGTTTTTATTTAAGAAAAATTTGTACACACTTGTAGTCTTTATATGTAGCTTTTTTTGTTCAACTACCAACTTATATTCAAATTTTTTAAATATGTTGGTTGAATACATTTTACACTTACATTTTAAGTTCATAATCATTGGATTAATAATATAAGAAAAACTGTTTCTAGAAAATTTAAATCTATATGGCCAGTTTCCATACTAATTAGAAATTAAGCAGTAGATTGTTGACGAAAAGGTTTTCTCGTCCCAAGCCAACAGACATAATCTGACGAATTTACTAGAATGTTTGTTTAGGTCCATGACTTTATTATGTAGGAGAATACACGCTTAAGCTAATAATAATTATAAAACAAATTATTACATAAAATAAGTAAATAGATACATTTCTATAAGAATATAGTTAAAGATTTTAGATATACTTTAATATATTTTTTATAATGCGTTTTAAAGAGTTATATAAATATTTACAAGTTTGTATGTGCGATATATAAGACTTACCAACTTCACTGAAATGTTCACCATATAAATTAGGCAATCATATTTCCTATTATAATTAAACATATAAAAAGGACGTAAGTTGACTTATCAACATATTAACGCTTGGTTATATTCGTTTTCGGCCAACGCATAACCGATAAACGCATTTAGGTGTTATTAACCTAATTTTCGTGGAAATGATAAACATTTACATAATCAATGAGTATTTAGGGAACTTGAACTGTAATAATCATCATTATTTGAGCTATAATGTAAGCGTACGTTAATACCATTTTTATTATTAGATTATAGCTAAAAAAATTTATCATTTTCTTTGCTGAAACGGTATAGTTTCAATTACTTAACCTTTGTAAATTAGGTACGTGAAATACAGCCATGATGACGGAACGGTGAAAGCCCTTTTTCTTTACCCAGATACCGGGTACAATCCGATATTAGGTTTCTATATAACATGAAGTAATGCATTGCGGTTCCGTGCCAATATTGTAGTTTCTTGGCGGTTTAGTCCGTATGCAAGCCGGACACACCCTGCCTTGAGGCAGAAGTCCGTAGGGATTTTTTCGTCACTGGAAGAAAAAAAGTTTCTATATAACAAAATATGTTTAATTTCTTATGACCGTTGTAGGGACGAATTCCTGATTGATTTGCGATATGTATAAAGAATTCTTCAAATCCCAAAATCTCCAGAAATCTAATACAAATTCTAAGTACCGTGTTTGGTCTAAGTTCTATTCCTTATCTGTAAAAAAAATAAAACTGTAATCCTAACGGGGTAGTAAGTAGGAGGCCGCTATTTAAAGTACTAATAATCTGACACGTAACAATCTTATATGGGGCCAAACGAAAAAATATAGCATAGAAATCTGACTTCCTATCGGCCTACTTATATTTTTTTTATTTTAGGTTGACTAACATGTGTATCGATAGGATATTACGATTTGAAAATATTAATTAAAAGAGTTAATTGTGTGCTGTAAAATATATAGCAATGTCATTTTTAAAAGCTATTGCTATTTGTAATAGCGAAGTCATGTAAATCAATTGATAAGACAATTTTTTTGATCGAAATTTCATGGAAGTAGATTCTAACTCAAAGAAGTTTTAACAAATAATAAGCGGTCTTTTAATAAATACAGTATTATTTGTTTAAAGGGATAAAAAATATAATTTGGTTCATTGAAATGTAATAAACTCCAACGCGACAAAATTTGAAATAATCCTTTGAATTCTGGGCTCATTTTGCTGATCATAAATGCAAAATTAACTCATTTATGTGGCACTAAGCAAATTAACAATAATTGAGTGTTTGGTAAAGTTGTCCATTGTAATAAATGTTCTAACATTATCAAATAATCATTATCATAGGTTACCATTGTGCTGAAATACGCATATTTGTAGCACGTATTTCCTTTTCAATCAGTTAAGACTTGGTAAAATTTGTTTTGACATATCTGTATTTACATCTCGTAACGGGAAGTCTGAAAGTTGCGCCTATTATAGAAAAGACGACAAATGCAAGATCAAGATGGTTTGGACATACATGTGACCAAACGAGTGTTAAATGTGAATATGAATGGATACGTAACTAGAGGAAGGCGGAAAAAGAGATGGTTGGATTGTGTGAAATGTATATAAAAAGAGTAACGCTAGAGTTGACGAATGATAGGAGAGAATGGAAGAGAAAAATATGTTGTGCTCACCAATTTTGGCAACTAGGTCTAGGTCTAGGCCTACTATTATTCCAAGGTGGTCGATGCATCTGGTGCTCTAGATGCTTCGATTAGCGGAAGTAAGCTGTTAAGAGGGTCACAGAGTACCTCTCTCCAAAAAACAGCAGTTAAGGGTGGGAGACAATGTGCAGAAAATCACAATGTTCCTGCCATCAGTAGCGTGGTGACATTATAAAATTTTTACTCGATGAGAGTCCTACATATCTGCCGTGGTCCCCGTCAGATGGCGGTACCTATAAAGAGTTTGCCTGACATAAAAAAGATCTACGATCATTATAGTGAAAAAATTATAAATGCCATCCTCTTTTTCATCTTTTTTTCTTCAACCACTGGACGTCCACTGCTGGACAGAAGTCTCTTAACTGGATCTCCACACCACACGATCTTGTGCCGCTTGTATCCAGCGACTCTTCCCACGACATTTTTGAGGTTGTGAGTTCATCTCGGTCTTCCGACATTGCGCTTTCCCAGCTCTGGTCATCCTCTGCCATTATTATATTTTATATATTATTATTTCAAAAACATCCTTCCAAAATAGATTTTCAACTAGATAATGAATCATGTACTGTAACCACACGGCTCAAGTAATCATGTAATACAAAAGCTCGTTAAGGCACCTTAACGACCTTGCGTCCCTTTAAAGTATGACGTAACGATGACGTATCACATTGAATACTCCGCTAAACTGCAGTTTATAATGTTTTAGCCATCAACGTTTAGTGGACGAATTTTAACTTTAATGATTTGTGATATATGAAATATCAAAAGGGTTTTAATAATAATTTATACTTACTAATTAATATTTGACTTAATGTTACTGCTAGCTTAATTTTTTTTTGTCCTGTGGTATCCGGCTGAGTAGAATAGAGCACCCTGATTTCTTACCTAGGTGTTGTAAAAAGCGACTAAGGTAAGTTGTGACGTTAGGCCCCTGTCTGACCCCCATTATATTTTACGACAGACCCCCTGCCAAAACATGGGACAAAATGTTTATAGCGTGTTGTGCCGACCCCACTTAGGTAGGGATAAAGTCAAGAGAATGATGATTCAAATTTTTCATCTAAGAATTATAGCGTTTGAGGAAAATCAGTTTTGCCAGCAATTACAATTCGGGCTGAACATGTATTTTCTACGCCTTAATTTAAAGTCATGTAATGGAGGGTCGTTAGGGACCCTTAGGTTTACCCTGTGGCCCTTATAAGTATTGTGTAACGGTCTGATGGAATTTGAACTGACACTATTATCCGTATTTCACTCAGATTCTTTTATACCTTAACAATCAGGTTTTTCCGTTTTATACTGTAGTAGTATGCAATTATAAATTTAAAAAACAAATTATAGGTTTCGATAATACTAGAAATTTAGTATCCGGCTGAATACCATAGACCACCCTTATTATTACTGAAGTGTTGTAGAAATCGACTAAGGTAAGTTGACCCACCGCGTGGTATCCGGTTGAGTAGAATAGACCACCCTTATTATTACTGAAGTGTTGTAGAAATCGACTAAGGTAAGTTGACCCACCGCGTGGTATCCGGTTGAGTAGAATAGACCACCCTCTTTCTTACCGAGGTGTTGATAATGCGAATAAGGTAAGTTGACCCACCGTGTTGTATCCGGTTAAGTAGAATAGACCACCCTCTTTCTTACAGAGGTGTTGCAAATGCGAATAAGGTAAGTTGACGTCAGGCTGGCGGCTCGTCGTAAAATAAGTAACCAAATCATGTGACAACATGTTTACAACATGTTGTGCCGACCCCACTTAGAGTGGGAAACATCATTATTGTAAAGCACTGTCAGGCTACGATCTTACGATTCAATAAAGACACAATTTTAAAAATAGAAACCGCCCTCCGAAAATCATCAATTCCAATCAATTGATGTTGTTAATAACTGTCGGCTTTTTACTATTGAACGGTCGATCTAAATTACTTTTATAGGTCAACTCTCAAACGACCTCCGTCGCAAATATTTGGCGGAAGAGGACTGTTTTGCAGACCATTAACCGTTACGGAGAACGGCACGAAAAATTAATTGCGGGCCCTCTAAAGAACATAATAAGGATTTTATTTGTGCGCAATTAAGACAACTTCGTGAACCTTTTGTGTACAACATAAATTTAAACAACAAATTAGTTATGGAACAATATTATACGACAACAAATGCGGCTTGAAATAAATGATGTCTACCAATTCAGACACCGCGCGATCATGCTTAACTTGCTATATATTGAAAAAGAAAAAAATAATATTGAATTTTTTTAAGGAAAGACGTTCAAGCTTAATTTCAAAGATGTTCACTCGTGAAGTATGAGATACCAGACTGAGTTTAAATGATCGTAAGTGGTATTGATAGATATATTATATATAGAAACTGGGTAAAAACTCACATGAATAGCCGATGAGTATGGCTGGTTTCTATATATAGAGAAATTAATGACAATGATTGAAGAAAATTTTCAGTCTGATTGGGTTTGTCTGTGTGTATATTTTGTTATTCTTATTGTTTTATCTAGATTTTGCGATGCTTATATCTTTTAAAATATTTATTTACATTACTTTTAGCATATTGCAGTTTGTTTAACGAATTAACTTCGAGTACATATACTAATTTGCTGCTCTCCAAAAAAACGAAGAGAAGAGGCCTATGCCCAGCAGTGGGATAATAACAGGCCCTTACTTTACTCACTTCCTTACCTATACCAAGTAACTTAATAAAAGCTTAATTAATACACCGTTCGTTTATACGGTTCTAAAATTTTGCTAACTAATAGTTTTCTCTCGGTAGACCCCGGTTTAATCATGTCTGATTGATATTTCAATTAAAAGTTAGTCAATTGTTTGAAAAAATTGTATAATAAATTTTCTTAAATAAAGAGGTCGCGAAATAAAACGTGAATCAATTTGTTGGTGAATGTGAATAGATTCTTTTGTATTAAAGTGTGTTTTTTATTGATACTTATTTTTGAGTCTTCAATTATATATATATATATGTATATAAGCAAGAAACACAAAAGGTGTATAAATAAAAATAATTACCTTTTGGTCCTAAATAAAAATAGATACATTTTATTTGTGAAGCCTAAATAGGGCAAATGAGTCTGTAGACATTTTTTAATTTTAACTTTTATATTATTTTATCGATTTTCATCTTTGTCTCCTATCTTCCTTGGACTTTTGCAAATATTATAAAATCCAAATTAGCTCGCTCCAGTCGTTTTCGAGTTTCAGTGAGACTAACGAAAATATGATTAATATAAGTAATTTTTATATATATGGGTAAATATACAATACATAGATTAACTGAAACATTATCGACTGATATGAACTCTTATGTAAAAAATAGTAACACTAGTTTTCTTTTTTGCAACAAGAATAGAAAGAAATTCAAAAAGAAAAAGAAGAGAAGAAAAAAGAAAGACTTTGTTGCAAATATTAGGTATTCTCATCATCATCATCATATTTCATCGTATCATTATTTTTGTAAGATAACAAAAAGATCATATTACGTATTATATGCACCATATGCTATCACCCCATCACGTGGGCATTATATTGGTAGGAAAATATGATTGACGATTGTTCCCCTTTCAACCTTTTCTCGAATAAATATTTGGGTGTAAGTCGCATTATACAATCCGATATCTTTTTTTATTTATTTTTTTAGGTACATAATTAATATAAATAATTTTTATTTAACAGCTTCAGGTTTTTAAATAGAAACTTAAATTTTCTACGATACTTATAACACTCAAATTAGTTAATGTGTCTAGACGACTACAAGGACGACAGACTGTACGTTAAATTGATTAAAGTAAACAACATGACATTCACAGTAATGTAAGTAAGACGAACAGAAATGTTCTGTTTCAAGCTTTGTTATAATTAATTTTACTTAAATACATTAGGTTGTGTCGAATCGTGAGCTCAAGATATTACTTAAATAGAAATCGTGTCGTGTCGTGTCGAAATGTGTCAATATTATATACGATTTTCTATCATCTTGTATTTTACTCAAATCGTTTATTTGTTTTTTATTTATATATTTATTCTTCGTCTTGGTATTCTGTCCATATTACTCACAAGTGACCTTAATATTATAAGATTAGTTTTATACTAAAAGTATTAATTTTGTATTTTTGTGTTTTTCTTCTTTCGCGGTCGAACGGAACAATGTTATTTTGTTATATTAATATTTAGGAAGCTGGAGAGATATAATAAATTAACCGCTAAAAATTAATTAAGTAATTTTGATCACAGCACTAAATTCCACAAAGACTAAGTAGCAGTCAGAAAGAAGCTGTTGTATCACAAATTGATCATGTGTAGTATGGTGTTTGACGTATCGTGGCCGTGTCTTTAGCACTAAGGTGCTTATTAAACAGATCACTTCTGCCACTATTGGAAGCTTTTTGTTTTATTTGCACCTAAGGGTATATTTATGTAGCTGTATTATTTTTGGTAGGTTACTAGATTCATAGGTGGACTGATTTTTTTTTAGACGTTTTCAGGTAATTATGATCTGTTTATAGAAAATTTACTTTATTCATCATAATTAAAAAGCAAAGCATTTCATTAATAATTTTGAATGACTCTGAAATTAATTAGATCAGCGTAATGATTTTATGTTATTAGTATAGATGCTTCTATATTATGCTGGAGGGTATGCACAAAAGCTTTATTCATAGTCCTCAATTGATATCTATTTATGATTATCGAATGATAGTTTACTGTAGATTACTCAGTGTTTAATAAAATGTGAGAATAACGCGCACCTTTAATACGTAGTTATTGTAATAAACATTTCATTTATAGATGTAATATAATAAGTGTATTACCATTGACAAAAGGACTAAATTAAAGTGAATATTTCAATGTAAATGGCAAGTAAAGCTCGCAGTGACTATGGGATAGGAATCTACACCACTAAATGAGAAATTTAGATGAAGATGTTAAACTAAACTGGAATTTGTTACTTAAGTCTTATTTCACTGGAACGCGACGGTATTTTAAATAATTAAATTGCCTAAATAGCACTAAATGCGAATACCGTGACAAAATCAAATTAACTAAGTACGGTAAAATATTTAAGTCGACATTCATACAATAATGTTAATGATAGAATTATCCGCTATACAATTTTGACAGTGATTATTATATTATTACTATTTAGGATTACGAGCTGTGGTAGCCCAGCGGTAGCGTGCGACTCTTTCCAGGAGGTCACGGGTTCGAACCCGGGCAGACAACAATGAGTTTTTCTGTTAAAACTTATGTGTCTAATTGATTATTGCAATTTATCACACGCTTTTCGGTGAAGGAGAACATCGTGAGGAAACCTGGATATCTCTAGAAAATTCTGGAGATATGAGTAACCTAGCAATCCGCACTGGAGCAGCGCGGTAGGTCTTAGCTCCAAACCTTCTCTCCAAAAACGGAGAGAAGAGGCCTATTCTCAGCAGTGGGATAGTAACATGCCGCTTCTTACTTTCTTACCATTTAGGAATTCAAAATTAATCAGGTTTTTATTAAATAATAAATATACTTGTAGGTAATATTAATTAAAGTCCCAGTAGCTTACCCTGTTAGCATAATTTAAAATAAGAATTTATATGCTCGACATAATTGACAAATTTTGAATCGCGATAACTAATCTAACCTAAACTTTACTCTAACCTTACATTTGAACACAATGTGGGATAAGGTCAGGAGGATGATGAATAAAATGATGGTATTTATATGGTGGTATATCAACTGCTTCTTGTTGTATAGTCTAGTTCATATTCACAGATATTTTGATTTGTTCTAGAAGATACCAGATACATAATTAAATGTTCATTCCTTTGAAATTTAAATCAATTCCTTGGAAACTAGGTAGGTCACTTGTTTGGGATGCCACTTGCGTAGACACGTTAGCAGCATCCCATATTCAAGGGACCTCTACTATGGCGGAAGCAGCAGCTAGCAGTGCAAACATGGCAAGAGGCGCAAATATGAAGACATAGATAGAGGCTTCATTTTTGTGCCTTTTGGTGTAGAGACCTTAGGTCTATGGAGCCCGAATGCTCATACCTTCTTCAATGAGCTATCCAGAAGGCTCGTAGAGCGTACTGGGGACCCGAGAGCTGGCAACTACTTTGGCCAACGAATAACTTTGGCGATACAAAGGGGTAATGCTGCCAGTATTTAAGGAACTTTACCCCTAATTGCAATGGAATCGATGATTACGATTGAGTGTAAATATATATAAATTAAAAAAATATATATTTTTAAATGTTTGGTCATCGATATTTTTGTGATCTGGCTCTAAGGCTCTAAGCAGCTTACATCGTTAAGATTTAGTTGTGTTGCTACGTGCATTACATCAAAAGTACGCACGCTCCTATACTAATAACCATTACCAGTAACCATAAAGAAGGATATAACAATACTAAACGGAGAAAGCCTCTCGACACCAAATAAACCACATAACAATCACTATTCACTTTAACGGGCAAAGTTAACCCATTACGTAAGATTAAGACATTACTCTGCAAGTGTAGACTAAGATACTTTACATTCGCACTTAGATTTAAATTCTTGGCTTGGTGAGCGGTATTTGTAATTCATTTGGTTACTCGGAAGTGCAAGAATTTATTTGTTTTTATTATATTGCATTAAACCTTGTAGTCTGTTATTGATAATGATAATATTGATAATTGCAAAAGTGTTAATCATTTTTTTATTATATAATAAATAATAATTATAAAATCGCAAAGCATTATCCGAGAAAGCAATATAATATACTTATAAGTTCAACCCCCCACCATTGATTTTGCCTGTTTTGAAAATTATTATGGATCATTACGTACGAGTATTCGTGGATTAATACTTTTGTATTGCCACAGTTATCAATAATTTATAGAATTAGGCGCTACTTTGCGGAAATTCATAATACAGTAATAATAAAAATTATTTTGCTATAATCCGCGATAAATAGAAAATAAATTAATTCTATAAATTATTGATAACTCTGGCAATACAAAAGTATTGATCCACGAATACGTAATGATCCATAATGATCTTCCAAACACATGCTCTGGCAAAATGAATGGTGGGGGGGTTGAACTTATTATTGCTTGCTCCGATGATGCTTTGCGATTTTGTCATGGAGCCTATCTCGTGATGATGCTTCGGTTATCGTTGTTGATTGTCGTTGATTGTCGTAGTGAATGTGTACTTGTGTAGTGTGTTGTTGGTGGTGTTTCTAAATACGTTTGGTAAATAATCCTGCGTGTATGAGGTATGAGAACGGTTTTTGCTTCCTACACTTAGCATTACATAGATTTACTTAACTTAATCCCGGCCATTATACTATCGACGTGAACCCATTCCTGACACAAGCATTTAGCTTAGCTAGAAGGGTTAATATTAAAACAGCAAAAATAAAACTTACGTTATTTTTTGTTTATAACGCTTTTTAAACATGGAGTATATTACAGGGCACGTATTGGTCATAAAATGTGCTAATAAGTTGTTTAAGGCTTTTGTGGTTAAAACTCACATGAATTATTTTAAAGAGGACAAATTGCAGAATGGGATTTATCTATCGTAATGGAGACATCATCTTTGACTTTAAATTCAAAATAATTGAAAATTATTTTTTAATAAATACACTAGTACAAAAGTAGTAATGATATTATTTTGCTATAATCCGCGATTAAGTAACTAGAAAATATATGTAACGCTAAATGTACAGCGGATTATTTGTTTACATACCTGATACATGAAACCTGCATATTTTAAGAGAAGTCTTGGGATATTTGTAACCTATCAATCCGTATTGGAGCAGCGTGGTGGGTCTAAACTCTTACCATCTTCTTCTAAAACGGAGAGAGGAGGCCTATATCCTGCAGTGGGACAGTTATTATAAATAGATATATGGGAAACTTACACACACGGTCGTCCGTCCCCAAAGTAAGTAACTTAATACTTGTGTTATGGGTAACAGACAACTGGTGAATATATACTTATATATTTTTTAACTACATACTTTTTTTTGCTCTAAAAAAATGTACAAGTTATATCTATCTTAAATTACCTATACGTTAGGACAAATCATGCCCACGTGGAATGGTCCCAAGAATGCTGGCAGCGTTTCCGCGCTGAATTGCTAAGCTGATTCTTTGTGCGAAAAAGGAGCCAGCTCTCTTGTCACGTGAAGTGAACCGTGGTAATACATACTTAAACACAAATATACACCCAGGCTCAAAGACTAACAAATTCATTTATAGAAAATGTTGGCTCTCGGCGGGAATCGAACCCGCGACCCGTGGAGCAGAAGGCAGAGTCACCACCCACTGCGCCAACGGGCCAGCCAGTTATATAAGTTGTCGTTTTTGTAAAATAATGTAAGACACTGACTCGAAAAAATATTGTTGAACATTTATACAAGCCTTCCTATAAAAGTTCGTCATATTAATCTTGTCAGCGGTATCATATCGGTAACAGAACCTTGAATCCACACACGTCATTAATAAACGTCACCCAATTTGAACTCTGGGTATATTAAACTATGATTTACGAGTATGTCATCAAAGTATTTCACAGAGCATATCACTGGGAATCCTTGGTATTTGTATTTCAGTATATTACTCTTATTCTATCTATTCTATACATACTAAAGAACTTTTTTTTCCTGCCCCTATCCCACTCTAAGTGGGGTCGGCATAACATGTCATAAACATGTTGTCACATGATTTGGCTACGTATTTTATGACCGGCCGCCTGCCTGACGTCAACTTATCTTAGTCGTATTTTACGACACCTCGATAAGAAATGAGATTGGTCTATTCTACTCAGCCGAATACCACACGGCGGGTCCGCTTACCTTAGTCGCCTTTTACGACACCTCAGTAAGAAATGAGGGTGGTCAATTCTACTCAGCCGGATACCACACGGCGGGTCGACTTACCTTAGTCGCCTTTTACGACACGTCAGTAAGAAATGAGGGTGGTACTATTCTATTCAACCGGATACCGCACGGCCTTGGTATTTGTTTTTCAGTATATTACCATTATTCTATCTATTCTATACATACTATAAAACAAAGCCCCCAAAGTTGTCTGTCTGTATGTAATCGATTTTCTCAAAATTTACTGAACGGATTTTTGTACAGTTTTTACTAAAAATGTACTAGAGAATTGTAGATAAAAATACTACAAAAAGTTAATGAAATTAATATTTCCCGTTTAATTTTCTTTTTCAGTATCATGAAGATCAATCGTTTCTAATCATAATAAAAATATTTTAATGTAAACAGACATCTCAAATTCGAACGTTTTAAAGGGTCGGCTCTTAAATTTTATTAAGGAAGACATTCGCGACCTCTCCATTGATGTATTTGCCAATCTTTCACACTAATACCCATTTATTGTATAAAATTATATCCTCCTTCAAATTTCCAGCCTTAATTAATTTCACCCTGAGTAATTGGGGAGGAAACAATGAATTGTACAGACAATTAAATTCTTGAATCACTTGGAAGAATTACATCGGATTGATTTGTTTATATTTGTGAGACGTTTGGTTCCGTTTTAGCAAGTTTAAGAGTATTTTAGAATTCTGGTTAAGGTGTTAGATATGTAATGAAAATATTATTTTGTTATAGGTAATTCGCGTAGGTATTAAAAAATAATGCTAAATTTCAATGTGTCAATTACATTAATAAATAAAATTATTTGTATTGAAAATATACCCACAGCTACACTAGCGTCGTAATTCTACCTTAAACCTTAAATTATAACCTTAAGTTACCCAAGCACGTATCTCGTAACGTATCGTAAGAACATTTTTACTATTTATTTTAATAAAATTAATTTTTAAGATAAAGATTAAAAAACAAGAAGCTAAAGTACTACCTAAGAAGTTATGTAGCTGTTATAAACAGAAATGTAATAATTCCAAAAAACGAGAATATATAGCCTACCTCTTCCTCTTCGCCAACCGATCCGCTGCTGGATCGACACATAAATGTTAACAGAAAAACTTATTGGTATTAGGATTTGAACTCGTGACCCCCTCTTAAGAGTCGCACAGTCCCACCACTGAGCTATCACAGCTTTCTGACGGTAGTATTATTAAAAGCAATTACTGATTTACTGATCTATCACGCTGCTCCAATGCGATTGGTAGGTTATACATATCCCCAGATTTCTCTAGAGATATGCAGATTTACTCACGATGTTTTCCTTTGCCAAAAAGTATGTGATAAATTGCAATTATCAATTAGACACAAGTTTTTTAAGACAAAAACTCATTGGTGGCTGCCTGGGGGTTTGAACGCGTGAGCCCCTTGAAAGAGCCGTACGGTCTAACCGCTGGGCTATCACAGCTTCAATCATTATAGGATCAATAATGACTCAACATAATTGATCCGTTTTTATGGCAAATAAGCCGATTAGTACAGTGACTCTCTTAACAGGCAAATACTTACCTATTATGTATCAACACTAATACATGATTACAAACGAAGCTGTTTTTTCAAGAGAGCAATTAGAAAATACTGGCAGGTACGTTTAGACACGCCTAACGACACTCGTTAGTGGCGTTCGTGACAAAGAAATCTAATGTTCTGGGGGAAAGTTAATTAAGCCCATAAATTCAATGAAGCTTTTTCTAAAAAGATAGAAGCAACAAAAACCTCTGTGAAGCCGTTGTATCTACATTTAATGAAATAAATTAGGCAACAAAAATAAAGCCTTTTATTTATTTATTTATTAATAGATCACCAACAAAATACACACTTCATATTGAAATTATAAATTGAACAACTTAAAATAAGTGGTATTTTAATTAAAGGTGATAATAACTTTAAAATTAAGTTACGACAACTGAGAGATATAATTTAACTATAATAATTTTATGTAATCTTCAAATTAAAAGAAAAGAAAGAATTAATAAAAAAGAAAATTAATACAACCTGTAAAAAATAATTGAGATTTAAGATCAGCACTTATCACTTATAGCCTGAAGTAAAGTAGCTTTTTTGAATACGCTTAAACTGTCATTGAAAATATCCACCCTTTGGTATTTGCAAATGCATATGCTATGGATTCGCATAATACGATAAAAAGGTGAACATTCAATCTTACATGCTTACCAACAGCTTCTCTACTATATTTATTCTCTACTATATTCTCTACTCTATGTTTTGACTAGACAAGCTTTACGTCACGAGATTTATAGACATTTACTGAATATATAGCATCCTTATCTATAACAATATATCATATAGGTAACCAACATTCAACAAAAACACAGAAAGACTCCGAAATGCTTTATTGAAATTTGCCAAAAAACTTTTTCGAATCAGGTCACTTTAATTCTAAGTGTCCGATATAATTAAATAAACATAATAATTAAGACCTAATGAAATAGAAAAAACATGGTTTCATAAGATTTTGATTACACGACAAATTAGCTTGCAAACTTTTCTCATTATCGTATGAAGGGAGACAAGATAATTAAGGAGCTATATTAAGGAAAGATAATAAGATTTATTTTTCTGTGACGCGAGAAAACGGAGGAAACGGCAACCATCATTACCTATTCAGTGATTTATGAATTAAATAAATAAGTTTATTTCTAATGCAGAAAGTAATAGACTTGAATCGTCCGTAGAGGGCAAGAAATGAAATTATTCCTCTAGTTGCAAAAGCATTTCGATTCTCGGGACGACAATACTACGTCTAGCTAATGATTATACCGAAACATCGATAAGATGTAAAATATGTATTTAAAAATTGTATAAATATTTCAACATTTCCACGACAAAAATTTAAAAGGAATGCGTCATTCAAGCACGAAGAATTATATAGTATTACTTTATCTTCACCATTTATTTTTTAAATTAGTATATACGAAAAAACTACGTCATCGCTAGACTTTAAGCATATCCAACAATGACCTTACTATAAAATATGTAGCGTGACTATGGTGAAAAAGACAGATAGTAATTTTAGTCTTACAAAATAAATGACCAGTCATGTCATCTTAAATACGCTTACAAAGTTTAACTACGTATCTTGGATAAGAAAGCTGAGTTAGTTTAAGTTCGTCCTTGTTGAAAAGTTTTGAAGACTCCACTACTCTTCAGCTAAAGAAAATATAAAGTTAAGCTAACTATAATCTGTATTTCTGTGTGAAAAACGTGACAGACATTAGAAAGTAAAAGTAAATAGTCTTTATACATAATATTTGCAAAATATAAAAAATACGTATAATAAATTAAAAAAACTATAACATTGAAATATTAATTTACTTATTGTAAATGAAAATCAAAGAAAAGTTTATGAAAAAAATAAATAGCACATGCACAAAGGCGGATAGTATAGTATATGTAAAGTTATACAGATGTTCAAGAAATGTTACTAAGATAACGTGAACGTTAAGTAAGAACATAAAATTTAAAATTCAGAAGTTATAAAACCTGTACCAAGTCAGTATAATTTTTATCTCTATATAACACAGCTTTCATATATGGTAATAGAATCCTTGATTCAGTGTCATAGGATGTTAAAAATAAGTGACATATTATATTTATACAAAAATTCTGGTTATACATTTTACATGCCGTAATAAACACATAGGGATTCGAATCTCTCGTATCTCATTTCCAGCCCCCAATCTGGCCGCTTCGCGGAACTCTTGTTAACTTTTCAATTAATCTAATCTCGAAAACTGAAACGCGTTTCAAATAAATTTTACGCGGCTCCCTTTTATACAATGACATGTTCCAGCATAACGATACGACTAAGATATATCGTTAATTGTTAGTCGTAAGTCTGAGTAAACGAGCATTAGGCTTTTACACAGGTTTTTTTGTTCTTTGTATTCTTATTTTTTTCTATTTCCCACCGTACGATTTTAAGTTCCCTCATGCGCCCATAGGCAGCAATAACGTTTTAAATCTGTATTTTATCACTAGTCACACATATGCTCGAAAATTTTTGCCTTCAAGCATTGAGGAATTTTCAACGAGAAGATGTTACGTTACCTCCCGAGCTTTAGCTTTTACCTTTTCCGTTACAGCAGTTAAAAAAAAATGGAAAGGGAGGCTGATACAAAAAGCCTACTATACTGTTGAAGATTATTTAGATGATAACAATGCCTGGATATAGCTACTGTCCGACCCGGTACAAGATAGTAATAACTTAATATAACTAGTTATAAGTATTATTTTTGAAAAGAAACGATCGCCGAGTTTCTTGCTGGCTCTTCTCGGTAGGAACAGTTTTCCGAACCAGCATAAGAATTGAAAAGCACTTGTTTACATGTTTATTTGAATGAAGAATATTTAGAATTTGAATTTGAATATAATAGCATAATAGTGGTTGTTTTGTGTGGAAATAAAGTAATTATATATCAATTATCATTTCAAAAGTAATTCAAAAATGGATTCTCACTTCCAATACTTTGATGTGAATAAAATATATTTCAATTTATTCGGTGTAATTAGGAGGGAAAAGGGGCACCACATTTAAACAAGAAATATATGTTTAAATCAAATCGTGTCGCTTATTGTATAAACAGAATGTATGGTGTGAAGCTTGATTTTCTGTGTGATACTACTATGAAATACGCTGTGTAGATTCATACATTGAAATAAAGCCCCTATTACTTCAAAGTTAAGAGTTATTCGCATAAAAGTTGATGTTTACATTTAATTATGGTAAAGAATTTACTTTATATTTGAATAATGTACTTCGAAAGTTTTGAAACGTCATAATGGGTTATTATGTTCATCAGTTTAGTTCCTTTGTTAAAGTTCGTATCGTTATTCATAACGATACAATATCTGGGAATGAATGGCTTTATTTTTACTATTGGTCTTAACCCCTTATGATAGATCTAATAATCTGTTTTTGGACGATAAACCAAATTCATCGATCCATCCAAGTGCAGTAAGATATATTTAATAATATATATCTTGGTTTCTAGGATCGTTAATCGGTCCTGCACCCTTAGGACGACGTTTCCCGACACCGGCGGAGTTTCTCTTACTCTCTGCATTTCACAACCTCGACGATGCTTCTGCACTCGCCCGTATCACCCGGTAACGCTGTAAAAACTGTTAGGGCTAACATCATATGCTCAGTTCCAAAAAAAAGGATCTTTTATAGCTCAAGAGTATATATATATATATATATATATATATATATATATATATATATATATATATATATATATATATATATATCTCTCTCTCTCTCTCTCTCTTTTCTGAGGATGTGATATAAATTGTTTAGCATTCCGCCTACTGAAGATGAAAAGCCTGGATTATATTTACTTTGAGAGCGCGCGAGAGAGAAAGAGAGAGCAAGAGAGTAAGAGAGAGAGTAAAAACTTCATAGCATCGTGATAAAAGCGCTGGATTCTCACATAAGTACCTACCTGATTTATTAGTTTTGAATAAATATATGGGACACTTATACACATGCTCGTCCGTCCCCAAAGTAAGTAACTCAATACTTGTGTTATGGGTGAGAGACAACTGGTAAATATATACATATATAATTTTAAATACATACTTAAATACAAATATACACCCAGGCTCAAAGACCAGCAAATTTATTTATAGAAAATGTTGGCGCTCGGCGGGAATCGAACCCGCGACCCGCGGAGTCGAAGACAGGGTCACTACACACTACGCCAACGGGCCAATTTACCAACATAATGAATATGCCTAGTAACGATTCTTATGCCAGTTGTTTTTAGTGGATTAAAGTATTTTCAACTATTGTAGAATCATTCTGTTAATACGTTTCTAATTACATAAATATTCATTAAAATATGTCTAGACATGCTCGATCCTGTATTTGTCTTGCTACATGAGTTCAACAGAAGTAAATATCGGATTTATATGTTCTAAATCCTTTTCTTACATAGGCAATGTTATGTTGCCAAAACAATGTATCCAAAGTAATGTAAAATCAATTAACCTGAAAATTGATTTTATATTTTTCACCTACTAGAATTAAATACTGCAAAATATTTATCATACACATATTTATTATTATTTATTAAATTACTTACATTTATTGGAAAATATATTGTATCTGTTACAGTTAAAATTGTTTACGTTTAAAATAAATTCTTTATAGCTATTGGAAGTTTGATCGAATTATTCTTATTAATGAAATATATGATGTTTCAAAAAATCATAAGCTGTTTAATGTTGAGCTTAAAAACTATATAGAAAAGTTTCATAGTTTATAACAAACTGTGAAAGTTATTTATAGTTATCTCTGTACACAAATATTTATATTTTAAGCAGGAAGGGTAAGAAAACTTCTTCAGAAATCAATTATCTCGACATGTAACAATATTTGAGTTTACTCAAGGGGATCGCTTAGGATAAAAGCCACAGTACCTAATGTTTGTTCATCACGCACTCGATTATTTGTTTACTAAACTTGGGACCCGCATTGGGTCTACTAGGGTGGTTACACATTTCAAATATCTAATGGATATATTGATGTCCGAATAGAATTGTCAATTGAAGCGAATTAACCAACCAGGAAACTTGTAACCTTATTTTATTATTTCACTTTGATTAACAGTAGATAATTTAATATATTTATTTATCACAAAAATAAATATATTTGTAATAATACTTGCTTTGACAAAATTTACTCGAAAAATATTTTGTTTTTTAAAAATATTTTGTCTTTGAAAAGCGTTACATAGACTAGTTATTTTTTTCCCTGGCGACCTAAATTAATTCTATTTTATTTTAAAACTCGAATCCAATGCAGAATGTCATTTAAATTATAAACTTTGTTCTAATATAAACTTTAATTTTTGTTATATTTTATTTACAGAAAGTTTGTTTTTCCTTTTTAAGTTATATCGTCTTCAAAACAATTACGAAACTCAACTTTTACATTAAGAACTTATTTCTCTTTATATATTTAGAAGCTTTATTTTCGTAACATTGCCTCCCTTTTACTTTAGAGCCGGATGTTATTTGTCTGAAGTGGCGAAGGAAACTCAAAACTTTTGAACATTGAGTGATGTGCGGAAACGCGATATTATTTCCACTGAAAATGGCTTATTTCGCGTAACATTTTCTCATACGAATAAACAAATCTTACAAAATGTTTTAACTGAGAGTGTTTACAAAAATTATAGTCAACAATATTGATGTAATTTTATTTCACTCCAATATATTATTATTGTAATGAAGTTAGGTAAACTCTTGTACAAACCCTCAACTGGGTAATGGCTTCTTTTTTGGAAAAGTGAATTAGGCACGCCTTTTTTGTTTTCCTATAAGTATAGCTTAAAGACAAAATATTTAGCTTACATTAACGAATAATTGACGTGTGGTATCTAACCGAGTAGAATAGATTACTCTTATTTCTTATCGAGGTGTCGTAAAAGGCGACTAAGGTAAGTTGATATCAGGCAGGCAGCTGATCGTAGAATACCTAGCCGAATCATGTTACAACATGTGTAAAACATGTCGTGCCGACCCCACTTAGAACGGGATAAGAGCAGGAGAAAGATAATTCGGTAACAAATAAATCTTTTATACAGATTTAAAATCCAAGATTGCATAGGAATTTGTAATGAATAGTAATTTGTAGTAAAGAAACGGAGTGTTTTGATTGTTTGGGATAAGTATAAGTGCTGAAATATGATATTAGCTACATTTTGTTGTTGTTTCAGCTTTGCCATTACAGCAGTTTAAAAACACTGTTAAAAAGAGGCTGATACAGAAAGCCTCTGATACTCTTGAAGATTATTTAGAAGATAAGAATGTTTGGATAAAGCTTTCTTTGAACCTGTACAAGACAGTAATAACTTAATGTAAATAATATTAAGAATTATATTTTTAAAAGAGCAACCGCCGAGTTTCTTGCTGGCTCTTCTCGGTAGGAACAGCTTTCCGAACCAGCAGTAGAGTTGACGAATCAAAAACACTTGTTTACAAGTTTATTTGAATAAAGAATATTTTGAATTTGAATTTGTTTTTGTATTCAAATCAAAAAGGTCGCGAGCAGTCAATAAATTTGTTAAAACAATGGTTCAAACAAAAGCCATAGCCAGTTCTGGTTCACTAATTCGCACGAGTTACACTTGATCCAGTTTGCAATCAATTTCCGATCTAAAGACCGGATTCCTTTGTCACTGAAGTGAACCTTACAAACATATGTCGGCGTGAGAGCTTACTGTGAGCAAGTTTTACCATTTATCGAATATATTTCTAGCTTTATTGAAGCATAGATTTAAAGAAACTAACTGGATTTCTGCGTGTGGTATTCAGCTGAATAGAATAGTACAACCCTCATTTTGTTACCGAGGTGTCGTAAAGGGCGACAAAGGTAAGTCGACCCGCCGTGTGGTATCCGGATGAATAGAATAGACCACTCTCTTTCTTACCGAGGTGTCGTAAAATACGACAGAGGTAAGGTGACGTCAGGCAGGAGGCCGGTCGTAAAAACGCTGCCAAATCATGTGACAGCATGTTTATAACATGTTGTGCCGACCCCACTTAGAGTGGGATAAGGCCAGGCAGATGATGATTATTTAATTAATTAATTTTAAGGCACTCCACATGATCTTTTCCCATTTGGTCCCATATCCGATTTAGTTAATATTGGCTCTATTAACACTAAGGATTATCCCTAACTTCATCATTATCTAACTCTAAGTGGGGTCGGCACAACATGTTATAAAAATGTTGTCACATGATTTGTCTAGGTATTTTACGACGGGCCACCTGCCTGACGTCAACTTACCTCAGTCGTATATAACGACACCTCGGTAAGAAAGAGGTTGGTCTATTCTACTCAACCGGATACCATACGGCAGGTCAACATATCTTAGCCGCCTTTTACGACACCTCGGTAAGAAAGAGATTGGTCTATTTTACTAAACCAAATACCACATCGCGAGTCAACACAAATTAGTCGCCTTTTACAACACTTCGGTAAGAAATGAGGGTGGTCTATTCCTCTCAGCCGGATACCACCCGGCATACATTGAGACCCTAACTTATATGATAAAATTTACTCCAAACTCCTTCTTCTTCACGTCTTCTTCTAACTCAATGAGATATCTCTATTATTCTGGTTCCTCCACAAATATCTTTACTTTTGATTTTCGTTCTTTGATCATTCTAAGCATTACTGCTGACCACTGAAATACTTTAAAGCTTCTCCTGAGACTTAATCTTAAAATAAAATGTCAGTGTTTAAATTATATGCTTTCCCAAAAAAAAATTTAAGCAACCATATTTAAATTTGTACGGCACAGCCGTGTCTGGAACAACGCCAAGCTATGGACGATTTATTTCGGATCGTTTTTTACCGCAATCTTGTTTACTTTTTTGTTGTGGAAAAAGGCTTCCGTTATATCCAACAATGGACAAGCTAATAAATCAGGCTATATGCATCTAATAAAATTTTCTCATACAAACTAATGACAAGTACCTGGCGACCGACCCTTACTCGGTAATTTTTATTTATTTATTTTTATAAGGTAAAGCATGTACATAAAAAATACTTAGCAAAATAATACTAGTGTTATTTCTAATACAATATGTCACACTACTTACAGGCTTACACAACATTTCAAAATTAATGAACAACGTTAAACAATTACAAATGCAAATAGTGGTTACCTATTTAAAAGATAACGAACAAAAATAATAAAAATACTTGAACCTAAGAATATATAAACTTAAGAATAATAAATATTATTGTAGAATATATAGAACAAGTGCAATTAAAAAAATAAAAAACAAAGAAAAAAATGCAATTAAACAAAAAGAAAGAAAGAGCCGGGGGTAACCACGTGGGAAAACAGGGATAAAACGAAATTTATTTTAAATAAAACCTAGCTAGATCGATTTTTACCCCTCAAAAACCGCGATTCCAATTCCGAAATAAGCCCGCCACTGCAAATTATGTTGTTTTTTATTTTTATTTTTATTATTATTAATGCAGAAAAGAGATTACAAACAAACAAACCCCCTACGGGCATGTAGGGGACATGCCGAATTTCATGAAAATCGTTGGAACTGGTACTGAGATTCGGAAAAAAAAATATATATACGATTTATTAATTTAAATAATAAAGATATGATCTTTATGTAATGATCGACGTTAATTGCAAATGCCGTGGAGTCTTGTTGAGTTTGTGATAGTGAACGTATGTAGTGCTTGTATATTGTGATGGCGGTGGTGGAGGTTTGTAAATGTGTTTTTATGAATCCTGCATATATCAGGTATGAAAGCAGATAGTCTAATTACATTTAGCATTATGAATATTTTCAATTTACTTTATCGCAAATTCATCATTCTCCTGCCCTTATCCCTCTCTTAGTGGGGTCGGTACAACATGTTATAAACTTGTTGTCACACGATGTGGCTTCGTATTTTACGACAGGTCGTCTGCCTGACGTCAACTGATCTTAGTCGTATTTTACAACAACTCGGTAAGAAAGAGCGTGGTCTATTCTAATCAGACGGATACCACACGCGTGTCAACTTACCTTAGTCGCCTCTTACGACACCTCGGTAAGAAACGAGGGTGGTAGGCTTTCTGTATTAGCCGTTTATTAATAGTGTTTTTAATCTACTGTAATGGCAAAGCTAAAATTGATATCGGAATTTTATTATAGAATCTTATACCCTAACCCTCAAACGACCTACGTACTTTTGCATCGCTACGTACTTATGTCGGTTCCTACTTTGTCTATTATATACATCGCCAATCTTTTTATAACTATGGATATTCTAATGCACAAAAATTAAATTGCTAATAATATACTGTGAAGTCATATTATTAAGAATATTTTTAGCAAATTAAGGACATAACTTATATCGGGATTGATATTGACAGTTACATAGAGGAGTTTACACGTTTTTGTAAGATAACACAACCATCGTCTTTATATAACCAATAATAAACCGTTTGGAGTGTCGGGAGGAAATATTTCCTTCTAAGTCAATCAAAAGTGGTCTTATCTTGCCAAAACAAATAAAATATAGAAAATGTTTCTGTAAATGTTCTCGACATCTTTAGTATATTGTTGACTATGTAATTTGCTAAAGATATGTACGAGTTCGATGTATCGAGTTGACCTAATTCCTTATACCGTATAGATAAAAATTAATGTCTGATAGATAATTATGTTTATGTTATATAAAAAATGAACAAATTCGCTGCTGCTTTATTGATCCTATTCATCTTAGCGTGACTTTATATAGCCTGTAGCCTTCCTCGATAAATGGACTATCTTCCACTTAAAGAATTTTATAAATAGGTCCAGTAGTTCCTGAGATTAGCACGTTCAAAGAATCAAACAAACAAACTCTTAGTACTAGCTTTGTTAGTTAGTGGAAAGATTAAAACCGTAATATAGTCTTTTAATAACCATTAAAATGGTTTAAGAGTGGGTCAACCTTAAAAGCTAGACATATGCTGTCGTGGATTTTTATTTAGAACTTTTAGAGGGGAACAATTTTGTGATACATGATTTTTGAATAACTATGACCGTTTACTCAGCGCACGCAAGGAATGCTTTAAATTTTCCCGTATTCGTAATATTTTTTATTGCTGCTCCTCTTTTATACATCTTAGAGTGATGTTATATAGCCTTCCTCAATAAATGGACTATCTTACACTGAAATAATTTTTCAAATCGGTACAATAGTTCCTGAGATTAGCGCGTTCGAACAATCAAACAAACAAACTCTTCAGCTTTATATATTAGTAGAGACTAGTAGAGTTAGAAGAAGGAGATGCAATAACAATCCGCGGAACTTTATTTCCTACTTTGTTTGCTTTGCTCACTTATATAAAATGTTAATGTATAATACAATTGTTTCATTTAAACATAATTGAATACTAAAAATGGAATAAAAAAATGTAAAGTATAAGAAATTATTTCTTATTACTTTCCTATGATTTTGACTCGAAATAACATTAGGAAACGCTTCAAATAAAAGAAAATATATTGGGATTGAATTGAACGAACCCGCCAAAGCTTCGAAAATTGAGTGCTCCAATTAACCCCATCTCATTGGACCTGCAGACCCAAACAACTGGGTGATCGGGCAGAAAATACCCCAAACCCTTGTTACTGTCATCCTCTAAATTCGGATAATCCTCGTATTGACACGCTTTGAAGCGGTTAAGATAAGTTTTCGGTCTGATTTTTCCTTGTGTTTAAAGAAAATGTATGTTAAATGGTACTTAACTGTAGTACAGTACAATAGAGTAACTGTGGTACTTAGCTGTTGTAGAAGTTACAGTAAAATTATTTTGCTTTAATCCGTGTTTGTTAAGAGAATATAATGATAAGTATATGAAGCAGGCAACAATCACATACCCCATACATGCAGGACAAGCCGCCACACGTGTCCAAACGCCACCAATACTCCACACAAGCACTACACACACTCACTACCGCAACCTCTAAGACCGTTTTGCCCCGAAACCGGACCATTATCAGGAGGATAGGCTCCACGAATAAAATCGTAATCCGTCGCACCGGGCATGCAAGCAGTCTTATATTAAATCAACCACCACCATTGATATCACATCCAAACAGATGTAGCAAACTGGAATTGGAAACATTTACTTGCTCGTTAATTAACTGGCCATTGTTATATTTTATTATCACAAGTTGTTCAAATAAATTAAGTTGGAAACCGTTATCGCATATTAGAAGAATATTAACTGGTTACCGAATTTAGTTGAAGGTGCTCCATAAAAATCGTAATTTACTGAATTATTGTGACATGGACACTCTTGTTAAATAACAAAACATATTCTAGATCGATTATTATTATTCATATTTTTACATACATAAGATCTAGACAGTGATCTATAAAGCCAAATCTGTAATATTTTCCCGTTTTGAAATTGCTTTTGCTAGAGGCTATAGTAATAAGCCGTCAGTTGCAGAATTTTGCTTCATTTCCTTATTTTATGTTATTTTTATTAAAGATGTCGTTAAATTATATTTAACTTGCCAATAATAAAAATAATTACTATTCGTTAGATGCAGAAAATTTTGTCAGCTTAATTTTATTAAAGCAAATACTATTAATTCAGTTCATAATAAGTATTCATTAAAACAGGTCACCAGACCAGGTGCTAGACTTATGTCGTTTTTACTTCTTGAGTTCACCTATCCGTGCCTATTAACGCTGCATTTCCCGATATAGGGTCGCTTCTCTATTATAAAACCCAAATTATCCTTTTTTGCCTTTTTGCCAAAATGAATCGCAGAAAACAGCTGAATTTAGGCAGTAGGTCATGTGGTGTTCCAGTGGACGTTCATTGTTTAAAAAGAGAGAGTGTAAGAGACAAAAGCGAGATAAGTGATGATAATTTGAGTAATTAAGCACCACGTGATACACGTTTTTCGACACAATTGCAACACAAACACCTCTGATTTAAAATCCTACTAATATTATAAATGCCAAAGTTTGTGAGTATGGATGTATATTTGTTACTCTTTCACGGTGAATCCGCTGAACCAATAGCAAAGAAATTTGGCACGATTATGTCTTATACACAGAGGTAACATAAAGGCTATAAAAATCCTGTTAATTTTAAAGAGAAAGGATGACATTTGCGTGTAAAAGTTAGTTAATTTATAAATGGTAAGTAATAAAACTTTCACGCTAATACAGTTAACTAGGTGTAAAAACAAATTACTATATCGTTATAAGTGTAGGTACGTGTTATTTTCTACCAATGTAATAATGTTTGTGTATAATTATACACTTCGCCATATTTACACCTCAACGTTGCGACTAATTAGTAAGCATAATAAATATTAAAGTGAGTAATTTTTTTTTAATGTTAGTGCATTGCTTATTTATCGAACTAATATTTTGCGGTAAAAAGTTAAGTAATAACAGAACATCATAAGCTTAGTAGTAGTTAATCTACCTACCGGCCTTATATCGGAAATTGATATTCGAGTAGAGATCTGTCCCAGTACACTATCCGGTCTATTAATCAATTAACGGGCCTGGTTTGAACTGCTTATAGCTAAAATGCATATCTGATGCTTGTGTTAGATTTCTCTTTTGTCAATATGCTGTAGTGTATAACCAACATTATCTGATCAACAGTTTTTATAAATTCAAATTCAAATACAAAATATACTTTATTCAAGACGCCTGTTTACAGTACTTTTGAATCATCAAATGTTTTTAAAGAAGCTACCACTGATTCGGAAGTGTGCTCCACAAAAAAATTATTACAATTTGATGGTTACAATTAATCGCTGCAGGTTGGTGCGTAGCTGACTGCAGTTAAGATATGCTACTATCACTCACTCATTTAAAATATCCATTTCATAATTCATCATTCTCCTTCACTTGATCACAAACATTGACAAACATGTTGTTACATGTTTTGGTTAGTTGTTTTACGACCAACCGCCTGCCGTCAACTTACATTAGTCGCCTTTTAAGACACCTCGGTAGGAAATGAGGATGTCTTTTCTACTCAACCTGATGTCACAGGGTAGAACAACTTACTTCACTCGCCTTTTACGACACCTCGGTAAGAAATGAGGACTGTCTGTTCTACTTAGCTGCATACCAATCCATTTATATATTCATAATACACGTTTCGATTAGACAAGCAGGATTAGTGATTAATAATTATATGCGCATGAAAAGAATAATATCGTATATAAAACATTAAATATATGTCTCGAATCCTGATACTCCATGTAATAATAAAAAAAGTATTAGTAAAAAATATGTTCAGTTACATTAGGAAGTATAATATAATTAACACTAGTAGCAATACACATCCATTAGTTGGAAATAATGCATAACGGGTTAGAGTCTACGTTGTTATACAAAAGACAATTCAAACATGAACTAGGCCTCAAGGTGTATTCACTCAAATGACTTAATAACCCTTTAGCTGTATCTTGACCACAATAGACCCATACGCACTAGTGTCTATAGATATGTGTGCACACAATCTCTGCCGCAAGCAATCAGTCCAACATAAATGGAAACATATTTCCTTTGACTTTGATAGTCATTGCATAGGCGTAGATATACCTGTGAGTTATAATGACTAGGACAATAATACAAGATATAGCTGAATGATATATTCTTGTTTAACCAAATAAGTGTTAATATGGAGTAAAATTTTGAAATCCATTACACTAAAGAAAGACAATGAAAATCATATAATATCAGCTTTACTACTCCAACGGAGACCACACGGCGGGTCAACTTACCATAGTCGCCTTTTACGACGTTTTGGTAAGAAATGAGGGTGGTCTATTCTAAATAATTTATAGAATTAAACGGTACTTTGCGGAGACCCATAATACAAAAGTAATAATGAAATTATTTTGCTATAATCCGCGATGAACATCATCATCATTCATTTCATCGTTCATCGCGGATTATTGCAAAATAATTTTATTATTACTTTTGTGGTCTATTCTACTTAGCCGCATACTACATATATTTCTATTTGGAATATATCAATTATAAAAAAAAAACAATTTTTTGTTATTTTATTTTTACACGTTGAGTAATGCACATCACTAACGACAGTAAGGTAATTAAAGAATACAAACAATCTAATTTTCTATTTAATTATGTTACCACTATATTTTGACTCGTTAGTGCCTCGTTCCTAAATGCAAATACAACCTGGAAAACTTCATTAGGGTTTCCGTCATCACCGTAAATACATTACGATGCTAAAATACATTTCAAGTAAACTGGAACATCCAGAATTTCCTTTGCTGGGCCCAAATATAAATGCGCTAAAATTTTGGGGACTGCTTCTACCAGAAAAATCATTTAAAAAGTGGATATACGTGTTTTTGCATTTATCGGTAATTGTGTTTACTGCGAGTGAATATGTCGAGATATGGTTTGTTAAATATGACATGAATCTTCTTTTAACAAACCTGAAAATCACTTTACTAGCTACAGTAAGTGTGAGTAAAGTGTCAAGTTTCCTGATATGGCAGAAACATTGGAAAGTTATTATGAAGTACGTCAATGAAGCCGATAAAGTACAAAGAGATACTCAAGATCTCATAAAAATAAATATCATTAATGGGTACACTAGATACAGCAGAAAAGTTACTTACTTCTATTGGATCCTAATGTACACGACTGTGGCTATTGTTATCTGTCAACCAATATATAAGTATACATTTTTGGAAACTTATAGAGAGAATGTCAAAAACGGTACTGAAGTTTACACTCCAGTTGTTAGTTCTTGGGTTCCTTTTAATAAGAATTTAATAGGAGGCTACCTTTTGGCCTCTCTCTACCAGAGTTTCTCCGCTATATACGGAGGCGGTTGGATTACGTCATTTGATACAAATGCTATTGTGATTATGGTTTTTTTTAGAGGAGAGTTACTCAATTTACGAAATGACTCATGTCATATTTTTGGTAGTGAAGATTCAGTCGCAACTAATGGAGAAGCCAGAGAACGATTGATAAGATGTTATAAAAGACACGTTGAATTAGTCAAGTAAGACGTCAAAGTTATTATTTTAAAATTTAGTTGTTTTTAGTTTTAGATTTACTGAAGATATTATTTCAGGTTAAGACGCATTATGATTCTGGATTGAAGTTTTTGTTTTTTAATAGTGTAAGTACAAACTCTTGAAAGTTTATGATACTGTGATAAGACTTTTTAAATTTTCATCGCGAGAGATTACTTAATATTCTTTTTTAAAATAGCCTTTTCTCTAGCCTGCCTATATATTAAAGAAGTCTTACTGGATAAATACTATATTTAATGTAACACTGTCGAACTTTCTCTTAAATTTGCAGTCATAAACTTAGTCAAAGGAAATTTATCACTCAAATGTACACTTCCAGGGTTACTGTGCAAGTTAAATTGACTCTTAACTTCGTTCCAGATTTTGCGCGTACGTCTTTAAACTTTAATGGCCAATGAAAACTTTAAAGTCGGACGTAAACTATACATTTTATGTACTGACCTGCCTTTTTTCTATATATACTACAAATAATATGGAACATCGAATATATAAAGAAAAATAACTACAATGAAATCATCATCTTCCTACCATTATACCACTCTAAATGGCATAACATGTTAGAAACATCATCATGTTTTCACATGATTTTGCTACGTGTTTTATGACCAGCCGCCTGCCTGGCGACAGCTTACCTTACTCGTATTTTACTACTCCTCAGTAAGAAAGAGAGTGCTCTATTTTACTGAACCGGATACCATACGGTAGGTCAACTTACCTTAGCCGCCTTTTACGACATCTCGGTAAGAAATGAGGGTGGTCTATTCTCAGTCGGATACCACACGGCTTTTCTATAAAATAGTCACTAATATAATACTCGGAGTCACTGATGGTTGGACAGATTCTAATTCGGGACAGGCATCAAGAATTTCGTGTAAAAAAAATACCTGCTCATCTCTAAATAATTTTGAGACTATGCCTTAAGTCCCATACTGCATTAGAGCACTGTAGTGGTTCTAAGCTCTCCTATGAGCGAAAGATAGGAGCTTATACTCTATCTTCACGAGAGAAAAGTCATCAACGAGATAGTAATAATCCGTTAATATTACAATTTTACAGTTAGTTTGAAGTGAAGAAAGTTAATAATCCGTCCGGATAATGGCTGGGAATAAAACCATGTTCTCTTTGATTTTCCGCTACGATTTTAGCTTCCGCGCTAATTCCTTGAAAGCCGTCCTATAAATACGGCTTACTTAAAATCCATGGGAAATGACATTTTCTGTTTAAATCTGAATGTTATGACAAATCTTTTTTTTTTCTTGTACATTGAGAGGTACCAATTATTGTCAAAATTTAATAGTTTAGTTATATATATACTTCTACGGTACACAAAGACATAAACAAAGTTAATCTGACTCAAGTGAAATTAAACAAGCGAACAATTTTACACACTGTTTCAGATCTGATATGTTGCAAGATTTAGAGGATAGCATAAGATTTTGAATGCACCTTTTATATTTTCCTGTACAATGCTCCCAGCATGGAAACGTACACACGCGACCACATGTATACGAACACGTGCAAGCGCATGTACACGAACACAAACACGCACACACAAACATAGTGTCTTCGTCCTTAACTGGACGACTTTTAAACTGTATGTTTCATCATCTTCCTGCCCTTATCCCACTCTAAGTGGGGTCGGCACAACATGTTATAAACATGCTGTCACATGATTTGGCTGCGTTTTTACGACCGGCCGCCTGCCTGACATCAACTTACCTCTGTCGTATTTTACGACACCTCGGTAAGAAAGAGGGTGGTCTATTCTACTAAACCGGATACCACACGGTGAGTCAACTTACCTTAGTCGCCTTTTACGACACCTCGGTAAGAAATGAGGTTGGTCTATTCTACTCAGCCGGATACCACACGGCGGGTCGACTTACCTTAGTCGCCTTTTACGACACCTCGGTAAGAAAAGAGGGTGGTACTATTCTATTCAGCCGGATACCACACGGCGTTTTTAAACTGTATGTTTATCATCGTTATTTTTGTTTCTTTATTGTGAGTGATAGTTTTGAAGCCTGGTAGCGTGTATATTATTCGAAGCTAAGTATTAGTCTACAAACATATTATATATATAAAAAAGAATAATTAATAATATAAATGAATTATAAAGATATTTTTAATTGCTATCGGATCTTTATTCTTATAATTTCGTATTTGTAAAATTAGCATTTAATTTCACACTGTTAAATCTATATAACTAAGCGTTTCATAATTACAAAAGGGTTAGAATAATTATTATTTGATTACAGCTATGTGCCGTATGAATTTAGTAATTTTGTAGGCGTAAAGCGAATGATTAAATAATTATTCAAAGAGATGTCATCGAAATTCGATTAACGATTCTTTGTCTGTGTTTATTATGAAGAATTTTATTTTATATTATGACGGATTATTTGTAAACAATGGACTTAAAATTCATTATCAGTACAGTTAAAATTAATTCAACAGCTATTCGAACTTTAATTATTACTGTGATAAGTCAAACACAATTTAATTATAATGATTTGTTACAAAAAAGAATTAATTAGAATCTGTTAAAGTTTATAAAAAATGAATCCGCCATTTATCCCAATATTATAAATACGAAAGTCTATATTCAATAAAATATTATAAATGTCCGTCTGCCTGTCTGCTACGTATTCCCAGCGAATTCGCTGAACCCCCTAGCGTTGAACATTGGCACTATTGATGCTCATACACCGGGATAACATAAAGGCTATAAAAAGCCTGTAAATTCAACAGGAATGGGATGACATTGAGAAACGCCATCTATTATCCCACCTAGAGTGAATGCACTCGTAACACAAGCATTTTAGCTTAGCTGCAGGGCTTAACAAGTTTACTAGTAATTTGTAACCCAAATTGCTAGAAATATTAAGACAGAAATGGAGACTCACATTATAGTGAAAGATGCTGGTGGTAACCACTTCGTTTCGATATTTGTAAAGGACATATTTCCAGGGTTGGAGAGTCACAGAAGCTATTGTTTATTCCAGGGCTATGGTCCACGTGAAAGAAGATGCAGAAGCAGTATTCGTTTATATTAAGAAGGTAATGACTTCACAACTAGCGCTAGGTCAAAACACAGCGTGCGTGCGTGCGTGTGACGTGAACATTTACATGATTATATAAATTTAGAGATTTTTTTATACATTTATGTAAAATTGCACAATAATATGTATTTGAATAATAAAACAATCGATAATCCATGTTATCAACACTAATTGTAACTATTTTATCTCTAAGCCAGAATATAATATTGTCACTTCGAACGATATATTTGAAACGAACACTACTATGTCGTTGCAGATATTAAAATATTTAAATTTTTTGGAAGATCCAGAAAGACCTTTATTAGGACCAAATATAAAATGGCTAAAAGTATGGGGTCTGGTGCTACCAAATAACAAAACGATGAGACTGGTTTATATGATATTACACGTTCTCTTTTTCACGTTCGTTGTGACGGAGTATATTGATATTTGTATATCTAGATATAACATGAATCAAGTTTTGCAGAACATGAAATATGCAATGCTGGCTACTGTTAATTTTAGTAAAATAGCCACGTTTGTAGCATACCAAGATATCTGGAAAAGTGTGATTCAGTACGTATCTGTAGAAGATTTTGAGAGACGCAAAGTACGTGATATAAAATCAAAAATTATAATTGGAAAGTACACCCAATACTGCAGAAAAATGACTTATTTCTATTGGTTCCTTACGTATGCCACTGTATTTATGACAGTTTTGCAGCCATTATTTCACTATCTTATTTTATATTATAAACATGATAATAATACTTACAAGTACATTGAAATCATCAGCTCGTGGATTCCTATTGACAAACAAACATTATTAGGGTATTGGCTACGAATAATTTTCCAAATATTTGCTTCATTCTTTGCTGGGGGAGTGGTATCATCTTTTGATACGACTGCAATTGGCATGACCATCTTTTTCAAAGGTGAACTACTATTATTGAGAAAGGATAGTCAAAACATATTTGGCACTGAAAAAAAACCAAGTAATAAAACAGAAGCTATAATAAAATTACGTGACTGTCATAGACGTCATGAGGATTTAATAAAGTAAGTACTTAAAAATACTGATTCAGTAAACAGTCTTTTATGAAGATTATTTTACTTTACGTTAAACACTGTTTCCTATGTTTCTGTTTGTAACTAAAACTTTATACAGACTAGCTACGGTTTGACAGTATAGCCTGGGTCAATATTTTTTTAGTTGCCGTCATTCCCTTTACAATTGGCTCCGTTGCACATTTCCTATACGAAATGTTTGCGTTGCTATTGCTTTGATGTTGTAGCGTATGCGGGTTGAGATATATGTAACTTACCTTGTATATATATATGCAAAACATATGTATGTAATAAGAACATACATGAACATACACTAACTCGCACTAATAGTAATGTACAAAGGAACATACACGGTCTCAAAATGCACCACGTTAGTAACACGAGAGCCCTTAGTGAAAGTGGACGTAAAGTGACACGTTACTTTTTAGTGCGTGTTTGAGCCTGTGCAATATTTATATAACATTAGTTTATATACACTAAAGATGTGGTTTTTAGAAGACAAGTATTTTACTTTTTGGTAGGAATTTATCGAATACTCATTTTTTGAATTTAACATACATTAAAGTTTATAAATATCGAATTGATTTGCTAGGTTATACTAACCTCTATATATGTGGAGGTTTTTGATATATAATATACTGTATCTAAATATTATATCTAAAACAAGTACGATCTTGTGGTAATATGTGCAAAAAGAGATTGTTTAAGATCACCAATACGTATGTATGTATGAGGACACATACGTATAAAAGAAAATTTTGTAAAGTAGTGATAATCATTTTCTATTATACTTTGCCGACAGGAAATTCCACGACTTCGTTCTTATTTAGCTGAAAGCTAAAATATTTTATTTTTCTTATTTTAAGTAATAATTATTAGTAAATTAGCGAAAATGTGTCATTACCCCTACAAAGAACTACTCTGAAATATATACTATGGTATATACCAACTAAAAATATTTACATACTGTATGAAAGAAGTAAAGAAAATCTTTACTCACTCAGTAAATACTCAAGCACTCAAGTAGCACTCAAGTAAATAAAATGAAAACGAATATGAAAGATCAAATTTACTGATTTTATTTACTTTATTTAATTTATATTATTTTTATTTTAATCCAAAGATAAGTCGCGGCATACCAGAATAATGTTAAAAAAATGTATGCTATAGAACATTATGTGAAAAAAAAAAAAATTATTTATATTCTTGTTTTAGATATTCGCGGTTGTTCGGCGCCTGTCTCTCCCCGATAATGCTGTTTTACGTGATTGTGTGTTCGGTTATGCTGTGTGCTACTGCATATCAAATGACAGTAAGTTTATATGTACGTAAGATATGACGGTTCGCGGCAGAGTCACTATGTACACTGTAATCTTTGGTCACACTGCCGAGTAATGCGTTGGCGGTTTATATTTGGCCTGATTGAAAGGTGCCTAGGCGGCGTACATAAAGCAGACAAAAATTCACCGAACAGTAGATGGCGGGCTAGAGAGCGGCGATAAGGTTTGGCGAAAGGGGCGACGTCGCACACAAAGACAGCGGTTTGTGCTAAGGAGTAGGCGGGCGGCGAAGGACGGAGGAATGTTGTTTATTTTTTTATTTATGTACCATGAAAAACTTTACAAAAACATTATCAATAAATAAAGTATACAACTTAACACTTTGACAGAGGTCTTTTCCAGCTAAGCTACGGTGTTGTTACATAGGTATATATACATTCGGTAAAAAAACCAAAATTTGCCTTTATTTAAACAAATCCCTGTCATAATTATCCAGGGAAACTTCTAATGTTAGCGAAATTAGTTATATTTTCTACAGTACCGAACTAAGTATTTCAGAAATAAATCCCTCAAATTTTCAATACTAAATTTTTACTCTTGCAAGAAAGATAACAAAATTTGACGAAGGGTATCTAACTGCAACTTTCCTAACTTTTATACTACTTTTGTGGAAAAAGCTTAATTGAAAGATTTCATTATCCTTTGAACTTTGGGGGAATTATTTTTGTTTTTAAATACTTATTTTATAAAATTTTCAGGTACATATCTAAATGTGTTGATGATTTTCCTTATTTCTATATTACTAACTACACTATTTTTCTAACAGAATGAGACGAGCGCCTTCCAAAGGTTGATTGCAGCAGAATATTTGATATTCGGTGTATCACAACTCTTTTTATTTTGCTGGCATAGTAATGAGGTGTTTTACGTTGTAAGTAAATATTGCTATTCTAAAATATTCTTTTCATATTTTAAATAAACATTAATTATATGTAACATGAATTTGTTTTTAATTCTATAATTTTTAAACAATTTAAAATTTTGAAGTATTTCTCCTTATATATTAATTTTTGCATATTTCTGACAGTTTTGGTGAAACCATTGGGAAAATGTAATTTGGCACAGTAATATTTAAATATAAATTTTTATTAAGTATATTAAAATATACATAAACATACGGGTCACATCGCGTTAAAATCAAGTTACCTTTGCAACTCTGCCGAAACGTCGATTTTTATACAAAGGTAGCTCGATTTTGACGCGATGTGACCCGTAAGTTTATATAATAATCAATATGAATCGCGAACGTTTGAAATCTACTATTATAAAATATCCTTAAAACTTTACTTTTCTCATTGTTGTTTAAGTAATAAGAGGAGCAAACAGATCTTTTAGACCTTTGATGTCTTTCAAATGATTTCCTAAAAAACTATATACGCCAGAACGGACTTACACAGCGATGACAATTGATGCTACACCAGCCGAAGCCGATTTATCAAATTTTGTACCAGTAGAGTAGATATTAGGCTTTTCCTAAGGCTAAGTCATGGTGCGCCATTAAGTAGTTTAAAAAAGTGGTTTTTAAATTTGATCCTATGATTTCTGTACATTGTATAAAATAGGCATAGGATTGTGACACAGGGTTGTGTTTCTAAGAGAATAATTGAAAAGTGACTGTATCTCATACAATTTGTGTACTAATCCAATATTTCCTACGTCTAAGATACAGGTTCTGCCTGCTAGAGACGCTAGAATTCAAAGTATCATTTGTTGCCTGGTTAAAATTGTACATATAAACTATTTGTTGTAATAACAAGGAAACTCGTCGAAAAAGGATCATCTAAATACACAATATATAGTTGCGTCCTTCATCCAAAACAAAACATAAGTAAGCACCATAAATAAAAAGTAACGAATAAAACTCGTACACAAAATAAAAACAAAAAACATATAAAAAAAGGTTGACGGAAGGAAATCTCCAAGCAATGAGACTGTCTTATTTATTATACGAATACACTTCGTGTTTTATTTCCATTTGGTCTTTTGTGTATAAATTATTAAAAATAAAAAAATATCTTTATTTAAACTTTAGAAATATTTTTGACTTGTACATGTTTCAAATACAACCTCCTTCAAATAGTTAAGTCAATAATTTATTAATAAGTTGTTGAAAAAGAATAAGTGGGTTGACTTTTGAGAAAATTGCTTCTTATTTATTGCATAAGTGTAAAGGAAAAATATGTTTGCTATAATATATCTCAAAAGTTAGACACTTTTCCACCACTTGTCAAAGAGATAAACCTTAAGGCAAGAAATTGTACTACTTCATTGAAACATTATTTCCTAATAATTAGGTTTAATATACTGACGTTAATTTAACCACTTTTACCAAGGTAACAGTACTCCACCTTTAGTTACTCTCTATCTCAAAATACTCGTCTGTTCCGTTAGTTATTTAGTGACGTTTTAGAACCAGATGTAGCTTCATTAATCATATTGATCCTTAACGATTCTTACTTAAAAGAGCTTGTTTGAATAAAGATTAATTTGATTTGATTTAATTCCTACTATAATAAATTAGCTAATGTTTAATTCCGGTTCCTTCACATCGATAAAGTTATAGTAAGAGGAAACTTCTATGTTTGGTCTAAGTGTAACAGACTTGTTTAGTAGATGTCGTGTTGCATTAAGGATAACTTTTTTATTGAAATTGGCAGGAGACAAATCGAGAAGCAGATTATATGTAAGATGTTATATTATTTATTAAATATTTCCGAAATAATGTTCATTATTAATTTTTAATGCTATCATTATGCCATATAGTATCTATATAGTGCCGTGGTGTAAAGGAGTCCTGATACATAATATATGAATAACTAATGTTTAAGTTATGACAAGTAACAATTAATTAAAATAGTATATTAATAATAATTGAATAATTATTCATGTTTTCAGAGTAAAGATTTGACTTTGGGACCATACGAAAGCATCTGGTGGAGTCGTGACGTTTCCGAACAAAAAAATATCTCTATTTTAACCCATCAATTTGATAAGACCATTGTGTTTAGCGCTGGGCCCTTCACTGATATTACTGTGGCCACATTTATAAGTGTACGTAATTATTTAGATAAAAAATTTAAGTTGATGAAAAATGTAAGTTGTTAAATGTAAGTACATAATAAGATTAAAAAGAGTTAACATATTATTTAGTCTAAAATTAATAATCATCATTCTCCTGGCCTCATCCCACTCTAAGTGGTGTCGTTCAACATGTTTTATACATTGATTATTTTACGGCCGGTCGCCTGACGTCAACTTATCTTAGTCGCCTTTTACGACACTTCGGTACGAAATGAGGGTGGTCTATTTTACTCGGCCGGATACCACGCAGCGGGTCAATTTACCTTAGTCACCTTTTACGACTCTTCGGTAAGAAATGAAGATGGTCTATTCTACTCATACAATAAATTGAGTCTGAAATAATTGTCCGTGTGCATAGATTTAGAATGTCCTAGTTAATTTAGTCTCTGTTGATGGTGTTTGTTATTGGAAACTTGTATTCTTGAAGATTAGCCTAAATAATGATCAGACCAGGCACGCAGATTGATTGCAGCCGCAGTAAATATATGTGATTAAGCGCCTGTCTGTTATAAGACAATCATATTTAAGCCGGGCTGAACCAATGAGCTGACGCCTACATTCTTGAACATAATCGAAATATATTGTTTTAGGAAAATACAATTGTATAAAGCATTTATTAATATTATGAATTGTTTCAGATTCTAAAAGGCGCTTACAGTTACTACACTCTGCTTAGTCAATCTCAGGAAGGTTAAAAGAATAATAAACCGAAATAAATTTGTAAAATGCTATAAATATGCAGTAACTTAGTAGTGATATCTACGTATTATTTTTTTATTTAAATTACTTATTAGTGAGTTTTATTTTATTTGCAAACTCCTTAGATATCCATTTGAATAACATAGTGTAAGGGATTGGATGATAAAGCATGAAACGCATAAGGAAATCCAAGCTACATCAACGCTCAACTAAATCCTCCCTAATAACTCTGAGTTTCCTCATATACTAAAATATATATGTATCCTTTACAGTTTAGTTGGATTACAAAAAGATCTAAGCTTACCATTCAACGACTTGGAACGTCTTTTTTCACTATTTCTCTATTTTGTAAAATAAGGGCTTTTAGATTTCAAATACCTTAGAATATAGCAAATACTTTAGAATGATTAAAAACGTCAAATCAATTGCCTGATATGTAAGAGTTTGTTAGGATTATATTAATTTAAATTACGCATTAATTTTGCAGTCTAACAGTTTAACTCAGATTGCGCCTTTGGGGTACAAGAGCGCGGAGTTAGGACGAAAATGGAGACTAAGGTAGTTGCGAACGGCGAGCGCCCGTAGCGTGATTTACAAGAGGTGACCCGCCCGCCACTACCTCAGTCCCCGTTCTCATCGTACCTTCACGCCTTTGTAAACCGCAGGCATGGTCTGAGTTAAGCAGTTAGCCTATAATTATAATATGAAATTATAATAACTTTTCTTAGTAATCACACTTATTACGCCTTGCACTACGTAGTAGTATTACGTTACCTGTCTGAAATAATAATCTGTATTTGTATCCAATAAGCCTTTGCGGCTTATTGCTATATGCTTATTGCTTAGCTTTATATAGCTTTTAGTTTATAGACTATCGGCAAATTAAAGAAAAATACCATTTGAATTTCTTTTATTATAATATCTAGTTAGTGCAATATTTTAAACTGTTACCATTTTTTTTCGTCACTTAAGTATTCAAATCTAAACTGCTTTTAATGCTGCGTTTAAAGGTTTCTTAATATAACGAAAAACTTAATAAAGAATTCATATAACGAATTTTTTTTTTTTAAATCCATCTTTAGCGTGATTCCGGGAGCATCGAAAAAAGTAAGTATGCTTACTCAAAGACATCTAAGTAAGAATGATTTGAGTTACTCATCTGGAACAAATTCAAACCGAGCATATTTTTGGTAATTTCCGAAAGAGATATTGGCACAAACTGGCATAGTCCTGTCAGTGATGTTTGGCTTACTTATTTGATTGGTTAAAAATTACAGGTGATTTAATATATCGTAATTCTTGAGGTTGAACTTAGATAACTTTGTCAACGACGATTCCCCTTCTCTACGCGTCTTTTGCCCAACCTGTGATACTTTAGTTAAGCGTACGAGCTTTACATAATGTTTGAGGATAATCACTAGGAAAATGTTCTGCTCACAAGTCTAATTTTGTTTATCTCATGCTAAAATGCAAATTTTTTGATTAAGGATACGAATAACAAGCAAACAACGGATAAATACACAGAACAGAAGACATTAGGAATGCACATATTTAATTTTCTACGTGAATTGTGGTGAATTCAAAATATTGTAAATTCAGTAATAAATTAAAACTTCACTATTTGGTTCAGTTCAGAACAGGAGTTGAATTTGTAACGTATTTACCAGAAAGATTAGAAATCTATTTATAGGTCTATATATTACATTTTATAATACAATATGCGGATAAAATTAAATGAATATGAATGAAAAATGTGGTTTGCTTATTCTTGCGTATTTTTAAAAGTCCTTTACTGTTTTCTTTTTATTTGCGTGTTATTGTATAAATGCTCGTTATACCCATATTATAAATATTTGGCTTGGCGCAATCCCTTCGGTATTCTCAGACCATCTTCTAAGCAGCTTACAGAATAAATCTAACATTTATGATGTTAACTTATCCGTTTTATGTACTACAAATATAATAGTCTAGCTTCTATACACAATTTCGTTTACGTGAATACCAAGACTTATCTTGGTAAGAAGCACTTTTTTATTTTTTTATTGTTTAATAGGCGAGCGCTTAACTGCCTATTCTATAACTATTTACTCTTGCTTTGAAAATATCCATATTATAACTATAATAGAGGTATAACTCTCCATCCCTCCATACCAAAAATCTGAGCAACTTTGACAAAAGAACGAAAACGGGGGGAACGGTTTCAGACATGAAAGAAGAAGAAACAAACATTCTTTTACGTTATTCGTGGGTGACATTTTGTAATCATAAGTTCATTTTTATAATATTATTACGTTGTTTTAAAATAACGTGTGATGGTTATTTCTAATGGTTAGTTATTTGAAAGCGGTAAAACTACACGTACTTATAACCTCGTCGTTATAATATTAACAACACTCGATCATTGTTATTATGTTAAGCAGCAATATATTGGTAACTAGACTTAGGTTGGCTTTTATTTGGTATTCAAATTTCACCTAATAATTTTTATGATTTTCATTATCAGTGCCACAAGAGCTAGACTAGCGTAGTGGTTATCGGGAGAATCCACTCCGAAAACTTAAAACATCTGTTGGTTATAAGCGTAATTATATCTACGAAGCGTATTTATTACCGAGCGATATATGTATTTAAACGTTTTACGAGCGCTCACGTACGATATCAAGCGTGTCATATAGAACACAACACAGCATTACAAAAAATACAAATTGTGTTTTTAATTTAATATTTCTCATTAATTTATAAAAGTCTCGGTTTTATTTGCAAATGTTTTCTAGAAAGCTGAAACATGTACATTAATTCAGATGGCGTCATTCATGTGCGCAGTATGAATTTTTATGATGCGTGATAATGGCCTGAGCGTGGTACAATTTTTGTTATATTAAAATTAACATTCCTCTCAAACACTTTGGTCCCATTACAATGTTGACTAATCAATTAATATTGTTATAATCATAATTTGAATCATATCACGAAAAACAAAAAAAAAGAAATTTTTTTTTATAGCCATCATTTCAACTGGGAGTATTTTAATTTCATCATTTATAATAAACTAGCTGACTGTGCCAACGCGGTTTTGCCATATAAGTTATTTGTATTACATGATCTTTTTGAACAACTTTCACCGTTTACTTAGCGCATGCAAGGAATGAAATAAATGATAAAAGTATCTTAAACTTATCAATTTTTCAAATCGGTCAAATAGTTCCTGAGATTAGCGCGATCAAACAATTAAATAAACGAACTCTTCGGCTGTATATATTAAGTACAGATTTCTGTAATCGACATTTGCTTTACCCTAAGTGTCTTCAGAATTTATATAATAAATTCACATTACTTAAGAATTTAATATAAAAGTCTCGTTAGACAAAGGCTAACCTTGAAATAAAGGACTGAATAAATTTCATTAATGTGAAGCAAAGAAGATGGATATGATTCCACATAACCTTCGGCCTAAGCTAAAGCTGGAACGTGATTCATTTTGTAAGCTTAAGCGCTTTATACTCATACTTTCACTTATATTTATTCTGTACTTGACCTTTATAAATATTTTTATTTTTTTGCTTGCGCCCGTTGGCGCAGACAGTGAACTAACCTTTAATTCCTGAAGGGACGCGAGTTCGATTCCCGCTAAGAGACAACATTTTTCTAAAAAAAGTTGTAGGTTCTTCGGGTCTAGGTGTAAATATGGATTAAAGTATTTATTTCAATATAATCTATACTAATATGATAAAGAGGAAAAATTTGTTTGTATTTTTGTAATGTTTTCACTCAAAAACTACTGGATCGATTTCAAAAAATTCTTTCACCATTGGAAAGCTGCATCTTTACTGAGCAACATGGCGATTTTACATTTTCAAAAAAATAGGGATCGGTAAAAATTTGTCATAAAATCTATCATCGCGTGCGCTGCGAAAACTATTGATGATAGAACAAAAAATGTTCTACAGTTTTATAGAACGTAAAAATATCTACAAAAAAGTCAGCGATACCATATATCCATTTTTTCAGTTTTATTTGAAATTCGCTTTTTACTTCGAGTATCTGGATGTCCGAGCTTTACTCTTTTTTTTTTAAGATATGAAAAATATGCAATATGAAAAAGAAAGAAAAAAAGTGATGGTGTTATCAGGTCTGGATTATTTTCACTTGTCCGCCCATTTTCAACAGCTATTATAATTTTGCAATTGATAGCGTAATTAGCCTTTGTTTTCTTATAATATTGTAACAGTTTTGTCAGTCCTTGAAAACAAGGATAAAACGACATTAAAAAAAAATTAAACTTAGCTAGATCGATTTATCGGTCCCGAAACTCCCTAAAACACTCTACTAAGTTAAATGAAAATCTTTGAAGTTGTTACCAAAATTCTGATTATATATATACCTATATACAAGATTAGCAAGATTAGTAATAATAATAATAATATAATTATATCTTCTTCTTCTCAGTCGCAACACTCTTGACAGAGTGGTCGTGGTTAACACTAAGTATTTTTATGGGTGGCAGATGTTGCTCGCCTCACGATGTCTCGCCATTTCTCCCTGTTGCTGCTCATTCTGGTGCACTTGTGTACAGGGCCGCCTACCATTGCCTTAACTTGATCGGTCCATCGCATCGGAGACCGGAGATCGGATAATTATGTATTAAATATAATTTAATAATTTTAATAGTGAAAGCTAGCTCTTCTCGCTGTAGAGATACGTAAAAAATGACATTAAAAATGTAGTACAAAGTACTTTAGATAAAGAAAAAATGTAAATTTTAAAAAAACGTAATGTTCACATATATTTTTGTACCATAAATTGAAAAATCAAATGACCCTACACAGCGTATTTCAATGGAACACACGTTGCAAACAGAGCACAAGTTTTTAATTACTTTCGTTAGTGAGTCAAAACTACTCCGGAAATAATAGAATCATGAATTCGTGAATTGATTTTATGGAACAATATTCGGCCTCATTGTTTATTTCTGAGAACTGTGTTTGACAATACAATATTGTGAGTTTTTTATTTAAATCGATACATATAATAAGGAAATATGTATATATGTTCCATATACTCCAGAAGGGATGGATCGAATTTAATAAAATTTTCAGACATTCTTCAAATATTTTCCACGGAACTGTATAAAGGATAACTGTATAAACGGAGCCGAATAAAGGAAGGAAGCGTAACTGAAAAGCCTTATGAGGAATCAATTTTCTACTACTTATTCCTAGTAATTCAATAGGATCATGGTTTATCATTCAAAATGCATTTTATCTTTTATTTCCTTAACATCAAAAATACATAAACAGAAAGTACATATATTTGTACATAAAATAACCTTTTGTATGGTAACCTACAATTCAGTTGTCATGATTTTTCGCTAGGAAAATAAAAAGAATGTGCAACGAGTTTGCGCTTCCGCTAGATTAGAAGCATATAGAGATTGAAAAAAGTTTTTTGTCGTTAAAGCGTCATATATGAGGCCGTAAATCGAATAAGTGCCTTAAATAAAGAGGGCCGCTATACCGAAATGCCGTATAAAACAGCCGTATAGCGAGATATGAGTGTATTTATAAAATGTTTGTTTATAGAATTCCACAATGAATGATTCACGAGATCAAAGGTAGCTAAAGCGACATCTTAAATGTACTGTATGATATATTTTCATAAATTTATTTTTACGAATTTCATTCAACGGAAGATTGAAAGCGTTTCATTATAGTAATGGTTTTTGAATCAAGATGGATTTTTGACAGTTTATGTAAGCCACATCGTTTTCTAGTGATGCTATTAGGTTTTCCGCTAATGTTTTCTTAATTAATTTGTTATTGTATAAATAAAGTGTCATGATTGTGATTGTTGTTATTTTTTTTAGCTACTTATTACTTTTTGATTTTTTAATTTATCCGTTAAGGGTAGCCTTTTTCTTGTTTATTCTTTTCCTATATTAACAAGGGTTAAAATCTTGGTAAATGTACTGTAGTTAGGTACTGATAAACACTGCTATAAACATCACACATCAAAATTGATTAGTAGTAGACTTTACTATTAAGGAAGTTATAAGAGCTCCTTTGGGAAAAATAACTTGTTGTTGAGTTTAAATATTATCGGGGGTTTTATATTCAATCTTAATAAAACCTTCTGTCAATTAGTAATGAAGAACAAACGTATCATTAAAAAAAAATAAGTCGGTGATGGTGATTCAGTTGAAATACAACAAAAAGCCTATTAGAAGCTTTGGGCCCAATTTTATATATCGTTTAATACATCGTGTAGGAAAAACTGGACCGGAATTTATCTTTAACCGCTTCAACGCTTGTCAATACGAAGATTATCCGAATTTAGAGGACGACACTAACAAGGGTTTGGGGTATTTTCTGGCCCATCGCCTAGTAGTTTCTAGTACGTAGAATCTGATGAGATGGGGTTAATTGAACCATCAAACGCTATATGTTTAAGAGCTTAAGAGTTCGAATTCGGTGATGATAATTTTGCTTTTAGGGAGGCAAATTATGTTTTTATTAATTTGTTTATTAAAAACAAAACAAAAATAGTGATTGAACAACGTGAGTGAACAACGCCACTCTAAAGTTTTTTAAAAGCTTAGTTGTGTGATGGATTTTCCCAATTAATCAAATTGCTTTTATCGAAAGAAAAGGTCTTTAAAAATTTGCCTTGAGATTTTCGGTCTCTATGCCTAGGGGACCTGTCTAGCCATATTAAAGCAGCAAGGACTTGAGGGAAGCGTAATTCTATATCCGTCTTTTGTGAAAGAGCTAGGAATTCTATTCTTCGCTGTTTCACAGAAACTTTACAGGTGCGCAATATTACTTTTTTTAAATTATCCCTTAACATTGCACCCATCCAACCAAGCAGTAAGGTGGAGCACCATAAGGTTTTAGCCGGTAAAAGTCCGGCATAACCATATCCATGAAGGGTTTCCTCATGTAAAAAAGGCACAATAATAGATGTTCGCTAGTTTTCTTCACCTACCCGATAGCGTTAGCGTAACGCCAATTTCTAAGTTGCCGGAAAAGCGGTCACTAGATGTCGCTGTTGCAGCGTCATTCCATACATACATACATAACTCAATCGAGTAGGTTAAAAAAACTCGTACTACGCACACAAGTCAATAATAAAAATAATGTATATTTCTATATAAATAACTGATCTCAAGATATTGCTATATATGTATAAATAAGACTACAAGTTTATTATATGTTCTAGTTTTAGTAGCGTATTGAGTTTTATGGACGGAACAATATATAGGGATTTATTTCAGTTTATAGGTAACAATAAAAAGATTACCGCTCCTTTTATTAACAGAATGCTATGAAAAATAAATAGCGAAATAAATATTGTGTATTTGGCGTGAGTATATTTGCATATTTGTTTTTAAACTGAGGTTTATAATAATATAATATTTCACTGGTGTATAGTGTCTACTAGTATCAAAAGAGTAATAAGTTATATCAGATTTTTTTGTTTGGTTTCGTTATTATATTATTATATGGACTTTATTTGTAAACAATTTATTAACTTTTTAATTAATAATCACAATATGTTTCTATCATATAAATATATTATATTTTGTGATTAAAATTTAAACGATAATTATTATACTTTGAAAGCGATAATAATAAATGTTACATAACTTACTATACTAATTGGAGACATTCAATATCACTGATAATTGCACGTAAAGTTGATGTATTTAATATAACAGTGAAGCAATAGGTATCTGATGAGTAACTGGCGAGTTTACATTTGCGCGACCAGTTCCACATAATTTATATAAAACTATAATGCACTATTAACTTAAACCTTTCGGAACAATTGAACTACCTTTTAATAAAAACAGCACTAAAATCCGTTTATCGTTCAAATTCGTTCATTTGGAAAAAATCGACATCACATACAGACAGACAGCTCTTGTGAACTTTGTTTTATAATAAGTAAGATGAGATTATTGTTAGTTTCTTTTATAATAATAATATATAAACATAATCTTTTTGAGGTTGGGCTTCGAGTTGGATTATTTCTACATCGATATGTACTTGTCTAGACAAATTAGGTTAAACACCATTGTACGATTTATTAATCTTGTTGTGGGGTTAACAAATGAGTAATCATTTAGCTGACGAGCTCGCTTTGTTATATCATATTATCTACTGCCATCAAAGTAAGTGTGCTAAATTTCAGTGCAAAGTTAACACGCACTTTAACCGCTTGCAGTATTTCAATTAGAGGTCAGAGGCATCATTTGATTGAATTAATTTACATGGAATACAAATTTCAAACTGTTAAACTTACTAACGAAGCAAGTTAAAACTTTATAAAAAAGGAAATTTTATTCAGCTTACATCAAAAAATTTGAATAGTTTCTATAAAAGAATATGGTTTCATTTTTACAAAAATGGAATAAAACTTCCTTCGTCAGAATTATTTCGATAGCGAGAGTCTATAACTTAATATGTGTGATACATACGGATATAACGTTTAAGCAACAAATCACCAATTAAAATAGTGAATATCACTTTTTTCTATCATTCACATAGACACATAAATACATTAAACCATGATTTCACTTAAAAACAGTTATAGCAATGAAAAATATTATCATGCCTATCCATCGCCAATATTTAATTCAAGTAAAAAATTTGAAAATAGCACAAAAATCGGAATTGACTTTGTGCGTTTAATATTTACATATATTATTTAAACCGTTCTAAAAGTAGTAATTAATATGTAAAATAAATTGTGTGGATGATAAAAATCCATGACTTGTAAATCTTTTATAATCTCACATAATTTTGGTAGATTTAATGATTTCCAATGCTTGATAACTGAGAGTTTGCAATAATTTGTCTATTCTATGAAGGTTTTATATTTGATTTTATATTGGACTTGGTGTTTGTAACAGTAAACACGATGAAATTAAGATAATATTACTGTTTTGTGGCATATAAAGTAGCTTTGGTTTTTAGCTATAAAACTATGCCAAGGAACATTAATTAAATCTTGTCTAAATATATTTAAATTCTGTTTCTTAATTTTTTTATTATTGTTTAATAGGCGATCGTTTGACTGCAATTATGCCTAATGATGAGAATTCTATTCCCTTGCTTTGCACAACAGAAATATAAAAGCAAAGCGCTTTGTGTACCCTCGTGGTATGTTTATAACGTAGGGGCCAAACTTTGTGTCTAGCAGTGCGATGTTTGGCTTCATGTTCTATATAACTGCGTGTCTGTTACATATTCTCGCTAACGAGTTGTGAACAACAAACAAACTGACTTGCTGAAAGCCCCCGAGCAGTAACTTAGGCTATTGAGTAGCCTTCGTTTGGAAGTACATATACCTACCGACTCAGAAAGATTATAATGTAATTAAGGAACTACTAAAGATCCATCGCACTATATATAATTAATTAAACATTTCCCAATATTTTCTTAGTAGTTCACAAAATTCGAAAGATTTCGATCGATTCGAAGATATTTCTCCAAATTACTCTGACCGAATAGCGAATTTCTAGTTACAAATATTAAGTTACTCACAAAGAAAAATTAAGTGTCATTTCATATTACAGTTTTTTGTAATATTCCTTGTTTTTTTCTGAATAGTCGGCTATTGATTATAATATAAACAATTTATTGTTGGCAATCTCGTAACATACTGCAACAAAACAATTTTGTTAAAGTTGTATTTATTATATTACTAGCTAACCTGCCCTTGCTTCGCACGGGTATAAAATATATATCCCATGTCAGTCAGTGTAAAAAAAATGATTAAAATCGATCCAGTAGTTTTGATTTATTCATTACTGCCCGTGGCCCGCAAGCGTTAAATTTGGAGAAAAACAATTTCCTCTCCCTATACCAAGATGATTTCCTGCTATCTTTGGAATATCTAAACTCATATAGTACATTTTTACTTATTTACTTTTACATTTTACCTATGTATTTTATTTTTACAATTAATTACAGAATGTCTTTAAACAAACTCTAAAAGATTCGAAGTGCTATAGGGTGAAGCGCGGCGTCCTCACGGCATTTTAAATCTGTAATATCTCCGAAAATGTTCACTTAAATTGCATGCTGTAAACGGCCATATTGATCTATATTAAATCAACAATTTATTTAAGGTACTCATTTGGATAAGGATTAATGCTGTATTGTATAAAAATTGCTTTGAACATAAGGCATCATTTTTCGTAAAAAGTAAATGACAAAAACTGCTATTGTGGGTTATCCATAAGAGATAGATATATACCATCGCGGACTTTTCTGTAGACCTTTTTAAGGTGTACAAATACTTAGTACATCATTTTGATAAATCTCGTAGGGTTTAGCCTGCGTTTGCAATGTAAGCGGAAAAAAATGTAATTATTTACAGAAACCTCAAAAATTACAGTATTTCTCTACTTCGTATTGAATGTTATTATACGTACAAACCTTCCTCTGGAATCACTCTATCTATTAAAAAAAACCGCATCAAAATCGGTTGCGTAGTTTTAAAGTTTTATGCGTACATACGGAAATATGGACTTTGTTTTATAATATGTAGTGATAAACTAATTTATTTTAAATTTTTAATTTCTCTTCTATGTGTGCATAATGTTTGTAATGTATGGATATTTATGTCAAAAAAATGTGTCCAGTTAATTATTTACTCATATTAACTAGATTGTTTTATACTGTTGATAACTTTGTTAGTTGTATTTGATCTCTTTGACCCAGTCATTACTGATGAGTCACTCAATATCGTCTCATGAGACACTTTCAATATTGTCAAGGAACTTAAGAGCCTCTGTACAAAATAATTTTATTAATATTATTTCTATGGAATGAGTTTTTTAAATACGTTGGTATTTTGAACTTCATTAATATAATTCATTTTAATTAATGAATTATTTTTTTTTTATATTAAAACATTGCAATGTTGATATTATTATATTAAAATTAAAGGCGGTTGATGCATGTGGATCCCATCCCCACTACCCACTGTTAACCGTTAAAGTAATTTTTGGAGTAAATTTTATGAATGAACCGGTAAAGTCCTACCTCTTACAATCGTTTGCCAGTACTACCCACCTATTTTGGTAAGCTAAAATAATTGATTATTGAGCCCAGGTTAGTTAAAAGGATCTACTGCATTTAGATATGGAATAAAGTGTTGGAAAAAAGAACTGAGAAAATTTGCCAGCGTGTCTGGATTATGTTGGCCACAAACGATTAAAAAGCGAGACATGTCTCTTTTAAAAATCGTGTTGTCATTTCAGTGCTTGAGCTGCCAACGTCTATTAAACCAACAAGATATTACTTGTTTTCCTCAATAATCACAGTTAATTATTAGACTTACCTAATACCGTAAGGATTATAATCTCGACATTACGTAATCACGCACTAAGACCTACGCAAAACCGTACCCATGTACACATATTTAGCCTAAAACTTCTTCAAACTAGTAAACTACCTAAATGACGCAATAAGGTTTATTAATTAATTGAATAATCACTACTACCACTTTTCATCACTTCTTAAAAATAATATTCAAGAAGAGCCCATTTTCGTTTCTGTGAGATCTGTTTCCTATATTGGTTATATACATATCCTCCTGCCCTTATCCCTAAGTGGGGTCATCACAACGTGTTATAAACATGTTCTCACATGATTTACCATATGTATTTTACGACCGGCCGCCTGTCTAACGTCGACTTACATTAGTCATATTTTACAGCAACTCGGTAAGAAAGAGGGTGGTCTATTCTACTCAATCGGATACCACACGGAGGTTCAACTTACCTTAGTTTCTTTTTACGACACCTCGGTATAAATGAGGGTGGTCTATTCTACTCAGCCGGATATCACAGGGTGGGTCGACTTACCTTAGTCGCCTTTTACGACACTTCAGTCAGAAGCTAGGATGGTCTATTCTACTTAGCCGGATACCACACGGCTATAATTCATTTATTAAGTATCATTGTCAAACTTAGTAAACGTATGAATAATGCTCGTAAGGTCAAAACAAAAACCAAAAAATAAAGGCAAACTTTATCATGGTATACTGTAATATTGTTAACTGTGTCGATATTGTAAAATTATTTGACGTATTATACGAATTTATCTATTTATTCTGATTGAAAATTCTAATAGATGCTCTTAATAAACAAATGTATCTTTTGTAATCCTGGGTAGTTAGAAGCTTGGAGTTGTTTGTCTGTAAATATCAGAAGAGCTTAAATACATAGTAAATATTAGAGTGTATGTACATCAATTACTTGTAAAGTATATCCATTGAAGAGAATCATTCATCAACTTATTCCATTAGTAAAAGTAAAAAACCGTTATTGTTTTGAAGTATAAGTTTTTGAATGCAACGGTTAGCTATGTTGAATAAAGTTATAAAAATATTCTAGACCTTTTGTCTAAGGTACAATTTAAAACTTTTGTTCGATATATTTACGTTTGTATTGAATGAAATAATAGTATACATATTTATTATTATAAGTATTACGCCGTGTGGTATCCGGCTGAATAGAATAGTACCACCCTCATTTCTTACCGAGGTGTCGTAAAAGGCGTCTAAGGTGAGTCGACCCGCCGTGTGGTAACCGGCTGAGTAGAATAGACCAACCTCATTTCTTACCGAGGTGTCGTAGAAGTCGACTAAGGTAAGTTGACCCATCGTGTGGTATCCGGTTGAGTACAATAGACCACCCTCTTTCTTACCGAGGTGTCGTAAAATACGATTATAGTCAGTTGACGTCAGGCAGGCGACCGGTCGTAAAAACGCAGCCAAATCATGCGACAGCATGTTTACAACATGTTTTGCCGACCCCACTTAAAGTGGGATAAGGATAGGAGAAGGATGATTTATTATTATAAGTATTATTATTTAAGATGTAGCGTTCAGTATCATGAACTTATATAGACATTTTTTTATATTTATTTATTTTATTTATTTAAATATATAAAATATAATTACACACACAGTCGTCCGTCCCCAAAGTAAGTAAGTAAACACTTATATAATTTGAAATAAATACTTAAATACATAAATACACCCATACTCGAAGAATAAAAAAATTGTATTTAAACAATGTAGGCCCTCGGCGAAATCGAACCCGTAACCCGCGGAGCTGAAGGCAAGGTCCACTGTCTACTGCGCCAACGGGCCAAACATTTATGATTTATTTATTTATGATTTCAATTCACCGAATTGTCTTCAGGTGACAAGAGGCCTGGATCCTTTTTCGCACAAAGAATCAGCTTAGCGATTCAACGCGGAAACGCTGCCAGCATTCTTGGGACCACGTGGGCATAATCTGCATAGTCCTAGTGTGTAATTGATCTAAGAGAGATATAACTTGTGCATTTTTGTTGTAGATAAAAAAAATTCCTGAATGGATACATGTCATAAGAAATTTTTCAAGGTAAAGTACTCGTCGTAGCTCTTTGTTAACTTTTCACCCGAATAGTACACAAGTTCTATAGTTACTAAAGCAGAGTACCAAGTTGGACGATTTCCAGAATTTAAATTAATTTCGCTTGTACAGGCCGCTACAATTCCGTTTGGATAGGTACAAATGGCTAACAACGTACGGGATGAATATAAGTGGCAACAGAGACCACAAGTATAGTACTGGCCGGCAATGAACTAAACCTAAATCAGAATATAACGGCAATTTAGAAACGTAGTTTCCCAATTTTATTGGGATATACAGGTAATAATGAAACACATACCAAACATATATGTCACTGTGTTGTGTAAGCGCCAGGATTTTAATCTGACTGGAATGTTGACAAAAACGGATAAATAAAAACAGTTTGAAGAGAAAAAATAATAGAGTTATTTAAAAATACCAAATATTTTTATTGGCAGTGAAAATATACATGTTGTATATAAACATATAGACAGCAAGATGCTGTCTATATGTTTACTTATTGTAAAGAAAAGTTCACAAAACTGTATGTTTGTATGTGATCGATTTTCTCACAATCTATTGAACGGATTTTGGTACGGTTTTGACTAAAAGGTAGTTCAATTCTTGCGGAAGGTCCCTTCTTCTTAACCTAAGGTTAATAGTACATAACGATTTTTCATAAATTGTGTTAAAGAGGTCGCACAGTAAAAAAAATTCGCCTGATTTATTATTCACTAGCAATCGCTAGCGGGACTGATTAAAACCGGTTAAAACCAAAGATTAAAACTGTAATATAGTATTTTGTAACCATATATAGTTAAAGTGGGTTAATCTTAAAAGCTGTCGCGGAATTTTATTTAGTTTTTTTTAGAAGGGAACACTTTTGTAATACATGATTTTTGAATAACTATTACCGTTTACTCAGCGCACGCAAAGAAAGCTTTAAATTTTGCAGTTTTCGTACTATTTTTTATTGCTGCTGCTCTCCTATTCATCTTAGCGTGATGTTATATACCCTATAACCTTTCTGGATAAATGACTATCTGACACTGAAATAAATTTTCATATCAGTCCTGAGATATAGGACATTCAAACAATTAAACAACTTTTTTTTGTCTTTTATTATGAATTTAAAATCCATTAAAAACGCGTGATCCAAACTTCTACGGCGGAAAATCTTTTCAGGCAACTTGAGATGTTAAAATCTAGGGTTGTTTAATTGCTCTTACGGTAAATAATACGTCTGAGAATTAGAACAAGGCGCTTGTTACTATCAGTTTTATCTTACTTGATTTTTACTTTTCTTTGTAGACAAAACAATACTGTTGAAACAGAAAAAATATTGTCCCAGATGTAATACAAATAAAGAATGTTTTTATAAAAATGATTATCATAATGTAAACCATCATATAAATGTTTAAGTTATATGATACAATAAACAATTATTGATAAAATTAAGAAAATTAAAACAATATCAACAGATATTATTTACTATTTATTTAACGCATATTTACTTGATGCTTCAAGTATATAGATGCGTTAAATAAATAGTTATTATTTATTTGATTTATTATTTGATTCTTACAGTAGAATCTCTATGACATTCTGGTAGAAATTCATCAATAATTCGGATTTTGTCTCGTATGGATTAGTCATAAACCATAATAATTATGGCAAGGACCAAGTATATTATACCACCAAGTATACTTTTAACTCTACGAGTGCATTATATATATGTATATATATATATATATATATATATATATATATATATATATATATATATATATATATATATTTGTGTGTGTGTGTGTGTGTGTGTGTGTGTGTGTGCGTGTGTGTGTGTGTGTGTATGAAGTAAATAAATTTCGGGCACTGTAAAAATGCTAAAATGTTGAATAGCATGTACATGATATTTTAGCTTTCAAGGCAAGGATCGGTTACTCGGGTACTATTATTTAAATTAACTTACGACTGTCATACATAATTATGACATAGCACAATAATTTACTCGAAATGAAATAGCTGGTTGCGTCAAGTGTCAACAATAATGTTCTGAAAAGTTGATCAAGTAATTTTAATTACATTCACATCTACAAATGCTGGTTGGCTAAGAACTGATGAGCTTAAGGATTTTTTTTAATGTGTTATTGTATTTTCAGGCAACTTTACAAAATTATACCACAATACTATACTCGTATATGCGTAATACTATTGTTTGGTTTTTACATGACTAGATAGTCTAATTGGCGTGAGATTGCATAACAATGTAAAGCCACTTAATTAGTTAACACTAATTAGTTATCGTTAATTATGTCCACCGTGTTCTATCCGGCTGAGTAGAATAGGTCACATTTTTTACCGAGGCGTCGTTAAAGGCGACTTAGGTAAGTTGATCGATCGTGTGGTATCCCGTTGAGTAGAATAGACTGTCCGCTTTCTTACTGGGGTTTCGTAAAATACTAAGGTAATTTGACGTCAGGCAGGCCGTAAAATACGTAGTTAAATCATGTGACAACTTCCCCGTATCCCACTTAGACTGGGATAATGGCAAGAGGATGATGTTTGACGTTAAGGTCTATCATTAAATTAATCTAACTCGATTGAATAATACGTTAGTATAGCCGGTTTCTATACATATCTACTTTAAACATATTATTACCTAATTTCTTATTAATACAGAATTTCAATAATATGTCTAGGTTGAATATCTATAAAATACACATTGTTTTTTAATTCAGTAGTGTTAAAATTAGGTAATGTGTTCTATCTAAATTCAAAATGATTTTCGACAAATAGCATTGAGTATGAACAAAACAATAGCAAGAGCTTTATCTTCCATCTGTCGTCAACATGTCCTCTCTGCACAATAACCTAGAATTACTACCGAGCAGTAGAAATCCATTGTAGTTCACCTATATTGGTTAACTTTGCGATGAATTAACTGACTCGAGCAAAATACGTACAATATATCACAGGACAAAGAACTTTTTCGTGCAGTTTACAGTATGCTATGGTAAAATTTTCTTACTAACCGAGTCATATACATGCAATACTATAAACACCTTGTAAGAATTTATATATATTATTTGTCAACCTCGATATTTTCAATGGTAAAATTATTATAACTATACTGCGTCCATCATATTATCAGTCTTTTGACAGCTCACGCTCATTAAGTTTTGTATTGCTTACGTACAAATATCATACAAATAATATTTGTACTTTATGGATGGGTACCGCCCACTTAGTGATGTCACACCTAATGGTTACTACGATTATGCCACAGATTAAAAATAATCGGTAGAAATCGATGTTACGAGTATTAAAAGACATTTAATAACATTATATAAAGTTTTACTTTCTTCTTAGTTAATACATGAATACAAATAAAACAATCAGGATATTTTAATTTATTTTATTAGCACGAGTCGTCGGAATGATAATCAACACTAGACTCCTCCGATGAGGAGTCTTCAGTAGCAGTTATTATTAGCTCTTGTGTAGATAATATATTATCAAACGCAATATCACGTTCCCAATCAGAGAATATTACTCTTTTAGTTCTTTCCACCACACTTGCCCAGTTCTCGGCTGTTACGTGGGTGCAAGCATTTTTTAGCAATTGCAACATTTTATTCGCTGTGAATGGGGGGCTTGTATTGCATCTCGCAGCATGCCCTTTTACTTGTGCCCATATAAGTTCTATTGCGTTGTACTGGCAGTGGTATGGAGGAATCCGAAGAACAGTATGGCCATATTCTGCTGCCATTTCATTGATTACATAGCGTTTTGCTCTCTTTTTGGTTTTTAATATTTTTATTAATTCAACTTTTAACATTGAGTCGTCCACATTTTCTCCATTGTCCCGAAGCCAATTAATTATTTCATGCTTTTTATTAGCCTGTGTTGGCATTTTGTCAATTTGACGGGAGTGGTAGGGAGCATTATCAATAAAAATTATTGATGGTTCTTCCAATGAAATGAGCATTTTTTTGAACCACTCTTCATACACATTTGCATTCATCTCTTCGTGGTAGTCATTTGATTTCTTCGATTTAAATGCCAACAGTGCGTCTTGTACAAATCCTTTTGCTGTACCTGCATGGCAAATGATTAGGCGCTCACCTTTTCCCATTGGTACTGAGGAAGTGGAATCAGCAGTATCATCAGTCCAGAAACGAGATAGTGTGTGGTTAGCGTTGAGCCATGTTTCATCCGTGAAAACAATATTTGCCCAATCTTGTATTTTCTTTGCCTCTCTTAAAAAATCACAACGTGCTATAGCTATATCTGTGCGTTCCATTAATAATTTTCTTTTATTTAACTTTTTATATGAAAAGCCAATTGTGTTCAAAACTTTGACCAAAGAAGATTTTTCACCATGAAATAGACCACTTCTTTTCAAAGAAACAATAAGTTTTCTCAAAGTTGGAATTTCTTTTCTCAAGTAGTAATCATATACATGACGACGAATAGCGTCAGCGTCAAAGTCATCAACAGCTGTCACCTTATGAGCCCGGCGCTTTCTTTTTGGTGTAGATGGTTTGTTTTGCTCCAAGCCGCTCCTGCCGTAGGCATCAGTAGTGATTTTAGTCACAGTTGATAGACTGATCCCCAACGCGGCTGCAACACGGTTTCGGACTTGCGTGATAGGTATAAGAGGTCCGCCATTTTGATTTTCTTGCTCAAAATACTCATGAAGTTTTAACACTAACTGTCTCGATTGTGCTTTCAACACACGTCCTTTCGGCATTTTCACGATCAATTAATATAAGTTTCACAAAAGTTTTTCCGAGGAATAAAGCTACTTAACTCAAGGTGTAACAGATGCGAGAGAACACTCAGCGAACGTAAATGCGTGTGACTATCACGGGCGTTTCGTTGAGAGTGACAGATCACGTCAAAATGGCGGCCGAGCGGAAGGTCTGTTGATGTTGCCAGTTGATGTATAATATATTTTTTATGATTATAATAAATACACACGGATTAACATTTATTTTCAAAAAACTAAGGCAATATTAAATCAAAATGTTGATTTCTATATCTGTTATTAGTTTACGTAGGTTATCATTAATCGAATTACTTAGGTACGTAATTCGATTAATGATAGTAGGTACTATAATCGGAATGGTATCGCATACGAGAATCTTTAGGACATCACTAAATATGTAAATCGTCAATCTGTCAAAAGATGGTTAATATAATGGACAGTGTATAATGTATAAAAACTGGCTATACTCACGTCGTATTTTATCAGATGAGCCCAAGTGAATGAGTATATCCGGTTTCTATACATTAGCTATGAACACTCACGATACTAAAATTATTTTTTTTAAGAAATCAACGTTGCTGTATCTGAGATTGTATCAGAGGGTTATGCAATTTTATAACTATTACGTATGAAAATTGAGGACTTGAGTGACGAGTGTCCACTACTACAATGCAGTACGCCGGTTTGCATGTTAGTAAAGTAACAACTGCCTATTATAATCCCACTGCTGGGCATACGCCTTCTGTCTCCTTTTTTGGGAAAGAAGGGTTTAAGCTAATCTCGCTGCTCTAATGCGAATTGTAGGTTACACATATCCCCAGAAATTTTAAGAGATACGCAAATTTCCTCACTGTTTTCCTTTGCCGAAAAGAGCGTGATACATATTGCAATTATCATTTAGGTATGCGCTTTGCAGGTTAAACTTTATATATTAAATTTACACATTTCATCATACTTTGTGCTTCAGTTATACGCAGTAGGCCTTAAATTATCTTCTTACATACTTGTATGAAGGCTATATTATATAACATTGCAATTAAACGTATGCACGTACGAGACAACTATTATAAACATGTTAAATTTAGTACCTAATGATATAGAAAAACGCGAAACGGATATTTGGAAAAGGAATGATCAACATTCCATTTTCCAAACATTCAGAGAGAACATTCGGGATTTCTTTCCTAGTGAATGCGGAACCAAAAAGCTGTAACAAAGCAAAATAAAACAATTCGCTAGCGACAAAATATGCACTGCAGTGTTAGGACAATTTTGTTTAAATACGGTGTGGATTTAAACCGCACTATTATATTAATTTTCGTATTTGTAATAATAAGAGCTTATATTATTAAACTTAGGTATATTTACAAAAGAAAACACGTTCGTTTCTAATCAAATATAATGTAAATATTTATAGCCACGAGTACCAGTGATTTTATTGTCTAAATTGGAATTGTAAAATAAGATTTTCGAATGGACTAGTTGCTTTAAATAGCAATGTTGTTACTATAAATTGATTTGCATTTTGCGCTATTAGATGCTATCTTCAGAAGCGTAAAGTTTTGTGAGGCTTTTATTTTGTCTTCATTCAACAATTAGGTGCTACCTCGTTGTTATCAAATATGGTCTGAAGATCTAGATATCATTATTTTAGTGTATTTTGGTTAAATCAGTGCTTAGAGTAGTATATAGTAGGATTAATTATTATATTGGTGAGTTAGTGTTACCGAACTTCTGGTTTTTGTTTCCTATAAACGCAACGATTGTTTCTTCTTCGTGAATCGTACTGCCTAGTGATCGTAATTGCAATCAAAATGAATTATAACCGCATTGAATGAATGAAGAATGAATTTTTTCTACAGTGCGTGATATATATCACATCTTTAATATTATAATGAGTTTATCTTGTTTATATGTAAATACTATATAGTATATACTTTTTATCTTACTTTTTTTATTTTAGAGTTCATCTTGTTAATATGTAAATACTATATATATATATACCTTTGAATTTTGGAAACGGCTCCAAGGATTTTCATTAAATTCTGCATATAGGTTTGGGGGGAGGGGATAATCGATCTAGCTAGGTTTCATTAAAAAAATGTCGTTTTATACCTGTTATCGACATTTTTTTTAATTAAGTTTTTTATCTCTTTTAAATAAAATTTGAGAAAGGCTTGGTTTTCCAGGGCATTTAGAACATATAACATTTATAACATGCATTAATCATATTTTATATTGTAAGGTTTGACTCTATAATACTTTTTCATTATAATTATTTTAAGGATTTTTAAAATTCTTTGTATGCAAAACAAATTGGCAAAACGTGGGTGTAAATTTATTATTCTCGCGTTGTTTTTCAACTTCCGGAGCGTGCTGAATAAACTAACTTTTGCGGTGTCAGAACTCCTAAAAGTTTACCGGATTTCAATTTTAAAAATTCATGTTAAAAGATCCATTTGGCTTAATAGTGCAGTATGCGAATTACATGAAAAAGTAACAATCATTTTTCAATTTATTTAGATTTCTTTCATTGTTTATAGTAAGTCTGTATCCAAAGTCTTAAGTATTAGGAATGATCGCCGAGTATTTTGATGCTGTGCCTCTTTCGAGGTTGTCATTGATTCGGTCGATGTTGATGATTTTTTCGGTGAAGGAAAACATCGTGAAGGAACCTGAATATCTCTTGAGAATTCCTGGGATATATGTATAACATACCAATCTGCATAGGAGCAGCGTGGTGGGACTAAGCTCTAAGCCATCTCTCCAAATAAGGAGAGAGGAGACCTATGCCCGACAGTGGGAAAGTAACAAGCCGTTACTTAGAATTAGTTCCGAATGATTTTGTTCCCCAGAAAATGTGACAGTCATTTATAGTTACGCAGTATTCTATACTCAAAGATACAGATAATGGCATATGTTATAATTATATATGTTACAAGCTATTCCAGGACTTTTTCGCGTCAAATGATATATTTTCTTAAAAAATCATTACAGTAAAATGTTTTCTAGGCTGTGTTAGAAATTGAAAAGCAATCAGAGGCGTTTATTAATCTTAGAGATTTTAAATAGAAACACAAAATACTGCGTGCAGTTCCCATTATACAAAAAGAACTACAAAATTATTTATCCTTTTTACTTTTAACTTTTTATTTACGAGTCCGTCATAAAATAACAATGAAATGTTATTTGGCGACACGGTTCATGTGAATAATTTTAATTCCATTACACCCATCACTATTGTGAAACAATGTGACGTGTTAAAATACTGCGAATGAACTTGGTGTGATATTTATAAAACATGCAAATCAAATAGATGTTTTCGCACCTTTTTGCTTACAGTTTTGTTTTTAGTTTTAATTCCTCACTTTATAACAAAATGAAATATATTTGTTTGAAATTTTTCTTAGCTAAGTTATTCGTAGCAAGAATAACTTAGTTACATTTATTGTATGTTTAGTTATTACAGCAAAATGGTGGGACTGTGTAACACTTTCTAGGGATCACGGGATAAAACCTCGAGACGAAGTGGACCTACATATTTTAAAAAAATCTGTTAAATTGATATTTGCAGTTTATCACACGCTGTTCGATGAAAGAAAATATCGCGAGGAAACCTGCACATCTCTGGAAAATTGCTGGTATGGTAACAGGCGAGTCTAAGGTCTACCATTGTTTACGTAAAAAAAGAAAAAGATAGAACGTCTAAGCTTAGCAGAATTTTTTTTCGTATATGACGTAAAACTTTGCAAATACATATATTTTTTGGCAACTATTTTGGAATTTACATATTTGTATCAAATGTATACTTATTATAAAACAAAGTCCCCAAAAACTGTCTGTCTGTTTGTGATCGATTTTCTCAAAATCTACTGAGTGGATTTTGTACGATTTTTATTAAAAGGTAGTGCAATTCTTCCGGAATGTTTAGATTAATAGTAATAAATAATAGTAAATAACAGTTTTATGTAAATTGTCTTGCAGACGTCGAGCAGTTGTAAAAAAAACTCGCCTGTTGGGAACTTTAGTAGCGTGCGCCGCGTAAACCAACAGGGATACACTCAAGTATTGTACTAGAGAATTGTACATCTACAAATATAATACAAAAATACTACAAAAAAGTCCGCAACAGCATGTCTCTGATTGTTAATTCACAATCACTACTCTTATGTTCAAAATTTCAATTAAATACACTGATTTCCACAGGGGCTAAGCAAGCACAGCTAGTTCATTATAAAGAAACGGCCTCTTACTAACAATACTAAGCATAGGCCTCCTCTCTCCGTTTTTCGAAAGAAGGAATGAAGCTAAGACCTATCACGCTCTTCCAATGCGGATTCGGATAATTACACATATCCCTAGAGATATGCAGGTTTCCTCACGATGTTTTCCTATTTAGTTATATTAAATATAAATTACGACGTTCCGTTCAGTGATACGATCTATCGCTTCTTTGTTTTCTTACAAATCCAAACTTTCCTCTTTTATGTAAATCCATTTGAGCTGATCAAAAGCACTATTGTATCAGTATTCAGGGCGATAGCAGACCATCATTTCAACTTCCCAACGATATCTCCGCGAAAGTGATCATAAACTCTCAACAAGATATCATTTTGGAAAGAGGAGATCTAACCCAGTAAATTTACTTTTTTCCCAAACATTTCAATTTCAACTTTTTCGGTTCGGGAATAAGGGTCAGTTATAGTGTTGTCTACTTTTCCCTTGAAAGTAAGTTGGGATGACGGTGGTAATATAATCTAAAATCGATAGGGTAGTTTGAAAATATAGCTAATTTTATACACTTTAACGTGCTTATAATAATTAGTGTATAGATTGTGAACGTAGACCACTTTAATTTACTTGTTCATAAAAACAGATTATTAATAAGTTAATTAATAAATATCGAGGAAACAATTGATCTAGCTAGGTTTTATTAAATCTTTCATCCCTTTCGGGCACTGAAAAAAACTGCTATAATTTTCTGACAAAGCAAAAGATAATTATGCTGCTAAGATAATTGCAAAATCATGATCGTGTAATTGGGTAACGAGCGGTGCCAGATAAAAACTTTTTTTAAATTTTAATTGCATTTTTTTTATTAAAAAAATACCGAGCATGGTTCGTCACGCAGGTACTATATTTTAACCGACAAAATAAAGTATTGCCGAAAGTAAAGAAAGTTTTGGAGAAGGTTTTAGTAAAATTATATTTGGTTGGTTGGTAATATTACGCTTATAAATGTCTAATAAAAAAAAACCAGTTGTGAAATTTATTGTATTGTTAGATTTAAAATCAAACAAGTATGTTGATTTTTTTTCAAAGCAAACGGACATAGACAAATAAAGAGACAGAAGACAATATAAAGATACGAAATCGTTGCACAAATGTTCCACGTTTCAATTCCGTTTTGTGCACTAAAAAAGGCGGCAAAAACGTTTCGAAGAGAAACTAGGCCGAGGTGCTAAAATGTTCGAGCCCACAGATAAAGTGCAATTGTGTAATGTGGAACTGCCTTATCCGCGTTACGTGACACTATCAGACGACGTTTTGAGTTGGGTGGTGTCAGTATTAGCGGAATTTTGTAAAATATGATTATGGACAAATTGTAGACATAAATAATCACATATAATAAACTGGTCTTACCAAACTATTAACTTCAACGAGATACTCGACCGTACTAATTTGTTTAAAATATACACTGGATATACTATGATGTCTGTAGTTCGCTTGATGCCGAAGTAATGAACGAATTGATTCGGCAGCAACTGGCACTGCGTGACCTCATATCTGCCAACCTCGTTTTATTGAAACACAATGTTGCCAGAAAAAGAATTAAAAGTAACGGCCCGTTACTATCCCACTGCTGGGGCCTCCTCTCTCTGTTTCTGGAGCTGAGATCCGCCACGCTGTTCCAACGCGCATTGGTAGATTACACATATACCCAAAATTCTCTAGAGATATGTAGATTAGGTGATAAATTGAAAATATTAATAATTACTCATTAGTATTTTGCCGGAGTTTGTACTCGTGGCCCCCTTTAAATAGTCGCACAGTCTCACCGCTGGGCTATCAGAACTTTCCGACGTTATTTATAGGTATCATTAAAAACAATTAATGATTTATTTAATGTACACTTATTAGAATTCAAAAAACAAAGTTACGTAAAAAACTTGATTGTGAATGTTTAAAGATAACCGCTTACAGTAAAACCGAACAATATGCAAATGTTCACAGTTCCAAACTCAACGTTATCTTTCTGTTTCGTGAAGAGATTTACGGTTTTAGTTCAAGCTTTTAGTTTCCTATTCTAATATTTTAGATCTGCGCCACTGATCTAATATGTTTTTAAGTGAGATGCATGTATGGTACATAAATTTATCAGTGAACTATAACGGATAGACTATATTTGAAGTATGAACCAGTCATCTTGTTATATTAAAGAAAAAAATGTACTAAACCTTAATTGTCATTCAAATGTCGACGGTCAATGCTACGAGAGTTAACGACTACATTAATTTCTCAAAGTTTACTAATAATTTTTATAAAAATATGTAATAGGAGAACCCATTAATGCAGACCCCGAGCATATGTTACGTGTTAAAAACTAAAATTTGCTTGTCATAATATAAATAATAGAATATCATACGAAAATTATATTCCACAAACTCTATCCGCAATAACCTTCTCGCAAATTTAAATGTTGAAATACCCACAATATCTTTCTTCCTGATCACACGGATAGTCACAAAGGCCAAAGAATAAATATAGATAGATTTTCGCATTTATATTAATTTATACTAATTCTTTGATAAGCCCATCGCTCTATACATGTAACATAAAATATTGAAATTTATTCTTGAAATATTCACTCAAATATATTTGAATATAAATTTTATATCCTGCATTTAGAACAAGGTTCAATAGAAATCTAACGGAATATAATATATATGCACATTCCACCTTAGACTGTATCACTGCTTACAATCAGGAGTGATTACAGTCATGTCAATAGTAGTAGGGAATAGCCGGTTCTAACTCACTCCCAGCACCTTGAAATCCTTGAAATAGGCTAACTTAGCGGATTCTAAAAAAAGCTCGCCAAAGCAGATTCCAATCAGACTAAATTCCAATTGACCGTCGGAGGTCTCTTCGGATTTTCCAATTGGATCCTGGGTTGCAATAGGAATTTTCTTACTTACCCTCGTAACGAATCGTTTTTTCTCGTATTTTATTAGATTAACTTATCGGACTCCTTGACCAATTGGATTTTCCATTTGATCCACGATTTTCCTTTCCTACATTAATGATTCAAATTAACTGAATTCTAATTACAGTATGAATGTCTGATATTTAATGGCCGATTCTGGCTCATTGGCTTGGTTTTATCAAACTTGAATAGGTTTCCAATCTAAGATTTTTCTTAATAAATAACATTAATCGTTCAATTTTGTTTTTATCATTAATTTGATATCAAACTGATAATAATTGAATAGGATGTGTGTCAGATATAAATTCAATATGAAAATATAAATAAAAAAAGTCTCGTACAAATAACTCAAAAGTTTTATTTTTTCGAAGAAACGCTTTGACTTTTTGCTGCTATTTCAAAGAAAGTGTATCATAAAATAATATTTTAAATTAGACAGGGTCGTAGTAATTTATTATAGTAGACCCTAATAAATCAATGGAAATAATGGGCATCGACCATCCGCCCTCTTCCTTATAATATTCTTTTATCCAGCCTAAACGTTGTATTATGTGGCGACAAGTTTAGACACGATCTCGCAAAAAGCAGATGTAAAAGGATCACATGGCATCATGTATATCATAATTTATTATAATAGACCTTAATAAATCAATGGAAATAATGGGCATCGAACATCCGCTCCTTTTTTATAATATCCTTTTATCCAACCTAAACGTTGTATTTTGTGGCGACACGTTCAGACACGATCTCAAAAAGCAGATATAAAAGGATCACATGCATCATGTATATCACAAGATATTTTAATACCACGCGGCTAGTATCCAGGCTGACGTAGTGTTCAAGTGAAGGCAGTAACTAGGCAATTATTAATCATGGAGGTAAGATTACGTACTTATATAGTATAATTTCATGATATATATGAATATTCGTATTAAATTTTAATCCCTGTTGACCAAGTGACAAGAATACGTGTTACAACGATATCTTTGTTACTAGTAAAGTTAAATTAATAAGACCAAGATTAATATTTTTTATAATTAAAATCTTATGTTTCTAACCTAACCTAACCTATAACGGTCACAAAAATCTATAGATTCATTCTGCAATAAAAATAATATTAATGTATTAGATTTTAATAATAATAAAGGTTCTTACTGTATATGAATAATTTTGATGACACTAGTGATTATATTTACTTATTTCTAATTTTTTTTTCAGATCTCACCGAATCTCGATGAATTCAACGTAAAAAACTATTATTATCCTATTAACTTAAGCGATGACGAAAATGCAAGCAATTCTTGCATATTGAAAAATAAAAAAATCGCAACGAAAAGAGCTGGTAACAATATCGACATATTCTTTGAAAAGCCTAAGAAAAAGAAAAAAACCATTCCGTCTTCATGTGTGGCTCAAGCGTGTGATGGAGGTGTATCATTTATTTCTTCCAATGATAATGACGGAGCGAATGCTTCATACCTCATGAAAATAGAAATTTATGACATGAAGAATCTGAAAGAGGTTTCGCCTGTAGACTATTGGAAACATGCAGACTTGCGATTAAAGTACTACATACAATCCAATACTGATAAACATTATCAGAACACACGAGATATAATATACAACATTACAAAGCAGATCGCCTGCAAGGAAGACTGTAAAAAATATTTCATTGATAGAGACAGTAAGAAACAATAGAACTTTCTCTAACTCATCACAAATCAAACCCATAATATAACTTTACTTACAAAAACCTTTTAAAAAAATACAACCCCCACTGCCGCTCTCGCCTCGCAAACAAATTATAAAGAGATCAGTCATTCGCTACAAGCGTTCATACTAAGCGCAACGAAACACAATGGCTGAGCTTGACAACTCTGTATACGACGAAGAAATGGTCGCGATATGTGAAGAAATTGAAGACAACTTTTTGCACCTATGTAAAAAAATTGAAAAACACCATGCAGAGATGTGAGTGATCTATCTTGTTTAAACTTGACTTTTATGGAGGGGTTGATTTTGTATATAAATATACGGACATCTAGAACGTTTTATTCAGTCACGAGTACGCAGTGAATATATAAAAGTTACTATGGAATTCTTAACCAGTGATGATATTAGTTCATTTACAAAACAGTTTTTGATCGATAAGATGCATAAATTCATACGTTTGTGGTATATCAGTGATAGACTTCCAGGGTGGATGTTACAGGATCCTGATATAAAACCCTATTTTACTCCTTGTAGTGGACATTTTCAAACGTGTTCTGTATTTGATGATGTATATGATGAAATTGATGGAGTATTCCCGATGGAAGCTTATTGTATTTTATGCAAAAAGTCTGAAAATAAATAGTTTATGTAAGTTGAATATTTATTAACATCAACTTAAAACGTAACACGGAATATTATTTAAATTTTATATGTTTATTGGTGTACTTCATTCCAGTACGGATCAGTTTGGAGCAGGAGTGAGACAAGTTGGAGAAGCAGTCAAAAGAAATGCCACAGAACATGGAAATCCTCAATATTCAAGGAAGCGTTTATACGCACAAAAGTCTACATCATCTGAGAAGGCAACAACTGCACCACCGAACCCAGAAACAGAGCCATCTGTAAGTTCTGCAAACTTAAATAGCATTAAATGTCCAACTTGTGAAATATTTGTTAACAAAAGGTACTTTACCAATCATCTTAAGAGTAATAGGCATAAAAATAATGTTTTCACGTTGATACCGAACTTAAATAATGTTCAGTTAATAGAAAAAGCGTTCGGTCAGAGATTAGTAACATACAGAGTATTCTCTAACTCTGCTACAACTGATACCGACTTTAAAACTCCTGAATCATTTCTTGGTTCAATTCGAAGCACTGTTCAAACATTACTGGAAAAAGTCTTGAAAGAAAATACCACAGTTAAAGTTAATTTTATTTTAAATGGGGATTTTGTTCAGGCAACGAAAAATTTAGAAAACTCCTTTGACTTTCAAACTTTTAACTACATGTTCTGTTTAGGTGATGAATTTGATGATATTTACTCAAATATAAGTTCTGAAATTTCAAACAAAATCAGTAATTTTGAAAAGAAAGATAGTGGTTGGAGTCTTAAAGAAATGAGATATGTCGATCTAAACATTAACAAATTCAACCCATTAAAAGGATCTTCATACATAGACCTACCGATAGATATCAAACGTAAACGAGCAGTAGTTAATGTTAAAAACAATGATTATCAATGTTTTCTATGGGCTGTTCTATCCGCTTTATATCCTGTGAATAGAAATGCAGACAGAGTTTCCTCATATTTATCTAAACAAAACTTGCTAAATTTCAAGGGTATTGCTTTTCCAGTAAGACTAAAAGATATTATAAAATTTGAACGCTTAAATAATATTAGTATTAACGTTTTTGGAATAGAAAAATCTAATAATAAATCTACGAAGATAATTGGGCCTCTCCATTTTACCAAATGTCGTAAATTAGTTCATGTAAATTTATTATATTTAGATAATGGTTCTAATGGTCATTATTGTTATATTAAAAACCTTTCTAGACTAGTCAGTCGTCAATTAACTTCACATGAACATGCAGTCTACATCTGTGATGGCTGCTTGCTCTATTTTCAAACAAATGATAAGTTGATTTCTCATAGACAATTTGATTGTAATCACGTTAGAACAGATTTGCCTGATATCGGTAAGGCAAAAATTTCATTTAACAAATTTGAACGTGAACTAAGAGTACCTTTTGTCATATACGCAGATTTTGAAGCATTTCTAAAGCCAATACAAGGGTGTGATAATAATCCATCTCTATCGTATACCAGTAATTTTCAAAAACATGATGTGTATAGTTTTGGATATTATATCAAATGTGCGTATAACGATAGCCTCTCCAAATATATAACTTATACAGGTAGTGATTGTGCAAAAGTGTTTATGGAAAGTTTGAATGAAGATTTAAAATATATATCTAAAGAGTATTATGTCAAAGTTGATCCTCATCCGCTTACAGATGAAGCTAGGAGAAGAATATCTTTGACAACTACTTGTTGCATATGCAAAGACACTCTGAAATTAGATAGTAGCTTAAATTTTGATAAATATACTGGAATCTTTACAGGTGTTAGTCATAAAGCTTGTTGTAAAAAGTTAGAAACCCCTCGATTTATACCGATTATTTTGCATAATCTTAGTAATTATGATGCTCATTTCGTAGTGCGCGCATTAAATTTTGCTGAAGGTGACATTAAAGTTATACCACAGAATAAAGAACGTTACATTTCCTTCTCAAAGATATTAAAAATCGAGAATCAAAATTTTGAGCTAAGATTTATTGACTCTTTTAAATTTTTATCATGCAGCTTGGAATCTTTATCAAATAATTTGAATGATGAGGATTTTATCGAGTTACGTAAAAATTTTCAGCACCCTGACGATTTTTATTTTTTAAAACGCAAAGGCATTTATCCATATGATTACATGACCTCATTTGAGTCATTAAAGTTAACTTCACTTCCCACACAAGATCAGTTTTACAATATACTAACTAATAGCGATGTTACAAATGAAAATTATAACCACGCTAAAGATGTGTGGGATCATTTTAAGTGTCGCAATATGGCTGATTATTCTGATTTATACCTGAAAACTGACGTGTTACTTCTAACTGATATCTTTGAAAATTTTAGAAACGTTTGTATCAAAACTTACGATTTAGATCCTGCACAATATTACACTGCACCTGGCCTAAGTTGGGATGCAATGTTGAAGCACACAAAAATAACATTAGATCTATTGACAGATTTTGATAAAATTGCTTTCATAAAGTCTGGTATACGTGGTGGTATTTCTCAATGCAGTAACCGTTATGCTCATGCTAATAATAAATATATGTTCAATTTTAGTGAGAAAACTCCTACATCTTACCTTACTTACTTAGACGCGAATAATTTGTATGGCTGGGCTATGTCTCAATATCTTCCTACGGGTGAATTTCAATGGGTAAATTGTGACACAAATTTTATGGTTCCAATTGACTCAGAAATAGGTTATATTCTTGAAGTGGATTTAGAATATCCACAAACTTTGCATGAATCACATTCAGACTTTCCACTATGCCCAGAAAATATATGTATTGGTGGTAGCAGAGAAACAAAATTAGTTCCAAATTTATATGATAAAACTAAATACGTTATTCACTACAGAAACCTCATACAGTGCATAGAAATGGGATTAAAGTTGAAAAAAGTTCATAGGATTTTAAAATTTCGTCAAAGTCCATGGTTACAAAAATATATAGATTTAAATACACAATTACGTATGTCTGCAACATCTGATTTTGAAAAGGATTTTTATAAACTAATGAATAATTCAATATTTGGGAAGACTATGGAAAATGTAGAAAAACGTGTGGATGTCAAACTTTGTACTCATTGGGAAAATAGGGGTAAATGTCAAGGTGCTCAAAATCTAGTAGCACGACCTGAATTTCATAGTCTGTCTATATTTTCAGAAAACTTAGTGGCCGTTCAACTTAAAAAAACAAAAATACTTTATAATAAACCCATCTATCTAGGACTTTGCATATTAGACATATCCAAAACGCTCATGTACGATTTTCACTATAATTATATGAAAAATAAATACGGTTCACGCTGTAAAATGATGTATACCGACACTGACAGCTTCATATATCAGATTTTTACTGATGATTTCTATGAAGATATTAAACCGGACTTGAACAAATACTTTGATACCTCTGACTATCCTTTTGATAATCTTTTTGGTTACCCTCAGATAAACAAAAAAAAGATTGGTTTTTTCAAAGATGAAAATAACGGTAAGATCTTTACAGAATTTGTCGGTTTAAGGTCAAAAATGTATGCGATGAACGTACAGAATAAATTTATAGCTAAAGCAAAGGGAGTTAATAAGTCCGCTACAAAAAAGTTTAATATGCGAAATTACAAAAACGTCTTATTTAAGAAAAATAATCAAATATGTGAAATGTACAGATTTAGATCGATAAAGCATGTTATTTTTACTCAAAAGGCTAACAAAATTTCTTTATCGCATTCTGATACTAAACGATTTTTAATTAGTAACTGTACTGATACTCTGGCTTGGGGTCATTATAAAATAAAATCATATAAAAGTGATGAATAAACTAACATACACTATTAAAATGACTTTATGTTTAAGAATTGCTAAGTATTATTATTATTTCGTCAAATAGTACCTAAGAAATGTAAATATGTAATTATAATATAAAATACGAACTTGTTGAGTTTTTTTTAATTGGATTCCTACCTCTTCCAAAAACACACGTATTCAAAAAATGTATCACTTTCTTCATCCATTTACTGCAATCGTGGCAGGTCCGAGTGGTTGTGGTAAATCAAACTTTGTTACTAATTTTCTAAAATATTGTAATGATATATGTAATACAAGTTTTGCACAAATTTTATGGTGCTATGACGAAATGCAGCCACTCTACAACCTAGAAAATGTATCTTATGTTCAAGGGTTACCAGATATGAGTATGTTCGACGGCATACAGCCACGATTAGTTATAATTGATGATCTTATGAGAGAGTCCGATGGTCGTATTGTTGACATTTTTACTAAAGGTAGTCACCACAGAAATTTAAGTGTGTTTTATATTACGCAGAACTTGTTTCACCAAGGTAGAGGACAACGAGATATATCTCTCAATACAAGCTATATTATTTACTTCAAAAATCCTCGAGATCGAACACAAATACGTTACTTAGCACGTCAAGTGTTTCCAGATAATTGTAAATTTGTTGAAGAAGCTTATAAAGATGCTACTGTCGAACCACATGGTTATCTAATGATCGACTTAAAGCAGAATACACATGATCTCTGTCGCTTTAAAACCAAAATCGATCCAATAAAAAATCTATGTGTTGTCTATGTACCAAAGAAGGGACTTAAATACAATATACATCAACCAATTATAGTTAGTGATAAATAATGGTCGAAGATAGCACAACGTTAGATGAAAAATCGTTAAGGTGTGCATTACAAACTTTCAAACCAAAATATCGTAAAATATTGCTAAAATCGCTTAGTAAAAAAGAGATAGATCTGGTTTGTAAATATATTCAAGAAATTTTCAAAGATAAAACCCCAACAGAAAGAGTTAAACGATCGTCTATTGTTAAATTGAACTGTTTTCTTTCAACTAATATTATATAAATATTAAGTTATTTTAAAAATCGCTATCAGTCGGATATAATGCCTGGACGAGTGACAACTCATAAGGATTTATTAAAATCGTTACACACTCTCAAACCTAAATACCGCACAGCTTTATTAAAAGCTTGTAACGAGGAAGAAATAAATTGTATTTGCGAATGCATTTATAACACCTTAAATGGTAAAGTGGTTTTAAAAGAAAACGAGAAATCAAAATTAAGAAAACATAAAAATATTCTCAGAAAACTAATAGGTAAAGGTAAAAATAAAATAAGAAAAAGAATTATCATTCAAAAAGGAGGAGCATTTCTGCCTATCATTCTAGGAGCTGTGTTGAGCGGATTATTAAAAAAAATTTTATGATCAATTATTTTAATTTAAAAAAATGGATAATACTAAGAAAATGATTCTCATTGAACAAGATGTTATTGATAGACTTAAATCAAGAGACACAACGCCTGAAAGTAATTTATCTAGATTAGATAAAGAAATGCAAAATATATTAAGTAGTAAAATGGACGATCGCGAAAAATGGTCACTGTACATGCAAATCTTACAAAGATATCTCCATTTCGCTAATGAAAATCGAAAACCAATAAAACTACCCCTGACCGTTGAAGGTGAGCATAAATATTCAGAAGATTTGACTCCTCATAAAAAGACAATTAAAGACGAGGACGCACCAGTTAACGAAAACTCCGTACATGATAAGGACGCACGAGATGTATCAAATGAAACATTGTATACACCTATTTACATAAATAAATTCATTCCAAAGACGTATCGGAGAAGAAGTGAATTATTATTGGACACTATTCTCAATCATAAAGATAAAATTAGTTGGAACGAGGAGGGGTTGGTGTTCATCGATAATGAAGTTGTAGACGACAGCAACATTGTTGATCTCGTGAATTATACTCTTAGGCCTTTAAAGCGCCCGAAACCTAATGGATGGAAAAAGTTTACAGAAACTATTAAAGATATAAGGGTTCCTCTCACTTGTATTGGTAATCCGCAAACTCTTGAGTATATTAATAATCTTTCTCTGAAAGGACAACAACACCTAACACCAAGTGATGATAGTAATCCAAAAATCAAAACATCATATAAACTGAGAAAGAGAAAAGACATTTGGGAAAGATGGAATCCGTACTAGACATTAAAGATATATATTACGACGTATCGAATCCAGCGGGATACAGCAGTGTTGACAAGTTAACTCGAGCGTTAAAAGGTAAAATGAACAAAAAACAAGTAAAGGACTGGTTGCAATCCCAGGAAACTTATACACTACATAAACCGGTACATAGAAAATTTCAACGAAATAGATACATATTGTCAAACTTTAATGAACTATGGCAAGCTGATTTGAGTGATATGCGGACTTATTCTCAATATAATGATGGTTTTAAATATATACTTTGTGTTATTGATGTTTTTAGTAAATACGCTTTCGCTAGACCGTTAAAAAAGAAAAATTCAGAAAGTATAAAGGAAGCGTTTGAAAGTATATTTACTGAAGCTAACGCGACCCCCACACACATACAATCGGATAAAGGAACAGAGTTCGTATCAAAGGATGTTGCACAATATTTTAAAACTAAAAATGTAAACTACTATACTACAAATAACCCAGATATTAAAGCTAGTATTGTCGAGAGATTTCAACGAACTCTAAAAACTAAAATGTGGCGTTATTTTACACATAAAAATACATACACTTATATTGATATTTTGGATGATTTGCTTTATTCTTATAACCATAGTTTTCATTCAAGCATTAAGATGTGTCCATTTGAAGTTAGTTCTAGTAACATCATGAACGTTTGGAATAATTTATATGAGAATAAAAAATATAGATTGGATGTTATACAAAAAAATAAGTTTGAAGTTGGTGATCACGTAAGAATAACTAGACATAAGCATATTTTTCAAAAAGGCTATGAAACTAATTGGAGTGATGAAATTTTTATCATAACAGCTATAAAAAATAACATGCCTAAAGTAGTCTATACACTCAAAGATCTTCAGCATGAGCCCATTATAGGAACATTTTACGAGAATGAATTACAAAAAGTAATTTATAACCCCACTACTCATTATAAAATAGATAAAATACTGCGTTCTCGTAACTCAGGAAACAGAAAAGAGGTTCTTGTTAAGTGGAGAGGTTATCCCAACAAGTTTAATAGTTGGATCTCTGTATCAGAACTTGAAAAAATATGAGAGAAGACAGCTTTTATCTCACTTTGCTAAGTAACAGTTCCATGACATACTTTGCTGAAAACACTACAGCAAATTTTTTTACCAAGTTACCAAAGACTATGAAATTAGAAGGCGAATGGGAAGTCGCTATTGTGGAATTTCATTACCCATGTAGTATGTTTAATCTGGAAGAAAATGAAAATATTATTTACATCACGTCTGAAGGCGATAAATCGCAGTTATTCACGCATCTGGAATACATGACACCAACCAACTATATTAGTGTGGATCAATTCGTTATCGATTTTAATGAAAAATTAAAGGATAAAGTTAAGCTTAGATATGATACATTATCGAAACTCGTTACAGTGAGTAGTTGGGCAATCGACGTTACATCTGTGGTATGTAGTCCTAGACTGAGTGTGCAGTTAGGCTTTGCACCATTTACTAATTTAATAAAACATAACTTCGGAAAATATCCCGCGAATCTAAACTTGGGTCTACCTTCACAACTTTTAATATATTGTGATATAGTAGAACCACAAGTAGTGGGTGATGTCATGACACCTTTATTGAGAATTGTTTCGTTGGATCCCACCAAATATGTATATGGCGCTTCTAAAATAAATATCTTTTCGTCCCCTCATTATGTACCTGTTATGCGCAGGGAATTTGACGTTATAGAAATAGATATAAGAACAAGTACAGGTCAAAGAGTACCATTCCAGTTTGGAACTACGTGTATAAAGGTACATTTTAAAAAAGTCAAGTGAAAATATCAATCATGTCTTGTCCATATTTACATTATTATACTCATCAAGCTGGTTCTGGTATGGGGGTAATTTACAAAGGTGCACCACATCAGCGAGGTCATGGTATAGGGAGCTTTTTGGGGGGTTTGTTCCGATCGGTTCTTCCACTTTTAAAAAATGGTGCGAGATTTGTAGGCAAAGAAGCTTTAAATGCAGGTGCAGGTCTTCTATCTGACATGTTAAATGTTCAACCAATGGGTGAATCTGTCAAATCACGCTTGAAAACGGCAACTTCAAATTTGAAAAGGAAAGCTGATGAAAAAATAGATTCAGTAATGTCTGGATCCGGATATAAAATAAGAAAGCTAAAGAGGAAGATCATCACTTCTAAAAAACCTTCCAAACGGAACGGTACTAAAAGAAATAAACGACAAAATATTCAAGATATATTTTCTTAAATTACTTCTCGTAATTCAAAAATGGCGTTTTTACATCATCATTCCTGTGAATGTGTAAAATCAGAGTTGGATTTATTTGCTCTACCATCTACGCAAACGAGTATTGAGAGTGGTCAATGGATACATTACAATCCCATTTCATCATTGACTGACGATGGACCGATTGAGTTTTTAGTACCGGGCAATGGAGACGATTACATTGATTTGTCCCACACCTTACTTCATATAAAAGCTAAAATACAGAATGGTGATTCGAGCAAACTTTTAGCAGGAATTCATGTCGCTCCAGTTAATAATTGGTTGCATTCTCTTTTTAGTCAGTGTGATATTTATCTTAATCAAAAGTTAGTGTCTCCTCCAAATAATACCTATGGATATCGCGCATACATTGAAACGTTACTCAATTATGGAAAAGCTGCTAAGGAAAGCCATCTTACTTGTGGACTTTGGTACAAAGACACTGCTTCGAGCATGGATTCATGTGATGTTTCAAATCGAGGATACGTTCAAAGAGAAGAACTGGCAAAGGAAAGTCACACTATTGAAATGATAGGTCACATACATGCTGATATTTTCAATCAAGATAAGTTTTTAATCAATGGTGTTGAAATGCGCTTAAAACTAGTTCGTTCAAAAGATACTTTTAATTTAATGTGTTCATCTGTAGATAAAAAATTCAAAGTCCATATTTCAAGTGCTAGTCTCATTATGCGTAAAGTTCGTATCAATCCTTCAGTATTAATTGCTCATGAAAAAGTATTAGCAACCACTCCTGCAAAATATCCAGTTACGCGTGCCGAGGTTAAGGTTTTGACTATCCCATCAGGAATCCAGGGTAAAATGCTCGACAATGTATTTTTAGGTCAAATACCTAAAAGATGTATTGTTGGGTTCGTTAGTAATGCTGCATTTAATGGTGCTCTTAATGTGAATCCGTTTAATTTTGGTAACTATGGTCTCAATTTATTTGGTTTGTATGTCGACGGTCAATCTATACCATCGAAAACGTTGGTTCCATCTTTTCATGATAATACATATATAAGTGCATATCATACCTTGTTTTCGGGAACGGGAATTCATTTCCTGAACGAAGGAAACGATATTTCCAAGGCAGAGTACTGTCATGGTTATTGCTTGTATGCATTTGATTTAACTCCAGATCTATCCGCTAACTCAAACTCTCATTGGAATCTTATAAAGCGGGGTAGTGTAAGGTTTGAAGTTCGATTTGATAAAGCTCTAACTACAACACTTAATTGCATTGTGTATGCAGAGTTTGATAATGTAATTGAAGTCAATAAAAATCGAGAAGTCAGCTTAGATTATAATAGTTAAGATAAATATAAGTGGAGATTTCTAATGTTTAAGTCATTCTTTGTTAGGTCATGCTATTACAAAGATATGGATACAAAAGAGATAGAAAATTATTTAAAACAAATAGATAAAAATATTGAGTTCAATGTGTTTGCGGCGAATCAAATGCCTGTGTATTTTACTAAGCCAGTATATCTCATTTCAAATTTAGATCCTGATACAAGACCAGGATCACATTGGGTTGCTATATATGTAGATATTTACGGATTTGGAGAATATTTTGATTCGTTTGGCCGTAAACCAGAAGGATATCATGAAATGTTTTTAAAAACCAACTGTAAAAAGTGGATTTCTAATAATAAAATACTTCAAAATTATTTCAGTGCGCAATGTGGACTCTATTGTTTAGTTTATATTTATTTTAAGTATAATCATGTTTCAATGTCTAACTTTATTGATTTTTTTTCTAATGACACTGTAACAAACGATAAACTTGTACAACAAATGTTTATTTCTTTATTTAAAACTTGAATAAACAATAACTATGTGAAATGAGGTTGTTTTATTTATTTCAAGTATCTATTAAATTCTAAGCGTAATAAATAAAAACTTAATATAAATTTAAAGAAATTTATTACAAAAACTTAAAGTAAAAGAACATATTTGGCTTAAAATTATAACACAATTATTATTTAATCTCCCATCGATTCCCAATCTATCTCCAGAGTATTCGATAGATTCTCCTGAAGAATCACGAATGGAATTGGGACTTCGTAATCTCTGTAGTCAGACACATGGAATGAATCAGGGCTATATAAACTTGGACTTGGAGACAGAATCACTAGTTCATCCGTTTCGTCTTCTTCAAATAATGGTTGAGACATTGGTTGGTACTCAACCATGTACTCGAAGTTTAATGGAGCTATTGGATTGGAATAACCCCTTTTAATTTGGTCCTCCACGTCCTCACATGTTAACACTAATTGTTCTTCAATATCACTCTCTTCGTTCTTATCCAGGACACGACACATATCATTTTCTAATTCAATTTCTTCACATATCGCGACCATTTCTTCGTCGTATACAGAGTTGTCAAGCTCAGCCATTGTGTTTCGTTGCGCTTAGTATGAACGCTTGTAGCGAATGACTGATCTCTTTATAATTTGTTTGCGAGGCGAGAGCGGCAGTGGGGGTTGTATTTTTTTAAAAGGTTTTTGTAAGTAAAGTTATATTATGGGTTTGATTTGTGATGAGTTAGAGAAAGTTCTATTGTTTCTTACTGTCTCTATCAATGAAATATTTTTTACAGTCTTCCTTGCAGGCGATCTGCTTTGTAATGTTGTATATTATATCTCGTGTGTTCTGATAATGTTTATCAGTATTGGATTGTATGTAGTACTTTAATCGCAAGTCTGCATGTTTCCAATAGTCTACAGGCGAAACCTCTTTCAGATTCTTCATGTCATAAATTTCTATTTTCATGAGGTATGAAGCATTCGCTCCGTCATTATCATTGGAAGAAATAAATGATACACCTCCATCACACGCTTGAGCCACACATGAAGACGGAATGGTTTTTTTCTTTTTCTTAGGCTTTTCAAAGAATATGTCGATATTGTTACCAGCTCTTTTCGTTGCGATTTTTTTATTTTTCAATATGCAAGAATTGCTTGCATTTTCGTCATCGCTTAAGTTAATAGGATAATAATAGTTTTTTACATTGAATTCATCGAGATTCGGTGAGATCTGAAAAAAAAATTAGAAATAAGTAAATATAATCACTAGTGTCATCAAAATTATTCATATACAGTAAGAACCTTTATTATTATTAAAATCTAATACATTAATATTATTTTTATTGCAGAATGAATCTATAGATTTTTGTGACCGTTATAGGTTAGGTTAGAAACATAAGATTTTAAATATAAAAAATATTAATCTTGGTCTTATTAATTTAACTTTACTAGTAACAAAGATATCGTTGTAACACGTATTCTTGTCACTTGGTCAACAGGGATTAAAATTTAATACGAATATTCATATATATCATGAAATTATACTATATAAGTACGTAATCTTACCTCCATGATTAATAATTGCCTAGTTACTGCCTTCACTTGAACACTACGTCAGCCTGGATACTAGCCGCGTGGTATTAAAATATCTTGTGATATACATGATGCATGTGATCCTTTTATATCTGCTTTTTGAGATCGTGTCTGAACGTGTCGCCACAAAATACAACGTTTAGGTTGGATAAAAGGATATTATAAAAAAGGAGCGGATGTTCGATGCCCATTATTTCCATTGATTTATTAAGGTCTATTATAATAAATTATGATATACATGATGCCATGTGATCCTTTTACATCTGCTTTTTGCGAGATCGTGTCTAAACTTGTCGCCACATAATACAACGTTTAGGCTGGATAAAAGAATATTATAAGGAAGAGGGCGGATGGTCGATGCCCATTATTTCCATTGATTTATTAGGGTCTACTATAATAAATTACTACGACCCTGTCTAATTTAAAATATTATTTTATGATACACTTTCTTTGAAATAGCAGCAAAAAGTCAAAGCGTTTCTTCGAAAAAATAAAACTTTTGAGTTATTTGTACGAGACTTTTTTTATTTATATTTTCATATTGAATTTATATCTGACACACATCCTATTCAATTATTATCAGTTTGATATCAAATTAATGATAAAAACAAAATTGAACGATTAATGTTATTTATTAAGAAAAATCTTAGATTGGAAACCTATTCAAGTTTGATAAAACCAAGCCAATGAGCCAGAATCGGCCATTAAATATCAGACATTCATACTGTAATTAGAATTCAGTTAATTTGAATCATTAATGTAGGAAAGGAAAATCGTGGATCAAATGGAAAATCCAATTGGTCAAGGAGTCCGATAAGTTAATCTAATAAAATACGAGAAAAAACGATTCGTTACGAGGGTAAGTAAGAAAATTCCTATTGCAACCCAGGATCCAATTGGAAAATCCGAAGAGACCTCCGACGGTCAATTGGAATTTAGTCTGATTGGAATCTGCTTTGGCGAGCTTTTTTTAGAATCCGCTAAGTTAGCCTATTTCAAGGATTTCAAGGTGCTGGGAGTGAGTTAGAACCGGCTATTCCCTACTACTGTCAATCCATTCCAATCCATTCATTTGGTGAAGAACAAAAAGTTTACATTCATTGAAAATATATATATTTTTGTATACTTCCATCCATCACTAATGCGGCGAAATGCATTCCAATGTCGTGTACGAAGAATAAATATTATCCTTAAAAGGCACTCTATAAACATGCATAAGCACCCGCGTCACGTTTTTGAGCATCCAGTTTCAAAAGTCAGATTGCTTACGCTCCAAATATTACAAAACCAATTCCTGTGGACGTTCTAAGGCTATCTACGACTAGTGTGAATGACGAATTAAATAGAGATCTCTACTATCCCATTTGGTTTATCTCTTTCAGCGTTTCTCAAAATTCTGCCAAAGCTCAATGTTCCACAAGAATCCAATCAAAATCCAAAAATCCAACAAGAATTTCCACTTTCTTAAAAGAAAGTCGAAATCAGACATTGTTAAAAGCAACAATTTCCAAATACACTCTTTTTGTGTTGTATAACTTTAAATATACACGTTTTATTTCTCTATGATCAAATTGCGAACTCTGGTACGGGAAAATAAAATTACACACAGTTCCCACATAAATCGAGGATCCCATTTTATTCACGTTGAGTCAAACTTACTTGATTGGTTTTTATTACAAAAATCCGTTATGAGCTATCGCCTCGCTTGCCTTGAATATATTTACAATTAAAGTGCTACAGATCATACCGTATAAGTGTGTGAGAAATAATTTATCTTTAAAAATTGACTCTTTTTGAATTGATATGAGCTTAAAGTAACGGCCTTTTACTATCCCACTGCTAGTTATCAAGCCTCCTCTCCCTTTTTTTCTGGAGACCACCACCAGATGGACAGACGACCTCAAAAAGGTCGCGGGGAGCCTCTGGATTCAGGCGGCATAAGATCGTGTAGCGTAGAAGTCTATGGAAGAGTCCAACAGTGGACGGATATAACTTGATGAGAGAGAGAGTAATTTTTGTAGAGTACTTAAAGTGACTTAGAGAAGAGATAAGAGCCTTGATTTTACGAGTTCTTAGGTGAAATTATGAAACGCTCAACCGCTTAAAATGCAAAACGTATGCACCATAACTGGCAAATGTGCAGCGTTTCCTGGCACAGGATTCATAACCCAGCATCGCATCATCCCCGGACAAAGGGACGTGACCAGAATGCAAATATACTGTTGCTGAGCGCGTGTTCACTTAATATGAATTTTGGAAACATCACTGTATATTTTAACTTTATCGGCGAAGTCAGATCGCTTCATATAAATGGAAAATAAAGTTTTAATAAATAAATAAAATGTTGACAAACAAAATCTCAAAAAAATGATATTAAAGTAACAAGATTATTAAAATATTTAATCGATCGGTTTTTAAGAAAAAATCTAAAATAAAGGTGAAATTCTAAGGGATAGAATAAGAAAAACAAAACTTAAAGTAAGTTAATTTATATTAGGGCAAATGTGCGTTAACTAGTAATTGCGAAACCTTATTAACTTGATATAGCCAATATTGAAAATTAGTGAATTACTGAGTGAAAAAATGGGAGGGAGAAAGAGAAAGATCTAAGTTATCTTTCTCACAATTGAAAATTGCTAAGTTATCGTATACTTAGGATTAACAGAATTGGCATAGTTTAGATAACAAATGTTTATAAAATATTAAATTGTTTGAGAAAGATCCCCATATTACTCTTACCTTGATATTAGAAATTAGAAAGAGATAAATAAAGTATGGAAATAATATGAAATAGTATGGAAATTTCAATCACTTATAAATCTTTTCTTCGCGTATATGTTTAATATTAAAGAGGACTTTTATTATCAAGTGCGGTAATATAGATAGGACAAGCAAGTTTTTGGTAAGGTTAATGGTTCCGGGACGAAATCTCACGACCTAAGAAAATATGCCGCACCCACTATCGTATAAATATTAAGAAACCTATTAACTTTTTCAGCCTTTATGAAATATATAAACTGTATTCTTAGGGCCGGAAAACTATTTATGTTGTAATATTTTTATAAGTTTTACAACACCGTGTGATATCTAATTCTCTATCTCTCTCTCTCTTATTTCTTACCGAGGTGTCGTAAGAGGCGAGTAAGGTAGCTCGACCCGCCGTGTGGTATCCGGCTGAGTAGAATAGACCACCCTCTTTCTAACCGAGGTGTCGTAAAATACGACTAAGATAAGTTGACGTCAGGTAGGCGGCCGGTCGTAAAATACGAAGCAAAATCATGTAACAACATGTTGTGCCAACCCCACTTAGAGTGGGATAAGAGCAGGAAAATGATTGGTTATTAGTTTTACTGTGAATAAATTTTTTTCCGAAAACAAAATTTGAATCTACAGACATGTGTTACATTACTCGATTACTTTCTAAACCAGTGTCAATCACGAATCCAAGATAAAGAAGGATCTAATCTACATTTTCAAAACAGATAACTGTATTAAATACAACTTTTATTGCACAATCATACGAGAGTGTTAAAAAACTTTTTTCTTTTCTTTTTAAAGTTACTTCATTCTTATAAAAGAATGAAGTAACTTTGGACTGCACTTTAATATTGAGTTGACGCAACTGTTATGAGATGTCTCGCTGGGAAAAATATAATATTCACCAGAAAACAGTTAACAGGAAACTAAAAACAAAGTAAGTTATAAATATAAGTTTTAAAATTTCACAATAACGCCGGACTTCCAGATAAAGCACCCAGGGGCATATCCAACCACACAAATGTCGATATTTTTGCGAAGTAAAATTCGATGTGTTTATTATTTAAAACCTACGCTTATTTAAAACTTCATTTCATTAAATTACATTTCTACAGATTATAAACTATAAGATCAGAGAGAGAAGACCAATATTGATGTTTGTTTGTTTGTAGTAAACCCTTTTTTGCAAATATATATTTTTCTGCAAAATTTATCGATTATAAAAAGCTATTTTATGCTAAATAAATATTTATTTATATTTGCCAAAAAATATATATAAATCCAATTTAATTCATTTCAAAATCCAGAAAAAAAATCTGTCCAGAAATTTGAACCCCCGAATATATATATTAATAAGAATCCCAAGCAGTAACTGTTAGCTCATCACAGAATTTCTTTTGAAAATAAATCCGTTGATTTTATCTACGCCTGTATTGATATTGAATTTCATAAATCTTTTAACATTTTGTTTATAATTTAATAAAAATATCGTGAATTATAATTAAAAATCGATAACTGAAACATGTTTCATATCCAAAAATTAAAACGATTAATTAGGGCACATTTCCAATTAGTATCGGTAATCAATTAATGCAAACTGTGTAAATACTGTACAGGCGAATATAATGCTTATGTACAAGCAAAATTAATATTTTGACTTCACAATTGTGTTATGATACTGATAATGGGTCTAAATTACTTGGAGACAGTGCTGGATACATTAAGTGCCTTTTTGGCTTAAAGAAGGTTTCTTTAAGCAACAAAGGCAGCATTGCTTGATAGAATAATATGCCAGATAAAACCAACAGAAGTGACATTTAATACAATTACTGGTGGTTTCTTGTCAAATCGAATACATACAATTATGTTTTAGGATTATGTTCTGCTTCGAAATTCGAATATCTTCATAGCTCACGTCATCGCAATGAGAGCATTACCAGACGTCCCCACTGAACTGTGTTGGTATAATAATTTATATTGGAATTACTATCAGTTGTTCAAATATAGACTGTAATATATGGAGGTTAAGATGTGTGGTTCTTATCTTGTATATTTATATACAGGACACACAAAGTATGAAATATACATGAATATAACAATACATACACATACTAATACTAGTGCTACAAAGCTATTCTCACACTATTTTAAAGCGCATAACGTCAGTTACACCAGAGCCTGTAGGCGAGAGTGGACGTGTAGTAACATACTGTTAGCGCGTTTGTGCCTATGCTTTATTCGTACATCACAAGTCTATACTCAAACAATACAAATGAACACATCACATAAATGGAAAAATAACAAAATGCAAATTAAAGCCCACACTCAACCGCCTCTGGACACCTAACATAGCATTGTCATCGATAGAAAAAAAGGTCACTGGGCATAATTTTCACGTCAAGAGCTTCTCTGAAATAGAATTATTTTCCTTCCAAATTTTTTTTAGGCTTTTTTATTGTGTCCGACAATTGTGTTGTGGCGATGTTGAATTAATTTACATTTTCACTTTTCAGATATGAAGTAAATTGTTCTGTTTTTGAATGAAAAAAGGCGAATAATATGGGCAGTTAAGTTCTGTAACTATTTGAAAAGAATCGCAAATGAATAAATTGTTCAGAGCGCTGAGACGTTTAAGGTCAGTAGTTATAGTAGCACTCATTTTCTATGAGTGCTTCTATAACTACTCGAAATTTCTAAATCTTGCTTAGAAAGAAGTCGAAGATACTCTTCTAAGCTGTGATAGCCCAGTGGTGTGACTGTGCGACTCTTTCAAAGGAGTCACGAGTTCAGACCCCGGGCAGACACCAAAGAGTTTTTCTGTTAAAATTTATGTGTCTTATTGATATTTGCAATTTTTCGCTCGCTTTTACATGAAGGAATACATCGTGAGGAAACCTTCATATCTGTAAAGAATTCTAGGGCTATGTGTAACCTACCAATCCGCATTGGAGAAGCGTGGAAGGTCTTAACTGCAACCCGTATCTCCTAAGACACTTTTTATAATAAAAAAAATATATACCAATATCTATTATATTTTACTGGTTAATCTAATACAGAGAAAAGTTTCACAAATGCGACACAGTTATTCTTATGTACGACGACCTTCTTGAGGTTATTGAGTTTGAAGAGATTTTAATCGGAGCGGGGCGAATCACGAAAACTTTTTAGGGTAAAATTGCTAGAGTTTTGTCCACTTCAAATACAAGATTTTCGATTTTAGGAAAGTTAGGAAGAAGAGTTTTCTAATTATTTAATTAAATTAAAATTTATATTAAAATATAATGCTTGTAGTAAGTTAATTTATTTTTATTGATATATAAGGTTTCTTTTCTGTAGTTAGTATGCTGCATATTAAAAACAGATATTTTATTGAAATTAACAATAGTTTTAACGTAAAACACACAAGGAGTCACGCTGCAATAATATTACTGTATTTATATGAGTCTCTGAAATTAATGGCGGTGTAGTCCGAAAAGATTTAAGTCTTGATTCCAAGGCTTGTTTTTTGTAAAATAGAGCAATGCACAATCTGAAATTAAAGGTTGTTTCATTTCATTTAAAATATCGCACTTTATTTTAAATTTAGCACTGTAGGATTAAGTTATCTTTGTATATTCTTTTTTATAAATAATGTTTATCTTGACTATGTCGTAACGTATCCGGCTGAGTCGATTATATCATCCTCATTTCTTACCGAGATGTCATAAAAGGCGACTAGGTAAGTTGACCCACCGTATCCGGTTGAGTGGAATAGACCACCCTCTTTCTTACCGAGGTGTCGTAAAAGTCGAATAAGGTAATTTGACCTACCGTGTGGTGTCCGGTTGAGTGGAATCGCCCACTCTCTTTCTTACCAAGTTGTCGTAAAATACGACTAAGTTGAGTTGACGTCGTAAAAATACGTAGCCAAATCATGCGACAACATGTTTGCAACATGTTGTGCTAGCCCCATTTAGAGTGAGATAAGGGCAAGAGGATGAATGTATATATAAACTGTATATCGTGGTATATAAAAAATAAATAAATAAACTATATACAACTATCAAATAAATGATAAAATCAATGCATCGATCGCTGTTTAGTAACGGTATTTAATAAAACGACTTTATAAGTCCAGTTTAATAAAGATAAAAATATAACGAGACGAAGAGAGAGTGTGCGATATTTTATCTTAAATCTTAGCTAAACCGTGAACACAAGCTGGGCTATAAATTTTTATATCCAATAGTGAATTGGAGCAATTTTAGAAGCGGGATATGAAACAGGAACCGTTATTTTGCCGCATAAGCTTTTAAATTCATGTGATAAGTGGCATCTCGCACTCGGGTTTATGCCAACAATCCTTGTACTGTTGTAATATATTGTTTTAATTGTTAACAAACAAGTAATTTTATTTATTTATTTATTCATGTACCATAAAAAATGTTGGAATAAACATTATTGGTAAAAAAAAGTGTACAAAGGTCAACTTATCCCTATGACAGAGATCTCTGCCAGCTTACCTACGAAGTGAGACAATTTATAATTAAGAAAAAGTTGGTACGCAAATATCAAACATTATGATGATTAGAATTTTAATTTATTTCACAGGTTATAACTAGTTTAATTAAGTTTCTAGGAATTTCTTTTATTGCTTATTTTATCTTGTAAAAATAGTGCAGTTTAATGGTATAAACCACCCTCTTTCTTATTGAAGTTTCGTAAAAGGCGACTAAGGTTAATTGACCCGACGTGTGATAGCCGGCTGAATAGAATAAACCACCCTCTTTCTTACCGAGGCGTTGTAAAAGCGTCTAAGATAAGTTGACCCGCCGTGTGGTATCCGGCTCAATAAAATAGACCACCCTCTTTCGTACTTACGTCACGCAGGCGGCCGTTCGTAAAATACTTAGCTGAATCATGTGACAACATGTTTATAACATGTTGTGCTGATCCCACTTAAGAGTAGGATAAGGGCAGGAGGGTGATGATTATGAGAGCAGTTTAATGTAAATCTTTATATATATATTTTTAATGGAATAGCATTAAATAATATGCGAATAGGAAATTAAGAGTAAGATATTATAGATGAAAATCGAATTTTTAATATTCTGCTTAATTTACAAAAAAAAAAATTTCATTCAAAAATACAAAAGAAATCATAATAAAACAAATAAGTTATTTAGACTTTCTAAGAGATTTAAGTGCTTTTAAATGTCTATTTCTTGATTGATTGAGATCGGTGTATACTAAAAAGTGTCATTGACCTTTTGGTGTCAATAGATATTGGACTTTCCCTATCTCGGTCTTGTTGGCTTGTCTTAGAGCGTGAGTCACCGGAAATTGCGTTATCTTTCTTACTTGATTAAATTTTCAGACAAGTTAACAACTTTACCGTCTTTTTCAGTCAAAATCGTTACAAACTTGATAAAAAAATCAGCATGTTGTGACTTAACAACGTTGCAACTAAATATAGATATATTAATATATAGAAACCGGCTATACTCACGTCTTATTTTATCGGATGAGCCCGACTAGTTTCAATCCCATACGGGGCTCTTATTCCTAAGAAAGAAATTACTAAGGAATAAGAGCCGTATGGGCTTGTAACTAGTCGGGCTCATCCGATAAAATAAGACGTGAGTATAGCCGGTTTCTATACATTAATTATGAATAACGCTCACGATAGTTTAAATTCCAAAATGTAGGTATATTATTAAATAAATATGAATATAAATATAAATGTAAATAAATGTACTATACAGTCCTACTTCAAATACATAGATACCGGTTAAGTTAGTAACATATCACTACCTATCACTAGTACTACCAAATTTAATTGAATTCTCAAAACAATTTATAGCCTGTCCTGCCTTGCCCTGAGAAATGCCTTGAAAAAATTGGGATAAAACTAAACTCACCATTCTTTTTTTACGTGTTACGAAACTAATTAAAAACAATCATCGTCATCATCCTCCCACCCTTATCCCACTCTAAGTGGAGTCGGCACAACATGTTTTAAACACTATGTTACGTGATATGGGTAGTTTACGACAGGCCCCCTGCTTCGTGAAGCTGACGTGTCAGCTTACCTTAGTCGTCGTTTACGGCACCTCAGTAAGAAATGAGGGTGATCTATTCTACCTAGCCGTATACAACACGGCGGATAAACTTACCTTAGTCGCTTTTTACGACACCTCCGTAAGAAATGAGGGTGGTCTATTCTACTCAGCCGTATACTACACGGTGGATAAACTTATGTTAGTCGCCTTTTCACGACACCTCGGTAAGAAATGAGAGTGGTCTATTCTACTCAGCCGGATACCACACGGCAAATAACTACGCAATAGAATAGAACTATTCCCATAAAGAAATGTTGTTGTAACCATAATAATAATGATTTTTAGTCAAACGTAATACAAAAGTAATGACAATATTATTTTGCTATAATCCGCGATAAAAGAAAATATATGTAATGCTAAATGTAGAGTGTACTATTCGTTCTCATACCTGATACATGCAGAATTTGTAAGAACTCATGCACTACCCGACACCGATGGCACAACAATACACAAGCACTGCACACATTCACCACCACAATCTCAACAATTGTTTCGCCCCGTAACCGAAGCATCGTCAGGAGATAGACTCCACGACAAAATTTTGTGGTGGACACGAGATTGTGGTGGTGAATGTGTGCAGTGCTTGTGTATTGTTGTGCCATCGGTGTCGGGTAGTGCATGAGTTCTTACAAATTCTGCATGCATCAGGTATGAGAACGAATAGTACACTCTACATTTAGCATTACATATATTTTCTTTTATCGCGGATTATAGCAAAATAATATTGTCATTACTTTTGTATTATGGACTTCCGCAAAGTAACGCCTAATTCTATAAATTTTTCAAACGCAATGTTAAATACTGGTGTTTTTATTAGACGGAGACAACGTGTTGATAGCTAATATAGCCGTATTTATAAATATAATCAAAGCCCATGCATTAAGTATATGAACTGGATGGATTTCAAAGTTTAAGTAAGCACTCTTAGAACTCATTTACCTAAAACGTATTCTTTTCACCAAGACAAACTGTTTGAACATCACTTTAGCGGCATTTATTCTCGTACTAGCGGCCTACCCTGCTTCGCACGGGTATATAATATATAGCCTATGTCACTCAGTAAAAAAAAAGATTTAAATCGATCCAGTAGTTTTAATTTATTCATTACTGCCTGTGGCCCGCACGCGTTAAATTTAAAGAAAAACAATTCCCCTCTCCCTATACCAAGAAGATTTCCTGCTATATCTAATATCTAAATTCATATACTACATATTTACATTTTTCCCTATATATTTTATGTTTAAAATGAATTACAGAATGTCTTTATATACAACATTCATAGCTTTGTTATCATTAGACAATACAAACACGTTTTCTTTAGAGGTAACTCTTAAAAGAGCGACATTTAGTTGCGCGTCCGATCGCTGCTAAATTCGAAGTGCTATAGGGCGAAGCGCGGCCTCCTCGCGGCCTCCCTCCATACTTAGTACATCATTTTGATAAATCTCGTAGGGTTTAGCCAGCGTTTGCAATGTAAGCGGTAAAAAATGTAATTATTTACAGAAACCTCAAAAATTACAGTATTTTTCTACTCCGTATTAAATGTAAACATACAAACCTTCCTCTTGAATCACTCTATCTATTAAAAAAACCGCATCAAAATCTGTTGCGTAGTTGTAAAGATTTAAGCATACATAGGGATATAGGGACAAACAAAGAATGTGGCTTTGTTTTATACTATGTAGTGATAATCCTTACAGCATGATTCAGTATTCACGCGCGATGGCTTGTTATTAGCGTATTTCATGTATAACTTTGGTGTTTCTATACCGATTTCAATGATTCTTTTCTTATACAATGGTTAATACTATTCACTTTTTTATTTAGGGATGACTGAGAGTGATATAAACGTAGGAATAGACAAATATAACCAAAAAGCTTCGAACTGCTAAGCTATCGGGAGTTACACGTGTTATTGTGAGTCAACCATAAAAGATAGACATATGCTGTTGTGGGATATTTTTTATATAATTTTAAGGAAAACATTTCCGTCATACATGATTTCTGTGTAGCTTTAACCATCAAGGTTGCACACGCGACGGAAGCTTAAAAAATGGAGTAACTTCTCCCGTTTTCCCGACATTTCCGTTCACTGCACTGCTCCTATTGATTGTAGCGTGATAAAAAGTATACTATAACCAGCTCAGGAGTATGAAAAAAAATTTTACTGAGTTTCGTTAAAATCCGTAGAGTAGTTTTTGTTTCTATAACGGTTATACAGACAGACAGACAGACAGACAGACAGACAAAAATTTTACTGATTGCATTTTTGGCATCAGTATCGATCCCTAATCACCCCCTGACAGTTATTTTGGAAATATATTCCAGTTACAGAATTGACCTCTCTACAGATTTATTATAAGTATAGATAGATAAGTCTATTCGTCGCTCATCGTCTTGTAATACGTGCGGTAACTAATCGTGCATGTATAAGGTATGTGAAGGTTTCTGCTTCCTACACTTAGCATTACATACATATTTTTTTAAAGTCGAGTGACATACAACATTAAAAGAAGCTGAAAAGAGTCATCATCCCCCTGCCCTCATCCCACTCTATGTGGAGTCGGCACGAAATCTTAAAAACATGTTGCCACATGATTTGTCTACGTATTTTACGACTAGCGGCCTGCCTGACGTCAACTTACGTCAGTCGTATTTTACGACACTTCAGTACGAAAGAGGGTGAACTATTCTACTCAACCGGATACCACAAGGCGGGTCAACTTACCTTAGTCGTGTTTTACGACACCTCTGTAAGAAATGAGGGTGGTCTGTTCTATTCAGCCGAACTTCAGCTAAAAGACGCTAAAAAGACTATTATTTTCTATCTATAAAAGAAAAGTTAAAGGAAGTAAATACTTCAAAGGTATTTAAGAATTCTCAAGCAGCGAAATTTCTAAATATTTTCTCATTTCTTGAGTATCGAAGGCATTTTACGTTAAATATTATCTTATCACCGAAATTTTCGTAGCTCTATTGAATTAATAAATACAGTGTAAAAATAGACTCCAAAATAGCTGAATAATGCAATAATATATTTATAATTAAAAGTCCACATCTCTTAGAACATTTAGATTTTATCGCTATTGGTATTTTATCAGTATACGGCTTGGTGAAAAGTCAGTCATAACGCTACTCACAAGGTGTGTTATTTACACCCTCGATAATGCTTCTGCACTTTTTGTCTTTTGACATTGTAGATAGCTCCTAGCAATAACATCATATTGAAAGTGCAAAACCAAAATAAATTAATAAATAAAAGGCGTATAATTTCTTTTGTGCCTTCCATACAATGAGTAGTCTATTACCAGGAGGTGAGATGAACAGATGTTATTCAAAACGTAATTAATCCTGTAATTAACGTACTCAGTTATACTAATTAAACCGACCTAATGCGTGTATATAACTTGTCACGTATGGTATTAAAGCAGAATAATATCTTCGTTACTTTTTAAATTTTAAACCGCAAGCAAAATACTTTTGTATTAATCTTCAGCTAGCGAAAAATTAAAATCCTTTTCGCGTGAAAATTCTACTTGACGCTTTCCATTATAGGACGGACGTCTAACAAGATTTAAGGCTTTAAAGCGATAAGTAGCAAATCTGAAAGCCTTATTAGATATGATAAATCTGTCCCATTTTCGAATATAATTGTTTGTAATAAGAATACACCAATACCGCTAAATTTGTTTTATACTTGTAATTTAGAATTACCACTCGCTATCACAATATCTCTGGCCAAATATTTTGGCTTTATATATTAATTAAAACTTTTAGCGTGGAAGCAAAAGCCTATCCTAACCTAGATTATACTCTAGTTTGTTTTGGCAGATTGTTTTAATTACATAAAATGTTTAATCTCCTTAACTCACTAACTGAGGTATAGGGACCATTTTCAATTTTATCAAGTACCTAGCTAGCTACTTATTTTTATTTGAAGTTCCATAGTATGAAAGTAATAAAATTATTTTGCTGAAATCCTCAATGAAAAAACTTTATGAAATGATCTGAACACTGTCCTTTATAATACAACCAAATGAAATCAAAATAATATTCATCCAAATAAGCTCTTTCAAGCACTTTCAAATCGTTAAGAATCGATATAATTAATGAAGCTACAACTAGTTCGGAATGTTGCTCTTACAGAGAAGAACCAGCAAGAAACTCGGCGAAAAATATTTTTAACATCTCTGTATATCCAGGTAGTTACACCTTCATATTGATCAAACTAAATTTGCATTGCAATCAAATAAATAAATAATTTATAGATTTAGTTATTACTTTGCGGAAATCCATAATACAAAAGTAATAATAAAATAATTTTGCTATAATCGGCAATAAATTAAAATAGAAAATATGATATAATGCTAAACGTAGAGGTGACTATGCGTTTTCATTCTTGATACACGCAGGATTCGTATAAATTAATATGCACAAACCTCCACCACCGCCACTACAATACACAAGCACTACAAACGTTTAGTCTACGTAAAATTCAGCGGAATAACAGCTCATCTATTTTATCTAAAGACTAGCGGCCTGCCCCTGCTTCGCACGGGTATAAAATATATAGCCCATGTCACTCATTGTAAAAAAAAATGATGAAAATCGATCCAGTTGTTTGATTTATTCAAATTGCTTTGAACATAAGGCATTATTTTTCGTAAAAAGTAAACGATAAAAAATGCTATTGTGGGTTATCCATAAGAGATAGACATATACTATCATACTATCGCGGACTTTTCGGTAGACTTTTTCAAGGTTTACAAATACTTAGTACATCATTTTGATAAATCTCGTAGGGTGTAGCCTGTTGCAATGTAAGCGGAAAAAAATTTAATTATTTACATCACATTAGAAACCTCAAAAATTACAGTATTTCTCTACTCCGTATTGAATGTTAATATACACATAATAAACCTTCCTCTTGAATCACTCTATCTATTAAAAAAACCGCATCAAAATCTGTTGCGTAGTTTTAAAGATTTAAGCATACATAGGGATATATGGACAAACAAAGAATGCAACTTTGTTTTATACTATGTAGTGAAGCTTAAAAAATAGCTGGCAACGGCTAATATTGTTGCTTCAACTGCCTTGGCGAATATTTTAGCTGTCATCACATAGGCGGGCTATTTAAGTTGTATGTAATAATATGGTCGCATAGTTGTGGTACCTTGACTTGCTAGTTATGGCATGGCTTGGCTTTGGATATGGCCTAGCTGGCATCTCTTATCAATACATGACAATGACATAAAATATATATATATATATATATATATATACCTATATAAATCAAGTGACATTACTAAATATATTACATCGTGGGATTGAACAAACTTATCATATTGTAGACATGAATATTCTACAATCTTTGTTGTAAAATAAAAGTATATTTATTCCTTAATTAATTCATTCGAAGTGTACTTAGGCTCGCTATTTGTATGTTTAATTAACCAGACTTTAAAACGAAGTTAAGTAACAAAATTAATTAACAAAGTCGACGTCGGAGAAGCAAATATTCCTGTTTCGAAAATAGATCGCTCAAGAAAAAAGTCTGTGTTGTCAGTAAAGGCTCTAACGAGCAATCTAGAGTTACCTAGATTTTAACATAGATAACAATAGACAGAGATATATATTCTATAACTGCTTTTTTAATTTCCGAATCATATTTGTAAATTACTAAACTACGCCGTGTGGTATCCGGCTGAATAGAATAGTACCACCCTCATTTCTTACCGAGGTGTCGTAAAATGCGACTAAGGTAAGACGACCCGCCGTGTGGTATTCGACTGAGTAAAAAAGACCGACCTCATTTCTTACCGAGGTGTCGTAAAAGGCGACTAAGGTAAGTTAACTCACCGTGTGGTATCCGGTTTAGTAGAATCGACCACCCTCTTTCTTACCGAGGTGTCGTAAAATACGTCTAAGGTAAGTTGACGGCAGGCAGGCGGCCGGTCATAAAAACGCAGCCAAATCATGTAACAACATGTTTATATATAAATAAAATAAACTAAAATAACATGTTGTGCCGACCCCACTTAGAGTGGGATAAGGACAGGAGGATGATGATTTGTAAATTACTAAACTAAAGAGTTAACATTACTAAAGCGTTAAAGACACTAGGCATTTCACATTAGTTTATTGAAAACATAATCCAATTTCTTATGTAAAACAAAGTTGGAATATAAGCAAGCAAGCATTTTCTCCAAGATAGCTTGTAAAAGAATACTGATCCTTGATGTCCAAGAGAGGTGTTTTCCATAGGTACGACGTCGCTACTGGTAAAAAAACAGCGAAAAAAATAGAAAAATAATACTCGGAGCCAAATAAAACTCGTGCGTTTGGTGCGTGGCGTAGATAGGAAGGGGCGTTTATTATAGTGTCGCCAATATATTAAGGTTTTTCATTTAGAAATCTATTAATCTATTAAATTTAAGACATTGATGATTTTTTTATTCTCTTACATATATTGACATTATGTTATTTTCTTATTGTTTTTTACTGTCCAGTTGACTGCGTAATATGCTTAAATTAAGGAATTTATGAATAAATTGGGTTGTGGCTGGCGATTTTACACGTAAATAGCTGCACAGTTTTATTCATGTTAAAGGAAAATAGTTTCTATTGAAACCTAATTATATATAAAAGTTTGATCTCTTGATTTAAAAGTAGCCAATTTTATTCCGAGTTTAAACTTATTGTATAAAACTAACACTATGTATATGTGTTAGATTGTACCGTGCCCTGACACACTCTTACACTTTCCCCTTTATAATATTATGCGGATAATAATGTATTACATAATATATAAGTACCCCTAGTATTGTCCTCTCCGTATCAAGTGACGACTTGAAACCTAATACGATACACTAGGTGGTTTTGCTGGATAATGAATCGGTATATAGTAACCATGGTTTCGTAAATTTGAACATTAGTATTTGTCTATAGTTGTTTTAAAAACCTACTAATATTATAAATGCGAATGTTTGTGAGTATCGGTGTATGTTTGTTACTCTTTCACGGCGAATCCGCTAAACCAATATCCATGAAATTTGCCTCAGTTATTCCTTATACGCCAGCATAACATATAGTCTATAGAAAGCCTGTCAATTCTACAGGAATAGGATGACATTGAAAAGCGCCATATATTATCAACCTATCACACGAGATCAGTTCACGCGAACGAAGGTGCGGGTAAAAGCTAGTTAACTATAATTTGTCTATAGTGGTGCTACTTTAAAAAAAACAAATGAACAATAAGTTGGCTCAAAGATCGATGAGGAAGTAAAAGTTACGGCCTGTGGCATTAAAAAACGGAAACTGGAACCTTATTTCCGTTTTTGTAGTGAAGGGTTTGAGTTAAAACCCATCACGCTGCTCAAATACAGACTGGTAGGTATTTTTTGTTAGGTGGGTATTTATAGCTAAAACTACCTTATTAATATAATGGTATCTAGGGTCTCGAATATACACTGCATTATTTTTACGAGAAAATTGGAACGTCACAAAGGAATTTTCAAATAATCTGTCACGTCCAGATATCATAATTAGCGACAAAAGGGACTGTCCTGCATCTATGAAAACTTATGGACACACTGAGAGGTCTCCTATTAGCTTTATGCTCCTTGGAAGGTGATAATGTTCCGTAATGAAGGCTCACACAATGTTATCTTAGCAATTAGTTCGTGCCCTAGTTTGTGGACGTGGAATATTTTGGACATCTTTAACCGACTGTGAATAAATATAGTAACAAGAGCAATCAGTTTCTCACATCACCCGGGAAAAGAATTTGCTAGTGATTCATATTTACTATGTACATATGTTTATCTCGAATTCGCGTAGGTACAAACACGCACACATCAAATTCATAAAAGTAGCGGCCTGTTATTATCCCACTGCTGGGAATAGGCCTCTTCTCTCCGTTATTAGAGAGAAGGATTGGAGCTAAGACCTACCACGCTACTTTAGTGCGGATTGGTAGGTTACACATATCTCCGGAAAACTCTAGAGATATGCAGGTTTCCTTACGATGTTTTCCTTCACCGAAAAGCGTGTGATAAATTGCAATTATCAATTACACACATAAGTTTTAATAGGAACTCATTGGTGTCTGCCCGGGTTCGAACCCGTGACCTCCTCGAAAGAGTCGCACGGTGCTACCACTGGGCTACCACAGCTTCACACAAATTCACACATAGCACATAATTGCAAATGCACACACACATACACATAAACACCTATTGTCTATGTAGAAATTGTGTATGTGAAAGACGTTTATAACGTGTTTGTAAATAAAAAAATGTAATATCATTGTATAGTTTTACTTTACGTAAAGTTTGAAAAATGGTAGAGTCTATGATTATCTGGCTCAGGCAAAGGGATGCGAGAATTGCTAAAATTATGATTAAAAAAAAATATACATGTTGCAAATAGTAGAATGTATTTGCTTTACTTAAAAACTCTTAATCTTTGAGAGCTCAGGCATTATATGATCCCTTATAAATTGCTGGAAGCGACATTGTTATGCGCACTTCTACTGCCTTTATTGGTTTCTTTAACTGTTCATATTAAGGTTTATGTAATATTTAGGCCTAGTATTAACTTGCGCCATGTTTACTTCTAAGAAACTTTCACACTTTCAAACGGTCCAAATATTACGTTAAATAGAAAATAAGAACTAAAAGCACTTAGTGAGTGACAATTATTATAAAGCAGTTATAAATATGACAACGTTTAATAGTTCTTAAGCAGAAAAATAAAGTGGAATAAAATTAAAAAATTTCTAGGCACATTCCCAGACAAATTTGTGTCAGTGCTGTATATTTCGAGTGTACATAATTTAATGCTAGTTCGAATTAATGTTTATTAAAGATATGTACATCAGATTAAAGTTTTACTTAAATATACATATGTATATGCATAGAACGCCGTGTGATATCCGGCTAAATAGAATAGACAACCCTCATTTCTTACCGAGGTGTCGTAAAAGGCGACTAAGATAAGTTGACCCATCGTGTGGTATCCGGCTGAGTAGAATAGATCACCCTTATTTCTTACCGAGGTGTCGTAGAATACGACTAAGGTAAGTTGATGTCAGACAGTCGGCCGGTCATAACATACGCAGCCAAATTATTTGACAACATGTTTATAAAATATATATAATATATAAATATATATAAACGTCTTTCACATACACTTTTTACACAATTTCTACATAGACAATAGGTGTATATGTGTATGAGTGTGTGCATTTGCAATTATGTGGTATGTGTGAATTTGATGTGTGCGTGTTTGTACCTACGCGGATTCGAGATAAACATATGTACATAGTAAATAAGAATCACTAGCAAATTCTTTTTCCGGGTGATGTGAGAAACTGATTGCTTTTGTTACTATATTTATTCACAGTCGGTTAAAGATGTCCAAAATATTCCACGTCCACAAACTAGGGCATGTTTATAACATGTTGTGCCGACTCCACTTAGAGTGGGATAATGGCAGGAGGATGATTAAATATATATGAATTAAGTTTTCCGACGGAACGTTATATTGAGTAAGCATTTATTGCACTTCTCTAACAAGACTTAAAACTGACAATGTGTCAATTATTAATACATTAGTAAGCTTCAAAAACCTTCAAGTAAAATGCGTGCTTGACTTGTTTTATATACTTTTATTGCAAGTTTAACAAGTCTATAATCTCTTGCGGAGAATAAACTAATGTTAGATTTTTTAATTTTAAATTCGACCCAGATAGTCCGACCTTCCGTTCCATATTATTCAGCAATATTCCTTGAACATTCCTTCCGCTTAGTAAGCTTCCACTTCCAATAAAAGAATATAGATTTCTTAAATCTGAGGCTCGTTAGTTGGAGGAAGAGGATCTTGGAGAGGGATATTAAGGCCACTCTAGACACTCCATCCTTTCCTAGAAAGGTAGCATTGATTCGACACAAATATGTTCTACAAAGCTGGGTTGTTGTTCTCCTTTATTAGAAAGAGTGTGTCATATTTCAAATCGCTATCAGCATTGATCCGTTTCGTCCGAACCTACAGCTCTGTAACATATTGTTTGAACCAGTAAACTAGGTAAATATCAAATTATGTACTGTCACCGCGGTTGAGGCAATGCGATTATGAGCCAATTTATTATTTTATATATTACGAATTGCGCACCATTCGTACTTGACGTATTGCGGACGCACGCCAAACAAACATCTTTTTGTGAGAGAATGGAGCTGTAATTACCTAATGATATACTGTTTTATAACAATATTATATACCATGAGTCATTAGTAGATTGCTTTTATAGGCGACTGTGTATTATATTCAAGTAAATATATGAAATATGTAGTTATTAGATAGTTATCATAGAACAATGGATAAAAATAATAAATACTATGAAAAATAGCAAAGATATTTATTTAACTATAGTGATTTTATAATTAAAATAAATAGAGACGCGTAATATTAGGCTTAATAAAAATGGACAAGCAATCGATAGAAGGAGTGACGACTTATGGTGAGTTGCAATAATGTTGACATTATAGAAATGAAAAACCTGTGATGTCATAAGACAACTACTATAAAATATTGCAAAAACAAAAGGCCTAAGTTTAAAAGATCGAGTCGAGTCTGTGTGTCTGAGTGTGTGTGTCTGTTTGTTGTTTAAAATAACATATTTTTATATTAAAGCGGTGTGACTCTTTTGAAAGGGTTGCGAGTTCAAACCCCGGGCAAGTTCCAATGAGTTTTTGTATTAAAACTTATGTGCCTAATTAATAATTGCATTTTATCACACGCTTTTTGGTGTAGAAAAATATCGTGAAGAAACCTGCATATGTCTAGCGAATTCTGTGTAATTAGTAGGTTGTTAGCATTGGAGCAGCATAATGGGTCTTAGCTTCAACTCTTCCCTCCGAAAACGAAGAGAGGATGCCCATAGAGTGTATATGGATAGTAACAAGCCGTTACTTTACTTTATATTCGTATGTAAATTTAGCCATTTCACTAAGTAGGTACAAGATATATTTTATGCAGTTGACTTCTGGAAAATTAAAGAAGAGTCGGACTTACGAATTTTGTTAAAATAAATAAATAAATATAAGGGACACTTACGGTTGTCCGTCCCCAAAGTAAGTAACATTGTACTTGTTTTATATGTGGTAAACAACTGGTAAATATATACATTTATAATTTTAAATACATACAAATATACACCCAGGCTCAAAGAACCAACAAATTGTTTATACAAAATGTTGGCCCTCGGCTGGAATCGAACCCGCGAACCTCGGAGCCAGTCTCAATATCTCAGTCTTAGTACATTTACCGGTTATGTGTCATCAATAAAAAGTACTTAAATTGCTTTGAAGACGGTCTATCGTGTCTTTAATTGTCATATATTAATTTTATTTCATGGGACTACGTTTAAAAAATCTCTAGTTCAATCTAATTCGTTGTTTGTCTTTATAAAACATATAATAAGAGTATACAATGTTCCAATTACAGTGATATTTTTCCGCTGAAATCTGTCCCGGAATATACAAATATTTGGGCTCAGAAGACAAATAATAAATATCTTCAGCCTTGTATTTTGTTTACTTCCATCTTTCCATTATTTCAAGATATTACGGAACATTAAATGGAGTTTAATAAACGAATGGAAACATAATATAAAACTTATTTAAAGCACTTTTTCTTGTTTTGATTACAATCCTTTTCTTTCTGATATCTTAAATATACATTTGTAGTATTAAACAGCTATTTGCTTTGAAAGAGAGCGCGTGACCTTGACCTTGATTTTATGGGTTTGAAACCCGAATAAGCACTTACTAGTTAATATAAAAATTATGACTGAATTTGATATTTACAATTCATCCTAAACTTTAAGGCGAAGGAAAACATCGCGACAACACAAAAGTTATATTATACCTATGCCACTACATTACTCATCTACCTTAAATCAAAAGGATACTTATTTAACTTATTATATCGTGTCCTATCCGGCTGAGTAGAATAGACCACCCTCAATTTTTACCGAGGTATCGTAAAAGACGACTAAGGTAAATGGACCCGTAATGTGATATCCGACTAAGTAGAATAGAACGCCTTCATTTCTTACCGCGATGTCGTAAAGGGAGACTAAGGTTGAAGTAAGGCAGACGGCCGGTCGTAAAAGAACTTACCAAAACATGGAAAACAAAAGACATGTTTAAAACACGTTGTGCCGACCCCACTTAGGGTGGGATAAGGGCAGGAGTTTGATGACCTATTGTATTAGTTATATTACATGAGTAACGTCTCAAAATCTGGTCCGACTTAACCATAAAGCTGGTACATTAATTAATAATTCCAAAGCACTACATAATTCGAACATCAACGTATTCAAGAGCCGAGAAGTTTAATTGATGTTTACAATCAACAAGGTGCCGTTAGGTAAAAGGCGCAAAATCGAAATTAAGTTTAACGTGAATTTACATCTACGTTGTTGAAAAATAGAGGAGTCGCGCATTCTGAAAGGAATTCTAATAAAAAGGAACCTTTCAAGACACGAACGACAAAAATTACGATTTTGTTTTGTATCTGTTCCGTCCCTTATAACGATTTTACTGCTATTCGTATGGAAATTTAGCAATTTCATTAAGTAGGTACAAAAGATATTTTATGCAGTTGACTTCTGGAAAATTATAGAGCAGTTGGAATTAAGAATTTTGTTAATATAAATAAATATATGTAACGTTGTTATGTAAAAAAAAAATTCATGAAAAATTACCCATATATAATGAAGTGGCAAGTAACTCTTGTACGATATATTTTTTGCAATTCTCAATATTTCATTAGTAATATTTCTTCATGACTACATATATAATCTATACTTATAATAAATCTGTAAAGAGGTCAATTCTGTAACTGGAATATATTTCCAAAATAACTATCAGGGGGTGATTAGGGATCGATACTGATGCCAAAAATGCAATCAGTAAAAATTTTGTCTGTCTGTCTGTCTGTCTGTCTGTCTGTCTGTATAACCGTTATAGAAACAAAAACTACTCGACGGATTTTAACGAAACTCGGTACAATTTTTTTTCATACTCCTGGGCTGGTTATAGTATACTTTTCATCACGCTACAATCAATAGGAGCAGAGCAGTGAAGGGAAATGTCGGGAAAACGGGAGAAGTTACTCCATTTTTTAAGCTTTCGTCGCGTGTGCGACCTTGATGGTTAAAGCTACACAGAAATCATGTATGACGGAAATGTTCTCCTTAAAATTATATAAAAAAATACCCCACGACAGCATATGTCTATCTTTTATGGTTGACTCACAATAACACGTGTAACTCCCGATAGCTTAGCAGTTCGAAGCTTTCTGGTTATATTTGTCTACTCCTACGTTTATATCACTCTCAGGCATCCCTAAATAAAAAAGTGAATAGTATTAACCATTGTATAAAAAAAGAATCATTGAAATCGGTATAGAAACACCAAAGTTATACATGAAATACGCTAATAATAAGCCATCGCGCGTGAATACTGAATCATGCTATAAGGATTATCACTACATAGTATAAAACAAAGCCACATTCTTTGTTTGTCCCTATATCCCTATTAAAACTTTAAAAATACGCAACAGATTTTGATGCGGTTTTTTTAATAGATAGAGTGATTCAAAAGGAAGGTTTGTATGTATAATAACATTTAATACGGAGTAGAGAAATACTGTAATTTTTGAGGTTTCTGTAAATAATTACATTTTTTACCTCTTACATTGCAAATGCTGGCTAAACCCTACGAGATTTATCAAAATGATGTACTAAGTATTTGTACACATTGAAAAGGTCTACAGAAAAGTCCGCGATGGTATATGTCTATCTCTTATGGATAACCCACAATAGCATTTTTTGTCATTTATTTTTTACGAAAAATAATGCCTTATTTTCGAAGTAATTTTTATAAAATATAGCATTAATTAAGTACCTTAAATACATTGTTGACTTAATATAGATCAATATGGTCGTTTACAGCATGTAATTTAAATGAACATTTTCGAAGATATCACAGATTTAAAATCCCGCGAGGAGGCCGCGCTTCGCCCTATAGCACTTCGAATTTAGCAGCGATCGGACGCGCAACTAAATGTTGCTCTTTTAAGAGTAACCTCTAAAGAAAACATGTTTGTATTGTCTAATGATAACAAAGCTATGAATGTTGTATATAAAGACATTCTGTAATTCATTTTAAACATAAAATATATAGGGAAAAATGTAAAATGTAAATATTTAGTATATGAATTTAGATATTAGATATAGCAGGAAATCTTCTTGGTATAGGGAGAGGGGAATTGTTTTTCTTCAAATTTAACGCGTGCGGGCCACAGGCAGTAATGAATAAATTAAAACTACTGGATCGATTTAAATCATTTTTTTCACTGAGTGACATAGGCTATATATTTTATACCCGTGCGAAGCAGGGTAGGCCGCTAGTAATATAATAAAGTGATTAAGGACATTGTTTACGAGCGGACAATCCGAACAATCCATTCGAATTTACGGGGGATAAGTATTTACGTTTCGACATGAGCCCTGAAATTTATATTTACCCAATTATTGAAAGATTTGAGGAAGTGTTAACATTATTATATGATTGATAATACAGCAGCATATAATCAAATGAGACCAAACAATAACTATAAAGCTTTTTGATACCTCATTATCGCATCGTAATGACATCCATAGGTTATCAAAACGCGTATCACATTTATAATAAGCGTATGATTCGTTCCACATATTGCGAAATGAATAACATTTGTTCGTATAAGATAAAATTTCTGATGAAATCATGATCGAGAATGTCCATATTGCATTCATCAATTGTCTCTATGAAGATGATAAGTGAATCAAGTTGAGTTTCAGAGAAGTTTATATATTAATTTAAAATATGCACTATTGTGGATTCTATATGAAGTGAACCGATAACCTCAAATGTGTCACTGAATTCTAGCAAATATATGGGACACTTTCACGGTCGTCCGTCCCCAAAGTAAGTAACTTAATACTTGTGTTAGGTATGACAGACAACTGGTAAATATATACTTATATAACTTTAAATACGTACTTAAATACATATATACACCCAGGCTCGAGGAAGCAACAAATTTTTGTTAGAAAATGTTGGCCCTCGGTGGGAATCGAACCCACGACCCGCGGAACTGAAGGAACGGTCGCTACCAACTGCGCCAACGAGCCAGGCAATATTAATATAATAAAAAAGTCTCTGCTTGGATTTTTATTGTATTCGTATCTTTGACTAGGTTCTTCACGCGATTGTAGGTCTGGGCGTGAACAAGAGTACCCGGGTGACAAGCAATTCATATAAAGGGATTTAATGTTATGTTATCTGTTGCAAGTCCAATACATTCCTCCACAGTAGCCTTAAGTACCCTCAAGGCGACGATCCCAGGATGCTGCAAGCCTCGCCCGAGACTCGCTCTCTCAGTTCCACTTCCAATGATGCTTCTGCACTCGCCCACTTTCTCAGTAACGCTGAAAAGCCGTTAGGGGTTATCCGTACTTATTATAAATCCGAAATTCTGTCTGTCTATCAGTTACGCTTTCATTATTAATCCACTGAAGTATTTAATTCGATATAATAATAATAATAATAATAATAATAACTTTATTCACGATAAACTACATTTTACACTTAAAATTACTTAAATAACAATGATATCGTGAAAAGGTCGTGGGACTCAGCTAAATGCTGCTTTTCAGCCCACGCCTTGTACCAATGCTGCCAACATTGTGTTTTTTTAATTTAATTAAACCAAATAAAATTAAAATTTAATCTAAGTAAAATCTTAATAGTGCATGAGCTGTTCGTTTTATAATCTCCTGCAAACCACAAACCAGCGCGGACCCACTCTGAATATTAGTCACATTAATAGTAATAAAATAAGAAATGAAATTGTAAATATTTGATATGCTGCGAAAAAATTTATCATATAAATAAATAAATAGGTAAATTTATATTTAATTCTAATGTTTGATTGCCTTCCAATTGGTTTCTTTTTTTTGACAATCAAAAAGCCATTGTCTACATAATAATTTGAATTTGGAAACTGACTCAGACATCCGTATTGGCGGGGGAATATCATTCCAGCATTTGGAAGCAGCAAAGCGAAAACTACCCTTAAATGTTACTAAATTAGGACGAGGAATAACTAGATTTATAAGACGTGACAGTCGGTAATGACGGTCACTATTGTTTTGTAACCAATTCAGCTTAGAAGCTAGATAAGTAGGTTTCCCGTATTTTCGTAAATTATATATCATAATGTTCATTTTTAGTGTGCGACGATTTTTCATGTTCAGTATATTATAAGTGTTAAGGAATGGTGTAATATTAGAGCGAGGTGGGACTTTATAACAAAATCTAACACAAGAGTTTTGTAATTTCTGTATTTTTTGTTCTGTTTGCTTATATAAACATGGTCCGTAAACCATGTCGCAATAGTTGAGGTGAGAAAGAACCAATGAGTCTACAAGCTTATTCCTTACTGAAGTACTTAAAAATGGTCTAAATTTATAGAGTGTTCGAAGAACAGAGTAACTCTTACATATTTTCTGTTGAATATGTTCTTTAAAACGAAGCGAACTGTCAAATAAAATTCCGAGATTGCGTATTTCTAGAGATTCGATAATTTGGTGATTTCCCACCTGAATGGATGGATTATGCTGACGAACTGCATCTACTTGCTTTTTTGTGCCTAACACAATGTAAGAACATTTTTTAGGATTCAACACTAGTCCATTATTGTAGGACCAATTGCTAATGGCCTCCAAATCTTTATTCAAATTTGAAATACTAATATTAAAATTTATTTTAGAATCTGTATCTACCTTTAAAAGCAATTGTGTGTCGTCAGCATACAAATGAATCAAAGATGATTGTATATAGCCAACTAGATCAGAGGTATATAGCGTATATAGCAACGGTCCTAGAATGGAGCCCTGCACTACACCACTACATACAGGTAGGGGAGATGATTTAGATAGTTTGCCATTCTTAGTCAAACACTCCACAACCTGCTGGCGATTCTCAAAATAACTATTAAACCAACCACAGACGAAATCACTACAGCCATAAAAACTTAACTTTTTTATTAAAAGTTTATGATTAAGACAGTCGAATGCTCGACTGTAATCTAATAAAACTAGCATAGAAGGACTATTATTATTAGAGGCTGAAAGTGCTTCATCTAAAATATGCAACAAAGCAGTAGTAGTACTGTGCTGCTTCCGAAAACCTGATTGCTGAGTTGGTATAGCATTAGTACGTTCAAAAAAGGAAGTCATTTGGGAATTAACAGCCTTTTCTACCACTTTTGACAACACTGGCAACAGACCTATAGGTCTCAGATCACTTATAGACTCAACTTTACGCTTTTTGGGTAATGGTTTAATGACAGCTGTTTTCCATGATTCTGGAAAACAGTTTTTATGTAAGCATGTATTTACAATATGCGTAATGGCACTTAACGAATATGGTAGTGTAAGCTTTACCATCTTTATTGATATACCATCTGAACCTACTGCGTTAGACCTAATGGAATTAATTATTTTCAATATTTCATCCGCGGTAACCTGCGAAAACTGAAAACTTATTTAATTAGTTGAAGCTTATTTAATTTGATGTGACCGTTGGAGCGCATGTATTCTTTTAATTGTAACTTTAATATTTACTTTTAACTTAAAAAGTTTTCCTAGTCAACATGAATTTCTAATGGTTTTTACACACTTGATTAGTAATTTTCAGTACCCTCGCTTTGTGTAAACATTTAAAGACTCTACGAAAATTTTAATTTTAGTTAAGTGGTAAAATTGAAGTTAGCAAACTATTAAAATAAATGAAAAAAAAAGAGATGACCACTCTTTCGATCAAGATTTCGTCCTCAGCTTAGATTATCGTTTGATAATCTAAGCTGAGTCATATTTATGAAGCTATAGTCATTAAGTAAGTAACTTCTATAGACAAATGCAACATCATTATGACGTCGTAAATTTTCACATTTAAAACGAGGCACCAAAACATATTGTATGTTAAGGTTAAAGTTTTGTATTAAGGCAAACTTTACACTTTTATTTTACGTGAATTTTAAACACTGAGTATAATAAATTTTAGCCACGAAAAGGCCCATATATAAATTTAGGGTTTAAAAAAGACATACAAAAACCGTTTAGACCGATAAACCGAGGATCAGAACATTGGCACAAATCGGGATGTCCCGCAAATCCTAAATTTATGTACAGTTCATACAACGCATGCGTAGGGTTAACTCTCTAGGAGGGGGCTAGAGTGCTAACTGTGTTGGTCGTGGATGGCCGTTACGGCCCCTCGAATTCAGAAACCCGCGAAGTGTTAAAATGCTGTGAAGTGAATTTAAAAAATTATGAAGTGATTGAAAAACAGTGAAGTGTAACTTTATAAATTTATTGTGTGTGTGATGTGTTCTTGGAAGTAATTCGGGTAAGTTTATTTGTATTTGGTCTAGTGTTAAAATTTGATTGACGTATACAATTTTTATGAACGCAGTTTTAACTATATATATAACTTTAATGAATACTATATTAATTTTTGCTTTGCAGCCGATAACAATATTAGTAAATTATGCGTGATAAAATAATACGTTATGAAAGCTTTAACAAATTTATTAATAACTAAAATAAAGTACAATATAAAACTTTTGAACTTATGTTATAGCAATGAAGTATCGTATAACTTTTTTAAATATTCATATTTTTTATATTTTTGTGTGTTAAAATAATTTAGATTTATCAAGAAATATTTGCTATTTTTATTTACTTTATTTGTTATTTTTATTTACTTTTATTTTTGTTATTATGTGTTATTATTTGTTATGTGTTTTCTCTTATTTCGCTACTAACATTCTGTTCGTAATCATTAGGTGTAATTTTACTAGAAATATGATTATATGTTTAGAGAGCGATTTAGCCTCTTTGGAACGAACAAGAATCAGATGAATTTGTTAATGGCAATAAATATATACAGCAAAAACCCAAGTGGGTATTTAATGGGTCCTTATTATTACTTATCCTCAGAGAATACCTTGAAATGTGAGCCCTTGTTAACCTAGGGTATTTTTAATACTCCCGTGCCCATAGGTTCGTCACCGAAGGATCAGACTTTAGTCGACTTTAGTCGCAGTACAATAATTAGATTGCTTAAAATATACTAATACCTATTTCCTTAAAATTCTCTCGCAGGGAATCATGCGGGCTTAAATTATAAATGCCACGTATGGCTCTTTGTTGTTATACAATTTTTTTTTCATCATCCGCGCATTTACCCCATGGCAATATTCTATAAGACATAATGCTATGGAAGTAAGCAAAAAAGCTAAAGTTTTGTTGTTTCAACGTCTGTTAACTTCTTATCTTTCGAATAGCGTAGGCCACTGAACTGAGTTTCCTGAGAGAATTGTTGTTAATAGTATAACTCAATAGGCAGCGAAAAATGTGTGGGCAAAAAAATGTTTTACACCTTTTAAATATCGTATCACTCTATCCCTTGACCATATGTTCGTTCTAAGATATTAAAACCTTTAGTACCGAATCTGCGTCTGATCTGAATCAAGAATATTCTGAAAATTACCAATACTACATCCACTTTTTGGCGGCTGAGATAAATTTAGGCTCGAATTGGATCTACTTAACCATGCGGCCATTTAATTTCGCTTTATATTGGTAAGAGAGGTACTATACTTATTAGTAATAATCTCTTTTAACTCATTCGTTCAATAAAATTTCCTTAAAGCGTAAAATGTATGTAAGTAAGTAAGTAAGTAGCGGCCTGTTACTATCCCACTGCTGAGAATAGGCCTCTTCTTTCCGGTTTTGGAGAAAAGGTTTGAAGCTAAGACGTACCACGCTGCTCCAGTGCGGATTGGTAGGTTACACATATCTCCAGAATTCTCTAGAGATATGCAGGTTTTCTCACGATGTTTTCCTTCACCGAAAAGCGTGTGATAAATTGCAATTATCAATTAGACACATAAGTTTTAACAGAAAAACTCATTGGTGTCTGCCCGGTTTTGAACCCGTGACCTCCTCGAAAGAGTCGCACGGTGTTACCCCTGGGCTACCACAGCTTTATGTGATAACTAATTTATGTGATAACTATCAAATATAAACATCTTCCACTTAGCATTACATCTACACTTAGCATTACATTGTTTTTTTTTATCTCACTCGTAAGAAGAGAGCGTAGTAAGTAATCAATATGGCATTTAAAATTTTCAATAATTGTGTCCATATTGCGGTAGTAATTACCTTTACATAATACAGGTGAGTATGATATTTCAGCTGCGTTACAGATTTTACCAAATTATTAAAATATTCCACGAAATAATATCCGAAATTATAAAGTAAAATTTTCACGTCAATTGCACATTACATTTTTTAAATTACGTTACCTATTATTCGTTACCTATTGATTAATTTATGATTGAATTTTTTGATTAATAAGTAGGCAACAAATAATGAGAGAAAAGATATAAACTCATATAATTATCTTTGTCTAATGATAAATAAAAAAGAGACCGATGATATGCCTTTGCTTTCTTTTTATTTTAATAAGGCATATTTCAGGCTAACTCCTCTACTCTATGCTATATTTAATAACTCTATGCTAATAACTGTTTTATAAATCACTATTGTAACATTGTGTCGTGGTGTAGCAGTTAGTCGTTTTAGAAACTAGTATTAATTAAAATCTTTTGTTGATTTTGTATAGTTACATGTTACATGTCACTACGCTATTTGCAAAGCCGATTAACCGGTTATTTAGTTTGTTAGAAGTTTTTAACTATACATGTCACAACTCTATTTGCAAAGCCGATTAACCGGTTATTTAGTTCAGGTCAGGTCAGATCTTCTGTCGTGCATAAAGCGTTAAGAGGTATGATACACATCGTTTTCATGTGTTCTACGTTTGTCCGTTCTATATTATGTAATGTTCATAATATTTTATCACTAGGTTGGATAGCGGTTTGGTAATTATTAGTGCCTTTTTATATATTTAGTTTATATTATATCCGTACCAGGCTTAAATAACTTAACAAATCGAAAACGCACACTTTTCAGGGCAAACATAAATAGGTTTATGTTTAATTTATTCATTATAATTTAAGAGAGTTATATAAATATTCACAAGTTTGTATGTGCGATATAAAAGACTTATGGACTTACCTGAAATATTCACCATATAAATGAGACAATCTAATGCCTATTATTATTAAACAAATAAAAGGAAGTACGAGTAAGTCGACTTACCAACATATTCGCGACTGGTACGGATATACACCTTTGTATATATTAAATAGAATCTTGGAACTTGTATGGTTGAAGTAGGTTAACATACTTCAGTCTACATAAATACCTATATCCATTACCTTTTCGATTATTGCGCCGTTGCGATCGATGTCTGGACCTTAATGGTTTTCATACAAAATATATATATTGTGAGAGTTTGGCGGTTTTTTTTTAAACTATCATTCCCTTGAATATCAGTCTTTTAACAGTGCGTGTTGCTGGCTCAAATATTACAACGCGGAAATTAGAATTTTAGTATATTTTTCAAAAATGATGAAAATCCGTCTTGTATGTAACTTTCCATGGCCAACTGATGCTATGTCGGTAGACTCTCCCGGGTAGATTTACACGAGGATCTACTTAACTAAAACGGCGCAAGACTTTCTAGCCTGTTATCTATAAGATCCTTTTATAAGACCTATTTCTATATATTAGCTTGTAGATCCCTTTATAAGACCTATCCCTATAATATATTTATGTCAATTGGTTGAAAGGACATCGTAATAAGACACCATGCTCTATAATAAAGCCAGGTTATGTTGATATGTTTTCTATAAAGAAAAAGTAATAACCTCAAGTACCGTAGTCTAATAAAAAGTGGTTGCACGAGGAAGTTTGTAAAGTTACAACTGTAGCATCCCACAGTGTTGTGTCGCATACTGTCGACGCCAATTTTCAGCTGCGGTTTTCAGTTCCAACGATTTCAGCTACGTCCCAGTTTGAGCGTGAATTCGTGTTAATTTCAACAGCAACTTTTGCATTGTTATTATCATTGGCCAAATTTTGTAAGGATTTCTTTATATCACTAATTGAAATCATATTGTTAATTAAGTACAAATAAATGTTTAACCCCTTGGCCATCAACGTGAGGCGGTGAATATTCATTTTTAGATCCTGTTATTTACTATATAATAATTATACCTATGATTTGTATACCATTTTCTTTGTTATAAACTTCCCAATTAAATACAATAAATCATTTTATAATAATAACTTAAATTTATTGTTAGTGAAGAAAACATTTTGATTTTTCAAAATTGAATTTGCGCACATGGTGCTCACTAGACGTTGGAGGGGTTAAACGATTGACAGTTTTAGTTCGACCCAATCATGTGACCAAAAGAGTTTTAAATATGAATGTGGATGAATGTATGACTAGAGGGAGATCGAAAAAAAAGGTGGTTTGATTGTGTGAAGAATGATTTGCGTATAAAAGGAGTGGCACCAGAGTTGACGAATGATAGAGAAGGGAAGATGAAAACATATTGTACCGACACCACTTGGAGTGGGATATTAAAATCTTAAAGAAAAGTGGTTAAAAAAAATTATAATGCTGAATGTTTTACAAAATCAATATATTATAGGTACAAGGCCTATGAAAATCTAAAAAATAAGTATTCTTACTAAAAACAATGAAACTTAAGTCATATACGTTCTTTAGGGTTAAATTTATATTCTTTAGAAGTAAGTATCAAGATAAGCTTATGACGTCTACAGTACGCTTGAAGATAATCCAGAAATCGTTTGTAGGCTTTGGTATACGTTTTTGCAATGAAATTGCGTAATCAAATTTGGTTTGCTTTAGCATATTTGATTATAATTCTTAAAAGTAAGTGTATATACAAAGTTGTTAAAACTATAGAATATCAAATATCACTAATTATATAAGTTTGTGATTTATTTTGCAGGCATATATATGACAGACTGTAATTATATTATTAAAGTATATATTTTTACATGTCAACATTTTTCATTAAAGGGGAAGCTTTTTTAATTGAATTGCAATTACATATTTTATTTTTTATTTCATTTTGTTATAATAATTTTGGAATAATTTATAACCGTACCGAACATATCACTTATGTTTTATTTAGTTAAGTATGATGCAATAACGTCGATTAAATTCTCCAATTTAATTTATTAAAATTCTAATTTTAATTATCAAGTTTATTTGTACCCTATACATCTGAGGTCTAATACAAATACGGATAACGTATTTTTTACAGACTATTCAATATCTCTATCACATGATCTACTCGTAAAAGCCTATACAAAGCCGGTATTCAAACGAAATGGAATCGTTTGAATGTCATAGTCAAACGCGTGAAATACCTATCTCTATGCAATTTATTTCTAAAAAAATTTTTTATTCCATGATAAACAAAAAGAGTATAGCCGTGTGGTATCCGGCTGAGTAGAATAGACCAACCTCATTTCTTACCGAGTTGTTGTAAAAGGCGACTAAGGTAAGTTGACCCACCATGTGGTATACGGTTGAGTAGAATAGACCTCCCTCTTGCTTAGCGAGGTGTCGTAAAATACTATAAAGGTAAGTTGACGTCAGGTGGCCGGTCGTAAAATACGTAGCCAAATCATGTTCCAACATGTTTATGACATATTGTACTGACCCGGATAAGGGCAGCAGGATGATGATAAACAAAAAGAGATATAAATGCGTTGAATCCTTTTTAGGATTTCATATCTTTAGGATGATAAATATGAAATCCGCAGTGACCTTGAACGCATCTCAAAGTTTATTTAAGAAGTTCCAACACTTAGACGGGACTCAGCTGAAACTAGTCGGAATTTAACTTCGTCGCAATTATGAAAATATCGTTGTATTGGAAGAAGTTAAATCTAAATCTAAGCATAAACTTCCTGCCATACCATTGAATTTGTGTGTTGATGTGTAGGTGTTTGGACGCTTCCATGTTAATTATTCAACCGTGCAATAATTGTGAATGAATTTCAATCATAAATAATCACTTTTTATTACGGTACTAAATTCTAAATAAAACAAAGTCGCGGACAGAATAGAGTATGATAAAAATTGCAAACTTATATAGCGACTTACAGGAACAGCTGCGAAACTACTAAAATAAGTGTTTAATATTACTTTACAGAACTTAGACTTTCAACACTGTAACTCCAACGTTGCAAGAGCTAACTAATTTCTTCTTTCTGACCTTATTCCACTCTAAGTGGGGTAGGCACAATATGTTACAAACATGTTGCCACGTGATTTGGCTACGTATTTTATGACTAGCCGCCTGCCTGACGTCACTTTTCTTTAGTCGCCTTTTACGACACCACGGTAAGAAAGAGGGTGGTCTATTCCAATCAATCGGATACCACACGGTGGATTGACTTACCTTAGTCACCTTTTGCGACACCTCGGTAAGAAATGAGGGTGGTCTTTTCTACTCAGCCGGATACCACACGGCGTGTTGCAAGAGCTAACATTTTTCTAAATAAAATACCAAAATTGATGCTCAATCCCCTGGATTATTAAATTCTTAATTGACATTTTATTTGATTTATTTATAACCAGATTTATTTGAGTGTCTCACTGACGCTTCGATCAAAAATAGTACATTAAATATAAGCAAACAATCGCTATCTTGTAGACCTCCTACAAGATGAGATGAATGAAATGATGAGATGAGCATGAACCTCTAAAAAGTTACGGAAAGCCGTAAATATAAGCGGCATAAGATCATTTGACGTGTAAAAATCTTGAAGAGGCATATATACAATGCAGCAATGGACGTCGATCGGTCAAAGAAGAAAGACGAAGGTCGAAAAAGGCGAAGAAAACAGTGTAATGAAACTATGAATGTTTTATTACAATGTGTTCTTCCTCCTTAGAAATTACCTGGAATATGTGTAAATTTCCAAACATTTCTATACCAGCAGCAATAGTATGAAAGGCCGCTAAGTTTAAAAGTAGTCTTAAAAGATAAATGGTAAATGCGCTGATATTGAAAAAAGTGTTATAAAAGAGAGCCATTGCTGCTATTTATAGCATAACACCGCGTAATTCCGTTCGAAAGATATTAAAGGAAATAGGTATTCTTATATTAGCTTCGCAAGTTATTTTATATCAAAATCATTTTTGTTGTGCAGAAAAATATAGCAGACTATAATAAAGTTGGCGATGTATACAATAGACAGATTAGAAACTATATAAGCTAGCGGCAAGTATTTTGCGCCATATAAAGTAGTTACATTAATCGTTGGTGGGTATTGATATATGATTCTATAATAAATTTCCAAAATCAATCTTTGCCTTTCCTGCAGCTAAAAATATCTTTTAAAGGAGGCTTACGCAGAACGCTCTGTTCTGAACGTTTTAAACGTGTGGGTTTGATTATTAATTGATTTTAAACAAGGAAGGATTAGCTTGCTGTTGTGAAATATTATTATTTATATAATTTATGGAAGTAGGTGTTATCTTGCTGAACTCCACAGTACAGTTATGATTAATTTATAAGATTCTCTAATTATTATTAATAGATTAAATTATTAATAATTATAATTTAATTATATAATAGAATTATTTTGCTATAATTCGCGTTTTTTTAAGATAATCTATGTAATTCTTCTTCTCTAAGACTTCATTGTGATTTAGACGTGGAGCCAATCTTGTGGATGATGCTTCGGTTACAAAGCGAAACAAATGTACAGATTGTTGTAGTGGCTAAGTGTAGTGTTTTTTGGTGTGTTGTTGAGTGCGGCGTTCCCTGATACGTGTGTTAACTAATCCTGCATGTATAAGGTATGTGAACGTTGTCTGCTTCCTACACTTAGCATTACAGAGATTTTATTGCAAATTAATTCATAAAATAATAAAAAATTCTGTATTATTATTTATAGGGATTATATATTGAATAGAGTAACTAATGAAACGAAACGAAAATTTAATAAAGTAATAGATTTACTTGCTTGCTTTACTTGGTAGGAGGAATTTTCTACGGTTAAAATCTACTTTGAAAATTTATATTTGAATAAAGAAAATTTTGAGTTGATTGTCAATCCTATACAACATTTTGCGACTTGTTTTATAATAACTCTAACGCTGTTTAAATTACAAGTGCGAAGAAAACAAAAACCAACAGATGTCTGCATTAATCATTGGTTGACATTCTCAGTCGCTCGCAAAATTGTTTGCTGTTCCATCGTTCAACTTCCGCGTCTGATACTTTACCGTTTAAAGTTTAACGTTCTCTTCAAAAGTCATCTTATAAATTATTTTTATTAGTTTAGGAACTGTTCTCGGAAGTAACTTTACTACTTCCAACTTATATTTTTATCTTCAGAGAAAGAAAGCAAAGTTCGATTGTAGCAATCATTTTTTATTGCCTGACCACTACCTCACGTGTTAAGTGGTGATGTATGAATGAGGTGACCTTAAACGTTTTCCTTTAACGGCGGGTAAAGGGTTTTTCTTTGTTAAGATCTATGTGTTTCATATAATTGTGTTTTACTAAATGGTAGTTTCAATTTTTGTAAACGGTTATATATCGAGTACTAGCTTTTACCCGCAACTTTGTTTACGTGAACTGTTGTCGTGTGATTGGTTGATAATAGATGACGCTTTTCAATGTCATCCTATTTCTGTAGAGATAACAGGATTTCTATAGCCTATATGTTACCCCGGTGTATAAGGAATAATTGTGCCAAATTTATTTACTTATTTATTTATTTATTGGGCAACCAACAATAGATACTTTATATTTACTTAAATTAAATTATTCTGATCTCATTGTCAATGTTCTATTACTTACTGGTTATCTCGTCATTCGTAAATATAATTAAAGCTACCTATACACACTACTACAACAATAATGTCAATAATATATCATATATAATGTTATTCTCAATGTCAGTACGAAGTCATAAAATAAAACTTAACAATAGTTTTATCTTATAATATTATACATTATATATAGTCTTTAAAATAACTATAATAATTTAAATTTACATTACTTTTATAATTTCATCGATATTGGTGCAGCGGATTCGTCGTGAAAGAACAACAAACATACATCCATGCCAAAATGTTGTGCTTTTTAAACAAAGGTTTACAGCTGTCTAGTATTTGAGTTCTAGTAATCGCTCGAAGTCATGCTTTTTGTTTTATAAAAACTTTCTGACTATGACATGTATACCAGGTATGAAAACGGATTGTCCACTCTACATTTATCATTATATATATTTTCTATTATACTTCATCGCAGATTATAGCAAAATAATTTTATTATTACTTTTGTAGTTTCAATAGCCTTTGGACGTTATTACGATGCCATAATGAGAAATTAAAGCTTTACAGCCATTGTTTGGTCTCGTTTGATTGTATGTTGCTATCGATCATGTAATAAAGTTAACACTTCCTCAAATCTTTTAATAAATGGGTAAATATAAATCTCAGGGCTCATGTCAAACCGTAAATACTTATCCCCCGTAAATCCGAATGGATTGTTTGGATTGTCCGCTCGTAAACAATGCCTCTAATCACTTAATTATATTAATATAAATGTAGCCATGAAGAACCACCGTGTGGTATCCGACTAAATAGAATAGACCACTCTCATTTCTTACCGAGGTGTCGTAAAAGACGACTAATGTAAATCGACCCGCCGTGTGGTATCCGGCTGAGTAGAATACACCCTCTTTCTTATCGAGGTATCGTAAAAGCGACTCGGGTAACTTGACCCACCGTGTGGTATTGGGTCGTAAAATACTTAGCCAAATCATGATGATGATGATGACACATTGTTTATAACATTAACATGTTGTGCCGACCCCACTTACAGTGGGATAAGGGCAGGATGATAATGTTTAATTTAACACCCTAATCTAACATTGCATTTAAATGGCCCGAAGCAACAGGGTTAAACGCATCTCGAGTCCATTTTCAAATTGCTAACCCCCCCTCCCCTTATCAACAATTAGATTGTCCTGGCCTTCCCCTGGGGAAACACTGGGTTAAACTTTCAACATAATGTCGATTTCAAGTCCTTGAACAAGTTACATAAAGCTTGGATATTAATGTCTCACCGCAGTAGTCTAATACTTATATATCAATTTTTATTTACGAAATTGAATTGTTTAACACTAATGAAATGTAAACATAATTTGATTGTTGTTGTGGCGGGAAATGAGAGTTGCCTAGAACGGAAGTACTTGTTAAAAACTCAACTAGAACCACGAAAGAGTCGGAAAATAGTTTTGCAAAACACTTAAAACGCGAGTTCTTTATACAAATAAAAGCAATTAGTGATGCACGTGTACATGTTTTATTTTAACGAAATACGTGTACACATGTTTTATTTTAAGATTCTTTTGTTATAGATTTATTTAAAATCTCTTTTAGAAATGTATTTACTTTTTTCCAAAAATTTACAGATTTACAAACACAAAATTTAAATTTATTTTATGAAATCCTACTAATATTATAAATGTGAAAGTTTGTGAGTATGGATTTATTGTCGTTACTCTTTCACGGCGAATACGCTGAACCAATTTCGATGAAATTTGGCACAATTATTCCTTATACACCGGGATAACATATAGGCTATAGAAACCCTGTTAATTCTACAGGCATAGGATGACAATGAAAAGCACAAGCTATCAATTTTTCTTATTCACGATGTGTCAAGACTACAGTCAACGCGAACGAAGTTGCGGGTAAAAGTTAATCGTAGCACATATATTGCATAAATGTAACTAGTTTTTTCCTTACTTCGTTTACATATATATATTATACCAGGCTTAATTGCAACTTCGTTCGCGTGGACTGTTGTCGAGTGATAGGTTGATAATAGATTGCGCTTTTCAATGTCATCCTGTTTATACACATTAACAGGATTTCTATAGCTTATATGTTACCCCGGTGTATAATAAATAATTGTGGTAATTTTCAACGATATTGGTTCAGCGGATTCGCCGTGAAAGAGTAAGGAACTTACATCCATACTCACAAATTTTTGCGTTTATATTATTAGTAGGACTTACAAAGAGGAAAACTCATATTAAAGTAAAGGAGTTTATTCATACCCTACTGATGTGCAAAGGTCTGTTAAAAAAAAGTTGCTAAATGCAATAAAAGTCTAACGTAAATAATCGACGTAGAGTATAATCCTAAGAATAAAACATTATATCGGGTATTGAATAATATGCAAAAATTCTCAAAGGGAATAAACTGCTATAAAGTTCCCAAAAGAGAATTTAAACATTCGTTGACAATGCTCTGACAAGGGTTATTCTCGTGAGTACTTGTTACACAAAAACGCATAATCCCTGTGGAGCCTGAATGGTTTGTTTGTCTTGGCCGCTCGGATCATATATGTAAATAGAATAATGGCTTCTTTTTAGACAACTTCCACAAATTTTAAATTAAATTGATGTTTATACAATAACTATCGCCGCCGCATTTTCGTTTACGCCAACATAATCGTTTAAGTATCTTAAGTAGTGCAACATGTGTATCCCGGAAAGAAATATGGGATTTTTTCTCCTATATGTTACCTCAGTTAACTGTATACTATTGATCCAGTGGATTGACGTAGCGTGACTCAAAGTGGAACAGGCATACAGGCAGATAAACAGGCAGGAATTTATTAATATCAATGATTAAAACGCTTCTTTTTTAATCTATGTAGAGACTCTGTTAGACAAAAAAGTCTTTATAGTAAAATTGTCATGAGTTGCTCAAATTCAATGATTTCTTGTGATCCATCAACATAGCGTTTAATGACCTAATTATCTATCGTTTCGAAAAACGACCTCCATTCCATTCATTCAAAAATACGCGCAAAAATCTATTGAATTGAATTTAAAATCTGCTTTCCTACCGAACTGTCAAATATAATTAAGTATATCGATAACTCTGTGATCTACACGTAAATAAGGAATCATCATCTTCCTGCCCTTATCCCACTCTAAGTGGGTCGGTACAGCATGTTACAAACATGTTGTCGCATGATTTGGCTTAGTATTTTACGACCGGCCGCCTGCCTGACCTTAACTTACCTTACTCGTATTTTACGACGACCAAAGAAAGAAAGAGAGTGGTCTACTCTAATTAAACCAGATACCAAACGGTGGGTCAACTTACCTTAGTCGCCTTTTACGACACCTCGGTAAGAAATGAGGGTGGTCTATTCTACTTAGCCGGATACCACACGGTGGACACGTAAATAACGAATAAATTAAATACATAAGTTTTTTCTTAATGACTATACATTGTTACCAGCAAAGGTGCTATGGCGTGAGATTATGCAGAAAAGATTACGGATCCTAGACCCATCATATTTCTCTTATGGAGATTAGTAAAATACAAAATGTCAAAACAATTTTTTTTTACTGATATAATAAGTTTTTATCTAACAACTTATACTCAATTTTAAATGTCAAAGTACATACGTTTTTGAAGAAGTGTTTATAACCACTAACCTTATGTAGATATGACGTACTCAATCATTTTCCCATCAGGGCGTAAATCATGCTGACATAAAACAGACGGAGTTACTGGTAAAATCTAGTGATTTATAAATGGCCGTACAGAATGTGTCATTACGGATAGGCCAGTTCGATGGTCGTCAAACTGGCGTGACAGTTCGGATTGGTGATGCGACGTAGCCGTTAACCAGCGGCACATTTCGAAACATTGATTTGAATGACGTTTAAATTCGATGGAAATGTTCAACAGATTAAAAATACGCTTTTTTGAGAAGCTTTTGTAATTCACTTTGTTGCTATACTAGAGTAAAGGACATATAGGCAGATCTGAAAGTGAGAGTGTCATAATAAATAATGAGAGGGAAGATGAACCTCGTATTCTTATCTCTGTCTAATCACACATAAAAAAGAGACCTTATAGATACAGCCTCATTTGCTTTCTCTTTATTTCGTTTTATTGTATCCATATTTTAGTCAAACTTTCCTACTCTAGTATAATAACATAAAGTTATTATACTAGATTGGAAAAGTTTGACTTCATGAGAATTTTATCTCATCTCTGATCAGTCTCCTTGGAAAAACGGAAAATAAAATTATAACAAAAAATATCATTGTTTATTATCGAATCACAATAACAATATATCAATATTTTGTTTTATCTTATATACAAAAATTAATGTAATGTATGTCCTTTATAGACTCCGAAACGGTTGGACCGATTTTAATGAATTTTCAGAGAATCTTTAGAATGACACAGAAAATGATTCTGTGAATTTTGATAGATCGGAGCATTTTAACTGTCAAATAAAGTTTTTTTACTACTGATATCTTTGAATTAAACCCAGCGAAGCGGGCTGGGACTACTAATTAAATATAAGAAAGTGACAAAATGATATTACTAAATGTAAATATTTGTAATCTGAGCGGAATTTGATTTCACATGCGTATTTCAATACGTGCAAAATATTCTGTTATGATAATTTTCACGTTTTTCCATCATCGACCCTGAATAATTTTATGAGAAACGATATACCGGAAACATGTTAGCTATTCTATACGTGAATATATTAAAAATGTGGTACTGATAAAAATATTTCTGGGGGGATAACAGCGCGATTGGGATTTCATTTATTTTTAATTTTAAGACGCTACTTAACAGTTTTCTTTTTACTTAAAACTGCTTGCCGGAATGATTTTATCTATTTTTAAACTAATTTAATGTTCAATTTTATGTGGTCAAACCAGAAATGCAACGCAAAATTTTAATGTCAGTAGGCGGGGTACATAATTTGAAAAAGCGTTGGATTTTGAGGTGATACTATGTAGAATGTTAAAACTATAAAGGGCAATGTATGTTTTATGGATTTTGTTTTTTTTTAATTTAATCAATGAGCGACAGTTAAGCATAACTCGTTTCGTCACTAAAGGATTTTGAGAACCTTAGCCTAGAGGACTGTAGTCTCTTAGTCATATCATATAGTACTAATATAGATGTATTCAATATAATGTAATTTAAAGAGAAATAGAGTAGCCCACCTGTTACTATCCCTCAGCTGGTTATCCTCTCTCCGTTTCTGGAAAGAAGGGTTGGAGTTAAGGTCCACCACGCTGCTCCAATGCGGATTGGTAGGTTACATATATTCCTAGAATTCTCTAGAGATATGCAGGATGATTGCTCACGATGTGCCCTTCACCGAAAGGCGTGTGTGTAAGTTGCAACTATCAATTGGTACCTTGCCCGGGGTTAGAACTTGTGACGCTCTCATAAGAATCGCACGGGCTCACCACTCACAAAATTATATTATTTATCCTACTATTATTATAAATGCGAAAGTTTGTGAGTATGGATGTATGTTTGTTACTCTTTCACAGCGAATACGCTGAACCAATATCGATGAAATTTGGCATAGCTATTCCTTATACACCGGGAAAACTTATAGGCTATTGAAATCTAAAATATAATGTAAATTCTACAAGAACAGGATGAGATTGAAAAGCGCCATCTATCATCAACCTATCACGCGACAACAGTCCACGCAAACGAAGTTGCGGGTAAAAGTTAGTAGTATATATATAAAAAAAACTTCATAATAACTTTTGTACGATAGAATTTTGCAAATTAATAAATAATTTACAAATAATAATTAATTTCGCTGTAAGTATAATGAAGAAAAGTTTATATACATAGATAATATACATTTTTCAATTTCACATAACCCAGCCCCTTGTCTGGTCATTTATCATTCCCCACGGAGCGAGCTATCGTTCCGACACTTGCACTTCGTAGCTCCATTTTAATACGGAATGCTTACTTGCAATATCATTGTGTGTGAAATTTGAACATAAAATTTACTGCTTATTAAATCCGTACACTTCCTGGGATGTAAGCTCTCTTTTGTTTATATTTTAACAACAATTTATTTAAGTGTTTAAATTTTAAGAACACGCGGCTACGGTTTGCAGGTAAATAGAAAATATGTATAATTTGGTGTAGGTTTTCAGAGAATCAGTCTATTGATGAGATTCGACCGCCTATTGGATTTAATTTATTAATTTATACAGTAAAAATTGGTAGCAGTTTTTATCTTGCCGAGCTGTTAGATGCCGTCATATCTAATTTAGGCGTAAACATTGGTAGCAGTTTTAATCTTTCCGAGCTATTAGATGCCTTCATATCTGATTTAGGCGTGAACATTGGTAGCAATTTTAATTTTGCCGAGCCATTAGATGCCTTTATATCTATTTTAGGCGTAAACATTGATAGCAGTTTGAATCTTGCCGAGCTATTAGATGGCTTCATATCTAATTTAGGCGTAAACATTATTTGCAGTTTTAATCTTGCCGAGCCATTAGATACCTTCATATCTATTTTAGGCGTAAACATTGGTAGCAGTTTAAATCTTGCTTAAAATCTTATTCAATATTGATATTGATGCTTACGTTAGGAGTACACTTGAGTATTGCAGCATCATTTGGTCACCAAATTATAAGGTTCATCAGTTAAGAATTGAACGCATACAAAAAAGATTTTTGCGGCATCTTGCATACTCATGCAAGCTCCACAAGCAGCTTCCCACGTACAATGAAAAGTTGGTGCATTTTAAAATGGATAGTTTAATTGTCCGTAGAAAACTGCTTGATATGACCTTTCTTTATAAACTTCTTAGGAATGAAATTGACTGTTCTCTTTTGCTACAATGTATTAAGTTCCATGTTCCTCGCCGCGTGCCGAGACTTCCAACAACGTTACTTTACCAGCCTTTTGCTAAAACCAATCTAAAACAGTTTTCACCCATGTCTAGGTTGCCTAAATTATTTAATTCCATCTGCGGAGAAGTTGATATTTTTGATGACACTTTACAAAAATTCAAAAAAAAAGACAGTAAGATTGTTAAGAGGCGATTAACTAAATGCAATCGATATCTTTTTAGAATTTAATTTAATTTAATTTTTTTGGTTACTTTTATCGTTCACAGTAAATATTATTGTTTTTTCTACCTATAATATTAATATCACATGCTTAAGATTTGTAAAAAAAAAAAAATTTTTTTATTGTTCATTGTTTAATAATTTTTTGGTGTATGTTGTGACACCTTCATATGTTGTACATGTTAAATATTATTTTTTTTGTTTCTATTTTTATTATATGTAAGTTTTATATGTAACAACAACTGGCTGTCCAAATAAATAAATGCCTTTATATAGGCGTACTTACGAGTATGTACGGCTTCATGATTTTTGCGCGGAACCGTTCCATGCTGCTTCTATCCATCTTCTATATTCGACCATCATTCTCATCATACTCTTGTCATTATCCCACTCTAATTGGGTCGTCACAATATGTTTAAAACATGTTGTTACATGTTTTAGCTAGTTATTTTACGACCGGCTAGATTCGATCCTTGATCTTGACTTGATCGGATCAAGTCCCACATGAGGTCTTGTCTTTCTGTTTTAATTTTTTTATATCTTTTAATATAATTACCAAGCAGGTACTTATAATAATATGATTTACATTTATTTTTTTTTAATTTTAAGATACAACATTGCTAATAGAAGAAAGCAAACAAATCTTTTTTCACGTTTCCTTAAGAATTCTATCCATTATCAGATTACAAAATTACGTACATAAAATTCAATGCAAAAAAATTGTACAAAGGAACTTTTTTGCTCATTCCATTTCACGTTTATTAGACATTAATGAGGTCTTAGTCAGAGAAATCTTCAAATGCCATTTCTATTAACATATTACAGGCAAAGATTATGTACTTATAATAATAAGTATAACTAATAAATTTTATTGAAACCTATACAAACCGCAATGTCATTATGATGAGAATTCTTTTTGTATTGGAGGGATTTGCGTTTTAAACCAATTAACATTAAAACATAAGTTTCATCATCAATACAAAGACATCCGGTGTATTTAATACGATGCAGAAATATAATTATAGGATGAAAATGAAATATAGGATGGTGGTATGAACAGTCTTAAAAAAATGTTGTGGAATATATTAAACGTTTTACTTCAGCAGCCCGGGAAATATTAGTTATAACTCCATCTAATGAGACAAAAAGCATTTGAAGAGCACAAATATTATGAACATACTAAAACATTATACTGCTATTTTCCTTTCGAAATCCATTAGCTTAAAAGCTTAGTTTATTTTTAAAACAAAAAATACGCTCAAATCAAAACAAAAACATGATTCTGTTTTTCGGATGTTTATTTCTACTGTTTTACTACCTACCCTTTTAATTTAAGGTATCATTATCAAAAGATTTACTCAATATTTAAGAAGTAATCAAAATATTTCATCAAGACACTTGAAACTTTGGTCAAGTTATCACTAATTTGGAATCAAAATCAGCTAGAACGATTCTACTACCGATTTAGAATGGGTCTTGGCTGTTTTTCTCAATTTGTGAACACTGAGAAGAACTGAAAATAAACAAGAACAAGTTATACACTTTTGGGGAATACTTATAACTTATTTAAAAAACCTTTTAAAACTTTAGTTAGAAATTATATCAACTACCATAATGTAAATTTGAAAAATAATCATAAATAATTTATAAGAATATTATTGACATAATAAAGCTAAATAAAGCTGAATTATATTATTGACAATTATGGCAAAAAGATATCATAAGGCATGATGATTGTTGTCATACATTTTTCTTCAAAACAATACGCTATATCTTAAGGGAAGTTATTGTAGAAAACCACTGTATACTACCATAATGTCAATTTGAAAAATAATTTATAATAATTTATAAGAATATTATTGACATAATAAAGCTTAATAAAGCAGAATTATTTATTTATTATTGACAATTATTGCAAAAAGATATCGGCACGATGATTTTTGTTATACATTTTTCTTAAAAACAATACGCTATATCTTAAGGAAAGTTATTGTAGAAAGCCACTGTATATTTGATATCATTGGATAAAACTGGGGTCGTGAATATATGAATATTTCTTAATAATTTTTGTCATCAATATTGAATATGTTCGGAATCTATGACGCGAAAAATTGAACCGTTTTTCCTTCAGTTGTACTCATCGGTATGTTTACAAAGGTTTTTGGGTTAGTAAAATATTCTTAGCTTTTATTGTTGTATATTAATTGATTAAACAAATATTTGTTGAATATTACTTTATGCATCCTAGAATAGTAGATAGAATAAATCATGTGATGGCATTTTTATTGTTTTTGTACATGTTGTTCTGACCCCACTTAGAGCGGGATAAGGGCAGGAGGATGATGATTACTTTATGCATCCATTAAAAAAATGCCGTTCCTATAAAAAGACCATATAAAAAGTAAGTTCGATTTTGTTATATTTTTTTTTAACAAATAAAATACCACGCTATTCTCGCAATATAAATCTGCATGAAACTAATTGTAGGTGAATAATTTGTTAGAGTTATATTTAACTAGTTAGTTAAAATTCTAGTTGGAAATTCAGCTGTCACACTGGCGCAGACTATAATTGAAATTTTCTTTTTATGCGAATTTCCGCCAATTCTGTGTAATAAAGTTTTTCGTATTTATGGAAAAATATTAACTGTCTAAATAACTGTAATTTGTTAACGTGATTTACGTTATTAACTAATTTAAAAAAATATGTGAATAAATATAACATTAAAGATCAAGTGCAAAGATAGATAGATAGTTACATCATAAATGGGAAAGTTGTATTGTTACTCAATTACACAAAAGCAGCTAAACATATTTGGATGAAATTTGGGTCATAATAAATCTATACTAATATGTAAAACTGAATAATTTGCTTATTTGTTTAATTGTGTGAACGCGCTAATCTCAGGAACTACTGGACCGATTTGAAAAATTCTTTCAGTGAATAGTAGTTTATTTATCGAGGAGGGCTATAGGCTATATAACATCACGCTACACTGAATAGGAGAGGAGCAGCAATAACAAATATTACAAAAACAGCAAAATTTTAAACTTTCCTTGCGTGCGCTAAGTAAACGGCATATATCTAGCTTTTAAAGTTTAATTGGTTTAAACGGTTTGGATCTTTCAACGCGGGCGGAGCCGCTGGCGTTTGCTAGTATTTTATAATCAATGTAAATATATACATTTTTTTGAATTGAAAACTTCTTTAACGGCGTTGTACAATTTTTACATTATTTTGGCGTCCAAGTTTACGCATTCAAAGTAACGGGAAGTAAATAATAAATGTGAAATTTCGTGAATTTGTATGTAGATTTCTCAATTATGCAAAAACATCAGAACGGATTTGGATGAATTTTGATTGGTCATATGCTGTTGTAGTTAATAATATCTGTATTTAAACGAGGTAATAAACGAAATAACCACATTTGAATCTGTATTGTTACTTGAAATGGAGAGTTTAGCTTAAGGCTAAATTTTGCACTGTTCAAACGTTTTCAACAAAAGGAGATAATTGCACGTGCAATCGTTAGTTGAAGGTTTGTGGCCGCTAGTTTGTCGGGCGTCGAGTGAAGCTTTAACCAGATCCTGATTAGAGTTAGCTTTTATTTAATTGAAGCTTCAAATCTATACCGTTAACTTTAAATGCAAAGTTTCTCTACATGTATGTTACGTTTTCGCAGTTAATCTGCAAGAACAAGATTGAAATATGGTATAATCTAAGGTTTTATATCTGACCAGATATTAGGATATAAATACTGTGTTTCTTTCGGGAACAAGAAAAATATATAAAGTGTGTAATTGAAGGCATTTTAAAGTTAATGCGAATGATGTTGAACTTGTTATACAATATATTTTACATATAATATATTACATATATTTTATTTTACAATATATTTTAAGTTCAATTTTCTGTTTTCATATGAATACAAATTGCAAAGTTTTGTGATTTTGTCGTGGAGTTTATCTTCTGATGATGCTTCAGTTACGGGACGAAATGATGATGATTGTGGTAGCGAATGTGTACAGTGCTAGTAGTATGGTTAGCGGTATGAACATGGATAGTGCACTCCACTTTTAACTCTATATAGATTTTTTATAATCGCGGATTATAGCAAAGATATGCTAATTTACTAGGCTTCTGCAATATATCACGTAATTTTGTAAATAAGATAATTATGAAGAAATATTTATTTACCTGTATTTGGCGCATGTATCAACATTTTACATAACCTGAATGCCGGGTACTGTAAAAATTACACCTGGTATCATAAAACCACTTATGCACAACGCGCACTTACATTTAACCTGAATTTCGCAACAATCAACTCGTTTGATACAAAGGACGTTAATTACTTGGACAATTGTTCTCTCACTGAATGATTGTGGTCAGTAGTTTACTAAGAGTTGAGGCACGCTTTAATAATTTAATGAATGACAGTTCACAGAAAGAGCAATTAATATATTTAAATGTTGTGGATTGTGAGCCAAGTTTTGTTAAGTAATATAATATTACTAAAATTTTGTGGTTGTAATTTGAATTCGATGTGTTAATCACGTTTGGTACAAACTTAAAACGTAAAAACATTAACGGATACATGTTTAGCTCGTGTTAACATTAATTGTGATGTATGTTTTAGCATATCCACCGGCAAAACAGTTATGTAATAGATTAAAGCAGCTATTAGAGCTTAGTAGATATTTCAAAAAAGGAAAAGGTTTATAGCCCGGCATTCTTACTCGTATGTTATAATTTATATTGTTTTTTAAATTCTAATTTCTATTAAGTAAGTTAATAAACTGCCTGATACGTTTGTATCAAGAATAATAACAACTGAGTATTTACTTTCTATCTTATACATAAAATCGTGTCACATTCTTAGTTAACATACTTTTTCAAAATCTTTTGACCGATTTTTATAAAATTTTATATGCATATTTAGTAGGTCTGAGAATCGGATACCGTCTATTTAAATACCCCTAAGTATTTTTTTTCTGTAATTTTTTTTATTTTTGGGACATTTTTTATTAGACTCTCGGACATCTAAGTGACATTAATGAAGTACGCATCATACTTATGTAACAATTTTGCTTGTGCATAAAAACACATCTTTCTCTTCAGATGTTAATTCAATATGTTTTGGTCGTTAGATTATAAAAGAAAATAACAAATAAATAATATCAAGATCAATACTTCAATACGCATATAAGCGTATTGAAGTATTATTTAAAAATGATGCACAGTAACTAGCTGGACGTTGAGCTATTTGAGAGATCTCCTACCTTTAGAAATGTTAAAAAATAATTGAAACGAATAAAACGTTAGGGCCAGTTCATTTGTTGTAACAAGACCCATATTATTCACCAGATACAGCCCGGCATAAAACGGCTAATTTTATTTACCGTACCTTCTCGTTACTACATATAGACACTGCGTAGCTACGATGGATATGTTGTCGCTCCGAGATTGTCCAAAGAGCTTCAAAGCTTTGTTCAAAGCTCACGAAAGGTAAGCTTATAAATGAGGTTCAGATCAATAACGAAGGAGAGAATTATTTATTTTCCTGTTCTTTGGATGTTCATTGGGAGCGGCAAATCTGTCTGCTGGTATTACTCTCCGTTCAATTTTCGTTTGGGTATTTATTTTTTGTTTCCTTATCGAGTATCTAAGGTATAAGATGCGGGCAACAGTTTTTTGTGCGGATTTATTTATATTACTGACAGGTTATGATATAATTTGATTTATGAGGATTAATGCATTCTACGTACTATTATTCTAAATGCAACAGTAAGTTTGTTTGTTCTTCGTTTACATTTGATAAGAGGAACTAAATGCTTTTTTGGTTTAGAGTAGGTAAAATTTATATAATAGAGTCGTTTGTAGGTTTGGATATAAGATGCTATAATAAAATTCTGCAATCAATATAAGCTTTGCCATTACAGCAGTTTAACTGTTAAAAGGAGGTTGATACAAAAAGCCTACTTTACTGTTGAGGATTATTTAGATGATAAGAGTGCGTGGATATAGCTACTATTCGACACTGTACAAGATAGTAATGACTTAATGTGTATAGTTATAAGTATTATTTTTAAAAGAGCAACCGCGGAGTTTCTTGGTGGTCTTCTCGGTAGGAACAGCTTTCCGAACCAGCAGTACAGTTGACGATTCAAAAGTTATTAGTTATATATTACTATATAAGTTACATATATAGTTCAAGTTCACTTCGTAAAAAAATTACTTGAATAAAGAAATTTTTTAATTAGAATTTGATTTTGTCTGTTAAGTGAGGAAGAAGGACATGGGCAGAAGGTAACATCAAAACATCCTAAGCCAGTATGTATATATCATTAAAAAAAAATAATTTCAAATTATTTACCTACACGTTAAGGAAAACAATTTTAGTGAGCATATTCGCGATTAATTTGATCATGTCAAGTACATTTAATACATACCCTTTTAATGTCCCACAGGTGGGCTAACATAAAATGATATATTGAAAGAGATATTGAGTTCGTATACGTTGCTTCAATGTGATTTCGTATATCCTAAAATGTATCAAAGCATACGTACATTTCCTACGATGTTTTCAAACTCAGGATTGTAGATTTTTCAGTTAAATCAGCCTACAATTTTATGTATCTTTCATAACAGAAAAGTATTTCCTACCATCAAATGATATAGACAAATTCCAGAGTTATAAATCATGCGAATTGTTTCCGAACGCCGGCTCTTGATTGATGGTTTCACGCGCGCTGATTTTAAATAGCCTTTGGTTTGATACGAAAAAAAATGCTATGTAGCAGTTACGGGAAATACAATATACGATTTCATATTTATCCATTTACATTGACGTTTATAAATTACTAGCTGCACTTACACCTTCACCCGCGTGAAAACAGTCAGTGTATTTAATTGAAATTTTCAACATAAAAGAAGTTTTGTGAGGTAACTATAAGAGATAGAGACTCCCAGCAGGCTAGTTTTTTTTTTTTACAACTACGCGACCTCTGTAACTTAATTTAAATATAACCGTAATGTACTATTAACCTAAATCTTCCGGAAGAATTGCACTTCTCTTTTATATCTTTAAGTGAAAAACCTTATATATATATTTAAGTAAAAAACCGTACTAAAATAAGTTCAGTAGATTTTGAGAACATCGATCACATACAGATTTTAGGGAGACAGCGTTAGGGGACTTTGTTTTATAATAAGTATAGATGTGGTTCCCAAAGTCCCGTTCCCGATATACCTACCACAGCGGTTATTTTTCTTAGGACCAATTGATATATAGTTAGTAAAGGCATGAAACTGAAAAAAGATTGCACTACTTTCCAGTACAAATAACTTTTGACTAATCTTGTTTAATTAATATTCATTCTAGGACCATGTTTCTAAATATAGTGCTATATTATGTTAGTATAGCGAAACTATAAGGAGATACAAAAGCTTTGTTAGACCACTCTCGCGTTGACGTAATAAAACAACTAGAAGTATAATTAAATGAACTTTTCTTCAGTCTCCATAATGCCCACAATATTTGTTACACAAATAACACAATAGGCTTTTGTGAACCAAGTCACTTTGGGCCTTCATAATTATTACTTTTTAAGTGGTAGGACTACTTTTTCTTAACATAAAAGTTATGTTATGTTTGGACTTTAGAAGTATGTACAAAACTAAAAAATAATTTAAAGTAAAATTTCAGTATAAAAATAAATTCTAATAAACTTGATTTATCCTTCGTATAAATTGACATTAACAAATTGTCTTTTAAGTCCAAGTCTAAGTATTATGTAAGAATCCATTAATGATTAAGCCTCTTTTAATCAGTGTCTACTTTGAGTAATATATTAGCCGTGTGGTATCCGGCTGAGTAGAATAGATTACCCTCATTTCTTAAAAGGCGACTAAGGAAAGTTGACTCGCAGTGTGGTATCTGGCTAAGTAGAACAGACCACCAACTTTTTTACCTAGGTGTGGCAAAAGGCGACTAAGATTGATGTCAGGCAGGTGGTCATACATAAACATAAACATGTGACAACATGTTTATAACATGTTGTGCCGACCTCACTTAAAGTAGGCAGGGCAGGACAGTGATGATACTTTGAGTAATATATCAGTGGTACTTCATAAAATGTTGGTGATTTTTCGGTTTACTTTATCGTAACTAAAATATACTTTAAATAAAATTAAATATATTTCTCTTTCATTTCTAGCTAGATTAATTATAGTATTTTGCATGTTGAAAACACAACGTAATCTGAATTAATTTTAAACTACCTCTAACAGTTGAATTATTGGGGTCTCAAGTTTTTGCCGCTTATCGACGTAAATTATTAATGCTGTTGGGAATGTTCTACAATTAAGTGGCTTAATCAATCAACTACAACATTGATTGATAAACCCTCTCAATAATTAAGGTTTCCAGTATACTTGATTTAGCTGTATAATGACCAATAACTCTTACAACCCGGTTATTTGTAATCCACCTAAGACATTCTTTGACGTTTGAAAAACTTCTGCGCTCTAATTTTTCTATCCAGTGATGCTGTAGATTCGAATTCAAATTCAAAATATTCTTTATTCAAATAAACTTTCTATTAAAGCGTAAACTTTATATACCTATGTTTTTAAAACATTGCGTGTAGCTTCTAATGTTAAAAAATATGTTAATTTGCATGACTAAATTTCTCATTTATTTTCTTGTCAGTTCTTTTTATACTTGTCAATACAATGGTGTAGTCTTTACAGCCTCACCTGGCAAAAAGGGCTAACGCAGAAGCATGCTAGAGAGTGCAAAATGCGGTCAGAAGGTTTTATTTCAACTCTCAATATTATGTACGTAGAGTTGACGAATCGAAAACACTTGTGTACAAGTTTACTTTAATAAAAATGAATAAAAATTCATAATATTAATTTGAATTAAATATATAAATTAAAAAGATAATTCTTTTGCCGAAATAGATGAGAATATCTGTTACGTTTTATAAATATCTTGCTGATTAAACATTTTATAACACGAGAAAAAAATCTGTTTCCTTATTACGAGAATAGACCTTTTCGATAATGAACTCCAAATATATTACCCAGCCAAGGTACGCTCACAATAGAAGTTTGTTAACACGAATAAGAGTAGGGTGAAGTCAAGCCGGATAAATGACAAACCATAAGAAACGAGGGTGGCTGTCGTTCTAAGGAAAAGTAGGTCCAACATTGGCTTTGTTAGTATCTAAAAATATCTGTTTCTACAGAGTTCGATCGATGTTACCGCTGCGTAATAATGCGCAGTCGATAACTCAATTTAGACTCCAGTTACGTAGTGTCACTCGTAAGCTAGGAGTTACGAGTAAATAAAAATAAACAACTTTAATATTTATATATACGAACGAAAACGACTAATAAAGTGCGATATGAATTTCTGCTTCATTATCAATTTTAAAACTATTAACCAAACCTTTCCGCTTGTAAAACAAATTATTTAAATATATTATATTATGTTAATATTATATTCGATTTTGATACTTTTTCTTAAGTAAATAAAAAATATAAATACATCCACTGCATAACGCATTAATGTTATAATTAATATAAGTACTTTGGTGACCGATTTTTTTTTAAATATATAAAAAATGCAATAAAAAAAGAAAAAGGATAATGTTACCTGAAATCTACCCTGATATTCTAAATTTGAGACCACTTGTCACACAAATCAGCTATCGTGACTTTGAAATTGACAGCGCATTTAACTTTGTTTTCTCATAAAATTGTAGCAGTTTTACAGTGCCCGAAAAGAGGGACAAAACAACATTTTTTTCATAAAACCTAGCTAGATCGATTTTACTCCTCAAAACCTCCTACGTGCTGAATTTCATGAAAATAGTCATTGGATTCGTTTTATTTAAGGCACTCTACGATGACTTGAAGCTCACTCAGAACCATTTAAATCACTTTATTAGCATCAGCTCGCACCTTTGAAAGTAATAATATTTTTAACAAAAACACATTGCAAAAATTGCTCGATATCAACTTGTTCCATGAAAGTTATTTTTCCATGATAGCGGGTCTGAGTAATCATCTCCGTTCCGTATCGCATTGCTGACTTATCGCTTCGTAACAGCGCTGTTAATCAATATTCAGATTTATTTGGACTTACTGAGATTGGTATGGACTAGGGATAACGAGTATCAGATTTTTTTATTTATTTATTCAATATAATATAACAATCTAGATTGCTAAATAAGACGAGTTATTAAAACCTATCGAGGTTTAAATATGACATCACTCGCAGTAAACTATATTTGTTTTCCTATATTATACAAGTTCTTTATAGTCCGGTGATTGCAGTATTAGGATCATAACAAAGCAAGTCAATAGCAATTGAGTGATCGTCAACGTATTTATATATTGTACATACATATTGTTATAGAAGGGGGGGGGGGGAATAGGACATTTACAGAAGGAATCTCTTCAAGTCCACCTTTGAGTAACAGAAGGAAAAAGACAAGAAGCGAAATACGGGTAATATAGAACATCTGATAATAACATTAAATTGCAATTAATTCAGTCGCTGGGGCACTGGTTTATGTCAATCTGTTTGCGGAGGTCTTTTGTTAGCACACCTTAGTAAGACACTAGGAATATCAAAGTAATTTCACAAGAGTATTAAGCCAGCCTAAATTGTACCCTAAAACAATAAAGAGAAATAAAGAGAAAGCAAACGAGACTGTATCTACCTGTCTCTCTTTTTTATGTGTGATAAGACAAAGATAAAAATACGAGTGTCATCTTCCCTCTCATTATTTATTAACTCACTCACTTACAGGCCTGCCTAAGACTAATTTAGACCCAAGTTTATAATTTACTTAATTATCCTATTAAGCTCTAGTACATCAATATATTTATATAAATACTGCATAAATCAAATATTGAAGTTTATTAGAAATATCTGGGTGACCGAGCCTTGCTCGTTTATTTTTTTTCAAAATAAAAAAAGAAACTTCAAAAAAAAAGAAAAATACGTGGGGCTCGATTCTAGGTATTTTCATTTCTCGCGACCACCCGTTCTCCGCTGTATAATAATCTATGCTGACTTGACAGTTATACACTGTCCATTATATTAACCATCTTTTGACAGATTGACGATAGTGATGTCCTAAAGATTCTCGTATGCGATACCATTCCGATTATAGTACCTACTATCATTAATCGAATTACGTACCTAAGTAATTCGATTAATGATAACCTACGTAAACTAGATTACTACTTGAGAAAAGAAATTCCAACTTTGAGAAAACTTATTGTTTCTTTGAAAAGAAGTGGTCTATTTCATGGTGAAAAATCTTCTTTGGTCAAAGTTTTGAACACAATTGGCTTTTCATATAAAAAGTTAAATAAAAGAAAATTATTAATGGAACGCACAGATATAGCTATAGCACGTTGTGATTTTTTAAGAGAGGCAAAGAAAATACAAGATTGGGCAAATATTGTTTTCACGGATGAAACATGGCTCAACGCTAACCACACACTATCTCGTTTCTGGACTGATGATACTGCTGATTCCACTTCCTCAGTACCAATGGGAAAAGGTGAGCGCCTAATCATTTGCCATGCAGGTACAGCAAAAGGATTTGTACAAGACGCACTGTTGGCATTTAAATCGAAGAAATCAAATGACTACCACGAAGAGATGAATGCAAATGTGTATGAAGAGTGGTTCAAAAAAATGCTCATTTCATTGGAAGAACCATCAATAATTTTTATTGATAATGCGCCCTACCACTCCCGTCAAATTGACAAAATGCCAACACAGGCTAATAAAAAGCATGAAATAATTAATTGGCTTCGGGACAATGGAGAAAATGTGGACGACTCAATGTTAAAAGTTGAATTAATAAAAATATTAAAAACCAAAAAGAGAGCAAAACGCTATGTAATCAATGAAATGGCAGCAGAATATGGCCATACTGTTCTTCGGATTCCTCCATACCACTGCCAGTACAACGCAATAGAACTTATATGGGCACAAGTAAAAGGGCATGCTGCGAGATGCAATACAAGCCCCCCATTCACAGCGAATAAAATGTTGCAATTGCTAAAAAATGCTTGCACCCACGTAACGGCCGAGAACTGGGCAAGTGTGGTGGAAAGAACTAAAAGAGTAATATTCTCTGATTGGGAACGTGATATTGCGTTTGATAATATATTATCTACACAAGAGCTAATAATAACTGCTACTGAAGACTCCTCATCGGAGGAGTCTAGTGTTGATTATCATTCCGACGACTCGTGCTAATAAAATAAATTAAAATATCCTGATTGTTTTATTTGTATTCATGTATTAACTAAGAAGAAAGTAAAACTTTATATAATGTTATTAAATGTCTTTTAATACTCGTAACATCGATTTCTACCGATTATTTTTAATCTGTGGCATAATCGTAGTAACCCATTATGTGTGACATCACTAAGTGGGCGGTACCCATCCATAAAGTACAAATATTATTTGTATGATATTTGTACGTAAGCAATACAAAACTTAATGAGCGTGAGCTGTCAAAAGACTGATAATATGATGGACGCAGTATAATGGCAAAAATTCAATTCAGTATAAATTTTAGTATTTTTTAATGCCCAAAAACAGGGATAAAACTATTTTTGTTTATATAAAATCTAGCTAGATCGATTTTTCTCCCCCAAAACTCCCTTCATGCTGAATTTCAGGAAAATCGTTGGAGCCGTTTCCAAAATTCCGAAAATAAATATAAATACATTCAAGATTAACTCATTTAGTTGAAGTTTATTAGAATAAGTATATATATTCAGTCTGTAATAAATTCATAATATTTATTCAAATGTTTTTGTTCTGATTTCAATTAAAACTTTCACGATAAGTACTTTTTATTACTGTGATACATGTTCAACAATTCACTCCCACTAAATAGGAATTGGTTTTGAAAGTAAATCTCTCACTGAATAGCCACGAGTATCCTTTTATTTGCACGCATAATTCACACTTCAATTGATGATGGAAATTGATCAATTTGAGCGCTATTCACAGCTTGAGGTGAGCTGGTGGCTGGACGATTATTCAAGTTAGATTCGATATGCGAGATTTAATTCGAATTTGCAACTCTTATCGGTTAACTCACCGATATTAAGTTCTGATTCATTGGATGTACGAAATAGTGTTTAATGAATTTATCTTTTTTTTAATAGCATTTTACTGTTTTATTGCGCAATATATTTATAACAATCAATGGTCGTTTTTAATATTGGGGTGGCATTTTATTTTATCTATACTGATATTTAGTTAACTTTTGTTTTTGAAATCTTGTAACGATATTTATATATGACAAAGAGATATATAATTTAAATGTAGCTTATCCTTTTTTAAAGTATTAAATAACAGATACCTACTACTACTTAAGTTTAAAAATATTTATTCTTAATAATTGTCTAATATGGAATAATAAAATCGACATCAGAATATTAAATATAGCTAGTTTGCTATATACAAATTATTATAACATAGCGACGTTGAAATTTCACGGAGCTAATAAGATTCAGAAATGGAATGATTTCATCCGTGAAGATGGCTACAGACTCGCAAAACATTCGAAATGCAGTATCGGAATTATGTAAAGAGGTTATCAGGCAAGCAATTTTGCGATCGTGGTATACTTGAATAAAACTTGATGTAGCGACGCAGGTTTTCCATAAAATAAATCTCAGTGCAAAAGAAACCTCAGCCGTTGATTTATTGTGACTGAGATTTAAAATTTGAATTCCAATACACGATGCGTTTGCCTTTAAGGCACTCTACGATGACTTGAAGCTACTTGATAACACGGATTAAGTGGTATTAACTCAGACCAGCTGAAACTTCATAGCAGTCTAAACTCGAATCAATTTATAACGTAATCACTGAATACTAAAGTTCATTCCAATCATACTAATATTATAAATGCGAACATATAGGCTATAGAAATCCTGTTAATTCTACAGGAATAGGATGAAATTGAATAGCGCCATCTATTATCAATCTATCATGCGGACGAAGTTTCGGGTAAATATTTAAAAATGTAATGTATAATTATATGCATTAATATAATGTGAACTAAATATGCAAAATATTATTAATGTTTTATTTTAGTATTAAAAAAATCTACTTTTATGCTTTTTTTTTTTTTTTTTTTTTTTTTTTTTTTTTTTTTTTTTTTTTTTTTTTTTTTTTTTTTTTTTTTTTTTTTTTTTTTTTTTTCGAATTGACAATATGCTGTTAGCCCTAACGGCTTTTACAGCGTCACCGGGCGGGTACTTTATGCTGTAACTGCGTCTTTAGAAGAACGCTATTTACATGCTACCTTAACATTTAAACATATTTAAACCATAACACTTATCTTTTGACTGGCTTTCTAATTGCTACCTACCAAAATATAATAGATATCATATTATCCACATAAATTTAAAAGTCGACGACGTACTTCTGTTTAGAGAACATTCAAATTATGCGAATAGGTTGATTTTAATATTGGCGACCTAAAAGTTTGTAATATATTTTCTAATAATCTATATAAGGAAGGTAATTTTTTTAATTGAGCAAAATGGAAATCAGACTAAGATTTAAAAAAAAAAAAAAAAAAATTTCATAGATACATAAACAACATAATAAAATTTATATTTTGCTCATCAGATAATCTTTTAGGATATGTCTTTTCATCGTTAATTGTAATCACATTGAATTGTAATTATTAGTTAAGCAAATGTTCAAAGTTAGCAAAATAAAGTTTCTTATATGATTGATAGGTGTCTACGTGGGTCACAACGCTTCGCATAGTTCTTATAATGAGCTAAATATTAAGAATTGGGCAAATATTCAGTTCTTTGCTAAGCATTAATGTTTAACTAATTAATTAATTCAATAAAAAATATTAAAATATGAACTTCTCCGATCGGTATTTCTAAAATAATAAGTCCGTTTGAGACATCCAGTTTATCTATTGCATATTAATCTTAGTAAAATTATTTCATAAAACTATGTTAGTAATAAAATAAATTCGGAATTTAAAACAAAACCAAACAAGCACTAGTGCTTGTTTGGTTTTGTTTTAAATTCCGAATTAGAACAGTGCAGATATGAGATTCGGAAACTAGTTTCCGAATCTCATATCTGCACTGTTCTAATGGCTAAGAAAGTCACTGACAAACTTGAACCAAATTATTTTAAAAACAAAAATTTTTTGGGTTAATATGCTTATCGAGGACAAGTATAAGATAAGAAACTAGTATCTTTAAGTATTTTTATAAATTTGTTATGTAAAGAAACACACTGGTTTCAATAATTTATAGAATTAGGCGTTACTTTGCGGAGATCCATAATACAAAAGTAATAATAGAATTATTTTGCTATAATCCGCGAAGAAGTAAAATAGGAAATATATATAATGCTAAATGTAAGTGGACAATCGGTTATCATACCTGATACATGCAGGATTCGTAAAAACACATGCACACACCTCCACCACCGCCACCACAATACACAAGCACTATATACGTTCACTATCACAAACTCAACAATCGTTTCGCCCCGCAACCGAAGCATCGTCAGGAGATAGACTCCACGACCGAAATCGCAAAGCGAAGCAATACCCAAATAAGTTTAGTTATATACTAATCGGTTCAACCCCACCCTTTATTTTATTTTGCCTGCAAACAAGTGTAACAAGCTTGAACTAGAAACATTTATTTGCTCGTTAATGAGGGTGCCATTGTTATGTTTAATAATCTCAAGGTTTTCCAATAGGCTCAGCTTAAGGCCTTTATTAGAACACGTGTGCAATACTTCGAAACTATGGTCATTAGGAACTTTATGACCGCTTTCTATCAGATGTTTAGCGAAATTTGTATCATTGCATTCATTGAATGCAATGATACATATGTGGGTCAGACTGGTCGTAATTTTGAAACTCGTTTTAAAGAACATATGGCCGCGTTCAGGAATAACAAACCACAAAATTCAAATTTCGCTAAACATCTGATAGAAAGCGGTCATAAAGTTCCTAATGACCATAGTTTCGAAGTATTGCACACGTGTTCTAATAAAGGCCTTAAGCTGAGCCTATTGGAAAACCTTGAGATTATTAAACATAACAATGGCACCCTCATTAACGAGCAAATAAATGTTTCTAGTTCAAGCTTGTTACACTTGTTTGCAGGCAAAATAAAATAAAGGGTGGGGTTGAACCGATTAGTATATAACTAAACTTATTTGGGTATTGCTTCGCTTTGCGATTTCGGTCGTGGAGTCTATCTCCTGACGATGCTTCGGTTGCGGGGCGAAACGATTGTTGAGTTTGTGATAGTGAACGTATATAGTGCTTGTGTATTGTGGTGGCGGTGGTGGAGGTGTGTGCATGTGTTTTTACGAATCCTGCATGTATCAGGTATGATAACCGATTGTCCACTTACATTTAGCATTATATATATTTCCTATTTTACTTCTTCGCGGATTATAGCAAAATAATTCTATTATTACTTTTGTACACTGGTTTCAGTTAATGCAAATATGGTCCGCAATAAATTCTATTTAAGCTGGTCTTACTAGATTTAGTGCGCGTAATCTTAGGTACCTACTGAATGCATAATTTAAAGCTCAAATATCGTCTAAAATTGTTCAATTTAAATACTCGTATTATTACAATGCTTGAATACATGTTGATACTTGTTAAACAGTACCAATTGCAAGTTTTGTTTTTGATTTCTATTAATCGGTATCTTATGGATTTATTACTTGATTGTTTATACCTATTATTATATTATGATATATCTTTGTTACCAAGGTGTTTTAAAAGGCGACTTAGGTAAGTTAACGTCAGACAGACTGCCGGTCGGTAAATAAGTAGCCAAAACATGTAACAACATGTTCAAAACATGTTTTGCCGACCCCGCTTAGAATGGAACAAGAGCAGGAGAATCAGATGATGATATCATTACTTACAATCAGGTACAATAACAGTCAATCGCATACCTGTAACAAATCAACGATATTTATAACTTACTCATCTAATTGGTACAAGGATAAAATGTAACAAAAACTTGAACGAGGAAATTTTATAAATAATAAACATTGAGAATTACAAAGGTTGCTTTCTTTAATTTGCCAAGTCAGAGGTAAATTTATTACCAACAAACAACCTTGTTGATTTAAATATACATATATCCTCCTGCCCTTTTCCCACTCTAAGTGGAGTCGGCACAACATATTATAAATATGTTGTAACATGATTTGGCTGCGTTTTAACGACCGGCCGCCTACCTGACGTCAACTACCTTTTTACGACAACTCAGTAAGAAGGAGTGTGGTCTATTCTACTAAACCGGATACCACACCGTGGGTCAACTTACCTTAGTCGCCTTTTACGACACCTCGGTAAGAAATGAGGTTGGTCTATTCTACTCAGCCGGATACCATACGGCGGGTCGACTTACCTTAGTCGCCTTTTACGACACCTCGGTAAGAAATGAGGGTGGTACTATTCTACTTAACCGGATACCACAAGGCTATACCTTGTTGATTTAAACAGGCCTCTAAATGTCTGTTCGAATAAAATGTACTTAGTGGATGACTATCAGATTTAATTTCAAAACATGATCGCAGAATAACAAATATTTCGTTTAGAACACTAGAAATGTTCTAAACAGTTGTTGGAACATCGAATGCAAATTACTACAAATCACACAATTCCTCATTAATACGGATTTACTATCAAATCACTATTAACACTGAGTGATTTTGATTACTGAGTTGTCTGCCGTCCCACTTTATACGGGTCATGTAATCAACGCCGAAATAGCATTGATTAATGTCCCGGAGTAGAAACGATAAATTCTTGATTTCTTCGCTTTCATATGTACACCAGCATTTGCTCGCCAGTTTTGGTTGACAAGTTTTATTTGTTGCTTTTTTTTAATTAGAGTTTATTAGCTTTTACCCGCAATTTCGTTTGGTATAGATCGATCGCGATCCAAATCCTCTAGAATTAATAGGATTTCTATAGCCTAGAATAATTGGCTATATTTCATCAATATTAGTTCAACGGTCGCCGTGAAAGAGTAACAAACATATATCCATACTTACAAACTTTCTAATTTATAATATCACTAGAAGGATTTCTTCCACAAAATATTACAATTTTACTATACTACATTTTTAACACATACTAAATATTATTATAAATAATTGTAGGTGCAGAATATTCAATGTATTTTTACACCTGCACAAAAACTTTTAAATAAATAATTTATAATATTTATTTATTTAACGATTAATTACTTTTAAATAATAAATTTATAATATTAGTAGGATCTTTCAATATTTACTAAAATATTCTTTTATTTATTGCAACTTTAAAATTTTATTGTACTCCTCCCCTTATCCCACTCTAGGTGGGGTCGGCACAATATGTTACAAATATGCTGTCACATCATTCGGCTGGGTATTTTACGTCCGGCCGCCTTCTTGACGTCAATTTACCTTAGTCGCCTTTTACGACACCTCGGTAAGAAAGCAGGTGGTACTATTCTATTCAGCCGAATATCACACGTTATTTCATTCCATTAATATTAAAAAAATAGCAGAAAAACAATACCAGAGATTTTTGATATTTAAGGCGTGCAAAGGCCTCATTGCTATGAGCAATCTCTTACAACCTCGGCCACATTTATAGCTTTCCGAACCAGCAGTAGAGTTTAAGAATCAAAAGCACTTGTTCAAAAGTTTAGTTGAATAACGAATATTTTAAATTTGGATTGAAGTTTGATGTTATTATAATTATCGAGTAGACTATTAAAAGCTCTTCTGGAACGTGAAAATCGCGATAAAATGTTGATCTACCGATTTTATTTCACTGAATGATTTTCCACATGGTTGCTCTTTTGGAAGCAATATCACAATTATGATCATAGCCTGGGGACCTCTGCGACAACGTTCGGGAAACTTCTATGTAAAAATAGTTTTGATATGACGTATATATATTGATTCATCATAATATATTCCTTTATTATTTACCTACATTTAAATTTAAAGTAATTAATATAGATGCATGATGTTTAAAATTTTTGCCGCCGTACATATAAGAGGTTTTGTTTGATACATAGTAGCATCAACTTAAATTATCATTACTCAATTAACTTTGATACTGAGTAAGTAGAGGCTATCGGAAGATTGGTGTGGGTTGGTATCTAATCTACTTGCAATTACGCACATTTTAGTAATAAACTAAACTTTTCATTTGGTTTTGTCTTAGACTAGCAATCGCCAGCGGCTCCGTCCGCGTGTAAAGATTAAAACCTGAATATAGTATTTTGATAACAATAAAAATGGTTAAATTGGGTTAACCTTAAAAGCTAGACATTTGCTGTCGCGGACTTTTATTTAGAACTCTTAGAGGAGAACAATTTTGTGATACATGATTTTTGAATAACTTTCACTGTTTACTTAGCGCACGCAAGGAAAGCTTTAATTTTGGCGCTTACGCAATATTTTTTGTTGCTTCTCCTCTCCTATTCTTTATAGCGTGATATTATGTAGTATATAGGCTTTCTGGATAAATGGATCTTACACTCAAATATTTTTTTAAATAAGTCCAGTAGTTCCTTAGATTGCGCGTTCAAACAATAAAACAAACAAACAAACTCTTCAGCTTTATATATTAGTATAGATTAAAACACCCCTCACCAATACGCTTAAACACAGAAGTTGTCACGAAAAAATAAGGAAATGTTTGAGGAGTAAGTAAAAAAGACATCCTATTTAGGTTTGCTATTTGCACGGTTGCTCTTTTTAAGCGGAAACTCTTTTGTTTTAAATGCGAGAGCAACCTTTTATTCTGAGATAGACATAAACAGAAACAAAATGATTTCAATATCAAAATTGAAATAGTAGTTCAATACTGATATTTTGAGCATACTCACCATTCCATTTGTCTTTTGCTTATGCTACAACAAAGCATATTCCAGCAACTAAAAATCTCTTTTATGCAATTATACACCAAGCCAAAAAACAATTTTTCACAATTACTTTATTTGTATACGTCGTAAGTCGTTTTACGTCGTTTTTCAATCACCATAACGTACAATAATTTATATATATATAAAATATGTGTAATCGTATATGTGTATATATGCATTTTTTAAATCTATCTTAGATATAAAACATTTCCAATTATTTGGATAAATTAGATCTTATTTTAATTACCCTTGTATAACAACTAAGTACTTTAGATACTAAAAATCGTGATAGCCTCCGTAAAACCTCATAATTCTAATGTTGTCGCATAAAAATTATGCAAATCCAATTTTCAAATTTATTCAGTAAATAGAACATGTATGAAACCTCACTAGGGCAACTGTCGGGGATAAATATGTAAATGCAGCATTTAAAGGCATTCCATAAAGTAATAAACATTTATGAATGCTCACACGACCTAGTATTGTAGTAGTGTATTTAATAAAGTTATATCATATTGCACTCTATGTGTGTTGCATTGGTTATGAAAATAGCTCGTACAGCCTCGTGTTTAACTACATCAATGTCGCCAGATGTCTGGTGTATTTAAATAGTTTGTTTCAGTTGATTTTATTCATATCTAGTAGAAGTGCATCTGTGTAGAGTATTTTAAGGCAATATTCCAAGCCTTTAAACTAAATCATCATTAACCTGCCCTTATACCACTCCAAGTGGGGTCAGCGCAATATGTTTTAAACATGTTACATGATTTGGCTAGGTATTTTAAGACCGGCCGCCTGCCTGACATCAACTTATCTTAGTCGCCTTTTACGACACCTCAGTAAGAAATGAGGGTGGTCTATTCTACCCAGCTGGATACCACACGGAGAACATTTAATAGTATATTATATGATCATAATCCTTGATGGTTTGCTTTATTACTTAATAAAAAGACCGTTGTCTCCGTTTTAATAATTTATTTTTGAACGTTATTTCCTAAAGTCAACTTTATTTCATCTAGACAAAGTCGGAGTGAAACTACTAAAGTAATAAAATAGGTGCTTTATGGAGTGTGCATAAAATACGTAACCCATTTTTCCGACGGCAAATGGTGTTTTCATTTTATTTTTACCTCGTCATGTGTACTTAAAACTTTAGTATATATATTTAATACCATATGGTTACAGTCACATGTACCGTCACATACTGCTACAATAAGGGGGCAATATCCCTTGTATATAACTGAACAGTACAGCTATAATAACCGTTGAATATATATCAGACTGCGGTAATCTAATGAGGAAGGTCTAAATATTTTGTCTTTCTATTTCTGCTTCTACGACACTAAAACTGTGACATTAAGAATAACTGCGCGGTTTAACGTTATATCAGCCCTGTATATCCCTCCTCCCCTTATCCCACTGTAAGTGGGGTCGGCACTATATGTTATAAAAATGTTGTTAAAAGACGATATAAAATGTTCATACTACGTTGTATGCAATTAGCCTTCTGTATATTCAGCAATGTGTATAACCTTAAGAAAAGAAAACAAAATTTAGTGATCGTAGCGAGTAGTACTTAAGCAAAATTTTCTACCGAAATGAGAGTGTAAAAATTCTTTCAAAGAAAAAAATTCAAGCAACGTTTTTATTTTATACTAGGTACAATATTTTCGACGATAAAACCCACGGGAGACTTAGTGCTCAATTCATAAAAACGCAGTTGTTTTTTTTATGCACAGTCACGACCGCGCATAAAAAGTAGGTAAACGCATATAGGACGCGAACAAATAAAAGAGAATAATATTTTTTTAACGCATCTAGAGGCCGTGTCATAATAAATATGAAAATATCTTTGCATTAAATTATTGTGTAAAGACAATCTGTGTCGCTCTTTTGTTTGAAACAAAAACTTAAAATCATCATACTGTACTCGTATAGCCTGTTATATTATCAATAAGGGATGGAGATTAGAGCTTCATCCTTGTTTATTTATTTAGTTCCAATGCGGATTTGTAAGGTACACAATTTTCTGAATTTTCTGAATAGGTGAAATTTGATAAATACGAAATTGTTGTCTTATAAATTTTAAATTGGATTTCTCTTAAATATATTGAATACAGCTTCATGTATGTACAGTTTGCCAATTTTGCATTTCATCAGTAATAATAAAAACGAAAGAGAGTTAAAAAGCTTTACACGTTTTACCTCAAAATAAAACATACGTATATTAAGTCGAAAATATTATGGCCGTATCATTTTTAACATCACGGAAACGTTCATCTGGTAAATGATTGACAGTTTCATTTCACAGACGATCTATGTCGTTAGACCCTAAACCCATAACCCGCATAAACACGAAGACATGACAGCTCAAATAATCGAAAACATCGATACCGTTATATTTTCTTTGCAAAATATTTTTTTCCTACTTTTTGCATATGACCAAATGAGTATTAAATATGAATGTGAATAGATATTTGACCATAGGGAGGACAAAGAGGCCAAAATATAGATGGTTGGATTGCGTGAAGTATGACGTATATAAAAGGAGTAGCGCCAGGTTTGACGAATGATAGCACAGAATTAAAGAAAAAACCATTTCGTGCCGACCCCACTTAGAGTATAAATGGAGTATATATAGTATATATAGTTTATATAGGAGTATATATATGTATAGGAGCATACGTATAAATGGAGTATAATACATCATAGAAATATAAAGTATATTTTCATCTTTAACACATGAAAAAAATCTCCTTGTACAAATATTAATTCAAATTTGGCCTTATTGTTAAATAGTTAAACTCAAATTGTGATGATATTTTTCTATAGTTAGCAGTGAAATTGCCTTAAAGAACAATTATTTCAAGATTCTTATTTTGATTAATAAAATAGTTGTAATTTTATTATTTATCTAACCGTTCTAAAGATAAGTCAGTATTACACAGTAAAGCAAAACCTTTGTTGATTACTTTTGGCTGACTTCAGCCGGCTTGAACGTAAAAAACTACATAGTTTTATCCTTTTGTAGGGCTTAAGAAACATGGGTTTAATATATTCTTTTGCATTGACTACAAGGTAGTTGTTACTTTGAACTACCTTTGAACTAGGTATAGTATATCAACAACCATAAAAGAAAATTTCCTAAGCATTATGCACAAGCTTTTACTATTATAAATATTAACTAATATATTTTACCAGAAATATTCAATCCCATATACGATTTTTCGATCATACGGAATCGTATTATAATATATCTTTTAAAACATCATGGTCATATTTGCATTACTAGCTTAAATAATAAACTACCTAAGCTTACTTATTAACCCATTCATGATATAGTACTTAGAATTTTAGATGAATACATTACTATGGAACATATGATTTTGCTATTTAAGCCCTATTTTTAAACAGGTCAACTCGGATGGGCAGCGTTATTGAAGTGATGCAAGATATTTTTGTTAAAATACCCCAGGGACTGAACATCAAAACTCTAGTGTTTGGCTAGTTCAGTATAAGTTTAGAACTACTAACAAAACGTGCAATATGCAAATTCTATTTTCCTTTTACAAAATAGCTATAGAAATAAATAGCACTGTAAGCTTACAATACGAAAATTTCGACGAAGTAAAGGCCTATTAAGTGGAACAGCTACTGCGGTTGTGAGGGCATTTGTCCCGAATATCTGAATTGAGAGTAGCAAATCGAAATATCTATTCTAAGCCGCGGTCGCCAGTGAGAATCCCTATTGTATTAACCGTGCGTGACTGTCTTGACGTTCGGTCTATTCAAATAAAATTTGCCTTTTTAGATGCTTTATATTTAGAGCATCAATTATAGATACGAAAAAATATACTTGGTGATAAACAAATATTTTTTTATATACATATTTTAATGAAATATTGTAATTTTAAAAATTATTTATTTTTAACAAACCTAGGGCTAAGGCTGTTACTAGCTTAACGACCAAAGTTACTCGTAATATTTGTTGCTAATATTATGCTTCCATCAACCACATCATATAAATGAAATATGAAATATCTCAATTATCGCAAAATAAAACTACCGCGAACGAAAATTAAATTAGCGCGGGTCTTGTACAAGGCACAATATGCTTTATATCACTAGCCTCAGTATAAAACTGACGTCAAAATCCAACCACGAAATGCATCAATTTATACAAAAAATAATGTGTAAAAAAATGTATATTAAAACTAATATGTTTCTTTTTTGTTAGAGTAAAGAAGTAATATTTATACTTATCTGAAGTCATCTGTCTGCATTACAAAGAAGGCTAACCCGGAAAAGGAATTTGAATTTAAATTAGGTTAAGTTTGATCTACTATAGTTTCTGGTAGATTGAAGAAAGTGACAATATTAGGACATCTATTTCAAAATATTTATTTCAATATATATATATATATATTTCAATATATATAATATAATTCTATTCAAATATGATAAAAGGGTAGAAATTTCCTTAATATGGACAGACCACACGACACTAGCTTCAACAGACGAGCCCAACTTCCAAAAAAAAAACTTCTTAACATAAATGTAATAATGCTTATATTACTTTGTATTGAAACCTACCAACGACTTCTGCATCACTAGATTTTTTCATCAAAAATATTTGTATTATTTGCTGATCTGACATTTTAATTTTCGAGTTCACCGTCTTCAAATCATAATACTGGGAACAAAACTACATTAAAAAAACCATCCTATTAATATCGTATTCCTTGATTGAAATACAGTTGATTTGTAATCCATACGGAAATTTTAACCGTCAAATTATGTCAAGTACTCGTAACAGAAGAGAGATTCTCTATCTGTTATGGTTTTTTTTGCAACATTCATGTAATTTGGTACATTAAAAGTTAAAAAAATTACTGATATATATTATACGTAGGGTTGCCACCCGTAGTATATAATATAGTATCGTACTATATTTTAGTCAATTGTACTATATATTATAGAAAAACAATATAGAACGAAAAATACTATATTTTTATCGTTAATTCAATTGTCGCACTTTTTTTGAATCAACTGTGAATGGAACGCACCTACAGCGCTGCATAGGGAATGTTTGAACGAAACTCATTTATGTATGTACGGGGCTTAGTTAGTTAGTAACTCAGTCTAACTCCTTTGTCATTGTCAAATGTCAACGTCACTTTTTCAATTAATGTTATTCGAACCAACATTGAGGTTATTTTTGAATATCGAAAATGTCTCTGTATTGAAAATGACTGCTGAAAAATGGCAAATGCCTTTCTAAAGCTCAGATGAAATTTAAACAAAAAAATTTTTAAAATCATTTTCTTTCTGCTCTCCATTCCTGCAACTTCCGCTTATATGGAAAGAATTTTTTCCTTCATGAATGTGAAATAGAGAGAAGAAAGGAATAGAGCATTTATTAAATATTTATTTAATCAAAAATATGTTGTTAATTTACTTAAATATAGACCTAACTTGCTCAGATGGCTATAATTATTTTTAAAAAATAATAGAACCTTGATGGCCAAAGAGAAAAGTAATAATAAATAATCATGGAAAAATAAATAATGATTAAAAATAGATGTCTACTATTTTTCTTCCCCAATTTCCTAAAAGTACTATATTTTTTTGATTAAAAAAAAAACAATTTTTCTCCAAAAAAAAAGGTGGCAACCCTAATTATACGGTAAAAAATAGGTTTTCCTTTAGGAGCAAATAGTCCTTATTGAATTAAAGCTGACGCGAAAGAAATTGCGAATACAACTAGTATGTATATATTTTGTTTATGAGATTTTGTATCTTTTGATTTCTAGTTACTGTGTAACTTTATTTCCTATATGTGTTTCTTTAATTGTTTTTAAATTTTATTCCGATTATTCGGCAATTTTTTTTCCTTATTTATAATAAATTCCCTTTCAATATAATGAAATATAATTTATTTTTATGTTATTTTTACCTCCACATAAGTATAAATTCCACATAAGTTTTAACAAAAACGATTTTTACACATGGGTTAATTCAATAAAGACCAAGTTCAATTTAAATGTATACAAAATCTTTAAAACTTCGTCTGTAAAATTGGAATAAAATTGCTTGCTGATGTTACATTTTTGCCGACATCAACGTCTTTAAGCCGTAATATCGGGATCAAAGGTGACAATAAAAAGGCAACGTAGCGGCGTTATGTTCCTTTATTGAAGCGATTCGCTATTTTATCAGTTAGTACATCTTTCATAGCTGTTTGCTGCTTTGCAGTTTTGTTGTTGTATTTCCTTTATAGAGTTGGATCTGAAGACTACTTATTTATTTATATATAGTATTTATTAAAGAACTCCTACACACAAAAGTACAGTAATAATTGGCTTTCAAATTACTCAGTTACAGGATATGTAATCGTTAAAATGGCGGCTTATGTTAAATAAGCAAAGCAAAACTCTCAAAACTCTGGTAGCCGGGATAAGAACTATACTAGACCTATTGCAAAGACAACCCCGCTGCGTATATGTTTTTCGTTTTGTTTATGCATAGGACATGCATAGGAAATATAAATTGATATCAGCATTGTAAATTGGCAACGAATTTGGAAGGCGGACTGAAGAAACATCAGCCTTAAACACCTTATGATATTTTTTAATAAGAATAATAAATGACATTTTCTAATAGATTTATATATTTCATTCTTTAGGGTTTAAATGAGTCAATCTTGTATATATATTCTGCATTTCGGAAACGGCTCCAACGATATTTATAAATCTTAGTATGTGAGAGGGTTTCGGGGGACGATAAATCGATTTGGCTAGGTTTCATTTTAGAAAAATATCGTTTATCCCTGTTTTCGGGCACTGAAAACTTCTTAAATATAAATTGAAAGCAAAGATAATTTTGCTGTCAGTTCTATAGTTGTCATAGCTTAATGGGGGTCGGGTGGACTAAAGAAGAGGAAACATTTATGATCGAATCCGAGATATCACCCGCCTTTTCTTTCTTATTTATATTTTTAAATGCATTTTTATATATATTCATAAAATTACCGAGCAAAGCTCGCTCACGCAGGTAATATGGCTATGACAGGATATAAGGCGGACAGAAATACTTTAGATAATAAAATAAGGTTAATATTAAGCAATATTTACTAAAAATTTAAAAGAACGATTTCCTTTATTATTAAAACGGGTTTAAAACAACACGACCTGAAATTAAAAGTAATGTTACAGTCATCAAGGTAACACGACGTTACATAATTGCAATGCAAACGTGACTTTCAACTTAAACCGTTTCTGAGTTACAACTAAATTTACCTCCAAATGCTTGAAAAGTCAGCAATTAACGATGATTTATATAACAACATTGTACAGTTATTACGACTAAATATTACGTTTAATTGGAAGATCTTGCTAGAGCTGAAGTAATGAAAGCAAATATTTTAATTTAATGTTGGGAAATACACCGTAGATTATAGAGTTCGAAGACCACGTTAAAGTGTCGAGGTTATAGCTAACTCTAAAAAGAATGCCTAATGGTCGGCCTCCTCGTGGCGCACCATGGCCTGCGCCTTTGGAACACTCTAATATGTATTCCTTAGGCCTGGCGAACGGACCACTGAGGGGTGGCCAATCCAGTTGTCCTTCTGATTAGCAGAGGGCAATCTGGATGGGCCGGGGACTATGGGGGGTCCGTTGTGGTGGAGTTCGTAATTAGCAACGAGTTCAGTTGGGCTTGCTTAAATCTGGCTGGACATAGTTTTCGGTCACTGTCGGCGAAGCTCGGAAACACAGCAATGGGTTGGGTTGCGAGGAAGAAAACCTCTATAAAAAATTACCCGGTGGGGGCAGAAATTCCCACAAAGGCGCTGGGGCCCCTACTTGGGGCGCGGTCTCTGCCTGTCGACCGTGACATCACAAACTCGTTGGGTAGGGACCTTCGGGTGTTCCGAACGGGATATGTCGGAAGCCTGGCTTACAGGTCCCCGAGGCGGTCGGTGCATCTGGTGATCCCGATGCATCGATTACCGGAGGGGGACTTCTCTTTTGAGAGGTCCCTACTCGGAGGAGGTATCTCTAGGATCAGAGCGGCTGTCGGCGGGAATGAGGGGTAATGTGTACAACGATAACGGGTAATGTGTCCTTGCAACCAGCAGCGTAGTGGAGCACACAGATCGTTTTAGCCAGCGCGAGTCCGACATAATCGTCGCCTGTCCCCAACGGGCGGTGGTTACCCTAGGGGTTTTTCCTAAATAAATAAAAAGCTTACTCTAAAAATATAACTTTATTTGTAACTGTTTTCAAAGCTCATACAATTCCTCTTAAATCATTAAAGGTTTTATATTTTAATAGATATAGAGATTATAGATCCTGCCTAATGTCTATAGAGATAAGTGAATTATGGTATTGGCGTGTGAGGACAAGTCATGTGCTGAATATTGTGTAGCTCAGCGATAATAAATATCAGATAATGGCGGCACGATTACCTTCCGTCAGTGTTTCCGAGGGCACGAACGAGATTTTCATCACTAAAATATAATAACAGTTAACCTAAGGTACAATTTATTATATCTCCGTGTCACTGGTTTATCCCTTAGTTTTGCAGAGAGGTCAAATGGGGGTCGCTCCTTATGAAAACTTACACCATTTCACACATCAAATAAGACAAAGAGTAAATGCAGGTCAAGTATAGAAAATTTTCAACACTAAGCCGTATCTAGAAAGAAAGAAAACGCTGTGATAGCCCAATGGTGAGACCATACGACTCTTTCGAGGGGCAACTGGTTAAAACCCCTTCAGGCACCGATAAGTTGTTCTGGTAAAACTTATGTATCTTATTCCTAATTGCAATTTATCACACGCTTTTCGGTAATGGAAGACATTGTGAGGAAACCTGCATATCTAGAGAATTTTTGCGATATGTGTATCTTACCAATTGGCATTGGAGCAGCGTGGTAGGCCTTAGTTCTAACCTTTCTCTGGAAAACGGAGTGAGGAGGCTTCTGCCCAGCAGTGGGATGGTAACAAGCCGTTACTTTACGTAGAAAGAATATAAAAAGATTTCTGATGACGCCTAGATGATTTCAAATATTATTAAGCGATTTATAGATTTGAAGGAATAAAGACACTACGCAATATAAAAAGAGGAGCGCCCTTTTATCATCTCACAGCTTAAGGTAAGAGTAGAGGCCTTCTTACTCCTTAGAGACACATTATTAGGCAACAAATACCCCAGAAATTCTCTAGGGATATGCAGGATTTTCCTTACTGTTATCTTTTGTGAAAAGCGCAAAAGAATTGTAAATATCTATTAAGTTTTCATAGAAAACTCACAAGCTTGTCTGGAGTTTGAACACGGGGTGCGGATAAAAATAAGTATCAATTAGCTTTAAATATTTTGGTATATATAAGGCGTAAAAATGTTTAAAAGTTGATGTTTACTTAAATATAGTACCTGGGTAACTTTTAAAAGATATAAAAAAAATTAAAATAGCATAAACTGGAGCTTGAGCACCATTGAGCTATTACAACTATGTAAATTACAGCAAAAATAGACTTTTGTATTCAATGTCAGTTTTAGCATTTTTTCAGTGCCCAGAAACAAGGATAATATGATTCTTTTAAGATGAAACCTATCTAGATCGATTTATCGCCCAAAAACCTTCTACATTCTAAGTTTCATGAAATATATAATGTATTGATGAATTCATGATAAACGAATTAATTTATCATTACGTTTAAAGACTATAAAAAAACATAAAATCATAAAACAAGTAGCTGGTTATGGATGCTATTATGACAAAACGTTATACGTATAGCATAAAAATATAATACAAATATACATACATGATCTTTATTACGTGTCCCAATCGTTTTCATGTAGATGCAAAAGATTATTATAATATATCCCAATATGGGTTTGGCCCTATTTTCTATCACGCCGGCACACGTTATCTTAATTTGACCTAGTATCATCGAGTAAATATGCTTTAGCGAGGTCAAAATCTCTCTAGTCAGCTTATAGTTGGATTACAGAATAATGTGCACTTATATGTATTCAACGAGAGCGTCGATGGGGTCAAATAAATGTAAAAAATTATTCAGTTAATGAGATCTTTCTAATTTCTCTCTACGTAAAGCACCGGATCGCTACTGTCCCAATGCTGAGCTAAGCTAAGCCTATGGATTATGAATCATGTGACTCAGTAGTAAAAATTGATTTAAATTTTTACGTAAGTTCGTATGTTAAGCGGAAAATTAGAAAATAAAAAAAAAGTTTAATAGACATATCCATCTTATTCTTAATGGAGATTAACACTTTAAGCGGAGTTACGCCATTAAAAGTTAAATTTGATAAACCTACTAATTGTCAGAATGTTCAAACACGTCCAGAAAAATATGTCTTTCTTTAAACAACAAAAGTAGAACGTCATTGTTTTGTAATCGCCTGTTACTATAACACTGCTGGGCATAGGCCTCCTCTCTCCGTTTCTGGAGAGAAGCGTTAGAGTTAAGACCCACCACACTTATCCAATTTGGATTGGTAGGTTACACATATCCCCAGAGTTCTCTAGAAATAAGCCGGTTTAACGACGGTTTCCTTGTTAATTATCAATTAGACACATAAGTTTTAACAGAAAAACTCTTTGGTGCCCGAGGTTTGAACTCATGACCTCCTTGAAAAACGGTACGGTACGGTCTTACCGCCGTTTTGTTTTCCATTGTAAATATATTAATTTAATCATAATTGGTAGAAATAAAAGTGGCATACATGCTTAGTCACCAATATTTTCGTCATTTGCAATCGAGACTATACTAGATTATAAGTGACTATCTATCAGAAGTAATAATGATGTTAAATAAAGGTTGATTGTCTCTTCCGATGACAATAACTCTGACTTACTGTTCGCATAAAGAATTCTTCTGATTCAATGCGAAAATTTACCCTGCAGTCTCAGTACCATTCCTTTACTATTCGTCATTCAACAAAGATTTTTCTATACTTAGCAGCCTGTCACCGGAACATGAGATACGCCTCATCTCTTCTTCGGACTAGGATTGGAATCACTATATAGGTACTTGCCTATACATAAATAAAATCAAATTTAGAACATTCTTTATTCAGATACATCTGAATCATCATCATACTCTTGCCCTTGTCCCACTTTAAGTGGGGTCAGCACAACATGTTATAATCATACAGTCACATCATATGGTATTTTACGACGGGCCGCCTACCTGACGTCAACTTATCTTAATCGTATTCAACGACACTTCGGTAAGAAATTAAGGTTTTTTTTTTTTTTTTTATTATACAGGAATTAATTACCCTTATGGGTACCGCCGCCCGACGGGGACAGGCGGCGGTTATGTCGGACTCGCACCGACTAAAACGACCTGTGTGCTCCACCACGCTGCCAATGGCAAGGACAGGGTATCATTGTACATTTTGCCCCCATCCCGCCGACAGCTCTGATCCCAAAGAATAAACACCTCCAGGTAGGGGCCCCTCGAAAGAGAAACCCCCCTCCGCTAACCGGTGCATCGGGAGCACCAGATGCACCGACCGCCTCGGGGACCTGTAAGCCAGGTGTCCGATGTACCCCGTTCGGAACACCCGAAGGTCCCCAGTTAGGGCGGCAGACGATGGGCTTGGGCGAGTCAATAACACCTGGACTCACCAGCAGCAGATTGGATCCAGAACAACAGTTCGTGGAACCGCTCCGCCGCCTCCCTCCGCCCCCCTCCGCAGAGCTAAGGGAGGCCATCGCTGCCCACGATCGCTCCCTGCCCACCGTGTTTGCTATGTCACGGTCGACAGGGAGAGATCGCGCCCCAAGTAGGGGCCCCAACGCCTTGGTGGGCGTTTCCGCCCCCACCGGGTAATTTTTTATAGAGGTTTTCTTCCTCGCAACCCGAAGGTCCCCGTTCCCATTGCTGGGCTTCCGGGTTTCGCCGACGGTGGCCGTAACCATGTCCAGCCAGACTTAGAGTAAGCCCAACTGGACCCGTCGCTCATTAGGGACTTCACCCCAACCCCCCCGAAGTCCCCGGCCCGTCCAGATTGCCCTCTGCTAATCAGAGGGACAACTGGATTGGCCACCCCTCAGTGGTCCGTTCGCCAAGACTAAGCTTGCCCAGGGTGCGCCACGAGGAGGCCGACCACTTTGGCACCCCAAGAAATTAAGGTGGTCTATTCTACTCAGCCGTATACCACACGGCGTATACTTCAGAACCGTTAAGCGTAGTTAAATAATCTATCACTAATTCGGTTTATACTTCTACCGAAACGAACCATCAAGAAACTCAATGGATACTTTATTCAAAATATAGTATACTTTGAAGTGGTAAGATATTATTATTGTAGTATACATAGTAATGAATGCAGGATGGATGAAGTGCCGGCAGGTCTCAGGCACAATATGTGACCCTCGAATGCCTCTTAAAGTTAAGGGAAAAATTTATAAAGCGGTCATAAGACCTGTCGTATTGTATGGATCAGAATGTTGGGCAATGAAAAAGACGGATGAAAGAAGAATACATGCAAATTAGATGAGAATGTTAAGGTGGATGTGCGGTGTGACAAAACTGGATAAAATACGAAACGAGTATATAAGGGGAAGTCTGAAAGTTGTGCCCATTATAGAAAAGACGAGAAGTGCAAGATTGAGATGGTATGGACATGTAATGAGGAGGGATGAAAATCATGTGACCAAACGTGTGTTAAATTTGAATGTGGATGGATATGTGCCTAGAGGGGAGGCCTAAAAAGAGATGGTTGGATTGTGTGAAGTATGATATGGATATAAAAGGAGTGGCGCCAGAGTTGACGAAAGATAGGACAGAATGGAAGAGAAAAACATGTTGTGCCGACCCCACTTAGAGTGGGATAAGGACAGGGCGATACATAGTATTATTGTAGTAGTACATATTATTATTATTGTGGTGAGTGTTTGGCTGCAATTCAAATGTGTTATTCTCATTCAGACAATCTTTAATTGTATAATTAACTTTGTTGTTTGTATATTTCGGCGCGAACATTTATAGTCTAAAACACTCTAAACGTTTGTCGGTGATTAAATATCACTCAAACGCTAAGTCAAATTAATTTATTGTTTATTCAGTATATTATTTTTCTTTCTGATAATATTCTTTCTCCTACAAACAAAGGAATTTCCTTTTCAATTATTGCTACTACATCTTTTTCAACATACAAATGAAAATATAAAATAAATATTTTCGTCAATATGGCTTGAAAAAAAAAAAACATATTTATCAGTCTAAGTGAGCTTCGAACGAGTTATATTACATAAATAAAAATAAACAAGTAACATTGTCATATAGTTTATGTATAGAAACCGGCTATACTCACGTCTTATTCTATCGGATTAGCCCAATATTCTATATATTCTATTGGGTTTCTATACATAAACTATGAATACTTCTCACAATTTTAAATTTAACGAGTTTAAATTTTAAAACATTGTTATGTCTTACCCAGTGTCCATCCACACATACCCCAATCAGTTCTTTATATTGTCAATAAAATATATTTTTTAAATAGATATGACTAGCTTTTACACGCGACTTCGTTCGCGCGAACTGTTGTTGCGTGTTAGGTTGATAATAGATGGCGCTTTTTAGTGTCATCCTATTCCTGTGTATAAATTATATAAGTGTGCCAAATTTCATCGATATTGATTCAGCGGATTCGCCGTGAAAGAATAACAAACGTACATCCATACTCACAAACTTTCGCATTTATAATATTACCAGAAGAATTTCTTCCACAAAATATTACAATTTTACTATACTACTTTTATAAGACATACTAAATATTATTATAAATTGAAGGTGCAAAATATTTTACGTATTTTTATACCTGCACAAAAACTTCAAATGTGAGCCAGGAGGTAAATAAACGACAAATCCTCATTTAAAATTTACTCTGTATAACCAACTACAGCAGTTATTCGCGTACGTAAAAACTGAGCAAACTCGGAAATAAAACTGGAAACTGAATGTATGAAAACTATTCCCTGTTCAGTATTTTTCCTGCATAAAATCATAAAACTAACTAAACAACGTCCATGCTAACGTTATAAACGTAAAAATGGGCTGGAGAGTAACCAAAGGTTTATAAATCAACATAGAGAAAATCGTGGGCAGTATTTAGTTAATCAACTAGTACCTGGTAGTTTTTTATAAAATAAAAAAAGAAACTAAAAAAACGAAAAAAAAAAATTATGTAGTTGAGGATCGATCCTAGGTATTTACATTTCTCGAGACTGCCCGTTCCCCGAATAAACTACGCTGACTTGACAGTTTATGGGCAATAATTCAATTCAATATAAATATTAGTATTTTTCAATGCATAAAAACAGGGATAAAACGATTTTTTGTACATAACACCTAGCTAGACCGATTTTTTTCCCCTAAAACCTGTTGTTGCATGTTTCCGAGATTCCAAATAATATATATATATATATATATATATATATATATATATATATATATATATATATATACAAGATTAACTCATTTAAATATTAAAGATATCTATACTATTTTATAAAGCACAGTCCCAAAAGTCTGTCTGTATGTGATCGCTTTTTTCACAATGTACTGAACCGATTTTTGTATCATTTTATTACTAGAAAGTAGTTCAATCCTTATGGAATGTGTAAGTTAACAGTGCATTACAGTTTTATGTAAACTGTGAAAAGGCGTGTTGAAAAGGTCGCGTAGTTGAAAAAAACTCGCCCGCTGGGAGCTTTAGTCATGCCGCGTAAACCAACTGAGATGCATTTAAGTAATGTAGCAGAAAATTGTCGATCTATAAAAATACTACAAAAAAGTCCGGCACAGCATGTTTTTATCTCTTGTACTAATATACTGATTCACAGCTAGTAAAATATATTTTGAAGTCCACCGTTGTAGATAATGGACCGTTGTAGACTCTGGTTCAATTTATGATATAACAATTAGCAAGTGCACCATATATGGTTTGTAGAGATTGACTATTAATATGGAACATAACATATCGCTTATATATATGATGTTACAAAATATTAATCGCGGAAGTGTAATGAGGCTTAACTTGGGGTCCCGTATTTCTTGACCGAGTTATATATACAATGTTACAAAATATTAATCGTGGAAGTGTAATGAGGCCGTGGAGGTGTAATTGGGGTTCCGTTATTTCTTGACCTCGGTCGAAAGCAAAAGACTCGTTTCTGTCATATGTCATGGAATTTCCTTTATGAAAACGATTAAAACTTTGCAAACTTGTGCTATGCTTTAATTAAAGTAGCAGCATTATAATGTTCCACTGCTGGGCAAAGGATTTCTCTCTTTCTTTAAAGCGAAGAATGGTAGCATATGAGCATTAGGGTGGCGTTTGAAGAATATCTTAATCACGCTGTTAAGTGCATTGGTAAGTTTGATATCCATATAATTATCCAAAGATATGAACGAACCCTAACGATATTTTTTGAACGAAAATATGCGATATATCTAAGTATCTACTATTGATAACATTTCTTATGCTATAACGTTGAACAAAACATTTTATAAACAGTATTTATTTTATCTACGTAAAAAGCTACTCGTAAAGGGAAAAGCTCTCAGAGAAGATAAATATAATCTACTAAAACGCTACGCAGGGATTTTACACATGACTTTTTGCAGCCATTTTGCGTAGTACTGATTTGTTATATGAGTTCCATATAGGTACTTCTATTTTTGATAAAATTTCACGTATGCCTCAATCTCTCAAAACAGCGTGGAAAATTTTGGCGTGGTTCTGACAGTAAATATTCCGTGCATATTTAAATTCCGTTGTTGATGATCAAGTTAATGGTGATCAATATTTTGAGGCTCTGTTTCGAAAAGTAAACTTTTTGAAGTAGGTTACAGTCATTAGAATTATCAAAGGGCAATAATCGGAACGAAGGTATAAATTATACTAAATATAATAATTTATAGAATCAGGCGTTACTTTGCGGAGATCCATAATACAAAAGTAATAATAAAATTATTTTTTATATTATTTTTTGTATAATTTAACTATGATTATAGTCTAATTTATACTGTTTCTGTTGTGTTGATAACTAACCGGTTGCTCATTCACTCATTGTAATGGAACTGAATTCAAGACAAAGTCGCTCCTAGAAAGAAGTTATATATATTTGACATTTAAATATACTTGTATGTATTAAAGTATGCATGTCTTATCGAGAGTTTAGTATAGATTTGTGCCGATTGCAGTTGAGACCCTGAGGACATGGAGTGATATTTTTTTTTAATATCCGTTTTAACACCACATTAATTACCTCTTCAGGTGACAAGAGGTCTGGCTCCTTTTTCACACAAATAATTTTGCGATTCCACGTGGCTATGATTTGTATTGGTACTAGTGTGTAACAAATTTAAGATAGACATAACTTGTACATTTTTGTTGTAAATAGAACGTATACTTGTTCAGAAATATAAAAGATAGTCTCGGCTGTTATACTTCTTGAGGAAACTTCGAAATATCGCAATAACGCAAGTTACTACGTTATCAGTGTGACTATGCCTATATTGACGCTAAATGTACACCATTTAACGTTGTTAACTATAGAGCGAAACAATAATATTTCTTAATAAGATAGCGATAGAAGTTATAATAGAATGAACTTTGTTTTAGGTCGAATACACATGCATAAAAGCTTATTGCTTTATGAAATGCTTTTGAATGGCACATTTACATATATATCTGGTAAAGTAGTGAGCTTTTATGTGCCCTCCTAATGTTTTCATTTGTTTATATTATAAACTGTTATTGTCGGGATAAAAATATTAGTATGTATTACTATTTTTTTCAAATTTCATTCGTATTGTCTGTGTATTACGCCTGATATTCAGTTGGCACCTATGTACTCAAGTGATCTAAAAATGCAATAACGTCTCATCACTTATGAATTCTATAAAAAAAAATCGATTTATAGTATATCTGTCTAAGTCAAATATAAAAAGTGGCTGTACTTTACGCTTAACTCATTAAAATATATGACAAATGGACGAACATATTTATGTAATCCTAAGGGCACGTACAGACGCACCGTTTATCTTATTAAAAGTTATTTTATAATCATAGGAACTGCCAAAAACTTAACAATGTTATCAAATCAAGTAAGCTTCCAATATTTAATTCAGTATAAATGATATTTGTACCAAACCAACCGTGTTTGGTAGTAGCCGTGTGGTATCCGGCTGAGTAGAATAGACCACCGTCATTTCTTACCGAGGTGTCGTAAAAGGCGACTAAGGTAAGTTGACCCACCATATGGTATCCGGTTTAGTAGAATAGACCACCCTCTTTGTTACCGAAGTTTCGTAAAGTACGACTAAGGTAAGTTGACATCAGGCAGGCGACCGGTTGTAAAACGCAGCCAGATCATGTGACAACATGTTTATAACATGTTGTTCCGACCCCGTTTAGAGTGGAATAAGGGTAGGAGAATGATGTTACAGCTCATTGTATATATTTTTTGATGTCGATTGTGATTATATATAGACGGATTAGCATAGGCCAACAATATTTAAATTTAGAACAAAATCTTAGTATTTGAAGATAAAAAAGGATATGGGATGTTTCGGAGATATTTATTTATTTTATGAGTCTGATTAGAGTGGATCCAAACAAAGGTGTGCTCGAGGGACTGATCGGGCAATTTGGGCGATGCTCGTGTGTAATATATGATACCAGTTTGAATCTAAAATAATGCGATCGATCTTTACAATTTTTCCAATATTTTATTTGTAACGGCGATTAATTTAAAAATTTTATTTAACATTATTTTTATCTTATTTATTTAAAATACATTAAAATAAAAAATGAGGACGTAAAAATTATTTATTTTAAGATAATTGGTGAAATCATTAATATATATTTTGAGTTTTATGTATAATACATTTAGACACGTTAAAAATGCAATGAATTCCTTCGTGCCCACCATTTTTTTCTGTTGGTTCTTTTTTCTGGTTTCCAACGATTTTTTTATTATTATATATTGGCCTAGTATATAAACATTAGTCGTAACAAATTTCTTGCGATTTTGTCGTGGAGCCCATCTCTTCATGAAGCTTCGGATACGGAGCGAAAAGATCGTTGAGATTGTCTTGGTGAATGTGTGTTGTGCCTATGTAGTGTTATTAGTGACAATGTTTTGTGATACGTGCAGTAATTAATCCTGCATGTATAAGGTATTATCGTGAATGGTTTATACACTTAACATATATATTTTCTTAACATACGCGGAATATTGCAAAATAATATATCATAGCTTTTGTAGAACATTTTATCATCTAGGGGATTATCATTGGAATCGTAACAGACAGACAGATGGACTTTCGCATTTAAAATATTAGTAGGTATGTCTGAAAATATAATATTCACTATAAATTATTCGATATTTCATTATCTTAATTTTAGAAATTTCTAATTAATCTGAAACTCGTGAGATATAATTAGAACTGTAACGCTGAACTTAATTTGAAATTCCAAACAGAAGTTAAACTGTCGGCGTCACAGCGTAGTTAGTTAACTTAAACCACGACATTTGGTACTGTTATTTTAGCTCGTTTGACATTTTAGATATGTATTGCTACAATCTCTCATCCTAAGCCTTAATTGTAATATTGTGAATAGTTATTACCTTAATACATAAAAATAAATATTTTTTAATTGTCGTTTCTAGAAACCGAAATGGCTGGACAGATTTTAATGAATTTATTAGACAATCTTTAGGATGACCCAGCGGATTATCTTGTAAAGTTGTTGGCGATTGAACTTCTGTTTTGAGTGGAATTCGAAACTAGACAGCCACAGCAACGCGTGGCTGGACAGCTAGTTTATTATATAAATAACCAACTACCACCGAAAAGTAAATAATCTTTAGCAAAGAAGGTTTCTGAAATAAGATTTTAGAGTGATGTCAGTGCTATTTTAATGGAAGTAACGCTTAGACATCCCTCATTACAGGTAAGAGAAATTCATTAAGTATTTCGTTTTGTTCATGTTTATTTAACTAATGGAAAACGTTTGAGCAAGATATTTTCAAACGTTTCTATTATACGGCAAACAGTTTTAGCGATATGTAAATTTTGATTAGATGTCGTTGTATTATGAGACTCAGTAATTAAAATTGATTTCAATATCCTAAAGTTTCGTAAGTTCGAAAGTTGAGCGAGAAGTTCGTGAGTTGAGAGTTAAAATTAGAAAATTAAAAAAAAAAGTATAATAGACATATCCATCTTACTCTTAATGGATATTAACACTTTGAGTGGAGTTACGTACGTACGTAGCAGAGGAACGTAATTAATTTTGTATGAGGAAATGTAGCGCCATGCAAAAAACATTTGAAAACACATATCACCCTATCCAAAGAACAAAGTCACAGCTCCCATATGTAGCAAATGTGACTTTATTATTTGGATAACACGATATGCGCTCAGTGTTAACCTACTCGTCACGTGTAGTACCGCGGAGCGCTGATAGTCTAATATACATATTCATATTAAAACATACAACATATGTTTTTTAAAACAATAGACAATATATTCAAACGTTATCAATATAATAAAATAAATAAATAAATATATGGGACACTTACACACACGGTCATCCGTCCCCAAAGTAAGTAACTTAATACTTGTGTTATGGTAGACAGACAACTGGTGAATATATACTTATATATTTTTTAAATACATACTTAAATACAAATATACACCCAGGCTCAAAGACCGACAAATTCATTTTTTTAAAGAAAATGTTGGTCCTCGGCGGGAATCGAACCCGCGACCCGTGGAGCCGAAGGCAGGGTCACTACCCACTGCTCCAACGAGCCAGTCGAATATGAATGTAAACATAATTAAAATAGACAAAAAGGAATCCGGACTTTCATGATTTGTCGGTTTATCACGCATTATAATTTTATTGGATGAAAGCTTAATCGTGGATTAAAACAACATAATGTTTACATTATTTTTGTACTTATCATTTGCATTTCTTCTCGTTGGGTTATTGAGAGCATATCTGGTTTCCTCTATATATATTTAATATAAAACAAAGTCTCCAAAGATTTCTGTCTCTATGTGATAGATTTTCAAATGTACGGATTTTTTACTTAATTTCTTTCAGAAGGTTTAGGTCAATAGTTCATTACGGTTTTATATAAATTGTGTTTAAGAGGTCGTGTTGTAATATTTATTTATTAGAAACAAACTGGTGTAATATATGTATTATATGTAACTCTAAATGGGCATAGTTATTTCAGGAGAACGAATAAAATAGTAGACGTTCCACTGAAAGACGGATAGCATTTTAAATATGGATTAAAAAGTCATTTATAAACGTAGGCGTCTGGTCATTGCGTTATTATACTAGCGTAAGGAAATCTGAAATGTGCCTAATTATAATAAAGAGTAAGCAGGTGCCCCTTTTTTATGTGTGATAAGGTAAAGATAAGTATACGATTTTCGTCTTCCGTGTCGTTATTTATTGTGACACTCACTTACAGGCCTTACTAGAGTAGCAGAGATATGCGAAATATCTCTGCTACTCTAGTATAATAACTGTGTTGTGGTATTTCATATTATGCATCATCATCATCATCTTCCTGCTCTTATCCTAACTCTAAGTGGGGTCGGCCAACATGTTATAAACATGCTGTCACATGCTTTGGCTGCGTTTTTACGACCGGCCGCCTGCCTGACGTCAACTTACCTCTGTCATATTTTACGACACCTCGGTAAGAAAGAGGGTGGTCTATTCTACTAAACCGGATACCGCACGGTGGGTCAATTTAGACACCAACCAACCAACTTAGACTACGACACCTCGGTAAGAAATGAGGTTAGTCTATTCTACTCAGCCGGATACCACAACTCGGGTCGACTTACCTTAGTCGCCTTTTATGACACCTCGGTAAGAAAGGAGGGTGGTACTATTCTATTCAGCCGGATACCACACGGCGTGTATTTTATATAGTGCATAGTATAGCAATATACTAATAGTTTTATTATGCGTAACTTATAAGCCTTAATCAAAGAGAATATTAGAAATTACATCTAAATTATTTTTGGGGCTTAACATAAAGCATAATCGCTTAAAAAATGGAAGTAATTCTTTTTTACAATTTTATTTTGGTAACAGGAAGTAATTTTAAATGTCTCTCTAAAACGTAAACGTTGAATCGCAAACACGTTATAATTAATTCATTTCCCCGTCATGAGCTTTCACTGCGCCATTTAAAGCTAAAGCTAATAAAGCAAATTGTCATAAGCGTTTAATTAAATATCCTTAAAATGCCATTAGTTAAAATAAGTTTGTCAATTTAGTTATTGGATTTTTGCTTCTCTCTTTACTGTCCATATTTTTCCTTATCGTTTACTTGCGGCTGTGATAAAAACTAATACCTAACCGCTAAACACAATATATATGCACAAATTTTAACCTTAAAATATGTATTATATAACTGTAATTATTTGAACCGTTAAAGTATTCTGTAAATATTAAAAAATGCTCCTTAATATCACACTGCAACCACCATGGTGCTAAAATAAATTGGCAGTACTCATATTCAATGAATAAATAGAAAAGAGCAACCGCCGAGTTTCTTGCTGGCTCTTTTCGGTAGGAACAGCTTTCCGAACCAGCAGTAGAGTTTACGGTTCAAAAGCACTCGTTTACAAGTTTATTTGAATAAAAAATATTGTGAATTTAAATTTGAATGCTTTAGGGATATACAGATTTCATCAAAATATTTTTCAAATTATTATTGACAAATCATTATTTGACAACTTATTCTTTGTTTTCTTCTTCAACCGATAGACGCCCTGTGCTGAACATAGGTGTCTTATGAGTTCTCCACTCCATACGAACCTGTGTGGATCACCATTTTTGAGGTCGTCAGTCTACCTCATATGGGTTTACCATCGCTGCGTTTTTCAATGCGAGATCGCCATTGTGGGACCTTAGGACCCAACATCCATCTTTTCTTCGTGTATGTTGGAACTTCAGCTTCACAACACGTTAAGCTATTTTGTTACTAATTTGTTATTTTATCGACCCTGATGAGTGACTAGTCTAGACTAGACTGATCATCCACCAATACATAAGTAATCGCTGAAGAATAGTAAATAGCACTTAAAAACATTTTTTTTACACTTTTGCATTCTAATAACAAATATACCTAATACTTAATTCTTTGCTTCAAAACTTCAATTTGAATACTTTAAAAACAATATTGTAAAAATTTGATTTCACGTGCCCAAATGTGTCATAATGAACTGATAAGTCACTTAACTTAATTAAAAAAACATTTCGGGACATTCACCATGTCGGAAAATAACTAAAAAGTTTTATTGGGGAAAAGGAACTCCTGTTTTTGTTTATTGGTACCGATTATATTTTTACATGAATGAGTCTAATGAGCCGACAAACTTCATAATGATGTCGGCGTTTAATCAAACGATATTTATTAGATGTTTATTTGGTCGCCGACTTTTTAAATTATCCTAATTTATCCGATTTATGGGTCTAATTTTTCTTTATATCGTCATTATTTGTTATCAGTACTATTTTATGTCGTATAATACGCCTGAAAATGTTAAATCATAAAATAAAAAAATAATCCACATTAAAATAAATGTGAAACCGCTTGCTATAATGTTTAATTGTTTATAAGACTCGAGCAAATCGATAACAATTATTTAAATCCAGTCTGTTTCTCTGGGTTACCTTATGTCCCTGAAAAACTTGTCAGACTGTAAATATGAATTACCATTGTTATATTATTGTGTTAATGTACCATTATTGGAACACTAACCAACATGACCTAGGCTATATTATTATATATTAGGTTATATTAATAATACAATATAAATCAGTTTTAACTACGTTTTATTCAGCAGATCCCTTTCTTTTAACAAAGATCTCAGATGAATAAAATTTATAAACGCTCGTCCATGAGGTTGCAAAAACGTAGTCGCCCATAAAACATGCCACAAAGACTTATTACCTCTTTCAGCAGCTATTTAAGTAAACAACCACAAACCCACTTTAGATGCTAAAAGGTAATAAAGCTTAACGCACACTTCATTTTACCGTGTGAAGAAAATCAATTATATTTTAAATCAAATTATTGTATAATTAGATATATAAAATATCTGTTCGAGTAAATGTTTAAGATTTATTTGCTGTAATCAATTGTGAAAAATCATTCCACAATAATTAATAGGCAACTAATCAATCTCTTCATTTCCTTCATTTTTTTTTCTATTCAATTGAGTCCATCTAACTTTTAATATTTACGTCTAAACGTCTAAATATTTAATTTTAAGTCTATTACTGTAATAATAACAAGAAAATGCTTTTACAAAGCAAATTCGTCGCACATATTATGGAATACGTCGTTGATAAGTGAACGAGAACCCATACAATTTGCCTCTAATAAAGATCGAGTCGGGTTTCGTTATATGTTATCAGGCCTAAAATCGCCTGAAACTGTAACGAAAGATGGGTCTATGTAGAGTAAGCTAGCTGGGTTTAAATAAGATTTATGTTGGAATATGAGACGTTATGTAAGTCACGAATGTAAGGCGTATTTTGTAAATAGAGATTTGTCTTTGAGGTAACCTTATCTTAATATATTGTGGTAGCTTCATTTATAAAGTTACATAACTTAACCTACGTAATTATATAATTTTGGAAATTGTAAAACTACGTATATTCTTGTTATTTTGTAAAACTACGTATATTATTGTATATTATATTATTTTGATATGCTATTCAGAATTGGTCCCGTTGGGGCTTCTTAGACAAGATTTGAAAAGGTCATCGAACACCTAATGAGGGTAGGCAGATACACCCAATTAATTCATATTATACATTAATACAAATAAAGACAAATATAATAGTAGTGTTGACGACGAATATTTTGAATTATTATTTTAACGATTTTTTTTACTAAATTAATGTTTGTCTAAGTGATGTTCACATAAAAAATGTATAAGTTGTATTTATCTTAAATTACTTACACGCTAGGACTAAACAAATTATTTGAATTGGAATTTAAAATATAACGATTACGCAGGTAATTAAAAAAATATAACAATAACGTATTGTAAGTTTAGAACGAGGTTGCCTAAAGTATAGTAAACAGCTTATGATATTTGACTATTTCCAATTTCAACATATATGTACGAATGAAAACCAAAAACAACATATCTAAAAGATAAATGTGCATGTTGACGTGACATAAAGCTTCAAGACGTATTTGTAATAAAAAGATAAATGAATAGACACTAAGTTTCTCTACATTTTGGAGGAGATATAAATCTTTTGAACAAAGCGAAACAGTTGGAGTACACTCACAATAGCGACCTTTCGTCTTTCATTATTCTTGAGACATTGCTGACAATATGAAAAGCTGTTTATATCTGAACTTGTTTAGCCCTTAGCATTGTAAGGGCATTTATCTCTATCTGTACTTTTGGTAAAGATAGAGATATCTTGGTTTGAATAAATTATAGGATAAATTTTCATATATTACTATATCATTATTTTTCTTAATTTATCCTTATCCAACAATAAGTTATACGCTCCTAACTTACCACACTCAACTATTTTTTATAAAATTGTATATACGTATTGATAATAAATTATAAATAAAAAAATCTAAAAATTTTGTAGTTTTTTTTTATTTTCACAATTATTACTATGACCGCAATAATTATTATTAATAAACTTTCTTAAAAAATCTAACGCACCTACCTATGCACTGAAAAACTGGTACAATATTATTAGAAAACAAAGGTTAATTATGCTGCCACTTGCAAAGTTATAATAGGTCAGTTGGGAACGGGCGATCTAAAGAAGTGAAAATACCGGAATCGAGTTCAGATTTCACCAACTATTTTTTTCTTATTGCATATTCATATGTCTTCTAGATATTGATTTATAATCAGAATTAATTTCTACTTATTATGAGTCTATCTACTCATAAAATACTAACGTACTGCGATGCTGTTCTGGATTATTTACAGACTATTTAATTTAGACTTAAACAGTCCATAAATTTAAAACCTCTTTTTTAGAAAAACATGATTTTATGTATTTTTAATTAAAATAGCACCAAAGCAAGATAGATATATCGATTTTTATATAACAAAATAAATACAAAAAGTACATATCTACGAGATAAATTTAACACCGTTTCTTAAGACGTACGATCGTGATATATCATGGATAATTCGTGCAAGGCCTTTCTCTGAATTCTTTGTGGATAAATCCCGTTCATTTTCTTTCCTACATCAAATTACATGAATGTGTTGACCACACATTCACTATGTGGTACTTGTATCTAAGATCTTTACGACGTGGTTAACACTTTTTACTTTTACAAAGCAAATCGCATAGCTTTGCTATTTTGTCGTGGAGTCTATCTCCTGATGATGCTTTGGTTGCGGGGCGAAACGATTGTCCATTGTCGTGCCATACAAATTAGCATGAAGCATAAATCCTTTAAATTTTCTAGCCTTACCTTTTTTCTTTGAACGCAATGTTTGTCGAAATTTTATCAAACATAATTCAAAAAGTGAAATTTATTCTGCGTTCTACGTGAAAAATACTTTTCAAATACGCGCTTAACATCACCATTTTTCATACGCGTGAAATTTCCTTCAAACGCATAAGGCATGAAATTTCTTTGAGGTGCTTGATTTACCTGCTGTTTTTGATGTTGGTGTTTCCTAGAGTGAATAAGCATTTTCTAGCTACTTTTGCACTGTTTTAAAACTATCCGGAAAATATTTGTATCGACCTGTAACGTTGCAAAAAACCTATGAAAACTAATTTACAGATTTATAATATTAGTAATATTAGAAAAAATACTACATTATTTTACTAATATTACGAAAAAAAAGTCTTACAACTTGAAACAATAAAATGTGTACTAAGTAAGTTTGCTAAAACTTTTATTAAAATTTAAACGGCGTCTGAAATTTTCGAGATAAAACTTGAAATATTTGCAGCGCACAATACTTGAAAAATAAATTTAAGAGGTGACACGTATGATTCACGACAGCATTTTTAATATCACTGCTTTTATGAATCCTTATTTTTTATTATTCTCCTTCTACTTATATAAAATGTTTTATGTTTTTTATTACATACTAGTCTGAGCTCGCGACTTCGTACTCGTGGACCTTAGTACCGGGATAAAAATAGCCTGTCACTCTCTAACGCTGAAAATTACACTATGTCAAAAATCTCCATCCACTCTGTCTAAAGATCCATCCATCATTCTTCTGTCCTTACCCCACTCTAAGTTGGGTCGGCACACAATATTTTAACCATGTTGTGATGTGATCTGACTAGCTATTTTACGACCGGCTGCCAACCCCAGTAAGAAATGAGGGTGGTCTATCCTACTCAGCCGGCAACCATGCGACACTTACCTTAGTCTCCTTTTATTACACTTCAGTAAGAAATGAGGGTGGTCTGTTCTACTCAGCGGCAACCACACGGCACTAACCTAAGTCTCCTTTTATGACACCTTGGTAAGAAATGAGGGTAGTCTATTCTACTCAGCCGGATGCCACACGGCACTTACCTTAGTTGCCTTTTATGACATCTCGGTAGGAAATGACGGTGGTCTCTTCTACTTAGCCAACGCCACACGACACTGACCTTAGTCACCTTTTATGACATTCGGTAAGAAATGACTGTGGTCTATTCTACACAGCCGGTTACCGCACGGCGCTCACATTAGCAAGGCATAAAAAATATCTGATCCATCCGTGGGGTTAATTGAAATTCAGTAATGGCAATGCATCGCATTGTAAACGGCTGAGCAAATACCTTGATCTCAATTTGGTTTCCTTCAAGGCATAGGTCATGGCAGAGGAGCTTAGTCGAACGACTCTAAATTCAATACAATACGGTTCTAAAGATTTCAGTATTAATCTCTTCGACTACACACCAATCAGTATGGAGCTTAGCGGTACTAGCTGCGTTCAATTCAAATCCTGATTTATGACTTTCAGATGTACCAACCGGCAACGATTTATGTCACAAATGTCACATGAAATAGAGAAGACATGACGCAGATTGTTCAGGATCGGATTTCCTTGAATCCGTTGTGGAAACCCTGTTCCCGCAAGGAGCCGAGGTAGAGCCGCCTCGTATGGCGCTTCCGGAGGAGGAGGAAAGCACTGGGCCGGGTGCGCCGAGGGTGTTGGAGTGGGAGTTAGCCGGAGCGGTGAGTCGCATGAAGGCGAAAAACACCGCTCCCGGCCCCGATGGCATCCCTGGGCGCGCCTGGTCTCTTGCCCTGGGTCCGTTGGAGTCTGAACTCAGGGCGACGTTCAGTGCCTGCCTCGAGCAGGGCCTCTTTCCCCGTAGGTGGAAAACGGGGAGACTGGTTCTGCTCAGGAAGGAGGGTAGACCGGCCGATACACCCTCCGCGTATCGGCCCATCGTCTTGCTGGACGAGGCGGGGAAGCTGCTCGAACGCATAATAGCTTCCCGCATAGTCCAGCACCTCCGGGAGGTAGGGCCCGACCTCAGTTGTCTCCAGTGCGGATTCCGCCAGGGTAAGTCCACCCTCGACTGTATCGAGGGTGTGAGACTTCTGGCGGAGGAGGCGACAACCCGGCGTGAGGTGGTGTTGGCGGTGTCGTTGGACATCGCTAACGCATTCAACACCTTGCCCTGGGGAGTGATCAAGGAGGCCCTACGCTTCCACCGCATCCCCATGTACCTGCAGCGTGTGGTCAGTAACTATCTGGCTGACCGCGCTGTCAGGTACCCGACGGCTGGGGGTGGGTGGAAGGAGCGGAGGATGTCGTGCGGTGTTCCACAGGGGTCGGTTCTTGGCCCCCTCCTGTGGAACATCGGCTACGACTGGGTGCTGCGCGGGCAAATGCTTCCGGGGGTGCGTTTGTTCTGTTATGCAGACGACACCCTCGTGACTGCCCGCGCGAGCACCCACCGGGAAGCCCGAGTGCTGGCGACCGCAGCCACGGCTCACGTTGTGGCCCGGATTCGCCGGCTGGGACTGGGGGTGGCCTTGGAGAAATCCGAGACCATTTGCTTCCACAGGCCTCGGATGGCGCCCCCAGTGGGCTCCCGGTTGGTGGTGGGCGGGACGTCCATCGAAATCTCGGGTACATTACAGTACCTGGGATTGCTCCTCGACAGCCGATGGACGTTCGAGGCCCACTTCCGGCGGCTCGCCCCTAGACTAAAGGCGACCGCTGGAGCCCTGAGCAGGCTCCTCCCGAATGTGGGGGGGCCAAATGCAGGCTGCCGGCGCCTTTACGCCGGAGTGGTTCGGTCAATGGCCCTGTACGGTGCTCCCGTATGGGCGGAGCGACTGACCGCCAGGTCTCTGCCTCTTTTGCGTGGGGCGCAGAAGATTCTTGCGGTCAGAATTGTACGGGGCTACCGGACCATCTCCGGCGAGGCGGCCTGCGCTTTGGCCGGGTCCCCTCCATGGGACCTAGAGGCCAAGGTACTTGCTCAGGCCTACCGGCGTAGAGTTGAAACCCGTTCATCGGGGGGAGACTCAGCGCCGGTAGAGGTGGACTGGCGGAGGGCAGCTCAAGAGGAGCTCCTCCGCCAATGGAGGCGGCGGCTGGAATCGCCCAGTGCAGGATTCTGGACGATTTCAGCTATCCAGCCCATTCTCCAGGGCTGGGTCGCCAGGAGGCATGGGGTCCTCACCTTCCGCCTGACACAGGTGCTTTCCGGACATGGTTGTTTCGGGAGGTATCTGTGGCGGGTGGCCCGGTGCGAACCGACCGGTGAGTGCCACGAGTGCGGCGCCGAATTCGATACGGCGCTGCACACGCTCGCGGACTGCCCAGCTTGGGCAGTTCAGCGGGCTGAGCTCGTGGCACAGGTGGGGCACGATCTCTCCTTGCCCACTGTTGTTCGTGCCATGGTGGACAGGGAGAGATCGTGGGCAGCGATGGCCTCCTTCTGCGAGGACGTAATCTCGCGGAAGGAGGCGGCGGGGCGGATCCGGGAAGTCGAGTCCTTGGATCCGATCCGCCGCAGGCGAGCGGGGCGCAGGCGACTCGCCGAAGTCCGTCGCATGCCGCCCTAACGGGGACCTCCGAGCGGTCCGAACGGGGTATCGGACGCTCGCTGGAGTTAGGTCCCCGAGGCGGTCGATGCATCTGGTGCTCCCGATGCATCGATTAGCGGAGGGAGGGGCCACTGTTAAGAGAGGCCCCGACCCGGAGGTGGCGCTCTCCGGGGTACAGAGCTGCTGCTGGCGGGGATGGGGGCAATGTCTTCATAGGTACCCTATCCCCGCCACCAGCAGCGCGGTGGAGCACTGTCAGGTTTTTAGTCGGTGAGAGTCCGACATAACCGCCGCTCGTCCCCGTCGGGCGGTGATGACCCATAATGGGTTTTCCTGACATAAAAAAAAAAAAAAAAAGATTGTTCAGGATCGATGTTACACGAACCAAAGTCTAAATAATTTTTATCGACGTTGCCTTTTCAATTTGTATCGTTATCTGTCTATGCGATAAAACAGAGTTTTGTTACTGCTATGATCCGTTGGCGTAGTCTACAGTAAACCTACTTTAAGCCAGTGTTTGTCGTGTGTCTTTTCTCGTCGAGTGCCATCATTTTCTAAAACAGTTTGTTGGTTCTTCGAGTTTTGGTGTATATATGAATTTAAGTATATATTTAAAAATATATATGTGTGTATATTAACGAGTCCTCTCAGTCACTCATAATACAAGTATCAAGTTACTTACTTTGGACATACGAGCATTAGAATCTTTAACCTTTAAATGAGCCAATCTTGTATATATAATTTGAAACGTTAAAGTTCGGAAACGGCTCCAATGATATTCATGAAACTTAGTATGTAAGAGGTTTCGGACTATAAATCGATCTAGCTAGGTTTCATCTAAAAAGGCGGTTTATCTCTGTTCACAGACACAAAAAAGCTACTATAATATTATTAGAAAACAAAGGTTAGTTACGCTGTCATTCGTACAGTTATAATAGCTGGGAATGGACGAACTAAAGAAGTAAAAATACTCCGGTTCAAGTCCAGATATCACCATCTTTATCATATCTTCTAAAAAAAATATAAACCCATATATTTTATACTTAACTGAAATACATATTTAATAGGCTAATACCGTTTAATTCACTTAACTGATACCTATATTACGGCGCCGTGCAGGGTTTGAAGCCGTAAATACGTTATGGCTTTATAGTAATAGTACCGTAAGCGGTACATTAAGCGCATACCGTAAGAATGGTGTTGTGTTAGTGAAATTGCGCGATTTAATTATAAAAGAAAAATAAATATATGGGATAATTACACACACGGTCATCCGTCCCCAAACAAAGTCACTTAATACTTGTGGCATGGACAGACAACTAAATCCGAGACAACCAACTGATCGACATTTACTCTACCTGTATATGCCTTAATAACACTCTTTTATTCTTGATTTCATTCATGGTTTCTAAGCCAGTGAAATACAGAAACCTTTATGTCCCCTATCATATCATACTCAAAAACCAATGCCTAGTCATCGAAATTATAACTAGTCCACATAAATTCCATCCATCCGACAATTTAATTGTTTATATTAGAAAAGTTAATAGAAAATTTGTGAAACGAATTTATGAAAATCGGAGAAGTTATTGAAATTTCTAACTCTTCGGAAGACATTAAATATTAAAAATATCATCTGCAAAGACGGCGAAACTTAACAAAAGATTACGAGACTTTACTGAGAAATTACTAAACCGTCAATACTTCTTCAAAGACTAATCATTAAAATTTAACAGAACATAGAATTAGTCTTAGAGTCAATTATAAATACCTTGGAATTATGTAAACCAATTCGATCAAAAGACATTATACTGAGGTGACATTCAAATTATCCACGCGAATATATCAGAAGGTTCTGCACGCATTGATTGACGGCTTTAATTAACAATTAAGGAGATTATTATAGACTTATAAAAACCTTCGGCTCCTTCCCTACACATCACAAAAATACCATAAAATTATATTAACGAATTCCATAATGTTGTAATGCTGATATAGTTATACACAATATATTTGTGAAATTCCATACTATTTTGTAAGTCTACTATTTAATAGAAAGAAATGCGTAACGGACAGTATTTTACTGAACTTTTCTTATAAAACGAAGTGAGATTTTAAAAAACAGAAAATGAACGGGCAAGTTTTTACAGAAGAGAAAAAGAAATTTACGTCTACCAAGAAGTGTTTCTTGGCAGAAGTAAATTTCATGAAGATTGAAAATGATTTGAAAAATTGCAAAGTTTTTTTGCAAATAAATTTAGCAATTTTATTCACATAAACATTAATTAAGATGTCCGTTATTAAACAAATTGTCTCTGTAAGGAAACAGCCTTCACATTTGGTTTTGGAAAATAGGTTGTTTCAATAGTAGACAATATAAAACGTAAATATATTTAAAATGGAATATTAGCTTAAACTAAATATTATGGTGAAAACTGTCTTTAGAGAAAGTCGCGAACAAAGGTACACCCGCAAAGACGACCATAAATACGAGTATGTCTGAAAAAGTCACCAGTTTAAATTAGACGCAAACAGTTGAAAATCCCGATTAAGGTGTCAATCGATTTTCACAAAATCTACAAAACGGTGTTTTGTATGGTCTTATCTAAAAGATGCAGCAAAAGTGGAATTCTTGAGGCTGGTTTACGTTAATATTACTTTCTCCGGAACGGCTAAACCGACTTCAATGAAAACATTGTGACAGACTGATTTCCACACAGGCGAAGCCTCGGGCATGCCTAGTTATTAATAAAAAACATTGAAGCTGAAGAAAAGATGGTAAAGAGTCATTGTTAAGTGTTGACTATGTCACGATGGATTGACAAGATCAGACTTACTTCACGTTATTTTATTATATGAAGCAATAACATAATAATTATCAAAAGGACCTAAGGCCAAACATATAGACTAAAAAGTTGTATATTTGTTTCATTTGCATTCTATAATAATTCATTATTAGTATTCTAAATACACATTAACGTAAAATAACATCATGTTATACATATCACGTTTCATCTCATATTCAACAGAAAATTTAGCTCACGTATTCTAGTTAATATCAATTCATCTACATTTATAGCGATAAATAAACAAATCTCGACCTAAATTTAATTTAAGGCAATATTCGAGTTTCATAATTTAGGATGAGCGGAACGGAATACGAACACGAATGGAATACGAGATTTAAAATATTTTTTTTATGAAAAATATTAGGTATACTAAAAAGATTAGTAAAATATTAAAGTGAGTAAGTGAGGGATCTCGGGCTTAAACTCCGGCAGGAGCCAGCGAGTTTTTCTGTTAAAAGATTATGTGTCTAATTGATAATTGCAATTTATCACACTCTTTTCGATGAAGGAAAACGTCGTGAGAAAACCTGCATATCTCTAGAAAATTCTGGGTAAATATGTAACCTACCAGATCGCATTGTGAGCTTAGGCTTAGCTCCTAGCCTTCTTTCCAAAAAACGGAGAGAGGAGGCCTATCCCCAGCAGTGGGATAATAAGAGGCCGTTACTTTTTTAATTTTACGATCGCTCGATGTTTTAAAAAATTTAAGATTGATGCCAAATATACTTATATTTTATAATACGAACACGCTTTTCATTATACATATTGCAAAATACGTCTTCATGTAAAATTCAGTTAAAATTTGAGCTCGCATAATGGAAAGTAATTTCTAAACTGCAACGCTTAGTACTCTTTTAAGAAACAAGAAACTTTACTGCGAGTGCAATTACAGAGTGAATTAATGTTACAACTACGAGTACGTTGATTTAAGTAATAAATAGCACAAGTTTAAGATATAAATAAAGTGTATTATGCTAGTAGTTATAATAATTATTTTGTTTTGTATTTTTTCACTTTTGATTGCGTAAATTTAACAGCTTACACATAAATGATTGCGTTTTCGCAAAACTGAAAACAAAACCCAAGTCAGTGTTTATAAAGTCTAAGGTCGTAAAAAACACATGCACAAACCTCCACCACCGCCACCACGATACACAAGCACTATATACGTTCACTATCACAAACTCAACAATCGTTTCGCCCCGCAATCGAAGCATCATCAGGAGATATAGGATAGACTCCACGACCAAAATCGCATGCTTTGCGATGACGACTCCTGCATGTATCAGGTATGATAACCGATTGTCCACTCTACATTTAGCATTATATATATTTTCTATTTTACTTAATCGCGGATTATAGCAAAATAATTTTATTATTACTTTTGTTAGATGTTTGTTACACTTTTACAGCGAATCCGCTGAACCAATATCGATGAAATTTGGCACAATTATTCCTTATACACCGGGATAACATATAGCTATAGAAATCCTGTTAATTTTACAGCAATAGGATGACATTGAAAAGCGCCATCTATTATCACCCTATCACGCGACAACATCCCACGCAAACGAAGTTGCGCGTAAAAGCTAGTAATTACATAAAGTGAGGAGGGTCAATAAAATTTTGATGGTTTATTTCTTCATATCATCGGATATTACGTTACCATCTCATCATTGATTCCGCCTGCGATTACTGAGCGTTGATTACAATCCAACTAATGATGAGAATAATCTCTTGAGGATTACGGAGATTAAATGTTGGTTGCTTCTTGTTAAGCCAACAGTGCGTTGCATATAGATTAGAGTTAAAAAATTTTACATAGCAAAATAATCAAGTCAAGTCAGAGTCAAGGGATTGAATCACGTTAATTCAAAAGTTTATAACAGCTATAGCTTAACGCCTCGTGGTATCCGGTTGAATAGAATAAACCACCCTCATTTCTTACCGAAGTATCCTAAAAGGCGACTAAGATAAGTCAACCCGCCGTGTAGTATTCAGCTGAGTTGAATATACAATCCACTTTCTTACCGAGGTTTCGTAAAATACGACTAAGTTAAGTTGACGTCAGGCAGGCGACTGGTCGTAAATACGTAGCCATGTAACAACATCTTTATAACATGTTGTGCCGACCCCACTTAGAGTGGGATAGTAGCAAGAGGATGTGTATATGTATGTACAAGAGCTTTAGCTTCATTTGTGCCTCGGATCAGAATTATGAAGCTAATTATATTTTATAAACAAAAATAAACCAACAATCCTCTTATCTGAAGAAGTAATTGACTATAATGCTTGTTTATTATTTTGCAAGTTTACTTGACCCAGGATTTCAACTGCAAACAAATATATTTGAAATGTAATTCCGTTCAACATTTTTTTGTGTATTGGACCAAAGCTCGTAAAATTTTGCTTTTAATACGAGGCGGATATAATAAAAATCCCTCGGAGGAGAGATATTGTTATGTTATCCTGTACACTTAACGAGTATTTTCCAACTCTGTACAATTTTATTATAAAGCACTTAACGGCACTTTTGTAACATACTTGTAATATGATTGTATAAAATGTTGTTTAAAAACTCTGATGTTGCATTTATGGCCTGCATTTTACAGTTACCTAAAAGTACGATTTTACTTTTTCCTTCGTAAATTAATACAAACTTATATATCGTTTTTTTCGTAGCTAGAATAACGCCTTTAACGGGAGTGAAGAAGAATTTTAGTGTTTTGATAGATTTTTCTTAAAACTGACTATATACTGTTGTCCTAAGGATTTTTAAAGCGTCACTGGGCGGGTTGCGAAATGCGGAGTTTATCATTTCATATAGCGCTTATAATTTATGATTACGAACTACCGAAACGTGGTTTATCCACACTATAATTCTGTCATGACTGTTATTGGTTATATAATTACGTATTGCTTATAAACGTGTTATGGTATATGTGATATACCAGCAGTGGTCGTTCACGAGCTGATGACAATTAGGTGTTCAAATATACTAACAGGTGGTAACGTATCACTATCTTGGATATATAGGTGAATTAAAAATAATCTATAAAAACCTTGTGACAGGAACAGCTTTCCAAACCAGCAGTAGAGTTGACCATTCAAAAGCACTTGTTTATAAGTTTGCTTGAATAAAGAATATTTTGAATTTGATTTGATGAAACAAACTACTCCCGAATCATAATTTTGAGAACAGATAATCATTTCTTATTTAACTGTAATTTTAATAATTACTAACTGTCATTTGTATAATATGATCATGATCCTCCCGCCCTTATCCCTCTCTAAGTCTGCGCAATATGTTATAAACATGTTGTCACATGATTTGGCTACGTATTTTACGACCGGCCGCCTGCCTGACGTCGATTTACCTTAGTCGTATTTTACTACATTTCGGTAAGAAAGAGGGTGGTCTATTCTACTCAGCCGGATGCCACACGGTGGGTCAACTTAACTTAGTTGCCTTTTACAACTCCTTGGTAAGAAATGAGGGTGGTATATTCTACTCACTCGGACACTACACGCCATGTCATTTGTATAATATTATAATAAGTTAATTATTTGTTACTCTATTTATACTTTTTAGGTAGTAATTATGTGACCAAACGCATCCTCACCGGAATTCAAGGGGCCCTTTTACATTCTGCAGCAACCGGAAAATTATGTCGTACGGAAACATGAGAGCTATGAATGATCTTTTTGATAATATAAGCTGAAATATTGCTGCGAACTTACATTTCATATGAATGAAAATACCGTCTAAATAAATATATCTAGAGAATCCTAGGGGTATGTGTAACCTATCAATCCGCATTGGAGCAACGTGTTAGGTCTTAGCTCCAATCCTTCTCCCAAAAAACGGAGAGAGGAGGCCTATACCCAGCAGTGGGATAGTAACAGGCCGTTACTTACTAACTATATTTTGGGATGACCACTGCAGAGAAACACCAACAATGTAGCCAAACTCCATTCAAGTTGGGGTGAAGGCTTCCGCTTATGTATACGTCGACCGCCCCCAACCTGTCTTAGATGTGAAAACAGTTATGACTTATCTAAGTGGGAAATAATGGGAAGGAGAGAGCAATAGACATAAAGGAAATGTTGTGAAGGCTTTATTGAAAGCTTCCGCTATCAGACACATCCACTATCACACTGAACGCCCATCATCTTCTCGATGTATTTCATATTTTGTCTGATTCTGATATCGATTATTAAATTTTAATTTCTTTGCAGGTAGTGAACCCAAGACAGCGATGTCGGAGGGGCAACGGTGCCTAGGGATCATCGTGCTCCTCATTCATACTGCTATTGGTACTGGAGAAGGTTAGCAAATTAGATATAGTAGTCATTTGTAATGTAGATAATATACTTCTAGCAATGGGCGTTTCATTGTTGCCTTCTAATACGTATGAAGTAAAATAATTCGTTTTTGAGGCTGGATATTGGACATTATGAGCCATTACCTACTGCCTACAAAAATTATACAAAACACACAGATACACTTAACACTAGCACATATAAAGACAAACAAACACGTACGTACAAATGTAGATAAAATAATTATTGGTTTAAAATATGTTACAAGGGGCAATATTATTCCAACATTTCATGGCAGACAATGGAATGATAACTAAATATATATAAATTATATTTATATATCCTTTTCCTTTATTATACCTTTACCTATATTATAAATTATATTTATATATCCTTTTCCTTTTTATTATCATCCTTTGAAAATACCAATTAAATAAACAATAAAAAATATGTCATGAAATAATTTAATAACCCTTACTTGGAGGGGATTTTAAAATGGTTAAAGTGATTTATTTTCAGCCTACTTACATTAAGCCAAGGCTCGCTAATGAGAGGATTTGGAGCGTAAAATACAGCAATGCGGACTCGTATATCTTAGAACTGGAATGCATTTTTCTGTAGAAAGATTATCATCAAAGAAAAAGGTGAAACAACCTCTTGGTGTTAAGTTGGCTAATTAAATAAACCTTGTTAACGCCAGACGTAAGAGGAATGGCGTAAAAATTTGTAGCTTAGATTAAACCTGCTTTCATTTTATTAAATCTTAACTTAGAGAATGTTTTTAAGAGAGTACTTTTGTATTATTACTTATTATTCTTACAAATACAGTCTGTCTGTCGGTTTTAAAAGAAGCAATGTTTTCCAAATAGTATTTTCTCAGCATAGATTAAAGTTGGAGGCAAAAGTTACACTATCTAATTGACCAGAACTCGCTGCTAGATCTTTCATGTATAGCACGTCTTCGTTGTTTACAGTCAACCGTCGCATTCTATTACCGTAGTGTTACGTAATATAGACAGTTAACTAACAGCCTGATAATGTATTTCTTTTAATTTAATTTTTTAGTCATCATTACAAGATTATTTATAACGTTAAAAATACCGAGCTCGATTATTTTTATTTTTCTAAAATTTCTTTTGGTGGATAACATATAGTTTGTAGACATACAAACTTTCATACTTATATTTTTAAAGTAATTAATTTACAGAAATTCGTTCTTAGCGAATTCTTACATTCTTTTTTTTTTAATTATTAAATATTATTGCTATTTACTTGTAAAAGACATAGATTGTAGAATGTTTCTAAAAATTCGTTTATTATGATTGTGTCCCGCAAAAACGACAACGAAAATAATGGTGCTCTAATATTTAATCTTGTAAATATATAATAAAAAAAAATTTATATATGGGACACTTACAAACACGTTCGTCCCCAAAGTAAGTAACTTAATACTTGTGTTATGAATGATAGACAACTGGTAAATATGTACATGTATATTTTAATACAATACATACTTAAATATACATCTAGGTTCGAGAAAACAAAAAAATTGATAATAGAAAATGTTGGCTCTTGGTGGTAATCGAACCCTCGACCCGCGGTGCTGAAGGTAGGGTTACTGCTAACTGCGCCAACGGCCCTATCAAAATATACAAAATTTGATGAACACATCAAGGTCAATATGTAATATCTTTAATAGGAATTTCAAACTTACGCTAAATGAAATAAAATTCAGAACCATATATCATGTTAGCTAAACAATAAATTTTCAGACACATTGTATTGCCGAAGTTTTGTTCAGTATTTGCTTTAGCGTTCTTTTCAAATCGTATGAGATTTATTGGTTGACTTATTGCATTCTTGAAGTCAACTTGGTATTTGATCAAAGCTCTCAGAGCATGGCTTTCTCAATAATAAGTCTTTTTAACACTGGTAGCTGAATTGTGAAGAAATATTTAATATTTGCTATTTTTATTACATTCAAAAAGCTTATATTACAGACGATACCTACGGTCCTTATTAAGTGAACAATATAATAATGAGATTATAAAATAAAACATCTATATAAAATACTATTATAACATAAAACAACTATCTCAAATTAAACATGTACCTGTGTGTGTTTATTGTGTAATTATAATGTTTGTTGTTTTGTGCTTTCTCTGCAAAGTTTGGAAAAAAACAACTGAATAATTTATTAACATACTGAATAACTTCATTTTACTTTTAATTGTTATTCTGCAGCCAACAGCAAAGTGGCAAAGAATCAAATGAATGCGTCGTTTGCATTTATTAAATTAAAGATATATAAGTTAAATAAAACTGAATCTTCCCGGAATGATCTCATTTTTGTAATGGAGATATTTGCAGGATTGGAGAGTGACAGAAGCTACTGTTAATTTCAAGACTACAGTCCACGCAAACGAAAAAAAGTAACGTAAAAGCTAGAGTATTATATTAATAGTAAAATTAACATTATTGTACCCTTAGCTATAAACAAGATTTATAAATTAAAGTTTGCAATATTGAAATAAATATTGTTGCTTATCCTGTCATTCTTGAATTAAAATACTATGAAACATTTATTTGAACCAAATTTATGTAAAACGCATGGCATTAAGCCAAAATTAATTTAAAATAAATATTATGTTGATCTCATAGTATAGTTATACAAATATCATAATACAAATAATTGCCTTTGCTATAAGTATGTCATACATACATAAACTGGGTGACCGAGCCTTGCTCGGTAAATTTTTGAGAGATATAAAAAATGCAATAAAAAAAGAAAGAAAGCGCCGGTGACATGTGGGACTCAATCTCAGGGTTTGAACTTTTTTGGTCGGCCCGTTAGCCATTGTTTTATCACAGCAATACGTTTGACAGCTAAAAAATCATTTACATTTAATTATAGATTTTTCAATGCCTGAAAACAGGGATAAAACGAAATTTTTTTAATGAAATAAAATTTTAGATCGATTTCCCTTAAATGCGTGTTAAATTAAACCGACCAATAAAAACCGATCAAACTCTATAAACGTGATTCTTCCAACCTACGTGACATTGGCGATGTATATAGTGTCATATGACACTTCTCGAAGCCATAAATTGAAGAATTGAATTGAATAGAAATTAAGATGTGCCTCATTGAATTACAAACTTTATATCAGAGAGCGTTGGCGCGAATTTGTGGCTTCAATCTATTGTAATAGTATTGAAAATCAAGTAACCAAACCATACAGTAAAGTAGAGCTAAAATATTTTAAACAGTATGTTTGTGAAACAAACACAATGCTGTTTATTGCTTAAGCATTCTTGTCAGTTTCGTATTAAGTTTATCGGTTAACTTATTGCATTCTAAAAGTCAACGTGGTATTTGAAACGGTTTTTATTGCTTGGATTCCGTTGCTTTTATAATACTTAGTTTAATACATATGGTTTGTTCTTGTTATTCGTTTATTTCAACTAGCTGTGCCTGTGGCTACGCCCGCGTAATTTTGATTGAAATTTTGAATAAAAATAGTTATTGTAACTTATAAGAGATAGAGACATTCTGTCGAAGACTTTTTTGGAGTATTTTGCAGATCTACAATTCTCTAGAGACATTACTTTGGTATATCTCTGTTGGTTTACGCCGTGCACGCGACTGATGCTAGTAGAGTATTTTTTTTAACAACTACGCGCTCGTAATGTACTATTTAAACCTTTCGGAAGAATTGAACTATATTTTATTAAAAACTGTACAAAAATCTGTTCAGTAGATTTTCAGAAAATCGATCACATACAGACAGCTTTGGGGACTTTGTTTTATAATAAGTATAGATATAGATACTTTATTTAATTGTCTAAAAGTACATGTCAAAGTTTTCTGTACGCAAGATATAAAAAATTACATTTACTAATTTCCGACCAAAGGAAACCAGAAGCCATATTAAATATGTCAACAAAAATGTGTACTTGCGCAGTATATTTCGCACGCTTTGTATTAAAGTGTCCTAGTCCTAATTCAAGTCATTAGACTTAATCGAGTTAAATATATTGTAATCCTTGTTTTAATGCTTATAACATCACGCTATGAACTATTAAAAAAACTTATTTTCTTGCTCTTCTAAGTTATGGGTCTCTTTAACAATCACTAGTTTTGGAGATATACGCTATTGCAATTTTCCAAAATTGCCAGCTTTTTTGAATTGTCTTTAATACTAAGCGTGTGATTTAGGGGCAGAATCTAGTTATCTATGACCTTTTTCATGAATAGTCACGCGTTCTTTGCTTAAATTTTATAACTATAATTCCCATTACATAGTTATATATAATTACTAGCGGCCTGACCCTGCTTCGCACGGGTATAAAATATATATCCCATGTCAGTCAGTGTAAAAAAAATGATTAAAATCGATCCAGTAGTTTTAAATTATTCATTACTGCCCGTGGCCCGCAAGCGTTAAATTTGGAGAAAAACAATTTCCTTTCCCTATACCAAGAAGATTTCCTGCTATCTTTGGAATATCTAAATTCATATGGTACATTTTTACTTATTTACTTTTACATTTTCCCTATGTATTTTATTTTTACAATTAATTACAGAATGTCTTTAAACAAACTCTTGAAAGAGCGACATAGCTGCTAAAGTCGAAGTGTTATAGGACGAAGCGCATGCTTACAGAATGCCTGCGGCAGCGCAGGCATTCTGTAAGAAATGCCTTACGACATTTTAAATCTGTAATATCTCCAAAAATGTTCACTTAAATTACATGCTGTAAACGGCCATATTGATCTATATTAAATCAACTATTTATTTTAGGTACTTAATTGGATAAGGATTAATGCTGTATTGTATAAAAATTGCTTCAAAAATATGGCATTATTTTTCGTAAAAAGTAAATGACAAAAAATGCTATAGTGGGTTATCCATAAGAGATATACATATACCATCGCGGACTTTTCTGTAGACTTTTTCAAGGTGTACAAATACTTAGTACATTATTTTGATAAATCTTGTAGGGTTTAGCCTGCGTTTGCAATGTAAGCGGAAAAAAATGTAATTATTTACAGAAACCTAAAAAAATACAGTATTTCTCTACTCCGTATTGAATGTTATTATACGTACAAACCTTCCTCTGGAATCACTCTATCTATTAAAAAAAACCCGCATCAAAATCTGTTGCGTAGTTTTAAAGTTTTATGCATACATAGGGATATATGGACAAACAAAGAATGCGACTTTGTTTTATAATATGTAGTGATATGTAGATATATAATTATATATAATTGTATTCCCATAATTAATTGAAGTTAGAATGACCGCCAAACGCAGGGTCAAGAAATTTGTCATGTTGAAAAATATCTTCATGATAGTCGTGTGGTATCCGGCTGAGTAGAAAAGACCACCCTCATTTCTTACGGAGGTGTCGTAAGAGGCGATTAAGATAATCGACCCACCGTGTGGTATAAGGCTAAGTTCAATAGACCATCCTCATTCCTTATCGAGGTGTCGTAAAAGGCGACTAAGGTAAGTTGACCCACCGTGTCCAGTTGAGTAGAATGGACCACCTTCTTTCTTACCGAGGTGTCGTAAAATACGACTAAGGTAAGTTGGCGTCAGACAGGTAGCCGGTCGTAAAAAATGAAGGCAAATCATGTGACAACATATAATATAACATGTTATAAACATGTTTATAACATGTTGTGCCGACCCCACTAATACCGGGATAAGGAGAATGATGAAAAATATCTTCATGAAAAGTTCCGATTTGCACTCACGATATGTGTACGCTGTGGGTTGCGATAAGCAATTTATGATTAAAAAACCGTACAAACGGAGTTCTATTTTTCCCTAGTCCATATTCTCCCCAGAGTATAACATGACAGGTCCTGTCAGATACCGAAAAAGACTAATGTTGTTTTCGTGCGGGTGTTCCTATCATTATTTACTAAAGTGTCGTGGATTGTAAGTAAGCACTCTAGTGCTCTCCAAAAATACTAAAGAACCACGCTTAGGTAACGTGTTTGAGTTATAAACTTGATTTTTGTATTTTACAGTCTATTACTGCAATTTTGTTTTGTTCCCGTAGAACAATTTATAGAATTACGCGTTACTTTACAGAGTTCCATAATGCAAAAAGTAATGGAAATATTATTGCTCCTACTATTGATGCTTCGGTTACGGGGTGAAACGAATATTGAGGTTGTGGTGGTGAATGTATGCAGTGCTTGTGTATTGTTCGTTATTAGTGGCGGGAAGCGCATGAGATTTTACAAATGCTGCATGTATCATGTATGAGAACGGATAGTACACTCGCGTAGAACATTAAACCATTATGCATTGCTAATATACCAAAACTTAGTTATTTTAAGCAAGTTTACACATATTTCGGTTTTGTTTATTGGGTGAATTCTATAACTGGGCTATTTTAATATATAATTCATGTCAGTAATACGGATTATTTATTTAAATAATTAAACTATGCTCTCGAGGAAACGATAAATCTATCTCAGTCTTCCCGGATCAGTCTGATTTTTGTGAAGGAGTTATTTGCAGGGTTGGAGAGTAACAGAAGTTACTGTTTATTCAGACTTCAGAAGTAAAAGCTAGTTATAATGGATATATTGAAATATAATGGATTTGGACATTTTTACAAAAAGCTCTTGTAATCACCTTTAGTGTAAATCAATGAAATACGCTTAGCCAAGTTCAAATAAATTATTTTATCTGATTATACAATTTGTAATGCCGTATTGTATCCTTCGAAGGATTCGGAAACTCCTTGCGTTGTCAGAAATTTTCTCGCCATGGGAATATAATATTATTAGGAAACTTAAGATCGTCCATTGTTCCCTTTTACGACGTCATGAACATCTTAGCTATTAATTTTATTATGTCATAATCAATACAATTTCATTCAGAATTATAGTTGTCAGGAGTATGCTATGGCACTAAATTTTTGTTGTATTATAAAAAAACATAAATTGTTGGTGTTTTTCACGGATTACGTATGTTAAAAAGTACAATGTTGTACGACGTCAATTTTCCAGTTTGAAGATACATGTGTATCATGTGTGTTGTTTGGAGCTGGTGAAGTTGTTAATATTAAAACACAAAAAGTCGTAAAATCTTAAATAAATTTAATACTACACCATTTAGGTACAGCTACAATTTTCATTTATTTAAATTACTTATAATTTTATTTTATTTAATTTTTTTTATTTTAAGATATACCAACAGCAATTGTAACAATAAAGAACTAATTTAGATAAACTTTTGTACAGAGACCGTTACAATTACTTATTACAGGTATATACAGCATAAAAACAGTTCTCTATACATGTATATAAAATTAATCAATATAATTGTTACAACGTAACAATAATAGACAACAAACACAAAAGTTATAAGAAAAATTAAAGATAATGAAATGATTTCGAATAATAATAAATAAAAACAGTGTTTCGCTTGATAATATATTTAGCACTCAGCTACGTGAAATAAATTCACGTAATAATTGGATTTATTATTTAAAATTAATTTCATGTTATCTCTCTATTTAGAAATAGTAATCAAGAAGATTTTATAATTCATTCATTTGAATCTTTGTTTAGCAAGAGGATGCAATATTCACAGCTTTATAACAATTTGGCAAACCTTCGGTTCGTTAATCAGCGGCACAAGGAAATTAAAATGCCCAAAAGGATTCGTATAACGAGCCGACTTGGCAAGATACTTGGACCATTTGGACGACTTGGATCATTTGGATCGGAAATCTGAATTTCTTTATTCTTTAATTGTTATCAAATCAGAAATGGGAGATACGTAGAAGAATCAAAATCACCAGTAAAGCACAGCCTATCGCGAAGCTGAAGTGGCCATGGGCGGGGCATATAGTGTGGAGAATTGATGGGCGTTGGGATCTTGGGTTGGAATGACGACATCGCACCGGACAATGTAGCGTCGGTAGACCTCTAAGAGGTGATCTTACGACCTCAATAAGACCGCAGGGAGCCGCTGGATCTAAGCGGCACAAGATCGTGTGGTGTGAACATCCCATGAAGAGACCTATGTCCAGCAGTGGATGTACATCGGTTGAATGTGATGATGATGACATTGCCTATTTCATGACAATTTCCTACTTTGTTAAAGACCGCTGAGGCACGACAAAATGATAAATTTTTGCGATAGTTAGTGGAGCATAGCGTTACAATAGGTTGTCAAAGTGCCGTCTAATCTTAATATGTAAAAGTAAATTATTGTCTGCGTATCTTTTATACATACGGTTGGACTGATTTTAATGAAATTTTCGGACAATCTTTAAAATGATAATATGGGATAATCCTGTAAAGTTTGGTCGGAGCATTTTTCTTAATTTCTGAGTTCTGTTTTAAGGGGAATTTGAACAGCATCGCGTGGCCAGACAGCTAATATATTATTATTACTCTTTAAAGTAACAATCATATTAGTTAACTGGTAGACCATTTTCATTTCAATGTTTGATATTTCATCTGCTCAGTTCCCATCACAATGATTAGTTTGGGCATATCCTACTTTATTTACTTGTATCCGCTGGCAAATTGCCCTAAAGGAAAATTATTTCAACCTTCTGCCTTTAGGTAAACTATATTTGTAAAAATACTTCTACTTGTGCTCAATATTGAAATCATAATCTGTTTAATTTACATCAGTCTATAAAATCACAACAAAATAATAAGCTTTTTACAAGCACTTTTGAATCGACGAAAATACTTTTGAAGACAAATTAGATTTAATGAAGCTATAACTGGTTTGGAATGTTTTTTTTTATACAGAAAAAAACCCCTTACCGATATATATGTCGGATACCGTCCGACAGTGAAAGGCGGCGGTTATGTCGGACTAGCACCGACTCAAACGACCTGTGTACTCCACGCTGCTGGTGGCGGGGACAGTGTACCGTGGTTCGGAATGTTGCTCTAACCGAGGAGAAATAAAAAGAAAGCAATAAAGTAAAAAGGCGGTCAATCTTTCGAACATTTTCAATTAATATTACTTAACCGCAGTCTTGTTTGAGGCAAATCCAAGCATTTTAGCATTCAAATAATCTTCAAATGTGCAATATGCTTTACGTATATATTTTCTTACACTTAATTCAAACTTTTCTGTAGATAAGTCTAATATGGATTACGGAATTTTATTGTAGAAGCGACTACCGAGACCAACGAATGAATTGCCAACTCTGTTGAGTCGCGACACAGGAATTACAAGTTTATTGTGACCTCTCGATATGTATGTATTAGTCTTTTGTTAATCTATTAAGCCCCAGCGCCTCTTGGAACACTCCCAATAATCTTGATTAGCGACGAGACATTAAGCACGAACAGTTCAGTTCGGTGTATTACACTTCAAGATATTTAAGCTTAGATAGGATTGGTTAGAATGATTCCGAAAGATCTTACTCGTATGTGATCTCGATCTGATAAATAATGCCAGCTAATATCTTTTTATTGTATTAAACTTTGTCAATTAATTATAAAAATAGGACATTAATGGAATGAGGCGTTACTTTGCGGAGATGCATAATATAAAAATCACACATGTAATAGCCTCATCTTTAAACTCTGCGATTTTTAATAAATCATCATTCTCCTCCGCTTATTTTATTTTATTTATTAAGGTTTACCAGTGCTTGTTACATATGTTATACCAAGATACAAGATTAATATTATAATACTATGACTATGTGCAATCGTATTAAGGAAAAACATGTGTTACATGTTTTGGCTAGTTATTTTACGACCGGCCGCCTGCCTCACGTCAACTTTTACTCAGCCGGATACCACACGGCGGGTCAATTTACCTTAGTTGCCCTTAACGACACCTCGGTAAGAAATGAGAATGGTCTATTCTACTCAGGCGGACTACGCAGCTGACTTTTTTTTAAACTGAATAAATAAACACGGTTACGAGTACAACCATTCCGCAACTAGCTCACGCTTTCAAACTTACTCAATGAGCTATGAGAAGATCTGTTTCGTATTTCTCTACGGGATAAACTTCGTAACAAAGTAATTCGACAGAGAAATAAAGTTATTGACATATGTTGTTAGGTTAACAAGCTGCAGTGGTAAAGTGGCGTAACTTGGATGAACGCTATACCCAAATGTATTGGATTGTTCCAACCTTTATATGGACAGCGATAACACTATCTCGTAGCTATATATCATTTCTTACTACAAAACTTTAACTTAATTTAGTGACTGTATAAGAACATGGACATAGGCAGTTATATTGTGTAAGTTTGCTATTTGTTTTATCTAACATGTCTTACAATAACAATGACAAAACGTTACCTATTGTCATGTCAATAATATCCGATGATGAGAGACCCTTAACATTTGGGAAGGGGAATTGAATATCAATGGTAATAATAATGGTGTTTTGATACTAATCCTGTTTTTGCTTCCTACACTTAGCATAACATAGATTTTCTTAACAAACGCGGATTATAGCATAATATTTTATCGTTAATTTTGTACATTGGAATTCCGCAAATAAACGTCTACTTCTATAAATTATTTCAATAATTAAATATATAAAATTTTATACATTTATAAAAATCACATCTAAATACCTTGATAAATTTTATAGTATCACATAGTGTCAATATTTTCCAGAAGAGGCAATAGACTTTGTATATTTGTTATAACTTAGTGAAAGTCATCATCATCATTAACCCTAGGTAGGCTAGGTATTTTACGATCGGCCACCTGCCTGACGGCAACTTACCTTAGTCGCCTTTTACGACACATGGGTAAGAAATGAGGGTGGTCTGTTCTACACAGCCGAATACGACACAGCAGGTCTAACTTAGCGGAAGTATAAATAATATAATAATTATACATAAATTGGCACTATTGTATTTCACTTCCATAAATTTATAAGTTTATTATTATCTGTTTGAGCTTGAGGTTGAATAGAAAATTTCAAACGTGAAAGCTTTTGCCGATTTGGCTTATCCTGTATACCGAAACGAGTTCTTCTTTCATTGATTATTTCTTTTTAACTACTCTATTCCCATTTGCAAAATTTGTAGCGAATTGTATATAAGGCGAATACCTATCAAATTTTCATTTATACTGTTATTGTTATTCTTATAGCTTCCTTACGACTGAGCTTTATTACTTTTCAAACCACCAAAGAAATCCGAGAGTTGCTATCTTGCTAAATATAGCTTTGCAAGACGTCGTTCTATCTCGATTATCGCTACTTATCTATAGTCTATTTACTCACGAAATAAAATGATTCGATTCGGAATATTTGTATAAAAATATAATATTGAAGGAGAGATGAAATATAAACACAGAAATAATAACTGATAATCAAGAGACGGAAAAAGTTATGATTCTATATCAATAACAATATTTGGATTTATAACATCAATAACTCGAATATTCTCATTCATATTTTAACATATCAATTACACCTCAGTTGAAGGTAGCTATTCTATTCAATTACTACATCAAAGTTCCTTTGTACTATGCTTTCAAAGTGCAGATTTGTTGAATTTTATAACGTTAATATTTATGCCCTTTAAATTATTAATACGCCAAACTAATATTTTTATATAATAATTTCCCCTTAATTAATTTCAATTAACTTAATAATTGGTGATTAAACTATATGCTGAAGACTTTAATATAGTAAATAAATTGTATATTTATTATTTCTTTATAATATTCAAATCTAACTCAAAATTAAATTGCTGATCATGTAGCAATATTTACACATTTCGCAATCAAAGATTATATACCGGCCTAATATAAAGGATAAACAATTTTCCTTTGTGAACTGAAAAACTACACTACCACAAAAAAAATATAGTGAATCCTGCATATCTCTGGAGAGTTCAAGTGATGTTGTAAGCTCCCAATCCGCACTATTGCAGCAGGCTGGGCCTAAGAACTAATCCTACAGTCTAAGGAAAAGAGAAGGCTTTTTCCTGTAGTAAGTAAATACCTACTACCACATTTGATATCTAACATGATTTGAACATTTTTCGTTAAATATGAATAGATATAAAATATATTTAAATTTACATGATATGATGACTCGGATATTCATATATCAATTACAATTCATTAATATTCACACCTCTAACGGAGTGTTTTTCCAATTTATTTTTTAACGAGTTTTTAATGTATTGTCGATCGACCGTATATTTAATCATGCGATTGCTTTAAATTGATTCTCTACCGTATTAACAATGTGACAATGAATTTTAATGCATATAGATTATTTTACTTCTGAATTAATGATTGCAAAAACAATTCATTGAATTTGATTTAATTTGTATTCTATTATTTATTAATATGAATTTTAATTCATTAAGTTTGATTTATATTCTAAATATTAGCCAAAATATACTACTCAACAAAATTATATCTCAGACATTAGCACAATGAGAAAACTAATATGTTATTTAATAAAAGCTATGTTTTGATATTGATATCATTTTACCTCTTTCTTACCGAGGTGTCGCAAAAGCCGACTAAGATAAGTTGACGTTAGGCAGGCGGCCAGTCGTAAAATACATAGCCAAATCATGTGACAACATGTTTATAACATGTGCCTACTCCACTTAGAGTGAGATAAGAGCAGGAGAATGATGATGTTGATAATACTGATATCATTTTATATACCTTTTTATCACGATACGTCAATTTATATTCAGTTACGTTTATATTTCAAAATTTAAACGTAACTGAACCAATTTGTATTTCAGTTAAAGCGTCTTGTCTGTGTGTACTCGTACATCGAAATATGTTCATACTACTTTAACTATATAATTTTTTTTACTATGCTAACCGTCGATTTTTCAATGTTTCAGTTTCAGTGTCAACGACAAGTAACAGTATAATCTGTACTAATATATAAAGCTGATGAGTTTGTTTGTTTGTTTGAACGCGCTAATCTCAGGAACTACTGGACTGATTTGATAAATTCTTTGAGTGTAACATAGTCCATTTATCTATATAACATCACGTTAAGATGAATAGGAGCGGAGCAGCAATAAAAAATATTAGAGAAAACGGCAAAATATAAAGCTATCCTTGCGTGCACTGAGTAAAGTTACTCAAAAATCATTTATTACAAAAATTTTCCCCAACAAAATTTCTAAATGAAAGTCAGCGACAGCAAATGTCTAGCTTTTAGGGTAAACCCACTTTAACCATTTTTATTGTTATCAAGATACTATATTACGGTTTTAATCTTCCACGCGGGCGGAGCCGCTGGCGATTTCTAGTAAATAATAAGTACAAAATATACAAAATCGCACGTCAAGAGTGAAAATTCTAAACATTATTATTTCGCTTGTTTCTGTGTGACGAAACTAGTATGTACAGTTAAATGAAAACCTCAGACGACTTTGACAATAATTTTACTAAATATCTACAGCCATGAATTTTGCAATTGTTCGGTGGAATAAAATCATTTGGCTTCTTAGCAAATTGAATACATAATTCATGGAATTATCGTCTCGCGCTGTTATCAATGTTTACTATTTGGGTCGGTGTTCGCAAATCCGACTTTAATTTGGTTAAATATTTATAAATATTTCTTTATCAAGATACTGTCTCAATTTTTTATTCTATAATCTATTGGTAAAAGTCATCATTCTCATGATCCTCCTTCCCTTATCCCATTCTAAGTGGGGTCGGCACAACGTGTTGTAAACATGTTGTCACATGATTTTCCTTCATATTTTACGACTGGCCACCTGCCTGACGTCAACTTACCTTAGTCACCTTTTACGACACCTCGGTAAGAAATGAGGGTGATCTATTATACTCAGCTGAATACCACTAGGCGGGTTGACTTACCTTAGTCATTTTTTACGACACCTTGGTAAGAAGTGAGAGTGATCTATTCTACTCAGCCGAATACCACACGGTGGATCAACTTGCCTTAGGTAGCCTTTTACGACAACTCGGTAAGAAATGAGGGTGGTCTATTCTACTTAGCCGAATACCACACGGCTTGCTAAAGTATGCTGAAGTAAGCAAAAATAGCCAACGTTTGTGAAACATTATAGTGCTTGCCAAAAATTTTAATGCCTCGATGAAGGGAAGAATCTTAAAACAAGGTTGCTGCTTTTGTGCGATTTCGGTACACACGTCTACAACTTCTTTTAAATGTGCAGATAACCATATTATATAAGAAAGTAAAGTATGGGCCTGACTAAACCAATGCAGGGTAAATACTTTATACCTCCTTTGAGTGATGGTGATGTAACATGGTTGGTAAAGGCTCCATCCAGCCTGTACACACATAATGGTAAATTTTTCCCAAGTACAGTTTTTATGTTTATCAACTCCATTTACTTATTTGAGGTAAATATTCACTTAAATTAATATTGATTGGTCCAATAGAACCTTATACATTACGTTATATTGGTCTTAAATTAGCTGAGTCCATCCATTTATAAACAAGTGTTTTTGGACATCCATATATTTTGGAATAAGTGAAGCCATTAATTCCTAGAGACGATGAATTTCTTTAGTCCTTCTTTATTTTATGACCAAACCTGCGTAACTCCAATTACGCTTAAATTTTTTTAAAACGCTTTATTAAAAACAGGTTTTTCAAGCGTCAGTCGGTATTACATAAAGCCATTTCTATTTATTTAATATATAAAGATATAATATATAAGCGGATTTAAAACAAGAAAAATTAATATTCTGTAAATCACGAATGAATAAAAAGAAATAGAAACCGAATCAAACAACCATAGGGCAAAAGTCGTGTCTTCTAACGAATAACAAATAAATACTGTGGATTTATTCACAGCAAAACAGATTTCTTGTTGCGACATTTTTATTTCTTCAATATTTCTGTTTTGTACGGGTAACTGTAAGCTATGGCAGTTTACACGTTAGTGTTAGGTTTATCTTTATATTTAAATAAAAAATAAATGAAATAAAAATAAAATAATTTATATTTAGTGTAAAGTGTGTGAAACCTACTTCGACTAATTACTACTTATTGAATATTGCATATCCTATATTTAAAAATATTTATGTATGTAAGTTAACTTTTGGTTTTACTTTATTTAATTGAGAAATAATTTCGTTGTTACTTGTAAAATATATTGCAGAAAAAATGACAGTATTTTTTTATAAAAACGCCATTTGGACAATAGTCGCGATCTTATCTATGCATATGAATAATTTTTTGGTAGCCTGCATTCCTAAAAATTCCAATATATCCAAATTACGCTGTACACCAAAATGAAATTTCCCCAAAATAACACATTAAATAGGTACCTTAATATCAAACTAAAATAAAGTAAGGTAAGGGCACTAGTAACAGACCATGTACTAATAGTTGACCGTTTTGTATGAAAATTTAAATAATAGGTAAGCGTTTTGTTGTTGACGTCAGGCAGACGTCAACATACTTTAATCGTATTTTACGACACCTCGGTAAGAAAGAGGGTGGTCTAATTTACTCAACCGGATACCACACGGCGGGTTGACTTACCTTAGTCGATTTTACGACACCTCGGTAAGAAATGGGGGTGGTCTATTCTACTCAGCCGGATATCCACACGGCGTTTATGGTGTATTTATATATAAAATTTATTAAATGTCATATGAAACATATCATTTTATTACATTATAAAACACGCAGCCTATACGTGAGTAATGTTAACCAACGTTAATTTGATTACTTAATTAAACATCCGACGATTGCGTGTACTGAACGGTCAATAAGCATTACACATAAAAAGAGTTCATGTGCAGATTTAGGGTTTCATAGCACAATAATTAATGGTTTTTTCTCCCGCTTAAGATTTTTTTATAAAAGCTTGTTTGTAAATATTTCTGACGTGTATTAAGTACGTAAATTGCATTATTATTACAACATTTTATACACTTACTGTTGAATTCTGAAACCTCAGTGCCACCATTCTTTTTATTTAATAATTTTAATTGTAGTTTTTTTAATTACAATTAAAATCTTGCTGACGTGGGCTAATTACACGCTACACCATTCTAAATAAATATCAAATTATTTAGTATAATGCGCTTTTAATTATGCTCTTTTCTTAATCCTATTAATCATACTAATATTATAAATGTGAAAGTTAGTGAGTATGGATGTGTGTGTAACTTATTCCTTATACACCGGGGTAACTAACATATAGACTATAGAAATCCTGTCAATTCTACAGGAATAAGATGATATTGAAAAGCGCTATCTATTAACAACCTCAAGTGACAACAGTCCACGCGAACGAAGTTGTTGGTAAAAGCTAGTATAATAATATACTGTCAATCTATATATCTACTGGACACGGCAATACAGATTGACTAGGCACCAAGCAAGTGAAAACCTTTTTTATATATACAATAAAACTGGCTAAACAATAAACAAAATAATTTATAAAAGATAAGCAAAATAAACGCATAAGGAAAAAATAACTTCGTTTTATATAAGATTAAATGAAAATTTCACAGATGCGTTTTTCCAGGAAAATTGAAGCGTTCGCGAGGCAATTTTGTTCTACAATAATAATAACTTCAGTTTAACCACCAACGTCGTTTACAAAACTATTAAGATTGTCGCCAAAGATTTCATTGTCAAAAGACCATTTTAGTTTATACGCCTCTTTTGAGAGAGAATTGGGTTTTTCTATTTAACAAAAGCAACTTTATCTGTATTTTCTTTAGAAAATATTTGAAAAAGTTTGAGTAGATTTATTCGAAGATAGTATGATTGAAATAATATTGGACCGTTTATTTTGAAAGTGGTGTAATTCCATTTTCTTTTGTTTTGAGAAAATTAAAGGTTACTATATTTTCATCATCTTCCTGCCCTTACCCCACTCTAAGTGGGGTCGGCACAACATGTTATAAACATGCTGTCACATGATTTGGCTGCGTTTTTACGACCGGCCGCCTGCCTGACGTCAACTTACCTCGGTAAGAAAGAGGGTGGTCTATTCTAGTAAACCGGATACCACACGGCGGGTCGACTTACCTTAGTCGCCTTTTATGACACCTCGGTAAGAAATGAGGGTGGTACTATTCTATTCAGCCGGATACCACACGGCGTAAAGGTTACTACTATATTTTCTGATTTAAAAATACAGGCAAATTATATGAGGTCGGACATTGTTTCTATTGTTTTATCAACATTTAATTTGTTTATATAAATTTGTTTTTGGCTAATTAGACTACGATAACACATATTTATGTGCTGTAAATGGACTTACACCACTTTCAAAATTAGACAATATTAAAAATCGTTTAATTTCAATTTTGAAAAATCAAATATCGCTTAAAATATACTTTATTTACAACAAGGACTCCGAGTGAATTTATAAATAACTAGGGAACCCAAAAAAAATACCAGTTACTTACTCAATGGCTATTTATGTGACCAATTAAAATTTAATTTGAAAATTTTATATTTTTTTAATATCAATTTTTAATAGGACAAGTTGTTTATTTGACGTATTTTCTATTCAAATTTCATTCGTGTTTAAAAAGGACTAATTTTTGCAAATGTAGATAGATTTGAACGTGGATTTTCACAAATGATAAATACTTTAATTTAACGAGCATCCATCGCCTTTTTTGTTTCAGGGGTGGTAATAACAATACAAGGCGTTCTAGCGGAATCCATTCCAACAAATATTTGAACTTTATGAAATTAGCATTTAAAATGGCTACCTTTTTACAATATTTGTGAAAATTTTTTCGTTACTTGCTCTGTTTGAAGTATGAGTATATTTATTCTGTGAAGACCGATATAATATGAAAATATTTAACTTTACAGTCCTTTTACTATCTTAACACCAAAAATCACTAGATCCTTGAATTTATGAATTGAATAGCTATGAATCAAAAAGAAACAATAAATAAACACCTTAATGTACTCAGTGGAATGATTAATTTTCCCAAAATTGTTTAAACACCCTTCGGGCCGGTAATATAGGTCACGAAGCACGAATGATAATCGCTTTTCGTAAATGGACTGTCCAACAAATATAGGTCAGAGTTATGCTTAAGTAAGTCCAAGTATAGAGCTGCAGCTTGTCATTAGTCTTAAACAAACTTAACTCGCTGATTTTTAATTTAAATGTTAAAATACCCTCCATCATGTACTGTGAGATTTTATCCGGTTTCTCCGGATCCGTCCCGCCGCCTCCTTCCGCGATCGCTCCCTGTCCACCATGGCGCGAACCACAGTGGGCAGGGAGAGATCGTGCCCCACCTGTGCCACGAGTTCCGCCCGCTGAACCGCCCAAGCTGGACAGTCCGCGAGCGTGTGCAGCGCCGTGTCGAATTCGGCGCCGCACTCGTGGCACTCACCGGTCGGTTCGCACCGGGCCACCCGCCACAGATACCTCCCGAAGCAACCATGTCCGGAAAGCACCTGTGTCAGGCGGAAGGTGAGGACCCCATGCCTCCTGGCGACCCAGCCCTGGAGAATGGGCTGGATAGCTGAAATCGTCCAGAATCCAGCACTGGGCGATTCCAGCCGCCGCCCCCATTGGCGGAGGAGCTCCTGCTGAGCTTCACGCCGCCAATCCACTACAACCGCCGCAGAGTTTTCCCCCGATGAACGGGCTTCAACTTTGCGGCGGTAGGCCTGAGCAAGCACCTTGGCCTCTAGATCCCATGGAGGGGACCCGGCCAAGGCGCAGGCCGCCTCACCAGAGATAGTCCGGTAGCCCCGCACAAGTCTGACTGCCAAAATCTTCTGCGCCCCGCGCAAAAGGGGCAGGGATTTGGCAGTCAGCCGCTCCGCCCATACGGGAGCGCCGTACAAGGCCATTGACCGGACCACTCCAGCGTAAAGGCGCCGGCAGCCTGCATTCGGCCCCCCCACATTCGGGAGGAGCCTGCTCAGGGCTCCGGCGGTCGCCTTCAATCTTGGGGCGAGCCGCCGGAAGTGGGCCTCAAACGTCCATCGGCTGTCGAGAGTTAATCCCAGGTACTGTAAAGTACCTGAGATTCCGACAGACGTCCCGCCCACCACCAACCGGGAGCCCACTGGGGGTGCCATCCGAGGCCTGTGGAAACAAATGGCCTCGGATTTCTCCAAGGCCACCCTTAGACCTAACCGACGAATCCGGGCCACGACGTGAGCTGTGGCCGCGGTCGCCAGTAGACGGGCCTCCCGGTGAGTGCCCGCGCGGGCAGTCACGAGAGTGTCGTCTGCGTAACAGAACAGACGAACTCCCGGGAGCATTTGCCCACGCAGCACCCAGTCGTAGCCGATGTTCCAAAGGAGGGGGCCTAGAACCGACCCCTGTGGAACACCGCACGACATCCTCCACTCCTTCCACCTACCCCCTGCTATCGGGTAACGAACAGCGCGGTCAGCCAGATAATCGCCGACAACGCGCTGCAGGTACAAGGGGATACGGTGGAAGCGTAGGGCCTCCTTGATCACGCTCCAAGGCAAGGTATTGAATGCATTGGCAATATCCAATGACACCGCCAACACCACCTCGCGCTCGGATGTCGCCTCCTCCACCAGGACTCTCACACCCTCGATACAGTCGAGGGTGGACTTACCCCGGCGAAATCCGCACTGGAGGCGACTGAGATCAGGCCCTACTTCCTGGAGGTGCTGGACAATGCGGGAAGCTACGATACGCTCAAGCAGCTTTCCCGCCTCGTCCAGCAAAACAATCGGCCGATACGCGGAGGCTGTGTCGGCCGGTTTTCCCTCCTTCCTGAGCAGGACTAGTCTCCCCGTTTTCCACCTACGGGGAAACAGTCCCTGCTCGAGGCAGGTACTGTAAGGTGATGTAACTCATAGTAACACTTCTTTTCTAATATTAATAATGGATTTTCGGAAATAATTTTACCCAAAAATTTCTCATAGAGTATAATATTTCAATTAAGAGGCAGGTAATTAAAATTTATTAGACATTCATAGGTTTTAATAAAATTCACGTTGAATTTTTATGTCATCCACCAATAATTAAGCTTTATGAATATTGAAATTCCCTAATTTAATTTTATGTAATATTTTTGTAATATTTATCTCACAACGACTCAAATTTTCAAGATACGGGTTATTAAACAAACACCTAGATGATGCAAACGTAATTTCTTTGAACTTAGTGTTTTCTTACCAATGTATCATAAAAGGCGTCTAAGGTTAGTCGACCCGACGTGTGGTATCCAGCTGAGTAGAATAGATCACCTTCTTTCTTACCGAGCTGTCGTAAAATACGACTAAGGTAGGTTGACGTCAGGCAGGCGGCCGCTCGTAAAAACATTGCCAAATCATGTGACAACATGTTTATAACATGTTGTGCCGACCCCACTTAGAGTGGGATAAGGGCAGGAAGATGTATGATATATTTCATTTATATTTATCCAATAAATAAGAAAAGATTCCCTGAAAAGTCAATCAATGTATTCTTCTATAATAACTTGTCAACTCGCACAAGTCACTACTACGTAAAATGGCGCTGCCACTTTCTTCTCGTTTTGTCGTAATGAGAATAAATTTATACTCTTGAAATTTAATATTGAATAACGATTATTTAATTAAACTGCTTTATGATCACTAAACGAAAGTGCAATAATATTTTGCTTTATTGTATATTATTGTTTTAGATCCATCGCCACCGCCGACGTTGCAATCAACAACGGTCAGAGACGAACAGAACGAGCTTACAGTGACATTTCCACCTCTCGACGACATATTTGGCATACCCGAAAAACACTTTGGTACTGAAAATAATACCGTTGTGACGTCACAAACTGGATCTACGGCTCTGCTGCCTTGCGTCATCAGGAATATTGGGGACGGAATTGTAAGTTACATTTCCTGTTTCAATACTTCTTAGTTAATTGCTTTTAAAATTTCCATATACAAAAAAGCTATTTTCGTATCTTCATCAGATATATGATGATGGGTGATATAAACAAAGATAATAAAGTTGTCGTCATCAAATTTTTGGATATTGCACAAAAAGATAAGAGCTACCGAAAATTAGATTTATTTTATCCTTGCGTTTATTCCTGTGGTTGTAATTTTTTATTGAACTTAGGATTAAATTGGTTTTAAATTTCACGGTGGAAAAAATACACACAAAAAAACAAAAACAAACACTTTTAAATCGCGTATAAACTTTTATATACTCACAATTACTTAAAAATAAAACAAATCCCATTAAACGCAAGAACAAGTTTACAAATTGAATCTCTTTCGTAAAAATGTTGAAAGTAATTTTGGAACAAGGCGCGTCTGTATTAAGAATCTTGCTTAAGGTGAATGAATATACCTTCATTTTGTATAAATAACTCACTTTACGTCTAAACATAGCCTCCAAGAAATTATTTACTTTATAAACATTTTTTGAAGTAATTTTCTGCTTAAAACGTAAGAACTCAGTAAAATTACCCATATGGTGGATAAATCACCGTAATTTTGCACTCGTTAGCCTAGCAAACTTATACTTGCAACCATAAAATACAGTAATGAAGTATATACTAGGCCCTAAAAATATTGGCAGTACTTTCAAAATTGCTGAATTTAGTCTATACATAAACTAAATTAAAAACATTTTATAAAATTTTATTATTGTTTTATTTGAAACAAGTTCAAAAGAATTTCAATTCAAATAATTATATTATTTAAATTGAAATTTTATTGAATTTGTTTCTTTATGAAGGGCTCCTTAATAAAATTTTGACTACACAACCAGCCTCCATTACAATCATATTAAAGTCAAATTATATAATTAACGAAACATAGTTAACATTGTAAATTATTCTTATCATTAAATAAAACTACTTTAGTAGTATTTGTTACATAAGAAAAAGAAAACACGTTCGAAAAATTATTTAAAGAAATATCTACTTATGAATAACACAATAATTTCTCCTAACCGAGCAAATTGACACCAAAGGAGTTTATTTGCTTCTTAATGTAGAAACAGCTTATTACTTACAAAGAAATATTTATGAAAGATTGTCAAGTAATTTTCTACGCCACCAACCCCAGTAACGTAATTCATTCAAATTTATACTTTAAGGGTTACTGTTACGATTTAAACTTGAATAAAGTTTAAAAATAATGAATTCTCTCATTTAACACCTGAAATATTTCGACTTTCATTCCCACGTATAACATTAAAGGAAACATACATGTTTTTAAAACGTAGCGAAACACTTTGAGAAAAATATTTTACTGCGGGTTGGAATTCTCATTAAAGAGGCAGAGCACAAAGAGGTCAAAAAAGATTATACCCTTTCACAAACGGGCTATCATTAGCATATGAAATTAAAGGCTGTTCTTGTTGTTAATAACGGAATAATTTATTTTTAATAAGTTAAATAAAACAATTTTTTACCTCAAGTAAATAATAAAGAATAATTGAAAAAAAAGATAAAACAAATAGAAAAGATAATAAATATCCATTTATTTCGTTTCACGACGATCGACTATCGTATGAATGAACTAATGAAATATGCTTTTATTGTCCACCACTAAAATATACAGCAAGGGCAAAATACAAATTTATAAAATGCACAATCTGTTGGTATTATCGCTAGTACACAGATTACACGACGACTCAAACGCAGGAGTTTCTAATGATGAGTCACATCATCATCATCATCAACTAAAATAATGAGTTAACCGTCATAAATGTATTTTTATAGTTACTCTATCCTAAATACACTTGCCCTATCATTCGCCTTTTTCTGGTTGTTACATTTATCTAAGTACCTTGTTATATAATGCGTTCATTCACTGCTGGACTAAATCGATAAATATATCTAGACGTTTGACTAAATAATATCCTCTGCGTAAATCCATATTTGCAGTTTATTTGTAATAACATTTCTAAATATTACTTACAATTAATGTCATTTTAGGGTAATTTTCGTATAAGCGCTACGCAATCATGGGTCGTTAAAATAATTAATGATACATTTAATTATGATACAGAAAACGCTAACGCTGAATCTTTCTGTATTTAGAAATATATTTTGAATATTATACTCATATCTTTACAAAATATTCATTTATTCATTTACTATTTTACATAGCAACTCTTTCAACGTCATACAAAATTTAACTCAAATTGAAATTAAAAAAAAATATCTTTGAGGTTCATATTATGAGCATGCATCAACGTGTTTTCTGTTTAATTTTTAAATAAAAACTATTGTAAGTAGTACCTATTCATAGGTTTTGAATAGAAACCGACAATAACGACCGCCACGATAACGTCGCATAAAAAGCTCATGATTAAGGACCCCGGATAGGCTCAAAACTAGTCAAACTCAGCCGATAGAATAAGACTTGTGTATGGCCGGATTCTAGACATAAACTATTTTCTGTTTCAGTTATGCGTCTAACTCATATTCACAATTTATGACGCGCTTCTCGTTAGAAGAAAGTGTTAGAATGTGTAGGGAAATGTTCCCTAATTAAAAAGAACTTGGTCCCTGGACCCTAGTTCGCTGGTGGGTAATTTAAGTAGACTTTATAAGGGGGTTCAGGGCTTTAACTATTTTCTATCTTTCTGGGAATTGCATAATTATTACTGATAAGAAATAACAACTTAGCACCACCCACCTTTCGATGCCTTTGTACTGCTACCACTCACTGGAAGGTTCGAAGTCCTCGATATGCGCCGGCGGCCAGCCGTTTCTTGTGACGCCAGGGGATTGTTACTCGAACGAACAGTAACACTATTACGAGTCCCACACTCGACACGACACTTTAAAGTTAGGCACTGCACTTAATATTGCAAGTCCCAGATGAATTGTTATCTAGTGTTTTACAATAAACTTGATACGAATAAGGTATAGTGATCGAGCGGCCATTAGCGAAGGTTCAGCGCTCACGAAGACACTCGCACGGCGACAGACGAATCGATCGGCGAGTGGCGTTTTCATTGCTACCCACATATCGGTGAATAAAAAAATGACAATTGCCCAGAGACAAAAAGATAATACAAAATAAATAGAATTATTAAATATTTTCGAACAGAATGTTATTTCTTGAAAATTCCAGGGATATACCTACAGTAGTAAAGAGACATAATTTGACTTACGAAAACAATAAGTAAAACAGAACGTAATGCGATGTTATGAAGCAACAAAACAATACAGGGTAATAACAGGGTATGAAGCATTCAAGAAGTTATTAACATCAGATATTAATCTCATAAGGATTTTAGATAAAATATTTTTTTATTTACTGATAATATTATTTTTGTCCCAGGTATCATGGATCAGAAGAAAAGACTATCATCTACTAACAGTGGGCCTAACAACCTATAGTTCTGATCAAAGGTTTCAAGCTATACACCTGCAACACTCGGAGGTAATTATTCAAATGTAAATCCATAGATTAAATTGTCATTTACTGAAACTGGCATAGCTATAAGTTATAACCATATAAATATTGTAAATGCAACAGTTGTCTGTTTATAAGCTTTTACGGTAAATCTGTTAAACCATTGATACAATTTGGTTTATTCGACACTTATTCCTGGCTAACATAGAGATATAAATTTCCAATTTTCCCTTAGGAAAGGGAAAAATAAATACATAATATTATATCAGTATTTTAACAGTCAAGTTTAATACTTATGTATTATACATCCAGAATGGCAGAACGTTTGATTTAATATTGATTTTTTTTTTTTTTTGATATATATTGAGTTGGATATATATTGAGTGATGACATGTCGCTTCAAAGAACTGGTAAACCTTACATAATGTAATACAACTCGATGGGTTTAAGACATAGTATTGTTCAGAGTGATTGAACATTACATAAAAGATTTCAAAAGGGCATATGGCTCGACACCTTTTGGATATTATCCACGAGATTCCGAAAGTAGAGTAGGGACCCAACAGCCAAATTGCTATTTCTTCTTCTCAGCCTCATTTTTATTCTACTCAGCCCAATACTAATTGTCCAATCATAAATATTTAATTATATTCTTTTTTATATCTTCATTCTTCTTTAGACATGAAATAATTCAAAATTATAAGTTACTTAAAAGTGTACTTAAAAATTATTGTACGTTAAGCTCAGAACAGAAGTGTTTTACAACAAAGCCAAGTAAATGCAAACAAAAATCGAAAGCCAAATATTATCATAGGCCTCGGCTGTAATTGACAATTACAGGGTATTAAATTTGCATGACTTTTATTTTTATTTCGCCCAAGAGAATTAAACTCCCTAATTCGGCCCGGAGCATTACTACCATGTCATTATTTTCAACAAACGCACCCTTGGTTGGACCCTTATATTCCCAGATAATTAAATAAAATTATCTTTTCTTAAATATTAGCAGCTCTCAGATCTATTTTTTACTAGGCTCTGTAAATGGCTAGACACCACCTTATTAACAACTATCTCACTACCTTAATCTCACCATCATACAGTTGAATACAAAAGCTGAGCTACATACTACTGTATATCCGTTATCAATAATCATAAAGGATCATCATCATTCATCATTCTCCTGCCTTTATCCCAGTCTAATTGGAGTCGGCTCAACATGTTTAGACACATTGTTGCGTGATTTGGCTCGTTTTTACTGACGTCCACTTGCCTTAGACCCCTCTTACGACAGCTTGGTAAGAAATGAGGGTGACCTATTCTACTTAGTCGCATACCACACGGCGGGTCAACTAACATTAGTCACCTTTTACGACACCTCAGTAAGAAATGAGAGTGGTCTAGTCTACTCAGTTGGATGACACACGGCGGGTTAACTTGCCAAGTTACCTTAGTCGGCTTTTACAACACCTCGGTAAGAAATTATCATACATACTCGTAGTTTCTCTTTTATTTATACTTAAATAGATTGGATATAACGTGACTAAAAATGTACGAGAACCATGCTTGAATTTTACATCGTGTACCTTTAAAAGTTTCTGGCCGTAAGCCAGGTGGACCGACATTTTAAAAGAGACGCCTAGCATAAATTCAATTTGAAATGCTAGAATTTGAACGTAGTATGACCTTTACAGTTTAAGAGATTTTCAGGCCGGAAGTCAAGCTCCGGTGAACTAAAGTGGCGACTGATATAAATTGAATTTTGAAAAGTCCAGGCGCTCTAATTCATAACGCTGTAAAATTTGTAACTAGATTTTTAGGTGTAGTAGGTACTTAAAATTGAAATTAATTTACTGTTATGTATTTAATTTCGCGTAGGGTGCCAGCGGAAATAAGATTGTAAAAATATGTAACGTAATGATAAGTATAACGTTTAAAGTATTAGTTCCTAATAACGGAGCCTTGCTCGGTAATTTTTAAATATATAAAAAAATGCAATTAAAAAATTAAAAAAGAAGAGATTTTATTAAAAATCGATCCAGCTATTCAGAATACGAGACCGCCCATTACCCAATTGTGCTATCATGACTTTGCAATTGACAGCGTTATTAAACTTTGCATTCTCATAAAATTATAAGATTAAATATTAAAGATAAAGGTAAATTCATTAGTATAATAGATAGAAGAACAATACAGAAATCACGCATAACTACATTCCAAGTCACTGACACCCTATGTAATAATCTTACAAAACTCTTACTGTAAAATACCTGTACTCCAATTAGTGTAAGAATATAGTCATTTCCGCACATTCCTTTTGGTGGATTAGGTTTGTATTTGTAACGACAACAATGTAAAGCAACATTAAGGAAGTGTACTTATGGTAAAGATTTTATACAACAAAGCAGATATGTACGATGTATCCCATGACAAATTGTTTAATTTTGTGAGCATACTTGTCTTTGTAGCAACCCTTGTTTTTGCTTACAATATTAAAAATTTATCTTAAAAACATTCTTACGTACCCTTTCTTTTGTTAGTAGCGAATTCCAAAAAGCACTTAAGGGCTTAATAAACTTTTACAACTCAACAACGATTTAATCCTTGAACTTATGAGTATTCAGAAGTTTTAAAGTTTTTTCGCCTAAAAGATTATAAGCATTGAATAACTTTTTTATTAACATCGCGGAGTTCGCTGAGAAAAATTATATTTCTATAATTGATTGATAAAAGTTATCAATCATTTTTTCGTGTTAGGTAATTTACAATCTGCAGACTTGATTTTATACCACACATAAACTTAATTACAGATAAATATTATCACTTGAAATAGGAAATGATTCTTAAATTCTGAACAATATGGTAAAAGTTTTAAAGTACTAATTTGTATTTTAAAATACTTTATTACATATAATACATTACATTACAAAAAATATTACATTACACACTGCGTAAAATTATATATAATATAAATAAATCGTTAATTAATCTAAATGGCCGTCGCTTGAAAATAATTACATGTCTGGGTTGAATTTCAAACTCTTCTTGGTATTTATAAATTATTTAATATCAATAAAGTTAAGGCCGATGAACGAGTTCTACAGTAATTTTTAATGTATACTGAGTTTAGGATCTCAGATCTTGGGAGTACCTACTTCTATGACATTCTTTTATTTCAGGACTGGACGCTGAAAGTGCGCTTTGTACAGAAACGAGATGCTGGCACTTACGAATGTCAGGTGTCATCACATCCGCCCACTAGTATTTTTTTGAGACTTGATGTAGTAGGTGAGTAACTTTATATACAATTCCTAAGTATTTAAAGAGTGCCTTTGAAGGTAACATTTATGTGTTTCGACCCCTTTTTGGATTGACCACACACACTTAGCTTGCACATTGAACGGCTACCAAAATTATTTAATAACAATTGTTAAAAACAATAAAATATTTAAGAGGCCTTTTATAGACTGTTTTTGGTGGTTTTTAAGCTATTGCAATTTGGGGAATGTTATTTTCATAGAGGTATTATACTAGAGTAGGGAAGCCGAAATTGTGTCCATCTAAAATAAAGAGGAAATAAATGAGACTTATTATTTGTCTCTCTTTTTTATGTTTTATTAGACAAACATAAGGATATAAGTTTCACTTTCCCTCTCTTATTATTTGTTGCGACACCCACACTTACAGGCTGGTCGTACAATAACTAGCTAAACATGTAATAACATGTTTCAAACATTTTCTGCCGACCCCACTTAGAATGGGATAAGGGCAGGAGTATGATGACTCTCACTTACAGGCCTGCTTATGGGTCCCCTACTAAAGAATAATAACTCTAGTTATTTTTACAAAGATTGTAGCTCTTTTGATCCTCCAACATCGAACATGTTGTATGAACGACTGAAAATATTCCCATTAAGAAACAAGAACAGTATAATATATTGACCTATAATTTTTATGATATCCGGGTAGTATTAAGCCGGTATTACTCAATATTTTTTGTAAAAATAAATAAGAACAAATGCAACAAAGAAAACTTCACGCCGCACCTGAATTCATTATTTTTCTAGCTTTCTGTTATAGTGTCTTTATATTGTGCATTGTTCTTAAAACAAAGCAAACTGGTGTATATTAAAACCACGCAACCTAGTTTTTAATAATCAACCTATGCCATAAAGTAAAAGTACATATTCCCGACATATATTTAAGATCCTCTCAAGCGTTAATCTTATTCTTATTTTCTAAATAAATTTAAACAAAATTAGAAATAGAACACTGTTAAGGATTCTTGGTTGCGTTGAACACAGTACATTAACTAAGGGATTGTCTCATAGTTACTTTTGCTTAAAATTGAAACACACAATCTTTTATATAATATTGCACGGAACGGGACTGTCGACGAAAGTGTTATATACAAAAAAAATCTTAAAAATTGAATGATAGTTTTAGACTGAGATTTAGTGCCTTGATTCTAGATCACAAGGTCACGTGTAATTTTGCTAATCAATGTAATCCTATCCTCCTAAACAGTTTGCACTCCGTTGTCACCGCTGTGGCGACACGTATTGCAGTCCATAGTACTCCCTTGTCGCGGCTGTGGCGACACTTATTGTAGTCCATAGTACTCCGTTGTCGCCTCTGTGGCGACACGTATTATAGCCCATAGTACTCCGTTGTTGCCGCTGGTTTCAGTAAAATTCTAAGAGTTAGAATCCTAAATCAAATTGCTTTGCTTTTGAGGCACAAACATTGCAATGCATCCATAACAAATAAAACCAAGAAATAAAAAAATAATTTTATTACAGAGGCAAGAGCTCAAATATCGGGGCCAACAGAAAAATATTTGAAACCAGGCTCTACTCTTCGACTTCAGTGTTCGGTGGTGCAAACTACTGAGGCACCAGCTTTTGTATTCTGGTACGTAAATTTCAATTTTATTAAACTGTTTTTTTTTATAGTAGCCTAGATTATATAAATTCATACAAACGTACACATATACTAAAATGTTATACAAAAATACATTATAAATGTATTTAATAACATCTTGTAGTAAACAAGCTGTGAATCCCGAACGTTGAAATAAATCCGTGCCTCACTCTAGGGACTTCATAGTTTCAAATACCGTGCAAGCACCAATGACTTTTAAAGTGCCTACTTGATATTTGAAATTTATCACACGCTTTTTGGTAAATATTGCAAATAATATTAACAATAAAAACGAGGACAGCATTGTGTTCAGAAGGGAAATAATAAATTTTCTATAAAATTATAACCTAATAAATTTATTTTAATTATTGGTCAATTATCTAATAAATTCCTTATTGTTTATTTAGATTTTTAAGCAGAGATGGAATATTTTACATGCACTTTAGAAACAAGAATTATTTGAAATATCTTATATTAAACCTATCCCCGGCAATATCATGTTAAATACGACCTTACTCTTGTAAATAGCAACTTTCGTCTGCCCAATTATAACAAACCATTATCGCTCTTCATTCCGACTACACCGAAACAAAGAGGTTAACAACCTCGTTAAATTTATTTCCTGTCTGTAAACAACAAACATTTATTACGTAGATAAATATCGTTTCAGTACTAGACTAAGTTATATATTCGTGTAGAATTTAAAGTTTTATTACATTCCGGTCCAAAGCGTTGTTTGTACTTATCCGAAAAATATGGACAACTTAAAATTCAAATAACTAATTCTTTATTTAAATTGGCTTTTACAAGCACTTTTACCGCTCTTACCGAGAAGAACCTGCAAGAAACTTGGCAGTCACTCCTTTCAAAATTAAGTATTTCAATAAGTTATTTTTAATTATTAACAAATCAAAAAATTATAATGTAACCTAGTGCGTAGCTGGTCGCAATTTAAATCCAAGCTTTCTTATCCTTAACATAGTCCTCAATAGTATATAATCTTTATGAATAAGAGTCTTTTTATTTGCTTTTTGAATTTGTGTAAAGACAAGTCAAAAATAGATTGTGGAATTTTTACGCCCTGTAATTAAATTTTATTTAACTTAACGAAATATTTAAGATACAATTTTATATTCGAGTTGGAGAAATGAACCAATTTCTTTACAAACTGAGATTAAATACCGCGATAGCGTTTCGTATAATATTATATGAACCGTATGATCAAATTTCCTCAAATCAGATTGAATCTGCCACAAATTTTTGCAATCTTTTTGTCCTTTTGGACCTTTCTTTATTGAGTTATACATATTGAATGTGGGAAATATTCCCAATTAATAGGAACAAAGGATTCACTAAAATTGTATCTATCATGAGATGGAAGCTTTGTATACTATCAAGGGACATTGGTAAAAACGATTACTTATTTTCTGTTTTTAGTTGCCACACACTAATAAAATTCACAAATGTAACATTCTGTATTAAAGGAACAATAAAACAACTTAATGTTAAAAGTATAAAAGGTATAAACAATATTTACTTATACCATCAACAATCACAAAGCAATGGATAATTTCCAAATAACTTTATTGTACTGAGCTTAATATAAATAAGCTTTATGAGGTCGTTGTATACAAACTATCAATTGAATATAACTCAATATTACATATAAATTATTTGGATGTACAGTTATCGCCGAAATTTAAAATATAATTCCAAATACTGCTATTTTTCTGAGACAAAGTTATAACAAAGGTGATCTTTTACTTTAGTAACATGTATTCTTTGTTCTTCAAAATGTACCATATATGATTGTTTTGTTTTAGGAATTAAGTTTACGCAATTACAGTAACTGATGGATAACGACAGACGGATGTTTGCACACGGTTACTGACAGACAAGTGCTGACAGGTGGATGATTGTTCTCTTTGTGATAAAGCTTTGCCTTTGAAATAACTAAGCGTTGAGTTTGATACATTTATGAACTCACATTTTAGGTATCAATTATATTTTTATAAAGATAAACTAACCAAAAACTCTTGAATAATACACATAACTAAACATGTTGCTACTCCTACTATCTTGGTACACGTTTGTTACCATGTTTTTGCAAATAAATTAATTTGAATTTGAATTCGAATTTGAGTTAAATATCAAGCTTATGGATGAGAACAACCAGCTGAGGACAATGAGCAGACAAAATAGCCAATCATAATCTCTGGCACCCTACTACTTTAAAAACTATACCGGAACTATACTATACTTATTTATTTAAACCTGAAATTTGTCAGAAATTGACAATATTTATGAAAATTTCAATATAATATAATTTCCAAGAAAATTTTGAAAATATAAAAAAATATTTAATTTGAAGGTCATCATTCTCCTACCCTTATCCCATCGTAAGATCGGCATAACATGTCTCCTTTCTCTCCTATCATTCGTCAACTCTGGCGCTACTCCTTTTATTTGCATGTCGTACTTCACACAATCAGACCATCTCTTTTTAAGCCTCGCTCTAGTCATATATCCATCGACATTCATCCTTAACAGTTTGATCACATGATTTTAATTTATCACCTTTAGATATCCATATCATCTTAATCGTGCGATTTCTCGTCTTTTCTGTAATGGACGCAACCTTCAGTCCTCTCCTTATATCCCTACTACATACTCATTACCAATTATATCCCTATATTTTGCCTTTCACACCACACATCCACCTTACCGTTCTCAATTTATTTGCATCCACTTTTCTTTCATCCGTCTTTTTCATTGCCCAACATTCTGATCTATACAATATAACAGGTCTTACGACCGTTTTATACTTTTATATCATATTTAATTTTCAGATAAGAGGCAATCATTCATAATGAAGCTCTTAAGCGTCCACTTACGTTATACCAAGATATTCAGTAGTTTCATTTTGCCCCTAGCGTACACTAGTCACCCTGCGAGTAATTTAAACTGAAATTATTAAATTAAGCCGGAACGTAGCGTTACATCATCGTGATGTAAACCATTTTCGTTATCTTATAAGACAAGATTTCTCTAAAAGGTAAATATATATGCGTATATTAATATATTATATCTTAGAAGAAATATAATAAGTTCCTTATTAACGCGTTTATATTACACTAGCAATTGCTAGCGACTCCACCCGCGTGGAAAGATTAAAACCGTAATATAGTCTTTTGATAACCATAAAAATGTTTAAAGTGGGTCAACCTTAAAAGCTAGACATATGCTGTCGCGGACTTTTATTTAGAACTTTTAGAGGGGAAGAATTTTGCACTACATGATTTTTGAATAACTTTCACTGTTTACTTAGCGCACGCAAGAAAACCATTAAATTTTGCCGTTTTAGTAATATTTTTTATTGCTGCTCCTCTCCTATTTATCATAGCGTGATATTCTATAGCCTATGTATAGATTTCCTCGATAAACGATCTATCTTACACTCAAAGATTTTTAAAACGGTCTAGAAGTTTCTGAGATTAGCGCGTTCAAGCAATCAAACAAACAAACTCTTCAGTTTTATATATAAGTATAGATAGAGTTGTTAAGCTAGAGTAGAGAAACCAGCCTAAAATGTGACTATAAAGATGTAAATGAGACTGTATCTTCTGTCTCTCTTTTTAATGTGTGACGGGAAATATAAGTATACCATCATCTTCCCTCTCATTAATCATTGTGACACTCTCTTACAGGCCTCCCTATTGCAGAAAGACAGAGAGGCAGATTTCGCATTTATAACATTAGTAAGGAATTAAACAGAATTTAAGTGTTATGAAATCTTAATCGTAAGAATACTCCGACTCTGGAAGTGTCTTGAACTTTGAAAAATCGCGCACAAAATGAGGCAATTTCTGCCGAGCGCTACGAATTTGGCACGGTTGAGTGGCGACTTGGCACTGTCACACGTCGGGGTGGCACTTCGGCGTCAATAAATTGGAAATGAGCTAAAATTGGTTTGACAGTTTTTGCATGTTGCCTGTGGTTAATTTCCTTTTGTCTTTCTTCGTCAATTTAGTCGTGGTCTTTGTTAAACGGCTCCGACAATTTTCATGAAACTTAGTATGTAGGGGGTTACGCGGGCGATAAATCGGCCGGTTTTTTCCCTGTTTTCAAGCATTTAAAAACTGCTAGAACAGAAAGTTACTTCCGCTGTAATTAGTAAAAAGATGGTAGTTCAATTGGGGAACGGGTGGTCTAGAATAGTAAGAATACCTCGGATCGAGCCGCACCTGCCCAATTATTTTCCCTTGTTTTTCAAGTTTTATCTTTTTTTATATCTTCCAAAAAATACCGAGCAAAGCTAGGTCACCCAGGTACTCTTCACTTATGACTGTAATTGTACAACGAACGATATGAAACCGAAGTCACATCTATTATTTTTAAATTATGCTTCACGCATAATTCGATTGACGAATTGGCATAAAAATATTTCATTAGTTTTGTGGCGATATTTCTTTTTCACATCGTGAAAAAAAAAAAGAATTTTTTAACTGTTTTTGAAATTAAATAAATTCGATGGCGGTTGTTTAAGGTCTACTGACTTTGACAGCGTTGCTAGATTGAATTAATTAATTATTGAATAGGATCGTCTAATACTATTATTAAAAAACTCTTTAAACTCTCTAAAAACTCAGTTCTTTGTTTTAATTATTCTTTAATTAAAAAGAACGTTTCTTCAGTTATATGTATATACCCCATATTTTGAACAGTCAATCAATAGCACCATCACAGACCAGGGTCTTGCATATTCCGAAAAAGAGACTAGAGTATCACCAATAGAGGAGTTCTTGGTCAAAAATGATATTTAGGGTAATATATATTCCAATTCCAAATGCCCTTGGGCATAACAACGATCTCAGAATAAAATTATGTAAAAAAAGGATCGGCAAAAGCGAACACGTATTCTACGGATTCCGTTTCCGCCAATTTCGAAGCAAACTACGTGCTGAAACTAAATTTAGATAATTAAATTACTTATTCCAAATTTGTATTTTAGCATTTTGCATCTTTGCTATCAATGACCTGTAACTCGGGGTTGTATAAAGCTAATTCAATTTTTTTTATACTTGTTTTATTCATCATCCTCCTGACCTTATCCCACTCTAAGTGGGGTCGGCACAACATGTTATAAACATGTTGGCCGCCTGTCTGATGTCACATTAGTCGTATTTTATGACACCTCGGTAACAAAGAGGGTAATCTATTCTACTCAACCGGATACCACACGGTGGGTCAACTTACCTTACTCTCTTTTTACGAGACCTCGGTATATATTTGTTTTATTGTAAAGTAAAATGAAAATTGATCTTATTTACTTTTATAATCTCTTTACTTACAAAAAAGATTATAAAATGAGACTTACCTGTTTTTTTTATATTTCATTTCATTTTTTCATATTTTATATTTTATTCATTCATTCATTCATTCATTCATTTCATATTTTATATTTCATATCATTCATTTTGATATTTCATTACAAATACCTACTTGTTTCACATTTTAAGGAGACCCAAGTTGTCGTACGATGAACCGAGTTCCGGAGGTTCTATTTCATTATCTAATGGCGGTTCACCTTCCTTCCGTATCCTACAAAGCCTTTAATCCTAGACCTTGTCATCACTAATGTGACAATTATCGTCAACCTTATCGTAAATGCTATACTTGCTAGAACACATTCTTTATCGCTTTGATCTGGATGGATGAATTATGAAATATATGAATTTTAAATAAGACGTTAAATAACTATTACAATCGAAATCAAATATATGTAGAACTAGCTTTACCCGCAACTTTGTTCGCGTGGACTGTTGTCACGTGATAGGTTGATAATAGATTGCGCTTTTCTATGTCATACTATTCCTGTTGAATTAACAGGATTTCTATAGCCTATATTTTACCCCGGTGTGTAAGGAATAATTGTGCCAAATTTCATCAATATGGATTCAGCGGATTTTCCGTAAAAGAGTAACAAACATACATCCATACTTACAAACTTTCGCATTTATTTTCTTAGTAGTTATAGGATGATACACAGAATTTTATTGATACATCTCACCACTTTAATTGAGCTAATGTCTCCTCTCTAGAGAGGATGCGTTAGTTCGTAACATTGTAGGCTTCTCTCTGAGAAGAAGCTTAGACCCCTATGCTGCTCTAAAGCGGATTGGCAAGCGACTAATAACTCAGGAATTGTCTAGAGACCTGCACGTTTCGACAAAATGTTTCCTTAGTCGTAATGCGTGTAATGAACTATATATATATAATTTTTTTAATAGAAAATTCGTGTGGCTGTTCGGGCTTTAACCCGTGATTTAAGGCAACGTGGCTCTAACCGTTTAGATATATAAGCTTATTATGTACTAGTAAAATTATTCCAAGTGGATTATTTCCGCCGTGTGGTATCCGGCATAATAAATAGACCACCCTCATTTATTATCAACGCGTCGCAAAAGACGTCAGGAAGAATGCTGGTCGTAAATTACCTAGCCAAATCATGTGACAATATGGTTATAACATGATTTATCGACCCCACTTAGTCTGGGATAAGGGAGGAGAATGATTCCAAATTTAATTCTATTTATATATGCATTATTATATTTTATATGCAGCCTAAAACTTAACCTAAAGCTGAACAATTTAATTCTAAGCTAGCTAAATCTACTCTAAACTACCGACCTAATTTTGCACCTTATATTATGATGATGTCCGTTCCATAATAATGTTATACACACACCGATTTACTGATTGCTTTAACCCGAGTTTCAGTTTATTAATTAGGAGCATAAGCTCTTCATCTGTTATAATAATTCTGATTGTAGTAGCTTTTGATCCGTTCTCATTTATATGCGAATAACATTGATAAAACAATTGAAGCTTGCGTTCATTAAAAATGTCTTTCACATCGGTTGATAAAAAAATAACATTTAAAGTAAAATCCCTAACAGCAGCGTTAATAGTACATAAGTAAAAGTATGAATAATATAGTACTTAAGTAAAATTATCAAAGCATAATTTCGGTTCGGTTCGGTTAGATCTTGTGATCTCTTCTTTGTAAATATAATTTTACTGCTGTTTGATATTTAATTGTAAGTAAAGACTCGAAATGCGCGATAATATTAATTAACTATGATAAAATAAGCTTTGAGATTAAAATCGACGGGAATAAACACACTTTTAACATCCCGATATTTAATCAAACTCAGCCTTATTTGAGTAACAAATATTATTCTGAAAGTTTTTGTTCGTTTATTTAACAGCAATATTCCGATTAAATGGTGAGTTATTAATATTTTGAAACAAAATTGCGACTTTGTAATCCTTTTGAAATTAAAGCCGAATTCATATTTATGTATGAATTTGATTATTATATAATAACATTACAGCTGCGTAATATAATGAACCCAATATCATAAAGATGTAAATATCCTTGTTTATTAAGTTGACTTATTATATTTATATATAATATAGTTAAACTTAAGACTTTTTGTCAATTTTTTTCTAAGCGGCCTTTTTTGGTTTCTTTAATATTAATATCGTGAATGCCAGTCTGTCTGTATTTGACGATTTCACAACCAAACCGTTGATCTAACATGGATGAAATTTAGTACACTTGAAACGTAAATACTACAACATGTCTTTTTTCTTGGGGGTTGAGGTCGCGGTATAGCCAATCTATACTTATTATAAAACAAAGTCCCCATGTCTGTATGTCATTGATTTTCTTAAGATCTACTCAACTATTTTATATACGTTTTTTTACTAAAAGATTGCAATTGTTGAGTAAAGTTTAGGTTAATAATAAATTAAATAAGTATTCCATTTGGGTCCGGATTCAGCCGGGAAAAATTTTGTGACACACTGATTTCTATAAAGGCGAAGTCGTGGACACAGCTAGCGTAATATAAAAGAATTATACTGGAAACTCCTTAATTCTGCCTTCAATTAAAAATAGACACGTGTGTCGTTAATATTAACCACAAGGAGCTCATAAGTATCCAAGGACGAAAGAAAAACAGCTAAGACCGTGTACAGATATCGCGAGGAGTGCGTCGCGAATAGGTCGTGAGGCATACGACGCTATATTTATACATGCGTTCTGAATGACATATGCACAAGCTGAGCAGACAAACAACCAGGCATTGCACTCTTCAGTATAAAAATAACTCCAAAAAGGCAAGACGTACAGATTGCAGCTGCGGCCTATATAGTAATTTATAAAATATTGAAAAAAGAGAAAAGATTGGTGGACAAAAAGATTTTTTATGAACCCATTACATTATGGAAATATATGAGCTCCATGACTTATGCACGTGCAACGCAAACAAAACGTCCGTCTAAATGGAGCAGCTCGCACTGTGGCAGCGTTCGCAACGATCGTTTGACGCGAATGCTCACTGTGAGCACACACGTCCACACTGCACGAGGCATGCAAGACGAACCATTCGCAACGCACGCGATGTCTGTACGCACCTTAAATCATTATGACGATATCGCCATGGTCCAAACCTACTCAATGCTTGAAATTTGATCGGGGCTTAAAATACGTTCCCCGGTTCCGAACAAAATCAAAGCAAACTACGCTACGCTAATCTGACGTATCGACGTTTTTGAGAGTCCCTCAAACTAGTTTGAAGCACTAGATCGATCTGACAGAAATATAAATAAATGTAAACAAACCTATTCATTCATTCATATGCCCTTTATCCCATCCTAAGTGGAGGTCGGCACAACATGTTATACACATTTTGTCACATAATTTGGCCACGTATTTAACGACCAGCCGCCTGCCTGACGTCAACTTACCTTAGTCGTCTATTACGACACCTCAGTAGGCAAGAGGGTGGTCTATTCTACTCAACCGGATACCACACAGCGGATCTAATTTCGCCTTTTATGACACCTCGGTAGGAATTGAGGGTGGTCTATTCTACTCAGCCGGACACCTACTACACGGCTCGCATATTATATTGTTCATATTATGTTAATATCCGATTTATATTAATACGTTATCTATTTCCTTAGGTATCACAATAGTAGAATGATCAACTATGACGTGGAGCGGGGTATCAATGTCACCACAGACCATGAACAACGGCTTTCGGATCTTCTTATTCCAGCAGCGAGTGTCTCCCACGCAGGAAACTACACCTGCGTGCCAAATAACGCTGTGCCAGCTAGTATATACGTCCATATATTTAACGGTAGGTATCTAGTCATTATAAAATCTTTAAAAATTAAATGAGTTAATCTTGTATATACATTTTTCGAAATTTTCCTCCAACGATTTTTATGAAATGTAGGTGGTATTGGGGGGAAATAACTAACTAGGTTTTATTTTTAAAAAATTCTATTTTATCCCTGTTTTCGGGCACTGAAAAAATTGCTACAATTTTATGAGAAAGCAAAGGTTAATTGCGCTGTCAATTTCAATATCACAATAGCTTATTTGGGTAAAGGGCGGTCTCAAATTAGGATACCAGGATCGATCCCAAAGAAAATCTTTTTTTAATATTTTTAGTTGCATTTTTTTTATTAAAAAAAATTTCCGAGCGAGGCACGGTCACATAGGTACTTCATTTAAAATGAGATATTTAAATCAACGAACAAAGAAAAGATGAAAAAAATAATTCCACAAGTCAATGTCTTCAGGAAATTTTAATTATTTGAAAGACAAACATTTATGAAGATTAGAACAAGGGAAGCAGGGTTTCAATAAACATAGCAATTTTATATTTCTGTAATTACAACGTTCCCGAATTATATTACCGTTTCTGGATTCGTTAATATGTACTTTTGAATTTCAGTGTTTTCTTTTTATTTGTAATATTATTTTCAATGAAATTTGTTTAGTTACAGAAAAAGGTTTTATACTATTGAATTACAAAAAGCTTTAATCAAAAAGAATATTTACAAAATACTTTGGAATCGTCAAAGTATTATGTAAATATTATATAAATTCAAATTAAATTAAAAATAAAAATGATTGTGTTCAGATTTTATTACGCCGTGTGGTATCCGGCTATATAGAATAGTACCACCCTCATTTTTAACCGAGGTGTCGTAAAAGGCGACTAAGGTAAGTCGACCCGCCGTGTGGTAACCGGCTGAGTAGAATAGACCAACCTCATTTTTTACCGAGATGTCATAAAGGCGACTAAGGTAAGCTGACCCATCGTGTGGTATCCGGTTTAGTAGAATAGACCACCATACCGAGGTCTCGTAAAATACGACAGAGGTAAGTTGACGTCAGGCAGGCGGCCGGTCGTAAAAATGCAGCCAAATCATGTGACAGCATGTGTATAACATGTTGTGCTGACCCCACTTAGAGTGGGATAAGGACAGGAAGATGATGTGTTCAGATTTTATTGCGCAAAAATGATAGAATTCGTTGATTATGTTAGCCTGTACGAATATACGAATGATATAAATTCATTAATAATGCTATCTTCTAAGAACAGTGTTTTTGTAGTGAATTTCTTAAGAACGTTGATATAAAACGAAGCTTCAACAAGATTGATAAGGCAATGATGTATTCATTTTACGTTATACTGCGTCATATTTTGAAGTAAGTTTATTGATTAGGAGTAGTTATATGATTATTTTGTAATATGAAATTCCACAAACTAACACTCACAAAAATAATAAACTGTCATCGCTTATTAAAAACGACGATTTATCAAAAAGAGACGTGGTTCTATAAGAAGTAATATCCCAACAGAGAAACTACAGGTAAAATAATTTTTAATCTGTATTTAAATATAGCTTTCAAACGTGGAGATTATTACTATACTCTTAGACTACTTCAGAAACGACTATATTTTCTATTGTGGTAAGGTAACAATGCAGAATCACATTCCAGTAAATAACACTACACTTATTCTAATAGCTGCAATTGTACCAACTTGTAATATACTAACAATGCAACCGGTTAACTATCGCAGTATTTAACAGATTAAAAAAAATATATGCTTTCTGTAAGTGATAAATCGGCAAATCTTACAACAAACTTAACAAAAAAGCGGTAAATCTTCTTGAAATATAAAAAAAAAAAACACTTTTTGTATCGCTATATCTTACATGGGATTTATCAGAAAAACTTTAAATCTATTAGCATTTAGATAAATATAGGTGTAATATAAATATTTTTAAGTAGACAAATCATTACGTCATCATTAAAAAGTATGGAATTGAAATAGTTCTTTATCAAAAATTTTGAAATGAGATACTTTTAAAGTTATAATGAAACATCTCCAGTTTAAAAACAACATGAAACGTGTTCTCAAATCTCATTTCATGTTCAGAACTCGATCGATAGTCTCATAATCATTCAGACAGATAGGGTTGAACAGACGTTCCAATGGTCTGGATATATGCCAAGCCCCGCATCAAGCCTAACAAACGACGTGCTATCTAAAATGTCTTATACGTCGGAATTTAGCCAAGTGCAAATGCACTTTAATAAATCTTTATTTTGTAAATTATATGAGGCCCACAAAAAGGTTTGGCAAACTAAAATTCTGAATGTTTTCAAATCATTAACATATTCGATCCTTATATATTGTAGTTTTAAAAAGCTGTGATAGCCCAGCGCTATGAATTTATACCCACCGTTTCACATTAATATACAAGGTATAATTATAATTACATGCTGCGTTAGTCTATACGGTCAAACTTGGCAATAGTCCAAATTACTTGCATCGTTTGTTTAAACCTAATAGTACATACGCGTATGCGTAATCATTGGGATTATTGAGCTAATGTAAACCCGAATTAAAGGACCACTAAAATATATAGCTCAAATATAATAATGTATGACGTTTAAAATTTTGTATATTTTAAGTTTATTTTAGGTCGTTTGGCAACATTTAAAGGTTGCCCTTTAACTATAACAGAAGTTAATATTATCGCGAAGATTTAATGTTTTTTGTTTATTAAAATATTTTTACCTTAGTCTAAAATAACAAGATTTCTAACTTTTTACTCTTTTTTATCTTCTAAACTCTATGAAATATTAGATTTTCGTGACTTGATTTTAAACTGAAAATCAAAACTTTACTCAAATAGTCGACTGTTGCTTATTCTTAAAATTTTCCAATAGAGAAGAGCCACCGAGAAACTTATTGGTATACTTATCATAATATCAAATATAACTCGTAGGTATCTATTTTATTAATACGTACTTTTAGTAATCGTTCTCTTGAGCAATGTAGGAGAGTAATAAAACTTCAATTTCGAAAATTATCTTTAAAAATGAGGATGACATCATTCTATCAGTGTGGAAATCAATGTCCAGCATATAAAAGTCCCTCAAATCTCGTCAGGAGACTGACTCACTGATAACCTACACCGTTATTTAATACCCCTCCCCCCATTTACTACAATTGACACCGGTTTGTTACTACCCCAATAAAAATTGTTGTAAAACGACATCTTCAATTTAATTTACATAAAACCGTTATATACTATTAACCTTTCAGAGGAATTCCACTACTTTTGAATAAAAACCGAAAAAAATCCGTTCAATAGATTTAGAGAAAATCAATCACATACAGACAGACAGTTTTGGGGACTTTGTTTTATAATAAGTAAAGATAATACTGAACAGTAGAAAAGGCTTTCTATTAGATATTAGTTCTTTTGATAAGATGTTATAACAAAGCTTGATTGATATTTAGATTTTAAGTCGTTAATAATTTCTTTAGGGAAAGAGGTTCTTACTATTTAAGGTGTTATAATTTTTTCATGACAGTTTATTCTATTAATCTTTTAGATAACCATTTACCTACCGATTATTGTCGTTCTGTGATTTAAAGAGTAAGATGTATGATACTACAATGTGTGTGTGTGTATGTGAAAAAATAAGAAATATTTCGAAAACGGCATAATTTAAGCTAAGTAAACGGTGAAAGTTATTTTTTTAAATAACTTACTCTCTTATAAGAGATTTTTGAGTTAATTTTTTTTTAGATTTTAAATTTAATTATTAAGTCACCATTACTACATTTATGTTCAAAATTTCAATTCAGAAAAAAAATTGTGACACTGATTTCCATGCGGGCGAAGCTGCTTTCACAGCTTGTCTTTTAATAAAATTACCAAGCAAGGCTAGGTCACCCAGGTACTTAGTCATTAAATTAAATAAATATAAATAAATAAAAGTTTAAGTATTCTACAGTAACTTAGTAGATAAAGTTGCGGGAATGAACAAACATAATCTAATAGCAATTTAATTACATAACCATGTCGAAGCCGGAGTGATTGTCAATATTTAATGTCAAACTGACGAGATAATTAATATCTTCCCATGTAAACAATGTTCTCATTCATTTCAATTATATTCGTACGGTAAATTGACTTAATAGAATTGTTTGTTCGTATTATTAAGCTGCTGTTAGGGTCATAGGAAGTTATGTAAATTAACCGTTAATTTTCGATAGTCCCGACTTAAAGTTTAGGACTAGATTGAAATTCGAAACTAAGTGAAATTTAACACAAAATTATACAAGATTTTTAACGGATTACATTTCGCAAACTTTGAATTTAGTCAAATTGTGTAGGGTTTTGAAAACTATAACTCACTTCCTGGCCATTAATTGACCAAACTCTAGTTAGCCTTGATTGCTTATTATAAGTAACTGATAATTAAACATTGTGAACTATTGATAAAATATTCATACTAATCTGATTCTACGGCACGGTGACATAACCAAGCGGTGAAGCATTCTACGAGTATTTAATCCAATTTTAAAACGTTATGAAACGTTGTTTTTCTTACACTTGCCTTTACACAATTTCAAAAAAGCACTTAAAAGTGCACTTCTTAACAAAGGTCATTATACTACTAAGGCATATTCAAAGGAAAAGAATGCTTAAATTTTAATTGCAGGTACGCACTGAATTGTAAGCTTATTATTCAAATTGTTAAAAAGTATACATTATGTATTACAATAATTATTTATGAAAAGAGTGACCGCTAAGTCTGTTACAGGTTCTTCTCAGTAAAAGCACTTTTCCGAACATTGCATGTTATCTTATATATAAAGATGGATGTTAGTCTGTATGTCCTTTATAGACACCGAAAAGTCGGAACGATTTTAAAGAAAATTTTGACAATCTTAAGAATGACCCAGCGGATCCTGTAAAGTTAGGTGGAATAGGAGAATCTTTTAACTGTTCAGTTGCGTTTTAAGAGAATTCAGCTAGTATTCTATACATTATATATGTATATAGTATATCAATATTCCTCATTCTAATAGCCTAAACTATGTCAGGTATTACTTTCGCATTTAAAATAATAACTTAAGTATTATAAATGCGAAATCTTCAAGTTTTCTTAGATATCTTAAAGCTTATACCAACAAACAACAAGAAACAGTGATTTATCTAGATTAATCAAATACTGAGGTAGAGGAATCCATTACAAGTAATAAATAATATTACTACTTAAGTTTCAATATTTATGAACAGAATACATAACTCAGAATAAAATTTAAATTCAGCTACAAAACTTACAAAGGTGCAATTTTGTCCTTTGAGAGTGTTGCTTTGGCGGACGTTTCAAATGACACATTCCAGCACTACAAAACTGATTTATACAGACTGTTCATGGTTCAAACGAAATGTTAACATCTGTAGAAATCTCACCCTGCTCACTGTAGGTTATCTGTTTGTAAATTCAAAGTTGTAACACTCATCATTCTCTTACCCTTTTCCCACTCTAAGTAGGGCCGGCACAATATGTCTGCCATTCTCCTCTATCATTTGTCAACTCTGGTACCATTCTTTTTATATGCATATCATTCTCCATATAATTCATCCATCTTTATTTCGTCCTCCTTCTAGTCATACACTCACACTCATATTTTAAACTCTTGTTGGTCACATGATTTTAATCCCTCCTCATTACATAACTATACATCCTCATTACATAACTTAAGTCCATACGTAAACACTATGCTTAAAACACTTCTCCAAAAGCGTATCCTTGCGATCAAATCACAATCTGCAATGTATATAAAGAGTACATACGAAGTCGTTTTTGTTGGAAAATACTATGCCCCAGTTTTGAAGTGTCGGTCGGATGTAACCTCACGAAACGATGCTGGCGGTGTGATATCTTATCACAGACCTATAAATTCTCCTTAAATAAAACTAAAACCCTAAAGCACGATTCAGTTTCACAAGTCGCAGTTCTACGACCATATTTCCTGTCTCTTGGGGAGCTTTTGGAAAGTACTCACACCGTTCAAATCCTATACAATAAAATAAATAGCTTAATATTATAAGTAACTATCTTTTACCCGCAACTTCTTTCGCGTGAACTGTTGTAGCGTTCATCATCCTCCTGCCCATTCCCACTCTTATCCCACTCTAAGTGGGGTCGGCACTTATTTTGTTGTCGATGATTATTTTGTTATAAACAAACGCGTAGTGCGATTGTTGATATTAAGGTTCGTAAATTTCTTTCGTAAAGGTTCTGTTCTCGAAACTTATTTAATATCTTAATAGAATAAATAAATTTCAAACTCAATTATTCTTTATGCAAATAGTACTTTTATATTCGCTTTTGACTCAGTTCAACTTAAATAATGAACTTAGCTTTAGTTCGAAAATGGCTTTACATAATATTCTTATAACTTGATACATTTTTTGCCGTCTATTGCCGGGATATAATTAGATTAATACATTTTCATTTATCAAAGTTTTAATTATTATCTATAAATGACGCTTCCGTAAAAACAGACTATCACATACTTGGCCGTAATTTTCTGTATCAATTATAGAAAGAATATTGCAAAGTGGATTCTCCGAGGTCGGCGGCTAAACCTGTTTGACCTTTAGCCATACCACATAGAATACCATTAATATTATACATGCTAATGTATTAATATTCTGTCTTTATTTATATACAAATTTACATTACATTTTTAAATATTTTCTATATAATATGAATACAAAAAAACAACATTTAAAAATAAGAACTCAAGCTACCGGTGGTTAGGGCTCCAGACTGAGGAAGCTCCTCACAATCCGTGCCGTCTCAAGAAAAACTGCCTTTTGTATCCTACGCTTGATCCAACAACTAAGTGCGAGCCTCTTAAGATGTTGGTCGAGGCTCTTCGCGATACGACCATTAACCGACACAACAATTGGAACAATTATTGTTGAATCAATATCCCACATGGCGGCTATCTCATGAGCTAGGTCAAGATATTTAGTTAATTTTTCTTTTTCATCTCTTATGTTATTTATTATTATTATACAAGTTTTTACCCGCAACTTCGTTTGACACGACAACGGTCCACGACTGTTGTCGTGTGATAGGTCGATAATAGATGATGCTTTTCAATGTCAGATGTAGACTTATCAAGATTTCTATAGCCTACATGTTATTCCGGTGTATGAGGAATAATTGTGCCAAATTTCATCGATACTCGCCGTGAAAGAGTAATAAAGAGTAATCGCAAACTTTTGTATTACGGACCTCCACAAATTAACGCCTAATTCTACAAATCATCACGGAGTGTTAGTTTTGATTTCCTAATTTTATTTTTTTTATAGTTTTGTTTATGAATCGAATACAATGACGATATTTCTTTTATATACATCCTTTTGCATTATAATATTAGTAGGGTTATTATTGTAGTAATATTATTAGTATTTTATAATGTTACACTAGTATATAATTTATCTATATTCTAACATAAATAACATGAAAGCTGTTCAGTTCCAAGTACAATGAAAATAATGTAATGCTCAAGATCGTTCGTCTCATACTATAATGTTACATATGTTACCGTATCATGAAAACTTTCCTCATGACATGACTTGGACAACATAAATTGCGGGTGCGGAATTTTTATATAACCCAAACACGTGAACTCTAATAGCTGTAATGGTGAGAACCACTTTCACTGATGAAATTGTTTGTACCGTGAGATTCAATTGCCTGGAGCACTATTTAAATAAATAAATATTTTTACGCCATTTTCTTTTTTGTATTATATATTTATTTACTATTATTTATTTAATTAGAACAGACATGATGCACTTACACTAATTAAACAGAATACATCATTTCAAAAATAATACATCATTTCAACTAAAACAAAAAAAAAATGAAACTGAATAAAGTAAAACTATTAAAATTAAAAAGAAAGTAATAGAGTTAAATAATGATACTAAATTTATTTTTAGTACAAAAGTAATAATAAAATTACTTTACTAAAATCCGCGATAAAGTAAATTAGGAAATATATAATCATCATTCCCCTCCCCTTATCCCACTCTAAGTGGGGTCGTTCAATCAATGTTTTAAACACGTTGTTAAGTGATTTGGCTAGTTTTTACGACCTTAGTAAGGAATGAAGGAGGTCTATTCTACTCAGTCGCATACCACACGGCGGGTCAATTTGCCTCAGTCCCCTTTTACAACATCTCGTTAAGAAATAATTGTGGTCTATTCTACTCAGCCGGCTACCACACGGCCGAGAAATAAGGTAAATAGAAAATGTATGTAAAGGTAGAGTGTACTATCAGTTTCATACCTAATACGTTCAGGATTCGTAAAAACACATGCACAACCCTCCACCGCCGGCACCACAATAAACAAGCACTACACACGTTCACTATCACAAACTCAACAATGGTTTTGCTCTGCAACCGAAGCATCATTAGACATTTAGCATTATATATTTTGAATAGAATAAACCACCCTATTTCTTATTGAGGTGTCGTATTTTACGACTTAGATTTTTTTTTTTTTTTTTTTTTTTTTTTTTTTTTTTTTATACAGGAAAAAACCCCTTATGGGTACCGCCGCCCGACGGGGACAGGCGACGGTTATGTCGGACTCGCACCGACTAAAATAACCTGTGTGCTCCACTACGCTGCTGGTGGCGGGGATAGGGTACCTATGAAGACATTGCCCCCCATCCCCGCCAGCAACAACTCTGTAGCCCAGAGTGCGCCACCTCTGGGTCGGGGCCTCTCTGAAAGTGGCCCCTCCCTCCGCTGGACGATGCATCGGGAGCACCAGATGCATCGAACGCCTCGGGGACCTAACTCCAGCGAGCGTCCGATAAACCCCGTTCGGATCGCTCGGAGGTCCCCGTTAGGGCGGCATGCGACGGACTTCGGCGAGTCGCCTGCGCCCCGCTCGCCTGCGGCGGATCGGATCCAAGGACTCGACTTCCCGGATCCGCCCCGCCGCCTCCTTCCGCGAGATAACATCCTCGCAGAAGGAGGCCATCGCTGCCCACGATCGCTCCCTGTCCACCATGGCGCGAACCACAGTGGGCAGGGAGAGATCATGCCCCACCTGTGCCACGAGTTCCGCCCGCTGAACCGCCCAAGCTGGACAGTCTGCGAGCGTGTGCAGCGCCGTGTCAAAGTCGGCGCCGCACTCGTGGCACTCACCAGTCGCTTCGCGCTGGGCCACCTTCCACAGATACCACCCGAAACAACCATGTCCGGAGAGCACCTGTGTCAGGCGGAAGGTGAGGACCCCATGCCTCCTGGCGACCCAGCCCTGGAGAATGGGCTGGATGGCCGAAATCGTCCAGGCTCCTGCACTGGGCGATTCAAGCCGCCGCCTCCATTGGCGGAGGAGCTCTTCCTGAGCTGCCCTCCTCCAATCCACCTCTACCGCCACTGAGTCTTCCCCCGGTGAACGGGCTTCGACTCTACGGCGGTAGGCCTGAGCTAGCACCTCAGCCTCTAGGTCCCACGGAGGGGACCCGGCCAAGGCGCAGGCCGCCTCTCCCGAGATGGTCCGGTAGCCCCGCACAAGTCTGACCGACATGATCCTCTGCGCCCTGCGCAGCAGGGGCAAGGATCTCGCGGTCAGCCGCCCCGCCCATATGGGAGCGCCGTACAGGGCCATCGACCGAACCACCCCGGCGTATAGGCGCCGGCAGCCTGCATTAGGCCCTCCCAAATTTGGAAGGAGCCTGCTCAGGGCTCCGGCGGTCGCCGTTAGCTTAGGAGCGAGCCGCCGGAAGTGGGCCTCGAACGTCCATCGGCTGTCGAGGAGCAATCCCAGGTACTGTAATGTACCCGAGATTTCGATGGACGTCCCGCCCACCACCAACCGGGAACCCACTGGGGGCGCCATCCGAGGCCTGTGGAAGCAAATGGCCTCGGATTTCTCCAAGGCCACCCCCAGTCCCAGCCGGCGAATCCGGGCCACAACGTGAGCCGTGGCCGCGGTCGCCAGCACTTTACGACTTAGATAAGTTGACTTGTCTGACGACAACGGCCGGTCGTAAAATACATGACAACATGTTTATAACATGTTGTTCCGACCCAACTTATAGTGCAATAAGGGCATGATGATATATTTTCTATTTACTTTATCGCGGACTATAGCAAAGTATATATATTTTTATAACTTTTTATTTTTTATGGATCTCCGCCAAATTCTATAAATTATTATTTTTAGCATTTAATTTTCACATGTATAAATATAATGCAATATATTTAGATGAAATTTTTTGAAGTTGAACCCCTATTAAAAATCATAGTCATATCGCTCAGTCATTACGGCTTTCAAATCATATTGTATTGTACTTTATATCACACAATATTATATACTTTTTTTTCTAAAACACGGAAAACTGGGCAAATCTTACAGTTGAGACTTCAAGATTTCTTTGAAAAATTCAAGTTCTTTAAAAGATTCTTTTAAAGTCGAGTGATATTTGTTGGTGCAGGCTGATTTTAAACTTTTAAGTTTTCTCTTATTCCTAAGTCCTTTAATAAGTTAGAGATTTTAGACAGGCAATAAATTAGAACTTTACAAAAATATGTTTTGTACGAAACTTCCTCTCTTTTGGTCATAATAATTATACAAATTATTTATCTTTCCCGGACGTTCGTTGGCCAGAATACTAAACAGTACTGAAAGGTTGTTTGTTACTTTAAATGGGGTGTTTGAGTTGCCACATCTATTTAATTGCGACGCTCATGAATCTGGATGAAAAATTTTATATTTATGTACCATTTTTTGTTGTAATTTTGTGTTAAATTGCTCGGCATTAACAAGATTTTATTCTCTTTTACTTTATAATTAAGTAGCTGTTCGGCTATGCGTTGCTATGGCTCAGTTTGATTTCAAATTCCCTTCGAAACGGAACTCGGAAGTTTAAAAAAAAATCTGATTGTGATCAAACTTAAAGAATCATTTGCTGGGTTATTATAAATTGTAATCCTTACTTATCTACTCTATAACTATTTAAAAACTAGTGTTTTCTTGTTCTTCCAAGTCTCTGTAAAACTTACAAGTTTTGTAGTTGTCACGCTACGCTTTATGGCAATACGCCTCAAAACTACTTTTATTAATTTGGCTAAGCGTGCGATATACGATAAAAATTTAATTCTTTCTTCAGCAAAAGGAAAAAACACATTGCATTTTGAGGGTACTGGTGTGAACTAAATCGCGAGTACCACTATTTTATTATAAATTAACCCATCCCAGTAATTGTTCTCCCAAGTCGACACCCACGTAATGTTGTAGGACACCCAATTATAATGACAAATAACCCCAGAGCGAGGATCTGTTTAGTATTCCAAGCGACCTACCGGCGACATTCGTAAGAGGGAATCTCGTAAGTTTCCCTATAAGAGTAACTTATATTAATATATTGTAACTAAAGTAGGCTATTTCCTATAAAATAATAAATTTTTTGTGATATTAATTAATGTTAATTACAATTTATACGGCCTATTAAATACAATTTATACCTACGGCCTCTTATTATCCCACTGCTGGGCATAGGCCTCCTCTTTCCGTTTTCTGGAGAGAAGGGTTGAAGCTAAGACCTACCTACCACGCTGCTCCAATGCGGATTCGTAGGCTACACATATCCCTAGAATTTTCGAAGTACGCAGGTTTCCTCACGATATTTTCCTTCACCGAAAATCGTGTGATAATTTGCTAATATCAATTAGACTCAAAGGTTTATAAAGAAAAACTCAGTAACTCCCTGGAAAGAGTCACACGGTGCTACCGCTGGGCTATCACGTTTAACTACTTTCTACTTTGTTTATTACATACATTGTAATTTTTTCATAATTATTTATGTTTATTTGATGTTATGAGGGAAATGTTTATAGCTATAATGAAACAACTATTTAGCAGACAAATAAAAACTCGCGAACAACACAAAAGTAATAAACATTTTATATAAGTCAAAGAGCGCTTTGTGGTAATAACAGGAAACTAAAATGAACGTGAAAGCACTGCTATTTAAGAAAATAGAGTTATTTTGAATTTTTTACCAAAAGCTGCTTATGAATGCTAAATTAGTGTACTCGGGAGAAATAAGGTAGCATTTATATTTCATTGTTTCAGAAAATCGGTCATGTTTTCGCAAATTAGTGATTTTTAGGTTGAAGGTTTTAAATTTTTAATTATTTAAATAAGAATACGTATCGTTGTAAACTTTAATTTATTATATTTTCAATTTATATTATCCTTTCATTTAATTTCATTTATAAATAAGTTGTTATAGAAACGTGCAAAATAAGATATGCTGCTTTAATATTTAAGTACCTGGTTGACCGAGCCTAGGCGAGCCCAGTAATTTTTTGGGTAGGTGGGGCTCGAACTTAGGTATTTTCATTTCTCTAGACAGCCCGTTCCCTGAATAAGCTACCTACGCTGACTTGGCAATTTATGGCAAAAATAGTGTCTAATATTCAGTGTAAATATTTTAATGCCCCAAGAACAGGGATAAATACTAAAATGTATATTGAATATAAAACACTATTTTTGAATATATTATTGAATATAAACTGTCAAATCAGCGCAGCTTATTCGGGGAAGGGGCAGTCTCGTCTATGATCGATCCCAACTACCTAACTACCTACCAATAACTACCTAATTATTTTTTTCTTTTTTTGTAAAGAATTACCGAGCTAGGCTCGGTCAACCAGGTACTTACTTGTTATATGGACATAGTTAAATGTTTAGCGACTGACAATAACTATTTTTAATTTACTTAGTCTTAGTTTTAATAGACTTAAGTCTCAAATTATTTTTTAATTTGAGACTTAAGTCAGCAGTAAAGATGTAGACGATGTAGTTTCATAATTTTTTAGGTAGGTAAATGAAAATTAAAATTGAAAATACTAATGACACATATTTGTTACAGGTGAAAATCCAGCGGCCATGCAGTCGTCGTCACCCAGTTATATCCAACTAAACATTCACTGCTTGTTTTATACTTTGGCATCGTTAAATATTATTATAAGGTGACAATTACGATAAGGCATTAATGAAACTAAATCTAATCTTTACTTTGTAATATAATCGATTTAAGCATGAGTATTTCATGCTAAATTTAAATAACATATGTAAAGTTTGTTCCATTATGTTTCACAGTTCATTTCAAATCTAATTTTATGAAGTTTGCAGAATATAACATTATTTAACTTTACAAAGGATTGCGTGTATTAAAATAATCTTTACAATATTAACAAATTAATTTGAAGGAATGATAGAGACTAATTGATTTACAGTTTTCGAGTAAAAGACTTATTAAAGTGATTTCAGTAAGTTCGGTAACTGTAGTCGGGTAAGTTAAATGAATGTTTATAATTTCTCAATAATGACGGACTCACTAAAATGGACTTCACTGAATGCTTCACTCAATGTGTTCGTGTCCTATCTGATGAAAATGCATATATATAAATATAAAAAATAAATAACACAATAAATTTTGCATTTTTTGTGTCGTGTGGTATTCGGCTGAGTAGAATAGACTACACTAATTTTTTACCGAGGTGTCATAAGAGGCGACTAGGGTAATTCGACCTGCCGTGTGGTATCCGGTTGAATACAATAGATCACCCTCATTTCTTACCGAGGTGTCGTAAAAGGCGACTAAGGTAAGTTGAACCACCGTACGGTATCCAGTTGAGTAGAATAGAACGCCCTCTCTATCTTACCGAGGCGTCGTAAAATACGGCTTACGCAAGTTGACGTCAGGCAGTCGGACGATCGTAAAATAAGTAGCAAATCATGTGACAACATGATTATGAGATGTTGTAAGTGGGGTCGCCACTTAGAGTAGGATAAGGGCAGGACAATGAATGAATAAATTTTGTATTTATAAATTCTTAAGGACAAAATTCACATAACTCTTTATTACGTAATAGTTACACGTGAGATTCCTGAATATGGGTGTTTACACGTTTGGTATTATCGCTAAATACTTTTTGAAACCAATTCTTTAAACATTTTAACCACAGCAAGATAAAAATGATTAAAAATTTGAAACATAAATAACATAACTATGACTCAGACAACGTAGATGATCCCTTAGTAAAGATCACGTTTTCAAACTGAAAGCGTTTCTTATATAGGTCAAATAACAACCAAATCCTTGCCAAATACGTGGACCGTGTATGTCGAATATACGTGAAAGATAATCAGATTCGGTAGACGATTTTTGCAAAACCTAATTCACAAAAATAATATTGTTTTTCTTCTCAAGGATAAAAAGAAGAGATATTTTAAGTCCAGCCAAGGCTAAATCCCTTATCTTTTGCTATACGTTATATAAAACACAGTGACATTTATTGACAAAAGCTTTTGCTTGATGTCATCTAATAAATGAGACACGATGTACACCAGACATACAGATTTATAATGTTATTTTCTTATATATTCTTGGCACGTGTAATAAAATATATGTATTTTTTATTTATGCTTTTAATAAGAGAAAGGTCAAAGCAGTACCTTCGCTGAAATATTACTTTGTATAGTTTTAGAAACTGAATGTAATTCCAAAATCTGTGCGCAGATTACTATTTTATTTTTGTCTGCTTTGTAGGGTAATTAAATTTAAACATTTGTTAAATTGTTTTTATTTATTTATTTATTTATCCTTTATGCATACAGAAAATACATTTAAAAAAAATATACATATATATAATATGTTATATAGATTTAGACGCAATAACTTCGACTTGGGTCATATTATTATTAAATGTACGTACTTATTTTAATTGTGAACTCCCATTAGATAGCTTTAGTATAAAAATCTTCTATTAGAGTTGCTTAGAAGTTAATAATATAATAGTTTTGGTTATTTATGCAGTTAAAGGCTGAGATTAGGTTTCGGTTTACTTACATTAAATATATATCGAGTCACATAAGTCACTCTTATGTAAACTAAAAAAATATAAATTATCAATGCCGCAAATCTTTGAATAATTTTGTGTATAAACATGTGCTTAAACTTTATAGCCAAATTATGACTAAATAAGAACATCATTTTTTTTATATCTCACCATAATTTGGCCAGAATAAAGTTCCCCAATTATTATTGTTTTTATTATGATGACTGCTTTATTATAAGTAATAATTTTGCTGTCCCTGTACAATGTATGTCCTAAAAACCCCTTGTTTTATTAAAGGTATGATACATAAATCTGACTGGCCTTGAAATTGTCATAAGCTTACAAAAGTTTTTACATTTAGAAGCATCATTTTCTGTGGGATACTTTTTTGATGAAAGTTTTGTCTTTAAAAATTCTAAATTATAATATTAACGATCTTATATTTGTGTTAATGATATTCATTATTCTTTGTTGTAAAATGAACTGACAGCTTGATTAAATTCGCAATGTACTCGGGTTCTCTTAGTGATTTTAATCACGGATTGAATCAATTTCTCATCATCTTCCTGCCCTTATCCCACTCTAAGTGGGGTCGGCACAACATGTTATAAACATGGTGTCACATGATTTGGCTACGAATTTCACGACCGGCCGCCTGCCTGACTTCAGCTTAGTCGTATTTTACGACACCTCGGTAAGAAAAAGGAAGGTTTTTTCTACTCAAGCGGATACCACACGGTGGGTCAACTTACCTTGGTCGCCTTTTACGAAACCTCGGTAAGAAATGAAAGTGGTCTATTATTCTCCGCCGGATACCACAAAGCGAGTCGACTTACATTAGTCGTCTTCAGTGTCACGTACACTGTTATTCAAAATTCAAAATATTCTTTATTCAAATAAACTCGTAAACATGCGCTTTTGAATCGTCAACTCTACTGCTGGTTCGGAAAGCTGTTCCTACCGAGAAGAGCCATCAAGAAACTCGGCGGTTATTCTTGCGGTTGTTAGTGATTTAAATCACAGACCATTAACTACTCGGACTGGACTATGCCAATTCACAATAAAATCACATTTGACTCTATCAATTTGATTTGAAACCAATATATTCAGCAATTCATCACGCTAGAAACAAAAGGCTACGTCTGTCTGTACAAATACGTAGACGCAAAACCAATGGGCCTCAATAAAGGTTCAGTTCGTAAATCGCTGGATAGACGGCCGAAAGCCAGTCTAGCAATTTGATTTAGCCTATGGCTATATGTGACGCACGTAATTCATTTATGGTTGTACAGACAATTCCTAGAAACTGAATCTTTATAGCCAAATCGGTTTATGGTCATTTTGTCCTGTGACTGAATGTAGAATGTCGTTTTAATTTTAATACCAGGGTGACCGAGCCTTGTTCGGTAATTTTTTTAAAGATGCAATATGAAAAAGTAAGACCCCGGAATTGATTCTGGGTATTTTCACTTCGTAAGTCCACCGTTCCCAGCAGTTTTTCAATGCCTATGGATAAATCGACATATTTTTATTAAAACGTAATTCATTTATTGTACGGACAATTCCTGGAAACTGAATCTTTATAGCCAAATCGGTTTATGGTCATTATGTCCTGTGACTGAATGTAGAATGTCGTATTAATTGTAGAACCTGGGTGACCGAACCTGGTCAGTAATTTATTTTAAAGATGCAATATGAAAAAAGAAAAAAGTAAGACCCCGGAATTGATTCTGGGTATTTTCACTTCTTAAGTCCACCCGTTCCCGTTAGCAGTTTTTCAATGCCTATAGATAAACCGACATTGTTTTAAATAAAACCTAACTAGATCGATTTATCGCCCCCGAAACCCCTACATATCTACTTAATTCATGTAAATCGTTAGAGCAGTTTCCACAATTTAGATCTTGTATATGTACAAGATTACCTCATTGAAATATTAAAGATAAAAACGAAATATAAATTTTTAGCAAACTCTTTAGATTCTATCGCCTTAGAAAAAAAATATCAGATGTACGCGTTATTTTATTATACGCACATTGTATAAGACGTAGACACTTTAACTAGAGGAAGTTAATCCTACAGCGTTAAGTTATACATAAAGACAAACTCTTCTCTTATGTACATTCTACATAGTCCTCCTGCCCTTATCCCACTCTAAATGGGGTTGGCACAACATGTTATAAACATGATGTCACATGATTTGGCTTCGTATTTTATGACCGGCCGCCTGCCTGACGTCAACTTACCTTAGTCATATTTTACGACACCTTGTGGGTTATGTACATTCTATATATTGTCTTAAATTTGTAAATTACATTTATACAGATATTTTAGTTGTCCTAAGAACACTATCGATGCTTCATCACTTGCGTACTGTAGGTTAGTACAAAATTATTTCAAAAACATTTTTTTGTATTAGGTTAATTTTTTTTAATAAAAAACCCAGTTGCATGTCTTGGGTTCGAAGCCACGAACGCTTGGTAAGCGTTATGCGTTCCCACCGTCCGGACATCACGCCTTTGAATGTTGTATACATAAAAGTTATTTCGTATTCCCAGAAAATTCTTACAAGCTAAATTCTATACATACAAAGCAGATAAAAGAGTTTTCAATTTGAGTTGAAAATTTCGCCAAACTCCGCATAAATACAGAGTACTCTTGGGATATAACATTTGCAAGAAAATTTATTTTATTATTTGCTTGGGTAGCAAAAATTGCCGCATATTATTTCCGCAACACCAAACATTTCATTTCTTTTTTAATGAAATATAGTTTAGTTTCTAACTTAGTAATATTTGTATATATGTATTTTTTTAATTTATAAAAAGCACATGTCACTCCCCATTTTAGCATATATCCCCAGCTCAAAAGTCAGATAGATCTGCAGGGCTGATCATTCTTCTGTTCTTATCCCACTCTAAGTGGGGTCGGCATAATATGGTTTAAACATGTTGTCACATGATTTTGCTAATTTTTATAGCCAGCAGCCTGCCTGACTTTTACTTACCTTAGTCGCCTTATACGACACGTTGGCAAGAAATGAGGGTGGTCTATTCTACTCAGCCGGATACCATACGGCACCAAAACCTCAAAATGCAAAAAATCACACTAAACATACAAATGAAGGAAAATCCATATTTATAGACCTCCGATTGAATTTTATTTATATATATTATGTCTTATTCAAGCCAATAAAAGCGGTATATATAAAGACCACCAATTATTTTTGGTCATAATATTACACTTTTGCTTTTTTAATAGTATAAGGAAAAAACTATCTTTTGTTTAATTTCGTAAAAAAATATAAGTGTAAAATATAATGTAAATATATTTTATCTTTTATGTCTGGTATTGTATAACAGCTAGCCGTATGTCGCTGACTAAATGTACTATCATAAATATTGATAAGGAACGAGTCGCAATCCGAAATGGTTTACCAGAAAGTTAAAAATGTATGTTCTAGAAATGTTTTATTTTGTTCAGAAATATTTGAACATCGTATCTTCTCTAACCAACATTATTCATATACTATTTGAGGACTTATTATTATTTTCTAAACCATTTCGTATTACAACTCTTTAAAAAATAAATGTCTTTTTTTGGAATTAGTAAGTAAGTGTTATCACTCTAAACACTGTAAATAACCATAGCTGTCGTTATAATTATGTGATATAAATAAAACTCACGAATTGTTAATATTTGTAAATATTGTCTAAGTTAAGAACATGCGTATGAATAAAATAATTGTTCATTTTAACTTTTGTTTTGTTTACGTCAAACCTATGTATTTGTTGTTAAAAGTAGTTAATATTTGTAGTATATCAAAACATCAACCTAAATAAACAAATCTAATAGTGTTGAAATTGAGATGTTGAAATATTTTAAAAACTGCCAATAACAAACAAACTTCTATACTAAACAATTTGTATTTACCTTTCTCTTCCCTCGTCAAAGGAGGGTGGCTAACAAAATTTTCAGGGGCTTATGGCCAAGCGAAAAACTGAGTAATAATTGGTTATTGATTCAAAGAGAGGACGTTCCGAAAAATAAGTTTTTGTAGTTTTAGGTACTGATGTGTTCCTATCCGTTCCCCATTTTCCAGAGTCACTTCGGCCGTACCAGTAATTTAATATTTACGTTGACCTAGGTGATCAGATGTTCGATCAGGACGTATTATTACTTTAGGAGGCCGTGAGAGATGGTCGTTTTTATTCTTCACACCTTATTACAAGTTCTCAACTGCATATTTATTGGTAACAGCAATAATTAGATCTGACGGAGATTGGAAATTTATGGATCATGGTAATTCATTATTGGTTTAAAAATTAACCCATAATTCTCCTGCCCTTATCCCGCTATAAATGGGGTCAGCACAACATGTTTTAAACAATTTGTTAGTTGATTTGGCAAGATATTTTACGACCGGCCACCTGCCTGACGTTAATTTACCTTAGTCACCTTTCGCGACACCTAGGTGAGTAGAATAGACGGTGGTCTATTCTACTCACCCGCATACCACATGGCGGTCAACTTCCCTTAGTCGCCTTTTACAACACATCGGTACGAAATGAGGGTGGTCTATTCTACTCAGCTGGATACCACACGGCGGTCAACTTCCCTTAGTCGCTTTTTACGACACATCGGTACGAAATGAGGGTGGTCTATTCTACTCAGCCGGATACCACACGGTGGTCAACTTCCCTCAGTCACCTTTTACGACACATCGGTATGAAATGAGGGTCTATTCTACTGTGCCGGATACCACACGGCGGATAAAAATTGACCCATATTATACGGAAAGGAAATTCGTAGGCACTCGGGGGTTATCGATTTAGAATTATAACCCTTGAGGCGTCATAGATTAGATAATAAAAAATGATGAATACTCTGGGACCTGTAAAATTACCAGCATACTGGGTTATCGGATGTATATGGTACTTTACAAAAACGCCGTGTGGTATCCGGCTGAATAGAATAGTACCACCCTCTTTTCTTACCGAGGTGTCGTAAAAGGCGACTAAGGTAAGTCGACCCGCCGTGTGGTATCCGGCTGAGTAGAATAGACCACCCTCATTTCTTACCGAGGTGTCGTAAAAGGCGACTAAGGTAAGTTGACTCACCGTGTGGTATCCGGTTAAGTAGAATAGACCACCCTCTTTCTTATCGAGGTTTCGTAAAATATGACTATAATAAGTTGACGTCAGGCAGGCGGCCGGTCGTAAAACACGTAGCCAAATCATATGACAACATGTTTATAACATGTTGTGCCGACCCCACTTAGAGTGGGATAAGGGCAGGAAGATGATGAAGATGATGATGGTACTTTACAAATATGAACCAAAATATAGGTTACAAGCGAAATGCGAACAAGCTTGAAGTATACCTAATATTATATTAGTGATATTGGATTTGAACTTAAAAATTAGCTATAGGTACTTTATATAAACCATTTTTTTAATTGGTTACAGTTTTGCGCTTGAATATTAATCTCATCTTATCAGCCTGAGTTAAAAGCGCACAAACACATAAGACATAGAATCCGAAATCATAGGTTTCGGCGAAACGTAAAACTATTACCAAAGGGACGTCATGTCAAGACCAAATTAAAACATTACGTTTTATTTTTTTTATTTATTAATTTTCAAATAAACGAATTTCGAATAAAAGCAAATTTGAAGCGGGTACACCTTGATTAGTCTTTAAAAAGAATACTTATTGGCGTGTACCTATTTCTTGTGATTTTACACTTCATTAGTGTGAAATTATTTTATGTGTATTGTAAATACTAAAAATAGAAAAAACCTTATTTCTTTTTATCCCCTACATAAAGAAGTAAAATAGCTGAAATACTTATACGAAAACGGTCCCGGCCAAAATTCCTTGGAATTGCGTACAATTTGATATAATTCGACGATAACCATACCTTCCTACCTAAAAACTTCATAGCCTTAAGGGATAGTAAAATTAAGGACCCAAAACAAGCGATAGTGGTCCATGTTGAAAAAGTTGTTTCAGTATTTTTGTATTAAATTTCTATAGATCCAAACTAATAAATGCAAAAGTACGCCTGTCACAGATAATTTGGGAGATGTATATTCATGACATTGGGTAAATTTAAGCTTTAAATCAGACTAACCTTTTGGCTTGTTGCAGCCGCCACGTTTCAGTACTAATCAAGAGTATATAATGCAATTTGCGAATCTGTTGACATCACCAGATTCGAAGAGTTATTAAGTTTAAAAATATAATTCTTAAGCTCCAGACGTTAGAGCCTTATTGTTACATTTAGTTTAGTTTAGTTAACTGTTGTCCTTATATACAATGATGTGCATGCTCTGGCACCTAAAGACATTTAATGCCTTTTGTACTGTATTTAGTTTAATCTTATGTTTTGATGTAACTGCCACTCAGTGTTCTTAATAAATACAAAAAAAAAATCAAAAAATATTATTTAACTTATTGAATAGGAATAAAACAAGATACAGCATAAATGAGGGCAATTTAACACTAAAGTTGGCGTAAACGCGGACACGGTTTCATCTAGTTTGACTATATTTATCTTATATGAAGCTCCGTTTTACAAGCAACCTAACTTATAAAATCCTTTGCTGACTGCTTGTTGCTTATTTAAGTATCGTTATTATTGGACTATGGTTCTGGGTTTAACTACTCTAAGAATTATTAGCTGAATTTAATTCGGCTTTCTGTAAGATTTTTTTCCTTAAGTTCCACTATGGACCTCGTACGAAAACTCTGCGAGCAATAGCTTGAATCTAGAGCAAATCTAAACAGATATAGAATAACCAATGTCGTCAACTAAGTAAAATAAATGGCAACACTGAACGGAGCAATGAACAGCGATTTCTCACTAGTGGTCAAATGGATTCAAAGACTAACATTCAGCCGCTATATTAAATCACCACTAGCCCACACAGTTTCAAATTCTAATCCCTTGTATAAATCTATATGGATAGTGAACGTCCATTTGCAAACATGACGAAAAATTTAGGCCGTACGGCTGATAAAGACTCATTGCAGTTAAAACATCAATCGGTTCAACCGAATGAACTATTGCTGCTTTAACACCACCGCATAATTACTATAAAAAATACAAAAAATAAAATTAATTGACCTCTTATAGCAGCAAGAGGAAGATGCATGGTCATCGTCAATGTGACAAGTTGTTAGAAGAGAATAAATTGATGAATTAAGCTGACAAGCCTTAAATTATTTTAATTCACCAGTCCGATTTAGCTAAGTTTGATTGCTATATTATCACGATAACTTAAGTAGGACCGAGGCATAAGTAATGATAGGACTAATACAAAAGTCCGCGATATGGAAAATAAATAAATTATCAATACTTTTATAGTATTTAATTTAGCAAAGTAACTCCTTCTATAATTTATTTCACAAAGACACGTTACGGTTTGCCTTTTGTTAAAAAACTAGTCCTATGAGGCCAGTTTCGCGTGTGTCTCAAGAGGTTACTGAGTGGTACACTTATATTTTATTTTTCTCCTTCAGAATATTTACATTTTATTTATATGCTCTATATATTGGTAGAGTATAAGTGTATATTGTGCTGCAACATTTTGAAACTAATGGCGTTATATAATTTATAAACGCTGGCGTTATATATCCTCCTGCCCTTATCCCACTCTAAGTGGGGTCGGTACAACATGTTATAAACATGTTGTAACATAATTTGGCTGCGTTTTTACGACCGGTCGCCTTCCTGACGTCAACTTACCTAAGTCGTATTTTACGACACCTCGGTAAGAAGGAGGGTGGTCTATTCTACTAAACCGGATACCACACAGTGGGTCAACTTACCTTAGTCGCCTTTTACGTCACCTCGGTAAGAAATGAGGGTGGGTACAAGCCCCCAGATTTTTTCATAAAAAGTAGAAGGTAAAATAGCAAGCGCTTATCTTGTCGGGTATAAAAGTTTTCTAACAAAATATCTTTATCGGTACGGATGTTGGTGTTTTATCCGCACGACTAAAACCTGAGGCAAATCTCCGGCAATCTCGCTACATGAGGCCCAGAATAAGAGGTAAGGGCCGAACAGTTATCCTATAACGGGCCATTGTATTTAACGATAATACCAGTGACCCTAAAATTTACTTTTAGTAGGTTCTACTCTCATTACAGTTTTATACAATTACTAACGTAGGTTATTCGTTTTATTCGTTCTATAATAACTCATTATTAGAATTTTAAATGCACATTAATGTGCCATACCATATTAAATAACATTATGTTATGGATATAACGTATTCAACTCATATTTAATGGAAAATCTCTGGCTCACGTATTTAATTATTTCTAGTTAATATCTATTCATCTACATTTACTGCGATAAATAAACAAATCTCGATTTAAATTTCATTTAAGGTAGTATTCGAGTTCCATTATTTAGGGTGAGCTATACGAACGGAATATCGAATTCAAAATATTTTTGATGAAAAATAATAGGTATACTAAAAGGACTACTAAAAAAAAACAAAGTAAGCAAGTGGTCAAACTGTGGCCGGGTTCAAACTCCGGCAGGCACCAATGAGTTTTTCTATTAATAACTTATGAGTCTAATTGATAATTGCAATTTGTCACACGCTTTTCGCTAAAGGAAAACATCGTGAATAAACTTGCATATCTCTAGAGAACTCTGAGGATATGTGTAACCTACTAATCTGCATTAAAGCAGCGTAGTAGGTCTAAGCTCTAACCCTTCTGTCCAGCACAGAAGGGAAGAGGCCTATGCCCAACAGAGGGATAGGAACAAGCCGTTACATTACTTTGTATTCTTTGAGATGTTTTTTGTTACTGTCGCCGTATTGTTTTTCTCTAAAGAGCTTGAGTTGATGATGTTCTGCAATATTTTTGGTCATTTAGTTAAAAAGTAATTAATTCTTATAGCAGTTTCATATAAAAAAAAACATAAGTTATATAAATACGTAAGAAAACTTGTTGCCAAATATGTAACAGATTTGTACAAAAATAATACGACATTTTTCACCTCTCTTCTCTTAATCTTTATTTATCAATTGTGTTTTTTTTAAACGTTAAACGTAGTAACTACGTAAATATTATTACCATCAATTGTACAATCAAACAAAAAAAAGAATAAATTACATTGCTGTACAATATTATTTTTATATAAAGAAAATAAAATGTAATGTTAAAGCAATTTTCTTTAAAGATAATAGATTTGAAACTCAACTAAACTTAAGAGAAAATCAGATTACTTCTGAAATTTTACAATGCACTAGAATGGAAGAATAAGTCTAAGCTCCGTTTAAGGATTCAGACGCCCTCCTCGGAAACATAATAAGCAGTGCAAAAAGTGTCAGCACTTTCATATATTAGAATTCTACGCTTACGAAGCAAATATTCCTATCTTTTATACGAACACGTTAAGCTCTAAATCTCATTTTATCAAGATAGAATAATGCATGTAGATAAATAGCAGTTAATAAATGCATCGTAATCGTCGTATTTTGGCTCCACAATTGGGAACAACATTACAGAATAAAAATGTATATTAATACATTTTTCTATAATTTTCTATAAACAATTTCTTCGAATCTAGGTGTATATATGTATTTAAATATTAATTTAAAAATAATACGCGTGTGTGTGTATATTAACGGTTCTCTGTTACCCATAATACAAGTATTAAGTTTACTTTGGGAACAGAGGACGGTATGTGTAATTGTCCCATATATTTATTTCTATTAAGTATTTATCATTTTTATAAGAATGAAACCTTTATATAACATTTCAAAGCGCTTTATAGCTTTTTACAATATATTTTTATATTTATAATTTTGCGGACAACAATGCAGCAAAACTATAATTTTATAAATTAAGATGTTTCTTTCATAAATGTTATTCAAACAATACACTTAGATCCTTGGGCAAATAATTAATAATATGATATAAATTAATGCTGTGTATGTATATAGCACGTAAAAAATTCACATCTTAAATACTCTCTAAGTAACCACATGACGAATCGAAAATGCAAAACAAATACTCGTTGATCGATTGAAACCTGGATTGCGCTTCTACAGTATACTGCTTTAAGTTCATTAGTAAATGTAGTTTCTTATTTGTATGACTTTAATGTTTCCACTATCTATATTAATATTTTAAACGCAAAAGTCCCTTTTTCTGTTACGCTTTCACGGGTAAACTAACTATTAAAATTACATACCTATTCATACTACAGATCGGAGTGTTACAAGGAATTTTAACTACCTAGCCCAAAACTCATTAACTTAGAATAACATTTCTTGTATCCAATATTTCCTACACCATTAAACAATCTTTCTTCTTCCAAACTATTTATCAAAAATAATAAAGTATATCAAGCGAAATATTAAGTAAAAAGATAAAATTGTAAATCGCTTCGTACCATATTCACTTAGACGAAGGGCTTCTATATTACTATTGAGAAACTAGGCCTTTCGTTGAAATAAAAGAAACTCAAGAGCTAGAATCGAGATTCATTCTGCTCGTCGAAGCGACTATGCGATTCAAGCTTTTTCTCGCGTGCCATTATACGGATTTATCCTCGATTAACTTTTAATTCTATAACATTCTATTCTTATTTTTATTGCATCATTTGAAAAATTTGTAGAGGAATTTCTCGAAAGGTTTGCTGATAGCACTGAATTTAGACTCGGAGGCAAGAACATTCAAACAAAATTAGGATTATCTATAGGAAAACTTGAATCAGACCCTAAATAAATCAAATCTGTATGTGTGAATATGTAACTAACTTACTCTATCTGGTTTCCACTGTCAATATCAGTAACAGATACAAAAAAAATTGCACGCAATAAACTATCTTGCAGACATCAATCTATTTATACCAGGTAATAAAAATTTTGAGACAAACATAAGTAAGAATAAACGTTGATAAAATTATCTTAACATAATGGAGACGAGAACCCCTAGATCGAAACAATTAAAATGGTGATATCAACAATGATTGACCAACGCATTAACTGATCCACAACCACTATATTATCAGTTTTACTGTCAATCGATTCCCAAAGTACAAAGCGTGATCATTATCAAGAACTGGTGCTGGACTGCAATTCTAGTTCGGTACTTTAGCATTATCCAGATCCAAAATTAAAAAGTTGTATTGAACTATAATGAACAGCAATTTTGTCGCTTAATCCTGGTCACTAAATAAATGTGCGAATATTGATCATTAGCAAAATGAGAACAACTGGAAATGTATCTTATTTAGATATACATATCTAGAAGGGACTTGCAAGGACTGTGACATGCTCTTTAAATGTTTAGCTAGTCCTTTATCATAATATGTTTTCAGTAATTCTTCTTGCTAACTTTGTCTATAATAGCACCCCTAAAACCTTTAGTTTTCTAAAATAATTAATGAAGAGTAGCCAAACGTTCAAGCTATTGGATATTATGGTTCTAGAATATCTAGCTATTTTACAGTTATATAATTATGTGATACGTAATTTGGGATTAAACGTATCAACCGCAGATAGTTATTACCCTACATTTACAACAAGTGTCACTGAAATGTCCTAATGAGTGACACGTTTATGTTTATATTTACAATTAAATGTGATCTGAATTTATATTTAATTTACTTTTTATTAATATGAAAATAGATTGCATTTTTTGCGTAAAATTATAAATTAAAAAGTATTTTTGTTGTGTTAATCAGCATTTGTTGATTTAAACAAAAGGATTAGTTGTAACTATCTTATTACATCACTAACATTTTTATAAATATTATAAAACCACAGTGCTCGCATGCCCTATCGTTCGAGATACTGGCGCATGAAAATTTCAATAAAATTTTGCGCTGTTTTCTTTATGACGGAGTAATATTAAGGCTTAGAATTAACACTTTAAATATATTTAATTAACTTTCAGAAGCTTCAAGTGCGACCCACCGAAGAGACTGTTCGATTAAACGACAAAAGTAAAAAGACACCGAAAGTGTTCAAAGTGTGTCAAGTGTTTCTCTTCATTTTATTACAAGGTTATAATTAAAGGCAAATTTGATACTGAGTATTTTAATGAAAACAATATAACCGCATATTTACCTTAAGCGTTGATATATGATCCTTTTCCTATATCAAGTCAAAGGAGTCAAGGGTGGGTGCTGTAGCGGAAATGAATGAATTCATCTAGTGACACAAATGTGTTTCATTAAAAGGTCTGTGATTCACAGATGATTCTGACTAAAACTAAAACATATAAATGATATAATACGTTATAAATCTTTTATTTTTAAATGAGTTAATCTTATATATATGTAAACATATACATTCTATTTAATTTAAGTTACATTATATTTAATCTAATTAAACTGTAATATATAGAAACGATAATTTAAGTTATTTTAATTGCTTATTCCTTTTATATCGATTTAAATATTTACATGGCAAGATTTATAACCAAATTTTCTATTTCTAATTTCGAACCCCAATAGCAATTAAATTAATCTTTTAATCATTACTAATATTGATCTTTGACGATTCAAAAGTGCTTGAAAGAGCTTATTTGAATAAAGATTATTTTGATTTGATTTGATTTGATTAGCTTTATTTTCTTTATTACATATCACTATGGATCATAGACAAAAATAACTTAAAGAATGTTTATATGTATATCTAACGATTTTCATAAAATTCAGTAACGTAGCGGGTTTCGGGGCGATAATCCGGTTTAGCTATTAGGTTTATTTAAAAAAAAAAAACGAAAATCCCTGGTTTCAGGCGTTGTAAATACCTGTAATCATGTCCCATATACCACCAGCCCTTTCTTTCTTTTTTATTTCTTAATTGCATTTTTTATACCTGTAAAAAAAATTACGGAGAAAGATTCGTTCACCCGGATATACCCACAATACTATCCTATTAACATAACAAAGGCTAATGTTTTCAAGTTTGTATGTGTGTTTGTATCGCTTTGAGATTCAATCTCATAACGAATTCGTCGGTCATTTTACTTTTTTCCTAGAACTGAGGAGCGCTGTTACACATCATTTTTTAATCATCATTTTGTGTGTTGTGTTTGTGTTTAAAATAAACATTTAGGGTTGGTTGGATCCCGTAAGCCATAATTATATTTATAATATTACACCAAAAAAATGTAAAATTAGCATTGAGAATATTTAAGTCAACACTTTTCACTTACAAACACAGGATAAACTTTTTCGCAATACAAAAAAGGAGAAAAGTCATTCAAAAGAACAACAATCGTTAACCTTGCCATTTATTTCATATCCAAAACCTGAAATTTAAAAGGTAAAATCGTCCCTGAACAAAAAAGGCCTTAGGAAAGCTCTAAGCGAGTTTCCCGGAATTACTATTTTTTTTTAACTGTGCAACTTATAGGCGTTTGCGGATGTTATTATATTTTTTTTTACGTGATTTACAATTATGAGTAGTTAATATATAGCACGATTAGTATTAAAATGACCGAATTCAAAAATGTGTTTCGTGGAAAATTGCAATGTAACGTCATATAGCACCTCGAAAACTGGTTAGTGCCACAAACATTGCCAGGCGAATTTACAATGGCAAGGCTAGCCTAACTGAGTGGGTAATACCGCTTTTTCGGGCTATTAATAAATTATATTTGTGTAATCGACTATAAATATTTAAGAATATTAAACACTTCAACATCAGTGTATTCGTTACACTTTTTATATTTTATTTTATTAACTTGATTGATGATTTTAAATTGATTTAATAAATAAATAATTTAAAAAAAACAGTTTCAGTTTGATGTACAATAAGTTATTCAAATTCTTATCAGTGAATTATATATGGTAAGACCAGTTACTTTTTTTCTCTTATCCCTATATCCTTCTCCCTCATCCCTGGTTAACCCTTCACCAAAGGAAAAGAGAATGACGCGGTAATCTTCAAACCTTACGCCTTACGGCATTACGCCTTGAACGCTCGTGACGGACATCATCACACGGTGAGTATAATTGTTTCGCATATGTTTTCGCCAGTCATGTTATCCAAATAAATGGTTGTCCAACCTACATTGGCTTTTATACCCGGAGTCCCTTCGTGGAAACCTCCTGTACTCTCGAATATATTATGGGAACCTCTTGCCCTTCCACTCTAAGTGGGGTCGGCACGACATATTACAAACATGTTGTCATATGATTTGGCAACGTATTTTACGACCGGCCTCCTCCCGGACGTCAACATACCTTACTCGCCTTTTAGGACACCTCCATAAGAAATGAGGGTGGTCTATTCTACTCAGCCGGATACCACACGGCGGGTCGACTTACCTTAGTCACCTTTTACGACACCTCCGTAAGAAATGAGGATGGTCTACTCTACTCAGCTGAATACCACACGTAGGGTCGACTTACCTTAGTCACCTTTTACGACACCTCGATAAGAAATTAGGGTGATCTATTCAGTCGGATACCACACGGATCTCTAATATATTATAACTACGCAAATATTTTGACTTCACTAGTATGTCAGAGTCTCTTTAAATCTTTTATGAGGCTAGTTTAAAAGATAAAACGCTATTTACTCATCACTTAGATACAAAGATTAAAGATAGCGATGTCTTCAAGACGCACCGCTTGTCTCTTAGCCGGTTGACCCCAGTAATGTTCGTCGGCATTATAAAATTAACTACTCTCTGAAGTCCTTATTTTAATTACAACATAAACAAAAGCAACTGTTAAAAACAACGATAACAAATTTTAGATGCTATAAAAGGATTGTTAGAGATCATAGCTGGAGTTATAACAAGCAATACTACTTCTGCAGTAAGACCTATATCATTTACAACACTCAAAATTTAGCGTACAGCTGTTACGGCGTACTCTTTAAACAGTAAGGTTATTATGAAGCATTATTTTGTAGCGAAAGCCCTGACAGGACAGCTGTAATTTTTCTTTTTAAAGACGAAAGAAAAACTAGTTTCTTGTTGCTTCCTTAACTCCTACAAAAGTCTAAGTAATTAACCCCTTTGTAATTAAAATTACGTATTCTGAACTTTAGTATAAAATAATAGATTATTATTAGTTTGTGAGCCAAGTGTATTTTTCTGTATATTCTAAGCATTCTAATTTTTATATTCTCCACTACAAAACTTTTTGTAATTTTTAAAATTCAGCATACAACTATTTATAAGCTGAGTAAATTTAAAATTATAATAATGGCGTACCATCAATAAGTAATTTTACTAATATCTATAGTATTTAAATTTACTAATGCAGTTTTAAAATACAATTTTAAATTATCATAAATATAACTATCAGTTAAAATGTACCTAACTATATTGTTATACGGAATTTTTACTACAGATACAGATAAAACGATACGTTGGTATGCAACGTATCGTAGTCTTCTCTATTCATGTCAATTTTAGCAATTTTTCAATGCCTGAAATACATCGTCTTTTTTTTAATGAAACCTAGCTAGATCGACTTTTCCAACCCAAAACCATCTACATGCTGAATTTCATTAAAATCGTTAAAACCGTTGCCGAAATTTGGAAAATATATTATATATACTATTACATATAATATACATATTTGATCCTAAACTTAAACAATATTCAAGAATTTCTGTCAATAGTAAGCAGAACAATAGTTACCATTTACGCAAAATAAGTATTTGTAAATATAAAATCAATCAGAAAACACAAACGCCAGTCTCTTGTGACTTACAAGATCACAAAGATAGAATGATAGCGCAGTCCCCAACAGGAGCCGGTTACCTGCGAACCCGAGAGACCCCTGCGACATTTGTCGGCAAAATAGAATTTACTGCCACTTTGAAGTCGCCAAACCTTGTTTTTCCATTGGCCCGTAAACAACAACTGAAATAATTAAAACAACAATTAAATACGTTCTACTGGGATCGGGTTAAGGTTTTGTGGCTATTTCTTGGGCTCGCATTTATGTAGAAATCATAAGTAAATAATGTGTTATGTCGATTTATTGTCATCGCATTTCGGCCAATGCAGAGTATATTTTATATACTGTTAGGCCTGGAAAGTATGTTAGTAGTTGCAATGCTAACGTTATCGCACGTTAAACTCTGTAGCCAATCAAATCAAATTTACCTAAATAATGTTTATTCAAGTAAGTAAGTACCTTTGAATCGTCAAGAGTCAATTCGATTATCTACAATCAATCTGCTACTGGTTCAAGTTACTAGTGGTTTGGAGTGGTGCTCTTACTGAAAAGAACCAGCAAAAAACTCGGCGGTCAATCTTTTGAAAAAATAATAGATCTATAATAGATTTATCACCCTATACGATCAATAAAGTTACATCTCCCATGTATAGGCCATAGCACATGTGACTTTATTCTTCGGATCGGGCGATATATTCGTTTGCAAGATATAAAAATCTCTTAAATTGACTCAAGAAACGACCTTGATAAACTTAATAAAGGAAAATACTATACACTAAGAAGTATGGTAAAAAAATTAAATTTAAATCTCATGCAACTCAAGAAGTAAATTAGGTATAGCATTTTTAATTCACTGAAGCAACTTAATACAATGTCAAAATAAAATTTTCTACCCTTTACATTTCACATCACAAAAAGATTCAACCAACACCAGCAACATTTAACCTCAAAGAGCTTGTCCTTGTTTAAAAACATTTTATTTCCTCCTGAAGTGGTCCGTAAAAAGCAGGATTTTTAATTTTAAAATTTCATCCACCTTTGATATTAATTTCAGAATACTCATTGTTAGTTCCGGAGACACTTGTAAGAGCTATTTATTTAAATTATTTACAAAGCAATATTTGTACCTTTTACAAAGCATTCTGATAGATAAATAAACAAAATTAAGTGCAAAGCGACAAAACTTCTACACGACGCATTTCTTTAATTGATTTCACAAATAGCAGTATTTAAATAATATCAAGGTAAAATGAAAAACAGTTGTTTTAGTTTAATCATCATCGTTGATTGATCAAGAATGTCTAAAAGCAAAATTAAACTCTTTAACTAAAAGTCTATTAAAATATACATTATTAATCCATAAAAAATATAACTTACATTTTTTGCGTACCGTACAGCCGCGTATTACTTCATATTATATTATTTTCCTCTCATATTAATTAAATAAATAGACAGAATCGATTCAGTCGGATCAATTAAAAATGTTACGTGTATATAAATTGACGATGTATTCTTTTGTTAGAAACAAAGCCTTTTTTGTTTGTTAGACACAAAACAGTATTAATTACTAATTAAGTTCTTGTTGAAATAAATCTTTTCGAAAGCTTTCGTTTGATGGCTTAGCTTTTATTAGTAGCAACCGATGACTTATCAAAAATAAAGCTCTATTGTAGTATAGTCTTTGAAGTAGATAATTTATATATGTAAAAGAAAGTTGGTCTGAGTTACACTATTTATAACTCAAGAACAGATGAAAATTGGTGGAAAGGTTGCTTAGAACCAGGAGACGGACATAGGATACTTTTTATCCCGTTTGACCGCATTTATTTTATCCCGTCAAGTCACTATAAAACGTGGTATAGCAAAAACGACTATGACATGGAAAAACAAAACATAAATGACAGCTAAACGTAATTTAGTCTTTGGATAAGTATGGTAAAAATATGACAATTATCAAAATAGTAGTAGCTATAAACGTTACTACATAGTATAAAACAAAGTCACTTTCTCTGTCTGTCCTTATATCTCTATGTTTGCTTAAATCTTTCAAACTACGCAAAAGATTTTGATGCGGTTTTTTTTAAGTATATAGAGTGATTGAAGAGGAAGGTTTATATGCATAATAAAATTCAATATGGAGTAGCAAAATACTGTGATTATCACTGAGTGTCATAGGCTATATGCTTTATACCCGTGCGAAGCTGGGGTGGGACTCCTAGTTAATATTAAATTAAAATTGGTATGTATTTAAATGGTATTAAATTTTAGTTCATACTATATTTCATAAATTTCTAGATAAGATTAACAAATATCCTCTTGCCCTTATCCCACTGTCGTCAACTTGCGTTAGTCGTATTTTACAACACCTCGATAAGAAAGAGAGGTCTATTCTACTCAACCGGATACCGCACGGTAGGTCAACTTACCTTAGTCGCCTTTTACGACACCTTGCTAAGAAATGAGGGTTATCTATTCTAGTAAGCCGGATACCACACGGCGGTCAACTTACCTTAGTTGCCTTTTACGACACCTCGGTAACAAATAAGGATGGTCTACTCTACTCAGCCGGATACCACACGATAGATGACTAACAAGTAATGATTATTTAATTCTGGTTATTTTAAGGTATGTATTTGTGGTTCACAAAATTGTGAAACCATCTCTTGCACTCCGACAACGGTCGGTGTAATTAAAAACACAGGCTTACATTTTTCAACGTAATCATTCAGCGGCTTAGGTTACCTTTTCACTGTTTTACTAATCCGTTGCTTTGATACAGAAAATATTTTTATTCAGTTTTAACACAAAATAAAATTGTATGTTTAAATTAGCTTATAATTTTCTTGTACGTTTTATGCTTAGGAATATTAATAAGTATATATTTTGATAAGCATAAAAATAGTTAAAGTGGGTTAACTTTAAAAGCTAGACATATGCTGTTGCGGACTATTATTTAGAACTTTTAGAGGGGAACAATTTTGTATTACATGATTTTTGAATAACTATCACCGTTTACTTAGCGCATGAAAGGAAAGCTTTCAAACTTGCCGTTTATGAATAAAAAATTGTTTTTGCTCCTCTCCTATTCATTTTAAGGTGATGTTATATCGTCTATAGCCTTCCTGGATAAATGGACTATATTACACTCAAAGAATTTTTCAAATCGGTCCAGTTTTAGAGATTAGCACGTTCAAACAATCAAACAAACAAACTCTATAGCTTTATATATTAGAATAGAGAATAGATATGTTGGTATTTACCAATGGCATGAAACGTTAAAAGACAGAGCGATACAGTAGACTACCCTCATTTCTTACCGAGGTGTCGTAAAAGGCGACTAAGGTAAGTCGAGTCGCAGTGCGGTATCCGTATGACTAGAATAGACCACCCTCTTTCTTACCGAAGTGTCATAAAATAAGACTAAGGTAAGTTGACGTTAGGCAGGCGACCGGTCGTAAAATACATAGCCAAATCATGTTGTGTCGACCCATGTAAGAACGTGTACAAACATTTTGTTGTTACTTTGATGTTACGTGTTTTCTTCATACATTTCAGAGAGACATTGTATTGCGTGGGAGTTTGTATATCATCGGGATTGTTTGTTTAGTGAATAAAGAAAGATTTCGAGCATGAATTTTCTTTGTACATTCTTGTATTCTATCATCTCATTCAACGCAATGTAAATTGAGGTTAACAAAATAAAGTAAACTTAATGCTGTAGACGAACATCGTTAATTTAGTTTTGTCTTATATATTGTCTCAGATATTGTTAAAGATACGATTTTTAGGGGTTATTTAGAAGCAATATATATTATGAATATAATACGGATTGTGTCGTGAATGTATAGTCTTTATGGGAAGGACACATGTAGGTACATAAACAACGAAAGACGACCAGTCTTTTTGTTATAATGTCTTTCTAAGTAAGAAATAGACTGAAAGACGAAGTAGACCACGAATTGAACTTGACCTATTCCGCCGTGTGGTATCCGGTTGAGTAGACCACACTCTTTCTTATAGAGGTGTTGTAAAATGCGACTAAGGTAAGTTGACGCCAGGCAGGCTGCCGGTCGTAACATACGTAGCTAAATCATGTGACAACATGTTTATAACATCTTGCGCCGGATAAGGGCAGGAAGATGAATATTTCAACCTATTACAATTGGACTCAAAAATTCCACATGAACATGTACTATAGTGTTTCTACGTACGTTTATTTTTTTTTTTAAATTATATATATAGCATCTTAGCCCGTATCTTCCAATTTTAATAAAATAATAATGTTAATCTTAGTTACATAATTAGTTTCTATGTCACTAAGCATTTTAATTAACGTTAGAGACGTTAATTAAATAAAATGTCTCCATTGATCTCACTACCATAATTTAACAAGCAAAGTTCATTAAGCATCAAGAACGTTTTTAATGTAATTAACGAATTGATTTTATCGCTCATCTGTTTGAATCGTAGATAAAAGTATGTTACATCTAAAGTATTAGATTTTTTTTATATATACCTACTAGCTTTTGCCCACAACTTCGTTTGCATGAAATTTAATGCCGAAAAAAAAGGAACCTTTTTTTTGGTGGGTAGGCGTTAATGTAAACACACGTACAAAAATCTGTTCCGTTATTTGTTTAAATAAAATATATTTTTTAATTACATTAAAATCAATTTGTGTTGTACTTACATGAACTACGAAAGCTAATTAACGTCACCAGCTGTTCTCACAATCTGTATTCCTTGAAAATATTACGAATTCATCTTATATTTACTTTTCACCGTAACAACTGCATAATGGATCCAATCTCCGAATTGAAGCACAACATAGATGAATTGGCCGAAATGTTCTCTGCTAAAATGTCTGCATTTGAGGAGTCAGTCATAACGCCAAGAACGGATATCGCTTCGCTTGCAAGTGAGTTCAACACTTTTAAATCCTTGATCTGGAAAACCGTTTCTAACTTCAAATGTCAACTGAATCTTATCTTCAAATATTTAGATGGGTTTGAGATGAAATCTAGATCGAACATTCTTCTTTTACACGGGGAGCCCGAGAAAACGGAGGAAAATCTTACAGATCGTGTAATTAAGATTTGTATGGAGAAGCTAAATGTCACAAATATTTCTTCGCAATCTTTTACTTCTTGTACGAGACTCGGTAAACATAGCAATGTAAATAAGCCCCGGCCCATATTGCTCCGCTTTGCTGATTTGCGAAGCAGAACCAGCGTATGGATGAGTAAAAGTAAATTGAAGAATAGTGGTCTAACTGTTTCTGAATTTCTGACAAGCACGCGACACTCTGTCTTCATTGAAGCTCGAAAACTTTATGGGATTAGGAGCTGCTGGACCTCGGATGGCAAGATAGTAATTATGTGTGCGGACGGTTCTCGCCATAGAATCACATCAATGGACGAACTTCGTTTGCTTCGTCAAGATAAGTCCAAAGAACCAATACTTGCTACCACTTCATCAACTGAACCAAGTGCTTCGGCAACAGAAAAGCCCCGAGTCCAGAAAACTCGTCCGAACCGCGCCCACTCAAAAATTCGACAGTAAACATTTAATTTTATACGCACGATAACACCACACAGTTTAATTATTGTAATATTTTAATTAGTATATCTAATAATCGTTATTCACTTCTTGTTGCTAATATTATTTATTTTCAAAGTTAGTAAACATAACTTAGACTAAACTAAACGAATGAGTTATTGACATTCTATTTATTTGTTTTTTTTTTATACTGTGGGTAATCACAAACTTAAAATGTCTCGTAGTTTTGTTCCATTTGTTTATTACGTAATCTAAGCGTTTAGTTGTTCCTTACATTTAACAAAACTACATAATATATTTGCTTATGTTTTGAATGTATACTGTTATAATATAGTTATTATAGTCGTTATGTCTTACTAAGATTATAATACATCCATACAAACAATAAGAAAGTTTACTATTTATCTTCAATGTAAATTGGTGAATTTGATAATATATTTATACAATGCTAATATGTAGAACAGCTGGCGAGCTACTAGGTAGTTAAAGTTATAGATATTTGTTTATATTGCTTATTGTAATTTAAAACAGATTTTATTTATTTTATTCTACAATACATCTATTGCTCAATGTCTTACAATATTGATACTGAATCGGAAAATGAATATTTTAATTTGTCTTCATCGTCTGATAGTTTTCACAGCGCTGAGAGCGACTTAAATGACATACCTACACTGGAAAAAAATATAAATTGTACTTTTAGTTCTTTATCGAAAAACTTTAACGTGATACATATAAATGCTCAAAGCGTAGCAGCTCATCATTCAGATATGCTATCATCGTTTACATCAAGAAATATTCATGCTATATTAATATCAGAAATATTTCTCAAACCTTCTTTACCTTCCACACTTTATCCTTTGCCCGGTTATCTGCTAATTAGGAATGATAGAACATATTCTCGCATATCAAATAACAAAAATGAAAAGATAGTAAAGGGCGGTGGAGTAGCAATATACCTACGAAGCGACATTCCTTGCAGGGTTGTTAATCAATCTGTTTCTAAATAATTTATAGAATTAGGCGTTACTTTGCGGAGATCCATAATACAAAAGTAATAATAAAATTATTTTGCTATAATCCGCGAAGAATTATTAGAATTCTTCGCGGATTATAGCAAAATAATTTTATTATTACTTTTGCAATCTGTTTCTGTTGCTAATTGCCCAGAATATATTTTTTTAGAGGTGATCTTACACCACAAACAGTTTTTACTCGGCGTATTTTACAGCCCTAATTCAGGCATTAATTACTTTGATGCCTTGGAGGCCAATCTCTCGAGTTTGAGACCCTTATATGAACATATTTTAATAATGGGGGACTTTAATACGTGTCTTCTAAAAAATGATAATCGTACTTATCGACTTCAATTGCTACTCAATTCTTTAAATCTGACTTTTTTACCACTACAACCCACACATTTTCCTCACAATGGCCCCCCCTCTCTCCTTGATCTCATTATTACCTGTAACCCTGATTTTATTGATACGTATGGCCAATTTAATGCTTGTGCCTTTTCTAGACACGATTTAATATATGCATCGTATAAAATTCGTCCCCCGAAACGAAGACATAAATTTATTATAATTCGTAATTACCGGGATATTAATCATGATATGTTAAAGGAAGACTTTTGCAAAGCAGACTGGCAAACTGTTATTTCAGCACCAGATATTGATAGTAAGATTAGTTTTCTGAATAAAATAATACTTGATCTATATGATAAACATGCACCGACAAAATCTATCCGAGTAAAACATTATCCAGCACCATGGCTAACTCCAACCCTCAAAGCACTTATGGAAAGGCGAAACAAAGCTCGCTTAAAATTTTTACGAGACCCCACTCCTGAAAATCGTGCTTTTTATAAGTTCACAATGAGGCAGTGCAATAAATCGTGCCGATCTGCTAAACGGAGCTATATACACAGCAAGATTGAAAATTCTACTCCTGAAAGGGTTTGGAGTTTTCTAAAAACTCTAGGTGTAGGGAAAACGAATGTTAATTCACAAACAATTTACGATCTTAATGAATTGAATAAGTACTTCAGCACCTGTCCCGTAGTACTAAGCCCTGATAGAAAACACGACACGATATCCAATTTCCTTCTCAATCGCAGACAGGACATTCCACCTTTGGAATTAGGAGATATTACATCGTCAGAAATATTAAAGATCCTTAAGACAATAAAATCTAGGGCTATTGGTAGTGATGGGATCGGTCTTGATATGATCACTCCGGTAATCCATCTTATTTCTCCCTATTTGGCCCATATCTTGAATTATTCCTTAATCACTAGTTCATTTCCTTCCATGTGGAAATGTGCACATATAATTCCTCTTCCAAAGACCACTAATCCGTCTGCCTGTTCTGACTTTCGCCCTATCTCTATTCTTCCGTTTCTCTCTAAAGTTTTAGAGCATTATGTGCATTTAAAACTGTCTAATCATCTCCGTCTTCACAATCTACTCAGTCCCTATCAATCAGGCTTTCGCTGTGGACACAGCACAACTACTGCGCTGGTAAAAGTCTCTGATGATATACGGTTTAATATCAATAATCAAAAAGTGACCATTCTTGTTTTATTAGATTTCAGCAGCGCCTTTAATTGTGTTGATCTGGACATTTTAATAGGAGTTATTGAATCTATAAATGTAACATCAAATTCTCTCAAGTGGTTTTCGTCATATCTGCATGGTAGGCAGCAACTAGTCAAAGTAGACCAAAAATATTCAGATTGGAATAAAATTACTGCGGGTGTTCCACAGGGTGGAGTTTTATCTCCACTGCTATTTTCCTTATTTATAAACAACCTCACGTCTCTCTTGAATTGCTCTTTCCATCTTTATGCGGATGATCTCCAAATCTATACATCTGCTCCTATTACTAACGTAGTTGAAGCCGTACAGGTGATTAATAGGAATCTTTCCATTATTTCGAAATGGGCTTGCGATGTTGGTCTCCTGATAAACCCTCTAAAGTCTCAAGCAATAATAATAGGCAGTCCTAATTATATCTCAAAAATAAAGAACATGACGGTACCTGCGATTCTTTTTAATGGTACTGTTATTCCTTATACTAATGCAATCAAGAACTTAGGTATCATCTTTGACGAAACATTTAGCTGGAAAGCTCACATTGCTAATGTGCGTCGCAAAGTATTTTCTACACTGCACTCGTTGAAAAGGCTACAAAACTTTCTTCCATTAAGAACTAAGATTAACCTAGCACAGTCCTTATTATTACCATTGTTAGATTACAGTGACGTCGCTTTTCTCGACCCTACTGAGGACCTGTTGGATAAGCTGGAACGTCTGCAAAACCTTGCAATTAGATATATTTTCGGATTGCGCAAGTACGACCACATTTCGGAATTCCGTGATAAATTGAATTGGCTTCCCATCCGACGCAAAAGAGATACACATATATTATCGCTCCTTTACAATGTTCTATTTACTCCTTTAGCCCCTTTTTACCTTAAAGAGCGTTTCCGTTTCCTGTCTGATGTTAGAGACGGTCGCTTAAGATCTGGTAGTAACCTCAAGCTTGCCTTTCCGTCGAGTTCGTCACGGGTTTATTCAAAGTCATTCACAGTACATGCAGTTAAACTATGGAATGAATTGCCTGTTTCAATTCGTAAGTCACCTTCCTTGTCCTCTTTTAAAAATAATTTAAAAAAACACTATAGGCTCCAGTGATAATACAACTTGTGAGACGAGCTGCATATGATGTATATATATATTTTTTTTTTTTTTTTTTCTTTCAGACTTATATACATTTAATATCTATAATGATATTAAATATTTTATTTTGTAGTTTATATCATATATATTTATTATTATATTGTTATTATTATTATTTTTTTTTTTTTTTTAATTTGTACACATAATTTGTTCCTTGTTTATACTACATTATAAACGCTACTCATACAATTACTCTCCTATCTGTCTCTCAAAGGTTGACTGGAAGAGATCCCTTTACGGGATAAGTCCGCCTTTGTGCGCTTTTTTATAAGCTTTGTTTTTTTTTTACTTATTACTTTGTTATAAAATTTTGTTTTTTTTTTTACTTTTTACTTTGTTATAATTTTTTTAAAATTGTGTACAATAAAGTGATACAACAACAACAACAACAACAACCTTTTTCATTCGCCAACCTGTCAATGTCATACATAAAATTACTATGATACGTTGTTCCGTTCATACATATATACATTTGTAATAGTAATTTATTATTACTTTTGTATTTTGGTTTTCCGCAAAGTAACGGCTATTTATATAAATTATTTAATAAAATTATAATACTAGTGTACATATAGAAGCATCATTTCATAAATAATCAGGCTATTACAGATTTGACATAGATTTAAACAAATTAATCTTTATATATTACTTTTAAGTTTAGTCTGATTTTTTTGATTGATTAACGTAGTAATTGTGCGTTAATTACAAGAGATAGAGACATGGTGTTGCGGACTTTTTTGTAGTATTTTTATAGATATACAATTCTTTAGTACATTATTTTAGCATATCTCTGTTGGTTTACGCGGCGCACGCGACTAAAGCCCAGCAGGCGAGTTTTTTAGAACTGCGCGACGACTTTAACACAATTTACACAAAACCATAATGCACATTTAACCTAAACCTTCCGGAGGTATCCGTTTCGTTTTAGTAAAACTATACTAAAATCGATTCAGTAGATTTTCAGCAAATCGAACACATACAGACATACAGCTTTTGGGGTCTTTATTTTGAACTAAAACATTGTTTAGGTATCGTATTTAATTTTACTAATGCAGTTTTGAGAAACCATTTTAAATAAACAGAAATACAACTATCAGTTAAAAAGTACCTAATTATGTTGTTACCTATACGGAATTTTTACTACAGATAAAGATACAACGATATGTATCTACGCAAAAAGAGTCTTCTCTATTCAATGTCAATTTAATTAATTTTTTAATGCCTGAAATAAATCAGCATTTAAAAAAAACCTAGCTAGATCGACTTTTCCCACCCAAAAGCCCCTACATGCTGAATTTTATGAAAATCGTTGAAACCGTTGCCGAAATTTGGAAAATATATTAGGTATAGAAACTTTTGTCGTTCGGCGGAAATAGAACCCGTGACCCGCACATTGCAGGCAGGGTCACTGCCACCTGCACTAACGGCTCAGACAATACAACATTTAATATATTGACATATCAAGTATACATCGACATCATCCTAAGAGTGGTTTCAAATTTATCCAAAAGTTAAAAAAAAAACAATCTTAAAACTGCGATAAACTCAACACAACTTATTTTTACTGTGGGTATTCTTTGTTGAAATCCCCAAAAATTGGAAAGCCTATAAAAGATTTCTTATTTCCTGTTCATTAAATTAAATTGATTAAAAATTCTTAACCTTGTCAGGTACAACATCACGCTTTTTTATGTTTAAGGAAATGACGGTTTGCTCTGAGCAGCTTTAAAAAACCGAATAATTTTGGAGTTTCGAGGGCGAAACTATTGTTGAGATTATGGTAGTGAATGTGTGTGCAGTGGTAATGTATATAATGTGTAGTAGTGGAGGTTTTGTAGTGCTTGCGTTTTGCAAATCTTGCATGTATCAGGTACGAAAATGCAATGCTAAATTTACTCTACATTTAGCATAGCATTGCGTTTATTTTATCGCGGGTAAAGTAATAGCCTGTTACCATCCCACTGCTGGGCATAGTTATTGGAGAGAGGGCTTAGAGCAAAGACCCACCAAGCTGCTCCAATGCGGATTGGTAGGTTACAGATATCCCCAGAATTCTCTAGAGATATGTAGGTTTCTCACGATGTTTTCCTTCAGTATAAAGCGTGCGCCAAATTGCAATTATCAATTAGACAAATAAGTTTCAACAGAAAAACTCATTTGTGTTTGCACGGGATTTAAACCAGTGACGATCTCGAGAGAGTCGCACGGCCTCTCCGCTGAGCTATGACAGCTTTTAACGCAGGTATTAGCCACATACTTAACATAATTATTATTTTTGAATAATTTGAACGACATAAGAATATGACTTGTTTTTACAAAAATTACATGTATTATTAAATTAAAAACATGTGTATCATTCTCATTTTAATCATATTTTCATTTAAACGAATACAGTAATTACTCGTATGTATCGTTGAAACTTCTACAAACTTTGTTGATAAATGAATAAAATCAATAGGCAATTTAAAGTTGCCAAGAAAAATAAGGCAAACTGTCGTAGTTATGAGTAATAGCCCCTTAGAACTACTAACATACGATCCGGGAAGTTCTAACCACTAGAAATAAAATTTAACGATCGAGTGGATCCTTGACGAGTTCTTGAGAGCTATACTAATCTTTACGGAGATCTCTGGAAGGATAACATGAGCACATCTTAATGAGCATAACGAGGATATAATGAGATACTGCAGAGCTTTTATCATTAAGGATCAAACGTAAAGTATATGGCACGAATGGAGTTAGATTTTAGAGTTTTAATCATAATCAGTGGCGTAGCTATCGGAAGGCTAGACGGAGTAAAGCCCTGGAAATCCAAGCTACGGGGGGCGCTTGTGAGGTTTATTTCCAACCATCGTTGGAGTACGTCGAATCCGCAACACGAAGCATGCTAAACAAATATTTATAAATACTTTAGAAGGGATCCTAGGTTCTTTTTTTTCCCCAGAGCCTTTCATTAAAGTTTTAAAATATTAGATAGTCTAACGCTTTTTTGTGCTATTTTTATAAATATAAATATATGGGGCAATGACACAGACGGTTCATCCACAAAGTTATCAACTTGTATTCAGTTGCATACTTTTGGATGATTTACCAGCGGTCTGTCAGCCATAACACAAGCATTAATTATGTTATAGGTGATAAACCACTGGTAAACATAAACACATTTTTATGAAAAATCCTCTCTCGGCGCGAATCGACCCGTGCAGTTGAAAGCAGGGTTACTGCCACCTTTTTTTTTAAATCAGGAAACCCCTTAGGGGTCCACCGCCCGACGGGGACGATCGGTGGGTATGTCGGACTCACACGGAGTAAAACCACCTGAGTGCTCCAACACATTGCTGGTGGGGGGAATCGGGTACCGTTGTACACATTGCCCCCATCCCCGTCAAAAGGGTTACTGCATTAGTCATAAAAATAGATCAACTATAAGTATTGTAATAGAGAAACTTATACCGGTGTGTTACGTAATTACCAACCTCACTGTCGCATCGGACCCAGACAAACCATTGAGGATCGGTCACCTAATGTCAGAATAACCAATAGTTTACACCACATGACCTAATAAAAACTATTTCTAATATAGGCAGCAGCATTATTGATTTGATGAAGCTGAGCTGAATAGAACTGTAGAAAGCCTACAAGAAGCTTGCCATTTACGTATCTCCGTCACACTAGATTCCAATTACTGCTAATAGCCCCTATTCGTAACTTTCAATGATGCATCGCTATTGACGTTTTCTCATAGGTCGTATATTCAAACTCTAATAACTCAAGTTAGTATTAACGAGCTGAAAATCGAAACGATTTAATGTGGTTTCCCAAGTTTAATAGTTATAATAATACAAAAGTAATAATAAAATTATTTTGCTATAATCCGCGAAGAATCCGCTTTCTTGTAGCAAAATAATTTTATTATTACTTTTGTATTATGGATCTCCGCAAAGTAACGCCTAATTCTATAAATTAGTTATAATAATGTAAAAACATATCGCAATTAAACTTACATTCGTCTGGATATGTATATTACCTATTTCGTCTGGATATGTATATTACCTATTTTTGGGGCGAAACAGCGCGATGGGTTTGCAGTCTAATCCTTATCTCCAGAGGGAGAGAGATAGACAAATCTTTAGTACCAGGGCATTACACTTCTAAATTTCTAATAGCAAAGCAACTTTCTTATTAAACTATTTGAGAAAATAAAATCTTTAGATTGCAATGCGAGAATAGAATAGAAAATTGTCACCATCGGATAATAAATAATATCAGATATAAAATAATAAAAACCACATACTTTTTTCATAAGTTTTATTAGAAAAATGAAAACAAATACAAAATTCTGAGTCTAATAAAGCATAAATTGCTGTCAAATCTAATACCCAAGGCAAATCATGTTACAATATGTTTATAAAATGTTGTGCAGACTCCACTTAGAGTGGGATAAGGGCAGAAGAATGATTATTAAGTATACAAAACATTATTGACTGATTCAGAAATTAACAATCAAGATATCCCTTAAACTAACTTTAAAAATGTGTCATCATTCTGGATAACTAGCCCCTTTCTTGACTCTTATAACTTTTCCCTGCATTTCCCTTGGAATACCATGCCGCTCTGTCATATGCCGCCTGACAGTTGCAGTTTTAGCGTACGTAGCTCCGCATTTACTGCACAAATATACATAAACTCTCTCATGTATATTATTTGCATGTGCCAACATGTCACTCCTCTGGAAAAACTTTCTTGGGCACTGCGGACACTGGATCTTCCTCTCGGTATGGTATATCAAATGCTTTTTCCATATGCCTCGTCTACGGAAAGTCAAACCACATTTATCGCACGTATATGGACGCTCGCCAGAATGAATGCGTTCGTGTTCTATTAAATCGAACTTTCTAGGTGCTTTAAAGGGACAATGAGAACATTGGTGATATGGGCCGGTGTCATGGCGTGTTACTTGGTGCATTTGAAGCTCCTTCAATACTGGGAAACCTTTTCCGCAATGCTCGCAGATGAACCTGTTGTTAAAGAAAGGATATCATCATTATTCTCCTGCCCTTATTCCACTCCAGTTGGGATTGGCACACATGTTATAAACATGCTGTTATGTGATTTGGCTAGGTATTTTACAACCAGCTCCCTTTAGAACTCATATATAGAATCAAGGACTATAGTAACCAAAAGGTAATGATAATTGTTACCTCAGCATAATACATCAGTATGAAACTACTGCAATACTAATATTAAGTAATTTCAGTTTTCAAATAATTTTATACAAATAAAAACTGTGTAATCATAAATTGTATGAGCATGTATGGATTCATACATTACTGTGCTATTTAATAATTCATCATATTGATCATAAATATTAAAATAAAAATTGTCATGCTCTCTTCAGAAGCAGCTATATCCGTATGTAAAATAAAAAAAAATTATTTCATACTCAGAAGAAATAGAACTTGTATAAAAAAAAACCATTTATTAAAAGAAATATATGTAACTTATATAAGTTACATATATTTCTTTAATAAATGGCTTTTTTATAACATAAGTATGTGTTAGTTAAGTTTAACAATAATGATAACTAGTCACCACCTAATACAATCTCATTATATCACATATCATGACTTGACACAAAATTAAACTATAAAATATTTATTTGACAGATTTTCAGCACAAGTCAGCTGACTATACTTTCATATACTGCTTTAGCCATGTTAATTTAATTTGGTAGAAAAGGGCTAAATTTTTAAATTTAAACTATCATGAGTAGTGTTCATAGTTAATGTATAGACCCGGCTATACTCACTATAAAAAGTTACAAGTTACAGTTTAAGTATATAGTTCTACTATGAGATAAAAGGGGACAATTTGCAGGGAATTGTAAAAGAATTCTCTAGAGATATGCAGCTTTTTTCAAGAATTCTGCAAGAATTGCAATTGTCAATTAGACACATAAGTTTTAATAGAAAAACCCATTGGTGTTTGCCTAGGGTACGACCCCATGATTGTCTTAGATTCACACTGTCTCTCCGCTGGGCTATCACAGTTTGTTAGTACTAATCTATAATGAACTTTTCCAAAAAAAAACAAACTAAAAATCTATCTGTAAAAAAGAGAATATAAGTAATAACTTTTAATAATACCTGCATCCATTGTGTCTTTGCATGTGATGGTCATATGTAAGTTGGTTTGCCAACACTTTATTACAGATATCACACACTAAGCTCCTAACTTTTATATTATTTTTTTGATGCAATCTTTTCTGTTGTAACTGGAATTTGTATCTCAGTTTAGCAGAAAGTTTTCTTCTTTTTAAATATTTTTTTCTTTTTAATTCATTATGCACTAGCACTGGCGATTTACATTCACTAGGACCAACTAGGTTTTCCATTTTATCTAATATACTGATTCCATTTTGTGTACCGTTGTATTCAGTGTCTGATTCATTATTAGGACTATCGTGAAAATCATTATCTATCCTCTCATTATTGCTCAAGTGATTTTCTTTAGCTTTCTTAATATTTCCCAAATTGAGATTTGGTTTAGTGTGTTCGTTTAAATTTTCGTTTTTAATAATCTTACATCTTTTCCGTTTTGTTGTGAAGCTCTCAGTAGGAAAATAAAATCTTAACATCACATATTCGACAATTTTTTGTTTAAAAATTTCGGCATCGTTACTAACAGAGTTAGCTAGTTGCTTTAAACAATTATCACTTGACTCCGTTACTAATTTAAAGTAAATAGCTTGCTTTAACAAATGTAAGCACTTGAAGCACATATTTCTTGGGAAAAAATCTTGATTTTTTATATTAATATCCGCAAAAGTGATCACTGCTTTCGCGTAAGGAGTCAGACTATCGTTACAATTTTCATCGACTAAAGAAACCATTTTTTTACTGTTTTCATAATTTAAACACATACGACAAATTGATTTGAACATTTCATCATAATTCTCCATGATAAATTACCGAAAATAATTGCACTTTTATTTAAAAAACTGTTTTTACTTTTATTATACTAATGTCGCCTGTCGGTTGACAACATGTTGACAATTGACAGAAGTGGGTTGACAATTGACATATGACAATTGACAACGTTACCGGTTAAGTTTTGTTACAGTTTGTAGATATTTTAGTCTAATAAATAGAAAAAAATACATAAAAATTATAAAAACAAAGTAAAAAATAAAATTTACAAAACATATTTCACAATATATATAAATAAGTACATATTTATAAGCGCTTTTACTTTACACATAATTGAATTAAAGGCAACACTTGTAAAATAAATTATGTTATATAGGTATGTACCACTTATTTTATTATTACTAACAAATATTGTAAAGTAAAAATAATCCTCACTACCAACAGTTTTATATTTTCAGATCGACGTAAAGTAATTGTGCGAATCAGTTTTCGCTATTTTTATACAATAAAAACGGCTTAATCAAATTGAGTGGTCTAAAGAAATTATAATGGTTTCCACAAAGGGTACCTATAACAAAAGGGATGTTTATCGTAATAAAGTAAAATAAATATTATAAATCTGTTTTTCAACCAAGCTTTCCGTTCAATGACTTTGGATGATAAATTAATATTTTATAGACACCCTTTCCTTATTAATTACGTTAAAAACAAGAGGTTGGATTTGTATACATAATGGTATATAGGTGATGAAAAAAAATTGTAATATAATGTAATACGATATTAAAACAAGTAAATACTATACGAGTGGATTGTACGTAAACGCAAACTTATTTACTATATAAAGAAACTACGAGTACGTAATATTTGCTATCACATCGCAAATACTTGGTATAATAAAAGTATACAATAGTAGGCACACTACTCGTGTTATATTAGATTTCGAATACAAATATGTGAATATATTTATATTTGGAATGAATATACTTATATTTTGAATACGTTGTATAGGAATGAATAAATAGAACGCTTAGTACCGCAGTGGAGTAGTTTTCGTCGGATTTACCGTAAAAACGTAACAGACAGACGGATTTATAACATTAATAAGATACAAAGAAGTTGCTCTCTTTCCAGTGCATATTTTGTTTATTCTTAATTCAATTAAACTTAATTCGCTAATGATTTTAAACTACTTCATCAATGAGCTTTATAATTTTATTGGCTTAAAGCCTCTATATTCAAATTCAAAAATATACCTACCATAAATTCTATGAAACATATAAAGCAAAACATAACTACTGGATTAAAAAAATTGTGGCATATTCCGATTCTAAGAACCCCGCACCGGAAAACAAAGCGTGGGCTGGCTCCGTATAAGGTGGACTAAAGACCAAAAAGGGGTCGCAGGGAGCAGGTGGATCAAAGCGGCACAAGATCATGCGGTTTGGGAATCCCGTAAAGGCGTATGGACCTATGGCCACCGATGAACGTCTATCGGTTGATAAAGAAAAAGAAGATATTCTGATGTTAGCACGTTTGTAATGTTTTTGGACGTTAAATTAATAATTAAGTTACTGCAGTACGCCTATCAACATTCGAATTTTTACATTTTAATAATGACGATACGACCTATTTAGGACAATATTGCTATATATAATTACAATGGTAATGTGTCCCGATGGGTTCAAAGGTAAGTTCGTATTGTCTATCTACGTGCTTAATGAATCTCATCCCGTGAATGACGTTCAAGACTTATTAGTGACAAGTGAAGTTAATTTGAATGAAGGGTAATATCAAAGGTACAAGACCGCTCGGCAGATCATGGATGCGATGGCCGGACCAAGTGAAGGCTGCCTTGACTGCCCTTTTTATGAAAGGCAGCCTTCCGAAATGAATGGCATCGACTTGTCAAGCGTGCTACCAAGCCTCAACTGCCGAAGAAGAAGAAGTTAATCTGTGGGATAGAAAACGCTGAGCTGTCACAAAGTCACACACCAACTGATATCATTTATATGCTAATTTGTTCCAAGCAAAAATGAACGCACCCCGCGTTTTTCGCGTTTGTTTTATGAAGTTCTTGAAGGAAAAACGGAAGTTCTTCCATTCTATATATTAGCCCGATATGTAACGAATTGGAGTCGCGCGTCCAGACGCTGTGAATCGTAATAGATAGACAGAAAGACAAGCAGACATACTTTAGTATTTATTATTGTAGTATGGATATTTATTTATGTAATGTTCAGCGTCTAATTGTGTCAAAATTGTTTCGCATGTAGAGCTACAAAACTAAAATTTCAATTACTTCTATTTCAACAACAAATTTCATCTTATCCAAAGACTTTCGAATTAATAAACATAGACTTTTGCCTCATTTCCTGGCCTCGTAACCTTGGTAAAGTTATACAACCGCAATTTCGTTAAGAAACTTCCTATTTTTCTTTACACGGTGGAGTTTGGACCAAAAGCTGAAGGAAAATTAAAGTGTCTTATTAGACAAAATGAGGTAAAAATTTCGTTTTTTGTTTGGTCTTGGGTGATTTGTTTTAAAATACGAGACTATAAACACTTTCAAATTTTGATAAACCAAAACACTTTAATATAATAAACACCTTTGTATGGGCGCTGAGAGAAAATTCACGATTGTGTATTATGACTGTATAGCATAATGAGCAGGTCCGAAGAGTAATTGCAAAATTATTGCTATTATACTTTTTTTATATTTCTTCTAGCCCATGCGGACGCGATAGATTATGATGTTCGTCCAATAATAGTTACCTACTTCATAATAACGCCATGTTGTATCCGTCTGAATGGAATAGACCACTCTCATTTCTTACTGAGGTTTCGTAAAAGGCGTCTAAGGTGAGTTGGCCCGCCTTGTGGTATTCGTTTGAGGAGAACAGGCCACTCTCTATCTTACTAAGGTGTCGCAAAAGACGATTAATGTAAGTTGATGCCAGGCAGGCGGCCGGTTGTAAAATACCTAGCCGTATCAAGTGACAATATGTTTATAACATTTTGTGTTCATCCCACCTAGAGTAGGATAAAGGCAGGAGCAAGATCTAAGTCTAGTTAGTTAATAATATTTTTTGTATTAATTTGCTTCTTAAGTTAATTAAGGAAGTTAGAACCAAGGTGTTATTGACAAAGCCATCAAAGTTTAATCCTGCCAAATTGGGTCACGGTGCTTAAATAATACACTGTCACAACTAGGCCATACCACCCTAAGTTGTTTGAAAGTAATCTCAGCCTCATAATGAATAAAAAATTAACTGTACTGGATAACAGAAAAATAAGTTTGTAAATAAGTTTTTTGGGAAAAAAATTCAGTAAACGTTGGAACTCTTACATTATTCGGTAAAGCTCATGACTTCTGTATAAACGGGGGATCATGGCCATGAGTTATGAGAACTTTATGCGTAACTGTACAGGTCGCACTGAACGGCCATTTTGGGGACGCGTAAAGTTGGAATTGTTGAGAGCTGACACAACAGTTTAATATACAGGGTGGTACCAACCATATGTCATTAATATCAGTTCCTACACACCTTAGGAGCCTACATAAAATAGTTCAGTTAACTTAGTAGAGTAGTTTAGCCACAGCAATTATTTTGATGGGTGAATCACCGTACCCCATTCCATTCTATTTCGTATGTAATGCATAACCTTGACCAAGATACTACAGTGTGTGATAACAAGTGCGAAGGAGACAAAACTATATTTTTTTTTTACTTCTGTTTTTTTAACAAGCGCGCCACGACACGTCAGTCAACCATTACTCCACCAGAACCAGATCTCAATTAAATTTTACGATATTTAAGAAGGCCATTATGCCAAAATCATCTTACACGTTTAGATAATTAGGTAGTATTTTTGTACTGCAGATTGTGTCTACTCCTGCTACATAAGATTTACATATCAGAATAGTAAAACCCAACTCTACAATTGAAACTCTATTAAAAGTATCGTTACTGGAGCCGTAAAAATACTTCATAAAAAAGTTAAAAGTTTTACTTATACACATACGTAATTGATAAAACCAAATTATTATTAAATTTAATATTATTCAAATTAAATATACAACGCAATGTAACGTATGTTTGACTTTAGGTAGACACAAATGTTTTTCTAATATAATTGTAATATCAGCTATTTATATTTCGCTCACACATGTTCCCACAAAAGTCGTTGTCACTTGAAATAACGCCCGCGGTGGCCTATCAACTGTACCGCCATACGTTCTATTAAAAAAAAGATATTGCGTGAAATAAAGTGGCTTTTGTTATACAAAAGAATGTAGCTTATTCTTGGCATGTATTTTATTGTAAATACTGAGGACTTTTAGGGTAAACTTGTAAAGTTAATTTGGGAGTGCGGTCCCTTTACTTTAACGATGTTACTAGCTTCCGCTCGCCACTTTGTTTACACGGATTTCAGTATCGAGTCTGAGATGCTGGAAAGACGAACCAACACTTTTGCATTTGTACTTTAATACATAAATAAATTACACACACGGTCGTCCGTCCCCAAAGTAAGCAACTGAATATATACTTATATATTTTTAAAAATACATATTTAAAATACAAATATACACCCAGTCTCAAAGACCAACAAATTCATTTATAGAATAGTTGGCCCTCGGCGATTATTTCAACGGTGTGACACGTGTTGGTGAATTCAGTATCTCTTCCTATACAAACTAATATTATAAATGAAATTATAAATATAGTTATTTTTTTAAGTGCAGCATCGCTACTCTAAGACATAGTATACCTGCTTACTCAGTATTGCGTAGCCCAACCCATATACCAATAGTAGTCGTAAAAATCATTTTATTTATATGATATTTACTACTAGCTTTTACCAGCAAATTCGTTCGGGTGGACTGTTGTTACTTAATAGGTTAATTGATAGCGCTTTTCAATGTCATCCTATTCCTGTAGAATCTCTATAGACAGGATGTATGTAACCTATATGTGACCCCGATGTATAACGAGTAATTGTGCCAAATTTGATTGATATTCGTTCAGCGGATTCGCCGTGAAAGAGTAACAAACATACATCCTAAATCCCAAACATTCGCATTTATAATATCAGTAGGATTTCATTTATATTTGTCATCCTTTTACTGTTACATTGAATTCCATCAATACATAATTCAAGGTAAATTTTATTGTATAAACATACGGGTCACATCGCGATAAACTCCAATTACCTTTGTATACGGTTCGTCGTTTCGGCAGAGTTAAATTCACGGTGGAAGGCTTAAACTTAATTTTTTCTCTTTCATAATTATTTTTTTAAGGAAAAGAGATTTATTTTATCATTATCATTAATAAAAAATTAAAAAAAAATTAGAATAATATAATATAAGGAATATTAGGTAAACAGTAAATATTAAAACTATACGACCGATCCACGTAATATAAGTTTGGTTATGGTTTATTTGAGTTCCTGAATATGTGCATAAATGCATTTTATCGGTTAATACGCTGGTCTGATATAAAATAAACTTTGTAAATAGTTGAACGAGAAACTTTAAATCGTACATTGATTCGCGAAGTTCAATATTTATGCGACGTTGGAAAGTTACTTCAGCTATCTCACTTCAATAATTTGCATTAAACTTTTATTATTATTTACCAAGCTTTACCATAGACTAAGATTAAATTTTGAGTTCGTAAAAATTTCTGGAATATAAGGTGTTATGTGAACAACTGTGTTATGTGAACTAGGGTCCAGGGACCAGGTTCCTTTTAATTAGGGAACATTTCCCTACATTAAATCGCCATTTTTTTTCATTAGATAATAACGCAGATGACACCACTCTTCTGGCGTCATCTGAAGCTGAAATGGCGGAGTTACTATTTAGGTTGGAGACAGTAAGCCAAAAAATGGGTCTTACGATAAATAAATCCAAGACCAAGCTCATGGTGATTGACCGCTTGGCCGCAATTCAACGCACTAACGATCTACAAGGATATGAGACCGTAGACCAGTTCCAATATCTTGGCTCTCTAATAACAAATAAGGGTAGCTGTGAACCAGAAATACGAAGGCGAATTGGTATTGCAAAGACGGCAATGACTCAACTGTGCAAAGTGTGGAGAGACAGAAACATAGCACAGAAAACGAAAATACATTTAGTGCGTACGCTTGTCTTCTCCATCGCTCTTTATGGTGCGGAAACATGGACCCTCAAAGCCGCTGATAGGTACAGAGTTGACGCCTTTGAAATGTGGTGTTGGCGTCGTATGCTGAGGATTCCATGGACAGCCCACCGCACCAATGTCTCAATTTTAACCCAGCTTAAATTAGACAATGCACAGCGCCTGTCTTCTACCTGCTTGCAACGTGTAATACGATACTTTGGCCACGTTGCACGCAGAGGTACTGATAACTTAGAGCGTCTGATGATTACTGGGAAAATAGAAGGGAAAAGGCCTCGCGGTCGTAGTCCTAAGAGATGGTCAGACCAGGTTACTGAACAGTTAAAGGTACCAGTCAGCCACGCACTTCACCAGGCAGCTGAGCGTAAGGATTGGAAGCAGTTAGTGGCAAATGTGAAGTGGAGTCACGATCCTCAGCAGTGAGGGACCGACGAAGAAGAAGAAGAATACCGACAATCTTAAATGATCTGAAACCAACAATCTTAAATTCAGTAACTTTCTGGTTGAAAATAATTTGTAATTATTAAAATATTATTTACCCACTAATTAAAAAATAAATCATAAAATACCCACTCCATGGCACTTTTGTTTTTTCGTTCATAGCGCGGTCTCTTGATTCTGCGGGAATTCCGCTCGCCGTAATTACAGTTGAGAAGAAACTCTCATAAAAAGTATTCACACTTGTTTATTAGCATAATATGACAAAGAAGGACGTGGGTAGTTTAATGTCAAATTTATAATATTTAAGTGAGCGAAAAAATAAACGAACTTTTTGCTATACACATAATGATGCGACCTTTATAAGATGTAAGACCAATTATATTTTTTCAATTCGCTTAGAAATATAATGGCCTTAATAATTGTTTAGTTCATCTTTTTAGATAAAATATTATTTGTAATTTTTGTGTAGGTATTAAAAAATGTGTTCATATTAAAAAAAGACATAACTAAATTCTTCTCAAACATTAGAGATCGCTTATGAAAAAATAAAAAGTTATTATAAGAACAGCTTTCTATAATATACTTATTAGCTTTTATAACATTCATTTATTACTAAAATTGCTAAGGATTTTCTACTTTATGTACGTAGAAAAATTTATGATTGAAAACCATATAAATATAACAGAATATTTAATAAATTGTGTTTGGAAAAAAGAGTAAGGAGAGAGGAGATGTTTGTCCAGCTGTGGGAATGTGAAAGGCGATACGAAATTTAAAAAAAATAGACCATATCTCTCACTGAGATATTGCATCGTCGGTAGCTTATGAACCCTCAAAAAGCGACAACTTTCTGAATGCTCAAACTTTAAATTTTAAAATTTTAAAATTTTTTAAAAAATTTGGCGATAACAAAGAATCAGACTCACTGAGATATTGTATCGTGGGTAGCCTATTAACTCTTGAATAGGAACAACTTTTTGAATACTTAACCTATTAAGCGAAATTGTAAAAAAAATTGCGGTAACAAGTTATAGCAAGTAGATATTGCATCGTCGGTAGCCTATTAGGTAACTCTTAAATAACGAAAACTTTTTGAATGCTTGAACTATTAAACGAAATTGTAAAATAAGTTCCGTTAAAAAAGTATCTGACTCACTTAGATATTGCATCGTCGATAGCTCATTAACTCATAAATAGCGAAAATTTCTGAATTTGAACTATTGGCATTGCAAAAAAATTGCGGTAACAACGTATCTTACTCAGACATTGCATCTTCGGTATAACTTATAATTATTAAATAGCTACATCTTTCAGTATGCTTGAACTTTTAAAAATAGTGTGACAAATTTATTCTACTTATTTGTTTATAACTGATTATTTCCCTATCTTTTTTATGTACAGTACTGTTGACGATATTAAGTAGGAAGGTTATATGCGAACTGCTAATAGAAATTCTATGAACCCCTTTTAATTTCTCATTAGTGATATAAAACAATCAACCGCTCATTATATAATATTCATTAAATTTTAATTAACCGTAGTCTGTCTATACACGATATTTTCCGCTTTTGATTACATTAATTTATATTCATTCTGAAGTATTCACGCTTTTCACGTTAATTGATAATCAGAGCGAGTTTACCAGTACTATTAATGAAAACAACCTACCATATACTATAATAACAGAGTGTGATATCCGGCTGAGTAGAATAGACCATCCTCATTTCTTACCGAGGTTTCGTAAAATACGACTAAGGTAAGTTGATGTGAGGCAGGCGACCGGCCGTAAAATACGTAGCCAAATCATGTGACATCATATTTCTATCATGTTGGGCTGACCCCTCTTAGTGGGATGAGGGCAGGAAGAAGATGATATTAATAAGTGGTCAAAAATTTGCATCATACATAATTTCCATTGATTACTCCACATCCCTTTTTTATTGTTACATCACTCTTAAATTCATTAATCAAATTAATCTTACATTCGCTCAACGAATTATTGCATTTGAGATGTGCTGGAGGAAATTGCCACGCATCCCATGGACGTCACATACGACCAATAAGTACGTGATCGATGAACTCAAAATAGACAAGAAATCGAAGCTTTCGGACATATGCCTACAGGGGATCTTTGAGTTCTTTGGGCTCGTAAGCCTGGCGATGACATGCAGAAACTTATTGTCAACGGCAAGGTCGACGGCAAGATACCAAGAGGACGTAGTCCTATGCGATAACGATGCATAATGGAGGACATTCATACTCACTAAATACACATAAAATTAATGAAATATTTTCCTTTGGCTTTATTATTATTCCTTACTATTTCCAAGTATACCATTTTAAGTATTTTTATCTCTAAGACTAAGAAAGAAAATCGCGGAAGTGGTAAAAGTTCACCCATTTCGTTCGCATAAAGGCAAAGTTTAAAAAATCATTAGTAGTGAGAATTAAATTTTAGAAAGTTATAGAGAATAAATAATATTTCTAATTTAGTTTTAGAAATATTGTCTTTGTAAATGTGCGATATACAATTAATTATTGCATCATCATCATTATCTTGCTGCCCTTATCCCACTCTAAGTGGTGTCGGCACAACATGTTATAAACATGCTGTCACATGATTTGGCTGCGTTTTTACGACCGGCCGCCTGCCTGACGTCAACTTACCTCAGTCGTATTTTACGAGAGATTTTTAAAGAGGGTGGTCTATTCTACTAAACCGGATACCACACGGTGGATCAACTTACCTTAGTCGCTTTTACGACACCTCGGTAAGAAATGAGGTTGGTCTATTTTACTCAGCCGGACATCATACGGCGGGTTGACTTACCTTAGTCGCCTTTTACGACGCCTCGGTAAAAAATGAGGGTGGTACTATTCTATTCAGCCGGATACCACACGGCGTATACGACTAATTATTGCGTTCATTTTAAATTTTATTTAATAGTTAAAATTTTATTCTTACATTTCTTGAATTATAATAACTGACGCAAACAAAAAAAAACAATTTTTTCTTTCATTTTTACTCCTATCTTTACAGATCCGATAATATAGCGGAATAGTGCTTAGTCGATAACCATTAACCATTTAACTGAACAGTACTATTATTCATAGTAAACGGTCGAATCAATTTTTGCATACGCTGTATTAACTTTAAAACTACGTAGGTTTTGAGAAACTATTTAATGAGTTCTAGATTTAATCCTTAGCTTGGTATAACGTAATTCTGTAAGTTACTATTTAAATTTAACCTCATCGCTTCAGCTTTTATGAATTATTGATGCTTGAAAATTGTTTTTTAATTTCTTTTATAAATAAATTTATTATTTATGTAATCGTTATTCAAACATTCCTCATAAAAAGGCTCACTCAGCGAGCGATGGAGCGAGCTATACTCAGGGTGATCAAATCAGAAATTAAGAGGTCTGTAGAAGAACCAAAGTCACCGACAAAGTTCAGTGCGTCGCAAAGCTGAAGTGGCGATGAGCGGGGTATAGATAACCCGGGGTATAGGTAAGGTCTTAAGGTTTTGAAATGGCGACTTTGTATTGGAAAAAATCAGTGTCAGTAGACCCCCTAGGAGGTGAAGTGAAGGCCTCAAAAAGGTCGCGGAGAGTCCTGGACCCAAGCGGTACAAGATCGTGTGGTGTGGAGATCCTGTGAAGAGACCTCCATCAATTGAAGAAGATGATCCGGTATCAGATTTGTAAATTGGTAGATCAAAGACTATATCATTAAACGATAAAATAATTCAAGCACTTATCTACTCGGTCTCAAATACAACATTTTTATTTATTATTTTTCTTGTAAATCTTGTAAGACCGTTATTTATCTCATACTATTTACCATGCGACGTCCGTGCCGCGGCCTAAATATCTTTTAAAGGACGTTTCACGACGTGATCTGACTGTTTAGCGTTAATCATTCGTTTAGATAAACGCGAGCTACGTTTATGTTTACAAATTTTTTCAAGCTCTTAGCAAGGAATTAGTTTAAACTATCGAGTTAAAATACATTGAAGAATTCATGGATTTGTTCACGTATTTTAAATATTTAAATATGCTTTATGCTATAAAAAGTTAGTAAAGTAACGGCCTATTACTATCCCAATGCTAGACATAGGCCTCCTCTCTCCGTTTTTGGAGTGAAGGATTGGATCTAAGACCTACCACGCTGCTCCAATGCGGATTGGTAGGTTACAAATATCCCCAGAATTCTTTAGGAGTCTAGAGAAATGGAGGTTTCCTCACGATGTTTTCTTTTCAATTTGACACATAATAACATTTATTTCATTTATGATTTGCAAATTATTACGGGAAGATTATGTAGTATGTACATAACAAAGTAATAATAAATAGAATTTTCTGTCTTTTTAATTTTTACCCTTATATCGAGATTACGATTAAAAGTTCATACAAATGTTTGGCTTTCAGAGTGTGACCTAGTTCTAACAAAATAATTTTTTCAACATATCCCCTAGAGAAATTTCTGACGGTCTTTTATTTTGAGATATTTATATTCATTTTTGATTCTGATCTGTTTGTTTTAAAGATTCAATATACAGGAAAGGTGTTGAAATATCTCTGTTGTGCAATGACAAGTTAAGTGTCGTTAATAATAAATTATTTAAACAGTATTCTTCCTGTGGTATAGCAGTAAAATATAAACAGTCTTTTCTGTATTTATAATATTAGTATCGAAATATTTATTTCACTTCTAACGTAGACTTGTCTTGTAAAAAGCTTAAAAAGCTTAAACACGCACTAATAAAGTAACAATATATCAACTACGCGTCCATTCTAATCAAGTGGTTTTCTTGTTACTGACGTAGTACGATTGAAACAGTGTAATATTGCCTTTGTACATTAGTATTAGTGTGAGTGTAAGTATATTCATGTATATATTATACGTGTGTGGCTTGTATGTATTATATACAAGACTAGAAGAAGTAACATCGTTATATAATGTTACATTGTTCATTCCAATTGATCAAGATATAAGTAAAGAATGCCCTAGTTTGTCCGTAACAATTTTTCGCCGTAAATTAAATGCAAGTTTTATTCCCATCATTTATAACTAGCGATTCACAGCTAACAAAAGAAAATGCTGATCCTTTTTCATTTGATTTTTCATCGCCCATAATGAAGTAAGTTAGGGCGACGGAACGCAAACCGAAGCAATTAAGGCTTGGAGTGAGCAAAATAAATCTGTCATTCATTGAGACGATTCGATGAATAAAATTTGCAATTAATTCAAAGTTTTATTGATTAAATATACTAATCATTCAATTTTACGACGTTTACCAAATGGAAGCAAATTATTTATTCTAATTATAAAACAAAGTCCGCAAAAGCTGTATGTCTGTATGTGATCGATTTTCTCTAAATCTGCTGAAGGGATTTTTGTTTGGTTTCGTGATCGTGGAATTTTTGAGGAAGGTTTAGTTCCATAGTACACGTACATTCTCGGCAATGGCTAAAACAACTTCGATTTGACTTTTAATGGAAGACAGAGGAGGTTGTGGGGCAAGTACAGGTTACTTTCTATCTTAGAAAGTCCGTGGGATCAGAATTTACGAGGAAAACTTTGCGAAACACTGATTTCCACGCAGGCGAAGCCCTGAGCACTGTTCGCAATGTATATGAAAGGGATATACAACTAAAGTGTACGGTACTCACTCTCTCTACTGTCGGTACTCGGTTTTATAATAAAATTCCGCAATTCATATTAGACTTATGTACAGAAAAGTTTAAGTTAAGTGAACGAACTATGCTTATACGTAAAGCCTATACACAACAGAAGATTACTTAAATGATAAAAATTCTTGGATTTGAAAATCCTTTCACCTTCAAACAAGACTACGGTTAAGTAATGTAAATTCAAATTCTTTAAAATATTGATCTTTGAGTTTCTTGCTGGTTTTTCTCGGTAAGAGCAACATTCCGAACCAGTTGTAGCTTTAAATGTAACTGATCCTTGACGATTAAAAGTGCTTGTAAAAAGCTTCTTTGAATAAAGATTATTTTGATTTGAGTGTTCTATACGATACTGTAGTTTATTAGTATCTGCCGTCGAAGATTGTCCAGTTCTCTATATAAAGCGCTATATGAAATTTTGCTGAAACGTGCATAAATCGCCAAAAAATAAACACGATCCGGATTTGTGTAAAGTTATAATCAATACATATCATAAAACAAGGTCCCCCAAAGCTGTCTGTTTATAAGTATTCGATTTTCTCAAAATTTTCTGAACGGATTCTTGTACGGTGTTTTACTAAAAGATAGTGCAATTATTGAAAAAGGTTTAGGATAATAGTAAATTGTCCGGAACAGCTATACCGTTTATGATGTGACTTTCACTTGAAGATAGAGAAAGTTGTGGAACCACGTTTACGGTTTTTCCCAGAATTGCAACGGGGTCGGGATTTACGCGGGGAAAGTTTGTGACACACTGATTTCAGTTAATTGAAATCATTGGCGTAATACTAAAACAGGTACATAATATAATCCTACAAATATTATAAAGGAGAATTTTTTTGCGTGTGTGTGGGTAGGTCTATTTGTACTGAATTGTGCGTAGAGTTAGTCTTAGATCTTTAATTGTATTCGAGGATTCATGTTCTGGGGAAAACACTAAACAAACTCGATTTTCCATATATCTATTCTATTCCATTACCACCTTGGTATTAAATAGGTATAGATATAGTTACAACCAATACCAAGAGTGAAACGTGGATACACAGCTATATAGATTTATATAATTGCAATCGGTAGTATCTTCACCGTATATATATTATTTACTCTTATATATATACACTCTTTTGTTCGAGATTTCTGATTATAATTTCACTTTATTAAATTATCAACGTGATCGCTCCGGGTCATGCATGATACTTGATATAAATTAACGAATAATAATAAGCTTAAAATTTCATACTTTTTAATCATAATTATTCAATTTCGAAAAATTTGGTACGTTGTTTTACTTTTTTTTTCATTAAATACGTTGTGTAGTTTTAAAAACTGACTGGTTCGTTAGCGCAGTTAGCAGTAACCCTGCCTTCAGGTCCGGGTCACAGGTTCGATTCCCTCCGAGAGCCAACATTTACTGGTTCTTTAAGTCTGTACATTAACATATGTATTTAAGTACCTATTAAAATTATATATGTATATATTTTCCTGTAAAAGGCGACTAAGGTAAGATGACGTTAGGCAGGCAGTCGTTATATAATTGGCCACAACATGTAACAACATGTTAAAAATATGTTGTACTGACCCCGCTTAGAGTGGGATAATTGTAGGATAATGATGACTATATACATATATACATATACATTTACCAGTTGTCTGGCACCATAACACAAGTATTAAATTACTTACTTTGGGAACTCACAACCGTTTTTAAAACGGAAATCCATTCATATTTAAAGAGTATTAGTACCTGGGTGATCGAGCCTTGCTCGGTAATTTTTTTAAAAATAAAAAAAAAATCATTATAAGGAAGTTTTAAAGAAAGAACAAAACTTTTAATAACAACTTTTAGGACCACAGTATTTTGTCAAAATAACCTTACATAATTTTTCAATAAGTCCTAATCATAATATAGTAAAAAAAAACCTGCGTACCTATGAGACCATGTACTTCTTGGGATATGGGACACATATCTATCCAGATCGGGGCAGCGTGGTAATTCGAAGCTCAAACCGTTCTCTCCATAACATAATATCAGTGACTTATGCTCAGCGGTAGGATGGCAACAAGCTGTTACTAGCTTAGTAGAATAATTAATTTGGTCAAACTAGTAAGAATAAATAATTACTCCTTGGTTCAATTATGGTTAAGACTGGGACGAACTTAGCTCTTTCACCCCAATATGCTCACATATTATAAAGTACTTATTCATTTACACATCGCAAAACCGAAAGCCTCAGGTATTCATTCCTGTAGAACTGAAATAAAATTAAGCAATAAACCAAAGGAAGTGATTAAGGTTATAAATCAGAGGATGCCAGAGGACAGAATTGTCGGCCGTCCATTGCCATTATTTACTAGCTGTATTATGGTGTATTTTTATTTGGGGATATTTTGAGTATATTAAATGATACGTATTGTTATATAGTAAACAATGCGGACCAAACAAAAAGAGCATATTTATTTATTTTGCGAACACAACGCCTGTAAAACGAGCGGAAAAAAGGATAAACAAGGTGATAAGCATCCTGCAATCATAATTTACAAAAGATACCTTAATTTAAAAAAAATCATGATTTAAAGATATATCTTTTCAATAAGACACATAAGTTTTAATATAAAAACACTCGTACCTCTCCGGGATTTGAACTCGTGACCCCTGTGACTCAGATAATAAGTTTACTTTAATTTTAGAATACTTTTTTTTTTGTGTATGAATAAGTTACCTATTGGCAATTTTTTAAATATTCTAATAATAAAATCATGATTATTCCCTTTTAAATTAATTATTGAATACTTATTTGTATACGCGTTGTGTTCGCATTATTCGAAAACATAATCGGAGTTTCCTACAAGTTATAATAATTTACTAAAGATAAATTTGTTTCATATTTTAATTCAAATAAAGAGCCCACTTACGCTTGAAATAATCGTCCCATATTAAGGATTTCGAGGCCGACCCTTCGTGAATTTGAAATACAATATTTTTTCTAAGGGTCACTGCCATGAAAGGTTGGAAAAATGGCAATCACGTCTCGCGTCGTCCTTGTGTTGGATAACGAGGAAACTTCAAGTTGACTTGAGGAAACCATATAAGAAAATTTTCTGCAGGTTGTAAAGTAATTTTCTTGAATTATACCTTAATTTACTAAACTTTTTAAAGAATCTTGGAAACTTTCTTCGAACGTATGTTTTTTGATTTGGTACGATCATTATCCTCCTGCCCTTAACCCACTCTAAGTGGGGTCGGCACAATAGGTTAAAAAGACGTTGTCACATGATTTGGCTACGTATTTTACGACCGGCCGTCTGCCTGACGTCAAATTACCTTAGTCGTATCTTACGACACCTCGGTAAGAAAGAGGGTGGTCTATTCTACTCAGTCGGATATCACACGGCGGGTCGACTTACCTTAGTCGCCTTTTACAAGACCTTGGTAAGAAATGAGAGTGGTACTATTCTATTCAGCCCAATACCACACGGCGTTGTTTTGGTACAAGATATTTTAAATTAATAAAATAATCAGTAGAGAAAAGTAATTAACCCTTCACTAGTAAAGTTCGTTTGGTGTTTTTTAGCCTCTACTCAATTCTTTTCTTACTTCAGTCGTGGATCGTGAAATTGGTTTGAAAGGTATGTTTTTCTGGAATTCGGTTTGACAAAACGATTCGGACTACAGTCACTAGGCCTTATATTTTCCCGCCACTTCCAAACGTTCCAGTTTACCAGCACTATTGTTTGGGACTGCGGTTTTTAGATGTTTTGCCTTCTGTTTTCCTGCACTTACCAAATGTTTGAGTTTACTACTAACATCATATATGACTGCGATCTCCAAGTATCTCGCTTTACTTTCCGTATTTTTTTTATTTTCGTTTAGCATCAGCTCGGTAAGTTGACGTTAGGCAGGGGGCCAGTCATAAAATAGCCAAAATATGTGACAACATGTATATAACACGTTGTGCCGACCCCACTTCGAGTGGAATAAGGGCAGGAAAATGATGAATGATGATGATTTTGCATCACTGTTTACTTGTCTGGAGAAGCAACTAAAAATATTGAGGCACATCAAGTCCCAGAAATAAGCTCTTTAAAACCACTGACGTATTTCACTGATTCCTGTCGTGATTCTCAAAGTTTATCTCTTCTTCTTCGAGTTATGATATTTAATTAAAAAAAAATAACACAATAACAACTCTTCACCTTTTCTAGTCCTTTAAGGCACGATCTCTCGGTTTTACAGGAATTCCGTCCGCTGTAATTACAGTTCAGAAGAAACTCGGAAAATAAAATACCTGATCCCCACTTATTATGAGCTCGGAAGCCTTTATGAGACAGCGTAATATGTCTGGGAGTCGAGTTATCATATAATGATGGGAAATTGAGACTGGATCGAGAATTTCAATTATCTTATTAACTTTTTAGATAATTTTTAGAATTAGGCGTTACTTTGCGGAGATCCATAATACAAGAGTATTAATAGATTTATCTATACTAATATATAAAGCTGAACAGTTTGTTTGTTTTTTTGAACGTGCTAATCTCAGGAACTACTGGACCGATTTGAAAAATTCTTTGAATGTAAGATAGTCCATTTATTAAGGAAGGCTATATAACATTCGTTAAGATGACTAGGATGAGTATGAGGAGCACCAATAAAAATTATTGCGAAAACGGCCAATGTTTAAAGCTGCGTGCGCTAAGTAAACGGTTAAAGTTGTTCAAAATCTCCTATAATTAACTCGCGATAACTACTTTTATAAATTTCAATTCGGGAAAAAATTTGTGACACACTGATTTCTATGGTGGCGAAGCTCAGCTAGTTTTGCTATAATCAACAATTAGTTAAATAGAAAATATGTGTAATGCTAAACGTAGAGTGGACTATCCGTTTTCATAACTGATACATTACTGATTCATAAAAATAGATGCACAAAACTCCACCACCGCCACCGCAATACACAAGCACTATACAAATTCACTATCACAAACTCAATAATCGTTTCCCCTACAACCAAAACCTCATCAGGAGATGACTTACGTTCTAGTCAAATTAACAACTTTTGAGTTTTCTTTGTTTTCGCTCGGACAGTATACGTTTATACATACAGCTTCTTCTATGTTCGTGATTCAAGTTTCAGTGATCTCACTCTCATGTTATCATATTGCTGCTTATTTGTTAGATGTGCAAATCGAGGTTCGTCTTCTAGAAGACAGGTTTAAAGTTCTACTGCATAGTCCTCGTATACGTAATTCATAATGTTATAGATTTTATATTCAAACCAGGTAATACGTAGTCAACGATAAAATATTTAAAATACTCAATTTCTGATATAATATGCAAGATACTGTAATATAATAAATATATAAAATGCATGTTTAAATATGTACTTGGTGTAAATGTATATTAGCGCTTATAAATGTGTCGTTTTAAATAATATTGGCCGGACAATTGTTTTTGCTGCAGAGTACATAATATAGCATTGTTCTGTTATCTGTCATCAGAAATGTTTTCTAGTGCGAGAGAATTAGAAGTGCGACAAATCAATACCATCGTTATTAACAGCGTAAATTGGATTCGAGAAAGTATGGAGTTGCCTTGCTTTATTACAATTCGATATTTTAAAATAAGAACTCTTAACAGTTACAAATTAAACAGGCTCTTATCCTTACTGTTACGCGTATCTATTTTGTAATGTTTAAAAACAAAAATTGTGGATGACTTAAAATAGGCAATATAATACGTAAATATAAAAACATATTTAATAACAGACTATATAACATAACATAAGCTGAATAGGAGAGCAGCTGCAATAAAAAAAATATTGCGAAAACGGCAAAATTTAACGCTTTCCTTGGGTGCGCTAAATAAACGGAGAAAGTTATTTAAGAATCTTTTATAATTAAATACTTTTATGTTCAAAATTTCAATTCGAGAATAAAATTATGACTCAATGATTTCCATGCGCGCAAAGCTGCTGGCACAGCTAGTCATTATATAATATATGCATATTTAGAAAAGTTATAAATAGAGTCAAACACTTTTTAAGCCCGGTGTTTGAAATTTTTTCAACTTATCAGTATGACAACTATTATTCATATCCATCCAGCTGCTTTTGCGTTGTTTTTTTCTAAGAGAACTAAACTTTGATATTTTTAAAATTACGAAATCAAATCACACCAATATTAAGGTTAAAGGTAAACTCAATATGACAGATGTATCCAAATCAATCACAGATATACTAGCAATGTATAAGCAAAAGATTCATGTTTTACCACTCCAGAGGTGAGCGAAAACGACGGGGCGTGAAAAGTGTCTATACGCAATGCTATTAAAGGAAAACGATAAACTTCGCGAAATAGATTGTATATTCTCATTCTTTGGGTTTATTACTTTTTATTCAGGTTTAACGTGATTTGGAAAATATCTTTGTAGGTTTTAGGTAAAGTGCATGTCTCGAGAACTGCTTTAATTGCCGTCTTACCTGAGTTATCCTCTAAATACCACGTGAAAAGAATAACTTCTCTATTTTAATTGATAGACATCTGACGATACACATATTGTATAATATAATGTACCTGGGTGACCGATAATTTAATTAATATATATAAAAAAAATACAAAAGAAAGATGACTGATGATATCTGGGACTCGATCCCATATTTTCACTGCTTTAATCCGCCCGTTTCCCACTAAGCTATTACAACTTTACAAATGACAGCACAATTAACCTTTCTATTCCATTTCTATTGTAACAGTTTTGTAATGCCTGAAAACAGGAAAAGCGACGTTTTTTTAAATAAAACCTAGCTAGATCGATTTTTCGTGTCCCCTAAATGCTAAATTTCATGAAAATCATTGGAGCCGTTTCCTAAATTCAGAATATACATATACTAGCGGCCTGCCCCTGCTTCGCACGGGTATAAAATATATATCCCATGTCATTCAGTGTAAAAAAATGATTAAAACCGATCCAGTAGTTTTGATTTATTCATTACTGCCCGTGGCCCGCACGCGTTAAATTTGGAGAAAAACAATTTCCTTTCCCTATACCAAGGAGATTTCCTGCTATCTTTGGAATATCTAAATTCATACAGTACATTTTTACTTATTTACTTTTACATTTTCCCTATGTATTTAATTTTTACAATTAATTACAGAATGTCTTTATATACAACATTCACAGCTTCCTTGTCGTTAAACAAACTCTGGAAAGAACGATATAGCTGCTGGATTCGAAGTGCTATAGGGTGAAGCGCGACCTCCGCATGGCATTTTAAATCTGTAATATCTCCGAAAATGTTCACTTAAATTACATGCTGTAAACGGCGATATTGATCTATACTAAATCAACAATTTATTTAAGGTACTTAATTGGATAAGGATTAATGCTGTAGTGTATAAAAATTGCTTCAAAAATAAGGCATTATTTTTCGTAAAAAGTAAATGACAAAAAATGCTATTGTGGGTTATTCATAAGAGATAGACATATACCATTGCGGACTTTTCTGTAGACCTTTTCAAGGTGTACAAATACTTAGTACATCATTTTGATAAATCTTGTAGGGTTAAGCCTGCGTTTGCAATGTAAGCGGAAAAAAATGTAATTATTTACAGAAACCTCAAAAATTACAGTATTTCTCTACTATGTATTGAATTTTATTATACGTAAAACCTTCCTCTAGAATCACTCTATCTATTAAAAAAAACCGCATCAAAATCTGTTGTGTAGTTTTAAAGATTGAAGCATACATAGGGATATACGGACATAGGGACAGATAGAGAATGCGACTTTGTTTTATACTATGTAGTGATATTATTTATTTTTACAATTGATTAGACAATGTCTTTACATACAACATTCATAGCTTTTTTATCATCTTCTATACTTATAATAAATCTGTAGAAAGGTCAATTCTGTAACTGGAATATATTTCCAAAATAACTATCAGGGGGTGATTAGGGATCGATACTGATGCCAAAAATGCAATCAGTAAAATTTTTGTCTGTCTGTCTGTCTGTATAACCGTTATAGAAACAAAAACTACTCGACGGATTTTAACGAAACTCGGTACAATTTTTTTTTCATACTCCTGGGCTGGTTATAGTATACTTTTCATCACGCTGCAATCAATAGGAGCAGAGCAGTGAAGGGAAATGTTGCGAAAACGGGAGAAGTTACTCCATTTTTTAAGCTTCCGTCGCGTGTGCTACCTTGATGGTTAAAGCTACACAGAAATCATGTATGACGGAAATGTTCTCCTTAAAATTATATAAAAACTATCCCACGACAGCATATGTCTATCTTTTATTGTTGACTCACAATAACACGTGTAACTCCCGATAGCTTAGCAGTTCGAAGCTTTCTGGTTGTATTTGTCTACTCCTACATTTATATCACTCTCAGTCATCCCTAAATAAAAAAGTGAATAGTATTAACCATTGTATAAAAAAAGAATCATTTAAATCGGTATAGAAACACCAAAGTTATACATGAAATACGCTAATAATAAGCCATCGCGCGTGAATACTGAATCATGCTATAAGGATTATCACTGCATAGTATAAAACAAAGTCACATTCTTTGTTTGTCCCTTATATCCCAGATTTTGATGCGGTTTTTTTAATAGATAGAGTGATTCAAGGGGAAGGTTTATATGTATAATAACATTCAATATGGAGTAGAAAAATACTGTAATTTTTGAGGTTTCTAATGTGATGTCGTAAATAATTACTTTTATACAAACATTGCGCCTCCGGTCGCTGCTAAATTCGAAGTGCTTATAGGTCGAAGCGCGGCCTCCTCGCGGGATTTTAAATCTGTAATATCTCCGAAAATGTTCACTTAAATTACATGCTGTGAACGGCAATATTGATCTATATTAAATCAACAATTTATTTAAGGTACTCAATTGGATAAGGATTAATGCTGTATTGTATAAAAATTGCTTTGAACATAAGGCATCATTTTTCGTAAAAAGTAAATGAAAAAAACTGCTATTGTGGGTTATCCATAAGAGATAGACATATACCATCGCGGACTTTTCTGTAGACCTTTTTAAGGTGTACAAATACTTAGTACATCATTTTGATAAATCTCGTAGGGTTTAGCCTGCGTTTGCAATGTAAGCGGAAAAAAATGTAATTATTTACAGAAACCTCAAAAATTACAGTATTTCTCTACTTCGTATTGAATGTTATTATACGTACAAACCTTCCTTTTGAATCACTCTATCTATTAAAAAAAACCGCATCAAAATCGGTTGCGTAGTTTTAAAGTTTTATGCGTACATACGGAAATATGGACTTTGTTTTATAATATGTAGTGATTATGTTTGATAGTTTTCTATCATTCAGTTTTTATAACGCATTACATGGTGACAAACAAAACCGTTTTCGTGTATGCGAAGGAAAGTTTGTCCAATTATAAATTTAGCTCGCAAAGTTCAAACTTCTCTTTTCTCGATAATAAATTAAATCACCGTTGGTTAATTTATAGTAACGTGTTTTTTGGACACGTTTAGCTGTTATTAGATTTGGATTAGATTCGGCCAATGCTTGGTTGCAGTATTGTTATATATCCTTGAGGTATTCTGAGGACAATTTAATTCATAATGGATTATCTAGACACTAACATATACGTCCTTTAGAAAAGGACTATAACTACGTTGATGTAAAAACTCAACTTATTTCTGATAATATTTCATTTCTCAAGTAATAATTATGATCCGTTGCTGCCGAAGTGAGATGATAAGAATTTGCCAATTTGCAACGTCGTTAAATCCTATACTAAATAAGACGTTGTTTATATCGTATAGACATTAGTAACGGTAATTGTTCGTAACAAGGTTTTATTTAAAATAACTAAAATAGTAAAGTAACGAGTGTTTTACTTTATCCTTTATTATATGAAATTGTGTATAAAATAAAATGTTAATTTTATATAGAGATACTAAATTCGTAGGTATATTAGAAGTTTGAATGAATGAATATAATTTTTAACATATGTATTCGGAGTCAAAGCAAGTCTTATAATATCTGATGTAGGCTAGCTAGAAGCTAAAAACTCTACAGATTTTAAGTTATCCTGAACCTACTTATCTCAGTAGGAAACTGGGTATACTTATAACTAGTAAACTCCCAACGTTTTATACAACCTTAATAACTAGTATATTGACCATCCAATTAAGAAATAAGAAATATCCAGATATCGTTTGACCTTTACGAGTCCTATTCACAGAGATTTTGCCGCCCTTAATTCGGATTATTGTACTTTAGATTATTTTATTACTTATGTTATCTTAGGTGGACAAATTTTCGAACCCTTATTTGTTGTTGATGCGAACGCGAGGTTAATAATGTTTATAGGAAAGGTATTTAGATATTAACAAAATCATTATTATGTATTCAACAAAATCTCAATGATTTAATAAATAAAAATCATTGTTTAATTGTTAAACAAAGTCGTGTGGTATTCGTCTGATTGAAATAGACCACCCTCATTTCTTACCGAGGTGTCATAAAAGGGGACTAAGGTAAGTTGACCCGCCGTGAGGTATCTGGCTAAATAGAACAGGCTACCCTCATTTCTTACCAAGGTGTCGTAAAAAGGGACTAAGTAAGCTGACCCGCCGTGTGGTATCCGGCTACATAGAACAGACCACCCTCATTTCTTACCAATGGGTTGCAAAAGGCGACTAAGGTAAGTTGACCCGCCTTGTGGTATCCGGCTGAGTAGAATAGACCACCCTCTTTCTTACCGAGGTGTCGTAAGATACGACAGGCAGGCGGCCGATCGTAAAAAACATAGCCAAATCAATGTTTATAGCATGTTGTACCGACCTCACTTACAGTGAGATAAGGGCAGGAGAATGATGTTTAATTGTTAAAATGTTATATTGATCATGATTTCATCATTCATTGTTTGGAAAAAATACTAAAGCTTTAGTTGCCGAATAAGTGTAATTACACTTAACAAGGTCTCGTTACAGTTGGTACCAAAAATAAAGTTAAAAAATCAAAAATTAAATAAAATTTTGAAGTCAATAAACAGCGGCAAGATTTATTGCGAATCTAGTTTCCATAACTTATAACGTTTTAGCGAAATTTTGGCGGAATTTATCGGCTAAGTCTAATTTATCTCTTCCCATCTGGATGTGAAATCTTAGCTTTTTGTTCTATTGAGTTATGCCACCAAATTTGGACTGAAACTTTGAGAAATAATATAAAACTAGCTTTTACCCGCGACTGCCTTCGCGTGATTTCTTGTCATGAGATAATAGATGGCGCTTTCTAGTGTCATTCCTGTAGAATTAAAAGGATTTCTATAGCCTATATGTTATTCCGTTATATAAGGATTAATTGCGCCAAATTTCATCGATATTGGTTCAGCGGATTCGCCGTGAAAGAGTAACAAACATACATCCATACAAACATTCGCATTTATAATATTAGTAGGATAGGTTTGGTAACATAATTAAAAGTGTCAATAATGTATAAAACAGCTCTGCTTGCGACTTCGTCTTCGTGAACTTCGTGAACCGGAAAAGCGTAGTGTAACGCCTACAAAACTCGCGAATGTTAAAGTTACCCATAACTTGGAAGCGCAAGAAAACACTAGCTTTTTTAATAGTTCATAGCGTTCGTAGCAGCATTGCGATAAGGATTTCAATGTATCTAACTCAATTAAGACTAATTTTGAATTCGGTCACTTTAATACTAAGCGTGCGAAAGACAGTTTTCCAGTTATAATATTAGTTTGGTTTGTTATATTGTGAATACTAATAACAGTGAAAGATAATAGTTACCTACTCTTTTGTTACCCGTTTACTATGAAACTAAATAATATAATTAATCTATGTATGTATTTTTTTAATTATTGTTCGTTTTTAATCATGTTATATTAACTTAAGTAAAAGCTTCTAGTGAATTCCATATAAATAATATTTGATAATAGTTCAGAAGTAATAAAGCAATAAACGTTCTAAGAATTTAGGTCTTTTGTTTGAACATAATTTATATCAGAATTTATATAAATAAGCTACGATCAAGGGCCGCCATTTCAGAATTCCTTCAAGTGGTCGGTTTGACAGCTCTTAAGCGAGGTTAAGATGTTATTCAATAACGTATAACAAGTTTAAGCCCCTTGTTTCCAAGCTTGGAGGGTATATTTCCTGATATTACCCTCTTACACTTTCCATTGTATAGATGTTATAATTTGAATACTATTATAAATTACTTCGTCGTTATTCATATAACATCTTTATCTTGATTTAGAAATATAGTAAGTAGTAAAAGCTGTGGTAGCCCAGCGGTAACACCGTGCGACTCTTTCGCGGAGGTCACGGGTTCAAACCCGGGCAGACACCAATGAGTTTTTCTGTTAAAACTTATGTGTCTAATTGATAATTTCAATTTATCACACGCTTTTCGGTGAAGGAAAACATCGTGAGGATACCTGCATATCTCTAGAGAATTCTGGAGGCATGTGTAACTTACCAATCCGCATTGGAGCAGCGTGGTAGGTCTTAGCTCTAAATCTTCTCTCCAAAAACGGAGAGAAGAGACCTATTCTCAGCAGTGAGATAGTAACAGGCCGCTACTTTAGAAATATATTGTTACCTAATTGGTATCTATCTATAAGTTTACAAATTAGGTTACCTAAATACTCTTCATAACCTTGTTCCTCCATCGCCGTTCTATCATCGCACTGCTAGACACCGGGAGAATTTTCACCCTTACATCATTGACCTCCCACGAAGGCGCACGGAGCGCTTTGCGTCCTCGTTTTTATTGCGCACAGCAAGGGAGTGGAATTCTCTCCCGGCATCGATATTTCCGAGTTCTTTTGATATGGGTCTCTTTAAAGCAAGAGTGAATAGGCATATTCTAGGCAAGCGCGCTCCATCTTAGACTGCATCATCGCTTACCATCAGGCATGATTGCAGTCAAGCGCTCGCCTATTCTGCAATAAAAAAAAAAAAATACTCGCCGTGGTTGTTGTATTGAAGCGACGTGTGACCCTAAGAAGGGGTCACGAGTTCATATCCCGGGCAGGACAAAAAAATAATACTAGCTGTTTATGTAAAAAAAATTATTCTATTTCTGAAGGAAAAACGAAATGGCCTATATGTATATATTTAACTGTATGTTAGTCTGGCTATATATAAGCTTCAAATGTACTAAATTTCATCAATATTGCAAATCTATACAAATATATAAAGCTGAAGAGTTTGTTTTTTTGATTGTTTAAACGTCAAGAAAGTAAAAATCTCAAGAACTACTGGACCGATTTGTAAAATTCTTGGAGTGTAAAATAGTCTATTTATCGAAGAAGGCTATAGGCTATAAAACATAACGCTAAAATGGATAGGAGGGGAGCAGCAATAAAAAATGTTACGAAAAGGCAAAGTATTAAGGACTCCTTGGGTGCGCTAAGTAATCTGTGAAAGTTATTCAAATATCATGTATAACAAAATTGTACCCGTCTAAAAGTTCTAAATAAAAGTCCGCGACAGCATATAGTCTAGCTTTTAAGGTTAACCCACTTTAACAATTTTTATGATTATAAAAGTACCATATAACTGTTTTAATCTTTCAACGCAGGTGTAGTCGCTGGCAATTGCTAGTAATAATATAATTCTGAGAGTTCCAAAAATCATATTTTTAATAATAATTTATTAAAAAAAATAGTAATTCAAATTGAGCATTTAAGTGAATTGCAGAATTGTAAGTACTTTGTTCAACGTACAAGTTCTCTCACTAACGACTTCAGAACTTCAAATTTCAACAGATCAACACGATAATCGATGCACTTTAACATATAATAGGTATTCGAATAGCAGTTCGAATAAAGGATTTTAATAATAATAGATAATAGCGATGAATATCATTAAAGGAAATAATCATCATCATAAGCCAATTTGTGTCTGTTTGATTGTGACAAGGAGAATTTTATTCAAAACTATTCTGCTTGTATATGTACTAGGTATTGTAAATGTAATAATAAGATTATTTTAATCGCTAACGACAAATTTTAGTCTAAATGTGGTGAATATAGGTTATTTCTCGGGTCATTTATAGTCTCTGTCTCAAGCTTTTCGCTTGGTAGACCCCCTACTGCAGTGACTACAAAAAAGTCGCAGGATTCTGATGCATTCTATACCCGTGGAAATTATTTTAAAATACTTCCTGTTACACAATTGACGTTTATCAAATTTTTATATAAATATCTAATATAGCGAATGAAAGCTTTACTAATATACACTTTTATAATGGCGCTTATAAAAAAGAAAATATTTGCAATATATTCATCTAACAAAAGCTGTACAACAGAAATCACCACAACTTATATTGCGTATGAAAGATTTTGCTACCTTACTCCTCGACGGATTCATTTAATGGACGGATTGTTTTGTCTGAGCCGGAAGTTTCTTATAAGAAGAAACTCGACTTAATTTGCAACGTCGTGTTCTTCGCTCACAAATAAACATATACTATATAGTATATTAGGGTGACACTAATAGAACATAAGCGTAACCACCAGATGTAAATAAACCTACGAATATTAAGAGTAAAGATTTTCTTTCCAAACAGTAATAATCGCGCCTGACGTGTTAGTATAGCAGTCTGCAGATTCCTTTTTATCCAAGATTGTAGCCAATAAGTTTTTTTAATCCCTGCCAAATTTTATTTATTTATTATTTATAGTATATACATATATTCGTAGAGAAAGAGAAAAGTAAAAAAGGACATGTAAAAAGGCGGACTTATCCCTTAAAGGGATCTCTTCCAGTCAACCTTATAGTAACAGATAGAAAAGGACAAGAAGTAAAATACTAGTAAAATATAGAAAATGTTGTTTCTTAAGTTGTAAATTACAATGGCAATAATGTCACGTTTTGAACGCAGACTCGAGCGGTCCATTAAATGTTTTACGAGGACGTACTTAGTGTCGATATTTGTCTTGTTTACAAACGATATTATTGTCTGGTTGTTAATCACCCAACGATGTGTTTATTGTATCGGTCATGTATTAAATTTCTGCGTTATTATAATACACCGGTGATATAAATCATGCCTACCTAAAGTAAAAGTCTGTTACTATCCCAGTGCTGGGCATAGGCCTCCTCTGTCCGTTTTTGGAGAGAAGGTTTGGAGCTTACACTTACCACGCTGCTCCAATGCGGATTGGTAGATTACACATATCCCTAAAATTCTCTACAGATATGCAGTTTTCCTCACGATGTTTTTCTTCACCGAAAAGCTGTACTGCAATTATCAATTAGACACATAAGTCTTGTCTGAAAAAGTCATTGGTGCCTGCCTCGGGTTTGAACCTTCGACCTCCTCATAAGTGTGGCACGGTGTCACCGTTGGGCTATCACAGCTCATGTCTACCTGCTCGTACATTAAGTTTGCTTGCGTCCTTTTTACTAGAAATGCATAAACTTTATCGTTTACTTATAGGATAACTATATTATATATACTAGTATAGTTTCACACTAGTTGTTAGTACATGTAATGTACCCACACGGAACTCAAGTTAAAGGATCTACAAGCCGAAGAATTTTCCCAGTCTGTCACTGCAAGCAGCTGACAGGAAGTAGATTTCTAGACAAAAACTAAAATAGTTGTGCATAACGGCCCATAAAGACATCGATAGTAAAATTATAAATACATCCAATACGTATAACATAATATGCCAAACTATTAGAATTGTTACAATACGTATCTATTAATACTTATTATGAAACAAAGCCTCCAAAAACTGACTGTGTGTCTGTATGTTATTATTTTTTCCAAAATCTACTAAACAAATACTTGTACAGTTTTTACTAAAAAATAAGTCCAATTCTTCCGAAAGGTTTAGGTTAAAAATACATAACGATCGTATGTAAATTATGTTGAAGCGGTCGTGAAGTTTAAAAAAAACTTTAGTCGCGTGCGCCGCGTATACCAACAGAAATACACTAAAATAAAGTACTGGAGAATTGTAGACCTACAAAAATACTACAAAAAGTCCACAACAGCTTATTTCTATCTCTTTTGATTTACTCACAATAACTACTTTTATGTTTAAAATTTCAATAAAATACCTTAATTTGAACGCGAGCGATATTATAAGCCTCCCTTTAAAAGGCTTTTTACACGTAATGATTTACCGTATTAAACGTCTGATGGAAGCTGACAAAAAAAAATATTCAGTTAAACAGTCAGGGCACGTCACGTTACGTCCTTTGAAGACATTTAGGCCGCGGCACGGACGTCGCATGGCAAATAGTACGAGACAAATAGCGCTCCCATAGGATTTATAAGGAAAAGTAATAAATATACAGGGACAACACACGTGTTGTCGTCTTACGGAAGATTTACAAGAGTGACGAGTGTTGCGAATTGAATATAACATGAACATGTGAGTCATTGACAGGTAGGAATAGTGACATAAAATTCTCTTTTAAGCACGTTATGTGAAAACGATAAATGTTCGCCTTCGAAGTGAGGTAAAGCGTTTTCTTCTTTGCAAGCAGCTGCTCTCAAAAAAATAGTTTTAAAGATATAATATTTTCAAAAAGTAAAGTTAACTTATACTTTACATACTAAAGTTACAATTATGAAAAAAAAACCTAAGTTTAGTTCTTACTATATTATAATATCATAATTATAAAAAATTAAGTCTTAATCAGAAAGACAAACTAACGAGCGATGAAATATAGTAATAAATTTTGTACGGTAACTAATCCAGCATGTATTAAGTACGAGAACGGTTTTTGCTTCATACATATAAATAAAAGTTATTTGATTTTCTTAATAAACGTAAATTATAGCAAAATAAATAATATTAAAAAATAGAAAAAAAGCCCAACGGTGAGACCGTGTGAGTCTTTCAAGGGGTCCCGGGTTCAGACCCTATGCAGCCACCAGTGAATTTTTCTGGTAAACTTGTGTCGTATTGGTAATTGCAATTTATCACACACTTTTCCCTGATGAAGAACATCATAAGGAAACCTGCATATCTCTAGAGAATTCTAGGGATATGTCTAACCTACCAATCTACATTGGAGCAGAGTGGTAGGTCTTAGCTCCAGTCCTTCTCTTCAAAACCAGAAAGAAGAAGCCCAGCAGTGGAATGCTAACAGGCCATTTTGATACCTTATTTTGATAGCAAAATAATTCTATCAGAAATTTTACACGATTCCGCAAAGTAACCTAATTGTATAAATTCCTCTTTAATCATTATTACTTATTATTACTATATGATATATATAATTATTATTACTATATGATATTATCGTAAATAATCGAATGAAACTATACTCCAAAAATAGACGCAAGCAAAAAGTTTTTCCCGCGAAAGATTCAGAATTCCACATAGAATTGTACCTGAAATAGGAAGAATCGGCTATTTTTTCAACCGCCTAATATGAATAAAGGTAATAACGCTGTTTACTTGGAGGGATCTCGATTACTTAAGCCGAATATATTATTAGGGTAAGCTGCCTTTTTATCACACAAATACTGTTTCTTATCCTCATATTTATTTTAGAAATAACCTTGTTGGATTTCTGTACTATTGTGTTGTTATGGGTATAGTAATGGAAAAGTACGTTTAATTTATAAATAAAACAAACAAACTCTTCAGCTTTATATATTAGTATAGATAAGTTGCATCACAAGGTCACAAGTTCAAGTTCTGGAAAGGCACCAATGGGTTTTTCTGTTAAACTTGTGTCTTATTGATTCTATTGCGGTTTCATTCAAATCAATTAAATTTCCGATATTGCTTTCAGAGACCTGTCTTATAAAAACAGACCAGATTTATAATCAAAAGTAAAGAGATTATATGATTATGGTACTTAAATAAAGATCTTCAAGAAAGAAAAAAGAAGAAGGTCAACTTATCCAAGTAGAATCGGTTTAAATAATGAAGATCCCTTCAGGTAAACTTGGTTATTACTTTTACTCATATAACACGGTCGAAATAATATCCGGCTTATTTGTGTTATGCGAAAAGTTTGTTGTGACTTTCCTAGCAATTGTAAGAGTTCTTCTAAATAGTTCCCAGTACGTCGCTTGTGGGAAATATGTACAAGTAGCTTTTTCTAAGTTTAAATTAGTATTGGTTTTTTGTTTCCTGAATTGCTTGATGATCTTCATCTCACCTGGTGTACAGCAAACATGCACCTTAAAGTAACTGCCTGTTACTAATCCACTGATGGGCATAGGCCTCCTTTCTCCGTAACTGAGAGAAGGTTGAAGCTAAGACCTACCACGCTGCTCCAATGCGGATTGGTAGGTTACATATATTCCCAGAATTCTCAAGAGATATGCAGGTTTACGCAGGTTATTGACTGGCCCGTTGGTGCAGTGGGTAGTGACCCTGCCTTCAGCTCCACGGATCGCGAGTTCCATTCCCGCCGAGGGTTAACATTTTCTATAAATGAATTTGTTGGTCTTCAAGTCTGGGTGTGTATTTGTATTTAAGTATGTATTTAAAAATTATATATGTTTATATTCACCAGTTGTCTGCCATAACACAAGTATTTATATTATAAATACTATTATTACTAAGTATTTATATTATAAATACTTGTATTATTATATTATAAATAATATTTATATTATAAATACTTGTGTAATTACATTTATTATATATATTTATTACTTACTATGGAGACGGACGACCGTGTGTGTAAAATGAAATATCCCAATACTCTCAGTTGGGTAGGCACAACACGTTATAAACATGTCGTCACATGATTTGGCTACGTATTTTACGACCGCCTGCCTGACGTCAACATACCTTAGTCGTATTTCACGACACCTCAGTAAGAAATGACGGTGGTCTACTTTACACGCCATAAAAAATTTATAATAAAGTGCCAATGATAAAATAAGAAATTTATAGATTATCAAAAACTTTGTTGAAGATACGGGCTCTGATTTTCACGGTAATGGTAAAGTGAAACAATTTTTCCTCGAAATTCCTCTCGCCAACATCGGGGAGGCCTGAGTAATGATGGAGGTATATCATTCTACACTTCACTCTGTTTATATTCCAAAATAGCTGATCTTTTTCGCCAAAATATAAAACATGAGAATCATGTTATTGAATAATGTGATAATGTAATTTACATTGAGGAAATGTCGTCATTTGAGGGAATAATATCCTACATTATGTTATAACGTTATGTATTAGTTTACAAAAAAGATTATTATTATTAGATACATATTTCACATGAGATGAAAGTTTTTTGTTGCCACACCAAAATATGATAATAACAGTATTTGCGAAGTTATAATATGTTTCGATTTGTCATTATAATAAAAAAAACAATATAGATATTTTCGGTAAGAATTTAATGTTAAAATTGTTTTGCTGTGATCTGCGACGAAAAAAAATCTGTATCATTTTTAATGTAATTGCATTTTTATTGTTTGTCTCTGGAAAAGAGACACAGGTCTTGTGGTGCTAGTCGAACTTTTTCGATCGTCTTTTCTAATCTAAAATTTCTGGTTGATATTTCCCAACTCATATTTTGGTAACTTCACTGATTATTTTTATTTTATTCTTAAATCGCTTGCTGAGTGTAGTCTTTAATATTTTAATACTAAATTAAATTACAATCTTAATACTATTTTTTAAATGATGTAATCTTAAAATCTTTAAATCATTAAATATTTCCTTTAGTATTCTTTATTCAATGCAAAATATTTTATTTGGCTCCTTATCATAAATTCTTTCAGCGTCCTAAATTACATAAAACCTTAATTAAGTACAGGCAAGTATGATAACTGCTTATGATTACAAAACGAATTTAACTTGTATCTGCAACAACCAATTTGAAGTTTCTTTGGATATCACTTGTAAAATCTAAATTCAAACGTGGCTACTGTTTAGCTGAGACACAAACGAATTGTCGATTCTCTGTTTTGCGAGCAAAACTAATTCGCACTCACCAAGTTCATTAATAAAGTTTTCCCGCGATCCCAATATTCCGTTAAATTATACTTGCTTTATGTACACAGGCCATTTATTATGTTCAGGTCTCGCCCGAGGATTAATTGGAGGCTTTAAACAGAAAATACGACGGCAAACAAATGCTTAAAATAATCTCACATTTGGTGAAAATCTCCTCGATTTAACGGATTAAAGTTAATAACATGCATCCAATTAAGCGTGATTGTAAACATTATTTGTCAAAATACGCGAACGGCAATGAATTTCATACCTGTTCTATAATTTTAACTTGAAATTTTATAATATAAAAGGTTTGGGCTTTAATTTTGTATAAATATAGTGTACCAAACATATTACAGTTTTAAAAATCTCACCGACTAAAAGGAAAAACCTGACAGTGCGTCACCACGCTGCTGTTGGCGAGGAGAGGGTAATATTGAACACATTGCCTCATCCCCGCCAGTAGCGGCTCTGTACCCCGGAGACTAACTCCGAGGCCCAGGGCCTCTTTAAACAGTGTCCCCTCCCTCCACTGATCGATGTATCAGCACCTGATGCATCAACGGCCTCGGGGGTTTAACTCCAGCGAGCGTCCGATAAACTTTAAATATTTTGCTATAATAACCATATTTAAATTTCAAATTTAAATATGGTTAGTAATAGTTTACCCCTAAAGCTATAATGCTATAGCCCCCAGGCACATATGTAAATATAGTTTAAAGTTTATTAGTTAAGGTTCAGGTGACAGGAAGGCTAGCTCCTTTTTCACGTAAAAGCATTAGTTTAGCAAAATAGCTCAGTAACACAAATAGTATTCTTGCAACCACTCCACATACATATTACTTATAATCACGTATAGCTTGTGAGATATTTGGGCTAACTAAACTTAGTAGCGATGAGATTAGCAATATTGGAAATGTATGGTATCACGGCTACTAAACTAATCAAAATTGAGAAGGCCAAAACGAACAACGTAGCAATATGAGCTATTATACTCATACTATTATTAGAAGCAAAGATGTTACGAAATCTGATGCTCTATTCATGTAAGTTATAAAATCTGTCGAAACTGAAAAATATATATATTATATACAACAATTTTTTTTCTAACTTAATAAAATTTTCGACGCCATCACCTCAAATAAACTATATAAGATATGAAAAAATATATAAGATATTAAGTACGTGTCTCGCTATAAAATCATTCCACTTTATCACAAATATTTTTAAATTATAAAATTATCTAATATATCAATTTTTTTCTAATAATCGATTTTTAGTTGGTTGAGGACATTTAGATATCAAAAGGCAATATTGTATTTTGTCTTGGTACATTTACATAGCTAACAGACGTTGATGATATAAAAAATATGACGCACAGGTATATTTTAAATAGATATTATAACTTTAATTTTATTAATTAACAGAAAATTTTCACCATGTTAAAATGTCAAGATATACATCTCAATCCGATCGAAATCTATAAATATTGTCGCTCATAATTTAAGAGAGAACATTGCGTTACGATTGTGCGACTTTGAATGCTATAAATATCAACACAAAAGACTCAACAATAAACAAATCAAACAATCGTAGCTTTAAGCATTAATCTTGAATCCGAAACAATGCAAGTCAGCCTCAAAGCAAGATGGCGGTAAATACCTAAACTCCGTTTTATTAACTCTGTCAAATCAAAGTTCTCAGATTGCTAGACCGTTAAGATTGTTGACAAAGATGAACAATACTACTCAGACATTGTAATATTGTTCAGATCATGGTATTTTTGTAAATTCAATTTACCTATCATCCGTTTTAATATAATAAGTAGATTAATACTAATCCAAGTCCAAAAAATCAACCGCGATATGATACACATAAGTGCAAGTAATATTTAGTGTCCCATGTAAGGTAAGCGTAGCTATTACTTGATTAAATTGTTACTTAATTTCTATATCAAATTAAGCACGAGTACTGTTAAGTTATTTGATACAGAAAATACATTCTTTAAAAACCTTTATAATTAATTATCGTATAAGGCTGAATTGAAAAGACCACCTTCTTAGACAGATTTTTCAGCCTCTACAATTAATTAAACTATCTTGTAAAATTCGCGCTAAGCCTGTATATGCTACACATAAACATAAAAAATACATAAATATATATGGGGCAATTCCACACACGGCTGTCCGTCCTCGAAGTACGTAACTTAATACTTGTGTTATGACAGAAACTGGTAAACACAATATAACTTAAAATACATAGTTATATACACTCAGACGCGAAAAACCACAAATTGTTTATACAAAATGTTTGCCCTCGGCAGTAATCGAACTCAAGACCTGCGGAGCTATAGGAACGAACACTGTTAATTGCGCCAATCATCATCTTCCTGCCCTTATCCCACTCTAAGTGGGGTCGGCTATTCAGCCGGATACCACACAGCGTTGTTAATTGCGCCAATGGGCTAGTCAAAATAACATACAAGTCTATGATAATATATGCCTGAATCAGAATTCTACAACAAAACATATGTTACACTAAAGCTCAATGTATACTTACGTAAGTACAAAAAACAAGTGTTTCAATGAAGTATCGAAAACATATCACGGATAATCTTATCTGCATACGTTCCCGACGCGTAACAAATGAGCCTGCTCTGGCGTGCTCATGGATATATAGGGTTGTGTGAATTATTACATAACATATCGATAAAACCTTAAGCCGTGTTGTATCCGGCTGAGTAGAAAAGACCAGGTGAGGTTGGTCTATTCTACTCAGCCGGATACCACACGGCGGGTCGACTTACCTTGGTCGCCTTTTACGACACCTCCGTAAGAAGGGTGGTACTATTTATTGTATTCAGCCGGATACCCCACGGCGTCATGTCAATCATGTCTAAAATATCAACCCAAATCATGTTACAACATGTTTAAAACATGTTGTATCATGATTTATGGATTCTATGATCCTGTAAATTATTTTGTGGACATTATAGTATAAATTTAAATAGTATAGTATAATATATAGTATTTTAAATAATGAATAAACTGTTGAGTCAACAGTATTCATAGTAAAGTAGCCTACTAGTATGACCTTGTATATGTTGCGTCACAAATTTTACGGCGGTCTGGCAATTCTCCAATAGGATAGATGAATAAATTTCCATGGATAATTTCCTTGTGGCCTTCAAAGTGGAAATCTGTTCTCTTTATTTAGGCTAGTTTATTGATGTTCGAGATTGTCATCAAGTTTTTATGAGGCATTTTTACTGAGGACATTTTTCTTATTTGTATCTTATTTTATTAATTTCTATATTTTATATTAGTCATAAAAATGAGATCTATAGAGAGCTCGAAAAATATTTTATTACTTTTTGTGCTATCAGAGCAAAAAATAGTTTGGTTTCATTAAATTTATTATTACTATCTCAGTTCTAGAAAATAGCATCTTGAAAAAGGATAGTTTGATGCTCACGCCTCTAAGGCTTTTACAATGTGCATTGATAAGCTACACATATCTCAGGAATTTTCCAGACATGTAGACTTACTCACGATGTCATACTGCAGCAAAAACCCCTTATAAATCGTTAATTGTTTAAGTTATATAAGCAATATTTTTTTAGTGTATATCAATACCTTGACTTATTTTAGGTTCGAAGAAATTATGGGATTACAGCAAACTTTTAAGTTAAATAACTTACATAAAAACTAAGTAACATAATTCAGAGGGGTCTTGTAAGCTTTACAATGTTGTTTAACAAGATCAGGCACATATTATTTTTGCTAAATTATCAAACTTATTTCGAAACAACAGTAATGAGAGTATTATTTTGCTATAATCCGCGATAAAAGAAAATATATGTAATGCTAAATGTAGAGTGTACTATTCGTTCTCATACCTGATACATGCAGAATTTATAAGAACGCATCGTCAGGCGATAGACTTCACGCCAAAATCGCAAAGCCAAGCTGGCTTTGCGATTTGCGATGCTTCGGTTACGGGGCGAAACAGTTGTTGAGATTTTAGTGGTGAATGTGTGCAGTGCTTGTGTATTATTGTGTTATCGGTATCGGGTAGTGCATGAGTTCTTACAAATTCTGCATTTATCAGGTATGATAACTAATACACTCACTCATGAGTACACTCTACATTTAGCATTACATATATTTTTTTTTATAGCGGATTATAGCAAAATAATATTCTCATTACTTTTGTATTATGCACCTCCGCAAAGTAACGTCTAATTCTATAAACTTATTTCGAATAAAAAAATTCTCTATCTCCGTCTGAAACCGAAATCATATAAGGTTCATTATTTCAAAAGTTTTTTTATGCATTTACATGAAAGTTTCTAAATTCATATCATTGTAAAATTTTATCGATAACCACACTTACCTACGACACTATCGCCCCACCTGTCTCACGTACTCGCACAATTTAACAGCTTCTTTGTTTCACCGCAAAAAAGGATTAATCTTCAAGATACTGATAATAGGATATATTTCACCATTTCTTTTCAGGTTAAACGAAAAATATGGTGGCACAAAAGAGCTTCGCGAAGATTTATTTGAGATTTTCATGTATCTCTGACACGTGTAGAACACTTGCCGGTAATGTATAAAATGTGAATCTCGCAACCACATCTTATACCAAATGATCAATTTTTCAGCAATTCGTGTACGCAAAGTTATAAATTTAGATGTATAACTTGAGCATTATGTCAATCACTCTAAAATTAAGTGGCAAATTTAACTACAATGCATTTTTTTAATGTAATGATCTATAAAAAAAAATTATAATTGTATAAAATTTTTAAACAATCTAAGTGGTTAAATATATTTTTAAATAATTAACAATCTTTATATATAGGCATTGTGGAATCTTGGAAACGGCTCCAACGATTTTCCTGAAATTCAGCATTTAGAGGGTTTTGGGGGAGACAAATCTATCTAGATAGGTTTTATCTAAAAACAATAGTTTTATCACTGTTTTTGGGCATAAAAGAATTAACATTTAAATATAATATAAAGCACTACTTTTGTCCTAAATTGTCAAGTCAGCGTAGCTTATTCGGGGAACGGGCTGTCTCAAGAAATGAAAATACCTAGGATCGAGCTCCACCTACCGAATATTTTTTTTCTTATTTTTTAAGTTTTGTAAAACAATCAGGTATTGTTAATAATTTTATAAATAATAATATTAATTGTGGCGAAAAGGCTTTGCCGTTTGCGAATTTTTAACATTAAAAGATTAACATTTTCGCCGATGAACGTTCAGTTCCCTATTGCTTTGGCCTGGACAACAATAATTACGACTTACCACAATAACATGGCGATCCAAACCTGGCAGTCTCTGGTGTGGAAAGTGGGTTTTCTTTCGATGAAGATGACACGTGGCGTATGCTAATACCTCTGAACTTCTGAAGCAACACTATTGTCCACACAAATGAAACACACAACGTCTTTGAAAACAAATAAGACGATAGAAACAAATAAGCGTCCTTTTTCGGGTTTAAATTTCGAGCGCGTATTGATGCGTGGCCGCACCCAGCGTCAACTCAACTCGATCCGGGGCAAATGGTGACGCGTCACTGCCGTATGCTCACAGAACGTTGTATTAAAATACTTAGAAAATGTATCCAATAAAATACATAAAACTATTCTTAAAACACTTCACCCTTAATTACTTTTATAACAATTATTTTTCGTCAAACCAAATGCCAATGTCAAACCTGAATGCCGCTAATATGAATTCCCGTTCCTTTTTTAAATCCCCTCTTAAGTTGCGATTACAATATTGAGGCTAATGCCAACATTTATACTTCCTAATACACTAAACTTAATACAATAATTATATGTAAAGATCTTTAATATAATCTTTACATATAATTGTTTTTATGTAAGTTTGTATGATTTTTTATGTAACTTTTGTATGTTTTTTTAATGTAAGTTTGTATGTTTTTTATAACACTCATCTTCATCCTCCTGCCCTTATCCCACTCTAAGTGGGGTCGGCACAAATGTTATAAACATGATGTAATATGATTTGGCTGCGTTTTTACGACCGGCCGCCTGCCTGACGTCAACTTACCTTAGTCGTATTTTACGACACCTCGGTAAGAAGGAGGGTGGTCTATTCGACTAAACCAAATACCACACGGTGGGTCAACTTACCTTAGTCGCCTTTTACGACACCTCGGTAAGAAATGAGGGTGGTCTATTCTATTCTGCCGGATACCACACGGCGGGTTGCCTTACCTTAGTCGCCTGTTACGACACCTCGGTAAGAAATGAGGGAATTGGGAGGTCCGTAGCTACTAAGTAAGCCGGTGCTGACGGGGAGCCGGTTTAATTCCCAATCGTCACCTACTTTGAACGGCTGCAAAGCAATATTCAATATATGGTATAACTTAATTGTCAAATATGTCAAGAAATATCATAAAATGGTGGGATTATTCTACTTAACCGGATACCACACGGCTAATATATAAGAAAAAATGTTTGTTTGTATATTGTTCTTTTATAGGAAAGACCGGGTCCGGATATATGCCATATCTTTTAAGGATGAGATAAAAAAAATGGTCAATGTGATGATTAAAGCTATTTACGGAAGCTATGTATAAGGATATAGTGTTAATTGTTATCGACTTAGGAACGTAAGTTACCTTATGATTTTCATGTTTAACCTTATTATCCCCTACACCATATAGTTTAAATGAATATCTTGGTAAATATGTCAAAACTCCCTCCTACTGAAGTGTCGTAAAAGGCGACTAAGGTAAGTTGACCCGCGGTGTGATACTCGAGTGAGCAGAATACACCACCCTCATTTCTTACCGAGGTGTTGTAAAAGACGACTAAGGTAAGTTGACCCGCGATGTGATACTCGAGTGAGTAGAATAGACCACCCTCATTTCTTACCAAGGTGTCGTAAAAGGCGACTAAGGTAAGTTGACGTCAGGCAGGCGGCCGGTCGTAAAATACCCGACCGCATCATGTGACAACATGTTGTGCCGACCCCATCTAGAGTGGGATAGGGGCAGGAGAATGAAGATCTTGGGAGTCATGGCAAAATTGTAGCAAAAACTCATGTGTGGAGTAAATTTAAGCGCATGTTAAATTGTTTAACATCAGTGTGGGTAGTGCGAGTTTTATTAATTAACTTGATCCCGTTATCGTAACGCTAATTTATATGGCGCTGGAACAGCGGTTACTAGATGTCGCTGTTGCAGCATTGAGTGCCCTATAATAACTCCCACTAAGCACATTGGTGGGACTAACTCTATTGTCACTCCATCTATGCCATTCTATGTAAAGTAGAGAGAGTTCACTAGTCGTCTATAATATAATATCGTCGCGGACGACGAGGACGACGCGACGGGCGTGAGGGCGACACCACCGGATACGACAATACCACACGAACAAAATACCATTACCACCGGATGAGACACCCCCGATTTTGACACCGCGGTCACCCCCCGACGAACCCGTCATCCCTTAGGTCACTTAGATGACCTGGGCCTACGACCCGAATATAGTCCAGGCCATTAAAGCCTGCGAGGACCGGCCCGGACAAAAGAGGTTTGCCTGGAGGCCCGTACCCCGCCAACCCCTCAAGGGTATGCGAGATGACCCCTGCTCTCGTCTATAATGTTGGGAATCAGCAAAGACTCAAATCTTAATGGAAAAAGCCGTCGTAAACTGTGTGTGTAATAAAGTTTAGTATTTAAATATGTGCTTAATCACTCTGCCTCTTGAACCACAAACACGCTTCATTACCCAAACTCGTGTGAACAAATTAACAACAAACGCGGAAAGTTGTAAATTAACTTTTTGAGTTCAAGCGATAAGTATATACTGAGGCAATTATTCCGAGTTATGTTCAGGTTTTTGAACAATGTTTTCGGCCGATAAATGGGTCAAACTATTCTGTTCATATAAACAGTGAAGCATTTTAAGAAATTTTCTCGGTACGCACAAAATCCAATCCTTCTTTGCCTTTAGCACAAAACGAAACTTCTTCAGATTATCGGCCTACGGGTAAATATTTAAATTGGTAACGGTAAAAGCTGAATGAGTTTGATGTGTATTTTAGCAATTTATTAGTACGAAGTGCGATTCATAATTTATATCTATACTGATATATAAAGTTGAAGAGTTTGTTTGATTATTTGAACGCGCTAATCTCATGAACTACTAGACAGATTTGAAAAATTATCTGAGTGTAAGATAGTCCATTTATTGAGAAAAACTATAGGCTATATAACTTTACGCTAAGATGAATAGGAGAGGAGCAGCAATAAAAAATAGCACGAAAACGGCAAAATTTAAATCTTACCTTGCGTGCGCTGAGTAGACGGTGATAGTTATTCAAAAATCATGTATTAAATAAAATTGTTCCTCTAAAAGTTCTAAATAAAAGTCCGCGACAGCATATGTTTAGCTTTTAAGGTTTTATTTAACCATTTTTTACCATTTAACCAATGTAACCATTGTTATGGTTATGAAATACTATGTTACGGTTTTATTATTTCCACACGGACGGAGCCGGTGGCAATTGCTAGTGTCTCATATGAACACATCGCACGCTTAGTATTAAATGTCCAAATCCAAAATTAAGGTTAACTGAGTTAGATACATTGTAATCCTTATTTCAATGACCATCTATATAAATATATGGGACACTTACACACACGGTCGTTCGTCCCCAAATTAAGTAACTTAATACTTGGGTTATGGGTGACAGACAACTGGTGAATATATACATATATAACTTTTAAGTATATACTTAAATACAAATATTCACCCAGGCTTGAAGAGCCAACAAATTCTTTTATAGAAAATGTTGGCCCTCGGCGGGAATCGAACCCGTGACCCGCGAAGCTGAAGGCAGGATCACTACCCCCTTTTTCAAGTAATGAATCTCTTTAAGACTCACAAGTTTTGTAGGAGCTACGCTACGCTTTATTGCACCACAATTATTTTTAAGATTTTTCTTTTAATTACATTACCACAAAATTATTTTTAAATTAAGTCACTTTTATACTAAGCATGTGACATATGACAAGAAAATTTTTGGACTATGTAAAAACTGCTCTTTGTCAACCGTCAACACTTAGTGTAGCTTTTTTTTTAAAGCATAGACATATTGAATCAGTAAAATCTAGATGAGAATTTTTAAAGTTAATTTTCGGAGTTTACATTAATGGTGACACAATTTTATGTAGCTCCAGGCAATCTGATGTTTTGTAAATAAAATTAATTTAATGTGTCATTGCTAGGTCGCAAACCAAAAAAAAAACCTCAAGACAAAATCACATTAAACAGAAGTTGGAATTGATTTGTCTTATTCTTTCACAGAAAAAGTTTTGAAAGCATCTTATAAAGTTGGAGATTTATGAATAAAGAAGATACGGGAAACAAGGGCTAATTCGTTTTTCTTTCGCCGAGTTCGAATTTTCTTAAATTGTGTTGATATGGTTAAGTAAAAGGTTATTATTGAATAAGATTTTCTATATTATACACCGCCATGAGGTAACTGGCTTAGTAGAATAGACCACCCTCATTTCTTACCGAAGTGTCGTAAAAGGCGACAGAGATAAGTCGATCCACCGTGTGGTATCCGGTTGAGTAGAATAAACCACCGTCTTTCTTACCGAAATTTCGTAAAATACGACTAGGTTAAGTTTACCGGTCGTAAAATACGTAGCCAAATCACGTGACAACATGTTTATAACATGTTGTACCGACTCCACTTAGAGTGGGATATGGGCAGGAGGATGATGACAGGATGTATAAAATAATTTTTACAAATAACATGTGCATAATGACAAAAACGATTTTATAATGCGTTGAAGGTAACAATTAAACTAAAACTTGAAGACGTGCGAGAAGTTTTGTTTTACAGAAGTAACTTCGTCTAGGAATTCTCAATATAAATGAAACCGTATATACCTTTTCCGCGCATGTCTCATGTCATAACTTTGAAAAGTCATTACTTCTCAAATCTGTACTTAAATTTTCCTTAGATTTGCCATCACATTTTAAAATATTTGATTTGATCTGAACTGTTGAAGACTTCTTGGTAAAATTGCACCACTAATAAAGTTTGCTTTATTCTAAAGTAGGACAGGGATGAATTATTCTCTCACATGCTATTCTGCGGATACAAGAAAGAGTTGTTTCACACTACACAAAAAACATTCCATACTATGAAAAGGTTATTTCGTTTTTCTCCTCTTAAGCTGGTAATTTACTATTATCTTATATATCATTTACATTACCGCCTTCCGCTTAAACTTCAGTACGAGGATAAAAAAGCGAAAAGAATTGAAAGAATTTTCATATTCTATATCTTTTAGAAAAGATATAGAATACCTATATTTATACCTATATTAGAATACCTATATATATTCTATATATTTTATAAAAGATATAGAATACGAAAAAAGATGATGATGTGATAGAAAGAGAAAATATAAGTCTGCAGCAGTTTGAGTATCTAAAAATGATCGTTATGATTTTTGATATGAAGTTATTCTGTTTCGATGTTAAAGAAAGTCAAATAATAAAATTTTCCATTTATCGTTTAAGTAGCAGGTATTTGTTTTGTGACACGTATTTTACGAGATTCTGGTGTAGGAGGTAATATTCTTCAATTTCTAGGCTTTCCATTTCTATATTGATAAATCTAAAATAAATCTTGTTTATATAAATAATTAAACTCCAAAAAACATTTAAAAAAGTTAGTCTTTATGTGCTTCGAGTATTTTTGAACGTGTCCGATGTGTTTTCTACAAATTAGTATTTATTTAGAAAATGACGCTTATTTCTGAAGTTATCACCACGTCAAATTTCACCTTAGCGAAAAAATAAACGCCGCGTTTTTAATATGATATGAATGGAATTTTATAAAGAAGGCACATCCAGTAAACCAGTTGCAGTTGAAATATAAAGGCTATTTGTAAATGTTTCTATTGTTACGTACCTTTGAAATTTTTCATTGCAATGCACTTCTGTATGGAAGATTTATGTGATACGTTTAGTCTTGCTCAGGCGAGTTTAAGTTTTAGGTTTTGCTTTTTTTAACTCTTTAGTGTAGTGACTACATTAAGTTAATAAGAAATATAATGCGTTTTAATACTCTTGATGTAGTGAAAATATATTGAAATATTTTTTATAGTATGAAAATGAATATGTCTCCATAGCCTAATTATCAGGTTATGGAGACTATATGTTATTACGTCCTAATACAATAAAAAATAATATTTACATTAATAGTTAGTAGTAAATAATAATCATGAAAGTTATTAGAAAATTATTTTCACAACAGCTAAATTGTTAGACCATAACAAAAAAGCATGAACAATTGGGTACAATTTCGTCTTTTAGAAAAGTATACAGATATATTAATGTTCTATACGTAAAGCGGAAGGCAGTCAAGTGATGCCACGAAAAGCGCTTTTAAATCAAGCAGAGAACGGAACAGGAAGTGGTTCACTAATAAATATGGCGGCTCGGTCTCTGTAAATATTAGTAGTTATCTAGTGAACGGTTCGTTTCACTTGGTACTGGTGTGATTGAATTATTCGACAAGTTCGTAAGTCGACTTATCAAAAAATTAGCAGTAGATTTATATAATTATTCTTCCTACAAAAATATAATCATCATCTTCCTGCCCTTTCCCACTCTAAGTGGGGTCGGCACAACATGTTATAAACATGATTTGGCTATGTATTTTACGATCGGCCGCCTGCCGTAAATTTGGACCGATATATCTAATTAGGACGTTACAACAAAAGCAATACGAATTAGTAGCACTATGTTCAGCAGAGTATGATTGAAGTCAAAAGTCCTTCGTTTTTTGTAATAAAATGCATGAATTTATGAATAAAGGTTTCATGTTAACATTTTTTATGTTGCTGCTAAAAGGTTTAAATTTACGGCTTTTAACTTTCAAATGGAAATGTATGGTTTGTATTTAGTTTAAAAAGTTTTATTCCAACCGTGTAACCATTTTTTTAGAACTTCACATTTTTATCACATAGGTGAAAACGCTATTTTAGAAAAAAGTTTAAAACTAACTTTATGCATTACACGTTTTTGAATAATAAATTATACTAGTAAACTTAAAAATTTTCATATACTTTTGCATTTATTAAATTAGTATTTTTAGTAAAAATACTTAGTAATTAATAGTTGAAATTTTACTAGCTGTGCCAACGTCACCCCTCTAGTGTGTCATGAAAATTTTCCCGAATTGATATTTTGAACATAAAAGTAGTTATTTTGAGATAGTCATAAAAGATAGAGACATGTTCTCACGGACTTTTTGTAGTATTTTTGTAGATTTACAACTCTTTTACATTACTTTAGAGTATCTTTGCTGGAGTATATTTCATTGCTTAGAAATAAAATTTTAATACCGCATAATACAAAGACCCAAATGAAACAAACCACTGTATTTCCCGAACCGAAACGGAACATAGATTCGTGGTATCGGGAAATGGCCAGCGATTTGAAGCATCCAGCATATATTTGGAAATCGCTAATAAAATTTTGACCCTTCGGTAATAATATTTGTTATACATGAAAAATTATTGGGTCATCACAATAACATGGCATCGAATAAAAACATCTTATTAGTTTAGAACGATTCCATATCAGAATTAAAAATATTATGAGATATATAAAGTCACTCTTAGGATAATCCCGGAAAACATAATTTCGCGTATATAATTAATTTCATGATTATTTTTAACCACCTCTTGTATATCACGCTGCAAGTGCTCGCCGCCCGCACCTACCTCAGTCCCCGCGCCCTTATACTCCGCACGCGAGGACTAAGTTAAACTGTTGGCCTATAGAAAGAATTTGGAATAACATGAATTAGCAAACAACTGCTTAAACTTCTCAAGCACCATACTTTAAATAAAGAAAATTAAACCAATTTACTTGCAAATCTCAAATTAACTAAAATTTATAACTAAAGCAAATTTTATTGTAACGAAACCATCCAAAGTAAATAATACCAAAGAAAGTGAGAAAAGAGATCGAAAACGCTAAATCTATGAATTAAGAAATAGAACTACTCTGTAGGAGTAAGTTGTTACTTATTTAAATATTATTTTGCTATAATTTGCGATAAAAGAAAATATATGTAATGCTAAAATTGTAGAGTATGCAAAAAACTTATGCACTACCCGCCATCAAAAATAAACACTTAAATACACAAGCTAGCAAAATAATTTTAACGATGTTATCAATATATATCCTCCTGCTCTTATCACGCTAGTTACAAATAAAATAATCTATATATATTTGGGGTAGTATGTAGTAATATTATTCTACATTTGATTATATAAAGGATGACATGATATACTCCAAAGCCGAGTTAGCAGTGGTCTGTAAATATAAATGACGCACAATGGCCATCATCAGAGGTAGTAATCTCCATACTCTCATCTTCTTCCTGCCCTTATCCCACTCTAAGTGGGGTCGGCACAACATGTTATAAACATGCTGTCACGTGATTTGGCTGCGTTTTTACGACCGGCCGCCTGCCTGACGTCAACTTACCTTAGTCGTATTTTACAACACCTCGGTAAGAAGAAGGGTGGTCTATTCTACTAAACCGGGTACCACACGGTGGGTCAACTTACCTTAGTCGCCTTTTACGACACCTCGGTAAGAAATGAGGTTGGTCTATTCTACTCAGCCGGATACCACACGGCGGGCCGACTTACCTTAGTCACCTTTTACGACACCTCGGTAAGAAATGAGGATACCACGCGTAGCTCTTACTAACTTAGTAAAATAATTAATTTGGTCAAACTAACTAAACACTTAAGTTGTCGAACTAAGTCAACTGGTACATCTGGTAATATAATAAATAATATAATGACCAAAGTTTCACAATAGTAAAGAATATTTTATTTCCTTCATAGAAGTGGTAGCGTTATATTCTTCAAGACGATAGCAATAAATAAAAGTAATGGGGATATACAACGATTCCCATGTGAAGAATTATGGCGAGGCTATAAAATAGGTTTATCATGTCATACTAGTATTGTTGAAAGTTACTAAGACCAGAAACATTGTTCCAGTATCGTAGTTACTTTTAGATATGGACAGTTTTATTGATATACTTGTACAGAGTAGGCGAACCTCGATGCATTGTGGGTTTGGGTATAAGATTCAAATTAAAATTACGCAAGCAATTTTAGCTTTGTCATTACAGCTGTTCGTAAATATTTCATAATTTTATTTATTTCGTAATATATTTATTTTGTCTCTGGGCAATTGTCATTTTTTTATTCACCGATACGAGGGTAGCAATGAAAACGCCACTCGCCGATCGGTTCGTCTGTCGCCGTGCGAATGTCTACGTGAGCGCGGAACCTTCGTTAATGGCCGCTCGATCGCTATAACTAATTCGCATCAAATTCATTATAAAACATTAAATAATTCGTCTAGGACTTGCAATATTAAGTGCAGTGCCTAAAATTTACGTGTCGTGTCGAGTTTCTCGTAATAATGTAACTGTTCGTTCGTTCGAGTAACATTCCCCTGGCGTCACAAGAAACGGCCGGCCGTCGGCGCATATCGAGGACTTTGAACCTTCCAGTGGCAGTACAAAGGTGGGTGGTGCTAAGTTGTTATTTATTATCGGTGATAAATTATGCATTGCCCAGAAAGATAGAAAATAGCCAAAGCCCTGAACCCCCTATACAGTCCACTTAAATTACCCACCGCGAACTAGGGTCCAGGGACCAAGTTCCTTTTAATTAAGGAATTAAATGGAAGGTACCTCTTCCCCTCGGGCCTCCGGTGCGTTTACACGTTAAACCTGTGCTAATTTTATTTTTATTTAAACTTTAATTTTATTTTATGCAAAATATAATTTTTGAGTTAATTGTGGAAAGTACCAGGCGTCCATAAAAGTGTAACAAGTGTTCTATATAGCTAAGGCGTGAGTTGAGGCAACAGGAGACAACGATAGTGAGACGACAATATTACTAATAGCTTCACTGCGCATACGGCAAATCAGCAAGCAGTACGTAATCCCGCGTCATACATTGTCACTTGCCACAATTCATAAGCGGCAGCGATAGCGAGTCTTTTTTTTAGTGTATGGTATAAGTTGATTAAAAATGGATAGTACAGCAAATAAATCAGCCTCAGATTCAGAGATTAATCAACTTGGGTTAGAAAATACCCCAGTTTCTCATATTTTTTCTCGCTACAAAAGGAAAAGAGAGGATGAACATTATATGGAATTAAAAGACTTTAAAGATGAAATCAAGAAAATGATGTACGAGCAGGAGAAGGACCTTAAGAAAATCCTTAAGGATATTCAACAGACTAATATCGACATTCAATCTTCGATTGAGCATGTCATTTTACAAAATGAAGATTTTCAAAAGAAAATAGAAGTTTTAGAGCAACAAAGAAAAGAAGATCAAAAATATATATCTTTGCTAGAAAATAAAATTGAAGATTTGCAGATCACTACACGTAAGTCAAATTTTGAAATTAAAAACGTTCCAAAGAAAAATAACGAAACTAAAGACGACCTAATAAACATGGTCACATGTCTGGCAAAAACAGTATGCAGTAACATTAGCAAGGGAGATATTAAAGACATATACAGAGTAAGAACAAAAAAAGAGGGAAGCAAGAATCCTCCAATAATTGTGGAAACCTCTTCTACTCTACTGAAAGTGGATTTTTTAAAATCGAGTAAGGCATTTAACGTCAAACACAAAACGAAGTTATGTGCGCATCACTTAGGGCTGAAAGCTTCTGGAGACACTCCTATTTTTGTCTCAGAGCAATTAACTGCAAAAGGCTCCCGCTTATATTTCCTAGCTCGAGATTTGATGAAAGCAAAGAAATATAAGTTTTGTTGGACTGCATATGGTAAAGTCTATGTCAGAAAAGAAGAAAACTCGCCAATTATATTAATTAAATCTGAAGCACAAGTCCATCATTTACTACTAGCGATATGACTATACTTATTGTACTTTTTAAATGTTACGCACTTTATATGGTATTACGGTTGTATTTTTCTCCTAATGTTGTTTTTAAAATATTTAGTAAATTTTTGTAATTACACAATCACACAATCTTACTCACAAAATCAACACATACTAACACAAACAAAGAAACTTTTTTACATAAATATAAATAAAAATATTTTTTCACATAAAACTCATATTCAGACTGTCAACAAAGAAGATTGTATCATATTATTAAAAATAATTAGTTTACATTGCAAAATTGAACGCACCTCCAGTCATAAAGATTTTCTACTATGACTAGTTTTCTCACTACCCAAAATGAAATAGACGAATATGAAATAGGATACTCACTCCAATGTGACATTGAGGACCTTACTCAATACATTAATGTTAAAGAAAGTGGCTTGACAGTTATAACACAGAACATTAGAAGTATATACAGTAACATAAACGAACTACACTTATCCCTAGATATATTAAAATATAGACCTGATATTATTATATTAACTGAGTGTAGAATAAATCTTAATAAATCAATTCCAAATATTACGAATTACACCACATATGCTACAACTCGGCACCTAAATCAGAACGATGGAGTTGTAGTTTACATAAGTAAGGATATTATTGATGCAAAAATTACAGAAATTAAATTACGTCATGCGTCAGGTATACAAATAATTACATATAACACTATAATCCTAGGCGTGTATCGCTCTCCTTCTAATTATAATGCTGAGGAGTTTATTGACTCATTAAATCAACACTTAGAGTTGTTAAAAACTTTTAAGAATATAATACTAATAGGTGATATTAATATAAATATTATCGTAAAAGAAATTGAATCTACTTATGAACGGAACAATAGACTAAATTACCTTAATATGCTGTCCTTACATAGTATGATGCCTGGTCATTTAATACCCACTCGCGAAAATAATTGTCTCGATCACGTAATGCTAAAATTAAATAACGATAATTTACGTGCTAGTACTGCGGTATTAAACACAACTATCACTGACCACTCTATGATATTTCTTAGTTTGTCTCAGATAGCATCAAATAGAAAATTGGAGAACAGAAAAATTAAAAAGATCATTGACTATAAAGCTGCAGTTATAAGCTTAGCGGAAAAAAACTTATCTGAACTATTGTTTTGTAATGAGCCACAAATAGTAGTCGACAACTTATTAGAAAAATAGGACAGTCTTTAAATGATAACACGAGCACTATTTATGTTCCTAAACGTAATCGAGCTATCAAGCCATGGATTACACCCGGTGTCCTCAAATGTATCCGAAACAGAAATAAAATGCAAAAAAAATTACGATTGGATCCTTATAACATAATTTTACAAATCAGCTATAAAAGGTATCGAAATTTTTGCAATAATCTAATTAAAAAGCTAAAACGAAATTATGATAAACAGCAGTTGGAAAAATCTTCTAAAAACTCTAAAACTCTTTGGCATAATATTAAATCTTTAACCAATATAAAAAACTCAAAATCTGATAATAATCAATTATTGGCAGTAAAGTCGACCCCTGCTGATTCAATAAATTTTATTAATAATTATTTCACTAACGTAGGAAGTAACTTAGCTAACAATATACTATTAACCCAAAAATCTGAAGATTTGCAAGCTAATCATGCACTTGTAACTCAATGCAATTCTTTTGTGCTATTGGAAACGGACGATAAGGAAGTGCATGACTATCTTATGAGTCTTAAATCTGAAAGTTCTCCAGGCTGGGACAATATTCCATCTGATTTTCTGAAATTGGCAAAAACTGAGGTCATTCCTATTATCTGTCATTTCATCAGCTATCTTAATAAATATCAGATTTTATCGGATGCGCAATATGGTTTCAGGCAAAGCAGATCCACGGAAGACGCAGTTTTAGCTCTTGCTTCACTTGTTACTAAACAACTAGATGGTGGCAAAAAATGTCTTGGACTGTTCCTAGATCTGAAAAATGCTTTTGATTCAGTTTCTCTCCCCATTCTCGCAACCAAGTTGGAAAACTTGGGAATTAGAGACACTGCCTTAGATCTCTTTAAAGATTATTTAAGTGAAAGAGGTCAGAAAGTAAAAATAGGCCCGCTTTTTAGCAGCGAGTCAAAAACATCTTTTGGTGTTCCACAGGGTAGCGTTTTAGGACCTACCTTGTTTCTAATCTACATTAATGACTTGTGTAATCTAAAAATCAATAACGCAAAAATTTTTTCATACGCGGATGATACGGCGATAATTTTTTCAGATATAACATGGGACAGTGTTAAAAAATGTACGGAATTGGGCCTTTTGCAAATTGCTAAATGGCTGAGGGTAAATTTTCTCACACTTAATGCAATGAAAAGTAATTACATGTGCTTTACCATCTATAAACATACGCAGCCTCAAAGTGACTACACTATAAGATTACACGACTCTGATAAATGTAGAAATGACTGCATTATCTGCCCCACAATCAGTAAAGTCACTTGCACTAAATATCTTGGTATTATGATAGATCAGACATTACGTTGGCATGTGCAAATAGAAACAATAGGTAGCAGGATCAGAAAATTAAATTGGATTTTTAAAAATTTAAGACATATTGCTTCTAAGACTTTACTAAATAAAATATACATAGCATTGGCTCAATCTATTTTGAAATACTGTATTTGTGTATGGGGTGGAGCAGCAAAAACAAAGTTCATTGAAATTGAAAGGGCCCAAAGATCGCTGTTAAAAGTAATTCATTTTAAATCATATAGATTTTCTACTCATATGCTATATGAAATAAGTCAGGTATTAACTGTACGGCAATTATATATCCTTTCTGTAGTACTTAAATTACATAAATCTCAAAGTTTTGACTATAAAAAATTAACTAAAAGAATAAAATATAAAGTTATTAAAACACATGCAACTAAAACCAGTTTTGCTAGCAATCAGTATTTAACGCAGTCTGCTCGTATTTACAATAGTATTAACAAATCACTTAATATCTACTCGATGACATATTATGAGTGTAAAAAATTTTTGTCTGAGTGGTTAAAGAAGCAAAGTTATAATAAAACAGAATTGATAATAACACATTAAAACTAATCATGTAATGGAATCATGTAATCATTGATAACTACAAAACATACATACGCATGCGCTCATACGTATTGCACACAAACACACACATGTACATGTACAAACGCAACCACACACACACACACACAGTGACACACACACGAACACAAAAATACAAACTCAAACATATACACACTCATTTATTCTTTATTGTTATGTTTATTATTAAGATATGGAAGAGCGGAACCTTCTGACACGAGTATACTTGACTTACTCACTAGAAGGTTCCTACCTTTATATAGTAATGCAGAATTCTGGTAATGAATAAATGAATTTTGAATAAAAAAAAAAAAAAGGTACGCTATCCCTGTACTAGTACATGAGAGTCTGATCTTTATATCCAATGCGCCTACATGGGGTAAAAATAGAATGTATTTAGATAGATTTTTTCACAGCAGCACAACTTATTTTATATATTTTACGCATTCCGATTATTAAAAATACAAATTAAATAATCTATATATTTGGGGTAGTATGTAATACTATTTTACATTTGATCATATAAAGGATGACAGAATCCAAAGCCGAGTTAGCAGTGTTCTGTAAATATATATGACGCAGAATGGCCATCTAAGGTAGTAATTATCTCCATACTCTCATCATCTTCCTGCCCTTATCCCACTCTAAGTGGGGTCCGTACAACATGTTATAAACATGTTGTCACATGATTTGGCTACGTATTTTACAACCGGCCGCCTGCCTGGCGTCCTCTTATCTTAGTCGTATTTTACGACACCTCGATAAGAAAGAGGGTGGTCTATTCTACTCAGCCGGATACCACACGGCGGGTCGACTTGCCTTAGTCGCCTTTTACGACACCTCGGTAAGAAAAGAGGGTGGTACTATTTTATTCAGCCGGATACCACACGGCGGTAGTTATCTCCATACTCTGTGGGTGGGAAATTCAAAAGAAATCTTTAAAGTATTCTTACAGTAACTCGAACAGAATTATTTAAAACAGTTACAATAACGATTATTCGCCTGGATTTCTCAATTATATGGCGATTTGTCGAAGACGTGGTGCGCTGGTTCTTTCCATGCCATTCCATTGTTAAAAGATGGCGGCCCCGCTGCCACATATCTACAGTTCGCCTGAGTGACACCCAAAGTCAATCAATTTAACATTTTAAATCGTTGAAACATTTCGAACGCCGTCAATTGATATTTGCAATTCAGCATGCACTTTACGGCGAAGTTACACTTTGTTTTTATTTTATTAATAGGCTTGACTTTATATAATTCCATTGCAACACAATTATTGAGGAAGATATTTATTCATTATATTTGTTGAGTTTTATTCTTGTTCAAGGTAAACACACCTTCCGATACTCGAAAAGAAACGAATCACGTTCTGAATACCCGATAAGAATCTACTTTTGAATTGAATTTGCTTATTCTAGTATTTTCTATTCATTTTGAACGAGCCTTTGGAGAAATAAGGAGTGGAAGAGAGGTCACAGAGTTCTGCTTGGATAAATCGAATATATTTTCTTAAAACAGCTCAGCTATTTCAAGTATTCCAACCGATGCTTAGAAATCTTTAATATTAGTGACATTTAGTACGAGTAGTGACTAGATCTTAAGTAGAACTTAGCAAATGTCTTCCTTAATATACTACATTATGACTTGTTATCAAATAACTCCGCTACTTTACCTGATGGCAAGTTATATGAAGGTTATGAGGCGATGAATTTTTAAGCGACTCATTATTTTTATCAACCCCTATCTTATCTTATTTTGTTTAGAATATGCAGCGAATTTACATTATAAATTATAAATATTATATAGTTGTAGATTATTAACGTCAGGGAGTTCAACCTATGTTTTCTTTTAATATCAAACCCAAAGTCTCTCACTTCTGATCCAGGCATCGATTTGGTGTGCGCATCCTGAGTGTGCGTGGTGAGCTATTTTGACTGGCTCGTTGGCGCAGTTGGCAGTGACCTTGCCTTCAGCTCCAAGGGTCGCGGGTTCAATTCCAACATTTTCTATATACAATTTGATTGTTCTTCGAGCCTAGGTATATAATTGTATTTAAGTATGTATTTATAATTATATAGGTATCTCGTCACCCATAACACAAGTATTAAGTTACTTTGGGAAAAGACGACCGTGTGTATAATCGTCCCATATATTTACTTAATATTTTTTTCTCTTTAATTGATTAAAGCCTATAGCGTTAGCCTAATCAGCGTAACTAAAGATTTTATGATACACCTAAAACAATACCAAAATTTTACTGAAATCCGGAAAAAAATGTGTCAATATGTCATCGATAGTTCTTAATTATTTCGTATGTACACATCCTACTCACGCGGATGATACGCATCAACACACGCTTGAGTGATATCCGGAAATCGGCTGGCCGCTGATAGCCAGTCATTACACGTGATTAAGCACGTCCGTAATTGCATATTATCCGCTCGCTGACTATAAAAGCTACTTCGCCCTGATACATTCCCAATATTCGACTGGGATTATTTATTTGTTTCAACTCATATAAAATACTCTCCTGGTTATTTTCACAACATGAATGATTGATAGAAGCAGATGTTACTTAACGGAATTGTATAGTACAATAGTTACAATAGAATTATTTTGCTGATATCCGCGTTTGTTAAGAGAATATATGTAATGTTAAGTGTATGAAGCAGGCAACATTCACATACGTTATACATGCAGGACAAGTCAACACACGTATCACAAACGCCAACACCAACACTCCACACAAGCACTACACACACTCATTACCACAATCTCTACGATCGTTTCGCCCCGAAACCGAAACATCATCAGGAGGATAGGCTCCACGACAAAACATAATGCTGTATGCATTACGATTAGCATTACATAGATTCTCTTAACAAACGCGGAAAGAATTCTATTGTAACTACTGAAATCTGAAAGCAAAGAATTCTATTGCAACTACTGAAATCTGAGCTTTTTTATGACGCGTAATTAATTCGGGAACGAAGAAATTTGTGGAACAATTAAAATGGCTGACACAGACAAGACGTGACGTGACGTCAAACAAATGTGAAACAAGCAATAGATGTTGTCTTGAGGTACTGGAATGGCAACAGTCAGAAAAATTCTTACTAGGCGGACAGAAGTATGCAAATTTAAAAAAGAACAACTGTGTCTAAATGGCACAGGATCCTTTGACGAAGATATCAGTGATCAGAAGTGAGCATTAAATGGAAAAAATACGATCGCAGTGTTTACAAGAATCAACCGCCATCTTAATTTGCAAGCCTTCAAGGATGTTTTAGTAGCGTAAAGATAGAATTAATTCTACTTTGGGATTAAAATATCACCGCTATTAATCTTCAACAATAGTCTATTAAGACTTAAGAGGCTTATGCTGTTGCAACTAGGCAATTTCAATTGTAACGGATTGAGTTATAGTAAGCTCGAGAAATAATGTAACCTCACGACTGTCTTCTGTAAATTTAGTATAGCTAGCTGAACAGCATTACTTTGATTAAGATTTTTAATAAGAATTGAATTAAGCCCCGTATTCATAGGACATTAAGGTTGTTTGTTATTCTGAATGTAATCACTAGTGACTACTTTTGACCTTTTTTCTTTTCCAATTGATATGGTTTTAAATTTTTGTATAGGTATATTAAGGTATATTATATAGGTATATTAAGGCTTAGGATGATCTACAACACAAGTTTTAAGAATCTGCCAATTGAAAATCGGCGTTTATAATGACATATAATCTGAAAGCTAAAACACTGATAACTTTCATTGATCATCATCGTCATCATTCCTCTGCCCTCCCACTCTAAGTGGTGTCGGCACAACATGTTTTACACATGTTGTCACATGTTTTGGCTGGTTATTTTACGACGGGCTGCTCTGCCTGAAGTCAACTTACCGCCTTACTAACTTAGTCGCCTTTTTCGACACCTCGGTAAGAAAAGAGGGTAGTTTATTCTACTCAGCCGAATACCACACGGCAGTTGACTTATCTTAATCGTCTTTGACGACACCTCTGTAAAAAATAAGGTTGATCTATTCTACTCGGCGGAATTCCACACGACGTGTCTAGAGTATTAAAACAACAAGCCGTTAATTTATTTAGTATTTTAATTAATAAAATTTAATTATGTATTTAGCATTTAAGAATATAAAAGAATAAAAGGAAAATAATTTTCTCCACCAATAATGTCCGGGACTCGATGAGCTAACGATCGACCTGGTATGCCCTCGGTAAAGTTTGTCCGAAGTCTTTTCAATCTTTTATAACTAATTTGTGCTTGAGAATTCTCAAGAGTCTGTTTAAGTGTCACTTAACCTTGGGCAAAAATCCGAAATTGACAGACAAAAAGGCAGCGTTGAAATTTTATGTGATTTTTAAATTTGAAATACATTTTCTCCATACTTTTTATTTTTTCTTGTTTTACTCGCATTAGCATTTTCTTTTCCTTATGTTTCAACCAATGAACCATATACTTCTGATGAATGATAAAGCTCCTCGAAGGTCTCCCTGTCTAAACAATCTTGTACCGTTTGAATCCAGCTCCTTTTGTTACAATTAGTCTAAACTTTACAGTAGAATTAAACTACCTTTACAAAATCGTAAACCTTTATAAAATCGTACAAAAATCGGATCAGTACTTTTGGAGAAAATTGATCACATACAAACAGACAGCTTTTGGGAACTTTTTTATAGTAAGTATGCCGTGTGGTATCCGGCTGAGTAGAATAGACCATCCTCGTTTCTTACCGATGTGTCATAAAAGGCAACTAAGGTAAGTCGACACGACGTGTGGTATCTGGCTGAGTAGAATAGACCACCCTCTTTCTTACCGAGGTGTCGTAAAAGACGACTGAGGTGTTGACGTCAAACAGGCGGCCGGTTGTAAAATACGTAGCAAAATCATGTGACAACATGTTTTGCCGATCTCACTTAGAGTGTGATAAGGGCAGGATGATGATGATATTTATATATTCCCTTATCTATACTAAAAAAAAAAATCCCTATAAGTAAAGGTATACCGCATAGCTCACATAAGATAGAGGTCCGTGTCGCATTATTCAGAAGTCCGACAGTCACCTGATTACGCGCTTCAGTGGTTTCGTACTCTAGTGATGAGTTTTATTTTCTGGACCAATCGATATAGGTCGCAAAGAATTTTAATGGCATTCATGAAAATTCTATCTCTGCCAATATCTGTATAATATTTTCATTAATATGGGTTCTATTAAATGGAGCGCTTTCAAATTAGGATTAGGATATCAATAAGGTCCGATATTTTAGGAAGATATAAAAATAGTATAGAAAAAAAATTGGGCAGGTGGGGCTCGATCCGGGGATTTTCACTTCTCTGAACCGCACTGGACATGAGATACCTGGATTCGAACTGAGGCATTATAATTTTTTGGACTGCCTGATTACCACCACCACCCACTGAGCTTATACAACTTTACAAATAACAGTTTAATTAGCCTATGTTTTCAAACAATATTATAGAAGATTTTCAGTACCTGAAAACAGGTATAAAACAACATTTTTAAAATGAAACCTATTTTCATCAATATTTCATAATTTTAAATTTATTTCGTAATATATTTCTTTTGTCTCTGGGCAATTGTCACTTTTTTATTCACCGATATGTGGGTAGTAATGAAAACGCCACTCGCCGATCGGTCCGTCTGTCGGCGCGCGAGTGTCTACGTGAGCGCGGAACCTTCGCTAATGGCCGCTCGATCGCTATAAATAATTCGCATCAAATTCATTATAAAACATTGAACAATTCGTCTAGGACTTGTAATACAAAGTGCAGTGCCAAAATTTAAAGTGTCGTGTCGAGTTTCGGACTCGTAATAGTGTTACTATTCGTTCGAGTAACATTCATAAGAAACGGCCGGCCGCCGGCGCATATCGAGGACTTCGAACCTTTCAGTGCATGGTGGCAGTACAACGGCATCGAAAGGTTGGTGGTACTAAGTTGTTACTACGTATCGGTAATAAATGTGCATTTCCTAAAAAGATAGAAAATAGTTAAAGTCCTGAACCCCTATACAGTCCACTTTAATTACCAACCTAGTTTAAACCACCACTTTAATTAACAACCTAGTAAGCCCCCGAAACCTCCTATATACTGAATTTCATGAAAATCGTTAGCTGTTACTGAAATTTATATATATACAAGATTAGCATTAGAAGATCATTTAAATAAAAGATATATACGTTGCATCCATGGCAACCTTCATTGAAAATTAAAGGCTCAACGGTGTAGCAGCAGGCTACAACAATCTAAAAAGTCTTAAGTAAAAAAAAATACTTCTATTTTTATCGTAATGTCATGTACACATCACTATTTAAATTTGGTTACTTTAAGGTATTCAGTTCCTATAGATTCGACTTTGATACCTATATATATTTTAAATCAAAGGTCGAAAGTAAACAGGAGAGATATCAATAAGATCAAGATATATATAAGCATTTCACTAACACAAATTTAAGTCAAATAAATGATTCATCCACAATAAACCTTAGCTACGTTATTTTCCTTGATATATTAAAATATTTTGCTATAATTTAAGATTAAATTATATTCTAACAGGCTCCTGAGATCTGCATATTTTGGGGTCGGAACAACGTTATCTTGTAATGGAATTTATTTGGAAAAAATTAATTTGAGTACTTTCTCAACGACTAACTGCAACTCTTTATTACAACTGTCCCTTATTTCATCAACAATATACAAGATCGTAAGATGTGTTGATTTATCAATGCCAGACAATCTTGTGCCGCTTTAATATAACAGCTCTCTGCGACCCCTTTGCGGTTTCTGTCCATTTTGTAGCTTCCAACGTATTTTCCGGGATTACAATTCCTACATCTAAGGTTGAATATAGATACATTTATATACGTATTTCCTTGTTTTATATTACCAATAACACAGAAAACAATATAACTTATTGGCTTTATTTAGTTTATTTTCATATATATTTATTTATATATATTTATTGAATTTAGGATAGTGTATAACTATTAATGTATTTTAATTGAATATTAGTATGTTAACATGTTTGAAACATGTTGTAACATGTTCTGTCTAGGTATTTCACGACCGGCCGCTGCCTGACGTCAATTTACTTTATTCACCTTTTATGATACATCCCTAGAAATGAGATTTGTCTATTCTACTCAGCCGAATACCACATGGCGTATCAACTTAGCTTAACTTAACTAACTTTACTCAGTAACTTAACTTACCTAAGTCACCTTTTACGAGACCTCGGCGAGATATGAGAGTGGTCTATTCTACTTTGCCGGATACTTAACGGCCAAATATTTCAAAATATTATCCAAATATTTCTTATCCGTCGTGTGGTATCCGGCTGAGTAGAATAGACCAACCTCATTTCTTACCGAGGTATCGCAAAAGGCAACTAAGGTAAGTTGACCCACCGTGTGGTATTCGGTTTAGTAGAAAAGACCACCCTCTCTCTTACCGAGGTGTCGTAAAATTCGACTAAGGTAAGTTGATGTCAGGCAGGCGGCCGGTCGTAAAAACGCAGCCAAATCATGTAACAACATGTTTATAACATGTTGTGCCGACCCCACTTAGAGTGGGATAAGGGCAGGAAGATGATGATGATCCAAAATATTCGTTATGGCTAACTCAGTAAAACATGGCATCAAAAGATTTCTCATTTTCCAAGGAAACTTACTTTACAAAGACGAATCGCGGATATAAGTCGTCTTGTAGTAATTACACACTGCGATTCCAAAGTACGAACTATATTATTATATGAAACTTTCTGACGCACTCAGTACCGTACTTACGAAGGTTCGCGTTTTAGTTTTGCTGAATCAGAGGCCGGGTCGTTGCCATAGCAACCGTCGCAAAGGAGTAAATTTATAAATTGCTTTATCATTTTTAACGCTTGATCGATCTTTCCAGTAATATTCTTACTAAATAGAGTACATTATAAATGTGTATGGATGTATGACTAGAGAATGGCCAAAAAAAAGTTGGATGGATTGTGTGAAGAATAGTAAGTAAAATTGACGATTCACAAACACTTGTTTATAAGTTTTATTAAATAAAGACAATTTTGAATTTGGAGTGCCACCAGAATTGACGAATAATAGAGAAGAATGGAAGTGAAAACATATTATAAGAGTAAGAGAATGATGCTTATTAATTTTTAGTATTAAATGAGAATTTTAACATTTCGTAAGGACATTTCATACAATAAATAGGACTTTCTTAAAGAGCTTTACTTTCTTCTTAAAGGGTTTAGTTTCTTATTACAATTTATTGATTCTTAGCTTTGGGTGTATTTATCTATTTAAGTATTATATTAAATAACATAAGTACTATATTTACCATCTGTCTTTCACCTATAAAACAAATATTGTTACTTATTTTAGGAAAGGACGACCATGTGTGTAATCCTGATATATTTCATTAATTAAATTATTAAAAATATAAAAGTAATAATAAAATTATTTTGCTATAATCCGCGATGAAGTAAAATAGAAAATATATATAATGCTGGTGGCGGTGTTGGAGGTTTGTGCATGTGTTTTTACAAATCCTGCATGTATCAGGTATGAAAACGGATTTTACACTCTATATTTAGTATTATAATTTTTTTCTATTTTACTTCATCGCTGATTATAGCAAAATAATTTTATTATTACTTTTGTATTATGGATCTCCGCAAAGTAACGCCTAATTCTATAAATTATTAAATATATAGGTATCTATATATAGAATAACAGAGATCTCTTCAGAGTACGCTAAACATATCTATCATAAAAATCTAAAGTAAGTAATACTAAAATTATTTTGCGATATTATCCGCGATGAAGTAAAATAGAAAATATATAAAATACTAAATTTAGAGTGGACAATCCGTTTCCATACCTGATACATGTAGGATTCGTAAAAACACATGCACAAACCTCCACCACCGCCACCACAATACACAAGCACTACATACGTTCACTATCACAAACTCTGGTTGAGTTTCGCCCCGAAACCGTAGCATCACCAGGAGATAAACTCCACGACAAAACCTCAAAGCGATCTTTGTACTTTTGTATTATGGATCTCCGCAAAGTAACGCTTATTCTATAAATTATATAAAAATGTAAATAAAAATATATATATATATATATCTTCATTCTTCTTTATTTATCATTTGTGTATATTTTGTAATTGATTAATTATTATCACTTTATTATGTGTTCTAAATATCAAGCCTTAGTTAACCTTTTCTCACAAATTAAACTTATCAAACTTAGTTCAATTTCTCTGAAGGTATAGTTACAAGTATGAAGTTGGCTATTTCTTTTTTCGATTCACAAAACCAATTTCAGTACGAATTCAGTCCTACGATACAATCAGCTCAATCATATTATATTATTGCTATATCATTGGAGTTATTACTTAGTACTACTTACTTAAATATTTCAAAGTTACGGTAAATTTGGACAAATGGGACTTAATTGAAAGGAGTCACAAGATTTGATTTAACAAGATTTGGTTCTATGTAAGCATAAAACCTGAAATAAAAGGTGCTACAATCTTATTGAGGCTTAAGGAAACCTTTGTTTCATATTTTATATATACAATTTATCAGGTGCTTTACGGTATTGGAAAATATCGTGAGAAAAGTTACATATGTCCGGATAAATTTTGCATTATGTGGGATTTACGAACGCGTTGTTGTACCGAATGGTCCAAGCTACTTAAGTTTCTGAAAAAAAAAATGTAATCGAGTAATATTTGTGATGCATGAATTAAGGATATATAATAAATAAATATATGTGACATTTACACACGCGGCTGTCCCTAAAGTAAGTAACTTAATACTTGTGTTATGGATGACAGACAATTGATAAATATATACATACTTCAATATACATATATGTATACACACCCAGACTCAAAGAATAACAAATTATGTATAGAAACTATTGGCTCTCGGTGGGAATCGAATCCGCGACCCGAGGGCGAGAAGGCAGGATTACTGCGAACTGTGCCAACGGGCCAGTCAAATCAAGTCAATTATGTATGTCAATGATTAAAAAAAGAAAGAAAAAAAAATATAGATAGTCTTACGAGTATTTGCTTTCTCTTTATTGTAATATGGATAATTTTAGGCTTACTTCCCTACCCTAGTATATTAACTCTATCGCTATAAGTTATCCTTCTGACTGCACAAAGTGATCTCTCAACAACTGAACTGAAATCAAATTAGCCAGAGACATTTTAAAGCTCACAAATTAAAAACGTACTTCCGTATTTCTTTTATACAACTTTGCAACATTTCTATGTTGCTTTTTATCACCTGTTTATATCTAAGCTAATAATAAATATTTAAAGCAAAAAACAAATAAATAAGTAATCTTAATAATTAAATAAGTAATCTATCAGTCATATCTTATCTGTCCTTCTTAAAGATATTTTTAATTAATATTGCTTTCGATTTTTTAAATAATAAGATAAAGGAATACAGGTGTATCTACGCCCTACTTCAACAGCAGGGGCAATGAAGAGCCTCATTGATTTAGATTTACTACATATATCACTTACACAAACCCTTTTAAACAAAAGCATTCGACCGTCTTCCATTTAGACCATCATTTCATTATACACGGTAAACCGAAGCTCTATGGGATCGAGTAAACTACTATTGATCTTTGGCTGTGTTAGTATCAATATGAAAACATTGTGATAGATTTGCCTACATGTTTTACATAAACTCCAACCACATCAGCTATCAGTTTTACAGAGAATCATTGTAATGTAACTTATAGTAACAGCAGTTTAAAAATACTAACAAATGGAGGCTGATAAGAAATGTAACGTTATGTGTACTGAAATGTTCATAATTATCTAGAATTTAGATGATATGAATGCGTGGATTTTCGATCCTTATAAAATACTAATGACTAAATGTAACTAGTTATAAATATTATATTTTGATAAGTACAACCGCCTAGTTTTTGCTGGCTCTTTTCGGTAGGAAGAGCTTTTCAGACCAGCAGTAGAGTTGACGATTCAAAACCTACTTGTTTACAAGTTCACTTCAGAATATCAGAATTCAGAATTCAGAATATCTTGAATCAGACTTACACGATACAATACAATATGATAAAACTGATTTGAAATGGACGAAAAACTCAAATTACTAATTAGATTTTTAATGCGTTCTGTGTGTATAAGGCATTGCAATAAAAGGTATCTATACTAATGTTCGTATATAAAGCTGAATAGTTTGTTTGTTAGTTTGAACTCGCTAATCTCAGAAACTACTAAATTGATTTGAAAATTCTTTGAGTGTAAGATAGTCGCATTTATCGAGGAAGGCTATAGGCTACTTTTACTTTTTTACAAAAGACAGACTCAACTAGAGGAGTCTATTTCCTTGTGCTGCCTGCCAAGGCAATACGATTATTGAGTGTGTGATGGTGAACGTGTGTAGTGCTTGTGTATAGTGGTGGATGTGTTTTTGCGAATCCTGCATGTATCAGGTATGAAAATGGATAGTCTATTCTACATTTAGCAATATATATATTTTCTATTTACCTTATCGCAAATTTTGTGTTACTCAATGTTCTTAGAGATTTAATATACTTTAAAATCTACTGGTACTTAGAGATGCATACTTAATTATATTGTATTATGTCATAAGAAGAAAACAAAGCTTAATTAATTGCTATTCAATGTTGAGTGACTTTAAATTATTTCTACTTCATAGGTAACATCCGTTAAAGATGTTGAAAATATAGCGATATAAATTGGATACGCCCCGGAGCGTAATATCGCCTGGAAGCTATTATTATGGGTTTCATAATCCCACACTTTATTAACGGTCTTTGATGTATGTGCGATATTTTCCTTACCGTTTATTATTTTTTAGAAGCAGGCGTTACTTTGCGGAATTCCATTAAACAGAAGTTATGATAAAATTATTTAGCTATAATCCGCGTTGGTTAAAAGAATCTTTGTAATGCTATATGCATACTAGCTATCAATACAGAGTAACTGAATTTCTGATTCGTGAAAAACATGTCCCCAATGTGTGGAAAATTGATAACTAATTATGTACTCACGTGATTCATCACGTAATTATGTACTTATGTATGGGGTCGGCACAACATGTATTTACCATGTTGTTACATGATTTGCCTAGGTATTTTACTACCGACCGCCTGCCTGACATCAACTTACCTTAGTAGCCTTTTACGATACCTAAGTAAGAAATGAGAGTGGTCTCCTCAGCCGGATACCACACGACAGGTCAACTAACCTAAGTCGTCTTTTACGACACCACGGTATGAAATGAGGGTGGTCTAGTCTACTCAGCTATATTATATTAATTGAACAACAAGTGTCTATACGTTGGCAATAAGAACTGCAGTAGTGATTTGGCTAATTGAATAAACCCTATTTTCGCTAAATCCGCAATAAATCCACCGCGGAATACCGAGTGCGGATTAGTGCGCGACACGGATTAACTACACCTCCTGTTACACCACAGAGTAACATTTAAATCATTTAGACTATTTAAAACTAGCTGCGCCCCGAGATTCTACCAGCGGCAAATAAGTAGTTAGGCACAAGAGCAAGATGTATGAAGAGAAGTAGTCAATACACAAAAATCAATTTATTTTTTAATGTTCCACTAAAACTTTTTTTTGCCTTATCTTGACAAAAATTAACGCTTACAAATGATAATAAAGATTTATTTTGATATTTTACTTTAATACATTATTTCATAAAGATTCATTTTTATATTTGATATAGTATACCTAGAAGATTGTTTGCGTACAAACTGAGCTTTTTATTTATTATTTTTATCTAAGTCATTAAACATAAAAAGGTGTATCATTATCTTAGAAAATAAAATAAAAGCAACGTGGAATATCATAAGCGAAGAATTTGAGAACAACATCAATATCAATAACAAAAATGATTACTACAAATATAGCTCACGTATTTGAAACTTTTGTCTAGATATCAATTTGCTACCTCAATGAATTCCTCGCAAGTAGCACTTAAAATACGTACGAGAGCGTCCCTGAATGTAACCTTTTCTTTAGTTTGAAACATATAACTTTCCAAATTTAGTGATGTTGACGTTCAATATTCATTTAATCATCATCTTTAACTGTTGAACATCCTCCGCTGGTCATAGGTCTCTTCACGGGATCTCCACACCATATTGTCTTGTACCGCTTAGATCCAGCGGCTCCCCGAAACCTCTATGAAGTCGTCAGTCCATCTTATAGGGGGTATACTGACGATGCGTTTGCCGGTAAATATTCATGACACATATACATAAATCCGTCATGAAGAGCAGGTATAATCTCAAAGATAATTTAAGATTCGTGAATTCTTTTTTTAAATATATCCCGCCATGCGACAAAATCATAACAAAATTGATGATACTTGACTAGTCGATAATAAGTCTGACCATTCGGATAATTTTACGATGGCAATAGGTACTAATGGGTATATATTCTAATGCTACTTATTACAAAATCCGGATGTCTCTAAAGTACATCTTAAGAATACTGAGTCACCAATAATTAATCGAAGTAATAGTATCTATTGACATCCATATACACTATACTTGTAATCTATTGACCTTCACGTACACTATACTTTAATATATTTTTTAGATTTTCTAAATAATTTCAGGAAAATGTAAATGCGTTCGGTTTGACGGGCAGCCAATTTTAGCGTTAAACACCGCTAAAGCTTAATGGGTATAGTTTTGCCCCGAATATAATTAACATCCATCATGTATATTCATAAAACTAAAAGTTATTTAAGAAGATTAGTTACAAATTTTCTTGTAACCATAATAAAGTATTAACAAAAAATAGATATAAAGTTAATAAGTAATTAATATACTCGTATGTACGAGGGGAGGTCAAAAAGTTCGCGGAAGACGGAAGGAGGTTGAAATTAAACTCCAAACTATTTTTCCTTTTCAATATATTCTCCCTTAACCCTAATACATTTTTCAGATCTCTCAAATAACTTGGTGTCAAAATAGGTCGAAATTGCAGACTTCAAATTTTTATCCACGCAGCTCTTTCTTCATTTTTGGAAATAAATAATAGTCACTGGGTGCCAAGTCTGGACTGTAGGGTGGGTTTAATCGTTCGAAGCCGCTTCGGTGAATGGCAGCCGTCGCAACATGGCACGTTTGAACGGGTGCGTTGTCATGCAGAAAGAGCACACACGCCTTTTGACAACTTTCCTCTTATTTTTTTATTGATGGCTTCTTTTAATTTCCTCTCTCGTATGAACCGAATGTCTGAAATAGGACTGGGCAAACTTTGTCCATTTGGGCACATATACCCAGAATTCTCTAGGGAAATACAGGTTTCTTCAGGATGTTTTCCTTCACCGAAAAACGTGATAAATTGCAAATATCAATAAGACGCAAGTTTAAACAGAAAAATTAATTGATACCTGTCCGATGTTTGAACCAAAGACCACCTCGAAAGAGTTGCACGATCCCATTACAAATCCTTGTAACATACTCAAAGTCTTGTTTAATAATTTTGATCGATACAAATCAAACCCATAGTGATGTTTATTAGATAGAAACATCTAGTGTCAGCGCTTCTAGCTACCATTTTACCAATTTTGAAAGGAATGTCTTGAAACTAAACATTCAGTACAACTAACTCATCAATAAACTATAATATACTAACTCATCTGTTTATAAGTACGGATAACGAAACAGTATTTTGATTATAACAAAAGCCTCCAAACCTAGCGGGTGAAATAGTGAGTGAATGCGTCTATTCATCTAGGATATATGAGGAGTCATTCGTTCATCCTACTCGTTTCCGGTTCCGTTTTAATTAATTACGACGCGGAACGCTTTTGCGGTGGTAGATTTTACTTAAGTCTGTTTTTGATAAAGACTTTAGAATTACTAGATACTCATTAATAATATTTGATTGAATTCCTTATTCTTCTTTTAATCCATATTACACTACTATCTTCTATTTTTAAAGTTTTCTTGATAATTAGCTTATAATTTATAGATTCAGTATAAAAAATTACCTTACAAATTGCAAAAAATCGTAATATGACTATTACTCAATTTATTATAAATACTTTATTACAATCTTCAATAAACGAAATGCTGTGGCATTAAAAAATGTCCTTAAAAATCTGGCATTAAAAATATTAACAAATGTCCAAAAGAATAATGTTCAAGCACTATTAAGGTTAGTCAGAAAAGCATGCAAACTCCGCCGTAAGCGATAGTGAATTTGAATAATAATTGTTGTTAAATTTGAATAAATTCCATAATACTCCAAATATTACTAATATATATTCATATTATGTATTAATCTTTAATATTTAAATGAGTTAATCTTGTATATATATATATATATATTCCGAATCTCGGAAACGGCTCCAACGTTTTTCCTGAAATTCAACATGTAGGAGGTTTTGGGGGAGAAAAATTGATGTAGCTAGGTTATTGCTATATTATGTAATATATTAATATATTAGTAAATTGTAACTGGACCTTTTTTTTGTCTCTGTCATATCTAAAGAAAGTGGTATCTGTGGTGTGGTATCCGACTCAGTAGAATAGACAACCCTTATGTCTTAACGAGGTGTTGTAAAAGGCAACTAAGGTAAAATGATTAGGATTAGATTGGGATAAGGGCAGGAGAATGATGTCTAAAATGAGCTAAACCTGAGTATATTGTTTTTTTTTTATACTGTCATGTCTAAAAGTTCCTAAACTCATATAGTATTAAATAACAAGCGTAGAGAGTATCCGGCCTGTAGATCGGAGGTATAATTTTGGAGTCGGTAGCTTTATGACCGCGCTTTTCAAACGTATTAAGCGCAATTGTGCCCGCGAATTCGCTCGCTTAAGCTTACGTGTTAAAATAGCCTCAATATGTTACTTGTTTGTTTGAATTTCAGTTATATATCATCATTCTCCTGCCATTATTCCATTCTAAGTTGAGTCGGCAAAAGGTGTTATAAACATGTTGTCACATGATTTGGCTAGGAACATTAGGACTGGCCGCCTGACTGACGTCAACTTACCGTATTCGTCTTTTATTACACCTCGATAACAAAGACAGCGGTCTATTCTAATCAGCCTGATACCACACCACGGATAAGCTAAAGTTTTACAAAATTCTATAAATATTGCTGTAGTATACGATGGAATACCGTTTATGGTTAATGAATCATATACGGTCAACCATCACAAATCTTTGAATGTAAAAAATTCTTTTCATTTTTATAAAAAAAACCAAGCCTAACGTAGATAGTATGAATATTATAAATTTATTAAAGTTCCACAAAACTAAAGAAATCGAATTCATTTGTTGTAATGAGTAAAGTATCTAAAGTATGTAATAAGTAGCTAAAAAGCTGTATTGATGCATACAGTTTTGTTCTTGTTTCGCTAAGAATCGACGAGAAAGCTTGTATAAAACTAATAAGCGGGAACAAAAATCTTGGGAAAAACTTCATAATATTTTAAACACAGTATATGTAATTTGCTTGAATCTGCTTTCTAACATTGCTTTATAAAAATGAGAAGAAACATGATGCATGATGCACAAAAGAGAAGAAACATGATGCAGACAGCTATAAGCCGATAAATCAATATATATTTTTTTGTTGATAGTATTAATTGCCAAGTGATGATTTTTGGCACTGTAACTTGGTGCCTATGGATAAAAAATATGGACATATTTTGTCAGAGTGCGATGGAGCAATCTTTGCTTGTAAAGTATTGTTGTGGTTAAATTAGAAATTAAAAAATCTGTAGGAAGTAGGATTTTTAAATTTTTGGAATGGCAACACCGAACTGTATCTAACCGTATTGGTAGTCTACCCACTAAGTGCACAGATGATTTCCAAAAGATGATGAGGTCTATGACTTTCAGGGGACGTCATTTTTATGATAAATAAGAAGCATATACAAAATTACATTAACAGTTTGTGTATACCTGTCGAGAATAGGAAATTTAAACTTTGTAAGAGTAGGTATCATCAAACTATTCACAAGCTCCACCGTTCCAAGTTAAACTCTGTGACGAAGTTTGTCTCCAAAACTGCTGCATAAGTCGTTGTTAGCAGTTCAATAGTTTACAGTGTCTGTTACACACGAACAAATCGACTGTAAATGACTGTATATAAAGCCCGACATGCATTTGTGAATATCTTACAAAATTTGAAAATGTAGCACGAACTATTTTAGCAACATTGTTGTATAACTTAATGGATTACACGATTATTTTAAGCTGGTAATTAATTGATATTTATGTGTTTCTTTGTGGGTTTAGGTATAAGATTCTGTAATAAAATTTCTAAATCAACTTTAGCTCTGCCGTTACAGCAGTTTAAAAACACTGTCAATAAAAGGTTGATATAGAAAGCCTATTTTACTGCTGAGGATTACTTAGATGATAAGAATGCGTGGACATAGCTACTCTTCGCACCTGTACAAGACAGTAAGGACTAAATATAACTAGTAATAAGAATTATATTTTGAAAAAGCAACCGAGTTTCTTGTTGACTTTTCTCGGTAGGAACAGCTTTCCGAACCAGCAGTAGAATTGACCATTCAAAAGCAGTTATTTGATTAAAAATACTTTGAATTTGAATTTGTCGGAGTGACATGGTCAGCATTGACTGCGATTACCATGCACCCGCATGCCAATCGTGGTGATCACTGGCAAATTCTTAAAGATTTCTTTAGCCGATGATTATAACGCAAAAGGTTTGACATTCCTTGTTCGTTGCTCTTTTATAGAAATTAAGAATAAAAAGTATATTAAACTTTATTTGTTATAAGCTCCGCTGTAGAGTTGGTAATACAGACCTAAGATTTACAATGCAATATTAATAAAATCTCAACACCTACTGGAGTTCGTGGGAGGATTTAATTGTGCACATATTCTCGGCGACGGGGCGCCAAACTTTGTACAAACTGCCACGAACGTCAGGATAACCACGTCGGGAGAAAGCTTTAAGTTCCCGACAGAAAGCAATTTTTGTCTCTCTATGCTATTAAAACCGCAGTTTCTATAAAATAACGTTAAAATAATTACATGTCTCAGTAAGTCTTTATTCTGTGAGAGCTAATGCTGACATACATTTGGGTTTTTTATTTTCCATAATTTCTAAAATACAGTCCATATAATATACTACACGGTTATGAGGTGTAAAGTGGATATTGGTACAGCAAATTCGTCGTGAAAGAGTAACAATCATACAACGATACTTACAAACGTTCGCATTTATAATATGAGTATGATTTAACTAATTTCTGTCTAATAAACGAAGAAATGCGATCAATACAAAGAATCCGTCAGAATTCCAAATAGTTTCTAGTTTAAATTCCGCTAGAGAAAGTAGGATAAAGAAAGGATCAGTTTAACCAAAGTGTTGCTTAATAATTCGCACTATTTCTATAAAACAATGTGATAAATATAAGTATTTAAATAACTAAGTAACTTAATATTAGTGTTATGAATGACAGTTGGTAAAAGTGACAACTGGTAAATTTAGTTTTAATTACATATTTAAATACATATATAAATCCAGACTCGAACAATTAACAAATTGTTTATAAGAAATGTTAGCCCTCGACGGGAATCGAACCCGCAACCTCGGAACTACAGCCCAACCGCGTTGACAACGTAACAACTATTAATAATATTTATGTAAAAAGATGCAAATTTTCTGCATACAATAAATATACGGAAATTTGTAATATTTGTAATAATATATCCTCGAAAATAATGAAATTTTTTAAAATATTAAAATGACTTTATTCTAGTAATAACTAGTTAAATTTTATTTTACTAGTAATAACTTTATCGTTTATAACTTTATTACTGAACTGAGGTTAAAATAACTGGTATAAATAAACTACTCGTGCAAGAAATTGCACGAGTAGTTATTTAAACTGCTTCATTAGTGCAAGAAAAAGAAAATTTCTTTTTAAGCGTTCAATAAAGAGGTTGGAAAGTTAGTTTATCTAGCAGACATTAAAAAACTTATTTCAGCAATCTTAAAAGTAAATTTAAATGTTATACATCCATTATGTTAAAGAATAAGGTAAGTAAAAAGTAAAGTAACGGCCCGTTACTATAACACTGCTGGGCATAGCCCTTTTCTCTCCGTTTTGAAATTAGAGATAAGGATTGGAGCTAAGACCTACCACGCTGCTCCAATGCCGATTGGTAGGTTACACATATCTCCAGAGACATGCAGGTTTCCTCAAGATGTTTTCCTTCACCGAAAAGCGTGAAGGACCATGGGTACATTTTTATATAAAATATTTTTTTAATAAAGACTTAAACTACATAAATACACGTAGACTCGAAATGAATCTGTACATTCACGGAATTACTATTCGATAAATACGAAACCGCGCAGAGAGCAGTATAAAACTGTATAAGTATAAACCCCAAGCCTTAATAGTACTGAAAAGCTTTGAGATAATCGGTTGTAAAGTCCCCTGATTAACGACGAAACCTAATTTCCTTTAAACTAAAAACAAACTATGTTGGTTGGTTGAAGTGATAAGCGGTTGTATATTTTTGCATTAGATTGCTACAAAAAGGTTTATCATTTCATCGTAATCATCCTCTTGCCCTTATCCCACATTATGTGGGGTTGGCACAACATGTTATAAACATGTTTTCACATAATTTCGCTACTTTTAGTCGTATTTTTTGACACCTTAGTTAGAAAGAGTTTATTCTACTCCGCCGGATACCACAGGGCGAGTCAACTTACCTCTTATGACACCTCGGTAAGAAATGAGGGTGGTCTATTCTACTCAGCTGGATACCACACGGCGAGTCAACTTACCTTAATCGCATTTTACGACACCTCTGTAAGCAATAAGGGTGGTCTACTTTACTCAGCCGGATACCACACGGCTATATAGCAAATCAACTCCATAAAACATTTTTAGGTTTACGGTTAACATTATACGTTACAGTGCTGAAGTGTTAACTAAACTTTGATAGCAATTACTGCGACGAAATTACTCGATCAGATCATCTCTTATTGCATCGACACATCATTGCCATGTAATGTATTGGTATTACGCCATGTTGACATGAACCAATGTGAGCGCGTTAATTTGTTTAGCCAAAATACTATTACACTATAGCACTATAAGATATGTATATGATACCTTTATTGAATAACTTTGTTTAAAATATAGTAGAAGCCCCAAGCGCACGCAAGTAACTTTATCTTTAATATTTAAATAAGTTAATCTTGTATATATATTCTTAATCTTGGAAACTGCTTCAACGATTTTCATGATATTCAACTTTGGAAGTGAAAAATCGATATAGCTAGGTTTCATTTAAAAAAAAATTGTTTTATCTCCTGTTTATGTCCATTGATGAATGCTAAAATGCAGAATTGAATTGCAAATTATATTTTAGCTGTCAAACGTAATATGATAGCCCAATGGGTAACGGGCAGACCAAAAATATATATAATATAAATAATAGATATTAATTTATTATACCAAAATTAATTAATAGATTAAATAGTTGAATTTATATAAACTTTTACTTCTCTATACGACCCGTACTCTCTTCTTCAATTCTTGACCTTTTCCTTCTATTACTCAAAGGTTGACTGGGAGAGATCCCTTTTAGGGATAAGTCCGCCTTTATACATGTGCTTTTTTTACTTTTTTCTTTCTCTTTTCTATATGTATAAAAATAAATAAATAAACAAAAACGTTCAAAATCTTCGATCGAGCCCCACAGTTCACCGACGCTTTTTTATTTTTTTAATTGTTTTTTTTTATATCATACAAAAAATTACCTTAAATTATTTAGATTATATACATACATTAGATACAGGATAATAAGAAATTAAAAACATTTTATTATCAGAACCGGAACGTATTTCAATTATTAACACAATGACGAAAGGTCCTCTTAAACAAGGATTAACGTAGTTAGCTAATTGGTAACGATAGAGGCTAACTGGTTTAGACGGTAGTCGGATTTACCAACGGCATATCTATGTCTGTGAGCTTATAATTAGCTATCTGACCTATTGTTTTACGAATATTGTTTTAAATTTAAATTTTAAAAAAGCATAAAGACTAGCATCTTTAGATATCTCTAGAACTCCTTAGTAAGCTATAATATATAAAAGTTTGATATATTAACATACTTGTAGTATCCACGAAAGAACATGTTTAGAACATATTGTGCTGAACCCACTTAGAGTGGGATAAGGGCAGAAGTATGATAATTTTAATAATAGCGGAGGGCAGCTCAGGAGGAGCTCCTCAAGAGCTCCCAAGAGAGTTGCTGCTGGTGGGTATGGGGGCAATATCTTCATAGGTACCCCGCCCGCCACCAGCAGTGTGGACCAGCACACAGGTTGTTTTACTCGGTGGAGTCCGACGTAACCGTCGTCTGTCCTCGTCGAGCGGCGGTACCCATAAGGGGTTTTTTCCTTTAAAAAAAAGGAGGATGATAATAATAATTGTACAAAAATATAAATATGATGACTATGTAGATAGATTTTGTTGATGTCGTCCTATTGTCCCTTTATTGTTTGCAACTTCTTGTTTATTCAGAGCTTTACGAGCCTTTTATAAATTAGAGGGCTCATTTAAAAGTTTATTATGAATGAGGCAAGCCTTCCGGCAAAAGTTTAAATTGTTTTCGACCCACAATTTTGTGGACACGCGGTAACGATTTGTAGATTACGTGTGATGTTAATTTTCTACGAGTTTTTCATTGATTAATGGTCGACATTTAATTTTGATTATATGAAAGAACTTAATTTAAATCTATTAGACAGTGCCGTAACACAAAACAGCGTATTCACGGCATCTCTAGATTGATATTGTCGTTTACATTAAGTACATAAATTAGCCGTGTAATATCCGGCTGATTAGAATAGACCACCTTCATTTCTGACCGAGGTGTCGTAAAAGGCGACTAAGGTAAGTTGTCCCACCGTGTGGTATGCCGTTGAGTAGAATAGGCCACCCTCTTACTTACACAGGTGTAGTAAAATATACGCCTGCCTGATGTTAACTCAGTGACATCAGGCAGGCGGCTGGTTGAAAAATAACTAGCCAAAACATATTTTAAACATGTTGTGCTGACCCCACTTAGAATGGGATAAGGGCAGGAGAATTATAATGATGATTATAGTTACATAAATATGAACATTATCTTTAAGTGTTAGCATGGGATCATGTAGTTTACTTTTTTTCAATTTTTTTTTACCTTCAGCCCTTACACCTTTTTACAGTATTGACAGGCGGAATTAAAGCCTTTCCCAGCGTATGAAAGACATAGGACTAGAATCTCAACCGCAGTTCAGATACATTTTCCTACTTTCTCTATGAGAATGAAAGACAGCTTAGTGCGACATGACATCTAGTAATGATAGCATGCCTATATAACTGAGTATATAAATATGCAGTATAACTAAGCAAGTTATTGTTACGTTACTTAGACAATATCTTACCCATTAAACTCCATATGTGTACTTTTCTGTATAAATGCCTCGACGCTTATGGCTTATATAACTTTTGCTTAACTTTTGGCTTGATTAACTTTTTCTAAATTAGGATTTGAGAAGCGAACGGACTGATAAACTATGTAGGATATATCAAGGGCTCTATGAAAGTTGATATCCGCTTGAACGTAGAACTACTGGTTCTCCATTGTTCACCCTGTAGTTTTCGTGCTGAGAAACTTTTCAAAGTTATGTAAACACAACATTCGCATTGCTTTTAAGCAAATTTTTTATAGATTTATACTATATATGTAAAAATCCGTCAATTTTGATTAAAAAAAGTAATATTTTCTCAATGTACTCACTACTGCTGATATGCTGATTCTATGCTGCTGCTATTCTGGTGAGTATGATGATATTGTTACTTTATATTACAATACATTTTTTAGATAAAAGTCATTGTACTGACCCTTTGTCTTTGACCAATCCTTATACTTCTTGTAATGTGGGTAGTAAATAAGAGATAAAAAAGAAATAATAAAAGAGATTGCAGTTATGTTTTAGTTAATGCGTTTCATCAATTTCCTTTATTTCTTATAATACGGTAGAATGGAAAATGAAACAGAGATACTAGATTTTCTATTGCCAAGCTATACGTTAAAGTAAAAAAATTAGTTATAAAAACACAGCGATTTAACTTAATTTTACATCTTAATCTTGATTAGATATAAATTTAGGCAACAGTTGATAACGCTGAATGTTCGTGACATAAAATCTTTATCTGTCCATGCAGCATAAGAGGTAATCTTATTTACAATTAAATTCAGCTCTTTGTTGGCCCCGTATGCAAAGCGGAAACAGTTGCTGCATTGCTAACAAGTAATAATATGGGTTTAATAGTCAATTCAGTGACTTTTATTCTTAATGATATTCCTGAATTACTAATGTGTCGTGACTTAACAGATTGCCGTATGATATAAGGTAGAAAAACGATTCATAATAGATTATACACACCACTTTACCTAAAAATGTGTGTATGATGAAAAGAGATGTCCTCTGCATATGTTGAAGTTGTTCGCGACTCCAACACTGGTGTTTAGGACATATTTTTAGTCAAATCACAGTAAATCTAAAATTGCGAGTGAAAATTTGTTAAAACAAATTATATGCTTATGAATTTTAGTCTTGTTTCAACATTAATTTTTAAGATATTTTATAGGACTGGTTATTGATAGAGTCATCAGCCATTACATTCAATTTTTCCGTTCGTTTAGTTTAGCTTACGTTTCAAAAGAAAATAATTACAATCTATTTTAATAAATTAATGTTTAATTTTGGTTTGCAACTATTTTTTGATTAGTCCAAGTAAATCACATCATTATTATAATATAGGTATAATTTGTAAACCAAAGCCACATTGATTTTTTTGAGTTCTGATAAGACAGATAATTGCAGTACTAAAGAATTCATACAGAGGATGGACATACAGGCCTGTCGTTTGAAACTGTGACAATCGAGCGACTCTGAAATATTAATCACAGTACGCCTTGCATAGAGATTCAGTTTACAATAATCGGAACCTCTTTCAAATATTTTTTTACAAAATCAACCACAAAGTACGTACATTATTTTTGTTTTAAATTAGGAATCCATACATCTTATCCGACCAGTCCTACTAATATTATAAATGCGAAAGTTTGTGAGTTTTGATGTGTTTGTTATTATTTCGAATCCGCTAAACCAATATCGATGAAATAAGGCACAGTTATCCTTTATACACCGGATTCAAATATACGTTATAGAAATCCTGTTAATCAGTTTAAAGATTTAAAAATGATAGCTTCATAATACTTTTAATAAAGTATTTTAAGATAGCTGCGATAGTTCACCGGAGAGAGCGACCGACTCTCTCTCGAGTCACCAAAGAGTTGTTCTGATTAAACGTATGTGTCTAATTGATAATTAGTACTATATCACCACCATGTGGAAATTTGCAAATCTTTAAAGAATTCTGGAGATATGTATAACCTACAAATCCGCATTGGAGCAACATGGGCTTTAGCTCTAACCTTAAACCTAGCTCTAAAAACGGAAGCCTGTGCCCAGCAGTGGGACAATAACAAGCCATTGCTTTAATTTAAAAAATAACTCAAATGTGAATGCATTCTTTAGTAACAACTGTTTGGTTATTTTTAATATAGATGCCATATTATGAAATTATATTCGTCACATGAGTCGCAACTTTGATTTCCAATTTAATTTTAATATAGTCTGAACCACATTCCTTTTCCTTATTCGTACTGGAAAGGTGTGGAATTCTCTTCCTGCATCTATCTTTCCGGATACCTACGATTTAAATACCTTCAAAAAAAGGGTAAGGCACTACATTGGCAAGCGCGGTCCACCTTAAACTGCATCTTTCGCTTTCCATCAGGCGAGATCGTAACTAGGCACTAGCCTTATAAAGTAAAAAAAAAACATTCATTTAATAATCAAAATTTTTCAAATATCTTTGCCACTATATGTAAACGGAGGTTAGACGAGACAAGTGTTGTATAGACTGCCGCTCTACAAATAGAATACTATTGGAAAATACAATGATCTAGTAATTTAAAGTCATTCGCTTGCCAATTGAGTGATTTCTGTCAATTTATTTTACTTTTAGCTAATAGAGCCAATCATAAAGTTTTTCGTTCTCAACATTTCAATTTGAAGTGATACTAATCAAATTTTGAAATGAAGTCAAATCAATTTTTTTTATTAATAACGTAAAAATAATAAATTAATAATTTTTTTTTATTAATTTTTTTATAAAAACTTTAAAAAAGTAATATCTTAAGATATTAAAAAAATATATTTTTTTTATAACTATAGACGGAAATAATTAATCATTCAAATTTGTAAAAAACATCTCTAGAAGTTATTTAATAAGCTCGTAATTTGGAGTTCAACGAAAATAAACTTTTGTTAGCTTTGTATTCCACAAATGACATAGGATACTCGTAGATCGCTCGGAAGTAGTTTTTAAATTCCTTTACGAAGCTACATGAGATGAATTTTTAAGAGCTATTCAAGTATTCTCTTTGCTCGTATTTTCTTATATTTAAGATCGGGCTTTAACTTTGATGAAAAGTCACTTCTAGAAGAATCTAGTAAACTAATAGTAGCTTCAACGTTGAGGGTTAAACTAATTTTCATATAGTAGAAACATACACAGGTATATAACATAAAAAAAAACTTTGTACTAAAGCTTAATTGCGGTTTTTTTTTGTTTTTATCTAACAAGAACAATTTGTATAACTTTTCAACACTAATGTTTATTATTTTATGCAAACTATTGATATATTAATTTGTCTAAAAAAATTACTCTACATTCAAACAATATGTATGACCCAGAAATAACTCAAAGCATGACACGAGTTTAACCAACGTATTCTTAAGCGTACAGTAACATTTTTTGATAAAATAAATAAATAGTAAGTGAATAACAATAATATTTTTATATTGTGATAAGTTTTAAGGGAAAGCTATCTTTTGAGTCACGTGCGTTATTAGATTTTGTGATCCTTATATAAAACCCTTAAATTATTTTTAAATATTTAACGGAATCCTAAATTAGGTATAGTATATTTCTTTAATTAAAAGTTCCGGAGCTCCATATACATAAAATAGTGAATTATATTGCTATAATCCACTATTAGAAAAAATCCATGTAATGCTAAAAGTAGAGTGTACTATCCGTTTTCATACATTATGCATGCAAGATTAGTAAAACGCTTGCACTATAAAGCGATTTTGTCGTGGAGTCTATCTCTGATGCTTCGGTTACAGGGCCACATGATTGATGAGATGGTGATATTGTATATGTTACAAACTAACATTTCAAATACTGGATTGCAAATAAAACGTTTTAAAACTCATCTTAGGTTCCTAATTTTAATGTATAGGTATACATAATATGGAAACAGAACCTAAATATCATATAAACTTCTTTAATTATTATCGGCAAATAACTCATACGGGAAAGCTCTTACAAACTTGATTGGCGCCGTAACTTCCAAGTTGTTTTGTTCGTATACATATTTATACTTAGTACTCACATGACCGAAAGTGGATTAATTTGTTTGGCGACAACAGTTACAGCATTATTGTTTTTATAAGACTTTACTAGTGTAGGCAGACCGCCCAGCAGATGGACAGACAGCCTCAAAGAGGTCGCGTAAAGCTGCTGGATCCAGGCGGCACAAGATCGTGTAACGTGGAAAACTTTGGAAGAGACTTATGTCCAACTCTGGACGTCTATTGGTTGATGAGAGAGAGAGAGAACTATACACCATTATATCTTACCATTTTTATTAAAATCTTCTTCTTTCTAGCGTTTATACCGGCTTATGCTGGGGTCCACTTTCGTGCTAAGTTGCTTCCACATTGTACGGTTTAATGCATGGTTGACTGCTCTTGTTAGTTTTCTAACGTTAGTGTTGCGTAATGCGGATTTTCTATGCTTGCGTCTCTGGCCGTGCCTGCGCTTGACTCAGTAGCCCTTACATACTTAACGCAGGTCTAGGGCGTACCTGCGCGTCATTATGCGGCCTATAGCACTTAACCTTGTTTACTTTTGACAGTCAACGACTACCAAAAGTATCTGACCGGAGTAACCTCTATTATCAGGTAAAGTTTTACCTGTCTAAAGTTTTACGGTCGCCAGAGCATCGTCTTTTAAATCAGCAAGATGCACCACGAGCAGGTGAGGTTGGTTTAGCTTCGAAGATATTGGAGGAGTCCCTTCATCATGTATATTAAAAAGTATATTTGAATTGCAAATAGTTAGAAATTATATGATTATTTTACATCTGCATAAACTATGGAACTACTAAACACATACGGTAAATAAATATAACTACTACTGTGGGAAAGTATCTTTAAAATTATGGTCAGGCTATTTGCTACTAGTTCACTTTTAATGGCTGGTGGAAGTTTCAAATGGTTGCGTTCCGCTTGGAATTTTGTAGTTTATAAATCTTGTTTAAAATAATAGAGGTTCGAGGAAAGGGGACTTATTTAAAATAGTGAGTTTCAATATCGGATGGAGCAAATATAATATAAGAGCATTGCTTATTATCGTGAGTTTGTACTTTTGTGACGTAAATTAAATCAGTTAATATATATATATATATATTAACTGATATATATATATATATATATATATATATATATATATATATATATATATATATATATAAGCATCGGGAAGCCTTCTATGACGGTCTAGGCTATTGTCCTCCATTGTGGGCGCGATACTGGCAGTAACTCGGAAATAAAACCACGCTTGTACGATGCAACAATTAGTTATTTAGTTTCAATACAATATACTTCGCAATACACTACTTAACGCCAGATTTAATAAGATCAAGAGCCAATAGATTACAATTTCGCCCGTCTTGACATAACAACCCACGTTACCATGCCAACGTCGAACCACTACTCTATTCGGGGTTACCCGCTCTTAATGTTAATTTCTCCTTAGTACGTTTTTCCTAGTATAATCATTGATAAAATAGCAATCTCATAACTATTTGTAATAATTAATCAAATAACTTAGTTCACAACTTATAATTACTCCACGCGCCGTCATATATATATACTGGTAATAGAAACATAAAGTTTCTGTAGTGAAAGTAAAATTTACTTCGTCTTTTCAAATGTATATTTTTTACTTTTATACTTGTTGTATATTTTTTGTTCCTGCTGCGATAACGCCGCGTAAAGAGCTCATGAATAGGAGCCTCGTATGGGCTTAAAACTAGTCGTGCTCATCCGGTAAAATAAGACGTGAGTATAGCCCAAATCTATAAATTAATTATATTTTTTACACTTATTTAGAAACGGACATATATAAATAAATTAGTTTCAAAGTTAGTTTAAATCTTTTAAATTAATCTATTTTCGGAAAAGTATATACTAAAACATTGAATTTTATTACGACCAAATTATTATTGTAACAATCTACGGTAATTTAGTTTTATTGTGCTATTTCCGAAACGAAGCCTTAAAAGCTATAAAAATGGCGTAAAATAATTTTCATTTCGACGGATTCTGAAGATTGTTTATGATTCTAATAAAGTTCGTTATAGGCATTGTTAAAATATATAAAATCTTATAAATAAGGAAAGTTACAGTAATATTCCTCGTTTTAAAGCGAGGGCAGTTAGCATGTTGATTGTTCAAAAGGAAAGTTCATTATTTTGAATTAGAAATTTTGAACATTGCTTTAAGAAAAATATTTAAGTAACTAGCTGTCCAACTACGCGTTGCTGTGGCTCAGCCTGGTTTTAAATTTTCTTCGAAACAGAACCAGTTACAAAAAAATGTTTCGATCGCCACCAAACTTTACAGTATCATCCTCTTCAATTTTCTAAAGATTGTCTGAAAATTTCATTAAAATCGGTTCATTTCGGAATCTATAGAAGGAATATAGAGAGATATTTATTTTTATATATATCATTAGTGAATGATTGATAATGAATATGAATATATCTTCTAAGTTTGAGGCTTTTGATTACTAATAGCATAAATTTAATTGTTATTCTGCCTGTTTGTTTAAGTTGTCAAGCCCAAAAATACTGAATCCATGAATTTTATATGGAATACATTTAATATTATATAATAGTTTTAATAACAATAATTTTGATTAATAAAAAAAAAAATCATTTTACACTTGCATAGTCGAGGGTAAAGACTAATAATATAATATACTAATTACGTCTGTTCGTAACGATTGCAATAATATAACACTTCTCATATCGAAGTGGACACTGCAAAAACCACTAGAAATTCTCCCATAAACGTCTTTTATAGGATAGATTGATACAAAGATCACCTATGAACAGATATGTAAGGCTTAAGTTCCAGGACGAAGCGAGTTTCTATTATTTTACGTATAAATTTCTAACCGCTGTTTTTATCGAGGTACAATTTTTTTCATCAAATTAATTGTTTTCAAAGAAAACTGTAACCTCAGAATGAATTTGCTTTAAATAACCAGCAAAACATATAAAAGAGAAGGAATATAAAATATTATAAGGAAGGATTATGAAGAGACTTACGTCACTCTTGTATGTTTGTTTAACTAAATCTACTTGGCACATACTTATCTTATAATGGGTTTTATTCCTATTATTGTGCAATGCAACGCTGTAAATCAGTGGTCGATTTATTATGGTTTTTGTTATTCGTAATGGCGTCTAGATATTACTTTATTTTCCTTTCATTTGGGGACTTTGTGTAAGTGTAAATTATTTTTTATGCCTAAAAAATGATGTACGAAAGCAACGTGGTGTACAATAACCCACTACTATAAAAACACACATATATAATGTACAGCATTATCAAAAGTACTCTTTAAAAAGGCAAACGATTATAACTTGGGACAAACATAAAGGCGGGACACAGTGGCTCATAAAACGCAAGACTGCTGATGGCCGTAAAGTTCAGATTTCTGGGCTCCACACCACTAATGAACTTGTGCCGTATTTTATTTCTATAGTAAATACTTGTGTTTGTCTATCTTCTTTGTATTTACCCGCAATGCTTCAAAAATTTTGGTACAACCTTCTAAAATACATATACTGAAAATACCTTCAAATTCTAATTCAAAATAGTCAAAAAATTTTATTCAATTTATTATTCAAATAAACTCTTAAACAAGTGCTTTTGAATTGTCAACTCTACTGCTGGTTCGAAAGGGTTTTTCTACTGAGGAGAGCCAGCAAGAAACTCAAAAAAGTTGCTCTTTTAAAAACATAATTCTTAATGCTAGTTACATTTAGTCATTCCTGTCTTGTAAAGGTTCGAAGAAAGCTATTTCCAAACTTTCTTACCATCTAAGTAATCGTCAACAGTATAGCAGGCTTTCTGTATTAGCCTCTTTTTAACAGTATTAAATACTCCTCCTGAACATGTTAAATACTTCTGAGTGTTCAATTTTGACTTAAGTAAATTAATATTTTAAAAAAAATTCTCGAACTTGTATTGTTTTCTAAATACTGGGAGATTTAACTTAATAATTAAATAACATTTTTTCCTAAATATTCTTCCGAACGCTCCTATATCCAGTGACGTGAGTAACATAAACATTATTACGATCAAATGTTGTTTATTATATCTCATTAGAGTATCAAAAAGCAATCTCTAGAAATTATTCTTACTTTACACCAGGTATCTTGCTATCTTCATGTTTTGCACGATAGTGGTAATCCACCATTTTGAGAAAACGAGTTCTAGTGAATATATATTTCGAAAGAAACGAGACACATTGATTAACGTCTACGAGATATTGCGTTACGCGAAAAATAATATTTTCTTCGTAAAGTTTCGCGTTTCGAGACGAAATTAGCCGTCGACGCGAAAAAACAACGTTCTTCTGCTTTAGGAATCCTTCGGAAAATAAAATGTTTGTTTTGAATTCCAAGAAAAACTTAATATATTAAAAAACACATAAAATTATGTTTTCAAGACTAAAACTCAGTATATTGTATTGTTTATTGTTTTTTCTAATTTTATACACCGATTATAGATTTGAATTATAAGTAATCAATATTTACCAGTTATAATCAAGTTACAGTTATTGTATTTATACTATTACAAATGATATACTATATACATTACAATCCAGGCAAATATTTCATGGTCACAGGCATAGGTATATCTGTAAATCATATTTATTAAGTAGTATGCTTAATAAACTGTATCTTATGGAGTTATACTAATTAAATTTAAACCCCTAATCATGCAATTATCATATTTTTTCTTAAGACCTACGAGCTTAACTATTTTTTTTTTAAATTCAAGAAATAAATTCTGAGGTGCAATTTGCATATCTCTAATAAACTCCTGGAATATGAAGAAATTTTCAATTTACGTTAAGGTAGCGTGGTAGATCGAGAAGCTTCAATCCCTGGAAATTCTTGGAAAGAATTTCCAAGAATCTTCCAGAAGAATTTTTCAAGAATCCCTCTTTCCAAGTTCTCTAATTCGCTCTACATTATACATCCACGTTATTAGATCCACTTTAGAAAGGATAAAACTACGGAACCCTTTTTAAAGAGCAAAACAATATTTACAGTTGCCCAACTTTGTTTATTAAATTTATTTCTCATTTCTGACACTGAATAAATTTGTAAACCTATTTTGTTGGATTTTTTCGTATTGAATTCAAAGTTTAATTTTAATGTAGTGAGGATTTAGTACCATTCTATTTGTGACCTAATTACGGTTCTTACGAAAAACATTTTCATTTTAAGCCTCGTTTCAAAGTGTCAGCTACACGACCTATTTAATTATTAAAAATAATAATTTTGTTTTACTAACACTATAATTACTTGAAAAGAAAATATATATTCACCATCAAATTAGTAACTAGAAGGTTATTATAATGGCCTTTAAGTAATATATTTATATTTCAAATACCTTTTTTATTGGGCTGTTAAATTTTCACTGCTGGAATAAGCCCTCTCTCCTTTTTGGAGAAAGAAACAAGAGTCACCGCGCTCCTCCAAAGCAAATTGATAGGTTAGATTTACCCCAAAAATTCTCTTAAGATATGTTCATTTATTCACAATGCTTTCCCTTCAGTGAAAAGTGAGACAAACATGGTAAATATATATAAGGTAAATAAGTTTTAAGAGACACAATAATTAGTGCCACCTCAGGGTTTGTTCCGTGAAAAATTACGTAAACTTATCCATTGCATCCGTTTCTTAGATATTTTAAATAAAACGAGAAATACTCTAATTTATTTGTACATAAAATGATAAAATGTAATAATATTTTGTCATTAACTAAATGTTTAATAATTTCTACTGCTTTTTCTTTGAAATATCTGGAAATTTTACGTTTATCATTAATATAGAATAATGTAGAGAGAGTAGAGTAATAGCCTGTCATTATACCACTGCTGGGCATAGGCTTCATCTCTCCTTATTTGGAGAGATGGTTTGTAGCAAAAACCCACCACGCTGCTCCAATGCAAATTGGTAGGTTACACATATACCGGGAATTCTTCAATACATTTCAAAATTCCAAATTAGATAGTTTGTTGCCACACCACAAAACGTCACGTCAAAATGTTCGAGTACGTTCGAATTGAAATACGGTGAAATGGTATGAAAAGCCAAGATAGATCGTCTTGGTGCTTATAAATGAGGATACCCGTCACAAAATAATTGTGTTGTCTATGTAAATTTACCGCTTGATCAATTTCCAACAATTGAAGCAATTATTTATCTGTAATCAAATTTTACATAGTAGTTTGAAATCAAAATGTTATATATTATTCTTGCTCGTCGGTAGTTTTATCGTACCAAAGTTATTACTAGTAAGTAGTAAATATTATTGGTATTTTTAATAGCCTACACGTAAAATATGAGGTAACAAATTTATCTTTGCCGTGCCATTTTCAAACCTTAGGTATATGTATTGTGTCATAGCTGTAACAATTATTTTCCGCAACAAAATACATCCACTATTCAAAAGTCGAGACTCTCTTCCATGAATTTCTACGACTAACAACAATCTTTTGCTGCTTTAATCAAGCTCACCATTACAATATCTTGGGACCTTAATATCCGTTCGTTCTCCGAACTGTTTCTTCTAAACATCACCACTTCAGTTTCGCGGCTCGTTTATTTATGTCAGCGAATTTGATTCTTTAACGAATCTCTTCTATTTTTAAAATGACCAACACAAACTTTTAACTTGAAAAAAGTTTTGATTTACGTCCTTTACCATAAATACAGAGAGAAATCTAAGACAACAACACAGTAAGTTTTTTAATATCTTTAATATTTAAATGAGTTAATCTTGTATTTGATGTCGATTTATCCCTCATATTTAAACATTGAAAAGCTGCTAAAAATATAAATAGATTACAAAGGCTAATTTTGCTGTTGTAGTTGTAGTTGTAGTTGTTGTTGTAGTTGTAATAGCTTAGTTGGAAACGGGCGGACTAAAAAATTTAAAATACCCAGGATCAAGTCCCAGATATCACCAGCCTTTTGTTACGTTTTTATTTTTTTTATTGTATCTTTCATCTTTATTCATCTCTTAACAAAAGAACCGAGCAAGCTTCGATCAGCTAGGTGCTATGTATAATAAAGAGTTCATTTAAATAAATATTTTATTTACATGGTCGCTCACTAGAGGCCTCATAAGGAAACTCGAAGTCGATCATCGAACGATGGATAGAGCTATGCTCGGAGTATCTCTACCTAACCATGTCAGAGGAAATCCACAAAAGAACCAAAGTGAGGGAGATGAAATCCACAAAAGAACCAAAGTGAGGGAGATAGCCAAAAGGTGTGCGAAGCTAAAATGGCAATGGGTGACTCATAATTTATTGAAGAACCGATGGACGTTTGTTTTTCAAGAGGGAGCAACCACGCTCTGGAAAACATAATAGAAAATGTAACTGGTACATAAGGTAAATCACTCACTAAATGGACAGACGACCACAAAACGGTCGCGGAGATCCGCTGCCAGGAGATCATGCCAGTGCAAGATCGTGTGAACTTAAAATAAAAGAGATAAAAAATAAGTGAGAATTAAAAAGACTAAGTGAATGTCTATCGGTTGAAGAAAGAATAAACAGGAATAAAATTTTAAGAAACGTAAAAAATTACTTCTACAAATAACTAGGTCCTCAGTCTTCAAATTGTGAAGTCGTAGAAAACTACCGCTTGTAAATTGATCATAAACTCACGATGCCAGATGGAGAGAATTTAAGCACGACTCATTTGTGTCCTGTAATTATTTTATTGCAAGTAATAGTACTTAAGTTGTTCGAGACGGATTTTAATGGCCGATTTTATGTTTGTAAAGGAGATATAGCACTTTACGACCGCCTGTTTGTTTATCCATATTTAATTAATTACTGATTTATTACTGTTATTCACATAATAAATAGGTAATTAATAAATTAAAGTTTTAATTAGTAAGTAATAAATTGAACATTGAAAAATGCGTAAGTCACTTCGATGATATTTTACACTGTGCGGATCAGATGTCGAGTGAGAAAAGTAAATTAACAAGGGGAAATGTCGAAGGAAGTTAATTCTAAAGAAAAGATATAAAATTTAAAAAGGTAACTTTACAGAACTCAACAAAGTCAAAAATCAACTTCAGTTACGTCGATCTTCCCAACGCATAGTAGAGACTTCCGAACACATTCCAAAAATCGCAGGGGTCTCTGTGTATCCTATATTTATCCTTAAGACATTCTCTACAACACAGAAAATATTTTTATTATAACAAAATTATTTTTAGAATACATACATTCGTATTTTATATTCTTTAGTAAAACTTTTTATTTCTTAAATACTAATAAAGTAAATTGTAATTTAAAAATGGAATGCTCCATTGCACATGTGAGCTCACCGTTCTACCATTAGAAACAAAGTAGCCGTAATAAGACACGATTAGATTGTAAACGTTCCAGGTAACTTTATAGCTACTATAAATTCACTTAAACTAGCCCAGGACAAAGTCTATAGAGAACTAGAAGCTAACAAAGAAGCCTGTATCACTTTCTTGGTGATGCTCGTGATATTACCACTGCTCCGAAAGTTATCGCAAGTGACAAAAAATTTATATGTATATTGTACGTTACATATAGGCGCTCAATAAGTCAATAGACCACATTCGTTTCTTACCGAGGTGTCCTGAAAATCGACTAAGGTAAGTTGACGTCAGGCAGGCGGCCGGTCGCAAAATACGTACATTTATCAACGTATTTATAACATGTTGCGCCGACAACAAGTGGGATAAGGGCAGGAGGATGTATGTATGTGCAATAGATTTTCCTGTTTCCGAAAGTTGAACGAGAATTTTGGATCCTATACTTAGGCCCAGTAAAATATGGATAATGTTTATAAGTTTATAATTCACATTTTATAGTACATTTGCACTTTGAAAATAATAGTATATAGTCCGAAGTGAGGTATGAAAAAATAACATTACAATTTCAAAATTACACCGTGAAATAGCGCAAGTAATATTGCCTACCGTAGCATTATAAAATGATTATTTATTAGCTTTTCTGAGATGATTGTATAATGTTTTTTTTTAAATATATTTATTAAAGTAACTCATTAGAGGTTTCCTGAGACTTCGGTTCAGTACAAACAAGACAGAAAGGCGCTGTTTTATTGAAGCCATACGTTTTACTGCACACTAAATAGATGCTATTCTTTACTCCTTGCAGATTGTTAAGAATCATACACACTTGTATAGGATTCAAGAATAGACAATTTTTAAATAATAGAGTAACGTTTTTTGGGTACGTAATATATGTTTCAATAGATAGAAAATTTTTATCATTAAAATATACGTTTACGTTTCCTGAAACTAATGTCACTAAGCGATTGTTCGAAGTTAATGGTGCCATGGACTTTTGGAGCGTATATAGCTTTGTGTTTCTTGTATCAGCAGTAGATTCAAGAATCACAGAAAAATTTAATATACTTAATGTTATATGCACCTTAGACAATATGCTTTCTGTATTGTATTTACTCTCTGTTTAACCTCAATAATAGTAACATATTTCAGTTGATCTTTAGATTATTTTAACCTAAAAAACTCCTAAGTAACCTTTTTTTCAAGTGTCAATTGTTTATTATTATGACAATTTGATTATTATTTTGGCATTAATTTTATCTTTAATATTTTATTTTTGTTAACGTCTAAGTTCTGATAAATTTTTTTAAATCTAATTTAATGCAAAAATACTAAGATAATATCATTAATATTTCGATAATATCTTTATTATCTTTATAATCTCGTTTTATCCCTGTTTTTGGGCACTAAAAAGCTTCTAAAATAGGAATAGAAAAATAGAAAGTAACTAAAATTTTTAGCTATCCCACATGTCACCCGGCACTTTTTTTCTATTTATTGCAATTTTTATTTCTTTTAAAAAATACCGAGCAAGGCTTTGTTACCCAGGTACTTACTTCTTATACGTTATTTTTTGCATGCTTTAATACTAATCTGAGTATGTATAAGGTCTCTTATAGTTAGGTATATAACACTGCATCCTTGCTACAAAATCCTTTTTATTGCGCTTCTAAATTGGTAGTAACTCTTGTATACTCGTCTTAAGACTAAGTAAACTTAGAATAGGGGTAATACATCAATGTGCTAGAACTTAATGAATTAAATGAAAAGGAATTAAGTAACTCTCCTTTAACGGATCTTTATTTATGTTAACGTAGGCAGCATCTTGCGATTTCTCGCGCTACCATGGTATGTAAATAGTAAGATGTTACGTTTAGTATAATATATAATACCTAATTGTAGAAAAAAATAAAAAAAATAAGGTTTTTTTAAGGAGAATTGATTTTCCAGATATAAAAAGCCTGAGTTATTGCAGGTCACTTTAAGACGCTACACAACACGCGCGTTTGCACACACACTCATAAACTTTTTTATTGTATTATAGATTGTTTTTCGACGATCTTTTAGGTTGCATGTATATTTTCAAAGTTGTCAAGACTAGTCTGTTTTTTTGAACCTGACTATGAAAGTGAACCTAAACAATTATCACTATAATTCGTTCTTTAATAATATTGTCATTGAAAAGTTATTTCTACTAAGCAGGCAAACCACTGTAGATTTATTAAGGCTTAGAAATAACTTGATAATCCCAATGGTACGGGAAAACTGGTCGATAAAGCTATTGAGTACACCATCTAAATCCGTGTGACGCGGCTTACAGAGTTCTACACGTTATATTGCTATGGTCTTAAAGGCTTAGTAAAGTTTTCACTATCGGTTAACGTCTATATGAACATTGTTAGTATGGAATAAAGGACTTTAAGCTTCTGTTATCGGGGATTGTGAAATTATTAAACAATCTTCGCAAATCTAACTTAGGCGCTGTACCAGAGTATTGCACAAGTACGAGTACATTCGTTAATCTTTCTTTTTATTAACTTCTATGTATGTATACATATCATACATATGTATTTGCTATACATATGTATGTGTAGCAAATGATCATGTTTCTTTTGAAAAAAATCGGCGATTTATACTCGTATGTCCAGTCCATAGACTACGCCGTGTGGTATCCGGCTGAATAGAATAGTACCACCCTCATTTCTTACCGAGGTGTCTTAAAAGGCGACCAAGGTAAGTCGGCCCGCCGTGTGGTATTCAGCTGAGTAGAATAGACCAACGTCATTTCTTACCGAGGTGTCGTAAAAGGCGACTAAAATAAGTTGACCCACCGTGTGGTATCCGGTTTAGTAGAATAGACCACCCTCTTTCTTAACGAGGTGTCGTTAAATACGTCTGAGGTAAGTTGACGTCAGGCAGGCGGCCGGCCGTAAAAACGCAGCCAAATCATGTGACAGCATGTTTATAACATGTTGTGCCGACCCCACTTAGAGTGGGATAAGGGCAGGAAGATGATGTGTTAGTCCATAGACTAAGTGGGAAGAGACTGCGTCTTTTAGACGTAAATTTATTAATCGGTTATATATAACTTTCTATCTTTACCCACACAGACACATTTTCCCGCATGCTCTAAAATCTTTTAGATTTACTTACCAACACGAATTTCTGAGGTTTCGATTGTTGATTGATAATAATTATAGTAGTATATTTAGTACTACTAAATACACTAAATGAATTTGAAGAATGAAGTGTCCTAATGTTTGTTTTCACCGTTCTCCTATTCAAGCCGATCTCCCTTACTTCAAGGATTAAATTAAAGGAGTACTTCAGTCGCAACGAGTGTGGGTTTGAGTCTTACTGAGAGCCCTCAACTTTCGCAAAGGCTAACGAACACTTCAGTAGTGCTGAATATAAATCAAGTCCGAAATATAAAAATCGTCATTTGTAAGTTTTTCTTACTTATTACAGAATATTTTTATAAGAAACCTAGGTACGAATTCTTACATTTTCAGATTTATGTATGACTAGGTGTGCTTGTGGCTTCGCCCGCGTGGAAATCAATGTATTTAATTTTTCAAAATTGAACATAAAAGTAGTTATTTTGGGTTAACCATAAGAGATAGAGACATGTACTTGCCTTTTAGTGACGTGTTCACGCAGAACCAAGACTATATATAATATGTAACTGTACTATAACAACTGTGTTCATGTCGTTAGTGTGTCTTATATATAAATAAATAAAGTAATAATTACTATATGTATACATGTAATGTAATATTTTTGTAGATCTACAATTCTCTAGGACATTATTTTGATGTAACTCTGTCGGTTTACGCGGCGCACGCAATTAAAGCTCCCAGCAGGCGAATATTTTACAACTGCGCGACCTCTTTGACATAATTTTCAAAAAACCTTAATGGATTAGTAATCTAAACCATCGGGAAGTATTTCATTATCTTTTAGTAAAAGCGGTACAAAAATCTGTTTAGTAGATTTAGTTAAAATAGATCATGTGCAAACAGACAGCTATTCGAGGCTTTTTTAAATATGTACAGATATATCTCTAATGATATACGATCTCTTGGATTCGACGGATCTCTGCGGACCCTTTTTTATATTGTCTGTCCACCTATATACATGTCCCTTTTTCAAGATGCGAATGGTCACACATCTAAGAGGTCGCAGCAACAGATGCTCTTTTTTTATTTTAAGACCTTTTTCACCCTTCAGGCATCGGGAATATGATGTTATTTTTCTAACTAAAGTAATAACATCGTAAAATAATGCTGTTTATACTTGATAATTAAAAAATATTTTAAAGGTGTTAAAAGCAAGTAAAGTTACGGTTTGTTACTATCCGACTGCTGATTATAGGCCTCCTCTCTCCGTTTTTGGAGAGAAGGGTTGGAGCTAAAATCTACCACGTTGCTTCAAAGCGGATTGGTATACACATATATCAAATCATATCCGTAGAATTAATTCTCTAGAGATATGCAGGTTTATCAGGTATGCAGGTAAGATGTTTTCCTTCACCAAAAAGCGTGTGTTAAATTATAATTATCAATTAGGCATATAAGTTTAAATAGAAAACTTGTTGGTGCCTGCCCGGGATTTGACTCGTGACCCCTCAAAGAGCTGCATAGTCTCACTGCTGGGCTATAAAGATAAATTATTTCCTCGTTTTGGATGTCCGTCCGCGTTCCAAAGGCGAATAGATTTGATATTTGATATGGAGATTGTTAACGAGTGACTCGGCATCACACACTATCACAGTCGCCATCACGTGACATCACAGAAGTCTACGCAAAAGTAACTAAGAAAACTAGTAATAAATAGTATTTCCTTAAAAGATATTACAATTGAAACAATAGTTTACGAGAATATAAAATTGTGCAATTTAATTTGAATTTAAAAAGTGTTTTTTAATAGAATATTATTCAATAAAAATACTTTTCTTAGTTCAATTTAAAAATGAATTAGATTGCCATCTAAAGTATATTGTAACAAGCAATCAAGCTCGATGGTATGTCCCACGTCAGTTCATAGCAGTTTCAGCATAGTTCACTAGATGGCATTGAATTAAATTAAATATAAACATTTTTTCGACTTCCTCTTTTTAAAAATTACTGCCAATTTCTTCTTATAAATAACTTAGTAATATGATAAAAAGCCCAATTAAAATTAATACCACACTTCTATTATTAATGATTTTGGTGCCTCTGGGCATTTTTCGTAAATTTCATTGTTAATAATGGTCCATATACGATGTACTCTAACCTATTAATAAATGGGGAAAAGTATCTTAGTTAGTTAGTAGTATCTTAGTTAGTTGACTGGCCCGTTGGAGTAGTGGGTAGTGACCCTGCCTTCAGCTCCGCGGGTCGCGGGTTCGATTCCCGCCGAGGGCCAACATTTTCTATAATGAATTTGTTGGTCTTTGAGCCTGGGTGTATATTTGTATTTAAGTATGTATTTAAAAAATATATAAGTATATATTCACCAGTTGTCTGTCTACCATAACACAAGTATTAAGTTACTTACTTTGGGGACGGACGACCGTGTGTGTAAATGTCCCATATATTTATTTATTTAGTATCCCTAATTAAGTACCACCAGTGTCTAGTAAAGTGTAGTCTCTAGAATGCTGTAAAGATTACACTCAAGGGGTTAATGAAGGCATTGTTATAAACAACTAGCTTTTACTAGCGACTTCGTTCGCGTGAACTGTTGTAGCATGATAGGTTGATAATAGGTAGCGCTTTTAGTGTCATCCTATTCCTGTGGAATTAACAAGATTTCTATAGCCTATATGTTATTCCGGTGTACAAGGAATAATTGTGCCAAATTTCATCGATATAGGTACAGCGGATTCGCCGTGAAAGCGTAACACACATACAACCACACTCACAAATTTCGAATTTATAATATTAGGTAGTATGTTAGTAGATTTGTAACTCTATTACACTGTAGTAAACAGGTATTTACTTTTATTATTGAATTTTTTTTAAATGTCTTTATGCATTTATGAATTTGCTTTATGAATTTTATATAAATGTCTTTATGCAATGCAATAGTAGTTAAATAGTATCAAATAATTTAATTTTATAGTTTTCTTAAACTTCACAATTATTATTGGAAGCCGGATCTAGCAAAGCGTACAAATTTATTATTAAATAACTTACACAAAGTTGATTCACCAGACATAAATGACCATTATAACTAAACGTCAAGGTCAACCACAAAATAATGTATGGGCAAAGTAAAAAGATTCCCCCCGACGGCTTTGAACTGCTCTTCATTCGTCGTAGTTCGTTAGAATGACCTTGACGCGTAATAAGTAGAATTAATAACGAATGAAATTGTAGTAAATTTTAAGAATTACTTAATTACCTCATCATCCTCCTGTCCTTATCTCACTCAAGTGGTGTCGGCACAACATGTTATAAACATGTTATCATATGATTTGGTTACGTATTTTACGACCGTCCGCCTGCCTGACGTCAATTTATTTTAGTCGTATTTTATGACATCTAGGTAAAAAAGAGGGTGGTCTATTCTACTGAACCGGATACTACGAGGTGAGTCAACTTACTTTAGTCGCCTTTCAAGACACCTCGGTAAGAAACAAAGGTGATCTATTTACTTAGGCGGATGCCACACGGCGGGTCAATTACCTACTCGCCTTTTATGACATGTCGGTAAGAAATGAGGGTGGTCTCTTTACTCAGCTGGATACCATACGGCACGTATAAATTAAAATAAAAAAATAGGCCTTAATTTTCAACATATCTATAATATTTTTCCAAACGATAAGACCGTATGTCTCACAGGGGTTCACAGGTTCAAACCACGGGTAGGCGGCACCAATGAGTTTTTTAACTGTGCCTAACTGATATTTATAAAAATATTTTGAGAAAACCTGCGTCTCTTATATCGCTGAGGAAGCGTGGTGGGTCTAAACTCCAACTCTTATTCTCTCCTCTCCCTTCTCCATTCCAAAAGCAGAGAGAGGCCTGTACTCAGCATTGAGATAGTCACAGGCCGTTACTTTACTTTAATATCAGTATCATATAATATTCAAATTGGAAGGACGATAATCATATTTAAGTAATTGATAAAGTAAATCTCGGAAACAATATTATAACGAAGGTTATACCCTTACAAAATGATATTATATGCGATTATACCCACATACCTACTCGGTATATTTTCCTTATATGTAAATATCCTTATACATTTTCTCGGAAGTATCAAAGGAAAATACACATAAATAAATATAATCTGTCAATCAACCCTTCCGTCCGATCCTTTTGTTACCTAAGTTGTCAACATAATTTAAAATCTTATTTCAGGTCCTGAATTATTCGTGAGTTGAACTTAAAACTATGAGGCATAGAAAATTTAAGATTAAAGAGTTAAGGTTGAAATAGAAACATAATTATTTAGGTATTTTATATTTAGGTATTTTTTTTATTTATCGAAGGTAGAACCAAGTCACAAAAACTCATATATATACTAAATAAACCTAAACGCATACTCGTCGACTTCTTATGCTTTATAGCATATATATATATATGCTTCCATTTATAGCATACATAACATTTACACAATTTCTACATTACAACTTTTAAACGGCAGAACATATGAAATAAACGTCTCCAAATTAATATTTTAGCCATTACTCAACTTGTATATTATCGATGTAAAAAAAGTATTGAAGTTAATTAATAAATTACGCCACTCTAAGTTTCGTCAGAATTTGTTTAGATACATTATAAGATATACTTGGTAGGTAACTATTTCATTAATCATCCAGCCATCTAGTGCTTCAACTATATGCCAAATCAAATAGTATGTGTGGAACTAAACAACACGATTTTCAATAAAAGAAAATGAAGGGAACATGGATTTGTACCATTCTCAATCCTTATACGTATATCAAAACTGATGTCATTTGAAATTATTTGCTTCGTTTCGCATATGATATTACAGATTTCATCGATGATGTATCAATTGCCGTTGCTCTAGTTATCTTCATCATACAAGTGTCGCTCCACCCATGTTGTATATTTCTCAACGTCAGTGAACACAACATATTGTTTAGGGTCACACACTGGAGAGTCAGACCGTGAAACAATTAATGACACAATGCCTCTAACGTACCACGTGCCAGAGACTTCAACACTCTTATCCTTCACTTTATCCGGGATAAAGATCTGAAACGCACTGCCACGATCACCGCTGCAATTAGATGACACTGGAATGGAGAAAATTTGTAACTATCTACATGAATTAATTCAACAAATAAAAGAGTAATTATTTTTTTTCGTTTATAGATATAGATATCAAGTAATTTTATATGTATAATCTTTAGAATTGTAATAAGTGAAATCTGCGCATAATACGTATTTCAAGAGATAAGCTTTGGTTGTGAAACTACCCCTAAAGTGGACTTCATTAGGGCGAGTTAGCGTTTAGTACGCTATTGTACAAATTAGATAATCTAATACTTTAAAAAAGGTCTATAAAAATATTTCAATTTGGATCACGATATCGCACGGCGTGGAAATACATTGTAGAGCAATGGATAATGGATGGAGTCTAGCAAAAAGAAGAAAAATTAGAAATACAACTATTTTTTCTAAGACCACTTACCACGTTCTCGAGCACTGCGTGATGTCCCCTGCGCTCCGTATCCAGCACAAAACTTATTGTTGTTTAGCACCGAAGTATACACAAGAGGGTTACTTTGCAAACATGTGCTCTCAGTAACCAAGGACATCTTAACTTGTTGGAGATGAGGTGACCAAGACTCTGTACTATCGAAGCCCCATCCAACAATCTAAAAAAAATAATGTTTACAATAACTTAATTTGTTATTCATATTGTCAATAAAGCCATAAACAAAAGGACTTCAACGTAACCTTCAATGGCTTATAAGTTTGCAAAAGTTAAATATTACGCCTTAATGCTATATATGCTCATTAGCACCAAGTTAATAATTATTGTCTCAGTTTGTTAGTTGTGCCTTTTTAAAAACACGTTTAAATTTATATTTAACTTATAACTAATCTTGAGAATCATTACTTACCGTTCCAAAATCATTTTCATAAGCGCTATGCAACAAACATGCGGGCTGTATAAAATCCGTAAACATAATTTCAGTCTTTAATTTAAGTAATGCAATATCATTGTCTAAATTATCGTAATCGAACTCTTCATGAATAATAATATCAATGACCTGAAAGTTAAAAATTCTTTATTTTGTTTTTAGATCATATTATTGAAATCTATGATTTGAATTTTGACATTAATGTCGAATTATAATTCTTTTAGTTTTGACTTGAAGCAAAAACCTACTTGTCTTTCTTGAGATCCTTTGTTTTCTCCAATCAAATTAAACTTTCCAAGAAATACACTTAGTTTGTTTTCCGAAATTGGCACACCTTTTATGGTTGTGCATTGTGCAGCTAAAACATAAAAGGAACGTGAATTTTTATAAGGAATACAAATTAATATTCTACTTTTCACTAATGTGGACATCATCTAAATTCCCATTCAAGAGACGATGGAGAAATAAAATTGTAACTTATTTTAATTTATTCTTACCTGTTAATACAAATTTATTCGATATTAATGTCCCAGCACAAATATACTTAATTTCCGTATCATCATTTTCATATATAGCAGTATGCCATGGCCAATCCCCTGGTTCAGTCAAAGCACTATTCGCAATCTTGCTGTGAACCACTTTACGTCGTCCACAATTGGCTCTTAAATCACCTTTTTTAATTTCTACAGAATCACTATATCCTGCTAACACATCATCTAAAGCCCTCTGTAAACATTCATAGATTATCTTTTTATTATGGTTTAATTAACAACGGTAACGGATATTAAATTTCCCAAAATCAAAATAATACCATAATATTATGAATTATAAGTTAATAAATTATAAGTAAGTTATAATAATAAGTTAGTTCACAATATGACAACACAATAAAGGCCTAAATTTTAGTCAATTATAACCTTACCGCGAAAGGCCGATCGCAATATTCTTTTGTATTAATAACCAAGCTGGTGATATGAGGTATTTTTTCCAATGATTGGCCTTGTATAATTAAGACAACGCCATTATTTAGTTTGAAAATACGAATTTCGAACGTGTTTTTACCCTTCGCAAATATTCTTGCAAAGCTTTTATCAGCCTGAAACAGAATTGTTCTTATTTAACTTTGATATTAAAATCCCTTAGAAGTTCAGACATTTAAGCGAGTTCAAATAATAATGCTCACGCAGATAAAGTTAATTACGTCGTTTGATATTATAGCTTAATTATGTTTTCATTTATATAAACTTAATGAAATGCATATTCATTAAATACATAAAACATCGTATTGCTTAATTTATTCTTTCAAAATATTGTTAAACAGATGTAGTAAAATAAACAAAAATTATTATTTAAATTTTTTTAAAGTACATACCAAAGATACGTTGGCTTCAGAATCTAATTTCAGGATTATCTTTGTGTTTTTTGTTAATGGTTTGTTAATTAGAACTTGGTACTGATTTCTTTCTTGTGAAGTTTCACTAGGTTCATGTGAAAGCATTATATCTTCAGATCCATTGCAAGGATGTATATTAAAATTTGGAGGATCAACATGTTTTGCTCTTTTGGCACATTGAACTTCTAAGCAGCAAAAAATCAGCAACATCATTATCACTTTTCTCTTACTCTTCATCTTGTTGATTATAGAAATTAAAACACTATATACTTTCTGCAATAATTTAACAACACACCGCCACTTTAATTGTAATGTCTATTTAAAATATTGTTGTTTGTTATAATAGGCTTAAACGTCTATATTTAAATCTACAGAAGTAAACTGAACAAACACTAAGCGTTAGTTTTTTATCTTTTTTAGTATAAAATGACTTCGAAACGATTTAAACGTTAGCTCTCTAATGTGCCTTAATGTTGTTTGAATAAAAAAATTAAGTTATATTAATAATATGGAGATCAGAAAACCAAAAATAACCGTTTTATATTGCTCATTTCGCACCATTGGCTTTTTTCATTTGTTACTAACCAATGAAACGAATACTAATCATTCAATCTTAAAACCAGTTTGAACTTATGTCTCACCTAAGACTAAGTTATAAAAATATTCGAGATGATTCTTGGAGTAATAAACTCATTAGAAGCTATTTACGATAGTTTATAACTAACCAATAATGTAACTCTTTTAGTAAACTAGCAATCGCCAGCAGCTCCGCCCGCGTGAGAAGATATGGTATTTTGATAACCATAAATATGGGTTAACTTTAAAAACTAGACATATGCTGTCGAGGACTTATTTAGAAGGGAACAATTTTGTAACACATGATTCAGTCGATAATTGATGGATATAGAATCTTTTCAGATAATTGTTAATATTTATTTTTAGAGACAGCTGTCTATTTATTATTTTACTCGATTTCAAACGGAATATTCTTATAACTATAATCGATCTTATAACCTAGGTGAGAAAAACAAAATGTTTAGTTTCCGTAGTGAACGTATGGAAGAGTGAATAAAACGAAATCGTTTTAACTTATATCAATATTAGTAAAATTAATAAAAGAAATAATAATATTATATTAAATAAATGTTTATTAATACGAGTATTACAAAAGGTTTGATATTTTAAACAATCAATTTTATGTTCTACTATTTTCTTCAATCCAAGATTTATATTTTTCTACGTCAGTGAACACTACATATTGTTCTGGATTACATATCGGTGCGTCCGCTCTTGCGACTGTTACGGACACAATGCCTCTGACATACCATGCCCCATCAGCATTTGGGTTATCATCTTTTTCCTTGTCTGGAACGAACACTTGGAATGCGCTGCCACTGTCGCCATTACAAGCTGAAGTTCCTGCAATGTAATTTATAGAGTTAGGCGTTACTTTACTCTGTATTATGTTTCTCTGTAAAGTCACCGAAGTATCATCAGCCGTTTATTCGGTTACTGGGCGAAACGATTATTGAGTTGGTGGTAGTAAATGTGTCCAATGCTTGTGTATTTTGCTGGGGGTTTGTAGGGCATGCATTTTTATAAATCCTGCATATAGAAGGTAATAAAACGAATATATATCATTTATATTTAGCGTTACATATATTTTCTGTTTGGTTCATTGCGGATTATTATTATTACTTACGTGCAAAATATTATGTTTATAATATTTTGTGAAGTATTCTTTACTTGATCAAAATCTAAAAAGTTAGTGAAGGTAACTTCAAGCACTTACTAATTGTAGAAAACATAGTGGCATCCAATGAAATTAATTTTGAAACGCCAGTTTTACGCTATTATTAGGAACATTATTTATAACTTAAAAAGTTTTGGAAGTACACTTTACATCGAACTTAATTTACATCGTTATGATTAAAATGATCTTATGTTTCTTCTTAATTTTTTTTTCAATAAATTAAAAGTAATACATTAAAAGTTACCATTTCGATACCCTGCGCAAAATTTATTATCGTTCCTTAAAAGTCTTGAGTAGAAAATAGGGTTGCTTTTAATACATGTGCTTTCTGATACCAAGGGCATTTTGGCTTTTCGAAGTTGTGGTGCTAAGGCGTCTGTGTGTTCGAAACCCCATCCTACAATCTGAAATAAAATAAAATATATGTTACATCAGTATGATTAAATTTAAATTTGTGTGATATGACATATTGAAAAAGAAACATCATATATTTCTGTTAATTGTTTAAAACATATATTTTATGTATATAAAGGTGTATTGTTAGGCCAATTTAGAATTCGAAAAAACGTTTTGTACCTTACTTGTAAAGATTACTTTAATTTATAGTGTTTACTACGATTATTTTAAGAAAACAAATACTACATAATATTACTATCAATTACTTATGACCAAGTGAAACTTACTGTTCCAAATATCTCGTTACTCGGTAGTTTATCGACAAAATTTGACTTCCATATACAAGCAGGTTGTATATAATCATTGAATACTGCCTCAGATTTCAGTATTAATAATGCTATGTCATTTTCTAAATAACGATATTCAAACTTGTCGTGCTTAATTATTTTGTATACCTGTTAGATATATACAATTCATGTATAAAAATTATATCATAAAACTAGTTTCATATAAAAATCCTTATTCTTATCTTATTTATAACAATAGTAAAATTGATTTGTTAGCAATTAGTTATTACAAGCGATAATTATTATTTGTCAATATTATATTTTTGTTGAATTTACCTTGTCATTTTAGTCAAACAATAGTTTAGGTTGTTTAATTTAATTTTTCTAATTTTACTTATAAGTAAACATTATGAGGTCATTTATGAAATATATTTTTCCACCATAGAGTTATTATACTAGAGTAGAGATGCCAGCATAAAATATTATAATATAAGGAAAGCAATGAGGGTGTATCTATGTCTTTCTTTTTTATGAGTGATTAGAAAAATATTGAGAGGGAAGATGAAACTCGAATACCTCATTCACCCTTATTCGAGTTTCATCTTCCCTCTCAATATTTATTATGTCACTATAACTTACAATACCTACGTTTTGTGATACTAACAGAGCCTATCGCTCCCCTGCTCTTGTAAAATATCTCTATGAATGGTACTTGTATTAGTAAGTAGCGGCCTGTTACTATCTCACTGCTGAGAATAAGCCTCTTCTCTCCGTTTTTTGAGAGAAGGTTTGGAGCTAGGACCTACCACGCTACTCCAGTGCGGATTGGTAGGTTACACATATCTCTAGAATTCTCTAGAGATATGCAGGTTTCCTCACGATGTTTTCGTCCACCAAAAGCGTGTGATAAATTGCAATTATCAATTAGAAACATAACTTTTAACAGAAAACTCATTAGTGTCTGCCCGGGCTTGAACCCGTGACCTCCTCGAAAGAGTCGCAAGGTGTTACCGCTGGGCTACCCCAGCTTATGCATTAATAAAGTGCTAACTGCTGTATCTGGTATTGTGTCTTTATTTTGAAAAAGGCATACATCATAAAATATGTATGTCACACCCTATTGTATCCAATTAAGGTATGAATTTTAAAACATTTTATCTTATCTAATCACATTGCCCTGTTTAAATTCACTTACTTCTCTTTCTTGGGATTCTGTGTCACCTCCAATTAAATTAAATTTTCCAAGAACTACACTCAGACTTTCTGGCAGTACAGAAACGCCTCTAATTGTAGTACAATGTGCAGCTGAAATAAACAAATTCTGTCGGCTATTGTCTAACAACAACAACTTTATTGATAGACTCATAACCAGTATCTAGGTAACCGAGCCTTGCTCAGTCATTTATTAACAATATATAAAAAAATGCAATAAAAAAATAAAGAAAAAAATGCATTAAAAAAAATAGAAAAGAAAGAAAGAGCCGGTGTGGGATTCGAATCCGGATGTTTTCTCATATGATTACAGTCTCTACTATACAGATTCTACAGACTAATAAATCACTAAAACTGCCGATTTTTCTATCTAAGTAGGTACAGAAATCTGATTTAAACAAAAACAGCTATGACTTTTATAATATAAACTTTAGACTTTATCCATTAAATGTTTTGTGTTTAAAATAACTTTCCAAATTTTACAGTGTCATAATGTAAAAATTCATAATTATTCTATTATTAATCTATTATATCTATTATGAATTAGCTTAGTTCTAAACTCTTTGTGTAAGTTATGTATGTATGTCTGTTATCTCTTGTGTTTCTCTTCTTTTTTTCTTTTTTTTTGTATTTAATTTTGATATAACAATAGCAGTAGTAATAGGCACCAATATTACCGGGCGGGACCGTGACATCACCCTAAGGGTCTCGTCTGAAAATCAGCGCTGTAGTCTATACTGCAGCTTAATGCTGAGGCGACGACCTTTTCAGCAAAGTACAATAGACAGTTTTTAATATTGTAATGTTTGGAGACAAAAAGAAGTTAATTGTAACTAGAATAAATATATTTAAGACTGTGTATGTATTTTTTTGGCTGAATAAATCTTATTATTATTATTATTTATTTTTCTTAAACCTAACTTTTTACATTTTTAAATATTTCTAATTAAAAAAAAAAATTATAATAAAAAACATTTAAAAATATAAAAAATTGACGTGCGCCGGGAACGGGGAAATATCCCGAGTTGCCGGTGGTTAGGGGTCCAGAGAGAGGAACTTCCTCACAATGCGCGCCGTTTCAAGCAATACTGCCTTTTGCATCCGACACTTGATCCAACTGTTAAGCGAAAGCCTCTGAAGATGTTGGTCGAGGCTCTTCGCAATCAGACCGTTAACCGACACAACAATAGGAACAATTACTGTTGAGTCAACATTCCACATGGCGGTTATCTCATAAGAAAGGTCTAAATATTTAGTTAATTTTTCTTTTTCGGCTTTTATGAGATTATCGTCATGCGGAATGGTGACATCAACAATAATTGCACGGCGCGCTAACCGGTCTACTAACACTATATCAGGTTTATTGGCAGCAATAAACCTATCAGTGATAATAGACCGATCCCAGTAGAGCATAGCACGACTATTTTCAAGAACTGACGCAGGGTCATACCTGTAGTATGGTACCTCTTCATCCACCAGAGAATATTGAAGAGCAATTTGTTGATGTATTATCCTGGCTACTTGGTTATGTCTGTGCAAATATTCACCGTTAGCAAGATGAGAACAACCGGAAATTATATGTCTGAGGGACTCCCCAGGACGATGACACGCACGACATACGTCTACAGTGCCATCTTTCATAATGTATTTCCGGTAGTTCTTCGTCTTGATAACTTCGTCCATAATTGCACAGACAAAACCTTCAGTTTCCCCAAAGAGATCCCCGAATTGTAGCCAGGATACAGAGGCAATCTGGTCTATGTCTTGCCCCATTAAAGCCTTGTAGAATCTACCATGCAACTCCTTGCTCTTCCATATCTCGATGCGATCAGAGATACCAACTATTACAGGTTTGCGCCAATTCTGTTTGCCTAAGGCAAGCGGAGTGAAGCCCTTATCAACTGCGACGACATTCCTGTGCACATCACTGTCCATCTTGAGAAAATGATCTCTGAGGTTGTACACCTCACGATTGTGAAGGCTCTTGGCATTTAAAAAACCACGTCCCCCGCACTTCCGTGGGATATACAACCTCATAACAGATGAACGTGGGTGATGCATACGGTATGTCGTCAGCAGTTTTCGGACCCCTCGATCTAAGGAGTCCAGTTCTGTTTGAGTCCACCTTAGAATGCCAAAAGTATAGGTGAGGATAGGCATGACCCAGCCATTAAAAGCACGAACCTTGTTACCACCCGATAAAAGACTGTTAAGTACTTTTTTCAAGCGATAAAAGAATCGTTCTTTCACTGTTTGTTTCATGGTTCTATCCTCAATACCTAATGCCTCAGACATTCCAAGGTACTTGTAGGTTTCGCCTTCACAGAGAGTTTTGAGAGTCAAAGCATCTGATATGGCTGCAGGTTCAGAGCATACAATCCTACCTCGCTCTATATGAATGACCGCACACTTGTCTACACCAAACTCCATGCCTATGTCGCTACTAAAGCTCTGCGTGATCTTCAGTAGCTGCATAAGGTCTGGACGTTTTGGTGCATACAACTTGAGGTCATCCATATATAGCAAGTGGGATATGACTTCACTCCCCCTGCGAAGGCGGAAACCTAGCCCCGAATCCTTCAGTAGATCACTGAGTGGATTAAGGGCTAAGCAAAACCACAAAGGACTCAAACTATCTCCTTGGAAAATACCCCGCTTAATCCTTATCGGTTCAGTTAGTTCAGAAAAATCCGTATCTCCTGGTTGACGAAGGATTGTCATCCACTGTCTCATACATGTATCAAGGAAAGAGTATAGATTTATATCGACCTTATATAGCTCCATAATCCTCTTGAGCCACGTGTGAGGCACTGAATCATAAGCCTTTTTATAATCAATCCAAGCAGCTACAAGATTTTTCCTATTTCGCCGAACCTGTTGGCATATAGTCATGTCAATGAGGAGGAGCTCTTTTGTACCGCGAGACCCAGTCCTACATCCATTCTGAACTGAGGCCAAAATATTGTTAGCATCAATATGCTCAATAATTTTTGAAGTCAGAATAGATGTAAGAAGCTTATAGATGGTTGGTAAGCAAGTAATCGGGCGGTAGTTTTTTGGGTCCGCAGTATCACCGGATTTGTGCAATAGAAAGGTGACACCAGTTGTCATGAATGTCGGTAGTGAACTAGAATCGAGAGCCTCTTGAAATTGTCTTGCCAAAAGAGAATGTGCACTTGTAAACCATTTTAACCAAAAATTATGTAATCCGTCCGGACCTGGGCATTTCCAATTCGAAGCTGAACGGATTGCACACTTTACATTGTCTGTACTGATGCTTACTTGTGGCATTTCCCTAATAGATGCACATTTTTCCTTGACAAGATTTATCCAATGTCCCTCGGTGTGACTAGTGGAGGTCGACCAGATGCTATGCCAAAAATTTGACATCTCATCTGCAGTTGGCTCTCCACCAATCTCACAAATTCTAGATTGTTCCCACTTTCTATACACCTTCCGCTGATCACTTTGGAACATGCGATTTTGTCTGAATCTATCTACACGCACCTTATAGCGCCTAATGCGTTTTGCCCATGCATAGATTTTCTGCTTCAAAAAGTCAATGCGCTCTGTGACCAAGGCCTGGTATTCACATGGATTAGTATTTGTTCCAGAAAACGCCTTGTTCACAAAGCGCATTATTCTGGGTCGACTATTACCTGCTCTGAAGCAGATTAGCTTGGCAATAAGGGTTCTAGTTAAAGAGATACGCTTTTCAATTCTATCCTGCCAAGCCGGTACAGTATTGGCTCGATCTGGAGCTCTATTGTACTGCAAGAATTTAACAGAAGCCATACGACATGCTGCCACGGCTCCACAGTATAAAATTGAATGCGTATCACTAAGGTCACACGAAGTTTCCAAATATGGTGTTAACATTTGATCTAGAACCCCAACCAACGCCATATTACGTCTATGCACAGGAAAACGAGGTAATTTTGGTCTTAAATTAAGTTGCATGTATCTAAATTCAGAAATCGCATCCTCCAAAGTCCTCCTCAATAGCTCTTCGTTCTGGGTACTTACTGGCAAATTACAACTGTCATGGAACTCATCCCGGGTATTTATGATGTTATTACTCGGGCTATGTTCAGCCTGACGAACACCATCAGCAGCAGTAATTTGACGTAATTCTAAGCGCAGCCGCTCAAGTACGGCCTCATCCAGCAGATGACGGCGCTGAATGGCCCGCACTTGATCCGATAATCGTTGTGCGGTTACGGTCAATGTTGGTTCAAGTGCCTGAAACAGAGACAGCATTTTTAAACGGTACGCAGTGAGATGAATTCCCCCCTCTGTTGCCCCATAGTAGGCCCGCATGACGCTCTCATTCATTTTTGGAGACCATCTCATGCGGCGCACTACTCCACCGGCGGCGGGAGCCCGTGTAGGAGCGCGTCGCCCCCTCGACTCCAAGCCATCCTGTGGTGGGTTCACGGCTCGTCGGCGTCTGGATGTTTTTGCCGGCGAGACCGTTTCGTGGTGTTCCGACTCAGCAGCCGATGGTGGTGTTAAATATACTTCACTTGAAGACGTCGACTGCGTATCGGGACTCAACGAGTTCCCCAAAGTTGGAAGACGTAGTGCATATCGTCCTCTAGCACCGTTAAAACTCCGCATGTTATTGCATATTTTGGTGTGCACAGGTGTTCGTCACTTCATTGTACTGTATTTCTTCATTTTTACTGTGATTTTTCACGATAAAATTATTAATTTTAAGTAAAAATTTTATGACATCGAAAAAATACGTCATGCTTGTTTATGTGCGGTTGCTAGGTTATTATTATTATTGTTATTTAAGTAGTAAGGATATCTAAAGTTATATCGACATGTTAAAGGTGTAACATTAGTGCGGTTAATTGTACATAAAACTCAGTGTATGTAGATTACCGAAAAGGCATTACTTACACGTACAACTTTATTATTCCAATTACCAAAGACTGTCAATTACCTGTTAGTACATAGCTTTTCGAAATGAGGGTTCCACCACAGATGTATTTTATGGCTGTACGATCTATTCTATATAACGCGACATGCCAAGGCCAGTCCCCAGCCTTTGTTGAAGCACCATTGACAATTAGTTCTGTGTGAGTTACTTTACGTCTTCCACAGTTCCCTGGTGGTTTCCTATCTGGACTCTCTGCTTTATCTTTATATCCTTGTATATACGCGTCAAGATATCCCTGAAACATGGTTAAGATTATTTTGTGTGATTATTTAATTGTTTCAATAAACTTAATATTAAACTACGTTCTATCCTAATAAAATTTATAAAAGTGAAAGTATGTGAGTATGGATGTAGGTATGTTTGTTACTCTTTCACGGTGAACCCGCTAAACCAATATTAATGAAATTTAGCACAATTGTTCCTTATATTACACCGGGTTAACATATAAGCTATATAAATCCTGGTACTTAATTCTACACGAATAGGATAACATTGACAAACCCCATCTATTATCAACCTATCACGCGACAACAGTTCACGCAAACGAAGTTGCGGGTGAAACCTTTTTTTTACATGAGGAAACCCTTCATGGGTGGATATGGTTGTATGGTAAAACCTAGTATTTAATAAAATCACTCGTTAAATAAAGTTACTTTTTAAGCTTTAGTGTACGAAAAATCATATCCCAATTCATGATATATTTTTATTAATAATATTAAAGTATATACATATACATGTAGATTAATTAATATAAAGGTAGATAAGTAGAAGATAGAAAATTAGATATATATAAAGTACATTATACATGTAGATTAAATCAAAATTTATTTTATTTTATGATTATTAGATATTTATTTTATTTTATGATTATTAGAATGTAAGTTTATTTATATATTTATCAACATATAGTTTATTGTTTTGTTTAATAGTGTTTTATTGTTGTTATTTATCAATTTTAATGTACCTATACTACGTTTCTTTTAGTTTTCCAACCACCAAGGGTCGCTGGCAGAGATCTCTTATAGAGATAAGTTATCCTTTGTACTTGTTTTTCATTTAACTGTATTTTTTGTATGTTTTCTTTAATGGTACATAAATAAATAAATAAATAAATAAAATTAGGACCTCTTTAATTACTTTTTGTAAAATTTAATAATAAACATTAGTGTGAAGCCGCAATATCCAATATAAATCTATACAAAAATATATAGGTAACCTAAGAAATTATGGTTACTCGATACTTCTTTTTTAGCATCAAATAATTGCTTCATTTATGCATGAAAATAAAACTTACCACCAATGGATCCTTGCAATATTCCACAGTATTTATATTAAGACTTGTAAAATAAGGGACTATTCCTGGTATGCGTCCTTTTACGGAAAATCCAATCCCATCGTGCGAATTGAAAAATCGTATAGTGAATGAGTTATCAGAGTCAGCTGACACTCTTGCATAGCTTTTATCAAACTGAAAAATAAATTGCAATATTTTTTAATACTTCATCGACGCCTAAATTGGACCATATAGTCTGAAAGTTTCCTGATTAAATAATAACTTATAAAAGTATAAAAAATTACACCATTTTTAAGACACTTTCTATCGACAATAGTAACGAAACATATGGCCATGTCGTGTTGATTAGAATGTTCTAGATTTTATTAAGCTTTTTCTCAAAGCTTTTTCAAAATCTTGAAGCTGTCATATAGACTCACACCACCGGCTCAAAGCCGCGTAAAAACAATCAAAATATAATATATGATTATTATATTATATATGTAACTACAAAGTGCATTTCATCTAAAACTAATTCAGCATCATGGGATGTAAAAACGGTAATCTTTAACCTTTACAGAATTTTTTTTACAAATACTTCAACCAATCAACAAATTAAAAAATTAAAACCTGCAGGTATATACTGAGGAAAATGAAACAATTTTTTCATTTACATCTTAAACACATGTTAGATGAATAAAATAAAAATTAAAAATGAAATAATGAAAATAATGTAAACGTGTCAGTGAATAAATAATTCTATGTCATATATATTTATTAGTATTTATATAGCGCGTGTATTCAAAGATGCTCATCTAACTTTAAATAATAAAATATGTAATTGATTTTGTTTTGGATCCAGAGGTTCCCCGCGACCTTTTTGAGGTCGTCATTTTACCTAAACTGTATATGGATTATTTATGTAGCAAAATTAACACGTACATCTTAGATAATATTTTAGGTATAACATTGATTGTTTTCTCTGCTGTGTATTAATTTTATTGACTATTTTCCTTGTTGGGTCATGATATAGGACCTTGATTGAGGAAAACGTTATTACTTTATCTAAAGACGTTCATATTCTTAATATATAAAAATTATCACAAACTAGTATCTCGAAGCTTCCAAAGTTATGAAAAGAACGATGGTTACTCATGGTTTTCTAGTTACAAAGAAAGTCGAGCTTTTTGACATTTCTTTTGAGACTGTAGATTTTACCGGAATAAAAAGTAAGCACGGAAACAAGTAATACGTAATAAAAAACTATTCATATAGTTTAAAAGAATTCAAATAATGAATTTTGATATATTAAATATAATTTATTTATGGTGCCTATACCATGTATACAACTTTGAATTGTCTCACTGTCAAAGGGTTGACCTTTTTACACGTTAGAGAGTTTTAGACACAAACAAAGTCATTGAAAGATTTCATACGTTTTGTTTAATGATTACGCTGTAAATACCTGCAGTCAGTAAGCAGTTAGTTCCATAAAAGATAGAGATTAGGATGAGTTAAAACTTCTTACCAATACAACAATCGCATCAGTATCGAATTTCAATATAATTTTACTTTGCACAGGTAAATTTTTGTTTATAAACACTGAGTACATGTTCTCTTCTTCCGGACGTCGACCAGGTTCATAAGATATTGTTATATCCTCAGTACCATTACATGGTCGCGCAGCAAGAAGCGGATTGCCAACGAAAGCCCAACCACTTTCTTGAGTGAAGACACTAAATACTTTAGTTAATATAATTAAGAATGATATCACGTGCTTCATTTTATTCACTTCTTTTATATAAATCATTATTATAAATTACACATTCACAAGAAATGCCTCAAACATGTAGACATTTAAATAATTTCGAAAATCTGCGTCAAATATTAATAAAATGCTTTTTGTAAATAACGAGATTAATTTAATTAAATGGAACTATATAAAACTTTTCAATATGTATTCAAATTTAAGAAAAGTATTAATTTATTAAAACAAGTTGCTACAATAATTTATTACGTTATAAAATATTGATATTTTATAACAAAAACTAGATATCCCAGTTCTCCATAAATCTTTCGTTGCCTTTATCTTTAACTTGTCTGTTGAAAGAACCTTGTGCTTAAATTATTGTTATTGAATTTTTTAAAAACACACTACACTCAAAAATATATTAAACTCTATATCTGTTTTTCGTATAAACACTAGACACTCCGACCTTCCTTCAACAAGAACAAACGTTTGAATAAACCTGCATGATATGTTTATTGCAGAAATATAGAGTCCTTGGAATAGATTTTTTCACTTGTGCGTTGAATATAAAAATTTATACGTATTTATCGGAAATATTTCATTTTAAAAATTATTTTTATTTTTATGTTTTTAGACCCGCCAAAAATTATTTATTTCATTGGTGTTAAGTAACCTGGAAATCTTTCAACAAAATGAAATAATAGACTATAGTGAAAGATGTAAGTAAATTACAGAAGAATTTTGACGCATCTTTATGAGGACTTTGATTCATTGTACCTAAGCATAACGACTTTACTGCCTGACGTCAACTTACCTTAGTCGCCTTTTACAGCACCTCGGTAAAAAATGAGGGGCTATTCTACTCAGCCGGATACCGTACTGCCGATCGACTTACACTATTTGCCTTTTACGACACCTCTGTAAGTAATGAGGATGGTCTATTCTACTCAGCCGGATACCACACCGCTTAATCAATTATATATTTCTATTAATAAAAAACCGTTTTAAATAAACCAAGTTTATTACTAAAAGAACAACTCGTAATAACAATAAAGGTATAAGACAAAACAGCAAAACTAATAAATAAACTAAAACTTCAGAAATACTACGAGTGTAGTACATAACTAAAACTAACATTTTTATATTAAACTAATTCAACATACGATTTGCCTAAATTGTGCCAAATTTTCCAACTCCCCAAAAAGCCTTAAAAACCTTATTCCGGTTATTATGAGTATAATAAAAATATATATAAATTAAAATTTAATGCCACGTCGTTAAGTTTTATGTCGTCAATTTAAAAAATAATTTATTCACCTCTGTAAGGAAAACGCATTCGTTAGCTGTGCATCATAGGATACAGTCAGGTGTAACCGGTTCAAAAAAACCTGATTCCGATAAAAACTTCAAGACTTGTTTTGCTGGTAATCAAGAAATGACCATTCTCCAATTCTTGTATTGTAGCCTATTACAATGATCACAGAATTTTATAAATTTAAAGATTTACTTTCTTTGAGGTTTACGTATTACGTTGTATCTACATTATGTACTGTTAGTTTTCAGAATATAAAAAAGAAAGATGGAATCAGATGCCCAACAATCGAGTTTGTTGTTCAAAATATGATATTTTTATCATTTTAGTCTCTTAGGAACTTTATAAATAATACCTTTATATCTTCACAAAATAAAGTCGAATAATACGCCTCAATGCTCATTTGCTTATGAAGGTAGTCATCATAGTATTTCGTGTCAATTTGTGCATGAATAATGAATTGTGCTTTTTATTCTTTACTGCTTTTTATTCTTTATTAGCAATTATTATTATTATTTATTAGCAATTATTATTATTATTTATTAGCAATTATTATTATTATTTATTAGCAATTTTTATTCTTTATTAGCATTGGAAAATATTCTATAAAAGTATCTCACGTAGCATACTATTCTGTAGAAATATATTTGAGATATATCTATACTTCTGAGAAAAAATAATGCCACCAAAATGATAAAACTATTACGTGATATTTGTAAAAACAATATAATTCAATTAGACTCGATTCGTTAGAAAAAGAAAAGGAAACAGCAATTTTAACAACAATTAACTTCATAATGTTAGCCTATACTTTAGACTTGTGGTATCCGGGTGAGTAGAATTGACTACCCTTATTTCTTATCCAGGTGTCGTAAAATATCACTACGGTAGGTTGACGTCAGGCAGGCGGCCGGTCGTAAAATACGAAGCCAAATCATGTGAAAACATATTTATAACATGTTGTGTCGACCTTTCTTAGAACTGGATAAGGGCAGGATAATGAGAATGAATGTTAGCCTGTACTTTAGAATTTTTTGAGTGCCCTAACATGAAAATAAAGGCAAAAAAAAGGAATGTTGATTATTAATATTTTTTGCTATTAGAACTTGAAGCTTTGTAAGTTGTAAGCGGCCTATCAATACTTATGGAAACTACGTGACCTGCCAGTGAAAAAACTAAACCGGTCTTAAATCATCATAAAGCTTCTTAAAGTATAATCAAGTTTTAGAGTTCATTGAAACGTTTATATTGTGAACGTATAAAAAATGATCATAATATACAATTCACCACCATAAACTACCATATAATTTTTTTTTTCACTTTTTCGCCTTAAAATTATAATACACTAGCAATCGCCAGTGGCTCCGCCCGCGTACAAAGATTAAAAAAGCGTAATATAGTCTTTTGATAAGCATAAAAATGGTTAAAGTGGGTTAACCTTAAAAGCTAGACATATGCTGGCACGGTCTTTTAATAAGAACTTTTAGAGACGAACAATTTTGTAATACATGATTTTTAAATAACTATTACCGTTTACTCAGCGCGCGCAAGGAAAGCTTTAATTTTTGCCATTTTCGTACTATTTTTTATTGCTGCTCCTCTCCTATTCATCTTAGCGTAATGTTATATAATAGCCTTTCTCAATAAATGGATTATCTTACACTGAAACACTTTTTCAAATTGGTTCAGTAGTTCCTGAGATTAGTGCGTATAAACAAACAAAGTCTTCAGCTTTATATATTAAGTATAGATTCAAGTACACTGTTTCCAGTACAAGGAATCGTCACATGTTTTTAAAGAAGTGGCCACTGATTCAGAGCATTATTCCTACCGCAAAGAACACAAGAAGAAACTGGGCGGATACTGTCTTAAAAATAGATATTATACAGTTTTATCAATTACATGTTATTCATTAGAGCCTGAGGCGTTGCTGTCTACACTGACTGCTGATTGTTAAAATATGTTCATCATCATTATCATTATCACTTATCCCAATCTAAGTGGGGTCGGCAGCGGGGCGGCGGTGGACGTATCCAATAGCGGAAGCCGTCACCCCTGACCTGTAGCGAGTTTGGCCACGCGTTCGGCGTTTCTCGCCAGTGGCTCAAAAAACACCACCAGAGAGCCACTCAAAATAGGACAAAAAAAAGTGGGGTCGGCACATGTTATAAACATGTTTTCACATAATTTAGCCACGTATTTTAGTAAATGTGGTCACATGATTTGGCTACGCATTTTACGACCGGCCTGGCGTCAACTTACCTTTGTCGTAAAAATAATCCTAAATTGTACAATACAATTTACGTTTGAACATTTAAGATATTTTCTATACTTTTAAAGTTATTATTTAATTCTTATGTATACATTTTTATTATCTAAAAGTCCAAGCGACACTCACCAGCGTTAAAATTGCATCAGAATCAAACTTAATTTTTATCACTGTCTGTGTTGGTAACTTCTTGTCAATATTTACTGCGTACTTATTTTCTTCTTTGGGTGGAAGATCAGGTTCAAATGAAACTGTTATATCATCTGATTTATTACACGGGCGTACATGAAGGAGTGGGCTACCAACGAAAGCCCACCCATCATCCACGTCACAATTCACCTTAATAATAGAGATCACAAACAGAATCAATAGCTTCATTGTTTTAATTTTGATTCATTTATTTTTTGCTTGATTATCTGATCAATTCAATGCACACTGTAAACATGTTTTCTTCTTAAATTATCATCTCTTATGAAAGATTGGCAATGGTTAGGGTAATTTCTACTTGGGAAACCGCTGCTATAAGCAAAGACTGGATGCTTATTGCAAGCATTTACTGCATACAACAATTAAATATATTATAAACCATTAATGACTTATAGATAACCTACGTAACCTTAGTTACACGCATTAATATAATGGCCAAGATCGAATTATTTCACTGGAATCCTAAAAAAAATAAAGTCTATTTAGTGATAAACTGAAATCTCATTATGGAAAGTCCGATTTTCTATTTTTAGAAGTTTATCAGTAAATGGTTCATAACACATCATTACGCCAGCAATTATAAAAAATGATCTAACTGACAAACTGCCAGTATCGCAATACTTTATTATATTTAATTTTTCATAGGACTAAGGGTATGATTAGACCAGCAGTGTCAACGTGCAACTCTTTCGAGGTGGTCACGGTTAAAAAACCCGGACATTTTCTATTATAACTTTTCAGTTATAACTTTTCTATTATAATGTGTCTAATTAATAATTGCAATTTATTACACGCTTTTCGGCCGAGGAAAACATCGTGAGGAAACCTGCACATCTCTAGAATTCTTGGGACATGCCTAACCTACCAATTCACATTGGAGCAGCGTGGTATGTCTTATATCCAATCTTTTTCTCCAAAAAGGGAGAGAGGAGGCCTTTACCCAGTAGTAGGATAGTACCAGGCAGACTTTACTTTTATAAGACTTATAACTAAGACTAGTAGTGTTGCATGATAATTAAAAATTAATAATAAAAAAACAAATATTTGTTATCATACAGATTTATTTTAATGTTATGAAACAAAAAAAATTAACAGGCCAAGGTTAACAAATTAATACGAACTAACCTCTTTGGAGTACACACTAAATGTATGTTCATATGGGCTTTCGGTTAAGCTCTGGCAAGTTAAGTACATGAAGGAAATGTAAATCAAATCAGCTCAAGCGAAGTAGATGCACTACCTGCTATTTACTGAGGTTTGTGATTTCTCACAACTAAGCAAAGTTGCATCTAATGGTTAGCGTATATTTTTATGGTAAATGTAACAGCGCAATATAAGTAACTTTATTGTAGAGTTAAGTATCTTGACTTAAGATATCACATACGCGTAATTTGTTAATTTAACCTAGTGTTACAAATATCAGTACATGAAATCAGATGACAGCACTGTACTTATTAAATCAAAACTCCAAAATTAGAGTCCACTTAAATCCTCATTATGTCTACCTAAAATTCTAGGGCACTGAATCATTATGTATTAGTATGAAGTCTCGAAGATTTGTTTCCTTTTATTATGTTATGTTTCGCTTATGTTTAATTTATCTAGATATAAAGTGAGGGCAATTAGTTTTCGTACTAATGTTCAACATTAACACAGATACATATGTAGTTTGCTTTCGATATAGAGGTTTGGATTGTCTTGAGTGCGCCATCTGTGTTTCTTTATCGAAACGCTGTACTACGTTACTATAAGATAGCGCTCCTATGTAATTGCCAATATCTGGCGCATGGAGTAGTGGCTTACACAAAGATGTCGCTCTCATTATAAATACAGGTCCGATAAAAATTATCGCAGGATTTAACCACAATTTTTTTCTGTAAAATATGGTACAGCTTAAAATGAATTATTAATACGGAATCAATTGCAACCACCGGGTTCTTGCTGGATCTTGTCAATAGGAATAGCTTTCCAAACCAGCAGTAAAGTTGATCATTCAAAACCACTTGTTTAAAAGTTTATTTAAATAAAGAATATTTTGATTTTGAATATAACTTTGCTGTATTTAATCATTTTTAGTTTAATAAGAAAAGGTCTGATACGATCTATAATATTGAACGGTAATAGATGTAGGTTGTAGATTGGCCTTTTCCTAGATAAAGTCAATACACTCAGTTGATAAAGTACGTTATTTTGCGAAACTCCATAGAACATAAGTAATAATAAATTGTTTTATTAACTTTTGCCAATAAACTTATTTTTGTATCAGCAACGCTTATTTATTTAAATATAATCAACATCATAATCTTTATTTGCCCCTTTATATTTTATATTTTATCACCATTTAGATTTATTCATCAGCTACATTATTTTGAATCCACGTCAGGTATTTATCAATGTCTGTAAACACCACATACTGTTTAGGGTCGCATAAAGCTACGTCGTGACGGGATACTGTTAGCGACACTATACCTCTAACGTGCCATATGCCAGTATCACTTATAATACCATTTTTTATGCTGTCTGGAATGAAGACCTGAAACGCACTGCCACTGTCTCCGTTACACGCAGAAGTTCCTGTAAAATAATTGGTGCGAAAACATGAAAATGACTTTCGTTAGACAGATCTTCAAAAAAGCTTGACTAGTCTTTATATAATCAACTAATATGTAGCGTTTAGCGATGACAGACACTTATAATCGTCAACAAACGTCCATGGCTTTAAACTATAGGTATTCATTTCTAAATTTTCTTTTAAGACTTAATTAAAGGTTAAAAATCGGCTTCTTACCACAAAATTGGGCGAAATTCTTGGAGAATTGGGTTAATCAAGAACTTAATTTTGTATTCCAGCAGCTTAATTGGTCTAAGGTTTATATCCATCGCGCTTAAGAGATTTAAGGGTTTGGGTCACTATACACTGTCCATTATATTAACCATCTTTTGACAGATTGACGATTTACATATTTAGTGATGTCCTAAAGATTCTCGTATGCGATACCATTCCGATTATAGTACCTACTATCATTAATCGAATTACGTACCTAAGTAATTCGATTAATGATAACCTACGTAAACTAATAACAGATATAGAAATCAACATTTTGATTTAATATTGCCTTAGTTTTTTGAAAATAAATGTTAATCCGTGTGTATTTATTATAATCATAAAAAATATATTATACATCAACTGGCAACATCAACAGACCTTCCGCTCGGCCGCCATTTTGACGTGATCTGTCACTCTCAACGAAACGCCCGTGATAGTCACACGCATTTACGTTCGCTGAGTGTTCTCTCGCATCTGTTACATCTTGAGTTAAGTAGCTTTATTCCTCGGAAAAACTTTTGTGAAACTTATATTAATTGATCGCGAAAATGCCGAAAGGACGTGTGTTGAAAGCACAATCGAGACAGTTAGTGTTAAAACTTCATGAGTATTTTGAGCAAGAAAATCAAAATGGCGGACCTCTTATACCTATCACGCAAGTCCGAAACCGTGTTGCAGCCGCGTTGGGGATCAGTCTATCAACTGTGACTAAAATCACTACTGATGCCTACGGCAGGAGCGGCTTGGAGCAAAACAAACCATCTACACCAAAAAGAAAGCGCCGGGCTCATAAGGTGACAGCTGTTGATGACTTTGACGCTGACGCTATTCGTCGTCATGTATATGATTACTACTTGAGAAAAGAAATTCCAACTTTGAGAAAACTTATTGTTTCTTTGAAAAGAAGTGGTCTATTTCATGGTGAAAAATCTTCTTTGGTCAAAGTTTTGAACACAATTGGCTTTTCATATAAAAAGTTAAATAAAAGAAAATTATTAATGGAACGCACAGATATAGCTATAGCACGTTGTGATTTTTTAAGAGAGGCAAAGAAAATACAAGATTGGGCAAATATTGTTTTCACGGATGAAACATGGCTCAACGCTAACCACACACTATCTCGTTTCTGGACTGATGATACTGCTGATTCCACTTCCTCAGTACCAATGGGAAAAGGTGAGCGCCTAATCATTTGCCATGCAGGTACAGCAAAAGGATTTGTACAAGACGCACTGTTGGCATTTAAATCGAAGAAATCAAATGACTACCACGAAGAGATGAATGCAAATGTGTATGAAGAGTGGTTCAAAAAAATGCTCATTTCATTGGAAGAACCATCAATAATTTTTATTGATAATGCGCCCTACCACTCCCGTCAAATTGACAAAATGCCAACACAGGCTAATAAAAAGCATGAAATAATTAATTGGCTTCGGGACAATGGAGAAAATGTGGACGACTCAATGTTAAAAGTTGAATTAATAAAAATATTAAAAACCAAAAAGAGAGCAAAACGCTATGTAATCAATGAAATGGCAGCAGAATATGGCCATACTGTTCTTCGGATTCCTCCATACCACTGCCAGTACAACGCAATAGAACTTATATGGGCACAAGTAAAAGGGCATGCTGCGAGATGCAATACAAGCCCCCCATTCACAGCGAATAAAATGTTGCAATTGCTAAAAAATGCTTGCACCCACGTAACGGCTGAGAACTGGGCAAGTGTGGTGGAAAGAACTAAAAGAGTAATATTCTCTGATTGGGAACGTGATATTGCGTTTGATAATATATTATCTACACAAGAGCTAATAATAACTGCTACTGAAGACTCCTCATCGGAGGAGTCTAGTGTTGATTATCATTCCGACGACTCGTGCTAATAAAATAAATTAAAATATCCTGATTGTTTTATTTGTATTCATGTATTAACTAAGAAGAAAGTAAAACTTTATATAATGTTATTAAATGTCTTTTAATACTCGTAACATCGATTTCTACCGATTATTTTTAATCTGTGGCATAATCGTAGTAACCATTATGTGTGACATCACTAAGTGGGCGGTACCCATCCATAAAGTACAAATATTATTTGTATGATATTTGTACGTAAGCAATACAAAACTTAATGAGCGTGAGCTGTCAAAAGACTGATAATATGATGGACGCAGTATAACAGCCTGTTATTCTTGCCAGTTAGGACTAAGCTTGTATCTTATCTTTACAAAGACATTGAGATAGTAATAATAGGCAAAAAAAAATCTTTAATAACATTATTACCGTTTTGATAGCCAGCGCAGAATCGTTTTCCATTTAGAACTGATGAATAAAATTGTGGATTACTTCTTGTGCACACATCATCCGACACCATAGGCATTTGCGCTTGTTTTATGGTTCGTGACAGAGTATTGGAATTATCGAATCCCCAACCTACAACCTGTAATGTAATCTAACGATACTAAACACCTGAACTTAAACATTTTGTGTGGCATATTTTCGTAAAACTTTGTATTGTTTTTGAACAATAAGTGGTATTGAAAACTTCGCTTTTAAATATTAGTATTAATTAAATATCCAAGTTATCGAATTTTTGCAAGTACTATACAACAATTTGGGAGTTCAATTACAAGAAAATATTTGAAATAGATTTTAGATACCTCCACGTTATAAAATAAAAGTTTTTCCGTTATTCAAATGATTGGCTAGTGCTATAGATTTAGTTTTGCTCTACACAAAAACTCACTAAGTCTAAATAAAGTCGGGCGTTTACTTACCGTCCCGAATATTTGATCAGACACTAGTTTGTCATTGGCGTTGCTGTACCATAGACAAGCAGGTTGGATGTAATCGTTAAATATCACAACTGTCTTTAACTTAAGGAGTGCAATGTCATTGTTAAGGTTACGGTATGTGAATTTGTCATGAGTTATTATTCTGTGTACCTGAAAATTGGAAATTTTGGTAAGTAAGAGAGTCAACCTAGGCTAGACTCTATTTAGTTGGAGAAAGGTCCACCGCGGCGGCCAATAAATTAGGTGTTCCCAATGCGTCGGTTGTGATCGTAACAGGTCTTGTTTAATAGGTCCCACATGTTGCATTTGCATAGAGTAGCTACTGCTGATGAGGGTGCAGTTGTGATGCGTTTAGTATTCCTGTATCCTTCGTCTCCAGGCCGTTAGGCGAAACATCATGAGATTTTAGCTAGTAATAGTCTGGCATCATGCAAAAAAAGGCTTGTGACCCTATCACGATACTAAGGAAATACTTAGAAATACTAGAAGATGACGTTGCCATTATTCTACGTAATGAGCGTTTTTTTCTGTTTAGACTTTTCATCACTAAGAAAGCAACAGTCTACATTATCAGTCGATAAATGTAAAAACATATATGGATTATCCAAAGTTCATAAATTAGTATAAAGAGCAACGAAATAGTTCACTTACTTCCCGCTCTTCAGAACCTATGTCGCCTCCAATCAAATTGTATTTCCCAAGTACTACACTAAGAATTTCGGGCAAAACTGGAATCCCTCTTATTGTAGCGCAATGTGCAGCTGCGTTAAAAATTCAGTTATTTCAATTAAATAATAGCTCATAATCGTACAATTTTTTATCTGTATAGTTATTTAAGGTCAGCAATTGTATAGGGACTACACAGCCTTGAATTTAAATCCCAGATATAAAATTTATATGCTTCACAAAAATTTTACATACATATGGGAGAATTTGTAGGTTAACGCAGCCCGTGTACCCAAACTGAAACACCTTTTATCTTGGTTTGTTTTGAAAATAGTAAGTGAATTAGTTTAATTAAATGTTATGATTAACATTTTTGTATTCAAAAATAGTAGTGGTACCTGTTAGAACAAAATGCATAGAAATAAGAGTTCCACCGCAGACGTATCTTATCGCTGCATTATCCAGTCTATATATTGCTACATGCCACGGCCAATCACCAGGTTTTGTTTCAGTCCCACTAACTATAAGCTCAGTGTGTAGAACTTTGCGCCTTCCACAGTTCAATTGACTGTCACTATCAATGTTGTTAGAGGCATATGCGTCAAGAAAACCCTGAAATCAACACGTTTACCATAAACAAATTTTTAGCAAGTAAACCAAAGCAATTCTCCCTGAACAACAGGATAAATAGCATCTACCACTTTAGTCCAATATGCATTAGCAAATATCCCTCAAGTATGAAAAGCATTTTTAAGTTACATCACGTTACATATTTTCTTCATCGTAAATTACATGAATGAATGTGGCAGCCTGTTATAGTAATATTCTCATTGTTTAGCAAAATAATATTTCACCTATTATGCTGTTCCAATACGGCTTGACAGATTATACATATTTCTATCTAGGCATAATGAGCATATATAAAAATATGGTAATTGTGCCGTGTGGTACAATGGCTGAGTAGATTATACCACTCTAATTACTTACCGAGGTGTCGTAAAAGGCGGCTAAAGTAAGTTGACCAGCAGTGTTGTATCTGGCTGAGTGGAATAGACCACCCTCATTTCTTCGAGGTGTCATTAAAGACGTCTAGGGCAAATTGACGTCAGGCAGCAACTGGTCATAAAATACTTCGCCAAAACACATCACCACATGGTTAAGACCGTTGTGCCGACCGAACTTAGAGTGGGATAAGGGCAGAAGAGAAGAAAAAATATGGTAATTTTATTACCATATTTTCTTTACTGTGATATTAATAATAATTTTTCAACATTAATTAAGAACAAATATTTATAGAAAACCCATATGTCTGTCAATAAAAGTTATATACCTACATGAAAAGAATTCAACAAAATATATTGATTCCTAAATAATAAGACCAAAAGTATAAGCTAATAATAGTACTTACTACATTTGGATGGCTGCAGTATTCAACGCCATTTATAACGAGACTAGTTAAATACGGAATTTTTCCGGGCACAGTTCCTTTCACTTTATAACCATAACCCAATAAACCTGGATTTTTCGTTTTATATGTTTGTGTCACTTTAACATCTTCTTTCAATTTCAGTTGTGAATAAGTATTGTTATCCTGAAAGGAAACGATTGAATTGAAATAATTCAGCCTTAAAAATATCGATTTATTTCACGCAGACCCATAATAAAGGACCATGTTCTAAAATATATTACATTTGTAATTTTAATTATTCCTAAATTCTAAAACTTCAGCTTTGCGACACGCAGAGCTATGTCAGTAACTTTGGTTCTACTACGGATCTCCTTATTCCTGATTTGATCGCGTAGAGAAACTCCAAGCATAGCTCGCTCCATCGACCGCTGAGTGCCTCTGAGCAGAACCGTAAGTCATCACTGGCAACACTTACTGTTCGAAGACCTTAATCTTCAGGCACTGAGGTATTTTGCAATATGAAAAATTTATAAAAATAATTTTGTTTGTTTTACCACGTTTAAATTTGATAAAAAATAGAAAAAAATTACTAACCGTCCTGACAGTGAGAGTTATATCCACACCCGCATTAAACTTAGTGACCAAAGAGACTTGTGGCGGAAGTAATGCATTTATGTACAAGTAATATTGGTTCCTTTGTTTAGGTGGCAGACCAGGTTCAAACCAAACCACGACATCTTTCGTGTTACTACAAGGGTAGATTGTAAGAATAGGACTTCCAAAAGGCATTTCAGATAAGCCATACGGGAGGGCTATCAAAAGTACTGCAGAAATGATAATTATTTGATGCATTTTTTATTTTTACTCCTTAAATTGCTTACTTAGATTTTTAAGTTTTTAGGTGAAAGGTCAAGTATCGGTTTTGAAATTTAAAAAAAATGCTATTCTGCTGCCTTATATAGCTCATATGACAAACAAATGGTTGAAAAATTGTATATTTGAATAAGTCTATATCAAAACCCTGTTTTGTTCATCTTTCAAGAATAAAATGTATGAAGAACTTGGTCATATTCCTTCGAGCTATTGGCTAAATACTCGTATGTAAGCGACGAAGGAATTTTTGTATAATGAATACACTTCTTTTAACACTGCACTTCGATGATTTAGACAGCCACATTAATTCACTATACTTTATTATAAAGAAGGTATTGAAATGTTAAATACAGAGATACTTAGAATGAAATGAAACAAATGTTTATGTTCCGAAAAGTGATTTGATCTACAGTTGTCTCAGTCTTTCATGTATTTAAGACATATTTGCTCCTACTTTGTAATCCTATCACTGCTAAGGTTACTCGGGTGAGTAGTTAATTTCACTGTCGCGTTTTTTATATACCGATAACCTGCTTGTGACTGATACTTTACAATCATCTGACAGATTTATTTATCGCCTAAATATGTAGATCGTACGTTTAAATGCCTGCTAGATATCCTGATGTTTAAATAGATGGTGAGATGGAATTTCAAAATATTCTTTATTCAAATAAACTTGTAAACAAGTGGTTTTGAATCGTTAACTCTACTGCTTTTTCGGAAGGCTGTTCCTACCGAGAAAAACCAGCAAGAAAGTCGGCGATAGCTCATTAAAAATATAATTCTTTATATTAGTTATATTTAGTCATTACTGTCTTGTACAGGTTTGAAGAGAGCTATATCCACAAATTCTTAGGTATCGTCTAAGTAATTCTCAACAGTATAGTAAGGCTATAGTGCAAACCTGCATAAGCCTATTTATTACTTATTTGTAAAAACTTGTAATTGGCTAATTGTATTTTCCATAATTTTTCCAGCCAAAGTAAAATAAAATCCTAACTACTAAGGTACTGAAGGGTAAGTCATCCCACCGTGTGGTATCCGGTTGAGTAGAATAGACCACCCTCTTTCTTTCCGAGGTGTCGTAAAAGGTGCCTAAGTTAAGTTGACGTCAGACAGGTGGCCGGTCGTAAAATAACTAGCCAAATCAACAACATGATTAACACATGTTTAAAACTTTGTTGTCGACCCCACTTAGAGTGGGATAAGGGAAAAGTAATGATGATGAAGAAGTTATCTAATAATCAGTATATAGAATTAGTTTTGATATCAACACCATCTATACACAATTTACAAAACTAAATCACTGAGTGTACGCGATGGCGAAGTAGTATCGAGATACCGTTTAATAATATCTCAAAACTTACATAGATGGCGAGTTTTAAATAATAAATATATTTTTTTAATATATATCCTTAGAAGGACATACAACATTAATTTTGTCTTATACTCGCTTTGTTTGTTAGGTACAACTTCATTTGGTAGATAAAAGTTTGCCGACCAAAAAACTAATGGCGTTAGTAAGAATAAATTATACATTTTCAATAATTGTAAATATAAGTGACAAAAACAGTTGGTAATAATAACCGGAATCAACGGCTTAGTTTGCTCTCCAAGGCACAAGGAAGGATTGAAAACTGTCGAAAAGTAACAGCAGCATGATATTACTCGGTCGCAAACACGTCATGCCAAATTCTTTTTTCCGGACTCACCAAGACGGAAAAAATGCAGAAACGTCACTCTAAACGCCGTCATGTCAGACCATGGTATAGGCCGTAATTTAGTAGACGTCTGGTGCTAACTATGACGTGCCATCACGCTGTAACAAGTGTGGCGAAAAGCCACAAATGACTTTTATGTCTAAAATCTGTGGCCCGGCAGAGAAAGCCTTGTAAGATATATGTTTTGAGATTATAATTTTATCATCTGGGTCACAGAAGAATCTTTTGTACGCTATTTTTTTATTATCTTACAAGTATGTAGGTGGAAATCACCGACATAATTATTTCAATTTTTATGTTATGTTTTAAACTTTACCTACCACCACTCTTAAACTGATTAATGCTATGAGCTTTGTGACATCATTATTTTATCATCTGGGTCACAGAAGAATCTTTTGTAGGTACGCTATTTTTTATTACCTTTGAGTACCAGACCTTACTTCTATATAGGTAAAAATCGCTGACATAAGTACTATTGTATTTCAGTTTTTTATGCTATGATTCAACCCTTAAAGTCTACCACCCCTTTAAAACTGATTAACTTGGTATCAAAATGATATAATGAATAAAAGTTCAATTATCATTTGTAATAGATCTAACTTACTTAGAAGTACATTTGTATTAAATCCACAGGCATAGAGATACCATAATTTCTGTTCTGTTTCAACGTAATCAGGTGAAAAAGCAATAAATTTCTAATTAATCCCATTCAGAATACCCTAAAGTCACGAATAGGTAACTTCCGTGTGAGATTCGAAGATTACCAGGACCTTAACAGTTAGGGTTATATTGATATCGGGGGTGAATGACCTCGCCCTCTGTCAATTGAACATAGATGAACGTAGAATAGTCATTAAATTAAAATTATTGAATCATTTTATATATGCATATACATAATTAGAGATAAAGATTTCTATTATCATCTCATACTTCAAAAAAAGTATATACGAAGTAATTAATATTATATAATATTATCATTTCAACTGTTAGTATGTAACTGTAAGTACGAGGTGTCGTAGAATACGAATAAGGCAAGTTGAAGTCAGGTAGATAACGTAACGTAGCCAAATCATTTGACAACATGTTTATAATATTTAAAAAAAAACGTTTTATCCCTGTTTTTGGGCATAAAAAAATAGTATAATGTAGTATTGAAAAGCAAAGGATTTTTCTGTTGCTGTCAAACGTAATATTGGGATAGCCGATGGGTAACGGGCGGACCGAAAATTTTCAAAACCCAGGTTCGGATTCCACATGTCATTAGCGTCTTCTTTCTTTTTTTATGATTAAATTTTTTTATATCTTCTATAAAATTACCGTAAGTCACCCAGGTACTGAAGTTGAATTACACCACTCCTTAGTGCAAAAAGTTTTATCACCTCGGTTGATTGCCTCTTCAGGTGACAAGAACGCTGACTCTTTTTCGCACAAAGAATCAGCTTGGCGATTCAGCGCGGAAACGCTGCCAGGATTCTTGGGACCACGTGGGCATGATTTGTATAGTCCTAGCGTGTAAGTAATTTAAGATAGATATAACTTGTACATTTTTGCTGTAAATAATAATAATTTTGCTTCACTACGATTATATTGGCAGGTTATCACGTAGGTGAGTCTGAGAATATAAATATTTTGGGAATTAACTATGTCGCGCCATGAAATCATCATCATTAAATAAACGAGAAGGACACGATATTTTAATTTATAATAACGTTACGAAATATATAATTTATAATAATTAATATATCCCTTAATAAATATTTCCCTTAGACTTATTCCATAAATAAGAAGCAATTTTCTCAAAAGTCAACCCATTTATTCTCCTTCAACAACCCAATGTGACATTGATGGCGACAATGTTTTTTTTTATATTATTGACAAACTATATGAAGTAGGTTGTATTTGATACATGTTGTAACAAATTATATTGATCCAATTTCGACTCCACGCACGCTGTGTTCAATCGGAAACCCTCACAAGGTCTACGAATGCTCATTACTGTGTCCATATTGGCTCTGTAGTTATCTCCATTGGTACACGACTTCTAGCCTTACAAGTTGGACCTAGATTCCTAAGAAAATATAATTTAAGGAAACAAGCTCACGATTCTGTCTATTATTTTAAACTACTTTTACATAAGGAAAGATCTAGTTTAATATCTTCAAAAATAAATTATGAAAATTTTTATTTTGTAATGGTATATTTGTACTGTCCTTTGTTTTTCAAAATCAATTAGTCAACCTGTTGTTTTTATTTGTCAATCATATTTTCTCATGTGTTCTCATTTGTTTTATTTAAAGAATCAGCTCTTTAACATTGTTCATAACCTCATTTATACTAAATCTTTTGTAACTCTGCTCAATCTTAAAATTGACCAAATCCGCCAAATTTTGAGTAAAGTTAAATATGAAAAAACTATTAATTGGTCCCATTTTCATCTTTTAACATAGTAGGCGCAATTTAATTTATAACTCTTTTTTCCGTTTTTTGTTACTAATCTAATAGTTTGTTTTACTTATTCTAATCGTTGTTTGTGTAAATAGTTTGTTACTTAATCTTAGTTTGCTTTTAATATAACTAGGCGTATTATAAGTAGTAAGGATTAACCGAAGCGGATTAGCAAAGATATCAGTTGCTAGCTAACTTAGCGAAGCTAAAAAAAAAAAAAAAAAAAAAGTACGTACTCTCAAAGTACGGCTACCCGCCGACATATATGAAAAATTCTTGAAAACTATCTTGCACATCAGTCTTGAAATAGGATAATTCTGCTGTTTGCTCAGGTGAGACCTTTGCCACTATCTCTGAATGATTCTTGTTAAACGCTTCTCCCAACTTATCCAAAGCTTCCATCCGTGCTATTAAAAAACTATATTTTGCTCTTAATTCTTGATATGCTTTTCTAAGGTTACGTTCAGCTTTTTTCAGCTGCTCAAACAACTCTTGTTGATTTTTTATTAAATTCTCCATCTTGACAAAAGTAGCAATATTTCAATCAATTGTTTAAAGTAATTAACATAACCTATAAAACCGCGAGTCCGTGATACAACAATTTTCAAAGTCTATAGTAAATATATCACAAATATTTAACAAGTCCAAACTGATTCTAAACATTTGTAGGTAAGTTAGAAAAAATCACCCAAGTCCCAAGTCACAACAAAAATGTTCTAAGTGTATAGTGTAAAATCATAAAAATTTTACAAGTCCAAATAACAGCAAAAATTTTCTAAGTCTATAGAATAAAATCACGAAATTTTACAAGTCCAAAAACACAGCAAATTTTTCTAAGTCTATAGAATAAAATCACGAAATTTTTACAAGTCCGAAAACACAGCAAATTTTTCTGTCTTTTAAATTACGAAATTTTTTACAAGTCTTTTTAATTCACTGATTAACTTAAGTTTATTTACTCACGGTTTATTTACTCAGTTTACCTTACTTTTCACTTTACTCACAACACTTTGCACTGTACACTACTTGTTCTTCTATTCTCCCGGGTTTCGGCACCATTTTAGAAATGAAACTATAATTTGTTAATTAACACGTATATTATTCACGATTTACTGAACTCTTAACTCTTAAGTGTATGATACCCTAATATGAGAAACCTATTATATCACATAATAGTATTATTCAAATGTCATCCTAATATAACACCTCTACTCTTAACTCTCAACTCTCAACTCACAGCTCTCAGCTCTCAAATCTCATCTCTCAGATCTCAGCTCTCAGCTCTCAGCTCTCAGCTCTCAGCTCTCAGCTCTCAGCTCTCAGCTCTCAGATCTCAGATCTCAGCTCTCAGCTCTCAGCTCTCAGCTCTCAGCTCTCAGATCTCAGCTCTCAGCTCTCAGATCTCAGATCTCAGCTCTCAGCTCTCAGCTCTCAGCTCCCAGCTCTCAAATCTCATCTCTCAGATCTCAGCTCTCAGCTCTCAGCTCTCAGCTCTCAGCTCTCAGCTCTCAAATCTCATCTCTCAGATCTCAGATCTCAGCTCTCAGCTCTCAGCTCTCAGCTCTCAGCTCTCAGATCTCAGATCTCAGCTCTCAGCTCTCAGCTCTCAGCTCCCAGCTCTCAGCTCTCAGCTCTCACCTCTCAGCTCTCAGCTCTCAGCTCTCAACTCTCAGCTCTCAACTCTCAGATCTCAGCTCTCAGATCTCAGCTCTCAGCTCTCAGATCTCAGATCTCAGCTCTCAGCTCTCAGCTCTCAGCTCCCAGCTCTCAAATCTCATCTCTCAGATCTCAGCTCTCAGCTCTCAGCTCTCAGCTCTCAGCTCTCAGCTCTCAAATCTCATCTCTCAGATCTCAGATCTCAGCTCTCAGCTCTCAGCTCTCAGCTCTCAGCTCTCAGATCTCAGATCTCAGCTCTCAGCTCTCAGCTCTCAGCTCCCAGCTCTCAGCTCTCAGCTCTCACCTCTCAGCTCTCAGCTCTCAGCTCTCAACTCTCAGCTCTCAACTCTCAGATCTCAGCTCTCAGCACTCAGCACTTTGCTCCCAGCTCTCAACTCTCAGCTCTCATCTCTCAGCTCTCAGGTCACAGCTCTCAGCTCTCAGCTCTCAGCTCTCAGCTCTCAGCTCTCAGTTCTCAGCTCTCAGCTCTCAGCTCTCAGCTCTCAAATCTCACCTCTCAGATCTCAGCTCTCAGCTCTCAGCTCTCAGCTCTCAGCTCTCAGCACTCAGCTCTCAGCTCTCAGCTCTCAGCTCTCAGCTCTCAGATCTCAGATCTCAGCTCTCAGCTCCCAGCTCTCAGCTCTCAGCTCTCACGTCTCAGCTCTCAGCTCTCAGCTCTCAGCTCTCAGTTCTCAGCTCTCAGTTCTCAGCTCTCAGCTCTCAGCTCTCAGATCTCAGCTCTCAGCACTCAGCACTTTGCTCCCAGCTCTCAACTCTCAGCTCTCAGCTCTCAGGTCTCAGGTCACAGCACTCAGCTCTCAGCTCTCAGCTCTCAGCTCTCAGCTCTCAACTCTCAGCTCTCAGCTCTCAGCTCTCAGCTCTCAACTCTCATCTCTCAGCTCTCAGCTCACGGCTCTCAGCTCTAACCTCTCAGCACTCAGCTCTCAAATCTCACCTCTCAACACTCAGCTCTCAGCTCTCTGCTCCCAGCTCACAGCTCTCAGCTCTCAGCTCTCAGCTCTCAACTGTCGGCTCTCAACTCTCAACTCTCAACACTCATCTCTCAACTCAGCTCTCAGCTCTCAGCTCTCAGCTCTCAAATCTCATCTCTCAGATCTCAGCTCTCAGCTCTCAGCTCTCAGCTCTCAGCTCTCAGCTCTCAGCTCTCAGATCTCAGATCTCAGCTCTCAGCTCTCAGCTCTCAGCTCCCAGCTCTCAGCTCTCTGCTCTCACCTCTCAGCTCTCAGATCTCAGCTCTGAGCACTCAGCACTTTGCTCCCAGCTCTCAACTCTCAGCTCTCAGCTCTCAGCTCTCAGGTCACAGCTCTCAGCTCTCAGCTCTCAGCTCTCAGCTCTCAGCTCTCAGCTCTCAGCTCTCAGTTCTCAGCTCTCAGCTCTCAGCTCTCAGCTCTCAGCTCACGGCTCACGGCTCTCAGCTCTAACCTCTCAGCACTCAGCTCTCAACTCTCACCTCTCAACACTCAGCTCTCAGCTCTCAGCTCTCAGCTCTCAGCTCTCAGCTCTCAGCTCTCAGCTCTCAGATCTCAGATCTCAGCTCTCAGCTCTCAGCTCTCAGCTCCCAGCTCTCAGCTCTCTGCTCTCACCTCTCAGCTCTCAGCTCTCAGCTCTCAACTCTCAGCTCTCAACTCTCATCTCTCAGCTCTCAGATCTCAGCTCTCAGCACTCAGCACTTTGCTCCCAGCTCTCAACTCTCAGCTCTCAGCTCTCAGCTCTCAGGTCACAGCTCTCAGCTCTCAGCTCTCAGCTCTCAGCTCTCAGCTCTCAGCTCTCAGCTCTCAGTTCTCAGCTCTCAGCTCTCAGCTCTCAGCTCTCAGCTCACGGCTCACGGCTCTCAGCTCTAACCTCTCAGCACTCAGCTCTCAACTCTCACCTCTCAACACTCAGCTCTCAGCTCTCAGATCTCAGCTCTCAGCACTCAGCTCCCAGCTCTCAGCTCTCTGCTCCCAGCTCACAGCTCTCAGCTCTCAGCACTCAGCTCCCAGCTCCCAGCTCTCAGCACTCAGCTCTCAGCTCTCAGCTCTCAGCTCTCAGCTCTCAGCTCTCAGCTCTCAGCTCTCAGCTCTCAGCTCTCAGCTCTCAGCTCTCAGCTCTCAGCTCTCAGATCTCAGCTCTCAGCACTCAGCTCCCAGCTCCCAGCTCTCAGCACTCTGCTCCCAGCTCTCAGCTCTCAGCTCTCAGCTCTCAGCTCTCAACTGTCAGCTCTCAACTCTCAACTCTCAACTCTCATCTCTCAACTCTCAACTCTCAACTCTCAACTCTCAACTCTCAACTCTCAACTCTCAAAGTACGGCTACCCGCCGACATATATGAAAAATTCTTGAAAACTATCTTGCACATCAGTCTTGAAATAGGATAATTCTGCTGTTTGCTCAGGTGAGACCTTTGCCACTATCTCTGAATGATTCTTGTTAAACGCTTCTCCCAACTTATCCAAAGCTTCCATCCGTGCTATTAAAAAACTATATTTTGCTCTTAATTCTTGATTTGCTTTTCTAAGGTTACGTTCAGTTTTTTTCAGCTGCTCAAACAACTCTTGTTGATTTTTTATTAAATTCTCCATCTTGACAAAAGTAGCAATATTTCAATCAATTGTTTAAAGTAATTAACATAACCTATAAAATTATCGCGAGTCCGTGATACAACAAACAAACAACTCTTGTTGATTTTTTATTAAATTCTCCATCTTGACAAAAGTAGCAATATTTCAATCAATTGTTTAAAGTAATTAACATAACCTATAAAATTATCGCGAGTCCGTGATACAACAATTTTCAAAGTCTATAGTAAATATATCAGAAATATTTAACAAGTCCAAACTGATTCTAAACATTTGTAGGTAAGTTAGAAAAAATCACCCAAGTCCCAAGTCACAACAAAAATGTTATAAGTGTAAAAGACAAAAAAAGAAAAAAAAAAAAAATGTAAAAGACAGAAAAATTTGCTGTGTTTTCGGACTTGTAAAAATTTCGTGATTTTATTCTATAGACTTAGAAAAATTTGCTGTGTTTTTGGACTTGTAAAAATTTCGTGATTTTATTCTATAGACTTAGAAAAATTTGCTGTGTTTTTGGACTTGTAAAATTTCGTGATTTTATTCTATAGACTTAGAAAATTTTTGCTGTTATTTGGACTTGTAAAATTTTTATGATTTTACACTATACACTTATAACATTTTTGTTGTGACTTGGGACTTGGGTGATTTTTTCTAACTTACCTACAAATGTTTAGAATCAGTTTGCTCCCAGTTCACAGCTCTCAGCTCTCAGCTCTCAGCTCTCAACTGTCGGCTCTCAACTCTCAACTCTCAACACTCATCTCTCAACTCAGCTCTCAGCTCTCAGCTCTCAGCTCTCAGCTCTCAGCTCTCAAATCTCATCTCTCAGATCTCAGCTCTCAGCTCTCAGCTCTCAGCTCTCAGCTCTCAGCTCTCAGCTCTCAGATCTCAGCTCTCAGCTCTCAGCTCTCAGCTCCCAGCTCTCAGCTCTCTGCTCTCACCTCTCAGCTCTCAGCTCTCAGCTCTCAACTCTCAGCTCTCAACTCTCATCTCTCAGCTCTCAGATCTCAGCTCTCAGCACTCAGCACTTTGCTCCCAGCTCAACTCTCAACTCTCACCTCTCAACTCTCAGCTCTCAGCTCTCAGATCTCAGCTCTCAGCACTCAGCTCCCAGCTCTCAGCTCTCTGCTCCCAGCTCTCAGCTCTCAGCTCTCAGCTCTCAGCTCTCAGCTCTCAACTGTCAGCTCTCAACTCTCAACTCTCAACACTCATCTCTCAACTCAGTTCTCAGCTCACAGCTCTCAGCTCTTAGCTCTCAGCTCTCAGCTCTCAGCTCTCAGCTCTCAGCTCTCAGCACTCAGCTCTCAGGTCTCAGCTCTCAATTCTCAGCTCTCAGCTCTCAGCTCTCAGCTCTCAGCTCTCAGATCTCAGCTCTCAGCACTCAGCTCCCAGCTCCCAGCTCTCAGCACTCTGCTCCCAGCTCTCAGCTCTCAGCTCTCAGCTCTCAGCTCTCAACTGTCAGCTCTCAACTCTCAACTCTCAACACTCATCTCTCAACTCTCAACTCTCAACTCTCAAAGTACGGCTACCCGCCGACATATATGAAAAATTCTTGAAAACTATCTTGCACATCAGTCTTGAAATAGGATAATTCTGCTGTTTGCTCAGGTGAGACCTTTGCCACTATCTCTGAATGATTCTTGTTAAACGCTTCTCCCAACTTATCCAAAGCTTCCATCCGTGCTATTAAAAAACTATATTTTGCTCTTAATTCTTGATTTGCTTTTCTAAGGTTACGTTCAGCTTTTTTCAGCTGCTCAAACAACTCATGTTGATTTTTTATTAAATTCTCCATCTTGACAAAAGTAGCAATATTTCAATCAATTGTTTAAAGTAATTAACATAACCTATAAAATTATCGCGAGTCCGTGATACAACAATTTTCAAAGTCTATAGTAAATATATCAGAAATATTTAACAAGTCCAAACTGATTCTAAACATTTGTAGGTAAGTTAGAAAAACTCACCCAAGTCTTTCCACCCAACTTTTGTCAAGATGGAGAATTTAATAAAAAATCAACAAGAGTTGTTTGAGCAGCTGAAAAAAGCTGAACGTAACCTTAGAAAAGCAAATCAAGAATTAAGAGCAAAATATAGTTTTTTAATAGCACGGATGGAAGCTTTGGATAAGTTGGGAGAAGCGTTTAACAAGAATCATTCAGAGATAGTGGCAAAGGTCTCACCTGAGCAAACAGCAGAATTATCCTATTTCAAGACTGATGTGCAAGATAGTTTTCAAGAATTTTTCATATATGTCGGCGGGTAGCCGTACTTTGAGAGTTGAGAGTTGAGAGTTGAGAGATGAGTGTTGAGAGTTGAGAGTTGAGAGCTGACAGTTGAGAGCTGAGAGCTGAGAGCTGAGAGCTGAGAGCTGGGAGCAGAGTGCTGAGAGCTGGGAGCTGGGAGCTGAGTGCTGAGAGCTGAGATCTGAGAGCTGAGAGCTGAGAGCTGAGAGCTGAGAGCTGAGAGCTGAGAGCTGAGAGCTGAGAGCTGAGAGATGAGAGCTGAGAGCTGAGAGCTGAGAGCTGAGTTGAGAGATGAGTGTTGAGAGCTGAGAGCTGAGAGCTGTGAGCTGGGAGCAGAGAGCTGAGAGCTGGGAGCTGAGTGCTGAGAGCTGAGATCTGAGAGCTGAGAGCTGAGAGTTGAGAGGTGAGAGTTGAGAGCTGAGTGCTGAGAGGTTAGAGCTGAGAGCCGTGAGCTGAGAGCTGAGAGCTGAGAACTGAGAGCTGAGGGCTGAAACTGAGAGCTGAGATCTGTGACCTGAGAGCTGAGAGCTGAGAGCTGAGATCTGAGAGATGAGAGTTGAGAGCTGGGAGCAAAGTGCTGAGTGCTGATAGCTGAGATCTGAGAGCTGAGAGATGAGAGTTGAGAGCTGAGAGTTGAGAGCTGAGAGCTGAGAGCTGAGAGCTGAGAGGTGAGAGCTGAGTGCTGAGAGCTGGGAGCTGAGAGCTGAGAGCTGAGAGCTGAGAGCTGAGATCTGAGAGCTGAGAGATGAGAGCTGAGAGCTGAGAGCTGAGAGCTGAGAGCTGAGAGCTGAGATATGAGAGATGAGAGTTGAGAGCTGAGAGCTGTGAGTTGAGAGTTGAGAGATGAGAGCTGAGAACTGAGAGCTGAGAGCTGAGAGCTGAGAGCTGAGAACTGTGACCTGAGAGCTGAGAGCTGAGAGCTGAGATCTGAGAGTTGAGAGCTGAGAGCTGAGAGCTGGAAGCAGAGAGCTGAGAGCTGGGAGCTGAGTGCTGAGAGCTGAGATCTGAGGGCTGAGAGCTGAGAGTAGAGAGCTGAGAGTTGAGAGCTGAGAGCTGAGAGCTGAGAGGAGAGAGCTGAGAGCTGTGAGCTGAGAGCTGAGAGCTGAGAGCTGAGAGCTGAGAGCTGAGATCTGAGAGATGAGAGTTGAGAGATGAGAGCTGAGAGCTGAGAGCTGAGAGCTGAGAGCTGAGAGTTGAGAGTTGAGAGTTAAGAGTAGAGGTGTTATATTAGGATGACATTTGAATAATACTATTATGTGATATAATAGGTTTCTCATATTAGGGTATCATACACTTAAGAGTTAAGAGTTCAGTAAATCGTGAATAATATACGTGTTAATTAACAAATTATAGTTTCATTTCTAAAATGGTGCCGAAACCCGGGAGAATAGAGGAACAAGTAGTGTACAGTGCAAAGTGTTGTGAGTAAAGTGAAAAGTAAGGTAAACTGAGTGTTTGCGCTTGCGTTTAGCCTTTATAGGAGGCTTCGTTTGGTTAATTAAAACACTGGACAATACTGTGAACTATTATAATTGATTGCAAGTTAAAGGAGTACAAATAGTTAGCGTTACAAAATTTGAATGTATAATTGACAATTGGTTTGAATGTATAACGTCGTATGTGACGTATGCGTGCAGCACAGACGTGTCACCCACACGTCCATGATTGGCCCATATCATCCGTATGGCCACAGATGATTATAGGCCGCAACATGCCCCCGGACTTGGAAACTTCGGCTTCCAAAAGTTTAAGCTTCCCTGGATTCCGTGACAACTGGGGGTAACCAAAATACAGATTGTTGGTATGCGCGCTGTATGACTCCAGGTGCAAATCGGATTTCAAATACTAGTGCGATCCCGTCCGTTCCTGGAATATTCCTGAAAATGCGTCCACGATGCCATTTAAATGGACAAAAGCAATCTTCCTTAATGACAACAAGTATCTTTGGTGCGAGTTCAGGTGTACTTTTTCTCCATTTCATTCGCGTCTGTAGCTCGGGGACGTACTCTTTTGCCCATCGAGTCCAAAAGTGTTGTCGAATTTGTTGAATACACTGGTAGCGATTTAATCGGTGTGCTGGAATATCGATCAAATCGTCGCTTGCAGGCGCTGTAAACGTACGGCCAACTAGGAAATGAGCGGGATTTAGCGGAAGGTAATTTGGATCAGGTAACATAGGAGTGATTGTAAGGGAGTTCAGGACGGCTTTAATTTGTGTCAATACCGTAATGAACTCTTCGTGAGTGAGCTGCGTGTTACCCACCACGCACCGTAATTGGTACGGAACAATAAATTTAAATTTTAAATGTTTAATTTTAACGTATTTAATAGCATCAGAACTACAACGAGATAAAAATTTAGCGAAATCGTTCATCAAGTCTACAAAATTATTGCCATTGTCTGCGAAAATCTCAGCAGGTGTACCGCGACTTGAAATAATGCGTTTAAGAGCAAGTAAGTATGTATCTCTGAAGAGATTACAAACCAACTGTAAGGACACGGGACGCATAATAAACCAAATAAATAGGCAAATGTATAATTCAATAGTTCTACTACCTTTGCTTTTTCTGTCTGATATGAGCACTGGCCCGGCAAAGTCGAAACCCCAACGCATAAAAGGCAAAGCAGGCGTGATCCTCTCTTTAGGACGACTTCCTATAAGAGGCGTAAGAGTGCGATCTCTTTTAAAACAAAGTAAACAAACGGTTACGCCGCGATTATGACTGTTAATTAAGCGAATATAAACACAGGCGCCGAATGCAGTTTGCAAGGTGTCGATAAAAATATGCATTTCTTTATCCATACAGTCAGTATCCATAACACAGCGAGGCACATGAATAGATTGCAAGATTGACAAAGACGCGAGAAACCGGTTCCATAAGAGCGCGTCAATCGGCAGCGTATCATCCCAATCTAATTTATCTGAACGTTGTAATAAAATATTCGCTGTAATTATGAACGGACTTAGAATACTTAAAAAGTCGAAAACTGGAAATGCGTATGACGGAATTACGCGTTTAGTAATTGGCTTAATACTGTCAGGTTTTATTTCCGTATTGAAATAAAATTCGTGCCTGTAATAAAACCAATCTATGCCTAGCGTTTTGTGATTCTCGCGTAAGGATATTTGTTTGCCAGCGCAGTACGAATCATTCACAGGTGACTCGGATGACTCATCGCATGTGAAGTTAAATATCGACTTACGAAGTTGGAAACAACCCGAAAGCAAAGTAATTGCGGTTTCTTCACGTAATTTAATTAGTCGTTGTTTATCATACGAACCCGTGATCATATCATCCACGTAAAAATCGTCATTTATACGGCGGACGTAAGAATTATTACAATCGGTTGCGAAATGTAAAAGTAGAAGAATGGAAACTAAATCGCTTTGATTAGGCGTGTCTACCAGCTGGAGGTCATTGAATGTGACTCCCGAGCTGGAAGTAGCACTAGCGTCAAACACTACACCTAACTTAGTGTTAGTGCTGTGCTCCCGAAATACGCCCTGATGCGGCATAAAGTAATGCGGTGTACCATACGACGAAACACGAGTCATATGATCCAAACTTTGATACTCGTGTATGAACTCGACGTATAATTTTTTATACGAAGGCGATCGTTGTAATCGTCTTTCTAGCGCTAAACATCGTTTTTCAACTTGAGAGTATGATTCGCCCAAGAGCTCGGGTGATGATTTTAACATAATACCTACTATAAACCTTCCCTCACTATTGCGCGTAGTAGTACGAGAAAAAAGGTCTTCGCAAGCACGTTCCTCATCTGTGCGCGTATCCCGATCCCTAGGCAGCTCTGCGAGCTCCCAAGACTTTTGTATTTGCGTATCTATAAATTGCGTAAAATTACTGTGGATACGGCTATCTTTTCGCGGAATAAAATCGATAGAACCTGATATTATCCAGCCTAAATGCGTGTTCTGCAAATAAGGCCCGTTAGGTAACCTTATATTGCCATCGTTTAATAATTCCCAAAACTTATCTGCGCCTATTAAAATATCGATGTTTCGGGAATCGAGAAATTGCGTATCCGCGAGCTGTACATACTCCGGAATATTAAACTTAGCGCGTTCGTATTGTACAGCGGGCAACGTAGATGAAATCTGCGGTAATAAAAAACATTGAAGTTTGGTGGTGTAAGTAGTAATGCGCGATCTAATTTCAATAACACAAGTTTGTGTGCATTGCGTTACTGAGTCACCTACACCACTAATTTCGTGAGTGGACTGTATTAAATTTACTGCTAATAACTTACAGAAGGATTCTGTTATAAAACATCGCTGACTACCGTTATCTAAGAGTGCGCGCGCAAGGTGATAGGTATTATATTTATCCCGTACTTCTATTAACGCGGTTGACAATAACACCGGCTGTAAACTCGAATTATTTATTCGGTGTGAATGCAATTGCGCTTTGTTCACACCAATCGCGGCGATCTGGTCATCGGTGTCCGCGGGGCGAGGGAGTGCAGCGGGGGCCGATGCAGGGCCTGCGCGGGCGCTGTTCATTAGTTGATTGTTTACGTATGACGAGTGCATAGTAAGGGAATTGCTAGGTGTAGTAGTAATATTATTAGAATCATCCCTATGAATTAGCGAGTTATGTTTTTGATTACATAGCCTACAAGAACCGAACTTACATGCGTGAATAGTATGACCTGCGCGTAAACAGTTTTCGCATAGCTTATTATCGCGAATAAATTGTAATTTCGAATTCAAGTCAGTGTTGATAAACTTTGAGCAAGCGTATAGTTTATGATCGGCGTTACACATAGTGCATAACTTCCTAAATCGCGAGTGACGTTCGGGTGGACAAGTGGTGGAAACATTGCACTTGTGATTATAACTAGTGGATGGTTTCGCGATGTTAACCTTTGTAGCGTTATTGTTGTTTGTGACTTGTAATGTTTCCAACATGTCGGCTCGATTTTTTAAGAAGTTAAGCAGATCATCGACCTTTAAAATTAATTTAGAATTATTATTGTTCGTTAATAAAGTTCCCTTATGCTGCTCCCACTCGCGTTCTGACGTTTTATCTAACTTCGACACAATAATAAAAATAATTAGAGTATCCCAGGAGTCCGTTGGCTCACCGAGGATTTTTAGAGCGCGTAGGTTTTTTAATACAGTGTCAATAAGTTTTCGAATTAATGAAGGAGACTCTTTACTCAACGTCTGTAAATTAAATAACGATTTAACGTGATTATGGATTAATAATCTGCTATTATTATAACGATTGAGTAAAAGTTCCCAGGCAATTGCGTAATTGTCGGATGTAAATTCTAGTGCATCAATTACTAGCTGTGCGCTGCCCTTTAGCGATGATTTTAGGTAGTGAAATTTTTGAATATTAGTTATTTCGACTGTATTATGGATTAATGATACAAATGTATCTCGGAACTCCAGCCAGTGCTCATATGATCCATCAAAGGTAGGCAATGAAATCGTAGGTAATCTTACGGATTGTAATTGATTATTAAAACCTGTAGGACATGATGTGATCTCACTATTAGTGCTACTACTGCTACTTAAAAATAATTCAGCCTGAGAAAGCGTGCTGTAATAAGTATCCTCAAACTGTTCTCGTTGTAATAACTGATCTTCGAGATCATCATCGGGTACACTTTCTTCGATTTTAGTTTGAATACTATTAAATTCGTTAAATAGGCTCGTTGCACCCTGAATGCGTAATTTCAAATCTAAACGGCTTTGGGCGGTTATAGCAGCTTTAGTATTGAAACTATTAAGGAAATTAATGAATTTCGTTAATCTACCTTTAAGAATAGCACGTTTTTTAGTCAATTCGCGTATTAATAATAATTGAGTATCAACATTGAGTAAAAGGGGAGACTTATCGCGAGATGTCATTTTAGATGAATTATAAATATTTAAATTACTTACGTAACTGATAAACAAACCTCAATATCTTGCGAAGGTTTTACAGTATAGTAAATGTAACTGAAATCTGAAATTGAGCACAGTATTGCACAGGGAAATTAGGGCAGGATAGGTTCGTGGATGATTGGTTGACCGTATCGAAAATGCGCGTATTAATCGATTTATAGTGTCTTCCAGTTCCAGAACAATGTTTTGACCCTTGTTGGCGGTTGCGTTTTTCAAACTCCAAGGCGTGGAATTTTAGCGTATATATCCAATTTGGCTGTGAAGGTCCAGAATATGTTTGCGCTTGCGTTTAGCCTTTATAGGAGGCTTCGTTTGGTTAATTAAAACACTGGACAATACTGTGAACTATTATAATTGATTGCAAGTTAAAGGAGTACAAATAGTTAGCGTTACAAAATTTGAATGTATAATTGACAATTGGTTTGAATGTATAACGTCGTATGTGACGTATGCGTGCAGCACAGACGTGTCACCCACACGTCCATGATTGGCCCATATCATCCGTATGGCCACAGATGATTATAGGCCGCAACACTGAGTAAATAAACCGTGAGTAAATAAACTTAAGTTAATCAGTGAATTAAAAAGACTTGTAAAAAATTTCGTAATTTAAAAGACAGAAAAATTTGCTGTGTTTTCGGACTTGTAAAAATTTCGTGATTTTATTCTATAGACTTAGAAAAATTTGCTGTGTTTTTGGACTTGTAAAATTTCGTGATTTTATTCTATAGACTTAGAAAATTTTTGCTGTTATTTGGACTTGTAAAATTTTTATGATTTTACACTATACACTTATAACATTTTTGTTGTGACTTGGGACTTGGGTGATTTTTTCTAACTTACCTACAAATGTTTAGAATCAGTTTGGACTTGTTAAATATTTCTGATATATTTACTATAGACTTTGAAAATTGTTGTATCACGGACTCGCGATAATTTTATAGGTTATGTTAATTACTTTAAACAATTGATTGAAATATTGCTACTTTTGTCAAGATGGAGAATTTAATAAAAAATCAACAAGAGTTGTTTGAGCAGCTGAAAAAAGCTGAACGTAACCTTAGAAAAGCAAATCACGAATTAAGAGCAAAATATAGTTTTTTAATAGCACGGATGGAAGCTTTGGATAAGTTGGGAGAAGCGTTTAACAAGAATCATTCAGAGATAGTGGCAAAGGTCTCACCTGAGCAAACAGCAGAATTATCCTATTTCAAGACTGATGTGCAAGATAGTTTTCAAGAATTTTTCATATATGTCGGCGGGTTGCCGTACTTTGAGAGTTGAGAGTTGAGAGATGAGTCACCCAAGTCCCAAGTCACAACAAAAATGTTCTAAGTGTATAGTGTAAAATCATAAAAATTTTACAAGTCCAAATAACAGCAAAAATTTTCTAAGTCTATAGAATAAAATCACGAAATTTTACAAGTCCAAAAACACAGCAAATTTTTCTAAGTCTATAGAATAAAATCACGAATGAGAAACCTATTATATCACATAATAGTATTATTCAAATGTCATCCTAATATAACCTCTACTCTTAACTCTCAACTCTCAACTCTCAACTCACAGCTCTCAGCTCTCAACTCTCATCTCTCAGATCTCAGCTCTCAGCTCTCAGCTCTCAGCTCTCAGCTCTCAGCTCTCAGCTCTCAGCTCTCAGATCTCAGCTCTCAGCTCTGAGCTCTCAGCTCTCAGCTCCCAGCTCTCAGCACTCAGCTCTCACCTCTCAGCTCTCAGCTCTCAGCTCTCAGCTCTCAGCTCTCAACTCTCAGCTCTCAACTCTCATCTCTCAGCTCTCAGATCTCAGCTCTCAGCACTCAGCACTTTGCTCCCAGCTCTCAACTCTCATCTCTCAGATCTCAGCTCTCAGCTCTCAGCTCTCAGGTCACAGCTCTCAGCTCTCAGCTCTCAGCTCTCAGCTCTCAGCTCTCAGTTCTCAGCTCTCAGCTCTCAGCTCTCAGCTCTCAGCTCCCATCTCTCAGCTCTCAGCTCTCACCTCTCAGCTCTCAGCACTCAGCTCTCTGCTCTCAACTCTCAGCTCTCAACTCTCAGCTATCAGCTCTCAGATCTCAGCTCTCAGCACTCAGCTCCCAGCTCTCAGCTCTCTGCTCCCAGCTCTCAGCTCTCAGCTGTCAACTGTCTGCTCTCAACTCTCTATCTCAACTCAACTATCGTACCGGTCGTGAAATCTAATGGTTCTATTCGTATTTGTGGTGACTACAAAGTTACCATAAACCCGCGTTTAAAAGATTTCCACTACCCGCTGCCGAGGATCGAAGATCTGTTCGCCGCGCTGGGCGGAGGCGAACATTACACTAAGCTCGATTTGTCGAATGCTTTTCAACAATGTGTTCTGGAAAAGGAATCGCAGCCGATGACGGCGATCACCACTCACATAGGAACTTTTGTTTATAAGCGAGTTCCGTTTGGAATTAAGTGCATACCGGAGAATTTTCAAAATAAAATAAAATAAAATAAAATAAAATAAAGATAGAAATTCCCATTTAAGAAATTTAAAGGCTGTCTTACAGAGGTTGAAAGAGAATGGCTTAAAAATTAATTGGTCAAAATGTAAGTTTTTTAAAGACAGTGTCACCTACCTGGGGTATAAAATAGATAAATTTGGTTTACATACGGACGATATAAAAATTGAAGCTATAGTAGCCGCACCGCCCCCCACGAACGTGACACAGTTAAAAAGCTTCATGGGCTTAGTAAATTTTTATTCAAAGTGTTGCGCCAATATGAGTGACATTTTAAGGCCGCTGTATGATCTGTTAAAAAAAAATGTTACGTGGAATTGGAACGATACATGCATGAGATCGTTTAATAAAATAAAAAGGGTGTTAAGCAGCTCTCCGGTGCTCGCGCACTACGACCCCGGCTCGCCTCTAGTGCTGGCGGTGGACAGCAGCCCGTACGGGCTCGGCGCGGTGCTGCTGCAGCGGCAGGCGGACGGCTCGGAGCGGCCCGTGAGCTGCGCCTCGCGGACGCTCACCGCCGCCGAATGTAATTATTCGCAAATCGATAAAGAAGCGCTCGCTATCGTGTTCGGTGTTACGAAACATCACCAGTACTTGTACGGGCGACATTTCGTTTTACGCAGCGATCATCGCGCGCTCAGCTATATTTTCGGAAAGAATCGGGGAATTCCGGTAACCGCAGCGAGTCGTTTGCAGAGATACGCGGTCAAATTGAATGCTTATGATTTTGAAATGGAATTCGTTAGATCTGTTGAAAACTGTCACGCGGACGCACTGTCTCGACTTCCGCTAGGTTCGTCGGGCGGGGGAGCCGAGCGTGAGGGGGAAAAATGTAGTTATCTAAATTTTGTTGAAGAAAATTTTCCAGTTAGCTTTAAGGAAGTTAAGACTGAAGTTGCAAAAGATCCTCTATTGAGTAAAATTTATGGGTACGTCATGTTCGGATGGCCGAACGAACCGGCGTGTGATGGTGAAAAACCTTATTTTAATAGAAAGGACAATTTATATATAGACCAGGGCTGTTTAGTTTGGGGTTACAGAGTCGTCATACCGAAAACATTGCGCGACGAAATATTAAAAGAGATACACGACGGGCATCCCGGTATAGTTAAAATGAAACAGATTGCGCGCAACTACGTGTGGTGGGACGGTCTGGACGCCGACATAGAACAAGTGACGGCGCGCTGCGCGGCGTGCGTGTCGCAGCGTGCCGCGCCGCCCGCCGCACCACTGCACTCGTGGCCGTGGCCCGCCGAGCCGTGGTCGCGTTTGAATCTAGACTTCTTAGGGCCGTTCAATAACAGATACTATTTGGTCATAGTGGACGCGCATTCAAAATGGATCGAAGTCGAAAGGTTAACCACCACTTCGGCCGCTTTAGTTATCGGTGTTTTGAGAGTACTGTTCGCGAAATTCGGTCTTCCGAAAAATATAGTCACCGACAACGGACCGCCTTTTTCTTCTTTCGAGTTCGGAACGTATCTAAAACGTAACGGCATCAGGCACACTCCTATAGCACCTTATCACCCTTCCAGTAACGGTGCCGCAGAAAATGCAGTGCGAACTATAAAACGGGTTTTAAAGAAAGCATCGGTTGAAAAAGTAGACGATTTGACCGCTCTCAGTAGGTTCCTTTTCACATATCGGAATACGGAACATAGCACTACGGGTCGCGAGCCAGCAGTGGCGATGTTCGGGCGGCGCCTGCGCGGTCGGCTCGACTTGGTGCGACCCGACGCCGGTGAACGTGTGCGCGCCGCGCAGCAGGCGGCCGAACGCCGAAGCGCGTCCCCGCAAAATTTACGGGTCGCAGCTCCGGGCGACGCTATCCTGATCCGAGACTATACAAAAAATAATCCTAAATGGGGGAAGGGCGAAGTGTTAGAGCGTAAAGGTCCCGTGTCCTATGTAGTTAAAAGCCAGGATGGTCGGATACAGAAAAGGCATATAGATCAAATAATAACCGATAAGCGCAAGTCAAGGCATTCCTTAGCTCTAGTATCCCCAATAAACAATGAATTAACAGAGTCAGAACAGTGGGAAGATTGTCGGGCGGATATCTCGGGCGGCTCTTGTACGGAGAATAAGCAGGACGACATAGTAAACAGTCCTCCTTCTATGAAAATAACAAGCGGCATGCCGAAAGAAGAGCGCCCGCGTCGGAAAGCTGCATTAGATTGCGTTAAAAAGATTAAAAAATAAATATTTATGTTTAGGTAAAATTGTTATTCCATACTGAAGTTTAAAATAAATAGTTTTTAATAATTAATGTTGTCGCTCATAATATATTGTATATTGATCTAACTTTAAGTATTTTGTATGTATTAATTTAAGAGGAAGATGATGATATGTATGAGTATTGTAGGTAGATATATAATCGAGCGAACAATAAACGTCAGTCAGTATCTGGATCTCGCGTTTCAATACACCTCACTGGCGACGAGAATAAATTATAATTTTACGTATAAAGTAAAATAATAGTTATGCCACTCGGTAAAGTAGAAAGTTTTGATGTCGGGACTCAAGATTGGGATGCGTCTCTGCTCTCAACTCTCAGCTCTCAACTCTCAGCTATCAGCTCTCAGATCTCAGCTCTCAGCACTCAGCTCCCAGCTCTCAGCTCTCTGCTCCCAGCTCTCAGCTCTCAGCTGTCAACTGTCTGCTCTCAACTCTCAACACTCATCTCTCAACTCTCAACTCTCAACTCTCAAAGTACGGCTACCCGCCGACATATATGAAAAATTCTTGAAAACTATCTTGCACATCAGTCTTGAAATAGGATAATTCTGCTGTTTGCTCAGGTGAGACCTTTGCCACTATCTCTGAATGATTCTTGTTAAACGCTTCTCCCAACTTATCCAAAGCTTCCATCCGTGCTATTAAAAAACTATATTTTGCTCTTAATTCTTGATTTGCTTTTCTAAGGTTACGTTCAGCTTTTTTCAGCTGCTCAAACAACTCTTGTTGATTTTTTATTAAATTCTCCATCTTGACAAAAGTAGCAATATTTCAATCAATTGTTTAAAGTAATTAACATAACCTATAAAATTATCGCGAGTCCGTGATACAACAATTTTCAAAGTCTATAGTAAATATATCAGAAATATTTAACAAGTCCAAACTGATTCTAAACATTTGTAGGTAAGTTAGACAAAATCACCCAAGTCCCAAGTCATAACAAAAATGTTCTAAGTGTATAGTGTAAAATCATAAAAATTTTACAAGTCCAAATAACAGCAAAAATTTTCTAAGTCTATAGAATAAAATCACGAAATTTTACAAGTCCAAAAACACAGCAAATTTTTCTAAGTCTATAGAATAAAATCACGAAATTTTACAAGTCCAAAAACACAGCAAATTTTTCTAAGTCTATAGAATAAAATCACGAAATTTTTACAAGTCCGAAAACACAGCAAATTTTTCTGTCTTTTAAATTACGAAATTTTTTACAAGTCTTTTTAATTCACTGATTAACTTAAGTTTATTTTGCTCTTAATTCTTGATTTGCTTTTCTAAGGTTACGTTCAGCTTTTTTCAGCTGCTCAAACAACTCTTGTTGATTTTTTATTAAATTCTCCATCTTGACAAAAGTTCATCAAAATATTTCAATCAATTGTTTAAAGTAATTAACATAACCTATAAAATTATCGCGAGTCCGTGATACAACAATTTTCAAAGTCTATAGTAAATATATCAGAAATATTTAACAAGTCCAAACTTATTCTAAACATTTGTAGGTAAGTTAGAAAAAATCACCCAAGTCTTTCCACCCAACTTTTGTCAAGATGGAGAATTTAATAAAAAATCAACAAGAGTTGTTTGAGCAGCTGAAAAAAGCTGAACGTAACCTTAGAAAAGCAAATCAAGAATTAAGAGCAAAATATAGTTTTTTAATAGCACGGATGGAAGCTTTGGATAAGTTGGGAGAAGCGTTTAACAAGAATCATTCAGAGATAGTGGCAAAGGTCTCACCTGAGCAAACAGCAGAATTATCCTATTTCAAGACTGATGTGCAAGATAGTTTTCAAGAATTTTTCATATATGTCGGCGGGTAGCCGTACTTTGAGAGTTGAGAGTTGAGAGTTGAGAGATGAGTGTTGAGAGTTGAGAGTTGAGAGCTGACAGTTGAGAGCTGAGAGCTGAGAGCTGAGAGCTGAGAGCTGGGAGCAGAGTGCTGAGAGCTGGGAGCTGGGAGCTGAGTGATGAGAGCTGAGATCTGAGAGCTGAGAGCTGAGAGCTGAGAGCTGAGAGCTGAGAGCTGAGAGATGAGAGCTGAGAGCTGAGAGCTGAGAGCTGAGAGCTGAGAGCTGAGAGCTGAGATATGAGCTGAGAGCTGAGAGTTGAGAGGTGAGAGTTGAGAGCTGAGTGCTGAGATGTTAGAGCTGAGAGCCGTGAGCTGAGAGCTGAGAGCTGAGAGCTGAGAGCTGAGAACTGAGAGCTGAGAGCTGGGAGCTGAGAGCTGAGAGCTGAGAGCTGTGACCTGAGAGCTGAGAGCTGAGAGCTGAGATCTGAGAGATGAGAGTTGAGAGCTGGGAGCAAAGTGCTGAGTGCTGAGAGCTGAGATCTGAGAGCTGAGAGATGAGAGTTGAGAGCTGAGAGTTGAGAGCTGAGAGCTGAGAGCTGAGAGGTGAGAGCTGAGAGCTGAGAGCTGGGAGCTGAGAGCTGAGAGCTGAGAGCTGGGAGCTGAGATCTGAGAGCTGAGAGCTGAAAGCTGAGAGCTGAGAGCTGAGAGCTGAGAGCTGAGAGCTGAGATCTGAGAGATGAGAGCTGAGAGCTGTGAGTTGAGAGTTGAGAGTTAAGAGTAGAGGTGTTATATTAGGATGACATTTGAATAATACTATTATGTGATATAATAGGTTTCTCATATTAGGGTATCATACACTTAAGAGTTAAGAGTTCAGTAAATCGTGAATAATATACGGGCTAATTAACAAATTATAGTTTCATTTCTAAAATGGTGCCGAAACCCGGGAGAATAGAAGAACAAGTAGTGTACAATGCAAAGTGTTGTGAGTAAAGTGAAAAGTAAGGTAAACTGAGTAAATAAACCGTGAGTAAATAAACTTAAGTTAATCAGTGAATTAAAAAGACTTGTAAAAAATTTCGTAATTTAAAAGACAGAAAAATTTGCTGTGTTTTCGGACTTGTAAAAATTTCGTGATTTTATTCTATAGACTAAGAAAAATTTGCTGTGTTTTTGGACTTGTAAAATTTCGTGATTTTATTCTATAGACTTAGAAAATTTTTGCTGTTATTTGGACTTGTAAAATTTTTATGATTTTACACCATACACTTAGAACATTTTTGTTGTGACTTGGGACTTGGGTGATTTTTTCTAACTTACCTACAAATGTTTAGAATCAGTTTGGACTTGTTAAATATTTCTGATATATTTACTATAGACTTTGAAAATTGTTGTATCACGGACTCGCGATAATTTTATAGGTTATGTTAATTACTTTAAACAATTGATTGAAATATTGCTACTTTTGTCAAGATGGAGAATTTAATAAAAAATCAACAAGAGTTGTTTGAGCAGCTGAAAAAAGCTGAACGTAACCTTAGAAAAGCAAATCAAGAATTAAGAGCAAAATATAGTTTTTTAATAGCACGGATGGAAGCTTTGGATAAGTTGGGAGAAGCGTTTAACAAGAATCATTTAGAGATAGTGGCAAAGGTCTCACCTGAGCAAACAGCAGAATTATCCTATTTCAAGACTGATGTGCAAGATAGTTTTCAAGAATTTTTCATATATGTCGGCGGGTAGCCGTACTTTGAGAGTTGAGAGTTGAGAGTTGAGAGATGAGTGTTGAGAGTTGAGAGTTGAGAGCTGACAGTTGAGAGCTGAGAGCTGAGAGCTGAGAGCTGGGAGCTGGGAGCAGAGTGCTGAGAGCTGGGAGCTGGGAGCTGAGTGCTGAGAGCTGAGATCTGAGAGCTGAGAGCTGAGAGCTGAGAGCTGAGAGCTGAGAGCTGAGATCTGAGAGCTGAGAGCTGAGAGCTGAGAGCTGAGTTGAGAAATGAGTGTTGAGAGTTGAGAGTTGAGAGCTGACAGTTGAGAGCTGAGAGCTGAGAGCTGAGAGCTGAGAGCTGTGAGCTGGAAGCAGAGAGCTGAGAGCTGGGAGCAAAGTGCTGAGAGCTGAGATCTGAGAGCTGAGAGCTGAGAGTTGAGAGGTGAGAGTTGAGAGCTGAGTGCTGAGAGGTTAGAGCTGAGAGCCGTGAGCTGAGAGCTGAGAGCTGAGAGCTGAGAGCTGAGAACTGAGAGCTGAGAGCTGTGAGCTGAGAGCTGAGAGCTGAGAGCTGTGACCTGAGAGCTGAGAGCTGAGAGCTGAGATCTGAGAGATGAGAGTTGAGAGCTGGGAGCAAAGTGCTGAGTGCTGAGAGCTGAGAGCTGAGATCTGAGAGCTGAGAGTTGAGAGTTGAGAGATGAGTGTTGAGAGTTGAGAGTTGAGAGCTGACAGTTGAGAGCTGAGAGCTGAGAGCTGGGAGCTGGGAGCAGAGTGCTGAGAGCTGGGAGCTGGGAGCTGAGTGCTGAGAGCTGAGATCTGAGAGCTGAGAGCTGAGAGCTGAGAGCTGAGAGCTGAGAGCTGAGAGCTGAGATCTGAGAGCTGATAGCTGAGAGCTGAGAGCTGAGAGCTGAGAGCTGAGTTGAGAGATGAGTGTTGAGAGTTGAGAGTTGAGTGCTGACAGTTGAGAGCTGAGAGCTGAGAGCTGAGAGCTGTGAGCTGGAAGCAGAGAGCTGAGAGCTGGGAGCAAAGTGCTGAGAGCTGAGATCTGAGAGCTGAGAGCTGAGAGTTGAGAGGTGAGAGTTGAGAGCTGAGTGCTGAGAGGTTAGAGCTGAGAGCCGTGAGCTGAGAGCTGAGAGCTGAGAGCTGAGAGCTGAGAGCTGAGAACTGAGAGCTGAGAGCTGAGAGCTGAGAGCTGAGAGCTGTGACCTGAGAGCTGAGAGCTGAGAGCTGAGATCTGAGAGATGAGAGTTGAGAGCTGGGAGCAAAGTGCTGAGTGCTGAGAGCTGAGAGCTGAGATCTGAGAGCTGAGAGATGAGAGATGAGAGCTGAGGGCTGAGAGCTGAGAGCTGAGAAGTGAGAGCTGAGAGCTGAGAGCTGGGAGCTGAGAGCTGAGAGCTGAGAGCTGAGAGCTGAGAGCTGAGAGGAGAGAGCTGAGAGCTGTGAGCTGAGAGCTGAGAGCTGAGAGCTGAGAGCTGAGAGCTGAGAGGAGAGAGCTGAGAGCTGTGAGCTGAGAGCTGAGAGCTGAGAGCTGAGAGCTGAGAGCTGAGAGCTGTGACCTGAGAGCTGAGAGCTGAGAGCTGAGATCTGAGAGATGAGAGTTGAGAGCTGGGAGCAAAGTGCTGAGTGCTGAGAGCTGAGAGCTGAGATCTGAGAGCTGAGAGATGAGAGATGAGAGCTGAGGGCTGAGAGCTGAGAGCTGAGAAGTGAGAGCTGAGAGCTGAGAGCTGGGAGCTGAGAGCTGAGAGCTGAGAGCTGAGAGCTGAGAGCTGAGAGGAGAGAGCTGAGAGCTGTGAGCTGAGAGCTGAGAGCTGAGAGCTGAGAGCTGAGAGATGAGAGCTGAGAGATGAGAGCTGAGAGCTGAGATCTGAGAGATGAGAGTTGAGAGCTGAGAGCTGTGAGTTGAGAGTTGAGAGTTGAGAGTTAAGAGTAGAGGTGTTATATTAGGATGACATTTGAATAATACTATTATGTGATATAATAGGTTTCTCATATTAGGGTATCATACACTTAAGAGTTAAGAGTTCAGTAAATCGTGAATAATATACGTGTTAATTAACAAATTATAGTTTCATTTCTAAAATGGTGCCGAAACCCGGGAGAATAGAAGAACAAGTAGTGTACAGTGCAAAGTGTTGTGAGTAAAGTGAAAAGTAAGGTAAACTGAGTAAATAAACCGTGAGTAAATAAACTTAAGTTAATCAGTGAATTAAAAAGACTTGTAAAAAATTTCGTAATTTAAAAGACAGAAAAATTTGCTGTGTTTTCGGACTTGTAAAAATTTCGTGATTTTATTCTATAGACTTAGAAAAATTTGCTGTTTTTGGACTTGTAAAATTTCGTGATTTTATTCTATAGACTTAGAAAATTTTTGCTGTTATTTGGACTTGTAAAATTTTTATGATTTTACACTATACACTTAGAACATTTTTGTTGTGACTTGGGACTTGGGTGATTTTTTCTAACTTACCTACAAATGTTTAGAATCAGTTTGGACTTGTTAAATATTTCTGATATATTTACTATAGACTTTGAAAATTGTTGTATCACGGACTCGCGATAATTTTATAGGTTATGTTAATTACTTTAAACAATTGATTGAAATATTGCTACTTTTGTCAAGATGGAGAATTTAATAAAAAATCAACAAGAGTTGTTTGTTTGTTGTATCACGGACTCGCGATAATTTTATAGGTTATGTTAATTACTTTAAACAATTGATTGAAATATTGCTACTTTTGTCAAGATGGAGAATTTAATAAAAAATCAACAAGAGTTGTTTGAGCAGCTGAAAAAAGCTTATGTTTATAGGTTATGTTAATTACTTTAAACAATTGATTGAAATATTGCTACTTTTGTCAAGATGGAGAATTTAATAAAAAATCAACAAGAGTTGTTTGAGCAGCTGAAAAAGAATCAGTTTGGACTTGTTAAATATTTGTGATATATTTACTATAGACTTTGAAAATTGTTGTATCACGGACTCGCGGTTTTATAGGTTATGTTAATTACTTTAAACAATTGATTGAAATATTGCTACTTTTGTCAAGATGGAGAATTTAATAAAAAATCAACAAGAGTTGTTTGAGCAGCTGAAAAAAGCTGAACGTAACCTTAGAAAAGCATATCAAGAATTAAGAGCAAAATATAGTTTTTTAATAGCACGGATGGAAGCTTTGGATAAGTTGGGAGAAGCGTTTAACAAGAATCATTCAGAGATAGTGGCAAAGGTCTCACCTGAGCAAACAGCAGAATTATCCTATTTCAAGACTGATGTGCAAGATAGTTTTCAAGAATTTTTCATATATGTCGGCGGGTAGCCGTACTTTGAGAGTTGAGAGTTGAGAGATGAGTGTTGAGAGTTGAGAGTTGAGAGCTGACAGTTGAGAGCTGAGAGCTGAGAGCTGAGAGCTGGGAGCAGAGAGCTGAGAGCTGGGAGCTGAGTGCTGAGAGCTGAGATCTGAGAGCTGAGAGCTGAGAGTTGAGAGCTGAGAGCTAAGATCTGAGAGCTGGGAGCTGAGAGCTGAGAGCTGAGATCTGAGAGGTGAGAGCTGAGAGCTGAGAGCTGAGAGCTGAGAGCTGAGAGCTGGGAGCTGAGAGCTGAGAGCTGAGATCAGAGAGGTGAGAGCTGAGAGCTGAGAGCTGAGAGCTGAGAGGTGAGAGCTGAGAGGTGAGATCTGAGAGCTGAGAGCTAAGAGTTGAGAGTTGAGAGATGAGAGCTGAGAGTTGAGAGTTGAGAGTTGAGAGTTAAGAGTAGAGGTGTTATATTAGGATGACATTTGAATAATACTATTATGTGATATAATAGGTTTCTCATATTAGGGTATCATACACTTAAGAGTTAAGAGTTCAGTAAATCGTGAATAATATACGTGTTAATTAACAAATTATAGTTTCATTTCTAAAATGGTGCCGAAACCCGGGAGAATAGAAGAACAAGTAGTGTACAGTGCAAAGTGTTGTGAGTAAAGTGAAAAGTAAGGTAAACTGAGTAAATAAACCGTGAGTAAATAAACTTAAGTTAATCAGTGAATTAAAAAGACTTGTAAAAAATTTCGTAATTTAAAAGACAGAAAAATTTGCTGTGTTTTCGGACTTGTAAAAATTTCGTGATTTTATTCTATAGACTTAGAAAAATTTGCTGTTTTTGGACTTGTAAAATTTCGTGATTTTATTCTATAGACTTAGAAAATTTTTGCTGTTATTTGGACTTGTAAAATTTTTATGATTTTACACTATACACTTAGAACATTTTTGTTGTGACTTGGGACTTGGGTGATTTTTTCTAACTTACCTACAAATGTTTAGAATCAGTTTGGACTTGTTAAATATTTCTGATATATTTACTATAGACTTTGAAAATTGTTGTATCACGGACTCGCGATAATTTTATAGGTTATGTTAATTACTTTAAACAATTGATTGAAATATTGCTACTTTTGTCAAGATGGAGAATTTAATAAAAAATCAACAAGAGTTGTTTGAGCAGCTGAAAAAAGCTGAACGTAACCTTAGAAAAGCAAATCAAGAATTAAGAGCAAAATATAGTTTTTTAATAGCACGGATGGAAGCTTTGGATAAGTTGGGAGAAGCGTTTAACAAGAATCATTCAGAGATAGTGGCAAAGGTCTCACCTGAGCAAACAGCAGAATTATCCTATTTCAAGACTGATGTGCAAGATAGTTTTCAAGAATTTTTCATATATGTCGGCGGGTAGCCGTACTTTGAGAGTTGAGAGTTGAGAGTTGAGAGATGAGTGTTGAGAGTTGAGAGTTGAGAGCTGACAGTTGAGAGCTGAGAGCTGAGAGCTGAGAGCTGAGAGCTGGGAGCTGGGAGCAGAGTGCTGAGAGCTGGGAGCTGGGAGCTGAGTGCTGAGAGCTGAGATCTGAGAGCTGAGAGCTGAGAGCTGAGAGCTGAGAGCTGAGATCTGAGAGCTGATAGCTGAGAGCTGAGAGCTGAGAGCTGAGTTGAGAGATGAGTGTTGAGAGTTGAGAGTTGAGAGCTGACAGTTGAGAGCTGAGAGCTGAGAGCTGAGAGCTGTGTGCTGGGAGCAGAGAGCTGAGAGCTGGGAGCAAAGTGCTGAGAGCTGAGATCTGAGAGCTGAGAGCTGAGAGTTGAGAGGTGAGAGTTGAGAGCTGAGTGCTGAGAGGTTAGAGCTGAGAGCCGTGAGCTGAGAGCTGAGAGCTGAGAGCTGAGAGCTGAGAACTGAGAGCTGTGAGCTGAGAGCTGAGAGCTGAGAGCTGAGAGCTGTGACCTGAGAGCTGAGAGCTGAGAGCTGAGAGCCGTGAGCTGAGAGCTGAGAGCTGGGAGCAAAGTGCTGAGTGCTGAGAGCTGAAATCTGAGAGCTGAGAGATGAGAGTTGAGAGCTGAGAGCTGAGAGCTGAGAAGTGAGAGCTGAGAGCTGAGAGCTGGGAGCTGAGAGCTGAGAGCTGAGAGCTGAGAGCTGAGATCTGAGAGCTGAGAGCTGAGAGCTGAGAGCTGAGAGATGAGAGCTGAGAGCTGAGAGCTGAGATCTGAGAGATGAGAGTTGAGAGCTGAGAGCTGTGAGTTGAGAGTTGAGAGTTGAGAGTTAAGAGTAGAGGTGTTATATTAGGATGACATTTGAATAATACTATTATGTGATATAATAGGTTTCTCATATTAGGGTATCATACACTTAAGAGTTAAGAGTTCAGTAAATCGTGAATAATATACGTGTTAATTAACAAATTATAGTTTCATTTCTAAAATGGTGCCGAAACCCGGGAGAATAGAAGAACAAGTAGTGTACAGTGCAAAGTGTTGTGAGTAAAGTGAAAAGTAAGGTAAACTGAGTAAAAAAACCGTGAGTAAATAAACTTAAGTTAATCAGTGAATTAAAAAGACTTGTAAAAAATTTCGTAATTTAAAAGACAGAAAAATTTGCCGTGTTTTCGGACTTGTAAAAATTTCGTGATTTTATTCTATAGACTTAGAAAAATTTGCTGTTTTTGGACTTGTAAAATTTCGTGATTTTATTCTATAGACTTAGAAAATTTTTGCTGTTATTTGGACTTGTAAAATTTTTATGATTTTACACTATACACTTAGAACATTTTTGTTGTGACTTGGGACTTGGGTGATTTTTTCTAACTTACCTACAAATGTTTAGAATCAGTTTGGACTTGTTAAATATTTCTGATATATTTACTATAGACTTTGAAAATTGTTGTATCACGGACTCGCGATAATTTTATAGGTTATGTTAATTACTTTAAACAATTGATTGAAATATTGCTACTTTTGTCAAGATAGAGAATTTAATAAAAAATCAACAAGAGTTGTTTGTTTGTTGTATCACGGACTCGCGATAATTTTATAGGTTATGTTAATTACTTTAAACAATTGATTGAAATATTGCTACTTTTGTCAAGATGGAGAATTTAATAAAAAATCAACAAGAGTTGTTTGAGCAGCTGAAAAAAGCTTATGTTTATAGGTTATGTTAATTACTTTAAACAATTGATTGAAATATTGCTACTTTTGTCAAGATGGAGAATTTAATAAAAAATCAACAAGACTTGTTTGAGCAGCTGAAAAAGAATCAGTTTGGACTTGTTAAATATTTGTGATATATTTACTATAGACTTTGAAAATTGTTGTATCACGGACTCGCGGTTTTATAGGTTATGTTAATTACTTTAAACAATTGATTGAAATATTGCTACTTTTGTCAAGATGGAGAATTTAATAAAAAATCAACAAGAGTTGTTTGAGCAGCTGAAAAAAGCTGAACGTAACCTTAGAAAAGCAAATCAAGAATTAAGAGCAAAATATAGTTTTTTAATAGCACGGATGGAAGCTTTGGATAAGTTGGGAGAAGCGTTTAACAAGAATCATTCAGAGATAGTGGCAAAGGTCTCACCTGAGCAAACAGCAGAATTATCCTATTTCAAGACTGATGTGCAAGATAGTTTTCAAGAATTTTTCATATATGTCGGCGGGTAGCCGTACTTTGAGAGTTGAGAGTTGAGAGATGAGTGTTGAGAGTTGAGAGTTGAGAGCTGACAGTTGAGAGCTGAGAGCTGAGAGCTGAGAGCTGGGAGCAGAGAGCTGAGAGCTGGGAGCTGAGTGCTGAGAGCTGAGATCTGAGAGCTGAGAGCTGAGAGTTGAGAGCTGAGAGTTGAGAGAAGAGAGCTGAGAGCTGAGAGCTGAGAGGTGAGAGCTGAGAGCTGATAGATGGGAGCTGAGAGCTGAGAGCTAAGATCTGAGAGCTGGGAGCTGAGAGCTGAGAGCTGAGATCTGAGAGGTGAGAGCTGAGAGCTGAGAGCTGAGAGCTGAGAGCTGAGAGCTGGGAGCTGAGAGCTGAGAGCTGAGATCAGAGAGGTGAGAGCTGAGAGCTGAGAGCTGAGAGCTGAGAGGTGAGAGCTGAGAGGTGAGATCTGAGAGCTGAGAGCTAAGAGTTGAGAGTTGAGAGATGAGAGCTGAGAGTTGAGAGTTGAGAGTTGAGAGTTAAGAGTAGAGGTGTTATATTAGGATGACATTTGAATAATACTATTATGTGATATAATAGGTTTCTCATATTAGGGTATCATACACTTAAGAGTTAAGAGTTCAGTAAATCGTGAATAATATACGCGTTAATTAACAAATTATAGTTTCATTTCTAAAATGGTGCCGAAACCCGGGAGAATAGAAGAACAAGTAGTGTACAATGCAAAGTGTTGTGAGTAAAGTGAAAAGTAAGGTAAACTGAGTAAATAAACCGTGAGTAAATAAACTTAAGTTAATCAGTGAATTAAAAAGACTTGTAAAAAATTTCGTAATTTAAAAGACAGAAAAATTTGCTGTGTTTTCGGACTTGTAAAAATTTCGTGATTTTATTCTATAGACTAAGAAAAATTTGCTGTGTTTTTGGACTTGTAAAATTTCGTGATTTTATTCTATAGACTTAGAAAATTTTTGCTGTTATTTGGACTTGTAAAATTTTTATGATTTTACACCATACACTTAGAACATTTTTGTTGTGACTTGGGACTTGGGTGATTTTTTCTAACTTACCTACAAATGTTTAGAATCAGTTTGGACTTGTTAAATATTTCTGATATATTTACTATAGACTTTGAAAATTGTTGTATCACGGACTCGCGATAATTTTATAGGTTATGTTAATTACTTTAAACAATTGATTGAAATATTGCTACTTTTGTCAAGATGGAGAATTTAATAAAAAATCAACAAGAGTTGTTTGAGCAGCTGAAAAAAGCTGAACGTAACCTTAGAAAAGCAAATCAAGAATTAAGAGCAAAATATAGTTTTTTAATAGCACGGATGGAAGCTTTGGATAAGTTGGGAGAAGCGTTTAACAAGAATCATTCAGAGATAGTGGCAAAGGTCTCACCTGAGCAAACAGCAGAATTATCCTATTTCAAGACTGATGTGCAAGATAGTTTTCAAGAATTTTTCATATATGTCGGCGGGTAGCCGTACTTTGAGAGTTGAGAGTTGAGAGTTGAGAGATGAGTGTTGAGAGTTGAGAGTTGAGAGCTGACAGTTGAGAGCTGAGAGCTGAGAGCTGAGAGCTGAAAGCTGGGAGCTGGGAGCAGAGTGCTGAGAGCTGGGAGCTGGGAGCTGAGTGCTGAGAGCTGAGATCTGAGAGCTGAGAGCTGAGAGCTGAGAGCTGAGAGCTGAGATCTGAGAGCTGATAGCTGAGAGCTGAGAGCTGAGAGCTGAGTTGAGAGATGAGTGTTGAGAGTTGAGAGTTGAGAGCTGACAGTTGAGAGCTGAGAGCTGAGAGCTGAGAGCTGAGAGCTGTGTGCTGGGAGCAGAGAGCTGAGAGCTGGGAGCAAAGTGCTGAGAGCTGAGATCTGAGAGCTGAGAGCTGAGAGTTGAGAGGTGAGAGTTGAGAGCTGAGTGCTGAGAGGTTAGAGCTGAGAGCCGTGAGCTGAGAGCTGAGAGCTGAGAGCTGAGAGCTGAGAACTGAGAGCTGTGAGCTGAGAGCTGAGAGCTGAGAGCTGAGAGCTGTGACCTGAGAGCTGAGAGCTGAGAGCTGAGATCTGAGAGATGAGAGTTGAGAGCTGGGAGCAAAGTGCTGAGTGCTGAGAGCTGAAATCTGAGAGCTGAGAGATGAGAGTTGAGAGCTGAGAGCTGAGAGCTGAGAGCTGAGAAGTGAGAGCTGAGAGCTGAGAGCTGGGAGCTGAGAGCTGAGAGCTGAGAGCTGAGAGCTGAGATCTGAGAGCTGAGAGCTGAGAGCTGAGAGCTGAGAGATGAGAGCTGAGAGCTGAGAGCTGAGATCTGAGAGATGAGAGTTGAGAGCTGAGAGATGAGAGCTGAGAGTTGAGAGTTGAGAGTTAAGAGTAGAGGTGTTATATTAGGATGACATTTGAATAATACTATTATGTGATATAATAGGTTTCTCATATTAGGGTATCATACACTTAAGAGTTAAGAGTTCAGTAAATCGTGAATAATATACGTGTTAATTAACAAATTATAGTTTCATTTCTAAAATGGTGCCGAAACCCGGGAGAATAGAAGAACAAGTAGTGTACAGTGCAAAGTGTTGTGAGTAAAGTGAAAAGTAAGGTAAACTGAGTAAAAAAACCGTGAGTAAATAAACTTAAGTTAATCAGTGAATTAAAAAGACTTGTAAAAAATTTCGTAATTTAAAAGACAGAAAAATTTGCCGTGTTTTCGGACTTGTAAAAATTTCGTGATTTTATTCTATAGACTTAGAAAAATTTGCTGTTTTTGGACTTGTAAAATTTCGTGATTTTATTCTATAGACTTAGAAAATTTTTGCTGTTATTTGGACTTGTAAAATTTTTATGATTTTACACTATACACTTAGAACATTTTTGTTGTGACTTGGGACTTGGGTGATTTTTTCTAACTTACCTACAAATGTTTAGAATCAGTTTGGACTTGTTAAATATTTCTGATATATTTACTATAGACTTTGAAAATTGTTGTATCACGGACTCGCGATAATTTTATAGGTTGTGTTAATTACTTTAAACAATTGATTGAAATATTGCTACTTTTGTCAAGATGGAGAATTTAATAAAAAATCAACAAGAGTTGTTTGAGCAGCTGAAAAAAGCTGAACGTAACCTTAGAAAAGCAAATCAAGAATTAAGAGCAAAATATAGTTTTTTAATAGCACGGATGGAAGCTTTGGATAAGTTGGGAGAAGCGTTTAACAAGAATCATTTAGAGATAGTGGCAAAGGTCTCACCTGAGCAAACAGCAGAATTATCCTATTTCAAGACTGATGTGCAAGATAGTTTTCAAGAATTTTTCATATATGTCGGCGGGTAGCCGTACTTTGAGAGTTGAGAGTTGAGAGTTGAGAGATGAGTGTTGAGAGTTGAGAGTTGAGAGCTGACAGTTGAGAGCTGAGAGCTGAGAGCTGAGAGCTGGGAGCTGGGAGCAGAGTGCTGAGAGCTGGGAGCTGGGAGCTGAGTGCTGAGAGCTGAGATCTGAGAGCTGAGAGCTGAGAGCTGAGAGCTGAGAGCTGAGAGCTGAGATCTGAGAGCTGATAGCTGAGAGCTGAGAGCTGAGAGCTGAGAGCTGAGTTGAGAGATGAGTGTTGAGAGTTGAGAGTTGAGAGCTGACAGTTGAGAGCTGAGAGCTGAGAGCTGAGAGCTGAGAGCTGTGAGCTGGAAGCAGAGAGCTGAGAGCTGGGAGCAAAGTGCTGAGAGCTGAGATCTGAGAGCTGAGAGCTGAGAGTTGAGAGGTGAGAGTTGAGAGCTGAGTGCTGAGAGGTTAGAGCTGAGAGCCGTGAGCTGAGAGCTGAGAGCTGAGAGCTGAGAGCTGAGAGCTGAGAGCTGAGAACTGAGAGCTGAGAGCTGTGAGCTGAGAGCTGAGAGCTGAGAGCTGTGACCTGAGAGCTGAGAGCTGAGAGCTGAGATCTGAGAGATGAGAGTTGAGAGCTGGGAGCAAAGTGCTGAGTGCTGAGAGCTGAGATCTGAGAGCTGAGAGTTGAGAGTTGAGAGATGAGTGTTGAGAGTTGAGAGTTGAGAGCTGACAGTTGAGAGCTGAGAGCTGAGAGCTGAGAGCTGGGAGCTGGGAGCAGAGTGCTGAGAGCTGGGAGCTGGGAGCTGAGTGCTGAGAGCTGAGATCTGAGAGCTGAGAGCTGAGAGCTGAGAGCTGAGAGCTGAGAGCTGAGATCTGAGAGCTGATAGCTGAGAGCTGAGAGCTGAGAGCTGAGAGCTGAGTTGAGAGATGAGTGTTGAGAGTTGAGAGTTGAGAGCTGACAGTTGAGAGCTGAGAGCTGAGAGCTGAGAGCTGAGAGCTGTGAGCTGGAAGCAGAGAGCTGAGAGCTGGGAGCAAAGTGCTGAGAGCTGAGATCTGAGAGCTGAGAGCTGAGAGTTGAGAGGTGAGAGTTGAGAGCTGAGTGCTGAGAGGTTAGAGCTGAGAGCCGTGAGCTGAGAGCTGAGAGCTGAGAGCTGAGAGCTGAGAGCTGAGAGCTGAGAACTGAGAGCTGAGAGATGAGAGCTGAGAGCTGAGAGCTGAGAGCTGTGACCTGAGAGCTGAGAGCTGAGAGCTGAGATCTGAGAGATGAGAGTTGAGAGCTGGGAGCAAAGTGCTGAGTGCTGAGAGCTGAGAGCTGAGATCTGAGAGCTGAGAGATGAGAGATGAGAGCTGAGGGCTGAGAGCTGAGAGCTGAGAAGTGAGAGCTGAGAGCTGGGAGCTGGGAGCAGAGTGCTGAGAGCTGGGAGCTGGGAGCTGAGTGCTGAGAGCTGAGATCTGAGAGCTGAGAGCTGAGAGCTGAGAGCTGAGAGCTGAGAGCTGAGATCTGAGAGCTGATAGCTGAGAGCTGAGAGCTGAGAGCTGAGAGCTGAGTTGAGAGATGAGTGTTGAGAGTTGAGAGTTGAGAGCTGACAGTTGAGAGCTGAGAGTTGAGAGCTGGGAGCAAAGTGCTGAGTGCTGAGAGCTGAGAGCTGAGATCTGAGAGCTGAGAGATGAGAGATGAGAGCTGAGGGCTGAGAGCTGAGAGCTGAGAAGTGAGAGCTGAGAGCTGAGAGCTGGGAGCTGAGAGCTGAGAGCTGAGAGCTGAGACCTGAGAGCTGAGAGGAGAGAGCTGAGAGCTGTGAGCTGAGAGCTGAGAGCTGAGAGCTGAGATCTGAGAGATGAGAGCTGAGAGATGAGAGCTGAGAGATGAGAGCTGAGAGCTGAGAGCTGAGATCTGAGAGATGAGAGTTGAGAGCTGAGAGCTGTGAGTTGAGAGTTGAGAGTTGAGAGTTAAGAGTAGAGGTGTTATATTAGGATGACATTTGAATAATACTATTATGTGATATAATAGGTTTCTCATATTAGGGTATCATACACTTAAGAGTTAAGAGTTCAGTAAATCGTGAATAATATACGTGTTAATTAACAAATTATAGTTTCATTTCTAAAATGGTGCCGAAACCCGGGAGAATAGAAGAACAAGTAGTGTACAGTGCAAAGTGTTGTGAGTAAAGTGAAAAGTAAGGTAAACTGAGTAAATAAACCGTGAGTAAATAAACTTAAGTTAATCAGTGAATTAAAAAGACTTGTAAAAAATTTCGTAATTTAAAAGACAGAAAAATTTGCTGTGTTTTCGGACTTGTAAAAATTTCGTGATTTTATTCTATAGACTTAGAAAAATTTGCTGTTTTTGGACTTGTAAAATTTCGTGATTTTATTCTATAGACTTAGAAAATTTTTGCTGTTATTTGGACTTGTAAAATTTTTATGATTTTACACTATACACTTAGAACATTTTTGTTGTGACTTGGGACTTGGGTGATTTTTTCTAACTTACCTACAAATGTTTAGAATCAGTTTGGACTTGTTAAATATTTCTGATATATTTACTATAGACTTTGAAAATTGTTGTATCACGGACTCGCGATAATTTTATAGGTTATGTTAATTACTTTAAACAATTGATTGAAATATTGCTACTTTTGTCAAGATGGAGAATTTAATAAAAAATCAACAAGAGTTGTTTGTTTGTTGTATCACGGACTCGCGATAATTTTATAGGTTATGTTAATTACTTTAAACAATTGATTGAAATATTGCTACTTTTGTCAAGATGGAGAATTTAATAAAAAATCAACAAGAGTTGTTTGAGCAGCTGAAAAAAGCTTATGTTTATAGGTTATGTTAATTACTTTAAACAATTGATTGAAATATTGCTACTTTTGTCAAGATGGAGAATTTAATAAAAAATCAACAAGACTTGTTTGAGCAGCTGAAAAAGAATCAGTTTGGACTTGTTAAATATTTGTGATATATTTACTATAGACTTTGAAAATTGTTGTATCACGGACTCGCGGTTTTATAGGTTATGTTAATTACTTTAAACAATTGATTGAAATATTGCTACTTTTGTCAAGATGGAGAATTTAATAAAAAATCAACAAGAGTTGTTTGAGCAGCTGAAAAAAGCTGAACGTAACCTTAGAAAAGCAAATCAAGAATTAAGAGCAAAATATAGTTTTTTAATAGCACGGATGGAAGCTTTGGATAAGTTGGGAGAAGCGTTTAACAAGAATCATTCAGAGATAGTGGCAAAGGTCTCACCTGAGCAAACAGCAGAATTATCCTATTTCAAGACTGATGTGCAAGATAGTTTTCAAGAATTTTTCATATATGTCGGCGGGTAGCCGTACTTTGAGAGTTGAGAGTTGAGAGATGAGTGTTGAGAGTTGAGAGTTGAGAGCTGACAGTTGAGAGCTGAGAGCTAAAAGCTGAGAGCTGGGAGCAGAGAGCTGAGAGCTGGGAGCTGAGTGCTGAGAGCTGAGATCTGAGAGCTGAGAGCTGAGAGTTGAGAGCTGAGAGTTGAGAGAAGAGAGCTGAGAGCTGAGAGGTGAGAGCTGAGAGCTGATAGATGGGAGCTGAGAGCTGAGAGCTAAGATCTGAGAGCTGGGAGCTGAGAGCTGAGAGCTGAGATCTGAGAGGTGAGAGCTGAGAGCTGAGAGCTGAGAGCTGAGAGCTGAGAGCTGGGAGCTGAGAGCTGAGAGCTGAGATCAGAGAGGTGAGAGCTGAGAGCTGAGAGCTGAGAGCTGAGAGCTGAGAGCTGAGAGGTGAGAGCTGAGAGGTGAGATCTGAGAGCTGAGAGCTAAGAGTTGAGAGTTGAGAGATGAGAGCTGAGAGTTGAGAGTTGAGAGTTGAGAGTTAAGAGTAGAGGTGTTATATTAGGATGACATTTGAATAATACTATTATGTGATATAATAGGTTTCTCATATTAGGGTATCATACACTTAAGAGTTAAGAGTTCAGTAAATCGTGAATAATATACGTGTTAATGAACAAATTATAGTTTCATTTCTAAAATGGTGCCGAAACCCGGGAGAATAGAAGAACAAGTAGTGTACAGTGCAAAGTGTTGTGAGTAAAGTGAAAAGTAAGGTAAACTGAGTAAAAAAACCGTGAGTAAATAAACTTAAGTTAATCAGTGAATTAAAAAGACTTGTAAAAAATTTCGTAATTTAAAAGACAGAAAAATTTGCCGTGTTTTCGGACTTGTAAAAATTTCGTGATTTTATTCTATAGACTTAGAAAAATTTGCTGTTTTTGGACTTGTAAAATTTCGTGATTTTATTCTATAGACTTAGAAAATTTTTGCTGTTATTTGGACTTGTAAAATTTTTATGATTTTACACTATACACTTAGAACATTTTTGTTGTGACTTGGGACTTGGGTGATTTTTTCTAACTTACCTACAAATGTTTAGAATCAGTTTGGACTTGTTAAATATTTCTGATATATTTACTATAGACTTTGAAAATTGTTGTATCACGGACTCGCGATAATTTTATAGGTTGTGTTAATTACTTTAAACAATTGATTGAAATATTGCTACTTTTGTCAAGATGGAGAATTTAATAAAAAATCAACAAGAGTTGTTTGAGCAGCTGAAAAAAGCTGAACGTAACCTTAGAAAAGCAAATCAAGAATTAAGAGCAAAATATAGTTTTTTAATAGCACGGATGGAAGCTTTGGATAAGTTGGGAGAAGCGTTTAACAAGAATCATTTAGAGATAGTGGCAAAGGTCTCACCTGAGCAAACAGCAGAATTATCCTATTTCAAGACTGATGTGCAAGATAGTTTTCAAGAATTTTTCATATATGTCGGCGGGTAGCCGTACTTTGAGAGTTGAGAGTTGAGAGTTGAGAGATGAGTGTTGAGAGTTGAGAGTTGAGAGCTGACAGTTGAGAGCTGAGAGCTGAGAGCTGAGAGCTGGGAGCTGGGAGCAGAGTGCTGAGAGCTGGGAGCTGGGAGCTGAGTGCTGAGAGCTGAGATCTGAGAGCTGAGAGCTGAGAGCTGAGAGCTGAGAGCTGAGATCTGAGAGCTGATAGCTGAGAGCTGAGAGCTGAGAGCTGAGAGCTGAGTTGAGAGATGAGTGTTGAGAGTTGAGAGTTGAGAGCTGACAGTTGAGAGCTGAGAGCTGAGAGCTGAGAGCTGAGAGCTGTGAGCTGGAAGCAGAGAGCTGAGAGCTGGGAGCAAAGTGCTGAGAGCTGAGATCTGAGAGCTGAGAGCTGAGAGTTGAGAGGTGAGAGTTGAGAGCTGAGTGCTGAGAGGTTAGAGCTGAGAGCCGTGAGCTGAGAGCTGAGAGCTGAGAGCTGAGAGCTGAGAGCTGAGAGCTGAGAACTGAGAGCTGAGAGCTGTGAGCTGAGAGCTGAGAGCTGAGAGCTGTGACCTGAGAGCTGAGAGCTGAGAGCTGAGATCTGAGAGATGAGAGTTGAGAGCTGGGAGCAAAGTGCTGAGTGCTGAGAGCTGAGAGCTGAGATCTGAGAGCTGAGAGTTGAGAGTTGAGAGATGAGTGTTGAGAGTTGAGAGTTGAGAGCTGACAGTTGAGAGCTGAGAGCTGAGAGCTGAGAGCTGGGAGCTGGGAGCAGAGTGCTGAGAGCTGGGAGCTGGGAGCTGAGTGCTGAGAGCTGAGATCTGAGAGCTGAGAGCTGAGAGCTGAGAGCTGAGAGCTGAGAGCTGAGATCTGAGAGCTGATAGCTGAGAGCTGAGAGCTGAGAGCTGAGAGCTGAGTTGAGAGATGAGTGTTGAGAGTTGAGAGTTGAGAGCTGACAGTTGAGAGCTGAGAGCTGAGAGCTGAGAGCTGAGAGCTGTGAGCTGGAAGCAGAGAGCTGAGAGCTGGGAGCAAAGTGCTGAGAGCTGAGATCTGAGAGCTGAGAGCTGAGAGTTGAGAGGTGAGAGTTGAGAGCTGAGTGCTGAGAGGTTAGAGCTGAGAGCCGTGAGCTGAGAGCTGAGAGCTGAGAGCTGAGAGCTGAGAGCTGAGAGCTGAGAGCTGAGAGATGAGAGCTGAGAGCTGAGAGCTGAGAGCTGTGACCTGAGAGCTGAGAGCTGAGAGCTGAGATCTGAGAGATGAGAGTTGAGAGCTGGGAGCAAAGTGCTGAGTGCTGAGAGCTGAGAGCTGAGATCTGAGAGCTGAGAGATGAGAGATGAGAGCTGAGGGCTGAGAGCTGAGAGCTGAGAAGTGAGAGCTGAGAGCTGGGAGCTGGGAGCAGAGTGCTGAGAGCTGGGAGCTGGGAGCTGAGTGCTGAGAGCTGAGATCTGAGAGCTGAGAGCTGAGAGCTGAGAGCTGAGAGCTGAGAGCTGAGATCTGAGAGCTGATAGCTGAGAGCTGAGAGCTGAGAGCTGAGTTGAGAGATGAGTGTTGAGAGTTGAGAGTTGAGAGCTGACAGTTGAGAGCTGAGAGTTGAGAGCTGGGAGCAAAGTGCTGAGTGCTGAGAGCTGAGAGCTGAGATCTGAGAGCTGAGAGATGAGAGATGAGAGCTGAGGGCTGAGAGCTGAGAGCTGAGAAGTGAGAGCTGAGAGCTGAGAGCTGGGAGCTGAGAGCTGAGAGCTGAGAGCTGAGACCTGAGAGCTGAGAGGAGAGAGCTGAGAGCTGAGAGCTGAGAGCTGAGAGCTGAGATCTGAGAGATGAGAGCTGAGAGATGAGAGCTGAGAGATGAGAGCTGAGAGCTGAGAGCTGAGATCTGAGAGATGAGAGTTGAGAGCTGAGAGCTGTGAGTTGAGAGTTGAGAGTTGAGAGTTAAGAGTAGAGGTGTTATATTAGGATGACATTTGAATAATACTATTATGTGATATAATAGGTTTCTCATATTAGGGTATCATACACTTAAGAGTTAAGAGTTCAGTAAATCGTGAATAATATACGTGTTAATTAACAAATTATAGTTTCATTTCTAAAATGGTGCCGAAACCCGGGAGAATAGAAGAACAAGTAGTGTACAGTGCAAAGTGTTGTGAGTAAAGTGAAAAGTAAGGTAAACTGAGTAAATAAACCGTGAGTAAATAAACTTAAGTTAATCAGTGAATTAAAAAGACTTGTAAAAAATTTCGTAATTTAAAAGACAGAAAAATTTGCTGTGTTTTCGGACTTGTAAAAATTTCGTGATTTTATTCTATAGACTTAGAAAAATTTGCTGTTTTTGGACTTGTAAAATTTCGTGATTTTATTCTATAGACTTAGAAAATTTTTGCTGTTATTTGGACTTGTAAAATTTTTATGATTTTACACTATACACTTAGAACATTTTTGTTGTGACTTGGGACTTGGGTGATTTTTTCTAACTTACCTACAAATGTTTAGAATCAGTTTGGACTTGTTAAATATTTCTGATATATTTACTATAGACTTTGAAAATTGTTGTATCACGGACTCGCGATAATTTTATAGGTTATGTTAATTACTTTAAACAATTGATTGAAATATTGCTACTTTTGTCAAGATGGAGAATTTAATAAAAAATCAACAAGAGTTGTTTGTTTGTTGTATCACGGACTCGCGATAATTTTATAGGTTATGTTAATTACTTTAAACAATTGATTGAAATATTGCTACTTTTGTCAAGATGGAGAATTTAATAAAAAATCAACAAGAGTTGTTTGAGCAGCTGAAAAAAGCTTATGTTTATAGGTTATGTTAATTACTTTAAACAATTGATTGAAATATTGCTACTTTTGTCAAGATGGAGAATTTAATAAAAAATCAACAAGACTTGTTTGAGCAGCTGAAAAAGAATCAGTTTGGACTTGTTAAATATTTGTGATATATTTACTATAGACTTTGAAAATTGTTGTATCACGGACTCGCGGTTTTATAGGTTATGTTAATTACTTTAAACAATTGATTGAAATATTGCTACTTTTGTCAAGATGGAGAATTTAATAAAAAATCAACAAGAGTTGTTTGAGCAGCTGAAAAAAGCTGAACGTAACCTTAGAAAAGCAAATCAAGAATTAAGAGCAAAATATAGTTTTTTAATAGCACGGATGGAAGCTTTGGATAAGTTGGGAGAAGCGTTTAACAAGAATCATTCAGAGATAGTGGCAAAGGTCTCACCTGAGCAAACAGCAGAATTATCCTATTTCAAGACTGATGTGCAAGATAGTTTTCAAGAATTTTTCATATATGTCGGCGGGTAGCCGTACTTTGAGAGTTGAGAGTTGAGAGATGAGTGTTGAGAGTTGAGAGTTGAGAGCTGACAGTTGAGAGCTGAGAGCTGAGAGCTGAGAGCTGGGAGCAGAGAGCTGAGAGCTGGGAGCTGAGTGCTGAGAGCTGAGATCTAAGAGCTGAGAGCTGAGAGTTGAGAGCTGAGAGTTGAGAGAAGAGAGCTGAGAGCTGAGAGCTGAGAGGTGAGAGCTGAGAGCTGATAGATGGGAGCTGAGAGCTGAGAGCTAAGATCTGAGAGCTGGGAGCTGAGAGCTGAGAGCTGAGATCTGAGAGGTGAGAGCTGAGAGCTGAGAGCTGAGAGCTGAGAGCTGGGAGCTGAGAGCTGAGAGCTGAGATCAGAGAGGTGAGAGCTGAGAGCTGAGAGCTGAGAGCTGAGAGCTGAGAGCTGAGAGGTGAGAGCTGAGAGGTGAGATCTGAGAGCTGAGAGCTAAGAGTTGAGAGTTGAGAGATGAGAGCTGAGAGTTGAGAGTTGAGAGTTGAGAGTTAAGAGTAGAGGTGTTATATTAGGATGACATTTGAATAATACTATTATGTGATATAATAGGTTTCTCATATTAGGGTATCATACACTTAAGAGTTAAGAGTTCAGTAAATCGTGAATAATATACGTGTTAATGAACAAATTATAGTTTCATTTCTAAAATGGTGCCGAAACCCGGGAGAATAGAAGAACAAGTAGTGTACAGTGCAAAGTGTTGTGAGTAAAGTGAAAAGTAAGGTAAACTGAGTAAATAAACCGTGAGTAAATAAACTTAAGTTAATCAGTGAATTAAAAAGACTTGTAAAAAATTTCGTAATTTAAAAGACAGAAAAATTTGCTGTGTTTTCGGACTTGTAAAAATTTCGTGATTTTATTCTATAGACTTAGAAAAATTTGCTGTTTTTGGACTTGTAAAATTTCGTGATTTTATTCTATAGACTTAGAAAATTTTTGCTGTTATTTGGACTTGTAAAATTTTTATGATTTTACACTATACACTTAGAACATTTTTGTTGTGACTTGGGACTTGGGTGATTTTTTCTAACTTACCTACAAATGTTTAGAATCAGTTTGGACTTGTTAAATATTTCTGATATATTTACTATAGACTTTGAAAATTGTTGTATCACGGACTCGCGATAATTTTATAGGTTATGTTAATTACTTTAAACAATTGATTGAAATATTGCTACTTTTGTCAAGATGGAGAATTTAATAAAAAATCAACAAGAGTTGTTTGAGCAGCTGAAAAAAGCTGAACGTAACCTTAGAAAAGCAAATCAAGAATTAAGAGCAAAATATAGTTTTTTAATAGCACGGATGGAAGCTTTGGATAAGTTGGGAGAAGCGTTTAACAAGAATCATTCAGAGATAGTGGCAAAGGTCTCACCTGAGCAAACAGCAGAATTATCCTATTTCAAGACTGATGTGCAAGATAGTTTTCAAGAATTTTTCATATATGTCGGCGGGTAGCCGTACTTTGAGAGTTGAGAGTTGAGAGTTGAGAGATGAGTGTTGAGAGTTGAGAGTTGAGAGCTGACAGTTGAGAGCTGAGAGCTGAGAGCTGAGAGCTGAGAGCTGGGAGCTGGGAGCAGAGTGCTGAGAGCTGGGAGCTGGGAGCTGAGTGCTGAGAGCTGAGATCTGAGAGCTGAGAGCTGAGAGCTGAGAGGTTAGAGCTGAGAGCCGTGAGCTGAGAGCTGAGAGCTGAGAGCTGAGAGCTGAGAGCTGAGAACTGAGAGCTGAGAGCTGTGAGCTGAGAGCTGAGAGCTGAGAGCTGTGACCTGAAAGCTGAGAGCTGAGAGCTGAGATCTGAGAGATGAGAGTTGAGAGCTGGGAGCAAAGTGCTGAGTGCTGAGAGCTGAGAGCTGAGATCTGAGAGCTGAGAGTTGAGAGTTGAGAGATGAGTGTTGAGAGTTGAGAGTTGAGAGCTGACAGTTGAGAGCTGAGAGCTGAGAGCTGAGAGCTGGTAGCTGGGAGCAGAGTGCTGAGAGCTGGGAGCTGGGAGCTGAGTGCTGAGAGCTGAGATCTGAGAGCTGAGAGCTGAGAGCTGAGAGCTGAGAGCTGAGAGCTGAGATCTGAGAGCTGATAGCTGAGAGCTGAGAGCTGAGAGCTGAGAGCTGAGTTGAGAGATGAGTGTTGAGAGTTGAGAGTTGAGAGCTGACAGTTGAGAGCTGAGAGCTGAGAGCTGAGAGCTGAGAGCTGTGAGCTGGAAGCAGAGAGCTGAGAGCTGGGAGCAAAGTGCTGAGAGCTGAGATCTGAGAGCTGAGAGCTGAGAGTTGAGAGGTGAGAGTTGAGAGCTGAGTGCTGAGAGGTTAGAGCTGAGAGCCGTGAGCTGAGAGCTGAGAGCTGAGAGCTGAGAGCTGAGAGCTGAGAACTGAGAGCTGAGAGATGAGAGCTGAGAGCTGAGAGCTGAGAGCTGTGACCTGAGAGCTGAGAGCTGAGAGCTGAGATCTGAGAGATGAGAGTTGAGAGCTGGGAGCAAAGTGCTGAGTGCTGAGAGCTGAGAGCTGAGATCTGAGAGCTGAGAGATGAGAGATGAGAGCTGAGGGCTGAGAGCTGAGAGCTGAGAAGTGAGAGCTGAGAGCTGGGAGCTGGGAGCAGAGTGCTGAGAGCTGGGAGCTGGGAGCTGAGTGCTGAGAGCTGAGATCTGAGAGCTGAGAGCTGAGAGCTGAGAGCTGAGAGCTGAGAGCTGAGATCTGAGAGCTGATAGCTGAGAGCTGAGAGCTGAGAGCTGAGAGCTGAGTTGAGAGATGAGTGTTGAGAGTTGAGAGTTGAGAGCTGACAGTTGAGAGCTGAGAGTTGAGAGCTGGGAGCAAAGTGCTGAGTGCTGAGAGCTGAGAGCTGAGATCTGAGAGCTGAGAGATGAGAGATGAGAGCTGAGGGCTGAGAGCTGAGAGCTGAGAAGTGAGAGCTGAGAGCTGAGAGCTGGGAGCTGAGAGCTGAGAGCTGAGAGCTGAGACCTGAGAGCTGAGAGGAGAGAGCTGAGAGCTGTGAGCTGAGAGCTGAGAGCTGAGAGCTGAGATCTGAGAGATGAGAGCTGAGAGATGAGAGCTGAGAGATGAGAGCTGAGAGCTGAGAGCTGAGATCTGAGAGATGAGAGTTGAGAGCTGAGAGCTGTGAGTTGAGAGTTGAGAGTTGAGAGTTAAGAGTAGAGGTGTTATATTAGGATGACATTTGAATAATACTATTATGTGATATAATAGGTTTCTCATATTAGGGTATCATACACTTAAGAGTTAAGAGTTCAGTAAATCGTGAATAATATACGTGTTAATTAACAAATTATAGTTTCATTTCTAAAATGGTGCCGAAACCCGGGAGAATAGAAGAACAAGTAGTGTACAGTGCAAAGTGTTGTGAGTAAAGTGAAAAGTAAGGTAAACTGAGTAAATAAACCGTGAGTAAATAAACTTAAGTTAATCAGTGAATTAAAAAGACTTGTAAAAAATTTCGTAATTTAAAAGACAGAAAAATTTGCTGTGTTTTCGGACTTGTAAAAATTTCGTGATTTTATTCTATAGACTTAGAAAAATTTGCTGTTTTTGGACTTGTAAAATTTCGTGATTTTATTCTATAGACTTAGAAAATTTTTGCTGTTATTTGGACTTGTAAAATTTTTATGATTTTACACTATACACTTAGAACATTTTTGTTGTGACTTGGGACTTGGGTGATTTTTTCTAACTTACCTACAAATGTTTAGAATCAGTTTGGACTTGTTAAATATTTCTGATATATTTACTATAGACTTTGAAAATTGTTGTATCACGGACTCGCGATAATTTTATAGGTTATGTTAATTACTTTAAACAATTGATTGAAATATTGCTACTTTTGTCAAGATGGAGAATTTAATAAAAAATCAACAAGAGTTGTTTGTTTGTTGTATCACGGACTCGCGATAATTTTATAGGTTATGTTAATTACTTTAAACAATTGATTGAAATATTGCTACTTTTGTCAAGATGGAGAATTTAATAAAAAATCAACAAGAGTTGTTTGAGCAGCTGAAAAAAGCTTATGTTTATAGGTTATGTTAATTACTTTAAACAATTGATTGAAATATTGCTACTTTTGTCAAGATGGAGAATTTAATAAAAAATCAACAAGACTTGTTTGAGCAGCTGAAAAAGAATCAGTTTGGACTTGTTAAATATTTGTGATATATTTACTATAGACTTTGAAAATTGTTGTATCACGGACTCGCGGTTTTATAGGTTATGTTAATTACTTTAAACAATTGATTGAAATATTGCTACTTTTGTCAAGATGGAGAATTTAATAAAAAATCAACAAGAGTTGTTTGAGCAGCTGAAAAAAGCTGAACGTAACCTTAGAAAAGCAAATCAAGAATTAAGAGCAAAATATAGTTTTTTAATAGCACGGATGGAAGCTTTGGATAAGTTGGGAGAAGCGTTTAACAAGAATCATTCAGAGATAGTGGCAAAGGTCTCACCTGAGCAAACAGCAGAATTATCCTATTTCAAGACTGATGTGCAAGATAGTTTTCAAGAATTTTTCATATATGTCGGCGGGTAGCCGTACTTTGAGAGTTGAGAGTTGAGAGATGAGTGTTGAGAGTTGAGAGTTGAGAGCTGACAGTTGAGAGCTGAGAGCTGAGAGCTGAGAGCTGGGAGCAGAGAGCTGAGAGCTGGGAGCTGAGTGCTGAGAGCTGAGATCTGAGAGCTGAGAGCTGAGAGTTGAGAGCTGAGAGTTGAGAGAAGAGAGCTGAGAGCTGAGAGCTGAGAGGTGAGAGCTGAGAGCTGATAGATGGGAGCTGAGAGCTGAGAGCTAAGATCTGAGAGCTGGGAGCTGAGAGCTGAGAGCTGAGATCTGAGAGGTGAGAGCTGAGAGCTGAGAGCTGAGAGCTGAGAGCTGAGAGCTGGGAGCTGAGAGCTGAGAGCTGAGATCAGAGAGGTGAGAGCTGAGAGCTGAGAGCTGAGAGCTGAGAGCTGAGAGCTGAGAGGTGAGAGCTGAGAGGTGAGATCTGAGAGCTGAGAGCTAAGAGTTGAGAGTTGAGAGATGAGAGCTGAGAGTTGAGAGTTGAGAGTTGAGAGTTAAGAGTAGAGGTGTTATATTAGGATGACATTTGAATAATACTATTATGTGATATAATAGGTTTCTCATATTAGGGTATCATACACTTAAGAGTTAAGAGTTCAGTAAATCGTGAATAATATACGTGTTAATGAACAAATTATAGTTTCATTTCTAAAATGGTGCCGAAACCCGGGAGAATAGAAGAACAAGTAGTGTACAGTGCAAAGTGTTGTGAGTAAAGTGAAAAGTAAGGTAAACTGAGTAAAAAAACCGTGAGTAAATAAACTTAAGTTAATCAGTGAATTAAAAAGACTTGTAAAAAATTTCGTAATTTAAAAGACAGAAAAATTTGCCGTGTTTTCGGACTTGTAAAAATTTCGTGATTTTATTCTATAGACTTAGAAAAATTTGCTGTTTTTGGACTTGTAAAATTTCGTGATTTTATTCTATAGACTTAGAAAATTTTTGCTGTTATTTGGACTTGTAAAATTTTTATGATTTTACACTATACACTTAGAACATTTTTGTTGTGACTTGGGACTTGGGTGATTTTTTCTAACTTACCTACAAATGTTTAGAATCAGTTTGGACTTGTTAAATATTTCTGATATATTTACTATAGACTTTGAAAATTGTTGTATCACGGACTCGCGATAATTTTATAGGTTGTGTTAATTACTTTAAACAATTGATTGAAATATTGCTACTTTTGTCAAGATGGAGAATTTAATAAAAAATCAACAAGAGTTGTTTGAGCAGCTGAAAAAAGCTGAACGTAACCTTAGAAAAGCAAATCAAGAATTAAGAGCAAAATATAGTTTTTTAATAGCACGGATGGAAGCTTTGGATAAGTTGGGAGAAGCGTTTAACAAGAATCATTTAGAGATAGTGGCAAAGGTCTCACCTGAGCAAACAGCAGAATTATCCTATTTCAAGACTGATGTGCAAGATAGTTTTCAAGAATTTTTCATATATGTCGGCGGGTAGCCGTACTTTGAGAGTTGAGAGTTGAGAGTTGAGAGATGAGTGTTGAGAGTTGAGAGTTGAGAGCTGACAGTTGAGAGCTGAGAGCTGAGAGCTGAGAGCTGGGAGCTGGGAGCAGAGTGCTGAGAGCTGGGAGCTGGGAGCTGAGTGCTGAGAGCTGAGATCTGAGAGCTGAGAGCTGAGAGCTGAGAGCTGAGAGCTGAGAGCTGAGATCTGAGAGCTGATAGCTGAGAGCTGAGAGCTGAGAGCTGAGTTGAGAGATGAGTGTTGAGAGTTGAGAGTTGAGAGCTGACAGTTGAGAGCTGAGAGCTGACAGTTGAGAGCTGAGAGCTGAGAGCTGAGAGCTGAGAGCTGAGAGCTGGGAGCTGGGAGCAGAGTGCTGAGAGCTGGGAGCTGGGAGCTGAGTGCTGAGAGCTGAGATCTGAGAGCTGAGAGCTGAGAGCTGAGAGCTGAGAGCTGAGATCTGAGAGCTGATAGCTGAGAGCTGAGAGCTGAGAGCTGAGTTGAGAGATGAGTGTTGAGAGTTGAGAGTTGAGAGCTGACAGTTGAGAGCTGAGAGCTGAGAGCTGAGAGCTGAGAGCTGTGTGCTGGGAGCAGAGAGCTGAGAGCTGGGAGCAAAGTGCTGAGAGCTGACATCTGAGAGCTGAGAGCTGAGAGTTGAGAGGTGAGAGTTGAGAGCTGAGTGCTGAGAGGTTAGAGCTGAGAGCCGTGAGCTGAGAGCTGAGAGCTGAGAGCTGAGAGCTGAGAACTGAGAGCTGTGAGCTGAGAGCTGAGAGCTGAGAGCTGAGAGCTGTGACCTGAGAGCTGAGAGCTGAGAGCTGAGATCTGAGAGATGAGAGTTGAGAGCTGGGAGCAAAGTGCTGAGTGCTGAGAGCTGAAATCTGAGAGCTGAGAGATGAGAGTTGAGAGCTGAGAGCTGAGAGCTGAGAGCTGAGAAGTGAGAGCTGAGAGCTGAGAGCTGGGAGCTGAGAGCTGAGAGCTGAGAGCTGAGAGCTGAGATCTGAGAGCTGAGAGCTGAGAGATGAGAGCTGAGAGCTGAGAGCTGAGATCTGAGAGATGAGAGTTGAGAGCTGAGAGCTGTGAGTTGAGAGTTGAGAGTTGAGAGTTAAGAGTAGAGGTGTTATATTAGGATGACATTTGAATAATACTATTATGTGATATAATAGGTTTCTCATATTAGGGTATCATACACTTAAGAGTTAAGAGTTCAGTAAATCGTGAATAATATACGTGTTAATTAACAAATTATAGTTTCATTTCTAAAATGGTGCCGAAACCCGGGAGAATAGAAGAACAAGTAGTGTACAGTGCAAAGTGTTGTGAGTAAAGTGAAAAGTAAGGTAAACTGAGTAAAAAAACCGTGAGTAAATAAACTTAAGTTAATCAGTGAATTAAAAAGACTTGTAAAAAATTTCGTAATTTAAAAGACAGAAAAATTTGCCGTGTTTTCGGACTTGTAAAAATTTCGTGATTTTATTCTATAGACTTAGAAAAATTTGCTGTTTTTGGACTTGTAAAATTTCGTGATTTTATTCTATAGACTTAGAAAATTTTTGCTGTTATTTGGACTTGTAAAATTTTTATGATTTTACACTATACACTTAGAACATTTTTGTTGTGACTTGGGACTTGGGTGATTTTTTCTAACTTACCTACAAATGTTTAGAATCAGTTTGGACTTGTTAAATATTTCTGATATATTTACTATAGACTTTGAAAATTGTTGTATCACGGACTCGCGATAATTTTATAGGTTGTGTTAATTACTTTAAACAATTGATTGAAATATTGCTACTTTTGTCAAGATGGAGAATTTAATAAAAAATCAACAAGAGTTGTTTGAGCAGCTGAAAAAAGCTGAACGTAACCTTAGAAAAGCAAATCAAGAATTAAGAGCAAAATATAGTTTTTTAATAGCACGGATGGAAGCTTTGGATAAGTTGGGAGAAGCGTTTAACAAGAATCATTTAGAGATAGTGGCAAAGGTCTCACCTGAGCAAACAGCAGAATTATCCTATTTCAAGACTGATGTGCAAGATAGTTTTCAAGAATTTTTCATATATGTCGGCGGGTAGCCGTACTTTGAGAGTTGAGAGTTGAGAGTTGAGAGATGAGTGTTGAGAGTTGAGAGTTGAGAGCTGACAGTTGAGAGCTGAGAGCTGAGAACTGAGAGCTGGGAGCTGGGAGCAGAGTGCTGAGAGCTGGGAGCTGGGAGCTGAGTGCTGAGAGCTGAGATCTGAGAGCTGAGAGCTGAGAGCTGAGAGCTGAGAGCTGAGAGCTGAGATCTGAGAGCTGATAGCTGAGAGCTGAGAGCTGAGAGCTGAGAGCTGAGTTGAGAGATGAGTGTTGAGAGTTGAGAGTTGAGAGCTGACAGTTGAGAGCTGAGAGCTGAGAGCTGAGAGCTGAGAGCTGTGAGCTGGAAGCAGAGAGCTGAGAGCTGGGAGCAAAGTGCTGAGAGCTGAGATCTGAGAGCTGAGAGCTGAGAGTTGAGAGGTGAGAGTTGAGAGCTGAGTGCTGAGAGGTTAGAGCTGAGAGCCGTGAGATGAGAGCTGAGAGCTGAGAGCTGAGAGCTGAGAGCTGAGAGCTGAGAACTGAGAGCTGAGAGCTGTGAGCTGAGAGCTGAGAGCTGAGAGCTGTGACCTGAAAGCTGAGAGCTGAGAGCTGAGATCTGAGAGATGAGAGTTGAGAGCTGGGAGCAAAGTGCTGAGTGCTGAGAGCTGAGAGCTGAGATCTGAGAGCTGAGAGTTGAGAGTTGAGAGATGAGTGTTGAGAGTTGAGAGTTGAGAGCTGACAGTTGAGAGCTGAGAGCTGAGAGCTGAGAGCTGGTAGCTGGGAGCAGAGTGCTGAGAGCTGAGATCTGAGAGCTGAGAGCTGAGAGCTGAGAGCTGAGAGCTGAGAGCTGAGATCTGAGAGCTGATAGCTGAGAGCTGAGAGCTGAGAGCTGAGAGCTGAGTTGAGATATGAGTGTTGAGAGTTGAGAGTTGAGAGCTGACAGTTGAGAGCTGAGAGCTGAGAGCTGAGAGCTGAGAGCTGTGAGCTGGAAGCAGAGAGCTGAGAGCTGGGAGCAAAGTGCTGAGAGCTGAGATCTGAGAGCTGAGAGCTGAGAGTTGAGAGGTGAGAGTTGAGAGCTGAGTGCTGAGAGGTTAGAGCTGAGAGCCGTGAGCTGAGAGTTGAGAGCTGAGAGCTGAGAGCTGAGAGCTGAGAACTGAGAGCTGAGAGCTGTGACCTGAGAGCTGAGAGCTGAGAGCTGAGATCTGAGAGATGAGAGTTGAGAGCTGGGAGCAAAGTGCTGAGTGCTGAGAGCTGAGAGCTGAGATCTGAGAGCTGAGAGATGAGAGATGAGAGCTGAGGGCTGAGAGCTGAGAGCTGAGAAGTGAGAGCTGAGAGCTGGGAGCTGGGAGCAGAGTGCTGAGAGCTGGGAGCTGGGAGCTGAGTGCTGAGAGCTGAGATCTGAGAGCTGAGAGCTGAGAGCTGAGAGCTGAGAGCTGAGAGCTGAGATCTGAGAGCTGATAGCTGAGAGCTGAGAGCTGAGAGCTGAGAGCTGAGTTGAGAGATGAGTGTTGAGAGTTGAGAGTTGAGAGCTGACAGTTGAGAGCTGAGAGTTGAGAGCTGGGAGCAAAGTGCTGAGTGCTGAGAGCTGAGAGCTGAGATCTGAGAGCTGAGAGATGAGAGATGAGAGCTGAGGGCTGAGAGCTGAGAGCTGAGAAGTGAGAGCTGAGAGCTGAGAGCTGGGAGCTGAGAGCTGAGAGCTGAGAGCTGAGACCTGAGAGCTGAGAGGAGAGAGCTGAGAGCTGTGAGCTGAGAGCTGAGAGCTGAGAGCTGAGATCTGAGAGATGAGAGCTGAGAGATGAGAGCTGAGAGATGAGAGCTGAGAGCTGAGAGCTGAGATCTGAGAGATGAGAGTTGAGAGCTGAGAGCTGTGAGTTGAGAGTTGAGAGTTGAGAGTTAAGAGTAGAGGTGTTATATTAGGATGACATTTGAATAATACTATTATGTGATATAATAGGTTTCTCATATTAGGGTATCATACACTTAAGAGTTAAGAGTTCAGTAAATCGTGAATAATATACGTGTTAATTAACAAATTATAGTTTCATTTCTAAAATGGTGCCGAAACCCGGGAGAATAGAAGAACAAGTAGTGTACAGTGCAAAGTGTTGTGAGTAAAGTGAAAAGTAAGGTAAACTGAGTAAATAAACCGTGAGTAAATAAACTTAAGTTAATCAGTGAATTAAAAAGACTTGTAAAAAATTTCGTAATTTAAAAGACAGAAAAATTTGCTGTGTTTTCGGACTTGTAAAAATTTCGTGATTTTATTCTATAGACTTAGAAAAATTTGCTGTTTTTGGACTTGTAAAATTTCGTGATTTTATTCTATAGACTTAGAAAATTTTTGCTGTTATTTGGACTTGTAAAATTTTTATGATTTTACACTATACACTTAGAACATTTTTGTTGTGACTTGGGACTTGGGTGATTTTTTCTAACTTACCTACAAATGTTTAGAATCAGTTTGGACTTGTTAAATATTTCTGATATATTTACTATAGACTTTGAAAATTGTTGTATCACGGACTCGCGATAATTTTATAGGTTATGTTAATTACTTTAAACAATTGATTGAAATATTGCTACTTTTGTCAAGATGGAGAATTTAATAAAAAATCAACAAGAGTTGTTTGTTTGTTGTATCACGGACTCGCGATAATTTTATAGGTTATGTTAATTACTTTAAACAATTGATTGAAATATTGCTACTTTTGTCAAGATGGAGAATTTAATAAAAAATCAACAAGAGTTGTTTGAGCAGCTGAAAAAAGCTTATGTTTATAGGTTATGTTAATTACTTTAAACAATTGATTGAAATATTGCTACTTTTGTCAAGATGGAGAATTTAATAAAAAATCAACAAGACTTGTTTGAGCAGCTGAAAAAGAATCAGTTTGGACTTGTTAAATATTTGTGATATATTTACTATAGACTTTGAAAATTGTTGTATCACGGACTCGCGGTTTTATAGGTTATGTTAATTACTTTAAACAATTGATTGAAATATTGCTACTTTTGTCAAGATGGAGAATTTAATAAAAAATCAACAAGAGTTGTTTGAGCAGCTGAAAAAAGCTGAACGTAACCTTAGAAAAGCAAATCAAGAATTAAGAGCAAAATATAGTTTTTTAATAGCACGGATGGAAGCTTTGGATAAGTTGGGAGAAGCGTTTAACAAGAATCATTCAGAGATAGTGGCAAAGGTCTCACCTGAGCAAACAGCAGAATTATCCTATTTCAAGACTGATGTGCAAGATAGTTTTCAAGAATTTTTCATATATGTCGGCGGGTAGCCGTACTTTGAGAGTTGAGAGTTGAGAGATGAGTGTTGAGAGTTGAGAGTTGAGAGCTGACAGTTGAGAGCTGAGAGCTGAGAGCTGAGAGCTGGGAGCAGAGAGCTGAGAGCTGGGAGCTGAGTGCTGAGAGCTGAGGTCTGAGAGCTGAGAGCTGAGAGTTGAGAGCTGAGAGTTGAGAGAAGAGAGCTGAGAGCTGAGAGCTGAGAGGTGAGAGCTGAGAGCTGATAGATGGGAGCTGAGAGCTGAGAGCTAAGATCTGAGAGCTGGGAGCTGAGAGCTGAGAGCTGAGATCTGAGAGGTGAGAGCTGAGAGCTGAGAGCTGAGAGCTGAGAGCTGAGAGCTGGGAGCTGAGAGCTGAGAGCTGAGATCAGAGAGGTGAGAGCTGAGAGCTGAGAGCTGAGAGCTGAGAGCTGAGAGCTGAGAGGTGAGATCTGAGAGCTGAGAGCTAAGAGTTGAGAGTTGAGAGATGAGAGCTGAGAGTTGAGAGTTGAGAGTTGAGAGTTAAGAGTAGAGGTGTTATATTAGGATGACATTTGAATAATACTATTATGTGATATAATAGGTTTCTCATATTAGGGTATCATACACTTAAGAGTTAAGAGTTCAGTAAATCGTGAATAATATACGTGTTAATTAACAAATTATAGTTTCATTTCTAAAATGGTGCCGAAACCCGGGAGAATAGAAGAACAAGTAGTGTACAGTGCAAAGTGTTGTGAGTAAAGTGAAAAGTAAGGTAAACTGAGTAAATAAACCGTGAGTAAATAAACTTAAGTTAATCAGTGAATTAAAAAGACTTGTAAAAAATTTCGTAATTTAAAAGACAGAAAAATTTGCCGTGTTTTCGGACTTGTAAAAATTTCGTGATTTTATTCTATAGACTTAGAAAAATTTGCTGTGTTTTTGGACTTGTAAAATTTTCGTGATTTTATTCTATAGACTTAGAAAATTTTTGCTGTTATTTGGACTTGTAAAATTTTTATGATTTTACACTATACACTTAGAACATTTTTGTTGTGACTTGGGACTTGGGTGATTTTTACTAACTTACTTACAAATGTTTAGAATCAGTTTGGACTTGTTAAATATTTGTGATATATATTTACTATAGACTTTGAAAATTGTTGTATCACGGACTCGCGATAATTTTATAGGTTATGTTAATTACTTTAAACAATTGATTGAAATATTGCTACTTTTGTCAAGATGGAGAATTTAATAAAAAATCAACAAGAGTTGTTTGAGTAGCTGAAAAAATCTGAACGTAACCTTATTTAGGCTTCAGTTGAGCTGAAGCCTAAATAACATAACAGTAAATGGCTCACTGAAATCCTTGCTGCGTATTTGTAATCCTGCTTTATCCAACTCTAAGTGGTGTCGACACAACATGTTACAAACATGTTTTCACATGATTTGGTTACGTATTTTACGACCGTCGGCTTGCCTGACGTCAACTAACCTTAGTCGTACTTTACGACACCTCGGTAAGAAAGAGGATGGTCTATTCTACTCAGCCGGATATCACACGGTGGGTCAACTTGCCTTTGTCGCCTTTTACGACACCTCGGTAAGAAATAAGAGGGGGGTCTATTCTACTCATCCGGATATCACACGGCTAATGATCATTATAAAATAAAATATTTATTTTATAATATTTGATGGTAGCGGCAGCGGCAACGGTGCACCTAACCAAGGGTTTGCAAATTGAAACTTCGGGCAAGTACCTATAGTTTACATATAGTATAAAAAGCTTCATATTTTTCTCTTTTAAGAGTTTGTTCAGCAGTTTCATTATAAAAGCTTGCTTATTTACCTTTACTTGGTGTAAGTCAGTATACTTTATATTACTTATACCTGAGTACGTCTTAGAAAGCCTTAGATTGCATATGTAGGAAGTTAACGTGTTGATGATATTTTGATTGACAATGTCGAGACGTGTGTTACGTATTACGATTAATAATTAAATGTTACTTAAAGTTTTTTATTGTGTTTATATATTAATAGAGTATTTACTTACTTACCTACTATACTTATTAGTGTATTTATCCCATATATTTATTTATTTACTCTACGTCGTAAAAGGCGACTAAGTCGACCCACCGTGTGGTATCCGGTTGAGTAGTAGAGAACACCCTCTTTCTTACCGAGGTGTCGGAAAATACGATTAAGGTTAGTTGACGTCAAGCAGGCTGCTGGCCGAAAAAATACGTAGTCAAATCATGTGACAACATGTTTACAACATATTGTGGCGACCCCACTTAGATTAGAATAAGGGCAGAGAGATGATGATGGAGTTTTTTACTTACGAAAACTGCTATAATATGACTTTAATACGCATTATAGTGCGTAGAAACTACACACTTGAAAAATACTACAAGAATATAAACCAGTACATTCGCACTATGACGAGCAATTTCATCACAAATTGATCAGCCCATTTCCTTATTGCTCTCACGTCACTGATAACAACAGCTTTGCGGTTTAGGGCTATCACAGACCGACGACTGTAAAAAGCAAAAGAATGTAGATGACACCTAGGTAAGTAACAAATAAACAACGAATGAAGTTTCTATGTTACAGATTTATTAGTTGAATAGATTCGGCCCACGACTGATGATCTGACTTGACTTGAGTACAGGAATAAAAAAGGAATTTTGGTGAATCATATAAAGTGAAATTTAGCAAAGTTATAGCTTAAATACAGGGACAACATCCTATCCTACTAATATTATAAATGAGAAAGTTTGTGAGTGTGGATGTTTGTTACTCTTTCATGGCGAATCTGCTGAACCAAATCTGTGAAGTGCTAATTTCTATTATTCCTTATACACTGGAATAACATATAGGCTATAAAAATCCTGTTACTTCTACAAGGAAAGGATGACATTAAAAAGCGCCGTCTATTATACACTTATAACGCGACATCAGTACACGCAAACGAAGTTGCGGGTAAAAGCTATTGCAGTATAGAATAGAAAAAATCCCGTAAGTTTTTATCCGAACAGGATAAAAACTTAAAGAACATAATTTCGGTTTTTAATGCGATATAATTATTTAACGCAATATAAGTCTTAGGCACTACTTTTTATCCATAATTACAACACAACTACTGTATTTTTCCCATAAATTTTAAAAAAATACCCTAATTTATTAAAGTCTATTGCGAGTGTCGCAAGGCCGAGATTACCCTATAGACCGCGTAAAATAATCAGGCACTTACATATTTGAAGATTGCCTCTGAAGATTCGAATTTGAACCTAGGAATTATTCATCTCTAGGTGATAATGTCTTCCTGGTTTCAAGTCGATTGCCGTTATTATGGTCATTTTAACCCACTTTACATAGCGCTCATAGTCAAGTGGTTAGATCACTTTGTTACTTACCAAGAGTTAACAATCTTAAAATATGTACGACGAAAGTAGTTTAAAGAATTAGGTGTTACTTTGCGGAGGTCCATAATACAAAACTAATGAGAATATTATTTTGCTATAATCCGCGATAAAAGAAAATATATAATTGCAAAGCTTTGCGATTTTGTCGTGGAGTCTATCTTCTGACGATGCTTCGGTTACGGAGCGAAACAATTGTTCAGATTGCGATAGTGAATGTCTGCAGTGTCGGGCATGAGTTCTTACAAATTCTGCATGTATCAGGTATGAGAAGAAACAGTACACTCTACATTTAGCATTACATATATTTTCTCTTATCGCGGATTGTAGCAAAATAATATTCTCACTAGTTTTGTACGACGATAGTATAATTTAGGATATATATATGTATGTTTGTTTGTCATTTATATTCGTGTAATTGTTGAGATGCATAGTATGAATTCAGTCAGGTCGTAAACATTGCTTATAAAACTTATTATTTATTTATAAAATACATTATAATTCCTGGAAAAGGAAGTGACTAATTAATTAAGCATACCTTTGTAACCCAAGTTGACATAATTTTCCTTAAGACTTGTAGCGGGTCTTCCCAGAATGAGTACTTTGAAAGCGGTCATGAACTTTCAGTTCTACAAAACTATAAAAAGTTTTGTGAGAAAATATATATTTTTATTTTTCTAAAAATTAAGTAAAATAAATTGATTATTTTGAAATAGGATTATTTTGCTAAATATGAATCATTATCATTCTCGTGCCATTATCCCACTCTAAGTGGTGTCGGCACAACATGTTACAAAACATGCTGTCACATGATTTGACTGCGTTTTTACGACCGGCCGCTTGCCTGACGTCAACTTACCTCAGTCGTACTTTACGAGACCTTGGTAAGAAAGAGGGTGGTCTATTCTACTAAACCGGATACCACACGGTGGGTCAACTTACCTTAGTCACCTTTTAAGACACCTCGCTAAGAAATGGGAGTGGTCTTTTCTACTATGCCTGATACCACACGTCTGTAAAAACATATTAAAAAGAACTAACTCATTAGGTAATTTAAAGAATTAGGCGTTACTTTGCGGAGATCCATAATACAAAAGTAATAATAAAATTATTTTGCTATAATCCGCGATGAAGTAAAATAGAAAATATATATAATGCTAAATGTAGAGTGGACAATCGGTTATCATACCTGATACATGCAGGAGTCGTAAAAAACACATGCACAAACCTCCATCCACCACCGCCACCACAATACACAAGCACTATATACGATATAGGATATAGGAGATAGACTCCGCGACCAAAATCGCAAAGCTTTGCGATGATTGATGATTTGATGATGCTTCGGTTGCGGGGCGAAACGATTGTTGAGTTTGTGATAGTGAACGTATATAGTGCTTGTGTATCGTGGTGGCGGTGGTGGAGGTTTGTGCATGTGTTTTTTACGACTCCTGCATGTATCAGGTATGATAACCGATTGTCCACTCTACATTTAGCATTATATATATTTTCTATTTTACTTCATCGCGGATTATAGCAAAATAATTTTATTATTACTTTTGTAACTCATTAGGGTTAAGTTAGAACGGCGGCGAAATCATCCGACATTAGTCGGTGCATTTTGCAATAATTTTAAGGTCTTTATTTATATACAGTATAGTATACACGCGACTAGAAATTAATAACATTCATCGGCTAAGTTCGTGCAACTCGTAGCGTTAAGCTTTCTGAGGTAGAATTAACTTTGTACAAATAGCTACTGTTTTAAAACAAAATAATGTTACGTTTCATAGTAAGCAGTACGTTGAATTTCTGGTAGTATGGTAGGTAATTTCTAGGTAGAACATTGTTTGTCTTTTGCTCGCAATTTGTTGTGATCAATCGTTAAAAATTCTTACATTTAAAATCATTCTTTACACTTACAGGGTGCAGAATAAGAAAGTTTGTCCATCCAAATAAAGTTAAATATAAAAGCTAGTTTGAAATAAACTGACTGACACATTGGTTAATTCTTAAATATTGTTATTTGGAATCAAAGTCAATTTGAAAAGGTATTTTTGTTTCTTTGAAGGACAGAAAACAAAACCATGAAGCAAAACCGATTTCACTACGGAGTTGTTAAGGGTAAGCTTACATATTAGAAATTTTATACTTTTTGATCTTAATAAATTATACCTATGTCAATATTTTTAAAAATATAACAAATAAAATAGGAAACAATAGATTAATTATATATTTTTCTTGTATAATAAGTTAATGGAGCGGCAACTTGTTTATCTCAACAAAAATTATTTCCATGTCGCTAAAACAATAGACATAGTTAGAGCAGATCATAAATAAAACATAATTTCGTCGGATTATCGGTTGCGGATATTCTCTCTTGAGTACATACAATTTATACCAGTGAGCCTACTTGAAATAAAGTATCGATTTAGAGCTCGTCATTATCTGATTTAACAGGGTATTTGTCAAAGGAGAGTTGTTAACCCTTCTTTACACGCTTCCTTCTCTTCGGCAAACGAAAACCTTTGCAGTGGTGAGATAGTAACAGGCTGTAACTTTTACCAATGAATATATAAAAACCTCGCGGAAAATTATTGTTTAGTGTAAGCTATAAAATATATTATATTTTAGGTAAATTTGAAATTAAATTGCACAGGCAAAGACGCAACATACAAAAAACCAGATTGCAACAAAAAATTTACTATTGTATTATTCGAAATTAACCTTTGTCGCATTTTATAACTTAGTTTACATTTAGTAGTGAATTTCGCATTTTATATGATTTATTATAAAAATATCTTGAAAGGCGTTATAATTATATGTTAACATGTAATAAATAAGTTTTTACCAATTATACATTCTTTAATTTACAGATAAATTATATTTCCGTATTATAGCTTTAAAAAGGCAAATAAAAATGTTACAAAACAAGCAAGCATTACCTAAATAAACTTACAGAATTTATACAAGGTTTGTGGCCACAATATTAAGTAAAAAAATTTCAATATTTTCATATTATTCGGGATAAGTGAATAATTATTTAGCCCTAAATAAAATATACACTAATACACTTGGAACTGAAATGAACACACAACTTTATTCGTTTTGTAAATAATTGAACACCGCCATGTAAACCTAACTCTACATCATCTCCGTGTGTCTGTCAAAATCTGTTCTGCCCCAAATTTTGGGACGCGTTAAATTATTAAGGCGTATAATTTTTATTTCTGCAATATTAATAGCTTTTGGTGTTAAATTATTTTGTAGTGTTAATATAGAACAGAAAGCTAATTTTAAAACCACTTAAATTTAAATAAGAAGTTTTATATAATATTTAGAGTACATTTTATAGTAAATAGATTACGGAATGAAACGTAATGCATTACAGGTTCTAATAACTAGTGGACTAGTTATTAGAACCTGTAATGTATTATGTACCTGTACCAGTATTTACCAACGTATGGTCCACGATTGCAAATTTGGCAAAAAAAACTTATCAACCAAACGAAGATTAACTAAAGAAAAAGTCTTTACTAGAAAGAACTGAACGGCAGAGTAAGGATAGCATTTTGTACATTTATTTGTCATAAATAGTAAGGTAAGTATTTTTAAGAAAGATAATATCTAGGGAAGTGAGTTACATAACGATGTTACCTTGATGATTAAAGAATTTCTTTTGGTTGCGTGAAATTGGCATTTTTAAGTGATGACAACAAAGAAATGCAAAAAATGGCAATGAAACACACACCTCAAACAGGCCTTGAAACAGCAAAAGCGGATGCGCAGATAGATAACAAAACCATTACCATGGCATCGCGTGTTTTATGAGGGTTTGACATTCGACAATGTCACGGTGAAAACACAAAGTTCCGACTCTGAATATTTCAAATACGAATTTTAATCACTTTTATTGTACAAATTTGATAATTTAAAGTAGTTCAATGCGGAAAAGCCGCCTGTATTCTTGGATCATTCCACATGGATAAGATTACTTATTGCTTGCTAGTGTTATATATTAATGTAGATAAGTTTAACCTTGTTAAAATGTTGTCATAAAACCGAAATAGGATTTTATTTTCTACTGTGTTATACAAAATTTACTAAAGACTTGGTTGATTTTTCTGCATCTCGGACAATTTTTCTATAAAATCAGAGATCAGCTTTCAAACAAAGTAATACTTTTTAGCATCCTGTAAAGCATACAGAATCTTATAAAGCAGCAGGAGAATTTTAAATATCCATATTGAAATTATTCATGCAATTATTATTTCCTTAATAATCCTATTATTCTATTTAAATCGTACGAATCTGACGGAAGATAATTCTATTATGTTCCCAAACATAATAGAATTTACTGATATGTCATGAATAAATAAACATTGATAGAATGAATGACTTAAGAATATCAAAACATGTGACACACATGGCATGTTTTACAGTTGCAACTTCTGTAACTTTGCGATTTAGTCTTGGAGTCTATCTCCTGATGATGCTTCGGTTGCGGTGCGAAGCGGTTGTTGAGTTTGTGATAGTGAACGTGTGTGATGCTTCTACATTGTGGTAGCGGTGGCGGAGGTGTGTGCATGTGTTTTTGCTAATCCTGCATGTATCAAGTATGAAAACAGATAATCCACTCTACATTTATCATTATATATATTTTCTATTTGTTGCTTAGGTAATGCTTAACTCGTGCTCGTGTATGTGTGTGAGTAATTTTGGATCGGTCAGCATAAGTTAAAATACAGCTTGCTGTGATAAAAAGAGTTTTATTATAATTATATACCAAGATATAGCGGCTCCTCAATGTTTCGAATACGCAATTGAATATATTGCCATAAGTATTGTATGTGAAACACACTTTTAGGTTTGTATGCAGGCTAGGGCGAGTGCTTCTTATTCCGAACATTAAAAAATGCAAATATTTGGTCTCCTGTGCAACATAAGCTAACCTTAATCGATTCCGCAACTACACAGTCTATAATGCTTGTTGTAGCCAATTTACGTTGTAGAAATTGGACAAGTTTAAAATGTGATAGAAACTTTGTAATTGCACTGAAAGTTTCAGAATTTATTTCAGTTAGAATGTTAATTAGGTTGTTTCGTGTTTAGACACGATTACGTTGAAATTTGCCGGCTATATTTAGAACTTGACATTTTGTTTGGAAATAATTAGAATTGTTGCGGTGTTGATCATTTTCTAACATTTAGTTTGCATTTGTGATGATCATAGTTCTATTTAGTCATTATGGTGGGTATTAAACGAAACTACATAATATTAAGCGGTGATGGCTTAATTTTTTTAGCACGACATCCTCACGAAGCATTTAACTTACAAAGAGAAAATCTGGGCAGGCACGTCATACATTTCTAAAAGAAACTTATGCATATAATCATATCAATATCATTAATTTATACTGCAAAAAAGATTGTGAAGAAAATTCTATAGTAAAGTCTATTGTGTAATATATTGTATTGAAATCTGTATTGCAGATGCGTGGTTGATCTAAGTTTTTTTTTTTACTTATCCTACTATCGAGAATACTTGCAGTGAATATATTTTAACTTCATCGATCACTATGTAATATACGATATATTTAAACTGTACTGACCATAAGAACTTAGACACTTCTAGGTTCATATGGTCCCGATAGTACAGCAAGTTTTAAGTGCTTTCAAGGATAATCCAAAACTGTAACTGGATGGGTGACCGATACTTGGTAATCCCAGTACACTAATTTAGAACCATTTCTTGTTTTTTCTTACCTTTGTTTGGTACAGCAGAAAACATTAGGAAACTTCAGAGTTGAAAACTTTTACTAAATAAAAATCGTTAGTTTAAGGTAAAATTTATTTATTTGTTTAAAGTTTATTAATCTTATCTGTAATAATAACATATTCAAATTAAATTTCAATGACTAGTTTATTTTTTTTTTGAAACCATAATATTAATCTGTATTTTATTCAAATACAGATAGCGAAAATTCTATGACATAAGGAATAAAACTTTTTATATACCTAAAAGAGTTCTGACATCTACATGTAGTAAAAGTAATTATTCATTAATTAGAGATTCAACCCGAATTGGTTATTAAGTCAAAAAGTCAGATGACTCTAATGATGTCTCGAAAATGATGACTCGAATTTAAAAACTGGTAGTCTCTCACACGAAGATAACAACGATGATCGGAACCCGCTCTAATAAAATACTCAGTACTGGAAATATGCTAGGTCGAAGAATTAAATACCTCTCCAGTCACTTTATACTTATCCAATGAATTTTATTCATACAAATTATACAGGTGCTATTTCTACTGCAAGTATAAAATAACATTAGCAAATGAAATAAGTACGTATAAATACACAGTAAGGATATTAGAGATAATGACAAAGCATCTCATTTGGCGCTAAAGCTAGCACTTTACCTCGCTAATTAGCTACCGGTTGAGATAAAGTACGACCATAGACTTTAGTACGATAATTTAAAATTTAGACATCTCATTTTATGGAAAACGCAGCGTTGGTAGACTTTCTACGAGGTACAATGAAGGCCTCAAAAGGGTTGCGAAAAGTTTATATTATTTATGGATATTATGGACTATATCCAAGAATGGACGCCCAACCGTTGAAGAAGAAGAATATTTTATGTACATTGTCCAACTAATACTATGACGGTGAAAGTTTGTCAGAGTGTACATGTGTATTTTTTAACGCTTCGAACGCATATCCCAATAATCTCTTAAGATATCAGGTTATCTCATATTATTTTTTTTTCCTTAATAGATAGGCACACGAGTTTTAACAGAAATAATCTTTAATTCCTTTCTCGGGACTGGGACCCGTTATCCCAGTAAGGCTATCACAGCATGAATGAAGCAGCAATTACATTACATTCTGTATACACATACACTTACTAAACTCAGTCATGCTTCTCTATCAGTCTAATATTAATTAATATCTAATGTTTGAAAATGATAGGAATTTCCTTTTGCCGTGGACACATAAAAATGAAACGTATACAATTATACAAATGTCTACAAAATTTGAAACCTATTTGGTGAATATATTTATAACGAAATGCAAATTCAAATTAAGATTCTTCTATGAATTTCTGAGTCACACTTAATTCTCAATTCACTTAAAACCGCACAGGTATAGAATTTAGTATTTTTATCGATCTTATGTTATTTAAAGTACTTCTTGTAGATTTCTTAGCATGTGCTTTATATTGTTTTACTCTTAGTTTCTAAAGTTTAGTTTTGCATACTGCGTTAAGAAAATACTTAAGATAGATACACACATGAGCAAGTTTGTATAAAATGGAATATTCTATGATATCTAACTAATATTATAAATGCGAAAGTTTGTGAGTATGGATGTATGCTTGTTACTTTTCACGACAAACCGCTGAATCAATATCGATGAAATTTGGCACATTTTTTCTTATACACCGGAATAACATAAAGCTATAGAAATGCTGTTAATGCTACAGAAATAGGATGATATTGCCAAGCGTCATCTATTATCAATCTATCACACGACAACAGTGGTCGCGCGGTAGTAAAAAATCTCGACTGCTAGGAGCTTTACTCGCGTGCGCCGCGTAAACCAGCAGAGGTATACTAAAGTAATGTATTAGAGGATTGTAGATCTACAAAAATACTACAAAAAATTCGGCAAGAGCACGTCTTTAGCTCTTATGGTTAACTTGCAATAACTTATTTTATGTTCGAAATTTCAATTCGGGAAAAATATTGACAATTTCCACGCGGGCGAATCCGCTGGCATAGCTAGTTTGAAAATAGTATTGTAAACGGGAGCTATACAATTTAAAATATGGCATTTTTTAATGTATGTTCCAAATAAAATATTATTATACCCTTAGATAAAAATTTCAGTTGATGAAGCATATCTAATTTTAAGTCACTTAAACTATAATTATTAATGACATAAAATGGTATTTTTCATTTTTGTATTACAACCGAAATACAAGTAAGTTAACAAGAATGAATTTAAACAATATTTGTAATTTTAACCCGGTGTATCTCTATCTCTAATATGCAAAGTTTCTGACTTAACAATGTAGTGTAAGTTGCTAATGCATTTAAGATTCGTTTACTTTCCAAGTTCCCTCCGCACGCTCTGGAATACACTAAGAAATTTCCTAGATTAAGGCGATAGGAAGCGTGTATTGAATACAGTAGTTATGTGAGCAATCGATTTACGGCATTGATTATTTTAGTAACGATTAAATATAATAATTAATTTACATATAATCAAAATGTAAACGTATAGAAAATTTTAAAATCTTCTATTGCTAGTAAAATCCAAACGTCTAATGCTAATAGTCTACTAGTATCGCATCATCAAGAGTTATATAAAAAAGAAAAATCTTAATAATAAGAGATAAAAAATTGTAAGGACTAGATTTTGTCTAGACTTTAAGTGGAAGAAATCAAAAGTAGTCTATAAAGTTTATAATACTTCAAGTATTCAACTATTTCCATTCCTAAAATCTTATCTATCCGTTTCTATGTTAAGGTATTCAACAAAAAAACAAACAAGTTAACAAACTTTTGGATGTATAATATTACTATGAAAATTGTTCTATGGCCTAAAAATTCCCCGGTATTTATTTAAGGTCTGGTTAGGAATGTATCATGTATGCCATACCAATGCGTGACGTGCTATAAGTCTTAATACAGTGACAGCCACTTCCATGAACCTTCAGGTATGAACGACCGGAAATATCATATAAATTATATTTAAATTGGGTCACGAATTTTTTACTACTATAAATATCACACATAGGTAGCACTGAACAATAAAAAGCTTAAGCCCATCCAATATTTTCCGGAAGCGAATTGTAAGAAAAAAGTTTTATATTTAAATAAGAAATAATCCAGTTTATGACCAGTTCATCCTAATAAATAAATAATAACTGGAGATTTCATACAATTATTTTAAATATTTAAATGAGTTAATCTTATATTTCGAACTTCGAAAACGGCTTCAACGATTTTCATGGAATTCAACATGTAGAGGGTTTTGGGGTGATAAATCAATCTAACTAGATTTTATTTAAAACAAATGTCCTTTTATCCCTGTTTTCAGGCATTGAAAAACTGCTAAAATATAAATAGAATACACAGGTTAATTTTGCTGTTTATTGTAAAGTTGTAATAGCTCAGTTGGGAACGGGCGGACTAAAGAAGTGAAAATACCAGGGATCAAGACCCAGTTATGACCAGCTCTCTCTTTCTTTTTTTATTTGCATATGTCTATATCTTTTAACAAAACTATTGAGCAATACTCGGTCACTTAGCTAGCCTACCTAGCACAAAAGCTACATTAGTTTTTATAGATACACATCTCTATTTGAGTTTCTTTATACTGCATACACACGGCCAGCAAAGTTACTTGACATAAAGATCTCTCAGACACGCGAATCCAGCATAAATGTCCTGTGATTCCTTTAATGTCTACATGTAGACACAGACAGACATTTATCCATATTTTAACCAGTTTTGCCCCCGTCCTATATTTATTAGATATATTTAAAGATTCGCTGGATAAACACATTTTTTTTTAATCAGTTTGTAATATTGCACTATGAATGACAATACAAAACTAGCTTAGACATATACTAGCCTGTGACATTTTTTAGTTATCAAAATACCTCCGTATCAAGAATCATTTTGTTGAAAGAAGGAAACAATAACAAACACAATTTTGTTTCATAATATTAATTTAGAGGTATATGGGGACCAAACTATTGAAACTGAAAGAAACAAGGCAGCCTTACTTGCATGACGTTGGCGCAGTTTGCGGTGACCCTGCCTACATCTCTGTGGGTAACAGGTTCGATTCCCGCCGAGCCCAACATTTTCTATAAAAAATTGTCGGTTTGAGTCTGGGTATTGTATATGTATTTAAAATCATATAAGTATATATTTACAAGTTGTCTGTCACCCATAACACAAGTATTAAGTTATTTAATTTGGGGAATTTGGGGAAACGACCGCGTGTGTAAGTGTCCTATATATTTATTTATTTCCTTCGTCCAAAAATTTTAAATATTGATTTTATACCCATCCTACCTTGAATATAACAACAGCAACATGAGATCATCGTAAGCTCACTATCACCAACAAAGACCATCACCACTATTAAAAACCTTTTCTTTTTATTATGCGCGTGCACATTTCTGAGTTAAACGAGCTTTAAGTAGATAATAGAAAAGTCTGCTTTTCTCTCTTACTCCTACATAACTAAACTATGTTTATTTCATTCCCTCAATCGCATTGAAAGGAAGAAGACGTGCGGGTTGTTTTTTTTTTAATTTGAATAAATTTGCACTTTTAAAGGAAGGTTTCGCTTAAGGTTTTTTAAACTCGCTACGGGCTATTATTTCACTAATACCTGTAATTTCGCTATCCATTGTGTACAGCTGGTGCTTTAATTTAGCACTTATTGCACTTATTTTATCCAGCAAGAGTCCACGACTTTGCCTACAGTTTAAGATTGTTGAACCGGGTTCAGATTCAGGACAGTTTGTCTGAACCGATGCCTGTTCAAGACATAGCTTTTTTTAAATGAAACTGAATGCGCATAAAATTATATTTAAGACAATTATATAAAAAAAAAAATCGTCACGATTATAATGATCTTATTAGTAAATGAGAATTGTATTTTAAAAAGAGCCATCACTGAGTTTCTTGCTGGCTCTTCTCGGTAGGAACAGCTTTCCGAACCAGTAGTAGAATTCATCATTCTCTTACCCTTATCCCTCTCTAAGTGGGGTCGGCACAATATGTCTTCTTCTTCCATTCTCCTCTATCATTCGTCAACTCTGGTGCCACTCCTTTAACATGCATATCATATTTCACATAATCCATCCATCTTTTTTTCGGCCTTCCCCTAGCCATACATCCATCTACATTCATATTCAAAACTCTAGTAAAACCAGTAGTAAAATTAACGATTCAAAAGCACTTATTTACAAGTTTACTTGGATCTAAAACATTTTGAATTTGTACTTGAATTTGTATGACATTACAGCTTCGATAACGCGATTGCCCGTAACGGGTAACTTATATTAATTTTAGCTACTTATATCAATAATACCGCTATAAATTGGCTTCATATATTATTCAAAATGCACTGGAGGCAGATATATTAGTACAAGTTTGTAGTTTTCAGTTTACTTAATGTTTTTATCGAATTCATATATTTCACATTCTTTATCATCACCACAGAGATCTCTGCTAGTTTACGTAATAGTTTTTCTTAATATATCTTATAATAAGAACTTTTAAAAGTTCTTAGAACCACAACGGTTCTCCAATCTTGGTAATAATCAGATAAATTCTTTAGACAGAGTGACACTTTCATATTATTAGTAACATGGCTTACGTTGAATTTCAATTATCTCGAAGAAAGTTATAACCAAAACTCTTAATGCTTTCGATAAGCCTCCATGTCGAAATGAAATTTCGGGCCTACCTCCGACACTTTTAACAAGAATTACCAATCTATGTCATGATTTAATTAATTCGACTCAACCAGAATTAGAACCTTCAGCTTTAACCCTCGCTTTATTGAATCCTTATAAACGTCATCATCATCTTCCTGCCCTTATCCCACTCTAAGTGGGGTCGGCACAGATGTTAAAACCTATTGTCACATGATTTGGCTACGTATTTTACGACCGGCCGCCTGCCTAACATCAACTTACCTTAGTCGTATTTTACGACTCCTCGGTAAGAAAGAGGGTGGTCTATTCTACTAAACCGGATACCACACGTTAGGTCAACTTACCTTAGTCACCTTTTACGACACCTCGGTAAGAAATGAGGGCAGTCTATTCTACTCAGCCGAATGCCACACGGTGGGTCAACTTACCTTAGTCGCCTTTTACGACACTTCAGTAAGAAATGAGGGTGGTACTATTCTATTCAGCCGGATACCACACGGTGTTGAATCCTTATAAACAATCAACACTTTGTAACTTTCTAACATTCTTGAAATTTTCAATTTAGTTATTATTACTATGGCTCTCTAAGTCGCCTCGGGGGAACATTAAAAGCATGTATCTGTAATCGATGTTATCCTGTGGTAGTTATTAAAAAAAACGTTGCAACGCACACACGCTATATACGTTTTGATCCGGGCGACAAGTTAGTGACAGCGGTGAGAATATCCTGTAGAGCTATGTCATTATAATTCATTTGCTCACGTTAAAACCGGATATTTGTATACATTCATCGGCACATCCGATGAAACGCACATACGTAATATGCGCATCAACTTGATATTTGTTATTTTTATAATAACCTATACGACGATCCATGCGTTTCTTAAAATGTGTTCCGTGGAACCCCGGGATCCTTGTTTACTGGTAACTTTATTTACGTGCGCCACGTAAACTATAGATACACTAAAGTAATGTAGTATAGAATTCATCATCATCATCTTCCTGCCCTAATTCCACTCTAAGTGGGGTCGGCTGCGTTTTAACGACCGACCGCCTGCGTGACGTCAACTTACCTCAATCGTGTTTTATGACACCTCGGTAAGAAAGAGGGTGGTCTATTCTACTAAACCGGATACCACACGGTGGGTCAACTTAGCCTAGTCGCCTTTTACGACACCTCGGTAAGAAATGAGGGTGGTACTATTTTATCCAGCCGGATACCACACGGCGGGTCGACTTACGTTAGTCGCTTTTTACGACACCTCGGTAAGAAATGAGGGTGGTACTATTCTATTCAGCCGTATACCACACGGCGTTATTGTAGTATAGAATTATAGATCTAAAAATACTACATAAAAGCTCCGCGACAACATGTCTCTATCTATATGTTATGTATGGTTAACTCAAAATAACTACTTTTATGTTAAAAAATTTATTTCCAGAATTTTTTTATGGCACCGATTTGACTTTTTTGTCATTACGCGGGCAAAGCCGCGGACTTTGCTATTAAAATAACAATTAGTAGTGCCACTAAATTCCGCTAGTAATCTGGATACTCGGTGATTTTATTGTGCAGGGGTTCCACAATAAAACTGACTACTAAAAATGATTCAACTTTAAAAGCTTAAGAAACCCTGTGTTATGGTTCCGTGAAGATGTACCAATCACTACATTGGACATCTCTCATAATGTTGGTAAACCATTGTTTAGGACCTCAGAATGTCCTTATACTGAGTTAGATTCACATGGTAGACATATTTAAGTGTAAATCTTTCTCAAAGAACATTAAAAAATGTTAACATACTATTACAGCTCTTATACTCGTAGAGTCACCAGCAGAGGTGGGTAAAGCAGAAACATCCTTGAAAATTCAAAATGCAACGAAAAGAGATGTGAAAGAATAAGTATAGGAGAAAGCCACCCTTAGATATTCTTTTTTTTGGACCACTGCTAAGATAAAGAGAAGCGGAAACAACTGTAGTAAAAATTAAAAAAAGAACAGTATACAATAAGATTATTTGTAGGGTATTCGTTTGTTATTAGTTAAAATTTCGAATATCTCATAATCGTGTAAATAAGAAGTCTGAAATAAGAGAAGTATAAGAATCTATTCATCGTACAAACTTTTTTCTCTTCTACGAATCCACTTGAACTCCACTTGAACTCTTTAAATATTCATTACCCTATATGTTATTCTCCTTCTTCTTCCCAAGCAATGGTGGTCCACTGGACACATTTCTCATTTACATTATTCAAATAAATACATTTCTCAAACGAATTTTTAGGCCTAACTAACATACGCAACGCAATTTCAGGGATTTTTTGTGAATTATTTGAGCCAACTTTAACCTACTAGGTATTGTAAAATCACTTCCTTATCCATTACATTAAAAAATTAACACATTTGGACGGTTGGAAACAGCGAAGTAAGCTAAGTAACAGAATACGAATCGGTAAATATCGTAAATAATCTTCAAACACCCGTCCTTTAAAATACCGAAGTGTTACCAGGACTCAGGAATTCCATTTACCTTATTGGAATTTCTGGGAAGCGGCGAAGTCCAAACTTTGCAACTGCGAATTTGTGCACTAATTTTTCCTTTTATTTTAATGCTCAGGTTTCGAGGAATGTTTGATTGTTAACTTTGTAAGTTATTGTCACGCTATTCAGGAATTACTTAGTGACAGTTGTAAGGTATGTTTGTTCGCTCGTAATTTAACGACACAATTTAACGGTGTTTTAGAATTTTCTTTTTATTAAGACATTTTTGAAAGTAAAAAGTTTACCAATAGCAGCTAGGCAAAATGAACATTCTATTTTAGAAGTGTCTAGATGGGAAAATAGAGGACTAGGTGGCTCCTTTAAGTGACGTACTAGACATTTAGATTTTATTCGTATGAATTTTTTTTTTTTAATAAATATGTGGGACACTTACACACACGGTCGTCCATCCCCAAGGTAAGTAACTTAATACTTGTGTTATGGGTGACAGACAACCGGTGAATATATACTTATATATTTTTTAAACACATACTTAAATACAAATATACACCCAGGCTCAAAGACCAACAAATTTATTTATAGAAAATGTTGTCCCTCGACGGGAATCGAACCCGCGACCCGCGGAGCTGAAGGCAGGGTCACTACCCACTGCGCCAACGGGCCAGTCAAAAATTATAAGTGACTAAGGTAAGTTGAAATCACCGTGTGTATCTGGTTGAGTAGAATAGACCACCCTCTATCTTACTGAGATGTCCTTAAATATGACTAAGTTGTTGACGTCAGGCAGGCGGTCGGTCGTAACATTTATTTATTTATTTATATAACATGTATATAACATGTTATGCCGACCCCACTTAGAGTGGGATAAGGGCAGGAGGATAATGATTCTACATCGCAATAGGTATATATTTCTTTAAATATATAGAAAGCGGCTACGCTCCCGTCTTGAACTCAGTTCACGCCGCGATATTGACGTGAAAATAGCTCATGAATATGGGCCCCGTATGGGCTTGAAATTAGCCGGGCTCAACCGATAAAATAAGACGTGAGTATATCCGGTTAATTTTAATGTATAGAACATTGACTATAAATGCCACTTCCCGATAATTTAAATTCAAAAAGATATATATTATAGATATTATAGAACTTTAGGTCCACTGTTAAGCCGCGGAACGCATCTAGTCATTTATAATTTCCTTACGAATATTACACTATTGCCTCAATATATCTAATAATCTGCCATTAACACAGACTGTGCTACTAAAATAGTCATGAAACATAACGGATTAACAAAACAGCGTGTGATTTCGCGTGAGACTTAGCGGAATTATTAGGCTATGCTCAACTGTTATATTTTTCATAAATGCTTTATACGGTAGATGTTTTTCACTGGATTATAGTTTTGTGACTAGCTGGTAATGATTCAAGTTCATATGTGAATGGATAAATGTTGTGTGAAACTGACACTATTGTTTTAATATAATTATCATACGGTAAATCATTAAAAGTACAGCTTTGCATATACGGTAACTCGTAGCAGGTGATACTGCTTTATCAGACAAAACAAGTATTGCGCTGTAATAAATAAAATACTTTAAATACAGTCATTTTTTCGTGGTGCGTTTATTTCTATTTAAACAAAAATTGTTAAAATTAGGTATATAATTCTTGATGCATCATTAAATAGCAAAATATAAATATAAAAGTCTGCTTGACTATCTATCTGTCTATTTGTTCCGCTTTTACGGCTAATCCGCAGAAGAATTATTGGTGAAATTAACTATAATTGAAGCTAACATATTGGGTCAACTACAGGGTAAAGAAATTTCCGTTTTTTCCTTTGTGAACCGTAAAACAAAATATATAAGCAAATTCACGGTCTATTACTAACCCACTGCTGGGCATAGGTTTCCTCTCTCCATTTTAGGAGAGGAAGGTTGGAGCTAAGACATACAACGCTGTTCCAATGCGGTAGTTTACACATAATTCTCTAGAGATATGCAGGTTTCCTCACGATGTTTTTCTTAAACGAAAAGCGTGTGATGAATTGCAATTATCAATTAGACCCATAAGTTTTGACAGAAAAAACTCATTTGTATCTGCCTGGGGTTTGAACCCGTGAAACCTTCGAAAAATTCACACTGTCTCATCGTCAGGCTATCAGAGCCAATCTTAACAGTGAAGATGGCGCGAACGGTAATCGCGGGTAATGCTTGATTGATAGTTTTTTTATCTGAGAAATGAAAAGACAACATTGCTTAGTTGTTATTCTGTAATGGTAATTTGCAAATTACGAAAAGCAGGTGTCACTTGACTTGTTCCCTTAATACCGGAGAAATGATAAAATTACTTTTCAGTGTTCCGCGATAAATGAAAATTTCATAATCCTCCTTCAAAACACGATTCTGTTTTATGCGGTGTAAAACGCACGTCAGGAGTGTTGTACTAAATTTTGGCGATGCTAATGTAATTTTGTGCTAGAAACGAATAGATTTTCTATGACAGGAAATTTTAACAACTTGCTTTTGTCACTTATTTAAATGATTTAATATTGAGATAATAATTTTTAACCAAAAAAACTAGTGACTGTTTAAGAATTACGCGCATTATCCTTTTGCTTAGAATTCTACGTAGACCTACTCTCGTGTGATGATCCGCCTTTAGGAAAGGTGGAAGGGGATACCTATCCTAGCTTAAGCTCTAAAGTTGAGCGAGCGAGATGGAAAGTCGACATAGCTTTGCCCAAAGGAGACCGGTTGTACCAACTTCACTCCATTGCATTTTATTACTCGAAGGTCAATCCGAACCGAGTCTCTCAGATGCTCCGCGTTACCCACATCGCGCGGACGCGCTTCGCGTTCACAAAAAAAGAAATTAACGTCACCAAAATATTATTAAAACGATTTTAACAGGTGTTGCTTAACTTTCTAGTGTTTACTTTTTACCTGTTATCAGTGGTCTCTTATTAAGTTTTGTAGAAAGTTACTTTGACTGTATACTGTGCTGTGCAAGAGTTTTGGTTTTGTTTGAGGTTTATGAACTGCATCCGGAATCTTTTAGGTTATTCGGTGAGTCTTTTAAGCTACAGTTATTGGTTTAACCGTTTTTTAATTAAGTAGCTTTTAAGTGTCGTTAGCTCTATGGAGAATGGAACGGACTTTTGTAATACTTTATTTAGATGAATTAGTGATTTTCATGTAATATATTTTTAAAGTTTTTAGGGTGAAAGTTGTTCAGGGTTGACATAAGTTATTTTCGAAAACTAGGATAACTAGTATTTTAGACTTAAAAAAATTAGTATTTTAAATAAATATCATGAATAACAAATATCATGAATAATATATAAGTTAAACATTGGTGGGAGTAGACCTCTAATTGTCAACTTGTATTTGTAAAAATTGGAAACTTATATCAATTATCGGTTTAAGTAAGCTTTCGTCACTGGCCTTATAATAACTTACCTTTCATTTAAGTTGTTACTTGCTTAATTTCGCGGTCCTGTTCTTCCAGAAACATTAATTTCTTCCAATCCAAGTTATGAGTTATTTCCATCAAGCTTTTCAATTTAAAACTAGGCTGGGTTGACTTATGTCGTAATAATTTACAAATTTGTTATCTAATGAAGACCGTTTGACGTATAAACAAAAATTAATACACGTTTGTTTGCTCTACAAGTGTTCTTGAACCTTAACATTCGATCACGATGCTTTCGTGAGTTGATCCGTGTGGTTCTGAAGAAGTTCCTGGTCAAATAACTCTACCTTTTACTTTTATAAAAAAATTGGTATATTCTGTATATACTTTTTATTTTGAAATTCTCACTGGAGACAGGGAAATTCCAGGCTATGTCAAAGCGTAGCCGGGTTAAGTAAGCCACTTATATATGGATATTGAAAAAAACTGTTATTATACAAATCTATCTGCCTCCAGTATATATTTCACCGTCAGCTATATTTTAATAGGAACTAAGCTAGGAGCTTGTAGCGAGATTATTACAGAAACAACCAGTATTAGTAACTTTATGTCCCATCATCTCTAAAAGCTTGAGAAGGGATGATCATAGCGACGTCCTACAAGACATGAGCGAAAATTTTAATGCTTCTTTCTTCAACATCAGAATTATAAGTACCATGTAGAAACCGTTCCTTGGAGATCATTAAATTCCCAGACGGTAGCTGTCTCAGCAATTATATTGGATTGTATGCTACGTATTTAAAAGATAAATTATTATCAGGGTTTCTATTCCAAAAAGAAATTATTTTCTTCTTTCTTTAAAATCACACCAATTTGTGCGGATCTATACTTCTAACATACAGGTAGTATATTTAAATCTCTACATTATTTTAAGCGTTAGTTATAAAAGCTTTTCGATTTTAAGTCTTAGGTAGCAAATCTTTCAAATTTAAGACTTAAGAATTTTAAAATCATCTCAGCATATTGCATTGAATTTAACAAGAATTGCTGTTTGGACATTTCCTCACCTTACAGTCTGACTACAGGTTCTGGTTTCGACTCCCAGGTTATATTTATACAGTATACAGTATAGATCTACCTCCAGGTATTGTGAAAGACTTACAGCTTTTATCTTCCCTGCAAAAATAACCGCTAAACTGATAACACTTCCGGTCCGATGGAGCGTAATAATTTTTTAAGAGTTACTTACGTGTTAACAAATTATCATGTACTAGAGCATTTTTTAACCAAAACACATATATATTATGATCATCATTGATCATATTTTTTACAAAAAAAAAATTTCAATATTTTAATAAATCCCAATGTAGATATTATGCGAACGCGTACCGCTAAGTTCCACATATGGACATAATGTGATACGAGTATATATTACGAGTTTAGTATTTGGTTTGTTGCGAAACACTTTAGGGGTCAACGCTGTCGCCTATCCAGCAAACCTTTATGGCCTTTTAACGTAGCTCCTAGGTAGGGAATGAAATTTTGCCTTTAATCCATTCGTTTATCTTCATATTACAAGAAAGTCTTTATTCTAATGACATAATTATAAATAAATTTGTTTACAAGTACTTTTGAATCGTCAACTGTAATGGTGGTTCGGAAAGCTATTCCTATCGAGAAGAGCCAACAAGAAACGGTTGCTCCAGTGGTTGCTCTTTTAAAAATATAATTCTTATTACTAGTTATATTTACTTATTACTGTCTTGAACAGGCTTGAAGAGTAGCTACGTACACGCATTCTTATAATCGAAGTAATCCTCAACAGTATAGTAATCTTTATAGACGAGTTTATATATGTATAGTAAATAGCAAGATGATTTTAATGAAATTATTTGTTACGGGATTCTACTATTCCAAAGTTCAGCGTTTGATGTCCCTGACAACAAAATAATATAGTAGTATCAGTTATACATATATGTATTTCGACAAAATCAATGGCCTATAGCTATTAACACAGCGTTATTTTCTTATTAAAACGCTGTTTTATAGCTTCTTTTTCCTCTTCTTATATTTTTGCTTTGTGTAAGCATTATATTGTTGCGTTATTAGTTGTATTCTATAACGTAATTTTTTGTGAACGGAACGGAATAGAAATAGTGTTAACTTTAAAATACGATTAAAAAATAAGTTTAAGAATAATAAACAAAAGAAAAATTACAACCAAGCTTAAATATTGCATCCTTAATTTGTTTTTGCGGAAAAAATGAAAAAAAAACCTCATAATAATCTGTGGATTCATTTTAAAATAGACGAGACAGGTTTTTTTCTCAATATCTTGTTACAGCCAGTCTTAAAATTGTCTTTTTTCCACTTCGGTAAGAAGTTAACTCGATTTTATCCGCGACGTTGTCTGTGTGAAGTGAACGAGCTATAGATATAATTATTGAACTTAACTTTAAGTACATTTTACTATTGAATTGCGATTATACATTAAAATATACATACCATAAAAATAAATCAACGTCATTTACGTACATTATAAAATGATCTTTTTATAGATATTTTTGCGATTTTGTCATGGATCCTAAATAGGTTTTGGTTGCGGTGCGAAACGGTTGTTGAGTTTGTGATAGTGAACGTGTGTAGTGCGTGTGTATTGTGGTGATGGAGGTTTGTGGTTGTGTTTTTACGACTCCTGCATCTACTAGGTATGAAAACGGTTAAATTTAGCACTATATACATTTTCTATTTAAGAAACTAAATATAATGCTAAATTTTGTAGCCGTATAGTATCCGGCTGAGTAGAATAGACCACCCTCATTTCATACCGAGGTGTCGTACTCGTAAAAGGTTGACCCGCTGTGTGGAATCCGACTGAGCAGATAAGATCACTCTCTTTTTACTAGTGTGTCGTAAAAGACTAGTAAGGTAAGTTGACGTCAGGCAGGCGGCCGGTCGTAAAATACCTAGGCAAATCATGTGACAACATGTTTATAACATGTTGTACCGACCTCACTTAGAGTAGGATAAAGTAATGATTTAAGTTTTTATTTTAAAATAAATTCTAGAGATGTCTATGAAGTATATACTGGTTTAGTTTTTTGCTTATATTCCTTTAGCTCATACATGATTTTTAGAGAAAGGAGGCAATTGCTATGTAAGCTGAATATAGTTTTTAAACGGTTCCAGTAATTTTCATTACAGTCAGACAAATTATGATTAATAACATATACATATGACGTTCATTCTTTACTTCAAGGTTGTATTGCAGTTTTATTTTTTGTTCAATATCGAAAGTTCAGCCGTTTGTCTCAGCAACTGTTGTCATAACGAGTATTTTTTTAAAACTAATGTCCACTATGCCACTTGTTTTTGTTTATAAGCCATCATTATAATACACTGGGAATATATTGAACTATGTTCTTAGTGTATGATATAAACAGAAGTGAAACTGAACTGAGAAGTGATTGACATAGCGCTAGAAGTCTTAACGCTAAGTTACCAATGAGCAGGCCACATTGATAAACTTTGGACATTTAAAGTGTTAAAGTTATCAAGCTATATTTTACCAAAATATACAGTGTTAATAAATTGTGTGACGACCTTCAAATGGTCGCTGAGAATTGCATGAATTCGAGTGGTACATAATCGTATGACATACAAATATCTAAAAGAGATGCATTGCAAGCGAAGTATAAGCGAGTAGCCTCAATTTAAGTTTAAAAACAATAAAAGTAAAAAATGTATATATATCACAGTGTGGTTGGTTTTTGTTATGTTGCAATACATCGGTTTAAAAAAAAGTCACAACAGGCGTATCTACAAAGGCGTGTCACATTAAAGAATTATTCATAGTTTAGTTACAGCCAAAATGATTACTATTTGATAGTAAACATTCGACTATAGTATACGTATAAAGTTTTTGTATTGTTAGATTTTCACTAATATTTGTAGAAAAACTTTTAAAAATAGTCACAATGCTACAATGATAGCCGTGCGGTATCCGGCTGAATAGAATAGAGCACCCTCATTAAATACCAAGGTGTCGTAAAAGGCGACTAACGTAAGTCGACTCGCCGTGTCGTATCCGGCTGAGTAGAATAGACCACCCTCATTTCTTACCGAGGTGTAAAATACGACGAGGCCCATCGTAAAATATTCAAAATCAAAATGTTCTTTATTCAAATAAACTTGTAAACAAGTCCTTTTGAATCATCAACTCTACTGCTGGTTCGGAAAGCTGTTCCTACCGAGAAGAGCCAGCAAGAAACTCAGCGGTTGCTCTTTTAAAAATATAATTCTTACTACTATTTACATTGTCGTTACTGTCTTGTATAGGTTCAAAGAGAGCTATATCCACACATTCTTATCTTCTAAATAATCTTCAAGAGTATAGTAGACCTTCTGTATCAGCCTCTTTTTAACAGTGTTTTTAAACTGCTGTAATGGCATGATTTTGGCTGAAATTGATTGGGGCATTTTATTATAGAATCTTATATACGTACTTAAATACGTAGCTAAATCATGTGAAGAAAGATAATGAATGCTACAATGATAATTGATACCAAATTTATTTTATCATGTTTATATATTATATGGAATTGAGTAGGTGGTTCGCCAAAAGCGCGGTTACCCTAATATCTCACTTTAGTCTGAGCAATCTTTCAAGCTGGTATACATTTTATCGAGGCCAGTAAATTTTTAGATAAAAGCATTAGCCACTGTCCATGTAGACCGGTATATTATCAAGTTGAAATATTTCCTTCGTCGAATAATACATATATTTTCTGATCGGTCATTTTGTAAGGCGACTATGTAAGCTAAGAAGGCGAGAGACACTCGTTTATCTAATCAGTTACTAATTTTATACACTTTCACTAAATATGCTTATAAGGTGTTATAGTTGAAGACGCTTAATCCATTTTGGAACAAATTAAGCAGTTGCAGGAATACGATTGAGGAGAAATTCGGCACACTTATTTGAAGGTGACGACATAGACTATAGACACAGATAGACACAGTGTAAGTAACATTAAACTTCATAATTTTTTATATACGCGTACCAAAACTGCTTTACTATGAATTGTCTCGCAAATTGTCGTGGAGTCTATCTCCCGGTCGGTTCGGTTCGGGGGCAAACGGTTGTTGAGTTTGTGATAGTGAACATGTGTTGTGCTTGTGTATTGTGGTGGCGATGGAGTTTTGTGCGTGTACCAGATATGAAAACGGATAGTCCACATTAAATTTAGTGGTAACCGGCTGAGTAGAATAATAGCACCCTCATTTCTTACCGAGGTGTCGTAAAAGGCGACTATGGTAAGTCGACCCGCCGTGTGGTATCCGAATGAGTTGAATAGACCACCCTCCTTTCTTACAGAGTTGTCGTAAAAGGCGAATAAGGTAAGTCGACCCGCCATGTGGTATGCGGTTGAGTAGAATAGACCACCCTCCTTCTTACCGAGGTCTCGTAAAATACGACTAAGGTAAGTTGACGTCAGGCAGGCGGCCGGTCGTAAAAACGCAGTCAAATCATGTGACAGCATGTTTATAACATATTTATATATTAATTAATGTTTATAACATGTTGTGCCGACCCCACTTACAGTGGGATAATGGGCAGGGGAAAGACGTTGATATATATTTTCTATTTACTTTATCACAGATTACAGCAAAATAATTTTATTAGTACTTTTGTTTTATAAATGAATCCATTGTACAAAATTATCTATCTCTTGATCGTAGGCGTGACGTCCTAACCACTGTGATAAAGGAGGCTTTTGTACGTAATATTAATTTATATGTCAGATGAATATAACAATCAAGCCTGTTCGCAGTGTTATATCACAATTTCACAAGTGCCTTGACCGCATTGAGTTTAAACGTTTTAACTGTACTTCCTTGTTGGTAAGGCTTATACTAATCTTAGGTATCAGATTGAGCAGCGCTTAGATGAAATATTAGATCGCTGAACAATTTTTTCTATACAATAGACAAATTTAATTTCACTAATTGAGGTACCTATCAAAATATAATAAAGTGGCCTGTTCCTATCCCATTGCTGGGCAAAGACCTCTTAGACAATAGAAGCTCTGACTCATGCGGCTCCAAAATTGGTTGGCAGATAGCATATTCTACGAATTCTTAAGACAAAAGGTTTTGTTGTGATACATCTTTAATATTTAAATGAGTTAATCTTGTTTATATGTATATATATATTAAATTTTAAAAAATGTCCCTGTTTTTATCCCTGTTTTCGGAGACAAAAAATGACCTTAAGTCAATAATCGTGTTGTGAACTGTGTATAATAAATAAAAATAAAAAATGCAAAATTATATGACAAATATTATCGCGTAATCTTTCTATACTTCCACCCGAGTGGATCAAGGTTGGCGTATTTCCAATTTGTTATCATCCTTCAATTATCTAATATGTAGGAGAAACAATATTGAGATCAAAATAATGACCTGAATTTGTTATAATATCGTGAATTTGGTATAATATAGCAAATTCAATTTTCCACCGTTACTGCGAACAAAACTTGAATCTCAAAATTTGCATATTACTACAAAGTTTCATATTTTAATTCCATTATAAAAATCATAAAAAAAACAACACAATATCTTACTTCCTTTACATTTAATTGAAAAAAATATATATTGAAAAAGAACGTAAGATTTAGAGAAGTGAATTCATAAATCTTTATAAGTTTACCAATATATTGTGTTTAAATCACCGTTGAAACACTGTTTAGCATAGTATTTTTATCGGGAGGTAAGTAGCTGAACTTAATATAGTCTCTGCTCTTTTCCAGGTCAATACACAATATACTTTATTATTCTAGATTATCTCAAACATCTACACAATCTCGTAATTTTACGAGTTCATGTACATTTATACGTAATGCACTGCATATCATATTACACAATTCGCTCGTTTGAGACCTACGTTATCGCTATTTAACGCAAATTTTAATCGAATATTGTACTAAGAACAGAATACTTCTGTTTTATATAAAACTAGCTTTTACCCGCAACTTCGTTCGCGTGGTCTGTTGTCGAGTGATCGGTTGATAATAAGGCGCTTTTCAATGTCATCCTATTCGTGTATAATTAACAGGATTTCTATCGCCTATCTGTCACCCTGGTGTATAAGGAATAATTGTGATAAATTCAATCGATATTCGCTAAGTGAATTCGCCGTAAAAGAGTAACAAACATACATCCATACTCACTAACTTTCGCATTTATAATATTAGTTGGATAGGATAATAATAACAGGTGTGTTACGCCGTATGGTATCCGGCGGAATAGAATAGTACCACCCTCATTTCTTACCGAGGTGTCGTAAAAGGCGACTAAGGTAAGTTGACCCGCCGTGTGGTATCCGGTTAATTAGAATAGACCACCCTCTTTCTTACCGAGGTGTCGTTAAATACGACAAAGGTAAGTTGATGTCAGGCAGGCGGCTGGTCGTAAAATACGTAGCCAAATCATATGACAACATGTTGTGACGACCCCACTTAGAGTGAGATAAGGGCAGGAAGATGTATGTAGGATAATAATAACAGGAGAATATGCTTTGTTTCATACCATTGCTTAATTGTTTATTGGACTTTTTTTGAAATCGTGAGCTACCTGATTCATCTGAGGTCACGTCTTTGATTTCCTACCAATAGTTGTGATGTCATTATATACATGTATATCTCATCGTTTCATGCCTACTCGAATAGGTCACGTAAACTTAAAGTTTTTGCGAAAGAATTAGTCAGACCCCTCTGATAATATTGATCATTAATTCTTCGCAGAATCAATTGTGAAAATCTGTGATATTTAATGAACTTACTTTAATTCTTTGCTAACCTTTATTTTATACGAATTTTAAGCATGTACGTTTCCCAATTTTTTTACTGAACAAAACAATGTGCACACATATATTTTAAACAAGTTTTAAGAATGACAGAAGGGATAAACTTAATAGAAATCTTTGTTTAATATTGTTTGTCCTAAAATCAAACCTTATATACGGTACGGAAAGAATTTTTTTTTAAATAAAATTTTATTAAAATTATGATATGCATGACCGTCTTTTTGAACACTCATCATTCTTATTATTGTTAAACTCTCCTAAAAAAAGTCTACTAAAACTAAAAATAATTTTTTACATTTAATTAATTAAAAGAAATTAAAAATTATTAAAAACTGTCTCCTGATGATGCTTGGGAGTAGAGAATTGAGGATGTCTTTTTACGAATCCTACATGTTTCGGGTATGAAAATCGATAGTGTACTCTACATACAGCATTAAATATATTATCTTTATACTTTATTACGCATTATTAAGAATTAATTTTGTTATTACTTTTATGGTTCTCCGCATAGTAACGCCTAATTCTATAAATTTTTTAGAAATTTTCACCTTAAATCCTGTGGTGCTTTATCTACTTTGTGTTCCTATAGGATGCATAGTGCCTTAAACCCTATTATCTCCCTGTTAGAATCCCGTCAAGAGACCTCATTAAACAGGTCGTAAGCGTAGCTGCTTGTCTTTTGCTTGATTTATGTGTTCCCTGCACATTCATCATCGCACATCTTATATCTACGTTGACAGCTTGTTTCCAGGATCAGCAAAAAATATATCACTTTTTATACATAACGTGTTTCTTGAAATCGATTTTTTTTGCAATCAAAGAATACAAAGGACCAATTATTACACTAGCTCGCCTTTTGCTTATTGATTATCTAGCTATCACCAGTGGTTCCGTCCGCGAGGAAAGATTAAAACCCTAATATAGTATTATGATAACCATAAAAATGGTTAAAGTGGGTTAACCTTAAAAGCTAGATATATGATGTCACGGACTTTTATTTGAACATTTAGATGGAAACAATTTTGTAATACATGATCTTAAAAAGCTTTAAAGCTTTTAAAGCTTTCCTTAAGTGCGCTAAGTAAACTGTTAAAGTTATTCAAACTTTCACAGTTTACTAAGCGCACGCAAGAAAAGCTTTAAAAAAAAAAGCTTTAGCTTTTAATATATGTCAATCTATTTTTATACTATTTACATTCAAATTCCCGAATTTATTCATTGATTTGTTTTTATCCTCCGGTTCAAAGTTTCAAGACGTTATAAGGCGTAATCCTTGATATGGCTTCGCTTGAAAATGTTACATAAACGTATTACATGTTTCTTAATTAGCTTCTTAATGAACTCACAAATGACCCACAACCTCCTCAACTAGAGCAGTTTACTTTCACTCCATGACTGTTAGCTTAACAAAACAAATATTAAGTACTAGCAGTCGCCAGCGGATCCGCCTGCGTGGAAAGATTAAAACCGTAATATAGTATTGTATCTTGATAACCAAAAAATGGTTAAAGTGGGTTAACCTTAAAAGCTAGACATATGCTGTCGCGGACTTGTATTTAGAACTTTTAGAGAGGAACGATTTTGTAATACAAGATTTTTCAGTAGCTTTTAATTTGGCCGTTTTTGTACTATTTTTTATTGCTGCTCCTCTCCTATTTATTTTAGTGTGATGTTATATAGCCTATAGCCTTCCTCAATAAATGGACTATCTTACACTGAAATAATTTTTTAAATTCGGTCTATTAGTTCCTGAAATTAGCGCGTTCAAACAATCATATATTAGTATAGATAAATATAAGCCTATCGTCATTTCACTGATTATTATACTACTAACACGGCTATGTATATTTATCGCTAATTTGTAAAAAAAAAAAAATTTCAAAACATTCCCATACTACAAATAAAGATCAGTAATGTTTTAGTGCATTTCGAAATGACATACATAAATATTATAGAGTAAAATGTGATGACTCAATTTGTCTATGATGGAATAATCACTGCTATATCTAATTTAATCAATTTTGTGTCAGTGATATTTATATATAAAATTAATTGCATTTTTTGCGACATCATCGGATTAAATGTTTCCAAGGATTACGTTATCTTTTGAAAACGTACGTGTTATTTATTTAAAATACCTTATAACGCTTATCACCGTTATCAGAATGTATATTGATGAAGTAAGTGTTATCTCACATTGTAAGGTTGTCAATACTGTAGATTTAGTATATTCGCAATTGACTGTAATTTGTTTGTAATTTGCTCTGCATTTTAATCCTGTTTGTTCTATCATTACATTCATATGTTTTTTCTTTTTTTTGAATTTAAACTATCGTGAGTAGTATTCATAGTTAATGTATAGAACCGGCTATACTCACGTCTTATTTTATCGGGTTAGCCCGACTAGTTTCGAACCCAACCGGGGTTCTTATTCATGAGCTCTTTACACGACGTTATCGCGGCGGGAACTGCGTCCCGCAGCTCGCTGGGCGCGACTCGTAGGTGGCGGGGGTGCGGGGGGACACGGTGGCGGCGGTGACCGCACCTCTTCCAAGTGTTCCCTGTCGCTCTGGTCTTCGTCATCGCATGTTTTTTCTTCTTTTCAACCGATGTTAGATAGAGAAACTTCCACGACGGTCATATGCGTTTTATTTGGGCGGTGTGTTCTTTTATGAGTTTTGCACCTAGAGGCGATTTTTCTAAACTACAGATTAATATGCGGACATAAATATAATACCAATATTTATATTATTTATATTATATATAAATAATATAAATTTATAATTTGATGACATCGTTAAGAAAAAGAGATAATTAGCATTGATTAATACAAATTATTATTATTGCCATGTCAGTAAGCTAGGTTAGAAGCTGTGTGGTATACGGCTGAGAAGAATTGACCACCCTCATTTCTTACCGAGGTGTGGTAAAATGCGGCTAAGGTAAGTTGTCCCACCATGTGGTATCCGTTTGAGTAGAATAGACCACCCTCTTTCTTACCGAGGTGACGTAAAATACGACTAAGGTAAGTTGACGTCCCGTACGCGCGATGTAAAATACATAGCTAAATCATGTGACAACCTGTTAATAATGTTGTGCCGACCCTACTTAGAGTGGGATAAGGGCAGGAGGATGATGATGTCAGTAAGCTAAGATCCACTGCACGCGGTAATAAGCACTGGTTCGACCACGTTATACTAACGACGCTATTCTGCTAAGCTGAGAGAAGTTCTGACCTCTACTTTGCGAGTTACAAATCATCCTATCCTATCCTTCGACACTGTTAAAGCTGCTAAGGCTATAGTTAAAAATAATAACAATGATCATAGAAACGTTTAATTTATAAGCAGGCTCTGTTTAAGTTCGGTTTTACTTTTCTAGTGGCAACCCTAATCTTATCTTTCAGTCACTATTCCTAGGAAATTGTGTCAGCCGATAACCTAATAAATGTTCGATATTGGTTGATGTTAATACTCTTGTGAAAGTGCCAAATTCTATTAATACTTGACCGAGATATTATGACTCATTGCCACTGCGTATTAACGTTTGGTGATAATGTTTATCGTTGCCGTAAAGGAACATCATCTCTTATATGTATTTTTAAAACATTCTCGTTAGACTATTTTTTAAGGATGATGGGTTCACGATCACGACCCAAAGGAATGTTTTTTTTTATTGACAGTTTTAACACAGAATGTTATTTACTAGGTAAACTTACCTCAGCTTTTCTTGCTTCCCGAATCCTTATCTTCAGCTTCCAAGGTAGAAGCGTTAAGGGGTTGCTGAAAATCTACAAGGTATTGTTAAAATTACAGTTAAAATTACTACTGCCGTAGTTTAACAAGCAGCAGCGACATCAGTTAAATATGTTAAGAACGGCCATTAACAAACTGTTCACTAATTGTTATGTTATGTGCCTTAAATTTTATGGATAAAAATGGAAAACCCATCGAAGTAGTTTTCATCAAATGAAGGGAAAAAATTATACAAGTAGTATGAGATTCGCCGGTACAGTGGTAAATAACTATCCAACAAAACTAGACCAGAAATAATATATAAAACAAAACTCTGGTTTCCATGGCGAAAACGGAACACTGCCACAAACGATCCTCAATAAATGTACTGTTCTCCCTCATTACTTCTGAGCAATTAAGCCCACTAAATAACTTAAAATAATTTACATACCTGACTTCGCATGGACTTACTTTTAAAACGTTTCAAAGCGAATAGTTCAACCATATTAGCAGTAATTACCCCGTATTGCAATTGATGATACAAGATCCCTTGCTCTGGCCATTAGAATCTAGGAATGTTTAGCTGCGTTTAATAAAGCTAATGAGATAAATGATTAGGCTATAGAAAAGCTAATATGTTAAGATATTTAAAATATTTTAATGCAGTGAGAATTGTATGATCTATGTGCTGAAGCTAGAATCCGGAGACTGCTGTGTTTACAGAATGAGATCTATTAGAGAGAAAAATATATAGCTTAAACCACAGCGTCCAAATGCAAAATATACTTAGATTATAATCACTATTGTTATGTATTAGATTACCATTATTTAGATCTGCGCTGGTTAAGGAACCCGCTGTGTTTTTTTTATATACTCGTTAGTCTATATTTATCAATTTTCTGGCACACAAATATTAAGCTACTTACTTTAGGGCCGGAGTTATATTTATCTATTTTACTTACTATATCTAATACGTTATATACAGTCTACAACAAGTTATATTTTACGTTGATTGCTTTTGGTTATACTTTACAGTGCATCAGCATTTACCTTTAATATATTGTAGGTATATTTAATATATTGTGGCTTGTATGATAGACTATGTATTTTAAAATTATCACAAAATATTTTTCGAATCTTCAAAGCGTGAGTTTCATTATGTAAAGAATAAAACAGTATCTATTTTATTTGGTGGTCCTAAGCAATACATACCACTTAACATTCCGGCGTATATTTTTTACATAACACCTAACACGGTTAAATAAAAAAAACACGTTACTACATTGCGAATGTGGGTGTTAGCCAAGGATACGCACGGACAAATTGATTGATGTATCGAAATATGATGGATGAGTTGAAATGATCTCATTTGGCCTCATGCATTGTTGTTTTAATAATAAAACAATTTTTTCTTAGGTATATTAAAATATGGGTTAGGTGTCAGCTGTAATTAAGGGTAAAGCGAAAGCTGTTTTTGTCTTTTGTAATTTTCAATTTTGATTGGCAATTTTTTTTAAAGAATATAATGAATTACGAAGCAGAATGAAAAACAAAGTGAAGTACACAAGGAGACAACTGAAGAAGTGAATTAGCTGGTACTCACGAGTTCATCGGCATTAAATAAATAATTTTTGCCCTGTCTCCAAATTCCCTAAAATGGGATCTGTATTAAATAAATATAACTATGGTAAAGTAACGGCCTGTTACTATCCCACTGCTGGGCATAGACCATAGCTAAGACCTAACACACTGCTCTCCAATGAGGATATACATATGAGGGTTACACATATCCACAGAATTCTCTCAAGATATGCTGGTTTCCTCAAGATGTTTTTCTTCAACGAAAAGCGTGTGATAAATTTCAATTATGAATTAGACACAAATTTTTTACAGAAAAAGTCATTGGTGCCTGCCCGAGATTTGAACTCATAACCACCCCTCGAAAGAGGCGCACGGTCTCACCCCAGTGGTGAGACTTTATCATAGTTTATTATTGCTATGATATATATACATTATTATAATGTCTGGTTACTGGACGGATTAGAGTATAACAGAAAAGGTTAAAGGTAACTTATATTTTCCGTCGAGATTTTGTAACGATACTTGATACTTTTGAGAGAGAAAACTGAAAAAGAAAGGTCGCTAGATAACACTTACGCGTACTCCTTGATAATGTATCTGCCACTAGGTAAGTTAGACAATATATATTCTCATACTCAAAAAAACCCCACATCGGGATAGCCATGTAATGTTTCACTTTATTTATTTTACGAATATTATATTCATCACAATGCGTAAAGGAGTTTCATATCGTATGATTTACAAGCATGACCTAATCCATACATTGTATGATAATTACAATAATAGATAATATCTATTGCAATATTAGATAATATCTTGCCCAGGCAGTGATATATTGATTTCAAGAAACAGAAATATGTTTTGATGTCTCTATGTATTAGTTTATATAAAAAATATATACTACATTTTTAACATAACATATTATAAAGAAAATAGGTATTTCAAAAGGAGAAATTTGTGTACATTAAAGAATAACCATTGTTTCCCATCACAACGTATTGTATTCAATGTTTATAAACAAACCGTAGATATAAATGGATATTATTAGTATTGCGTAATTACGAGTATAATTGAAATAAAAGGACTTCATTGTTTAAATTTCGTCATCGTTGAAGCGTCTATCTGTGCTCTTATAACGTGGTAAAGTAACTTTGGACAATAAGGCCATATTAACACATTTTTTTGTTTTGTTAAGACTAAGCATCGTATTTTAATCAAGTTTTTTTCATTACATTTACTTCAAATAAGTTTAGATTTTTTGTTTAAAACTAATAATTTCGCAAAATTAGACGATATTTTGTTGACGATTACACGCTCAACTATCTAATAAAAAAGAGAACAAAACATACATAGTTGTTAACACAATCTCTATTTAACGAATACAAAGGCTCATATACCCAAGAAATTATTTAAGTAATAGAAAATACATTTTGAACCCCATACATGGTGCCAGATAAAAAGAATAACATCTATCGGATCTACTAAAACAGAACGAATTTAGGAAACGTGTACCGCAAAAGACTCTGGACTTGAGAACTACTCAATACTTTCATATGATATATTAGAGGAGAAAATTAAGAGTAAAAATATATTCAAGGTTAATAAATGCACGAATACACACAACTATTTAAATGGCAATGGACTGGTTTTATTTCTTTTAATGAATTAAACATCTAGTCTATTATTATGGAACATAGGAACAAAATTCTCCATAAATTAGATAAATTAGAAAAATAGGTAAAATAATAGATTGGAAAAATATCCATAAATCTAGAGAAGATTTTTTAAGAAGTCATTATTTATTGATATTCACTTGAAAAAGCCATTGCAAATAAGAATTAATTAGTAGTAAATTAAGTAAAGTAACGGTCTGTTACAATTCCACTGCTGGGCATAGTTCTCACCTTTTCTGGAATGAAGGGTGGGAGCTAAGACGTACCATGCTGCTCCAATGCGGACTGGTAGGTTACAAATATTCCCAGAATTCTTTAGAGATATGCAGGTTTCCTCACGATTATTTCCTTCACGGAACGCGTTTTTCGCTTCCAATCTCTCCCATCACTCGTCAACTTTGTCGCTACTCCTTTTATGTGCATGTCATTCTTCACACAATTAAACCATCTCTTTTTCGGTCTCCCTCTAGTCACATATCCATCCAAATTTATATTTAACACTCATATTTAACACACAACATTTAACACTCACATGATCTTATCCTCATTATGTGTCCATATCATATTAAACAATTTTATTTAATTAATACAAATAAATAATAACCGGTTAAAATTAAATAATTCAAAACACGTCTTCCTCCACAAAAAATTGTTGGTATTCTCATTAGTGTTACAGTTAAATATTTGATCGTCACATTCCAAAACGTGGCCAGCTTGACATAACATTTAATATGTAATTAACACTCAAACATGAAGATAACGTTTTTCGACTTTTTATTTACACTCACGAAGCAAACCACGTACATACATCGTAAATGTTGGTAACAGAGTTTCTATTACAAAACGAGGCACATCGTGAACTTGAGCTTAGGTAGTTTCAAGTTTTGTTTTATTTTCTTATTTATCGTAGCTTCGGGTACGTCCTCCAGCACGAAAATTCCAATTTTGATTAATTTGGACAGCGTTTGGTTGGATGTAGTTACATCTTAACATTGTCATTAGTGCCAGTAGACCAGTCTTTAAGCAGGGCGCTTGCTAGTAGTGGATTACACAAAAAATTTTAAATATGAAGCTTTCTCGCTAAGTTTTCCATTACCGTAAAATGCAAATGTTATATCCACATATACATATTAAGACAAGGAATATTCAGATTGGCTGCTGGGAGCAAGCGCATTTTATTAAGCAGAAAATCTCTGATTTCCTTGTGTTATATCTATATATATAAAAGAAAGTTGGTCTTAGTTACACTATTTATAACTCAAGAACGGATGAACCAATTCGGCTAAAAATTGGTGTAGAGGTTGCTTAGAACCAGGAGACGGACATAGGATGCTTTTTATCCCGTTCGACCGCATTTATTTTATCCCGTCAAGTCACTATAAAACATGGTACAACAAAAACGACTATGACATGGAAAAACAAAACATAAATGACAGCTAAACGTAATTTAGTCTTTGGGTAAGTATGGTAAAAATTTGACAATTATCAAAATAGTAATAGCTATAAACGTTACTACATAGTATAAAACAAAGTCGCTTTCTCTGTCTGTCCTTATATCTCTATGTTTGCTTAAATCTTTAAAACTACGCAACAGATTTTGATGCGGTTTTTTTTAAATATATAGAGTGATTGAAGAGGAAGGTTATATGTATAATAAAATTCAATATGGAGTAGAGAAATACTGTGATTATCACTGAGTGACATAGGCTATATGCTTTATACCCGTGCGAAGCTGGGGCGGGACTCCTAGTTTGATATATAAAAAAAGTAAATAATTTAGTAAGCATATTTCTTTCCAGTTACTTTGTATAAATATTATTTTCAAAATCGTTTTCCATAGAAATTACACCCTGAACCTTAAAAATACTTTATTCCTTTCTTAAGGACTCCCTAGACAAAATTAACAGGCTTTGTCCGTTGATTTTGTGCATACATTTTAAGTTATTTTCATTTGAAATCGTGTGAAAAACATACCTAGATGCACATATAAATAAACGCAGATACATTTTAATGTAAATAACTATAACTAAATACCGTAGGTAACTTAATTATTCCACCCCATAAATGGTAAGAGACGTTAATGGTAGGAAAACTATTAACGAAGGTCAAAGAACACATCAGTGTTGCGCGTCGTTAGGCTTTATTAAGCGCTGATAATCTATTAATGGCATATAGTTCAGTTGCCTATGATGAATGCTCTTCTACGCACCAGACTTCAGATCATAAATGTGAAGCGAGTAATGCAAGTTTATTAAGCCAATTTAGGAAACAATACTGGAATAAAAACATGGTAATATTTTTAGCATTAAGCCTTCTAAAATTAAAAACGAAGTGCTGATTATGAGAAAATTAAGTTTAAATATGATTGGCAACATCTACTTGTGGCTGGTGTGGTATGTCCATGACTGGTCTTAGATCCTTCAGTCCACAACATTAGGCAGGGATAAAAAGTTCAGATCTTACCGTAGCAACAATTCATGACAAGATTGTGAATGAGAAACCTGGACAGGTTTGAAACTCGTGAGAACCCAATTATTTACGATCCGTAACAAGATTTTTACCAGTAAATGACTGAGACGCATAGCAACCAGCATTTAACCCTTTTAATTTGATTAAATTTAGGTGATAAACAATGCAATATCATATGCTTGGCCTATTCATCAACTGGCCCGTTGGCGCAGTGGGTAGTGATCCTGCCGTCTGCTCCGCAGGTCGCGGGTTCCATTCCCGCCGAGGGCCAACATGTACTTTTACAAGAATTTGTTGGTTCTTCGAGCCTGGGTGTATATTTGTATTTAATTTGTGGTATCCGGTTGAGTAAAATAGACCACCCTCTTTCTTACCGAGGTGTCGTAAAAAGTGACAAATGTAAATTGACGTCAGGCAGGCGGCCAGTCGTAAAATAACTAGCCAAATCATCTAACAACATGTTTGAAACATGTTGTGCTGACGCCACTTATAGTGTAATAAGGGCAGGAAAATGCTGAATAATGACTTAGTTACTTGTAGCATATTAAAGTACTAGTAGCGCTTAAATAGGTATACATTTTTTAAATCATCTTTACGCTAAAAGCACTTATTTAAAATAATGTAAACAATCTTGATTTCTCAATCACTTATTTTGACGTGATACATTAAAGTCTCTGTAATATATCATGAATATTGTACAATGAAGTAAATTAGCTGTGAAAACTGATAAGTAATATAACTTAAAACGTAAAGATTTTCTCAAAGATTATCTTCAATAGATTTCTTGTAGTACATATAAACGCTTAGCAGCCATTGTCTCTCTTGACAAATGGTGTGGCAATTTTTTTATGAGCGTGAGATATTTTGATAGTTTTTGTTTTAATTTATGGTATTCAGCGGTGATAGATAATTTGAGCTTTATTGTTGCCGACTTGTTATAACTAACGGAACATTTTTCTTTATTATATCGCTTACAAAAGTAAAGTAAAGTAGCGGCCTCTTACTATCCCACTGTTGGGTAAAGGCCTCCGTCTTTTTTGGAGAGAAAAATTGGAGCTAAAGACCTACCACGCTGCTCCATTGCGGATTGATAAGTAACACATATCCCTAGAATTCTCTAGAGATATGCAGGTGTGTCAAAAAATGCAATTATCAATTATTTATTTATTTATTTATTTATTCTCTTTATTTTTAACACCACTTAATTAATACAAACAAAAAGTAGAAGAAAAACAACAAATACAATACAAATAAAAACCATTACTATTACAAAAAATATATTAGTCCATAGATATACCATAGATATACATATGCATAGATAATATATTTATGGACTAATCTAACTAACTACATAACTAAAAGTAATTAATAAGGGTATAATAATTGATAACTACATAGGTGTGGTGTTAAAAAAGGATGCCACTCAGATACGTTGAGGCTCCTGTCCTTCCCCACAAGGAACCTGCCAATCAACTGACAAGGCTCCCCCCCGCGAGATGGCCGAAGCCACAACTCTGATTTTCAGTAACACCCTAGGAGTAGGACTTTGCGAGGAATCAGTATAGGCAACGTTTGTTATATATAAATAGACAAAGAGATATTGTAAAAAAAGCATATGTGAAATACATAAATATATAATAGAAACATAAATTAGACACATAAGTTTTAATGAAGAATCTAATCGGTGCCTGCCAGGGGTATTGAACCCGTGATCTCCTCTAAATAGTCGAACGGTGTCACCGCTGGCTATCACAGCTTTGCTAGGCTATCACAACTTGCTTATACAATTACTTAACAATAATATTAAATTTCTTGCAATTTTTCCGATGTCATCATCTTCCTGCCCTTATCCCACTCTAAGTCGGGTCGGCATAACATGTTATAAACATGCTGTCACATGATTTGGCTGCGTTTTGACCGGCCGCCTGCCTGACATCAACTTACCTCAGTCGTGTTTTACGAAACCTCGGTAAGAAAGAGGGTGGTCTATTCTACTAAACCGGATACCACACAATGGGTCAACTTACCTTAGTCGCTTTTTACGACACCTCGGTAAGAAATGAGGTTGGTCTATTCTACTCAGCCGAATACCAACCACACAGCGGGTCGACTTACCTTAATCGCCTTTTAGGACACCTCGGCAAGAAATGAGGGTGGTACTATTGTATTCAGCCGGATACCAAACGGCGTACAATTTTTCCGATGTCATTATTTTCAACTACTTTAATAGTTCGTTCCGTTCGTCATATAACGCAGGTGCTTGACCAAGGTTGTATAACGTAAGCAGTTCACAAAAACGTTTTTTGTTTTTATTATTATACACATGAATTCAATTTAATATATTTTTTACAAAGGTATTATATATTTTTTATAGGTAAACAAGTTTTAACTTATGTTTTAATTTTATGGTTAACAATATCCTTTCAACGCAAGCAAATTATTGTATTTTGTTACAAAATTGCAATGTTTAATTGTTTCGTTCGTATTTTCGAGTTCCGATTCAACATACTTTCACCACTGTTTATAGCCAAATATATATTCCTACAATTCCTCTATTTGCAACAGCTAGTAAAAAACTTACTACAAACGCTGTATTATAATGTATCGCATCATAATACTCGTATGACTATACGAGAATAAAGATCAAAATTTACAAAACTTTAAAATGTACCAGCAAATAAGTATTTATCTATACTTACTAAAAGAATTAGAAGGAAACTCGATACTTGTTCTGCTTAATTTTTTTTCTGTGAAATATATCAAAGGATTGAAATAAGAACATTTATTTCAATTTGTTTATAATAAAAATCTGTCAAAACGTGCGCCTTAACAATAATTCGTCCGTTTTATTAACATCAATGATTAATTGAATTAGGTGTTACTTTATATAATACTAAAGTAATGATGATATTATTTTCTTATCAATTAAATCTATGGTGAAAAGGTAACAGACAGTAAAGTGACAGACAACTGGTACATGCTTATATAATTTTTAATACACACATAAATATATATTTAAACCCAGACTCATAAAACTAACAAATTGTTTTATAGAAAATGTTGGCCTAAGCGGGAACTAAACCCGCGACCAGGCGAGCTAAAGCCAGGGTCACTGACTGCGCCAATGGGTTGGCATAATAAAAGTAATATTAGTATTAGATCTTTACACTCCGCGATTACAGAAAAACTATCTGTCAACTAAACTGTCCAAAGCTGCAGAACTGTTTCAGTGTAATACATACAATACTTTTCTAGTTGCATTACCATCCACACTAAACCAGAAAGATCGATAAAAAAAACTTTAAAATAATAAATGATAAAAAAGCAATTTATCTTCAAGGCTTTGAAGCTACACGTACTTAATTATTCTATTCATTACTATAATTTAATAATAAAAACTACTACCGTACAATGTTTGACTTAAGCAAAAAGTAGAATAAAAACGCGTTTTTTATAGTAATTATTAATATTTCCTAGCAAATGATGAAATCGTGATTTTTTTAATACATCACCTGTCTTAAGATTTAACGTACATCCAATTACGGTTAAGCATTATAAAGTGTGAAGTTCGGACTGCTCTGTCTCAATTTATGAATATACTAGCTTTTACCCGCAACTTCGTTTGCATGGACTGTTGTCGCATGATAAGTTTATGGTGCTTTTCAATGTCATCCTATTCCTGTAGAATTAACAGGATTTCTATAGCCTACGGGTATATGTTATTCCGGTGTATAAGTAATAATTGTGCCAAATTTAATCGATATTGGTTCAGTAGAAGAGGTTCAGAAAAAAGAAAGAGTAACAAACATACATCTATACTCACAAACTTTCACATTTATAATATTAGTAGGATTTTATTTAACCTATTACCTAGCTATTCTTATAACCTATTGTTTCTCTTCTCTTCTCATCCCATAGACGTCCATTGTTCTCTCTTCACATCCCATTCATCCCACAACACATTTACATCAAATTAAGTCTTAAAATACCCTCAATTTTGTAGTTATTTATTTCCTTTACCCGGTGAATGACGGGGAAATTTTTAAACCTATATGTAAGCCCGGCCTATATGAGGTTCGATTCTAATAAATTTCATTAATATAGCTCCACCAAGCTAGAAATTAAGGTATAACAGACAGAAAAATTGATATACAATGATAGACAGTCTTTTGAGTATATTATGATACATTTACGATATTGGTATGGATAAACATCTTACCTCGACTATGAATACATGGTATGTCAATTTATTATTAATACTAATAGACTGAATTATTGTCATATTTGGTATTGCCAAAGAAAGTCGGAAGTGATGTACAGAAGTAACGTGCAATTATATTTATCATATATGTAGATATGAGAATAACAACGGAAACTATAACGTATTTTCCGGGTAGTATATACCTATGTAAAAACTTAGTAATACTGTATGTAATACGTTTTAATATTTTCAACTTAACAATATAAATTATTTTTATGTAAGGTAACTAAAAAAGTAAACTTAACATTAGGAAGTGCTGTTAATAACGTAGTCATTATTTTATCATTTTTGTAGTAATGTAGTATTCATGTATAGGATCTTTTTCTACTTATATCCTATAAATTATTTTGTTCAGTACTCATATTGCACATTCTGCGGTTGGCAGTAAATTCTGCCACTGATCCAATGGGATCGCTCGGTGGTACCGTATTGGTGGGTTGCTGTCGAGAGCGCCACTGGTACAACGGACACGCGACCTTTAGTCGTCTTTTGACCGCTGACCTGTCCGACCGCCATAGCAGTTGTCCGTGCATATTTAAAAAACTGTGTGGTACCGTGTGCCCGTTCACCTAACTGAATCCTGTAGTGACCAGTGATATATCTAGTGCGTGATATACCTGCCAATTTCGGGAGCTGGACGTTCCAGAGGAACGGTGAGTAGTTTTTATTGTCAAGCGCGGATACTGTGTAATTTGGGGTTCACTGGACACATCATTTTTAGAACCAGCGAAATCTTTAAGGTCCTTCGAATCCAACAGACCATTTTCTGGCCTTCGAGCCGATCGTAAATTTTTATTAAAAAATATATATCGTATATATACATTTTGCTATTGTTCTATAATTATATAAGTAATAATATTTCTCCCATACAATTGTTATTATACGTATTTTATATATTCTATCTTATATTATATTTTTATTGTGTATAATTCGTAATTATTGCATAATAATTTACAGCGGTTGCATATTGTCATTGTTATAGTGTCAAAATGGCGGAACCGACTCGTACCGAAAAGATAGAATTTAAACTAAAAACGTTGATATTTAAAAGGGAATATTTGTTCTCTAAATTACAAAAATTATATGATTTTTCCACAACAATTAAAACGGATTTAAATAAAAAGCATAGTTTCTTGGCACAGTTTTCCGAATTAGAAAGTGTTCGTACGAAATTCGAAAATACCGTTATGGAAATTTTCGAGCTAGAAATGCAAATAAAACCGGGGTTAAAATTATCGACTTCACAATTAGATGCATTCGAAACTTTATACGAAGAATGTAGAATAGTGGCGCGTAAATATCAGTCCGAGCAAACTACCTCCAATGTCGCGGCGCAACAAAATAAAAACGAGCTAGTGAGACCGTCGCTGCCAAAGTTAACGTTATTTGAATTTGACGGACAAATCGAAAATTGGACTACCTTTTACGATACGTTTACTTCGTTAGTACATAGCCGAGACTTTGCGGAAATTGATAAATTTCATTATTTATTGTCGTGTGTCAAAGGTCCCGCACTTAATATAGTGAAAAAATTACCGATTACGGCGGCTAATTACAAGTTAGTTTGGCAAAGCCTAGTCGATAAATATCAAGACCCTAGAGCGCTTGCGGGAAGATATCTCGATAAAATGCTTAATTTTATACCGATAAATCGGGATACTTCGCAGAATCTAACATTGTTTATTGAAACTTTTGATCATTCTTTAAAAGCGATTCAAGCGCTAAAAATAAATGAGCTTGACGATTATTTATTTTGTCATTTAGCGTTAAGAGGCCTTGACCCTCATACTAGAAAATTGTTTGAGGAAAGTCGGGATCAAAAAACTATACCTAAATTTTGTGAACTAATAGATTTTGTCAATAAACAAATTAAAGTATTGGAACACACTTTTCCGTCACCGGTTATAAGTTCACAAAATAAATCAAAACAAACAAGTTATAGTAATAGAACAAATCAACAAAGTAATTCGCGACAAGGGTTAACGAAAACCGTCCTTACAACTGCTCGTAGCATATCAAAAAGTGAGGATAACTTTAATAAAAATAAGTTAACATGTCCACACTGTAACGAAAATCATATGATTTATCGATGTGAACATTTTCGTAAAATGTCCGTCGATAATAGAATTGACCGTGTCAACTCTCTTAAATTATGTACTAATTGTTTAAAATCTAATCATGGATCGTCGGCTTGCAAAAGTATGATCACCTGTGGTGTGTGTGCATTACCGCATCATTATCTATTGCATAAGGAACGCGGGAGTTTCGTGCGAGCATCGGCCGTGCCGACTAGCGAACCCGTACCATCCTCGTCGCACGCGCAGCAAGCGCTAGTGTCGTCTCACTCCGTGAGTGACAGTGCATCGACACAGGCGGCACTGTGTGCGCTTGATGACAAACAGTACGGCGTTGTGTTAGGAACGGCGCGAACTCACGTACGCGATGTAACCGGACAGTTTCAAGATTGCCGTGCAGTCATTGATTCAGGGGCTCAGAGTTCTTTTATTACAGCGGAATGCGCTCAACGTTTGGGATTGCCGCGAAAGAAATGTCCGTTTACAATCTCCGGCCTTGGTGGCGAGTATATTAAAAATCAAGGCATTATAAATTGCGCGATTAAGCCGCGTCATACGGACGGCCCTATATTTACGTTAAATATGGTCGTCGTCTCTAAGGTGTCATCTGAGATGCCAAATATTAATTTTCCTGCGAACGTTATCCAGGAATATGAGCAATTTAGTTTAGCCGATCCGTCGTATTATAAGCGGTCGCGCGTAGATATTTTATTAGGTAACGATATCGTGTCGGATATTATAAAAGATAAGCCGTTATTTATTAAAGCGGATATTCCTAGCGTGATCGATACTGTTTTTGGGCACGTAATTAGTGGGAAATTATGTCCTAACGGGGATACGTATTTTTCCCAAAATTTTCATTTCTCGGTCGCGACGGAGGAAGAACAGTCTCTGGATCGGACATTGCGTTCCTTTTGGGAAACCGAAGAGGTGTATTGTCCACCCGTAATTAATCCGTTAGATCAATTAGCGGAAGATATTTTCGTAAAAGAGCACACCCGCGAGTCGAACGGCCGCTACGTCGTCCCGCTTCCGCTCGCCCCCGGCCACCCGCCTCTCGGGGAGTCGAGGACGGCGGCCGAGCGGCGCTTGCTATACACGGAACGCAAGCTCGCGCGTATACCTGTACTGCAAGAGGCGTACGGTGATTTTATGCGCGAATATGAAGCGCTCGATCACATGGAACTTTATTCCGGGGCGGAGCAGAGTAAATATATAATACCACATCACAGCATTACGCGGCCCAGCAGTACGTCAACTCCGTTACGCGTTGTTTTCGACGCGTCTGCTAAAACTAGTAACAATATTTCGCTTAACGATATATTGTTAACTGGCCCCAAACTTTATCGCGATATTGCTGCAATCATTTTAAATTTCAGACTTTTCGAATATTGTCTAGTTTGCGATGTTTGTAAAATGTATCGTGCTATTCGTTTGAGAGAATCCGATAGATGTTATCAGCACATATTGTATAGGGGTCACCCGAGTGACACGATAAAATTATACGAATTGAAAACCGTGACATACGGACTTAGTTGCTCACCCTTTCTTGCGATTCGTACTTTAATACAGTTAGCGCGCGATGAGGAGGAACGTTTCCCCCTAGCGGCGCGGGTCGTACAGGAAGGAGTATATATGGACGACATATTATACTCATGTAACACCTATGAGGAGGCTTGCACGTTACAGGATCAACTTATAGGTATTTTTGCTAAGGGTACTTTTACACTTAAAAAATGGACGAGCAACAGCGCGGATCTATTAAGTCGCGTTCCCTCGGAATATAGGGAATGTCCGGTAACCTTTATGAAGGATGAGAATGAGTGCACAGTTAAAGTGTTAGGCTTGACCTGGACTCCACTGTCTGACAGTTTTTCATTTTCTATTAATAAGACAGACCCTACTTGTACTAAGCGGTCCGTTTTAAAACTTTTAGCTTCGATTTATGATCCGGTCGGGTTCATCGCGCCCTGTACGTTCGTAGCTAAGCAAATTATGCAGGACTTATGGAAGTTAGGCCTAGGCTGGGACGAGCCACTCCCATCCGAAGTAGGTAATTGCTGGGCATCGTTTATCGAGGAATTACCGCGTTTATCGGAAATTCCTATTGAGCGTCACATGCTATTACCGGGGCAGACCGAATGTGAACTGGTCGGATTTTGCGATGCGTCATCCCGTGGGTACGCCGCCTGTGTGTATGTTGTCTCACGAGATGAACAACATAACGTTAAAGTGCGATTGGTTACCGCGAAGTCAAAGGTCGCGCCGGTTAAGCCCATGACGATTCCACGGTTAGAATTGATGGGTGCTGTTCTACTAAGTAAACTCATAAAATTTGTTTCCGAAAATATGACGCGTGTCAACATTTCTCGTTTAACCGCTCTGACCGATTCGACAATTGTATTGGCTTGGCTTCAGACGGAAGCTTATAAATTAAAAACGTTTGTTTGTAACCGTGTTACACAAATAATTGAAACGATACCCTCACACCATTGGCGTCACGTTAATAGTGAGAATAACTTAGCCGACACTTGTTCACGAGGCGTATCGCCATCTCAGTTAGTCGCTGACAGTCGACAGTGGCTACTAGGTGCTGATTGGTTGTACCTCTCATACAACGAGTGGCCGACCTCCAGCTTTATTCTGGACATAGTAGCGAATCCGCCCGAATTAAAGACGTTCTATAATTTGATGTCAGAAAACCTTAATATAGCGATTTCAGATAAAAAAGAATTTTGCGAACGCATTTTTGATAGATTTTTATCGTATTCAAAATTACAAAGATGCTTCGCGTATAGTTTTCGATGGCGTAACAAAGAAAATAAATTGAAAGGGTCAGCTGCTTTATCCACAGAGGAATTAAAAAACGTTCAGGACTCCCTTATTAAATTAGTGCAAGAGACTTATTTTGAAAATGAGACTGATCGTTTGTCCAAAAACGTCAATTATATTCCTTCACTTAAAAAAGTATCGCCTTTTCTTTATTCATGGGGTTTTCTCAGGGTAGGGGGTCGTATTCGCTACTCGGAGCCGCCATATAATTCCAAACATCCACGCCTATTACCTAAAGGCAGTGGTTTCACAAAATTATTGATAGAATACTATCGTAATAAATCTTTAGCGTTCGGAGAACTTTATACGGTTCTTTGTAAAATTTTAAATTCTCGACCGTTAAGTCCATTGCTTGCTAGCGATAACCCTGACGATATTAACGTTTTGACTGCGGGACACTTTCTAGTCGGAAAAAGCTTAACGGCCGTGCCGGAATACAACTTCAAAGAAGTGCCAATCAGTAGACTGTCACGTTGGCAGTATATTCAAAGGGCGTCGCAATTGTTTTGGAAACGATGGAGTCGAGAATATCTTAACACTTTGCAACAGCGAGCAAAGTGGTTTACGTCTACTCCTAATCTTAACGTAGGCGATTTAGTCATCATCAAAACTGACAATATGCCTCCTTGTAAATGGCCTTTAGGCCGTGTAGAAGTCCTACACCCTGGACCGGATGGCGTTGTTCGCTGTGTCACACTGCGCACTTGCAAAAGCAAGATGCAAAGACCAGTCAACAAGCTAAGTCCTTTGCCGTATATAAATTAATCTATCTTCATTATATTATTATCTAGTTATCCTTAATCTTATTATGTCATTATATCTAGTGTAGGACTTATCTATTTATTTATGTTTATATTTTTTGCTACTTCTGCTGTAGGAGAAACCATTATTATGGTTTCGGTAGGGGGTGTGTTCAGTACTCATATTGCACATTCTGCGGTTGGCAGTAAATTCTGCCACTGATCCAATGGGATCGCTCGGTGGTACCGTATTGGTGGGTTGCTGTCGAGAGCGCCACTGGTACAACGGACACGCGACCTTTAGTCGTCTTTTGACCGCTGACCTGTCCGACCGCCATAGCAGTTGTCCGTGCATATTTAAAAAACTGTGTGGTACCGTGTGCCCGTTCACCTAACTGAATCCTGTAGTGACCAGTGATATATCTAGTGCGTGATATACCTGCCAATTTCGGGAGCTGGACGTTCCAGAGGAACGGTGAGTAGTTTTTATTGTCAAGCGCGGATACTGTGTAATTTGGGGTTCACTGGACACATCATTTTTAGAACCAGCGAAATCTTTAAGGTCCTTCGAATCCAACAGACCATATTTATTATGGCCTATGGTTCAATTAAAAAATAAAAAGAAGCATGATAGATAAACCTGTATAAAAAAAAATTAAAATACTTTATGTCATTATGATTTATGATTTATATTTGATAAAAATTAAATCAGTCATAATTTCAATCCGTATTTATTTTGTGCGATAAATATATCTGATAAGAAAAATTCCTGAATTAATTCAGTTATCAATTTGTTGCTTTTTAGATAAATTACTTTCTCTGACAAAGAAATGAAGAAATTTTCTTTAAATCTTTTGTCTAAATTGCAAACCTTATCCAAACCTTCGTCCAAACCTTTAGTTAATTTAAACGATTTTCGTATCATATTTGCCTGTTATCGATTTATTAATCCAAAATAATTTGTCTATGCGCAAATGTATTTTTTTAAAGTGTTTTAAGACAAGCAAAATTTTTACCCATCAAAAAAGTTGACTCACATTGTGGTATCCTGTTAAGTAGAATAGAGCACCTCTATCTTACCGAGGTGTCGTAAAATACGACTAAGGTAAGTTGACGTCAGGCAGATGGCCTGTACGTAAAATACGTAGCCAAATCGTGTGACAAAATGTTTATAACATGTGCTCACCCCACTTAAGAGTGGGATATGGGTAGGAGGATGATGATTATGATGAAAACAAGCAAAAATTGGCCATTATATATTAGTATGATAACACACGCAAAATTTTACAAAAAAAAACAATTTTCAAACACCACAAAGTTTGGATTTTACTTTTATTTATATACATCACTTCATTTCTTGGCGGAAGTATATCTGAATTCCAAATTCAAGTTAACAGTATATAATCATTGTAAACTTCAAGTTATTGCAATTAAGACACATCATCTTCCTAATAAGTATCGTGATGTTAAGCGCAATAATTGTCTAAAGTTCTCACAGTTCGTGCACTAACATAAATGATCCGTGACGCCACTAACCTTACAGCGTCGGTTAAAACATCAAACGCATGACTAATTGTGGCGAATTATATAAGGAAGCATAATTTAATAGACGAGAACATCATGCTGATGTCATAAGTGTGTTTTTTAATACAACAATTACGCCCGAATTAGATATTTCAAATTGGGGATGACGGTAATTTTATCATCGTCCATATCGTTTATATCCCTATCGTTAATTTAATCATCATCCTCACGTTTCATCCGGCACATCACGTTATAAACATGTTGTCACATGATTTGACTACGTATTTCATGACGGACGCCTACCTGACATCAACTTAACTTAGTCGTATTTTACGGAGAAAGAGGATGGTCTTTTCAGTAGAAAAGACCATCAGTTTGACCGTTTGACATCAACGTTTGGCGGGTCAACTTACCTTAGTCACCTTTTACGACATCACGTTATGAAATGATGGTGGTCTATTCTACTAAGCTGAATGCCACACGACGGGTCAAGTTACCTTAATCGCTTTTTACGACATCACGGTAAGAAATGAGGGTGGTCTATTCTACTAAGCCGGATACCTAACGGCATAGGCCGTTTTCTTAAAATCTACTAAGCGGATTTTCGTACGGTTTTTACTAAATGTCAATGCAATTCTTCCGGAAGGTTTAGGTTAATAGTAGATTACGGTTTTTGAAAATTGTAAGAGGTTGCGCATAAGAAAATTAGCTTACTGGGAGCTACCAACAGAGATAAATTACTAATGTACTAAAGAATTGTGGATCTACAAAAACTCTACAAATAAGTCAGCAACAGCATGTCTCTATCTAGTATAGTTAACCTGCAATAAATATTTTTATGTTCATAATTACATTTTTTTTTTACACTGCTTTCCCTGCGGGCAATGCCGCATCCACAGTTATTAAAAATAATAATTCGTTATCTTTACGTCTGATTCTTAAACGGGTTTACTACTTATAGGCTTAGCACCTAAAAGTCACGTGCAAATGAAATTTGAGACAAAAAGTTTCATCATGTAACTGGTTTGCATGCAGTGCGCTTGAAACACTAATCGATTGTTTTAATACCATTGTTTTAGACCGGTATAGAATGTCAGTGGGTTAATAAACAGTTTGACAACTTGGTCGCCCGGACGCGTGATGATCAGAACCTTGGCCGGTTCGAGGTGCATACCAGTTCTGGATAATTCGATAATTAAATGGACAAGTCCATTACAAATAGTATTTATAATGTACCTAAGTACAGGACGTGTTATTTCGTTATTGTTTTACAATCATTTAATATATTAAATATGCAATATCTTGATGGCCGTGCCTTGTTCGGTAATTTATTTCAAAATAAAGAAAAGAAACCAAAAAAAGAAATAATAATAGGGTAGGTGGGGCTCGATCCTAGGTTTTTCATTTCTCGCGACCAACCGTTCCCCAAATAAGCTACGCCGACTTGACAGTTAATGGCAAAAATTCAATGCAATATAAATTTTAGTAGTTTTAATGCCCAAAAACAGGGATAAAATGATTTTTTTTAATAAAACCTAGCTGGATCGATTATCTTCCCCCGAAAACGCCCTGCAATTTCATAAAAATTGTTGGAGACGTTTCGGAATATATATAAACAAGTTTAAGTCATTGTAAATATCAAAGATATATTTATATATTAACCGCTTGTGTATCACCTATAACACGAGTATTTAGTTACTTTATGGACTGACAACCATGTGTGTAATTGTCCCATATTTATTATTCATTATCTCGCAAGTGTTTATTATTACAAATAGGCGTCAGTCATCGATAACAAAACAGATAAATCGATTATATGATGAAGTACCTACTTAATTATTCGTCATTGCACTAACTAACACAGTATGCATTTTTCGCTTGCGAAATTGAAAGTTGCGGTAGTGGTATCAATCACGAAGGCCTTGGATTCGATTCTGTCACTCTTCACTTCACTCCACTTATTGCTGCGTAGTCGGGTGGAAACGTCTATACTTGCGTAAACGGTACCTCGGTAAAATTACCAGAGTAGAAAGAAGATAAAATCTCCTTTTAATACTTATATCGATAAACAAATTTTAAATTTTATTACAATACTCTGCTGATTATGTTAAAATCTGTGATAGCCCAACGGTGAGAACGTCCGACTCTTTCAAAGAGTAAAAGTTAAAAAAAAAAGATGTCACGGGTCAAACCCGGGTAGCAATGAGTTTTACTGTTAAAACTTATATGTCTAACTGACAATTGCAATTTATCACGAGCTTTTCGGTGAAGGAAAACATCCTGATGAAACCTGCATATCTCTACAGAATTCTAGAAGTATGTGAAACCAACCAATCCGCATTAAAGCAGCGTTGTGGGTCCTAGCTACAACCCCTGTAAAAAAAACTGAGGGAGGAGGCCTATACCCAGCAGGAGGATAGTTACGAGTATAAGCCGTTAATATTTAAAGCCTAAATATAAAATTACGAAATTTTCATTTTGTGTAAAAAAAATACGCGGAACGTCGACCAACAATGGCTCATTTCCTCGGATTTGTACTTCGAGAAAACTAAGGTATATCCGAACCCTCATATTTCAGTTACTTTCACATCCTCACTTAATCAGTTCTGAACACCAAAAGTGAAGAGAGAACTCTACAAAGCTTCTGCGCTCCGGCGACTCTGTAAAAGCCATTAGGGGCGAAAGCATACATACATAGCATAGTCAGTTCGAAAGAAAAAATGTCTACGAAAGGATGATTAATGGAATTTTAAAAGTATAAATAATTTATTTAAACGATCAACAAACCTGCTCGATCTATAATAGTTTTTAATTGCCACTGATAACCTTTTAGTTTCAAATTGTTTTTATACGATTGCATCATCTTTTATTATGCACGTAATACACGAATTATATAACACCATTTTTACGACAAAAAACGTAAACTAAACGTTTGTATATTAACTTTTTTTTATTATTTATTATCGAAAATCAATTAATACCAATCAAATACTTGTTAGGTGTAATAAAACACTCATGAACTATAAATATGAATATATATCCGAATAAATGCCGTTTTCGCCCTTTCGCTTAAGATTGTTATATAAGTACTTACCGACACTTATGATCTTAAAAATTCTCATCTTAAAATCTTAAATATCTAGGGTCTATGTCCATTGAGTGTCAACTACATGAAAAACTTTAAATAACAACTTCAAATTCAAGAATATAGATTAAGATTTGTTTATGACTCTAACTTGTGGCTTAATTTCCATGTAAATATTATTGATAAATTCCAATTTTACCATACTTTACAATAAATTAAATTGAAATAATCTTTGGTGTTTTTAAAGTTTTTGTAACAGCTTAGCCCAATACTTCAATCTCCTTTAGTAGAGTCGTAGTAGAGTTCCTCAATCTTCAACTTAAAAAGAGTACCGAATATGAAATTATTGTGGAACACAAAATTTGTTACAAGTAGACTGTTACAACATATATAATTTGAACAGTGTGAATAATAAACTAATTACAACGGAGCTATTTTCGCATTCAAGGACAATACGGGACATATCCTGCCTACATCACCTAAATAGTTACAGCATGTACTGCTAATTACGAAACTTCACTACTGTTACACTTTATAGCCGGGAATTTAGCCTAGAATTGTAGGTACAGTTAGTTAGTATATATGTGTGATTTGCTTGTACTTCAAAGCTTAGATAGAAGACGTATAAGTCAATATTAGATCTAGATTTTATATAAAAACTTACTCTAATCTTGACTTCGTTCTTCGGTAACTTATGTTAAAATACCCTTAAAATTTGATGATGTATTTTTACTGTTCCTGAAGAAAAAGCGGGACCTGTATTTCCTACATATTGATCTAGCGGATTAGCACTAAAAGTATAACAGACAGAGAGATATACAGACCTTCATAAACCTTGCACATTTATAATATTAGTATAGATTATTGCCGACGAACCGTAAAAGCTTTATCAATAGACGAATGAAATCACAGGCATTTGTGACTTGCTAATGTGAATATCACTGGCGATAAATACTTTTATTTAGTTTCTCTATAACTGATGAATATCCATTTATATTATATCAAGATAGAATATATTCAAATATCGGTCAAGTTAGTCATTATTCAAATATAGCGGTGCACTGCGACTTCGTTATGGTCACATGTCTACTTTTAGAAGATCAACCAACACTGCGTATTTCGGTCCAATAACTTCGACCCATCCATTAATCATCATCCTGTTGTTTTCCCACTCTAAGTGGGTTTGGCACAACGTGTTTTTAACATGTCACATGATTTGGCTACGTATTTTACGACCGGTCGCCTGCCTGACGTCAACTTACTGTAGTCGTATTTTACGACACTTCGGTAAAAAGAGGGTGGTCTATTCTACTCAACTGGTTACCACACGGTGTGTCAACTTACCCTAGTCGCCTTTTACCACAACTTTTGACCCATCCATCAATGAGCCTCGTAAAATCCCTATTTTGAGGTTTCATGTTAACTTAGCGGATTAACTGCGAAAACTTTATAAACAAACCAACAGACAAACTATTGTATTGATACAATTGGTATGGCTTAAAAGAACTTCTATACCAGTAAATAGTCCAGGTCGTACCGCGACATCAAATTTAATTTTTTTCAAAAAAAGGGGGACGTCATGTACCGCGACATCAGCGTATCTCAAATGTCAGCATCAGACGCAACTTGTTAGTCAATAGTCAGTCGCTATAGTACTTGTAAGACGTATCATAATAAATATATCTTCACCTGCATTACTTTGATTCCGCTCCACAAAAAATAAGTCCATAAGCAAAACTACATCAGCACACAGGTCAAGAGAGCAGCTGTACGCACACAAAACTGAGAGGAAAAGTAACAGCTAAAATGAATCCTTATCAAAACAGTATTACTTTAAGCCACTTCTAGTCGTTTATTAAGCAAGTAACAATTACTATAAAGTCGGTCAATGCGGCCACGTGATAATGTAGGACACGCTCACTTTCTGTTAGCTATACAGAGAGTGTATGTTTGCGCGTAACGCGATATCTTGGGAATGTGATTCTGTACTTGATAAGTATGTTGTGATATCACGACGTCACGGACAGGTAAACTTAATTTTTAGACGTTTTATTAAAACTTTAATATACATATTTTATGAATGAAATGTTTGCCGTGTCGTATTTGGCTGAGTAGAATAGACCACCCTTATTTCTTACCGAGGTGTCGTAAAAGGCGACTAAGATAAGTTGACCCACCGTGTGGTATCCGGCTGAGTAGAATAGACCACCCTAATTTCTTACGAGGTGTCGTAAAAGGCGACTAAAGTAAATGCCGTGTTGTAACCGGCTGAGTGGAATAGACCACCCTTATTTCTTACCGAGGTTTCGTAAAAGGCGACTATGATGAGTGCAGTGTGGTAACCAGCTGAGTAGAATGGACCACCCTCATTTCACCGAGGCGGCCGGTCGTAAAAAATGAGCCAAATCATGTAACAACATGCTTAAAACATGTTGTACCGACCCCACTTGGCAGTAGGATAAGGACAAGAGAATGATAATGTTATGGATGAGAGGCATTCGGATAAATAAAATTGTAAATTATATTTCGCTGGTACATTTTGCCGAAATTTATTTTAAAGACATAATTTTATATTTGTAGCAATACTGCCGCCTTCTTGCCCTTATACTTTTTATCTAAGGTGTTTTTCAACTAAAATAAAATATCAAATCCCGAAAAGAAAGTTTAATTGCTGTAAAATAGCGTCACTAAAAGTCCTTTATGCATTTAAACTAATTTTTCTTCAATCTAGTATTGGCAAAGTTTTCTCTAAGGAATTTTCACGCCTGACAGTCTTACGTCTTCCGATTCGAAGAAAATGAATTAAAAATCTTTTATTGAACTATTTGAGGTTAAAGCACTATGATTGTCTGTTTAAAAATAAAACAATTCGTTGAACCAATTGTAATATTGTTATCCTTTTAGCAATTACATTGAATTTATTTTTGCATATTTCCCTTATATATCTAAATATATTTTTCTACTTTGTTTCCATTATTTGAGTATAATAGCCAAATAAATGGTAATTTAATTGCTTAAATTTTATTCAAATATTATTTTTCGTGACATCATGAGATTCCAGTAATCTTAATATATTTATTTAATTCACAGTCGGATAATAGCAAGAATTAATTGATATATGTATAATAGCATACCACGTGACTGGTACATGCCATAACAATTTGTTTTATTCATCGATATTGTAACACCAATAAATAATTTATTGTTGTCATCATGTTATGAATATTAAAGTATGAAAATTGATTGTTATAGAGAATAATAAACATTAAGTTTTAAGCCAAATCAGCTGCAAAAAGTCCTTATATCGTCAATAAAGTTTAAACGGACGCTTTAACGTCAAAAATCATGCATTGAGAAATATAGCCTAAGAATATCATGTTTATAGACTGGACGATATAGAGTATATAGAGATATAGAGGATATAGAGGCGAAGATCTTCTGTAAACCAACCATCAACGAACTAGATTACATTGGACCTACTGGGCTGATTTGAAAAATTCCTTAAATGTAAGATAGAAAGTCCATTTATCGAGGTAGGCTATAGTCAATATAACATCACGCTAAGATAAATAGGTGAGGAGCAACAATACAAATATTGCAAAAACGGCATAATTCAAAGCTTTTCTTGCCTGCGCTAAGTAAACGGTGAAAGTTATTCAAAAATCATGTATTACAGAACTATTCCTTTCTAAAAATTTTAAATAAAAGTCCGCGACAACATATGTCTAAGATTAATCGACTCTAACCATTTTTAAGGTTATTCAAAATACATAGTTAAAAAAAAAATTGCGAATGTGTTTTAATGAACATATTATTAATCCTTATCCAAATGCATAAGTTATAATTTGTATAGCAAAACATTTGTCCGGTCAGCTAGTAAAGAATTTGAATTTAAAGAATTGCTTACTCAGATGAATCTGAGTTTATAATCCACTTGCAACTTTTTACTAGATTTGACTCTGTACTTTGAGGTCAACATCAAATATCACATTACGTATGTGCTCGTAGAATATTTTTTAACATGATCCAAAACTACAACAGGTGGCCGATTAAGTGTCCAATCTTGACCCGCATATGAAATGTGTAGCAATCGGTATTAAGATCAATTTTAAAAGTTGTAACTTGCTTGAAATTGTTTATCGAAAACATATGGCATTTAAAGAGCAAATTTTTTACATACCTTATTAACTGGAGCGATTGCTTCCCTCATAAGCAACCTGTTTATCTTGCCATAAAATATAGCTAAGTTCATTTAAATTAAAGGTTTTGAACACAATATTATTCCAATGGAGTAATCTTGGCTTAGAAATCTCATTTCTGAATGTAAGACTCAGATAGAACTATTAAGAAGAAGCTGAGCAAGGTAGGCGTCACGGAATAGAGTGTCACAATAAATAATGAATTGTATATTTCGTCTTTGTCTAATCACACATATACAAGAGAGACGGAAAGATACAGCCTTATTTGCTTTGTCTTCATTGAATTATGGCATATTTTAAGCTAGCTTCCTTACTCTAGTCACTCTACACTCTACTCACTTAAAAAAGAAAGATAGAGCTATTCGTGGAGCTTGTCACATAGCAAAGTAATATGTATTATTAGATTTGAGAGTTATTTATTGACTTTTTATTTATATGTCGTCTGCCAGTACTCTATACGGCGGTTAGTAAAACAAAAAAATAATATTATTTAGGAAAAAAAATTAAAGCCTTATATTTTATTTTTTATGGTAGTTTTTTATTATCTTTCGCGAATAAGCTTTTTGTATTTCCATTCATAAAAAAACAATACTCATTATACCTATCTTTTCAGATCAGCGACTCACTGCTTGGAAATAGGTATGTATCTTTTATTTCAAGATGTCAAGTATCGAACATGATTCGAGAAATCTTAAAGTAATCGATCTGTCTAATCATTAAAGCAAAAAATGTGATTAAATGAACATCAATTGCGTACATAAGTTTTTGTATAAAGTTTGATTTATTCAACCGATTACAAAACGGTAACCCCATGGGCCAACTTTAATTGTTTTGTGAATCATTATTGTGTAATGTTCTTAAGCCGTTATGATCAAACAGCTACAAAATCCTAAACAAAAGGAGTTCGAACCCGATCGGGCATCTATATAATTTATATCTTATGCTTTTCATTGTAACGTAAGTGCACTAATAATTGACATGTACTAGTAGATGACCGTTTTGTATGAAATATTAAATAATAACAGTTTTGTTTGTTTTAGCTAATAAAAAATAAATTGTTACAAATTTAATTATAATACATAGATGGGTTTGAAAGTGATATAAAAACTATTTAGTTCATTTCTGAAGTTTTCAGATGAATTTGCGAGCAGAAGCTTTTCATAAATATTTATCTTAAGATTTTATTTGATATTTATTAATGAATATCAATTTCAAATTTAACCTTAGCAAAATTAGCTTACCTTTCTAATTATTTAATTGTGCGATATTTCTTAAGGCCAACACAGATTTTATTTAATCTTGTAAATCTAGTATAAAATATCTAACAGTATTTTTCCATTGATCATAAATTTGTATTCACAACTCTTTAAATGACATCAATAAATACTTAATCTATGTGGATTCTTTATACGTTTATGGCAAAACACGTGCTTTGTTTATCAATAAGAAAAAATAAATACACAACAATATTATTCACAGTGTAATTGACAACGTATTTTTTATTACATACCTACATACATTCATAGATTATTTAATAGCAGCACGACATATAGGCAAATATAACAAATATATGTGGATAACTTTAATATAGTTAACTGTTCGATGTTTTATACACTGGCAGCAAAAACTTTGATATGTGAAACATGATATTGGAAATCTAAAGTGATGTGGTGCAGGAAAAATCAAAAAGTTATCTCCGAGACTCCCTAGTATACGTATGTTAAATTTAAAAAATCTTCCTCGTACAATCGATGTATCACAATCGATAAGGGGAGGGAAAATGAAACTCGTATACTTCATTTTTGTCTGATTATACTTAAAAACATGGCTCGTTTGCCAGATATCACTATCAAAGACATTAATTTTTTTTATGTTTTCAAAATATCTTTGCCTTATATAGGCAATTTTGTTCAAAAAAATTTAACACACTTGATCTCAAAAAGAAAAACAAAGAAATCAATTAAATAACTAAATATTAAATTATTAACACCTATTTTGGATTCATAAAATAACAACAAGCGCGTCAGTTGAAACATAAATTACAGCAATCCTCGAGAATTCTCAGAAAACATGTCCATAAAGCATGTTGACAAAAAAACAACGTAGGAGACAACAAATATGTCAGACCAATAAAAGGAGAAACGAGCAGCTTTGTCCAAAACGCTACATTAATTTACAGATTAAATTGAAATGTTATTTTTTTAAGGAGGAAGGCACTTTTTCCTATTATTTCCTTCTAATGAACCATTTCAGTAAAGAAAAGCAGTCTGTTACTATCCCAATAATAGGCTAAGACCTCTAGCCGTGTGGTATTCCACACGACTATGTTTTTTTTTCAATATGAAATCTGTTACCCGCGATGCAAAAAAAAATGTACTAATATATAGCTCATAACCAGTAATAGTGGCACAACTCAAAAAACACGTTTTTGGAGTAGGAATAGTTGTAGATGTTAGTTAGTTAGTTATCTTCAGCAGAAATATCAACAGAACTCATAATACAATAGTACCTGGGTGACCGAGCCTTGCTCGGTAATTTTTTTTAAATATAAAAAAGTAGCAATTAAAAAAAATAAAAAAGAAAGAAAGCGCCGGGTGACATGTGGGAATCGATGCCAGGTTCCGAACTTTTTGGTCCGCCTGTTACCATTACGCTATCACAGCTATGCATTTGACAGCTCAAATATCATTTGCATTCAATTCTACATTATTTTTAATGCCCAAAGAAAGGTATAAAAAGACATTTTTTTTAATGAAACCTAGCTAGGTCGATTTAACTAAACCCCCTACATGCTGAATTTCATGAAAATCGTTAGAGCCGTTACTGAGATTTAGAAAAATATAAATAAAAATATATATACAAGATTAACTCATTTAAACATTAAAGATAAAACGCTAAAAAAGCTAAAACAAACAAACTTAAGAATTTTTTATGCATTATCTTATTGCTATAAAAGCTTTAAACACATTTTTCTCAAAACATGATTTTTTGAGTTATGCGACTATTGCAGCTCATAATTGAAATAAGATAAACTCAACATATAAAAAGCCAAAAATTTTAACTAGTAAATGCAAATTATAATAGTTATAACGCACACCAGCCATATAATTGAGAAGTATTAAAATTTTATTACAAGAAAATTGATATTGATCAGTGTAAATTGTTGTCGGTCTGTTTCGCAATAATAATAACATATGATGGGTGTTTTGTAATTCAAATTACTTATATCTGGATGATGTTATGCCTTTGTATTCATTTTGTTTTTGTATTCGCTTTTTTAGGATTGTGTTATAGCGACGCTGATATTATCTATGTATGAATCTATCCATAACTTACATTGAGAGGTTTATTTAATAAATCCTATACTATTAATATTATAAATACGATAGTTTGTGAGTATGGATGTATGTTTGTTACTCTTTCACGGCGAATCCGCTGAAATTTGGCACAACTATTCGTTATACACCGGAATAACATATAGGCTATAGAAATACTGTTAATTCTACAGGAATAGGCTGACATTGAAAAGCGCCATCTATTATTTACCTATCAAAAATAATAGATGGCGCCGTCTTCGATATTTGTCAAGATTTTTAATTTCTTTTAAATAGAGGCATCTAGTAACTATTGCTTATTCAATGTTGGTTTAAGAGATATCAGCAACCACTACCTTATTAATATAAAGAGGTCGTGTGTCTGTAAAGAGTAGAGAAAACCTTTTCTCAAAATAAAGATTAACCGATTATGTCGATTACGATGGAATATTGACCTACGCTAAATGCTATTTCATATAACATTGAGCGTAGGTTCTTATCTCACTCTAAGTGAGGTCGGCACAACATGTTATAAACATGCTGTCATATGGTTTGGCTTGTTTTTACGACCAACCGCCTGCCTGACGTCAACTTACCTTGATCATATTTTACAACACCTCTATAACAAAGAGGGTGCCTATTCTACTCAACCGGATACCACACGGTCAACTTACCTTATTCGCCTTTTACGCCACCTCGCTGAGAAATGAAGGTGGTGTACTCTACTCAGCCGGATACCACACGATTGACCTGCGCAGTTATTTATATTAAAAAGACGAAAAGGTAATACAGGAATAAGATTGTAGTTCTAAGCACTCTTCACGATTTAATACGTCAGTTTAATCAGAATATATTATGTAACGGAACATTATAATTGGTTTAAACAGTAAGTAGACGCAAGTCAATCAAACGTCACCGTGACTTTGTGATATATGTTACAGTACTTATGACATTGTAGAGGCTATAATAATAAATAATACATTAGTTACACAATATGATTACATCATTCCAGGCCACAAGAAATTACTAGAATTGTTTTATTAAAATTGTAAAGTGGCTTAACGATACCGCTAATCAATTTTATTTTTTTTTTTTTTTAATATTATACATATGAATTGATCATTTATCGTCACAGCTGTGTTATTAGTGGGAAATCTTCATAGAGTGGCGATACTAGTTCTAATTTTCCGAAGGCCAGTTAATCAAGTTTCTCTCTCCAAAGCAAAAATAAAAGTATCGGCTATATATACTATAGCCGTATAGATACCTACGATTTCGTTTGAGTCAACTACACTATTAGAATACTCTCAATGATTTAATTCCAGAAGAAAAAACGAGAATTTTCTATCATATATAGGCACCGGCCTATATACCGATATAGGCTGCAATAGTAAGTAAAAATCTCAGGTGCAATAGTATCACATTTTATTGATATTGCTCCAGCGAATTAGAGGTGAAATCGTAAAATTCAGACTCGTACAGACGCGACGTAAATTATTACTGTCAATTTATGAACAATTACATTAAACTTTAATCTTTAACTAACCACATTATAAGACATTAAAAGCCCATGAAGGAGTACATCTTTTTTATTTATTAAGGAGAAGGTTCATTTATCGACGACAATAATATGCGCTATTTCACTAACGAAACCAGTGCTATATTTTTCAATATACAATACACAATGATATTGCGATACGGCAAGGCGTTGAGCGGAGGCGTGCATAAAATAAATGCAAAGATTTCGTCTCGACGCAATCGCTTAATACAAACGTTGCAGTTAAAAATTTGTTTAGTATTTTTTCAAAGTTTCTAGTAAAACATTCTATATTTTACTGGTAAATATATATCATGAGTAATAGTTGCACTTTTAAAGCTTTTTAGTTTTTCAACGTATACTACCTTTATAAATGGAAAATAAAAAAACACTTTTCTTGTTTTTAATAGAGGTAAATAGAACAAATTTTGAAGTCATCGTCACTTCAGATTTCGAAGAGATAAAAGCTTCACGTAAGGATACATGAAACTTTCACTCCTGTATCGATCTCTGGTATCATTCAGAAAACGTCTCAAATTATTATTTATTCGATATCAAAAAATCGTCAAGATGTTTGACGTCTATTTTATGTTTTGCTAATTATTCCAGGTACTTGGATGGATGTCGTGTAAATTAAATTATTAAGCCCTAAATTATTGCATAATAATTTTTGTCATTTTGACACATTATGTTCTTCAAATCACATCACACTGGCTACAACAAATATAAATATTCTTTGACAATTATTTGTTCAATGTATAAAACAATCATAAATAATCATAAAAACAAAAATAAATAAGTGTAATTTGCCGTGTAAACTACGGGTTGAAACATAAGTTAACTGTAACGTTAACATGAAAATGTTGTTAACATGATTCTCCTAGTGTCTTAGTTTATTGATACTTGAAACATAGTTTCACGCTCTATATCAACTTAACTGGACACAACAAAAAGAGTGGAATTTCACACTACACCTACAACATAGCATTTTGCTGTAACAATTACCGTACCATTGTCTTTCCTAGAAAGGGCGGAGTGCGAACATCGGTGAAAGTCGACATTTTGCTCTACAATCGCTTACAGAAACGATATACCTTATACATATATGTAGCTTAGTACAGTTCTGAACTGATGTTGTCGAAAGCGGAAGACAACTTGTGGTGCAATACTTCGGAATACAAGAACATTTTTTTTAGATTATACTTTTGTTTGGATCGAAAAATTCGATGCAAGCATGTATACTTTAAAGATTTCTGCTATAGTGCCATGAAACAACAGTTGTAAGAATGCGAATGCTATAATTGCAGAAGCGAATGTTAGCATAGCATCGATATGTCAGATATTTTTCCCTCCGTCCAATTCTAGAGATGTGAAATAAAACTATTAATAATTGTTTTTTTCAAAAGTAATGAGAATATTATTTTGCTATAATCCGCGATAAATTGTTTTTTTAATTCGTCCAGTTATGTAAACATCCATTTAAATCATTCATTTTGTTTTGTATAGTGCAAAAATAGGCATCTTTTATAATAGGACCACACCTTTTTCTAAGGCAGGGATTGGCAACCGGTAAGTCTATGTAAAGTTCTCTCCAGTACCATAACCAAAAACTATTAATAAAAAATCCACCCAATGGTCCCATTGATATAAGAGTGCTACAATATAATTTGTTAAAAATATATGTTTATATTTACATAGGAATTAATTATTTATTTAATTCATTAGTCTAAATCAGAAATCCAATATATAATATTAATACTATATCATTGAAAAAATATATATTGGCTCTTTAATATTTAGGTTTTTTTATTATCACATAGTTTTTTAATCTTATAAAGTTGCCGACCTCTGGTCTAAGGCAACTTCATCCGGTCATATTCCGATCGTAGTTAATTGTCACCTTAACTACAAACATAAAAGTGATCAGTGAATTTAGTACGCTCTTATACATTAAAAATTTTCCATCATATCCTGAGCTTACCACTAGATGAAATAATAATTACGGATATATCTGTCAACTATAAAAAAGCATTATATTAGCATTTATCTTAATGACAGTACATTATTATTTTATAGTGGACTAAATTAAGAAAAGTATTCTTTAACTGTTATTTACTACCGTTTCAAAAGTTCGACTAGACCGAATAACTGTTCCGTTTTATTAGTATTCCAGATAGACTAAATTAAAAACGTGACATATTATGTGTTCTTGTTTATAAAAAGATTTTAGTGTTTCTATAGGTGTTAATAATAATTTTTTATTTGTATGTTTTTAAGAATGTAATTTAGTCTTTTTATCTGGTAAACTGGAATATAGTAGTGTTTCAAGGAATCAGCCTAATGCGGTTTTTTTAATAAAAAAAATTGTTTCATAGTTCCAACATAAATTCGAAGATAGGAGAAATAGAATATTCGTCTAATAACTTTATTTGGAAAAGTGCAGGCTTTATTAGGGCAGGCAATTAGTTTAAATTAGTAGCAGCAAGTTGTTGACTCTTGACGGTTTTGAAAATAATGTCATTTATTTTCCGTGGGCATAAATATGTGAAGTTCTAAAGACAACTTAATTAGGCGCCGTCCAAAACATAAGTTTGATTTTTTTACGTTATTTAATTATTAAATTAAATTTAAGGTCTCAATGTTTTTTTTTTAATTTTAGTATTTCGCTTTGCAATTTTTTCGTGGATGATTTTTGAGTTTGTGATTGTTAGTTAGTTACATGTTAGTTAGTTAGTTTGTGTTTGTTATTGTGCAGTGCTTTTTTGTTAATATAATTATTGCTTTTGTTAATGAATCTCCGCAATGCAACGTTTAATTCTATTAAGATTTTACCTATTTTATGCGCTAGTGTGATAATCTTACTGAATAACTGGTAGCCTTAAAACACAAGATACTGTTATTATTTATGGTTACTTAATCATGACGTAAGGTATGACCGTTGAATTGTCTCTGTTATCAGATTTGTAACTATTGGTAGTGCAATAAGGTATATAATCGCTCTATACAAAGTGGAACTATGAACTAACCAAAGCCCGTACATAATCGGTTCCGTATTTATTTGACTTTCAAGTACTGAAAACAAAAAAAAAACCTTAAAATATATAGAAACGATAAAAAATCATCGCGGATTAAAATAAAATAATATCTTTATTCTTAAGACAGCTTAAGATTTTTCTTTCATTTTGGTTAGATTTATATACAAAACTTGTACGAATCGGATTCCGCCAGATGTAACACTAAAATCGCCTCATTAAATATTTTTATATTGCAATTAATGAAAAATGATATTTCATAACTAAATTTTTCATTCGTATAAACATTTTTTGTTAATTCTAGTCAGTAAGTTTTTATAAAAAAATGTAAGTTAAGTGGAACATTAAAAAAGATAAGAAAAAAACTCGAAATACGACATTGAGAAATTCAGACCTCTACTAAATAAATATATAAATATAATAAATAAATACTATACTAGGGGTCTTAATTAAAGTCGATTATTTAAAAGTAAGTAAATCCTTCTCTCCGAAAACGGAGAGATGAGGCCTATGCAGCAATGGGATAGGAACCGTTACTTTACTTTTACTTTCATTTAAAAGTATAATCCAAAAATATTTTTTGTATGCTACCAGTACTTACCAGATGATAGCATGTAAAGTAATCAGCAGGTAAACTGTAATAACGACCGACCGACTTACGCAATTACTGTTTATAATAGTACTGAGCGTATCATCATACTATATTTGTTATTATATAAACCTATACAAAGATTTATACCAAGACCTATATAAAGCCCAGAAACCTGGAACGATCTAAAATTAATAATAATCTTGACACAACATCTTGCTGCCCTTATCCCACTCTAAGTGGGGCCGGTACAACATGCTACAAACATTTCGTCACATGATTTGATTGATGCCAAATCAAACAATACGACCGGACGCCTGCCTGACGTCCACTTACCTTACTCATATTTTACGAAATATCGGTAAGAAAGAGGGTGGTCTATTCTACTAAACCGGATACCACACGGTGGGTCAACTTACCTTAGTCGCCTTTTACGATACCTAGGTAAGAAATTAGGATGGTCTATTATACTCAGCCGGATACCACACGGTGGGTCAACAACAAAGAAACCAAAATACCCTGGATCGAGCCCCACCTGCCCATTTTTTTTTTCAAGTTTCATTTTTTTATATATTTAAAAAACACCAAGTTGTATATAATAATAATGATAATAAATGTTTATTGACTCAAAAAATGTAATGTATATGTTTCGAAAAAATACGAAACCAAGATTATCAATGGCCTTATTAATCTAAAATACTTGTATCAGGTCCTTTCAGTAGAACAAGGCTAAGGCTAAGTCTTTGGGCTAAATTGGCATTAACAACTCACTAGATACGTAGATCAATTACCGTGATAAAGCAAAAAACTTTTGTTCTACATTTTATTAATAAAATTTATAAAAGACAATCATGCGTAACACAAAATAATAAATGAAATTGCAAAATTACCAATCCACTTTTAATGACCTCGGTGGCAGTGTTTCTCTCAAGCAATATATTTTGAATACATGCAAGGGTATTTTAACGTTTAAGCTACCGACCAAGTATAGGGTACAATAGTCTTTTATATAATTATGTATCATATTAGTACTAATTAAGTCGTTATTCAAATAAGCTCAAGCTATAAATATGAAGTTGACAAAATTCCAAGCCATCAAATGTTTATTCATTTTATATTTATTTCAAAATTAGAAAAAATCAAATTCAAGTTGTGGGTTTTCAATTGTTAAGCAGAGGAAGAGTAAAATTATGGTATGTAAATGTGTGTGTTATTTGTTCCATACTTTGTTGTCTTGTTCTAAATGTGTACTCAATACGACTATTAGACGCTCTGTCGTCTAGATTGTGGCTTTTCTCAGTGTTTTGCTTACTTCCATTGTCTCTGACATTTCGTATAAGTATCAAATGTAGAAGTTTTAACGTCAATAAAGATGGGGCTTAAAAAAAATACCCTTATACGAACCATTAAATTGATGTTTAAGATATCTTTATTCCAAATTAAGAATAATTATCACTTACATCAGATAATAACTTAAACTAAATATACTGTTATATAATTTTTTTTATATATTCTATCACAGCTTGTGCAAAAATTATTTTTTATCAATGCCACATTATTTTTAGCGGATTACAATCAAGGCAATTGCTCCGTATAAAAACAGGTATCCTATTAAGTTGAGATTAGAATAGTATAAAAAAACCTATTTACTATACTAGTAAAATGCTAGGTCGAAGAACTTGTTCCATACACGAGCCAGGTACTAATTATATGCTTATAAAACCATCAGTGATTGAATACAAACTGCATTTATTTTAATAGCGATTGCAAGCATAGCCTTTCAAACAGACATTTACCATGCTTCCTTTTTTATTTCGAACGAGACAGTAATTGTATTTCATGATTGTTTTAAATAATAAACGACTTACGTATTGATTATGGCTTTTTTTAACTTTATAAATAATTAGCCGTGCCAGCAGCTTCGCTCGCATGAAAATCAGTGTCACAAATTTTTCCCGAATTGAAATTTTAAACATGAAAGTAGTTATCGGGAGTTAATTATACTCGTAAAAGATTTTTGAATAGCATTCATCGTTTACTTAGTATACGCAACGAAAGCTTTAAATTTTGCGGCTTTCGCAATATTTTTTTATTGCTGCTCCTCTCCTATACATCTTAGCGTGATAAAGCGTATATAGTCTATAGGCTTTGTCGATAACTGGACTATTTGACACTTAAGAATTTTTCACATCGGTCTAGTAGTTCCAGAGATTAGCGCGCTCAAACAAACAAACAATCTCTTCAGCTTAATATATTAGTAAGTATAGATGAGAGTATACAACTTATCAATATCGAACTAATTAAAATTATAAATTAAAGAATTCTTCTATATGAAAACCTGTTTTATTTTACTTCAGGAAAAATAGGGCTTATATAACCTTCATAACTTTTATAGTTATTTTATGTCATTGTCTGTGGCTCATTTAATTGTAAGCTCTTTTTCTTCTATCATCTTCTTATAGTCTTCTATAAGATTGAATTTTGCATGCGTGGTTTTATAAGGACTATGTATATATTGTTAAATGTTGAAAATATTAATGACACCGATATATTGAATATGAATTAACATAGGTATAACAGGTTCCGTCGTTCCGATTTTTAATTCTTCATGTACGTTTATTCATTTTACATTTAGGTAATGTATCTGTAGTATGTAGAGATCAAACCACGAAGCCAGATTTTTTTGTAATATGCTACAAGCAATTTGTGTTACAAACTACTAGTAAACGTGTTAACCCCTCCAGCAAAGCTAAATGCTTGTATAAGGAGTGGGTTCACGTCGATAGTATAATGTCGGAGATTCGAACCCACAACCTCTCGATCGTAAGTCCGTTACACTAACCATTCCGCTACCACCGCATGTTAGTTTGTTGTGCTTAGTAGTTGTTTGATTAGTTTCTTTACAAAAGTCATTTGCATATCATACTCATATTATAGTGGCACTTAATGTATAAATTCAGCTCAATCAAACACCGGGAAGTGGGTCAAATTTAAATTGCAAGATTCCACCTTCACATACAAATATACATACAAGTCAGGTTAAAATAAAAGCTTTTAAAAAATGTAAATATTTTTCTTAAAATTACAAAAGTCTAAAATGGAAACTACCTTCAGATTTGAATTCGACGATATTGAATTTTGGGGATCAAATATAAAAGCCCATATAAATTTCATAATTTGCATTTAAGGCACAATTTGTTTAGGTTCGGTCTTAAAATACCAAGCAGCTAATCAAAAAATGACAATAATTTTCAATACGGATCCCTGAAAGCGATTGGATACTAAGCAAGCGATGTATCCCGACGGGATAATATATGGGATGGCGTGGTTTGTGTCTGTTATGACAGATCACGCAATTGTGTTCGGGCACCTAAAATGTATCGTATTTTTTTATGTTAAAGACATTATTTACATACATTTAATATCTCAGTCGAACGAACTCAAATTTGATTGATCATTAGTTTAATAAATTAAAAGCAAATGGGCTTAGTTGAAACCTGGTGCGATTTTGTTATGAGAATTCGCTCATAACTAGATACTCCCTACCGATAAAATCAACTTAGTATACCTAATAGTGAGTTTAGTAATATTATTTTTAGAGTCCATAAATATCATTTAAGCAAAATATTAGGTATAGATCTCTATATATGCAGCCTTCGTTTTTTTTAACATAACTGTATATCACATAGTAACGTAAAATCCTCCATATTCATCAAAAAACAACATCGGAAACGACGTGCAAAACTAACGGTTGCAAAATTTTAATTCAATTCGAATTCATAAATTTGCATAAACATGCAATCTTTGCACTTGTAGCATTAAATTTTGGTGACAATCTACCTTAGTATGAGAGCAATGTAATACCAATTCTAGTTTATTAAACGAGGCCAAAAAGGTATATACTATACTAGTTCCATTTCATTATAATAATATTATATAAATACCTAATACAATTAAGTTGCTTTGGTAATTTGGAAAGGACTGTCATGTTTACAAAAGAAAAAGAACTAGATAAACTTGTTGTAAATTTCATATCTTCCTTAATTCATTTAATAAAATAAATTTATAGTTAGATTTTAAATTATTATAATATGAACATACGGGTGGCATCGCGATGAAACCGAACTAGATACTATGTTGTTAGATTCGACGTTTCAGCAGAGTTGGGCCAAATCCATAAACTTAAACTATTTACCCAAATATGTGTATATAAGTAAGAATGGTATGTATGAAAGTTGCATAAATATGAATTTGAATTTTAGGTATTAACGTAATATTTTTGTGAATGTTTAGCGAAAACTCATTTTAATTAAATAAACTTTTATGAAAAATATGACATTTGTTATTTAAAAATTATGTAAAACCAAAAATGTGTCGTTTTAGGGCTCCATCACGTGATATAAACTCGAACCGTACATGACGCGTGATACAGTGTTCTATGAAACTTAGGTGATTTACACTTCAAAGAAGATCATTGGGACTTGAAACACAACTCCGTCAACAATGATTTATTCCTCTACATTTATTTCATTATATCTTCTTTAGCACACACGTTTTAGTTTTTGTTTCATGCTATTAATAAAATAAGGGCAAAAGTATTTTGAATGTGTCTTTGTACCTCTTTATAGTTTTTGCTTATACATGATCTTAACCAGGTACTTTTATGTTCGGGAATATCACTTCAGGACAGAGAAAGTCGCCAGCAGATAACTCGCGATAATCTATATATTATTACGCGAAGCAAAACTTGAATAAAAAATGAAATAACCTTTACACACACCGCCATGCATTTGACACTCACACATATATCTTCTGTTTTAGACTAACCTCATTTCTTACCAAGGTGTCGTAAAAGGCGACTAAGGTAAGTTGACCGTCCATGTGGTATCTGTTTGAGTAGAATAGACCACCCTCTTTCTTACCGAGATGGCGTAAAATATGACTAAAGTAAGTTGACGTCAGGCGGCAACCGGTGGAAAAAAACGTAGCCAAATCATGTTACAACATGTTTATAATATGTTGTGCCCACCCCACTTAAAGTGGGGTTAGGGCAGAAAAACGATAATGACATATATTTCTGTTTGTGTTTAAAGTCTGTGGTAAAATTGGAAAGAGATTAATATTATTTGTCTTTAGTCTTACTGAATGTTAACCATATTTATAATTATGTCAACCATATTCATAATAATTACCTATGATTCTTTACGGTAATGATTGACTCATTGTCGAATTTTACTACTTGGTTTTTGTAAGTTTTTATTAAGTATTTTTGTAAGTTTTTATTTTTATTACATGGTTTTTTGTAAGTTGTCCCTATTTTAAAATACAAACAAGATGATATTTAAGAACCAGTAGCTAGTAGCAGTACTAGTGTGTCCTTGACGAGCTAAGGATGCTAGTCTGCAGGCAATCACTTTATAAAACGCAAATGAAAAATACTTATAATAGTTAATATTTAGAGTTACAAAATCTTTGTACATAATTATTTAAAATTATCGTTATATACCCGTTATGTACCTGTGACTTCATTCACCATTTAATGGATTAGCAGTGAAAGTCTAACAAAGAGATAGACGGACTTTTGCATTTTTAAATATGAGCATGAGTTGATTATATAATTTAGGTTAAAAGTTGAATTTATTTAAAGTTAATTTGACTATCGCATCCTTTACGAAAATTGGAATACACATATCTTTACGTAATAGACATATTTAAGTATAATGATTTTTTGTCTATGTATCTGTGTCTATGTTTGATATATATGATAAGAAGGTGAAGATAAGAAAATAGTAGTCAGTTCCAATTTGAATATTAAAAACTTTATTCCATATGAAATAAAGTGAGGTCTAGACAACGATTTCACAGAACTCATTCAAAGTAACCTACAGATAATACAAACCCAAAAAAGCCATTGTTCATTGTGTGTTATGGAGTTCCATGAAGTGACGCCCACATTCAAAAACTAATAATAAATTTCATCTTTCTTGTACCGTAGCTGTTTGGAAGCTAAAATAAAAAACAAAAATAAATAAAATAAAAAAGTAACAAGGTTACAGTGCCCATAACCTAACTTTAAAGGCTATGTTTATGGAATATGGTATACGGCTCTATAGTAAAATTAAGTAATTTAATTTTGTAATTATAAAAATTTTTATACTAATATTATAAACAGGAAAAATTTGTATGTATGTTTGTAATGTTTTCACACAAAAGCTACTGGACCGATTTCAAAATTCTTTCACTATTGGAAAGCTGCATCTTTACTGAGAAACAAAGGCTATAATATTACATTAAAAAAATATATGAATCCGTTATAAAAATGTAATAAGGAGTAAAAACATAAAAATTACGCGGGTGAAACCGCGAGATATTACTAGTAAGTAATAAGTTTGAAATTACATGATTCATTTTATAATCGAAGATTATGATTAGATTAGATAGATTATGTAGATTATATTATAAGTATGTAGATTAAACATCTTTTCACCTCGTAGGATGTTCGTTTCACTTGGTATTTTTGGTTACAGCAGTTTATCCAAAAAGCGGTTCAGTACAATGTTCAATAGATCTGCTATAAATAGGACCTTATATTGAAATTCAGTAAATTTTAAATTTTATTCCATACGACTTTAATGCAATAAACGTATTAAATGTATCTGACACTGCGTTTTAGTTTCTGGAATAAATGATTAAAATCGATATCACGACTTCGTGTATAAAAAAATTCAAAGCAAATGCGAAACTAAAATAGTCCATAACATCTTGTAATAAATATTACAATTCTACGTATTGTTTTCGATTTAAGAATAATATGTATCTAGAAATGATGTACTAGAGAAAAAATATCAAAGACCACGCAAATATCAACTATATCGCTGAATTAATAATATACTGGTATTGAAGTTCCTATTTTATATGGTCAATGGCATTAGCTTTATAATTGTTCACTTTTTATTGGCAGTTCAATAGACTTGTAGGAGACGTTATACATTATAAATTCTAAACAACATCAATCATACTACTTATGTATTTGCCATTCAATTTTAACACCAAAACTTAAGACATATTTAATTAGTGGTTCTTTGGATTCGTTCGCGCCAATTTTAGCGTAAGTATCCTCAATTATGTACTATATTATTTTCCTATTACCGAAGTAAAAGAGGAGAGTAGTAGGTAGTAAAGTAATAGTAGAAGACTAGAATACTGACACTTTCTTCCCTTATTTTGTCTCTTTAAGTACGCAACAAGGTTACTAGTGAAGTATTTGCCCAGCATGGCTAAAAATATATAGGCCCAAAAGCTAAGCCAATAAAAGAATAGTTATATGATTATTTACACACAGTATTAGTCAAATTAATAGATAGATAAATAAAATTTTATTGCACAAACACATAAAAATACATGCGAACTTAACGTAAACTTATGTATATGTAAAAAGGTTAATTCTATAACATTATTCACACTCCCTGAACTATTTCTTTTAATTAATTATTTTAAAAGTTTAGTAACGGCTTGTTACTACCCCACTGCTCGGTATAGGCATTCTCTCTGCTTTTTTTAGACAGAAGGATATCCCAGAACTTTTCCTGAGATATACAGCTTTCCTCACAATGTTTTAATTCACCGAAAAGGGTGTGCTAAATTACAAACATGAATAGTTACATAAGTTTTAACAAAAAACAGAAACCGAAAACGGTTGTTTACACATTCTAATTCAAATCCAAAATATTCTTTTTTCAAATAAACTTGTAAACAGGTGCTTTTGGATCGTCAACTCTACTGCTGGTTCGGAAAGCTGTTCCTACCGAGAAAACCCAGCAAGAAACTCGGCGGTTGCTCTTTTAAAATATATATTTCTTATTACTAGTTACATTTAGTCATTACTGTCTTGTACAGGGTCTAAGCGAGCTATATCAACATAAGTAGGTATCCACACAACGTAGGTATCAATTTTGTCTCAAAACGATATGCGTGTAAAGATGTACTTACTTACTACAGCAATAATATGCCATTCAGACACATCAAAACTTTATTATAACCTGCCACGCACGCTATGCGTAATGCCCGTAAATCTGTGGATTTTGGGAGACCCATTTTGATAATGAATGTAAAATATGCTCGGTAATGGAGCAACTATTGTTTCGCATTTCGTATATGAATGCTGACAAACTGGATCAAAGATCAGCAAAATTTAGAGAGCAACGCACACTTGCCGCGCTCACACGTCCGATGCTCGAAGCCTCGAGATTGTTGCCGGTTGTCCTTATAATCGTTTGCGCAGTCGTGTTCGATAGTCCGGATTGTTGTGGTTCTGTGTTCTGTGTTTTTGTGGTCGCTGTCGACTGTAGCGGAGCGTCGTTGACGTGCCGCAGCGGTCTGCAGAGCGCCGGGTGTTCGCCGTTGTGGGGAGTGACCGTTAGCACTTTTTAGTGCTACGTCGCTCGTCGCTCGTCGCTCGTCGCTTTTCGTAAGACGCACGGTTGGTGAGTCCCGCCCAATTTCCCACATATAGTTTAAATAGGTACACACCTCCGTCCTCACCGGGACGCAGACTAGTTTATTAATTAGTTAGTGTAAAGTAGGCACACTCCCCCCTGCCCTCCGGCAGGGGGACATCTCTTTTAATTGTTGTTTGGGTCCATTAGGACCCAAACACAGTATATTAAATTTTTAAAAATTAGAAAAATGGACCCGAGCCTCGGGGCCATTTTTGCTTTCCTCCGGGAACGTTTCCCGGACGCCTTCGCCGCCCTTCAGGCGACGCTCGCCCCGCGGGATAGTCCCGCGTCCCCGTCGCCTTCTCCGTCACCGGAGAAGCGTCCTCCGCCCCCCATTTCCTTGTCCTCGGACATGGAAGCGGAGTCCCAGTCCGAACCCGCGTCTTCCTCGGAAGGCGAGGACAATGACGACCAAGACGGTTTCGAAACCGTCAAGTCACGGAGCCAAAAGCGTAAGCTGAAGGCTCCGACCACCGTCCCGCCCAAAAGGGCGATAAATCTCGAGAGCGCACCGAAGCGCCCCCACCCCCCCGCCTCTGTTGCCACGCCTACAAAGGTGGGAACTACCGGTTCTGGCCCTAATGTGACAGATGACGTCACGATGTCCGAACGTAGAGAGAAGGTCCCGCCTCTCTACATAAGAAATAAGAGCGACTGGCAGCGCTTATTGTCCGTCTTGGAAGCGAAAAATATCGCTTTCAAGAGTGCCCGATCGACTGCGATCGGAATCAAGGTTGAGCTGACAACCTCTGCGGATCACCGCAGCACCACCACCTTCTTGCGTGAGGAGGGTATTGAATACCACTCCTACGCACTTCAAGATGAGCGCGAGTTACGCGTAGTCATCAAAGGACTTCCGGTCGAGCTCGAGACCGATTACATTAAACAAGACCTGATTGGTCAAGGTCTTCCTGTGCGTCAGGTACATCGTATGTACCACGGACGCACCAAAGCTCCCTTCGAGTTTTGTCTGATCATTTTAGATCTCTCCCCGGAGGGGAAAAAGATATTTAATGTCGCCTCGGTCTGCAGACTGTCTGGTCTGCGAATCGAGGCGCCCAAGCAGAGGGGGGCGATAGGCCAATGCCATCGCTGCCAGCTGTTTGGACATTGTGCCAGAAATTGTTACGCACGTCCAAGGTGCGTTAAATGTCTGGGGGACCACGGTACCGTGGACTGCCCCCGCCCGACCCCTTCGGCCGAACCGCCGAGTTGTGTCCTGTGCGGACAACAGGGGCACCCAGCGAGTTATCGCGGATGCCCTAAAGTCCCGCTCAGGGCGAAACGGGGAGGTCTGGCGGCAGCCCGTAAAAAGGCAGCTGCCCGCACCGCCCAAAAAGCGGCCCCCCCCAAGGAGCGCTTCGTCCCCGCCCCGCTGCCCGCGGTCAATGTGTGGCAGCAGAGGCAGGCAGCCGCGTCGGCTGCACCCCCTTCGCCCCCGCAGGCCCAAACGACGACTCCAGTCGTCGTAAAGGCAGTAAGCGCCCCCCCCACCCCACAGATCGCGCCCCCCAAGCCCAAAGTGGCCGCGCCTCAGCATGCGAGCAGCTTCATGGAGGACATGAAGCTGATTAGCGGGTTGGTCGCCGATATCGACACAGACGAGTTGTCGGTACTGGCGGGCAAGCTGAGGAGCGACCCAAAAAATAGATTGATGGCTTTACTCGAGCACGCAGAGCTCGTGCAGGCCATCGCTAAAATATCAAAATAAAAATCTTAATGGGTAGTACACCACACAGGAAGAAACCCTTCGGGCTCAGAGTCGTCACGCTCAACGCGGACGGCCTTGTCAGACAAATCCACGAAGTCCGTGAATTCGTGGTAACTCATTGCGTGGACATACTCTTGGTTCAGGAAACTTTCCTGAAACCGAGCAAACGAAATCCCAGGATCGCAAATTATAATATAATCCGTCACGACCGCTCCGGTTCTCGAAAGGGCGGTACCGTAATCTATTACAAAAGATCACTCCATGTTTCACCAATAGATCCCCCTCAGTTAGAAAACATGGAAACTTCAGTCTGCCAGATTGGTATGACGGGTCATCCATCCGTCGTTCTGGCGTCAGTATATCTAAGTCCCAAAAAAGAAGTGCTAAGGAACGACATCGTCGCGCTCCTGGCACTCGGAAACTCAGTTATTCTGGCCGGAGACTTCAATTCGAAGCACGGTCATTGGAACTCAATAAGTCAAAATAAAAATGGGCGCATCCTCCACAGTCTCAGTGGACTCGCTCATCTTAACTTCGATGTCGTAGCTCCAAACGAACCGACGCACTATCCTCACAATAGTGCGCAGTCCCCGGACGTTCTGGACATTGTAGCGCTTAAGAACGTAGCCCTCCAGCTACGCTCAATAGAAGTTATTCATGATCTCAGCTCGGACCACAGACCGGTCCTGTTTCAACTGGGACGACCCGCTTCCGCGGAGCCCAGTACAAAAACCATCATTGACTGGAAGAAGCTCAACGAGCACCTCCGGTCAACAGATTCTGTCCACTTGGACCAAATCCCAGATAAAATAGATTCAGAGGATGTCGCCAAGTCGGCATCCGCACACCTCACCGCTCATCTGAAAGAGTCTATCGAAGCATGCTCAAGGGAAATACCTGACGATCAAGGTCGTCTGCGTCTCCCTGATGACATCAGAGCGCTTCTTACTAGAAAACGCGCAGCCACTAGGGCGTATGCAGCGTATCCCATCCCCGAAAACCGGATCCGACTCCGGAAATTACAAAGAGAGGTGAAAGAAAAAATTGCCCTCTTTAGCAGCGATTCCTGGGATGCTAAACTCTCGGAGATTTCGCCCAGCCACCAGGCCTTCTGGCAGCTGTCGAAGTCATTGAGAGGGGAGCAATACGTGTCCACACCGCCACTGTTGCGAGCTAATCTTCCGCCCGCGTTTGAAGATACTGACAAGGCCGAGTGCTTGGCGGACAGCTTTGAAGCCCAATGCACCCCAAATCCCAGCTCACCCGAGCACGCCAAATTCCACGACAAGGTGGAATCACTGGTGAATAGGCCAACCGAGGTGGTTCCCGATAGGGTTCCGCTCCCCCCCACCTCCGGAGATGAGATCAGAGCTATCCTTGATAAGCTCAAACCTAGGAAATCTCCAGGTCCCGATGGCATAACAAACAAGGCTCTTAAGCGTCTTCCCGACCGCCTTGTTTGCCTCTTGGTTTTGATCTTTAATGCCCTCCTGTCATGTTGCTGCTTCCCCGACGAGTGGAAGGAAGCAATAATTATAGGCATTCACAAACCGGGTAAACCCCGTAACCGCCCAGATAGTTATCGCCCTATAAGTCTGCTTAACAGCTTGGGTAAAGTCTACGAGAGAGTGATCCTCTCGAGGCTTAAAACGGAAATAGTCTCCAATAAACTCCTACCGGACGAACAGTTCGGGTTTAGATCAAATCATACGGCCGTCCACCAGGTGCACCGCCTGGTGGAACATGTCATCCAAAACCGCTTATCACGCGGAGCGGATACTGGTGCCGTCTTTTTCGATGTAGCCAAAGCCTTTGATAAGGTTTGGCACGCAGGCTTGATATACAAGCTTAAAATTTTAAAATTACCGGATAGTCTCGTAAGGCTCTTACGGGACTATCTAACAAATCGTACCTTCAGATACCGATTAGACGGTACTCTATCATCCAGTCGACCGATTCGTGCTGGAGTTCCCCAAGGTTCGGTGCTCGCACCATACCTCTACTCGCTCTACACGAGCGACATCCCTCACAACAAAATGGTTTCGTCGTTAGCCCTATACGCTGACGACACTGCCCTCTTCACGTCTTCGATTAAAAAAGACCTAATAGTCAGGCGTCTCCAAGCAGAAGTAGACAACCTCGAGCGGTGGTTTGCTCAATGGAGAATAGCCATCAATCCGGATAAGAGCGCGGCCATGTTCTTTAACAAGCCAGGCGCTCGGTCCCCCCACCCCCAGAAGTGTATAACAATACACAACAGGGAATTACAGTGGCAGGAAGAGATCAAATACCTCGGGGTAATCCTCCAACCTACCCTCTCTTTCGCCAAACACATACGCGCAGTCCGTAACAGGGCAGCGTATGCGTTGGGTCGTCTCTATCCGATATTATGCAAGAAGAGTAAAATGTCACTTCGTAACAAAGTGACGCTTTACAAAGCTTGCATAAGACCAATACTGTCCTATGGGTGCGTCACGTTCGCGCATGTACGTCCTTATCGATTAAATGTCTTGCAGCGTTTGCAAAATAAATTCACGCGTATAGCCTCCGGCTGTCCATGGTACATGCGAAACGTGGACCTACATAGAGATCTAGGTCTCCCCTCAATAGCCAACCTATTCAAATGTTTCTCGAAGAAATATTTTGAAAAGGCAGAGGCACACCCGAACCCTCTCATTTCTAAAATGGTCCAATATAAATGCTATGAAAATAAGTTCAGAGCTAAAAACTATAGGCGCCCTAGGAGCGTTCTATACGACCCTGACGATCATCTTACGATCGCCAACGCCAAACACTTCACACACATACACACACAGCGCCTTCGCCGGCGAAGGCGAGGTCCCCGATTTCTCACGTCTAGCGGAAGGGGCGTCCAACCCCGACCGTTATGACATTAGGACTCTTCCACAGTCCGACTATAATCCTCCACAGCGCGTCGCTTTAAGCCGAGGTTCGGCCTCACGGGAGGCACCCTTAAGGCGACGCTCCCAGGATGCTGCGGGCCTCTTTCGAGACCCGCTCTCCTCGCACTTCACCCCCGGCGATGCTTCTGCGCTCGCCCACTCTCCCGGTGACGCTGTCAAAGCCTTCATGGCTAACAGCCTTAGTTAGTGTCCGGAAAAAAAAAAAAAAAAAAAAAAAAAAAAATCAAAGATCAGCTTTATTAAGCGGTCCCGCTTTCGTTGGTATTGCGTTTTAGGCAAATATTTGAGAATGAGGTTTATGCCAGACACTAACCGATAGAACAAAGTTTACGTTTCATTTCGTAACTTTAACGTTATGTTAATGTTGACTAAAGGTAATTATGTAGTTAAAAGGTTTTGTGATTAAGCTGGGTATACAATGAGACTATAATATAATGAATGCGATAATTATATTCAGAAAATATATAACTAATTTATTAATACGTGCTTTTTTCCCAGTAATGATTCTGTCGAAATCCACATATGAGTTATTTGTTTTACAAAAATATGAATGTGATTTATTTGACATTTTACTTTTGCGTATTATTAGAAACTAGTGGTATCCGCGAATACGTTCGCGCCAACTGAAGTGTTGAAATGTGTAGTGTTTAAACAATTAAGTTGGTTTAAACACTTATGTTTCCTTAATACTGCAATGTGTTTTTCCCTATCTCCAAAAGAAATACGGGATTTTTTATCCTAACATATTAGCCATGTAAACGAAACACACAGACAGAGTTTCGCATTTATACGTAGTTGATTTTGTAATTTCTGAATATGGTTGTAGTCTTTAACGACTTTCCAAATTGTTATAAATAAATTCTCAAGCAATCATAAGATTTATTGTTAAAATACGTAATTGTTAGTAAGTCATATATCAAGACTTTTATTTTCAGCTTTTTGGTTGATTACTATAAACGATTAAGAACGTCGTATGGAAACTCGCATATTTTTTGAGAATTATAATATCTAACAAATAACATGCAAGACACATTGGAGCACTGTTGTTATTCCGAGCTTTATTTGTTCTCTCTAAGAGAATGGGGAAGCTTTTGCCAAACTGTAGAATATTAACATGCTACATCATATATATTGTCGTTTGCAATAGAGGCCATTGCAACAATAAGTTACTCCATCGAATTCTTCTCTGAATCATACAGAATGTCGTCTAACAGGAAGTGACAATGATTAGTATTTAGTACGCTACTTTCGGATAACTGAAGTAGTGTTTTTGGTATTGATTATACATTCCTGTCTGAAATGCGAATTTATGACGCGTAGCTCCATACTCGTACCTTTATAAATGCAAACTGTTTTCGCTTTTATATATTATCGGTTTTCGTTCTACATCCTTCTAATTTCAAATATCTAATAAGTTTTTATTAACTTTACACTATATAGAAAAATTAATGTATATTTGTTTATCCTGCATTCATTTCTAAATCTTTTCGTTTTCGTTTTGAAACATTGGTAAGTTTTTTTGCACACGGCACCAAATAACCTAAATAGGACTAATATTTTATGCTATATAGGAGTGTTTAGTTCACATATCATGCAAGGTGATGAGTATAGATCCAGACCATCTCTTTCTCTCACTCTCTCTTAAGCAGTGAAGAGGACTTTGCCAGGAAGTGGGATTGAGATAGACTGCTTCTTATCTTACTTTATACGATAATGTATTTATGTACTTTATCTTCGATACATTTTTACGTACTTATTATTCTCAAATAAATGATTAAGTGATTAATAAATATATATTATTTAAATATATGGTATTCATGTTTAATAAGTAATATATAAATACATATTAAATCTTGTTTCCCTTCTCTTTTACAATAAGTATAATATTCAATGACTTGGTACAAATGTCTTAATTCCGTATGTCGATTCTATTTGATTTACATTGAATTAAATCTGAAATCAATCACTTGTAACATAATTATTGGCAAAGGTTGATCTTGTATAAATTACTTGTTGTTAAATTTAAAATAAACCGATGCAAAAAAAAAGACAATTTTTATATCGCAATCCCTTCGTAACGGTGTTATGTAAAATGGAACTTTCTAAGTTCAGAAAAATGGAAAAATATATTCTACTATAATCAATTTCATATGATTATTTTAAAACTAAAATAGATTTATATTTATTTATATAGCTGTATATTTACATGAAAATTTAGTATTAATTTGTTTTTTACCCCTTTTCACAATAAAATTTATAAGAAACGGCAGCTGCCAAATTAAAATATACACTTTTGTGTAATAGCTGACAGATGATTTGTGCTTTAAAATTCACGGTGTTTAAACACATGAAATAAAATTTCCCACGAAACACATGCATATATTTAAACATTCTTTTTGCAATATAAGTAGAATCAAAAAATAAGTTATTGATATGTGTGTTATAATATTTATGTCACATTCCACTAATATTCATCAGAATTAATTCTAATTGGCCAATAACGTTATTTTTTAGCGTTATCAAACATCGATATCCGGTAAATGGAACAGTTACATATATTTGCAATTAATTGATATTGAGGAAACGTCATAGTGGTCAAGGTTTAGTGTAGACCATGTCACGGTAAACTGGTTCCAAAAAGGATAAAGCGTAAATTCTTAGAGAAATTAGCACTGATTTGCAACAATATTGACTTCAATTAACGAACGTATTTTAACTTATCGTATTTTAAGTGCAAGAACTTACTCGTACATTAAGTCTGTTCGTTCAAATTCTAATTAGAAGAGATTTTGGAATATCATGGCTAATTCACTGTGTCAAACAGGTTCTCCTCATAATGGGATTTAAATATTATACAATTAAGTTTACTGTTAGGTATTTCAATGATTATTTATTTATTTGTCAAAAAGTTCACCCACAAATACTTAGTCATAATATTTAGCATCGATTTAAGTTGTTTCCTAAAAAAATGTAACCACCTATTTTGGAAATATTTTTTTTTAATTTGATTTGATTTGAAATACATTACAGTAATACCAATTCATCTTGTGGGGCAAAATATACATTGTACAAAAAAACACAACAAAGCGTGCATTAACATATATAAAATATGATTATGCCGTGTGGTATCCGGTTGAGTAGTATATACTACCCTCATTTCTTACCGAGATGTCGCAAAAGGCGAATAAGGAAAGTCGACCCGCCATGTAGTATCCGGCTGAGTTAAATACACCACCCTTATTTCTTACCGAGGTGTCGTGAAAGGCGACTAAGGTAAGTTGACCCACCGTGTGGTATCCTGTTGAGTAGAATAGACCACCCTCTTTTTTAGCAGGCTGTCGTAAAATACGACTAAGGTAAGTTGACCCACCGAGTGGTATCCGGGTAAATATAATAGACCACCCTTATTTCTTACCTAGGTGTCGTAAAAGGCGACTTAAGGTAAGTAAACCCACCGTGTGGTATCCGGTTGAGTAGAATAGACCACCCTCTTTTTCACCGAGGTGTTTTAAAATACGACTAAGGTAAGTTGACCCGCCGTGTGGTATCTGGCTGAGTAGAATAGACCATCCTATTTCTTACCGAAGTTTCGCAAAAGGTGACTAAGGCAAGATGACGTCATGCAGGAGAGTGATAGTATACCAAAGTATAAGATAATGAAGACATCGATAAAATACATAATAGAACTTAAGCAAATATTTGTCAGTTAAGTCATACTGTTGGTATATGACTGAAAATAATGCGTTTGATTTATTTGCGCAATCAATGCCTATGCGAGTAAGAATTCTTAGATCTAAATTGAACAATGTAGATAAGATCTTTTATTAGTGTGAAAGGTTGTTGACCATTGTCAGATAGATACTATCATCGGCGGGTCAACTGACCCGTTTACATTGCGACTGACTCATACATTTACAATGATACATTGGACTTATCAAATAGAAATCGGTTTGTATTAACCCTTTGACCGTCAAGGTGAGGGGGGTGAACGAATTTTTGACATTCATTTTTAGATCATGTTATTTACTGTATAATAATTATACATATGATTTGTGTACAATTTTCTTTGTTACAAAAGTCCCCATTGAATACAATAATTTTATATTTTTTTTTTTTTTCGGACACTAACTAAGGCTGTTAGCCATGAAGGCTTTGACAGCGTCACCGGGAGAGTGGGCGAGCGCAGAAGCATCGCCGGGGGTGAAGTGCTAGGAGAGCGGGTCTCGAAAGAGGCCCGCAGCATCCTGGGAGCGTCGCCTTAAGGGTGCCTCCCGTGAGGCCGAACCTCGGCTTAAAGCGACGCGCTGTGGAGGATTATAGTCGGACTGTGGAAGAGTCCTAATGTCATAACGGTCGGGGTTGGACGCCCCTTCCGCTAGACGTGAGAAATCGGGGACCTCGCCTTCGCCGGCGAAGGCGCTGTGTGTGTATGTGTGTGAAGTGTTTGGCGTTGGCGATCGTAAGATGATCGTCAGGGTCGTATAGAACGCTCCTAGGGCGCCTATAGTTTTTAGCTCTGAACTTATTTTCATAGCATTTATATTGGACCATTTTAGAAATGAGAGGGTTCGGGTGTGCCTCTGCCTTTTCAAAATATTTCTTCGAGAAACATTTGAATAGGTTGGCTATTGAGGGGAGACCTAGATCTCTATGTAGGTCCACGTTTCGCATGTACCATGGACAGCCGGAGGCTATACGCGTGAATTTATTTTGCAAACGCTGCAAGACATTTAATCGATAAGGACGTACATGCGCGAACGTGACGCACCCATAGGACATTAATAATTTTATAATAGTAATTTACAATTATTCATCATATTCCTGCCCTTATCCCACTCTAAGCGGGGTCGGCACAACATGTTATAAACATGCTGTCACATGATTTGGCTGCGTTTTTGCGACCGGCCGCCTGCCTGACGTCAACTTACCTCTGTCATATTTTACGACACCTCGGTAAGAAAGAAGGTGGTCTATTCTAGTAACCCGGATACCATACGGTGGGTCAACTTACCTTAGTCGCCTTTTACGACACCTCGGTAAGAAATGAGGTTGGTCTATTCTACTCGGCCGGATACCACACGGTGGGTCGACTTACCTAAGTCGCATTTTACGACACCTCGGTAAGAAATGAGGGTGGTACTATTCTATTCAGCCGGATACCACACGGCGTTAAATTTCCCATTGAGTACAAAAAATAATTTCATTATAATAACTTACATTTATTGTGACAAAACATTTTGTATTTTGAAAATTGAATTTGTGCACATGGTGCTGTCTAGACGTAGGTATAAGAGGCACGCCTAAAAGAGCGTTAAGGGGCTCAGAGGTGGAACTATGCCTCTTAGTAGTGAATAGTACGAAAACATTGTGAAGAATCCTGCATAATATGTCTAGAGAATTCCTAGAATATGGGATCCTAGCATATGATTACACCTTAACTTGGAGCAGTGTGATTTAAGATTAGTCTAACATCTAATCGTTCTCTTCAAAAAATGAAGAACAGCTGCGTAACTTAAAATTTTTCAAAATTCAAAATGTAAAATAAAAATATAAAATTCCTATTATTTAATTACATTATTCTAAAATTGAAACCAATACAAAGATTGACAGTTATTTACACACTTTTACAACTTAAATGTTAGCATATTTTCATTTATTTTTAGAACAAATATAGTGGTAACATATCGGCGTAATGCAAACGCGCTACAGTGTATTAATAAAATACATCTCTTATACAAAAAGTCATTTAGAATGATTGTCTATTACCACAAGATTGCACGATAATATTTAACTAATTCCAATATGAAATTAAACATACAAAAGGCATCAATTTATATATTCCTTTCAATTATATCTGACATGGCTGGCTAAATTATAATAGTCAAAGAACATAACCGAAACTTACAGCACTCGAACATAATTAATAAATAGTATGCTTAAATACGATATACTGTATTCTAAAACCTGTTACAATTATGCTTTACGAAACAGTTACGACCATTAAAAAGCTCAATTTTGATCACAGCGCATATTTATTCTAAACGGAATCATATACGATGCGCAATAAAATGACATCTTTCAAAACTTAAAAAAAAATTAGATTTTATGTGAACCTGACCTGTCTTACAAGGACAAATTATTTGAGTTTTTTTTTAACGCAGCATTCCTATTTAGGATTTTGAAATACTTTTCCTGCTGTCAACGTGTTTTTGTCTAACTGTGAACGAGCACAGACAGACGCGTCCTTAAGGACGCCCTTAATCGTAATGAAATCGATATTTATTTCATAATAACCAAATACAGCTAAGGTACAGATTACTAATTAAGTAGCTTCCGCATTTTTATGAGTAATTCATCTAAAAGCCTGCTAATTAATTGAATACTCCTTGGACATTTTAATATTTCTATATACGATGATTTGGTGATATTTCATATTTATTTGTAAACATGTGTTATTGACATATTTAACGACTGACCCGGTGTACGAGTATGTCTATGCATTGTGTCTATTTAAAATTATATATGTATATATTAATATCACCCGTAACACAACACGGACGGTTCTGTGTGTAATTGATCTTCACACACGGCACAGCATGTTATAAACATCTTGTGATTTGGCTACGTATTTTACGACCGCTACCTTACGCCAATTTATCTAGTCGTTTTTCCGACACCTCGGTAAGAAAGAGAGTGGTCTATTCTACTAAACTGGATACCACACGGTGGGTTAACATATCTTACTCGCCTTTTACGACGCCTCGGTAAGAAATAATGGTGGTCTATTCTACTCAGCAGGATAGCAAACGGCATTACTTATGGACGCTATATGCGATTAATAAGCGTTTCTCTTTTGGCAAGAGCTTCTCCTATAATACCAGATTTCGACAGAGTGATGTAGTGAAATACTGAACTGTTTGTCTTACTAGCCGCCTTTTAGTCAGATAAGTGGCGGAAAGTTACGATATAAGAAACATTTAGAAGCCATCTTCTCATGGCGTAAGAAGACAAGTTCAATTCGACATCATTAATTCGTTTAATTATTCATACTGGTTTGCCAAATCCTGGCTATGTCGGCTTTATACAGTATTGTTAGTAATTATGATGATACTAGAAATCGCCAGCGGCTCCGCCCTCATGAAAAGATTAAAACCGTAATAGTCTTTTGATAACCATAAAAATGGTTAGAGTGTGTTAACCTTAAAAGCTATACATAATGCTGTCGCGGACTTTTATTTAGAACTTTTAGAGGGAAACAATTTTGTAGTACATGATTTTTGAATAACTATTACCGTTTACTCAGCGCCCGCAAAGCAATCTTTAAATTATGCTATTATCGTACTATTTTTTATTGCTATTGCTGCTCCTCTCCTATTCATCTTAACGTGATGTTATATAGTCTATAGCCTTCTGCAATAAATGGACTATCTTATATATTAGTATAGATTAATACCTATAAAACCATTTTTTATGTTAACAGAGACATTAAAATAATATTGTTCTCTCCCATTCAATTTAATATAAATGTAAGGTTTGTAAGCATTGACACGTACCATAATTCTTTCTTTAACAAATTATCAAGGCTCGAATCTATAAAAAATCTATACGAGTATATACGATTATCTTTGTCGACACGTTCTCAAAACCAGAATTTAACTACCCACACAAACTTGACTTAGTGACCAGTAGAATACACTACATATTAAACTAATTATCTACTGATTTAATTAAAGATAAACGATAACATGATACTCCACTATTTCAATTAATTGAATAATTAAAAAATCCCAAATTAATGTCATCCCATTTCCATTTCTCAATGGCCATTTTAAATAATCGAGATTCCATATTCATAGAGTTATATCAAGTTTCGCTGTATAGGCTTTCTTAAAATGTTTACCGCAGTTTTATTTTCGACCTTGTACTTTGCAACAGCAAATTAATTTTTTTTTACACAGTTTTAATGAGCAAAACATAAATGTAATAATTGCGGTTTAAAAGTAATTTTATTTGATATGTTTGTTTCAACAGGGACTGTACGGTTACTTAACAAATAACTTGTCTAAAAACTTATTTAAACAAAGAAAACGTTTTAGTGTATAATTATCAAAAAAAAAGGTTTTTCATATGTTACCTGAAAATACGATTAAAATGTATGAAAAATCGATTATTACGATTATTTTACAGATATAAATATGTATATAGTATACTAATGTATGTTATCGTTATTCCATAGTCAGAAAATTCAATATCCTTTATTCCGACCGCTCAAAGAAAGTAACAAAAGCTCAAACACGCATAAATTACAATCACCAAAAAGAAGGTCAAGTTCTTTCCGTTATCTTTTGAACGTTAAAATAATTGGAGATGATATCCTTAAAAATATTTAAACCAAAATCATCCTTCTTCCTTTGACTTTGGAGGCTGTTATCGCATAGAGATATTTGCATACCCATACCTTTGAAAACCTTAAAAGACAAATTCACTCTTAAGTTATGTGCATTATAGAACATTTTTGTCTGTATAAAACTGTCAACTTAGGTCTTGACTGTGGTAGGCTGTATACGGAAGTCGAGAGTGAAATTGTGCAATATATTAACGCTTTCTAACGCCCCCGCGTGTGACGAGTTTACTTTGATGTGGAAATAGGACGCCATTGTCTTTGCCCACGGGTTGTGTTCGATTGTTTGTTTCTTTCAAAACCGGCTTGATTTCGCTCAAGAACGATTTCAATGGTTATATTGTACTTTTACAGTCTATGGATGTACATAAAATAACATAATAACATACAGTGCAAGGATATTTGTAAATATAATTCATTCTATATCACGCCTACATCTTTCATATTATTCAAGGCCAACTTTTTATGCATATCTAAATTTCTTATATCGTAATCCTCTCATACATTGTAATACCTAAAATGATTTGGCAAATTATTAAAATATTTTTTACGAATACAAAGTATACTTTGACAATAAAAAATAGAAACCAAATGGATTTCATATTACTTATGTTTCCATTTCTAAATTCTACAGTTTAGTTTTTTTATATGCTTATATCAATATAATAAATACATAAATTAAATAAATTACTAGACTACTATTAAATAGATTTAAATATCGTCAATACATATCAAAGCTCGCTAAATCCTTTTTAAAGCTATGTTGTTCGTAACTTTTAATATCTTATCCAAAGGTTTTACAGAACTCACGATTTCTTAGAAACGTGATGGCTATGACGTGTCATATAGGAATCTTGAACAAATTCACATAAATTATACAAAAATAAACACTTATTGCCAATCTTATTTGCATTGCGAAATTATAAAGTCAACTATACGTCATAGAAAATAAGATCGAAAATATTATTTTGTAACAGAAAACGTAATTCACCACGACGGGGTCACACACGCACAATGTCACGTTAGGGTATTAATTCAATGATACATGTTTTGTTGCAATATATAACTACATTTTAACAAGATAGAGTTCATTTTTGCGTGAATTTGCTTATTGATGGCACATCGGAATCATAAAATGGCTACTTAGTTGATACTTTTGCTTTTCGAATAAGGAAAGTGAAAAGCACAATGGAAGTTTTAATACATCAATCAATCTTTTAAGTCCTTGTGGAAACGTTATTAAAAAAACGTAAATATTTTTTCCAAATCTTTGCGAACAGCATTAATCGCGTTGAACTCTTTTTAATGATGTTAATACTGTTTTTTTGAAATTTCAAATATAAATGCTTTCCCCAAAATTTTGCCATAAAAAATATTATTTTATTGATTTTTTCATTTTGCTGACAGAAAAAATTATACTCGGTGTCATTACTGATTGTAAATTTACTCTTAAATATCAAATGTATGAAATTTATGAACAAGCTTCCAAGTTGTCCAATACAGTAGTAACATGTCACGAATTTTTGCTATATTGAAACAAATTAATACACGCCTATAAAACGTAAGAGAATCTTTTCCTGAAGGATGTATTTTACCTCATAGAAAACAATACGTACTAAGTTTGAGCTCACAAAGATGAACGTATATTTCTAAAAGGTGACTTAAGGATCCCGAATCTAGAAAAGAATTTTAAATATACTATTGGTTGACTAAACGAAATATACATTTTAATTTACAATTTGAAAGTTTTGAATATAAGTAATTTATTAATGCTTTAATCTGTATTTATGTGCATATAATAGTTGCAATGGACAGTAGGAATGTTTATTACTATTAAGTCTTCTTTTCTTCTCCTTGCTTAAAAGAATTAACAAAAACATTGTGATAAAAAGAACATTCGAACAAACTTCGTCCAACACTAGGGTCATTGAATGCCAGTAGAAAAGCGAATAACACATATAAATTACACCACTTTACCATGCTAATACCTGGTACTAAATCATAACTACACACAGTAACGAGATAATTCTAAAAATAAAGTATGTACTTAATCATCATCAAGAAAGCATCAATGTAAAAAGGGCATGCAAAAAAATGGAAGTAAAAAGTGACAGTTGACTAAGTTGTTCGGTCTTAACGTATAGAACTGAAGAGTTAAGACCGGTATACACTGTATAGAAATAAATTATAGTTATCTTTAGACTTTAATCTTCAAATTAGCTAATCTTATATATATTTATAATCATATAATATATATCTCCAACGATTTTCAACACATTTTATCACTATTTTTTCGGGGGCGATAAACCAATCTAGTTAGGTGTCATTTTTAAAAATGAAGCCTTTTTCGCACTGAGAAACTGCTCAATATTATTACAAAACAAAGGTTAATTACGCTATTACTAAAGTTATAAGCTTAATTGGGAACGAGTGGACTTAAGAATTGGAAATGCCCCGGATCAAGCCCAGTTATCAAATTTTTTCATATTGCATGTTTTTTATATCTTCTAAAAAAATACCATGCAAAGGTCGGTCTCCCAGGTACTTCATGATTTATATGTATAAGTTAAAAATACAATAATGTGTTTCGTATGGTCCATTTGTTAAATCAGAATAACTGCACGGTTATTGAGTTCAATGTGAATTAATACTATCGCTAGAATCTGAAAGTTTTGAAAGGCAATAATATCTTCATCAACAAAACCGTTGCTCTATTAACTGATTGACAGACAACAAATTGAAGATCAATATTGTTAGGGTGCAAAATAACATTTTGAAGTTTGCAAAGACTTTCCTTTGGACTAGTTAACTTAACACGGTTATTGCTCACATCGAACAATACTGAACTGTTTGTCCCATACATGCGCGTATAACAGCATAATGTACCATTTTTCGCATTCTATATATTGTCGAAATTACGTGTGGTATCCAACTGAGTAGAATAGACCACCCTCATTTCTTACCAAGGGTATCGTAAAAGGTGACTAAGGTATGTTGACCCACCGTGTGGTATCCGGTTGAGTAGAATAGACCAACCTCTTTCTTACCGAGGTGTCGTAAAATACGACTAAGATAAGTTGACGTCAGGCTGGCGGCCGGTCGTAAAATACGCAGCCAAATCATGTGACAAAATATTGTGCCGACCCCACTTAACGTAGGATGATGATATTGTCGAAATTACGATATTTACTTTTTACGAATTACTTTTCATATGTAAAAAGTGTCTGCTACTCTATTGAATATAATTAATATTTTATATCGTCTGATAATTTAGTAGATATAATATTATCACTTAAACTTAAAAATTATAGTTAAAAAAAAGTAAATGGCTTCTTACTATCCCACTGCCGGGCACAGGTCTCCTGTCTCCGTTTTTAGATGGAAGGATTGAAGCTAAGACAAATCACGCCATACTTATACCAAGAATTCTCTTAAGATAAGCAAGTTTCGTCACGATGTTTTCCTTTCCAATTATCAATTAAACACTTAAGTTTTAATAGCTTAAAAACTTATTGGTGCCCGCCTGGGGTAGAAATTGTGACCTCCTCGAAAGAGTCACACGGTGTCACCGAGGGCTATCAAAGCTTCATTTATAAATTCATTATAGTAAATTAACTAATAATTATCGTAAACTTGTTTTACCATGAAGGTAAATATGAAATATGATATACAGAAGTACGAATAATATCGCTTAATTAAATTATCATATAAAAACAATTGCAATTATATTATTTAAACACCTCAGTTAATTGTCTCTTGACTCTTTAGGTGATAAGAGGGCTGGCTCCTTTTTCGCACAAAGAATCAACTTAGCGATTCAGCGCGGAAACGTTGCCAGCATTCTTGGGACCATTCCACGTGGGCATGATTTGTATAGTCCTAGCGTGTAAGTAGTTTAAGATAGATATAACTTGTACATTTTTGCTGTAAATAAATTAATAAGAGAATTAAAAAATATATATATATTATAGTTTGTTGTGTAACTACAACATTCACCCAATAATGAAAACGACTCAACCCCCATAGTTACGATTACTAAGTTTACGGTTTGCTTTTAAATTTTAAAGCTCAAGATTAATTTCACATCCGTTGTGTATTAAGATGTTTTATTTTTAACCTTGATTGTGATTCATACATTTTTAATCCATAATACTCGTTCGTGCGTACGTTGACATATGTAGAATTATTTTATAATAGGGGGATAAATGCCTAAATATGAGTCACAGCTGCTTGGATATTTGATTCATGCTAATGTCCCTTTGAACTGACACAACTTTATTACAATGGTTGTCATACTAAAGTACATATTTATTCTTCTCTCATCTTGATCCTAAATTTTTTTTTCTTTTTTGTAACGTTTGATATATTTTAATTTTTAAATATTCAACTTATACATATATTTTCAACTTGTATCTATAAAAAACATAAAATATGTTATTACTAACGTTCGACGTTTCGGCAGAGTTGAACTGACTCAACACACAGAGTCAGTTCGTGACCACGGTGGATGCAACTCTGCCGAAACGTCGAACCTTATACAAAGGTAACTCGAGATTATCGCGATGTGACCCGTTTGTTTATATATTAATTAAGAAGCTCTTTGTTAAGATTAAAAATGCAAAGATTTCTGCGACGATATATAAATTAAAAATAAAATGAATAGAACTCAATTTTGGATTTGGTCAACTAAACAAACCATATAACATAATATTTGCAATAACATCAACATCCTCCAGCCCTTATTCCACTCTAAGTGGGATCGGCAAAACGTTATAAGCATGTTGTTACATGATTTGGCTAGATATTTTACGACCGGCCGCGTGCCTGACGTTAACTTACCTTATTTGCCCTTTATAACACCTTGGTAAGAAATGAGGGTGGTCTATTCTACTCAGCCGGATACCACACGGCGGGTTAACTTATCTTCGTCGCCTTTTACGATACCTCAGTAAGAAATGAGGGTGGTCTATTCTACTCAGCCGGATGTGGCGGCGGAATATATTTGCAATAACGTGACTTAAAATATGTCCTTGGAAAAAGCTATACACCTCATATCAACCATACATATAAAAATACTATGGGTGTTGATAATCAAACAAAAAATAGCGTGTCGTCGAACAAACTAAAAAAGAATTCAACGCCTACTCATCGTTTTTCCAGCAAGAAATAAAGCCAACAAAAAATACCATTGTTACTAGAGTTTAGTTTTGGAAGCCAAATAACTAAATAGTTAATATCTATTTTTAACGAAAAATTATAAATTTCTAAGCATACATCCTTTGATCACGCGTTCTACTTGTAACATTAGATTATAATCAATCAGTAAAAAATCTTTCGACAGCTAGGGCATTGCCCCCATAGGCATTGCCATAAGCGTCGCACATCCTATGACATCATGGGAACTATAGCTTTCTGTATCGAGAAATGTGCTATCTCCACATTAATATGCATGGGATGTATTATGAACAATACTTATGGTATTTAATATGCATGGACGCAACGCGGTGCGGACGCCATATTGATTTTATAGTGCTAAGGAAATAATTATTGTTCGTTAGGATCACGTTTTGGTTTTTCAATCATTTACATCTAAATGTCTCAGCCAAGTAGTAAATAATCTGCAGATCACTGCGATAATTGTGGAAAACGCGCACGTCCTAAAAAAATTTCTAAGACATGCGTAAAATTCAAATCTACACTGGTGTGTACTTTACTTTTTTCTTGTTTTTTAAATACTGAATTCTATATTTGAAATATTTTTTTTAAATATTAAAGATGAATATGTATATCTTTAAAGGGTGACCGCAGAGTTTGTTGCTGGCTCTTCTCGGTAAGAGCATCTTTCCGAACTAGTCGTAGCTCCATTGTAATTTGACGATTCGAGAGTGCTTGTAAAAGCCAATTTGAATAAAGAATTATTTGATTTTGAGTTTGAATAGATAGAATTTTATATAAATTTGTTCTTAAATATAACGTAAACTTTAATTAGCAATGAGGTTACCTTAAGTTTTTAGGAAACTGTACAAATGGCTGCGTTCAATATAAGTGTAATCTCCAATAATGAGGGCGACATAAGTTTTCATGGTATTTTTGTTGGAAAAACTTTAGATTTATAGGATTCAATCCAAAAAATGAATCAGGTTCTTTCATCTATGCTCTACCCAAAATTGGAACACAATTCGATACGTTTCGGTTGCATAACCTAAGCCTATCCTTAAAGCAAACAGCCAAAATCGCGAGATATTATTGCAATACCATACTATTATAGCAAATTAGCGCACTCTTTTCCAGACGTGATAAATAAATAGCTCAAGATAAAGAATCTATGCAAAATAAGCAAAAAAGTGTAACCATTTAAATATCTAAATTGTCGTGTATACTAAGCTTAACATTCTGTTGAAAGTAACTTTTCAATGTGTTAAGATGCTAAATCAAAGATCAATGAACTCAGAGCAATGTAAAAAAATCGGTTAAAATTCTGTAGGTTAACTTTCTGACCTTATTGGGAAAATAAGACATGTGTATATGTAAAGTAGTGCTACAATTTTATTGTATAGGCACAGAACAAGCATATTTGTATTGCTGTAGGAAAATTTAAAATACTTTTACATTTTTACCTACATTTTTTTACTATTATAGCAAAGGAAAATAAATTTTATATAATAATGATCAATTACAAAGAAATACTACCATTTTTTTAAGAAAATTACTTTATAGTTTTATTCGGCAGTAAATATAATAATTACAATATACAAAAAAAACGGATCCGATGATATATTACAAATAAGAAGTACTTACTATTATTATATTAAATGATTGAATTTAATATTATGATTAACGGTCTGTCACTATCCCACTATTGGGCATAGGCCTCCTCTCTCCATTTTTGGAGCTAAGACCTACCACGCTGCTCCAATGCGGATTGGTAGATAACACAAAGCTCTAGAATTCTCTAGAGATATGCAGGATTCCTCACGATGTTTCCTTCACCGGTAAGCGTGTGATAAATTGCAATTATGAATTAGACACAAGTTTTAATACAAAAGTCGAACCGGGATTTGAACGTGTGATCACTCGAAATAGTCGTTCGGTCTCACCGCTGGGCTGTATTATATGTAATAAAAAAATATATTTCTCCTTTCTGAAAGTTTAGCTATAATTAATAAATGGCTAGGATGCAGAGCGTAGTTAAATTTATCAAAAAAGTAATAGAACTCTGCTGATTTTAATCTGGCAACAATGTTACATTGCAACTTAATTGCAAGAATCGCTTCAATTTAGAATTTCTATTAAAAATTCCTATACTTCATTACTATGGGATCCACGCCTTCCTTTTAAGTGCAACGTACACTGTGAACAAGTCCAGCACGAAACAGATTACTTATTAATATTATGAGAAACTTGATTATCCATGAGTTAACGGTTATTATTTGAATAATTTATAGAAGTAGGTGTTACTTTGCGGAGATCCACACATACAAAAATAAAGATTATAAAAGTAATAATAACATTGTTTTTAATATTTAGTATAATTAGTAATAATAAAATGATCATTGCGGATTATAGCAAAATAATTTTATTATTACTTTTGGTAATTATTTAGTTGCAATCTAATAGAAATGTATCAAAACCATACAATAATTAGTCTCATTTCTTTATCCTAACTGTTTATGTTTAATTAAATATAAATCATAAATTAATTTTAAGTGACATTCACACAAAAAATGACGTGTGGTTGAGTAGAATAAGCCACCCTCATTTCTTTCCGAAGTGTCGTAAAAGGCGACTAAGATAAGTTGACATCAGGCAGATGGCAGATGGTCGTACAATAACTAGCCAGAACATGGAACAACATATTTAAACATGTTGTGTCGATCGTAGTTAGAGAAGAAGAAGAATGTTGATTCACACAAAAATTAATGGATCATATCATAATAAATACGAGCTGTTATTAGTTTTTAACATTTACAAGCCGTTAAAGAGAATGATTGAGCGTCAAAAACGAAACGTTTTTTAAATGCTATAAGCGTCCATCTTTATACTACACTGGCATCGGTTAAGCGATCCCGACATCCTGATGTTCTTTTATTTTTAAACAGACTTTGTAAGGTTTCCTTTCTTGATTATAATTCTAGGTAATGTTATACAAAAATGAAATTTGATCGCATTGTAATTTCAAAAAGGATAAGATTGGAATATATTATGTACTTATGATTCTTTTCTCTACATATTAGTAATTCCTTTAACCAATTGACGTTTAAAGTGTATTTTGAAAATAATCAAACAATGACAGTGATTGTTCTAATAGATCTTTGCTCATGCTAATTTATAATTGAAAGAAAAGTAAAATTTTTGGCAGTTGTTGATTTTGTAATTGCTAATTGCAACAGAAAGATTATTTAAAATTGAATACTGATTTTGAACCTTAAAAAAAGTCTTGAATTAACGTAGAACTCACTACACGTAATATTTAATAGGTGTAATAAACTAAATTCAGTAAATTAAAAACGTAAAAGTACCTATAAAAATCGCTTTCTATGGCAAAATTAAGTCAATATTCGGTTGACTATAAAAATACTATCAAAGAAAATTATCATTTACATATTTGAAATTACCTATAATCCATAAGAAAACTAAGGATGTAAACAGGAAGCTAGTTATTCTAATGGTATATATTAAGTCACAGTTACAATATGATAAACCCGTCGTTATGCCTTTCGCACGCATATTACTGCAAAATATCACCCATGATAGACATTATAGGTACTAGTTGTATATTACAATCAATTTTAGTATTTCTTTTTAATGCAATAGAGCTGATTATTTTTATATTAGTAACGATACTACAATTTTTAGACTTGATATACAAATTTCGTTCTTACAACTTAAGGCACTAAGCTAGGTTTTTAGATAGACAACGTCTAACACAGGGGTGGTTATCCAAGCGTTACGTCATTTTACAGTGTTCGAAATTGAACGTATGGAACTAGAGTTACATGGCTATCAGGATTGCCTCATAGAATATAACGATGTAAGAAAATGCTTTTACTAGACACATTAACAGAAATTGAATTAAGGTGCATCTAGAAACATTGGTGAAAAAACGAGTCTATGCTCTAGTGCATATATGTAGTACTACTAGGTATTAGACAATCATTAAAAGATCGCAGCCGTTGGGTTTAACCGCCCCAAGAAGATTCAAGCGAGTAGAGATCCGTTGAAGAGGTCTATGTCTAAAAGTGACTAAAATGCCTTCAGTTTAGTTAGTACCTTATTAGATTGTTGGCAAGAATACTGAGTATAGGAAAAGTTATCAATGAAGACGATAGACTGGGTGAATCTAAGGTTTCTATGGACCCTTGTGAAGTATTTTGTGATTGATCATCCTTAATGCATTCAACAATCCTAATATAGTTATTAATTAATCCTTTATTTTACAGATTGTGACCAGACAAGCTGTTTAGAAGGTAAGATCACCATCAAATAATACTTTTCTACCAAATATAGTCAAGTATCTACTTGACATGTCCGAATATTTTATAAAGATTTTGAGAATAGGACAAACAAATCGATGAAAGGTGTGGTTTTGGGAACATACAACTGTTTGATTTCACGCAACATACCAACTCAAATATGATTGTGCTACCTTTTACTACAACTTTCTCAAATCGATCACATGCTGAGATGAACTAATGAAACTTTCTCGAGGATATTTTGTCTTTTGGTGACCTTTGGTGCAGTTTTAGTTATTTAACAGTCTATCAATAAAATATTGGTCAAATCACTTTTTAGTTATATATTTTAAAACATATACGATCTATTTGAATTCAAATTTAAAATGAAGCATTAGCACCTACGAGCTGTATCCGCGACATTGTTCGCATCAACTGAACTGTTAAAATACCCTCAATTGTTTACAGTCACAGCTTGACTTGTACAATTAAAACTCACACATGAGCTTTAATTGTACAACATTTAATTTCTACAGTTTTGGTTTGCCGTTGAAGCGTGACAGACAGCCAGACTTTCGCGTTTATAATGTCATTAATTGTGCCCGCGGCTTAGCCCGCGTGGAAATCAGTGAGTCATAAATATGTATTTAAGTGAATTTATATAAAACCGTAATGTTCTATTCACTTAAACCTTTCTTAAGAATAGCACTATCATTTAGTACAAACCGTATAACATTCCGTTCAGTAGATTTGAAGGAAATTGATCACATATGTACAGACAGTTTTTGCGGACTTCGTTTTATAATATTTATAGAAGTATGAACAACACACCATGTATGACTACATAAAAACCTGTCAATTAACTGTCACTGTCAAATATAAATATTTCGTAATATTTTAAGAACTTGTCGAACAGACAGCAATATTAAGGCGTGACCGTGTGTTCTCGATTTGTAGTAGTGTACTAAATCGTTTAAGTCTGAGCATAAAATCGAATGCGAAACGTGCTAAGCTTATATTACAAATTAAAAACGGTTCACCACACCTTTGATTCAGTGTCTGTTTGAAAAAACCGTTAACGAATAAAATTGTGATTCAAATTATTTATGAGTAGTAATATCCCGCGGTTTCACCTGCGTACATACCGATCTCATGGTAGTGGAAAGTCTACTAAGTCGACCCTATTTTTTTAAATGTTATATAGCCTATGTTGCTCGGTAAAGATGCAGCTTTCCAATGGTGAAAGAGTTTTTGAAATCGATCCAGTAGTTTTTGTGTGAAAACATTACAAACAGGCATACAAATTTTATAATATTAGTATAGATATTCATGTTTGTAACTGATGTATTGCTGTGTTGAATAAAACATCACCATCCTCCTCCCCTTATCCCACTCTATGTGGAATCGGCACAACATGTTGTTACATGTTTTGACTAGTTATTTTACGACCGGCCGGCTGACTAGTAGCTTAATCGCCTTTTACGATACCTTGTTAAGAAATGTGTATGGTCTATTATACTCAGCTGGATACCACACGCTGGAAGAAGGATATGCCTTGTGGAAAAATATTTATTTGATTCCAAAAAGTTATAATATACAAATTACTCTATACTCAACCTCGTCAAACTTTTACATTGAAAAAAATTTTTTTTTTAAACCATTCTATGTATGTTAATAATATTATTATTATTTTGGCCATTAAAAAACCACTCTCGTATCTTCGTCATTCTTCTATAATATCGTTTTGATCTTATAGAAGTCTAATAATTTATTTTTAGATATTATTAAAATCAGTTTCATAGCAGGCTACTAAAATAAGCCACATAGCAGGTTCGATTACTTGTCAATTTTTTCAACCGACCCAAGTGGACAAACCTGACCATTAAAAAGATACTAGATCGTATCTAGGCAGATCTTGCCGTGGCTTGCTCAAGAACTTATTAGGAATACAGTAAATAGCTTGAACTTCTCGATTTTTGTTCGTATTACGCAATACTGACCTTTAAAAACGTTGTTAATTTTATTTCTTACGAATGAAGTTTTGTTTTTCTTTACTCCATTATTTAAATCTTACTTTGTTTTAACTATCTGCACTTAAGATTAATAATCTTCTAAGATTAATAATCTACAATAAGATTATATGCCGTGTAGCATCCGGCTGAGTAGAATAGATCACCCTCATTTCTTATCGAGGTGTCGTAAAAGGCGACTAAGGTAAATTGACCCACCGTGTGGTATCCGGTTGAGTAGAATACTGTACTCTTTCTTACTGAGGTGTAACTACCCCACTTAGTGTAGGATAAGGGCAGGAGGATGAATGGATTATATATTGTAAAAAAGAAAGCTTAGAAATAATCTTATTAAATGGTAATTTATAGAATTAGGCGTTACTTTGCGGAGATCCATAATACAAAAGTAATAATAAAATTATTTTGCTATAATCCGCGAAGAAATAATAATAAATAAGAATAAATTTCTTCGCGGATTATAGCAAAATAATTTTATTATTACTTATTAAATGGTATTGAATATAGTAGCTACGTTTTTCACTGCTGGGCTGGTATCTTTTTGTTAGTTACAATCAAAAACCCACTTTGCAGTCGGATTAGTGATAAATACTAAAAATTTCACTTTTCACGCTGATTTATTTTGCTTTCGTTTATCGAAAATAATAAAGGATCATAATATCAAACATTAAGATGTTTTCATATTTTTCATTAATCGCTTGTATGGTTTTTTATTTTATTTTTATTTTTCATTTATTATTTTTCGTTAAATTTTTTGTTATCGCTTTTAATATTTTTTATATAAGTGTAACAATTCAATAAAATACCATTTTTATATTTTGTAATACTAAACCTTATCTAATATTTATAAATAGATTTTTATTTAAACCTAACTTGAACTGCGGAAAAATATTTAAATAACTATATCTCTCCTTAGCTTTACTTCATAAACGTCTGTCGGTTGTAACAACATTTAGAATCCTCTAATACTCGACTATTAAACATTTTTTAATGAGTTAAGACATAGCTGACCATAGGACTTTAAGATTTTTTTTTGACTTTAAGATATGCAGGATTCCTCACAATGTTTTTCTTCACCGAAAAGCGTGTGATAAATTGCAATTATCGATTAGACATATGTATAAGTAGTTAGACAGAAGAGTATGTAGTAATAGTGAAATAATAATCTATAGAAGTAGGCGCTACTTTTCCTTATTTGAAATTAAAAACGGCGTTGTATCATTATTTGGCTAGTATCCATAGATAAAGCTGTATTATGTTTAATTTTGAATGCAATAGCTGTTCTGAACTTTATACTACTATTTATGTTGTTACTATATACACGTACAAGAAATTGTTCCCACAATTGTCCAAACCTTTCGAAGTCGTACATCGATTATTACCGTGCTAATTTCGGTGGGTCGTGGCTTCTTGCCAGACACTCTACGGCGCGATAACTAGTCAAAATATTGACATAGAACTTCAGAGTTCTACGTCAATGTTATGTTATGTCTAAATGAATGTTTCGCAATTACACTTATAAGCCGTGGGGTGACCGGCAGAGTAAAATAGACCACCCTCATTTCTTACTGAGGTGTCGTAAAATACGACTTAGGTAAGTTGACGTCAACCAGGCAGTCATAATATACGGAGACAAATCATGTGACAAAATGTTTATAACATGTACGACCCCTCTTAGAGTGGGATAAGGGCAGGAGGGTGATGTTTAGCAATACGATGTTTGACACACTTCTAGCCCTCTGTTATATTGCACCCTAAGCTGAGCCATGATAAAACGTTTAAATAATAATATTTTTCGAAAAAAAAATTTCCATTTCAACAGTTTATGAAATTCTCTAGAAAAAAATTTACATCCATATCTAGTGCAATTAACGATTAACCGCATTATTTGATCGATCTTAATATCATTCAATGTGTCAATTAACAGTCAAAAGTCAATAGTGCTTAGAATAAACTTTCTAATACAATTTATAATATCAGACAGTAATTTATAGACTTAGGCGTTACTTTGCGGAGGTCCATAATACAAAAGTAGTGAGAATATTATTTTGCTTTTATCCACCAATAACACAACAATACATAAGCACTGCACACATTCTTGCTTGTGTATTGGTGTGTTATCGGTGTCGGTTAGTGCATGAGTTCTTACAAATTCTGCATGTATCAGGTATGAGAACGAATAGTACACTCTACATTTAGCATAACATATATTTTCTTTTATCGCGGATTATAGCAAAATAATATTCTCATTACTTTTGTATATCAGACAGTATTATTATTAACATTCCAGTAGAACTTATAATATGGAATGGAATGGCGACCCCGCACCGGAGAGCGCAGTGTTAGAAGACCCCCTACTAAATGGTCCTGGACCTCAAAAAGGTCGTGGGGAGCCGTGTTGTGTTGTGAAGATCCCACGAAGAGACCTATGTCCAGCAGTGGACGTCCATTGGTTGAAGAAGAAAAACATATACATTCCAGTAAACTTTTAATCAGAACGTAGTCAAACGCAAAATGTGTAATCATATTATAAAAATATTGCAAATAAGAAAAGTATTTGATCGTAAAATTATCCTTTTTATTATTATTGCATCTATTAAATGTGGTGATTCAGATTCCAATGCTTGATAATTTTTTAACTAGCTCGCGAGTTTTTTTTCTTTTACTAAGCTAATTTGAATAACATTCAATGTTATTTAAGAACGTCGAAGCTTTTAAGTGACTATAAATTACGTTTTTGTTTTTCTTAGTCGCGTATGTAATGGCATATTATAAAAATTGTTCATAAAACATCACGGAATACTTCAAATTAACTGAATTTGAATAAAAAATTGGCATTATAAAGTTATTAATCAGAAATTATTCAAATACAAGTTAACGTCAAAATTACGGCTTTGTTTATTAGTCTACAAACCGATATTTATAACGTAAGTTACAATAGAATTATTTTGCTGTAATCCGCGTTTGTTAAGAGAATCTACGTAATACTAAGTATATGAAGCAGGCAACATTCACATACCTTATACATGCAGGACAAGTCACCACACGTATCTCAAAATGCTGCCAACACCAAAAATCCACAAGCACTACACACACTCACTATCACAATCTCTACGATCGTTTCGTCCCTAAACCGAAGCATCATCAGGGGGATAGGCTTCACGACAAAATCGTAATGAAATCGATATTTATTTCATATCTCATTCATCATTCATTTCATTCAACCCAACACAGCCAAGGTACAGATTACTAATTAAGTAGCTTCCGCATTTTTATGAGTAATTCATCTAAAAGCCTGCTAATTAATTAAATACTCCTTGGACATTTTAATATTTCTATATACGATGATTTGGAGGATATTTCATACTTATTTGTAAACATTTATTATTGACATCTTTAATGACTTACATGTTGTATGTCTGTGTATTTACGTATGTATTTAAAATTATATATGTATATATTAATATCACCTATAACACAACACGGACGGCTGTGTGTGTAATTTTTCTTCTTCTTCCTGCCCTTATCCCAGACTATGTAGGGTCGGCACAACATGTTATAAACATGTTGTAACATGATTTGACTACGTATTTTGCGACCGCCGGCCTGCCTGACGTCAACTTAACTTAGTCGTATTTTACAACAACTCGGTAAGAAAGAGGGTGGTCTAATCTACTCAACCGGACACTACACGATGGGTCAACTCACCTTAGTCGCCTTTTACGACACCTCGATAATAAATGGGGATTGTCTATTCAACTCAGCCGGTCACCACGCGGTGGGTCAACTTATCTTGTTGCCTTTTACGAAACCTCGGTAATAAATGAGGGTGGTCTTAGAATAGACCAGCTGATATGTAGGCTAGGCTGAGTAGAATCTTAGCCAGATATCACACGGCGGGTCAATTACCTTTATGACACCTCGGTAAAAAATGAGGATGGTACTCTCAGCTACTCAGCTGGATATCACTCAGCATAGAATGATAACACTATGAAGGACTTAAAATTGATCACGGTCAAGTTGCCTGTTGTAATTAAATGCATGAACACAAAAGGATTTATAGCCAATAAAATGTAACTGTACGTTCTCATGGTTTCAATGTGTATTCAGTAGCTATAAGTCATAGAACATATTATATTCAATACATAAGCAAAGTACCGTTCCGATAGAGTATGCGCACATGCCATAGTTTTGTAGAGTGGCCATGTTTCACTTGTTTTGGGAAGCTGAAAACGGATAAAAAATTTCAAACTGCATACCACACGGTGGGTCAACTTACCTTATTCGCCTTTTACGATACCTCGGTAAGAAATAAGGGGAGTCTATTTTACTCAACTGGATACCACACGGTGGTTCAACTTACCTTAGTTGACTTTTACGACACCTCGGTAAGAAATGAGGGTAGTCTATTTTACTCAGCCGGATACCACACGGCGGGTTAACTTACCTTAGTCGTCTTTTACACCTCGGTAAGAAATAAGGGTGGTCTATTCTACTCAGCCGGATACCACATGACATTGTACTTAATCTATGCTACTAAATAAATTTCCAATAGTGAGGACTTTTCTGAACAATCAATATGAATGGTGAACCTACACAAGTCACACAAAACACTCAAATGCCTGAGGTCATTTGACCTGCTTTGTGAAATACAAAATGTCATCACCGCCAGTGAAGTTATTGATACATTCGTAGAAAATGTAGAGGTCAAAGATTGTGTACCTATAATATTAAAATAAACACTTTATGATGACTCTCGTGTTATTACTTAATTTTATTTAAAGCCTATAAGTAACTTATGCCATATGAATTAAACCAGAAGACATCTTTACACTGTTTTCGTATAATATTGTTAACGTCATCGAAACAAAATTTAAATAGAATTAAGGAGTCAAATTTATAGTGTCAAAATTTATGGATTATCGTAATATAACTAATCTGTTAATTATTTTTATTACTTTTTTATAAATAAATAGATGTATAGGACAATTAATTATTAAAAACACGACCGTACGTCTCCTAAGTAACTTTATACTTGTGTCATAGATAATAGACAACTGGTGGTATTTTTTGAAAATGTTGGCCTTCGGCGGGGATCGAACCCGCTGAAGGCAGGGTGAGGGTCCATGCCACCTGGGCCAGGGGGCCAGTCTACTATTCGAACATCGCAATTACCTTATACTTACGTCCATGACTAGATCATGTTACTGTTTTTAAAAAATGTTTGCTAATGAGAAATGTTTCCCAAATTGCCGCGCCAATTTTGTATAAAAATACTAATCATCATTTCTTATTCTGTATTCTTGTTTAATTTTGGATCTTCTATATTATTATTTACTTCAGTGTACTCGTATGTGGACCTTTGCTTTGATTACCAACTAATTATAATTCAAATAACACACCACATTTTCCATCGCGTTATTTTTATTAAAAACACACTTCACATATTTAAGCAAAACTTAATAAATAAATATACGGCACACTTACACACACGGTCGTCGGTCCCCAAAATAAGTAACTTAATACTTGTGTTATGGGTGACAGACAACTGGTGAATATGTACATATACAACTTTTAAGTACATACTTAAATACAAATACACACCCAGGCTAGAAGAACCAACAAATTGTTTTAGTATAAGGAGAATATTTTTTATTTTCTTCATCCTGTTAGTTCGATTCTACCAACAGTGACGTTTTAAAGGGAGGATTCTACGACACACGAATAGTGAATACCTCAAAACAATTATCAACACTTAGGTCCCGAGTGTAATAATGTTGAGTATATTCAGGTCGTCAAGGTTATCTAGGCTGTGACGAACGATAGGAATCCGCGTAGGCGCAGTGACATATAGCTAAGTGGTTGCTAGAGATGTGCATTCCGTGATATATCGACGAAAGTGCTGTCAAAACTTTTCAAATTTAAAATAATATTTATTCAAATAACCTTGTAAGGAAGTGATTTTGAATCGTCAGCTCTTCTGCAGGTTCTTAAAGCTATCTCTCTCTTTCTCTGTCTCTCATCAACCAATAGCCGTCCACTGTTGGACATAGGTCTCGTCCATGGACTTCCACGCTACACAATTTTGTGCCGCCTGGATCCAGCGGTTCCCCGCGACCTTTTTGAGATCGTCTGTCCATCTGGTGCGGGGTCTGCCTATACTGCGTTTTCCGGTGCGGGGTCGCCTCTTTCGGAGATAAAAGGTATACCTACCGAAAATAGCCAGCAAGAAACTCGGTGGTTGCTCTTTTCAAAATATAATTCTTATAACTAGTTACATTTAGTAAGTCTTGTACAGCGTCGAAGAGTTGCTATATCCACGCATTCTTATCATCTATGTAAGCCTCAACAGTATAGAAGGCTTTCTGGAAAAGTGTTATTTACTATTATCAACAAAATTTTATAAGATAAAATTATAAAAACACAATTATAAAGAAAATGTTTTGTTTTCTTAATATTGGCCCAACAGTAACTATATATCATGTAATACTAAGTTATGATATATGTTTAGGTTCATTTAATGTTTGACACTTTATAATAAATCTCATTAAAATATAATAATTATAAATATTCTATTGAAACAAGACTTTAAAATGTATTTTAGCAGCGCAATGAATATGATGCTATAATTATTATGAGCCCGATCAAGTTCACTGCTGGACATAGACCTCTCTCTGTAATCCTTTAAAGCTATGAAGTATCGATGCAAAAGCAATAACATCTTCGCTATAAAATCCCAACATGGCATATCAATTTACACAACCTTAGGATAAAAGTCGTAAATAATTTATAGCTACATTAGCATATCGATAAGAGTTTATCGACATTGCACACCACTCTTACACTACGAGTACTTTATACGGAGGGAATATATGACATATAGACGTATAATGTTTTTTTTATTTTTATTTTGGAACTTAGTATCACATACTACAGAATAATTTTAAAATTGCGGAGTCCGTTAAAGTATTTAGAGATAAAATAACTCATTCAACTACTGTATGTATAAAAAAAATCGTACACATTAATTTCATTTACTATAGTTAAATAGTGTGTTATTTATATCTTTTTAAAAAATCTCTTCAATTTTTAATTTACAAAATATAAATTTAGTTTGTACATACAGCCAATAACGGATTTTTATTATGTTAACAGTATTCTTATTGTAATAAGGATTCTAGAGAAGTGTGTGTGTATGTGCCTTTGTAAGTGTGTTGCATGTCATTCAAAAATTTATTTAGGTATAATAGAAAAATCACTTAAACATATATTACATCGTTAAATTCTTGATAAAATCCTTACCAAAATAGTGAACAAATTATAATTACAATAATATTCGCCGTTGCCCGCTAATATAGCCAAAGCGTTAAAATTGAATGCAAAAATAGACAAATTATGTACAACTCAATGCAGCTGAAACTCAAGAACTACAGACTTTTGTTACAAAAAGATCTTATATTGCAATATACCACGCGAGTATGCCGTCTCAAGTAACAAGTAGATTGGCTGCTTTTTTGGCATAAGATTGGGTTACTTAGCAATATAAATAAAATCAAGCACAAACAATTTCTAGTAATTATCCGATATAAATAAAAAGTTTGATTAGATTAACACTATAATTTTCGATTTATCTTTATTATACAAGTATGTAATACGAATATGTTGTTTACCATCGATATATAAACCTAGTATGTTCGTCCGAGATATCCTTTCTAACATTATCGATACACATTTAAGCTTAAATGTGTATCGATACTGTTGCGGTTTTACGGCTGGTTTATAAGACAGACTTTTGAATTTATAAGTTTCTATAGCTATATATGCAAAACAAAATACGAATTGTAACTTGCTCTTAAATGTTTTACGCAATCAGATCAATATTCGACGTATTACTTATTGAACGCTGGACGCCTTCTTAAAGTTGTTTGGAATAAAGCCCAATGAACTTTCCCTTATTCGACATTCAACATCACGTCTCAGAAACGAGAGCAACACAGCCTAGTTACAACAGATCCCTTTACGTATGCATTTCTCGAATACATTGCTTCCGTATTTTTAAATATATCCTATAAGTTAACTATTGCTTAATTATTATTATTAAGTTGATTATTTATTTCTTAAATAAATAATCAAATTACTTCGATCGAAAAATTACAATCAGCATTTGCAATCTTAACTTCCACTGAATTAAAACCAGATACGGTGGTACCACTCTTTTGCTGAGAAGGGTTGGTTACGTTATCCCCACATACACTAGCAGCAGCTCAGTAAACCTGAATGGACTTGGCCTGAAGCGAAGCTCTTTCTTCCACTAATAAATATATTACAAGCACCTGACGCCGCGAATTCCTTAAGGACCAATTTATGTTACAAATTACTAGTACTCGTAAACTAGTTAAGCCCTCCAACTAAGCTAAATGCTTGTGTTAGGAGTGGGTTCATGTCGGTAGTATAATGGCTGGGATTTGAACCCACGGCCTCTCGACTCAAATCCGTTACCCTAACCAGTCCGCTACCACCCATTTCAATTTCAATGGATTGTTGTTGATTTTAGGAAAGTGCTTCGAAGAACCGATTGCATCTCCCTTGTGTTCGGTGGAGTATATTTAAAAACTGGAAATTCAGAACCGAGATAAATAAAAAACCATAAAATCGCGGAAAAAAGCTATCACTGCACACGAGCTTTTCGTTTCCATCACAACACAAAAACAGAGAACCCTTTACTTTGGTAACGTGATTAGTATCTATTCTAACTTACATTAAGTATCCAAAGTAATATTTACACGAAGCATAAAAGCATCAAGGTTAATAGCGTACTAATGAAGTAATCTTATGCAACTAAATGTATCATAACAGTTGAAATATACAAAACTTCCTCATATTCACGTGTTTGGCAATTGGTCTCAGCTATCCGTTATGAACGGATTCAGTATTTAACGTGATCTTGACTTTGAACCAAATTAACAGCTGCGCTTTAAATTTTATCGTAAATTATTCATAGCACATGTGCAAGCGAAACTCGAAGATTCAGTTTAATGTATAATTAAATTTTAATTGTGATTCTATTATATTGTTATATCTATGTAAATTATCAGAATAAGAAGTATAATGACATATACATTAATGTTGCACGGATCACGTGTTGAACTTTGCTGTGCCAAAATTTGTTGGTCATTCATCATCATCATTTTCCTGCCCTTATCCCACTCTAAGTTGCACAACTTGTTTAAAACATGTTGCAACATGTTATGGCTAGTCATTTTACGACCGGCCACCTACCTGACGTCAACTTACCTTAGTCGTATTTTATGACATCTCTGTAGGAAATGAGGGTGGTCTATTCTACTCAGCCGGTTACCTTACGGCGGCAATATTAAGAGTACATCATAATTTAAATAACGTCGCAAAGAACTAGTACATTTGAGGAAATGCAAAATGAAATGTGACGTGTTCCTCACTAATTAACTCTATAAAAGGAGATTAGGATCGTGAGAAATCGTATAATCTCGAAATTTGTTGTATCCAATGATACTCTCTCATTGTCACTAGGTTTAGCTCATCCCTTACATGAATAGATTTTAAATATTGTGTTGTCGAAATAATGCATTTTTATATCAAATTTGCAACACATATATGTTTTTGACCCAGGCCCGATGATGCGGTATACGCCGTTAGAAGTAACAGCATATCGGCAATTAGAAACAAGGCTTTAAATAATGAATTAGTAAATTATTAAACCAGATTTATATGTGCTTCCCCAATAAAGCAAAATACAAATACCATATAAAATTTACATTGTACGCATCGTAACCAAGTCGCGAATCAAAATAAATAAAAACTGACAAGCTGCCCACTTAACGTTAATTTATTACCGTTTTGTATGATGTTTTATATGTAATCCGATTTCGTTTTCTTTACAGATAATAATTTGTACTGAAAGCTTGTAATCTGATGTAAGGAACGATGCAGGCTAAAATCTAAGCTGAAAATAGCTTAAAGACGTGTTTGAGCAATTTCCACTTTATACATTTTTAAGCCAATAACATTTTTTTATGAAATAAAAAACGTTTGATTAATTAAAAGGCTATTTTCTCTAAATCTTTTAAGGCTCACTGTTAGACAACTGTCACAGATTTCCATTTTTAAAGGTTTTTAACCGCTTGATTCTGACAGATTTTATGCTATGTTTCTTTAAGTATTCTGTCTTAGTGGAAAACTACATTTTTGATTTAAGGATGGATGGATTTAAGGAAGGATAAACATTTTGTACATCTTACGACACAAACATTAACCGGTTCTTCCGACCGATTTTTTTGTATTACAATTAATTTTTATTACAAAATTTTATTACAGGTCTTATTAAAGAAATATTTAGAATTTTGTTTATGATAGCATCATATAAATTTCCCCTTTTAAGACATTCTTCGCACAAAAAAGTCTTACAGCAGGATAGCACCTGATATAAATAGAGGGCGTTCACCTCGCACAAACACGTAATGAAATTACCACATTATTCCAGTTCGCAATTATAAAGACAAACACACACCTGCGGCACAAGCTGAACTTTCGCGTAAATTATGTCACGTACAAGTTTACTTTAAGCCGCGATCAGACTGCAGTCATTTCGTCACAATAAAATTGTCAAGCTTGTGTAAACAAAATATAAATCATAAGCAAAAAAATTTTTTTTTTAATTTATAGAATTAGGCGTTAACTATGCGGAGGTCCACAATTTAAGAGTACCTAATGAAAATATTATTTTACTATAATAACCGCGATAAAAGAAAACATATTTAATGCTAAATGTAGAGTGTACTATCCGTTCTCATACCCGATAGTACACTCACATTTAGCGTTGCTTATATTTTTCTTTTATCGCGTATTATAGCAAAATAATATTTTTTATTACTTTTTTATGTTTACGCGCACTAGCATGTACTCAAATGTCAAAATAACAATAATTTTATCCACTTACAATTTATCTTTTTCTTCTTATATAAAGCTATAAGAACAAAAAGATAGATAGGATCTGGAATAATATAAGATTCGCTTTAAAGATTTTGTCTAAAAACTTAGTAACTTATATTTTGTATTATAAAATCTGTTTTGATAGCAACTTTAACCGTTTATTTTCCATACAGTTTTTTCTTCGATATTGTACAAGACTTTTGTAATATTTAAAGGTTATTAGTATTAAATGTGAGTATCGAAGGAATGCAGGGGGAAAACTTGACAAAGAATATAATAAGAGAAGATGTAATGTAGATACAATGTGCATGTATATGGTATATCAATTGACTTTCGAAATTAATTATCATATAATCCGACACCACGAATGAACAATAAAAATTAACGTAAGATAAACCGATGTCCAATCAAGGTCTTCAATATTTTTTACGCCGTTCACAAAGAGGTGACCTCTACTTAAATGTCAAATCTTTGTAATATAAATATTATTATCATACAGTCCTTAAAAGGTATTTATTAAAATCGATAAACTGAGAAGGATTATTTTATGTACACAGTACAAAACAGTTCCTGTGCGGTTCCTTATTAAATAGCGAGTAATGTGAAAACCAGGAACTGATTTTCTCAAAATCAACTCAATGGATTTTTATAGGCATTATACTAAAAGGTATTATAGGTAAGGTAGGTAGGTATAAAGGTAGTAGGTGCTATTTTTTCGAAAGGTCTAAGTTAATTAGTACATAACGGTTTTATGTAAAATATGTTGAAGAGGTCGCGTGGTTGTACAAAATCCCACCTCCTTGAAGCTTTACTGGCCGCGTAAACCAACAGAGATACACTAAAGTAATGTACTAAAGAATTGTAGATCTAGAAATATACTACGAAAAAGTCCGCGAGAAAATGTCTCTATCTCTTATGGTTAACCCACAATGTCTACTTTTATGTTCAAAATTTCAATCCAGGAAAAATTTTGTGACTTATTTCCATGCGGGCGAAAGTGCTGGTACACCTAGGGTTTATAATATAATTCACGACCTAACCAACCATAACGAGTAACGATTTTAAATGACATTTAAAAATATATAGAAGTTGTCTATATATGTGAAAGACATTTACGGTATACACATATTTTCGTTTCCCCATGTATAGAAACATAATTTTCTTATTTATTTGTGCTAATTTAACGGCTTCATTTGACATTTACTTAACAGAAGCTACACAAAGTGCATCAAAGTTATGACCAAACCATTGCAAAAACGTTGCTCATTTCATCGCTATTATGAAAATTAGGTTGCATCCAGTATTTATAGAATAGAGATACACAGTAGGTATATATAACCCCATCCGAAGAATAAATTTACATGTTCTATGTATATATATACTTAGAATAAGTAACTTTATTCTTATTTATTCTATTCTTCTATTTATGTTCTATGTATATGTACATAGAACAACTAACTTTATTCTTCGGATGGAACGATATATAAAAAGTTTACAATGTTTATTGTTATTCATTAATCATTATTGTTTATCTATTAATCTATTTTTGTTTGGAAGAAAATTAACTCTATATATCAAATATACTGTATATTAAATTTGTAAAACACAAAAGTTTAATCGTATATAATGCAATATTATAATAACACAATATTAAATAATATTGTGGAACCTAGATTTTGACCTATCGATATATTTTAAGCCATTGATGCCAAAACTTATTTATAAAATATTATAATAAAAATAATCTTTAACAAAAAACTTCCTGTAATTAAATAATAAATAAATATGTATATGAGACAAATAAACACATGGTTGTTCGCTCAAAAAGTACGTAACTTTAAAATCGTGTTATAGGTTGCAGACAACGGGTAAATATACTACATATATAATATTAATTATAAATACATAAATACAGTTGCACTCAAATAACCAACAAATTGTATTTTACAAATTATTTGCCCTCGTTGGGAATCGAACCCGCGACCCACGGAGCTGAAGGGTCACTACAACCTGTGCAAACAGGCCAATCAAAGGCTGTATTAAGTTTTTTAATCTATTGATACTTAGAATCTTATTAACTCATGTACGGTATTTGGATATGAAAATATAAAATTTCCTAAGTATCGTATTATTATTATTACCTAATCGTATTATTTTGAATAGTTTAAATAATACAATTAAACATTAAAGTTAAACTTAAAGTAATGTGAAAGTGGTATAAAAGACCGTTAGTTTGAAGAAGTCCAAAAATGCGAGTAACCTCTCATAAACACTTAACTACTAAGCTAAAAGACATAAACACAGCTCAGACATAAAATAATGGCCGAGAACCGAACTCGCGCTAAGGTCAGGTCACCCGTCATCTCTAGGAAACTATTCGCCGGCGGCCTGTAACGGGGTATGGGATAATAGAAAGACAGACCGACATGGCTCTGTTTACAGTTATTGTTCAAGATTGTGATACAACTGTTATAGAAGTAACAATGGTGCTCTATAGTTGTTATAATGAATAATGGGTCCATGCGGATATTTACATCGTCGGCGTAACTGGACCATAGGACGCCGTCACCGGGCGGCAAATCATTGTAATCGGATATGTTGCCGCCAGCCCTTAGGAATAGCTATTTAATTTAATCATTCTGTCCTTAGCATCGAGCTAGGATAGACACTTTTAGTTTATAGTTAGAATGTAGTTTTTATATAAAATAAATTAGTTTAAAATATTCTTTCCTTAGCATCGTGCTAGGAAAGATGCCTTTTAATTTGTAATTAGTTTGTAGTTTTTATAAAAATATAAATTAGTTTTAGTAATCTGGGTTTTCTTGAATCCTCCGATAGCGACTTCTGTAATTGGCGCAGTCGGTAAAGGATGCTTCAGGCCGTTTTGGGGTAGATTTTGGCTAGGAATTCCAAAATTGAAGACCTAAATTTTCAAATTTCTACCACGAGCGACGGAGCATTAAAAGAACCAGAAGTTTGGAGCGGAGGAAAATCCGAAAATCGATATTCCCGAGTACCAGATTCTTGCCCAGTAAGTACACAAAAATCTTTTCTGTGTGTTGCCTTTTATCCTTAGTCCTTACCTATAAGCTACCAAAATTTTTTATCCTAAGCAAAGTACCTCTGTGGGGTTTTCGCGTGCTAAAATCGCCCGGAGCCTTCAGTTGGACAATAATAGAGACATTAGTTTAAATTTAGTTAGTAATTCTAGTATTTTTAAACGTTCTTTAGATAATTTAGATAATTTAGATAATTATAGACGTAGATGTGATTTTTAAAACTTTATATTTAGTGCCAGAGTTTGACGGCAACCCATTTGTTATCCATTTGTCTGATCAAATCGTAAATGATTATGTAAGTCTAAATCCTGATAATGAACTATCGAAGCTTTACCTCATTAACGGAATTTTAAATAAAATCACAGGGCAAGCTAAATATGACCTTAATCCTATTAAACGAAATTTAACATAGTTCCTCCTGCTACGAAGCCATTCGAAATTTTACATTTAGGTTTATTCTCAAGTCAAAATGAAAAATATCTAACATTCATCGTTTTCTAAATACACACAGGCGTATCACCTTAAAGATAGTACAGCTATTAGCGTTATACAAGCACTTTTAAAATTTTCTACTCATCACGGTCTGCCTCTTACTATAGTTTCAGACAACTGTACACAATTTACTAATCAGCTATTTAATGAATTGACTAATTTAGACAAAATACAGCATCATAAGATCTTGCCGAACTCACCGAATAATAATGGTATGGTAGAAAGATTTCACTCCACATTGTTGGAGCATATATGTATTTTAAAATTACGTAATGAAAATGAAACTGTTAATAACCTCGTCCCTTACGGTATCTTAGTCTATAATAGTTCAGTTCACAGTTTCACTAAGTGTAGGCCGCTTGACATTATAACGGGACACTTCGATCCGCGAGATCCCTTCGATGTTGACCTGACTAAACATTTATTACAACAGTACACGCAAAATCATCGTGAACAGATGAAATTAGTTTATAACGAGATAAACGAATTTACTCGCATAGATCGTGAAAAACTAATGGAAAATCGCAATAACAACCGGGAATCGGTAATCGATTATATGCCCAATCAGCAAGTTTATATTAAAACCCCGTTACCTAGCCGTAAAAAGATAGCTGCTAGGTACACTAAAATAAAGTATTAGCAAACTTACTAATATATAATTATACATCCCGCAAACGTGCACCAGTTGCTAAAAATAGGCTATGAGTCCACGGGACAAAACTTAAAATTACTTTTTTTAAATCATAAAAAAAATAGTATATATTTAAAATAGAATTATAGTATAAAGTAGTATTATACTTAAGCTTCCTATATTTAGCATAAGAAAATTTGACTTTTATAAATTATCAATAGCCCCAAATAAATTTAATCAAGTCCTAATCCTTCCCTGCTAAACCTTCCCTGGTAACATATGGAGAAGGATATGTGTACATTGGGGCTGAATGCCCGAAGTTCGATACATCTGCATCGAGAAACTTCACCACCAACTTCGAAAGCTACCAGACTGTACAAGAACTCTCATCGTAAATCAATCCAACGGGAAGGACTGCAAGATGACTACAGTAACCTTGTCAAAAATTGTACTGGAAATACTCAACGAGAAACACTGTGTGATGTCATTTCCAAATATCACCATAGTACATACTGTAAGGATACCGTTGAGAAGAAATCATTTGAACTGAATCTTCAAACCATTGATCTCAGAAAATTACGTCATCATAATCATAAGCTTATATCTCAGCCGAAGTTGAACCTTAAGAATACCCCAAAGGAGTTCATCTGCCATGCAACAATCAACTATACATCTTATTATGTGCACTTGCACTCAGTATATTCATCGCGACGACGATATTTGGCGCATAAAGAGCAAATTAAGACTGAACCACTGCAGATGAAGGTAGTCAGAATCAGAGGCCAGGAACAGCTTCTCCTAACTATACCAGCAATATTTTCTCATCTGAAGCTTCAAAAATAATTGCCCAACTGAGGGTGGAGGTGTTATAGAAGTAACAATGGTGCTCTATAGTTGTTATAATGAATAATGGGTCCATGCGGATATTTACATCGTCGGCGTAACTGGACCATAGGACGCCGTCACCGGGCGGCAAATCATTGTAATCGGATATGTTGCCGCCAGCCCTTAGGAATAGCTATTTAATTTAATCATTCTGTCCTTAGCATCGAGCTAGGATAGACACTTTTAGTTTATAGTTAGAATGTAGTTTTTATATAAAATAAATTAGTTTAAAATATTCTTTCCTTAGCATCGTGCTAGGAAAGATGCCTTTTAATTTGTAATTAGTTTGTAGTTTTTATAAAAATATAAATTAGTTTTAGTAATCTGGGTTTTCTTGAATCCTCCGATAGCGACTTCTGTAATTCAACATTTTATCGAAGACGAATTGTTATGTTTTTATCTATTTAGAAGCATAGGGCTTTGCGAACTTAATGAAGCTGGTTTTTTTAATCATACGATTGTTGAGATTGTGATAGTGAATGTGTTTAGTGCTTGTGTATTGTTGTGTTATTGGTGGTAGGTTTTGGTTTTTACGAATTATGCATGTATCAGGTACAAAAATGTATAGTACACTCTACTTTTAGCATTACATATATAATACTAGTTTTTAACTGCGACTTCGCTTGCGTGGACTGTTGTCGCGTGATAGGGTGATAATAGATGGCGCTTTTCAATGGCATCCTATTTCTGCAGAAGTAACAGGATTTCTATAGCCTATATGTTATCCCGGTGTATAAGGAATAATTGTGGCAAATTTCATCGATATTAGATTAGCAGATTCGCCGTGAAAGAGTAACAAACATACTTCCATACTCACAAACTTTCGTATTTATAATATTAGTAGGATAGTAGGATTTTCATTACTTTTGTATTATGGACCTCCGCAAATTATAATTCTACAAATCATCACAGAGTGTTAGTTTCGATTTTCTAATTTTATTTTTTTTCATAGTTATTATGAATCGAATACAATCAAAATATATTTTTAAGTACCAGCTATATTTCGTATCTCGTTAAGAAGCGTCTACATACTGAGCTTGCATTACTAAAACAAACATTAAATGTAAGATACCAGTATTTAACATTTATCAATATATGTATATGGTGCTGAAAATTCCAAGTAAATAAATAAACTTTTTTATAAATAATAAGTAAATGTAATAATAAGTAAATAATAAGTAAATGTAATAATAAGTAAATAAATAAATAAATAATAAATAAATATATGGACACTTACACACACGGTCATCCGTCCCCAAAGTAAGTAAACTTAATACTTGTGTTATGGATGACAGACAACTGGTGAATATATACTTATATATTTTTAAATACATACTTAAATACACCCAGGCTCAAAGACAAACAAATTTATTTATAGAATCTGTTTGCCCTCGGCGGGAATCGAACCCACGACCCGCGGAGCTGAAGGTAGGGTCACTACCCACTGCACCAACGGGTCAGTCAATAAAATAATAAGTAAATGTAATAATAAGTAAATAAATAAACTTTTTTGTTAACGTCGTATTTTTTAAAGTAAACAATATCACCGCCAGGAAATGACTTCACTTAATATTTATCTCCATAAATGTGAGATTTAAAACGTAGTGATATATTGTTTTACTTTTCCGTATAACCATGGTAACAAATAGTGGAATTAATAAGTTTTGAGACCGAAGAAATAAAAAATTTAACTTCTTTTTATACAATGATTTATGTATTTCAATAGGAGGAGCGTTTATTATACACCACCAAAAACTTATTGAATGACCAATGAGATAATTTCAACAAAAAAATCATATTCATTGTTGTAAAAATGTTTTTAAAAAGGCTGTCTCAACGTGGCTATATTTGTCTTCAAAGTCGCAAGTAAAATATCAGTTCTGTAATAACTATACGATTCTAAAAGATATCTTCTTTAACATCACGTTTGCCATTTAATTTTATTATATAATTATTACAATGTGAGGGACACTGACATCTCTGCTTGAGTACTGGAGTTTTGTAAAGGTCAAGGCATAATAGATAAAATATGAGGTTAATATTCACTATGTCCAATACAAATTCTATTCTAAATATTAATTACTAGTAAGAGCATGTATATCATCATCTATAATAAATAAACAATTTTTTTTTGGTTTAACAGTATTTTTAAACTATATTTAAATACATTAGATTGTTAAAAAGAGAATATACTAAGGCTTCTGATGACGGGATTAGTTAGATTTAAAAATATCAGCCGCAGCTTTATTGCAATTATTAACGTAACAATTTTTGTACTGCTCCCGACTTATAACAGTATAAAAACTACAAAATACTGTATTGTCACCAGTTCTTAATTGACGTGTACAAAGTTTAAATTAAATCTGTCCCTTCAAAGCGGGTGTAAATTGACGGAGTCGGTTACATTAAAACATAAAGAGTAAAAAGTAACGGCTCCTTTTTATCCCACTTTCAAGACATAGCCAAACTCTTTTAATTTTTCAAAGAGGAGGTTGAAACTGATAGTCATCAGGCTTTTGCAAATCAGATTGGTGCTTACGCATATCTCCAGAATTCTCTAGAGATACGCAGGTTTTCCTTCACCAAAAAGCGTGTGATAAATCGTAATTTTCAATTACACAAAAGTTTCAATAGGAAAACTTCATAGTGCCTGCCAGGAGAGAATGATTGGAGCTTAGACACAACAATGCTACAATGCAGATTGCCAGGTTACACATATCTAAGGAATTCTCCAAAGGTTCAAAGGTATGTAGGTTTCCTCATGATGTTTGACTTCACCGAAAAACGTGGAATAAATTTCAAATATTAACTTCATTTTAGATTCTTAAACACACTTAATTTTTCCTGTAAACTACATAAGTACAATAATGTAAATAGCATCCCGTGACTATAGACTGCCTCTTCGATACAGCTTTTTACGATGTCGTAAAACACGGTATTGTCTGAGGCCGTTAACGTCGCCTATACTATCTCTTATAAAATAAGACAAAGGGACACCCCATTTTGTGCGTTATTGCACAAATTATAGGATATACTTTAATTTTACTATCTTTTTAGAATTCCTTAAAATAGTTTAAATGGAGACGTATATATGGAATGTACGGAATGGATACGTTAATGTAAACAGGATTTCATGGAACCGTAGTCCGTTTAATTGTAGTTTAATTTCTCTTTTGGCTTAATTTATTTAATTCAGTACTATATACAGTTTTAAATGTATGAAAATAGGTACATATCCTCTTCGGATTTATTACTAACAACTCGCTCGCTACATTCGCGCATACTTAATCGTTTAAGTACCCTCAGTAATGCAACATGTGTTTTCTTTATTCCCGAACAAAAACGGTATATTTTTAAGTAATTTATAAAATTAGGCATTACTTTGTGGAGATCCATAATACAAAAGTAGTAATAAAATTATATTGCTATAATCCGCGATAAAATTCATCGCGGATTATAGCAAAATAATTTTATTATTATTTTGGTATATTTTCATTTTATGCATTTTAGCCCGGTGTGCTGGTTTTAATTATTCACAATTTTATCGATATTTATCTAGGAAATAAACAGTGAAAGTGTAACAGACAGAGAGACTTCCGCATTTTCCGGATATATTATAGTAAAAATTTAAGAAAAAAGTTAAACTGATGTTGAAAAAGTATAATTATCAATAAAATATTTTTTAATATTACGTTGGACACGAAACAATTGTATATTATAATATCCATGACTACAATAATGTAAAAAAAATCCTCTCTATATAAAATGGCTTTCCGATACAGCTTTTTACAATATCGTAAAACATGGTACTGTCTGTGGCCGTTAACGTCGCCTGTGTCTGTACGTATCTCAGATAATATGAGACTACGGAGAGTAACACGCTTTGTGCTTTGTTTTGAAATTCGTTGTCTGAACTTTTATGTACTTTACCTATTGCCTATTTAAACTTAATATAATATTTTATTAAGATCATAATTATATTTTTACTAAACTATATAAATTTATATCTTTTTCAACTTCGTTAATTTATTGTGTTATAGAACTAATCAGATATAAGAGGAAATACTTCTAAAATGATCTACGGAATATGTTTGGACTTTTATATAATAAAAGTAAATAAATTTATCTTAAAAGGGATTTATTAATTCAAGAAATAAAAATAAACTGTAATAACTGTTTTAAATAAATGTCTGCTCATCTTTGCTTAGTATTATATTATACCTATTTAATATTCAATATCTGGGTGACCGAGCTTCGCTCGGTAATTTTTTACAAAAAATACTTTAAAAAAAGAAAAGAACAATTATTTAGTTGGGATCGATCCTTGACACTCACATTTCTCGAGGCTGCCCGCTAACCGAATAAGCTACGTCGACTTGACAGTTAATGGCGAAAATTCAATTCAATATAAATGTTAGTGTTTTTTAATGCCCAAAAATAGGGATGAAACAATATTTTTTTTACATAAAACCTAGCTAGATAAATTTTTCTCCCCCAAAACCTCCTACATGCTGAATTTCAGGAAAATCGTTGGAGCCGTTTCCGAGATTCGGAAAATATATATATATACAAGATTAACTCATTTAAATATTAAGATTATTATTAATAATAATAATAATAATATCCCGGTATATTGACCCGCTCCCGGCGGACATCAATTTCAAAAAATTAAATTAATAAAGTAACAACCATTTATGAGCACTGGATTTAAATGCATATACATTGCCAGGGCCTCAATTTATAATTTTTTTTTGACGTAATATTAAATTAATGTCCCCCCGCAGTGTACCATCCGGCTGAGTATAGATCATCCTCATTTCTCACCGAGGTGTCGTAAAAGGCGACTAAGGTAAGTGCAGTTTGGTATCTGGCTGAGTTGAATAGACCAACCTCATTTCTTACGGACATCAGGCGTAAAATAACCAAAACATGTAAAAACATGTTATGCCGATCCCACGAATAATGAGAATGTTAACGTTGTATTACATGAATATTCTCATTAAATTACCCGTGTACAATATATATTTTAATAGAAACCTAGTGCGTCCGAGCGAACGCTTTCCTTATAAAGACCACCTCACGATGTCAAACAATGTAAGTATATTGCCTTACGATATTAAGGACTATCATATTATTATATTTTATAAAGAGTAATATTCCTTAATCATTATAAATAAAGGTCATGAAACAACAAACTTTCAACCTCTGATCCTGTGTATAAAATGTTGCAACCTCAGTCAATAGACAATTTACGTTAAAATGACGCAAGTGACAATTGTCTTGGTTTGTTATTACGTAGTGTTAAGACGATAACTTGAATATTGGTTTACCATTTTGTGTCTCCAATATTAGTTTTAGACCGGTTATATACGGACAGCTTCAAGCTTCAGCTCTGACTACAAGAGCGGTCCGTGTATGTTGATTTACCTTTTGATATCTATCCTATCCTACTAATATTATAATATTATCCTAATATATATATATATATATATATATATATATATATATATATATATATTAAAAATATAATAATGCAAATTTATATTATTAATTAAAATTATATTTTTAATTAATATATATATATTAATTATAAATATAATAATGCAAAAGTTTGTGAGTACGGATGAGTGTTTGTTACTCTTTCGCGGCGATTCCGCTGAACCGATATCGATGAAATGTGGCACAAGTATTCCTTATACACCGGAATAGCACATAGGCTATAGAAATCCTGTTGATTCTGCAGGAATGGGATGACATTGAAAAGCGCCATCAATCTATCACACGACAACAGTCCACACGAATAACGTTGCGGGTAAAAGCTAGTAATAACTATAACAGTTCTGAGCTGTAATGATTTATCACCATAACCATAACCATTGACGTATACATGACATTCTTTACCCGGTTGTGAGCTACGAAAATATATTTAAGGTCATCCAAAGTTGAATAGACGTCTAGATACTTGCCTTGACATACTATTGTCAGGTTACCGTAGATATCGGAGAATATTATGTATTTTTATGTATAAAACATTTCACTGATATAACGAAATTTAACCAAATATTGAGTCCATTTGTGATCGAATAATCACATACTACTACTACAGACTATAGTTGACTAAAAAGTTATATACTATACTAAAAAGTTGGTATGGCTTTTGTAGGAATAAATAACTGATACGGCGACATATGTATATTTAGATGTATAAAATCTAAGAGGCAGTATTTTAACCTCTGACATAATATTCGAAGTTTAAAGCCTCGTCCTTAACTCTTACACATTTAACCTCGAGCAATATATTCCAATCATTGACACATATTTTAGACTACTAAATCTTAAGTGACCTATTGGTGGTCAGTGTGTCAGTCATATGTCACTTTAAATTTTTATTCTATCCAATAAATAATCTTTACAATGTTCGAAATTCGATACTTTTAAGGCTCATTTAAAAAAACTGAATATTTTCAATCGATAACGAATCAGTATAGTATCACGACTCAATTAGGAAAATAGTTCCATATGAAAGACATCAACGAGTTATATAACATAACAAAAATATACTTGGCGTAGAAATAAATGTTGACCTTCTCTTAGATAAAATTGTTTTTTGTTTTTTAACTAATAATTTAGGTCATCCTCTGTAAACATATTTTTCTGTTGTATTCTATACATAAATCTTGGCTTCATTCGCTTACTTATGAAGAAACTGAAAATCTTCTTAAAGTTGTTTGTTAATTTACTAATTCATATATTCTATCCTTTAACTGTTCATTACTCTTTCTCTTCCACATTTACTCACACATACATACACACACACACACACATACACACACACACATACACACACACATACACACACACATACACACACACATACACACACACATACACACTCTCACACACATATTCATTCACAGTCTCTTACATTCTCGCGAAAAAATTGTATGAATATTTAACTATAGTTTATTTTATTTGTAATTTGTAGTTTTTTTGTCTGGAACTTTGTAATTAAATATCGGAGGCGGGCGTTGATATCTGCAACGCAGTTTTAACTTTTGCAGTATCATCGCTACCATTGTACAAGTATAATCTGTAAATGTTCCATATATAAATAAATTTCATTTCATTTCAAAAAAAAAAAAAAATATTTCTTATCTTATATATAAAATTCTCGGGTCGCAATGTTAGATACCATTCTCCACCGAAGCGGCTTGCCCGATTTTTATGAAATTTTATATTCATATTCAGTAAGTCTGAGAATCGGCTACTATCATACCATTAAGTGATATTAGTTGTACACCCCTAGAAATAATTGATATGGCAAAACAACGTTTGCCGTTTACTAGTAATATATAAATTTCACAAAAAAGTACACCTACCGTTTAACGGATTCCTTAACATAGGCAAATACTTAATGGAATATATTTCGTAACACTTCCAACAACACTTATAAATGCATCGCATATTGACAAGGCCTTTGACCCTAGTTTTGTAGAGTCCAAGGTAAAAAAGAAAGCGAGTATAATATGTAACTCAAATTATTTTTTTCATTATGTGACCCGTCGGTAGGCAAAAGAAAGTTTGCCATGAAAGTAATGGTGATCACGTTGGTTCAGCACGAAAATATCTAATATACTCTGTGGAGTCACATAAAAAATACCCTTTTGTAATCTCGAAAATGCCCGAACTGTAGCTTATTAAGACGGCTAGAAAGCCTTTTTCTAGCAAAAGCTATAACATTAACATATCTCCCCATTAACTGTCATTATATCAGAGCATTAATGTATTTTAGTTTACTTTAGAAGTAATTACACTTTTGGGTTTGGCTAATGCTATTTATTATAAATATAATAGCATTATTAATATTCGACTGAAAACTGCGCAACTATTTCTCTTTATATCTTTTGTATAACAAAATATATAGACTTGATAGATGATTTTCTAACAAGAAATCTCTGAAAATATATTATATTGCGATAGGATTCCTCAGTAATTTACCTAGATATTTCTAGGGCCGAATTAGTCTTACCAAAATGTTGAAAGTTATGATTGTTTTATTTGTACTGTAAATCCTATTGCTCTTAAATTAATCATGAAATCGTGATGATGAAATCATGTTCATAAAATCATGATCATTTGATCATTTATCTCTGTGTTTCAGATCTCAAGGTCTTTTAGTTAATTAATATTCAATGATTATTAAGATAAATTTAGTTTAAACGTTTAAACTTCTCCGTACCATTTTGATATGCTCAAAATGTAATAATAAGTTGGCCTATCCATATAACACAATAGTGATAAAACGAAATAAGAGTACTTCCTTGTAGACAGCCACTGACTCTATCTAGAAGAGCTACAATCTATTTCTATTCCAAAATAAGTACATATTTTACCATATTTACCTAATCGTCCGTAATACTTTACACTTACATTTCTAATCAAAATAACATACACGATTACTCTGTACTTGAACCACACACAATTTGACCGTCCCGTTAATGAGATACTGACCGACATGTGGGGGAAAGGTCAGCTCTTGACTTTGCCCCATTGTACAATACAATGTACACGTTGTCACGGTGTTTTAGGCTCTTCGTGCAACAGTATAAAGCTTAGACTTGTCTAAACAAAAATAAAATTAGCCATTTATACTACACGATAAGACCGCACGACATCAATTGTATGATATTAAAGTAAAGTAATTTTAAAGTCTATTATGGCGTGGTTTATTTTATACAAAGTATACTATCTAATACATATAAAATCGTTAAGAATGTCCTAAAATGTACGAAGGATTAAATCTAATAATATTTGCAAATCATTATATTTATTGTAAAAGTAAAAAATATATACATATATCTATATAATGAATAAATATAGAAAATATGTATAATACCCGTTACATACATGATTTGTAAAAACACATCCCCAAAACCAGTACTACTGCTACCACAATAAACAAACACTACACACGTTTACCACAAAAACTCAACAATCGTTTCGCCCCGCAACCGAAGCATCATCAGGAAATAGACTCCTCAACAAAATCGCTAAGGTAAGTTGACCCACCGTGTGCTATCCGGTTTAGTAGAATAAACCACCCTCTTTCTTACCGAGGTGTCGTAAATTACGACTAAGGTAAGTTGACATCAGGCAGACGGCCGGTCGTAAAAACGCAGCCAAATCATGTTGTAACAGTCTCATCCCTACATTCGAGTTTTAAAAAATAAATAATTATTAAAATTTCAATATTTTAGAAAAATCTATAAGTATAAAAATAAATGTTTGTTTGTCACGCAGTAATGTTTTTTCGCATCTATAATTGATGCTCTATTCATAAAACATCAAATTCAGAAAAGTATAATTTTCGTCATATTGACCGAATGTCACGTTATCCGCCGTACTACAGTATGAGAGAGCGGGCGGAGCGTAGAGCGCAGAAGTGATCTGTTAGGTCGCTTATGAAATGTTGTTATAATGATATTGTAGATGTGTACTGGGGCGATACAAGATATTAATTGAGTTTTAACTCGACTATTTTTTATAATAATTAATAATAAATACACATCTAGGCCCGCTCTCGTATAATGGATCAAGATGCAAGATCGTGCCGATCTTTGGAAAGGCTGTGAATGTGACTTGACCATTAAGAGTGTAGCGATGGTTACATCGCTTAGCTCACCTCGAACGATTAAAGTGTCTGAATGTTACTTGGTAAAGGTAACTTTGCTGAGTAGTGGTTGGCACTCTACCGAACATGCTCTGGCGGGTACTGGTGGGAGACTTGAGGTTTAGGCCGGCAGTGATTTCGGTCATTGCTGTGTGCCTGGCCCAAAAGGCTACACTAGGCTGCATCTTATTAGGGCTGGGTCTAGGCCCGTAGTTAACTTCGGTTGCTGCGGTGTGCCTTTATTCGGCTTTGGTTTGACGCAACCAGAGTTACTTTGGGCGTGTGCCTTTGTGATACGGGTTTGGTTAGGCCGGTGGTGATTTCGGTCGTTGCCGTGTGCCTTGCTCGACCTTTGGACGCATAGGCCGCTTGAAGTAGTGCCGGTACAGTGGTGGCTGAAATGTTATTGTTTGACGAACGGACATCTAAACGTTGTTCGTAGTCTCTCAATAGTGACGGTACCACAGCTGAATGTTGCTGGGCGTTGCGGAAGTTAACTTTATGTTGCTGAAGTGATACGCCGCAGCAGTGATGGATCGCTATGGACTCTGTTCATAGTAACGGATGGGTGTGGTGTTTCGTCCTTTTCAGGACGTCCCCTTAGCTTAGTTAATGATACCACGAATGACCATTATAGCATGGCATTATTGCATAAGAGCCGCTGGTCGGGTCTTTGTTAATAAGACTGCGGACTAGCTTTAGACAGTGTGGCCTGCATTTCCCTTATCTTCACATATACATATACATCTTACGTGGCTTGCCGCGTTAAACATAAATTACCTTTTGTTGTATGAGGTGGCGTGTTGAGCTTGGCGCATACCGTAAGCGAGTGCACTATGTGTGACTCCATTATATGGTATTGGGTGAATAGGGGGTGATTGGCATTCATGTAATGCTCTGCAATTCCACTTCGGTGGACACACACTTTCCACTTCGGTGGACACACACCTATATGGTGTATATATTATAACTAATCAAGTTGCTTTGCAACATGTTTGCCATCTCGATGGGTTTCCACTTTGTGGACTTTATACGTATTATACGTATTATACTGTATGTGGTTTTTACCATAGAACGCACCGTTACGACGTGTGCAGGCGACATGCGCCTTACTGAATATAAGAATTGGTAATTTATTATCAAAGTTTACCAGGCCTTGTGCCTTTGGCTAATGCCATATTTTATAGCTCCGGCTATTTATTATATGGGCTTCGGTCCTCTATTATACACCCAGGCACTCATGCCTAATACGTCAACTGTGGTTTTGTTGACTCCCGACAATAATGGGTTTATCCCATAATCATACGCCGCAGGCGCACTATAAACAGGTACCCCTTGGGGGGGGGGCTCATATCCTATGGACGGAGCTCACCGTTGGTAGCGGGTGCGGAGCTACTGACTATCACTCTCTTTTTATATTTTTCCAAATCGGAAGAATATAATAGATGGGAGAGAGATACCACATTGATTAAACTTCTCTACGGAGTTGTTTAAGGGTTAGGTATTTAGATCGAGTGAGTGATCTTTCTGTTGGCTATAACATATCCTATGAAGTAACATAAGACATTCGCGAGACATTCAACTATCTGAATGTCTCGCATTTTTTTATCAAATTTTATAGTAACCCGTTCATGTATTAACCATATAAGAATCTGTTCGTGTAACGAATATATATATCTGTTGGACATATAAAGTCTGTTCATGTAGAGTACAAATAAAATCTGTTCTTGTAGTAGATAAATATAAAACCTGTTCGAGTATCGTACACTGATGACAAACAACTGTTTTATATTATAACAAATGATATTTGATAATGAACCTCTCTGTTGAGCAAAGTGATATAAACTACGAATGTAGGGCTGACGGCTCTATTTATATTAAAGAATACGATATATTGAAATATTATTATAAAACTATAATGTGATTATTATCACATTATTTTATTCTATTTAAGGGTTTATTTGACTCCTTTAGATTGATGGACACATAGCCTCTGACGCTCTAAAAGAATTTGAGTTATTACAAAACACAACGTAGTACGGGTCCTAGCCACTTAGACGAATCATGTGCCAATATATATTAAGAGTGCTAGCGCCTTCGGCGCGTTTTTATGCATTTCTATGTTAGAGTGTGGGCGCTCTAGCAGTGTTTGAATGTTTTAAATAATATTTTATAGACGAGTAAAGTGGAGTTAGTTACAATGTGACAGCATGTTTATAACATGTTGTGCCGACCCCATTTAGAGTGGGATAAGGGCAGGAAGATGAAGATGATGATGATTTATTATGACTTTCATATTATGGGTCTCCGCAAAATGACGCCTGATTCTATTAATTATTGAAATTATTATATCTAAGGTAGCTTAAATACACATCCTAAGTATGATATTCGCGTCTTAGTGCAGTTTGTGACCTGAATGTGTGTATGTAACATGTAATTTGCTGCCAATCACGTAACGTTACTCGCTTTGATTTCCTGCATGATTGAAACATCTCACTGGTTGTTAACCAAATATAGGTTTTGGGGGCAAAGGTCTTGTTATGTTCCGTGATTTACTCAAATTGAACTTGTTAGATGTAATTTGAGTCCACTTAATAAATAAACAAATATACATACATTTTCTAATATAGACAACTACCTTAGAAAATTAATCAAGAAAGTTAATTATAAATACGACCAGGAAACCTATAAGGCTAATTTACGTGTTTTGAAATTACTTTTACAGTAATATAATATAATTAAATTAAACTTTGAAACAGACTTTAAAACAGCTTCAAATGTTTATATCACAAGCTCCACTGGCGACTTCCTTCACCTCAACGTAATTGTTAAAAATATCCCCGATTATGTGCTTACGTGATTTTTCATATTTCCAAAGTCCAAAATCCAAAAAAAAATTGGGAAGTTATCCCGGTAATAAGTTTCAATTGTACCTACTAAATTTCATTATCCAGCAGATTAGCCGTGTAGGCGTAACAGACAAACTGACAGACTTTCGCATTTATGATATTTTCATGGTTATTATACTTTTTCTTAAATCTTAAATACACACAGTACAAACGCAAGTATCAAACGTACCAAATCTAGACATTTTGCACTTTTAACGATAACTTAGCTATAACTGTGTAAAAAAATTTTTTAATAAAGGCAATGGTGAAATATTGGCAAAATTACCTATAACCTTGATGTAAAGGAGTCAGTACTGCGGCCGTTGTTAAACTAGCCTATACATAGACTTATCTTCCAATTTATGCGTACACTTAAACTTGTTTTTCTGTACGATATTAGTAGGATAATTCTGCAGTACTTCTCATGGACACCGGATCCAATGTAATATATTATACTTAGCGATTACACCCGGCGGCGTAACTTGCATATTACTATGTTCTTTTTTATAAAATTATGGCAATTTTTTAAAGGCACTAGCAGATGTCTATAATTTTATCTACGTGACAGGTCTAACGGGTTGGAAAATAAAATGAATATCGCTTCGTGCTTAAATTTGTAACCTCTTAGACAGCTCACGTAAAAGCAGTGATATAAAAATATGTGCCATAATTAATTTAACATTAAAAAATATGAATAGAATAATAAAATCACGTGAAAATACATATTCTTTCTTAGGAGTTTATAAAAAAGTAATAAATTATTAGAAATATTCGTAGTACCTTGAATATGCTTATTATGTTTTGTGTATATAAAATATATTAGAGATAATAAATTTATTTGATTTCTATCGGCCTGACTCCTCTGCTAAATAAAAGTCTTCTCTTTGGATTTTCTATTAAAAGCCACTGTGCAGATTGACTCATCTCAAAAAATATTTAAAATGTATGTTTTTATATAACATTTTTTTCGACATCCTTAAGTGCCTTATAAATTGTTAATATCAATAAAGCACGTAAATATTAATAACCCCATGTAAATTTGAATGATAAAAGTCTCACATCTTCCTAATCAGTACAAACCACGCATTGAAATAAGTGGTTAAATTTTATTAGTTATAAAAATTTTTTTTTTTTTTTTTATATGTAACACCGTTTTTTTGTGTCTTTATATTAAAGTATTTTTTTACCTACCTAGATATAATTTTTTTCTACTTTGGTATACTAATGTATATAATATCACCATTTTCATTAGAATTTATTGAAGGCCAAACAAAGTCTGTAATTTCTGTAACCAAATAAGAAATGCCATTTGGACTGAACCAGGCTGACATCTATAAGAATCTTTAAAAGAACCCAAATTTTAATACATTTATGATACAAAGAATATACTATACAGTAGTGTAAGAGTGCCGTGACATATTCGAAAATATTGTTGGATAATTCAAGTTCACATTCGTTCCTACCGATGACTTTTTAATGATTATACCGCTAATATTTGTGGGGACAGACTTTAGTTACGAGTACATATTGAACGGGGCCCTTCTAGAACCTTCTCATGTAACGCATTGTCAAATATATAAAATGAGCTGACGAGTTTTTTTTTATAATTATGCGACCTCTTCAATACAATTTTCATAAAACCGCAATGTACTATTAACATAAACCTAACAGAAGAATTGCACTACCTTTAATTTGAAAACCGTACAAAAATAGATCCAGTAGATTTTTTAGAAAATTGATCACATCTAGGTACTTTTGGTTTTATAATGAGTATAGATTTCTTTAACATATCTAATATTGCACACCCACTTGGCTATAATAGGTATATATCGAAAAGGGCACACAGCAAAGTACATTGGTTAATGCATTCAAAACCACGGGTGGTCAGAAATTTATGTTAAACAGTATGTAAAATATTTTGTTTGTGCAACACATTCGAACGTCTTAGAATAAACTGCATGCCGTAATGATAAGCAGAAACAAAAAATATGTTATTAATAGCTATGAATAAAAACTAGTTCCTTGCATCAAATACCCGCTGCAATTACGTAAATGCTTAAAATAAAATTGAGTTTTTTTTAAATAAAATGACCATTTGCAAACTTGATTTAGATGAATCACGTACAATCAGACTTCATAAAATAAAAGGCGATTAAAATAAAGGATTTTGATTGGGAATCAATAAACCTATACATATTATAAAACAAAGCAATCTGTCTGTATGTAATAGATTTTTGTACAGTTTTTACTAAAAGATAGTGCTATTCTTGAGGAAGGTTTAAACTTAACTTAAATTACTTTAATTGTATGCAATTCTTGAGGAAGGTTTAAGTTAAATTACATTACGGTTGTATGTAAATTGACTGAAATACATATTTGTGACAGATTGATTTCCATGCGGGTGAAGCCGAAGGCACATCTAGCGTATTATAAATTTAAAATTTTTAAATAATAAAAAAATTACATTTAACGCGACCTGTTGCATGTTCACAATAAAGCTAGGTATTTAATACGTAGTAGAGCTAACAATATCGCATGTTTCAAATAATAAATATAATAGTCAATTACTATTTATTTTACGTGAATCCGGGTAATTAAATCCGGGTTTGTTAAATTGGAGGCCATATAACATTGTTAATTACTGAAGCATCTTATACGATAATAGATTTATTAATATATATACTAAATTATTAAAGTATTATACAAACAGGTTACAGTATTTATAACAAAAAATATTTTAATAAGTTAATTCAGGTTTTTGTCATCTTTAAACAATTTTTCATTACATTCGTGTAACTCTATATTTTATAATACATCCAACTATGTATATATATATTTGCAAAAACTATTAATAATAAAGAGAGATACAATATTATGTCTTAACTGGCTATGCCCGTGGCATCGCCCGCGGTTAAATCAGTGTATCGCGTATATGTGTTTCAGTTAATTTACTTAAACCGTATGAATGAATGAATGAATAACTCATTATTGCACACCAGGTAAATAATAGACATAAACAAGAGAATAAGAACATTTAAGAGTGCAAGGGCGGTCTTATCACTAAAAGTGTAATCTAATCTCTTACAGACAACCCCTACGTTAAAGTAAAGTCTAAGTAAAGATGTAGACCGTATATATATCCTCCTGCCCTTATCCCACTCTAAGTGGGGTCGGCTCAACATGTTATAAACATGTTGTAACATGATTTGGCTGCGTTTTTACGACCGGCCGCCTGCCTGACGTCAACTTACATCAGTCGTATTTTACGACACCTCGGTAAGGAGGGTGGTCTATTCTACTAAACCGGATACCACACGGTGGGTCAACTTACCTTAGTCGCCTTGTACGACACCTCGGTAAGAAATGAGGGTGGTCTATTCTACTCAGCCGGATACCACACGGCGGGTCGACTTACCTTAGTCGCCTTTTACGACACCTCGGTAAGAAAAGAGGGTGGTACTATTCTATTCTGCCGGATACCACACGGCGGAAAGATGTAGACCGTAATGTAGTATTAACCTAAACCTTGGGGAACAATTGCACTACTTTTAAGTAAAACTGTACAAAAATCCAATTGATAGATTTTGACAGACAGCCTTTGTTTTATAATAAGTATAGAAGTTACCTTACCAATTTTATAATCCTAATGAAAAAGGAGAAATTTTGTCTAATGAGTAATTCATTATTAAAGGTAAAGTAGCGGCCTATTACTCTACCCACTGCCGGGAATAGGCCTCTTCTCTTCGTTTTTGGAGAGAAGGATAGGAGCTTAGACCTAACCACGCTGCTCAAACGCGGATTGGTAGGTTACACATATCTCCAGAATTCTTTAGATATGCAGGTTTCCTCACGATGTTTTCCTTCACCGAAAAGTGTGTGATAAATTGCAATTATCAATTAGACACATTAGTTTTAACACAAAAACTCATTGGTGTCTGCCCGTGTTCGAACCCGTGACCTCCTCGAAAGACTCGCATGGTGTTACCGCTGGCCTATCGCAACTCAATACATTATTAAGCTTATTAAAATATAGTATTTGTCCTGGATTTCTTAGCTTAAGGCAAATAACGCTGAAATTTGCCACAATTGAAGCTTACCACGTTAACATACAGCATAAAGAGATTACCTTCCCTTCGGAACAGGAAAAAGGAATATAACACTATGAGAGTACTTTAAGAGTAAATTTGACGTGAAAGAAGTCACGGGTACCACTACTCTTATTATTAAAATGGTTATCTGTAAATTTAATCTTATATTTTTGTATAATTGTTTCAGATTTTGCTCATCATCTAGTGGAGAAACCAAATCTTTGAAACTTTCTGTTTATAAGGTAAAGCACAGCAAGTCATTGCAGATTATTTATAAAATTATTTAACTACAAGATTATGCTCTTCATAATGAAAATATTGCTTACCGTGTGGTATCCGGCTGAGTAGAATGGACCGAGGTGTCATAAAATACGACTAATGTAAGTTGACGTCAGGCATGCAGCCGGTCGTAAAATCCGTAGCCAAATCATGTGACAGCATGTTTATAACATGTTGTTCCGAACCCCACTTAGAGTGGGATAAGTGCAGGAGGATGATAGTGAAGGAAAACATTAAAAGTATACATACACCTAAAGAATACCCAAACCAACGGACCAGTTATTATAAATATAAATAAATATATGGGACACTTACACACACGGTCGTCAGTCCCCAAAGTAAGTAACTTAATACTTGTGTTGTCTTTCACCCATAAGGTGACAGACAACTGGTGCATATATACTTATATATTTTTTTAATACATACTTAAATACAAATGTACACCTTGACTCGAAGACCAACAAATTCGTTTATAGAAAATGTTGGCCCTCGGCGGGAATCGAACCCGCGACCCACGGAGCTGAAGGCAGGGTCACTACCCACTGCGCCAACGGGCCAGTCAAAGTACAGGTTGTTTTAATAAATTTAGGGGTATCATACGGCAGCTATCACCGATACATGCGGATACCGAAAGAGGAACTTTGTATACTTACGAGTATTTAAGATTTCACGGTATGTGAGTGGTGTCTTGCTTATATTCGATTTAAAATAACATTGTTTATATATTTGATGCTTGTACTTTAATTTGATGAATACAACATAATTACTGTACTTGCCTACTTTTAAGGCATACCATTAAACATTAATTAAACTAACCTTGTCCGAACTTGTAAAAAATAAATACGCGCATTGATTAAAAATCCATTCGTGGCGAATACTTAACGCACCTGCCGTGACGTGTAAAGGCACGTACATATTTGACAAATAATTTGTAAGTTTTTTAAGTGTAAGTTTGACTAAGTTAAGTTGAATAAGTTGTAAGTTTGACTGGCCCGTTGGCGCAGTGGGTGGTGACCCTGCCTTTAGCTCCATGGGTCGCGGGTTCGATTCCCGCCGAGGGCCAACATTTTCTATAAAAAAAAATTAATTTATTGGTCTTTGAGCCTGGGTGTATATTTGTATTTAAGTATGTATTTTAAAAAATATATAAGTGTATATTCACCAGTTGTCTGTCACCCATAACACAAGTATTAAGTTACTTACTTTGGGGATGGACGACCGTGTGTGTAAGTGTCCCACATCTTTATTATTTATTGAAGTTTAAATTATGTGTGTAAATTGATTTATTGCATATACAGACTATTCAAATGTGAAAATTGGAACTGTATTCAAGTAATCTTACTGTCCAACCAAAACAAGTAATTAAACAAGAAGTTTTAAACTTGAACATTGTCAAAATTCACTTAAATCTAAAGGTAAATCAACGATGAACATCAATTTGGTAAGGATTTAAATCTAGTATTAGACGTTACTATAGACTGCGACCAGGTTTATCTTCCCATTCCATATTTTTGCTTGTCTTTACCCCTTCATAGAGCGTGAAATACGAGCGAAGAGAGAGACGTATTATTTATACGTCGTAAAATGGTACCCAAGTATACAGACCCTTATTTTCAAAATTATTGAAACCTTAAATCTATAGGTACAGAGTATACTTTCCTACAACATCTTAAATATTTATAATTATTTTTGTTAAGGTCAAATGACCAGTGAATTGCAAATATTGAAGGGGTCAGAAGGATCGGTTACATCGCAATTACTATATTATGTTAGTCGTGACCTCGACGTAACGGTTTATTTCAAATTATCAGTAATAATAGTTTGTAAGAACGATAGAATTTAACTTTTGTCGCTGATCTAACATAAGCTACAATATTTGTTAGTCTAGCGATTTAAGTCATGTGTATCCAGCCGTTATTGCGACTCCTTTAAGACCGTTTGTCTATTGATACCGCATCTTCTATTAGAATTTCCAAAACTTAATGATACTAATGTCGACAATTTTTCTTCTTAAACGATGTCTTCATTACTGAAGGTGGTGTCTAGATGATTTTTATCCTATATGTAAATATAAATATATATATGGGCTTACACACACGGTTGTCCGTCCCCAAAGTAAGTAACTTAATACTTGTGTCATGGAAGACAGACTGGTGAATATATACTTATATATTTTTGAAATACATACTTAAATACAAATATAGACCCAAACTCGAAGACCAACAAATTCATTTATAGAAAATGTTGGCCCTCGGCGGGAATCGAACCCGCGACTCGGTCGGGTCGATGTTAGTCCGGTTTAGCTTCCAGAGTGTAACATATAGGTAAATTTACGCATTTATAATATTTGTATGGATGTTGCTCACTTAAGTAATTAAAAAAAATATTCTACAATTTTCACATAGCCGCTAAACTCTACAATCGAATGCCACCACTAAATACTTAAGTGTAATACAATCTTGTATTAGTCTATTAATAGGTCGTTACATTACTATCAATTTCTCATCTAAGCCTATGAAGTGAGCTTATCCACCGTAATGACGTATAAAAGACCGGTTACATTGTGTATGAGCGGAAGCGGACGAGTGCGCGAATTTAGTCACGAATATATAATATAATATTTAAATATTTTGACGAAATTGTAGATTGGAATCTTACGCGCCTTTAACAAAAGCAGTTTCCGGTTATGATAATAAGTATTTTTTTACTAATTTTGAATTGATACCGATTGCCATAATGATATTTTATTATATCCATTTTATACATGCATCGCGATTAATATTCAGTTTTTACAATTATAATACAATTATAATACCATTTAAGAATGTATTATTAATTTCTATCGGACGACATAACCGTCATTCTGTCTATATTTTTTAACGTAAATTTATACAACTTTGAGTAAGTAACTTAAGTATATGCTAATAAATTGGATTTATGTTTGTGTTATGTTTTAAGAATAATGCGCTTAAAATAGTGCGCTATATAATTTTATACTCCAACCACTATTGAAAAATTCAACTAATTTTAAATAGGCTTAGGCCAATTTATATTATATTTATATGTATAGGTTAAGAAATATGACTGTTCTTTAACTTATATATTTAATTGTCGAATAAACAATAACTTGATATGTCAAGGAACTTAACAATATTAAACAATTATTTTGAACATGTCATTAAACTTAACAGTTTTCAAAGTTTTTATGTTATTAATTATTCCATTAATTTAATGACTTAATTATTACAATATGATGAATATTATATCATAAAAATTATAAGTACTAGTAAAAAATAGTAAATACAACATATTATTGTCATAATAAAAACTTCTTTCTGTCACTGTTTATGAAAAAATAATTCTTTTCTTCCATCTAAAATTAACTTAAATTATTATTATCTTTACTCTTTTTAAAATGATGTATTAAATTTCCCTAGTAATAAAATATTGTTTCACAAAATTAAAATATCTAATTTTGTGAAGTCAATGAACCGTTTGATTAGTTCATTCGCTCAGTGGTTCGTTCTTAAGTGGTCCAGTGAATCATTAGGTTACGTTAGATGTAATTATATCGCACGAATATTAAAATTTTCCATATTTTTAACATATTTCGGTTTCATATAAAAAATAAAATAAGAAGTACCCCGAATTAGGAAGATTATTACTGGGCCACATGGAGACAAAAAAAAACTCGTGTCGGGAAAATTCAAACTAAATAAACTTGTAAACGAGTGCTTTTGAATCGTCAACTCTACTGCTGGTTCGGAAAGCTGTTCCTACCGAGAAGAGCAAGCAAGAAACTCGGCGCATAAAAAATATTCATTCCTATCATCTAAGTAATTCTCAGTAGTATAGTAGGCTTTATGTATTAGCCTTTTATTTTCAGTGTTTTTAAATTGCTGTAATGACAAAGCTAAAATTGAGTGCGGAATTTTATTATAGAATCTTATACCCAAACCCACAAATGGCTTATGTACTTTTGCAAGCCGCAAAGCAGGAGCCGCAAGCTTAGTCGGTTTCTACTTTGTCTATTATAAACGTCGCCAATCTTTTTATAATTATGTCTATTCTTATGCACAAAAATTAAATTACCAAAAACTACTAAAAATGGAGGACGGTGGGTATTTTAACACTAAGGTACAATTAATATAAAATAGTGTTTAAAATTCTGCGCATATCTTTGTTTGTTTGTTTCTTTGTAGAATTCCGCTACCGCGCCCGTTTCTGCTCTCAACGCATACAGCCTTATTGAATCCGTTCTTACCATATATTTAGCAGAGCTACCGCTATTTATTAACGGCGATCCGTTAAACTCAAACTCAATTAACATTGGATTAGCTCTTCATCTCAATCAATTCTAACAGATTTTGTTTGGTACAAGTTAACAGCTTTCAAATTGTTAATGTAGTTTTATTTTACATTCCATTATTTTGAGTATTTTTCATATTAGTACAAAAATTATCTCTACATAGAACAGGCACCTCAAGATCATTCTTTTCTATCTCTACTAAAAGCTAACAATTTATTTTAGTTACTGTGTAGCTTTTAACTCAAGCGTCCAATAAATGCAGTAACAGCATGATCTTACCACATAATTATAGTACAATAGTTATAACAAAAATATATTTAAACTAATAACACATGACTAAATAAATCAACTATTTGGTTAGTCAAGGACGTAACTATTTATTTTCAGATACGCATAATATTTTATATCAAATGACGGTCTCATTTTTAATACCCATAGATTTGAAATAATGACAAATAAAATAAATTTTATGTATAAAATTACCACAAATTGTGAATGTGAAATACATTCGCTTGATAAGGAATTCTTTAATCGCTATACTCATATCTAAAAATCATCGGAAACTGTTACTTATTATGTAGTGGTTTTTTGCAAGATAAATAGAAAATTATGTATGAAATTCGATAAAATTTGCTAGAAATCTTGGACCAGATATCCATTCAGGAAGAAGGTAATGCGTTTTGATCGCACCAGCATCCTGTTTAGCGATAAGCAAAATGCTCCATAGAGAAATAATAAATTATGACTTAAGATACTTTGCTGAGGGAATGTATGTCAAATCGATAATTAAGTCGCGCATGAAAGAAAAAGGTACTGCTGTCGAGTAAAATTTGAAACACGAATATGACAAACAGTCACATCGAAATTTAGAGAAATCCCTGTATATTATTGTAAACCGAATCTTTAAACAAACAAGCAAAATATGCTAGCAACCTTTATAAACCTTGAATTGCTATTGAAAAATATATTAACATAAAATACTGTTTCAAAATCAATTACGATAATCGATTTTCTTTTAAACCAATTATAATGAATCATTATTATGCGTTTTATTTTTAGTGATCAGCAGCGAAATATTGGTGAAAGCCTTCGGTCTTGCCGACCTAACAATTGTTGCGATTTGCGTGCGCATATATAATATATTATAGTAAACTATGTAAATAATTCTTAATGCAACATTTATTAAATATATTGGGAACTTATTTAGGATATGTTCATTATATAATATATGTTTTAACATTAGTTGTATATATAATATTTGTATTTTTATTTACTGCATTCTTTTGAAATTTAAGATTTGAGCTCTACAAAATCTAAGCTTAGAATGGTGGTTGATTGATTAAGTTTATTCAGAAAAAAGAAAAGTACTATTTAGTAAATGATATATTTCGAGCCCACTTAAGAAAATGCGGTTCTGATATACTTTCACTAGGTTGAAATAATACCATATCAATGTACCAGTGAGACGCTGAATCTAAATGGCACAAGATCGTTTAGCGTAAAAACTATTAAAGAGAATTATGTCTAGCAGTGGATATCCAGCAATTGAAAAAAAAGATCACTTCAAACATATGCGAAACATTTGCGAAAGAGAAAGATTTTTCGTCCTAAATGCTAATTATTAATATAATGAATATTATAGGGAACCACTTTCCGATAGCTTTGACTTGACTTAAAATCGTTTTATCTTAACCTTACCCACTTACATTAATGATGAGCTTAAAATATATGATACGAAAATAACGGGAGGCATCATTATGTTTGGGTTCATCTCAATCAATTGCAATGTTTTTAATCACGACAGGACATCTAATATAAACGGTATACTATCGATTTGGGTTACGATAATCGAATATTAAATGACTCGTAATTATCCGGCGTTTTTAGCTGAAGGTATTCACTATAAATAAAATTGAAACATTTTGATTTTCATTCCGATAACCAGACATAAAAAAAAAAAAGTCGCCTTCTACCGAGGTGTCGTAAAAGGTGACTAAGTTAAGTTGACCCCCCGTGTGGTACCCACTTGAGTGGAATAGACCACCCTTTTTCTTACCGAGGTGTCGTTAAATACGACTAAGGTAAGTTGATGTCAGGCAGGCGGCTGGTCGTAAAATACGTAGCCAAATCATGTGACAACATTTTGTGCCGACCCCACTTAGAGTAGGATAAGGTACGTAGGTAAGATGTGTACTTTGATTGTTCCTTGATTTCATAATATCTTAATTTCCACAAAATCATTTACTAGTGATACTGCTATAAAGACTGTAATAATTACGTTATTCAAAACATTGTCGAATACAGTTCAAAAAGTCACAAAAAGTTTCCTGTTAAACCACTCGCGATTTACTTTTACTTCTTGAACCAGTCTAATTCATGAAGTATATTATGAGTATTATTACGGTAATATAAGAAATCGTTAAGTCTGGTTTATGGTCAATCAATTAGGTCTCAACAGGACGTTCACCTGCGAGCTTCACACGATTAAACAAGAAAAACTAAATTATTAATGTTGCCATATTTTTAAGTTTATATAATATTTGACGAGTTATGTTACACATAGATTTAATTATAAATTATAAAAGTTTTAATTGCAATAAAATAGCTAATATAAAATTTATTACTCCACTCACTTTTACTTAAATGCTGAAAATGACATAATCGTGCGCAAGCGCTACTTATGCCCTCTGAAGCCTCCCTTTAACACTGTTAAAGAAAGGCTGGTACTCTAACCTACTATACTATTGAGGATTATATACATAACAAGAATGCATGGATATAGCTACTCGTCTACCCTGTACAAGACAGTAATGACTAAATGTAACTAGTTATAAGAATTATATTTCGAAAAGAGCAACCGCCGAGTTTCTTGCTGGCTATTCTCGGTAGGAACAGCTTTCCGAACCAGCAGTAGAGTTGACGATTAAAAACACTTGTTTACAAGTTTACTTGAATAAAGAGTAATATGAATTTGAAATATCGTTTTCTTGATAACAGGTAAAGTGAACTGGTAAACATTTGATCATATTGTTTATTATTTGTCATTTGGAATTTCTCTTGATTATGATTACATAACGGCAAAATTTAAAGCTTTCCTTGCGTGCGCTAAGCAAACGGTGAAATTAAAAAAATATGTATTACAAAATTGTTCTCCTCTAAAAGTTCTAAATAAAAGTCTTCAACAGCATATGTCTAGCTTTTTTAAGTTAACCTACTTTTACAATTTTTGTGATTATCAAAATACTATATTACGGTTTTTTTTCATCCCAAGTGGGTAGAGCCGCTGGCGATTGCTAGTCACTACATAGTATAAAACAAAGTCGTTTTCTGTGTCTGTCCTCATATCCCTATGTCCCTATTTATGCTTAAACCTTTAAAACTACGCAACAGATTTAGATGCGCTATCATTTTCATAAATTTTTATACTACAGTAGGGAAGCCAGCCAGAATTATGCCATACATGAGGCATCGACTTCTTCTCTTCTTTTTGGACCTAATAATAAGAGCTATCTTCCAAGGGTTGTAGACTTTAGCTCCAGTTCTTCACTTAAATTCCCTAGAGGTATGCAGAGCTCCTCACAAGTTTTTATGAAAAATTCATGGGTTTAGATAGAATTTCTGCGAGTCTTTGGTAAAGGTCGCTATATCTTAAGTTTGAGCAATCACAGCTTGTAGTTTACTTTATTTTAATGACTTATTTATTAAAAGTAAGCAACGAGGTGATATTTTAGTGCAATACGTTTTATTTTTAGAGACGCGGTCCCCATTTATGCATACAAAAAGCAAATGCATACCTTTGGTCACGTACACACCTGACAAACATACACTACATAAATATCTAAAATGCACCAATGCAAAAACTTGTTTTCCCTTAAATACATATAGTAATGAGAGTATACTTATCCTGGCCTCAAGTGTACTTGTGTCCTCGGACGTCAAGTTCGCGTCAAGTAACGGTCAAACCTGTCTGCTGCGATAACTTCTGCCCACTAGTCATTGCTCGTAAAGACCATCACTTGGTTTATTACCATGATATTCATACCTTGGTATAAGGGGTAATGCTGTGACATACACGATGTCTACCGTAGACATTAGTCACTTCTAATTTTTGGTGTATATCTCATTCTGTGGCTATGTGCCTATAGAGTTAGTAAACATAGTCTAGGGCAGCAATAGAGAAACTTTACCAATAAAGTAGGGATTAGGAATAAAATTTAGTGTGAACTCCAAACCGGTTAGAATTAGGTATTAGTAATTTTACTATTTTCTCACAGATACAGTCATAACCGAAATAAATAAATTTATTCTTAATAATAATATTATTATTAAGAATTATACATTATTATTATTTACAATAATAATATTATATCTATTATTTTTTTTTTAAATAATTAAATTATTTACATTGTGAATCTCTTAGATTCCTAATTTTGTAATGGAATAAAAAACTAATACTAGTAGACAAGAGAAACAAGGCAAACTAATTATGTAATAAAAAATCATACAGACTTTCAAGCTCATTCCATCATCTTTATATCGTGAGGGCCTTATATAACGATTAAAAACTTGTTTAATTATGACCGCCACATTTACAAATGTTTCATGAGTGTTACCACCTCGTATACATAAAGTGCATAATTTGCAAATATTCATATATCCATTTTTTTAAAAACATCCTTTAAACCCTTTTCCCGATTTGCCAAAAATCTCTGCCGGCATTATTATATAATACTACGAAGGATCAAATTGTTGTTGTTATACTTCATAGCTCTTCCACATTCACGCGATTCATCTTGATATATAATATCAAAAGACAAAATGGTCAAGTTGCAGAAACTACCAACATAAAAAATGTACAGAGTAACTGTAAACTTTTACAAAAACTGCATATAAGATTGCATCACATGACCGTCTTGAAATAACGCATGCAAACTTGCTGCTCATTACATCTCGTTGCTAGTTTACATTTAATGCCGCGGAATCATCTAACGAGCTACAACGAGCTAGTAACTTTCAATTATGTTCGCAAGTATATGTTAGATTTAGCCAATGAAACCGTAATGACTATGGATCGTTAATACACATCTATACTAATATATAAAGCTGAAGAGTTTATTTATTTGTTTGTTTGATTGATTGATTGTTTGAACGCGCTAATCTCAGGAACTACTGGACTGATTTAAAAAATTCTTTCAGTGTAAGATAGTCCATGTATCGAGGAAGGCTATATGGGCATATAAGATCACGCAAAGATGAATAGCAAACATGTATGCTTTAGTGCCTTAAATATTTATACAGATAGACAAACTTTCATATTTGTAATATAAATACAAATAAATATCCGACTATCTGTATATTTTTCTGTCTGCCAGTTACTCTTTCACGGCTAGTCCGATGTAACAATACCGAGCTAACATCTAAGCTAAAAATCCCTTCCCTTTTTTCCTTCGGGAATAAGAAGAAAGCACATACCTAATTTATTCATATTTAATAAGTTAGTTGACGGGAAAGACTTTGCGTGTACTGTTTGTTATCTATTTAAAAATCAGCAGCAACTAAATGTTTCAGTGAATGTTAAGAATGTGTTTACTTTAATAACTTTTATAGCAGTCATAATTTGGAATACAAACGCTTTTCTTGTACATTATATTAATTGTTCGGCTTATCTCATCGTGTCTGGACACACTTTAACAGGGTGACCGGTACTTTTTTATATGCAGGAAGTGGGATACCGGTCTCCCCGTTACATATTCAGCTAGTCAACACCGAACCTGTTGAAACTGCATTAATCTATACCAATTAATTGTGGATGAACGTCTAACGGTGCTAAGCGTATTCAAAATTTTGAACTACTAATATTTTTTTTAAACGAATGTTTTATATTTAGTTGTCGTTTTAAGTAAAATAGCCGTTTGGTATCTGGTTGAGTAGAATAGACCACCCACATTTTGTACCGAGGTGTCGTAAAAGGCGAATAAGTTAAGTAGACCCGCCGTGTGGTATCCGGCTGAGTAGAATAGACCACCCTCATTTCATACCCAGGTGTCTTAAAAGGCGACTAATGTAAGTTGATCCACCGTGTGGTATGCGATTGAGTAAAATAGACCACATTCTTTTTTACCAAGGTGTCGTAAAATACGACTAAGGTAAGTTGACGACAGACAGGCGGTCGGTCGTAAAATTAGAAGGATTCGAACACGTCACGCCGCTCCAGATTGTACATGTCGTACAAATTCTCATGAGTTATGCATGTTTCGTCAAAATATTTTCCATCACTGTACATAAATTGTAGATATTTATACATTAGGTACTCTTTTTCAAAGAATTTCATAAACGCCTGACGGAGATTCAAACCCGCGACGTTATATTACTCTCAAGCAGTTTTCTTTTGGTTGTACTATTATAAATATTATAGATCATATCCGGTTTGGATTAATATTTTTTTAAAATTTTCATAATTAAATTTTTTCTTCATAGTATATAAGGATAAAACATAAAAATAAAAGTCTTAAATACTGTACAGCATAGCAATAAAACATAATATCTCTTTAATCACGCCTTATTTTCTATCATCTTCACAACCATATCATAAAACATGTCAAATCCATTCATCAATGTACCAAGCATCTTTAAGTTTAAAATTTCAAATGTAAATAAAACCGCTATTCGACCGAACAAATTACACTCATTAAGAGCGTAACATTTAGACCACCATTGACAATTACGTATGCCACTTTTGCAGTAATTGTCTCATCCAAAATATAGGTTTTGAGACAATTGCTATTTGGGTAAAACGGGCACAGTCTGACGTGAATGGTATAACGTATATTTTAGCTATGATTTCTATGGAGTTAAATCTATACACATTACCTGTGCTATGCAACAGATCTCCTTGCGGCCCTAAAGAAATTTACTTATTTATTCGGATCTCTAACAATGCTGTATTAAATCACCCAACCTATAAAATTTTAAATTAATATATTTTTTATAATTGGTACTTCAACCAATTATAGGAGATCACATCATTCTTAGTTTAAGTAATATATTTATACGTATATACGTAGAATTATAAGTAATAACAAATAATAAAATTAAAAAAAAGGGGAATAATGAAAAGGCGTTAAAAATCTTCTACCCTTAGTCTGCGTAAACTTCAGTACCAAGCCAAAAAATCTTCAATACCAAAAATTCAATACCAAGCCAAAAAATCTTCAATAGACAAACTTTCGCACTTATTGCTAATCGTTTTTAATAAGTAACATTACATTATTATATTTATAATATTAGAGATTATTCCAATTTTTTTTTTAATGTAATTTAATAAAGTTTTTATATTTTCCCAACTTACTTTAAAAATTAGACACACTACGATAAGCTGTGAAAATTTATAAGTCTACACTAACCTAAACGTGAGGGAAATTATTGTATTAATATTTATACAAGTAAATTTGGTTACCTTACCTTACAAGTAAATATGGTTACCTTATTTGGTAATTAAAAGTTTTCAAATACCTATTATTTGTTTTTATATATAAATACTATTTACAAATTCTTTACTCATAAACACCAAGAAATAAATTCTCATAATTAACAGCGGAAACGAAAAAAAACAAACCCAAATCGGGGTCCGGGATAGATCAAGTTGTAATAAATCAAACGATTCTTGGGAACCCGATAAAGCGGTCGTCATTTGATATACAAGCCACAAAGTGAGCGATTGGAAAACTTTGCAGCACCAATTTTTATATATCAATTTTTATTTTTATATAATTATATTATATATGTACAACGTAATAAACCATTTAGATATGTAACAGTTTTTTTTGTTACTAAGTATATAAAATAAAAGATATCTCAAATAAATTTCCTGTTAAATTGCCCAACTGATAATATAGGTGCCCAAAAATCATCTAAATCAAAACTCATGATTCAAACACAATTGTCAACACATAAAATTAATGTTACTGAGTCAAACGAAGCTAAAATTTTCTGACGAAGATCATCACACAGTCGAAAGCGTTATTAAAGGTCGCGGCCATATTATCAGTCTTCCACTACACGTTACCCTAAAATCCAGCCTTATGATGATGATATTAATGGAGCTTCTGCACTCTTCTCTCCGTATTTCGCAGCCTCAATTATGCTTTTGCACTTCGCTTGTCCCGCATCGTAGCGTTGTAATATCTGTTTAGTAGTCGGATAGTCGTATCGTAAGTCTTTAAAAATTTTGTCTATTGGTTATTACAATAATAGTCGTCTTATATTATAGTGTATTATCTATGCATATCTCTAATAATTCATCGTCAGCGTCACTGTCAGCGTCAAGACATTTACAACTACTGCTACCTTAAAAAGAGGTATTATACTCACAGCAAACTATTTAAACCTTTAATATCCTTCATATCACCGTCTATTACCTTAACAATACTATATAATTAATTTTCATATTACAAAGTTTCGACAGTCTAATCATCAATATATTTCTATGTTATTAGCATTAAATAATGAATTTTAAGTATATACCTAATTTAATAATAGAACACTGACGTAAAATTTAATACATGTTATATTATAATGAAATTTTATATAAACACCGATTCAATTTATTTTTATCTACTATAAATAAATGATAAAATATTTGCATCATTGTAAGTAAATAAATGCTCTCCCGTTTTATGGCTCTATCTATAGTCATAAAGTCACTCTTATTTTACGGCTATACTGAACCCTCCTTATTTGTCTACAAGCGATCTAGTACAGTTAGCCGCAATATCACAATAGGTTTAATCGTGCGATAAAGTCGTGATGTACATTCGGCCGTCGAATCGTTTGTAAAATATTATAAATTTTCCATGACTTTCATAAGATTAGATCTCTTATTATCTCTTTTGTGTACTGCTATATTTAAGGGCAAAGTTAAATTTTTAGTCAAATTTTAAACAAAGATCCGTTTATTAAGGAAATATATGGAATGGTAAGTGTAGCAAGCACAATCCACAATCCAATATACGACAATCTCAACTATTATTTCGCCCTGTAACCGAAGCATCATGAGACGATCACGGAGACACCACGACAAAATAGCAAATTAACATTAAAATATCGCTTCTATTAAATGTGAAAACTAAGTTAGTGATCAGTGAGAATTGAGACCTACTGACTAATATAAGTCGATAGTTAAAACATAATATTTTAAATACCTTTTTTAAATCTAAAATTGACCTGAATATCTTAGATACTGTGTGATATTATATAATTCCTGTGATTTCGCGCGTTATGAACTCACGAAGGTCAACGTACACCGACAATGGTCTTGTTGATGTAATGCCGAATAACACTACGTTACGCGCCGGCGGATTCGGCCGGGGGCACACCTCGAGCTATATTATTTAACAATAAGCAAATTATAATTATTTATTATTGTATATAAATTTCATATAATAATCATCACCGTATAATAATCTAATCTTGTGCCTATTGGTTTAACACCTATACAAAATAAAATCACTTCTGATGTGGGATTATATGTGATTTTGATGTGGGATATACACACAAAGATCAGGGAAAAAAATAAACAAACCGAGCAAGACTATACTGATTATCAGTTAACATTAAAATCAATTCTGAGCCTGTGAAGTAGTCTAGTTACAATCAATTTTAATTGGCAATTGGCGGCCCTTGGGTTTTTCTTTTTGTATGTTGTATCGACTTGTGCTACCCTATATTTTTGTTTATATATCAAAAGAATTTTCAATGTTAAAATAACATTACATTTGATTTCACATAACATTGTAAATGTTTTTAAAAAATTTAATTCACTTCTACTAATTTGAATGATTAATTAAATGGTTTGTAAAACCATTTTTGTTTGTTTGTAAAATGTAGGTGTGCCTCTGTCTGAAAGCCTCCACGTACACTCATAGTTTTAACACTGATTCGTACTAACTGTACTTTTATCGGAGTGCAGTGGCGGATATCAAAAAACCTAATGTTTGCGGTCGACACCAAATTGTGGCATTTTGCACTGTTTCCATTATTATATTATAATAATATTCGCTTTATGTGCTTTGAAGAATTATTTTTATAATTTTTTTTTACTCTTGACTTGACCTCTGTGGAATTCAGCACCGAGATAGAACCAGCATATACTCCTAGCCTTTTACTCTTTTCAAATATTTCCATACTAAAAAAGACGTCGATCCGCTGTTATATTCACTCCTGAAAGAAGGACAATCAATACAATACTATTTGTAATATGTAATATTATGAATTTCTAATAATACCCTGTAACTAATAACCTGTTACTATTCCTACTGCTAGGTAAAGGCCTTTTTACTTTTGGAAAAGAAGAATTAAAGCTTATATCAATCACGTTCCTTTAATGATACTTCATTTCAATAATAGTGACTTGGAACAAAAACAACAAATACAGTATACAGTTTTAATTAACACCCATATTGTGATACTGATATTACATATATATCCTGAGATTTGTCCGGAATTCATCTTACCTCTCATTCATCTCCTGGAACACCATTAAACTAACAAAATGTTGTAACGTAAACATAATATTTTTAGTTAAACTAGAAATCACGAAAAATACAGCTGCAGTATAGTTAGATGAAAGTTAAACCTTTAACATTTAATTTGATTGAAAAGAAAAGAACCAGTGACAACGTAAACAGACAACTAAGTCTCTTTCGCCCGCCACAATAGGTTTACAGCTACGATGTTCTCCATTAACTATTACGAAATTGTTTCATCCGATTTCTTGATTATTTTGTAGATAACAAGTAACTGTTCTTAGAATCTTTATTTGGTTAATATTTAACACTTTAGTATTGGATTTTTTAACCTATATGTTATCCTGTTATGAAGGCTTTATTGTACCAAATGTCATCAGTATTGATACAGCTGTTTAGCTTTGAAAACGCAACCGACAGACAGACTGACTTTCTTATTTATAACATGAGTAATTATGGATATGATTGAGAAGGTTATTTAATCAGAAATGATGCTGCGTAGAAGCCTAATAGGTCGAATACAAGTAGCCTTTAAGTAGTCAATTTTTTTATTGCAATCCTTAAAAGTTTTTAATAAGAGAAAATTTTCGGCAACAGTGTAATCATCATAATGATCATCCAATAAATTAATTACAAAATTAGACGCTCTAAGATATACCTGACTATTCACAACATATTTTTTGCCATTTCAGATGTGACATACCTATCATGGCAGCCACAGATGGCCAAGTCGTGGTCGCAGCATGCCGCTGGTCTGATGAAGGCCATTATCTCAGAGAGTTCGTAATCAAAAATCGCTTACCAAATGTGTCAAAAATCATCAAGGGTCAATACGGGGGTCTCGGAGTACCTACTCTACCAAGCCCTGGATTACAGAGCACAGCTTTACTAGTTTCAGCAGGAAAGAGAAAAAAAATTATAGCGCAAGCTATTAAACTAAAGGAAGGTAGACGTATGGTAAGTGTTGGCCCTAGAATCGCCATTCCTGATACTTATAAAGGTTACTTTGAATTATTGAGCGAAGAAGGTAGAGCTGTACGATGTATTGATTCTGTTGCGGAACTCGCAAGAAGAAAGCTTGAAGATGGATGTTTGGTAAGAGAACCAGTCAGAGTAATATGTGCTAAAATTGACTTAGAAGGAAATATAACTGCTGATGGAGCGAGGAACTTACCTGCAGGTGAAATAATCATGCCCAGAGGTGAATCTTTTTTAGGGAAAAATAAATATTTAAAATGTACTGATGCAAAAGGTGACACTATTTTACTAAGCTTAGACCAGAGAGGCAAATTCTCAGCAGTTGCTAAAGAAGACAATATAAGTGGAGTACATACAGCGCGGACGTTACTAACTAAACGACTCCCAATAACTGTAAGACTCGTTCATGGCACGCCGCCTAGAGGACTCAAAAGTAATAGTCATTTTGTGCCGGAACTAAGATTATTATCATTATTTGAAGAGGATCATGTTTTTGCACTACCATTACAAAAAGAAGGTAACGCATTAGTAGCACTACCTCTTGCAGCACCGTTAAAGATGTTAAGGTGCAAGAATGAGGAACAAATTAAAAATTTCATGGAATTTTCAAGATTGGTTGAAAAATGTAACAGGTTGTTAGTTGATGTAGTAGACCGAATACATGTTCTAGATGGAAAGTTAGGTGATCCTAAGAGACTATTAAATGCCCCACTCATAGCTCCACCTTTAATAAAAACCGGTTACTTTTTAAGAAGGAGTGCTTCATCAGACACTGCCAATCAACATAAATATATGAACCGTCACAGTCATATTTACAGCAGTCATAGAGATGAGAACAGTATTCCCGATGAATATGATGAAATAGATCAAATATATGATTACGTTAGAGGTTTCGCCCCACTTCCGAAGAATATTAAATCTTCTTATTCTAATGAACCAATACGTCATGAGTCTGCTCCAGCCTCACCGGCGGCAACACCTATTCACATGCCATTAATTACTGAAGTCAAACCAGAACCACCTCCCATAGAAACAATTCCAACAAAAAAACCTTTTAACCAAAAAGCCGAGAAACGAACGCGAAAAACTGCCGTGACGACAAAAGAACCTCCTATAACTGTGTATAAAGAAAAATGTTCAATCGCACCAATACCAAATTTGCCCAAGCTGTATATTAAAAACAGTGTAAATAACAGCAAAGGCAGAATATTGATAAGTCAAAAAAGTCATTCGCCGATTAAGGAGGCACCTAGTCCAGGTACTAGTCCAATACGACCTCTAACAAAAGGCGATTCTCCAATCTTTAATATACGGTATAAAAGCCTTTCAAATATTCATCAAGCTATGGAATTAGATGGTACATTAGATTCGAGTCATTCTGGTGGAAGGACATCTGGAGACTCCAATAATGGTCCGAAACTACCAGAAAAGCGATGTAGAAAATTAAGCAGACCGAAGTCGTTAACGAATTTAGTATGGGAACTAAAAGGATGTCCAGTGGAAAATAATGAAAAACCAAAATCTAGAGTTAAAAATGAAGGCTATAAAAAGATTGGAAACAAGTTATCATTAGGAGCACAAAAGAGAGTTCCCACGCTGTATCTTTAAATTTTGGTAAGTACTTTAAATTAATATTAACTTTCCAATGTTATTGTTACTATTCTTATACCCATAATTTTCCCAAACGCGCAGAAAGAAAAAACTTACCTGAAACTTTAAAAAAAACCTTTTTTTTAATATTTATAATCAATAATCAGTTATACCGTAGTTTATTATCGATTAACATCTTGTTTATATTTTGGATCCCAGATTACTATTTTTTTGGTTTTTATTATTTATTGTCTGAAAATAAAAGCATTGCAGATTTATTGACTCATCAATACTGTATTATTGCTTTTGTGAGAATGTCGGGAATTGTTGCAAATGTTAAGATGAGTATAATGTCCTATCACGATGCAGCTTGCATAATTTGTACACGCAATATCTAGTATTGTCCTAGTATAAAACCACGATGAGGTACTAACTTTTAACTTAACCATAGTTTCAAATAATATTGTGTGACCGGCAGATTAGTTATAAGCGTTAACCTTCAAGAGTTCAATATTACGATTTTCGTACTCTTAAATTTGATAGTCAGTATAATAATCTTACGTGAGCAAAGTAATTATTACATTAAGATACCAATCATCATTCCCTGCCCTTATCCCACTCTAAGTAGGGTCGGCACAACATGTTATATTGTCACATAATTTGGCTAGGCACTGTCGCCTTTTACGATACCTCGTTAAGAAATAAGAGTGGTCTATTCTACTCAAACGGATACCACACAGCTATAAATTAAAGCACTCAATAGTTTTATTACTTAGGTTAGGTTAATTAACACATAATGAGCTGTAGCAGACAGCTATAATTGTAGCAGAATATTTTAATAAAGCCACAATTTTTGACACGACAACTTATATTATAGTGTATCTATGGACAGCTGTATTGTGGTATCGGTTGAGTAAAATAAACCAACCTCTTTCTTACCTAAAATACGACTTAGATAAGTTGGCGTCAGGCAGGCGGCCGGTCATAAAATACATAGTCAAATCATGTGACAACATGGTTATGACATGTTGTGCCGACCCCACTTATCCCATTACAGGATAATGATTAAAATAATGATCTTGTCCTATCTACTAACAATAATAAAATATATTCTACAATATAATTGGTGCCCATATTTTCTAACACGTTTTTACGCTGTATACTATTTATTATAACTGAAGTTACGTAACCAAAAGATGAAAAAAATATTGTAGGTGAAGTGAATGATGATCTACATTTAACTTCATTGTAATTAAGGCAATTATTGCCAATTCAAATAATAATAATAATGAATATAAAATTTCAGAATATGCAAATTTTAAATATAAAACATAACATCGCAATTATTAAAATGAATATTTTCCACGTTCGTGTGATTTTCATAGTATTCACTTAGCTAATTACGGGGAGCGGTCGGCACACCTTCGAGTGAGTCTAGCACGCGCCGTCACACCTTGATTATATCCAATGTCATTTATGTTGTTTGTATTTTATTAAGCCCATATTAATTTTATTACTGCTAGATTACGTTCACTATGTTCGCATGTTAACTGATTACAAAAGATTTATGTAATCATTTTTCTATCAGTTATGATTTCCACACAAAAGGAGTTATGAGTCTAAATGTATATGAGTGTCTTCGCTTATCTTTCTAGGAAGAGAAACTCAAAGGTCTCTGCCCCATACTGATCTATACATTATTCAATTTCTATTTATAGACCAGTCGTGAACTTGACTAGATGTTGGCAAAAACTAGCCGTCTACTTTTTCCCTTGTCCTTCCGTTTGATGCCTAGAATCTTTATAGACCATATTTGTTTTATTTGCATTAGACGTTCAGATTATATTATCCAACATTGAATATAAATACTGCACAACGCATTCGCCAGTTACAAGTTCGCATTAAGTTAGGACTTTAGAATTTAGTCATAGCTTTGTTCACGCCGTGTGTGGAATAGTATATTTTATTACTTGGAGAGACGATATAATGACACCCAATTTATTTCTCTCTGACATCTAATACTGAGATTTAAATTCAGATCAGATGATTGTATATTTCTATGGTCAGTCCATTTATGTATCAGAACTACTACTATTCGTTTGAACTTAGATACGTAGATAGAATGTACGGGGCAATAGAAATCGTATTGTCTTGTAGTGGGCTCGAATCAATTTTAATACTGACGTGAACTCACTCCTAACACAAGCATTTAGCTGCAGGGATTAATAATTTACTAGTAATTTGTAACCCAAATTAATAGTAACTTAAAAAAATTTAAAAAAAGTAATTGTGCATATGATAATGTATAGTTTATATAATGCATCAATGAAAGCAAGTATTTATATTTCTGTTAATTTCTTTCAGGTCCACGTTGTCCAGATAAAAGACAAGGCGGCGACCAAAATGAGAAGAGCAGCGAACGATTACGAAATTGAAACGATTCAAAATTAATCTTTAAAACATTCAATTGTACTCTTAAATATCAAATATATTTTGATCTCTTTATTAATTAATTATTTTATTTATAATATGAAGCCATATTACTGTATAATTAATGTTATTTCTAATTAGATAATATAAGGTTTTTGAAAGTAGAGATCGAAAAGAACTATTTGAAATCTGCAATTAAATATAATATATATAAAAAAAATTATATCACTTTTTAAGTTTATCAAAGGACTAAATAATAAAATAAGGTCACAAAATAAATACCAATTAAATTTTTTGTTATTTTAATATTATATCATAAAATTACACTAAGATGGGAACAATAAAATTGTGGATTTCAAATCATTATAATTTTATTCGACAACATTAATATTTCTTCTTCACAAAGTATGATATAATGTCGAAATTAATATTAAAATTACGAGGGTAATTTTTGATTACATCATTAGACATAACTATTTTTATATAAATTTATTTCTATTTGTCGCATGTCGGCCCTAAAGCTTGTATTTTCTCGTATAAAAAAATATATTTTCACGAAATACAAACCAAAAAATTGAGGTGCCTTATTAAGTAATATAATCGCTTAATGCACGTCCATTGTATCAAAATGTGTAATCTTAAAATAAATTTAAGAGAAAAGTCACAACTCTGATAATTTTAGATAGATAGTCAAGCATATTTCGTAATAGGTTGCATTTAAACTTTTTATGGCATAAGTTATGCTATTTTTAGGTACATACAAGGTTAGGATAAATTCTCCCGATAAAACATTTATAATCAATAATACATGAGAACTTAATGAGAAGCACAAATAAATTTAATAAATAAAAATATTTGTTTTTTGTTACCCGCAAATACTACCTATATGAAATGTTAAGGAAATACCTATATGAAATGTTCTTCATTGTGGAATAGGTATTATTCCAAATAAGTTTTTTAATTAGTTGATGGTAATATTGTTTCCAATACGCTGTAATGTAATTAATAAAACCTTTCAAATCTTTTTAATTGGATTTAAAATTCTTTGACCTATTCAAGACAAAATAACTATATTATGAGAATAATAAGATGATAAATATAATATAATAATTTTTGAAACAGGAAACTCACACAATTTCGTTATATTGAAGATATCGGAACTATATCGAACTTAACTACATAGAGTTTAGTGTATATAATCAATTTATATTACGCTTTTTTTAATTATTAGTAGTATTTTTTTAATATCTACGAATATTTTCTAAAATTCTAGTTCGTTTACGTCTTGTTAATCTTTGATTCGGGATTAAGCTACTTTTGATCATTCCACGACATTATTAAGATAATTTTTCATCACACATATTTGGTATTAATTTATCCTTATGATCGCATAAAAATATCTAAAACTAGTTAGTTGTATTTTACTTATTTACACGTAACTTATGTACCATCAATTAAGAAGTAAGTTATTATGATAGGTTTCTTGGAGGTTCAAAATAAATGACTTTAAATTTAAGAACATTTTGAATCTTCAATTAATTTATCGTATAAAATCATTTTAAGTGTTTTGAAAAATAAAACTTTGTTATTTTTGATTCTCTTTTCAAAATAGATGTTCTAATTAATTTTTTATAACACATTGAAATTCTTTTGGTCTTGTGCCTTTTTGTTTTTATCGTAGGTGATAAGGTTATAGAAACTGAAACTCCGAAATCGACACAAAATTAAATTATTAAATATTGTCATACAAAAAAGTGTATAAAAATCTTAAATTGAAAACAATACAAGAACAAATTTGATTCCAAGCAGTAAATTTTCATTACTACCAATCGTGAAATCGGGATTAAGTTATGTAAAACCGATTTTTACATAAAATTAATACCAGTTTCCTGATTTAATAACACCGAAAAAATTTGATAAAAATAAAATGGTCCAAATGTTTTCATTTTTAAAATTTGTAATCCAAATATTCTTTAGTTTTAACTACATGTTTGCTCCCTTGTAAGTTTATAGACATTTTTATTATGCGTCATTATTATAAGTTTTGAGTCTTCATATTATAGTTCTTACGAAATAAATGAAATGGTTTTTTTTCCTGTGTTACCTACCATACTTATAACAATTTGTTGTATTAGGAAGGTCATTTCTTTTTTCTATTAAAAGACTTATGCCAGTCTTCGTTACTTATCGAAGTCTATTTAAAAGCACTTTGAACTTTAATTTCGTATTATGAGATAAGCACATAGTTGTTTGATAATCCTTTAGCCTCAAAACAGTTTCCTCGCGCTATCAACATTTATAGTAAGTAGGTCATGCAGAAACCTCAAATCTCTGTTAATATGTACACCTTTGATTTAAAATAAAAAAACAATCTATAATCGCGAAAATGAAAAGGTAAAAGGTAAATATTTTTAAATAAAAGTAACATTTAATATCTTTTACAATTTATATCTTCATATCCTTAAGCCTTGACGGCTTGTCTGGACATAGTACATTCCTCTTGACCATTAGTTATCTGGATACAAACATAAATAAATAGAGTAGAAACATTGTACAAATAAAAACTAAATTAAATTATTCTTTAAAAAAAAATATTCCAGATAACAATAGTATTATTGAAAATAAATTAGTGCGGACAGATTATTTTTATTGAAGACAAGGTTCATTTCAAGAAATAAAGGTTGATTCTGATATTAATTTAATAACTGATTGTAATTTGGATTTTAATGTTCAGATTAGAACTTAGCAGATTTATACAACTCTTTCGAGAGTTCACGGTTTCAAACCCCGGGGAAGCACGAACAAGTGTTTCTGTTTAAACGTATGTGTCTAATTGATAATTGCAATTTATTACACCCTTTTCGGTGAAGGAAAACATTGTGAGGTAACCTGCATATAGTATATAGAGAATTCTTGGAATTGGCTAACCTACCAATCCGCATTGAACTAGCGTGGTAGGTCTTAGCTCCATTCTTTCTTTACCAAAACGGACAGAGGAGGCCTATGCCCACCCGTGGTATAGTAACAGGCCTTTACTTTTATAACCTACGATTTAGGCGAGATAATAATGGATATTACACTCATTCCTAATTAAGCCAGGGCCTCAGTACATCTACTTGGTACATTGTAATTGATTGTAATTGTAATGTAAGATATTTGGATGACTGGAACAGATGCGCACTATTTATGTTGTTATAATAAATTTTCTATATTACTTTTGTGTTGAAAGAAGATATAAATAATTTTATCCTTGAATATTTCTGGTTTAAAAATCTTAATATATAAAAGAGGATATTTGTCTGTATGTCCTTTATAGACTCCGAAAAATCTGGACCGATGTTAATGAAATTTTCAGACAATCTTTATAATGACTCAGCAGATGATTTTGTAAAGGCTGGTGGCGATCGGAGCATTTTCTAACTATCAATGACAGTTTTTTTACTTCTGATATCTTCATATTAAGCCCAGCAAATATGCTGGCTGGTATGCTAGTATAATTATAAAATGAAAAGCTTGAATTTCTGACTGTTGTCTCATCATCTATGTGATTGAGTCACAATATCAAAAAAAAAAATAGCATAGTACCGTAAGTACTAGAAAATAATATATTTTATATTAAGATACAGAGTACAGTTGTTATATAATACCAAAAATTATAATTATTATAATTTACTAGTGTAATCATAATGTAAAGGTGTAGTTCGTGGATATTGCTAATAAAAGTGAAAAGGAGCTAAAATATTCTTATACATAAAAATTAATGTTTGTCTGTATGTCCTTTATAGATTTCGAAACAACAATTTTCAGACAGTCTTTAGATTAACCCAGTGGATGATCCTGTAAAATTTTATGGTTATCAGGACATTTTTTTAACTATTGAATACTGCTTCGAAGGGACTGAAACCAGACTGAGCCATAGCAACGCGAGGCACACTAATTTTCACGCGGTGTAGACGTGAGCACAGCTAGTAGTATGATAAATGCTAACGTCTATACGTTTTGAAATTTAGCAAAATGATAGCCGGGATGACATAAAATATAAAAAAAACCATTTTCTTTCCGATACAGGAAAAAACAAATATTGCATTATTGAGGGTCCTTGAACTACTTTGAGAATTTGGCATGCTATACTGTAGCCCTATATAGGAAAAAGATACATTATGATCCCTTTAACACGATTATTTAAGAGACTACTGTATCCTCCTGCCCTTATTCCACTCTAAGTGGGGTCGGCACAACATGTTATAAACATGCTGTAACATGATTTGGCTGCGTTTTTACGACCGGCCGCCTGCCTGACATCAACTTACCATAGTTGTATTTTACGACACCTCGGTAAGAAAGAGGATGGTCTATTCTACTTAACCGGATACCACACGGTGGGTCAACTTACTTTAGTCGCCTTTTACGACACCTCGGTAAAAAATGAGGGTGGTACTATTCTATTCCGCCGGATACCAGAGACTACTATTGTTCGTAATTTTATCATAGGCAAAGTCGTAACCTCTTGAATACTGACAAATATTCATAAATAAGTCCCTGACCAAACTGACCTAATGAATATTAATAATCACGAACTTATTTCTTGCAACATAGACTTTAATCGTATTGCATACTAGATGTGGCCACATGCACAGCCTTGCACTACTAAAAACGAAATAAAAAGAAACCTCACTAACCTTTCTTTGTTTTGGATTTTGTAAGTTCAATAACAAACCATTTTGAACAAAAATAAATATATTAAAATTATTTGATAAAAGTTATAAAAGTCACAAATTCGGATACAATAGCACCCAAACTCACGCTAGTCGAAAGAACGACTAGTGTGGGTTTAGTTCGATCCATTAAACAATATGGGTACAATGTTCTTCATTAAATAATATTAAACTTTGTGTGAAATAGTAAACAAAGATTTGTTTTTTGATAAATTTTATTTATGATGGCGTTACCGTTTTGATATGCTTGTTTCGAAGCTATTAAATAATATAAATCTACACGACTTAAAATTTTCTTTTTTTCGATCAAATGATCTTGTTTTATTAACACTGTCAATATTGCTTTACTATAATGACACATTTTACAAGTTTGAAATTGCTTACTCTATGTCTTAATAGAGTAAGCAATTTAATTCGCGAAGTGATAAGTAGATGTTTTATTTATAAAAACGACGTATTTGTAGTCTTCATAAATTTTGTTAAAAATGCTAACAATCGTATTATTCAACATTATACATTTGTTACAGTCACGTGACATTATTTAATGCATAGAGTTTTTTATAATTAGAGTAGGTGTGCCATAACACGCCTGTAAGTGACAATGACACAATAAATAGTGAGAGAGAAGATGAAACTCGTATACATCATCTTTGTCTAATCCTATCCTATCCTACTAATATTATAAATGCAAAAGTTTGTGAGTATGGATGTATGTTTATTACTCTTTCAGCGCGAACCCTCTAAACCAATATCGATGAAATTTGACTCAATTATTCCTTATAAACCGGAATAACATATAGGTTATAAATATCCTGTTAATTCGTCAAGAATAGGATGACATTGAAAAGCGCCATCTATTATCAACTTATCACGCAACAACAAATCAACGATACAGCGAACGAAGTCGCGGGTAATATTATAAATGCGAAAATTTGTTAGTATGAAAGTATATTTGTAACTTTTTCACGGGGAATCCGCTGAACCAATATCAATGAAATCTAGCACAATTATTTCTTATACACCGGTGTATATATAGGCTATAGAAATTTTGTTAATTGTACAAGAATAGAATGATATTCTTCTTCATCTTCATCATTATCTAATCCCACATAAAAAGAAAGAGATCACTCTCATTTGAATTCTCTTTACTATAATATGTCAGTCACGTTTTAGGTTGGGGTCTCTATTCCAAGTTTAATAACTCGATGATTTTTTGTCAACTTGTTACGAGTACGTCCAGATTAAAAACGAGTCTATAGTTTTAGCTGTTATGTATTCATTGCAGCCATGAACCATGACGGTAATGCATAACACTTTTTAATTGTAAAAAACCATTTCATGTTTCTGCACTTGAAATGAAAGTAAGTACTTGTATACTAGCTATACTTACATCATAAGTATTGGTTTCGGCTTATTAGTTCCAACTCACCATAACAAGACGTAAAAACCACTTGAAGTACTACACAAGTGTTAGTTATTATAAACCCTTTATGCCACATTTCCATGCAATATTTTATGCAAACACCTATCAAGTCAACTTAAAGTTCTTTTTTGTTTACTTAGGTATCAATTTATTATCTTTTACTATTTAAGAAATATTTCATCACTTTAATTCTATCAATTTCATGTCATTGAATGATTGTAAATAAATAATAAATAAATAAATATATGGGACACTTACACACACGGTCGTCCGTCCCCAAAGTCAGTAACTTAATACTTGTGCTATGGGTGATAGGCAACTGTTGAATATATACTTATATATTTTTAAAATACATACTTAAATATAAATATACACCCAGGCTCAAAGACAACAAATTCATTTATAGAACATGAATTTGTTATTTGATTGGGTAATTTGTTTACAAATTATGCTATTTGTAAACATTTTACCCGACCATTTGATCAGTTATAATCGTCACCTCGTTAGTTATTTTTAATCCATCTTGATGTACGTATGAGTATTAAGACGGATTGGTTTAATTATTAATTGATGATAAGATGAATAATGAAAGAAAAAAGGAACAAAATATTATATTTATAGAAACAGACTAGAACAACGTTATATGGATCTCGCTACAAAGCTATTTTCTACAATCAGTAAAATATTAAGATTCTAAATCGTTAAATAAGGTAATATAAAATCATGTTAATTATTTATAGTAAGTACAAAACTCCAACAATGTTTTCAAGATTCTAAAATCATCTCACAACGAATACAGTCCTTGAATACTTAAATTTAAAACTACTTAATTAAAATTTGTATTACATCTGTAGAATGATACAATTAGCTTACCTAATTCTTTTACTAAAAATTTGAAATTGTCAATTGACATACCCAGGTCTTATTACAACTAGAGCAGCTATGCATGTCGGTCACCTTGACTCGGCTTATCTATTAGTTTTAAACCACTCACTTCCTTTAACAAAAATATATTCCCATTTACAGCTTACAACTAACTCATGTCACTGTCGCAATAAAGCTAATAAAAACCTAGATCAGTAAAAAAATCCCCAAATCTTTTCAAATTACACGAGTATTATTCCATAAACCACACTTAATTATATTATAATATATGCGATGTAAAAAAAACAATAATAAAATAAATGAGGTATTGAAATGTTGCAAGCTTTTATGTCTCACAATTTCTTTGAATTTTACAATTCGAAATTATAAAAGTAGTGCCTAGGTGACCGATCCTTGCTAGGTAAGATATCAAAAAATTGCAATTAAAAAGAAAGAAAGGGCTATCTGAAAGTGATATCTAAAAGTTCCCGACTGAGCTTTTACAACTTTACAAACGACAGCACAATTATTAACCTTTGTATTCTAATTTATAGAATTAGGCGTTACTTTGCGGAGATCCATAATACAAAAGTAATAATAAAATTTTATTATTACTTTTGCCTTTGTATTCTATTTATATTGTAGCATTTTTTCAATGTCTGAAAACATAGATAAAAAGTCAATTTTTTCATAAAATCAATATTACGCCCCCGAACCATACCACTATATACATACTGAATACATATACATACAGAATTTCATGAAAATTAGTGTTCGAAATTCAGATTATAACTCATTTAAATATTAAAGTTATCTATTATCTAATTTCCTTTGCGAAACATGTTCTTTTGAATAGATTACGATACAATACTATTATTTTTATAAAGATTTTAATTGCGAAATGCAGTCTTAATCATAATAGCTGTATAATTTGATGCCATTAATATATCCTTTAACTATCTAATTAATGCTAGAGTTATTAAGACACTCATTGCAAGTACGTTACGCAATTAGACCGCATGAGGTTCAATGGTAATAACTTATCATTGTAAATTGTAAAATTACATACTATTGTTATTAAAGCGATGATAGACGGATTGTAGTAATACTATTTTAGATACAAAAAAAACATTGATATGCATTGTGTTGACGAGGCCCATCCGCATTAAGTTGCGTAAGGCTAACTACGTGATGCAAAATACCTTTAACATTGACACAGTTTACAAATTTATTTCTTTTTAAACTGTGTTAATATTTTTTTGTCATATTATATTAATATCATTATAGAAATCAAGGAATAGACCACCCTCATTCCTTACCGATGTGTCGAAAAAGGCGATGAAGGTAAGTTGACGCACCGTGTGGTCGAATACCACGAGTCAAAGTTGAGTAGAATAAACCATCCTCTTTCTTACTGAGGTGTCGTAAAATATGACTAAAGTAAGTTGATGTCAGACAGGCGGTCGTAAAATACGGAGCCAAATCATGTGACAACATGTTCATAACATGTTGTGCCAACCCTTAAGGAGTAGTACCCCTGCCCGTAAACATAAGGGCAGGGGGATGAGAAATTAAGGCCTTAAAGAATTCAAACCACCAAGATGACCCTCATCCCTCGCTCTCTGTTGTTTCAATCTCTCTTCCGTATAACCGTCGATGCCCAAACCTAATCTTTCTATTAGCTTCTCCCCTTTATCCCCATTCAATTCGATAAATTCCTTTCGCCTTCTTAATGCGACATCTGGATCAAATATCCATTGTTGTGGTTCGTGTAATACTGGGAAGCCAATCAAATTAGTTTGAATAAATGTTCCGATTGGCCCCGCTGGTTCGGTGACCACATTTCGAGTAAACAGCACGGTAAATGATATCGACAGCTGAAACGAGAAAATTAATAATATTATGATAACGATTTTAGATGTATAGAACGGTAGATTATCACAGTCTTTCATTCCTCTCAATGACTGTATCTAAAAATTAGCAAATAAGTCCACTTAGCCAACGATAATTAATGAGTCTCAAATTAAAAACAAAACGGAAAATGAGACCAAAAAATGCATATTTCGATTTAGAGTTTACGCATACTACACTGATTTTTACAGGCGCAAAAACTAAGTTGACCTCAACAAAAAATATTTAGGTGTTTTGTTAGATCCTATTCTACAATTATATATAACTCATCATACCTAACACCGATTCGCGCTTTAAAACTGGCGTTAATTAAACACGCATTTAAAAACGCTTTATCCGAATATTCAAATTACGAAGTATTTAAAATATATATTTTATGTAGATATAAAAGTAGTTTTGTAAAGTTTTATAAATAACGGCTGATTATAAGTATTATTAATACATAAATTAACTTTACTGTCGTCAGTCTTCGTAGTTATCCTTCATGATTTATGATTACAGTGATCTAATTTTATTTTCGAAAAATTTAAGTGAATTATTCAGCCGACGATAGTTACCATTGGTGGAACAATTTTTAAATAATTATTTTATGTTTTTCTGTTTGAACAGAGTTTGTTTAGGTCTTATAGATATGTGTCATAGAAAAAATGACGCGATTATATAAAAAATATTAAGAAACGAATCGCACAAACGAAAACAACATTTTATAGACATTTTAGTTGACTTTTCCAATCATAAATTTCCACCTAAAAATAATTGAATACTCACAAGAAAAATATTCATTTTTAATAAGTGTGCACTACACTGCGTTCTTCACCGCACTGGAAACGGCCGTAACTTTCAACAAAACAGTCCAATTGGCCAACTAAAATGTATAATGTAACTTGAAATACTTGATAAGATTGCGACATGAATAATGATGAGTGGTATTCTGTACGTTTATGCTGAGGAATACCATTAATGCTGGTCATGATCATAAGCTTGTCATACGATACAATAAATAAAATAAAAACTAAATTAGACCGAGGAGACATCGTCAACACACGACATCATTAGCTCCGATATGTGTCCAACTACATCACAAAGAGTATTTCTCCATTTGGATTGATTTCGATGGATTTGGATTGGACGAAATAGAGGAAACAATGTCATAAACCAAATCCCAATTTAAGGTAGAAAATTTTTTATTGTGACATATTTAGATACAATATCCTACTAATATTATAAATGCGAAAGTTTGTGAGTATGGATGTATGTTTGTTTCTCTTTCACGGCGAATCCGCTGGACCAATATCGATGTAATTTGGCACAATTATTCCTTATAAACCGGATTACCATATAGGCTATAGAAATCCCGTAAATTATAAAGGAATAGAATGGCAGAATACAAGCGCCATCTATTATGAACCGATGGAGATATTTATTTTTGTAGGATTAGAGAATGATGGCTACTAGTTTATACCCAAACTACAGTCCACGCAAAAGTTGCGGGTAGAAGCTATATTTATATATCCAAAACTAAGAAGAACATCACGCTTTATTACTAATGCCAAACGGATAACCCAGGATAGTGAGATGACGAGATCCTAAAGTTAATAAGAGCTCCTAGATATAATTGTATTTATTCATTTTGTGGATTGTGGCGAACCCCTACGGAGACCTATGTTCAGCAGTGGACGTCCACCGGTTGAGAAAGAAGAAGAAGAAGACATACTTAACAGCAAGAGCTACTAGTGTTAGCAAACCCCATATAGAATTCATTCTATTATTATAAGGTAAAGTACCAGCCCTCGCTTCTGCGTAGAGTCCTCCTCTTTTTTCGGGATTAAGATTGGACTTATGCCGTACTTTGTAACTTAAATGCGGATTAGTAATTTACACGTAGCAATGGAATCATCCAAAGATATGTATTTGTAGTAATCACGTGCTCTAAATATACCTAAGCCTATGACATAAGTAACTTCGTTTAACTTTTGATAGCAACAGACCGAAAGTAACGAGAAATTTTAGCTGTCTGTTTAAGTTATCCTGAACAAAAGCGTATACATACAACAATACGCATAACTTACTGTTATTTAAATATTACGTTGTAAGATTCTTTTTTATGTAAGACTTCTGACATTTGACATCTGGCATTAATATACCAAATAGCATATTTAGGATTTTTTTTAATCATTAATTTTGAATGTCTTGCGTTGGAAAATATATTGCTATTTAGCAAACTTATGACTTGTATCGGGCTTACGTAAACGCAAACATCAATAACTCTACTTTAAAATCATGATGATCTCGAAGCATAATAAGTAAGTTATGAGAAAATCTAGAACATTTGATAGTTGAATATCAGTTAAGCGATTTAAAAGTATAATATTTAAAGTCAATTTTAATTTCAATTACTCACATATTAGGATATGTTACATTTTATCGAAAGGCGTTTGATAATTCTCAATATCAGTTAGTAAAGAGATTATAAAGAAAACTCATTGGCGTCTATGACTTTTTTACATAGAGAAAATATGCAAATTTCTGAAGAATTAGTAATATTCTACTAAAGCAAGCTTGTGTACAAAAAGAGACTAATAAATATTTAAAGCGGGATATATTTTTTTCGCTTTTTTATGATTCCTATGATACCATTACCGTTAATTTAGATTAGTAAATATTTATAAAAAAGCTCAAGTAAAGTGCATAGTCTAAACAGTCAATATTACATCACAAAATATCAGTATTCGCAGGCTTAAAATCAGATATGTAAAAATCGTTTGAATCTTTCCACGAGGCATATCACATTTATCTCAATGAAATACACTAGAATTGGTATTTTGATTCTTTACAAAAAAATTTCATACTTTTAACGCTACCTTCTACATTAACGTTTCTATTTCTTGTGACCACAGTGGAGACACCTATTACGGGACTATCGGGACTTTTACTAGCTAATTTATATAGTCGAGATCAATTTCTAATGAATAAATAAATTTACTCGTTAAAAATTTATCTCGAATTAGTCTTCATTTAGTAATTTTATTTATTGTTAGAATTGTTTCTGAATTCACTGCTGTGGTGTACTTTGGTGTGAGACGGTATTCATCCTTCAAGATTTTTTAGTCTCTTTTATATACCTACATATATTTATTTATTTCTTATATTATAATTTTTTATTAAATTATGTAATGTGTTAGTTTTCCACATAAGTTTTGAGTTCACTATTTTACGAATATGGTAGAATTTCAGTCTTAACTTCATTTCTTTTCTAAGATGGATTGGATTTTAATAGTAAACTTTCGGTGTCTTTTTGTTATAATATCAATCAAATTGTTCAGCGACCAATCCAATTGTTTATTTTCTTTATGCTTACATAAAGAAAATAAACAATTTGATTGGTCGCCGCTAAGCACATGCGTACTGTTTTATCGACAGTGACTCCCACGTAAATACGAACGAGAAAAATCAATAATTTTGACATCCTATGGTATTACTGATAAATCGTAATACACAAAGTTCATCATTGGTGTTTTTTGTGACAATCTTCTATATTGTTCTTCAAAAATGATGCAAGAATATGATGACGATTTCTTCTTTGAGGAAGATAAAATGTATGTTCACGAAACACTATATTAATATCAGTGTTTATCAGTAACATCCTTTTATTTGCAGTGTTATCGTTAGAGTTCAGTTTTATCGTTTGTGTGAAAGTAATGTGCCAAAGAAGTGAATTCTTTTATGACCCCAGATTTAACCCACAGCGCATTATGTTCGAAGATAGAATGTAATTATTATTTCTTTTTTTGTACCATTTAGATTCGATTATTTTATAGCTTTAAACAGAGGTTGCGTGCTGGTATATTTAAGCTTATTTTTGCCACGACAATGCCATTGTATTAATTTTATGCCTTATATAATGTTTATGGTCCTACTGGGTAAATATCTATAGATTCTAGTCTAATCTTTAAAATTATGAAACCTTTGAATCTTTTTTCGCCTGCTGATAATTGTCTATATATTTATATTATTTTAAACCATCCGTTTTTGACCGTTTTTATTATTTATTTCTATTTTTGTTCAGCAATACTAACCCCGGGAACATTAAAACCACTACCACTTCACTATTTGTAAGCGACAGGTAAGTTTTGCTTATAAAGTGCTATAAATATGTTTGAATTTAAAGTATATTAAATATTTTACTAAATATTCCTTACTATTAAAATAAACATTAATAGTATTTAGTACCGTTAATTAACTATTAAATATTTAGCAATGTTTTGTGTTCAGTGCCTTAATTGTAATTGAAGAAGCTGATAAGACTGAAGCTATTGTGGATGAGTAAGTACACTTTTCATCTAATATTTTTTTTATATATTAGATCTATGCTGTCTTCAGTTATATCTCAACCTCTTAATCGTCAAAAAAGTTAAAAAATGTCGTAAATATTCTGCAGTCCAATCGAACACTACAAACGAAAAACGAACGTGTCTTTTCTGAATTAAGAATTATTATTTCTTATTACACCTTTTCATTAATTTCATCGCTCTCACGAAGTACTGAACTTTGTCACTATATTACTATTTACTATAACACATCGTTGGTAAACGTCTAACTTGGAATCGAATTTTAATAGGAAAGCATACGACAGCATCATGTCCATTATTTGTGGAAAGAAGAGAAAAAAGATCACAGAAGATAATAGGAATAGGAATTTTATAGCAGTTAAAAGAACCAAATAATGCTAATTTTTAATAACCATGGCATATTGTCTTATAATTATGTTTCGTGATGTGATTAAACAATTCTAATTAAATTACAGAATTATAGAAGGAGATCTAGAAGAATCCGACTGCGTTATCCAGGATATGAGACGAGAAAGATACATGATTTGTCATCAGAATCTGATGTGAGTTCAGCAGTGAAGAACTTGTGTATGGCTAGCGAACTAGGTTCATATTAATATACTTTGTTTTTGGCTCTTTGTCATAACTAACATTGACACGTTAGTATATTGTAATTATTGGCTGTAGTGGAATAGACTTTGTATTTTGCAAGCTAGTATTATCCTTCCTTTTTCAGTCGTTCACTCTTGCCATGCGCCTTCATCTGTCGCGGTTTTTAGCGTCTCTAGAACAATGAACTACTGTTTTTTGAGTTACTAATCTTATACGACCGCGTAACCGCTTGCCTTCAACTTGCCCCTGGTGTTTTAATAAATATCTAAATTATACATATATGTGTGTGTTTTCTTTACCTTACCATTAGTAATAGCCAGTTTCATGTTAATTATTCCTTTTTAGCAATCATCAACACACTGAGCTAAATAAATATACGCACAAATTGTAACATATTGGAGGTAACAACATGACAGGTTGCTTTCCGAAATCTTGTTTTGGGTATTAAAGTATTTTTTAACAGAAAACAGAAAATTAAACCTTTGGGCAATGATTACGTTAACTGGCGATAAAAATGTAGTTGGGAAAATAAACTTCAAATTATCAACCCTTGTTTCTAAACTGTTTAAGTTTGTATGCTACAAAAAATCGTATTATTAAAATCACTAATATTTCCATTACTATTATTTCCAGGGGCATGACAGTCACCTCAGGCAGCGTAGGTTTGAATAAAGACGAGAAAAACCTTATTGGATTAAGTATAGGAGGAGGAGCTCCACTATGCCCTTGCCTTTATATTGTACAGGTTTATAACGTTATTTGTTCAATTAATAAAATTATAATGGCATTATGGCTCGATCACCGTGCGTAATGATTCATGCTCAAAACCCTTTTTTTACTTGGCAAGATCCACATCGAACTATCACTTCTGAAACTAAAGAAGAAATTTTGTTGATTTTTTTGTTGAACAGTAATAGTACACAGTTTTTAAAAGTAAAATGATAATGTAAATTTCAGATATTTGATAACACACCAGCATCTAAAGATGGTACACTTCAGAGTGGAGATGAAATCGTTGGAGTTAATGGACAAACTGTTAAAGGAAAAACTAAAGTAGAAGTGGCTAAAATGATACAAGCAGCTAAGGTAAATAATGATGAGCATGTTAATAGTCCAGAAATAAGCAATGATCCTTTAAGTAGTTTTACTAACATAATACTACATTATTCCATTATCTTTTTTAGGATCAAGTTACAATTAACTACAATAAACTACACGCAGATCCAAAACAAGGCAAATCCTTAGACATAATTATGAAGAAGATGAAACATCGATTGGTGGAGAACATGTCGACAGGTACAGCAGACGCACTGGGTTTATCTCGAGCTATACTGTGTAATGACACTTTAGTTGCGAAGTTAAACGAGATGCGAGATACCGAAAATACGTATAAGCAATTAGTAGAGCATGCAAAAAGGTCAGCAAAATTACGCGTTCCTTGAATTTTAATAAACTTAAAAATTTACATATTACCGTAACATCGTCACATTCGCTGCAACGGCTCACCTAGTTATAAACTCGAAGATAGGTTTTAGTTTTTCCCAAAAAGTTTCAGTATTTTACCGTTTGAATTAAAACAAGTTACATTTTTATATAATACAAAATTTTAATAGCTACGTTGTGCTCAATGAATTTATGCATATGCTTTGATTTCAGAATGCTCAAATCATATTTTGACCTACTCCAAACTTACAAATCATTGGGCGATATTTTCTCCAGCATCGGTGTTAGAGAGCCCCAGGCAAGAGCCTCCGAGGCTTTCACTAGATTTGGGCAATATCACAGGTTATTAGAACGAGATGGAATAAAAATGTTAAAGACGCTGAAACCAGTAGGTTTTTAAATTTTTGTTCAGTTATAAAAAGTTTAGAACGGAAAATACTTACCAGTATGAGATTGCGCATGCGACCCTTACTTACCTTTGAATTGTGTTCTTTATTTCGTTTAGGTAAATTTTCAAAACTTTTTAGTGTTTTATTTAACAGAATACTTACGCGAAATGCTATATGCTATGCTAATGCTATGTTATTATTGAACGGTTCTATTTACTTCTATCTTAGAGATTTTAACAAGTTTCCGTTGACCGATGAATTTAGTAGACATCTTCAGTTCTGATGACAATACAATAAATATTACATTGAATACACAAAATAACAAGAACTTATGTTAATACCCCCTTAAAAATTAGTATCAATGAAAGAGGTTTTGTAAAAAGGCTTTTATTAAATGGGTATAAAATGGTTTAGTTATTGGATGCATGTAAGTAGTTTTATAATCCAAAGCATCCAAAATGGATGCTTTGGATTATAAAACAATTTACATAATTTTTTATTCTCCCCAACGACGTATAATACGTGTACAATATCAAAATGCTTTTATTTTTTGCTATGTATTATTTTACCGAAATTATTGATTAAAAAATTAGGTCTTAACGAAATACTTATTATAAAAAGAATGACTATGTTTCGATAAAAGAATGTAACCAAAGTCCTTAAATTCCTCAGATCTTAGGGGATATGGGGACATATTTACATAAAGCGATTCCAGATACTAAGCTAACGATACGTAAATATGCAGACACGAAATTCGAGTACTTATCGTATTGTCTGAAAGTAAAAGAAATGGATGACGAGGAATATGGCTACAATGCGTTGCAGGAACCTTTGTACAGAGTTGAAACTGGAAACTATGAATACAGGTCAGTAAAAGCAGTAGATAGACGAAACAAATAATAAAATTTTAAATATCATCCTTATAACGATTCACAGAATCCTATATTTTTATATTTCTAACTATAATTCATTTGTGTTTTGCTTTTCCTGAGTGTTAACGTATACTTATACTTTACTCCCAGAACATAAATATGTGAATCTCGTTTATAAACTAAATAGAAAATTTCGGTCAAATTCGTTTTTGTATCATTGTGAAAAAACTTAACAATATTACATTTATAATATTAGGATAATATTTGCCTTTCTGCATTAAAATTTCAGACTGATTCTCCGCTGCCGCCAAGACGCTAGAAATAGATTTGCTCGACTGCGATCGGATGTATTGGTGAAGTTAGAATTATTAGACAATAAAAAGACGCAAGATGTCGCTTACCAACTTAGAAGATTCATACAGGGATTAGCGGTTTATGTTAAGTCAGTATATTTTATAACATCAATAAAATACGTCATTATAATTTTTTTTCTTCAATAATCATATTTTTTATGTACATGCCGGGTAAGGACGCAGGATCTATACAAATTATACGAGAGTAGATATGTTATTAGTTAATATTGAATAAAAATGTTAGAGAAGTAGTAGAGTTGTTAATCTGGAATAGAATAGCTGTAATTATTTTCTACTAGATCTGATGAGATCTACCAAGAAGAACTGGTAAGAATGTCAATGGTTGTTCTTATAGAAAGAAAGAAAGAATTGTACATGCAACAATTTATTTTCTAAATAGATGTATTTAATATAATACTAACGTTATTCAATTTCAGCGAAACGGCAGAACATTTAAAAGAAAATGTAACTCTTTTTCCGGTTGAAGTAGATCTTTCTCAAAACGCATTCCAGTATAAATCTACAGAACAGATTATACAGGTATGTTAAGCTATAATGAAATGCTGTTACAATTGTAAATTTATATGGAATGTATATATATATATATATATATATATATATATATATATATATATATATATATATATATATATATATATATATATATATATATATATATATATATATATATATATATATATATTTAATATTCAAAATTAAGTAATTAATTGTAAAAAAACAGTTCGAAATCACTAACATATTTACCTTCAATGAAATTTTAATCTTTGTTTATTTGTAAAGTATTGTACATGCATGCAAATACAATTGCAGGATACCCAAGATGACGACGAAGAAATTGAATACGCCAAAGAAATTAGAGAGTATCGAGATATATCGGATGAGGAAGCTAAAGATACAAAGGCTAGTAACCGTCGAGAAGCTAAAGACAAAGATGATACAGACTGTTCCAATCAACTGCTGCCAGGTCTTACAACGCTCGCCCTTGACAATGAAAACAACGTCAATCTCAAAACGGACAGTGAGAATTTGAAATTGCTAACAGAATTGGGTCTACTCGATACTCAATCAGATGACTTTGGAGATTTCCAAAACGGACTTCTAGATGAATTCCTTCCTAAAAACAATACCGATTTAACAGAGGATGTTTTTGATAAGTTGCTAAGTGATTTAAGCATTGAAAAATAAAAGAAATATCGCTTTTTAATTCAAAATCCAAATGACCTATTATAGATTGATTTTTATGTCCCTTTATTATGAAATCTGAAAAGGCCACAAATAGGAGGAAGTAAGTAGCGAAGAAGATTCCTAAAGTGATCTCGGATTTATTTTTCTATGTATATAGACATATTTGTTTTTTTCATGTATAGTCAATTTAAATTTATGCGTATCGTTCAAACACCATCAAAAAATTTCAATTATAGACATAAATTTTGATACTAACTCTTACGTGGTAAATAGTGTGGCTGCTTATATTAATTTTAAAATCCCATCACGCCCCTATACATATAGATATTTTTTAAAGGCAGAAAGTTTTGGTGCGCGGAACCACCAATAATAATAATAAATATAAATATAAATTGCTCGTGGACTGTAGCATTTATTACTCTGGATACATCGATAATAATCTGTAATTAATATAACTAACTAATAACATCTATCGTATGTATGTTTAAAAAATTGTTAAATTGAACATTATTATCTTTGAATAAAATACGTTCTGCTCTACAAAATATTTTATTTGGCCACAATTTTTACAATATTCATTTTGTACTAATTATTTCAAACTTTATGTTAAAATTATAAATTATCGTTTTAGATGTATAAACATTAATTAATATATAATGTATATAATATTTTTCATTTAAAATATTTTTATGTTAAAAATTGACATGCATTATTTTCTATTTCATTTCTTGATGTACAAATATATTAAATTTTGGGGCTGCCCGCAAAAAAAGCGATTATATAGCTAGATTATAAAGTAGAATGTTTTGGTTTCTTTAATTTTTAATTTTGTTTATAACCTTCGCCTGCGTACTCATAATTCGTATGATTTCAAAAACGATATATTTTACTCAAAAGTCTATACGATTTTTCACCATATGCGAAAGAAATAATCAATTTATGTTACGAATTGTTAGAAAACATTTAATTATAATTTGCAACAAATCGCCACTTAAATTTAACTGCATCTCAAGCTACGACATAAGTATTTTTTTTTACTTTTTAAATACAGAAACAGTTGCAGTTTGCAAAGTAAACAGTAAGTTGATAAAGGTTTAGAGCTTTATAATTTCAAATGCTCGAAATGTTCAACGTGTTGATAATGTACTGGAGGCTTATGGTGTACCTGGTGGTAATGCACTGGTTTATGGTGAGGTTCAAAATAATGTTTCAATCTATCGATCTGATGATGGTCAATTATTAAAGGAGTTTTCTTTGAATAATGTTCATGAACGAAATGTTTATGCGCGTAAGGTAGATGCGCTGCGTGCAATTGATGTAATTTCTTGAGGTCCAATTCTTGCTTTAGCTTGTGTAGTTTAGTCACGGCTTTGTCTTTTAATATTTTGAGACCTGCGTGAACTTTTTCTGTTATTTTGTCTATGGTTAACGTCGCCGTGACTACTTGTATGACCAGAAGCATTACCTGAAAAAAAATATTTTTAATGACATTTTAATCTGTACTTTTATTAATAGTAGTAGTTCCATGCTCAGTTTTAGCGTAGGTATAAAGTTGAAAGATTTCAATATCTAACTGGCCCGTTGGCGCAGTGGGTAGTTATCCTGTCTGTAGTGTCGCCGGTCGCGGGTTCGATCCCCGACGAGGGCCAACATTTTCTATAATCAATTTGTTAGTCTTCGAGTCTGGGTGTATATTTGTATTTAAGTAGGTATTTAAAAATTATATAAGTATATATTCACCAGTTGTCTGTCTACTATAACACAAGTATTAAGTTACTTTGGGGACGGACAACATTGTGTGTGTCCCATGTATTAATTTATTTATCGGCTAAAATATACAAGTACCTATCATCTCTTCCAGACTAGTAGATCTCCTTTTTTAATGCGAAAACAAACAAAAAATATTAGTAAATGTTACGATATAAATATTAGGTATATGAATATAAATATAATTTCTTGGATCTGAAAATCCTTCAGCTTTTTACATACCTGCAGCTTAAATTAAATAAATATTAAAAAAATATTGATCTCTATGTTTTTTCTGGTTCTTTATGGTAAGAGCAATATTTCAGAAAGTGGTAGCTTCATTAAAATCTGACTCACTTTAACGATTCCAAAGCGCACGTAAAAGTTTATTAAAATAAACTTTTGCTTGCTTAAGATTATTTTGAATGGATTTGACCTCCGCGAGGATCGAATTTCTAAAAATTTCAATTCATTCAAATGAAAAAACGGTTCAGTATTCAAGGTATCCAACCACTCACGTATTATGCTTTATATCAATTCAAAATTTGAATTTCGTATGTTTGCACGCACCACAGATACACACAGCACTTATATAAAATTCAAGGGAACACTAAAAAGAGAAACTTGTAAGGTAAGAAACATACTTACCCTCTAGGTAAGTATGTTTCTTACCTTACGAATTTTATCAGTAAACTGTTACCACAAGATAAGAAAATTACTATTGAAATTATTGAAAAAAAAAAAGTTTACGTTTTTTACAATAGTTTACTCTGAATTTATATGCATCCATTAAATAGGTTAATATACAAAACACTGAGCGACAATTTATTGTTACAAATCGCTAAAAACTCTAGATCGATATTTGTACAACCTTTTCATGTGCTTATTTAATTTCAAATAAAATTTGTCTGTACTTACTAATATGTAAGCCTTCATGGTGTGTGTGATATGTAAAAACCGACTGACGGTGAGCCAAATAATAGGAACCTAATATAACATTTGTTACCTATGTTAGTAAACACACTTCGGTGTTATTCTAGTGAAATCGTTACTGTATCGCATCAGTTGCGATTTTAAAGTCAAGTTTTTCATATGTAAAACTATGAAAAATAGGCTATAGGTAAAAATTTAAATATATTTTCAGAAAATCTTTAGTTTGTACGATCTCACTATGTGACTGGTTAAGCATTAATACTCTTATTTTGATGCATCTTTTAAAAAAATTACTAAAAAATTAATTAAAACACTATCTTCTTCGAACGTCGATATATTTCATGTATATGAGCAGTCTTCCTATTATTCTATCCCATATCATTATTATCTTACTCTCTATCCATTTTTAAACTGAAAACGATGAATGATACTTGACAAGGACAGAAGAATTATTAGATTAACGATTATAACAAATATTTGTGGTTTAGTATGGTAACCGTTTTAATAATTGTGAAACACAATTTAGAAATATGTAGTTTCGTAAATTTATGCAACATTACTGAATGTTTTCTTTTTAAATATGAATTGTAACTAACGTATATTTTTAACGCAACTATGTATAACTAATTTTTCTTTTTATTACCTTTAAGGATGCTTCTCTTTTTTAACGATACAGTGTTTTTATATATTTTGTTTTGCGGCATTTTGTTTTGAATATTGCGTAAATAAATATTAAACGGTCGGTCCAGTCTACTACCAATAAGATGATATTGATTAATTTAAAACTTTTATATTTTGAAAAGAGCAACCTGCGAGTTTGTTGCTTGCTCTTCATTGTAGTATCAATTGTTCAATCAATATCAAGTATATCATGATAAAAATCAATTCGTATCTAGATATTATTGCGGTCTAACAAGATTTATAAGCAATACAAGGACGCATTTTAAATTACAGTGTCTAATATTTCAGTATTATATAAGAGATGATCTCAAGGAAGTCTTAATAAGAGGAATATAAAGATATTTATTAAAGTATCATACAAATAGCTATTTTCTAGAATACAGCCGCAAGGGAAAGTCGGTGGTGCATCGAAATTCAGCTCGCGAGGTTAGTGCTGTTTCGCGCATCCCAATCATTAAAACATGAAAATCAGTTTGTACTTATACAACAGGTAGTCCTTCGTAAAACAAATCCTACCAAAATAGACCTTGATTCAATATTAACACTGTCTATATTCGTAAAAAGATATTTAATTATTTAAAATTGTATGCACATTGTACTTTAATTTGCGTAATTATATAACAATTATACAATATTAGTCCACGGATACGTTTGTGTTGAAATCGACTTGGATCTGATATGAGTAAATTTCGGTACGAGCAATACTTTGTTACCTAATTTGTTTTATAAATTAATTATTAAATTCATAAACTAGAATTCTTATCTAGCATCTACAAAAATCAGGCTAATAAAAAACAAATGAGTATAGGTATGTAAAAAAGTTAAATTCTTCGGATCCAGTACGTCTCAGAAACTAAAGACTTCAAATATGGAAGTATGTATGAATACAGAATGTAGGTAGGTAGCGCCAATTTTTTTTTATATATTTTTGAGGAACTTAAGTAGAATTTATTTTTACAATGTGCTGATTGTGAAGGGAATGGATTTTCAAACAAATGATTTATGACGAGAAATTTATTTTAAACAGTTTGTAACGGAAGGAAATGGAAGAGAGCGGAAGTTGTAGCATAGAGAAGTATAGATGTTACGAAGTGTGGGGATTTATTTATTATTTAATTAGAACGGACATGGTCCACTTACACTAATTAAACACAATACATCACAAAAAAAAAGAATACATAATTTTAACTGTAACACAAAAAAAAGAAAATTAAATTGAATAAAATAAAACAATTAAAAAATAAAATAACATAATAAAGTAAAATATGTAATGATAATAAATATAAAATTCTTCTTCACATCCCATCATATCTCTGCAGTCACAGTTGCTCGCTGAACTGCATGCATTGCTTTGCAATAATAGCCCATTTATCCGCAAATATGTCGCAGTGTGGGTACTCTGTTAACATTTTCAAGACAGCAGACAACGAACGCGGTATAGGAGAGTTGGCGCGAGATACATTGTGATACAGAATCACGTGTTCCTAGTACGTTGTGTTACACTTCTTATTTATTAAGTTTAAAGGAAAAATATTATTGTTATCCATACCGCATACCCAGCATCTTTGATCGGTTGCTTCGCCTATCGTTACACTTCCAAAACCTTGTTGGCTATCTTCATGACCAGTCCTCCACGACATGTCACCTCGAACTCTGGTCGAGCCTCACAAACGGCACCCCGATGATAACGTTCCACGACGCAAGTAAAGTTTCTGCATTCTACTTTTCGCATTTCGCATCTGCGACTATGTTGGACTAGCCCGCTTAGGGCTTTATGGCCCTAAGGGTTAACAGCATATAGTTCGAAAAGTGTTCTTCTTAATAGTAAAAAAGTAAATAAGTAGCGGCCTGTTACTATTCTACTGCTGAGAATAGGCCTCTTCTCTCCGTTTTTGGAGAGAAGTTTTGCAGCTAAGACCTACCACGCTGCTCCAATGCGGATTGGTAGGTTTCACATATCTCCAGAATTCTCTAGAGATATGCGGGTTTCCTCACGATGTTTTCCTTCACCGAAGCGTGTGATAAATTGCAATTATCAAACAATTAGACACGTAAGTTTTAACAGAAAAACTCATTGGTGTCTGTCCGGGTTTGAATCTGTCACCTCCCCGAAAGAGTCGCACGGTGTTAGCTGCTGGGCGACCACAGCTTATACTACTTCTTAATAGTATGTACTTCAAAATATTAAATAAAACTACGTGATCGCTATCAATAAATACTATCTAGCATTAGAAAATAAGATAGGGTTTATGCAAATCAAGATTTATGTGGTCAATCTATACGAGATTTCGATCTCTCCGCTCACCCAAAGCTAGTCAAGCCACTTTCCTATAAATTCGATGAAAACCCAAAAGGCTCACAATAGAACGAACTACTTCTTTTTTAGGTCTCCTCGTATTTACAAGAAATCGCGGTACTAATTGCGATTGCCAAACAAATTGCGGGTAGTCACCCCCAAAACAACCAGATTTTGACGACTAACTATAAATTTGCAATCAAAATAACAACATAAAGGATCTGTGGCTACTTATTGCACTTGTTGGGTAGTAATAAAAAAGATCTTTGTTATGTTGCTCTAAATAATTAGAATATATAGAATAGAGTAGGTACATACTCGTATCTGTCAATGACAGTATGTATTGGTTTTGAATTTATCAATATTGCGAACACCAAGGACAACTCTAGGATCAAAAAATAGTACGGGGCTTTGTAAAAAAAACACTGTTGATAGACATTAGGTACTTCTTTAAATTTCGATATCAATATAGCATTTGTCATTTAAAATTATTACGTACTGAATGCCACTGTATTAATATATCACGAAGCAGACGAACACTTCTTTATGTTCTGCCTTTATTCCAATTTTCTGAAGAAAGACCTAACGGCTACAATCAGTTATTTATTGATGTTTAAATAAAATATATTATGGGAACATATGCACAAATTAGTAATGCTTAAAAAAATAACATCTCAATACATATTGCCGCCAAAATGTAACTTCTAACATTACAAACTGATTACGAAAAATAGTGCCTTCAAATTTAACCACAAGCATAATCAGTTGCTGAAGTTACGTTTTGGAGGAAAGCAAATCTAAAAACAGCCTTAATATTAAGTTAGAACATTACTTGTTTGTGTGTAACAATACCAGTTATAGCTTAAAAAAATCAATAAAGGCCTTCGCCTACTATAAATGTGCGAAGAAGTAAAGCTATTTCTATTTTAGTACTTATTGCAGTTATGCTAAGAACACATTAGTTTTAGAAAGTTAAGGATTTTTATATTTTCAGTTAACGTATGTTCTATTCAATAACTCATACTCAAATGAACTTCGTCCTTTTTAAAAATAGATTTACTTCCTTGTATAATACAAACAATAAAGAATATGCAAATTGTCAGTTAATACCAAATTCCACACTTTGAAAAACAGCCTTAAAAATACGTCGAGGCCACATCGCAATGTAACGGCACTCAAAACGTATTATTAATAAAGCTCGCCTATAAAAGTTTTCCTAAACCTTTCTTGGAAAAATCACGTAACATACCATAGGCTATTATTAAAATAACACCATCATTTTTAATAATTAGTCTATGGCAATTCTGACCCACCATATCGATCTTTTGTCTTCTAATTCGCCTCTTTACATTAATTTAAATTATTGATGGAATAAGTCCGAATAAATTAAAGGCGGCTTTTGCAGCAGCGGCATGTTTTCTCACATGTTTATAGTCTAAAAATTACAAATTTGAAAAAGCTATCACTATTATGTATAAGAATTTACAATGGAAATATTTTAAATCCTTTTATACGGCCATATATGTTCTGTACCATTAAGTAATACAAAAATCAATGAAGAAATAATAAAAGAAGCTAAAGAATTAAAGTATAAAGAAAATTTAATAACAGAAGATCGATCAATGGGATCTTAAATGACCATAAAAACCTTTATAAAACCTGAATACTTAACACTACAAAGATAAGACACATCTTCTGCAATATTTGAGTATAGCCTAATTTTTATTTTTATTTTAAAACCTGAACTTTTCTTCAATTTTATTATTAAAAACTATATAAGGCATTAAGCTATTTTGCTTGTTTTTATTGCTTCCTACTGTTTAAAGAGATGATTACAGTTCTAAAACTAATCATAAGCTAACAGTTAGAACTAATACAAATGTAAAATCAAATAAAAAATATATTCAAACTTTATTTTTCACGATAAAGATTTTTATACATTTTAATCAATAGTTCCGATTTCGATGTCATTTTGTGACAAATATTCAGCTTCAGTATTAAAGTGACTTTTAGATGGGTCTCCTAGGTGGAGTGCCAACCTATTTCATTTTGCTTTTAGTGTTAATTTAATTATTTATTGAATATGGCATTATAAAACCATTAAACTTCATTTTACAATTTAAATTCTCAATGAAATAATAAAAGTTTAAGATGATCGTAAACATCATATGTAGCAATCACATATTCTTGAATTAAATCTAATTTCAGATATTTTTATTTAGTTTCGTTTGAAACAATTTGTTGACGGCGCCATTACAAATATATAGATTGATAGTTTGTTTTATTACTGGTCTTAAATAAATATATAATATAATGTTTATAAAACGATAAAACTATAGGTAATGTATACAATAGACAAAGCAGGAACCGACATAAGCTTGCGGCTCCTGCTTTGCGCCTTGCAAAAGTACGTAAGTCGTTTGTGGGTTTTGGTATAAGATTCTATAATAAAATTCCGCAATCAATTTCAGCTTTGCCATTACAGTAGTTTAAAAACACTGTTAAAAATAGGCTGATACAGAAAGCCTACTATACTATTGAAGATTATTTAGAATATAAGAATGGGTGGATATAGCTCTCTTTGAACCTGTACAAGACAGTAACGACTGAATGTAAATAGTATTAAGAATTATATTTTTAAAAGAAGAACCGCCGAGTTTCTTGCTGACTCTTCTCGGTAGGAACAGCTTTCCGAACCAGCAGTAGAGTTGACGATTCAAAAGCACTTACTTGTTTACAAGTTTATTTGAATAAAGAATATTTTGAATTTGAATATAAATAAATACCTATATATGTTTATAAACAAATATATATACTAAAAAAGGAATTGTGATAGAAAAACAGAATTCGTTTTTACTTTAGTATCAAACATTTTACAAACACTAAAGCAGTATTTTTAAGTTTTAAAAAACACATGATATAGCGGAATTGATTACCTTCTATGCCCTAACTACGCAATATTATAATGTATAAATTTTGAGTTTTTTTAAAAATCGTAACTGTTGACAAAAATATAATTAACCTACTAATCAACCCTGAACTTAAATTAATGAAAAAAAATAATAATTACAACAGAAAAAGAGGAAATATAAAAATAACTACAAAAAATTATGTTAGTAATATATTAACATCATTTCAGATACTTAATCAGACCAATATATTAGAGAACATAAAAAACTGTGGATTAATATAAAAGAAAAGAAAACTGCACATTATAATTCGACAGATTGTGTAAATGTATGAATATAGGCGTTGAAAGTATCACAAACAACCGCTTAAATGATTTTCGCTTATGTGGCCCAGGATTTAAGCAATTTGAAGTCCTCATCTGCAAGAAAAGTTGACATAAAGTTATATTTATATAACGTTAATCATATAATAAATAATAAAAAATAATAAATATATGGGACACTTATACTTAAACAATATTATTTTGCTATACCACATTAAATTTGATTAGCAAAATAATATAACAAAATAATAATTACTTTGTATTACGGAACTTCGCAATGTAACGTGTAATTTTATAAATTGTTCATAAACCTAAAGTAACGGCCTTGAATAAAGTGGTATTAGAATTAGAATTTATTTGCGGCCTCTTCTCCCTTTATAAAGAAAAGGTTAAAGCTAAGACCCGCCACTCTGATCCAATGTCGTCACAAATATTATAGGAATTATCCAGTTATGGAGGTTTCCTTACTAAGTTTTCCTTCCCAGAAATGAGTGTGATAAATTGCAAATATCACACATGACTTTTAATAGATCATTGATATGTATTTCAACCTGGGACTCTGAAAAGAGTCACATGGTCTCAACATTCGGCTATCACAAATACAACAAGATTCATAATCATTTTCCCTTTTCCTACTCTAAGAGAGAACCAATGCTAAGAGAGAATGAAATCCATCCACATTCATGGTAGACACTAGGTAAGGATGCAATTGAAATTGAGGATGTAACAAATATACTGGTACTTCTACTACCTACTGGTAGGTTAAAGCAAGTGACACTGTCGTGTCATCAGTGAAACCCATTTCCCCAAATGGGAAAATGGATGAAATAGTCGCCGTCCTGTACCGACAGGCGTCCCCAAGCTTAGATAAGTTATATACATATACATCACACATTCGTAATCCAAAATTATACATCATACCATCTTCTTCCTTTTCCTTGCTGGGTTTAGCTTTAGCAGGCACAGGTTCGGCTGGAACGTCTGGTAGGATGCTGGCCGGAACGCTGATCCCAATCATTTCCTTGTCCAATTCCTCCTGTAGACATAAAAAAGGATTTAGTACTGTAACAAACTAAAAGATAAATATAAAACTTATAATTATCAGATGTAAGAATAGTTCAAGTATTTAATAATTTATACCATACTTCGTGGAGGTCCATAACAAAAGTGTTTGCCTATTTTGTCATTGAGTCCATCTCCTGTAGATGCTTTGGTTAAGGGGCGAAATGGTTATTCCGATTGTAGTAGTGAATTTATGCAGTATTATGCATGCATAAGGTACGAGCGCAGATAGTACACTATTTTTAGCATAATGCTAAAAATATGTAGTATCTGTCGGTATCTAATCGTAGATTATATCAAAGTAATACACAGACACCCTCAAAAGTTACGGGGAGCCGCTGCATCTAAGCAGCACAAGCGCATGTAGTGTGGAAGATTAAGTTACCACAAGTTATTTTACCACAAGTTCATTTTAAATAAGCTGTAACCACAACTTCAGACGAAAATATAATTCTTAAAAACCTTATATATGAAGTGTCTTTTTCCTGTTCCTGAAGAAAAACTGTTTTAAGCTTAATTTTATACCAATATTCATAAATATTGCTCCAAGGAATTAGCTGTCAAAACGTAATAAACGAATAAACATACAGACATACAAAAATACACAGACTTTTGCATTTTTTATTATTAGCATGTTTGCATTTTTTGCTATTTAAATTGTTGATACATGTTGATAAATTGTTGAACAAAGTACATCCTTTGCTCTTTAAATTGTTCAAAAGCACTTTGCTGATAAAATCTTCAGACAGACATACCTGTTCCAACTCCTCAAGTTCCTTCTCCAGCTCATCCTCGTCGATGTCGTTCGGGAACGCAACGTTGTTGCTGATGGCGTCTGTGATCTCGCGCGAGATATCATGCTGCTCCGCGATATCGTCCATGATATCGTGCACTTTGTCCACATCGCTGTAATTAAATATTTATTTACATTTATTTTTGGTGATCCATTTAACTGATGAGCTGTGATAGCCCAGCGGTAACACCGTGCGACTCTTTCGAGAATGTCACGGGTTCAAACCCAGGCAGACGCCAATGAGTTTTTCTTGTTAAAACTTACGTGTGTAATTGATAATTATAATTTATCACACGCTTTTCGGTGAAGGAAAACATCGTGAGGAAACCTGCATATCTCTAGAGAATTCTGGAGATATGTGTAACCTACCATTCCGCATTGGAGCAGCGTGGTAGATCTTAGCTCCAATCCTTCTCTCCAAAAACGGAGAGAAGAGGCCTATTCCCAGCAGTGGGAGAGTAACAGGCAGCTACCTACTTATTTTTTTTTTTTTGTTTAACCTGCTCATAATCTTTAGCCAAAAATGAAAATCTCATCTTATTTGAAGGAATATAATCAAAAATAACTCATAAAATATAAAAGAACTGCATACATGAATTACAGACACAAATATATTATTATTTCAATAAAAATGTGTACATTTACATTCATTTTTGAGACTGTGGTGCCACAACACTGTGGTGTTGTAGCTAAATAGAGCTTACTTTGTTGAGCACCTTTTGCTAGCAAATTTTTTTTTTATAATAAGGACAAAGTCAATTTTCAGTTACTTAGATAATTGTTGTAAATATAAGCCTTTGGAGAGTGTGGATAGCTTTATATTGAAGATCAGGTATAAAAACCTGGGTACAGATTACTGGGTACATGGGAAACTTAGCTTTACACAGCTGAACAGACTGAATGAACTATATATAGACTGTGAGTGTCAATATGATTAAATTACAAATAAGCAGAGTATGTTAGAGTTGATGTATCTAACATATTTAAAAGGAAGCTAAGATCATACAGGAGCAATGATTTTATAATTCTTTTATATCTAAAAAATATAGAAAAACAATATATACTGCCAAACAAATTACTAACATGTCCTTGTGAGCCAATTTCATAGCATTTGCTGCATCCTTCATTGTGTTAAGCACCTGTGCATTAGTGGTTGCTCCCTCGAGAGCTTCTCTCTGGGCCTCTATCTGTGTTAATGTGCCATCAATTTGGTTTAACTGTTTCTCATATCTCTTCTTACGTTTAAGAGCAGCAATTGCGGCTGTAAATGGAAATATTCTGTATAATAACAATAAAATAAGTATATGAATTTTAAAATGACAATTTCAATACTGCTTAATTATTGTAACCATATTAACATAACATTCACCAATAACTAAAAAAATTGGTTGGTAAAAGTTTAGTTAATAATTATATATAATATTATGTTAAATATAAATTTGTAAGAAAATAAATCCAATTTTATTCTGATATTGATTGTAGAAACTCAGACAGTCAAACAAAGACAGTACTTTGTTTTATGTGTTCATTATGAAATAGACAAAAAAAAACAGTCTTCTGTAAAAGTAAAAAAGAGAGTTTTATAGACAATAATACATATGACTCATAATGATGAACATATAAAAATAATTACAAGTCTAGAATTCTAGACCAAGCCAAATCATCTAATAAAATGTGGGAAAGTAAGTTATAGTTAAAATATATGTCTTAAGATAATTAATAAGTAATGAGGATGCAATTTAATCGAGGAACGTTTCGCAAACAAGGTCAGTACGCTGTCAACAAAGATTACTTATTATAATGTTACATATGTAGTACAAATAATATAAAAGAAAATATTGGATTACACAATTCCTCACCTCGTTTGTTCTTTGTGCCATTTTTTCTAGCTGTCTGTATCTCTACTTCAATCTTTCTTTCTAAAAACTCTTGTTTTTTTACTAACAGTTCTTCAGTTTCACGTAACTTTTGTATTGCTTCGTGAGTAGTAGGTCCCTTTTCTTCTTTTTTACCACCGAATAACTTCCCTAAAAAACTCATTTTGGTATTATTTTGTTATCTGAAATATAAAAACAATCACTAATATTGCGGATTGCGACAATTACGCGTAGAAATATCAAGATTGCATTTCTATTAGCCTCTTTTTGGAGTATGCGTCATCCATAATTGTCATATGTTAATGTAACAGAGTGCCAGAAAAAACTCCAATAAAAAAATACGCGGTTGAGTTATTCGCTAAGTTGTAATACAATTTTAAACGACAAAATATAATAAAGTATAAGAAACTTAAAATAAACTGTAATTACATATAGATATCAGATATTGCAAACTTGAGTAGCTGTCAAATTTGTAAACAGTAAGCAATACCTTTGCCTTTAGAAATAAAAAAACAACTGTCGTCTGTCGCATACATACAATCATGGACTAATGTTTTTATAATTTTAGCAATAGTAATATCATCCAAAATGAACAGGAACAGCTAGAGTTTTTAATGTTAAAATAAAATTACATGAAATAATGCTATCAGAATAACGCAAGCAATAAAATTCATAATGACATGGCTAGTTACTAATGACATATGTACATATCCTATATAGTGTATTATCTATGTACATAATATTGTTATATTGTAAATTTTATTTGGCAACATTGGCGGTCTGTCATGTTTTAAAATTATAGGTACTTTAACTGTCAAGGTCAACTGTCAATTTTCATATGTTGTGGTTGTATATAAAACGCTTCAAAGTGAAGTCTTGAAGATAATCCAAATAAAATGTTGAATCTAGTATAATATGCGACGATTTCCACTTACAAAATGTCCAAAATAACAAATCCTGGTGATATCCGACCTGGTTGTATTTACAGGATATCTTTACAAAACTTTGTGTAAGTAACAAATATAGTTTTGCGCGCCATTTATCCAGATAAAAAGTAACACAATTATCTTGAGCTTCTTGTTCCCATAGGTATAATTAAGGTAGAGGTATTATTTGCAAGGCCACAGGAAATATAGCCCATTTGATCATTTTCAGATTTTTTAAATATAAATTATTACTGAATCACTTATAGGCAGTAAATAAAGATAGATATTATATGTCTAAGAAAAGCAAATTATGCTTTGTTAAATATACTTTACGGACTAAAATAAAAATCTCTTCATTAACATAATTTTATATTTTTAAAGTATTAAAAGTATTAAATAAGATGTGAGATTTTAATGTCATGATAATTTACTTGGTGACAATGAGAAATAAGAAACATTACAGTAATAATGTTACTTATTTCTCATCTTATTTAAGTTTCTTCTATAAATTTCTCTTTAGAACTACCTGATATGGTAGACTCAATTCAAAATATTATAAGTTATAAAAATTATCAAATTTGAACTCTATTGTACCTTTTTGTGTTTAGCTTTGTTAGTATAGATTAACCAAATTCTAAATAGTGCAGGTCTAGTAAACCTAAATAGCTATATTTTTATAATATTGACCTTTTTCTTTGAAATATACTTCTATTTATGCAATTCCATTACTTAGTATTTTGAAATTATATTTTTTATCTTATAATAGTATATTTAAATATCAATAGCCATATCATAATGATCATAGTACATGATTATGGATTTTATATTTAAACTTTTAACATAAAATACTTGTTTTATTCTGTTTGTTACTTCTGATAGTAGAAAATGAATCATGAGTATGAATCATCTAATTTGAAGAGAATAGCAACTTCCTACAATATTGCAATTATCTTGAAATCAAGATTTATACATTATTGTCTGCACATACTATGTTTTTATGTATCATTATTATCTTCTTGCCCTTATCCCACTCTAAGTGGGGTCAGGGTCTAAGTGGTAACATTCTGTCTCATGATTTGGCAGCGTTTTTACGACCGGCCGCCTGTCTGACGTCAACTTACCTCTGTCGTATTTTTCGACACCTCTGTAAGAAAGAGGGTGGTCTATTCTACTAAACCGGATACCACACGGTGGGTCAATTTACCTTAGTTGCTTTTTACGACACCTTGGTAAGAAATGAGGTTGGTCTATTCTACTCAGCCGGATACCACATGGCGGGTCGACTTACCTTAATCGCCTTTTACGACACATCGGTAACATAATGAGGGTGGTACTATTCTAATCAGCCGGATATACCACATGGCGTTTGTACAGTCAACCATCAAAATCTTAAATAGCTTATGTCTTCTTTTAAAGTGTGCTTGACATGTGTTCATAATTGAAAAACTTTTATGGTAAAGGAATGAGCAAATAGATATTGAAATATGAATATTTCTTTACTGTTTTCCTGAATAGATTTTTAGTGTAAAATAGAGAGCTTGTAAGGTCATACAGTTTACAATACATAATAAAAACAATTGCAGAACTTATAAGGAGGTGACATTATTCCCTGGCACTGGCTTAAACTTAATAATAGGCCCCAATGGTACTGGAAAATCTACATTTGTATCAGCAATCATATTGGGCTTAGGAGGAAAAACAAGTGCCATCAAAGGAAAGGCAGAAGAGGTATATTCAATTTGTGTGTGACTCCTAAATAATGTCTAAACCAAATAACAAAAAAAAGTAGAACATGAGAAAAAAAAATGTAATTCCAATTTTAAAATGCACTGATATGTGATGCTTCTATTAATCACTTTTACTTCAAAACTTGATAAGAAATACAACCACTACTGACATTGAATTTTAGAGTAAATAAATGGCATATTGATCAAAGGACAGCATTTGCACTGTAAGAAACAAAAAGTTGTTTATCTGTTGAATCTAATTGTATCAACTAACATCTTTTTAAGGACTTGACAATAATTTATAGAATTAGGCGTACCTTTGCAGAGGTCCATAATACAAAAGTAATGCAAATATTATTTTGCTATAATCCGTGATGAAAGAAAATATATGTAATGCTAAATGTAGAGTGTACTATTCGTTCTCATACCTGATACATGCAGAATTTGTAAGAACTCACGCACTACCCGACACATGATACAACAATACACAAGCACTGCACACATTCACCACCACAATCTCAACAATTGATTTGCCCCGTAACCGAAGCATCGTCAGGAGATAGACTCTACGACAAAATTGTAAAGCGAAGCATCATCCAAGCAAGCAGAGTTATATAGTAATAAGTTAAATTTTTACTTTACAATGGTCATATTCTCAACTGTTGAATGTCTACAGTGACGTCCAAGTCTCTTTAATTTATTTTTATCATTCTTTAAAGTTAATACCAATATATATGAGTATTTAAGCTAAATAAAAAATTCCATACAGTAAATTTTTTTAAAATCTCTATTTTTTTAGGGACTTTGGTATCTGCAGATACATGCCAGCCTCATCATAACCTAATTACATTTGACTATAATTTTATATATGTATCTAAATCTCATGGTTCATTTTTGAGAGAAGCACTAATAAACTCATAAACTTTAACGGCCGAATTGCACAAAAGCAAAGCTAAAATTGAATTAAAACAACCAAATCAGTGATTCTCTCAAAATTCGATTTCTGTCACATGTCAAAAGTAAATGATGAATTTCAATGATGTGAGACAGCAATACTCACAGTTCTGCAAATCAATTTTTTCATCAGATATTTAAAATCCTTAAAGGCAAATTTTTGTTTTGTAAAGTAGATAAAAAATGTTTTTCAGATAAAAATCTTTGTAAGAGACAACAATCGGGAGGCAAAAATAGAAATAGAGTTATATCAGAAACCAAAACAGAAAAATGTTATTATCACAAGAGTTTTTAACATCAATAATAAGTCTACTTGGTATGTCGATAACAATACTATAGATGAAAAGTCAGTACAGAAAATAATATCAAGTTTAAATATACAGGTTTGTGTTAATATATATTATTTTAAATAAAGGCTTGTGTCTTTTAATACACTCATTAAAAGACTCTTATCATCATTCTCATTAAAAGAAGAGAAAATGTTGGCCCTCGGCGGGAATCGAACCCGTGACCGTCGAAGCTGAAGGCAGGGCCACTCTCCAATTCGCCAACGGGCCATTCAAAGTCAGTTGTCACCTTAAATCAGAAATATATTGCTAGCTTACTTCAGCTATAGGTTGCCTACAGAATAGCTTCGTTAATAACCATTTATTTGTATTATTGATACTAGGTGGACAATTTATGCCAGTTGTTACCACAAGAGCGTGTTCAACATTTTTCTAAAAGGACACCGCAGGAGCGTTTGCACGATACATTGGCCACTGTTGGAGCCCCAGGAAGCGTTGAGCAGTTAAAAGAGTTAAAAAACCTCAAATCCAAGCAGCAAAACTTAGACACTAAATTAAGGAGTACCGTAAAAGTACTTGAAGAGCTTAAAAGAAGAAATGATATGTAAATTTTTTTTTTGTATTATCTGGATACTAATTATCGTCAATGTACTTGACCGTTAGCCACAGTGGTACATTTATAATCACTTTAAACTTATTACAATTATTAAATTTAGCCTAAATATTTTTAATAATTAATAATGTTAACATTAATATTAAAATTGAATTTTCTTCAGAGGTTTATATTTATCGTATATTATTAGATATTTAAAATATTTATCGTAACTTACCTAATAAATTATCTGTAATAAGACTTAAGAGAATTTAAATCGCAAAAGAAAAATTAAAAATTCTAGAATTTATGTTTTTAACCTCTCACAGGCAAATAAAAGTAAGTTAGTATAAACTTATGTACTTAATATTTAAAAATCATCGTAAACTATATGGTAAAGAAACAATGGTACGGAAAATTTTACATTTTAAAGAATTCTTATTACTTGTATCCTAATAATCCATTCTGAACAGCTTTTTAATCCTTTCAATACTATTCAATACTATAGACTTTTTTAATTGCAAAAGTCAAATGTATAGTCTTAATTTAAAAATATTAAATTAAATACTATCTCTCAGCCTCAAAAGAGACGTCGATGAAATGAAAAAAAGAAAAGACATGGAAAAACAAATAGAGATTTGCAAAAGAAAGAAACTCTGGTGCGAGTATCTAGAGTTGCAAGCTAAAGTTGCAGAATACAAGAGAGACTCTGATATATCCTCGAGGAAAATAAATGAACATGAACAACTGATGGCTCCAACCCAACGCACTCTACAAAGAGCATACGAAGAGATCAAGAAATTCGAAGATGGGAAGCAAAAACTTGTAAGTACATGTCGTGAATACAAGAGTTGTGTTTGAAAACTGGCGTTACTCTTAAAACTTATTTTATTTTGTATCTTGCTCTTGTTTCAAATAAGTCTAACAAAACAACCCTTTTTATTTTTACTTTGATTTCATATCCACGACAATGATATACGAATATAAGCTGCAAATACAAATGCAACATATAACATGTATACTTTTTAACTCTTATTTATTTTTATTTTTTTATTTTTATATATACTTATGTATACATTTATAAACTACTGAACCTATTTTTATGCGTTAAATTTAATCTAAGGATAAGTTTAATTGACTATTGCAATTTATCACACGCTTTTCGATGAAGGAAAACATCGTGAGGAAACCTGCATATCTCTGGAGAATGCTGGGGATATGTGAAACCTACCAATCCGCATTGGGGCAGCGTGGTAGGTCTTAGCTCCAATCCTGCTCTCCAAAACGAAAAGAAGAGGCCTATACCCAGCAGTGGGATAGTAACAGGCCTTTACTTTTTTTTTCAGTCTTTACTACAGAGCGCTTCATAAGGATAGAGTTCGGAAACAGTTACTGATTCGTTTGATTTTATGAAATTTGTAGGTGTTATCAGCAGCACAAAATATTCGAAATTAAAGTATTAATAAAACTTATTTCTTCAGAGTACTGCCGTACATTTACTAAAAGAGCAAGTTACAAAATCAATTGACTCAGTAAACAAACAAGAGGACGAATTGAAACATATAGACTTATCATATAAACAAAAAATTAAAAGGTATAAGAATAGAATAAAGGAACTGGAAGACGCTAAAGCTGAATTGAAAATAGAAGAAGCTGCACTTCAGCAACTAGGGAATGGTAAGATATTTGTGTAGTGTGTATATGTTTAAAAGCGTTAATACTAAGTGATTAAAATAAAATAACCAATAAAGGTTGACAATTAGTCTTGAGAGATTTTCTTGGCTTTTGCAGATAGAATTAAAATTCCTAATAACTCCTAATAATTCCGTCTGCCTCGTGAGTTAGATTAAGTCCATGACATGCCATACTAACAGTTGCATATTTTTTTTAATTACTTCGGCAACCGCAATATGTGTATGTACTAATATCTATATTTTGGTGTATGTACGTTGTGTGTACTAATATTGGTGTATGCATGTTGAAAGTTTTTGTCGATGTTGCCAACTTCAACAATTTACTACCATTAGTGTGAAATCATGGTCCCCAAAAAAAGAAATAGATAACTTAATAAATTAGTTTAACTTTATGACGGCTATTTTGCAATACGATAGAATAAAGTTTATCTGTAAACATAGTCATTAAATACTACTTTTAATAAATTACATATAAAAGAGACGAGGTAATCTAAATGTATATTTTATGATTGCTTACAAAACATTGACTTGAGTGAGCCCTTTTCCATATTTTTTGTTATGTATAGAAATATTAGAGAGAACATTTTATTTTGGTGGCGTTAATCATTATTATTTTTTGTAATCTTTTAAGTAAATACTCTGAAAGAAGATTTAAACAAAGTACAGGCGCAGTTGGTAAGTGCGAACGTTCCTGTTGTGAAATTCAGGCAAATGAAACAGACTGTACAAACCGAAATTGAAAACGAAATAACACCACAAATAAGATATCACCAGAACAGGTAATATAATTGTTTAAATATAAATTACTTAATAAATTTCGTTTGCTATGATTTAAATAAAATAACCACCTATAGTTATATTATTAACCGGCACAGATGCCTTAGGCTTCTGTTGACCGTGGCCCAACATTTTCTAAAATACAATTTTTTGGTTTTTCGAATTTAGATATATTTATGTATTTTAATAAAAAAGCTATCCCTGTTACTATACATAAGCCTCCTCTCTCCGTTTTTGGAGAAAAGGATTGTAACTTAGACCTACCACGCTGCTCCAATGCGTATTTTTAGTGTACACACATCCCTAAAATTCTCTAGAGGTAGGCAGGTTTCCTCACAATGTTGTCCTTCACCGATAAGCGTGTGATAAATTGCAATTATAAATATGGTTTTGGTTCATTTTAGAATTCACAAACTTGAAGATGTGAACAACAAAAGGTACCAATGTTTGGAAACTCGGTACAAACATACTTATGAAGCAGTAAAATGGTTGAGAGAGAATAGGGATCAGTTCACGCATCCAGTACATAATCCCATGATGCTTGAAGTAAGTTAACTATCTTTTATTTTATACGTTTTCGATATCTTTCTATATAAATAGAAATTAATCGTATTTAGGTTAAAACTCAAGAATGGCTTGTCCAATTTGAGTAATAATTTGTATAAATATTCGTTAAATGCCGATTAATGTTTTAATGCAAAGTAAAAACTGGTTAAATTTCAAGGTAAAACTACTTTTTTATACAAACTGATCGCTACTGAAAGCTCACGATGTTCGATGGGCATAAAAGTTTAGCGATTGAGTCATCTTCTATAAAAAAATAAATGTTTTTCTGTATGCCCTTAATAAACTCCAAAAGGGCTGGACCGATTTTAATAAGATTTTCAGACAATGTCTAGAATGACCCAGCGAATGTTTTTGTAACGTTAGATGACGATTGGAGCATGTTTTTGAGCTATATATAGAGGGGAATTCAAAACCAGCCAAAACTGATACACAGCAACGCGCGGCTGGACAGCTATAAATAAATGACGTACATTAGGGTACATAGTTCTTAGTTAGGATTAAAAAACCAAACAATAGCGAACCCACACCAGAAAGCACAGTGTTGCATTAAACTAAGAAGGAAGACGATCTCGAAATGTCCACACATAGCCGCTAAGCTAAGCCAATTAAAATTTTAATGATAAATGTAGAATTGACTATTCGGTCCCATTGCTTATATATGTTCAGTATAAGTTATTAAATTACATATATTTCAAAACCACATTATTTTAAAGGGTACGTATAATAAGGATAGTGTAAATGTTTTTGATAAACACCAGACTTTCATGGTATTTAATTAAGAAACGTTAACATAATAACAATGATTGGGTAAGGCTCATTTGACATTGATTTACCATTGACTATATGACAACAGTTTTAATCTTAACAACTCAAAGAAGTCAGTTTGAGGGTTAAACGATGTAAAACACCCCTTTAACGGGTTCCATATTATATACGCAGATAAACTTCACCGATCAGAAATTCGCACGGTACCTAGAGAACACAGTCTCTGCAAGGGATTTGACGGCGTTCACGTTCGAGTCGATCGACGATATGAATCGATTCCTCACACACGTGCGATCGGTACTAAAACTGAATTTAGTGAACGCGGTCCACAGTCGGGGCCAGCCTCCGCAATCTGATGATGTCCGACATATAAGGTGAATTTTATGGGCTATCATGTGGCCATATCTTTTCTATACAGAAACACAGTTTTAAGTTAAATTTCGACAAAAAAGATATTTCCCACACTCATGAGAGTAATAGAAATTCTATTATTTACGCCTAATAATATATCGATTCAAAGATTTCCCAGTAATTCACTTGAAATTAATTTGAATTGAATTGCATTGAATTTTTGAATAGAATTGAAATTTTAATTGAATTTATATTAAATCTTTTTTTATCACTAATAATATGATAAACTTTACTTACTTACTGCCAAAATATCAAAAAATCGTCAGCGATGTCTGCCTTTTGTTTTTAACTGCAACAAATACGTTACAAATATATTAATATATCGTTTTCGAATATTAAAATACTATTTGTCCTGTGCTTGCAACGCAAGATTTATGAGTTTGATTTAATAAAATGATTTTCTGTCTTCAGTAACCTAGGATTCACTACATACCTGTTAGATACTATACGGGCTCCAGACGCCATACGCAGTTTTCTGTGTACGCAATACAAGATCCACAAGATACCTATAGGAAATCAGTACACTTACAATAATAGTGACAAAGTTCCAGCGAATATTAATATTTTCTTTACAGGTATGTGTATTACATTGGTGAGAAGTTTGTATTAGATCACTTAACTTTGTAATAAGTTACAATAGTTCAATAGTTCTGTATTATAAAGCAAGTGTCTCATATATTTAAAGTATAAGTGTGCCATATGCATAAAAATAAATTATACTATAGTCAAATGTCTTTCATTTAAAAAGCATGTGATATTCATAAAAAAACATGCCTGCCAGTGGTTTTATTGATGTTATAATCTCAGAATATGTTTTTTGATACAAATATTTCTTCAAACATATATCAAATGGTTTTATAGTAAATCAAAAATATACGACCCAATATTACGTTCTCCAAGAATATATTGTTAAAACATATATTTAGTGGTTCTTTAAAATATACAAAGTTTTGTAATTACAATTTTAAAAAATATTTTACATTACAAATTTTCATCTCTTTAGTCTTAAAATGAGTGGGGCTAATAGTATAACGAACTTATGTTAGAGCTTTAACGTGATATGGCGAACTCGCACCGACATAGCCTCTACATATCAGATGACCTCTAAATGGTCGCTAGGAGTCGCTAAATCCAAGCGGTACTAATTCATATATAGTGGCAATCCATTGACATTATATAACTAAGTAGTAAACCGGTTGTAGATCATAAAAAAGTCACAAAAAAGAATCTCTTCTGTTTTATGACCAGAAATTAGTTCTGAAAAAAAATAACAATTTTGCTTATTTTTAATTTAATTTTCAGAAAACCACAAGTTCTCAGTTCGGCAGTCTGCATACAGTGGAATTAAATCTAGTTCTATAGTGGAAATAAGACACGCTGATCTCTTAGCTAACACTATTAACGTTAAAGAAATAAATGAAGCAAAGAAAGAGTGAGTATAAATGAGTGCTTCATAAATTATTTGACCTATATTTAATTTTTCAAGTATGAAGATGTAAACTAAATTGACCTAGGTATCACTTTATTTAATTTCATTAATTGTATAATACATAAATTTTAATCTTAATTAATCTTGTACTTGTCCAACCGCAAAATATGCAGGAGGCAAAACAGTTTCAGCTTTATGTATAATATAGTTTATATATAATATACATTACTTATAGCTGTGATGGCCTAGCGGTGCGACCGTGTGAATCTCTAGAGACGATCATGGGTTCAAACCCGGGCAGACACCAATGAGTTTTTCTATTAAAACTTATGTGTCTAATTGATAATTGCAATTTATCACACGCTTTTCGGTGAAGGAAAACATCGTGAGGAAACCTGCATATCTCTAGAGAACTCTGGAGATATGTGTAACCTATAAATCCGCATTGGAGCAGCGTGGTAGGTCTTAGCTCCAATCCTTCTCTCCAATAACGGAGAGAAGAGGCCTATGCCCAGCAGTGGGATAGTAACAGGCCGCTACTTATACATTACTTATTATTATGAATTATAACCAGGCAACTTAAATATTGCTATAAAATAAACTTAAACAAAGAACTAAGAAAAACGATGATAAACTTAAATATTGATAGATGGTTTTTTTTTTCAGATTAAACAATTGTGAAGAAAATCTTCTATCGAAGCAAAACCATTTAGAAAATATAGATAATAAATTAACCACTGTAGAGAATGAGGTCAGAAAGCTTTATGGTACGAGAAAAATAATTAACGAAAATATTGAAAAGGTAAGACAATTTATAAATACGATATGTTTACATTGAATTCCTGAATTAACAACTGGCAATTATCATTTCAAATTTTTGTGATCGATTACCAAAAAAGTGGTGATATGTTCTACTTAAACTTACTATTTAACACAATTATAATAGTGGGCAATGCCGGCGAAGAATTTGAGCGACTAAATTTTGATTGTCAATTGTCATTTTCTAATTTCCTATTAAAAACAAACAAATACACTTTATTGTACACAGAAAAATCTAAAACGAATTAAAAGAAAAAGAAAAAAAAGCATATTAGTAACTAGTTATTTATTGTATATTTAATGTAATAAATACGAAAAAATAAATTAAAAACTGTTTGTCATATATTTGTATATCTTCACCTAAAGCGTTCGCGTTACATGCGTTTTTACGACCGGCCTGCTACCTGACGTCAAATGACCTTAGTAGTATTTTACGACACTTCGGTAAGAAACAAGGTGGTCTATTCTACTTAACCGGATACCACACAATAGGTCAATTTACCTTAGTCGCCTTTTACGTCACCTCGGTAAGAAATGAGGTTAGTCTATTCTGTTCAGCCCGATTCCACACGGCGGGTCGACTTACTTTAATCGCCTTTTACGACACCTCGGTAAGAAATGAGGGTGGTTTATTCTACTCAGCCGAATACCCCACGGCTACTTCACGGTACTATATCCAATGGTCTAATTCAGTCCTAAGTTTTTAAAATATTGTAGATAACAACACAGTTGCTTAAAATAAGAGTGAAAAAGCAAAAAATCGACGATTTAGAGAACGATTGTTCATTCGACGTAGAAACGGAGAAGGCAAAATGCAAGGAGGATCAGAAAAAATGTGTCATCAAGCAAAGGAAGCTGCATAATGAACTGGTCGACATCATGAAGGGACTTCAAAAAAATTTGATGAAAAAGGAACTATATTCGGTGAGAACATATCACATACTTAGTATTAAACTGACCGAATTAAAAAAAGTTGTTTTGTGACCTACAAAACTTTTGTGTTAAAGAGACCAATAACTCGGAAGAGCAACAAAACACTAGTTTTTTTATTGTTCGTAACGTGAGATGGCATTGAAATATGATTTCAATTAATCTAACTTAATTAAGCCAAATTTTGAATTTGGCTAGTTTAATATTAGGAATGTAAAAGAACTATACAAATCATACCCACGTGGAATGGTCCCAAGAATGCTGGGACCATTCCACGTGGGCATGATTTGTATAGTCCTAGCGTGTAAGTAATTTAAGATAGATATAACTTGTACATTTTCGCTGTAAATAAAATAAAAGCATGTAATATATATATAAAATACTATCTCATTACTTTTCGCTTAAGTGTATAAAATAATCCATCGTATTTGCAATTATACTTGAAATAGTGATAATGTTTCGAACTGCAAATTTATAACAAATACTCTTAATTTCGCTTGCTTCTTTGACGCTATATAAACGGAAATGGATGTTTTCTATAAAATAAATTAATCTATATCTAAGTTAAAAATAAATCTATTATATATGGAGTGTCATTATAATTAGTTTACTTTGTTTTGGACCGTGAAACACTTGGGGTATTGTCGTAAACATATATTGAGCATATAACTTATTCTAAAAAACCCATCCCACGCTTTTTCTTTCAGGTAAAGTTGGAAGTCAGTAGAAACGCGGTAGTGGATAAAGAATCAGAATTAAGAACATTAGAGAGTGAATATAAAAAAATTAAGGTAAGCGATAATCTTATTTCTAGCAAGTATTGAGTTGTTAGAACTTAAATAATTCTTTGTAACTCAGCTTTTTCTAGTTCACTGGACGTATAAGTTTAAATTATTTATAGAATCAGGCGTTACTTTGCGGAGGTCCATAATATGAAAGTAATGAGAATATTATTATTATAGCAAATATATATAGATATAATAGGATTATAGCAAAATAATATTCTCATTACTTTTGTATAAGTTCAAATTAATTGATAATCCTGCACTGTTCTCTACAGTGTTATTTCCGATATATTCTACTCTATAGTTAAAAGATATGTCCAATATTAATAAAGGTGTAAATACTAATTTCTGGTAATAAATAGTACAAAATGAATATGCATATTAATAACTTATATATTCCATTATTTAATCGCAACTTTGCATTTATTATTCCTTGCTTTACTTCTTTTTTTAACCAGTTTTATTAGATCAATCATATGGACCAAATACATCCAAAAATTGTCCAAATCGGACGAAAATCCCACATATCGTATACCTAACATAGTATAATTCTTATGTAAAATTTCCTGATTTCGGTACTTTCTCTCTATCCGTTAATAAACCTGTATAAGATATTACTTGTAACCTAATAATTCACATATATAGTTTATAGAATTAGGCGTTACTTTGCAGAGATCCATAATACATAAGTAACAATAAATTATTTATGCTATAACCTGTATATCTTACTGTTTGGAAAAACTTTGGGGTTGAAATCTCGCCGCATTGATTACCAAATGTACACTATAACAGTTTTACAAGATTCAGATAATTGTTTTAGGAAGTTACACAGACTATAAATAATATGTTAGGCAAAGCCGCAACCATAGCTAAACAGAAGGTGACAGAAATAAGACAGTGTTGTGGAAATAAACTGCCAAACGAACCGGACTTTCCTGACAAGGAGATATTTCAATCGTTGCCCTCAAATCTGGAGGCGATAGAAGAACACTGTTGTGAGTTGCGAACGAGGATGGAGTGTATGGGTGCTGGGGATACGCAGGTTTGATTAACTTGTAAGAATAAGAATAAGAAAAACTTTATTTATGTGGCACATTACAACACAGGGCGAAGAGTAACAAGATGACAAATGATAATGGTAAAAGATGAAAAAAAAAGTAAAAAAAAAGACAAAATATACATAACTTAAAAATAAAAAAAGAAACTTAAACAATATTAATACCTAAAATTACCTTAAATTACTTCACCAACAACTCCCAGCGAGATAGTGCCTTCACAAATTGGAGAACCACTCGGCTATTGTTGAGGTCGCGAGACCCTAACACCGATTTTCAGTAGTCACCAGTAAGGGCGCGCCGGCTGATTAGAATATACCACCCTCATTTCTTACCGAGGTGTCGTAAAAAGCGACTAAGCTGACCCACCGTGTGGTATCTGGTTGAATAGACCACCCTCAATTCTTACCGAGGTATCGTAAAAAGAGACTAAGGTAAGTTGACCCACCGTGTGGTATCCGGTTGAATATACCTCCCTATTTCTTACCGCGGTGTTGTAAAATACGACAAAGGTAAGTTGACGTTAGGCAGGCGGCCGGTTGTAAAATACGTGGCCAAATCATGTTGCAACATGTTTATAACACGTTGTGCCGCCCAACTTAGAGTGGGATAAGAGGATGATTTCTTTTAATAATTGGTTAATTTCCGGATTCCGAAGAATGAAAGCACTGTTGGATTACATTCTCTAACATACCTTTATTAATTGCTTTTAGTCCTTATTTCTGCTCGCATAGAGATACCTACGATGACCTTTATATAATGGAAGCGTCTCGTTTTTGTCCGTTTATGTTTAACAAAATCGTAATGCGGTTATGCGTAATGCAAACAAAATCGTATGCGATTATGCGTAATGCATTACGATTTTGCTCGTGGAGCCTATCCTACCGATGATGCTTCGGTTTCGGGGCGAAACGATCGTAGAGATTGTGGTATTGTGGTGTGAGTGTGTGTAGTGCTTATGTGGAGTGTTGATGTTGGCGGCGCATTGTGATACGTGTGGTGACTTGTTCTGCATGTATAGGTATGTGAATGTTGCCTGCTTCATACACTTAGCATCACATATATTATATTAACAAACGCGGTTTACAACAAAATAATTTTATTGTAACTTCTGAACAAATAAATTACTACAATAATAAATTCAAATTGTAAAATACGTTTGTCCCTTATTTTATAGGTTTTCAAAGAGTACGAAGAACAAGAAAATAGGATAAATGTCCTGAGAACGGATGTAGAACAATCAACTAGAAATAATAAAGAGCTTGAAGACAATTTGAATAAAATAAAGCAAGTTTATTTTAATACCTTAAAATCTTAAGCATGATATAGTTATTTAATTGGACTGCATAAATTATTTCAATTAACTCCATTAATACATCACATTAATACTTATTACATGTATTACATTTACATTACCAAGTTCACCCTAATATATTATAAACTAGCTTTTACCCGCAACTTCATTTGCGTTGACTGTTGTCACGTGATATGTTGATAATAGATAGCGCTTTTCAACGCTTTATTCCTGTAGAATTAACAGGATTTCTTTAGCCTATATGTTACCCCGGTGTATAAGGAATTGTGCCACATATCATCGTTATTGGTTCAGCGGATTCGCCGTGAAAGATTAACAAACATACATCCACACGCACAAACTTTTTCCTTTATAATATGAATAGGATTAGTAGTACTGCACTTTAGTGACAGCGCATTCAAAACTGGACAAATCAGAACTCTTTCAAAGGAAAGGAGAAAGGGACATAGAAAATAGATACAAAATGCTTTTCCATTAAAAACAGCTTAACCAATATCGATGAAATTTGGGACAATGATTCCTTATACACCGGGGTAACATATAGGCTACAGAAATCCCGTTACTTCTACAGGAATAGGATGACATTGAAAAGCGCCTTCCATTATCAACCTACCACGCGGCAATAGTCCACGCGAACGAAGTTGCGGGTAAAAGCTAGTGTTTCATAAGTTTAATTCTAATTTATATATGCAATTCTTAATATCATTATCATTTGCTACAGATCCAAATGGTTGCCGTCATTAGAAGCATTGGTTCAGAATATTAGTAGAAATTTTGCGAGTATGTTCGCGAGACTGAAGTGCGCAGGAGAAGTCAGATTAATAAAGGAAGGTGAAGATGTGAGTTTAAAATGCTTATTTCAAATAAAGTTGAGGAATAGTAGATATTAAAGGATTAATAATAATTAATGTTATCCATATAAGCTCAGGAAGGGCATAGGAAGATCAAACTAAGGAACATATATTCCAGCGTTGTCCCATACACTCATACCAAGGTCCAATCGGAGACCTATTTGATCTTCCTACTTCATTCAGAAATTGTTTGGAAGACTTGGACATTGACTTATAATAAAAAATAAATATAATATAATTCAATTTCAATTTTACAAATTTATTTGCCATTTTATTATTATTTTATAGTTATATTTGACATTTTTAATATTACACTTATTGTTTTACTGACATAAATGCCATACGATTAAATAAATAAAACCGCTGGGCTATCACAGCTTTTAGAAAATTAGAAACCTTAGTAAAAATTGTCTATGATGATATACCGAATTTAGTAACGATTATTTACTTGAAAACGTTTTATAAGATTGTCTTATTATTTATTACAGTCATCCCGAAGTATGAAATTATAATATAAAATATAATTATAAAGTTCTTAATACGGCGTGTGGTATCCGGCTGAATAGAATAGTACCATCCTCATTTCTTACCGAGGTGTCGTAAAAGGCGACTAAGGTAAGTCGACCTGCCGTGTGGTATCCTGCTGAGTTGAATAGACTAACCTCATTCCTTACCGAGCTGTCGTAAAAGGCGACTAAGGTAAGTTCACTCACCGTGTGGTATCCGGTTTAGTAGAATAGATCACCCTGTTTCTTACCGAGGTGTCGTAAAATACGACAGAGGTAAGTTGACGTCAGGCAGGCCGCCGGTCGTAAGAACGCAGCTAAATCATGTGACAGCATGTTTATTACATGTTGTGCCGAATCCATTTAGAGTGAGATAAGGGCAGGAAGATGATGAAAATTATAAAGTCCATAATGTATGCAGGACGATTTCGAAAAATATGGGATCGATATTTTGGTGAAGTTTCGTGCTGAGGAGGAACTCTCGCGGCTTACGGGTTACTCGCAGTCGGGAGGCGAGACTGCTCTTACTACAGCCGTTTATCTGATGTCGTTACAAGCTTTGACGTCCGACGTGCCGTTTAGGTAAATATTAAATTAAATAGTAATTATTGTTAATTGAAACTTTGTAACATAAAAGTAGTTATACTTACTTAACCACAGGAGATAATTCAAATTCAGATAATTCTTTATTCAAATTGTCTTTTCATGCACTTTCTAATCGTCAAATTACAATAAAGCTACGACTGGTTCGGAAAAGTGCTCTTACCGAGAAGAACCAGCAAGAAACTCGGTCACTCTTTTCAAAATTAAGTATTACAATAATGTCTTAATTAATTAAGAACAAAGTAAAATTTTTTACAATATAATCTAGTGCGTAGCTGGTCGCAATTTAAAACCAAGCTTTCTTATCATTAACATAGTCCTCAACAGTATAGTAACATGGTATCACTATTAACCTAAACCTAAATCTTTTCGTAAAAACCGTACAAAAATCCGTTCAATAGATAGAATCACTAAAAAGAAAGAATCTTTGAGTAGAATAAATTTGTCAAATACACAATTTTGTGGACTTTGATTTATAATATGTATAGATATGTCATAAGGATTTGAAAAATGTGTGCACTACACATTAATTGCGGTGCCATTTTGAATTTAGATTATAGTGAGTGTTATACATATTTTTTGTACAAACTTTACTATCCTTGATATCAATTTAGTCCGCATAGTTTTTTAACTCGTTACCTCATTGCATTGCTCGTTTCGTCATTGTATCGCTGCGATGGAAGCGGGTTCAAAATTAGTCGGGACAACCCGATATTTGTAAGGACGATATGAGTATAGCCAGCGTCTATACATAAAATTGGCCATTAAATTAATCAACGTGCCATTATTGCGTTTTATTATTTATAGTTACTCTGCAATATTAAAGTAAAAATATTTAACCGGACTATATAGGTAATAACTAATTCATATAGTTTTTTTATCACAGACCAGAAAAACTAATAGATCATACGAAACTAATATTAAGTATAATTTGTGTGTATTAGAATTAATTCTCTCTTTAATAGATATTATATTTGAGATATTTGGGTATTAGATTTAATTATAATACACCCAATTAATAGAATTAATTGGGTGTATTTGGGTATAAGAATTGGTAAACTCTTTAAACTGACGACATCAAAATCTTTGAGATCGTCGGTTTTCAAAATTTTTGGGAAATTTTATATAGTTCCTCTTGCTATTTATTATCAGATGCGTGGATGAGATTAACCAGGGCATGGATGCTATTTACGAGCGGCGTATGCTTGAGATGCTAATGGAGCTTACTACTATAGATGGTGCCTCACAGTACTTTCTGTTGACGCCTAAGGTCAGTCAACTACATTATAAAATGAATATAAAATAAATCAGCTATTTTTAATTTAATGTATAATTTTTTTTTAATCTATTAATTTCTCTCTACTATTTTAATCTACCAATTTGAAGCTATTACATAGATAACACAAAAAAATATTAAAATACTGTTTTCTTCAAATCATTTACATGCACTATACAATGTGCATTTAATAAAACTAATCTACAATCCCGTGTGGTATTCGGCTGAGTAGAATAGACCACCCTCATTTCTTACCGAGGTGTCGTAAGGCGACTTAGTTTAGTTGACTTGCCGTGTGCTATCCGGCTAGTAGAATAAACTACGTTACTTATCGAGGTGTCGCAAAGTCGCTAAGGTCAGTTCACTTTAAATTACATTTCCTTTACTAACATAACAGCTAGTTTTGATTTAATGTTGTAGTTAGTGTAGTTAGTTTTTTTTTAATCTAACGCCAATTTGAAATTATTACATAGATAAGACTTAAAAAATATTAAAATACTGTTTTTTTCAAATCTAGCTATACAATGTGTATTTAATAAAACGAATATACAATTCCCGTGTAGTATTCGGCTGAGTAGAATAACTCTTACTTACCGACGAGTCGTAAAAGGCGACTAAGGTAAGTTGACGTCAGGCAGGCGGCAAATCAAATACCTAGCCGAATGTCGTGCCGATCTAACTTAGAGTGGGATTTAGGAAGGAGAATGATGAATAAATTCATCTACGTGTATCCAATTTCAATAAAAAAAGTCGTTTATTTTTTCAGCTCCTCACGAATCTTGAGTACAACGAGAAGACGATGGTCCATACAATCATGAACGGAAAGCACATAATGAATTACACGCAATGGCAGTATGAACAATTCGTAAGAAAGGCTCTTAAGTATAGGCCAAAACTTTCCTCCTAGCATTGCCTTAACAGATATATGTTTCACTACGATCCAACCTGATGTAAGTGAACATAAGGTTCTATAGACTGATGATTTTTTAAATGAAAGTACCTGAGTGATCGAATCTTTCTCGTTAAAATGCAATTAAAAAAGAAAGAAAGCGCCGGTTGACGTGTAGTAATCGATTCCAGGTTATGAATTTTTTTGGGCCGCCCGATACCATTAGGCTATCACAGCTTTGATGTGACAGCTCAAATATCATTTGCTTTCTATTCAAAGTCTTTGGACATGGTTACATAAATATTTGTTTAATTAGTTTTATTAATTCTTATAATAGTATAACTGCCCACGTTAGCCCTATACAAAGATTCGCAAAACACCTATGAATATCGTTCAAGTAATACTACTATCTATGCTACTATCTACCATATATGATATGCTGTATCAAAACTAATAACTAAGTAGTTTACCTTTTTAAATATATATACACAAGTTATCGTCCAGTGGTAACAAATGAATAATTGCACATCACTATCAGCGATGATCGTTTTTTATAATATCGTCCTTAATCTGTACGATCATCGTGCAAGTGTCCAAACGAACGTTCGTATTGTCATTATCATACATATAAAGCGATTTTATTTGATCTTCTTCTTTTCAACCGATGTACGTCCACTGGACATAGGTCTCTTCATGGGACCATATATCGTGGGTCTCCATAACGCACGATCTAGTGCCGCTTGGACCCAGCGGTTCCCCGTTGCTCTTTCTTTGATCGTAGGCGATCATAGACGATGATTGGCTAATACAGCCGAGTATGCTCTCTACACGACCGTGATCGCGCTTAATCATTTATAATCACCGATTATGAAGACGCTATGTGGCTAATTCACTCCTTTTCCCAATGGGACTTTAGCTCCCAAAATATGTTAAAAAATTGTTTAATTAAATGGAATGTTTCATTTAGTCTAGGGATTCATATTGCTGTGTCCGACCTTACTATATTTTACATTAGAGGTTTTGGTGCGTAAAAATGTCAAACTGTTTCGTGTTCAACCTTACCAAAACAAACGTGAACGATAAATATTGTATTTGATATCATTAATGTATGCAATTTTTAATTAATGTATTTGTAGCACATATCGCTAATTGGCTGCAATAGTGGTACAACTCCAAAGAACGTGTTTTGGTCTAGGAATAGATGTAATATTAAAATACACATTATTCTCAGCAAAAATACCGGCAGAACTCTTAATTCAATATTAGGCCGTTCATTTTAGCAAACTAAAGCATTTTTATGCATTTTGTTTAGTAATGAAAATCTTAAACCCATTTATCTCAAAACATAATTTTTTGAGTTGTGCCATTATTGCAGCCCATAAGTGATATATGTAATAATGGGAGTTAAAAGGTAAAGGTAAGATATTATTTTAATTGAATCCAGTGTCATTGTTTATAAATAAATATTGTATATAAAACTTCACTAAATTATACCATAATTTTATTCTGTGATGTCCTGGCGACGAAGCTTTAAAGAGGTTCCAAAGATTTACTCCCAGTTAAATATAAAACCCTTTGGGTTAGAGTGAACCTCGAGGATTGAATGTCTACTCAGTAACTTTAACTTTTGTAACTTTAAATAATATATTGTAATTAGATTTTTTTACTTTTCTACTTAATTACACTGTGCGACAAAAACTTTGTTTAATAATATTGTTTAAAAAGCGTATCTATATTTTATTGTTTTAATTAACACAAATATCTAAGTATTGATTTCTGTATAATGTATTATTTTATTTTTGAAATACAATTTTTAATTAAAACGTATTTAGAATTTTATTACAATAATAATTATAATCCATATTATTTTTATAAGAAACACCAATAAGATGAGAAATCATTTTTTTTTTAAATTTAATATAAATATATATGATTTAAAATATATTTATATTAAATTAAACGTAAACCTTTTGTATTATTGTTAAAGTTATATAGAACAGTGTCTCCCAACCTTTTTTTAAACCATGAACCTTAGGCTTTTTAAAAAAATTTGTGTCCCCCTATGTACCATGAATAGGTTATAGAAATAATTTTTTTTTGTTTAATTTGGCGAAATTGGTGGTCTAGAATTGCATTTTTTTAGGTATCTGAATAGAACCCTAACAATAGGTCAAGGTTTTTTTTAAGATACTTACATTGGTAATTTTGTTTATAAATAAGTAATTTATGTAAGATATATTATTAATGTTATAAATACCGTTGACCAGTGTATGTATTTCGTGTTTGTATTTGTTTATGTAATAATGATGTCAATTAAAATACAAGTGTATTATATAAATCTTTATTGCAATAAATACGTATTTTTTTACAAGCTGTTTTATTTTATTACCTATTAGTATTCTTTTATTACAAAATTGGATACATAATGCGAGTAAGTACATAAGAGCGCCAGTTATTCCTAGTAGGACTAAATTGAAATTAAAATAAATTATTCAATTGCTTTTTATAATAAAATTATAAATCTAATTTTTGTTTGAGTCAATCGTTCAAGTCTTTAGTTTAAGTTTAAATGCATGTCAGTTGCAAAAAATCGTAAAGAGATACAGACGTGTTTCATTCTTATTGCTAACTTGCTAGAGGAAAATAAGCTTTAAATATAACTGAAGGGCGACTAAATAAAATAATAATGACCTTGTATCATTTATTAAGGTTTTGAACATTTACATACAAGTTTGTAGCATATACATAAGATATGTGTACATATACCTAGCTTGCTTCTATACATCAACTAGCCTTCGAGTGGACTGACGGGGTCTATCGCACTCGTTGGCTGAACGACACCTGAGGACTGACGAGGTCTATCGCTCAGGCGCGCTGCCTAGCTAATGAATTGAACATGGCTGCACCGCCGGTTATATAGCGATCCCGTGAGGTGGCGCATGAGTGGGGGCTTGCTGAATGAAATAGCTAGCTGATGTGCGACAGAGAAAGTATTCGAGTTCATGCGTCGTGCTACAGACTCCCCCTCTGGTACTCGGTAAACGTCCCGTGAGAGTACCAGCACTAAGTAGATGAAGTCTTCTTTGGACGACCTCGTTTTCTAATAGGCAGAATTGGTTCTGGGATATGATCATCTCGTTTTTCAAATTTTTTTAGAGCAGACGTATGATACCTGCCAATAGTTTTCTGCGGGTTATTGATATACGCTATCTCATATACCGAGCTGCCTATTTTCTTACATATAACATAAGGTCCATCTTTTCTAGGAGCTAGTTTTGCAGAAAATTCTTTTTCTTGACGACTGATTGGGTGTGTATCTACCAGTACTAAGTCTCCAATATTATATCCTGGATCGGGACGTCGTTTTTGATTGGCTCTGCACCTATTAGCATCCTGTATAATTTCGACATTTTCTTTTGCAATTTTCAAATCTTTATCTAAAGACTTTAGATATGGCGTGATTTCAGAGACAAAATTTTCTGATTTAACCACTTCACTGAGACTATGAGATATTTCATGTGGTGTCCTCATTTCTCTTCCGAATGTTAAATATGAAGCTGTGAACCCATTACTTTTGTTATATGCTGAGTTCATGGCAAATCGTATAGCATGTAATGTTTCTGGCCACCTACCATGATTTCCTTTAATCATAATAGATATTTGTATTTTCAAATCTTTGTTTTTTCGTTCTACAATGTTTGGTTCTGGATGATATACCGGACTAAGCAGGTGCTGTATGTCTAGACAAAAAGTGAGCTGTTGCATCACAGCAGAATCAAATTGTACTCCATTATCACTTGTTATTTTGCGTGGTAGTCCATAGCGTAGAAATATTTCATTTAATAAAGTCAAAGCACATTGTTGTGCGGTTGCTTCTGTTAGTGCAAAAAGTTCTATCCACCTTGACGCAACGTCTTCTATAATGAAAATCCATTTTTCGCCTTTAGGACCTTTAGGTAAGGGACCAAATAGATCCATGGATAGTATTTCAAACCGTTGATAGTTGGCAGTCGATTGGAATAAACCGGCTGGCTTTTGGTTCGTTGGTTTGTACTTTTGACATTCAATGCAAGACTTGATATACTTTATTACATCTTGTCTCAACCCTTTCCAGTAGTAATTATTTTCTATTCTTTTTATTGTTCTTTCTATTCCTAAATGACCGGCTAAAGGATCATCATGAAATGATTTTAAAATATGATTAATTTCATGACGAGGAACTAATAATTTAGCATTGTCATCTTCTTGATCGGGTGTAAATCTATATAAAACTCCTTTATGTAAAATATATCCTCTTTTAGAACACTGGATATATTCTTCTGATTCATTTTGTTTTTCTAATGTATCAATAATCTTAGATAATTCTTCATCTTTAATTTGTTCAGTCCGTAAGTTTTTTTCACCGCGTTTTGGTAATTCTAATTCAATATGACAAATTTCACATTTTTCAGAGTGATTTTCGCACGGAGGTCTTGATAGGAAATCTGCTAAGACATTAGTTCGTCCTGGCGTATATTTGATCTGACAATCATAAGGTTGTAATTGCATTGCCCATCGAGCAAGTCGACCTGTTGGTGATTTTAGATTCAATAACCATTTTAATGGCTGATGGTCAGTTATAGTAAGAAATTTGGATCCTTCTATGTAACCTCTGAATCGTGAAACAGCCCATACAATAGCTAAAGCTTCTTTTTCAGTTACTGAGTAGTTTTGTTCCGCCGGCGTCAGCAATCTACTAGCATATTCGACAGGATGTTCATTCTCTCCCTCCCCCTGGACTAAAGCTGCTCCAATAGCATAACTACTGGCGTCAGTTTTGATTATGAAAGGTAAATCACAATCTATTTGTTTCAGTACTGGTGCAGTAATCAATGCAGTTTTTAATGTTTTAAAAGATTTGTCTTGTGCTTCTTCCCATTTCCAGGTAGCAGTTTTCTTAGTTAAACTAGTCAAAGGTCTTGCCACTTCTGCAAAATTATTTATGAATCGACGATACCATGAGGCGGTTTGTAAAAATGAAATAAGCTGTTTCATAGTCTTCGGCGTCTTCATCTCACTAATGGCTTTTACTTTATCAGGATCGGTTGTAATACCTTGTGGTGTGATAATATGCCCAAGGTACTTTATGGCTTGACACCCAAATTTACACTTAGATCTTTTTACTTTTAGCTTATAATGTCGTAATTTTGTGAAAATTTCTCTTAAGTCATTGAGATGTTCATCAAACGAAGTTGATCTACAAATCAGGTCATCTAGATATGCCAGTACTGAGTTGGCTTTAAGTTCTCTGCAGAATTTGTCCATAAGTCTTTGGAATGTGCTCGGTGCATTTCTAAGGCCAAATGGCATTCGCTTAAAGCGAAACGTACCAAATGCTGTAACAAATGTAGTTTTGTCTTGATCATCCTCATGTATTTTAATTTGCCAGTAGCCAGCCTGTAAGTCTAGCGTTGACATATACGGCATTGCCTTGGCTTGTTGTAAAAGATCGTCCATTCGAGGTAGTGGATACCTATCCGGCACGGTTATTGCATTCAGACGTCTGAAATCTATACATACTCTGATATCAGATTCACCCTTTGGCACTAATACCACTGGGGCTGCCCATGGACTATCACTTTCTTCTATAATATCTCTTTCTAACATTTCATCTAATTTCAATCGCAATTGTTGCTGTCTAACAGGTGAAAGTCTATATGGTTTTACTGCTATAGGTGGGTGATTTGAAGTATCTATTTTGTGCTCAGAATACGGTGTTGGCTCACCATATTTTTCAAATATATCATGAAAGTCTTTTAACAATAAATTTAAATTATCTTTTTGGTTACTATCTAAATTAATAGCTTCATTTGGTTGTAATAAAACGTCAAAATAATACATTTGCATACGATTTATTGGAACATAATCAATTCGTGGATCAATTAATGAATTGTCACCAATTTCACGAGGCTGACGAGGACGAGACGGTCCTGGCGGGCTTTCATTTTTTAACAGCTTCCATTCCGGTTCATGCTGTGTAAATATTTCATTTTCTGGAGGCGTTCCTGGTATGGGTGAGAGCATGTTAAGTTCTCTTGACCATTTTAGGAAATTTTCAATTTCCAAACTATTCGTGTCGTCTTTATCTTGTTTTTCTAGAAAATCAATTTTTTTTATTGCTGTCGATGTCAATGTTGTGTTATCTATTTTGGTTTGCAGAAAATAGAATTTTTGAATAGGGCAATCTATAAAATTCCAGCTTCTCTGCGGTAAGTTTAAAATTATACCACTCTTCTCCAGAAAATCTATGCCCAGAAGGGTGCGGTTGTCCTGTGCATCAGGGAAAACAGTAAAAGTTATAGGTAATGTGCGATTACCTATAGTTATCACAACATTCGTCGTTAGTAGTTTCGTCGATTTGGACGAACCATCTGCCAAAGAAATCATCGTGACCTTCTCAGTAAATGTTGCTTTATTTTCTTGCATTAACTGGTATAAACGTTGCCCAGCGATGCTTGTGCGAGCGCACGTATCCAGATAGGCAACTCCCAGTATGTTATTGTATCGCACTTCAATCGTTGGTAGCCTCACATTATTTTGAAGATTAATATTCAATGAATAAAAGTGGATTGGCTTAGGGGGAGACTCCTTGGAGAGGCATGTTGCGCAATTGCTTCTAAAAACACCTAGGGCTCCACACCCATAACAAGTTATAGGTGGCTTAGGCTCCAAGGTTGGTGACCTATTAACCTCCTTGAGATTGGCAGCACGTTTGCGACATATGTCTATTGTGTGTCCTTTTCGATTACAGTATAGACATCGTTTTATATTTTTGTTTGGTTTGCTTGGTGTTACTGCGTTAGAACTTGTTGCTTCATTGTTCGACGCGGACGACGGCTCTTCCAGCGACTCTAAATGGCGAACTTTATCTAGTAAATCGCTAAAAGAACCGATATCAGTACGGGGTACTTTCCTCTTCACGTCCGTTCTCAATAACCCGTAAATAAAATCTAATTGCTCCTCTTCCTTATGTCTTTTAACAGGCAACATCCCTAATAATGCTCGTTTCCGACAGATAAAATTGTCTATAGACTCGCGCTCACCTTGACAGTCTGCGAACAACTGAATGTATACCTCGTACGGCTGTAGTTTTGGAGCAAATGCCGAGCGTATAGCTTTAAGTGCAGCCGGCCACGTTTTAGTTTCCGACCGAACGCCGAGCCACCAAACGCTTGCTGTCTCTTTCAGAAGTAAAGGAAGTCCCGCTAGTGCATCTTCATCGGAAATCTGTTCTATCTGTTTGTATATTGTAATGCCATTAATGAATTCGTCGACTTTACTATAGTTTCTCTCGCCGTTGAACGTTATTGCGCATTGAGTGAAATGTTTATTTGCGGTTGGCCTTTGAGGTGTAGGTATACGGCTTAACAATTCTTGAAATTGTTCAGAACTTAGTTGAATAGCCATTTTTTATATAGTTTCCTTCTTTTTTTTATATCACGTTGGGCGCCACTATGAAGGGCGACTAAATAAAATAATAATGACCTTGTATCATTTATTAAGGTTTTGAACATTTACATACAAGTTTGTAGCATATACATAAGATATGTGTACATATACCTAGCTTGCTTCTATACATCAACTAGCCTTCGAGTGGACTGACGGGGTCTATCGCACTCGTTGGCTGAACGACACCTGAGGACTGACGAGGTCTATCGCTCAGGCGCGCTGCCTAGCTAATGAATTGAACATGGCTGCACCGCCGGTTATATAGCGATCCCGTGAGGTGGCGCATGAGTGGGGGCTTGCTGAATGAAATAGCTAGCTGATGTGCGACAGAGAAAGTATTCGAGTTCATGCGTCGTGCTACATAACCAATTATATAAATTATGAAATACTTGTCATTTAACTTTATATTAATAATGGTGAATTTTCAAGTTTTTCGAAAAAACTTGGTTTCACTTAAATGCTAGATTAAGAGATAATTTTTGCGTAAACTATACTGCGTTGAATTCAATGGGAAAATACTCTAAATTATACTTAATATTAATATAAATAATTATATTATAATAATACTCCCATATACAAATGTATACTTATTATAAAACAAAGTCCCAAAAAGTTGTATGTGAATGATTTTCTCAAAATCTACTGAACAGATTTATATACTGTTTTTACTAATATTATAGTGTCATTCTTCCCCAAGGTTTAAGTTAACAGTACGTTACGGTTTATGTATGTAATTTTTACGTTTGTTGTTAGTTCTTTAGTCGCGTGCGCCGCGAAAACATAGCTGAAATACACTAGAGTAATGTACTAGATAATTATAGATCTTCAAAATACTACAAAAATGTCAGCGACAGCATGTTTCTATCTCCTACGTACTACTATTAACTACTTCTATGTATTTTAAAATTACAACTAAATACTGCGGTCGAAGCCGCAAGCTTAGCTATTTAATCATTAAAATGTTTCGGCTAGATTGTGTGAATGATATGCATATAAAAGGAGTAGCGCCAGTGTTGACGAATGATAGGAGAGAATGGATGAGAAAACATGTGCCGATCCCATTTACAGTGGGATAAGAGCAAAGGAAAAAAATCACCTGTAAAACTTTTTATACAAGTCGAGTTTAAAACTGAATCATTTTTCAATTTGCACCCCTTTCCCAGTCCATTGTTCGTCGAATTTTACGTCGCAGTCCAAATCTCGTAACGCCGATTTAATATCAAAGCCAAAATCTTTTCCAAATTGCCTAAATGCTTTGTTCAATATCTCTTCAATTCCCAATTCATGAAACTTTGGGTTGTAATCTTTGTATCTGGCTACCATATTCCTTATAGCCCAACAACCATTTTTCTGAAAATTAAATAATAGTAGATTATGATACTGTTGCATAATAAGGGTTCTTATAACACGAGTGTGATTTAAAAAAACGAGCCGCATTTTTTTATAGTATTACACGAGTGTTATAAGACCAAGTTATGTACAGTGTCATACACTACTTTATCTACCATCATAATATAATAGGTAAAACAATATTAATAAAAACCAAACTTTGTTTAAATATTAAAAGATTTTTTAAATGTCAAATGTTAGCGCGAAGGCACAAACATCGATTGCGCATGCGTGTTGCGTCTCCGCGGACTCGTTCATTGAAACCTTTTTTTTTTGAGGTAGAGGTTCAACCTCCTTGGTCCAGCTGGAGGTTGTAGAGGTGTATGTAGTGTGTCGTTATGATTAAAAAGTTATATTATAATACAGTTGTCCATACAAGACCTGTATCGTAATAAAACTTTAATTTTTGGCCTGTATGTAATGTTTGTCATAAGAATTTTGGTTTCAGTTTTATAGTCTTTGTATCATAGTATCAGAGTAGATAAAAATATAAATTTGAAATTGAAATAGAATAGTACCACCCTCATTTCTTACCGAGGTGTCGTAAAAAGCGACTAAGGTAGGTCAACCCGCCGTGTGGTATCCGACTGAGTAGAATAGACCACCCTCATTTCTTACCGAAGTGTCGTAAAAGGCGACTAAGGTAAGTCGACCCGTCGTGTGGTATCCGGCTGAGTAGAATAGACCACCCTCATTTCTTACCGAGGTGTCGTAAAATACGACAAAGGTAATTGATGTCAGCCAGGTGGCCGGTCGTAAAATACGCAGCCAAATCACGTGACAACATGATTATGACATGTTGTGCTTACCCCACTTAGAGTGAGATAAGGGCAGGAAGATGATGATGAATGGTATATGTATTATTTATAGATTTATGCGTGCATGCCATAATATAAAGGGTAATAAATTATTTAGCCGAATAGAGCAAATATATATATAAGATAAAAGTTGTTTTACGATTTCATCTTGCTTCTATCACCTGATGATGCTTCTGTTACGGAGCAAAACCATAGTTGAGATTGTAGTAGTGAATATGTGTAGTGCTAGAGTAGTGTGGTGATTGTTGTTTTAAGTATTATTGAATCCTGGATACATAAGGTATGAAAACTGATAGTAACACACATTAAGCAATACATACACTTCCTCTAATCGCGGATTATAGAATATTTTTTAATTTTTTAAAAATCGTAAAAGTACGTAGCGAAATCATACGACAACATGTTTGTAACATGTTGTGCAGAACCCACTTAGAGTGGGATAAGGGCAGGAGGATGATGAATTAATATTTTTTTTTGTTTTTATACTAACCTGAACGTTTGCGTTATCAGCATGCACTGTAAGACAATCCACTATGATCTCCGCTACGCCATTTTCAAGGAATATTCGTCCGTGTCCTACTTCACGCAGACACAACGCCGATATACACTTCAGTATTAACGATGCCGCCATTGGATTATTCTAGAAGAATAAGACGAGATTAGCTCTAAAAACGTATTTACACTCAAACGCGTATAAAACATGTGTTAATTAATACACATCACTAGTTCAGAAGTGGGATCAGTTCAAGAGGGGCATCGATTATTTATTACACTAGTATCCAAAATTCGTTGTCATTAACTATAATTTTTTTATTTCAAAATGGGCAGCATAAGTTTCAAATTTGTCTACGAGTTGAAAAGTATAAAAAGACGAGTTTGAATGCAAAATTGAACACGTAAAATGGCGTTAACTTACAGAATGCCTTTTTAGCAAAGAAACAATGACAGGCACGATCCCACTTTTGACAAGTTGCCGTTTGACGTCATCATTACCAGCTAACGCGGTTATCCTGTAATATTAAAAGATTTATAAATTACGGATTTATAGATTTATAAAATCCGGGTGAGTAGAATAGACCACCCACATTTCTTACCGAGGTGTACTAAGGTATGTCGACCCGTCGTAAGGTGTCCGGCTGAATAGAATAGTACCACCCTCTTTTCTTACCGAGGTGTCGTAAAAGGCGACTAAGGTAAGTTGACTCACCGTGTGGTATCCGGTTAAGTAGAATAGACCACCCTTTTTCTAATCGAGATGTCGTAAAATATGACTAAGGTAAGTTGACGTCAGGCAGGCGGCCGGTCGTAAAATACGTAGCCAAATCATGTGACAACATGTTCATAACATGTTGTGCCGACCCCACTTAGAGTGGAATAAGGACAGGAAGATGATGATGATTAAAAGATTTACAAATTCAAATTATTCTTTATTCGAGAGAACTACATTTTCAGTACATTTGAATCGTCAAATGTTTTAAAATAAGCTACTATATTTCTTTACAAACGGCACATTAAGACTATACAAAAATATGTAAAACTAGGAGTCCCGCCCCAGCTTCGCACGGGTATAAAGCTTATAGCCTATGTCACTCAGTGAAAATCACAGTATTTCTCTACTCCATATTGAATGTTATTATACATATAAACCTTACTCTTCAATCACTCTATCTATTATAAATACCCATCAAAATTTGTTGCGTAGTTTTAAAGATTAAAGCATACATAGGGATATAGGGACGCAGACAGAGAAAGCGACTCATTTTATACTATGTAGTGAAGTTTAGCTGTTATTTTGATAATTGTCAAATTTTTTTACCATACTTAACCAAAGACAAAATTACGTATAGCTGTCATTTATGATTTGTCATTCCATGTCATAGTCGTTTTTGTTATACTACGTTTTATAGTGACTTGACGGGATAAAATAAATGCGGTCGAACGGGATAAAAAGTATCCTATGTCCGTCTCCTGGTTCTAAGCAACCTCTCCACCAATTTTCAGCCGAATTGGTTCATCCGTTCTTGAGTTATAAATAGTGTAACCAAGACCAACTTTCTTTTATATATATAGATATGTATTTTTATTAATTTATCTAGGATGCTAACGTGATGTACAGAGTATATGATACCTATGTATACGTTATGATGTCCCCAATATTACCTCATACATTCAACTATAGGATAAATCATCACTAATTAAAAAAAAAACTCAATGTTTGTAATATAAAAAATAACAAAAATTAATGTTCCTAGTACAATTTAAAATCTTGAAATTGATCTAAAGTTTGTATTACTCAAGCAAAGCAAGTATTTTGTATTTAAATGCATTGCCAAAGTCTCAAAATATATCGGCAGTGACCAGTGAAAACACTAAAATGCCAAAAATTAATCAAAAAAAAATCCTGTCACATTGCTATGTATGACATATAATATATAAAAAATTAAATTGGATTGGTCCATCACTGAGTCAAACTGACTTATATAACATATATTTGTAAAAAAATTTGGTACCTATTTTGTAGAAAAGCGTATTATATAAATACTAATTTTAAAAAGCTTCGAAAGCTTTCCATCTACACAGAATACAAGAACGTTAATTTCTTAAGTATATCTTTCAAGCAAATTAACTTTGCTTGCTGATTTCTTTGTTGCTTACATATAGTCAATGGAGTCTGACCTAAATTTTATATTTAAAAATCAATACAATGTTAGTAACAAATTGCTTATTCCTAAGGACAATAATAACTATGGAAACCACAGCTCCGTTTAATCAATTTTTATCAATATATTAAACTTGCCTATGAATAATACACGTTTAAAAATGTTTCCTAATAAAGATGACAATTATCTATCAATGGGTGACAAAAATTTTGGATTGACCACCATGGAAAACTGGGAGAAACATAACAGAGACGTATTAAAAGGAGACATAATTGGCATAACTGACAATAACACTTCTATAACAAAAAACTGCATCGTCAAAGTAAATCAAACTTCTTGCAGTAACTTTGATAATAGTACTGATCAGTTAAAACATAGAACACGACATATAAACTATTGGAAATCTGAATTGGGACGAGCTATTCAAGATATTGACGCAGAAATCACTGTTCTGGAAGCTCTTAGGCAACAGTTGAAAAACGCAATGGACACTATAAATACACCTAAATATATAACTGAGGAATGTCTGCATCAAAGAGGAAATAGAATGCAATCTGACATGGTATATGATCAACCACAAGACGAACTATTCAAAGAATCTGTACTTATCAAAAATGTAATGATGTTGCATAGAGAAATGTTAAGGGACATAGAGAATCAAATGAAAGTTAACGTAGCCGCAAAACACGGTTTGGAATCTGATTGGAGCAATAAATACTTGGCGTTTAAATATGAGAGCCACAACTCCGATTTGGAAACTAAATCTGTTAATGTTAAAGATTCTGCTGGAGCTACACGATTATCTGAAGGTCAATCTGATGTTCAATCATGGGAGCTGTACACATTGAACACGTTAAAACAATTTAAAAATGCTATTGAAAGTTCTAAAGCTTTAAGAGAAAAGGTTGACGCTATGTTAATAAATTCGGCACGAGATTTACGTTCTCAAGACATAAAAATCAATAAGGCCCTAAGCCAAAGAATAGCTCAAACTGAGCAAGTTAAAATTGAATTAGAAAATCAGTTAAAATTAACATTAGATAAGATTGTTGAAACTGAAAATATACTTGAAACCTTGAATGAAGAAATGTTGAAGTTATCTCAAAGGATTCAAGTAGCTCAAACAAGATTAAACATTAAAAACTGTAGGCCAAATGTTGAAAGCTGTAGAGAAGGATCTTTGATAGGCCTAATTGAAGAAGTTAGAGACTTGAACAAAAGCATGAGTCTATTACAGAAAAGAGCATTGGAAACTGAAAAACTAAGGGCTGATTTAATTCATGAGCGCTCGAGATTAGAAAATGAAATTATTGTAAAACAAAAATCGCTTTATATTGATAATGAAAGATGTTTATTTTTGAGATCTTATTACCAATCTGCTGAAAAATTATGTGGATTTTAAGTATTAAATAAATAAGTATTCGTTACTTATTTTATGCTTATTTAAGTGATGTCAACGTGAAAAGTAAATATATTTTTTATGTAAATCTAGATATATTATGTGTATTACTAGTGCTGTGTGGTATCCGGCTGAGTAGAATAAACCACTCTCATTTCTTACAGAGGTGTCGTAACGCAGGCGGCCTGCCGTATAATACCTAGCCAAATCAAATCACAACGTGGTTAAACATGTTGTGCAGACTTAGAGTGAGATAAGGGCAGGAGAATGATGTTGATAAGAGTGTATTACTTAATTATTATTTTAACATTATTAAATTTCTACAGCAAAATATGAGATTTACTTACAGTTTGCTAGCTTGTAGTATGACGGTCACATTATCGTAATTATCAGCAAGTATAGTGTAAAGTATATCATCATATGGCTGGGCGCATAATTCATGTCGTACCATTAACATAGACATAGTTAGCATTAATTCTGATACAATTGGTGGCTTAGTATTTTCTGTAGGAAAAATCAGATGTGAGCTATTTTTTTGTAATCAAAATATAGATTATATATAAAAACATAATGAAAATAAAGAAATATAAAAATAATGACATAATTTCTACCAATTTAAGAGGTTGTCACTAAGCTTTTTAAGTTTAAGTAATACTTCGTAGTAGCTTAAGATAGAAAATATGTATAGTGAGATTGCTTGGGCCAATTATTAGTGTGTCATTGAAAAACTATACATATGATTTGCATTAAAATATATGAGTTTTAATAATAATTAAAAAATAACAGACCTTTTAATAAATTTGTAAGTGTCTCCAGCAAATTGACGCCCAAATCTCTGGCATGTTCATGTGCTTTCCCAAACTCAACCCGAATGTCATCATCTAGTGTAAACCGCCTAATAGCTTGAAGTGTTTCCCTGAGTAGCTAAAAATATAATCATTTTGAAAATATTTTTGTTATATTTCAATTTAGCAGTGTGGTATCCGGCTAAGTAGAATAGTACCACCCTCATTTCTTACGGAGGTGTCGTAAAAGGCGACTAAGGTAAGTCGATCCGCCGTGTGGTATCCGTCTGAGTAGAATAGACCACCCTTATTTCTTACCGGGGTGTCGTAAAATACGAGTAAGGTAAGTTGACGTCAGGCAGGCGACCGGTCGTAAAAACGCAGCCAAATCATGTTACAGCATGTTTATAACATGTTGTGCCAACCCCACTTACAGTGGGATCAGGGCAGGAGGATATATATAGTTATATTTCAATTATAATATTATTTCACCAGTAATAAAACGTGAGAACCACTGAATAAGTTTTTAGGAATAAGCAACCACCTGCATTGCTCATACGATGGTTGCTGGAACCATCGCAAAGACAGTCAGTCCCTAACTCAGCTTCTACCAGGTAACACCTGATTGTAGTTAGATATATATAAAGTGTGTAAAAGTGTTTTAATAAGTTAAAATACAAAGAATTTTATTTTCTTCTTAAAATATCTCAGGAGTAACTTATAACTCTGACTAGCAGTTGTAGTAAAACATAATACAAGCTTCTTGTAATTTAAATATTAATAAAGTCATTACATTTTCATTTTGTTTCCTCTTTAGCAACTCTTTTAGATTTTCACCTATATTTTGAGTAAAGAGCTTCTGTCTATTCATTTCATGCTTAATGCAACACACGCTTGTCCATTGTAAGGTTGATATAAGTACTGATTCATTTTCAACAGTATCTAATATGCTGTAACAATAAAAAAGATACTGAGGTTATACATTGCATAATGGATATCCATATATTTACCTAAGAAATAGATGCTGAAACAAAGATACATCAAAACTATCTACTTGATGACAGATAGATAGATAGAAAGATAGAGATAGATAGGTCCTGAGTATGGCTAGTTCCAACTGGAGGACTGTTATAATTTATAATAAAAATTTCTAGTAGTAATAATTGATGAATAAATTATTTATTCCTATTATATATAATATTTTTTAAGAACTCATTTTATTATATGCACTCATTATGAATTTATCATCTACTTTACCTTTTAATTATATTAATGCCTTTTTCATCAAGTAAATCTGGCTGCATGTCCATTAAGGCTATTAAAGTGTGTAAAATTTTCACAACTATTGCCTCGTCATGTGTATTTTGTTTATAGGATTTAAGTTTTGCATCTAAAAGGTCTGTCATGATATCGTATATACCTTCCTTTCCTGCCCTGACCCTGTGAGCTATATCTTTATTGCATTCTTCCTGAAAATGCATTTTATTGAAGTGAAGACATATACCTAATTGGAGATATTCACAGTAATAAAAAATAAGAAAAAATATTATGCCATTATAGCCAAACATCTCCATTCTCAGTGAGCTAAAGGTGAAACAGAGACTCTCAAAAATAGAATAGAACATTCTTTATTGCACCACATAAAATTACAATATGCATTGTTAAGAAAATGATATAATCTAATGCAGATACAATAAGGCGGTCTTATCGCTAACTAGCTATTTCTTTCAGGCAACCTTTGGGCTAGAGACATTAAATTTAGAGTAATAAGGTAGGTGGTGCAATATGCCTGTCTCCAGAAATTCTCCAATACTTTGGACATATTGCTAGAAAACCCAGTGATAATCTTGGGAAACTCTTGGTCATTGGGAAAGTAGACGGCAAGAGATCCAGGGGTCAGAGCCCAAAAAGATGGACGGATCACTTGTCTGAACATCAGACTGAGCATGCTGCTGACCAGGAAAAGTGGTGCCAGCTTATGCATAATAAAAGGAATCTTGACCATCATGATGCTTAGGAGTGAGCACACATCTGAAGGAGGAGGATATTCTAAAAACAATGAAACTTAAAATATAGTATTAAATTTTTCTGTTTTTACCAACAAATACCAACAGTACTGTTCATATTGTTGAGTTATAGATTCTCTAACACTTATTAAAATATGTATATTTAGGAGTCAATTTTACATTAAAAAAAATTATACATCATAATTACATATCCTTCTTGGAGAGAACACAATTTTATTATTTTTTTACATATACTCAGTAATTTATAAAAAAAAAACAAAAACATACCATCAACATGTCTAAGTCCTTAACCAATAAAGCATCATCAACCTCATTCTTACTGCAAATCTCCTTCAGATTTTCAACTGTAACACTAACTAAATGATTATTACTGGAGGTCAGCACTAGGTCCTTTATCACGTTAGAAAGATCTACACCCTGAAACCCATAATAATGATAAGTTAAATAATTTAATTAATATAGGAAACTGACAGAAGGTAAATTACAGAATATTGTCAGAATTTTATATTGGAAGTGAATTCCACTGTGCACTGTGAAGTTATGTATGAATGGTTTGTTCAACAGGTATTTATTATATAGACACACTGACATGTTAACTGCATTTCTAATTGTATAATTTCAGAATTTGTAACAAGTCAACGACTGTCTTGAAATAATTTAAGGTCTGGGTTAAGTAGTATCTATACTTTAAAATAAAGTTCCATTTACCTGAGCTTCAAATTGTGCTACAGCTTCTTTAACCGCCTCTTCAGGGCTCATGTCAAATTCATCTATATTCTCCTTAACTACCTCATCGTACGTTTCTTGTGTTATCACACGCACCATTTTTGCTATTAATATGTGTGATTAAAAATTATTCTTGATAATTTAATCTGAAATAAAAGTTAAAATTCAATAATTGTAACCAGCCGGCTGCGGACTGACAAAATCAGCATTAGACGTGGGCATTATTTCACGTAACTGTATACAATAACCGGTTACGAGCTATGAAACGGAATAACTAGTTACGCGTACAAAGGCGAAGTAGTTATTTTCGTAACTAGCTACTCTCGTAGCAGCTTTCATGCGACATTACGTTACGCTGTATTTGCGTTTCGTTTCGTCGTTTCATGCTACGTTACGGTATCACTTGTAACCGAATAACCGAATCACTAGCAGTTATTTTAATAATTAGTTTCTTGTGACGGTGACGTCACTTCTCGTAGTTATTCCGGTGCCGATGGCAACTCGAGTACCGTGTTTCCAAGAACAACGCTAGGGTTCTTATTTTATTGAGTAACAAAAGTGAACTTTCTCCCGTAGGTATTAAATAGGTAACAATATTTTTTAAAATATATAAAGTTGTAGTTATAGAATACCTAAGTATTTAAATAATATAACAGCATAGGAGACAGGAGTAAAGATTAGATACATATTCGTTAACTATGGGCCTTATAAGAAGTTATGCTTGGAGTCTTTCTGTATAATCAAATCAGAAATGAGGAGATACGGTAAAACCAAAGTAACCGCTATAGCCCAATGTATCGCGAAGTTCAAGTGGCAATGGACGGAGTAAATGATTCGAACAATCGACCCAGTGTTAAAACGGCGATTTCGGACCAGCAAGCGCAGCGTTGGTGGACAGACGACATTAAGTGGATCGCGGGTAGCTGCTAGACCGTGAAGGGTAGCATAAACAAAGACATTACAAAAGATATATCAGTACTGGATGTTCATTAGAATATAATGATGCTGACATAAAAAATGCATAAAAGTTAAATTAAGACTAACTCAACTTAAGTTTGTCTTGACTTAATTTCGAGGGTGTAAAATCTTTAAAATATAAATGTATAAAGCAATAAACAGAATTTTTTAATATGTAGGCGTCCTTTTTTAGTAATTGATACCATTAGTTTCGTTTGTCTTCATTGTTTTTAGCCGTAAAGCATTGGAACGCCGCTTTCTAAACAGATGTGTTGATTTTTTATGACCCTTTACAAATAATAACATAAAAACAGAGCCAGAATGATGTTTTGACGTACAAATTAGCAAAGCTTGTTAATTGTTTCTATTAATTAGATTGATATTTTATATTAATTCCTCATATTATAACAAACTCAATTCCAGTCCATATAGGACTATAATATTATATTTATTATTTGCCGCAGCCTTACTACGCGATACTTAGCACCAAGAGGTTACAGTATCACCAGTATTTTTGTATTTTTCAATTAAATTGCACTAGCCTAGTATGTTAACTGTATTTTTTTCCTTTTTTTAATATTCTTGATAATAAATACATATTTTATGCAGTCAGTCCTAAACCTGAATAAAGCATGCATGGAAGCTCATTTAAAATTAAATTTTTTTATTTTATTATTAAAAGTTTATTACTGCGTCAAGGAAGGACTAAGGAGATTTTATAATTATTTTGTTTTTAAAATATTTTACGGAAAATGAATTTTATGTTCCCCTGATGTGACGCAAATTTTAATTATAATTTTGATAAATTTTTCAATCTTAATCAAGATTATTTGTATTTTCGATAATACGTTCAAACATATGGCTGTATAAAGAGTAACGAACATAACTAATCCCTCAACAGCTGTCAACCGTCTCCGAAGTAACTATAACAATAGAATAACGTCTTAGCCTTGGCCGTGAGTTTTGAACAAGTAACTAGTTACGAAAATAACTAGTTATAAAACAGGTTACATATATGCCGTCACTAGTTTACGTTACGTTATGCGAAAATCATGTAACGACCCATGTCTAATCAGCATAGATTATTAACTATAAAATGGTTGAGATTCATACATTGGCGCGAGCCTATTTTCGGTGGTATGGGGGGGTGCAGAGTAGCACTATAGCTACTTACATTCTCATTCATAAAAAAACTATCTGCCTCTCACCCGTTTCATTCATAAAAACGGATTTAGTCACAGCTCTGACTCTTTCTCACATATGGAGTAGTAATATATATAACGTATGACGTAAAATCGTAGTAAAATTAGTGATGTACTTGGTGCGCTAAAACCGTAACTAGTGATGTCAAAGTTTTATCGATTCGCATTTTACTCTTACCGATTATTTGGATAACCGGTTTTCCTGTAACATATTAATAATGATTTTTAGATTTTAATAAAACAAAATATTTAAGGAAATTCTTTAATAGACTTTTACTGTAATAAAAAAAAATTATATTCCACAGCCGTTTTACATTTCTATGTGCATGCTTCTTAAAAAAAAAAGTTTTTTCCTAAACACGCTAAAAGTGCAACTTCAAAAATGATTACTATTTTTAAATAGGAAACAGAATCGGCGATCATGTATCTTGAAAATATAGGAATTGTAATTTAAATTATTATATATTATTATTAAATATAATTAATTATAAGTATTCAGTCGAAAACAAATTTACAAGATTAGTATTTGAAACAATAGATGCTTTCGTTTTTACCGTTTTAGTATTTAGGAAAAAACATTATACTTAAAAGGAGTATACTTGATGGTAAATTATAAATATAAGTCTTTTTTAGATATATTGGTAGTAGTTTTATAGAATATTAGTGGTTTTTATCTCTAAGTATAATATTTTCCATCAAACCAGTTAACACTTCGGATTTATACATATAAAGTAAGAATTAAATTGTGAAATTTTGCCATAATTAATGTGCCAATTGATACCAAGCTTTTCGATGAAAGAAAACATCATGAGGAACTATACTCCATGGGTTAAGTATTTAACTAAATGTAAACATGTCAAAACAGGTAGTTTATAGTAGGCATTATCTGCCTACTATAAAGTACCTTTTTTATTACAACACATTATACTAACATTTAATATAATTTTTAATTCTTTTAAAGAATTTAAAATTATTGATAGTATTCGCACCACTTTATTATGGCGTGATTGCTATCCATAATTTTTACAAACTTTGAAACAATAAATAAGAATTATAAAATTTTTAAAGAAAACGATGGATAATATTAAATACACTAAATTACTACACATTTAAGTATCACAGAGTGAAGCTCGTAGAATATTGATATTATGTTGCGTTGGTTAATCCAATTACCATTTTAGGTAGTTTACTTGGCTAATTTGTATCTGCTGAATTTTATTAAATTATATATTGCTGTTTTGCTATACTAAAGGTATAAATATTTAATTTTAGAAAATACCAATCAATTTATGAAAATTACATTTATAAATATTAGAGATATTCTTTTGACAACTGCAGTTGAATCCCAATTTTTTCATTTGTTAATAATATTATTGTTATGACATATTTGTCACTCCTGAATCACATGGTTTTGTTTGTTTACATCTTGTTATGTTTCTATACTTATGGAGTATATATAGTAAAATAATAAAAATTTTGAATCAATTTTTGAATGTTAATAATAGTAATATTAGTTAGTTACTTTTGCCTCATGTATCATAGTTCTATAACTTTACTTGCGATAAAATTTTCCATTTCCATTATCGTTTTCCAAGTATCTGCAGTACTGTGAATTCTCCTTAATTGATACACCGTTGTCTAACTCGCATTATGATTACGATTATGCAAAAAACTTTTAACAAATCATATTTATGATTAACGCAAGTTAACCAGGAATTATAGTTTTTTAAGTTATATACATTTTTGACTAATTAACACTTTACATGCCATATAATGCCATTCCAAAGATATAAGTTTTTGTGATGGATAATATAATTTTAACTAGATCAAATCTTTCAGTTTTATTAGACAATAGCGTAATTATAAAAATTTCACAATTTAAATAATCCTGTTTTGAAAATATATTACTCCCAGGATTGCTCAGGTTTTTAGTTTTGCTACACAAGTAAAAACACGTGTTTTGAATAGGAATAAATGGTGTTAATGTTAAAATACACAATTTTTAGCAGCAATACAGGCAGAACTCATATTTCATTATAAGCCCGTCGTTTAAGCAAACTAACAATTAAACTAGCAACTAAGCAATTGTTATTCATTTTCCTGAGTAATGAAAATTTTAAACCCATTCATCTCAATATATAAGTTTTTGAGTTGTACCGCTATTGCTGCACATGACCGATATATCAATATACTGAACCGGTAATATGATATGGCTTGGGTCTGGAAAATATTTCTGATGGAATACAAGGTACTATAACTATCAAACAATAATATTAACCAATCATGTTTTAAACAATGAAACCAAATTATGATCCGTTCTAGTGTGCTAGAGCCCCCTTATCCACGGATTTGAGAAAAAATCCATTGGGTCCTAGTTAAGAAGTTTCAAACTTCATAATGTTTGTCAATATTATACTAATATGAATACTATTTTGAAGACACAACCTTCTCTTGAGTCCTCTAGCATTGAAGCGGACTTTTACAGCCTTATTCCAAAATTCCGAATGGTTCAGGCGGCAAAATAAATTGTTAGTGAATAAAAGCATTCGCGCTGTGAAAATGTTATTACTAATGTCAATAAATGAGGCTAAATAATTATGATTCGACTGAAGCTCTTCATATATGTTCATCTGCATCATCGGGCTCGTGGACACTTCCCGGCGGAAGAGTTCGCAGCATATTTAACCTGTAATAAATAAGTTATTCTTTAATAATGTATAGATAGAACATTAGTTTGCAAAGGTAGTCTTACAGACAATCTTGGCATTGATATCCCCTGAGTAGAATAGACCACCCTCATTTCTTACCGAGGTGTCGCGAAAACCGATTAAGGTAAGTTGACGTCGGGCAGGCGACCGGTCGTAAGATACCAAATCATGTGATAACATGTTTAAAACATGTTGTGCCTAACCCATTTAGAGTGGGATAAGGGTAGGAGAATGATGCATTGACAAATAACAGAGATTTTAAAAATATATTTTTAGCTTCTACTGGTCTTAAATAGTGTCTGGAAAATATTTTTTTCGTGTCTATAACTTTGTCTACAGTTATATTTTAAGTATAGAATAGAGACTATAATTATAAATTTTGTTTTTTTAATAATAAAATATAAGGGGTATCTGTGACAATCTTTGTGTTATGTTAAATATCTTTGATTTTGTACTGTTAGCAGTACCAGGCTAAAAATATTATGCTTTCCAAATACTGTATTGTATGTGACAAAGTTCCAATGATCATCACTAATATGTCTTTTAAGCTATTCTTATATCACACACTTTTTTGCATCACTATAATAGAGGAAAAATTGTACCAAACATTTTTTGTTATATCTCAAACGGATTAGGCAGTTAGCCCATTAGACATATAAGCTTCAGTTTTAATAGAAAGTGAAATGGACAGACTGACATACTTTACATCAAATATTTACTTGCCTTCATCTAGTCAAATCAATTGACCTAATCATGTGCTTCATCCCATAAAGCATCAACAGCATATAGCCCTTAAACGTCATCCCAATGAGTACTCTCTTTGGCTATGACCAGGTTCATCTGAAAATTATTGCAAATACATTTTAATAAATATGGAACAAGCTATGGATAGCTCAGCGGTGAGACCGTTCGACTCTGTAAAGACGATCATGGGTTTATACCCCGCGCAGGCACATGTCTAATTGACAATTGCAATTTATGACACGCTTTTCGGTGAAGGAAAATATGGTAAGGAAATCCGCATACTTCTAGCGAATTCTAGGGATATGCGTAACCTACCAATCCGCATTGGAGCAACGCGATGGTAGGTCTTTGCTACAATACTTCTCTCCAAAAAACGGATAGAGGAAGCTTATGGTTCCCACTGCTGGGGTGGATAACAGGCCGTTACTTTAAACATACACATGCCAATTTTTGTGTTTACAAACAAAAATGATTTATATTTAAAACATTTTAACTCACTTGAAGAATATCAGCCATTGTATCAGATATTAATGAATTCATTGCAACAACAGTAGCAGTGCCTTGACCAGACACAGTTACTCAGACAAAAAATCTAGTTGAAATGTGCATAACTAAATGGGATAGTATGTTAAAGTATCTTGAACAAATAACTTTCTGTTAAATAATTAAAGTATGTCTGTAATCCATATTGTCTGTCGCAGAAAGAATAAAAACTATTCAGAAATAACCACCTAAAACATAGAATATAACTGATATTGGGTATGACATATGATATACAACACTTCAATAAAGCATACACAATAAATATTACTATAGAAGGAAAAGTTTTATTTTTATTATTTTAGTTTTATTTTTACTTATATTTTAAAATTAAAAAATAAAACTTCCCTATATTATCACAGTTCAATAAAAACACTAAGGATATACTATAATGCTATATGCTTCAAGGTCCCTGCTTTAATAAATGTATATATAAATTGAAAAACACTAGCTTAAATTGTACTATATATTATAGAAAAAGAATATAGCACGAAAAATACTATATTTTTATCGCTAATTGCAATTGTCGTGCTTTTTTTAATTAACTGTGAATGGAACGCACCCGCAGCCCTGCATAGGGAATGTAGGAACGAAACTCATTCATGTATTTACGGGGCTTAGTTAGTTAGTAGCTCTAACTCCGTGTCATTATCCAGCGAAAAGTAATAAAAAATAATCATGGAAAAATAAATAATGATTGAAAATAGATGTGTCCTATTTTTTTTCCTGAATTTCCTAAAAGTACTATATTTTTTTGATTTAAAAAGAAAAATAGTATTTTTCTTCAAAAAAAAGGTGGCAACCCTAATCGCGCCCTTTTTGATTAAATAGGGGCAACACTGTGCCGTTATTGGAGTGGTGGTGGAGTCTTCCTATTGATAAAACGTTTCAGTGACATTCAGTCCTTGTTCGTCATTCAAGAGAAGTGCATCTCGGAACGGGAATTGTGGTATTCCTATTATATCGTGTTATTGTATATAGTGTGCGTTAACAAGAAGTTTATGGAATTGTCTAATTTTAATTAAAAATCATTTGTTGGTTTATATATTTTTGCGTAAGTAAAAAGTGATTACAGTTATATATTACGTATAACGAACGTTTCAGGTGAGTCAGTACGTTTCAATTTTCTTCGTATTAAATAGTGCAAAAGTATAGTTTATTTGTTATTAAGTTTTGGATAACTACTCACATTTTATCCGAGAATGTTTGTTGAAATTCAAACATTTGAGTTGTTGAGTTTGTGATAGTGAATGTATATAGTGCTTGTGTATGGTGGTGGCGGTGGTGGAGGTTTGTGCATGTGTTTTTTACGAATCCTGCATGTATCAGGTATGATAACCAATTGTCCACTCTACATTTAGCATTATATACATTTTCTATTTTACTTCATCGCCGATTATAGCAAAATAATTTTATTATTACTTTTGCATAATTACTCTGTTTTAATCATAGCTTAGGTAAATATAGACATTGTAATCTTTAATATTTAATGACTAGCAGCGTCTGACTGCCCTCCTGTAAAAGCTGCAGGGCTTTTTCTTCTCATTTAACACTATGGTTGAGGTGGACACTGCAGTGTTCTTTCTTCCCATACTGTGTAGGCGTTTTGTTGGTAATGTTCGTTTTCTGTATCGTCGAACATTAGCTTCAAAAGCGCGCTACTTTGTAAGACGTTTTATTAACGGGCTAGCCATTATAAAGGTGTCGTACTGATTTCTGAAATTGCGCAGTTTTGGTAATTCGTACGTCATTAATTTTTACATTTTTTTTTGTAATGGTTGTGTTGCGGTTGGCAAAGAGCCGGTATTTGGCACCTGCAATACATGTAAAACCTTAATACTTTTCCCAGTCGCTTTTGGCTACTGATGTTTGAGTGCACGCTTACATCTGTGGCTAAAATTACGGGAATCTAACTTAGCTTCATAAATTCAGACTTCACTTGAGTATTAGTTACCTCAAATGCATTTTCTCAAATTACAGAGGTCCTGGTGGTTGACGCTACTGTTCGGCCTGGCGCTGTTCGAGCGCTCGAGGCGACGGCGGAGCGACAGCAGCTGCGGCATAGCCGGACGGGCCGGCCTGGGGTGAGGGGCGGCGGCACGTCTCCATTGGCAGCAGCGAGGTCAGACCAGCGTAGCTCGTGGAGTCACGAGGCCAGCTGTCGGACTGCCCTCCTGTAAAATTAATCCATTAATTTCATTTAATCCATTAATTTTTACATTTTTTTTTTGTAATGGTAATGTGTTGCGGTTGGCAAAGAGCCGGTATTTGGCACCTGCAATACATGTAAAACCTTAATTCTTTTCCCAGTCGCTTTTGGCTACTGATGTTTGAGTGCACGCTTACATCTGTGGCTGAAATTACGGGAATCTAACTTAGCTTCATAAATTCAGACTTCACTTGAGTATTAGTTACCTCAAATGCATTTTCTCAAATTACAGAGGTCCTGGTGGTTGACGCTACTGTTCGGCCTGGCGCTGTTCGAGCGCTCGAGGCGACGGCGGAGCGACAGCAGCTGCGGCATAGCCGGACGGGCCGGCCTGGGGTGAGGGGCGGCGGCACGTCTCCATTGGCAGCAGCGAGGCCAGACCAGCGTAGCTCGTGGAGTCACGAGGCCAGCTGTCGGACTGCCCTCCTGTAAAATTAATCCATTAATTTCATTCAATCCATTAATTTTTACATTTTTTTTTGTAATGGTAATGTGTTGCGGTTGGCAAAGAGCCGGTATTTGGCAACTGCAATACATGTAAAACCTTAATTCTTTTCCCAGTCGCTTTTGGCTACTGATGTTTGAGTGCACGCTTACATCTGTGGCTGAAATTACGGGAATCTAACTTAGCTTCATAAATTCAGACTTCACTTGAGTATTAGTTACCTCAAATGCATTTTCTCAAATTACAGAGGTCCTGGTGGTTGACGCTACTGTTCGGCCTGGCGCTCTTCGAGCGCTCGAGGCGACGGCGGAGCGACAGCAGCTGCGGCATAGCCGGACGGGCCGGCCTGGGGTGAGGGGCGGCGGCACGTCTCCATTGGCAGCAGCGAGGCCAGACCAGCGTAGCTCGTGGAGTCACGAGGCCAGCTGTCGGACTGCCCTCCTGTAAAATTAATCCATTAATTTTATTCAATCCATTAATTTTTACATTTTTTTTTGTAATGGTTATGTGTTGCGGTTGGCAAAGAGCCGGTATTTGGCACCTGCAATACATGTAAAACCTTAATTCTTTTCCCAGTCGCTTTTGGCTACTGATGTTTGAGTGCACGCTTACATCTGTGGCTAAAATTACGGGAATCTAACTTAGCTTCATAAATTCAGACTTCACTTGAGTATTAGTTACCTCAAATGCATTTTCTCAAATTACAGAGGTCCTGGTGGTTGACGCTACTGTTCGGCCTGGCGCTGTTCGAGCGCTCGAGGCGACGGCGGAGCGACAGCAGCTGCGGCATAGCCGGACGGGCCGGCCTGGGGTGAGGGGCGGCGGCACGTCTCCATTGGCGGCAGCGAGGTCAGACCAGCGTAGCTCGTGGAGTCACGAGGCCAGCTGTCGGACTGCCCTCCTGTAAAATTAATCCATTAATTTCATTCAATCCATTAATTTTTACATTTTTTTTTGTAATGGTTATGTGTTGCGGTTGGCAAAGAGCCGGTATTTGGCAACTGCAATACATGTAAAACCTTAATTCTTTTCCCAGTCGCTTTTGGCTACTGATGTTTGAGTGCACGCTTACATCTGTGGTTGAAATTACGGGAATCTAACTTAGCTTCATAAATTCAGACTTCACTTGAGTATTAGTTACCTCAAATGCATTTTCTCAAATTACAGAGGTCCTGGTGGTTGACGCTACTGTTCGGCCTGGCGCTGTTCGAGCGCTCGAGGCGACGGCGGAGCGACAGCAGCTGCGGCATAGCCGGACGGGCTGGCCTGGGGTGAGGGGCGGCGGCACGTCTCCATTGGCAGCAGCGAGGCCAGACCAGCGTAGCTCGTGGAGTCACGAGGCCAGCTGTCGGACTGCCCTCCTGTAAAATTAATCCATTAATTTCATTCAATCCATTAATTTTTACATTTTTTTTTTGTAATGGTAATGTGTTGCGGTTGGCAAAGAGCCGGTATTTGGCACCTGCAATACATGTAAAACCTTAATTCTTTTCCCAGTCGCTTTTGGCTACTGATGTTTGAGTGCACGCTTACATCTGTGGCTGAAATTACGGGAATCTAACTTAGCTTCATAAATTCAGACTTCACTTGAGTATTAGTTACCTCAAATGCATTTTCTCAAATTACAGAGGTCCTGGTGGTTGACGCTACTGTTCGGCCTGGCGCTGTTCGAGCGCTCGAGGCGACGGCGGAGCGACAGCAGCTGCGGCATAGCCGGACGGGCCGGCCTGGGGTGAGGGGCGGCGGCACGTCTCCATTGGCAGCAGCGAGGCCAGACCAGCGTAGCTCGTGGAGTCACGAGGCCAGCTGTCGGACTGCCCTCCTGTAAAATTAATCCATTAATTTTATTCAATCCATTAATTTTTACATTTCTTTTGTAATGGTTATGTGTTGCGGTTGGCAAAGAGCCGGTATTTGGCACCTGCAATACATGTAAAACCTTAATTCTTTTCCCAGTCACTTTTGGCTACTGATGTTTGAGTGCACGCTTACATCTGTGGCTGAAATTACGGGAATCTAACTTAGCTTCATAAATTCAGACTTCACTTGAGTATTAGTTACCTCAAATGCATTTTCTCAAATTACAGAGGTCCTGGTGGTTGACGCTACTGTTCGGCCTGGCGCTGTTCGAGCGCTCGAGGCGACGGCGGAGCGACAGCAGCTGCGGCATAGCCGGTCGGGCCGGCCTGGGGTGAGGGGCGGCGGCACGTCTCCATTGGCAGCAGCGAGGCCAGACCAGCGTAGCTCGTGGAGTCACGAGGCCAGCTGTCGGACTGCCCTCCTGTAAAATTAATCCATTAATTTCATTCAATCCATTAATTTTTACATTTTTTTTTTGTAATGGTAATGTGTTGCGGTTGGCAAAGGGCCGGTATTTGGCACCTGCAATACATGTAAAACCTTAATTCTTTTCCCAGTCGCTTTTGGCTACTGATGTTTGAGTGCACGCTTACATCTGTGGCTGAAATTACGGGAATCTAACTTAGCTTCATAAATTCAGACTTCACTTGAGTATTAGTTAACTCAAATGCATTTTCTCAAATTACAGAGGTCCTGGTGGTTGACGCTACTGTTCGGCCTGGCGCTGTTCGAGCGCTCGAGGCGACGGCGGAGCGACAGCAGCTGCGGCATAGCCGGACGGGCCGGCCTGGGGTGAGGGGCGGCGGCACGTCTCCATTGGCAGCAGCGAGGCCAGACCAGCGTAGCTCGTGGAGTCACGAGGCCAGCTGTCGGACTGCCCTCCTGTAAAATTAATCCATTAATTTCATTCAATCCATTAATTTTTACATTTTTTTTTTGTAATGGTAATGTGTTGCGGTTGGCAAAGAGCCGGTATTTGGCACCTGCAATACATGTAAAACCTTAATTCTTTTCCCAGTCGCTTTTGGCTACTGATGTTTGAGTGCACGCTTACATCTGTGGCTAAAATTACGGGAATCTAACTTAGCTTCATAAATTCAGACTTCACTTGAGTATTAGTTACCTCAAATGCATTTTCTCAAATTACAGAGGTCCTGGTGGTTGACGCTACTGTTCGGCCTGGCGCTGTTCGAGCGCTCGAGGCGACGGCGGAGCGACAGCAGCTGCGGCATAGCCGGACGGGCCGGCCTGGGGTGAGGGACGGCGGCACGTCTCCATTGGCGGCAGCGAGGTCAGACCAGCGTAGCTCGTGGAGTCACGAGGCCAGCTGTCGGACTGCCCTCCTGTAAAATTAATCCATTAATTTCATTCAATCCATTAATTTTTACATTTTTTTTTTTGTAATGGTTATGTGTTGCGGTTGGCAAAGAGCCGGTATTTGGCAACTGCAATACATGTAAAACCTTAATTCTTTTCCCAGTCGCTTTTGGCTACTGATGTTTGAGTGCACGCTTACATCTGTGGTTGAAATTACGGGAATCTAACTTAGCTTCATAAATTCAGACTTCACTTGAGTATTAGTTACCTCAAATGCATTTTCTCAAATTACAGAGGTCCTGGTGGTTGACGCTACTGTTCGGCCTGGCGCTGTTCGAGCGCTCGAGGCGACGGCGGAGCGACAGCAGCTGCGGCATAGCCGGACGGGCCGGCCTGGGGTGAGGGGCGGCGGCACGTCTCCATTGGCAGCAGCGAGGCCAGACCAGCGTAGCTCGTGGAGTCACGAGGCCAGCTGTCGGACTGCCCTCCTGTAAAATTAATCCATTAATTTCATTAAATCCATTAATTTTTACATTTTTTTTGTAATGGTTATGTGTTGCGGTTGGCAAAGAGCCGGTATTTGGCACCTGCAATACATGTAAAACCTTAATTCTTTTCCCAGTCGCTTTTGGCTACTGATGTTTGAGTGCACGCTTACATCTGTGGCTGAAATTACGGGAATCTAACTTAGCTTCATAAATTCAGACTTCACTTGAGTATTAGTTACCTCAAATGCATTTTCTCAAATTACAGAGGTCCTGGTGGTTGACGCTACTGTTCGGCCTGGCGCTGTTCGAGCGCTCGAGGCGACGGCGGAGCGACAGCAGCTGCGGCATAGCCGGACGGGCCGGCCTGGGGTGAGGGGCGGCGGCACGTCTCCATTGGCAGCAGCGAGGCCAGACCAGCGTAGCTCGTGGAGTCACGAGGCCAGCTGTCGGACTGCCCTCCTGTAAAATTAATCCATTAATTTTATTCAATCCATTAATTTTTACATTTTTTTTGTAATGGTTATGTGTTGCGGTTGGCAAAGAGCCGGTATTTGGCACCTGCAATACATGTAAAACCTTAATTCTTTTCCCAGTCGCTTTTGGCTACTGATGTTTGAGTGCACGCTTACATCTGTGGCTGAAATTACGGGAATCTAACTTAGCTTCATAAATTCAGACTTCACTTGAGTATTAGTTACCTCAAATGCATTTTCTCAAATTACAGAGGTCCTGGTGGTTGACGCTACTGTTCGGCCTGGCGCTGTTCGAGCGCTCGAGGCGACGGCGGAGCGACAGCAGCTGCGGCATAGCCGGTCGGGCCGGCCTGGGGTGAGGGGCGGCGGCACGTCTCCATTGGCAGCAGCGAGGCCAGACCAGCGTAGCTCGTGGAGTCATGAGGCCAGCTGTCGGACTGCCCTCCTGTAAAATTAATCCATTAATTTCATTCAATCCATTAATTTTTACATTTTTTTTTTGTAATGGTAATGTGTTGCGGTTGGCAAAGAGCCGGTATTTGGCACCTGCAATACATGTAAAACCTTAATTCTTTTCCCAGTCGCTTTTGGCTACTGATGTTTGAGTGCACGCTTACATCTGTGGCTGAAATTACGGGAATCTAACTTAGCTTCATAAATTCAGACTTCACTTGAGTATTAGTTACCTCAAATGCATTTTCTCAAATTACAGAGGTCCTGGTGGTTGACGCTACTGTTCGGCCTGGCGCTGTTCGAGCGCTCGAGGCGACGGCGGAGCGACAGCAGCTGCGGCATAGCCGGACGGGCCGGCCTGGGGTGAGGGGCGGCGGCACGTCTCCATTGGCAGCAGCGAGGTCAGACCAGCGTAGCTCGTGGAGTCACGAGGCCAGCTGTCGGACTGCCCTCCTGTAAAATTAATCCATTAATTTCATTCATCCATTAATTTTTACATTTTTTTTTTGTAATGGTAATGTGTTGCGGTTGGCAAAGAGCCGGTATTTGGCACCTGCAATACATGTAAAACCTTAATTCTTTTCCCAGTCGCTTTTGGCTACTGATGTTTGAGTGCACGCTTACATCTGTGGCTGAAATTACGGGAATCTAACTTAGCTTCATAAATTCAGACTTCACTTGAGTATTAGTTACCTCAAATGCATTTTCTCAAATTACAGAGGTCCTGGTGGTTGACGCTACTGTTCGGCCTGGCGCTGTTCGAGCGCTCGAGGCGACGGCGGAGCGACAGCAGCTGCGGCATAGCCGGACGGGCCGGCCTGGGGTGAGGGGCGGCGGCACGTCTCCATTGGCAGCAGCGAGGCCAGACCAGCGTAGCTCGTGGAGTCACGAGGCCAGCTGTCGGACTGCCCTCCTGTAAAATTAATCCATTAATTTCATTCAATCCATTAATTTTTACATTTTTTTTTTGTAATAGTAATGTGTTGCGGTTGGCAAAGAGCCGGTATTTGGCACCTGCAATACATGTAAAACCTTAATTCTTTTCCCAGTCGCTTTTGGCTACTGATGTTTGAGTGCACGCTTACATCTGTGGCTAAAATTACGGGAATCTAACTTAGCTTCATAAATTCAGACTTCACTTGAGTATTAGTTACCTCAAATGCATTTTCTCAAATTACAGAGGTCCTGGTGGTTGACGCTACTGTTCGGCCTGGCGCTGTTCGAGCGCTCGAGGCGACGGCGGAGCGACAGCAGCTGCGGCATAGCCGGACGGGCCGGCCTGGGGTGAGGGGCGGCGGCACGTCTCCATTGGCAGCAGCGAGGCCAGACCAGCGTAGCTCGTGGAGTCACGAGGCCAGCTGTCGGACTGCCCTCCTGTAAAATTAATCCATTAATTTTATTCAATCCATTAATTTTTACATTTTTTTTTGTAATGGTTATGTGTTGCGGTTGGCAAAGAGCCGGTATTTGGCACCTGCAAAACATGTAAAACCTTAATTCTTTTCCCAGTCGCTTTTGGCTACTGATGTTTGAGTGCACGCTTACATCTGTGGCTAAAATTACGGGAATCTAACTTAGCTTCATAAATTCAGACTTCACTTGAGTATTAGTTACCTCAAATGCATTTTCTCAAATTACAGAGGTCCTGGTGGTTGACGCTACTGTTCGGCCTGGCGCTGTTCGAGCGCTCGAGGCGACGGCGGAGCGACAGCAGCTGCGGCATAGCCGGACGGGCCGGCCTGGGGTGAGGGGCGGCGGCACGTCTCCATTGGCAGCAGCGAGGTCAGACCAGCGTAGCTCGTGGAGTCACGAGGCCAGCTGTCGGACTGCCCTCCTGTAAAATTAATCCATTAATTTCATTCAATCCATTAATTTTTACATTTTTTTTTTGTAATGGTTATGTGTTGCGGTTGGCAAAGAGCCGGTATTTGGCAACTGCAATACATGTAAAACCTTAATTCTTTTCCCAGTCGCTTTTGGCTACTGATGTTTGAGTGCACGCTTACATCTGTGGTTGAAATTACGGGAATCTAACTTAGCTTCATAAATTCAGACTTCACTTGAGTATTAGTTACCTCAAATGCATTTTCTCAAATTACAGAGGTCCTGGTGGTTGACGCTACTGTTCGGCCTGGCGCTGTTCGAGCGCTCGAGGCGACGGCGGAGCGACAGCAGCTGCGGCATAGCCGGACGGGCCGGCCTGGGGTGAGGGGCGGCGGCACGTCTCCATTGGCAGCAGCGAGGCCAGACCAGCGTAGCTCGTGGAGTCACGAGGCCAGCTGTCGGACTGCCCTCCTGTAAAATTAATCCATTAATTTCATTCAATCCATTAATTTTTACATTTTTTTTTTGTAATGGTAATGTGTTGCGGTTGGCAAAGAGCCGGTATTTGGCACCTGCAATACATGTAAAACCTTAATTCTTTTCCCAGTCGCTTTTGGCTACTGATGTTTGAGTGCACGCTTACATCTGTGGCTAAAATTACGGGAATCTAACTTAGCTTCATAAATTCAGACTTCACTTGAGTATTAGTTACCTCAAATGCATTTTCTCAAATTACAGAGGTCCTGGTGGTTGACGCTACTGTTCGGCCTGGCGCTGTTCGAGCGCTCGAGGCGACGGCGGAGCGACAGCAGCTGCGGCATAGCCGGACGGGCCGGCCTGGGGTGAGGGGCGGCGGCACGTCTCCATTGGCAGCAGCGAGGCCAGACCAGCGTAGCTCGTGGAGTCGCGAGGCCAGCTGTCGGACTGCCCTCCTGTAAAATTAATCCATTAATTTCATTAAATCCATTAATTTTTACATTTTTTTTGTAATGGTTATGTGTTGCGGTTGGCAAAGAGCCGGTATTTGGCACCTGCAATACATGTAAAACCTTAATTCTTTTCCCAGTCGCTTTTGGCTACTGATGTTTGAGTGCACGCTTACATCTGTGGCTGAAATTACGGGAATCTAACTTAGTTTTATAAATTCAGACTTCACTTGAGTATTAGTTACCTCAAATGCATTTTCTCAAATTACAGAGGTCCTGGTGGTTGACGCTACTGTTCGGCCTGGCGCTGTTCGAGCGCTCGAGGCGACGGCGGAGCGACAGCAGCTGCGGCATAGCCGGACGGGCCGGCCTGGGGTAAGGGGCGGCGGCACGTCTCCATTGGCGGCAGCGAGGTCAGACCAGCGTAGCTCGTGGAGTCACGAGGCCAGCTGTCGGACTGCCCTCCTGTAAAATTAATCCATTAATTTCATTCAATCCATTAATTTTTACATTTTTTTTTGTAATGGTTATGTGTTGCGGTTGGCAAAGAGCCGGTATTTGGCAACTGCAATACATGTAAAACCTTAATTCTTTTCCCAGTCGCTTTTGGCTACTGATGTTTGAGTGCACGCTTACATCTGTGGTTGAAATTACGGGAATCTAACTTAGCTTCATAAATTCAGACTTCACTTGAGTATTAGTTACCTCAAATGCATTTTCTCAAATTACAGAGGTCCTGGTGGTTGACGCTACTGTTCGGCCTGGCGCTGTTCGAGCGCTCGAGGCGACGGCGGAGCGACAGCAGCTGCGGCATAGCCGGACGGGCCGGCCTGGGGTGAGGGGCGGCGGCACGTCTCCATTGGCAGCAGCGAGGCCAGACCAGCGTAGCTCGTGGAGTCACGAGGCCAGCTGTCGGACTGCCCTCCTGTAAAATTAATCCATTAATTTCATTAAATCCATTAATTTTTACATTTTTTTTGTAATGGTTATGTGTTGCGGTTGGCAAAGAGCCGGTATTTGGCACCTGCAATACATGTAAAACCTTAATTCTTTTCCCAGTCGCTTTTGGCTACTGATGTTTGAGTGCACGCTTACATCTGTGGCTGAAATTACGGGAATCTAACTTAGCTTCATAAATTCAGACTTCACTTGAGTATTAGTTACCTCAAATGCATTTTCTCAAATTACAGAGGTCCTGGTGGTTGACGCTACTGTTCGGCCTGGCGCTGTTCGAGCGCTCGAGGCGACGGCGGAGCGACAGCAGCTGCGGCATAGCCGGACGGGCCGGCCTGGGGTGAGGGGCGGCGGCACGTCTCCATTGGCAGCAGCGAGGCCAGACCAGCGTAGCTCGTGGAGTCACGAGGCCAGCTGTCGGACTGCCCTCCTGTAAAATTAATCCATTAATTTCATTCAATCCATTAATTTTTACATTTTTTTTGTAATGGTTATGTGTTGCGGTTGGCAAAGAGCCGGTATTTGGCACCTGCAATACATGTAAAACCTTAATTCTTTTCCCAGTCGCTTTTGGCTACTGATGTTTGAGTGCACGCTTACATCTGTTGCTGAAATTACGGGAATCTAACTTAGCTTCATAAATTCAGACTTCACTTGAGTATTAGTTACCTCAAATGCATTTTCTCAAATTACAGAGGTCCTGGTGGTTGACGCTACTGTTCGGCCTGGCGCTGTTCGAGCGCTCGAGGCGACGGCGGAGCGACAGCAGCTGCGGCATAGCCGGACGGGCCGGCCTGGGGTGAGGGGCGGCGGCACGTCTCCATTGGCAGCAGCGAGGCCAGACCAGCGTAGCTCGTGGAGTCACGAGGCCAGCTGTCGGACTGCCCTCCTGTAAAATTAATCCATTAATTTCATTCAATCCATTAATTTTTACATTTTTTTTGTAATGGTTATGTGTTGCGGTTGGCAAAGAGCCGGTATTTGGCACCTGCAATACATGTAAAACCTTAATTCTTTTCCCAGTCGCTTTTGGCTACTGATGTTTGAGTGCACGCTTACATCTGTTGCTGAAATTACGGGAATCTAACTTAGCTTCATAAATTCAGACTTCACTTGAGTATTAGTTACCTCAAATGCATTTTCTCAAATTACAGAGGTCCTGGTGGTTGACGCTACTGTTCGGCCTGGCGCTGTTCGAGCGCTCGAGGCGACGGCGGAGCGACAGCAGCTGCGGCATAGCCGGTCGGGCCGGCCTGGGGTGAGGGGCGGCGGCACGTCTCCATTGGCAGCAGCGAGGCCAGACCAGCGTAGCTCGTGGAGTCACGAGGCCAGCTGTCGGACTGCCCTCCTGTAAAATTAATCCATTAATTTCATTCAATCCATTAATTTTTACATTTTTTTTGTAATGGTTATGTGTTGCGGTTGGCAAAGAGCCGGTATTTGGCACCTGCAATACATGTAAAACCTTAATTCTTTTCCCAGTCGCTTTTGGCTACTGATGTTTGAGTGCACGCTTACATCTGTGGCTGAAATTACGGGAATCTAACTTAGCTTCATAAATTCAGACTTCACTTGAGTATTAGTTACCTCAAATGCATTTTCTCAAATTACAGAGGTCCTGGTGGTTGACGCTACTGTTCGGCCTGGCGCTGTTCGAGCGCTCGAGGCGACGGCGGAGCGACAGCAGCTGCGGCATAGCCGGACGGGCCGGCCTGGGGTGAGGGGCGGCGGCACGTCTCCATTGGCAGCAGCGAGGTCAGACCAGCGTAGCTCGTGGAGTCACGAGGCCAGCTGTCGGACTGCCCTCCTGTAAAATTAATCCATTAATTTCATTCATCCATTAATTTTTACATTTTTTTTTTGTAATGGTAATGTGTTGCGGTTGGCAAAGAGCCGGTATTTGGCACCTGCAATACATGTAAAACCTTAATTCTTTTCCCAGTCGCTTTTGGCTACTGATGTTTGAGTGCACGCTTACATCTGTGGCTGAAATTACGGGAATCTAACTTAGCTTCATAAATTCAGACTTCACTTGAGTATTAGTTACCTCAAATGCATTTTCTCAAATTACAGAGGTCCTGGTGGTTGACGCTACTGTTCGGCCTGGCGCTGTTCGAGCGCTCGAGGCGACGGCGGAGCGACAGCAGCTGCGGCATAGCCGGACGGGCCGGCCTGGGGTGAGGGGCGGCGGCACGTCTCCATTGGCAGCAGCGAGGCCAGACCAGCGTAGCTCGTGGAGTCACGAGGCCAGCTGTCGGACTGCCCTCCTGTAAAATTAATCCATTAATTTCATTCAATCCATTAATTTTTACATTTTTTTTTTGTAATGGTAATGTGTTGCGGTTGGCAAAGAGCCGGTATTTGGCACCTGCAATACATGTAAAACCTTAATTCTTTTCCCAGTCGCTTTTGGCTACTGATGTTTGAGTGCACGCTTACATCTGTGGCTAAAATTACGGGAATCTAACTTAGCTTCATAAATTCAGACTTCACTTGAGTATTAGTTACCTCAAATGCATTTTCTCAAATTACAGAGGTCCTGGTGGTTGACGCTACTGTTCGGCCTGGCGCTGTTCGAGCGCTCGAGGCGACGGCGGAGCGACAGCAGCTGCGGCATAGCCGGACGGGCCGGCCTGGGGTGAGGGGCGGCGGCACGTCTCCATTGGCAGCAGCGAGGCCAGACCAGCGTAGCTCGTGGAGTCACGAGGCCAGCTGTCGGACTGCCCTCCTGTAAAATTAATCCATTAATTTTATTCAATCCATTAATTTTTACATTTTTTTTTGTAATGGTTATGTGTTGCGGTTGGCAAAGAGCCGGTATTTGGCACCTGCAATACATGTAAAACCTTAATTCTTTTCCCAGTCGCTTTTGGCTACTGATGTTTGAGTGCACGCTTAAATCTGTGGCTAAAATTACGGGAATCTAACTTAGCTTCATAAATTCAGACTTCACTTGAGTATTAGTTACCTCAAATGCATTTTCTCAAATTACAGAGGTCTTGGTGGTTGACGCTACTGTTCGGCCTGGCGCTGTTCGAGCGCTCGAGGCGACGGCGGAGCGACAGCAGCTGCGGCATAGCCGGACGGGCCGGCCTGGGGTGAGGGGCGGCGGCACGTCTCCATTGGCAGCAGCGAGGTCAGACCAGCGTAGCTCGTGGAGTCACGAGGCCAGCTGTCGGACTGCCCTCCTGTAAAATTAATCCATTAATTTCATTCAATCCATTAATTTTTACATTTTTTTTTTGTAATGGTTATGTGTTGCGGTTGGCAAAGAGCCGGTATTTGGCAACTGCAATACATGTAAAACCTTAATTCTTTTCCCAGTCGCTTTTGGCTACTGATGTTTGAGTGCACGCTTACATCTGTGGTTGAAATTACGGGAATCTAACTTAGCTTCATAAATTCAGACTTCACTTGAGTATTAGTTACCTCAAATGCATTTTCTCAAATTACAGAGGTCCTGGTGGTTGACGCTACTGTTCGGCCTGGCGCTGTTCGAGCGCTCGAGGCGACGGCGGAGCGACAGCAGCTGCGGCATAGCCGGACGGGCCGGCCTGGGGTGAGGGGCGGCGGCACGTCTCCATTGGCAGCAGCGAGGCCAGACCAGCGTAGCTCGTGGAGTCACGAGGCCAGCTGTCGGACTGCCCTCCTGTAAAATTAATCCATTAATTTCATTCAATCCATTAATTTTTACATTTTTTTTTGTAATGGTAATGTGTTGCGGTTGGCAAAGAGCCGGTATTTGGCACCTGCAATACATGTAAAACCTTAATTCTTTTCCCAGTCGCTTTTGGCTACTGATGTTTGAGTGCACGCTTACATCTGTGGCTAAAATTACGGGAATCTAACTTAGCTTCATAAATTCAGACTTCACTTGAGTATTAGTTACCTCAAATGCATTTTCTCAAATTACAGAGGTCCTGGTGGTTGACGCTACTGTTCGGCCTGGCGCTGTTCGGGCGCTCGAGGCGACGGCGGAGCGACAGCAGCTGCGGCATAGCCGGACGGGCCGGCCTGGGGTGAGGGGCGGCGGCACGTCTCCATTGGCAGCAGCGAGGCCAGACCAGCGTAGCTCGTGGAGTCACGAGGCCAGCTGTCGGACTGCCCTCCTGTAAAATTAATCCATTAATTTCATTAAATCCATTAATTTTTACATTTTTTTTGTAATGGTTATGTGTTGCGGTTGGCAAAGAGCCGGTATTTGGCACCTGCAATACATGTAAAACCTTAATTCTTTTCCCAGTCGCTTTTGGCTACTGATGTTTGAGTGCACGCTTACATCTGTGGCTGAAATTACGGGAATCTAACTTAGTTTTATAAATTCAGACTTCACTTGAGTATTAGTTACCTCAAATGCATTTTCTCAAATTACAGAGGTCCTGGTGGTTGACGCTACTGTTCGGCCTGGCGCTGTTCGAGCGCTCGAGGCGACGGCGGAGCGACAGCAGCTGCGGCATAGCCGGACGGGCCGGCCTGGGGTGAGGGGCGGCGGCACGTCTCCATTGGCGGCAGCGAGGTCAGACCAGCGTAGCTCGTGGAGTCACGAGGCCAGCTGTCGGACTGCCCTCCTGTAAAATTAATCCATTAATTTCATTCAATCCATTAATTTTTACATTTTTTTTTTTGTAATGGTTATGTGTTGCGGTTGGCAAAGAGCCGGTATTTGGCAACTGCAATACATGTAAAACCTTAATTCTTTTCCCAGTCGCTTTTGGCTACTGATGTTTGAGTGCACGCTTACATCTGTGGTTGAAATTACGGGAATCTAACTTAGCTTCATAAATTCAGACTTCACTTGAGTATTAGTTACCTCAAATGCATTTTCTCAAATTACAGAGGTCCTGGTGGTTGACGCTACTGTTCGGCCTGGCGCTGTTCGAGCGCTCGAGGCGACGGCGGAGCGACAGCAGCTGCGGCATAGCCGGACGGGCCGGCCTGGGGTGAGGGGCGGCGGCACGTCTCCATTGGCAGCAGCGAGGCCAGACCAGCGTAGCTCGTGGAGTCACGAGGCCAGCTGTCGGACTGCCCTCCTGTAAAATTAATCCATTAATTTCATTCAATCCATTAATTTTTACATTTTTTTTTGTAATGGTAATGTGTTGCGGTTGGCAAAGAGCCGGTATTTGGCACCTGCAATACATGTAAAACCTTAATTCTTTTCCCAGTCGCTTTTGGCTACTGATGTTTGAGTGCACGCTTACATCTGTGGCTAAAATTACGGGAATCTAACTTAGCTTCATAAATTCAGACTTCACTTGAGTATTAGTTACCTCAAATGCATTTTCTCAAATTACAGAGGTCCTGGTGGTTGACGCTACTGTTCGGCCTGGCGCTGTTCGAGCGCTCGAGGCGACGGCGGAGCGACAGCAGCTGCGGCATAGCCGGACGGGCCGGCCTGGGGTGAGGGGCGGCGGCACGTCTCCATTGGCAGCAGCGAGGTCAGACCAGCGTAGCTCGTGGAGTCACGAGGCCAGCTGTCGGACTGCCCTCCTGTAAAATTAATCCATTAATTTCATTCAATCCATTAATTTTTACATTTTTTTTTTGTAATGGTTATGTGTTGCGGTTGGCAAAGAGCCGGTATTTGGCAACTGCAATACATGTAAAACCTTAATTCTTTTCCCAGTCGCTTTTGGCTACTGATGTTTGAGTGCACGCTTACATCTGTGGTTGAAATTACGGGAATCTAACTTAGCTTCATAAATTCAGACTTCACTTGAGTATTAGTTACCTCAAATGCATTTTCTCAAATTACAGAGGTCCTGGTGGTTGACGCTACTGTTCGGCCTGGCGCTGTTCGAGCGCTCGAGGCGACGGCGGAGCGACAGCAGCTGCGGCATAGCCGGACGGGCCGGCCTGGGGTGAGGGGCGGCGGCACGTCTCCATTGGCAGCAGCGAGGCCAGACCAGCGTAGCTCGTGGAGTCACGAGGCCAGCTGTCGGACTGCCCTCCTGTAAAATTAATCCATTAATTTCATTCAATCCATTAATTTTTACATTTTTTTTTTGTAATGGTAATGTGTTGCGGTTGGCAAAGAGCCGGTATTTGGCACCTGCAATACATGTAAAACCTTAATTCTTTTCCCAGTCGCTTTTGGCTACTGATGTTTGAGTGCACGCTTACATCTGTGGCTAAAATTACGGGAATCTAACTTAGCTTCATAAATTCAGACTTCACTTGAGTATTAGTTACCTCAAATGCATTTTCTCAAATTACAGAGGTCCTGGTGGTTGACGCTACTGTTCGGCCTGGCGCTGTTCGAGCGCTCGAGGCGACGGCGGAGCGACAGCAGCTGCGGCATAGCCGGACGGGCCAGCCTGGGGTGAGGGGCGGCGGCACGTCTCCATTGGCAGCAGCGAGGCCAGACCAGCGTAGCTCGTGGAGTCACGAGGCCAGCTGTCGGACTGCCCTCCTGTAAAATTAATCCATTAATTTCATTAAATCCATTAATTTTTACATTTTTTTTGTAATGGTTATGTGTTGCGGTTGGCAAAGAGCCGGTATTTGGCACCTGCAATACATGTAAAACCTTAATTCTTTTCCCAGTCGCTTTTGGCTACTGATGTTTGAGTGCACGCTTACATCTGTGGCTGAAATTACGGGAATCTAACTTAGTTTTATAAATTCAGACTTCACTTGAGTATTAGTTACCTCAAATGCATTTTCTCAAATTACAGAGGTCCTGGTGGTTGACGCTACTGTTCGGCCTGGCGCTGTTCGAGCGCTCGAGGCGACGGCGGAGCGACAGCAGCTGCGGCATAGCCGGACGGGCCGGCCTGGGGTGAGGGGCGGCGGCACGTCTCCATTGGCAGCAGCGAGGTCAGACCAGCGTAGCTCGTGGAGTCACGAGGCCAGCTGTCGGACTGCCCTCCTGTAAAATTAATCCATTAATTTCATTCAATCCATTAATTTTTACATTTTTTTTTGTAATGGTAATGTGTTGCGGTTGGCAAAGAGCCGGTATTTGGCACCTGCAATACATGTAAAACCTTAATTCTTTTCCCAGTCGCTTTTGGCTACTGATGTTTGAGTGCACGCTTACATCTGTGGCTGAAATTACGGGAATCTAACTTAGCTTCATAAATTCAGACTTCACTTGAGTATTAGTTACCTCAAATGCATTTTCTCAAATTACAGAGGTCCTGGTGGTTGACGCTACTGTTCGGCCTGGCGCTGTTCGAGCGCTCGAGGCGACGGCGGAGCGACAGCAGCTGCGGCATAGCCGGACGGGCCGGCCTGGGGTGAGGGGCGGCGGCACGTCTCCATTGGCAGCAGCGAGGCCAGACCAGCGTAGCTCGTGGAGTCACGAGGCCAGCTGTCGGACTGCCCTCCTGTAAAATTAATCCATTAATTTCATTCAATCCATTAATTTTTACATTTTTTTTTTGTAATGGTAATGTGTTGCGGTTGGCAAAGAGCCGGTATTTGGCACCTGCAATACATGTAAAACCTTAATTCTTTTCCCAGTCGCTTTTGGCTACTGATGTTTGAGTGCACGCTTACATCTGTGGCTAAAATTACGGGAATCTAACTTAGCTTCATAAATTCAGACTTCACTTGAGTATTAGTTACCTCAAATGCATTTTCTCAAATTACAGAGGTCCTGGTGGTTGACGCTACTGTTCGGCCTGGCGCTGTTCGAGCGCTCGAGGCGACGGCGGAGCGACAGCAGCTGCGGCATAGCCGGACGGGCCGGCCTGGGGTGAGGGGCGGCGGCACGTCTCCATTGGCAGCAGCGAGGTCAGACCAGCGTAGCTCGTGGAGTCACGAGGCCAGCTGTCGGACTGCCCTCCTGTAAAATTAATCCATTAATTTCATTCAATCCATTAATTTTTACATTTTTTTTTTGTAATGGTAATGTGTTGCGGTTGGCAAAGAGCCGGTATTTGGCACCTGCAATACATGTAAAACCTTAATTCTTTTCCCAGTCGCTTTTGGCTACTGATGTTTGAGTGCACGCTTACATCTGTGGCTGAAATTACGGGAATCTAAAGTAGCTTCATAAATTCAGACTTCACTTGAGTATTAGTTACCTCAAATGCATTTTCTCAAATTACAGAGGTCCTGGTGGTTGACGCTACTGTTCGGCCTGGCGCTGTTCGAGCGCTCGAGGCGACGGCGGAGCGACAGCAGCTGCGGCATAGCCGGACGGGCCGGCCTGGGGTGAGGGGCGGCGGCACGTCTCCATTGGCAGCAGCGAGGTCAGACCAGCGTAGCTCGTGGAGTCACGAGGCCAGCTGTCGGACTGCCCTCCTGTAAAATTAATCCATTAATTTCATTCAATCCATTAATTTTTACATTTTTTTTTGTAATGGTAATGTGTTGCGGTTGGCAAAGAGCCGGTATTTGGCACCTGCAATACATGTAAAACCTTAATTCTTTTCCCAGTCGCTTTTGGCTACTGATGTTTGAGTGCACGCTTACATCTGTGGCTAAAATTACGGGAATCTAACTTAGCTTCATAAATTCAGACTTCACTTGAGTATTAGTTACCTCAAATGCATTTTCTCAAATTACAGAGGTCCTGGTGGTTGACGCTACTGTTCGGCCTGGCGCTGTTCGAGCGCTCGAGGCGACGGCGGAGCGACAGCAGCTGCGGCATAGCCGGACGGGCCGGCCTGGGGTGAGGGGCGGCGGCACGTCTCCATTGGCAGCAGCGAGGCCAGACCAGCGTAGCTCGTGGAGTCACGAGGCCAGCTGTCGGACTGCCCTCCTGTAAAATTAATCCATTAATTTTATTCAATCCATTAATTTTTACATTTTTTTTGTAATGGTTATGTGTTGCGGTTGGCAAAGAGCCGGTATTTGGCACCTGCAATACATGTAAAACCTTAATTCTTTTCCCAGTCGCTTTTGGCTACTGATGTTTGAGTGCATGCTTACATCTGTGGCTAAAATTACGGGAATCTAACTTAGCTTCATAAATTCAGACTTCACTTGAGTATTAGTTACCTCAAATGCATTTTCTCAAATTACAGAGGTCCTGGTGGTTGACGCTACTGTTCGGCCTGGCGCTGTTCGAGCGCTCGAGGCGACGGCGGAGTGACAGCAGCTGCGGCATAGCCGGACGGGCCGGCCTGGGGTGAGGGGCGGCGGCACGTCTCCATTGGCAGCAGCGAGGTCAGACCAGCGTAGCTCGTGGAGTCACGAGGCCAGCTGTCGGACTGCCCTCCTGTAAAATTAATCCATTAATTTCATTCAATCCATTAATTTTTACATTTTTTTTTTGTAATGGTTATGTGTTGCTGTTGGCAAAGAGCCGGTATTTGGCAACTGCAATACATGTAAAACCTTAATTCTTTTCCCAGTCGCTTTTGGCTACTGATGTTTGAGTGCACGCTTACATCTGTGGCTAAAATTACGGGAATCTAACTTAGCTTCATAAATTCAGACTTCACTTGAGTATTAGTTACCTCAAATGCATTTTCTCAAATTACAGAGGTCCTGGTGGTTGACGCTACTGTTCGGCCTGGCGCTGTTCGAGCGCTCGAGGCGACGGCGGAGCGACAGCAGCTGCGGCATAGCCGGACGGGCCGGCCTGGGGTGAGGGGCGGCGGCACGTCTCCATTGGCAGCAGCGAGGCCAGACCAGCGTAGCTCGTGGAGTCACGAGGCCAGCTGTCGGACTGCCCTCCTGTAAAATTAATCCATTAATTTCATTCAATCCATTAATTTTTACATTTTTTTTTTGTAATGGTTATGTGTTGCGGTTGGCAAAGAGCCGGTATTTGGCACCTGTAATACATGTAAAACCTTAATTCTTTTCCCAGTCGCTTTTGGCTACTGATGTTTGAGTGCACACTTACATCTGTGGCTGAAATTACGGGAATCTAACTTAGCTTCATAAATTCAGACTACACTTGAGTATTAGTTACCTCAAATGCATTTTCTCAAATTACAGAGGTCCTGGTGGTTGACGCTACTGTTCGGCCTGGCGCTGTTCGAGCGCTCGAGGCGACGGCGGAGCGACAGCAGCTGCGGCATAGCCGGACGGGCCGGCCTGGGGTGAGGGGCGGCGGCACGTCTCCATTGGCAGCAGCGAGGCCAGACCAGCGTAGCTCGTGGAGTCACGAGGCCAGCTGTCGGACTGCCCTCCTGTAAAATTAATCCATTAATTTCATTCAATCCATTAATTTTTAATTTTTTTTTTTTGTAATGGTTATGTGTTGCGGTTGGCAAAGAGCCGGTATTTGGCACCTGCAATACATGTAAAACCTTAATTCTTTTCCCAGTCGCTTTTGGCTACTGATGTTTGAGTGCACGCTTACATCTGTGGCTGAAATTACGGGAATCTAACTTAGCTTCATAAATTCAGACTTCACTTGAGTATTAGTTACCTCAAATGCATTTTCTCAAATTACAGAGGTTCTGGTGGTTGACGCTACTGTTCGGCCTGGCGCTGTTCGAGCGCTCGAGGCGACGGCGGAGCGACAGCAGCTGCGGCATAGCCGGACGGGCCGGCCTGGGGTGAGGGGCGGCGGCACGTCTCCATTGGCAGCAGCGAGGCCAGACCAGCGTAGCTCGTGGAGTCACGAGGCCAGCTGTCGGACTGCCCTCCTGTAAAATTAATCCATTAATTTCATTCAATCCATTAATTTTTACTTTTTTTTTTCTAATGGTTTTGTGTTGCGGTTGGCAAAGAGCCGGTATTTGGCACCTGTAATACATGTAAAACCTTAATTCTTTTCCCAGTCGCTTTTGGCTACTGATGTTTGAGTGCACGATTACATCTGTGGCTGAAATTACGGGAATCTAACTTAGCTTCATAAATTCAGACTTCACTTGAGTATTAGTTACCTTCCTTTAGTTGCACTTAGTCTAGTGCTATTCCATCTCTGAAAATAATTTTAAAAAATTAAAAAAATTAAAAATTGTTACTATTCAAATAGAACCTCTTATGAACAAGGTTGTATTTGAATCTATATGAATAGTTGTTCTATAATATAAAAAAAATGTTGTCTGTGTCATTATGCATTGATTTGTTAAGAAAGAGTAAATGGGTTCACTTTTAGAAAAATTGCTTTTTATTATTGCATAAGTATGAAGGAGAAATATTGTTTGTTATTTAATTTCTGTTAGATATAAACAGTTGCACATTTTAAGTGATTTATAAATTACATAAATATTTACTTTCAGTTTTATAGAACAGTCTTTTAATATTGCTGTTATTCTTTCATTCATTACACATACTATTATATCTTTTATTAGCACTGTAAATGTAAAGATATCTCAAATCATAACTATAAATAACATCATGTGACAATCATATTAAAATAAAAAATTACTCTTAATCTTGGATCTGAGGATTCTTCATTTAATCAAGCGTAAATTTAAATTTTGCTTTTGCTTTTTAATTAAAAATCAACAATAGTGTTATATAAAGCAATATACCCTATATTGCTTTATACAGAATAAACTTGCTCTCTTTTGCTATTTACTCCCTTTTCATCCGAGTCTCATTATAAAAAACTTGACAATCATTTTTAAAGTTCTAATATAATACAATGAAGTATACAACTTCAATTGAAAATACTTCTAAAAAAAAATATTAAGTAGACCATTTAAGTTATGTCCAAATTATTCATAACTAAGATAGATCAATTAGAACAACTTCTAAAAAACTTTAACTTTAATGTTCCATTATTAATCATTTATTGCACTACAAGACACTATGAATCAAATATGAGTCAAATATGAAATAAAAATTATACTGCATGTTAAAGGTTTTAGGCTATCCATGCAAGGTTAGGTTATTATATTTAGATGTGAGAATGTAAATTTTAAGAAAGCTCTTACTATTATTGAGATGCACAAAATTCATTAAAACTCAACACTTACATTTATATAATGATTAAGTAAATCCTCTTCTTATTGTTTTATAACTGCACGTTTCTTCGTTGTTATATTTCTCATTTTAAGAAATATCTCAACAGCTACTGGTGAAATAAGACTTGATACATTTAATTTGCTTCTAGTGATATTTGTTTCAAGAATTTTGCTAACTAAATTAAAACAAAATTATACATTTTAGTAAAAATTAAAGTACTAGAACTTTACAACGGGAAATTTAAAAATTTAATACACCGCCCATTCATTAATAAAATCAACTTGTTGTCTTGTTATATGATAGACAGTCAAAATGAGAATGAGTGCGTAAAAATATGTATGTGGAGTGGAGCGAGATACAGCTGAGACTATTTTCATACGATTCATTCATAAATACGTACATGTGCAAGAGGGATGCGAGATAACATGTGTTGGCGCCTGTAGTAAAACCGCCCTGAAAATCAGATATAAATATTTTTAATTTTAGTTAGTAGAGATGCGCAAAAATAATCGATTTTTATATTAAAAGACTATCGTTTTTCTAAACATTACTGATAACCTTTTCAATATCGATTAATAATGTTTAGTTTCTTATTATTTAAGATAAGAATATCCATTGTTGGATGAAACCAATATAGCCAAACTACACATTTTAATCGTTTTTATTAAAATTTTAATTTCACAAACAACGTATAGTCCGTCAGGAAAGTCATGAAAAGAATGTTTTGAGAACTAAAGCTTTTACTTGTTATGGCAACACTGTATTCCTGTCTAACTGAGTACATCAATTGTCACATCAGACTTCAGAGGTTATTGTGGTTAGCTTACTGGATTTTTATTAATTACTGCGAATATTTCTTATCGTTTAACCGTTTTGTGGTTAAAATGAATCGCACTGTTTATAAAAGTAATACGAGACAGATCATATATAAGGTTTTTCAAGAATTTATGAGTGAATTTCAAACGGGAAAGTTATTTTCTGATTTGGGAGATGTTTACGGTCGAACAGCTAAAATAACAGGTATGTACTCGTATTTTAATGTTAGACACTGTAACAGAAATGAAATTGTACATTTTTAAGTGATATTTTAGCTTTGTGATAATATTGTTTACGAATTTTAAAAGGTTATGTTATTGTAGGTATAGCTTTCCTATATTACCACGCTTAGAAAATTTTGATACTTTCGTATTTTTATTACAATGTTTGAATTTTTTTTTCTTCCAGGTGTTTCTGAAAGCACCGTTCGACGTATAGTGGACGAGGGTATGAAAAATGGAGGCAAATTTGTAACGCCTGGAAAAAAAAGGAAGGGCCGACCTAGTAAACCGATTGATGATTTCAGTCTATGTGCCATTCGTCAAAAAGTTCAATTTTTCTACACAGTCAAAAAAGAAGTACCTACGCTAAGAAAACTATTAGCTGTGGTGAAACAAGACTTAAATTTTGATGGCAGCCATGAACTTCTCAGACAGATATTACATTCAATTGGATTTAAGTTCAAAAAATGCAAAACAAATAGACTGGCGCTTATAGAAATGCCAATTATAGCTTCAAAACGTGAATATTATTTGAAGCAAATTCTTGAAAATAGAAGATTGCCAGAAGAGCTTCAAAAAAACATAATTTATTTAGATGAAAGTTATATTCATGACTCCTACAAAGTAACTAAATGTTGGCAGTCTATAAATATTTCTGGCGTTCAACAAAATGTATCTAAAGGGAAAAGGTGGATAATTTTGCATGCTGGTAGTGAAAAAGGTTTTGTGAATAATGCATTGTTAATATTTAGTGGTAAAAACAAGACTGAAGATTACCATTCTGAAATGAATGCACATAATTTTACAAAATGGGTAACTGAAAAGTTAATACCTAATTTAACTGAAGCATCAATAATTGTTATGGATAATGCCCCATATCATTCAGTTGTAATGAACAAGGTACTATTTTTTACATATTATGTTTCTTATTGTCACATTCTTTATCATTATGTATGCTTCATGTACAATCTGAAATTTGATTACTAAATTGAACCTTTTCACCAGGCTCCGACATCTAGTTCACGTGTTGAAGAGATCAAAATGTGGTTACGTGAAAACAATATTTTATTTGATGCCACATAAAGAAAACCGTCCTTATTAATGTTAGTAAAAAAACATAAACCTGAACCGGTGTACCACATTGATGAGCTTTTAGGGGAACATGGGCATACAGTGATAGGACTGCCACCTTATCATTGTGATCTCAACCCCATTGAACTGGTTTGGGCCATCTTAAAAAAGCGTATTGCCCAAAAAAATGTTGGTGGTCAAAATATTGTAAAGTTGGCAGAAGAAGCATTCAAATCAGTTACCCCACAAGAATGGAAAAATTGTACTGACAATGTCATTAAAATTGAAAATGAATATTATGCTCGAGGTGGGACTCTGTATAATGATATAGACCAACAGATCATAACAGTAGGCGACAGTTCCAGTGAATCTGAAGATGTAGAAATGGAGCAACTTCCTTGTGCTGGATCTTCAGGACACATTTCAGGAGTTGAATACCTTGATTCTGATTTTGACTATGATTAATTAAATAATATTATCATAAACTGTTTTTTTTTTATATAGAATTAGGCGTTACTTTGCGGAGATCTATAATACAAAAGTAATAATAAAATTATTTTGCTATAATCCGCGATGAAGTAAAATAGAAAATATTAGGTCCTTACATATGAAATTGGCGTTTTGTCGTACTGGCCACTTTGATCTCAAATATTACCTTTATGGTTAGGAATTCCAAATTCAAATTCATACAGCTATTTACTCATGTATTTGTGTTTCAAACCCTCTAATTCATTTGTTTTTTCTTCTTTTGTTTTTATTTGTGTCACTCTGTTTACAAAATGGAAAACATGAAATATCGCGTTTTTTACGAGTAGGTATGAGTTCCACCGTGGCACCAGTGCTGCAGAAACGGCTCGAAGGATTAATGATGTGTATGGTGACGGTGTCGCAAAAGAAAACAGTGCGTTTTTGGTTCCAACGTTTTCGTTCTGGAAATTTCGACCTGCAGAACAAGCCTCGTGGACGGCCGGAGACCAAAGTTGATAATGAAGAATTGAAGGCTATCGTGGAAGCGGATCCATCGCAAACCACGTCCGAGTTAGCTGCAGGCTCCGGTGTTAGTGATAAAACTATTCTAATCCACTTGAAGCAAATTGGGAAGGTGAAAAAGCTTGAAAGGTGGGTACCTCATGAATTGAGTGAAGCAAACCGACAAACGCGCGTCGACTGCTGCGTTACGTTACTCAACCGGCACAATAATGAAGGAATTTTTAATCGAATCATTACCTGTGATGAAAAGTGGATCCTCTACGATAATCGGAAGCGCTCATCGCAATGGCTGAACCCTGGCGAACCAGCCAAATCCTGCCCTAAGCGAAAATTGACTAAAAAAAAGTTGCTTGTAAGTGTTTGGTGGACTAGTGCCGGTGTCGTTCACTACAGCTTTAATCTTAAATCTGGTCAGACGATTACAGCAGATATCTATTGTCAGCAACTGCAAACCATGATGGAAAAGCTAGCTGCTAAACAACCGAGGCTGGTCAATCGCTCTAGGCCACTGCTGCTTCAGGACAACGCTAGACCACACACTGCACAACAGACGGCTACCAAATCAGAGGAGCTTCAATTAGAATGTCTTAGACATCCACCGGACTCTCCGAACCTTGCTCCAACAGATTACCATTTTTTTAGTAAGGGGATCAATGAACTCCCTATGAGATGGCAAAAGTGCATACATAGCAATGGTACATACTTTGATTAAATAAATATATTTCATTAAAAAAACGACTTTATGTTCCTCCCATAGAAAACGCCAATTTCATTTGTAAGGACCTAATATATATAATGCTAAATGTAGAGTGGACAATCGGTTATCATACCTGATACATGCAGGATTCGTAAAAAATACATGCACAAAATCGCAAAGCAAAGGCTTTGCGATTTCTATCTCCTGATGATGCTTCGGTTGCGGGGCGAAACGATTGTTGAGTTTGTGAAAGTGAACGTATATAGTGATTGTGTATCGTGGTGGCGGTGGTGGAGGTTTGTGCATGTGTTTTTTACGAATCCTGCATGTATCAGGTATGATAACCGATTGTCCACTCTACATTTAGCATTATATATATTTTGTATTTTACTTCATCGCGGATTACAGCAAAATAATTTTATTATTACTTTTGTTTTTTTTTTTCAAATGAAGTATCAAAATTTATTAATCGAAGTATATAGAGATACCATGTAAAAAACAGTGGCGCCCTCCTTTTTTTTCACGACTTTCTTGACGGACTATATCTTTCATTTTTTATTATTACTTGTCCACTATAATGAGTCTTTATTCTCATTCATTATTAAGATTAAAAAAGGCAATTTATCAAATAAATTCGAGTTAATCGATTTATCCTGAAAGGAGAAAAATCTATTATTTTTTAATCGATTTGTTTATCTCCAAGCCAATCCTAGTTAGTATGCTTACAAAACAGACTATAGACTTTTATTTTGTCTATACACTTGTTAGTAATCTATGCTTGTGAAGTTGTGTCATACACCCGCAGGCTAATGTCCTTATACACTGTCCATTATATTAACCATCTTTTGACAGATTGACGATTTACATATTTAGTGATGTCCTAAAGATTCTCGTATGCGTATAAGCATACCGCTTTGTCAATTGTCCATGACAATTAAATAAATTCTTTTCCACTTTAATATTTTCTTCTAACGTTCGTAACTTCTTCATGTCCATTAATTTTCTTTTCTGAGGTCATATATATATTTTTTAAATTACCTACTACTATTTTTTTGACTTAAGGCTACTTATAAAATAAAAACATACTTTTAAAGAAGTGATAAAAACAAAAATATCCCTTACTCTAAAATATTACAATAATAATTATCATGCATATTTATATTTTAATAATAAAAACAAAATTATATCGCAAGCTATTTTCTAAAATATTTCATTTATAACAAGTACGAGATTAGATTAAATTTCTTTATAAAAAAAACTCGATGGACAATCTAAAACTAATATTTTATCTCCAACATGTTAAACAGCCTATTTATTAAGTTAAGAAGGGTAATATTATTAACAGTTTATATTCCCCACCTTGTCTCTCGTAAGTCGTTTCTCGTTGGTCGTTGGACTCGTAGGAAGTCGAACACCCAAACAAACTGACTTCGGTCGTCGCCCGTCAGTTTGTCGCTCGGTTGAAGCGCGGTATTATATGAGGTGAATTTTTTTTACCGTGTTTTATGTATGAAATCGAATTTCAAATAGCCTTTTTTTATTATAAAAGCATTAATGGGATTTCGTTGTACGATATTTGAACAAAAGTGCTGTTTCTTTGAATGAAATATTACTAGGACACTTATTTCTTTACGTGTGGCATCCTAATGGAGTATATTCGTGTTTATAAATATTGATTTGTTTCCTAACGCAGATAAACTTTTGTTACAAAAAGTGAATTGCAGGTAGTAGTTAAATGAGTGCTTAATAATTGTTATTATCGCAAATAACGCAACAGATGCTGTATTATACTTATGGCGTACGTGAAACACCGTGCAATGTGATCCGCTGTGCTTGATCGTGTTTTTTGTGTTTTGGTGTCGTTATTTATTTTAATTTGACAATGGAGGGGACTACGGAAAAAGATTGCTCTCCTTTATGGAATTTATATCAGCAAATCGTATCCGATATGAAGGTGGGTATGGCTTAGTATTTCTTAGGCTTACTATTAAAATAAAAAAACCGATCTGGAGATCCTTTCTACATTTTGTTTTCATCGCACTTGAAAATCGCAATAACTAAACGGTGTGTGTTTTTTATGAAACCTCAGAAGTATATTTTTACAGAAGTTTCATAAAATGCATATATATTTGATTCACTACTATATTCAGTTATCACAGAATTTAAGGCTAATTTGTCTTGATGTATTTAAATTAATCGCCGATTAAAATTACAATCCTTTACATAAGCTGTGGTAGCCCAGCGGTAACACCGTTCGCCTCTTTCGAGGAGGTCTAGGGTTCAAACCCGGGGCAGGCACCAATGAGTTTTCTAGTAAAACTTATGTGTCTAATTGATAATTGCAATTTATCACACGCTTTTCGGTGAAGGAAAACATCGTGAGGAAACCTGCATATCTCTTGAGAATTCTGGGGATGTGTGTAACCTACCAATCCGCATTGGAGCAGCGTGGTAGGTCTTAGCTCCAATCCTTCTCTCCAAAAAAAAAAAAACAGAGAAGAGGCCTATGCCCAGCAGTGGGATAGTAACAGGCCGTTACTTACTTTACTTTACATAGATCATTTTAATCACAAGCTTGTAATTCTACCTTTCTAAGGAGAATAGGTATACTTGCTTATTTGTAACAGTAATGCCACTTTCAACTACAGGTTATACTTCCTTTATTTTTAAGAGATCTACATTACCATAATGCCAATTAGGAATAGTAAATGAATGATTAAAATTTTACATATCACAGGCTACACCATAATTTTTATTTTACAAAAATAAAATAAGAGCCCGCTTCTATCATACTGGTGAGCAATAAAAATACTTGATGGCAGGAGTAAATTGATAAAATAAATTTTAAACCTAAGACTTTTGTATAAATAAATAAATATATGAGACACTTACACACACAATCGTAAGTCCCCAAAGTAAGTAACTCAATACTTGTTTTATGGGTGACAGATAACTGGTGAATATATACTTATATATAATATTCATTATCACATGCTTATCAGTGAAGAAAAACATTGTGATGAAACCTGCCCATCTCCAGACCTAGCAATCCACATTGGAGCAGCATGGTAGGCTTAACTCCAAACCCTTTCTTTCTAAAGGTGAGAGTCTTATTATAGTGGGATATAATTTTGGGGATGCCTGTCAGTACAAGACGGGTGATTAGCTCCTATTCTGGACTATTCCACCCATAAATTCAGCATTTCTTCACCTATCTGGAGTTAAAACTGCTGCTCATTCACATATAATTATAATATTATAATTTATATTGCATGCTCCTCGATACCTAGTGTATAATTTCAAGTTTATTTTTTAAGAAAATTATATTTTTTGCAACAGTACAATACAACAGTATTTCTTTCCTAATGTAATAGAGAAAATAAGTATATTAACCAAGTAAGCTGTGAGGTATTTGTAAACCATTATATATTATTAAAATTCATAACAATAATGTGCTTGTCAATCAGATTGTAATATAAATATTATAAATTATATTTGTCTCTAAATATAATCATGTTTTTCTTACATAGATAAAACTACTTATATGTTCTCAGAATTTGCAAACATAATTCAATTTTCATCCAAGAATACAAGAGTCCTTAATACATTCTTATATAAGCAGTATAAGAAATAACAGTTGTTTTAAGAATTGAACAGTATTTCTGCATTATTTAGGTATTGCACATTTTTTTATCCATTGAGGCATTAAGAGGGCTTAGTCTAATGGAAAGAATGAATAAAATAATAGAAAGGTATGTAAGGCTATATTTGTTACATGATTTAACTTTCCTTATCATTTACACATTCAGTATGGATTTGATTTGAACTGCAAATGATTCAAGATTTTTGAGGATATTTGAGTGGCACTTATTGTGCCCCGGATGGATTCGAAACTAGTCCGGCTATCTGGATAGAATAAGACGTGAGTATAGCCGGTTCTATACATTAACTATGAATACTATTCACAATAGTTTAAATTTAAAAATCATTTTTTAATTTGTGATATTCTTCAATAAATCAATCAATATGCTAATGTGATGTATGATAAAAATATAGCAAGATTAACATAATGTAAAGATTAACATATTGTATAATCTCTTTGATAGCATTTTAGTGTGATCTAGTTTCTTAAATTAGCATAACGAAGATCAAGCTCATTTGAAGATTAATGTGTATCAGTGAATATAAGACTTTTCATATTTAAGTTAAAGGTCCTACGTTAATCATTTCAGTTGTCAATAGATTATACTATTAAGAGGGTTAGACATCTTGTACTGCTGGTTGAACTTCATGACGACAAATAAGTGTGACTGTATTGAGTTGGATTTAGACATGTTGTGGAATTTAGCAAATATCAGAACATTTTTTTTTAACAAAGAGGCTAGCGCCTTGCTGCGATCTCGCCTAATGGTAAAGATGCTCGCGAAAGATGCAGGCTAAGTTGGACTGCGCTTGCCTTTTTTGAACTTTTGTAGATCGTAAGAGTGCGGAAAGATAGATGCAGGGAGGGAATTCCACATTTTGGCCGTGCGCATTAGAAATGATGAACCAAAGCGTTTAGTGCGTATTTTGGGGATATTAATTGTGTAGCGATGGAGCCCGTCGTGGCATCTGCTTGTCTGTTAGTAGAAGGGTGATGGAGGGATTAGATCAAACAAATCTGTAGCACACTCTCCGAAATATATTCTGTAAAAACAGAAAGCGATGCAACTGCACGCCTGTGTTTTAGTGTCGCGAGCCTTCTTTGAGCTAGCTTACTATCGCCTATTATTCTTCTGGCGCGTCGATCTGCCGAGTCGAGTGCCTCAAGCTGCTACTTAGTGGACCCATCCCAAAGATGACTGCAGTACTCCATACAGGAACGAACCTGTGCCTGGTATGAGGTTAAGATTTGTTTTCAATAGATGGCTTTTTTTCAATAGATCGCCCAAAGTTCAAGGCGGGAGTAAGCTGCCTAGGAGCTCCAAACAGGTAGTTATTCGCAGAGATATATTTCGAAAAGTAGGGTGCAGATGGGAAACACTTGTCATATTATATATATCTTGTGTCACTTTTTTTTGTTGACTGTTGATGGCAAACAACCTATTATTTGAGTCGACAACTGTTCCTAACTGGGACATGGAATGCCTAAAAACGAATCCACTTACGACCACTTAATATCAACAATTTTATTGCGTCCGAAATAAACAAGTAACGTATCGAGTTCTCTTATATGTGAATTGCAATAAAAAGAATTCAATAAAATTATTTTTAAGTGACACAAAAAGAAGGGTGTTTTAAATTTAAGTTTGTGCGTTTTTCGAGCCATCGTAGCTCCTGAACCAGTGTACAGGAAGTACACTGACTTCAGTGATTTTTTTTAATATAAAGCTTTATCAACTATTTAGCTATACAACAAAAACATTAAAGAAATTTATTTTATTATTATTAATTTTAAAATAATTATATTAATCAATAGATTGATATGAAATATTAATTTTATTAATTAATAATTTAATATAAATTATTAATGTTATTAATAATTTATATTTAAATAATAATTTATAATTTAATAATTTATCAATTAATAATTTTGAATTTAAAATTATTAAATTAGTTAATTTTTATAGCGTTTAATTTTTTTAGTTGTTTAGACTCTAATTTTTAATTTATGATATGATGAGTAATATATACGTAGGCGAGGTTTTATAATGAGCAAAAATTAACGATGTATTACGCCGCCTAGTGTCGTGTCACGGTCTATTTCTTCTTGTAAAAGCGATGTGTTACGATTACAAAGCATTTATATTTTATAGGCCACTCGTTAATTTTAATATCACTTGTTAGATATTAGTTATGGCTGTACTTTGACAAATCTATCGTAATTCCCCGAATTGTATAGTAATATATATGTATAATTTACGATTCCATAAGCCTTAATAGTTTTTTATTGCTTTTATGGGTGTACAGTAGCGATTATGTAAATAGAAACAAAGTTAACAATAGCCTGGACTAACTACGTCTATATATATATCGTTTTATACAATTTATCGTTTTCGAAACATTAAAAAAAGTAATGTATCGAAAACAATAAATTGCTAAATAGTATAGCAATGCCAGTAGGTTAGTATTTAGCAATGTATTCTTGTCGGCTCCTGTTATTTCTGTCTTTGAGCGAAGCGGTAATCACACTGATTCTCCAATGTGCATGTTTTTTTACGAATCCTGCATGTATCAGTTATGAAAACGGATTGTCCACTCTACATTTAGCATTATATATATTTTCGATTTTACTTTATCGCGGATTATTGTAATAATTTTATTATTACTATTGTATTATGGATCTCCGCAAAGTAACGCCTAATTCTTAAGTTATTCGTTTATTAGTATCATTGTTGCTTCTATATCAGGAAAAGCTCTCGAAAGCTCTTATATCCTCCCACACTGGCTAATTTATACTAAACTGATTGTTGTCCGTGAATTTCTATTACGATATTCATGTAATTTTGTATTTTTAGCATCTATTATATATTTAGTATTTCGAAATTGACAGATTTCTATACGTATTTTGTTATATTTTACCACTTAAAATATACGTTTCGTAAGGGATACTTACATCGTTAATCTACCTACTAAATTGCAATTTTGATATTCCAATTTTTTAATAATAATGGATTTTTGTAATTCCGCCGTGTGGTTTTCGGCTGAATAGAATAGTACCACCCTCATTTCTTACCGGCCGGTCATTAAAACGAAGCCGAATCATGTGACCGCATGTTTATAACATGTTGTGCTGACCCCACTCAGAGTGGGATAAGGGCAGGAAGATGATGAATAAATTTTTGTAATTAATAAGTTTACTAGCTTTTAGGCGCCTGTTGCTGTGGCTCAGTCTGGTTTCGAATTCCCCTCTAAACAGATATCAACAGTTAAAAAAAGGGTCCGATCGCCATCAAACTTTACAGGATCATTCGCAGACTCATTCTAAATGTTGTGTGAAAATTTCATTTAAATCGGTCAAGCCGTTTTGGAGTCTATAAAGGACATACAGACAAACAAACATTTTCATATACTATGTAGATTAAAACATCAAATTTTGTTTGGATAGCCATGAAATTAGTATTCTCTAATCTACGAATGCTACAAAAGGGAAAATAAGTTATAGCAGTAGGTTACTTTGCGGGATATAGTACATAGATTTTCTTTAAAAACGCGGATTATATTTTTACAACATACAACAATTTTTGATCGTGGCATATAATTCAATCAGCCTTTTCATTTATTTTAAATTCATATATGTAGATTAAACAATATAAATTTGCGAACATATGGAACTTCAGTTAAATTGCTAATTAGGCGCTGTATGCGATTAAAAACAAGTTTAAAAAGAGGTATTTGGAACAAGTTAATTTTCGAGTTCGGTTGATAAGGTCTTATAGGTTTAATGACGCGTGTGACTTTGTGGTGCGATTACTCATTGATAATGCTAGAAAGGAACCTCTCTATTAGAATAATAATAAATATTAAGCCATTAAACATTAATCAATTAACTATCATCATCCTCCTGCCCTTATCCCACACTAAGTGGGGTCGGCACAACATGTTACAAACATGTCACATGATTACGACCGGCCGCCTATTTGACGTCAACTTACTTTAGTCGTATTTTACGACACCTTGGTTAGAAATGAGGGTGGTAGTATTCTATTCAGCCGGATACCACACGGCGTGAAAGAAAGTCATTAAACATTAACCAATTAATCAGTAATCAGTATTTAGATATGTGACTAGAGGGTGCCGAAAAGAGATGGTAGGATTGTGTACAGCACGACATGCATATAACAGAAGTAACGCTAGAGTTGAATGATAGGAGAGAATGGAAGTTAAAACATGTCGTGCCGACCCCACTTTGACAGGGATAAGGGCAGGAGAATGATGATAAACCAATAATCAAATAAGGTTCTGTGATATCTCTTATCGACATTTGAATGATTTTGACAACTTGCATCACTTACTTTAATAAGCAAAAATAGCTAGTAGATTAATCAAACATTGAAGTAAAAATTTTTACTTCTCATTTAATTCTCGTCTGTAATTTAACTGTTAATTAAATTTCAGTCTTATTCACCAGTTAGATGTAATTATCATCCAATCCATTGAAGATTACTAATTAGTAATTAACAAATTTATTTTAAAAGGCAATCAACAATATACACACCATAGAGCTACAAATACAAATTGTGAAATTATTTTAAGCTAACTGCTATATTAATTATATATGGCAACGGCATGCGCAGTTTGACAACAATTTTTTTGCCATTTCATATACATACGTATTTACTTTACAAAAAGTATAATTAAAAGTAGTAAATTGAGAAATATAAAGTACTTAAATGTACTTTATATTCCTCAATTTCGAGGAGTCTAATTGAGGAATATTTGTCTTTATTCATTCCACGTGGACATGATTTGTATAGTAATAGAGTACGAAAATATAAGCATAGATTAACTAAACGACAGACTTACGTCCTCATTTTTAATATTTATACCGCGCAACGTGTAGCAAATAAAAGAAATAAATTAAAAAATTTACAGACCAGATGTTAAAAGTGTGAATGCAACCTTACTTTTGCACTTGATTACACTAACTGTAATGTTGGCTTTTATGTCACCAACCCGTTCTCGGTACCGTTAAAAAAGGGCATAAGCTTCGTACATGATGTTCGATATTTGCAACGACCTACCTTTACAGTTCACAATAGACATAGAAATATTACCCACCTTAACAAATGAGAAAGATATAAGAAAAATATATACCGAGATTGTATGTATATTGGCAATGGCGTTTAAAATCGTCGGATTATGCAAAAATATCAAATTAGACTAAGGCAAATAATTTGCTTGAAATAGGCGAGAAATGTTTTTAAAAAGATTTTATAGGATTAAATTATCTTTAATATTTAAGTAAGTTATATAATCTTTAATATTTAAATGAGTTAATCTTGTATGTATATATACATCATGCACCAACGATTTTCCTGAAATTCAGCATATTGGGGGTTTTGGGGGAGAAAAATCGATCTAGATAAGTTTTATTTAAAAAAATGTCGTTTTACTCTTTATTTTTGAAATTTACGTTGAATACAATCACAATTTTTCGCTGTCAAACGTAAAGTCATGATGGTTCATTTGGGAACGGGCGGTCTAGAGAGGTGAAAATATCGGGATCAAGTCCCACCTGCCCTGCCTAAAGTTGTGATTGCACAATGGGGAACGGGCGGGCTAAAATAATTTAAATACCCGACATCGAGTCCCACATGGCACCGGCCATTTAATTATTTTTTTATTGCAATTTTTGGCTGTAAAAAATTACCAAGCAAGTCTCGGTTATAATAACTCCCGATATATAATGAAACAACGCGTACACGTACTGAAGCATAAATACGTGTATATAAAGTGTGAAATATCAGCGTCTCGGTCGTACAACATGATACCTGGAATGCGTGTTATGTCCAGCTTGCCTGTATAATAAAACCGACGCAATTTTGACAATGAGGCATCTCATTATGTCAGACAATTGCACTTTGTCTTAGCAAATAATTTTGGCCTTCACTTTTACGGCAGTTTAGGTCACTGCGCCAATAAAGCTTTTTTCGTTTCGATGTTTTATAAGCTTCCATTGTAGCGTACTTGTTTAATATTCTTCTTCAAACTGATAGAAAGACAGACGTAAATAAAGATTCAGTAATTAGTAGATTCAAGTAATACAAAGAAAATTTAAAGTAGTTCATTTGAAAGCAAAACCATAAACAAAAATCTATATTTAACTCATTGGCTGATCGATCAAATGCAGTAGACGAGTTACACTGAAGGACTATTAACCCGTTAACGGAGTTATATAATTTTCGCAATCAAATGAAGAACTTGCGCTAATCACTGTTATATAATAATGTAAATATACGTCTCTTCAATAATTTATTCTACTTGGTAGGTTTGTGCACTAAAGTTCAATTTATATTCAACCTGGATAGTTAATAACAGAGTGGTGTTATTTCTAACAACTTTAGATTTTACCATTTTCTGGACTTTTTTTTACGCAACTTCTCTTTAAGGTGTATGGGTAGTTTGCAAATATATATGCAATAAGATACGAAACTTGCAGCTTTTGTCTTTGACTAGTAGGGCAGGAAAGATTTTTTAAGATAAAATTGAAGTAGATCGTGTTTATTTTATTTTGCATAGATAGTGCAATTTTTAATTGATTAGATTTTCTACTAAACTCCTTGATTAATAAATTTATTTAATGTATTGTATGATGAACTATTGAATGATAAGGCAAAGGGAAAATGGTCTATATCGATAGGAAAGATTACATGACTTGTTCCTTAAATGATAGCGTCCTAGGTCGTCATAAAAACGAATTATTCATTGATATATATAAATTTTGTGATAGGTAAAGTAGCCTATACATTAAGTCTTTGCTAAGATATCGTTAGTTTGACCTTTATGTTGTAAATTATTTATTGGATTATTGTAATTCAATGTAAACTTAAGCTTTATAGAAATATATGCATTACGCTATGATTGAAACCTTATTAGCAAATGTAATGTTACTGATATAAATTAAATACTTTTCCGAGCCTCCTACGCCTCTGGAGAGTTAAATACGCCGGTCTGTGGTCTAGATACATTTTTGCTGCAACACGTTATGTTGTCTTATGGATGAGCTATTATTTTAAATCTTTAAACTGTTACTGACAGATTTCAAGATAAACATATTATAAAGAAAATTTTGATTTTACTTTATGTTTAACGATTTTTAATAAATAATGATGGTGAGCATTTCTTTATATACACGTTTTCGGTAAAAATAAATAAGCAAATATAGAACAATTTCTATATTTCTCTCGTCTTTATTTATTCGCCCGATATCTTATAAAATTAAAGTCATGGTGTGTTATGAGCCTAGATAAGACTTTCTTTATTTCTTCTTTACTTTGCTTTCAGTACGTACAAACGTACTGAAAGCAAAGTAAAGAAGAATTAAAGAAAGTATCATTACAAAGAGTAACGTACAAACGTTACTCTTTGTAATGATACGCTTTGTTTAAACATAAGAGTTTCCTTCGCTAAAAGTGCATAATGATTATTGTATGTTGCAATACATACGCTATTGTCTTCTTTTTTAATGAAAGTTCAATGGTAAACACTGGTTTCTTCCAAGGAGTTCCTCGTAACTGGATCCCAGCAGCACGAGATGTCTCTGAGGTTCCCTATAACATTTTTAAAGTTATTTTTAGTTATCTACCTAAAGAGGGCTCTACCGATGATTATTCACAACAGGATCCATTGCCACTTCAGCTCAACGATTCAAAGTTACTGATATGAGTTGCTATATCAGTATTTTCGTTTTTTATACGTACTAGAAACACACACTCTTTGAAGGTTTTATTCTTAAAATTTTACGTTTATGTATACATACTTTGAAAAAAAAAATACAAGTCATTTTGTTTGTAACTAAAAATTCTGTCGTGTTAATTTATGATTTATACGATCGACATTTAAAATTGTAAATAAAAATGTCGAATTATCTTCCAGTTCTTTTATAAAATTTCAAAATATACACGTAACCGGTAACATTAACATCGCGTGAAGCTGAAAAATAAATAATTTCGAAGATGATTTACATGCCGTTCAACACCCAGTAGCTATGTATTTGGGATAACAGCTGTTATAGCCGTAGTTTTATTTTTAGCACTCGTGGATCGTGTTTTTGGCGGTTCCATACGTTCGACGTAAATATGCGGGTGTTTAACCTATATTGTAAACTTTGTGTAACAATGAAAGGAAGTACCAAGCATCAAGTAATATATGGACGTTAAGCAATAAATAATTATAATATTATCAGTGTTATGCTATAAGATTTCATAAAAGTATTCTTTTGTAACAACACAAACATCATCCTGCCCTTATCCCACTTTAGTTGGGGTCGGAACGACATGTTATTAACATGTTGTCACATGATTCGGCTAGGTATTTTACGACCGGCCGCCTGTCTGACATCAACTGACATTAGTCGTCCTTTGCGACACCTCAGTAAGAAATGAGGGCAGTCTATTCTATTCAGCCGGATACCACACGGCGTAATACTCGTATGTTATTGTCTTACCTATAAGACTATAAATGTGCGTTTTATGTAAAATGTCACAGTGTCTACATTGTTAATGATGAAATAAAAATATTAACGTCAACGGTTACCCCAACTATTTATGTTTTACTAGTAGCTGTAGTGCTTTTGCAAGGGAAAATGGTATTTTTTCTTATGTTAGTCCGGTATATGTTTCAACTGTTACTATTTTTTTGTAATTATTTAGCGGATTTGCCTTGAAAGCGTAACAGACAGACAGATAACAAGTGTGGCTATTAAGGTCGAGAAATAATTGCCTATGTTAATATACAAAAAAAAATAGTTTTTCATGGTTACCATGAATTATTGAAGAAGTGTCACCAAGTTGATTGTCTAACCGGTTTTGTTAATGTGTTTACGTTGTGGAGCTATTTGAATAAATTTGATTTAAAACTCCATTAAAGAGTAAGCCTGTTTGCCATTTTATATTATGCAGTCGCCCCCAGTTAATTATTTTGTCTGACAGAATTGGTTGAGCTTGGATCACACCATCAATTGCTTTATAATATTTTCCCTATGAATAGAATAATTTGACTTTTGAATGAAAATTTTGAAGTAGGTGTGTTTAAAACTAAAAGTTCGTTTTCATTGTCTATAAGTACTAATATTATAAATGCGAAACTCTGTCTGTCTCTTTCATAGGCTTTCTTACGCTTTCTCGGCTAATCAGCTGGAAAATATTCATTCATATTAGATGATTAATAATGCCATGAATACAACATAAACACAATTTTCTTTTGGGAAAAAAAGTACAGTAATTGAGGGTATTTTCACATTTACGTCGATTCGTACAATTCGGTCGGTAAAGTTACCTACCTATATAGATTATTGTGAATATTTAAAATAATTCATCGATCATTTATATGATTTTCATATCTAATGTTAAAAATAATTTTAGTTGTACATATATGTAGGATATTAAAAATGCCTAAAATATCTGACATCAATCAGTATTTGCATGTCTAAAAGTAAAAGGTATTTAAGATATCCTGTTCAAAGGCCATTTACTTGTTCATGATCTCATCAATGATGTCACATATGTATATAATATGCATGTTTGTGACTTTATAGTATGTATATGTCAAAATTGGAATGTGTCGATTTGCTTTTTTTTGCCTTATATGATTACATCATATGTAACAATTACCTGGGGCTATACATATTATTGTCGATTATACCATTTATGAGGAGACTAGTTGTGCTTTCGGTTTCACCCGCGTGGAAACCTATAAGATTTCTATAAAACTGTATTTGATAGTCATAATGTATCATGCATACGATGAATGTTGGTGTGGTTTTAAAAACCAAGCGAAAACGGTTTTCAAATTTCCAACGTTGGAAAACTTAGACTGTCACATATATCTGAAAATTTCTAAAATATGTGGCAGAGCTTGCCAACCGGTATCGAAGTAGTTCGTTGGTTTTAATTATCAATAGAAGGTAGTATATAAAAATAAAACTTCACTTGTTACTAAAATGTTTTCGGCTTAATGCGAGACAAGAGCCAGTCTTTGTATGTATAAATTGTAGTTTTGATGAAGCGCAGGTTAAATATGATGTTGGATACGTGTAAATATTTACTGTTTAATATTTGAAAACTAGTATCGGAAGCGTAGGTCTGGTTTACTTTAATTTATTTTAGCCTGCGAAAAGTTTTATCATGTAGCTTTCACCGTTAAAAATATTAAGGAACGAGTTTTTTGCTCTCTAGTTCATATGCAATAATTTCTTTAAATCTCTATCTATTGGCTCCGACCTAAATGGGATATGTTCCTAAGTTAAGACGTAAAATAAAGATAAGACTTACACACTCGCATTAAGAATATTAGCCTGCATCCACTGACTGACTAACAGACTTCAAATCAGTGATTTCGTAATTTTATGAAAATTTGATCGATTTCCGTTATTTACGCAACACAAAATATTTTCGATCGATGCGACAATGCGCATTGTAGTAAATGGGCAATTTAAAGTCTTTATAAAAATGTAAGTGGGGTGCTACTGTAGGGTTTCAATTGTACCAAGACCCTAAGAAGATACGTATATTATATGTAAAATAATCGACGTTAACTGCTAGGGTGCAGTTTATTGGGGGTGGGTATTGATTTTTCTGATCGAAGGTTAGGGCTACTTCGTTACGTAGAATTATTAGTATTGTGTAATATAAGGCATACAAGGACTGTAATTAGGCGACGAGTGTAAAAAAAATGTATTGAGTAATTATCAAAAATTACACTAAGTATGTGATGTCTACAAATCTCAGAAGTGTTATTGATTGATCCTGGGATCAAGAGCTTATGTTTTAGGTGTTAAAAATATAAACTCTTGTACTCAGAAGTAAGAGACTTTGTTTATTGGGTGCACGTAAAATACATGCATACAGCAAACATCAAATATTTTTTTATTTCCGTTCAATTTATAATGAGTGTAAAGTTATGCTACAGTTAATGATAATAATACTTGAAAGTATAATATCTGTGTGGTATTCGGCTATACGACTATGGTAAGTTGACGTCCGGCAGGCGGCCGGCGGGCGTAAAATACGAAGCCAAATCATGTGACAACATGTTTATAACATGTCTTGCCGAACCCACTTAGAGTGGGATAAGGGCAGGAGGATGAGGAATACTTGGAAGTTAATCCGAAAATGCATGACGAGTAAACATTTACTTATTTCTGAATGTATTTTATTATTTTTAGTTTAGCTTTAATATTTAACACATTTGTTACGCAAATTGCTTAATTAGCTTAAAACTTGGAAAGTTTCAACGCAATGAAAAATTATAATAGATGATCTTGTTATCACACTGATTTGAATGTTCATCAGCATAAATAATGAAAAGCAAATTTGCATTTTTACTGCTATTAAATAAGTATAATAATTAATTTATGTAACTCGAATTATAATTCCATTTAAAATTTTAAGTGACAAGTAATGATACTTTGATCGATACCAATATAAGACTTCGAGAGCAATATCTTTTGGAGATAACTTAGGTAAGGTAAACAAAGGTCCAATAAGGTACACAGTGCAAGTTTTTGATATGTTTTTATACAACTCACTTGAAAAATGAAAATTTTTATCACCAGAAACATCTACATTCGTCACGGTATTCGTTATGGTATTCCTTTCGAGCATATTTTGGTTCTCGCTCGTTGCTGATTACGATATAGGATTAGTCTGTTATTTTTGGATTTGCGCTACATTTTAGTATTGCAGCATGACGCTTGGGCAATAACTCAGTCAATTAAAGCACTGTAGAAACTATTGTGATGTTGTTATTTTGGTTTCAATATTTGTGCCATTTTGGGCATATTACGTATAAAATCTATTTTTTGTCAGTAAATAAATCCAGAACTTTTCGTTTTCAAGAAAAATAGAGAAAAGTAGCAAAGAAAAATTGTACTACCGCTTATGATTTTCCTGCCCTTATCCGCCATTAATGCGGTCGGCACATGTTTTTACCATGTTGTGATGTGATTTGGGTAAGTTCATTACAACCTGCCGCCTGCCTTACGTCAACTTACCTTAGTCGCCTTTTACGGCAACTCGGTAAGAAATGAGGGTGGCCTTTTTTACTCAGCCGGATACCATGCGGCAGTACTACCGCTTCAAAGGTTAAACACGTTTGAACATAAGTAATATTAGACATAGCAAAATACATACAAATTTAACTGCGCAAATAATAAGGTGAATAATGCATCAACTGTCGTGAAGAATATTAATTCACTGATCATAGTATTCCGCACAACGAATAACAATTAAGTTGTATATATGCTTGGATGTAACTATATCACTTAAAGAAGTAAGAAGGTAGTTCCGTGAATTCCCAATTTACAATCGCACCTGCTAGCAGTAAGGCCTGAATTGATTGGCTGCTAATATCTTTAGCCAAAAACAAGCAATATTCTTTGCGGAAGACTCATTACTGTAAATACTACAAAATCGTTGAGAATTTGCTCTTCGCTCTAACGATTTTATAGCGTAGCCAAATATAATGGTCGATCACAAGAGTAAAGCAATTCGGGTGTGAGTTAAAATTAGGTCATTAAAGCTGTTATTTCTTATCTGTTCTGAAATAAACGATTGATGGGCTGACTAGAAAACTTAAGCAAAGTCAACATTATACTCGACAAGTTTCTTTTACTACCTGTATTTAGCATTTGTTGAGAGCATGAATTATGCTTCCATTGCTTTATTACAAAAGCATTGAAAACAAAAGGAAAAAGCATGAGACATTGTTTAGTCGGCGTCAGAGTAAAGTATATTAACTTGTCTGAGAGCTGTATTCAGCGGTTCGAAGTGGTGAAGGGTGAGCCGTCTCATTGAAAAGGGCTTTTCCCTGTAGAGGCCAATTGAGGAGTTGTTTCTTTTGAGTCCACTTTTTCTTAAGTAGGAATTTGATAGTCTTGTTTCTGACTAAAATCCGTTTTTTTAAAACCTCTGTTTAATATAGCTTAGGCATAGTATTCCTAATGTTATTTTGAAATATTAATACACGCTGAGAGAGTCATGTAGGAAATAGGAATATTTTTCATAAATTTTCCTTATATTAGCGTAAAATTAATCAATAATGTCCTTTAAAAAAATAAATTGAATTTTCAGTCAAAAAATTCGATGAAACCTGCAACGTTATAAAAACTTTAATTTACTAGATATTTTTACACGCCGAGATTTTCATTTTTACAACTTAAGTGCACTTAAGCTGAACTCTTGATCCAATGAGTAGCATGAATGAAGTGCCCACCCTTAAAAACGCACCGTGGTTTACTCAACACTTCATTTCTGATATATATTTATACGTGGCTCTGCTCGTGACTTCGTTTGCATGGAACCAAGGTCTATTTTCATATTCAAAGCCTATACACTATCTATAATCTTTATATTATTCATATGTATATTGAACAGTTTTTATTCAAATTTTCTTCTAAAAATTGCATCAAAGTACTTTTCCTTATTTCCGGGTATTATTAAATTACTGTAATTTTTTTCCGTTATAAGTTTTTTGTAAGTTTTTTAAGATATTAATCGCAATTACTGCCAATGCACCGAATCGTATGGTGAGAAAATTGTAACAAAGGTTGTTCTCGTATGTATGTATGTATGTTATGCTATTGGACAAATTTATATTTGAGCGTAATTTTTATAATCTCTGTCTGCTGTTAACGAACAGAATATTAATCTTTTTGTATACGCCGTATTAAGAATGAGAAAAGAAAAATAAACTAATATTTATAAAGATTGGGTGTAAAATGTTTTAATCATGCAAATAAGTGTCTTTTAAAATTTATAATTATTATTGCCATGTCAATTCTTAATGAATTCTAAACTATGTAAAATATCACTGACATATTTGTTTTCAAGAATATTATATTCCATATCCTTAGGATTACTTGTTACCCTTCGCGGCATAGTTCTAGAACAAATTATTTTGGTAAATTTGATAATAAACATATCAAACATCTCTTATCCACAATATTAGTATGGATATGACATCAAATGCTTTGCAACCGTACTACGTAGAGGATCATCACCAAGAATGGATGAAACTATAAACATGTACAATAGTTTTCTTTTAAACAAATTCAAAAGTTGGATTTAATCTTTGTCTGACGGCCTGTTATTCCATTGCTGGACATAGTTTTCCTCCCTCTGTTTTTGGAGAGAAGGGTTGGAGCTAAGACCTACCACGGTACTTCGTTGTGGATTGGTAGGTAACACATATCCCTCTAATTCTCTAGAGATATGGAGGCGTATTCACAATTTAACTCATCGAAAAGCGCGTGATAAATTGCGATTATCAATAAGACCAAGTTTTAGCAGTAAAACTCCTGCCTGTCCGGGGTTTGAACGGGGTTCGTATTTAACCCTTATTATTTACTGTTTTATGGTTATTGCTTTAAATCTATTAAATAATCACGGATGAACGCTTACTACGTACGTACGTGTATATTCCACAACGTTCACGAACGTTAGCTATCGGGGCCAAGGAGCTACAGTTTTTAAAACACAAACTCTTTCGTTCGCTAGAAGAATAGTAAAAAGTACTCAGTTTGAGCCGTTTAGAAAGCCCATTTTCTCTAACCATTATGAAAGTCAAATGTATGGTGCATGCATCCAGTAATGACTCTTGTGTATAAATTGCGTATTATTGCACTAAGTCATTGTTTGATATAGATTTCTATCAGTTAGCGATTCGGAGTACAAGTTGACTGCAAAGTTATACTGGTAAAATAATGGTCACAGAAAATAATTTTCATTTGTGCTAGATACTGTTTCAAGATTGTCGAAATTGTAAGATTTAGTGAGATTATATTATTTCGTATCGTCAATTTATTTCAAAAATTCATGAGAGAATATAGACACGATTTATCGTTATAGATATCATCATCCTCCTGTCCTTATACCACTCAAAGTGGGGTCGGCACAACATGTTATAAACATGTTGTAACATGATTTGGCTACGTATTTTACGACCGACTGACGTTTACTTACTTTAATCGTATTTTTCGACACCTCGGAGGGTGGTCTATTCTATTCAACCGGATACCACATGGTGGGTCAACTAAGCTTAGTCGCCTTTTACGACACCTCAGTAAGAAATGAGGGTGATCTATTTTATTCAGCCGGATACCACACGGCTTACAGGGAATCCGAAAATATGTACACGAAAAGCGTGCGAAGTACTTAGTGTGAATTGTTGAAATGTTACAATGGTTGACATTTCAACGGTAAACCAATTGAAGACGAGTCACAAGAATTGATAGAAACAGCTATTTATCAACAAAAGTGTGTATTGTTTGTGATAACGGATCGGCTCCCACAGGGTAAGAGGTAACGGACCTCAGTTGTGGGCTACTGGAACTTATTTTCACAGAAGACTAGGGTTTTTTTTACCATCAACGTAAATATAACGTAGAGCACGGAAACAAGATTAAAGATTATAAGTTAAGATATAGGAAGAGTCGTTAATTGTATATTACCAGGAAAACCGAGTTGGAAACAAAGGACACCTCAACGCTAAACCATATTACTTAATGGTACCTAAACGAGTAAACATTGTTATAGAATGCATTCTCAGATAGACAACAGTTAATAATTAAGGTTTTGTGTAGATTGGTTCTAATATGACGATATTCGTAGAAAATTCTGCCTATTCAATTTTTAATACAACAAAAAATTGTATGGTGTGACGTGGTGGGTGAAAAGCCAGCGATAGATATTTATATTAATTAATATTTATTAATTAATGTATAGAATTATATAATTAGGCTTTGTTTTACGGAGATCCATAATACAAAAGTAAAAGTAAAAGTATTTTGCTATAATTCGCGGATTATACTACAATAACCTTATTAAAAAATGGTCATAATAATCGAAAAGCTACTAAGAGGGATATAGGGACAGGTATAATTCCTTATTAACTTAGCAACGTTGATACCTTCAGTCCCTTAAACATCGACGTGTGATATCCGGCTGAATAGGTTAAACCACCCTCATTTCTTCTTTTTACCGAGGTGTCGTAAAAGATGTCTAATGAAAGATGACGTCAGTCAGGCGGCCTGTAGTAAAATGCGTAGCCAAATCATGTTACATATTTATGTGTGCCCACTTAGAGTGGGACAAGGGCATAAGAATGATGATAACCTTTAATCCTCTAAACCATATAATTTTAATAAATTATTAGGAGTTATCAAACAATGGAAACTAGTCCGCGTAAAAAATATTACAACTCGAATTTCACATCTGGTCGTTTGATGCGACCATGAAGTAAGATACCAAAACTTAAGTCAATTTTTTTTTACTTTTAGCATAAAATATATTCGCGTCTATTCTTATAGGAATGTAGGAAATAATAAAATGTCGAAATAAGTAAGTTTAAATTAAAAGTTGTAAGAAAGTATGAAAACTTGGGTCACACGAGCGTGACTAATTACCGCTATGGCTAACGGGGACGCAGCGCCATATACAGGTCCCCGGTCTTACTTGCACATAGGGGAATTTTATGTAACATCAACAGGTTACGAAAACTCTGTTCCGTCGTAAATTGGAGCGGATGGATAGGTTTTTTATAAGCTCTTTGCTATTATACCGCGTGCCTTTATAAGATGTAGGCATCTCGATTGTGTACGTGAACATTGTATTTGTAGGGCCCTGAGGGCGTCTATTAATACTTCTACCATAAAAAGTTCTCTTTTTTATGCTTGAAATGGTGTTGAACCGTGAAATAATCTAAGTTTATCGGTATCATCCTCTTTATATTGTTCAGATATTAAATAAGTGATAAAACATATATTGAAAAGCGTTTGATTCTTGGACTCTATTCATTTAATCATAATCTTAATTAACAGTCTGTTAATTGTATATGGTAAACCACAATATATAGTAAAGACTTCCCCTTTCCTTTAATTTTGGCTTAGACCCAATATGCTGCGTTAATATGGCTTCGATAATCAACAAGCACATTCTTTGGCAATTACCAAAAAAATAGTTTTTTGTCACCAAAACTACCCATAAAGTGTCCAGAGTCAAGTCTTGATTCCGTATCGATAAGTGATTGACCCTTATGTGCTCATTGGGAGTGTAAAAAATAAAGGTATTTCTCAATTGTACGGTATTTTGAAGGAATTCACGACATTCAGTAACGAGTATTAACGCGTCCAAATGCCAGATGCATTTGGATGCGTTAATACTCGTGTAATTATTGTATTGTTTGTTGTATTGTATCGAAGCTGTGATAACTCAGCGGTGACACCGTGCGACTCTTTCGCGGTGTTCGCGGGTTGAAATCCTGGTAAGGGACTAATGAGTTTGAGACTAATTAATAATTGCAATTAATTACACGCTCTCTGGTGAAAAACATCCTGAGGAAACCTGCATATCTCTTAAGAATTCTAGTGCTATGTGTAACCTACCAGTCCGCATTGGAGCAGCGTGGTAGGTCTTAGCTCCAATCCTTCTCTCCAAGAAACGGAAAGAAAATGAAGCCTATGCCCAGCAGTTAGATAGCAGCAGTTAGTAACAGGCCGTTACTTTATTTTTGTTATATTGTATTGTTGATAGAATTTGTACGAATGCTGCTGCAAAATTTAATTGCTGCGATGCAATCACCAATTGTAACATTTAACATCGTTACGGCCAGTAAACTTATGAAATCCGTAAAACCAAACTAGCTCTTAATACTTTAATCAGTAAATTTTATCGGAATAAGAAGAGAGTTGCTTTAATTCACTCAGTTACAAATTAACATCGATGTTGATAGATTAAACTCTTAATAACCAATCACATTTATGTATAGGTACATATTAACCCGCAGATATAGTTTATTTTATAAGTTAAATTATCATCTTCATCATCTCCCTGCCCTTATCCCACTCTAAGTGAGGTCGGCACAACATGTTATAAACATGTTGTCACATGATTTGGCTACGTATTTTACAACCGACCGTCTGCCTGACGTCAACTTATCTTAGTCGTATTTTACGACACCTCGATAAGAAAGAGGGTGGTCTATTCTACTTAACCGGATACCACACGGTGAGTCAACTTACCTTAGTCGCCTTTTACGACACCTCGGTAAGAAATGTGGGTGGTCTATTCTACTCAGCCGGATAGCACACGGCGGTTTATTTTATAAGTTAAATATAACAGATTAATTATTATAAAGGCGATTATATGGGACCAAGAGAAACTATAAATACTTAAAATTTTGGTTTTTATGGTCATTAATTCAAAATTTTTAATTGATGAATTTAATCCATGCGTTATTATCATTTTAAATGAGACTGTACAAAAAGAAAGTTATTCACTAACCTTACTAATACCGTTTTTTCCCCGACAATAGGCGTTACTAGTTTAATTGGAAGTAGCTATACTTGATAAAGTCATAGGTAGAGACGAACAAAGTCGCAGGCACACTGAGTCGTAAATATAAAAACAATTGTCTCAACCAACCAGCGCTAGCGTTAGAAATACGCTATTTGTATAACTGTATTTAGATTTAAAAGGAAAGATTTCCCAATTTAGAACTATGAAATAACCAATGTTATATATTTCGGATCCACTCAGTACAAAGAAAAGAACAAGAGCCTTTAAGCGTAAGCCATAAATACAACTAATCATTGTTTCGCATTTCATGGTTTAAAAATCTATACAGAGTAACTTTTGTTCAAATTATTGTAAAAATTTTAAAAGTATGACAAGAACAAATTTAATGAGTGATTACTTGAGCATACTTACAATATTATTGTTTTTTTTTATGATAGCAAAATTATTAATTACTACACAACACAACGAGGTTTCTAACTATATTTTTTACTTTACTAAACGTTAAACGTACTTTTCTATTTGGCAACGAGTGTCGAAACACTTTAAGGTGAAAACATATTGTTTTCAAGGATATAAAATAATAATTAAAAAAAAAACTTTAAAATAAAACAAAAAAAAATTGATACGTATCGTTTCTTCATAAAATTTTTGCAGTGCTGGCTATTAAAATGAGAATTTTTTTTTTAAATTTATTTATTTATTTCAGCCAACTATGGGGCCATAATAACAACATTACATTCTATAAAAATAATATTATCTAATTAATCCTAAGACAGGACCGATTTGCCAGCATATGTACATTGCGCAATGATTCAAATGCGGACAATCGATCCTGTCAGCAAATGCCCCTAGGATGCTGTTGGAGCTTGTCCGGACTCTGCGCAACAAGGATGTGCACCGCTTACGCATGGTCGTATAGAAACAATCCACACGTGCCGCGGCGAACATTCCCGACGCACTGCAAAATCGGGGCAGCCCCATCAGCATCCTAAATGCATTATTAAATTGAACGCGCAGGGCGTTGTACTGCTTTTTCGTATAATCGATCCACAGACTGCTCGTATAAAGAGACGTACAGTACGCTCTGAAGAGGGTTACTTTTACCGAAATTGAACAGCGAGCAAATCTGCGGATGATCATATTTGCTCTGACAGACAAAGCCCTGCGCTCCTTTTCGATGTCTGCATCATCTTTCAGGTCAGAGGTAATCACGTGCCCGAGATACTTAAATTGTTCCACCCTCGTCAGTGGGTTCCCATATAGTTTTATAGGCGGCACAGTGTATGTTAGTGATTTCCCTCTGACCCCAAAGACCATGCACTCACTTTTCTTGATATTATATATCAAGCCATGAACCTGGGCATAGTTTTCACATATGCCCAACAGTTTCGTTAAACCGCATACAGAAGCGCTCAGCAGCACCATATCGTCAGCGTAACTGATGTTATTCAGACAAACTCCGTCAACATGACACCCGACACGTGTGCTGCTCAGCGCCTCTATAAGCGCGTTTATATACAGGTTGAAGAGCTTTGGTGAGCTTAACCCTCCCTGCCTCACTCCACACTCCAATCTGTAAGGATTAGAGAATGTTTCCGACCATCTCACGACATTGACCTGGTTTTGATACCATAATTTAAATATCTTATTGATTTCACTAGGGATACCAGTATCTTTGAGTTTTTGCCATAAGATATCGTAATTCACCAGGTCAAAAGCCTTTGACAGATCAAGGAAACAGGCAAAAACGGGGGTCTGCCGCACTGAATAATACTTGACAGTTTCCTTCAAACACAGTATTGCTGACTCTGTGGATAAACCTGGTCTGAAACCAAACTGATTGGTATGTAGGTTTATGTATTTGTCAAGTAAAGTATTAAGCAAACTATCAAGTACTTTAACCAAAATAGTGGCAAGTGAGATTGGCCTGTAGTTGGATTTGTCACTTACGTCACCAGTCTTGTTTTTTATAATTGGCACCACCACAGTTTCCATCAAAGCCACCGGTAAATACGAATGTGATATACATAAATTATAAAATGCTGCCAACAATCTAGGCAAGGATGGTCCAGCATGTTTCAAATGCTCAATACTGAGCACATCATGGCCAGGTGATTTGCCCCGCGACATAGAATTGATTACTTTGCTAACGTCGTCGGCTGTAAATTGGACTTGAATCTCCTGCCCATGAGTCTCTTCACCACTCTTCAGTGGTGATGATGCTAACGGTGACTTTACAGTAAAATAATCCTTAAACATATTTGCTATAAGACTGTGATCACTAACGCCGTCAATACTCACAGGAATACCAGACTTATTCTTCGACTGATTTGTGGCTTTCCAAAAATTCCGGAAATCATGGTTCGAATGATGTGAGGCCAATTGGTCCATTCTTACTTGCTCACTATGGTTTTGGCACCATTTTAAACGTGACTTAAATATACCGCGAGTTTTATGCATTTCCTGATATAAAAAACCCGACATTGGTCTACCATATCTAGTCCACGTCAAAAAAGCAGCTCTGGCATTCGTGTGAGCATCGCGCACGTACTTGTTCCATCCCACCACTGGTCTCTTCCTACCCCTTCCTTTGACATTAGAAACTATGGCAGCACCCGTTAGAACATTCACGATGTCGTTGTATATCTTATCAATAATACTAGTATGATCAATACAATTACAAATATAATTATAACAAAACCTTTGTTTAGAAAATTTAAGGCGACTAAGCCCGTCCAGACATAACTTAGTATACAAGTTTATTTGTTCCGGCTTTCTATCGCCCCATTGTACTTTATGAAATGTTCTTAAGGCCTGGTTTTTATTTTTAAACGCGCTTATAAGAGTTTCCCAACAATAAAATTAATTCTAATTATATCTCTCTAATTTTTCCCTTTAAAGACCAACAATATAATACATTTTGTTATCGGTGGAATGACATTTACTTATACTTGATAATTTGTTTTGTCGATATATTTTGTCATACATGGACTTGTTCTTTGTTTTTAGAAACTTTCCTTAGCCAAGAGCTGCCTACGCAGTGTCAATTTTGTTCGATTAAAATAAAAATGTAAATAGAAGAACGCCTTTACAAACTTAATCTTTAAGTTTAATTATCGACCATCGTTATTAGTAGACCATCGTAAACTCATTTATGATCTGTTTTAATTTTTAGACTTCTGGAATCACTAGACTAGACTTAGAAAATAAATATTCATAGACCAAAGTGATTCTAGTCACTTTGGTCTATAAATATTTATTTTCTCAGTTTTATCAGTTTTAACAAAATTTCCAATACGATTCCGCAGTCTTCGAATATTGTAACTTATTATGTGAAAAATAGTGCCTAAGCGAAGTTAATGTTTGAAATGTCATGACTCTAAATTGTAGGTGATAGATAGCACTAGAAATATCTGGCGTGACCATGCCTCTTTAATACTTACGCCTTTGAACTCGAGTACTCGCTCAATATTATGATTGTTTATGCGGTGTTTTCAATGAAATCTCCCAGATTTAACTTTTCCGAAACTTTCAACAATTAACATCATTCTCGTACCCTTTTCCCGCTCTGGGATTGTGATGAACTGATATGATAGATATAAGATGTCTAAAAAGAAATAAATAGAATAGCCATACCTTTTAAAACTATTAAGAATCACTCTGTCCACTGATTACAATATAAAGGCTCTGAATCTAGACAGTTTATCGTACCTAGGTGACCTATTTTCATCTTCCCGACTTCTCTATTGTGACTTGGACTTCTATTGTACGTAACCTCCTTTCTGAGCTACAGTGGTCTCAACAATGTCTTCTGGTCGAGAAATAAGATTGCATCTACTTTTAGTTCCTTTATTACTCTGATAATACTGTTTCATATAAAGTTTTCTGATTTTCATAATATTTTTGTCGGTAAACAGACAGAACAGTCGGTAACAAAAAAGTACTTAATAAGCAAGTGTTCCGAAAATGTTCTGCTAATAAAAAAAAAAGTAAATGTCAAACGTAGTTTTTACAAAATAGTAGTGAGTGATGAATTAAACACATATAAGAGAAATGCTATGAATTGAAATAAAAGTATGTGATTTATAGAATTAGGCGTTACTTTGCGGAGATCAATAATACAAAGTAGTTATAAAATTAGTTTGTTATAATCCGCGATGAAAAAAATAGAGAATATATGTAATTCTAAATGTAGAGTGGATAATCCGTTGTCATACATGATATATGCAGGATTCGTAAACACATGCGCAAACCTCCACCACCGCCACCACACAATACAACAATCGTCAACAATCGTTTCCGCAAAATCGTTTTCTCAAAAATCGCAACCGAAGCATCAACGGAAGATACACTCCACGACAAAATCGTAAAGCAATGTCTGGTTTTTTTATTATCTTTTTTTTCTAAACGAGAACGCTAATCAATTATAAGTAAAAAAATAGAAAGGAAATCTTCGCAGCGTTAAGTGTGGATATGGGAATATTATTTTGTCACTGAAATGTATAGTTTAAATAATAAAAATAGTTTAAAGTAGGTGTCATTGCAGTTAAGGTCTATTATAACAAAACTTCGTAGAAATCAGACCTTCGGCCATATTCTAATGATACACGCACTGTGTACTAGAAAATTTTTATTTACTGGCATATTTAGGACGTCAATCGCAATTATAGTTCTGGAATCGCAACAACGTACTAATAACGATGGCCTAGTTTAGTTGCCGTACCTATCCACGCGATAAAATACGCATAAAACACGTAAAATAATTTCTCGGTTAATGGACCGTTATTTGGGCGAGCCGTTAAAAAGTTGACTTTTTGGCGCTCTCCTATTCACCTGCATAGAAAATAATATTTAATTTATATTCTAAAAAATAATAAGTACCTAGTAAGTATCTAAATATCTATAATTTTTTTTCCTAATATAAAGTACATCCACAATAGAAGTACTCTATTGGAGTTACAATCTAGCTATACGATTAATAAGCAACTTTAATTTTTAACCTAAACTTATACTGTATAATATTATAACTATTTAGGTTAAATATCTGTAATGGTAAGAAATATGTAGACGATAGTATACGAGAGTTTATCTTTAACAAAAATTTGGATTGACAAATTGCGTTTGTAGTTTAAGATGCTATTTTTTCAGTATCATGTGCGTCTCGATTTTAAAACTGGAATATAAGTAAATATTATTTAATATTCCGGTACAAACCATGGTACACACAACAAACCAAAATGAAAATCGAATTTCGTCTATACCTAGTTAAGTATAGGTTACATATTACTATTTATATAGCTTTTGCAACGTGGGTTATTTCGCGTGGTGCAATTTACTTAATAAGTTTTGATATCATCCAGTACGAAGTACCATTTCATGTAACATGAAGGGTTAGTACAAGTTTCATAGTTAAATGAGGATGTACGTGTCTAAGTAATGAAGTTCACGGAACTGTGTGCTTTACGTGATACAATTATGTTTCTAAGTATAGACATTACGTTTCTAGGTATAAACGTGCATTTTATGTTGAGTGTGTTTAACGTTTATTTTAATGAATCTGTAGTTTCTGTACGTACACTTGGTATAGTTTACCAATAGTAGTCACTCATTCATATTGTCTGGTTCTAATGTTGTCTGTTTCATATGAAATAACAAGTAGCCCTATATTTAAAGTCCAAGAATTAAAGGGATTTTTTGCCGTTAAAAATATATGTAACTTATACTGTTGTGTAGTAGTGTTAGTAACAATTTAACTAAATCTCTAAAGTTTATAATGAATATCAATAATTGAAATAAATGTTTGTGTTGATTCTTCTTTCTATTTTGTTTCTATTATGTTTACAATGGGTTATAGTACTAAAATAAAATGTTATTAGGGAAAAGTTATGGGACACGACGTGGATAAACACACAGAACAGACACATAAAATACATTTATATACGGAGTTCCATTAAACTGAGACGGACAATTATACATTAATTATGTACTATTTTTAAATCAAAGATTGTGGCTGAATAGAATAGTACCACCCTCATTTCTTACCGAGGTGTCGTAAAAGGCGACTAAGGTAAGTCGACCCGCCGTGTGGTATCCGGCTGAGTAGAATAGACCAACTTCATTTCTTACCGAGGTGTCGTAAAAGGCGACTAAGGTAAGTTGACCCACCGTGTGGTATCCGGTTTAGTAGAATAGACCACCCTCTTTCTTACCGAGGTGTCGTAAAATACGACTAAGGTAAGTTGACGCCAGGCAGGCGGCCAGTCGTAGAAACGCAGCCAAATCATGTGACAGCATGTTTATAACATGTTGTGCCGACCCCGCTTAGAGTGGGATAAGGGCAGGAGGAGGAGGATTGATTGTTAAAAATGTAACAAAACGTACCAGTTTTTTCTCTGAGTAGAGACTGAAGTACATTTGTTTTGTTAATTTTTTTATATAATACATATTTTGAATTATTATTTAAGTTATAGAGGCGTTGTATGGAGTAGTTAAAAAAGGGGGTCACACGCTTTATTCGAATCTTGCAGTTAGTTTTATGCAGTATTACTTGACCTTAGTCGATAATCACGTGAGTATATAAAAATTGTTTAGAACCATCATCTTCCTGCCCTTATCCCATTCTAAGTGGGGTCGGCACAACATGTTATAAACATGCTGTCACATGATTTGGCTGCGTTTTTATGACCGGCCGCCTGCTTGATGTCAACTTACCTCTGTCGTATTTTACGACACCTCTGTAAGAAAGAGGGTGGTCTATTCTACTTAACCGGATACCACACGGTGGGTCAACTTACTTTAGTCGCCATTGACACCTCGGTAAGAAATGAGGTTGGTCTATTCTACTCAGCCACGGATACCACACGGCGGATAAAAATTGTTTAGAGCTATACTAACATTTTTATTCTTAACAGTTTTCTTCTTAACTAATGTTTATATGAGTGTTTGGTATCTAATACAATTGCGATTACTGTCGTTTGAGCGTCCATCAAATCAACAATTTGTGAGGGCAGTCTATTAGTTTCACGTTTGTCTGCAAAGTAACACATCATCAGGCCGTCGACCTGTCATCAAGTTCGCCCCATCCCTCTGTCGACCCACTTGCAGTGCGCCGACCCGCGCCCTCATAGTGCTAACTCACGTCACCGACAAGATACGCCTGCGGAAGAAAACATAATTGTTTCAAGCCTTTTTGTATATTACGTACATTTATTTTAAATGTCGTATGTAAATAAAGGCACGTATAAATGTTTGTGTTATTATTGTAATATGTTTATTTTGATTGGTATATTATGCCTATCGCTTTATCGATTCTTTGATTGTGTTTAAAATTTTCAATAAATTTATCAAAAATCTTACATATTTACTAGCCCGTTGGCGCCCTGATTCTCGCTTAAAGCCAATATTGTCTAAAAATACATTTTTTTGGTTCTTGGAGACTGGGTGTGTTTATTTATGTATTTAAAATGATAGTACCTGGATGACCGAGCCTTGCTCGGTAATTTTTAAAAAGAGTTAAAAAAAATAAAAAATATATTGAATAGAAAAATGAAAAAATAATAGGGCAGGTGGGGCTCGTATTTTCACCTCTCTAGACCGCCCGTTTCCCAAATGAACCAACATGACTTTACGTTTGACAGCGAAAAATTGTGATTGTATTCGACGAAAATTGCAAAAAAAATTTAGAGCCCTAAATCAGGGATAAAACGAATTTTTTTTTTAACTAAAACTTATCTAGATCGATTTTTCTCCCCAAAACCACCTACATGCTGACTTTTAGGAAAATCGTTGGAGCCGTTTCCGAGATAGAGAAAAAAAAATATACTTATTAAAATATTAAAGATAAGTTTATTTTGTTTTGTATATTATTCTTATCTGTCATCTATAACACAAGTATTCAGTTACTTACTTTGAGGACGGAAAGCCGTGTGTGTGATTGCCCCATATATTTATTTATTATTTTACACTTAACGAACTTTTTTTTCGAATTTAAAGGAAAATAGGGATACAGAAATGTTGTATTTTTTATGAGTAGCCACGAGTTCTATTTGTATCATATAAAAATCGAAATGAATCAAATCTTAAAGTTAATAGTTTTAAACGATGATCTGTGTAATGCTGAGTGCCTATGAATTTTTATACATTATACAGACCGAAATAGTAAATACATAGTTCATTTCAGTTGCATTTTATAATTACTATTTGGAGCACGATCAGAATAAAACTTTGGTTTATAAAATATTATTGTTTATTTTTGTAATTTATCATAGCACCATTAATAGTCATCTAATAGTGTTTTTCAAACAGAAAACAGTGGTAGTTTATAGTATAGTTACACATGAAATGAAATTAAGGACGTAACTTGTATGGGGAGACATTTTCCTTTAGGAAACCGGATAACGTTTAAGCTCGTTACGAGACTTGTTTTCAGACTTAATCCAGGACTTACGCTAAATTTGAAAAAGTTTTCCGTCGAAATAGGTAGTCTAATGTTGTATAGTAAACTTAACACAACAGTTCAATGTTGTTATCCAATATCATACAAATTTTCAGTTGGTTTGATACTGTGTATATGCATAACCTTAGATGGGATAAAGTTCCGAGTTTAAATTTAAGCTCTGCTTTTATATAATTATTTATTTTCTAAATATCAAAATCTAAAATAAACTCTGAAATAAAATTACATGCTCTCGGGCAATAATTATCAAATAATTATCAATTATTTAAATCAAATCAAAATAGTCTTTATGAAAATAAGCTTTTTCAAGCACATTTGAATCATCTAGGATCGATATGATTAATAAAGCTACAACTGGTTCAGAATTTAGCTGTTACCGAGAAGAACCAGCAAGATCTTATTGGCATTAATAAAATAGCATTAAGTATTAATTATTTGTAATAATTAATAATTATTAGTCTTATTTGCAATTATGCAATTTATCTAAGGCCACTCAGACAATGTTGCTTGTAAAAGACAGTAATTGTATATAGTAAATGTTAACTAAGACATATAGGTTATTTCATTCCAGTTTTAAAAGAAAATATGCGTAATGGTAGCATTACGAGAGCCACGATTATGCATATTTAGTTACACAAGCCGACGTTACTCTTAAAACCTTTGAAACAACCTACTTACTCATTTCTTAAGCTAATAATATATTCATTTTAACATTGTTGCAGATACCATACTATATTTCTAAATAAATGCTCTTAATAGAAAAACGTAGAGTGCTTGGTTTTCTGTTTTGATGACTATAGATTTGATTGCTGATTTATGGATTTAAACTATCTAGTGGTATTCTATTGAGTGGTCTACTTTTTTCACGTTAAATTAAGCTTTAAATTACCCTCACTAACGCAATTTATCGTTCTTCTAATAGTGAGACTCTTGCTCAGAAATGAGATATAAACAGGGCGCTCCGTTAGGATTACCCAAGGTATTGTTTATATATAAGTACGCAAAATTAAGATTTGTTATATACAGCAGTATTGCAAAACAACAAATAGTACTTAGATATCTGTTTTCCATTCAAACTGTGTGCGGTTAATATGTATTGAGTTACTAGACCTTTTCACTTTTCACATTGTAATATTATGTAGGTTGCGGTCATACTAGATCTCTTTGTCGGTAGGAGTGAAAAGACTTTCCTCATAAATATTTTACTATACAGATCTACATGAAAAATAAAGTTATAAATGACTATTTTCCGATCAGATCACCTTTTGAGTTAAGTTTCTAGGCGTTTTGTAAAACTTTCTTAAAGTTTTTCATTATAGTAACAGTAACCATTTGGCAAAGTACGATTGCGAAGTTTATTGATCAACTAAAGAGACAATATAACGATACTGAATATATCAATGACTAGATTCAAGAAAGTATTATACACAAGGGCATTTTCTTTGATGCACGTACTCGTAGCTGACAATCGAGCAAATAAATTATTTATGGGTATATGGCCTTCGTTGCTCGTGTATATTTAGTACAAAGAGAAAGTACCTACGCGATACCGGCATTTAAAGATTTTGCTCTTTGCTATGATGAACAATTCATTGCTATGATGTGTATAGCTTTGTGGAAGCACCAAATAATGAAAATACTTAAGATATTTTGGGCTATGTATAATATGTAACTCTGATCTAGAAATATCGTAATTTCTTATTTTACTCCGTAAACATACTCCAATGATAGCTCATTTGTGATACGCTGTGACTTTGAGACTTCTTCAAGCCGAAGCTTATAGTCTGCGACCAAGCTATAGATCCATAGGCCATTGGCAACAAGCATGAAGACTTGATCTTCAGGCACAAAGGGAGTTCTAGATAAAAAAAAAACTGTTTAGGAATTGCCAAAATTGGTAAGCTTAAGTTACGTTTAATCATAAGTAATGATAGAATTAATACTTTTGTACTATGGAATTCTGTAACCATGAAAACTATTTTTATAAGTATTTATGTCGTCTTGAATTATTTGGGCGATGGCCTCAATTTTCACCAAAAGTTGACAGTAGCAATCAAAAGTATATAAAACAAATGATGATAAATGTTGGGATGCTATAAATGAAATCATTGCGAACAATAGCCATGATATCAATGAAGATGACGTGATGGTGTTTACACATAATAAATGATGAAGTCGTTGAATTCTAATAATCCAGATCACAACTATTTTAATTAAACGCGGCACCGAACGCGCATATCAACTTGGTAATTTACATAGAGAGTGGGTAAATAGTGTACCCTCATATAAACGTCAACAATAATTTGATTCAATTAGTGAATAAATAGTGACAACATTAATTGAAAGTCTCTCACATACAACTTGGGCTAAATAGGTCTAGATAGGTTTCGTTTTATCCCTCTTTTCGAGCACTGAAAAATTACTAAAATTAACATTAAATAGAAAAGACAATTTTTGCTATTAATTGATAGTACATCATTTGGGGAACGGGCAAGTGAAAATACCTAGGATCGAGCCTTACCTGCCCAATTATTTTTTCAAGTTTCATCTTTTTTATCGTGTTAAAAAATTACCTAACAAGGTTCGGTCACCCAGGTAATTTATTTTTAAATATTTAAAATATATTTATATTTTCGTAACTCTAGTTATTACCATCACAATGATCACCACATTTGCAATGCTGCTATTCATCATTGACGTGTGCAACGATTCATTTGTTGGCATCTATTTGAGTTTAAATTTGATATTATTATTGCATTATTATACCACGCAACTTATTAAATAGATGACATAAGGAAGCGAGGGCGTCAGACAGTTTTAGGTTTTTATAGCATTACGACCATTCGGAGATAACAAATTTATGTTATAGTCTAAATGAACAAACTTTCGTGTGGGTTGGGTTTTGAAATGAGTCATCAAACTCCTGTTTTGACTTTTTAATGTGTACGATTTAATAAAACGATTTTATTTAAATCTTGGAAATAGTTATATTACATATTTTGATGCCACGAAAAACGATCTCACCTCTTCCATATCATTGTATCCAAACGCTGTAACTGTAAAACAAGCCCTTGAAGTTCGCAACGGTCAAACTTTAACTTTCTTTATATCTGTGTGTAAGTTGCGCCCATTACAGAAAAGATGAGAAGTGCGAAACTAAGTTGGTATGGTCATGTAATGAGGAGGGATGAAAATCATGTGACCCAAAGAGTTTTAAATATAAATGTGCATGGATGTATGGCTAGGGAGAGGCCGAAAAAAAGATGGATGGATTGTGTGAAAAATGATATGCATGTTAGAGGAGTGGCACCAGAGTTGACGAATGATAGAGGAGAATGGAAAAAGAAGACATATTGTGCCGACCCCACTTAGAGTGGGATAAGGGTAAGAGAATGATGATTATATCTGTGTACTGCCCTCAGTGCCAGCATAAATCTGTAACATACAACAAGAAAGTAAAGAAAGTTTGTATTTAGAATCACAAAATTGAAGAACTTTGACCATTATTGGCTTGGAATAAGTTCACTGTCAATTTCGTTAATATCCTGAGATTTTTATGGTTAAAATGATATAAACTAATACGTATATACTAAAGTTAATTGATATGAAAGTTTAATATTTTAGGATACTAATTCAAATTTACTTTAAAATTTTAAAATGGTAATTTTCTCTTTTCAGGTAAGATGCAGTCATGTGTTTCATGTGAAAGAAGATAAATTAAATAAAACATTGGTAGTATGCCATAATATAATAGATTATTTAGCTATTATAATTATTATTACTTCCCTGCTATGGCTCGCCTTTCTGAATTAGGTACTAATTATTAATTAACTTATATACTAATTATTTATGATTTCTTTATTAAATACGATAAAATAATAGTTCCTCTCTTATATATAAACCTGAAACAATAAAGTTCAACAAGTTGTCAAGGTGAATAACACTATACAATGAGTGTTTTATTGGAAAAGTTCACACAAGTTTTTATACGTAGTGCTCAAGTTAAGCTGGTTACACACTACAAATAAACAAAAAACGTATTTACTAAAATACGCAAGCAAATAATAATAATATTTTTTTATCTTTTACGTAAAGTGTGTAAATATTATTCTAGGTATATAGTTTGTCGTTATTTTTCTTTTTTTTTCTTCGTATATTACCCGTCTTTCACTTTCTATCCTTTTCCTTCTGTTACTCACAGGTTGACTGGAAGAGATCCCTTTCAGGGATAAATCCGCCTTTATATACTATTTTTGTGTATCTGCTATTTTTTCTTTCTCTTTTCTAACATTATGTATGTACAATAAATAAATAAAATAAGAATAAATAAATAATAAAAAAATATACCAAGAATAATAAATAGAAATATTGCTATAATCGTAGGTATATGTTGGTTTGATATTTCAATATTTTGTCGCTATTAATGTTCAAAATTCCCTGTAAATAATATAAAACTTATTTTAATACTGTTGAGTCAAATTATTATTTTAGTACAGGAGAATTTTATTTCGAGCTTACACCCAACACTTTGGCCCAATAGGGATCAGCCGTTTACTCAGAATTACGTATATGCAGATTTCATCACAATCATGGCGATAACTAAGCTAACCTCACCGGTGTCTAGTTGTCTCCATGGTCTTTGGTGCCACTAAAATTACATTTATTGTTGTCTTTGGTTCAATATTGCCCGCCCGTACGTTTTATTCATTTAGGCTCGCTATCGTATATAGCGCACGTCATTCTGATAAGTATTTTATGTCAAAAACCAATTTATCAAAAGATGGGCGTTAATCATAATAATTTGGGTCATTAAATAATCCCACATATGATAAAAAGTAGGTAACAATATAACGAATATTTTTTGACGCGCTTTAATAATAATATGTGTAAACTCTCCTTATAAAGTAATACGTTTTTGATTCTGTTGTGTAGTATTGCGTGATAACTCATGAGATGACATTTGCTTTCCAGCGTTATAATGTTGAGTCTTTTGTTGGATCTAACGACAATTTTTTAGTGTCCTGGGAAAATAGTTTTTTATCTTGGTTACTTTATAATATGATAGGTTTTATTTCACGCACTTTTTTACAATTTGCCAATAAGCATTTATACGTTAGACGATACGACGAGCACAGAGGCATCGGTAATGTTGGAAAATGCCTCCAGTGGAGCTCAGAAGCTCTACAAACGCAGGAGAACTGGGAGTGCGACTTCTTCAGTCAAGACAATGTATTTATGTATGTTTTTATTTTATAGTACCTGGGTGACCGAGCTTTGCTCGGTAATTTTTTAAAAGGTATAAAAAAATACAAAAAAGAGAAAAATCTGCGCGTCACCATTAGGCTATCAGAGCTTTGCATTTGACAGCTCAAATATCATTTACTTTCTATTCAACATTTTAGCATTTTTTCAATGCCCAAAAACAGGGATAAAACGACATTTTTTAAATGAAACCTAGCTAGATCAATTTTTTTACCAACTTACAGCGTTGATAGTTCGGTATAAATGATTTAACACCCTGTGCCAAATAATAGTCTCATTATACATTAGCCGAACAAACGTAAGTCATAAGAGTTTAAGCTAATTTGTTTATTGATAAATTTAAACAAGCAGAAAATTTACATAGTTGATTGACCCTTAGAGAATAAAATTTTTCCAATCTAATACATCGAGTTGCTTTGAATAATTTAATGAATAAAATTAAATTAGAAGTAGAACATTATCCGAATAATTATTCCGCTGTATGTATAAATAAATATAATAATAATATTTTCTTGTATCCCTCCCGAGTTTCCGATAAAAAATAATGACACGACCTTATGATGTCAAAACCACAAGGCAAAGGGCATCATAGCAAGGGCAGCTGTGGCATAACTTTTGTCATAGATTTTGTATTAATATCAATATCTATGACACATAGACTCTTAGAGTAACGATCGTTCCTACAACGCGTATTAGATGCAATCCTCCTACCTATATAAGAGTAAATAGTTCTTTTGTTTAAGGTCGTTGCTATAAAAAAGCCTATGTAAGAAATTGTGTTTATATATCAGACTTCTTTGCAACATATGTTCGGAATTTTCCGAAACCTACGACACGACATATACGTTTATACGACATACGTGACAAATAAGGTGGTAGCACTGTAAGGTTCATATTTTGCATACAATATATTTTATGTATATTGAAATTTTATTATTGTATATTTCAAAATCGGAAAAATTATTGATTTGGGTTGTATTAAAATTGTAAAAGTAGGTTTTGCGACTGATTGGTGTTGTCGCGTTAAATAGCGAGGATGTCCGTATAGAACCAAGTCTTGAAGGTGGACCCTATTAATAATGATAAGATTGTGTAACTTGAACAAAATGTTAACCACATGTAATTCCTATTTACGATAAGAAAATTAAGTTTTTTGTTATTGTTTAATAGGCGATCGCTTGTCTGCAATCATGCCTGATGGTAAGCGATGATACAGGCAACGGCCAAGGTGCACAGCGCCTTTTCACTCACCCTTTCTTTGAAAGTACCTATATAATATTGGGGAAGATAGATGCCGGGAGTGAATTCCATTCCCGTGCTGTGCGCAACAGAAATTACGAAGCAAAAGTTACTGCAGCGGTTTCTTACCTTAAACGAATAAATCATTCCAAAATTGGCCGCAAAAGAGTTATGGAAATCATCTTACTTTATTTCTCAAGTTACTTTATTTCTCAGTTGGTATAACTGGACTATTACTCGTTGACTTGATAATTTAACTAAATATTGACTGATAAGCCGACTACCATGTGATGGTTCGTATATTTCCCCTTGTATCTAATAATCCGATGTATATCTTACAACCGTAAAAAAAAATTAAAAATATAATTATCTCACGAGTAATTAAATATTGTTATTTTGAAAGTCACGTATTCTCCCATATCCTTATTTAATTTCAGTATTGTGACACTAGTTCCCATTTCATGGTCATCATCCTTCAAACTGCGGAAGCAATTAAACGTCTAAAAATATGCACCGAAAATACTCTAGATCCATTGCGTCGAGTCACTTGAATTCACGTTCCGTTTGAAACTGGAGCATCCTTTTCCGTAGGATGTTAATTCAGCGAGGAAGATTGCAATTGCGGTTTTATAACAGAACTTTCAAGTATTTTAATATTTTTTTTTATATTATTGTAATAGTTCCATGATCTCTTTATTCTCTCAAGCGTGCCTTTATATTATTTGATGGCATGAAATTTTAATGTGCATGGGTGTATAGAAAACTGAGTTCGCCTTTTGTTTTAAGATATTCATCCTAATTAAGAAAATTAGAAGTGTAAAGATAGCGCAATGTTTATCGCTAAATGTTTGCTTAAGCTTCGCTGAAATTTCAATTGTCCAATCATAAATACGTTGCAAATTACAACTGTGGATGGTGGATTGTAGATTCAATTTTTTTTTAAACAATTATTATATAAAAGTTATTTTAACACGGTCAGTATTTGGGAGGGTATAAAAAAGACCGTATGGTATTATAGTATATCTGTTTAGTAAATTTACTACTAGTTATCTACTAAATTAATTATATCCGATTTATAAAAATTAAAATTGCATTACTACTTAAATTATATTAATTTGATTGTAATTGCCAGTGATGAAGCCAAAACCAGTTCGCCAATTATGGGAAATAGGTACAGAGTTACGCTGCTAACCGCTGTTATACACAGATTAGCGAATTGCGACGGTAAAGGAGCTATAGACGGGGCACAGTGCGATGAACCAGTCGACATTAGGGTGTAGAATGGTGAAAACCTGCAAAAGTAGAAGCAGAATTTGAAAGGTCTTCTAATAGAAACCCGAAAAGTCGTAGGAAACCGGTCAAATTTATGGTATAAGTTTCGCCGATTCGAGCGGCAATAATGGAAAATAAGAAACTAAGTAAATGCATTATAAGTTTAATTTAATGCTTGTTGAAATATTATTTAAATGCTTGGTATTTTTATCGCGAGTGGTTTACCCAGCTTAGTTTGCACCTTATAAACTTCTGATAACGTCACCGGTGCGTGTCTATGCTTCTTATAACGGGGATCAAGGTGAAGAATAAAGCGGCGACATTAAAACGGAGGAAGCTGCGTCTCATTAGACGACAGGAAGTGAGGCAAAAACTGGCGCAGGTGACGTTTACCGAACATATGTTTAGGTAGTTAAGTTATTATACGTGTCAGTACATCGTGTTTCAATTATATCTGCAAGACGACTTATAGATACGATTATTTATAGTCCGATTCAACGCAGATTCTATATTTAATGTGCCTATCATTTTGTGAAATCTGACTTTCTTTTTTGAATAGTTCATCCTTTACTTTATGATAGTATTTAGACCTTATGGCTTTTACTGAGTGAAATGAATACTGAATGGAATCTATACTAGTACTGAGAAACGTCTTCCTAAATATGGATATATTTTTAGAAGGGAACATGAAGCAGTGGGAAATGATATTCAATAATTAAACATATAATTAAACTCCTAAGTAAATAGGGTTTGCGATTCCGCTTACTTTACTGCTTATTTTGTATAGTCTATAGCTAATTGTAATTCCTTTATAACTTTGAATATCATTATACAGCGTATTTTGAAATTAGTTATAAAATAAAAGAATTTTTAACAGTTATTCACTGCAATGTTTTTATAATCATTAAAATCTTTGAATTAATTTTTCACTCGTATCATTCGTTTTAATTCTTGCAGATTTTTAAATTAATATAAAATCTGGCAGGAAATAAACTGTAGATATGTATGTCTATCGTAGAAATGTATTAGTTTTAAATGTGGATTTGTTTCGATGATATAATATTAAGATATTTTAATATATCTGCAATCGCATAGGAATAATTTAAACTGGTCTCATTTTAAGGTTGTTGAACTTCACGATAATGTTCATTTCAAAGTGCCTTTATATACCAAAAAGAAACAAAACATATAGGAGTGTTCCATACACTTTAAAACATGGGAAAATTAAAAGGGGAGCTTATGAACGTTCAATGTTCCTGATCCTTCTTACATTGCAATAAAGTTCAGCATAGCTCTTTATATTTTTTGATGGAAACGGAATGAACGGCAATGCTTCTATTGTACCGATGCATTGGTCTGAGCTTTGTTTGGATTACTGTATCCATCCGTTTAAAAATAATTTGGACTTTATACGCCTTTAATAGAATAGATAAAATTAAAATAGAGATTACATGTTTGAAATTTATAGATTAGCGATAATTACAATAATAAATTCAAAATGAAGTCGCCGTTACTTTAATATATAGCAGGTAATTTGCTTTTGTCCAATGCTTTGATTACAAATTTCATTTCATTCTGAACCGTAAATTTAGTTTTATTTTGTTTTATTATATTATATAACAACCTGTATATATATCATATGGATGAAGAGGAAGAAAAAATATATTTTCTCCATACCTACCACCATTTATTGTTTGCGAAGTAATTTATATTGTTACGTCTTAGGAATACATGTGTTTAATAATAACTACATAAATTCATTTTCAAAACACTCAACGTGATTTGACAAAAGATAGTATGATGACAAGTTGATCATATGATAAACAAATCTCTTTGAAACTGAAATATGTTAAATCTATGTAGTTGTTTAGTAGCGGAAGTGAAGTTTGCAAGTGAGTTAGATAGTTTTCTTGCGAAGTGTGTGTTATCAGGCACATGTTAGACATCGGTGTTTTAATGTTTGCAGGGTAGGTAGGTAATACGGATAGGTTTGTACCTCATAGATTGCTCTATGTTATTTCATAAAAATATATATAACTATGAATAAAGAGTATGCTTTGTCCCGTTTTTCATTTTTCGCACATGGAACCCCCATTTTCCAGCAAAAGGCGATGTGACGCGCTTATATGAATTGTCGTTATGTTTAAGCGATTTGAATGGATTTCCTCTATCAACATATTCGATGTTTTGTTTGTTGTTTTGCTAACTTTTTTGATAAGTTGTTTTGGGAAGGGAGTCGTTTTGTATAGTATCTGTATATCGGACATTTGGAATGAACTTCTTTTATTGTGAAGCAGAAGACAGAACCTTATGTTCTGTCTTAATAAAAATATATAAATTTATCATACACACGAATTCTGTTAATTTTGTGTAGAATAACTTTTATGGAACTTTTATGTGTATCAAATACTACCTCTTGTATTGATTGTAGTTTTAAATGCTTGCACAGAAGTATGGAAATTTTTAATGAAACGATGCTGGAACGCAAAAACGGACGGTATGACTTTGTCGGAACAGTAGCAACTGGTTACTTCTGGACCTCGCATTAGAATATTTGAAGATTTACATATAGCCGAAATGGGATTACAACTCCACAATTTTAATTTTTAAAGCGGGATGTTTTCTGCAGCACTCATGTCAAAACATTCCGGAGAACGTATAAAATACTTTTCTGTTCGGTTTTTTTCGTCATAATCCTAGTTCCTATCCTATCCTACTAAAATTATAAAGTATGGATGTATGTTTGTTACTTTTTCATGGTGAATCCGCTGAACCACTATCGATGAGATGAAATTTGGCACAATTATGCCTTACACGCCAGGGTAACATATATACCTATATGCTATAGAAATTCTGTTAATTTTACAGGAATAGGAACATTGAAAAGCGCCATCTATTATCAACCTAGTACTCGAACGCAGTTGCGGGTAAAAGTTAGCTAGTACTTAATATTCCGAAGTTACTGAAATGAAAATATTTTATTACTTTATTATACGTTATTCACGTTATACACTTCCTGACCTTGTTTGTTATAAATTAATAAGACAAGATCGTTGATGTTTTAATGCTTCTTAAAAAATAATTAAATGTATGTTACTGTATGTACGTTCATTTTCAAGTTAATCTCATTAATTATATAAGAAGATTACTATTTCAGTCTGACTGACAAATATATTTATACACCTGCTTAACTTTATTTACTTTTAGTTTCAGTACAGTCTAATTAATAGGAAATGGTTGGTATAGTGATATTTCTTAAACACTAATATTTAAATGCGTGTTTTATGTACTTTAATTTCTGTTTAATCTTATTAATTAAACGCTTAAACATTCCGATTTAAATTTCAAATATAATCTCAATTTATAATATAATTTTTATCATATTTTATATAATACATATATCTAAGTTCGCTTTGCTGTGATGTGCTTTATATACTTACACCTTATTACACAATATCATTGATATTTTTAAATCATCAAACTTCTAATGTTCCTACAACAAATTATTCCCTTAATTGATATGGACAATTTATGCGTTTTCCGATGATGGAGTGAGAATGACATTAACGGAATTAAGAAAAACAACATGAATACACTTCACCTGTCAATACAAAATAGAGCGTCACGGTGGGTAGTCCGAAGTGGCATAGCTACAGACAAAAAATTACCAATGTGTCATAAATAAATATAAATAATTCAATAATTACATTATCTTCCAAACACATCACGTTGTTATCGCGCATTTCGAACCATAAACTGTATTTTAAAAATTATAAAACTGTATTTTCTGATTTTTAAACTATTTATTATCCACATTTTAGTGCTATTGATTGTTTTTTTCTTAAGTTTATCGTATTATTGTATTGTCACCGGGTTTTGATAAGTGTACAAAGTTTAAACTAAATGGCTGACTAAAATGACTGGCTCGTTGGCGCAGTGGGTAGTGACTCTGTCTTCGGCTCCGCGGGTCGCGGGTTCGATTCCCGCCGAGGGTCAACATTTTCTATAAATGAATTTATTGGTCTTTGAGCCTGGGTGTATATTTGTAATTAATTATGTATAAAAATATATAAGTATATATTCACCAGTTGTCTGTCTACCATAACACAAGTATTAATTTACTTACTTTGGGGACGGACGACCGTGTGTGTAAGTGTCCCATATATTTATATTTATATTTTTATTTAAATCCTTGAAGCATACATATATACATATAACATACAAGTGAAACTAATATAAAGTGTTCAACTCTTTTAAACTTGAATTTTAAGTCCAATGTCCCCACATTTAACTACGTACAAACAGAATATAGCATCCCTAATGAGCAGCCTATTTTTACTGACCGTTGCCGCAATTAGTACGATAATCTTGTCTTTCGATTTCTCGTCACTTTGACTGAAGTCATTAATGCCTTTTATACATACATACATACAGTCAATATATTTATTTGATCACACCGGTAGTGTCATGTTTAACGAGTTTAGTGCCGTCATTGGTTGTGAAATTTATTGGAATAAATTTATTTATATTTCGCTATAGCGAGCTTAAAAGTTGTAAAGATATTTATTACATATTTCTATTAGTACTCGCAACTTCGCATCATTTTAAGGTTTTATGAATAAAGTCCAATGGTTGATGGGCGATTGGAAATGTTTCTATAAAGGTAATATATACTAAATAAAAATTGTTAATTAATACGTAATCTGTGGATTAATTTCGATGTTTAGAGCACTGGTGGAGGGCGTAGATACGTCCTCCACAGTGGCATAGGGGCAACCATAATCCCAACCTGAGTTGAGCTTGATCCAAATTATTATCAAATCAAATCAAAATAATCTTTATTCAAATAATCTCTTTCAACCACTTTTGAATCATCAATGATAAATATGATTAATGAAGCTACAACTGGTTCGAAATGTTGAACCGAGCAAAAACTCGGCGTTATTAGTGTTTCTCAACAGTGTATCAAAATATTACATTCCAGAGATTTATTTGAAATAGGGAAAAAAACATAGATCTATATGTACATGTACTGAACGACGTTAAAAGTACAAAACATACATTTTAATATATACATACAAGCATTTCTTTCTTGTACCAAAGAAGGACAGACGGACAGAAGCCAGATACATAAATCCGCTCAAAATATATCTGACGCTACGAAAAGTTTGGATAGAATCAAACTGTTAGTCACTCTATAGTGACCTAAATATTGGATGACATACAATTTAATTTGTTTGAATTTATTTAATGAGTCTGATACGCGATATCATGTCGGATTTGTGAGGTTCTTTGTGTCGGGACGACTGTAGGTTGTTTGAACAGTTGTCCTTTGAAATGTTAAGTTTATAAAGGTAGCTAGTTGTTCTTTAATATAAAATTAGCAAACTGTTTTATTATCAGCATAACAGACATCTTTCTATATTTATCGATATGTCTATATCACCGCTTTTTGTTTATTTGTTTATTTTTCTTTCCAACTAGAACGGTGAAATTGTGTGAAAGTATTTTTTGGTATAGTATAGTATGGTATATACATTTCGCCATTGAAGCGGAAGCTAGTATTCAAGTAGTAGCAGTATTTAATGGAAACTTATAATATTCATAAATTATATTACTGTTATTTAAAATCAGCTGTAGAATGTATGAAAGTACTGGATGGACATATTTATTTTATATTTAATCCAATTACTTTTTGCGAAAAGTGCGATGTCTTTAAAGTTCAAAATCCTGGAATTATCACATTTGAGTCACAATTATCACATCACGACTTGAGAGAAAACTTTAAATTTGGACAACGAAATCCTTTTAGGTTTACTTTTACACTTAAATATAAACATCAAAGTTATTAGTAACGAGCATTAAGTTAATGCGATGTTTGTCAAAGCTCATAATTAAAGTTTCAGAATAACGAAAAAATTATCTTCTTCTTCTTCTGTCGTGTTCTTCATTACTGAAGGTCGTGTCCTAGTTAAAAGTCCTTCACAGTTCTTATAATTCGCCTCCATTTCTCTCGGTGTTCGGCTTTTTTTAGGGCGGATGTTACGGAGAGACCAGTAAGTGCGGTCACTTGGTCACACCAACGACTAGGTGATCGGCCGCGGGGTCGTTTTTCTTCGACCTTGCCCACCACTATCAACTTGTCAATGTTATCTGGTTGACGGCGAGCAATGTGACCAAAGTATCCTAAGATTCGTTGATAGTATTGTCGAGAGCCGAACCTTAACTCTTAATTGATCCAATATAGACTTATTGGTCCTCTTGGCGGTCCATGAATCCTCATTTTGAAAAAATTATAAAATGCTTTAAATTTGTATATTTTACGGTTTAATTTCTTTTCAAATCATTTTGGTGAGACGAATATTTTATATGGTTCTCCTAAATACTGCTGCCAAAGAATCAAGATATTGAGTAATTCAATTGGTTTTAATGTTCATATTTTCACACGAAGATTTCTTTCCATTTGTAACAGTATATTAAAAAAGATTTTTATAACAGAACCGGCACTGCATATAAAATATTTTAAAATAAACAATTTCTTTGAATTACCCACTATATCTTAAGATCTTTGAAGAACTAATAATTGTTACAGTTGAAATATTATAATTATAGACATCAGTGAAGTGCGTTCGCTAATAGCAATCAATTCCTAAACCAATTGAACCTGCCACCGGAAGAATCATTCCAAATTCCAAACAATTGCTTAAGCATTCTGCGAATTGATCGCACTACAAACAGATGACGTTACTATTCGAAGAAATGTCCAAGGTAAATTATGCTTTCCTAACGACGATAGAATAATACAAACAAAAAAATATTTTAATTAGGCGAATGAATATTCAAACTTAATTATCGAAAAATTTTACCGCAACCATGTCATATTTTGCAATAGTGGTAATTGATGGGACCATTCTCTTAAAATTCTACCGAATTTTAATTATTTCATTTAATTTAATTTAATTTTTCGGTAGGTTTAACCTACCCTACCCTTAAGCATACCGAAACTATGGTTTATGTTTATTCTGAATAATACAACAATACGTGTTTTTCCCTTAAGAAAAACGCCGAAAAAAAAATGGGCTTTTATATGTTAGACCTGTGTTTGAGCTTTAATTGTTACAAATGTCATCAATTTAGACTAGTCGTGATTAGTTTAGCCGCGAGAGCATAACAGACACACAGACACACGCATATATAACATATGTACTCGTATGTTTATGTTTTCATCTGTAATATTTAATCATAAACCATGTCTAACAATTTCCTAATAAATTTATTTAAAAGGTTTACATTTCTCTATCTATCTCTTTGACATAAAATTCCATATGGTATCCGGCTGACTAGAATAGACCAACCTCATTTCTTACCGAGGTGTTGTAAAATACTACTAAGGTAAGTTGACTTTAGGAAAGCGGCCGGTCGTAAAATACTTAGCCAAATCATGTGGCAACATGTGCCCACCCCACTTAGAGTGGGATAAGGCAGGAGGATGATGACACTTTTTGACATATTTTTCGCTAATGGGCTGCAATAGTAACACAATTCACAAAATCTTCAAAAATTGTTTTGAGTCAAATAGGTTTAAAATTTTCATTGCTAAAAGAATGTGCATTTTCACATTTACATATACCTATTCCTAATCTAAACACGTGTTTTTGGACTTGTGCTACTAATGCAGCCCATGAGTGATTTGTTGTAAAACAAATGACTGACTGACTCCCTTTTGTGTGAGGCAATTTAACCCTATTTTCATAGTGATACCAATTGTTGTCGTTATGATAATAGCCATGTAAGCGATCTCAATCGGCCACCGCTACTGTATGTTGGCAGCGTGTCAAGTATGGTTCAACGCTCCGTTACGGTTTGTAGTGTAGCGTAGCGAGGTCAAAGGTACTTTGTGGTTTTGCTTTTTCAAACACGTACGTCAGATCATCAGAGTTTTTTATAATTAAAGCCTAATAAATTAATTGAATTTACGATAGCACCATTAATAATAATTTTCTATTTATATCATTTATATTAATTCCGTTTTCGTCACGTTACCCATTATGTTAAACATTCTACAAAAGCAATAATAAAATTATTTTACTATAATCTGCTGATTCACGATAGCCCCAATAATAGTAATTTTCTATTTATATCATTTATAAATAATAATTCCGCTTTCGTCACGAACCCATTACGTTAAATATTCCACAAAAGAAATAATAAAATTATTTTACTATAATCCGCGGATTCTAGAAAAATAATTTTATTATTACTTTTGTATTATGGATCTCCGCAAAGTAACGCCTAATTCTATAAATTATTGAAACATTCTAATTTAAATATTCTCATTTTGTATTCATTGTTCGTATAATAAAATATCTTGGAAAATAAGGCTGGTTATATTTAGGAAAAGGTATAAGGCCATTAATAGAAATTTGTAATGCGTGCTGGTAATTGCAGAAAAATATGTAATAAAATATATAATCCTACACCTATCCTACAATACGAGTATTTAAAAGAGAATGGCGAACCCTCAGTGTTTCAATGAATAAAAAAGAATTATTTTAATTATTTATAAACTTTATTGTACAATTTAGGGATACGTGTAACCTATCAATCCGCATTGCAGCAGTGTGGTAGGTAGGTCTTAGTTCCAAACTTTCTCTCCAAAAACAAAGAGAGCAAGGCCCATTCCCAGCAGTGAGATAGTAACAAGCCGTTACTTTACTCTACTTTTTTTAAAAACATTTATGTTAGCTTAAAAATTATGCGCAATATCAACTTTAGATTCCGTAAAATATTATACTGCGATGTTGAATGATACGAGTTTGTACAAAACGGTTCGTACAAAACACGCCAGCCACTCTGGCGCCGACAGTTGCGACTGCGAATGCATCTGGTATCAAGTACGATTGCATGCTATTTTAAGTGGTTTGAACTCATCGTGTGAAAATATCATACATTTCCAATTTTGTTTGTTTTTTATGTGGTGTGTGATGATGGACATGAAATATAATTTTATAGGCTCGGCTGAGTAGAATAGACCAACCTCTTTCTTACCGAGGTGTCGTAAAAGGAGAATAAGGTAAGTTGACGTCAGGCAGGCGGACGGTCGCACAATACGTCGTCAAATCATTTGACAATATGTTTAAAACATGTTGTGCCGACCTCACTTTGAGTGGGATAAGGCCAGGAGGATGATGATGATTCCTTGAAGAGACCTACCTCCCGCCCCTTTTTGATGAAAAAAGGGATAAATTATTCGAATTAGTCGCTATGTCTTACTAGGTTAAGTAGTAACACGCATCTGAATATTCTATTGTGAATTCTCTGGTTCGGCAAATAAGAAAATTTCATCACAACCGACGGGCGTCTACCTCGTGCAACGTTTCACTTTATAATACACGAAAACGTTTACATCCGTTGCATTAAAGGATATTTCGTAATATATGGAATCGGCGGGAAACTAACAATAGTAAGAACTAATCATTAGAAACCGGTATACCAGAACAATGATGTGTTGCGATATGGTAAGCGATTTATTAATTATAATTAAGAAAAAAATATATAGCATGTTTATGTATAATCCTAATGGATAGTTTACATAATACTAGCTGTGGCAGCGGCTTCGCCCACGTGGAAGTCTATGTGTATTGTCACAATTATTTTTCCGCGTATGATATATCCCAACTCGCAGGAATTTAACCGTAATGTACTAGTAACTTAAATATTTCTCAATAATTACAGTTTTTCTCAAAATAGTACAAAAATCCGTTTGGTAGATTTTGAGAAAATCGATCACATACACACAGACTGTGGACTTTGTTTTATAATATGTATAGACAAGCCGAATGTATATTGTAGGCGTAATTAAGGATGGCCTATTCTACTCAGCCGGATACCACACGGCTAATAAAAGAAAATGTGGTGTTACGAATGACTAAAATGATTTAAAAGGCATGCGCATTAACAATTTGGCTTCAAACATAAACCTAAATGAAGGAATATCGATATGTCATCAGGTCATATCGAACGAGGAAAAAATGATCAGAATTTGATATGATAGTTAATTTTTCGATAATCACTAATCCACTTCTAAAAATTATATTGAATCAACAAGAGTATCATTATTTTTTCTATTACTCATCGGAAAAATATGCCAATTGGTTAAAAGAATAAATAAATCTCCGTTTAAATTGATAATTATGAGTTCTTTGTTTTAGAAAAATGCTTTGCACACCATTGCATACCACTGTGACAATAAAAAAAAAATATTGGAACTACTGTGTGCTGCAATCCTGAAAGACTTGTCTTGTTGTCATTTGAGGTTACTTTGGACAGATTGTCCTACCATAAAATCTAAATCAGCTCATAGTCATTGGGAGGGCATAAACAAAAGGCCTACGTTGCTAGTTATCTAATCTCCGATCCGATTAATCACTCACGGATCTTCGAAGGAAAAAGTAGAATTTAATGGATACCATTGCGGCAAATTTAACTCCTTTCAGTTATGATGAGTGTGACTGAAGAAGAAAGTACCAAAGTTTCATTACAGCAATATTTAAATGTTCATTGAAGTTCATGTTCATAATTTGTATAATCTCACTCTTTTATTCCGTAGTTCAATACATTTAACATTGGCATTTGTGTCCACTTGTATAAATAGTGTTATCAATAGACGTTTAACAAATATTGTTTCACCCAGTACGTCAGTATATTTATTGATGCTCTGTGTTGCCGTTCGGTCTACTTATATTTATTTAAATTTTTGTTAAAATTTTGATGTAAATGTAACTAAACTTTAAATATTCTGTATTATTTACTTGAGAAATTATGTCGATAGTGTGCAGTTGCAATAGTGTAAATAAATATTAGGTCACTTCATCATCATTATCATCTTCTGTTAACCGTTGAAGAGTTTCCTCGTCTGGAGTCAACTCTGGAAGCAGCATAAGGTCATGCTTATTATAAACATGTATTGTTATCGGGACTGGACCAGTATGTAACATTTCAGCTGCATCGGACACCAAGAAGTGGGTTAAATTTAACTTGCAACACTCAACATTCACATTCAAACATAGATACAAGACAAAATAAATAAATTATGATAAAAAAAATGTAAGACAAAAAGGAGAGCAATGAATAAACTTTAATCTCAATTTTTATTCCTTCGTTAAAAATATTAAATGTTTACAAATTACAAATTATTTATAACCTTCATGCGATATTGTAGAGATTACGGTTATAATATTCGCATAACGTGTAAGTTTGGGATTCAATTTTACCTACCTTTTTGCATTATGTAGAGCGGAAAAATATAAGTTACCTTAATTTTGATGTTTGTAAGGCTGTTATTATTCTTGATGACACAACAATAGCGCAATATTAGATTGAATATGCATGTGTTATAAATAAAACAGGTGTGGCGGTAACGCCTGTCTTTAATGTGATAATCAGAAACTAGTACTGAGTTCTATTAATAAAAAACTTAATCAAACTAAATATCAGAAAATTAAGTTTTGTTTTTATCTTCACATTAATGGTACAAAGAAAATCGAAAACTTTTTTATTTCTTCATTATTACGTGTTATGTTACTGCAATGGAAAACTGTGTTTCATAGTAAAAAACTGTACGCTCTTTTACAAAAGCATATATTCAAAAGGGTACATTAGCATCCGTAAAGACTTTTGAAATATCTTTTTTTTATATATACACCAGCTTAATGATGAAACAGATATGAGGAAAACTTTTAATATGTATAGAAATTTCACATTAAGTTCCGCCCGTTTTGATATTAATATTTAAAAAGTACAAGTAAAAGTAAAAAATATGTAAACTAAATGTTTCCTATTTTTTATAATAGCAATAACTTGATGGAATATGTGCGGAAATTTACTACCTACCTAAATTTTTACCTTAATAGTTACCTAAATTTACTCCTCGACCTTAAGAGTAAATTTAGGTTAAAATTGGGATTAATTTTTAATTTCGTCACTTGAATAGCATTTTGGCTTCCCCAGATTCAGGAGAGCGAAATTGCTCTATAATGTGGTTAATGTAGGTATAAGTCGTAAAAAATAAGGTTAGTTTGTAGTTAATACGGGGGAGGCATTTTCTCTACGAAAAAACCCCCGAGAATTAAGAAATAATTCAGGGTATCCATAATTAAACAATAAACTCTCTTTTGATCCTCAAGAATATTCAAAGAACGATGTGTCTACGTCACGAGTTGACTTTTATTGTTCAGGATATTGTGTTTGGGATATTCTTCTTGAGCATAAAGTGAAAAAATATAGTTGTTTTTCTCGAGCCCTTCTGTATCGTTGACATCGTTGGCTTCATGCCAGCACTAAGCAAGGTCCACAGGAAGCGACCTGAATATCACCTATCGTATTAGGGTAATATTTCCCCGTCTCTATTTTATCTTCCTGGATTGATCCCAATTTCCACGCGATTATATGACGAAATATTTTTATCACTTCCTTGTTCTATTCATAAAAATACGGTCTTCTTTAAGGTTTGTTTCTGTTACTTCAAGTTAGTGAAAAAAACTTTTAGAATACGCTAATTATTTTCTTTATCTGAAGATGCATCATTTGGTTAGTAAATTACTCTGTCAATTTGATTATCCCGAAGGATTTTGTGAAGGTAGTCACATTTGGCGCGACTTTTTTCTCTCTCTCTTGATAATACGTCATTCATAGTACTGATATTTAAGACCATGCTATAAAACAGTGTATTAATTTTGAATATTCAATTCTCAACTCGTCATCATTTTATCCAGCCTACTGTTTAGCTCTTGCGATCAAACAGAACATGTTTATATCATAGTGTGGTTCTTCAAAAAATATGTAGGTACTACAGTACTAGGATGAACACATTTCAACAAATACTCATCTTCTTCTTCTTCTTCTTCAACCGATGGACGTCCACTGCTGGACATAGGCCTCTTCATGGGATCTCCAGAACACACGATTTTGTGCCGCTTATATCCAGCGGCTCCCCACGACCCTTTTGAGGTCGTCTGTCCATCTAGTAGGGGGTCTTCCAACACTGCGCTTTCCGGTGCGGGGTCGCCATTCCAACACCTTGAGACCCCAACGTCCATCGGTTCTCCGCACTATGTGCCCCGCCCATCGCCACTTCAGCTTCGCGACCCGCTGAGCTATGTCGGTGACTCTGGTTCTTCTACGGATCTCCTCATTTCTGATTTGATCACGTAGAGAAACTCCGAGCATAGCTCGCTCCATCGCCCGCTGAGCGACTCTGAGCTTTCTTATGAGGCCCATAGTCAGCGACCAAGATTCAGAGCCATAGGTCATCACTGGCAACACGCACTGTTCGAAGACTTTAGTCTTCAGACACTGAGGAATATTGGACGAAAAGATCTCGCGTAGCTTCCCAAACGCTGCCCATCCGAGTTGGATTCGGCGACTGACCTCTTTCTCGAAATTGGACCTACCTAGCCGGACCGTATGTCCCAGGTATATGTATTCGTCAACAATTTCGAGTGCAGAGTTCTCAACGATGATCGGGTGGAGCGGAACATTTGAGTTTGACATAACTTTCGTCTTGCTCATGTTCATTTTTAGGCCCACCTGTTGAGATACTCTGCTGAGGTCGTCGAGCATTGTATTAAGATCCTCCAGGGACTCTGCCATAACGACTATGTCGTCGGCAAATCGAAGGTGAGTGATGTACTCGCCGTTAATGTTGATGCCGTGTCCGTTCCAATCCAAAAGCTTAAAGACATCCTCCAATGCAGCGGTAAACAGCTTCGGGGAGATGACATCTCCCTGTCGCACACCACGCCGCATTTGGATTGGTCTCGTAGTTCTGTCTTGGATACGGACAGACATTGTGGCGTTTTCATACAGACACTTCAACACTTGGACGTACCGATAGTCGATTCGGCAGCGCTGGAGCGATCTTAACACAGCCCATGTTTCCACCGAATCAAAGGCCTTCTCATAGTCCACAAACGCCAAGCAAAGTGGCCGGTTATACTCCTCGGTCTTCTGTATAACCTGCCGCAGCGTAAATATGTGGTCTATGGTACTATAGCCTTTCCGGAAACCGGCTTGTTCGGGAGGCTGGAAGTCGTCGAACCTACGAGCGAGACGATTCGTTACGACTCTCGAAAACAACTTATAAACCTGACTCAGCAGCGCGATGGGTCTATAATTCTTCAATAAGGTGTTATCACCCTTCTTGAAGAAAAGAACCACCACGCTCCTGTGCCACGCTTCCGGCGTGGTGCCCTCGTGAATGACGGAATTGAACAATCGCTGAAGGACTTGGAGTACCGGTTTTCCACCCGCCTTCAGGAGTTCTGTAGTGATTCCGTCCTCACCCGGAGCCTTGTTGTTCTTAAGTTGTTTGAGAGCCGTACTAATCTCGTATAGGCTGACGTCCGGGATATCTTCGGTATAGTGTCGGGTCAACTTGGCTCTTGGGTCTTTTGCCAAATTGACAACAGGCTGTTGTGTTGAGGTGTATAACTGCCCAAAGAACTTCTCAACCTCTCCCAAAATCTCAGGTCGAGACGAAATGATACTACCAGTATCAGTCTTCAGTCGCGTTAACTGCCTCTGCCCAATAGACAGATCTCTCGCGAACACTTTGGAGCCTCTGTTACGCTCAATTGCATCTCGGATGCATTCCATGTTGAAGTGTCGCAGGTCGCATTTCTGCGCCTTAGAAATCTGTCTATTGATCAGACGGTAGCTCAAAGCGTCTACTGAAGACTGTAGCCTCATTTCGTTCCTCTCGTCCAAAAAGGGGTGTAAGGGGGAGGCTCGTCCCAATCAGTCTCCTCAATTGTCAACCTCACCTGCACGCGGTGCACCCTGCAGATTAACCAACGAGGCTCTGGCGACCGACCAATGGCGGTATAACCATTCATACAGCTGACCTAAATTCTACCAGACCGACAGTGGGCAGCAGCACTGTCGGTGCGACATGGTCAGCACTGCGATCACCAACCCGCAGGCCAAGCGTGGTGATTACTGGCAATACCTTCATGGCATTACAAACAAAACCACAGCCCCTAGTTCCCGGCAGCTCCGCTATTCCCAGCTCTGGCAGCGGTTTGGGTAACGGCGGGGCAGGGGGTGTCAAGAATCTCCGGCAGAGATTCCGCTGCCAGCCCCGACGACTAGACCTGGCAACGTTCAACGCACGCACTTTGAGGGAAGACGAAAAGATACTCGAGCTGGAAGAAACAGTAAGCAAGTTGCGGTGGGACGTGATAGGATTATCCGAAGTCCGAAGAGAGGGGGAGGACACGATGATCCTAAAATCCGGCAACTTGCTTTACTACCGGGAGGGCGAACAACAGTCCCAAGGTGGTGTCGGGTTTCTCGTCCACAAGTCCCTTGTCAACAACATTGTTCAAGTCGAGAGTGTGTCGAGCAGGGTCGCGTTCCTGATACTCAGAATTACCAAACGGTATTCGCTGAAGGTCATACAGGTCTACGCACCGACATCGGCACATCCGGACGAAGAGGTAGAGGCCATGTATGAGGATTTATCTAGAGCCATGCATGCCTCCAAAACCTTCTACACTGTTGTGATGGGGGATTTCAACGCAAAGCTGGGCAAGCGAAGCGGCACCGAGTTGAGAGTAGGGCAATTTGGATATGGGCAACGGAACCACAGGGGCCAGATGTTGGCCGATTTCTTGGAGAAAGAAGATCTCTATATGATGAACTCTTTCTTCAGGAAACAGCCACATCGAAAATGGACCTGGGTAAGTCCCGACGGTTCCACGAGAAACGAGATTGACTTCATCATGTCGACCAGGCGTCATATATTCAATGATGTCTCTGTGATCAATACCGTGAAAACCGGGAGCGATCACCGTATGGTTAGAGGCACATTGAATATATGCGTACAGCTGGAAAGATCCAAACTGGTGAAGTCTACGCTCCGACCAACTCGAGCTCATATTCAAAACCCCGAGAACTTTCAACTCGAGCTGAAAAACCGTTTTGATTGCTTAGCTGACTGCGCTTCTGTGGATGATGTAAACAACAGGCTAGTGGAAACTGTCCATGCGGTGGGGTCCAAATTCTATAAGACTCACCGTAAGAGAACCAATAAATTCTCGACCCAGACTCTCAAATACTCATATATTTTATTAATCTGACCTTCTATCTGTATGGACTGGTCAATTGAAAGTGCAATATCATTGGACGCAACGCTTTAGGAATTGTGTGCATAACATTGACCTCCGAGCTAGTATTCGTAAGCAGCTGATCAAATGACAAACTATATGTTTAGAAACTAATTATAAAGCAATAAATATCTTGGGAGTAATATTTACTATAGCATACGTAATGACTTGAATTTATTATTCATTTAGTTTAAACTAGCAGTGCTTGTGACTTCGCCCGCGTGGAAATCGGTGTATTTAATTACAATTTTGATCATAAAAGTTTTACATCCATCTCTAAAACTATTTCAATTTTTATTCTAAAATTTGCTTTTCCTTGTAATTTAAAAATAATAAACCTTGGACTCGAGGAGGCTGACATTGCATTGCATTAAGCCAAATTCCTTTCTCTTTATTTCTTTTATAGAAGTATTATTTGAATTCAGCATAACAAATAAGTTTAAATTGTGTAAATTTATTCGTATATAAGTAATCTTGTTAGCCATTGTATCCTCAGAACCGCACGATGTCTATTATTTATGTATGTCCATATTAGATTTTTTTTTAAATTCTTAAGTAACTTGTTTTTTATTACAATTAAATAAGTTAAATGTCACTTTTTTTTGTTGGTACTTCGAGTCTGAGTTTATTTAAGTATGTATTTATTAGTTATATATGTATATATTCACCAGTTGTCTGTTACCCATAACACAAGTATTCAATTACTTACTTTGAAGACGGACGACCGTGTGTGTTACTTACACATATTTTATTTCCATATATTTATTTATTTTTTTCATTGTCATAATTTACATATTTATAATAATATTATGCAAGTTTACCGTAGCTACTTAATTATAATTCATACTAATATTATGAAATGCTGAAGTCTGTCTGCTTTTTACGAGTAAGCATTCACTGCTAATCCGATGGCTTATTAATAATGAAATTTGGTACATTTAGAGCTTATACACAGGGTATCATGTAGGGTAAATATCCCGTTTTTCCTACATGTATAAGGAAAAACATTTTGAGGGTAGTTAAACTCACTGCATAGTGTCATTGATGTTGTCGCCATTGACTTCCGCTTTGTATTTTATAGCAACACAGTCAAGGAACCAAGAGTATCGCGACCTTTTTGATTAAAATGGTACCAACACTGTGACGTATTGTTTCCGGTTGAGTCTTCCTATTGATAAAACGTTTCAGTGACATTCAGTCTTTGTTCGTCATTCAAGAGAAGTGCATCTCGAAAAGGGAAATGTGGTATTCCATTATATTGTGTTATTGTATAGTGTTCGTTGACATTAAGTTGAATTGTTTCAAACGTTTTAAATTCTGGAAACTATGTAACAAGCACAATACATTATAATATAATATATACGTAACGTCCCAAGAAGGGGATTGAAAATAAGAATTCAATTCTACAGTTGTGCTTTAAACTTTCAGTGTGTTTAAAGTTATGTTTAGCTTTTAATTTAATGTAAAGCATGAGTTATAGAATCAGGCGTTACTTTGTGTAGGTCCATAATACCAAAATAATTAAAATATCATTTTATTTGTTACGTTAAGTGTTATTTTATTCGCCGACAAAATGTCGTAAAGCATCCGTTAAAGTAATTCATAAAGCCGCCTACATAACTCATTCAAAAAATTCAAGGTCAAGTTGAGCATGAATGAAAGTAGGTCAACTTGTATGTTATTTTGTAACGCATAATTTACTATAAGTAATGGAACTTAGCACTTATGGCAATAGCACTTCACATTAATTGACTTCATGAATATCGTAGTAATGTTGTTATTGCCTAGTACATCCTTAATGGTTCTATATTTGAGAGTGACTTAGGTATTACGTTATTGGTAAAGTAAAGTTACTATCCTCCTGTCTGGAACAAGATCTCTTTTCACATTGATGAAAATCACGCGGAGTATCATCACATTCGCATCACCAAGCTTCTCTGATGCGGATTGAGCTATTTCCTAGAAATTTTCAGGACGTATTGAAGTCACAACTTCCAGTTTTTCTTCGTCGTGAAGCGCATATTAAATTGTAAATAATAATAATAAATCATGTGACATCATGTTGTGTCGAAACCAATTAGTGGGATTAAGACATAAGGATGATTAATCAATATTATGTTTGTTAACATTACACATATAATATCTTATTATCGTCGAAGACAGAACTGTAAAATCGTGACATAAGTTCAAATTTTTTTATCGACGTTGCCTAAATTCCACTTTATGTTAATTTTAGCATTGAATAAGGCAAGTACATCAATAAGTTCTACCATTCTAAGAGTGTACCATCTAATTCAACCTTCGAACTGTAGGAGTACAATACAGACTAAATTATGCGCCACAAAACGTATGTTTAGAATTACAACGTATACATATTATATAGAGATTTAAGCAAATATTTAGTTGAGTTTAAGTAGTAAGCGAATTCATCGAAACTAGTAATTATAAGATTTGCTTCTGGCTTCTTTTCTCTTGTAGATTCGTTTACTTATAATGTTTTAAATTTTTGTTTTATTAAAGAGACTCGTTACTATCTTTATCTTTTCTTTTAGCCACTTTTCTCTTACCTTACTATCATCAGAGCTTCAACAGATAATTATGATCAATAATTTTCTTTTTACTAAAATAAGTAACGTAAAGTAACGGCCAGTTACTATCCCACTGCTGGGCACAGACAGCTTGACCAGTTTTTTTTCGGAGAGAAGTGTTTGAGTTAAGACCTACCATGCTGCTCCAATGCGTATTGTTAGTTTACACATATCTCCAGAATTCACTGAAAAGTGTGCGATAAATTGCAATCATCAATTAGACACATAAGTTTTATTAGAAAAACTCATTGGTACCTGCCTGGGGTTTGCACCCATGACCCCCTCGAAAAAGTCACACCATCTAACCGCTGGACTATCACAGCTCCTACTTTTATCCTGTTTACTGAGTACTAGATAGATTATGGCCGTCGTGAGCACAACTTGAAAACATAACTTCGTTAAAGGTTAACGTTCTGATTTCGATCTTCTAGTGTTTATGGGAACATAAATATCCACAGACGCAGGTGAACTGTTTCATAACAGTTTCGTCTGTAAGACATTTCACAAGGGCAATAAAACTATTAACGGATATTTACTAGGGGCCTGTAATCGGCTGACAACTAAGATTCAAATATAAACAGTGGCTTTTTAACAGCCATATTTGGCTGTTTATATCATTTTTATGTTATATATGATATACTAGTGGTACCTGCGATGTTGTGCAAATTCGACAGCAGTATTAAATGACTCCTAATTATCACCTACTTATATTGTTTTTATCCTATTTCCGTAAGAAATACGGCTATTTTGTATCATTAGTATTTATCACTAAATTTCATCAACATTACTCCAGCGAAAAGCCGTGAAAGCGTAAAAGACAGACATACAGAAAGATAGACATTCCCATTACGTATTATTGCGGATGTTGCAATATTATTTGGAATGCAACCTTTACAAAAGCAGATAGATCGATCTCAAAGGTCCAAGCAAATTTCGTAATAGCTATTCGCTCTTTCCGTTCCGAAGACACATTAGGGCTTCAATAATTACTAATCGTCGATATCGATGTTATTTTGTGCTATATTACACATACATAGAGAATGTTCGTTAATCAGTGCAACTTCGGTTAGCCGGTTGTTGTTATTGTATAAGTAACACAGTCTATAAAAATTCTCCATATTAAAAAAATAGTCAATTTCTTTTGAAGCGTGTTGTAGGTCTTAGCTCCAATACTTCTCTCCAAACACGGAGATAGGAGGTCTATGAATACCTATAACTAAATTATTTATTCAAGTTCGATACTTTACACGCGTATCATATCTAAAAGTACTGATGATTCTATTTCTATTTAAAACTCATATTGTCGAATATTTCGGTCACTAAATACGTGTCACTGTGATATTGTATGAGATCGTTCTATGCTTTATCGATATTTTAGTCACGTAATCGCAACATCACTGTAAGCTTGCGTCTGCCTCTTCTCTGAATTTAACAAAACTGAATTGTCAATCGAATTTCACCTTTATAGCATTTTATTAAAGATTCTGCGCCACTGATTTTGTGTTTAGTAAATTATTTGTTATGTTATTCATTCTTCTTTATTCTTCAGTTCCTTATCATTAAGCTTCAATGTAACCTAAAAATTACTCTGCCAACTAATATTTACCTTTAAAAAAGTGTGTGCTGTTAAATATTTTTAACGAAATATGTTTCGGCTACCTCAATGTTTTAATGCCGATTATAATGTTTGTATATCAAAATGATTGTTTTATTTGTATAATTTAAATATTTTTTTTACAGACGAAGTAACTAATAATCCGATAAGTGTTAGCCCCTACATACTGTAAGAACAATTCACACACGCATATATTAGATTTGCAGTAAATGGTATTATTTTGAAAACAAATGTCATTAAACACATACCTATCTATACTTAAAATAGTTAAGGCAGTTTGATAAGACGAGGAGGTTGATTTATCTGTTGCCCTCGATGTATCGATCAGCGGGACCCACTACTGTCTACTGTCCACTGTTTAGAGGCCTCGACCCGGAGGCGCTCTCCGTGCCATAGAACTGGGGATAATGTGCACAAAGTTCCCCTTTCTTTGCGGCTAGTAGCGTGGTGGTGCATGTAAGGTTAAGATAATCTGATATAACCGATACTCGTCCCCGTAGGGGTGCGACAGCCCATAATGCTATTTCTTAGCATGAAAAGAGTTTAATATTATAAAGTTATACTTAATTACAATACTTCATTCGATCTAGTATAGTTTTTATTAAGTAGGATCTGAAGGACAATACGGGACAAAAAACACGTTATTACGGGGAACGTTAAAATTATTTGTTCAACATCACTACATATTATAAAACAAAGTCCATATTTCCGTATGTACGCATAAAACTTTAAAACTACGCAACCGATTTTGATGCGGTTTTTTTCATAGATAGAGTGATTTTAGAGGAAGGTTTGTACGTATAATAACATTCAATACGAAGTAGAGAAATAATGTAATTATTGAGGTTTCTGTAAATAATTATTTAATTTTTTTCCGCTTACAGTGCAAACGCAGGCTAAACCCTACGAGATTTATCAAAATGATGTACTAAGTATTTGTACACCTTAAAAAGGTCTACGGAAAAGTCCGTGATGGTATATATCTATCTCTTATGGATAACCCACAATAGCAGTTTTTTTTATTTACTTTTTACGAAAAATGATGCCTTATGTTCAAAGCAATTTTTATACAATACAGCATTAATCCTTATCCAATTGAGTACCTTAAATAAATTGTTGATTTAATATAGATCAATATTGCCGTTTACAGCATGTAATTTAAGTGAACATTTTCGGAGATATTGCAGATTTAAAATCCCGCGAGGAGGCCGCGCTTAGACCTATAAGCACTTCGAATTTAGCAGCAACCGGAGGCGCAACTATTTGTCCTTCTTTCAAGTTTATATTGTCTAATGATAAGAAAGCTATGAATGTTGTATGTAAAGACTTTGTCTAATCAATTGTAAAAATAAATAATATCACTACATAGTATTAAACAAAGTCGCATTCTCTGTCTGTCCCTATGTCCGTATATCCCTATGTATGCATAAAACTTTAAAACTACGCAACAGATTTTGATGCGGTTTTTTTTAATAGATAGAGTGATTCCAGAGGAAGGTTTGTACGTATATTAACATTCAATACGGAGTATATAAATATTATAATTTTTGAGGTTTCTGTAAATAATTACATTTTTTTCCGCTTACATTGCAAACGCAGGCTAAACCCTACGAGATTTATCAAAATGATGTACTAAGTATTTGTACACCATGAAAAGGTCTACAGAAAAGTCCGCGATAGTATATGTATATCTCTTATGGATAACCCACAATAGCAGTTTTTATCATTTACTTTTTACCCGTCGACCAACCCGTCGACCAACCCGTCGACCAACCCGTCGAGCAACCCGTCGACCAACCCGTCGACCAACCCGTCGAGCAACCCGTCGACCAACCCGTCGAGCAACCCGTCGAGCAACCCGTCGAGCAACCCGTCGAGCAACCCGTCGAGCAACCCGTCGACCAACCCGTCGAGCAACCCGTCGAGCAACCCGTCGAGCAACCCGTCGACCAACCCGTCGAGCAACCCGTCGGCCAACCCGTCGGCCAACCCGGCGGCCAACCCGGCGGCCAACCCGTCGACCAACCCGTCGACCAACCCGTCGACCAACCCGTCGAGCAACCCTTCGACCAACCCGTCGAGCAACCCGTCGACCAACCCGTCGAGCAACCCGTCGACCAACCCGTCGGCCAACCCGGCGGCCAACCAGTCGACCAACCAGTCGACCAACCCGTCGACCAACCCGTCGACCAACCCGTCGAGCAACCCGTCGACCAACCCGTCGAGCAACCCGTCGAGCAACCCGTCGACCAACCCGTCGAGCAACCCGTCGACCAACCCGTCGAGCAACCCGTCGAGCAACCCGTCGAGCAACCCGTCGACCAACCCGTCGAGCAACCCGTCGACCAACCCGTCGGCCAACCCGGCGGCCAACCCGGCGGCCAACCCGTCGGCCAACCAGTCGACCAACCCGTCGAGCAACCCGTCGAGCAACCCGTCGACCAACCCGTCGAGCAACCCGTCGACCAACCCGTCGAGCAACCCGTCGACCAACCCGGCGGCCAACCCGGCGGCCAACCCGTCGGCCAACCAGTCGACCAACCCGTCGAGCAACCCGTCGACCAACCCGTCGAGCAACCCGTCGAGCAACCCGTCGACCAACCCGGCGGCCAACCCGTCGGCCAACCAGTCGACCAACCCGTCGAGCAACCCGTCGACCAACCCGTCGAGCAACCCGTCGACCAACCCGTCGAGCAACCCGTCGACCAACCCGTCGGCCAACCCGTCGGCCAACCAGTCGACCAACCCGTCGACCAACCCGTCGACCAACCCGTCGAGCAACCCGTCGAGCAACCCGTCGACCAACCCGTCGAGCAACCCGTCGACCAACCCGTCGAGCAACCCGTCGACCAACCCGTCGGCCAACCCGGCGGCCAACCCGGCGGCCAACCCGTCGGCCAACCAGTCGACCAACCCGTCGACCAACCCGTCGACCAACAGGTGTCGTAAAAGGCGACTAAGGTAAAAATAAAATACAAAGGTAAAATATAAAAGTAAATAAGTAATAATGTACTATATGAATTTAGATATTCCAAAGATAGCAGGAAATCTTCTTGGTATAGGGAAAGGAAATTGTTTTTCACCAAATTTAACGCTACGGCCACGGGCAGTAATAAATAAATCAAAACAACTGGATCGATTTTAATCATTTTTTTTACACTGACTGACATGGGATATATATTTTATACCCGTGCGAAGCAGGGGCAGGCCGCTAGTTTGTTTATAATCCACAATCGAAATGAGATTCTAATATCAATCACTTATTAGTAGGTCTTAATTTTTACCCTCTAATTATCACTATTTGCTGGTATACCACGTTCATACTGTCGCCCGCTTGTATTCATCACCTGGGATCGGATTTTTAAAGTATTCCGTCCGTCGCTATTTAAGCTTTGCTTTGGTTGGTTTACATCAGTCATTCTGGTTCTCTACCCACGCTGTCAGTTCCTATGGAATGATCACTGACTATAAGTCTTATGAGAAAACCCAGTCTCCTAACGGGTGGTAGAGCTACGCTTATGCTAGGCTTTGAATATTTTTACTTGATCCAATCGGAAATTATTTGTTATTGCTTATTAATTCAATTAGATTTTTTTCCGAGATAGATTGAAAACTAAGTGAATAATGACAGTGGCCAGTGCACATTTGCTTGTAAGGTATAATTCTGTGATAACGGTTGAAAATAACTTGCGGTGTTCTCGTCGGCGGTCTAACGGCATTTATTGGGTTAGTCTTACCATGATTTGGGTTAATGTGTAATTATATTTTTATTTTCTTCTTATTGCGTCTTTAGCCTGTGATACTTAAAAAAGTATCTATCACAGGCATTGCTCTGATCTTGTTTTTTGGATATTAACTTCTTAACTTCATATCTCGCTTATATTATAACTAGCTGCTTATACAAATTTGTATGCAGTGACTCAGTAGAAAGATAAAAAGTGGATATTTGACGCAAAGTTCTTTAGTTTCAGATTTAAACTCTTTAAATAGGTACAGAAACTACTGTTACATATAAGAAGAACATTTATTTATTTATTATTAATTTAGTAGTATTTAATTATAGTACTATTTAATCTATGACAATTTCACCTTCAAACTCTTTGACATAAAAAAATCTTAGATTTTTATTTCTACAGTATGATGCGAAACGTGTCGTAAATGTGTGACCCTCGTGGTAAATGATATGCCATCCAATTACGTTCTAGTGTCCCTACACTCGTTGGTAACAATTGGCATACCAATAAAAGCATTATCAAATCGCAGGCTCTCAAGTATCTTTTTGTATACCTAAACGTTTCATTCTAATAGGAATAAAATCAGTTGAGATAAAAAGAAGACCTTCAAATAATAATTATATCAATCCGTGCGGACTTGAAATAAGGAAAAGCTGTTTCTAAGTAATATAATATTAGGATATATCTTTATACAACTTATTTTAAAACCAAGTAAAATCATTATAACCATTCGAAAAATACATGTAGTTTGCAAGGTGACGGTAATCCGCTTTATTATAAATAAATAAATAAATATATGGGACACTTTACACACACGGTCGTCCATCCCCAAATTAAGTAACTTAATACTTGTGTTATGGGTGAGAGACAACTGGTGAATATATACTTATATATTTTTTAAATACAAATATACACCCAGGCTCAAAGACCAACAAATTCGTTTATAGAAAATGTTGGCCCTCGGCGGGAATCGAACCCGCGAGCCGCGGAGCTGAAGGCAGGGTCACTACCAACTGCTCCAACGGGCCAGTCATATTATACAGAAAAGTTAGATATCGTGTTTACGATTCGTCGGTTCATTTCATCTTTACTTGTAACACAAATATTCATTGTTGCTTAACGATGAATCAGTCATAGTAAGTCATGAATCAAAATAATTAATTCAATATAGAACAGATGTAATACGCCGACCCGACGGATGGGGGAAAGAATACGTGCAGGTGACAGGTACAAGAGTTTAATCGTCACTTTTACATAGAGTATCGCAGACGGGGTCCTTCACGACATTCCTTAATTGGATCTACCGGAAGATGCACCGTTTACAGTTGGGCTAGGCGTAGTGTTCCAGTAGGATGCACTGTGTAATCTTAGGAACTGATAGCGATGTCGATCGACGGCGCCGTGGATCTCTGTGCGGAGCAGACGTGTTTTTTGTTTATGACATTGCTATCTAATACTTCCATTTAATAAACATCTATTGTCCTTAATTTTTTGTGACAACAACAAAAGTGCATTAATATTAATGAAGTGTTATTAAATTATTACAATGTTTACAGTTTTTTAACAACAAAAATTGAATAAACTAGATTAAATACAATAAGTGAGTGAGTAACGCTTCAATATTTTTTGTAATGAGAGTAAAAGAATACGCAATACTTCGTATTACCGTATATCGCTGCAGTGTTAAACAAAGACATCAAGAAGTTTAATAGATTGTCGTCTATAATTGCCACATTATACGTGCATTCAGTGGATAGATCATAATATATTGGACGACAAGGCTTTTTCGTTCAGATTACCGCTTTATATGACCAGTGAATTGATCCCTCGCTATTTAATCTTTATTCTATTACTTAATCGAAACCGCCATAGTTGCTATTAGAAAACATGCCTCTAAAACGTACGCCCCCCAAGACACCAATTATAGAAACTGTTTTGACTGATGATAAGGTTGAAATTGAAACTGCTGGGGTGTGTCATTATGGATCTGCACCTGATATACCCTTGCTATCTAGCAAAAAAAGAAAATTTGATGGTGAAAACTCCAGCGTAAGCACGATTGTAAAAGAAATGTTATCGTCTTTCTCAAAGCAACAGGAAAACTATTTTCAAGAATTTCAATTGTCTATGAACTCTTTGAAGGAACAAAATTCAGAATTACATAACAGCATTGAACTTATGTCGCATAAATATGATGAGTTCTTAAAACGAATCTCATCTTTGGAAATGGAACGAAGGGAAGATAAAAATACCATACATTTATTGGAAGAAAAAATAAGTTACCTTGAGCGAAAACATCGTGCTGCAGGAATGGAAATTCGTAATGTTCCAAAAATAAACAAAGAATCTAAAGAAAAGCTATGTGACCTTATAGTAAACATGGGAAAGAGTCTTAACATAAGTATGGACTCGTCCTGTATTAAAGACATTTATAGACAACAAAAGAAGGATACCAAAAGTATTTTAAACGTTGAATTTACAACAGTCTTAACTAAAGAAAAGTTCTTCACTGAGATAAAAAAGTTTAATAAAAACAAAAGTAATGCTGATAAATTGAACACATCTCATATGCAACTACAAAAACCCATCCAACCAATATATGTGTCTGAATCATTAACATATAAATGTCAAAAACTGTTTTATTTAGCCAGGCAATTCCAAAAAAGCTATGGGTTTAATTTCTGTTGGACATCAAACGGTATTATCTACCTAAGAAAGAATGAAAAATCACCACACATACGGATAAATTCAGAAAATGATATAGAAAAATTGAAAATCTCAAAATGACTAGATTGTGTACTTTATATTTTTGTTATTATTCTTAGCCTCTTAAATTATATCCTAACATTGTTAGAATTACAAAGTTTACTATATAAAATTTTAATATTACTCTGCAATAAATGTAATTTCACTATATTATGTAACAATCTACACCTACAATACATTAAAACTCAAACATATCTTTCACAACTTGACATAAAAAAAATTATATCTAAAATTATATATTTTATAAAATTCTGCATAATATTTTTTTCGATCAAATATTGTATTAATTTCGTTGCTATAAAAAATATATTAATATATTTTTCGCAAATTTCGTGGGATACTTTTGTTTATGTATTTAAAAATAGATAATTTAAATAATATATCTGAAGATATTGATAATGTTTCTGTATCTACACCTTTTCTCTGTAACGTTGAGGAATGTCAAAAAATTATTTCAACCTCGCTATCCAAATTAACTATTATGACTCAAAACATCAGGAGTATCAATCATAACTTCGCAGGTTTTGAGATTTTATTAAATAGATTAAATATTGATTATGATGTGATTATATTGACAGAATGCTGGCTAGATAATCTTAGTTACCTACCTAAACTTCAAGGATATAGTTCGTATGCCTCTGTAAAGAACCGTAAACAGAATGATGGGGTTGTTATGTATATCAAAGAGCATTTGTCGGTTACAGTTTCAGAACCACAACTAGTTGAAGGAAATTCTATAGTCACAATACTTAACAAAGAAACTGCCATTATAGGAGTATATAGGTCCCCATCTTATAAAAACATTGACCCATTTCTCACATCACTAAACACAATACTGTCAGATCTATCACAATATAAAAATGTTATCTTAATTGGAGATATGAATATAGCTATAAACCCAGATAAGAGAGATATAATAGGAGAAAAATTCCTGAGTTTACTTGCCTTTCATGGTCTACTGCCAGGACATATGCACATAACTCGCGAAACAAGTGGCACATGTATAGATCATGTGCTACTTAAAACTCGTAACCCTTCCCTGACCGTAGTTGCTCGCTCGACATTAACAGACCACAATACGGTCATGTTGAGTCTACAGAACTTTCAACGTGACCAACATTTTTCAAACAACACTATAACTAAAATTAATAAAAAAACTTTGGAACATGATATTTTAAATATGGACTTAAGTAATTTGTACAAATCACAGGATCCTAACACCTCATTAAATGAACTTATAAATAAAATTAGTTTAGCTATAAACAAGAATACTTACACATTAACATTATCCAGACGTAAGAAGATCATTAAACCCTGGATAACTACAGGTTTATTAAGATGCATACAAAATAGAGATAAAATGCATAAGAAATGTCAACTATATCCTGACAATGAAGGCTTAAAAACTACATACAAACGTTACAGAAACTATTGCAATAATATTTTAAAGAAATTAAAAAATGCTTATGAAATAGATCAAATAAATAAGGCTAGAAATAATAATAAAAAACTGTGGAAGGTTATAAAAAGTATCACTTATACTAGCAAAAAGCAAGATGTTTCACAAAATTTACTAAAATTGGATTTCTCTCCTGAATCATCGTTAAATAAAATCAATAACTACTTTATTAATGTAGGTAAAACACTAGCTGAAAACCTAACTAGAAATTCTACAACCGTTACAAATTCCACTTTAACCACGAAACCTTGCGATAACACTTCGGCAAAAGTTCCACTAAACTCTTTTGTTTTATTAGATACGGACGAAAATGAGGTAAAACGCCTCATTTCAGGATTAAAAGATGATAAATGCGTAGGTTGGGATAAAATTTCAAATAATTTTCTTAAACAATACAAAGATTTTCTTGCTCCTGTCTTAACTTCTATATTCAATACTTGTTTCCATAAAGGTGTTTTTCCTAAAACATTAAAAAAATCTGAAGTAAGACCTATACACAAGGGTGGGGATAAAGATGAAATGAGCAACTATAGACCCATTTCGATTTTACCAGCAATCTCTAAAATTCTCGAAAAAATAATAAATTTAAGATTAGTAAAATACCTTGAGAAAAACAACTTACTCTCAGATAGACAATTTGGTTTTCGCTGTGGTAAATCGACAGAGGATGCTGTCAATACATTGACCCATTTCATTGGGACCAATTTGGACAAAGGAAAAAAATGTTTATCTATCTTTGTAGACCTAGCTAAGGCATTCGATACAATATCTGTACCCTTACTTATCAAGAAACTGTCTAGAATTGGTATAAGGGGTACCCAGTTAACACTTCTTAGTGATTATCTGTCAGAACGTCGTCAATGTGTTCGTGTGGGTAATTTCTTTAGCGATGACCTTCCTGTAACTTACGGCGTTCCTCAAGGCAGTATATTAGGCCCTACTCTATTTCTCGTTTATATAAACGACCTTGCTAACTTAACTTTACCTAATTCATTGATTCTTTCATATGCAGATGATACGGTACTCCTAGTTTCTGCAGATAATTGGAATAAAGCTTTTGAAGCTGCCCAAACAGGTCTTAACACAATTAATAACTGGCTCCTGGAAAATGGTCTAACAATTAACTTTGAAAAAACAAAATATATTGCGTATTCAATTCGCCAAAGAGCAAAACTTACTCCCAGTAACCGTATAATATCACATAGAAATTGCACAGAATTTGACTGCTCATGTAAGGAAATTGAACGAGTTAACGCTATAAAATACCTAGGTGTTGTTATAGATAATAACCTAAATTTTAAACAACATATAGAAACATTATCAAGTAGATTTCGTAAGTTAACTTATATTTTTAAAAATTTAAGGCAAGTCACTGATCCTACGCTTTTAAAACAAATATACTTTGCGCTGTGCCAATCACTTCTCAAATATTGCATAACGGTATGGGGTGGTGTTCCTAAAACAACTTTGAAAAGAATTGAGATCGCTCAGCGTACTATCCTTAAAGTGTGTACATTCAAGCCCATTATTTATCCGACTCTGTACTTGTATCAATCGTGTGAAGTGCTAACGGTTAGGCAGTTATTCATTTCTTCTATTATTCTTAAGCAACATGGTGAAACTAGCTATGACTGCAATATTTATAACAAGCGCAGAAAATACTCAGTGTGTGATACCAATCGTTTTAGGACATCCTTCACCATGAAATTCTATAAAGTTATTGCTCCTTATCTATATAATAAAATTAATAAAAATTTAAATATATATTCCCTAACAAAAGCTAAATGCAAGTATAAGTTATTTCATTATCTCCTTAAACTTTCATATAATGACACTGAAGAACTCTTACATAATTTCTAAATTAATATTTACAGAAAACTTTCAGAATGCAGACTTTTTATTATTATTTTTTATATTAAACTAATATGCTCAATACAATTAACTCACCCTCTCTCCATACATGCCTCCTACTCACACTAATATACATTAATTACATTCATACTTCATAAACACAACTCATAAACACACAGAGAGGTTCTCCTTACAGACATGCTAATTATTATTATTTTCATTGTATTATTTTTCATATAGCAAATAGTAACTAAGTCACATGTCTTCGGTGTTTGTCACTGTATGCCGAGATACAGTTTTAACTAGTTCGGCTGCAGATGGTCATATATTAATTTAAGCCCTATTTGTCATATGTAAGAAAATAAATAAATAAAAAATAAATAAATAAATCTGATAACATTTTTTTTTTTTTTTTTTTTTTTTTTTTTTTTTTTTTTTTTTTTTTTTTTTTTTTTTTTTTTCGAATATGACTAATGCTGTTAGCCCTAATGGCTTTGACAGCGTCACCGATAAGACGGGCGAGCGCTGAAGCATCGCCGAGAACACTGATAACAAAATGTATGGGGACTTCTTATATTACTACGAAAGCACTTCGATAGCGCGGAGCAAACAATCAGTGGCGCCATCTAGTTTTGAGTACGGAATCACGTGTTCCTAGTACGTTGTGTTACACATCGCGCCACTCCATGCGCGACCACCCGATGGACGTTCCCTGCCTCGCGAGCTCCTGCGGTCACCGTCTCCGCGGCCCGATGCGGATGACGACGGCGACGAAGAGGACGACGCGACGGGCGAAAGGGCGAATACACCGGACTTGACACACCTACCTGATCAAGACACCACCGGACGAGACGCCACCGAAATTGACCCCGAGGTCTGGGAGCTACCATTCCCAGACCTCCCCACCGAACAAGACATCCATTAGGTCACGTAGGTGACCTGGGCTTACGACCCAAATACCGACACCTTTGGGTCACTTAGGTGACCTCGGCCTACGGCCGGAACACATACAGGGCTTAAGTGCCCGCGAGGAGATGCCCGGATAGAGAGGAATTCCTCGAGGCCCGCACCCCGTTTACCCCCACCCGGGGAGTAAACGAGAAGACCCTGCTGCTGTGTTACACAGATTAAATATGGTTAGATACTGCTACAAACATGATGAACAGAGAACTAAAAAGGTTTTTTAATTTCCAAATTTTTTTTTACCTCTCAGCATTTTTTGGCATTCGATAGCACCGTTTTAGGCTAAATCCAAACAAAAAATCTTTTTCTATATTTTACCACTAGTATATAGTTAGCCTATTTTATATACGGATTTTAAATATTCCAAATTCATTTAAGGTATTATATTACTTGAATTGACGTCCAGATTATAACTTGTAAGATAGCTTAAGATAATATCAAATATAGCTCTCCATTTTCTTACCTTTTTTCTACATAATTGCATTATTTCCGGCACACTCCCCTACATTTGAGATCGCTGTTAAAATTAAATTTTTCCCGTCATCCCCAATGTAATATCGAGGTAACGAATTTAGCAGCTTGATGGCACGGAAATTAGGTTATTGAAATTTAAATTACTACGGGCTTCCTATTATTGAATGTGCATTTTTGAGCTAGCTTTCTAGCTTTTACCCGCGATTTCGTTTGCGTGGTCTGTTGTCGTGTGATAGATGGAAAATAGATGGCGCTATGTCATCCTATTCCTGTAGAATTAACAAGATTTCTATAGCCAATATGTTATTCCGGTGTATAAGGAATAGTAATTGTCCCAAATTTCATCGATATTGGTTCAGCGGATTCGCCGCGAAAGGGTAATAAAAATACATTCATATTCACAAACTTTCCCATTTATAATATTAGTAGGAAGTAGGATATTGCAAACAATAAGAAATTATGTGACGTTCAGACTACTGAACTAAAACGACTTTACTTACTCAAAAATACGTAACTTCTATAAGGTAATTTCCAGGCGAGGCAACAAATTTAAAATTAATTTAATCTCGGTACTTTAGAAATTGTATTATGCTAAAGAGATGTTTTTTAATATTTAGTTGAACTCTTACTGGAACTATGTGTTTTTTAGGACTATAGTTAATTAAAAAAATGAAATATTGAATACATGTTTCTTGCATTGATTGGTTTTTGAAAAATTAATCTCCAGGACCAGAAAACAGCGTGCTCGGTCTGAGGTGAAACTTTATTTCTACAGATGAGATGTGTTTGCTTGGTGTTACGATAATAGTAGTATATTTATTATAAATTGCTAGAGTTAAAGAGTCTTGCATATTTAAAAACAGTTTTATAAAGTGTTACCGTTATAACTGGGTTAAACAGAGGGTTGGTGACAGGCCCTTGACACGAATTACGTAGCAATGAACTTATTTCGATAGGTCAACGTCTTCCATTAATTGTAGTTCTAGTAACTCGCTTGGTAAAAAAACCTTACATAGCATGTTTACGTATTGAATTACTTTTGAAGAGTAGAGTGAACCTTTCAGGCCTTATCAATGTATCTAAATACAAATCAATATTAACAGATATTACACGTCCGGCCTGTTGTTCATAAAACTATAATTAATTGAAATGCTTTCAATAATTTTTAACACGTTTTAGTTCTTTTATATCCATCTTTTATTAAAGTTTAAAACATAAATTTATTGACTGAAGTAATGTAGTAATCACAAATGTAATTATAATAAATAACTATAAACAAAATAATGAAATGATACATGTTGTTAAATGTTCAAAATTATTTGTCAATATACGTGTGGTATCCGGCTCAGAAGAATAGACCATCCTCACTTGTCACCGAGGTGTCGCAAATGGGGACTAAGATAAGTTGACGTCAGGCAGGCGGCCGGTCGTTAAATACCTATCCAAATCACCTATGTTAAGAACATGTTGTGCCGACCCCACTAAGAGTGGGATAAGGGCAGGAGAATGATGATACGAGTATGTGTATGACTAAAAAGCAGTAGGTAGGTAAGAAAAGGAATTACTTATTTAACAATAAAATATTTTTCGTGAATTTTTAAACAAATCCAAAGACACGCATGAAAATATCCTTACTAATATTATAAATGCGAAAGTCTGTCTGTTCCACGGCCAATCCGCTCAACCAACATCGATGAAATTTGGCACAATTATTCCTTACCTATACGGCAGGGTAACATATAGGCTATATAAGTCCTGTTAATTCAACAGGAATTAAATTCAGGAGGAATTAAATAGGGTGAAATTCAAAACGCCATCTATAATAAACCTATGGAAGTAATTTTTATGCACGATGTGTCAAAATCAAGTCAAATCTGTATTTAGATTCTAAGTTTTTCGGCTTACGTCAAAAGAGTTATCTTTAAAGAGTATTATTTATATTTTATTTTATTTTTATTCGTTTACTGGATAAATTGAACTGAGCTATTACAATGGATATTTAATATAAGTAATACGGGTTACTAAAATAAATAAACGAATAATATTATAAATGCGAAAGTCTGTTTGTTACGTTTTCATGGTCAATTCGCTCAACCAATATAGATGAAATTTGGCACAATTAATGTTTATATACCGGGGTAACATATAAAAATTTTCGAAAAAGTTATTTTTATTATTTTTTTTATTTTTGGTTTTTGAATAATTTATAGAATTAGGCGTTACTTTGCGGAGATCCATAATACAAAAGTAATAATAAAATTATTTTGCTATAATCCGGGATGAAAACAATTTAATAAAGGAGACCGCCAGAATTTCATACGTCTTTTGACCCAGACCTTACGGGGGAACTATAAAAAAAGAATTATAGTTTGAGGTTATGTACAAGTACGATTACTAGTTAAATACCATAATAAAACATTAAAAACGATAGGATTTGTGATGAAAATATAAAATAAGATATAATCATTTAAGTTCAAGTAAAATTAAATCATATATATATTTTTTGTTATCAAAAAAACAGACGTTTCGAGAAAACATATTCTTAAACGGAACAAGTCTTTAGTTAGTAGTCTGTGGCAACAAGTATGAAATAAATGAGTAATAATTGACATGTATTGGGAAGTTTTATTTAATTTAATCCCATATAAATTAGGCCATACGGCTAATGAAAAAAAGATTTTATTTCTAATCACCATTTTTAATATTTGAAAGTCATTACAGTTAACAAAGTGAAGGCAATATATTTTCAGATTTTAAAATATTATGTTAACAAAAACATAATTTAAATTTAATTTTTCGTATTTATACTAAAAACGCTGGAACGCAGCGCCGTACGTATAGGTAATTAAAAAAAACAAGTTGACAATTGATGACGAATGACGTTACGTATAAATGTTATTATTTAATAAGTTTTCTAGCACGTTCCCATTAAAAGTTTATAATATTTATAGAGATATTTAATATCAGAAAAACATTATGATTTTTTTGATATAGGTATATGAAGTTTTTGTACTACTTTTACTGAGCTATTTTAATATATATTAAATGTAAGTACGGGTTATTTACTAAAATTATCAAATTGTGCTCTTCATAAATCGATAAATCTTTCTGATTCTTCCCGGATCGATCTGATTTTTGTGATAGAGATACATATTTGCAGGGTTATCAACATATCAGTCTACGCGAACGAAGTTGCGAGTAAAAGTATATTTGTTATAAAAGTAAGTTGTCTTAATGTTGGTTTTTGAACTCCATATAAGTACGGAGTTCAAAAACCAACATTAAGACAACTTTTGATAACATAACGGCATATTTTCAATGAAATGAATTAATATCGTATTAAATATTATATTATAAAGTCAGTTCATTTCAAATTTAGTAAAAACATTAAACAGAATGGTACAAAAATATGTCACGGATACTTACGAGTATGCTTTCATCTTTCTGATGTTATTATTCTAATAACCCTTAATGGCAGAATTTAGAACCATTTAAAACTCCAGTGGGGCGGTTCGTAATATATCTTTGAACTGTTCCCGAGTATGCGTTATTCGTATCTCAATCAAATCAATTTTGTGTTGAATCATAGAGAAAGTAATAACACTATAGAGATATTCGCTTCGCCTGAATATACACCTCATAAAATTATTAATAAATTTTATAGGTAGGCATACAACCTGGATGAGTTAACAAGAATAAGAATTTCGATTCATGATTATATACCCTTTATATGTAAGCATATGCTGGGTTCAACACAAAGGGTCCAAGTTCAAGGAGAGTGCTTGTGACCTGTCTCAATGGTAACGCTCATGACAACATGAGGGTTGTTTGTCATAAGGTGGAAGCGGGCGAAAATAATTGATGATAATTTATGTTTACTTTTCCATAGATGTGATTGCGTGTTGCGAATGTATCATCTTTCTTTAAAGAAGGTTTAGGTAAAATGTTTATATATTTAACGCATAAAAATAAATTATTTGGGTGAAATCAAATAACTCTAATTAGGTAACTGTATATCGGTCCTAAGATACATAAAGCATAATGTTCATTTTTATTAATTAAAATATTTAATTAAGAGTAATTTAATTTTAACTTATTTGTTTCTAACACTTTCGACACACAGCAAATATATCTTACACAATATATATTAAATAGGAAAACAAAATACAGTTTGCAACAGCGGTCTTATTGCGACGAGTAATAAACTTAGGGATATGCTGTAAGTCGTTGTTAAAAAAATATTTATATTGTTATAGGTATTTGATCGCGGTAGTGATTAACCATATCAGTCTGGATACCAAATCGTACAGAGAATGTTTGGCATCAAAAACAATCTGTTAAGATTGTGCCTATTTTTTGTATAGGTTTGGAGTTATTTTCTTGGAGTGATATTTAAACAGCCTTATCGTTCTAAACTCAGTTAATTAACGTGAGTTTCTTTTGTTACAGAGCAGTGCACCGATGTGGGAAGAATTTATATCGAAAGCAACCAAACTGCATTCAGCGTTAAAGTAAGTTTTCTTAAGCTTTTTCATATGCTTTCGCTGTCGGGTTATTTTCACTATTGATGATAAAATACTTATAGGCTAACCGCTTAACTCAAACTTCGCTTGCGGGGTACAAGGGTGCGAAGGCAGGACGATTGCGGGAACAGCAGATAGGTGCGGGCGGTCACCTCTTATATATCACGCTATGGGTGCTCGCCGCTCTCACCTATCTCAGTTCCCATTCTCGTCTATCTCCGCGCCCCTGGTACTTCCCAGGTGAAGTCTGAGTTAAACGATTAGCCTACAAATTTAATAATACTCCTATTTACTTACTACTATTTTCAGACCAACCGCTAATGTCCTTGGTAGCTTTAGTAGGAGTAATATTCCGAACCAGCCATAAAGTTAGAGCAAAATACATTTTGAGATCGAGTAATATTATTGTTTAAAAATAACCGTCAGCAAAATACAAAATTCACCTTTCCTAAGAAATTAATAATATGGCGACGATAAGCATTTGCTCTTAAATATGTCTAGGAGTACCTCAAATGAGAGATGAAATGAGAAAAATCAATATTTTTCAACTGATTGTAATTGAAATTACAATTTGACCTTCCGGATTGATCAGATTTTTTTGATGGAGATACTTGAAGGGTTGGAGAGTGACAGAAGCTACTGTTTATTCTTTTACTACGGTCCGAGTCAAGCTTTTGATACGTTGCGAGTTCAGTTACTTCAACTGTCTCAGCTCTACATTATTACATTTTAAACTTATTTTATTATTATATTATAAATGATTATTTTCATTTGCAGATCAGCGCTGGTTGCTATCGCTGCGTTTCTCGATGCCTTTCAGAAAATTGCAGATGCTGCGACGAATGCGAGAGGTAAGCGTTACTTACATTTGCATAGTTCTGTATCCTTATTCTTATCCTTAAATTCAGTGCTGATAATTTTAAATACCTAGCGTGATATTTATATTGAACCAACTATTTTTTTAGCCGAAAACTCAGATCGTGTGCCTAAGGGGCCCTAGGATCAATCTCCGGGCCAGGCATTAATGAGTTTTGCTGTTGAAACTTATGTGTCTGCTTAATTTGCAATTTAGCGTACGCTTGAAGTATGGTAAAGGAAGGTTACTTTACTTTTTAATATAGTTTAAACATTATATGGAGAAGGTTTATTATTGTTAAAATCATGGAAACTTATATGAATTAGTATTACCTACCTACTGTGATTTAAGATTTATCTGGTAGCATTTTACATAAATAAGTAGATATGAATTGCGAAATAAAACTTCTACATTTGGAAGGTCGTCATAAATAACCAAATATAATATATGAGTATGTGTAAAAAATTTATTTACTTAAAACTAACTTACAATATTCACTCGTTACTTATATGTACATGTATTTATTGTATATACAATTATATACAAATATATTGTATATATTATATACTAATTATTTAAATTATTTGGTTAATCGTAATGGACCAAATATACGAGTAACAGCAATATCACTTACTTTAAGCTTTGGTTAAATTCGTTTTTAACTAATAATCGGGCGTTTTAATTTTTGATTTTACCATTCATTACACCTTTTATCCATGACAAGTATTTGTAAACATATGAGTGCGTGGCGGGAATACCCTTCTTTCCACATATCCTATGCCCGTAACTGATAATACCGACAACATAATATGTATTATTATGGAGGTACATCAAAGGTCCTCCTGAGTCGCCTTTGCAAGAATCTATTCCCTCTACACCGCCGGCACAAATTTGAAATTCAGTCTGTATTTCGTCGTCGCATTCAGCCCAAGGTACAGAAGCCTCTTGTTTCAATTTGCTTTCTATAGCAGTGGCCGTGCTTCCCCAACCAGCCACAGTGAAATTGGTTGGTTTGTATATTAATTCTGGTAAGATGTTCATGGTAGGTAAACAAATAGCCTTAATGAAATCTGAAAATAAAAAGAAAGGTATTATTATTATTATTATTTGTATACAATTAAAGATACAACTTAAGCGTTTATTCGCTACGTAATTATCACTACATATTATAAAACAAAGTCACATTCTTTGTTTGTCCATATATCCCTATGTATGCATAAAACTTTAAAACTACGCAACAGATTTTGATGCGGTTTTTTTAATAGATAGAGTGATTCCAGAGGAAGGTTTGTACGTATATTAACATTCAATACGGAGTATATAAATATTATAATTTTTGAGGTTTCTGTAAATAATTACATTTTTTTCCGCTTACATTGCAAACGCAGGCTAAACCCTACGGGATTTATCAAAATGTACTAAGTATTTGTACACCTTGAAAAGGTCTACAGAAAAGTCCGCGATGGTATATGCCTATCTCTTATGGATAACCCACTATAGCATTTTTTGTCATTTACTTTTTACGAAAAATAATGCCTTATTTTTGAAGCAATTTTTATACAATACAGCATTAATCCTTATCCAATTAAGTACCTTAAATAAATAGTTGATTTAATATAGATCAATATGGCCCTTTACAGCATGTAATTTAAGTGAACATTTTCGGAGATATTACAGATTTAAAATGCCGCGAGGACGCCGCGCTTCGCCCTATAACACTTCGACTTTAGCAGCTATGTCGCTCTTTCAAGAGTTTGTTTAAAGAAATTCTGTATATAATTGTAAAAATAAAACACATAGGGAAAATGTAAAAGTAAATAAGTAAAAATGTACTATATGAATTTAGATATACCAAAGATAGCATGAAATCTTCTTGGTAAAGGGAAAGGAAATTGTTTTTCTCCAAATTTAACGCTTGCGGGCCCGCGGGCAGTAATGAATAGGTAAATCAAAACTACTGGATCGATTTTAATCATTTTTTTACACTGACTGACATGGGATATATATTTTATACCCGTGCGAAGCAGGGGCAGGCCGCTAGTATAACATTATCCTTTTCAATATTTAGGAGGTATTCGACTAAGGTTGAGCAAGATATTAAAATTATTAATAATGCCTTTTTTTCCAAGGTTATTTAAAAAATGATTATACTAGCATTACATTAAAATTACATTAATTTATTGTAAATTGTTACGTACCGCTACTTATATTAACTTTTTTAGAGAGCTTTATAAGGCCTACATCATGTAATCTTCTTGTTTTATCGAAATTTGGATGTACATATGTGGTATTTACAGGTACAATTTCCACTGTAATATTATCTATCCCACCCCCATCTACTTCAACGTAGTCAGTGGTAGTATTGAACGTAATGTCGTACTCAGAGAGCCGAACAAATAACCTGAAAAAATACAAAGAAACGTATGTTATCATATTAGGTTCCAAAACGATCCATAATTTCTACTTCCCAAATTTTCCTAAGCTTTAGCGGTATTCTTTATAAATTATATGTACAAGTAATCTATAGTTCTTCTTCTCTTCAACGTTTAAGTATATTTGTTTATTCCAAGGTCCTAAAAGAAAGACGGAATCTTTTTTATCCTGTATGTATGAGTATCCTGGTATATTGTACCAAATGTCATTATTACTGGTGCAGCAGATTAGCCGTGAACGCTTAACAAATAGACAGTCTTTCGCGTTTAAAATGTTAGTATGGATATATTAGTCTGTTTGTGTGTTAGTGCCCCACCCCCGCCCCTCAATTTTAAGTGATTCTCAATATTGTTTATTTTGAAACGTCAAAAAAAAAACTGTCGAGACACGCCAAATATGTGGCCAAACTCGACTCGGTTAGGTAAGGCCATTTCTGCTATTGGTACCTCCACCGCCACCGCTTACATTGGAATAAGGTACACTAGACGGACTTATATATGTGGCTGACAACAATTGTGTGTGTTAGTTAAGCTAGCTAATATAGAAAGATGAAGTAGATATTTGCCTATCTTTAATTTAATATTTAAATGAGTTAATCTTGTATGTATATTTTGAATTTTGTTTCTCTGCTGTCTGATTTTGAATCTCGGAAACGGCTCCAACGGTTTTTCTGAAATTCAGCATGTAGAGGGTTTTGGGGGAGAAAAAACGATCTAGCTAGGTCTTATTTAAAAAAAACGACGTATTATCCCCGCTTTCGGGCATTAAAAAAATGCAGAATTGAATGCAAATTATATTTTTGGCTGTCAAACGGAATGCTGTGATAGCGTAATGGTAACGGGCGGACAAAAAATACGAGGTTCCGTCTTCTTTTCTTGATTTTTTTTTAATTTGCATTTTTTATATCTTTTATAAAATTATCTTAATAGAATTATTAAGGCTCCGTCACCCAGGTACTTATAATTAATAATGTAATAAACTACTTACGGCTGTCCTATGTTTGTATTGATACAATGTGCAGCGGTTAAAACGAATTGGCTGCTGATAACACTTCCGCCGCAATTAAGACGGTCGTCGACGTACTGCAAAAGAGCCATCCAGGGATATTGGTCAATCGCTGTCACTGTTGAGCCACCTGAAACAACATGATTAAATCATGATTGCTTTAGCTGATAGTATTTCTAAATGAAATTGAAAATGTATTTATTAAATCTTAATGTCTTTTGATTTAGAGGAGTTTGGAGATCGAATTCTATTTTGGGCTGTACAGATCTTTGTACTGAAAAAATATATTGTCTTGTCACAATACTTTTGTGATTTTGAATTTTAGACTTGTTAGATTAATTGTCATATTGTGAATGACAATAACTGCTAATTAATAACTAATTAAATGCTTGACCGTTATTAGAAGCTTAAATATGAGATAGGCACACCTGGTTTTCCGTCGTATTTTACCTCTCTTTCTACCCAAATATCTCTGTCTCCTTCCTTTTTCCCCCCTTTTCACCGGACATGGCGGGAGGCGCTAGACAGCGACTCTTTGTATGTCATTGGCATTTAGTTTTCTGTCTAGTAAACTTGTGCAAATTCAGTGTTGGTAAAATTATTTAACTACCTTCAGTGAGTATTGTGTTAAATCCAGCACGTAAGTTGCACATTATTTTTATGGTTAACGGTGTTACCGTTCGTTATTTCTTTAAGAAAATTTTTATTTTTCTACCCTTTTATCTGTAATATTGTAACATCTGCAAGTATGATAATGATGTTGGCCCGAATTTATAAGCTATTTTTTAGAATAATGAATCCTTACAAGTGTTTTTGTAATGCATAACGATGACGTCATCCTGATGAATTGAGAGTGTTAATATGTCGCAACGAATTCACAACGCGATATCCGGCGGTTAATCTCTCTATTAGTAATTTAATTAAAGCAAACACTTTGATACAAAGGATAAATAAATTATTTGATAATGACTAATTTTTGTCAGACCTTAGTTGCGAGATAGAACAATCGACAAGTTCAATTCTACAGTGATTCGAATCATGGCGTACCTAATTTGACATTTAATGTTTTAATTAAAATGAAGAATCCCGTTTTACCTACCAACCTTGCGACCTCTGTTCAATGGTTTGGTAGTGATATGTGAATGATGTATATCGATACACAGAAATGGTATAATCATCCATCCGGATTCTAGCGTGAAGCAATAAATTGCGTCAGTCAGTACTCTGATAAATCCTATGCTTCGTTTGTTCGTTCGTTCGTTTGTTGCTTAACGTTCGCTGTTTGAAAGCAATAAGAGATTATTCTATTTGCGAATAATTATGTTACGAATTATAAGCCAACTGATATATTCGACTAAAATATCAGATGTCGCGGTTGAATGTCAATTAAAAGATTGACGAGATATTTTTGAACATGTTTGAACATGTCACGGCTGACCTTTTACACATGGCTTACGATATTTTTATCGTAAACGTATCTTTTCTTCTGAAAAGACAGAGATGTCAAAGGATAGCATTTGAAAGTGTGAGCGCGATTTATTTATTAAATTTTAAATAAATAAAATTTTTTAATCCCATATATTCCGTTTTCAAAGTCTCATTGCTACTGTAGACAGTGCGGTCGTGTGAGAAGGCAATCAGCCAGGACGCAGTTTAATAAACGGAAGACATTGAAAACACAGTATGTAACTAGTATAATAATAAATAACTGTAATGTTGTACCATCGCATGGTACTTCTTTAATTTATGACGTTGGTCCTAATTCATATACCAGTTGTCATTATATTCAACTCTCGCGGGGCGGTTATCATCTTTGCACACTATGAATACGTGTAATTTTGTACCATCGCTTGGTACTTCTGCAAGTTATGACAATGAAGTTTGATCCTAATTCATATACCAATTGTCATCATATCCAGCTCTCGCGAAGTGGTTATCATCATTGCATCCTATGAATATGTATAATGTTGTACCATCCTTTGGTGCTTCTGCAAATATGAAAAGGACGTTTGGTACTAATTCATATACCAATTGTCATCAAATCAAGCTCTCGCGGGGCGGCTATGATCACTGCATCCTATGAAGATGTGTAATATTGTACCATCGCTTGGTATTTCTGCAAGTTATGACAATGAAGTTTGGTCTTAATTCATATACCAATTGTCATCATATCCAGCTCTCGCGGAGCGGTTATCATCATTGCATCCTATGAATATGTATAATGTTGTACCATCCTTTGGTACTTCTGCAAATATGAAAATGACGTTTGGTACTAATTCATATACCAATTGTCATCATATCAAGCTCTCGTGGGGCGATTATCATCACTGCATCCTATGAAGATGTGTAATGTTGTACAATCGCTTGGTATTTCTGCAAATATGAAAAGGACGTTTGGTACTAATTCATATACCAATTGTCATTATATCAAGCTCTCGCGGGGCGGCTATGATCACTGCATCCTATGAAGATGTGTAATGTTGTAGCATCGCTTGGTATTTTTGCAAGTTATGACAATGAAGTTTGGTCCTAATTCATATACCAATTTTCATCATATCCAGCTCTCGCGGAGCGGTTATCATCATTGCATCCTATGAATATGTATAATGTTGTACCATCCTTTGGTACTTCTGCAAATATGAAAATGACGTTTGGTACTAATTCATATACCAATTGTCATTATATCAAGCTCTCGCGGGGCGGTTATTATCACTGCATCATATGAAGATGTGTAATGTTGTACCATCGCTTGGTACTTCTGCAAATATGAAAACGAAGTTTGGTACTAATTCATATACCAGTTGTCATCATATCCAGCTCTCACTGGGCGGTTATCGTCATTGTATCCTATGAAGATGTGTAATGTTGTACCTTCACTCGGTACTTCTGCAAAAATGAAAATGACGTTTGCCCCTGATTTGTATACCAGGTGTCATCATATCCGACTCGTATTGGGCGGTTATCGTCACTGTAGCCTATGATTATGTATAATGTTGTACGATCGCGTGGCATTTTTGCAAATATAACAATGACAAAGTTGCTGAAAAGAGCAGCCCTGGTCTTAAAAAGTAATCTTGTTTACAAAATATCCGGGAATGGACGGGAATTAAGAGCACTCCAAAACTCTTCCGTCTTGCCAAGAATAAAAAGGCATATGCGGAGTTGACTGCTAACTTTCACTAGTTTGAAAGACACGCAAAGAAGAAGATGACAATGATTTTTTTTTTTTTTTTCCAAATGCATATACCAGTTGTCATCATATCCAGCCCTCGTGGGGTGGTTATTTTTATTGATACTCCATGAACATCTGTAATGGTGTACCATCGCTTGGTAATTATGCAAATATGAAAATGATGTTTTCCAAATTCATATAACAGTTGTCAGCATATCCAGCTCTCGCGGGGCGAATGTCATCATTGCCACCACATTAATATTTATAATGCACCATCGCTTGGCACGTCTGCAAGTATGACACTGATGATGGTTTAGATTCTTATGCCAGTTGTCATCATTATCAGCCCTCGCAGAGCAGTTATCATCTTTGCCACCCCGTGAATATCTGTGTTGTACCGTCGCGTGGTAATTCGGCAAACAATGAAGTTGGTCCAAATTTATATGCCTGCTATAACCATGACCAATCCTCGTGGGTCGGCTATAATCATTGCCATTCTGCGAAAATCTGTAATAAGGGGACAAAAGTGTCAATTATCGCCCACTAGGGTCAGTAGTAACAAAGGCAATACCTCCAAATCTTTTCGAGTGGGAAGTCTAGCACAGTACGTCAGCCCCTGAAGAAAAATAGGAGCTCCATATTATTTGTTACTATCAGAGTATCGTATACCGCTATCTAAAAAGCCTCAGTATAATATTTGACCGTAGTCGCACTTCGGAGTCACACAACATGACTTACACGTGACAAGGAGATTTGACTTAGCCGCCACAACGCGAGCTTTATTTCTCCTCTATCTTCATTTCAAAGGATGATAGCGCATATCGTCCCATTTTCAATATAAAACTACTAAGTTAATAAACGGGAGATTGCATATGCGAGGTAAATTTATCACAGATAGTCGCTTCCTACGGCTGGTTATGAAAATCTGTCTTTTCGGCATCCGAAATTATGCGTGTTGGCTAATTTATAGCGCAAAATATTTGAATAAAAACTCTAAGGTTGGTCGTCGATTTGACCTTGACTATCTCTTGTGTAACAAAACTAGATCTTTGTGGCCAAGTTCATAGAACTGCTACCACCTAAGAATGTAAGTATGTGGCTCTTGTTGCTAAAGACACACGCGATACTGAGAGTTCTGAAGGATTTATTTAGTGGACGTATTCAATGTTGCCAGGTTAAGGTCCTTCGCGGGAGACCTAATCACCGAGCTACTCTCGGGTTTCTAAGTACGTTATCAGAACATGTGTTCATGGTAAAATACTCGCTTCCCGTTCCAGGAGACTGATATAAAATTAATGTCTTAAGAATTTTCAATAAAACAACAGCTACTCGGCAATCGCAGAGTTGGTTTCCATTTTGAAAGACCAGAAATGTCAAAGTATGTCAAAAATGTCAAAAGTATGGTATTAATTGAATATGATACCGCATCGAAAGCGGAACGAAATCTCAGCTGATAACATAGCTAATTTTGATCGATAAATGTGATCGATTTATATGCATTGAAGACCGCTTGCGTGGTGACAAACGCAACTTAGATTACAACAATCACAAGGCAATGTATTAACGACGCTTTTAGCGTGCCGTGGAAACGTTCGCTATTGTAACTACATGTATGTAACATGTCTATATTCGACAGTAGTTCCATCGATGAGAAATCGATTTTGTTTTAATACGGTTCTAGCTAATCTACATTTAAAGCATAACCTATCCTATTAAACAATTTTACCTAACAAATCAGCAAAATACACTTCATATAAGAAGTGACAAGTAAATAATATGTACACGTTTTGGTCAAATATTTTCTAAAATTCATATCTTTAAGGAACTTAAGGTACGAAAACCACCAAATCGGGATATTAGAGGTGTTACAAGTTGTAGAGAAAAAATATACTGTCTCCACATTATAATAATGTAAAAAACAATAACGTATTTCAGGTGGTTGGGTACACAACCACATTACTATTTTATGTTTAGGTCGCAGGATAAAGGACCTAACCCTCAGTGTGTTGATAACAAACATTGTGTGGTGTTGACTTATCGATGAACTTACTCCTTTTTCCAAATAATTTATTTAAGTCACATTGGCACCTTTTACCAGGCGATAACAAACACGTCTCATATTTAAGCTTCTAATAACGGTCAAGCATTTAATAGAGGCGTTTTACCTGAAATAAAACGCTTATTAAATACTTACCTTATTAGAAGCTTACTTTTTATACCTGCCTGGTGCTTAATGAGACACAATGACATACAAAGAGTCGCTGTCTAGCGCCTCCCGCCATGTCCGGTGAAAAGGGGGGAAAAAGGAAGGAGACAGAGATATTTGGGTAGAAAGAGAGGTAAAATACGACGGAAAACCAGGTGTGCCTATCTCATATTTAAGCTTCTAATAAGGTAAGTATTTAATAAGCGTTTTATTTCAGGTAAAACGCCTCTATTTTATCATTCGTTTCATATATTTTATTGTAACGTAATATCATAATAATAATAATATCATAATAAGAAGTAATGAATCGATTTGAATTACACAAATAAAGTGTACAAATGTAAGAAGTTCTCACTAATGTTTTTGCCGATTTTTATAGTTTCTAGTATTAAAATCTATATCATTCAATATATTTGAATTTCTAATTAAATTATATATTGTGGCTATGCGATTCCTGTTCAATCCGATTTATTTTGATATAGGTTTTTCTGAGATCCTGAAACTGAATAATCCACCATAGTACCAATTACTCTCATAACATTTAAAAACGTCTGAATAGCAATTATTGTTATTGTATGCTTGTTGCATCAGTGTGATTGTTTCAAATTTCATAATTTTTAGAAGTCTCTTAGAAGAATTTTACAAAATCATTTTAAACTATATAGCTATATATCAGCATTAGCAATGACATCACATCAATTCAATGAAATAAGTGAAAAAGAACAATAGAAAATGATACAAAAGGGACGTCATATGGACTCAGTAAACAGGGACTAACAAAGAAGTTGAGTGGACACTTCTTAAATGAGCGTGTGCTAACAATTTGTTCGAGTATATTTGTGTCTAATGTCTCGATTGGGTTGTATGAAAAATCAAAAATGTATCTTGTGTGTACCACAATGTGATTGTGGCATTAGACAAGCTGCACAATGCTCAAATGCAGCTTGTTAGTGTAGGATGGACCCGTGCCTTAATTCCTCTTTTTTATAAGAGTATCGTAAAGAATTAAAAATACAATTTTAATGTGTATAGATCCTTTACAACATCTGGTCACCTTCATGAAATACGAAGAGTATTTCAAAAATATCTTAGTAAACGTTACCTAGACATAAAACTCCATTAATTCTTACCAACAATTTTATTCAGACTTGACGTATCACTCCCACAGTTCTTGTCGTGATCTCCGTCGATATTGTTCCTGTTATCTATGTCATCATCAATATTGCCTGTTGCTGGAACCATCTCTAATTTTTCAGTTACTTGAATTACTGGCTTATTTGTTAAATGCGCTGACGTTTGTGCCAAAGTCGGATATAAGACAGGCTTCACTTCAAGTTTTGGCCATTGTGATTCTGAAGGACAGCATACCTAAAATATATGTAAACAATATATTAGATTGAGTAAAATTAAATTGAATGAAGTAAATTGGCGTACCTATTAATGATTTAGTACCTGGGTGACCGAGCCTTGCTCGTAATTTTTAAAAAGATATAAAAAAAGCAATAAAAAATATTTCAAAAAAAATTGTACGTGCTGGGTGACATGTGGGAATCGGGCCAAGGTTTTAAACTTTTTTGGTCTGCCCGTTACCATTAAGCTATCAAAGCTGACAGACAGCTCAAATATCATAAAAATATATTTAACTTTTAAATCAGCAAGCATACATATTGAAAGATAATGACAGTATAAGTTCTTCTAAATTGTGTTAATTTATCTAATCCTACTAATATTATAAATGCGAATGTTTGTGAGTATGGATGTATGTTTGTTACTCTTTCACGGCGAATCCGCTGAACCCATATCAATGACATTTGGCAGAATTATTCCTTATATACCGTAATAAAATAAAGGCTATAGAAATCCTGTTAATTGTACAAGAATAGGATGACATTAAAAAGAGCCATTTATTATCAACCTATCACGCTACAACAGTCTACAACAGCTTTTACACGAGAACGAAGTCGCGGGTAAAAGCTATATATAGTTTAAAATAATCTACGCTTATATCTCAGACAAATGTTAGGAAAGACTAAGATAATTTTGCAAAATACCTATTTAGTAGTGTTTCGTATCAACATGAAAAGACGAGTAATGATGATAATGACATCATCATAGTAATGGTGATGAGAGCAAATTCATTTTATCGTTCGTTTTTTTGGTTATAAAATCTAACATGCTTGTTCAAACGTTTTTAAAAAGAACATTTTTAATTTTGCCCGAGTATGGCATCATTGTTTTTGCAAAACAATATTTTCTCACGTCTTGAGTGCAGTGGGACCAATTAACATATTATAGTCTCGCATTATTGTAATGCTGGAAACATGTACAATAGGGAAATACACTACTTTTCCTTCAAGACTATGTATGGATTTTCCCAATTAAGCGTGTTATAATTGTTGTTCTTAAACGCGTTATCCACAATTGTTTTGACCAAACTTATATTATAATACATTAGTTTTTACCCGCGACTTCGTTCGCGTAAACTGTTGTGTGATAGGTAGAGAATAGATGGCGCTTTTCAATGTCATCCTATTCCTGTAGAATTAAGAGGGTAAATTAGCCCTTATGTTATTCCGTTGTATAGGGAATGTGTGCAAAATTTCATCGATATTGGCTCAGCGGATTCGCTGTGAAAGAGTAATAAACATAAATCCATACTCACAAACTTTCGCATTTATAATATTAGTAGGATATTATATCATCATTCTCTTGCCCTTATCCCACTCTTAAGTGGGTAATGCACAACATGTATTACCCATGTTACATGATTTGGCTGGATATTTTAGGACCGGCCACATGCCTAACGTCACCTTATAGAGAGAGATCCCGTGAGCGCCAGACCTTCGTCATTTTATAAAAGCTGAAACTTTGTCAGTGCATGCTCTCAACACAGGTAAGAACGATGGTAGATTATGGAATTTGGATCATAGTGGCTTTGGGAGATACGAGGTACTCAAGGTTGCAAAATTCCGAATTAATTTCGTCATAGTATAAAGCTTGATCTTTTGATATTACCTTAAGAATAATATTAAAAATCACGTCAGTCAATGCCAGACACTTAGCATAGTGGAAACCCCCTGCCAGACACCCTTAAAGTTCATGAAATTTGACTTCTATTTACGTCATAGTATAAAAGCTGATTTTAATATATATTACTTGGATAAGAATAAGATGATGTTTCCCCTTTAGCCAGACATCTTCCATAGTTCCTACCCCAGCCAGACAAGCATAAAAGGTTGCGGTTGGAGGGAGCGGGAAGTATATATACGGGTAGGCGCGAACGAGATGGCGAGTTAGGTCGTTACGTACTCGGCAGTTTTTTTTATACGCTATTTTCAAGTATTGTAATTTAATATTTTAACAACACCATTCCAAAAAAAACTGACGTGATTTTTAATATTATTCTAAAGGTAATATCAAAAGATCAAGCTTTATACTATGACGAAATTAATTTGGAATTTTGCAACCTTGAGTACTTCGTATCTCCCAAAGCCACTATGATCCAAATTCCATAATCTACCATCGTTCTTACCTGTGTTGGGAGCATGCACTGACAAAGTTTCAGCTTTTATAAAATGACGAAGGTCTGGCGCTCACGGGATCTTGGACCATTACCTTTGTCGCCTTTTACGACACCTCGGTTGTATCATAATATAATACATACTAGTATATTGATTATTAAAAAAAACCGCTTATCCTTCGGTTATAAGGTAAAAATAATAATTGAATCTAGTTCGAATATATACTTACTTTTATTTTATTAGATCTTGGTGGGCCACAATATGATTGTTGGAAATATATGTTTTCCTGTGGGGTCTTGTGTTTTTTCTTGTAAAGATCCATTAGTGGTGGACATTTTTGAAGTTGAACGCATACGCCTGCGTCTCCGTTTGGCACTTTACATAACTTTTCTGGCAACAAAAAGAATTCTGTTAATATAAATAGTTTGTATTCTATTAACTTATATTAAACTACCGGCCTGCCCCTGCTTCGCACGGGTATAAAATATATATCCCATGTCAGTCAGTGTAAAAAAAATGATTGAAATCGATCCAGTAGTTTTGATTTATTCATTACTGCCCGTGGCCCGCAAGCGTTAAATTTGGAGGAAAACAATTTCCTTTCCCTATACCAAGAAGATTTCCTGCTATCTTTGGAATATCTAAATTCATATAGTACATTTTTACTTATTTACTTTTACATTTTCCCTAAGTATTTTATTTTTACAATTAATTACAGAATGTCTTTAAACAAACTCTTGAAAGAGCGACATGGCTGCTAAATTCGAAGTGTTATAGGGCGAAGCGCGGCGTCCTCACGGCATTTTAAATCTGTAATATCTCCGAAAATGTTCACTTAAATTACATGCTATAAACGGGCATATTGATCTATATATATGCTATAGTGGGTTATCCATAAGAGATAGACATATACCATCGCGGACTTTTCTGTAGACCTTTTCAATGTATATAAATACTTAGTACATTATTTTGATAAATCTCGTAGGGTTTAGCCTGCGTTTGCAATGTAAGCGGAAAAAAATATAATTATTTACAGAAACCTCAAAAATTACAGTATTTCTCTACTCCGTATTGAATGTTATTATACGTACAAACCTTCCTCTGGAATCACTCTATCTATTAAAAAAAACCGCATCAAAATCTGTTGCGTAGTTTTAAAGTTTTATACATACATAGGGAAATATGGACAAAGAATGCGACTTTGTTTTATAATATGTAGTGATTTAATACTAAAAAACTAAAGGGAAGTTTATTATTGTATAAACATACGGGTCACATCGCAATAACATCGAGTTACCTTTGTATGAGGTATATAGGTCGAACCTTATAAACGTAACAGGCAGACAGACTTTCGTATTTATAATATAAGTAAGGATATGTATGAATTGCAAAAGTTTGAAAGGATGTTGTCATGTTCTAATTTTATAAATTACCGCCCTGTCAGTTTATCTGATATTTCAGATTTCGTTCCCCCCTTTATCAAGTGACGCACTAAATAACGATTAGCATATAAAATATATTAAAAAAACAAATAATATCGTAGTGGTTAGTACTACAGCTACTGTAAATTGTATAGTTCCCTAGTGCTTCCATAGTCATAGCAAAAGTTTAGCGCTATTAATTGAGTACATAAACGCCGGTTTTTACTATTTTGGTTGTCCCGAAGAGGGAAAACTGTTTTGTTTCTTATCATATACCATTGTTTCTCATTGTATTATAATGTTTGACGCAACGTTCACCATAAGTAATACCGTAAATACCCACTATAAATAGTTTGGTGTCATTGAATCAGTTTTACGAGTGCTTTATACTTTTTGTTTACTTTCCTCTTGCATACTCCTTACATATCATACGTGAAAAAAATCCTATTTTAAGAGCATAATTATTTTGATTTAATTTATAAATATTATTTAGGGGTTAAAAAAGGTGCCTGTAAAGGTTTGCACCCGCAAACCCTGGCAAGAATTACATTTTCTAGGTGTACCTATAACTACATAGTAATAAAGATGATATCTGAGTTTCACGGAAATTAAATGACCATAGTATTATTTAGAAGATGACATTTAACTTCGATCATTTGCTAGCCGAAGAAACTTGTTTGATAAAACATATGGTCTAAAATCCAAATAAACCCTGCCACTCTTCATTAAACAGTGTAAACTGTAATGTACCACTTGAGTTTGACCAATGCGACCTTAAGGTTTGTCGAATCATTCATAATACAACAGTTTTGGTGTCTAAGCTTCAGCCTATCTCCAAAAGAAGACAAGACTTTTGCCGACTCGTCGAACTATAAAACAATCTCTTATTTTTTCCTTTTCTAGGCAAATGCATTGGGCCAAATCTTGTTCTGAACAAATTATCTTGAAGTGTTAGGTGTTAGGTGAGGGAGCCATAAATTTAATATTCAGTAACAAAAAATTTACGTAACCTATACAAAAAGATTATAGTAACATTTATTTATGTGGTTTTTACAATTCTTTCATTTCAATATTTTAGAGTAGAAAGTCCATAATTTTGCATAATATGATTGAATTTCTACTAACCATAAAAAACCAAATTTTAATTTACATGAAACTCTCAATTTTAGAATAGTTAATTTATGATCTGGTGATACACGAGAGAGGAGATATACGAGAGAGTGATATATGAGATAAATATGGATTAGATCTAAAAAAAAATCAGGCTGTATACATTGCTGTGCAAAGAAGATTCTGCCGAAGCTCAACGAGTTGCGAAGATGATCTTGGAAGTGAAATTTTGGAGCATAAATTTAAAGAAACGACAACCAACGAGCAACGAGGGTCCCAAGTTATTCCTTTTTTTTAGTTATTGAAAAGTTCATGATTATTTGCGTAACAAATATTGGCTTCAGTGTATGAATGTGATAATAATATCTTCGTATTACAATTCATCTAATCCAAAGTTTTGTGCAATAAATGTAATTTTTAGTTAAAATGTAAATGTAATTTTTAGTTAAAATGTAAATGTAATTTTTAGTTAATAAATAAATAATTAAGAATTTTTATGGATTAATTCCATATTGACAACATGTTTTGGTAAGAATTGTTTATGTGTATGTATAATTACGTGGGTTTTAGCTGTGTCATAATGTTTGTCCTTTTATATTGTTGAGAACTGACTAAGCGTTAAAATTCACATTTATTTAACGGTATACTGAAGTGTTTCAGGTTTATGGGACATCAACGTGATGTGAATTTAAATAATTTAAGACATTAGAAAAAATGCAAAAGTTGTGTTTCGTTTTTATTTATATAGACATTTTAAATATGGTTGATCAATTTTATATATTTTTACGCTCTAAAATGTCAATCCACTTTTGACGACAGCACAGCGATGCACTTATATATTTAAGTGCATGTATGCGCCGTCTTTCATACAGTAGAAGTAAGTGTATGCCAATGAAGTTTCAAAGTTATGTTCAATTAGCAATTCATGATGAGATGGCCGATTTAGAAATAATTAATTTTTTTTATGGGTATTAATTTGATAGTTTTCTTCAATCAAGACAAAGATAAAGTGTAAAATAATAAAAGGTTTTGAATTATAATAGGTGGATGTAAGTTATAATATAAGGAATAAATAATTATAAGGAAATATGACTTCGTAATATATCTAACGCCATCTATTGACGACATATTCATAATGGAAATGCGAATGCCTTTCACACTAAACATTCCGGGATCTATATTTCTTTACAGAGATAATGGCAGTATCTACGAGTAGGTCAAACCCAACTATAAAACAAGCGTGTTGCTATTCCACTGTTAGACAAACCCTACTATCAACTTTGAAGAGAATGATTGGTGCTTGAAGTGGTATATCATTTTCTTTAACGTAAAGCAACATCCTTCTGCCCTTATCGCACTCTAAGTGGGGTCGGCACAACATGTTAAAAACATGCTGTCACATGATTCGGCTGCGTTTTTAGGAACGGCCGCCTTCCTGACGTCGACTTACCTTAGTCTCCTCTTATGACACCTCAGTAAGAAATGAGAGTCGTCTATTCTACTCAGTCGGATACCATACGGGCTACTCGAGATTTAAACCTATGACTCCTCGAAAGAGTCACATGGTTTCACCGCTGGGCTATCAATAACTACCTACCTATGGATTATTATTTGTTATTATAAGAATTAATTTATGACTTTACATGGCTCGGCCAGCGACGCAAAATAAGTTCAACCGGTTCCCATAACAAAAAGTAATAACTTAAAAAGACTGTATGTCTTTCTAACTTCAAGGTGGTTTATAAAATTAAAAAAAATAGTGTCGAAATAAAGTTATACCTACCTATTTATTATGTACAAATACGAATGGATTGAAGTTGTCCTACTTATAGTTCGTAAATTACAATTGTTTCTACGATTTAATTAGATTGTACTAATGAATAATGCGGTATTTTGACATATTACTGTTAAAACCGCTTTGTAGTATCCAGCTGAATAGAATAGACCACCCTCGTATCTTACCGAGGTGACGTAAAAGGAGACTTAGATAAGTTGACGTCAGGTGGGATGATGGGATGATATTTTATTGTTAAAGAAACTAATCGCTTAAAAAAAGGGGAGATCCTTTTACTAGAAAGGTCTTGTACTGTACAGGAATATCCTGTACAGTACAAGACCTTTCTCTTTGTATTGCAAAGGCGATTTATAACTAAGAACCTGTATGATGCTCCGCTATATTTTGCCTAGGATAAATAAATTATTAAAAATTTTAAACTACATCTTGGTCCTTGATCAACACTAATATTATAAATGTGAAATTCTGTCTGTTACGCTTTCATCGCTCATTATTTTGGAAGTTTGATATAATTAAAACTTATATGCCAGACTAACATATAAGATAAACAAATGAACGGGTACGTGAAAGTCCATAATTAAGGGTGTTTAAAACTAAAGTTGGTAAAATATACATACTGTATAATATGTAACCAAAATTGTGCGCGAAAAATGCTGATTTATTAATTTACTAACTTATTTTTAATAGTATCTACAAAACTCTGAATAATAATAACATTATTTAAAGAAAAAAAAAAATGTGAATGGACATAAATATTTAGGGTAAGCATTCTTTAAGCGTTTTTTCATCTTTTTAATAAAGATATCTCTTTTAGTAGGCACTTTCATTGTGGAACCCCTGGTTTATTATTATATTATTATTATGTAACATTATGTAATTGAGGTTTTGCAACAAAAATATAAATAAATAAAAAAGCACTTAACATTCGGGTAACCGTCGAGGAATCTCCACTGAACCTTGGGTTTCCGCGGGATACAGTTTAGGATACGTTGCTTTAAGCCATCAAGCATAATTACGGTGAAAAGTAAAAAAAAAACTTACGTGCATCCACATTATGAAAGACATGTAAAAGGTACAACGTTAAAGCACATATTTTAATTAACAATTCCATTTGAAGGAATGTGACTATAAGGAAAAAAACAAAAACCAGTCTGGCTTTGGTGCTTGTTAGCCCGCGACTGGCTCTTGTTTGGACGATGCAAATCGTCGACCGCCTTATTATATGCCATCTTAAAGTCTCTAAACGTACGGGACCAACGTATGTAATACATAAAATGAACACTTGATTAGAACAAAAAAAAATATTAATGAACGTTACATATATTATTTTATGAATGAATCAACGATAATCATTTCTAAAGTAAAATTTACTTAAGGTATTTCAGAATTAATTGATAAAGGAATTCTTTTAACACGCATTTCTTACATGTCTTGCTTTTTACCTTATGGAAAAAACTCAAGCCCTAAGGCGCTTTTAGACAATACTATGATGCACAAAAAAACTTATTTGACAATGATATTTATTTATGGATACAGAAAATTACAGTTGGGCAATGGTTATGATATATATTATAAAGAACAACCAAAAAAGAAGTACTTTATTGAAGTTGCGATCTAGCCTATGAGAGATATATGTAAAAAACTTTGGCTTGTACAGGTTTTTTGCCGACGCTTATTTTCACCCGCATATCTGATAAGAACAACGGGATTGAATAGTCACAGTTTTTTTAGCCTTCAAGCAGATTTCTTGTTTGACAGTACGTTAAAGAATTTTGGTTTGAATAAGAAAATATTAAAAAATATTAATTACTTTACATATAATAGTAGGTATTCGTTTCTCATTGACTATGAGTTTGGACGTGATATCAAGATGACGCGGATTTATTCAAATATTTCAACCTATTACTACATTATTATAAAACAATGTCTCCCGCCGCGTCTGTCTGTTTATCTGTTCACGATAAACTTAAGAATTACTAAACGGATTTGCAATTGATTCTTAAATGTTTAAAGGTAATATTTGTTGAGATTTTGTTTAATTTGATTGAGATTCATAATGACGATTTAATGTTAATTTATTTCATCGAAAACACTGTGTAATTATTTTAAAATATAGCAAGATAAAGTGCTATGGGAATTTTACCCCTTTATAGATAAAAAGAAAATCTTTCTTCATTCACAATATTTTACAATGAGTAATTTTTAAAGAAATAGTCGCGTTAGTTACGGTAATTGAAGCGCTATTTAAACTGATACAGTATTAATCCTAATCAACATAAATAAGTTAGTTATCCTATACGTTTCATGCCTAACATTTTCATCGGTTATAGCCACTCTTTTCCAATCTTTTTTGTGCCATGCCCCACCTTATTCTTTCTAAAATTCCCTATTGTATTTCTAATAGTAGATTATGAAACTGTTGCATAATAAGGGTTCTTATAATACGAGTTTTTTTTATAGTATCACACGAGTGTTATAAGACCAAGTTATGTACAGTGTCATACACTACCTACTTTATCTACTCTCTTACTATAATACGTCAAACAGTATTAAAAAACGAAACTTTGTTAAACTATTAAAAGATTTTATAAATGTCAAATGTCAGCGCCAAGGAGCAAACATTGATTGCGCATGCGTGTTGCGTCGCCGCGGACTCGTTCATTGAAAGTTTTTTAAGTCTTTAGTATATAGCCTTCCTCGATAAATGGACTATCTTACACTTAAAGAATTTTTAAAATCGGTCCAGTACTTCTTGAGACTAGCGCGTTTATACATACTCTTCAGCTTTATATATTAGTATAGATACATAACTTTAAAACGTGCAAAGCAGAGAAAGTTCGCTAGTATTTTATCCCAAATTCATACATGTTGACTTTTTTGTAAAAATACGGCCAATTATGTGCTAGGTATAATGTTTTTTTTTTCTCGTATAAATAACGGTAATTTTCTATTGTTAAATATTTTAGTTTAGGTCAACCTCATTTCAATATTGAAATGAGGTTAAATTAGAATGACGATTGTATTATGCGTAATTTATATTTGTTCTATTCTTATTTTGAATTTAAAATATGCTGTCAGTGTAGAGAGAATAAAAACAAATGTTCTGGACCCGACGGGGGCATTGTATCTTATTAGATCGATAGCAGGCATTGTATTTTATCAGTTGGAAAATATAAACGAGTTAACAAGGAATGGGTATTATTTTATTACTATCCTATATCTTAGTCCGGTATATAAGCGTGAATTGTACAAAATTTATTTATATATAAACCTAAGACAGACAGACAGACTTTTACATTTGTAATATTAGTATAGATATGTAAATTTTTAGTTCTATGTGGTTTTATCATCATCATTCTGCTGCCATGTCATGATCATATAACAACATGCTACAAACATGTTGCTACATGGTTTGACTATGTTTTACCGGCATTACGACCGGTCGCCTGCCTGACCTTAGTCGGCTTTTACTACACCTCATTAAAAATAGAGGGTGGTCTATTCTACTCAGCCAAATACCACACGTCTGTTCTCATTATGTGATGTACCTAAGTAAAGCCTATCTACATGCCTACGTACTATCAAGAACTCTGGATGCGTCAGAAACTTGACAGATAAGTAATATGACGTCAAATTATTAATATTAATAATTAATTAGTATATTTATTACTATTAATATATTAATTAGTATTATTCTTGTTAGACCCACATAGATAATAAAATAACGTACGGTTTAAATAAATTAAGTATTAAATATTTTATTCTTTTCTGTATCCGTGAGTTCCGCTTTACCGCTTTAAATAAATTTACACACAATCGTGATCGTTTCTTCGATCTTTTTAGAGTAACTTTTTATTATACATTACTTATAGGCTTAGTAGAATAGACCACCCTCATTTCTAACCGAGGTGTTGTAAAAGGCGACTAAGGTAAGTTGACGTCATGCGGCGTCAAATAACTAGCCAAACATGTTACAACATGTTTAAACATGTTGTGCAGATCCTACTTAGAGTGGAATAAGGGCAGGAGTATGGTAATGAACGTTAAAATAATATTAATATAATACATTAAATAAAGTGCTATGTAACTTAACTTAGTTCTAATTTAAGGTACTAATAAATACTCAGGACAATTACCTACTAAACGATGCGAACATATGTTAATAAATTCTTAACATTTATTTATAGCGATGACTTCATTTATGTATGAAATCAAATATCAAAACATGTAGATTATGCGTACATATAGCCTCGGCGACTCGCAAGCGTAGCTTTTAAGTTCACGATTCTTTGCACGGCATTAGCTAATAACTTATTTCCACCATACCTTGTTAATCTATTGGTTACTTATACCATTAATTTGTTTCATTATTGACATTGACCTTATATAGAATTTGTATGCTCCATATAGCTGCGGTAGAAACATATCAAAGAAATTTATTATATTGTTTACTTTCATAGCTTATAAGCTATTGTTGGCTTCCTATATATATTACTAGCTTTTACCCGCAACTTCGTTTGCGTGGATTGTTGTCGCGTGATAGGTTGATAATAGATGGCGCTTTTCAATGTCACCCTATTCCTGTTGAATTATAGGATTTCTATGTATGTTACGGTGTATAAGGAATTATTGAGCAAAACTTTATCGACATTGGTTCAGCGGATTCGCCGTGACAGAGTAACAAACGTAAGTCCACACTCAAAAATTTTAGCATTTATAATACTAGTAGGTCATACGTAACGACATTAGTATTTTTCTAACAAGTGATAGACAATATTTTTGTACTAAAAAATGGAATGTTTCATTAAAAAAAAATTATCGTTATTCAAATATTTTGTTATACTGATATTATTATAAATTATGCTTTACTAGATTTTATAATTCACCTTTAAGATTAAGCTCCGTATTTTTTGTGGTTTTTTTTTATATTTAGCTTGTTTGGAAATTTTCTTTTGACTCATAGCTGTCGTATAATAGAAGCAGAGTGATGTGTACAAATTACAATATTTATCTTTATATGTTAAAATCCCGTGTCGCGATTTTCATTTACGCTAATCTTTTAAAAACATATATAAATCGATTTGAACGAAATTTCTAGATAGTTATATTTCGGCTCTATTTAAAGGATAGGATAGTTTTTATCTATCGAGCGAGCGAATAAGTACCCCGGATGGGCTCGAAACTAGTTGGGCTATTCTGATAGGGTAAGACGTGCGTATAGCCGGTTTCTATACATTAACTATGAATACTACCCGATAGTTTAAAATTAGAAAAAATGTGTCAATCCTTCACAGATATCACAACCCTTTTTTCTTGTATTAATTATTGCCATGAGAAGATTCTTATGAAAGAAAAATTATTGTAAGTTTAGTGGAACATTAGAAACAGGACAACGTCTTTCGTGTCAGCTAGTTTTTTAAAATATATATTTCATAATATATAAGCAATAAATTTTTATTTTACGAGATCACAATGACGATGTAGTTCTAAGTTGGAGAGTGACTAATGCTCGAGGACGTACGTTGATCACAACTCTTAACGGTAACCAACCCGTAATCGTATCTGAATTTTAAATCGGCACAATTTTCCTGGTAGCGTCGTAAATGACGAATGCACAACAATGCAGTCCAAAGTTTTAAAACTTTTGCACTCTTTAACCGATTTTTAAAGTAATTAATTGATTTACGCCTTACATTGCGAAAATTGACAATACAAAGTTGTAATATCATTTTACTTTAGTGCCGTTTTTTCGATATTATTTAATAAATAAATTCTATTTTACAATTTCGCCGACCGATGCAGCTTTAGGTGCATTTTGCCTTGAAAACGCACTGGAATTGAGTCATCATCCTCCTGCCCTTATCTTACTCTAAGTGAGGTCGGCACAACACATCATTTGACTTCGAATTTTACTACCGGTTGCCTGCCTGACGTTAGATTACCTTAGGGCTGCTACACACAGTGCCGGCGGCAATGCCGCCGGGTTTATGCTCTGCGGCTATGCCGCCGGCAATACAAGCCGCCGGCACAAGCCGAGCAAAGCCGCACAAAGCCGCCAGTCATCATTCTTGGTTGTGAGTTCACATAGGACGAACTGACGCCGGCAAGCCGCGTAACCCGCCGGCACCCCGGCGGCTCTGTTGGCGGCTCCTTTATGTGGCAAAGCCGGCGGCTTTGAATGCCGCCGGATGGACGGCGGCATTGCCGGCGGCTTGCCCGGCGGCCCTGCCGCCGGCACTGTGTGTAGTAGCCTTAAAGGCTTAGTCGTATTTTACGACACCTCGGTAAGAAAGGGGGTGGTCTTTTTTACTCAACCGGATACCACACGGCGGATACCACACACGGATTTATATTTTGAACGCGCTAATCTCAGGAACTACTGGACCAATTTGAAAAATCCTTTAAGTTTAATATACTCCATTTATCGAGGAAGGCTATAGGCTACATAACATCACGCTTAGATAAATAGGAGAGGAGTGCAATAAAAAATATTGCGAAAACGGCAAAATTTAAAGCTTTCCTTGCGTGCTAGCGCACGCAAACGGTGAAAGTTATTCAAAAATCGCAGTAAACGGTGAAAGTTATTCAAAAATCATCTATAATAATATAAAATAGTATATCACGGTTTTAATCTTTCCACGCGGGCGGAGCCGCTGGCGATTGCTAGTAAAGTATACACTCAGCTTACCTTTAGAAGCACGCCAAATGAATTGCCCCGTTTGTTCTAAAGTCATTCGAGATGACATTTCACAGCATACGTTGATGTTATTTTCGTCTTCGCATCTAAGTACAAAAAAGAAATTATTGCCTGTTGTTTTAAAAACGTTTAACTTTTTTATTGTATTTGTATCTGCTGATGCTGTAATAGCGGAGTTAAAATGTTATTATTAATCCTAAATTCAGCAAAGGGCTATATGAAGTCAACCCATTTTATGATTTACCCAAATCAGCTTGCCTTTAATATTTTTAATAATATAGACTTATAACCCGACTAGGAATCGAACCAATAACATAGGGCATGTGAAACGAATGCCTGCACTACAGTGACAACGTGTAATACCTTTATCGTGGATGTATCCAATCGCGGAAGCCACCACCCTTGACCTGGATGAGTTGGGCCAAGTGGGGCGTTTCTCAGCAGTGCGTCGAATAAAAAAATCATAGGGACCCACTCAAAATCGAAAAAAAATACTACTACAGTGACAACGGTTGTAGTGAAAAGTTGACTTTAATGATCGAGTGCCGCACTAATGTCGCGGTGTACGGAAAAACTTGTTTAAAGTTTATGCCGTATCAAATATTGTAATATCATTAAAGATTTCATGTAATAAATAGAAAGAAATAAAAAAATATAGAGTGGTGGTGTTTAATAAGTGTGGTTTACTTATTTTGCATGAATACGGATAACGGGCATTGTAGGATAACAGCTATTTTGCATTAAGCTTTACATGATTTCCTACATTGCGGATTATAGAACAATAATTTTTCAATTCTCTTCTACTATGTAGTTCAAGTTAATCTCCAAATTACTTATATTAAGCAGGATTTTTTTCTATTTAACTTGTGCCTAATTTATCACATCCTTTTCGTTAAAAAAACATCGTGAGGTACCTGCATATCTTGAAAAATTCCAGGGTTATTTTAATATACCAATCCAAGGACGAGCGTTTAGAGCGTGGTGGGTCTAATCTCCAACTCGTCCCTCCAAGAGAAGAGAGGAGTGTTAATAATAAAATTCTTTCCAAAATATGAATTTAATTACAATCAATGTTTATTAATAAAAATATATAATTACCTTGACCTTTCAATATATTCTATTGCATTATCATCTTTCATTATCATGTTCACGAAAAGTAAACATTTTGATAAAGGCACGCATGTTCCATGTTTGTAGTCTGATGTGACACAGCTGTTTGGATGCGAGTCGGGTGGTTTAGTGTTCCTAGGTGTAGTAGTTCTAGGGGCTGTAGTTATAGTTTGAATTGTAGTCGTCGATGTGGTCTTGGTCGGTGCATTGCGATATGTTGGACAACAAACCTACGACAGTACACTTTATGTATTTACGAAAAACAGCTTCGTTGAGCAACAGAATTTAACATCTTAGCTAACCAGAAAATTGTAGATCTAGAAAAATACTACAAAAAGCCCGCGACAGCATGTCTCTATCTTTTATGGTTAACTCACAATAACTATTTTTATGTTCTAAACTACTGTTTAATGTTAAACTACTAATTTATACATTAATAGTTCCTGTTTAGAATGATATGATTCGGAGTATTAGGTTAGGAGGTCAGTTTTTTTTATACGATAAGATATTTCGTGTAGCTTATATATTAACGCATTAAAGATCTCTTTAACTGTTTTTATCTTCTTATATATTTTATTTCGATTACACTACACTATAAGCAGCCGTCATAGCCTAAAAAAGAAAATTTGTTATTTTGGTTCGTGGAGTGAAACCTCGAGTAGGTTAAGAAAAGAAAACTTGCGTATTTGTATAAAAATGGAGTAGCGTATATTTATTGTATATACATATTGTTAAAGAAAAAGAAAAAAATAGCACATGTACAAAGGCCGACTTATGCCTAAAAGAGATTTCTTCCCGTCAATCTTTAAATTCAAGTCAGTAAATACGCGTATATGAAGCTATGTACCAAGATTGAAGCGACTGTAGCGGAATGGTTACGGTAACGGCTTTGCGATCAAGAGGTCGTGGGTTCGAATTGCGGCCATTATACCACCGAAGTGAATCCACTACTAACACAAGCATTTAGCTTAGCAGGCGGGGGTTAACAAGTTTTGTTTAGTTTATAAATTACTAGTAATCTTTTTTTTTAAATATACATAATAGTAAATTTAACTATTTTATTTATGAATTGATAGTTTTTTTAATTAAAAAAATTTTTACAGAACAGCGTTTACAGAACGTCTGTTAGGCAGTCAGCAGTGGCTATTTAATTGATGGCCGGCCGCTTTATTTACGAAACTTTATATAATAATAACAGATAACCGGCCAGTTTTGGTTTTAATATTTGTTATTCTCAAATATTAATACCTTAGGGATGTTTTGTACCCAACCGCAGTGGAGCTTCATTAAACTTTCTCGTGATTTTTGAATTAGTGGTTTAAGTTCATCACAGTAATCTAGCAATATGCAGCGACTTGGCTCTTCAGTTTTGTAGTAGCAGATGTCTGTAAACAAATCTTTAAATTAAAAAAAACGCAAATGCAAACGCAAAAACGAGAATCTTAAGGGGCTCCGCCTTAAGATTCTCGTTAGGGTGGCATGCGATGGTCATGAGCGAGTCATCTCGCCCGGCTCGCTTGCGGCGGATCGGATCCAAGGAGTCGACTCCTCGGATCCGCCCCGCCGTCTCCTTCCGCGAGAAAACGTCATCACTGCCCACGATCCCTCCCTGTCAACCCACGATGGGCAAGGAAAGATCGTGTGCCACGAGCTTCGTCCACTGAACCGCACAAACTGGACATTCCATGGCGCATTCCGTGGCAACCTCGGCGCCGCATTCGTGGCACTCACCATAAGCTTCGGTGTTTTTCTTATCTCACGCAAATAAGTCCAAGAAATTACATATCAAAAATGGTGTTAATGGATGTTATAAGGTCGTAGAGCTCAGAGAAAACGCATACTGTGTTTTTTCTGTTTTAAATATTCTTTTAAAAATATCTTTCGTTCCTTTTTTTTGTTCTATACAAACGTTTTAGTTTTTAATAAAGCATCCATAGTTGCAGTCGCTGCAGTCAGTTGCAGGCAATCTTTCGAGAGAAAAAAATGAAAGCCAATAGTAATATGTATTATGTTTTTTATATCATTGTGTCTATTGAACCGAATACGTTTATGTCAGTTATAACTCGTTTACAGCAGAGCAGTAATGGTAGGAGAACCCAAGCGGGGATTTTCCGTGTTACAAAAGCGCGTCAGAAAATTATATGGGGAGACACGTTGTGCCCTGTAATGTAACTCTACCATATATGAACCTTTAATATAGGGGCCTGCGTTGATGGCAGACTGTCAGATTAGTAAAAAAAAATCGATTCTCCGAAAAACTCGTGCGCGTCAAATAAAGGCCAGGTAAATTAAGTACATGCAGAATAGCTTAGATTTCAATAATCTGACGATTTAAAGCGTGGTATAAGCATAATAGGCGAGTCACAAAGGTGTAAAAAAAATCTTTTTTTTTTTTAAGGAAATCTTTTAAGGATTACGGAAATGAAATACTCGATTTTCATAGAGTGATGTAGCTAAAACCATAAAGAAAGTTTGGAGCGTGCAACTGCTTTGATCTGTATATTTCCCACTCCGCGTATCTCTTTCGTTCTCTCTCTTTCTCTATCTTTGACTTTCTTGCACCATGTGCACGCTACCATCTGCCGCCATAATGCCATCTCAGCTGATCAGAATAACAACGTACATAACAGAGAAATGCGAACTATCGTATCGTTACTGTGATGTCACCAACAAACTACGGATGGAAAATTTGAGTCGGCTTGGTTCATTGGTAACCAACTTTCTGATGCATACGAAGATATCGTCATAACACCTGACATTTTAGGAGATACTTTAGATTCAGGTACGTTTTATTTTTATGGTTTTTAGGTACGTTTTATATAAAATTAAATAGAATATAGAGTTCATAGCCATTTCTTCTTACAGTAACACAAGATGACAATGAAATTGATCAAATAGAAACCAATTTCGATTACGAATCTAGTGAGGAAGAGGATTTAAATTCTTATTTTTAATATTCTTCATTTATTTTTATTCAATAAATAGCAAAAAAAACATTTATTGATATTTGTCAGATTATCATTTAGAACGATTAGGACATCAAGTTGAACTACCAGTATAAATATCTGATGCGCTCGAGTATTTCTAGGTCACATTTTCTTTTACATTTTCAGCAACCTGTCATGACTATTGACCGCGTCCAAATCGTCAGTCATTTGATTAGGATACTTTTTTTAAATTAACTTAACATTCCCTCTGAATATCTGACACGCTCAAATATTTTTTTATTCTACCCCTTTTTACGGCTACCCTCCACTAACTACTCGTCAGATTAATATCCCTCAGTTATCAGAAGGACATATACATCATGAATATCTGACCCGCTCAAGTATTTCTATGTAACTGTTTTTTTTTTACATTTTCCTCCACACTAAAATGGAAAACTTAACATAAACTTTTCTTGCTTTTAGGACTTAATCTTCACAATCCTTTAGGTCCCCATGACGTATTAGTAACTTCAAATTTAGCATTCCGTGCTCCCCTACTAAAAGGCTATGGAAAAAATTCCCACCTGATACTCGTCAACTCAGTCACTTTTGTTTTAAGTGCCGAATGAACTCTCACTTCCTGTCCAATTATTATGTTATATATAGTACCTGGGTAACCGAGCCGTACTTGGCAATTGTTTTAAAAGTTTATAAAAAATGCAAATAAAAAATAAAAAATCAAGAAAGGGGTGGTGATATCTGGGACTTGATCCCAGGTTTTTTTACTTCTTTAGTCTGCCCGTTCTCTACTGAACTTTTACAACTTTACAAATGACAGTAACAATAGTCTTTTCTATTCAATGTAAATTTTTCAAATTTTTAACAATTTTTCAATGTCTTAAAACACGGATAAAACGACATTTTTTTTAAATAAAACCTAGTTAGATATATTGTTCCGCCTCAAAACCTCGTACATGGTGAATTTCGTGAAAATCGTAGCAGTCGGCCCCGAAATTCGGGAAAAAATAATAATATATTAGATCGAACTCAAAAATTCATAGTAATTATATTAGAGATGGACAAAATGTATTCCTCGACAAGAAAATAGTGATTTATATCTTCAATCTTGAGATATACATCGATCTTTTATATGTTTAACTCATTTAGCTCAGTACCGCTCAGAGAGAGAATAAGGCAGACTACAAATATATCCTATATATCTTGGGATCTTTTAATACAACATGCAATAGCTATCCGTCTCTCTGTTACGTATAAATTGCTATATAAGCCCATCTCTTTCTCTCTAACTCTGAACGAGGTATAACTCAACATGAAAATTTACTCTTAAGTAGCAACCGTTACACTAGCGAGCGAGCTAGAGATTTATTATATATTTTTCTAAGATATAAATTAATCTTGATTTTAGCTTGCGAGCTACCCATCTCTTAATTATATCGATGATGACTTAACAATTTATCACTATAACATCTTAAAAAATAATAATACTTAAACCATAATACATAAATAATAATATTTAAACTATAAAGTTATAGTTTAGGTATTATTACAACAAGAAGAGACCTAGTATAATCTATTTTCCCGTATAGTAATGATGAGTAATCAGAAAAGTATTCCATTTTAAGAAAAAGGTAAATTCACTGACCCTAATCGAGAATAAAACGCAGCCACGCTCTCTTAAGGACCAGATTATTGGCCCTTTCTTTTTTAAGAGCATAACTTTCATACGAGTTTGCCAAATGTCATATCATTTAATGTTTCATACAGATTGTTTGTATAAAATGTAGTTGATTAGTAATGGTAAGTAAATAACTTATATTCAATAATATCTTCTATGACTCAAAATTGACAACAAATTAAAATGTTTGTTATTGTTTGTTGTGTATACGAAAATTCTAAAGCTATTCTTTTACTAAAAGCTTTTCGTACCTTCTTCCTCATGACCGCTTACGAGGCATATCACAAAAGTAACTTTAATCACTAGATTAAATATTGAATACATTATCACAACACACGTCTACTGTGTAAGGGGAACACAACGTCACTGACACTGTGTACGAACTAAGAACTTTTCAAATAGCGACTTACGATACCGGATCCAAATTAAGCTTCTTTCCATGATCGAAATATATACAAATAGCTTTTACAATGTACCTAAACATTGTTTGTTTCAATTAATATCTACTTTTATTTATTCATAATATAGAAGGAATCTTCTTCATTTATTACTTCTTATTCTTCTTAGCTTAATATTTTTACTTAATATAATTTCAAATTTATGGTTTAAGCTTTTGTTGTTAATTTTCCTAAAATAAAATTATTTTACATAAAATTAATTTGACCATAAAAAGTGTCAATTATTTTGTTAACTTCCTAAGAATTATTAAAATTGAGAATTAAATTGTATTTCTTGTATTTATTCGTAAAATGTAAAAATGAATGGATAAAGTTTGTTTACTAATAATACTTTGTGTGTTTAAAATAAAATAAGCTATTCATTTTTTTAGTATTTTTATAAATTTATAAGTACAGATTTCAAACTCAGTAACGTCAAATCAAATCAAAACAAATGTATAACAAAATAATTTTATCATGCTTGAACAAAGAAATTCCACAATAACCGCGTACTACTTCAAGGAAAGTCTACGAACAGATATCGTAAACAACAATAACGTAAACTCGACGTGTAGATTTGTCAGTACATCAAATGGACTACAGCATCTCAAACGCTGATTCTATGTATACCTATCTCTATTTTGTAATTAATCGCTTAAAACAAAGTTTCTTTATAACCCCAGCAAGCAAGTCCATTCATAGAAACGGTGTCTTCAATTATACGATATAAAATGAAAAGCTGGCAAATAATGTATCCCTAAATTAAGAGTCCATACTTGCATAACTAGATTTGCAGCCTAATTGCAACAACCAAAATAGTTACCTATGTTCGTTGTTGTGAAATGAATAAACGCGGACTTTGTTCCTGATATTCCTTTTTCCTCTTATGTTGTTCATTAAACATCTACTCACTCGTATGAAATTTCATACTATCACAGATATAATCTTACGGTATTTTATTATCTACTAAAATAAAGTAACTTTATTAATGAGAAAGACCACAAAAGGTTGCTTGTTCTCTTTCGGTATTATGGAATTATCAATTATTTAGGAGTATATCAGGGGAAAAAGGATCACAGTGTTTCCCCAATTGTTCGCAAGACTTGTAGAACTAAGACCTCTGTGATGACTGACTTAGGCTTGGTTTCCACCAAAGCGGAGAGGCGAGGAGGTGCGTTAGAAACACCTATCAGATATCGTCTTTTAAGCTAAGCAGAAAGATTTGAAATGAGGATATATGACTGGTGTTAAAACGAATCTCCTCTCCGCTCAAGGTTTAAACCGGGTTTTCTAGTGTTACTTCTAATGTCGCAATTAAAATACGACGTAACAAAAATAATAACCGTTTCGTCTCGTATGAGTATGGTAGTTCTATACGGTTTGAGGTTATGTAGTATCATTATTTATTGTCAAATATCTCTTCAAATCTCAGGATAGGAAAGTATAAGTAAAAAAACCACTTAGTTATGATTCCACCAGACTTTGTTGAATACTTTATTTTATAAAATGTACTAAATTTTTATACAAAAATCTACATTATTAACATTAAAATTAATCTATTGTTCGTTAGGGCTTTATCTGACTTCTTATCCATGGCATATATTCATAAACTTTTGTATACACTCCAGGTACATTTTCTATTCCACATGGTGTTGGTCCGAAGCTCACGATACCAATGACTTCATACAGTCTTCCGTTGTCTAACATTAAGGGTCCGCCGGAGTCGCCCTTGCAGGAGTCCTTGCCTTTCTCGCCGCCAGCACATATTTGGCCGCTCCACAACTGAACCCTTCTACTTCGTACATTGTATGATGGTTGGCATTCCTGTTAAAATTATTATGATCTAATAATTAATTTGCGTGAGAAATATTAACTTTATCAGTAGAGGAAAATAACCTTTAAACTCATAAAGATAATTTTAGATATAAATAACAACGTAGTAGAACACTTGTTTGTACTAAATACCTTTTATATAAATTTTAGAGCAAGCTTATCTTCGGAAAAATTCTAAATTACTCTAATTACAGTAAATATTGCTAGTTTTTAAAGCCCTATAAATATAAAAATATACAGAATTACAAAATATTACGTCGAAAAATTTGCATACCCTCTACAAATATAGCCTTCTATGTTAATTTATGCCATAACAAGTTCTAATTACCTCTTGAGTCAGGAAAGGAAGATCTACGTGGAGTTTGACACTGCTAAAGCTTTGCTCGTTACTGACGGCTCCCCAACCAGCAGCGTACAACGTTGGTTTAGGTACATTGTCAGCTACGTCGGACATTGGTAAGCAGATGGGTCTTATAAATTCTGCAATGAACAACCTTATATAATATATTAGTCAATATAAGATCGTGGAATCAGTCGGGCCATAAAATGTTTGTGAATTATACTGTTTTGGAACTGACATGGAATTAGCTCCATAGATTAAGTTTACTTAGAATTGGGAAGCCAGCCTAAAATATGCCAGAGTATAATAAAGAATAAGCATATGAGAGTGATCTATCTATGAAGTATACGAGTGTCATCTTTCTCTTTATTTATTGTGTCTGTGTCTTAAAGGTGTGCCTATGTCTCCCCTACTCGTAAGTATAATAATTTTTTATTGAAGACCGTGACTTGAGGTATTTTCTTTCTTTAAATAACGTTTTTCTAGTTATTAAAATACCCTACCACTATATGGTGCTGTATTCTGCAATCTAAGTAACGCAATATCGTGTCTCCGCAGCTCAGATTTAGGGTCGTAGCCATGATGTGGGATTATTTTTTCTATAGGTACAATGGTAGCACCCTCCGTGCAGTCCAGCCCGCCACCTTCAACATCTACACAGTCACTTCCATCGTTGGTTATGTTGTACTCTCCAAGACGGACGTTTATCCTGCAAAACAACAATATTCATTAGTTTATGATAAAAGTTTCTATCAGAAATAAATTTAGAGATTAATTGCTTTAACCAGTTAAAAGAATTGTATTTTATAAATAGCATACACCGAACCACTTGCTCTTCTCGATTAGACCAATATTCAGTAGTTGGATTGACGATACAAAAAGGTACTTGTTAAAGTTTGTAGAGATAACAGTATTATTTGAAATTAAATTTGAATTGCTGTTTTCCTGGAACTTCAAATTACCCAGGCGTTTTTTACCGATTTGTGGTAAATCGAACATTTATAAAATTTTGTCTTGTCTTAGAATGGCCTAAGGTACGACGAGAGATACATTCTTGCCGAACGTTTTATTTATTTATGTACCATAAAAGAAAACATACAAAAAATACAGTAAATGTAAAACAAGTACAAAGGATAATTTATATCTATAAGATATCTCTGCCATTGAGTCAATCTTTTAGTTCAGTTTAGTTTGTTTATTTGTTTTTTAGTTTGTTATCTCTGTTATTTAAAATACTAACGGTTTAGCTATACTCAACACTGCCCCCAACACACAGTGACCAGCGGTCAAAACATATTTTCCGCTGATGAGCACACCTCCACAGAGAAGTTTTATTTTGTCATCTTTGACCCCTTTATACTCTATTATTGTTAACCAGGGATATTGATCGATTGCCGTCGTGTTACCACCTGCAAGAAAATTATACTGACGTTAAAAAAAACATATTCGTTACTCCTAACGGTCTTTTCTTGGTGGAACCGCACTTATTTAATATTTACTCGTATCAAAGAAAAATTATAAACTAAAGACGTTATTATTGTTTGATAATATGAGAGGATTATCCTCGTTGGTATGCACGTGCTACACAAACCAGTTGTAGAAGGAAAATGTTTGATGTTATATCATTTTTGTTGTTAACGTGTCTAAAGCACTTAAATATAACTTCAAGTATTAATCCGTCTACTCTACACTTTAGTAAGAATAGATAATGTGAATCCGTATTGAGCCGTTTTCTTGTACATTGTTATTTATATTAGAAGGAAATAAGTATTTTCCATAATAGATAAATATAATCGTAGTAGTATATTATTACTCAGCCTACGTTTCGACTCTCCTTGAAGAGGACATTAGAGCTTAGACCGTTCACGTTGTTCCAATGCACATCGTTAGGATACATATAATATATCCTAAGTTCTGTAGGGATTTGCACGTCTCATGACATTTACCTTCACATTGCAGTTGATGAACGGTAAATATCAGTCGAACATATATTTTATCTTTATGGCCGCGGCTTTCAACCTCTGGAGGCACCTATAAGGTTTGTATCCAAACTTATATACTTACTTAGTAATTAGAATTTGTCTTGCAAGTTTCAGTGAATAAACATAGTAACTCTAGAACATTCCTGGGAAACGTGTTATCCATCAATCTACTTGGATTACTGGTTGATTATTGGATACTTGGCTTTGAGTTATGATGTTTCTTTTAAAGAATGGAGAAGTCCTTTGCCGAGCTGTAGGTTTCGTTACTGACCGCTACTTAATATGACCAACAAATAAAATAGCAAGATTTACCAAATATTTTATTTACAGAGGAGCTGTCTAATCCGCAGCACTCTGTGCGCGGGTCAGGTGGCGCAGCAGAGGGTACACAGACGGTACTAGGGCTCGACACATCAGCAGGCGCCGGCCCACAGCAAACGCTTTGTGAATTAGACGATTCACACCTGGAAATATCGACATGAATTATGTATTCTAAAATTATTCGCTTTAACGATTATTGTCTTCTCTTTTTATAGTACAGAATAATATCATCTAAAAGAAGTAAGCAAGTACCTAACTAAAATGTTAAATTTCTTATGTTTATTGAAATTTAACTAAGAAAAAGAATTGGAAGAGAATCTCTTATGTGGACATATTGCATGAGGCATTCTTCAAATCTACGTTGAGTTACACAAACTTATTGTATTACCTGGAGTTTTTCACAAATTCATTCGCTTCTGGAGTAACGGGCGGCGTGAGTAAGTTAAGTATTGTAGGACAACTTTTTATAGCAATACAGTTTCCCTCTTTTGCTTCGGGCGTGAAACATAGATCTGAGTTTTGTTCGACCAAAGGGCAACACACCTGAAAAATACACGTTTGGATTAAAGATTTGATTTGTGGACCAGTGTGTAGGAGATTTTAGGAAGATTGTCAGATTTGCATAATTCATTCATTGCATTAAACGCGTTTGCCAATTTTATTTTATTTTTTTAAATAGAGATGATAGAGATGTGCAGATTGTCGCAGAGGTGGTAATTTCAGTCGGTAAAGGATGTTTCACCTGATGCTAGATTGCATGGATAATGAGATACCACTTTGTTATCATTATAGGAGTTAAAAAAATTAATACTTTCGCCCGCGTGGAAATCAATGTGTCCTATTTTTTCCGGTATTGAAATTTTGAATATAAACGTAGTTATCGTGAGTTAATCATAAAAGATTTTTGAATAACTGTCACCGTTGACTCACGCTAGGGAAGCTTTAAATTTCGCTGTTTACGGAATATTTTTTAATTGCTGCCCCTCTTCTGTTCATCACTCAAAGAATTTTTCGAATCGGTGCAGTAGTTTCTGACATTAGCGCGTTTAAACATACAAACTCTTCAGCTTTATATATATATATATATATATATATATATATATATATGTGTGTGTGTGTGTGTGTACACACACACACACACACACAGGAGTCGACTTATGAAAAAAATACTCATAATTATTATGTATTTTGAATATATTTTGATAAGAAACTTGAATGTAAGCTAAATGCATGTGTATGTGTGTGTATATATATATACATATGCATCCATGCATGCATACTCATTTAAATATTAAATATTTACCTTTGGTGTTTGCTCTAAATATCCGCATTGTGACAACCTCAAAATGTCCAAGTCTTCCTTAGTTTTGTTTATTTTTCTAAATAATTCCAATAAAGGATTGCAATCAATTATTGATATACATTGACCATTTGCACCAGTGGGTGTTGTGCATTGTGACTCTGAAATAAGTAAAATCTATTTGAAATATTCATGTGAGGCCTGACCTCAACCTACCTTAGTCGTATTTTACGACACCTCGGTAAGAAAGAGAATGGTCTATTCTACTCAACCGGATAATACAGGGCTGGTCGACTTACCTTAGTCGCCTTTTAGGACACCTCGGTAAGAAATGAGGTTGGTCTATTCTATTCAGCCGGATATCACAAGGCTTACATAGGTAACTTTTAATATTAAAAAAGGAATACTGCTGCCCTTATCCCACTCTAAGTGGGGTCGGCTACATGTTATAAACATGTTGCAACATGATTTGGCTACGTATTTTACGACAGGCTGCCTCCTGACGTCAACTTACCTTTGTCGTATTTCACGACACCTTGGTAAGAAATAGGGTAGTCAATTCTACTCAGCCGGATACAACACGGCTTGCATAACTTTTAATATTTTAAAGTTTAGATATTTACATATGAAACTTAAATGATATGCTTTAAGAATAGGAATTTGCATTTTTAGTTACATTTGGCACCGAAATGTAGCTTTGCATTAAAATGCTCGGATCTAAAGGGTTAAACTCGATAATGGACTCGAACCATTATCGAATAGCCCTCCTTGAACAATAAAATTAAGAAGCTTAAATTTGCTGTTATTTGTAAATGTGTAATAGCTAATTGGGGAACGGGGACTAAAAATGTTTATATACCCGGGTTCAAGTTCCACATGTCACCGGAACTTGCTTTCTTTTTAATTTTTTTTATTGAATTTTTTGATCGATCACGTATTAAAAAAAAATTACCGACTTTTGTTCGGTAAAAAGGTATTAATAATTACCTTATACAAAATATGTAATCATAATTATGTTAAATTAAAAAAAAGAATGTTTTGAAATAACAGTCACATATTTTATAACAGTGAAGGTCTGTTATCAAAAGAGCGATGATTTAGTAAGGCTTGTTCTTTTGAAGATACTGCTGACATCCAAAAATATTTATTTGTGTATTAGCCGTGATGAAAAAAATATAATGGTTGAGTTCAAACCCTAACCCTTGGCGGGCACCCACTAGTTTTTTTACAATTCATGTGCTTTTCGGTGATTGTAACGTTGACGCGATCACCAAAAACCAAACCTTAGATGTGATTGATACATTTATTATTTACATCTCAGGTTTTTGAACCGAGCTATCGCGTTACTGGCGATGTCGAAAATAGCTTTTCTCATTAAACAAATTTCGTTTTTATTGATATATTTGATTAATCGCCATCGTCTAAATATTGTATCGTTTGGTAGAGGATCATTGAATTTTGGCTCTTTATACTATCTAAATGCATATTTCGAAGCTGTATTATTATAATTATTCAATAAATAAAATAAAATAAAATAAAAAGCCTTTTATTTCTTGCTACATGTACAAATATGCAAATAATTTAAAACAATATATAAGAAAGTTACATAAATAATAATTAATAGTTAAAAAGTATAATTCTATAAAAGTTTCTTATAGTGTGTTGTGCAAGAACCCTTCTCAGTGGAAGGTGAAGGCCTCCTCCAGAGATGACCAATGTTGTCTGTCTTGTGCTGCTCGCATCCAGTCAGTACCTGCCACTTTTATCACATCGTCGGCCCAGCGCGCGTTTGGTCTGCCCCTTTTTCTACGGCCAGATGGTCCTAACCACTGCGTAGTTATTTTGGTCCAGCGATTGTCAGTGAGTCTGGCTACATGTCCAGCCCATCGCCTTTTTAACTTTAGTGAGTGGCTAAGAGCGTCGATGACTTTGGTAGTCTGTCTTATGTCAGCACTACGGATTTTATTAATTTTCTTAATCTTCAGAATGCTTCTTTCCATATTTCTTTGGCAGGTTATGATCTTATTTTTTATTTTCCTAGTATACTTCCAGGTTTGGCAGGCGTATGTTAGTGAGGGAAGTAGGCAGGTGTTCATGACTCTACTTTTTAACTTTATGGACATGTCGCTTTTTAAGATTTCTTTGAGGCTCCAGAACTTCTTCCATGTGATATTGACCCTTCTCTCAACTTCCAGTTCGTTGTTGACATACTCAATTAATAATTATTCAATATATACATAATTATAATTATAGACATAATTATTCAATACTCACTATTAATTTGACTCATCGAGTCTCGTACGAGTTTATTTGAAATAATAAGGTAAATGCGTGTATATTATTATAAACAAAAATAGATACGTTAGGTATGAATACCTCTTTCTTCTACACGATACTACAATAACAAACGCAGAGCCGATTCCTTTTTTGGCACTTTTCTCTATGATCAATTTAGATATATTATAAATTATTAAATTGCTTAAAATTACTATGTTGAAAACATCGAAAAAAATTGACCTGCCTGGGAGCATTTATCGAAAACGCAACTTAATTAACTGGAATTATACCTGTTTTGTAAGTCTAAAATGTTCTGGTCTGGGATGGCATTTAAGGATAGCTTATTCACTGTATTTTAATTGTTTGAGAAATGATCATGTTAATGCGATAATTAGAAAGTTACTTAGACATACAGTATTTATCCTTATCAAGTTAAATACATTAGTTAATTGTTGCATTTCAAGATTAGCATTATAATTGCTTATGATTTTTATTAATTATATTAGGTCCTTACATATGAAATTGGCGTTTTGTCGTACTGGCCACTTTGATCTCAAATATTACCTTTATGGTTAGGAATTCCAAATTCAAATTCATACAGCTATTTACTCATGCATTTGTGTTTCAAGCCCCCTAATTCATTTGTTTTTTCTTCTTTTGTTTTTTTTTTTGTGTCACTCTGTTTACAAAATGGAAACATGAAATATCGCGTTATTTACGAGTAAGAGTTCCACCGTGGCACCAGTGCTGCAGAAACGGCTCGAAGGATTAATGATGTGTATGGTGACGGTGTCGCAAAAGAAAACACAGTGCGTTTTTGGTTCCAACGTTTTCGTTCTGGAAATTTTGACCTGCAGAACAAGCCTCGTGGATGGCCGGAGACCAAAGTTGATAATGAAGAATTGAAGGCTATTGTGGAAGCGGATCCATCGCAAACCACGTCCGAGTTAGCTGCAGGCTCCAGTGTTAGTGATAAAACTATTCTAATCCACTTGAAGCAAATTGGGAAGGTGAAAAAGCTTGAAAGGTGGGTACCTCATGAATTGAATGAAACAAACCAACAAACGCGCGTCGACTGCTGCGTTACTTTACTCAACCGGCACAATAATGAAGGAATTTTTAATCGAATCATCACCTGTGATGAAAAGTGGATCCTCTACGACAATCGGAAGCGCTCATCGCAATGGCTGAACCCTGGCGAACCAACCAAATCCTGCCCTAACCGAAAATTGACTAAAAAAAAGTTGCTTGTAAGTGTTTGGTGGACTAGTGCCGGTGTCGTTCACTACAGCTTTCTTAAATCTGGCCAGACGATTACGGCAGATATCTATTGTCAGCAACTGCAAACCATGATGGAAAGCTAGCTGCTAAACAACCGAGGCTGGTCAATCGCTCTAGGTGCTTCAGGACAACGCTAGACCACATACTGCACAACAGACGGCTACCAAATCAGAGGAGCTTCAATTAGAATGTCTTAGACATCCACCGTACTCTCCGGACCTTGCTCCAACAGATTACCATTTTTTTCGCAATTTGGATAACTACTTGCAAGGAAAAAAATTCAACTCCGATGGGGCAGTCCAAACCGCCTACAAAGATTTTATTGATTCCCGCCCGAATGGTTTTTTTTAGTAAGGGGATCAATAAACTACCTATGAGATGGCAAAAGTGCATACATAGCAATGGTACATACTTTGATTAATTAAATATATTTCATTAAAAAAAAAAACGACTTTATGTTCCTCCCAAAGAAAACGCCAATTTCATATGTAAGGACCTAATATTTGCATTTCAATAAATTTCACGACAAATCCCTTTAATATTTGTTTTCGAGGTGCAAGATATGTCACAATATCATCATAAATATAGTACTAGTGTACTATTGCTTCAAATTTATTTATTTATTTATTTATTTATTTATTACGCCAACAACTTACATACAAGTTTGTCCAACAATCATTAAAAACTAAAGTTCGTATCTAAGTCTATTACAGGCATAAATATGAATAACAGACAATTATCTAACTAACTTAATTTAAACATATATTAATATATATATATATATATATATATATATATATATATATATATATATATATATATATATATATACAAACATATATATATACACACATACACATATACACACATATATATATATATATAGTAAAATCAACTGGTTTTTTTTTACAAATTTTAAATAGTTGTGAAAAAATAGTAATAAATATGTATAATGATCACTAATCGGTTATAATGATCGCTGATGAGACTTTATTAATACTAGATGTTTCCTAAACAATGGTAATTTATCAAAAAATATATCAGGATTACATACACCCGACAAACAAAAATCATTATAAGACCTAGTCATACGCGGAATGGGTGAATTTTTGTAGGATACTGTTCGTGAACCAGGCACATCAAAGAGACGCTTTTCCTGTATTCTACATCCGAGTCGCGGTACCTTTAGCTTAATTTGTGCAATAATATCAGGACACACCAAAAACCCATTTAAAATTTTGTGTAGCACACATAAGTCTTGCATAGCTCTACGATGCGCTAAGCTGTGCATTTCGTAGATATTTAACCTTTCTAAATAAGAGCTATGAGACGGCACCAATTTGTTTTTATAAGACAGGTAACGAGTAAACGATCGCTGCAACCGTTCAATCCTATCAATATGACACTGATGGTATGGATTCCAAATAATGCTAGCATATTCTAAAACGGTCCTAACAAATGCGTTGAAGAGAGTAATTTTTGTAAAAGCTGAACGAAAACCCTTGCACATTCTCTTCAGGAATCCGATGGTTTTAGATGCTCTAGCAGTAATATAATTGTAGTGATGGACATAACTTAATTTATTATCAATCATGATGCCTAAATCCTTCACAATATTTGCTCTTTTAACACTAACACCATTGATAGCATAAGATGAAAGAATAGGGTTCTTCTTCTTTGTGAATTTTATAAACTGACATTTAGAAACATTTATTACCATATCATTACGAGAGCACCATGTATTGATTCGATTTATGTCTTCCTGAAGCAACGCAGCGTCATAGTGGGTGCTTATGGTTCTGTATATTTTCATGTCATCAGCAAAAAGGAGGCACTCACTGTTTATGATACAGTTAGTTATATCGTTGATAAACAGAACAAACAATATTGGCCCAAGGTGAGAGCCTTGAGGAACTCCGGACGTTGCCGTATGGGGTCTAGACTCATATCCTTTTACCGCTACAGATAAAACTCTGCCCTCAAGGTACGAATTAAACCAGGATAGTAGGCTTCCACAAATTCCATAATAGTGAGATAGTTTTAGCAGCAACGTACCATGGTTAACCTTGTCAAAAGCGCTTTTGAAGTCAGTATATATGGCGTCAACTTCAGTACCGTTATCTAAGTGCTTCGTCAAATAACTAACATATGATAATAAATTACTTATAACAGATCTCTTATTTAAAAATCCATGCTGCCTAACGTTAATTGCATTTTCAGTGTGTGCTGTCATTATTGGACATATTAAGGATTCGAAGACTTTACCAAATACTGGTAACAGTGAAATAGGTCTATAATTACAAACGTTACCAGTATCCTCCTTTTTATGAATGGGAACTACTCGGACTTTTTTCCATTCCATTGGGAAAATTCCAGTTTCGAGAGATCGATTAAAAATAACCATTAAGGGAAGAGAAAGCTCTTTGGCACATTTTTTAATAAATATACTATGGATACCATCTGGACCGGGTGATTTATTAGTATTCAGAGTGTGCAACTGCTTAGCAACTGCCCCTTCTGTAAGTTTGATGCGACTGAGCGTATCGCATATGCTACTCGGCAACGTCTCATCAAAGGTGATTCTGCCCAAATTGCTATGAAACACGGATTCAAAATAACTGGCAAACAGGTTCGCAACTTCAGAACCTTCAGTAGCGAATTTATCCATGTAATACACACGACTCGGTATGGAAGCTTTCATGCCCTTCTCTTTTATGTAACCCCAAAACGCTTTGGGATTTTTCTTTATGTTATCTTCCGTTCTTTGTATATACATACTATGACTTTTTTTGAGTTGTGAACGGCAACGGGCACGAACGATTTCAAACTCCAGCTTATCACGAGGATTATTATTTTTGCGATATCTGAGACGAAGTTTGTTCTTTTCTGCTAATAATCTTTTAAGGCTCTTATCAAACCACGAAGGAAATTTTGAGGAACGGGACTGATATTTCGGAACAAAATGGTCAAAGTCATTTCGTAATTTGTCATAAAATAAAGTAACCATCTCATCAGCGGACATATTACCACTAAAAGCTTCTAACCAATTAAAACTACGTAAAGACTGCTTTAGCTTGGAATAATCAGCTTTGTAAAAATTATAATCACATCGGGGTTTACAAGGGACTGTGTCAGTCACAATTGATGCTCCAATATTTACTATTACATCTAGAGGGGGATGAAAATGGTCTACTCTGCTAAGTATAGCAGATGCTTTTCGTACAGATACATCAAATAGAGTACTTAAAACGAGATCCAAAACTCTATCATTATGCCCTGCGAAAGTGTTAAATTGGAAAAGTGAATTAAGCGATAGATAATCAATTAACGCAAATCCTAAATTACTATTGTAGTTACTAGGTTGAGCAAACGAATATTTGTCGCTTATTTCCCAAGAAATAAAACCAAGATTGAAATCGCCCAGAATAATAACGTCTTCTACTTCATGTATAACAGTAGCTGTATTGTTTAAGAATTTCTTTAAATTGACTATATTAACCGGTGGGGGCAAATATACAACACAGACACCTATTCGTCTTAACTTTCTATTAGTTTTAAGTTCAAGTACTACCCAAAGGTCCTCCATTTCACTTTCCCACTCACGCATATGAAAGGATTTAATTTTTTTGTCAACCGCTAACAGAACACCACCCCCATCTGATTTAACCATAGACAAGCGATCTCGCCTATAAACTTGATATCTTCTGTCAATAAATTCGGAACTATATATCTCTGGTCTCAACCATGATTCTGTAAACGCTATGATATTATAGTCATTTTGCAGGATATTTTGATAAATTTCTGATATCTTAGTTCGCATCCCACGCACATTCTGGTAATAAATATTGAATAGAACGACTTTAACCAACACAGAACAATACAATAAGAACTCAGTTGAGTTTGTGTACGTCGTCAATATGATTTATTATTTGGGCGCTAGATCTTTCATCTTTCCTTACGTAGATTTTACCATTCCGAACCCACACAAAGGTAAACATAGTTTCTTTGGCTTTCTTTTTAGTCTCTGCGAGGAGTAGTTTATTCGATGGCGATAAATGTTCAGAAAGATAAATAGGCGTTCTGTCTCCGCCTATTCCAACTGTCTGTGTGGATAGCTTGTCTAGTCGGTTCTCTCGGTTGTATTTGTAATACGCTGTCAGAATAGAATCTCGATATCTTGCACTACGAAATTTCACAATAACAGTTCTTGGTCGCTTGTTTGTATTATCCCTTTTCGCAACTCTGAAACAATTCATTACATCAGAGTCCTCTATATTAATTGATACTGCTTTTCCGATATGTATAACATTTTGTACCAAATTTTCCGACCTGTATTCAGGCAAACCATTAATCTCAATATTACATTCTCGTGAATGCTGTTCAATAGTTGATATCCGATGGGTGAGATCCTTTACTGTATCTTCAAGTGATTTATTACGAGCTCTTAGTTCAGTAACTTCTCTGTCTCGCATTTCCAATCTGCTGTTAATTTCATCATATCTCTTTGAGAAAAATTCCATTGATGTACATAAATCGCATATTTGTTTGGTTAATATATCAAATTTAGAATCGAGTATGCTTTTTAAGGTATTTTGTATTGATTTATTAACGGATTCTTTTATTTCGTTAGTAATAGACAACAAGTTATCATCATCCAGTTTATGTAATTTGTCAAGATTACACATTGCCTGATTCGGTTCATTACCGAATACATCGATGTTAATGTGAGGACTGCGCACTGGTGTATTTGTATTGTCTCCTCCCTTTTTTTGCCGACTGACACAATTAGGACATCGCCAACTAGATTTAAATTGAGCTGTCAAGTTTGAGGATTGGCCTTCGGTAAGCCCAATACATTGCATATGAAAGTAGTCGTTGCATTCAGTGCACATCAGTGAAGATTTTCTAATTACTTTATTGCCACATCCAGCACATTTATTAATTGTTAAGGACATATTAAGGCTTAATATTTTCCAATAAATAAGCCAAAAAAAAAAAAAAAAAGTTCGGTATTGGGAATGGAATACAATTAATCACGAAATATTTAGGAAAGTCACTGAGCCACCGATACACTCAACAGTATTGTGAAGAGTTGTAATATGTTCTCACAGGCGCGTAAATCTATTGAACCACAATGTTTATACAATTACGGTACCTTAACTTGCACTACCCACTATATTCCGAAAATTAATATTTATTAAACTGATTTGAATCACTAAGACGCTATAATTATGTACAACCAAGTAGATTGATAGTACTCAACACATACTGAACATATACTACGTAATGTCACTGCAAAATTAAGAAATAGTATTAAATTAAGTTAGTACTTTAACGAAAACATGCGCGCAGTGTAATCGCACGCGATGAACTTCAAATAATAATACAAAAAATAATTAATTATAATGCACGATTAGAAAGAAGAAACGTACGAATCATAAGTTATGAACTCAGTACATAAGTTATAGAATTAGACGTTACTTTGCGGAGATCCATAATACAAAAGTAAGAATAATATTATTTTACTATTATCTGCGATTAAATACTTGTATAATTTCGCGATTATCGTTGATTATAGCAAAATAATATTATTATTACTCTCGGATAGTACACTCTACTTTAAGCATAATAACATATATTATCTTTAATCGTGGATAATAACAAAATAATTAAGTATTTTATGTATTAAGGAACTTCATATAATCAATGCGAAAAACCAATAATAATGTCAAAAATCCTGAATTCCACAATCTTCAAACCGCGTTCGATGAATACAAATATTTATTTATAGGACCTGCGACGTGAGATAACGGATAACTATTTAAGCTGTTAATTTTTTCAAGTTCCAAAATGTCAGAAATAGTATATAATTATATCATCGTGAACTTATAGAAATTGTAATGAATAACGATTTGCATTATAGTTTCTGAAGATAACTTATTTCTCTATTAATACGGTTCGTACTACTTAATCGTTTGACAATACAACATTTGCATTCCTATAATGAAGTAAGGTTGAGGAGGTATTTTATTTTTTATTTAATTACTATGATTGATATTGTCTTTTATAACTACAGTATAAAATAACGGCTGGGAGTAACTGAGTAAATCATACTGACGTATTTTCTTGTGTGGTACGCACACAGACATGCATATTTTATGTATAAAGATAATGGTCTGTTGGGTTTTTACACTGAATAATACTAACTATAAGCGTCATTAGATAATATGTAACAAGCTAATGACGATTTGTACAAAAGGAATTCGGTATTTTAGCAATAATGTTTTTTCATGTTTTTCGATGGTTTATCCTTATATTTTACACATTAATAATAAATATAAATGTATCATCTTCCTGCCCTTATCCCACTGTAAATAGGGTTCGGCACAACATGTTATAAACATGATGTCACATGATTTGGCTGCGTTTTTACGACCGGCCGCCTGCATGACGTCAACTTACCTTTGTCGTATTTTACAACACTTCGGTAAGAAAGAGGATGGTCTATTCTACTTAACCGGATACCACACGGTGGGTCAACTTACCATAGTCGCCTTTTACGACACCTCGGTAAGAAATGAGGTTTGTCTATTCTACTCAGCCGAATACCAGACGGCGGTAAATCACTACATATTATAAAACAAAGTCCATATTTCCGTATGTACGCATAAAACTTTAAAACTACGCAACCGATTTTGATGCGGTTTTTTTTAATAGATAGAGTGATTCCAGAGGAAGGTTTGTACGTATAATAACATTCAATACGAAGTAGAGAAATAATGTAATTTTTGAGGTTTCTGTAAATAATTACATTTTTTTCCGCTTACATTGCAAACGCAGGCTAAACCCTACGAGATTTATCAAAATGATGTACTAAGTATTTATACACCTTAAAAAGGTCTACAGAAAAGTCCGCGATGGTATATATCTATCTCTTATGGATAACCCACAATAGCAGTTTTTTTCATTTACTTTTTACGAAAAATGATGCCTTATGTTCAAAGCAATTTTTATACAATACAGCATTAATCCTTATCCAATTGAGTACCTTAAATAAATTGTTGGTTTAATATAGATCAATATTGCCGTTTACAGCATGTAATTTAAGTGAACATTTTCGGAGATATTACAGATTTAAAATCCCGCGAGGAGGCCGCGCTTAGACCTATAAGCACTTCGAATTTAGCAGCGACCGGAGGCGCAACTAAATGTCCTTCTTTCAAGTTTATATTGTCTAATGATAAGAAAGCTATGAATGTTGTATGTAAAGACATTGTCTAATCAATTGTAAAAATAAATAATATCACTACATAGTATAAAACAAAGTCGCATTCTCTGTCTGTCCCTATGTCCGTATATCCCTATGTATGCTTCAATCTTTAAAACTATGCAACAGATTTTGATGCGGTTTTTTTTAATAGATAGAGTGATTTTAGAGGAAGGTTTACATGTCTAATAACATTCAATATGGAGTAGAGAAATACTGTAATTTTTGAGGTTTCTAATGTGATGTCGTAAATAATTACATATTTTTCCACTTACATTGCAAACGCAGGCTAAACCCTACGAGATTTATCAAAATGATGTACTAAGTATTTGTACACCATGAAAAGGTCTACAGAACAGTCCGCGATAGTATATGTCTATCTCTTATGGATAACCCACAATAGCAGTTTTTGTCATTTACTTTTTACGAAAAATGATGCCTTATGTTCAAAGCAATTTTTATACAATACAGCATTAATCCTTATCCAATTAAGAACCTTAAATATATTGTTTATTTAATATTGATCAATATGACCCTTTACAGCATGTAATTTAAATAAACAGTTTCGAAGATATTACAGATTTAAAATGCAGGGGCCGCGCCGCGAGCCTATAAATAGCGCGTCGGAGGTCGCGGTTCGCCTCTCGGCGATGCTTCCGCGCTCGCCCGTCTTATCGGTAACGCTGTCAAAGCCATTAGGGCTAACAGCATTAGTCAAATTCGAAAAAAAAAACGCGGTTCGCCCTTTAACCATTTGAATTTAGCAGCAATCGGACGCATTTATGATCGGAGCTCTCTAGCGAGGAAAATAACAATCACTACATATTATAAAACAAAGTCCATATTTCCCTATGTATGCATAAAACTTTAAAACTACGCAACAGATTTTGATGCGGTTTTTTTTAATAGATAGAGTGATTCCAGAGGAAGGTTTGTACGTATAATAACATTCAATACGGAGTAGAGAAATACTGTAATTTTTGAGGTTTCTGTAAATAATTACATTTTTTTCCGCTTACATTGCAAACGCAGGCTAAACCCTACGAGATTTATCAAAATAATGTACTAAGTATTTGTACACATTGAAAAGGTCTACAGAAAAGTCCGCGATGGTTTATGTCTATCGCTTATGGATAACCCACTAAAGCAGTTTTTGTCGTTTACTTTTTACGAAAAATAATGCCTTATTTTTTAAGCAATTCTTATACAATACAGCATTAATCCTTATCCAATTAAGTACCTTAAATAAATAGTTGATTTAATATAGATCAATATGGCCGTTTACAGCATGTAATTTAAGTGAACATTTTCGGAGATATTACAGATTTAAAATGCAGTGAGGAGGTCGCGCTTCGCCCTATAACACTTCGACTTTAGCAGCGATGTCGCTCTTTCAAGAGTTTGTTTAAAGACATTCTGTAATTAATTGTAAAAATAAAATACATAGGGAAAATATAAAAGTAAATAAGTAATAATGTACTATATGAATTTAGATATTCCAAAGATAGCAGGAAATCTTCTTGGTATAGGGAAAGGAAATTGTTTTTCTCCAAATTTAACGCTACGGCCACGGGCAGTAATGAATAAATCAAAACAACTGGATCAATTTTAATCATTTTTTTTACACTGACTGACATGGGATATATATTTTATACCCGTGCGAAGCAGGGGCAGGCCGCTAGTATAAATATATATGTATACTTATGTATATTATATTTTTAATTATTTAATAGTAAATTTTGTATATTCAATATGTTTAATTTATAAAAACTAACCAACTAACTACTACTAGTTAACTACTACTAGCAACTAACTAACCAAACTAGCGGCCTGCCCCTGCTTCGCACGGGTATAAAATATATATCCCATGTCACTCAGTGTAAAAAAAATGATTTAAATCGATCCAGTAGTTTTGATGTATTCATTACTGCCCGTGGCCCGCAAGCGTTAAATTTGGAGAAAAACAATTTCCTCTCCCTATACCAAGAAGATTTCCTGCTATCTTTGGAATATCTAAATTCATATAGTATATTTTTACTTATTTACTTTTACATTTTCCCTATGTATTTTATTTTTACAATTAATTAGAGAATGTCTTTATAAACAACATTCTTCAGGTTTTTTTACTTCTTTAGTCTGCCCGTTCTCTACTGAACTTTTACAACATTACAAATGACAGGTAACAATAGTCTTTTCTATTCAATGTAAATTTTTCAAATTTTTAGCAATTTTTCATAGTCTTAAAACACGGATAAAACGACATTTTTTTAAATAAAACCTAGTTAGATATATTGTTCCGCCTCAAAACCCCGTACATGGTGAATTTCGTGAAAATCGTAGCAGTCGGCCCCGAAATTCGGGAAAAAATAATAATATATTAGATCGAACTCAAAAATTCATAGTAATTATATTAGAGATGGACAAAATGTATCCCTCGACAAGAAAATAGTGATTTATATCATGAAAATTTCATCATGAAAATTTACTCTTAAGTAGCAACCGTTACACTAGCGAGCGAGCTAGAGATTTATTATATATTTTTCTAAGATATAAATTAATCTTGGTTTTAGCTTGCGAGCTACCCATCTCTTAATTATATCGATGATGACTTAACAATTTATCACTATAACATCTTAAAAAATAATAATTCTTAAACCATAATACATAAATAATAATATTTAAACTATAAAGTTATAGTTTAGGTATTATTACAACAAGAAGAGACCTGGTATAATCTATTTTCCCGTATAGTAATGATGAGTATTCAGAAAAGTATTCCAAGTATAAGAAGAGTATAAGAAAAAGGTAAATTCACTGAGCCTAATCGAGAATAAAACGCAGCCACGCTCTCTTAAGGACCAGATTATTGGCCCTTTCTTTTTTAAGAGCATAACTTTCATACGAGTTTGCCAAATGTCATATCATTTAATGTTTCATACAGATTGTTTGTATAAAATGTAATTGATTAGTAATGGTAAGTAAATAACTTATATTCAATAATATCTTCTATGACTTAAAATTGACAACAAATTAAAATGTTTCTTATTATGTTTGTTGTGTATACGAAAATTCCAAAGCTATTCTTTTACTAAAAGCTTTCCGTACCTTCTTCCTCATGACCGCTTACGAGGCATATCACAAAAGTAACTTTAATCACTAGATTATATATTGAATACATTATCACAACACACGTCTACTGTGTAAGGGGAACACAACGTCACTGACACTGTGTACGAACTAAGAACTTTTCAAATAGCGGCTTACGATACTGGATCCAAATTAAGCTTCTTTCCATGATCGAAATATATACAAATAGCTTTTACAATGTACCCTAAACACTGTCTGTTTCAATTAATATCTACTTTTTATTTATTCATAATATAGAAGGAATCTTCTTCATTTATTACTTCTTATTCTTCTTAACTTAATATTTTTACTTAATATAATTTCAAATTTATGGTTTAAGCTTTTGTTGTTAATTTTCCTAAAATAAAATTATTTTACATAAAATTAATTTGACCATAAAAAGTGTCAATTATTTTGTTAAATTCCTAAGAATTATTAAAATTGAGAATTAAATTGTATTTCTTGTATTTATTCGTAAAATGTAAAAATGAATGGATAAAGTTTGTTTACTAATAATAATTTGTGTGTTTAAAATAAAATAAGCTATTAATTTTTTTAGTATTTTTATAAATTTATAAGTACAGATTTCAAACTCAGTAACGTCAAATCAAATCAAAACAAATGTATAACAAAATCATTTTATCATGCTTGAACAAAGAAATTCCACAATAACCGCGTACTACTACAAGGAAAGTCTACGAACAGATATCGTAAACAACAATAACGTAAACTCGACGTGTAGATTTGTCAGTACATCAAATGGACTACAGCATCTCAAACGCTGATTCTATGTATACCTATCTTTATTTTGTAATTAATCGCTTAAAACAAAGTTTCTTTATGACCCCAGCAAGCAAATCCATTCATAGAAACGGTGTCTTCAATTATACGATATAAAATGAAAAGCTGGCAAATAATGTATCCCTAAATTAAGAGTCCATACTTGCATAACTAGATTTGCAGCCTAATTGCAACAGCCAAAATAGTTACCTATGTTCGTTGTTGTAAAATGAATAAACGCGGACTTTGTTCCTGATATTCCTTTTTCCTCTTATGTTGTTCATTAAACATCTACTCACTCGTATGAAATTTCATACTATCACAGATATAATCTTACGGTATTTTATTATCTACTAAAATAAAGTAACTTTATTAATGAGAAAGACCACAAAAGGTTGCTTGTTCTCTTTCGGTATTATGGAATTATCAATTATTTAGGAGTATATCAGGGGAAAAAGGATCACAGTGTTTCCCCAATTGTTCGCAGGACTTGTAGAACTAAGACCTCTGTGATGACTGACTGAGGCTTGGTTTCCACCAAAGCGGAGAGGCGAGGAGGTGCGTTAGAAACACCTATCAGATATCGTCTTTTAAGCTAAGCAGAAAGATTTGAAATGAGGATATATGACTGGTGTTAAAACGAATCTCCTCTCCGCTCAAGGTTTAAACCGGGCTTTCTTGTGTTACTTCTAATGTCGCAATTAAAATACGACGTAACAAAAATTATAACCGTTTCGTCTCGTATGAGTATGGTAGTTCTGTACGGTTTGAGGTTATGTAGTATCATTATTTATTGTCAAATATCTCTTCAAATCTCAGGATATAGGAAAGTATAAGTAAAAAAACCACTTAGTTATGATTCCACCAGACTTTGTTGAATACTTTATTTTATAAAATGTACTAAATTTTGTATACAAAAATCTACATTATTAACATTAAAATTAATCTATTGTTCGTTAGGGCTTTATCTGACTTCTTATCCATGGCATATATTCATAAACTTTTGTATACACTCCAGGTACATTTTCTATTCCACATGGTGTTGGTCCGAAGCTCACGATACCAACGACTTCATACAGTCTTCCGTTGTCTAACATTAAGGGTCCGCCGGAGTCGCCCTTGCAGGAGTCCTTGCCTTTCTCGCCGCCAGCACATATTTGGCCGCTCCACAACTGAACCCTTCTACTTCGTACATTGTATGATGGTTGGCATTCCTGTTAAAATTATTATGATCTAATAATTAATTTGCGTGAGAAATATTAACTTTATCAGTAGAGGAAAATAACCTTTAAACTCATAAAGATAATGTTAGATATAAATAACAACGTAGTAGAACACTTGTTTGTACTAAATACCTTTTATATAAATTTTAGAGCAAGCTTATCTTGGGAAAAATTCTAAATTACTCTAATTACAGTAAATATTGCTAGTTTTTAAAGTCCTATAAATATAAAAATATACAGAATTACAAAATATTACGTCGAAAAATTTGCATACCCTCTACAAATATAGCCTTCTATGTTAATTTATGCCATAACAAGTTCTAATTACCTCTTGAGTCAGGAAAGGAAGATCTACGTGGAGTTTGATACTGCTAAAGCTTTGCTCGTTACTGACGGCTCCCCAACCAGCAGCGTACAACGTTGGTTTAGGTACATTGTCAGCTACGTCGGACATTGGTAAGCAGATGGGTCTTATAAATTCTGCAATGAACAACCTTATATAATATATTTAGTCAATATAAGATCGTGGAATCAGTCGGGTCAAAAAATGTTTGTGAATTATACTGTTTTGGAACTGACATGGAATTAGCTCCATAGAGTAAGTTTACTTAGAGTTGGGAAGCCAGCCTAAAATATGCCAGAGTATAATAAAGAATAAGCATATGAGAGTGATCTATCTATGAAGTATACGAGTGTCATCTCTCTCTTTATTTATTGTGTCTGTGTCTTAAAGGTGTGCCTATGTCTCCCCTACTCGTAAGTATAATAATTTTTTATTGAAGACCGTGACTTGAGGTATTTTCTTTCTTTAAATAACGTTTTTCTAGTTATTAAAATACCCTACCACTATATGGTGCTGTATTCTGCAATCTAAGTAACGCAATATCGTGTCTCCGCAGCGCAGAGTTAGGGTCGTAGCCATGATGTGGGATTATTTTTTCTATAGGTACAATGGTAGCACCCTCCGTGCAGTCCTGCCCGCCACCTTCAACATCTACACAGTCACTTCCATCGTTGTTTATATTGTACTCTCCAAGACGGACGTTTATCCTGCAAAACAACAATATTCATTAGTTTATGATAAAAGTTTCTATCAGAAATAAATTTAGAGATTAATTGCTTTAACCAGTTAAAAGAATTGTATTTTATAAATAGCATACACCGAACCACTTGCTCTTCTCGATTAGACCAATATTCAGTAGTTGGATTGACGATACAAAAAGGTACTTGTTAAAGTTTGTAGAGATAACAGTATTCTTTGAAATTAAATTTGAATTGCTGTTTTCCTGGAACTTCAAATTACCCAGGCGTTTTTTACCGATTTGTGGTAAATCGAACATTTATAAAATTTGTTTTAATAAATTGTCTTGTCTTAGAATGGCCTAAGGTACGACGAGAGATACATTCTTGCCGAACGTTTTATTTATTTATGTACCATAAAAGAAAACATACAAAAAATACAGTAAATGTAAAACAAGTACAAAGGATAATTTATATCTATAAGATATCTCTGCCATTGAGTCAATCTTTTAGTTCAGTTTAGTTTGTTTATTTGTTTTTTAGTTTGTTATCTCTGTTATTTAAAATACTAACGGCTTAGCTATCCTCAACACTGGCCCCAACACACAGTGACCAGCGGTCAAAACATATTTGCCGCTGATGAGCACACCTCCACAGAGAAGTTTTATTTTGTCATCTTTGACCCCTTTATACTCTATTATTGTTAACCAGGGATATTGATCGATTGCCGTCGTGTTACCACCTGCAAGAAAATTATACTGACGTTAAAAAAACATATTCTTTACTCCTAACGGTCTTTTCTTGGTGGAACCGCACTTATTTAATATTTACTCGTATCAAAGAAAAATTATAAACTAAAGACGTTATTATTGTTTGATAATATGAGAGGATTATCCTCGTTGGTATGCACGTGCTACACAAACCAGTTGTAGAAGGAAAATGTTTGATGTTATATCATTTTTGTTGTTAACGTGTCTAAAGCACTTAAATATAACTTCAAGTATTAATCCGTCTACTCTACACTTTAATAAGAATAGATAATGTGAATCCGTATTGAGCCGTTTTCTTGAACATTGTTATTTATATTAGAAGGAAATAAGTATTTTCCATAATAGATAAATATAATCGTAGTAGTATATTATTACTCAGCCTACGTTTCGACTCTCCTTGAAGAGGACATTAGAGCTTAGACCGTTCACGTTGTTCCAATGCACATCGTTAGGATACATATAATATATCCTAAATTCTGTAGGGATTTGCACGTCTCATCACATTTACCTTCACATTGCAGTTGATGAACGGTAAATATCAGTCGAACATATATTTTATCTTCATGGCCGCGGCTTTCAACCTCTGGAGGCACCTATAAGGTTTGTATCCAAACTTACATACTTACTTAGTAATTAGAATTTGTCTTGCAAGTTTCAGTGAATAAACATAGTAGCTCTAGAACATTCCTGGGAAACGTGTTATCCATCAATCTACTTGGATTACTGGTTGATTATTGGATACTTGGCTTTGAGTTATGATGTTTCTTTTAAAGAATGGAGAAGTCCTTTGCCGAGCTGTAGGTTTCGTTACTGACCGCTACTTAACATGACCAACAAATAAAATAGCAAGATTTACCAAATATTTTATTTCCAGAGGAGCTGTCTAATCCGCAGCACTCTGTGCGCGGGTCAGGTGGCGCAGCAGAGGGTACACAGACGGTACTAGGGCTCGACACATCAGCAGGCGCCGGCCCACAGCAAACGCTTTGTGAATTAGACGATTCACACCTGGAAATATCGACTGGAATTATGTATTCTAAAATTATTCGCTTTAACGATTATTGTCTTCTATTTCTAGTACAGAATAATATCATCTAAAAGAAGTAAGCAAGTACCTAACTAAAATGTTAAATTTCCTATGTTTATTGAAATTTAACTAAGAAAAAGAATTGGAATCACATAAAAGATATTGCAAGACATATTGCATGAGGCATTCTTCAAATCTACGTTGAGTTACACAAACTGTGTTACCTGGAGTTTTTCACAAATTTAAACGCTTCTGAAGTAACGGGCGGCGTGAGTAAGTTAAGTATTGTAGGGCAACTTTTTATAGCAATACAGTTTCCCTCTTTTGCTTCGGGCGTGAAACATAGATCTGAGTTTTGTTCGACCAAAGGGCAACACACCTGAAAAATACACGTTTGGATTAAAGATTTGATTTGTGGACCAGTGTGTAGGAGATTTTAGGAAGATTGTCAGATTTGCATAATTCATTCATTGGATTAAACGCGTTTGCCAATTTTATTTTATTTTTTTAAATAGAGATGATAGAGATGGGCAGATTGTCAAAGAGGTGGTAATATCAGTCGGTAAAGGATGTTTCACCTGATGCTAGATTGCATGGATAATGAGATGCCACTTTGTTATCATTATAGGAGTTAAAAAATTAATACTTTCGCCCGCGTGGAAATCAATGTGTCCTATTTTTTCCGGTATTGAAATTTTGAATATAAACGTAGTTATCGTGAGTTAATCATAAAAGATTTTTGAATAACTGTCACCGTTTACTCACGCTAGGGAAGCTTTAAATTTCGCTGTTTACGGAATATTTTTTAATTGCTGCCCCTCTTCTGTTCATCACTCAAAGAATTTTTCGAATCGGTGCAGTAGTTTCTGACATTAGCACGTTTAAACATACAAACTCTTCAGCTTTATATATATATATATATATATATATATGTGTGTGTGTGTGTGTGTGTGTGTGTGTGTGTGTGTGTCGACTTATGAAAAAAATACTCAAAATTAAATAATTTAAAACGCATATAAAAGTAACGTTGTTGTTGTACAAGATCGCGAATTGCAGATAAAATATGAAAAATATACTGAATATTAAGTATGCCTTAATTCAGTTTTAAAGTACTTATATGTAAAACTTAGGTTAAACTTGACGTAAAATACAAATCAGGCAAGAACTAAAAAATATATTTTGATAAGAAACTTGAATGTAAGCTAAATGCATGTGTATGTCTGTGTATATATATACATATGCATCCATGCATGCATACTCATTTAAATATTAAATATTTACCTTTGGTGTTTGCTCTGAATATCCGCATAGTGACAACCTCAAAATGTCCAAGTCTTCCTTAGTTTTGTTTTTTTTTATGATTAAGTCCAATAAAGGATTGCAATCACTTATTGATATACATTGACCATTTGCACCAGTGGGTGTTGTGCATTGTGACTCTGAAATAAGTAAAATCTATTTGAAATATTCATATGAGGTAAGTAGTATTAGGCAACTACTTGAGAAGAAGGGAATGAGTGATTTCTACTGATACTAAATCCGTGTCTGTCAACTTTTTTGTGCTATGCCCCACCCTGTTTATGCCCCCTTATATAAAATACATAACTTTTAATATTCATCATCATCCTGCTGCCCTTGTCCGGCACAACATGTTACAAACATGTCGTCACATAATTTGGCTACGTATTTTACGACTGGCTGCCTGCCTGACCTCAATCTACCTTAGGCGTATTTTACGACACCTCGGTAAGAAAGAGAATGGTCTATTCTACTCAACCGGATAATACAGGGCTGGTCGACTTACCTTAGTCGCCTTTTAGGACACCTCGGTAAGAAATGAGGTTGGTCTATTCTACTCAGCCGGATATCACAAGGCTTACATAGGTAACTTTTAATATTAAAAAAGGAATACTGCTGCCCTTATCCCACTCTAAGTGGGGTCGGCTCCATGTTATAAACATGTTGCAACATGATTTGGCTACGTATTTTACGACAGGCTGCCTCCTGACGTCAACTTACCTTTGTCGTATTTCACGACACCTTGGTAAAAAAGAGGGTAGTCAATTCTACTCAGCCGGATACCACACGGCTTACATAACTTTTAATATTATTAAAATTTGGTTGGTATTTTCTTATGAAATATAAATGATAGGCTTTAAGAATAGGAATTTGCATTTTTCGTTACATTTGGCACTGAAATGTAGCTTTGCATTTAAATGCTCGGATCTAAAGGGTTAAACTCTTCCGGTCTTATTAATAAAAATTGCTTATTCTTCTCTTACTCCAAAGTTACACCGGGAGTAGTTAATTCTAGATTAGTCACGGAATAGGTACGTGTTAATAACGGTATTAATAAATACGAAGTAGGTGCGGAGTAACAATACAATTCTTACACCGAGATTAGGGTTTTTGTTATGGCAACCCACTGATATTACAAGTAAAAAGAATGAACAAAATGACCTGGTCGAATGAAAGACACTGACAGTCAGGTTAATTTTGAAGTTTGACACTTTTATTTGACAGTTAAAGCTATATCTTTAATATTTAAATGAGTTAATCGTGTATATATATATATTTTTTTAAATGACGATAAAATTCTAACCCCGGGTTCGAGTCCCACATGTCTCCGACTTTTTTTAAATGTATTTTTTTTTCTTAATTACCCCGAGCAAGGCTGGGTCACCCAGGTACTGACTACTATACAAATGGACATATGTGTGCGGACGAGGCTAAGAAAAAGCCTAATATCGCATTCTGTATTTATCTTGGTGAATTTAAAATTGTGCTTTTAGAATTTGTGCTATTTTAAAAATAAATCTATATTTATATTATTTATAACTCATCTTCTTCAATATCTTCAAAAGGGTTATTGCGTGGTTTTGTAAATTTTTAATTCCTTAATAATGGTAATATTTCTTCAACTCCTATCGTCAATGAAATAATATCTATTCGTTTTAATCCATAGTAAGTACTCGAACGAACACCAAATAAATATGAAAATTTATTTAGGTTATCTTTAGTATCACAATGGAAGTTGGAAATACAATACAAATCTATGCTTACTCAAGCGTTATACCATGGGGCTAGGCGGAGTAACTTTTACTCCGGGAGTAAATTTTGATTAGTTAACTCCGTCCTTACTACTAGTTTATTAATACCATAATTACCTAATCTTTGCGTAAGTCTTGGAGTAAAGTTATTCTGACGCTAATCTTAGTTTATTAATAAGGGTGTTCGAGTCCATTATCGAATAGCCCTCCATGAACAATAAAATTTGTAAATGTGTAATAGTTCAATGGGGAACGGGCGGACTAAAAATGTTTATATACCCGGGTTCAAGTTCCACATGTCACCGGAACTTGCTTTCTTTTTAAATTTTTTTATTGCATTTTTTGATCGGTCAGTATTAAAAAAAATTACCGACTATTGTTCGGTAACCAAGGTACTAATAATTACCTAATACAAAATATGTAATCATAATTTTGTAAAATTAAAAAAAAAGAATGTTTTGATATAACACTCTCATATTTTATAACAGTGAAGGTCTGTTATCAAAAGAGCGATGATTTAGTAAGGTTGTTCTTTTGAAGATACTGCAGACATCCACAAATATTTATTTGTGTATTAGCCGTGATGAAAAAAATATAATGGTTAAGTTCAAACCCTAAACCTTGGCGGGCACCCACTAGTTTTTTTTTTACAATTCATGTGCTTTTTGTTGATTGTAATTGTAATTTTGTTGTTGGTGCGACCACCAAAAAGCAACCCTGAGATGCGATTAATACATTTATTATTTACATCTCAGGTTCTTGAACCGAGTTATCGCGTTACTGGCGATGTCGAAAATAGCTTTTCTCATTAAACAAATTTCGTTTTTATTGATATATTTGATTAATCGCCATCGACTAAATATTGTATCGTTTGGTAGAGGCTCATTGAATTTTAGCTCTTTATATAATATCTAAATGCATATTTCGAAGCTGTATTATTATAATTATAAAATACTCAATATTAATTTGACTCATCGAGTCTCGTACGAGTTTATTTGAAATAATAAGGTAAATGCGTGTATATTATTATAAACAAAAATAGATACGTTAGGTATGAATACCTCTTTCTTCTACACGATGAACTACAATAAGAAACGCAGAGCCGATTCCTTTTTTGGCACTTTTCTCTATGATCAATTTAGATATATTATAAATTATTAAATTGCTTAAAATTACTATGTTGAAAACATCGAAAAAAATTGACCTGCCTGGTAGCATTTATCGAAAACGCAACTTAATTAACTGGAATTATACCTGTTTTGTAAGTCTAAAAAGTTCTGGTCTGGGATGGTATTTAAGGATAGGTTATTCACTATATTTTAATTGTTTGAGAAATGATCGTGTTAATGCGATAATTAAAAAGTTACTTAGACATACAGTATTAATTCTTATCAAGTTAAATACATTAGTTAATTGTTGCATTTCAAGATTAGCATTATAATTGCTTATGATTTTTATTAATTATATTTGCATTTCAATAAATTTCACGACAAATCCCTTGAATATTTATTTTTGAGGTGCAAGATATGTCACAATATCATCATAAATATAGTACTAGTGTACTATTGATTCAAATAATAATACAAAAAATAATTAATTATAATGCACGATTAGAAAGAAGAAACGTACGAATCATAAGTTATGAACTCAGTACATAAGTTATAGAATTAGACGTTACTTTACGGAGATCCATAATACAAAAGTAAGAATAATATTATTTTACTATTATCTGCGATTAAATACTTGTATAATTTCGCGATTATCGTTGATTATAGCAAAATAATATTATTATTACTCTCGGATAGTACACTCTACTTTAAGCATAATAACATATATTATCTTTAATCGTGGATAATAACAAAATAATTAAGTATTTTATGTATTAAGGAACTTCATATAATCAATGCGAAAAACCAATAATAATATAAAAAATCCTGGATTCCACAATCTTCAAACCGCGTTCGATGAATACAAATATTTATTTATAGGACCTGCGACGTGAGATAACAGATAACTATTTAAGCTGTTAATTTTTTCAAGTTCCAAAATGTCAGAAATAGTATATAATTATATCATCGTGAACTTATAGAAATTATAATGAATAACGTTTTGCATTATAGTTTCTGAAGATAACTTATTTCTCTATTAATACGGTTCGTACTACTTAATCGTTTGACAATACAACATTTGCATTCCTATAATGAAGTAAGATTGAAGAGATATTTTGTTTTTTGAATAATAACTATGATCGATATTGTCTTTTATAACTACAGTATAAAATAACGGCCGGGAGTAACTGAGTAAATCATACTGACGTATTTTCTTGTGTGGTACGCACACAGATATGTACCTATATTAGTGTAAGTATGCTTTATGTATTAAGATAATGGTCTGTTGGGTTTTTACTCTGAATAATACTAACTATAAGCGTCATTAGATAATATGTAACAAGCTAATGACGATTTGTACAAAAGGAATTCGGTATTTTAGCAATAATGTTTCGTCAAGCTTTTCGATGGTTTATCCTTATATTTTACACAATAATAAATATAAACATCATCATCCTCCTGCCCTTATCCCACTCTAAGTGGGGTCGGTGCAACATGTTATAAACATGCTGTCACATGATTTGGCTGCGTTTTTACGACCGGCCGCCTGCCTGACGTCAACTTCCCTCAGTCGTATTTTACGACACCTCGGTAAGAAAGAGGGTGGTCTATTCTACTAAACCGGATACCACACGGTGGGTCAACTTACCTTAGCCGCCTTTTACGACACCTCGGTAAGAAAAGAGGGTGGTACTATTCTATACAGCCGGATACCACACGGTGAACTAATAAATATAAACATATAAGTATAGTATATTTTTAATTATTTAATAGCATATTTTGTATATTCAATATACATATATTTAATTTATAAAAATATATGAGTATTTTCTTAAAACTTTTTAACATCTTTGTTATAAAAATAACACCAATCAATGACATCACACAACTACTGAGTTTGTCTTAAGTTTAATTGTGAGGTAATTTGTTAATAATGGGTTAATAGTTTTTGCCCAATTTATACAGATACATAGTACTATATAATACTGCCTATCTATATATTTAACTCAAGAAAAGCGATTTTTTTAGGGTAGGCTTAGGTAGTAACTTGTTTCCGATTTGAATAGCACATTACGACTCAATACTGTTTTTATTTTTTTTAAAAGCTTTCCGTATATTTTCTAGCAAAATGTGTTTTCGCACTAAGTATCACTAGCTTAGGGTAAAATAAGAAATACACTTTTTTATTACCAAATACCAGCTACCGGATACCAGATCCACATCATAAGCGTTTTTTTCTAAACAAAAATTGTATACCTACTTACCTTGTGATATATATATATATATATATATATATATATATATATATATATATATATATATATATATATATATATATATATATATATATATATATATATATATATATATATATATATATATATATTTATATTATAACGTTTATATTTATAACATAAAGGTGTTTAATTCAACAAAAATTGATATTAACGCCAAACAATTTCAAAGCAAACATTTGAAAATTATGTATAATGACTGAGCTAAAACAGTCTTAAAACGGACACTGACAATAGATTCGCACAAAAATCACATGAACACAAACTGCATCTGTTAATATAAAACAGGATTTCAACTTACGCCCTTGTACAAAACATATGCACGATATCACTGTTGATATGAATATCAGTTGTATCATCTTAAACGGGTTATTTTGTAATACTATAAATTTAAGTGGACGCGTGCTTACAGCTTTGAGGTTCGGTATATACTGGACTGTGTATTGTCTGAATAGGCGACTTGACCGCTACTTTTAAGTTTTTATGTGTTATTTTGCCAAATACTATTGATATATATATAAATGATTCAATGTTTTCAAGAATCGATATTCATCATGAAGCCAATCTAAAAATTTGATTTGTTTAATAGTTTTTAAAATAAGGAAATTATTCTGTCATATAAATTGCAATCTCTGAAGTTGTATACCTATATAATTATATAGGCAACGTAACTTTGAAAATTATCTCTTATCTCACTTTAAGTGTCGGCACAACATGGATTAACCATGTTATATGATTTGGCTAGGTATTTTATGACGGGTCGCCGGCCTGACGTCAACTTAATTTAGTCGTTTTTTACGACACCGATGTAAGAAATGAGGATGGCCTATTCTACTGAGCCGGATACCAAACAGCGGGTCAACTAACCTTAGGTATTGCCTTTCGACAACTCGGTAAGAAATGAGGGTGGTATATTCTACTAAGCCGCATACCACACATTTCGTAGATTTTGAACTTTCGCGATTCATACTGATAAAAAGTACCTTATAAAATTATTTTAACGCGATGTAAACCCGTATGTTTATATAATTACCACGCATTTATCTTTAAAATAATTATAACAAAAAAATGACTTTGTAACTACTATATTTTTGATATTTTATACACAAATTATATATTTATAGACTAATATTTGTACAATATAGTAGTGATCTTAGTCAGCGGTATGCGAATGATCAAAGTTTATGAATAGTTTCTTATTTTTTTTATTAAGGACAAATTTGCCGTTATAACTTCGTAAAGCAAAACTATGATAAAAAGTGCGGTGCGCTTTAAAATTATTGGTTGCCGTATAGTTGTGGCGATTGATTAAACGACTGTTTTTATGTTAAATTGTTTCTATCACTTTTCCTTGTTACTTCCAGTGTTTTATTGTTGTAGTACAGTAGATTACTACCGCTTGTCTCCTGCTATTTTTCAACCAATGGGTATTTAATACTGCGCATAAGTCTCTTCAAAGAGTTTTTGTCGTACGATCTTGTGTCTTAGTAGTTTCTTGCGTAAGCATTACATCTGGCAATCTTTTGGGTAGTCTACCGACGTTGCGTCAAGTCAACAACTTAGGATGCCATTTTTTTCGGATTGACTGTATACTTTTAGCTGTAATGCTTTTACAATGTCACTGGGCTGAATAGGCGGACGCAGAATCTTCGTCGAGGTTGCGAAAACGAAACGATCCTAGAGGTTGTGGTATCTAATGAGTGTGTGTAGTGCTTTGTGTGGAGTATTGGTGTTGGCGGCGTCTTGTGATACGTATGGCGGCTTGTCCTGCATGTATGTGGTATGTGATTGTTCATACCTGCTTCATACATTTAGCATTGCATGTATTGTCTTAACAAACGCGGATTACAGCAAAGTAATTTTATTGTAACTTCTGATGATTTATCTGTACTACTTACTATTTTATTGTGGTTTTCTTAATCCAATTGTCATATTTTTTTATCACTAGGTACGGGAAGCTTCTTTAAGTGTTTCTTTAAGACATTAAATTTATGTTAGCGCTGCGCTATGTATCACAAATGTTTCATCGTAGGACCTATGCTTATCGCAAACTGAGCTGAGAAATTCTTGTATTGACTGATTGTAAAAGTCATCTTCCGCTATAATTTATATTCAATTATCTTCGCAACTGGTTATTACCGTTGATTGGTTTTAATATAAATAAAAATTTTCTCACAAAAACAAATGGACCAAAATGCACATTGCGTTCCTTAGTCATGTTTATCCATACAAATATTATAAAGAGGAAAAATTTGTATGTATGTTTGTAATGTTTTCACACAATAACTACTGGACCGATTTCAAAAATTTTTTCACCATTGCAAAGCTGCATCTTTACTGAGCAATATAGGCTTTATTACATTAAAAAATAGGTAAAATTATTACGTTATAAAAATGAAATAAGGTGTAAAAAAAAATTACGCGCGTAAAAAAAACCGCGGGATATTACTAGTTCTAAATATCATAATTTGAGTCGTTATTTTATACATTACTGTGCCAGCAGCTTCGCCCGCATGGAAATCAGTGGGTCACAATTCCAGAATTGAAATTTTCTAACATAAAAGTAGTTATCGCGATTTAATTAGTAGAGATTTTTGAATAATTTTTACCTTTTACTCAGCGCACGTAAAGAAAGCTTTAAATTTTGCCGTTTTCGCAATATTTTTTATTGCTACTTTTCTCCTATTCATCTTAACGTGATGTTATATAGCCTATAGCCTTCCTCGATAAATGAACTATCTTACACTCAAAGAATTTTTCAAATCGGTCTAGTAGTTGCCATCATCAATACACCACACAAAAAAGTGTGTGTAGTGACACACACTCACTACGACACCGTCTACGATCGTTTCGCCCCGTAACCTAGGCATCATTAGGAGGATAGGGTCTACGACATAATCATAATGCATTACGTCCTACACTTAACAACATTATCTAGATTCTCTTAACAAATTCAGATTATAACAAAGTAAATCCAATCATAACTTGTATACTATGGAATTCCGAAAAGTTACGCCTTAAACTATTGGTATATAGGTAAGCTTTAATTTTACCAATTTTCATTTAGGATGAATGAATTAAAACAATGTCATTTAGTTATATAAGAATATACAAATATTTAAGCATTATTATATCGTTGAGACCACTTGGTTCTTCGTGATTTTCGTCTACGTTCTTAAATATTTTTTTTTTGGGATATATTTTTGGAGAAAACAAGCGCAGGTTTAGATTTAGCAACAAGATTCATAATTTTATCAGAAACATTTGCGTTGAAATTTTTTTTTAATAAACGTAACATGTCCCACGATTTTTACCATAGTTGTACAAATTGTGCGTCCAAGCTACACCAGACTTATCCGGTTGATAAAGCTTGGATCCCGTAAGGGTTGTCTATAGCAAGTACTTTACTTAAGCTATTGCTATTTTTTTTATGTCAATATAAGCCATTATGGGTCGTCACCGCCCGACTGGGTTGAGCGGCGGGTATTTCGGGCTCTCACCGACTAAAAACCTGACAGTGCTCCACGATGCTGCTGGTGGCGGAGACAGGGTACCGCTGTATACATTACCCCCATCCCCGCCAGCAGCAACTCTGATCCCCACAGCGCGCCACCTCTGGCTCGGGGCCTCTTTTTTTTTCGAATTGACTATGCTGTTAGCCCTAACGGCTTTTACAGTGTCACCGGGCGGGAGGGGCCTCTCTAAAAGTGGCCCATCCCTCCGCTAATCGATTCATCGGGAGCACCAGATGAATAAGCTATTGCTTCTAACATCTTAAAAATTTTAAATATAGAAGGTTGAAGTTCGCCTAGCGAGTTACAGATATTTTGTAAATTGCTGTAAGGAATTAATAATTTTTAAATTAGTGTAGTAATACTATAAATTAAAAGTCAAATTTATGTAAAAGTATAAAAGTTTAATATTATTTTGTTTACAAAAAAATACATAATGCTTGCAGTTATCAATATTAACACCAAAATTATTGGATTCTTTGTTATATATACATATATGTACATGAAATTGCAACGTTTACGTTTCTTATCAATGTAAAAAGTATAAAACTAAATATATAAATACCTTACATACTACAGAAAATTGATTACTGGTACACAATTGAACCTTGGTAATACAAGATTTAGGTAGCGCAGTGAGGCTTATAACTTAGATTCAAATCTTCATTGTGACAATAAGAAATTACAATCTAAAGACATTGTTCGATCGGCTTTCTTTTCACATCTTTATGCTAACCTCTCTGTGTAGTTTGACATAAGTGAATTCAGTATTAAAACTTTTGTCGAAAATGTTTACTCTTGCAGCCTTTTCGTATAGGTACTTAATGTATAGAAACCGGCAATACTCACGTCTTATAAAGCCGCGCAAAGAGCTCATGAATAAGAGCCCCGTATGAGCATGAAACTAGTCGGGCTCATCCGATAAAATAAGACGTGAGTATAGCCGGTTTCTATACATTAATTATGAATACCACTCACGATAAATTACTTAATGATTAAATCACATTTAAATTCAAAAATTTTCGTATACTGTATATTTAATATACATATGTCGTCTTAAAAAAGTTATACAACAATGCTAACAGAGTGCTGTTAGGATTACTCCAATACAATAGTACCTAGTAAAGAAACTTATGCAGACAAACGCGTGATTTCCGCACTGCAGTTAAAAACATTACTCCATGTTTTACTGATGATACAATTCCAACAATATATCCTATCTAAAAATACTGGGGAAATATTTTAATTGGAGCCATCCAATGGTATGTTAGTAAAATTGGAGAAAAGTGTGGAGATACACTTTTCGTCAATTTCACTAACATAGTTTTCACTTACTATATAACTAACTATATAATAATTATAATTAAAATAATTGTATTAATGCATATTAAGCGAATAAGAGTTAATATAAGAGTAAATAATGTTATTTACCGATTGACTATATTTAAAATAATTTTATTTTAACAATACCTTACATTAACAATACATTGGAAACTTATGTGAAACGCGTTAGACCCTAAATAGTGTTTTAATATTTCAAGAATCATTTTATTTGCTACATTCCTACTATACAAGTTACATTTCACGTCATATTAACTAGTATGACTATATACAGTAACATTAATACCCAATAAACCAATACATACAATATCGAGTTTAAAGTTCTAGGTTAACTAATTAAAGCTAGATAGATAATCTTAAATTTATATAATAATGATATGAGGTTAAATTGAGGAAGCAAACGTGCGTATATTTCTATATGTTGCTAAAACGAAAGTAATAGAAAAAAATTCTGTTTACTGTATCCTCTTCTAATAATGCAGATACATAAATACAGTACTAGCTTTTACCCGCAACTTTTTTCTCGTGCGCTGTTGTAGCGTGATAGGTTGATAATAGGTGACGGTTTTTAATGCTATCCTATTCCTGTAGAATTAACATGATTTTATAGCTTATATACACACCCCTGTGTACAATAGTTACAATTTCACAAAGAAGAATTGGAGCTAAGATCTACCACGCTGCTCCAATGCGGATTGGTATGTTACACATATGCCTCTAGAGATATGCAGGTTTCCTCACGATGTTTTCCTTCACCGAAAAGCGTGTGATAAATTGCAATTTAAAATTTGACACATATGTTTTAACAGAAAAACTCATTGTTGCATGCCCAGGGTTTGAAACCGTGACACCTTGAAAGAGTCGTACGGTCTCCGCTATCTCCGCTGAGCTATCACAGCATTGTTTCTTTTATATAAAAAAATGTTATAAGTTCAAGCTGAAGAATCATTTATGGTATTTGCAATAAAATGAATATATTAAATACCTAGGTCCCATGTTGATACGTCGGTATATAACCGGCTAAACTCGCTTATGTGTCAGATTAAATAGTTTTTAATCTACGATTCTTACTTCGTATTCGTTAGGAATTATTGGTAACTTGACAGTATTGCGTCAGCCCCTTGAATACACTTCATCTAAAAATAATGCTCATCGCTTTATATTTTATTAATAGGTTTTTAGTACCTTGCGTATTTCTCCTTCGAAGTTTTGGTTTGATGACGTCAAGCGACAAGATCTTTAGTAAAATAAAAACCAGTTCATCAGGTTTTTTCCTTGATTACTGTTAAACCATAATGGAGTTGTATTGGCTTATATCACTTATGGTATCATAAGTATGGACTGGATTTTTACTTTTTTAGAGAACTAGAACGTCTGTCTTGAATTGAAATTAATATAAAAAATGTAAACTAAGGACTCTTGTCTCCGTATGTATTTTCACCGTGGAATATAAGACAAATAGATTATTATATTTATATTTTTCCTGATCAAGTATCGTGTTTAAATCGTGTTTCCTCTTTGCGAGATGAAGCGGTAATAAAATAGATGCGTTTAGTGGCGAAAACAAAACTAATAGTAACATTAGTTAATAATAGCCTTAGAATTTCCCATTACTTGGGAAAATACAAAATCTTTCTCACTCGCTGGAGACGAGTATATAATGACATGAGTGTCGCCGATTATACATTGTTAATAATCTTAATCTATTACATAAAAATGATTCCTGCCAGGTTCTTAGGAAAAATATTAGAATAAAACTTAATTTTTAATTTTCGTCTATAATCTACATATCCATGTTGTTAATAAATGCTTATTAATCACCTACAACGGTTATTACCGTGGGGCGCAACTAGTAATAAATACATTTGTTCCTAAAAATAAGCTCAATTTTACTATTTAAGGTTTGATAGTCTCATGTATCCATGACAAGTAATCATACACCTTGGTATATATACTGGGAATCTTGATACCGCACTGCACTAATCCGAAGCTTATTACGCCTACAACCTCTTGGATCTTGTCGTTTTCATACATAAGAGGACCGCCAGAATCACCCTTACAAGTGTCCTTATTGGGTTCGCCGCCGGCGCAAATCTGCTTGTCCCATATCAATGAGCCTTTGCTTGTCTTAAAAAGCAATTGACATTTCTGAAAAATATAAATATTATATGTAGCTATTGACTTTAATTCGCAGGTCGTGTCTTATTTGTTTTTTTTTTAATTTGAAGTCGAACAGGCGATGTTCTTTATTCTTAAGTAATACAACATTGAAAACACACTACGGTATAGTCGTTATATTTATTAGTTTATTGCATCGCTAAGGTGCAATGCGAAAATACAGCCATTGCGTGTAAGCATGAATTGTTTAATAATATTATAATTACATACTTTCATTGTAAATTTTTAAATAAAGTTTTATTATTGGAATGAAATGTTTTGAATGAATAAAAATATTATCCTGATTTTGGAGTTCATCAAAGGGGGTAAACGGCGATAGCGAAATGGTTAGAGTAACGGACTTGCAATCGAGATGTCGTGGGTTGGAATCTAGGTTGCTGGTAAAAAAACAGCGTTATTTTTTATCCCTGTTATAAATATAAAAAGAAAGATTTATAATACTATAAAATACTATTTGAAACTGAACCTTTTATAGTTTTTAAAGTTTATATACGAGGCTTAACATATTGGCTAAAAAAATCTGCTTTTTCTTTGGGAATAGATAAATCAGTATTTGGGAATAGATAAATTTCAAGTTCACGTAATGGAAATTCGCGAATACGGCTTGTTGTTTATAAACTTCTTGCAAGATAATATAGTAAATATGTACCTGATGATTGACGAATGGCACGCTAGTATATAACTTGACATCGCTTCTTGGACGCGTTTCGTTCACGGCTCCCCATCCAGCCACAAAGAATCGCATAGTATCTATGTTCGAGGTTTTGGTTATATCTGACGTGGGTAAACATATGGGCCTGATAAAATCTAAAAAAATAAAGCAAAATTATGTCGCTTTTTTAAATTCGATAAAGGTCTGATGACGCCTGCTATATCCAATACTATGCGATACTCATGTAAGGCACCTATAAGTTTATATATACTGTGTGAATTGTTGTGAATTGATACAATGTCTTCATACATTTAAGGGTTTGAAAATTATTGTGAAAACTACATGAGAATTTATTGCATATGTGTAAAGGGCCAATACATACTCATGTAAGTTGGTAATGTCCATACTTTGTTTTCTCGGGAATCGTCAATTTTACTGCTGGTTCGGAAAGCTGTTCCTACCGAGAAGAGCCAGCAAGAAACTCGGCGGTTGCTTCAACATAATACTTATAACCAGTTACATTAAGTCATTAGTATCTTGTACATGGTCGGACGCAAGCTATATCCACACATTCTTATCGTCTAAATATAAGGTAGGATTGATTAGGATTGTTGTTAGCAATATTGTTGACGTGATTGAATATAATATAAAACCAACCATTGAAAGTGACAATCTTGGCAAGTCGCAGTAATGCTATGTCGTGAGCGTACTGTACGACCGGTTCCTTGTTATAGTTAGGATGGGCGATAGCGGATTCTATAGGTATCCGCTCGGCGCCAAGTGTGCAGTCTTCGCCGTCGCCTTCTACCTCTACGCAATCTTTACCGCTATTTGTTGTATTATATTCACCGAGTAGAACAGCCGTTCTGGAAATCAAAGTAATAAACTGTTATACTACTTCAATAAATCTTCATCCTCCTGTCCTTATACCACCCTTAAGTGGTGTCGTCACAACAATGTTGGCTACGTATTTTATGACCGGCCGCTTGCCTGACCGTTAACTTATCTTATTCGTAATTTACGACACGTCAGTAAGGTTAGAGGTGGTTTATTTTACTCAGCCGGATACCACACGGCGGGTCGACTCACCTTAGTCGCCTTTTACGACAACTCGGTAAGAAATGAGGGTGGTCTATTCCACTCAGCGGATACCTAATTAGAATTAAATACACCTAGACTCGAAGAACAGGCTAATTGTTTATAGAAATATATAGTATATACTATATATATATATGTAAACTCGATTATTAAATTACATTTATATTAAAGTAAGTAAGTGACGTGTAACTAACAATGTTTGTATGGATGTATGTTTGTTACTCTTTCAAATCAAAAGTTGTTGTGAAACAAACTGTTCCATAAAAACAACACTGTTTCATAAAAACAGATATTCTATTGGAATAAATATTCCTCTGTAAAGTAGTCTCTCATAAGGTTATCCCTTTTAGGACCTTTTCAAATGGTTGGAAACATACCCCTGAATAAAGAATATGAATAGCAACAACATATATACATATATATATATATACATATATATATATATATATATATATATGTATGTATGTATATATAGCTACTAATGCATAGTCTTAGAGCTATGAGGAAAAGGAAAGAAAGGGAATGATTTATTAGGAAAAGAATGTGCATTGTTTTAATTTTTTCATAGGAATTTTCAAACTGCTCGAAGCGAAAACTTAAAATATTTAAAAATACTGTATTCGTTATGTAAATATCGCCTTTTGTAAATATCTGTTCCCAAAAATTAATGAATATTCTTCACAAGACAAAATTATCTCGTCCTGATTTAGCAGAATAATATAAAATAATAAATATTACTCCAACAACATGTAATAAATAATTCAGCATAACATGTTTTTCATAATAACAATTTGTTAGTTATTGGTAATTTTGTATACAATACACAATATGAAGTCTCGTAATTTTCTCGTTGAGCAAATTTTATTTAAATTAAAAATTGAAAATTTATGTAAAAATTGAAATACTCTCGAGAAAAATATATTTAATAATAAAAATATATATGTATTGTTTTCTTATATTCTTATATTCATTTTATATTATGATATTAAAAAGTTTGATCACCATAAACAATTGTTAGTTATTATTACAAAATATGTTATAATATTTACCGCTATGATTCATAATAAATATGTGCTTACGTAAACTGAGTCACTTTAATAGTCATATTAAATAAATATTAAGGAAAAAAATAGATCTGATAGCAATTTTTAGAATGTTAATCGGTAATTTACCTCATAGTCGCATTACCTTATGTCAAATGTTCGAGTGATTCGCAATTTCTTGAGCATTATATTAATATAATAATATATATAATATAATAATAACTTAAGATAAAAGAAACGATCTCAGGAAGCATTCTTATTTGTTTTTAATAGGCATAGATTTTTATTTGTAAGCATATATTTAAAATTATATATGCATATTACCATATACCATACCATAACACAAGTATTAAGTTACTTTAAGCACGGACGACCGTGTCTCTAATTATCCGATATATTTATTAATTTATTTACTTTACACAGTGAAGTGCCTATTTCTTAACGCCCTTTTTAATTTTTGTATTTTCTAAACAAAGCTCTAGTGTGACCCAAAAACACAAGTCTAACTCATCAAATTTTAGGTATTTTAAGATATGTACTATGTTTTCATAAATAAAATCATTTTCACACAAATATATACATGAATATAAATAATCGGGATATAAGAATATATATATTTAAAACTAGCTTTTATCCGCAACTTCGTTCGCCTAGACTGATAGGTTGATAACCCTGCAAATATGTATCTTTATCACAAAAATCATATCGATCCGGGAAGAATCAGAGGGATTTAACGTTTTATCAAGAACAATTTGATAATTTTAATAAATAACCCGTACTTACATGAAACATAAATAGCTCAGTAAAAAACTTCATATACTTACATCAAAAAATTCATAATGTTTTTCTGATATTAAATATCTCTATACATATTATAAACTTTTAATAGGAACGTGCTAGAAAAATTATTTATTTATTATTATTATTATTATCTTGCTTTATGGCCTGTAAAGTTATTTAATAAAAACATTTATACGTAACGTCATTCGTCATTAATTGTCAACTTTTTTTTTTTAATTACCTATACGTACGGCGCTGGATTCCAGCGTTTCTAGTATAATTTCTATGGGATTAAATTAAATAAAACTTTCCAATACATGTCAATTATTAGTCATTTATTTCGTTTTTGTTGCCACAGACTACTAACTATAGACTTGTTCCGTTTAAGAATATGTTTTCTCGAAACGTCTGTTTTTTGACAATAAAAATATATATGATTAAATTTTACTTGACCTTAAATGATTATACCTTATCGTTATATTTTCATCACATATCCTATTGTTTTTAATGTTTTATTATGGTATTTAGCTAGTAATCGTACTTGTACATAACCTCAAACTATAATTCTTTTTTTATACTTCCCCCGTAAGGTCTGGGCCAAATTAGGTTTGAAATTCTGGCGGTCTCCTTTCTTTAATAAACAAAAACCGAAATATTTAAAAAAATAGTAAAAATAACCTTTGCAAAGATTTTTATATGTTACCCTGGTATATAACCATTAATTGTGCCAAATTTCATCTATATTGGTTCAGCGAATTGGTCGTGAAAACGTAACAGTAAGACTTTCGTGTTGATAATATTGTTAGCTAATTTATTTTAGTAAATAACCCGTATTACTTATAATAATTATCCATTGTAATAGCTCACTTAAATTTTTCCAGTAAACGAATAAAAATAAAATAAAATATAAATACTCTCTTAAGATAACTCTTATGACGTAAGCCGAAAAACTTGGAATCTAAATACTTCTGTAAAACAGATTTGACTTGATTTTGACACATCGTGAATAAAAATAAGTTCCATAGGTTTATTATAGATGGCGTTTTGAATGTCATCTTATTTAATTCCTCCTGAATTTAATTCCTGTTGAATTAACAGGATTTCTATAGCCTATATGTTACCCCGCTGTATAAGGAATAATTGTGCCAAAATTCATTGATATTGGTTCAGCGGATTGTCCGTGAAAACGTAACAGACAGACAGACTTTTGCATTTATAATTATAAGTAAGGATATAATCGGACATTCGTTCACGCATTCGCTCGTAAGACCAAGCTCTGAAGCACGCAAGAAAACTTTGATAGTTAAAAAGTAAGGCGTTATTTTGCAAAATTCCGTAACAAAAATGCAGTGACAAAATTATTATTTGATATTTTTGGGGACTTTGATTCTAAAATATGCAAGCTACATCCAAATATACAACTAAAATTATACTTACGCTCCTCTCGGTTTATTTGATTTGTTTAAAATACAGTGAGCTGCAGTTAAAACATATTGATTGCTGATCAACGATCCCCCACAAAGCTGCGGCCGTGGAGAATATTCAATTAAAGCTAGCCAAGGGTACTGGTCTATAGCTGCCTCTTTACCATCTGAAAGTAAAGTGTTTAGATAACTCACATTACAGCTATGGTTGAATATATAGTAGTTTAAAGTTAGAATAAGAAACATTCATAACGCACGCTTATATTAATCTGATCGAATTCAAAATTAGGCTAATTGAGTTGGATAAATTGTCTTTGATAAATCTTTAATTCAATGCCATCTATGACATCTCGCTAAGAACTGTTAGAAGAGCGTGTGTGATTTGTTGCTCTTTCAAGTTGTGGGTCTCTTTAAAACTCATTTGTTTTGTAGAGGTTACGGTATGCTTTATTGCAATTTACTATAAAACAACTTTTTTGAAGTGCATTATGCCTTTTATACATTTATTATTATCTAACTGTCCTATAGATTTTCGTAAGTAAAATTAAAGATATAAAAGTACAAAACTAAAACCGTACACTTTTTATTTTTTTCTCGTATCGTAATCGTCTCTATCGTAACAAAAGAATATTGCAATGCTTGTTTGCATTTTAGCAGTTATAATATTCTGTAACAGCGTATTAACTCTTAAAATGTGCAGTTGTTTAATAAACATTTGGAAAGTAATACATAAGACAGTGTTAAGATATTTATGAACGGAGATAACTTACTTATAATTTTGTTCCCACTGAAACTTTCTATGCCACAACATTGGCTATTAGGATTCGGTGGAATCGCTGATGGTGGACATGTATTATCTCTGGATATTACTTCAGAGGTTGGGTCGATTTTCAAGTCACAGCATACGCTGGTACCATCTGGGCATAAGTTTCTAGCGGAAAGAAGAATAATCATCAACTCATTTTTTGTACTATATATATTGAAAACATGTTAAAGAGATGAATGTACCTACTGCATTTTAATTAGTGCTTCTCGCAACTGACATTTGTAGCTTAAAAAGGCAACAGTTGTCGGCAGTTCATTAAATGTTTCTGACGTAACATTTACGCACTAGTAAGTGGTGTCGGATATATTTATTACCCTATTTTACTTACGTCTCTACTATAAAGGAAATAGATGAAGAAATTCCAAGGTTTTACAATTACGGACAGAGATACTACACTCTTCGGACAACTATCTGATATCATCTATAGAAATGAAAAACTTTATGCCACAACTATGATTTTACCTACCATATAGTAATACAAACTCTTAATACGGTCATTAAAATATTACGCGAAGTCGATATAAATAATATGTAGTTTAAGGAAAATATATATGTAACTAATGATTGCTAATCTGTTTGTTACCCTAAATCTTTGCATTAATTGTTACAAGTAACATTTTCACAAATGGAAAAATTTTGGAAATTAAAAAAATAAACAATCACACTTAAAATATATGCGAATTCTTACTTTATTATTTATTAATTAATTTAAGTCTATATCTGCTCCTAATTTTATCTGGGTCACTTATGGGACACTTATACACACGGACGTCCGTACCCAAAGTAAGTAACTTAATACTTGTGACAGACAGACAAACAACTGGTGAATATATTATTTAAATATATTTACTTATATATTGTTTAAATACATACTTAAATACAAATATACACCCAGGCTCAAAGACCAACAAATTCATTTATAGAAAATGTTGGCCGTCGGCGGGAATCGAACCCGCGACCCGCAGAGCCGAAGGCAGGGTTACTACCCACTGCGCCAACGGGCCAGTCAATGGGTCAAAGTCAGTGGTCCTAAGTACCGAAATTAAAAGAAGTCAACATTAGACTTTCAAACATCTTATTGCCAAAAATCACATCAATCCATTCCTCCGTTGATAAAGAAGGTCGAATAAGTAAAACCACTTTATATTTATATTTATTTAATTAGGAAAAAGGAGCGCTCTAGTGAAAAGTCAAGGCGAATGTTATTGTGAAACGCAACAAATGCAGTTAAGAGCGGGGATTTCTTGTCAGTTTATTAACTACATGACGCTAATGAACTGTGCAAAAAACGTTTCTATTTGCGAAAATATAAACATAGTGATTGAAAGTAGCACAATTGTTAAATTTAAATTATATAAGTGAAGAGTTCGCTTCGCTTATCGTTTTTATCACTTATTTGTATAAATTGTAAATGATCTTGTCTAAAATTGTCAATGATTCTATGAAAAAATTTCAAATTCATATATTTTAAATCTTGTTGTACATGTACGTTTTCATAAACTTATCTGCAAATAATGTAAGCTATCATTAACATGATGATAGCATATTACTTAAAGTATCTTCCACAAGAAAAGAATTTTAATGCTTGAGAAAAAAAAATAGAATAGAACTTTTTTTACAACCATAGTAGTTATGTCCAGCTCTCAATTTCCATCTTGTATTTGCAAACCGGTTCAGCAATACAAATCCGCTAACAAAAATAAGGAAACATTTTTGTTTCATGTCTCATGTTATCAAAGTAATGTGATTTGAAAATATGGGCTTAGTTTGTTTGAGTTTAATTTATGTCGTCTAATATTCTTAACTCATCATCCCCCAGCCCTTACCCCCTCTCTAAGTGGGATCGGTACAACATGTTATAAACATGTTGTCACATGATTTGGCTGCGTAATTAACGACCGTCTACGTGTTTTACGTCAACGTGGGGCCCACGGCCCACAGGGGGGCAATTTGATGGTCAAGGAAAGGCAACACGACACGAGTATAAACCTTTCGCTCTGAGCCACATACCTAAGTGCAATGCTAGATTCTAGCTAGGAAGAAAATTGTCTTTTTTTGTTAAATTTGGCACCAAATTTAACAAAAAAAGACAATTTTCTTCCTAAAACACATAATTTATGTTCTTTAAGAGGACAATTCAATTTTTAATATTAAAATTTATTAAGTGCAATGCTAGATTTCGGAGCCTAATTTAATAAAAAAAAAATTTTTTCCTAAAACCTATAATTTATGTTCTTTAATATTCAAATTTATGTATGTTACTCAGAGGGTGGGAAAAATAATTTTTAACGTGGGGCATGGACCAAGAAAAATCGGAAAACACTGATCTAGACAGTTGTTTAATATTTGTAAGTATTAAAATTGACATATTTCAAAATATACCTGGCCTGTTCATAATACTCCAAACTTTGTGGATTTTGAGTTTTCAGCATGTTTGTAATGTACGGACAGGATGATAAAGATATGCATGATCCACCATTGCCCTCAGATGTTACACAGCTGCCTTTAGGACCATTATCAGTAACAAAACCCGCCAGTGGACAACACACCTGTTGAAGATTTTATTATTTGAGTAATTAAGAAATTCCCACTTGATTGTAGGCTAATTGAAATACATTAATGTTGATCATATTATGATAACATTTTAAGCTAGCAGCAGAAAAATAGTAAATTTATTTTATACCCGGAAAATTTATAATTTTACTGATACCAGGCAGCGACTTAGTTTTTGACGAAATCTCCTAATAGTGTAGCCTCCTAATATATAATAGAAAAATGATTTTCTAGACTTATTGTAATGATCATTGATAGAAAACATCATGCCAAGGCATCAATCAAGCATGGCAGGCTTAAGCAAATCCTTAATTAATAGATTCCCTCCTTGAGGAATTTCATTGGTTGAGACATGAACTTGTGGAAATTTAAACTATTTAACTATCAACATAATCTATTCTCTACTTTTTGTCTGACGTCAATACTTATTGCAAATATAGGCAAATACATAATGCTGCAAATATCTTCTTCTTCTTTCTCAACCGGTGGACGTCCACTCCTGAACATAGGTCTCCTTATATGCAAATATAGGCAAATATTAAAGAAAATCTTGTATGTCCCTTAATAGAATAATACTAATAATTGAGACAAATAAAAATTGCTCTACCGAAGTAGGATATGAGCTTGGCTATTTTAGTTTTCGCGTGGGTGCTAGATTTAAGAATTTCCAGATATACAGTTGTCCATTTATTATTTCCTTTTGGTAAAACCTAGAACGTCCTAAAACGAAAAGTAATTTGATTATTTATCCTCATTTGCAATTTAAAATGTATTTATTCCATTGGTCTGACACAGATCTTGAAATTTCTTTATTCTGTTTTTGTGGCATTTATATTATCTTAATCTTTTATGAATGAGTTTCGACCAAACAACCGAGTATACAGTTAAGTGAATTGATAGTTACAATAGTATATGTGTTCAAATTTCATTAGAAATATCATGTATTCTTGGGTTGAGTTAGAAAACACAAATTTAGAAATTCCTTTTACAGTATTGGAGATGTGCTAATTTGCTTTTATTAAAAATACCTTGGGAATGTTTTTTTCCCAACCACAGTGGAACTCTGCTAGTCTCTCCCGTGATTTTTGAATAAGCGGCTGGAGTTCTAAACAGTTATCGAGCAATATGCACTGACCCTTTCCTCCTGATAACGTGAAGCATGTATCTGAAACATTCATTAAAATTTTAACCCTTAGAAAATGCTTACATATGTTTTTTTATAATCTATACTAAAATTAAAGACGTCAAAGGCTGTCTGTCCGTTACCCTTTCACGGCTATTCCGTTGTAGGGATATTAATGAAAATGACTCAATTAAATTTATACACCGGGATAACATACGTCGCGTGGTATCCTGAAAAGAATAGACCGCTCTCATTTCTTACAGAGTTGTCGTAAAAGGCGACTAAGGTAAGTCAACCCGCCGTGTGGTATCCGGCTGAGCAGAAAAGACCACCCTCTTTTTTAGCGCGGAGTCGTAAAAGCCGACTATGGTAAGTCGACGTCAGGCAGGCGGCCGGTCGATAAATTCTAGCCAAATCATGTGACAACATGTTTATAACATGTTGTGCCGACCCCACTAAGAGTGGGACAAGGGCAGGAGAATTATGAATAATACTAAAAATGGAAGAGTCTGTCTGTCAGTTACCCTTTCACGACTAATCTGTTTAGGAATATTTATGGAATTTTACACAATTAAAGCTTATACACCTGGATAACAGTTTTGGGAACAGGGAAAAACACATTTATCATCGTTAAGGGTGTTTAAACGCTTAAGTTTGTACGGACGAAGTCAAGGGTACGGCTCTATTTATAAAACTTATCATTTCTAAAATATTTGTTTTGTAATTTATGTTTACAAATAATAAGATTTTAAATTTCGAAAGACTATTTCAATTTATTAGAACAATGTTCCATAATCTTTCGTATCTATTAAAATATTGTCATAAATAAATTTACGTCCACAGGTAAACGTGAATCACCTTGAAGGATGGTAATTTTTGTGATTCATGGCTGGTTTCAATTAATCTGGTATTTAAATGTAATTAATATGGGGGACTTTTTTCTACTAGCATATTGAATATGGTTCTCTTTCTCAGTTACGATTAATCACCTCCAACAAAAATTCGACAAAATACGGATGGTAAGGCACTATTTTCCTTCTCGCAGTCTTCTCTACTGTACTTTGAGTGATCGTGATTAATTTACTACAGCTTTTGCAAAAATAATTCGTTGTTACACAATTTTGTGACATTATTTCTTTCAGAATAATAGATTGATTACAACAGTTTAGTGCGTATTTTTGATACGAATACATACAAAGCAAATTAAACAAAAAGTGAATGTTGTACTAAAACCATCACAGTATTATTAGGTTGTCTGTATTCTCTAATACATATTATATCAACTAAGCAAGGGTAATAATAAAATTATTTTGCTATAATCCGCAATGATGATCCGAATTCATCGCGGATTATAGCAAGATAATTTTATTATTACTTTCATATTACGGATTTCCGGAAAGTAACGCCTAATTCTATAAATTATACATATAACTAAGAGACCTTTATAACCCTAAATCGTTATGTGGTACGAAGCGAATACTCTACATATTAAAATCTAAAATTTTGAACACGGCAAGAATAATATAATATTCATCATTTAAAATTAATACAAGTCAAGATCTAAGGTGTATAATAGTCGAATAGCTGTAAATAATGACCGTTTATTCACATAGGTACGTAAAAGTGGCAATAACTGTACTGTATTTTTTTTTATTTGGAACCACCATTTCATTTCATAAAATAAAGGCCTGTTATTCCACTGCTGGGCATAGGCCTCCTCCGTTTTTGGAGAGTAGGGTTGAAGCTAAGACGCTGCTTCAGTGCAGATAAGTAGATTACACATATCTCCAGAATTCTCTAGATATATGCAGGTTTCCTCACGATATTTTTTCCGCCAAAAAGCTGCGATAAATTGCATTTATTAACTAGACAAATAAATTTTAACAGAAAAACTAATAGGTGCCTGCCTGGCGTTTGAAACCATGACGACTCTCTCGAAAGAGTCGCACGGTCTCACCGTTGGGCGATCCCAGCTTTCCCTCTATTGCACCATACAATTGTAATACGAAATCTAGGTGCTATAAAATTAAATTTATTTAAAACATTGAAACCTCGCGGGATTTTACATATTTTATATTCTGGATGATCGTTTAACGATATACGCACTTCGCGTATGTTATACCTAATTAATGCTCACCAGTATGGTCTAAACAGCTTTATTCACTAAATACATATAAAAAGGCAAAACAATGTTATATAAATCTCGTATGAAAAGCTAAACTCACCTTGTTGTCCGCGTACGATACGCATAGCAATCGTAACTAGCAAAACAAATTTTAATATAAACTGCATTTTCTTAACGCACATCCGTTCACTTGAGATGTCACAGTGTCACTGACTGAGCTTTGCAAACCTCCGACTACTTGTTGCAAGGCGACTTGACTGAAGCTCACTTTGTATGATACAGGTTTCTATTTTGACTTGTTGCGTTTATTTTTTGTCTTTGACATTGTAGGACAATAATTTTAGAATAGATTATAGAAGGTCTAATAAATAAAAGTATATAAAATAACTTCCTTGCTTCGCTCTACTCATTTATCTTTTACACTTGTATTGAATCGAAAGAAATATATGTATATAGAAGAGATAATTTTTCAAAATAAATTTCAATATAGATGTTTGAGAAAATAAGTCGGAGTTTTATATATAAAAAAAAATCGTATGAGATTTAAGTGCTATCGAAAGACGATTTAAAATCACCGATTTATGACTGCTAATTCCTAATTTCCATATTATAAAACAATAAGATGGAATTAGCATATGCGATACGTGTTGTATCTATATGTTTTAATTTTCAAAAGCCGTAAAAACTATATTAAGGTTTTTGCTTTGATATAGTCACAAAATATCAAGTGATCAAAGTTATAGAAAAATCACTACTGTTTAAATCCTATACAGTAATAATACTACATATCTCAAATTGAGTAGTATTTTTGATAATGATATTAATTATATCGGTAATTTTTTTTACATCTAAATTTTTTCCCATAGAGTAGTTAATACACAATCTTTTATGATAATTTAAACAAATAAAAAGTTAAAGGCTATCTATCTATTCGTTGTAATCTTTTATTTTACACGTATTTTTTTTAAGTTAAAGGTTATCTTTCTATTCTTTGTAATATTTTTTATTTGAATATGACATTTATCGACAATTAACCCACAGATATTCGTTAAAGAGATGAGATGTCGGGCTGTCAGGATGGAAGTGTTCCTGAATTTTAATAAGATCCATCCATTCAGAAATAAATATTTAACTAGGTATTGCTTTTGAGGCTGACTACAGATTCGCCCTTGACTTGATTTGAAGTGAACATACAAACATAACAAAATAAATTTATGACAGTTATGAAAACTAAATACACATACAATCAAATGAAATATAGTAAATATATAATAGAGGTGAACATAACTTTGTTTCCTTTAATCCAATCCTCTAATTCTCAAAAAAAAATGTTTTATTTTATTAAAAAGCACAGTAAATTGTTGAAAATTGTTATCTTCTTCTTCTTCTATATATTAGGTGTAGTAAAAAGTAATCCATTATTTTTGCACGATATTGACGGCTTCATCTAGTGTAGTTAAACATATCCGATTTGGTTCATCTATGCATCGTTTTGTTCGATAACTTATTGCCATTTTTAAGGTAATTTTATTTTGCCATTTTCACAGAAATCTTTTTTGTTATTGGCAAAAAATTCGGACAGTCGATTTTCACAAGCTTCTCTTGAGACGAATTTTTCACCAACAAAAACATTTGCCAGTGGCAAGAACAGTTGGTAATCATCTGGAACTAGGTTAAGACTATAAGATGGACGCAAAAAAAAATTCTCAACCAAGCTCTAGGAACCTTTGGCGAGGCACTATTGAAGTGGGTGGTTTAGCGTTGTCCTGATAAATCATAATGCCTTTCCTATTAGCCAAACCTGGCCGCTTCTGGGCGATTGCTTTCTTCAGATGGTCCAATTATTGACAGTACAGGTCCAAATAAAGAGTTTGGCCTTAGTAGAACAGCTAGTAATCGAGCCAATCCCACCAAACACACAGAAGAACTTTTTTGACCATTAATCCCGGCATAACCACCAGTTGCACCAGCTCACCGCAGTTCGACACCGACCATTTTTGCTTAACGTTGTCGTAAGTGATCCCCTTTTCATCTCGAGTCAACATCCACTGAAGAAATGGGTTGATTTTGTTGCGATTCAGCAGTGATTCGCAGATGGAAATTAGTTCCATGTGGTTTTTTCTACGGAAATTCATGTAGCACCCATACATAGAGCATTTTTTTATATCCAGCCTATTAAAGTGGTTCTAAAAAGTTTTTTGTGCAATATTCAGCTCGTGCGCAACCGAAAAAGTGCTGGTACGACGGTCGGAATTGAAGATTTTCATTATTTTATTGACATTTTCGACAACTAGTTCTACGGAACATCGTGCGTCTTTAACATCAAAATTACCGGATCGGAATCGACGAACCCAAAATTACACATGATTAGCTGATACGGTATCAGGACCATAGACATTATTCAAATTTTCAATCGCCTGGCTTACGTTTTCGCCTTTATCTAAGAAAAACTGAATAAAAGGAAAAATTTCTCTTTTTGGTGCCCATCTTTGGCACGTACAAACAATATTCAATCAAGCAATCACAAAAAGTCTGTCTGTCTGCTTTTAGTACGAAAGCATACGCTTCTGACACCGTTTAGTGTATATTGATAGCACTTATGCAAGGCGAGTTATCGATTACTAACGACATGATCGAAAAATAATGGATTACTTTTTACTAGACCTATTATATAAAAGAAAGTTGGTCTTAGTTACACTATTTATAACTGAAGAACGGATGCACCAATTCTGCTGAAAATTGGTGGAGAGATTGCTTAGAACCAGGAGACGGACATAGGATACATTTTATCCCGTTCAACCGCATTTATTTTATCCCGTAAAGTCACTATAAAACGTGGTATAACAAAAACGACTATGACATGGAATAACAAAGCATAAATGACAGCTATACGTAATTTTGTCTTTGGTTAAGTATGGTAATTTTTTTTACAATATTATTAAAATAATAGCTAAACTTCACTACATAGTATAAAATAAGTCGCTTTTTCTGTCTGTCCCTATGTCCCTATATTCCTATGTATGCATTAATCTTTAAAACTACGCAACAGATTTTGATGCGGTTTTTTTTAATAGATACAGTAATTGAAGACTAAGGTTTATATGTATAATAACATTAATATGGAGTAGAAAAATACTGCAATTTTTGAGCTTTCTGATGATGAGGTGATATCGTAAATAATTACATTTTTTCCGCTTACATTTCAAACGCACGCCGAACCCTACGATATTTATCACAATAATGTTCCAAGTATTTGTGCACCTTGAAAAGGTCCACAGAAAACTTCGCCATGGTATATCTCTCATGGATAACCCACAATAGCATTTTTTTGACATTTTCTTTTTACGAAAAATATTGCCTTATTTTCGAAGCAATTTTAAACAATATAGCATTAATCCTTATCCAATTAAGTACCTTAAATACATTGTTCATTTAATATAGATCAATATGGCCGTTACAGCATGTAATTTAAATGATAATTTTCGAAGATATTACAGTTTAAATGCAGGCGATTTCATAGCGATTACGCGCTTCGCCCTATAGCACTTTGAATTTAGCTGCGATCGGACGGGTTTGTTTTTCACATGGCCAACTATATGTCGCTCTTTCAAGAGTAACATCTAAAGAAAAAATGTATTGTGTAATGACACGAAAACAGTGAATGTTATACATAAAGACATTCTGTAATTAATTGTAAAAATAAAATACATAGGGAAAATGTAAAAGTAAATAAGTAAAAATGTAGTATATGAGTTTAAATATTTCAAAGATAGCAGGGAATCTTCATGGTATAGGGTAAAGGGAATTGTTTTACACCAAATTTAACGCGTTCGGGCCACGGGTAGTAATGAATAAAACAAAACTACTGGATAGATTTTAATAATTGTTTTCATTGAGTGACATAGGCTATATATTTTATACCCGTGCGAAGCCGGAGCGGGCCACTAGTACATTATAATTCATGCTCCTTTTGAGCATTAATTATAATGCTTGTGTTAGGTGATCTCCCTCTTCCTAGACTAATTACAAAGTATTACAAATACTATTAAACTGGTGCATACTTTATATTTATATCTTATAATTTTTCTATTGTGTGCGGATATGTATGTATGCGTGTGTATGAGTGTGTGTTTGTGTTATAAAATTAAGTAAATAAATTAATTTCTTTATTTACACTTTATTAAGCTAACATGAGGTTTAACGTTTGTACATATCTTAAATCCATACGACTGAGTTTTCTTATTGGAATAGAATGTCAGACTTTTCTGACAACAAGATCATTATATGGGTAACCCCCATAACAATAAATCCTCAGCTATAAGGAATTATTATAGCTAAGGATTTAATAAGATTTACCGATACTAGAACTTTTATAAATATCTTTACCCGTATAACAGAATTGTTGATTGCGCGGGTTATGTCAATATAATAATGGAGGATATATTTAAGGTAATGAAATAGAAATTCAAATATCTTGTCATTTACGTATAGTACGTACGTCTCTGTAGAATTTAATGAATAATTTAGACTTTGGCCTAATTGTAGGATAGTAACAAATCTCCATAATAACATTGGTGATCGAGTGAAATAACATTTCTTTTGAAAATGTATATATTGATTTAAAAATATAGATGGCGCTATTAAATTAATTAATTTCAGGAATCTAGCTTATGTGCAAAATTTCTTACATTTTCCTTATGCCCTTATCCGACTCTAAGTGGGGTCGGCACAATATGTTATAAACATGCTGTCACATGATTTTAAAGCGTTTTTACGACCGGCCGCCTGCCTGACGTCAACTTACCTTAGTCGTATTTTACGACACCTCGGTAAGAAAGAGGATGGTCTATTCTACTAAACCGGATACCACACAGTGGGTCAACTTACCTTAGTCGCCTTTTACGACACCTCGGTAAGAAATGAGGTTGGTCTATTCTACTCAGCAGGATACCACACGGCGGGTCGACTTATCTAAGTCGCCTTTTACGACACCTCGGTAATAATGAGGGTGGTACTATTCTATTCAACCGGTTACCACACGGCTTATTGTGCTTAATTTCTTACAATCTACTAATAATATAAATGCTAAAGTTTGTGAGTATGAATGTATGTTTGTTACTCTTTAACGGCGAATCCGCTGAACGAATATCGATGAAATTTGGCACAGTTATTCTTTATACACCGGAATAATATAGGCTATAGAAATCCTGTTAATTCTACAGGAATAGGATGAAACTAAAAAGCGCCGTCTATTATCAACCTATCACGTGACAATAGACCACGCGAACGAAGTTACGGGTAAAAGCTAGTCTTACAATATATCATACGCTTTATGCGCTCGGAAATTTTTTGTAACCTGACAATACGAAGTGGAGTTGGGTTGAATGCTGTTACTTGAGTTACCTTTTTATATTGTGAATGCGGTTAAAATCAGGTGCGCGATTAGTCGTTTTGCTTGCCTTACGAAGATTTACTGATTGATGAATCATGAAAGTTTGCACATCATAATTATGCCCTTTTCTTGCGAAGGCTCTTATGTATGTTATTTATAAGCTTTTGTGCTTTTCGGATACGGTTATAAACCGCTTTTCATCAAAGTCATAATAAGTTATTGAAATAAAATTTGGATCGGTGAGTGTTTATTTTTCTTTGTAAAAAATAATATAAGAGAAACTCGGCGTATTCGATGCACTGCAATCTTTTTGATATAACAGTGTATACTTATTTTTTTTTAATAATAAACAAAATATACATTGTATTATACAAATTCGTACTTGTATTGTACAAAGTATATATTTAAAATTTTTAGTCTTTTATAAAATGGACTTATGCGTAAGAAGCAAGTATACTTTTTTATCATCGACGACTTCTAAGAACCAGTGGTGCGACTTTGTTCACGTTAAAAGTTCTAAGTTTTATGTGGCTATATGCATTAAATATTATTGTATTTTTAAAGGAAACTTATATTACTTACTGGTGACAAAATTTGTTTGTATCAGTTACTTCCTCACAGGCAGAACAGTGTTGTGCGGCTGTATTCTCTTACTACATTTCGCGCCAGAATACTATTGGGTTTCTTTTCTAATAAATACTAAGTACCTGGGTGACCAAGACATGCTTAAATTTTTTTTTTTTTTTATAAAAAAATAAAAAAATAAAAAAGCAAAAAGGTTGATAAATAACGGGGCCTTGAGCCCAGGTTTTTTTCTCTTCTATAGTCCGTCCGTTACCCACTGAGCTATCACAACTTTACAATTGATACTTAAAATATCAATTGTATTACATTCAATATTTGTATTTTATTCAATATTTTATCATTTTTCAGTGCCTGAAAACAAGGATAAAACGGTATTTTTTTAAAACGAAACCTGGCTTGATCAATTTTTGCCCCATCAAAATCCCTTACATGCAGAATTTCATGAAGATTATTTTAATATTAAAGATTTACATCAATCTTACCCTTAGGTTACTAAGGACGGTAACTATTATGATTAATAACACACTAGAGTTTAGGATTTAGTTTTTATTTATATTTTGACCATTTTACCATTGTTTAAAGAAATTATCACAATAACTTTGACACTCTTAAAATTATTGTATTAGGAAGAAACGACGCTTTGTATCCATGGTAGATAGGGGTAGACTTTGGTGTAGACGCTTGGTATTCCCTCTCTGCCACATGGCACCGGTCCAAAACTCACTATGCCCTCTAAAGTATAACGACCGTTTTGCTCCGACATCAAGGGGCCACCGCCATCGCCTCTGCAGGAGTCGAGACCTTTCTCACCGCCTGCACATATATGACTATCGCCAATTTTCGATGACAATTGTTTCAACTTCGACTGGTAGATTTCTTGACATCGCTGAAAAAATAACAATAATTTCAATAAATTATGGTTATTAATAAGTGAGTAATACTTGTTCGCACATCGTATATCCGAAGCTGGGCCATCGTTAATACTGCGTAATGCTGAGCGTGAGAACGCGGGGTCGAACCCGGGGTTTATTACTCAATGAGTGTCCTGTAAAACTCAACTTAACTTAATTAGTAACGGAACACTTTTCTGAGACGGCAAATTCAATTCAGAATTGTGCTTATCTCTGGGCGATGGAGGATAACGTGTGACCTTCTACTTTGGACTAACGTGGGTAGTCTAAGCTCATTTTTAAGTACAGGAATGAGTTTGCCCAGTAGTGCCGTTTCGATAAACTGTAATATGTTCATTTAATTCTTTGCAATTATGCATAGCGTTACGAACATAGAAAAGTAGTTCGTTATATTAAAGGTAGCGTTCTAAGTTCACTTAACGTAATTAGTTTGAAACGTTTAGTTGTTTACAAAGAGCGTTCCGTATCCCTGCTAACGACTCGGGAGTAATCGAGATTTAGAACTTTCTAAAACTATTATGATACAATAAAAGCAGATGGATCTCGTGTCTCGGGGTTTCAGTGTTCGACAGTAAAGAACTCAGAATATTAGAAGCTCAATAATATTGACCGTGGCTACGTTACTGCACTACGGCCGTGCTCTGTGATTGTAAGTACTAAAGTTCTTAACATATACGGTAGGTTCGTTACCTTTAAAGGCGCATAAGGTAGCTCCACGTAATGTTTCACCACATCATCTTCTTGTGAACTAGTGGGCTCACTCCCCCAGCCTGCGTTGATAAGTCGCAACCCGTCGGGTGGAGATGTTGTTATGTCTGATGTTGGCAGGCAAATCGGCCGAATGAATTCTGTGGTAAGAGATATGCATATTCAAAGTTTATTAATTGCAAATTAACTGGGCATTTAACAAACATACATCATCATAGTATGTTATTGGTATATTAAAAAAAATCATAAGATAAACATAACATTTATGGATAAATTCTTGTAAGCTCGGTAATCTTAAAAGCGTATGTCAGAAGATCTCACTTTTCCAAAAGCATTTATGATCATGATGTTTTCTTTCACTGAAAAGCGCAGAATACTAAATGTAACCATCAATTATGCACATTTTGTAGAAAACTTCTGCCCTGGGTTTGAATCCCAGAAACCTTTAGAATGATTTAGCTCCTCAAAATTTTCGCTGTTACGGCTTTTGATGTGTAATGTTTAACTTACCATTATAGGGTACTCTCTCTGCAAGTTTAATAAGCGCAATGTCATTCCCGCGAAAGTTCGGTGGTGTAAACTCTGGGTGCGATACTACCGATCCTATAGGAATGGTGATAGCGCCGACGTTGCAAACTTTTTTGCCTTTTATAGTAATGCAATCCGGCCCTGAGTGTGTCTTGTTAAATTCACCGAGGCGAACATTTTTTCTGTAAGAAGTATATTTGCTTTAATTTGTTATACACAATAAATTTTCGACCTCGACTTCAGCACCAGTAAAAAGTTACCCAAAACGAATGGAAATATTATTTTGCTATGCAGTGCTAAATGTGCTTGTGTATTGTTGTGTTATTGGTGGCGGATAGTGCATGAGTTTTTAAAAATTCTGCGTGTATTAGGTATGAGAACGTATATATAGTACACTCTACATTTAGCATTACATATATTTTATTTTATCGCTTTTTTGTATTAACGCAAACGGACCTCCGCAAAGTAACGCGTAATTCTATAAATTATTTGAAAAGTTACCACTTATTGTTAATCACAGTTATAAATATTTGACTAAAACAAAATCGTTTCGCCCATTTGCGTAATTGTTCGACAAAGACGCAAACCTTGCAAATTCATGATATGAATAGATTACCTAACCATTTGTTTTCCATTGTTTTCCTTATTTTAAGTTAAAAGTTTCGTATGTTACGCACTGTAACGCGGTTAATACTAAATTCCAGGGCTCCCGTATCTTTTGTGCTTGAGGCATGTACACATTATGTCCACATTATACGGCTCTAACTCGAATTGGCTAAGAATTATTATACACAAATCTCATCTTTAATTTCTTTCACCGCTAAGCGAAAATTGTAAATAAATATTGAGTACATAAGTTTTTAACATGATTTTACCGGTACCGAATTTTGAATCTCTAATTACATGGCAAGGACCAAGTGCTTATACAACTAAGTAATCATGATATCTTGTATAAATGTATTATCAGAACCTAAATCTATTTTAATAAGATTAAATGGTATCCATTCGTTTTGGTTTCTAACGAAATCCACTACATATAAAAATCTAGTGTAGCTTATATTCAAATAATCATTATAAAAAATGTTTGAGGATATAGATCTTTATAATATCCGTTCATGGATATCTGTTCTTTGAAATTATATAATTTTCCTTCTCATTAATAATACAATATTTAAATATTCAACATTTATCACATATCCTGCTAGGTTAGGTTAAACGTTTTTTGTTGCAAGCTTGGAACAACGTCCTAACAAGGCGAAACAAGTTTTATGTTTTAAAAGTCCCTTACTTTTGTGTTTTGTGTATTATTAACGAATTGGCGTGCCTTCCGCCTTGTTACTGGGTGTCCCAGGATCGATTCACTGTATGGAATAGAATTCAAATGATATTGGAAAGAGATGGAAATTTAAGTTTTCCTATCTGTAGTCTAAAAAACCGTAAAAACCTGCTTCGGCTATAGTTAGTAAACGCCCTCCGTGCAAAGCCGTTCCAATTCGCTGCAATGCTAAGGATGCTTATGTTTAGAAACTGTGAAGGGGTTGTAAACTTCTGCATAAGTTTTGCGTTTGCGTATCAATCTTAGACTATATTCTCGCTGACCATCAACAGTTAAAATAACTGACAATGCAAACCTTTTATCAGTTAAAAAACACATTCGACGATGTGATCATCATTGTCAATCTCCTGCCCTTATCCCACTCTAAGTTAAGTTGGTACGACATGCTTCAAACATATAGTTACATTTTAGCTAGTTATTTTACGACTGGCCGCCTGCCTGGCGTCAACTTAACTTAGTCGCCTTTTACGACACCTCGTTAAGGAATGAGGGTGGTCTGGAATAGATTCAGCCGAGTACCATACGTCGGCAATGTGATGTACCAGTAAATGAAATGTAATTTTTTTTTCTTAATTCAGAACTTACGGGGCATGATAAAGACACTGAGCTGCAGTTAATACGTATCGAGAACTTATTAATACTCCCGTGCAAGTGATCCTGCCTTCGTTGTGCTCTATTAGAGCTAGCCAAGGGAACTGGTTAATAGCTGCATCACCACCTGTTGTGGAAAACATGAATATATGATTGAATTGGCTTTTTCATTTTATTTCGTTCGCGTCAACTGTTGTCGCGTAATAGGTTGATATTAGATGCCGCTTTTCATTGTCATCCTATCCCTGTAGAATTACCAGGATTTCTATAGTCTATATGTTACCCCGGTTTATAAGGAATAACTGTGCCAAATTTCATAGATATTGGTTCAGCGAATTCGCCGTGAAAGAGGTCTATTCTACGCGACCGGATATCATACGGTGGGTCACATTATCTTAGCCGCCTTTTACAACATCTCGTTAAGAAGTGAGGTGTATTGTAAATAGCCGGATACCACAAGGCGTATGATTGAATCTTTAAGAATTTGCTTATCAATAAAAAATATTTAATATGAATAAACAAACTTATTATTGTTATGCCTATAAATCAATATCATATTAATTAGACTACTGTTAACACAATGTTTTGACGTAATTGTTACATTACGTATGTACGTTTATTACTAATTTTACGTAACGTTATTTCTTAGAGTTCTGTTTGTTTTGTCCTTCGTCAGGAAGTGATAATGATGTTTTGTTATTCCACGTCATAGTCGTTTTTGTTATACCACGTTATATATTGACGTTATAACTTGACGGGTTAAAATAAATGCGGTCGAACGGGATACGGGAACGGGGGTTGACGGGTATCCTTTGTCCGTCTCCTGGTTCTAAGCAACCTCTCCACCAATTTTCAGCCGAATTGATTCATCCGTTCTTGAGTTATAAATAGTGTAACTAACACCAACTTTCATATACATAGATTTAATTGAAAACTATAAAGTAATAATTTGGCATATGCGTTTTAAGTATGTTCCCTGTTATCACTCTGGTAGAGCATTACGGCTATTGCTTGATGTGCATTTATTTAAATGGACTTTGGCTATTGAACTTACTAATTTCTCGATGATCGTCGGCTAAATCAAGTCCACAGCATTCCGATGAGGGGTTAGGAATATTGTCAGTTTTGCCGCAGATATCTGGAATATTTAAATACAAATATTGTAAGATGTTTGTTTTTCAAACTATTTCTTAGTAAATTCTGACCGCACATTTGTTTGTTTGGACTTCAGTTCCGCTTAAAAGTAGTGTATAAGTAAATAACTCTTTTTCGCATGTATTAGCATGGATTTAAATTCTGTTTCTTGTATGATGTACAATTATATAAATTTCATCGACTAGGTCATAAACTCATATCAATGTCGTAAAGTTCTATTATTTTCCTATTATACTATGCTAATGTTTATAAGCTTCGAGGTTGTAATGTACATTCTAATTGGCCTCTAAATTATTGGAAATGGCGACCATAAAAGGATGAGTGGACGATAAACGCATTATGGAACCGGTTGTCAGATGTATGAAGTAATTGTCATGATTGAATAAATGTATTTATAGCATGAAGTTGTTTTGCTAATAGAAGTGTTTACTATAATCATCTAGATCTTCAATTTAATTATGAAACTTCATGGCAGCCATCTTTTAGTTTCGAAGTAATTTCTAAGGTAATATTGCGATATTTTAAAACTGAATTTAGTAAAAACAACATATCAGTTTAATTATATGAATTGAATTGGAAAAGTATGAGTTTAATTATATTGATTATATAATGTTCAAATTACCATCATTGCCGAAATAACTCTTTGCTGGGCTTTATCTATTGGTCAGCGTGATCTACTTAAGAAAACTAACAGATATGGCTTATATGAAAATCTACATTAATGTTTAGGTATATTGCCTATTATCATAAATTACTTTTAAGATAAATTTTATAAAAGATCTTTTATTGTAAGAGCATTATGCAAAAACAAAAAATCTTTTATAATATTGACTGCTAATAACCGCAAATTCGCGTTCTCGTCAACTTAAGATTTTTACTCTAAATAATATAATATATTTTTCCACGTTCCCGGAAGAAAAACGAGAATTTATTTATCCTATGTTGCCCCGGTGTATAAGCTTAAATTATGTCAAATTTCATTAATATTGATCAGCATAACAGACAGACAGATTTTCCGATTTATAATATTAATATGGATACGTGGAGCACTAACAAAGTCAAAAAATAATTCAGGTCAGAAGTACCGTCAAATATGGCCAGCCATAATGGATGTAACCGCGTAATGAAATGTAAACTGCTAAGTACCGACATAATGTTTTGACTGGCTCGTTGGAGCAGTGGGTAGTGACCCTGCCTTCGGCTCCACGGGTCGCGGGTTCGATTCCCGCCGAGGACCAACATTTTCTTTAAAATGAATTTGTCGGTCTTTGAGCCTGGGTGTATATTTGTATTTAAGTATGTATTTAAAAAATATATAAGTATATATTCACCAGTTGTCTGTCACCCATAACACAAGTATTAAGTTACTTACTTTGGGGACGGATGACCGTGTGTGTAAGTGTCCCATATATTTATATATTTATTATTTATTTAATGTTACTCTAAACTGGTGGTATAAATATTACTTTAGCTGATCCACTATCATCATCCTCCTGCCCTTATCCCACCCTAAGTGGGGTCGGCACAACATGTGACAAACATGTTGGCATATGATTTGGCTACGTATTTTACGACCGTCCGCTTGCCTGACGTCAACTTACCTTAGTCGTATTTTACGACTCCTCGGTAAGAAAGAGGGTGGTCTATTTTACTCAACCGGATACCGCACGGTGGGTCAACTTACCTTAGTCGCCTTTTACGACACCTCGGTAAGAAATAAGGGTGCTACTATTCTATTCAGACGGATACCACACGGCGTAGCCGATCCACTATCAACCACTGCAAATATTTTATTCAAATTAAACGCATTAAGTATAAGTTCTAATAGTAGATAAATTTATTTTTAAGCGATCTATACAGATGGGACTACTACGAGTATGTCCCATACTCGTAGTAGTCGGGCACGACTAAGCTCTTAAATACAGATTTAAAAAGAAAAAATACCGTCAAATGCTAGAATTTAGTGTTCAGTATCCAAAGAAGGGAACTAAACTCACCTGTGGCTGCGGCACAGAAACCAGATAACACAAGCACAGCAAACAGGTGACTCATGGAAGATGACATTTCGACGGCCGTCTGACCGCCACGGAACGTTTTCTTGGACTAGCTCGCAATATTAGTATGTTGGTTTTATAAACAAACTCGAAATCTTAAAAAAATCTGATTAATGGTAATGGCATATCGCCTTCCATATAGCGATAATACTTGTATCCGCACCCTTGTCTTTTTTGGACCTCAATTTAGGATTCTGATTTCGTTGGGACTGTTATTAAAAAAAAGTTTGTTAAAGGCCAGTAGTGACACAGTAAGTCCCTTTGGAGAGAGTCACGGGTTCAAACCGTGCAGCAACTAATTTATATCTGTTAAAACGTCTATGTCTAGTATATACTGGCAATTTATCACACGCTTCTCGGTGAATGAAAACATCGCGAGGAAACCTGCAATCTCTTTATAATTCTGGAATATTTATAACCTAATATTCTAACTTTGGAGTAGCGCAGTGGGTTTCAGGTCCAAACATTCTCTACGAAAACGTAGAGAGGAGGCCTACGCTCACCAGTGGTATAGTTACTTTACTTTTTATTATAAAATATTAGAAACATTATGGATTTTGGATGCTGTTCAAATGCTTCTTCTTCTTCCACCAGAAAGGGATATATTATAAGAAAACTTATCTGAAACTTGGGGATTATGGACATTTAACATAATAACGATAGTAGTCGGCATTTATTTTGTTTTAAATAGATAAAGCTTTCGAACAAATTCATATTACAATTGAATTTCCTGTTGTAGTTATAAAAAAATATAAGTATATTTTAGTGTTGCAAATTCCCATGTTGCATCGGAACAAAATCGCTTGCTGTTTAGATGTTTTGAAGTATAACGAATAATTGTTGCAAAAAATATAGCTATAAAGGTAAGAAGTAAATGTTTTATTACGAACAGGTGGTTCTGAGGATAGCTCAACGACCCCGACAACGACAAAGATTTAAATTACACGGACCGATAAGATACCTGTTTATTATATTATTGGTCCATTCACTGACACAGATTATATACAAGTAAATAAATATTGTTTTGTATTTGGTATATTTAACATATAACATCGAAGATAAATGAAGATAAATGAATCCAAGGCACTTAAGGCTTTTTAAGATATAGGTAGATCTCGAATAAAAGAATATTCCTAGTAATATTATAAATGCGAAAGTTTGTGAGTATGGATGTATGTTTGTTACTCTTTCACGGCAAATCCGCTGAACCAATATCGACGAATTTTGGCACAATTATTTCTTATACACCGGAATAACATAAACGCTATAGAAATCCTGTTAATTCTACATGAATAGGATGAGACTGAAAAGCGCAATCTAATATCGTTATATCAAACGACAACAGTCCATGCGAACGAAGTCGCGGGTAAAAGCTAGTCATATATATAAGGCTCTTATGAGAAAACTTCCGCAATACTTAAAAGGTTAGTAATACTCGTCTAAGCCCCGTCTACTAAATAATATTTACCCAAGGCTGTGGCCTTCATCCTGAAGTAGAAGTGGGCTTATAAACTATTATTTGACCCAACCGGGAAACGAATCCGGAATCTTTAGCTTGTAGTGACAAGTTGCACCATAGGATCGTACATTCCATGAAAACAATGCAAAAAGGTTAAATAAAACCTGTAAATCCATGTAATCTAGATGCTAGGCCATCTTTATTTAAATTAAACTATTTCATCAAACACTTAATGTGCCTTGAATCTATTGACATTTCCGAAGACCGTGACCGTAACATCTATAGGTCAATTATTTAAGAATAACAAAAAAATGAACGTTTCTATTGTATAATAAATGAAAGCAGTGGAAATAATAATTTGCAATATATAGATGTTGATGAAACTAGCGGGGGAGCACTGGCTTTTTATGGCCTCCGCGGAAACGGCTCAGCATAATTGTGCAATGTACAAGTCTTTAACATAACTGCAGGAGATAGTATAGCGGATTGTGATTTATAGAAACAGGCGTTAGTTTGCGGAATTCCATAGTACAGAAGTTACAATAGAATTATTTTGCTGTAATCTTCGTTTGTTAAGGGAATATATGTAATGCTAAGTGTGTGAAGCAGGCAATAATCACATACCTGACATGGACAAGCCACCGCACCTATCCCAAGACGCCGCCAGCACCCACTCAACACTCCACACAAGCACTATACAAACTACCACAACCTCTACAATCGTTGCCCCGAAACCGAAACATCATCAGGAGGTAATGTTGTTTGTGTCGTAATGATTTTCGTGGAGCCATTACGATTTTGTTCGTGGAGCTTGCATGTATGTATATATATGCATAAGGTATGTGATTGTTGCCTGCTGCATACATTTAGCATTTCATATACTCTCTTAATAAACGCGGATTACAGCAAAATAATTTGATTGTAAATTCTATAGCGGATTGTGTCTATTAATTACTACTGCTAAAGATTTGCAATTCCGAATAAGGCGTGGTGCAGTTTCAATGCGATATAGTTTCGTTTCGTTACTAAAGATTAGGCGTTAGTTGTTTAGCCAGACTGCTCGGCGCGACGAAGCAACAGTGGTTCTGCCTTCGTATTAGTCACTTTACTTCATAGCTGTCACTCAGTAATGACATCGGATTATTGTTGCCATTAAGAGATAAAGTGTTATCCGGCTAAGTAAAATAGACCACCCTCATTTCTTACCGAGGTCTCGTAAAAGGCGACTAAGGTAATTTGAGGCCGGGCAGGCAGCCGGTCGTAAAATAGTAGCTAAATCATGTTTATAACATGTGCCGACCCCACTTAGAGTTCGATAAGGGCAAGAGGATGATGACGAATAGATTATATTCATTATTTGAATATATTGTATTATCATATAATTATTATTCATTTTATATTATTAGATTTAATAAAATTAAGATTTTACCAGAGCCTAGATAAGTCCTGTGGTTTAACCGGCGGTGTAGATAATGTAAAAAGTAAGATTCTCTGTTTTCCACCTCTCTACGGCAAGATAGCGCTTCACGTCAATTACTGGTGACGTAGTACTTATAATAGACGTTGTTAAATAGTGTTAAAACTATACAATTGATAAAAATATAGCAAATTTAAAAAATATGCTAAATATTTTTTAAATTTGTTTTTTATACTAACTAATCAAACCCTTGTCTTACATAACAAAATCAATATTTTACGTCTGTTTAAGTTATAACATTTTATTGGAGTCAAACTGAGTAATCCGAATATAACATTTTTATAAGTAGGTAACCAAGTCTGATAAATATTATCGAACATATATTTTTTTCTTTTTTCGTATCTTTGTTTGTTAGATTTGATATTAAATAGTTTAGTGAGTCAGCATATTATTCTTAACTACGCAGGAAGTTTTAGTCATTAACAAGACCTAAACTAACGGTCATACTAATAAAAACATTATCTGAGCTTTATAATAAATAAAAAATCTAATAAATTAAAAGGTCGCACATTTTAAACTTGTTGTTCATAAACGTTTAATATGTACCTACTGAAATAATATCACTTTTAGGTACAATATAATGATATAATATAATTTTTATAATGTTAAATAAGTTTTAATAACCTGCCCCAATAGGAACTTCAAGACAAACTTTGCATATGAAAGTTACTTTTATATATAAATAGGTTTTTCTCGCGATTCCGTAGCATGTTTGACTTTAAGCCCATCTGTTTACAAAAAACCTTGTAACCTTAATATTTATACTATTTTAATAAAATAAAAATGGCTTTACATATTTCTTTATGGAAATAAAAATCCATTCATATACCCAGAGATACTAGATTGTGATATCTGTTAGATTAAATCTTCACTATTTTGTAACTTATATAAATGAATAACATAACACTTTATTATTTTTATGACGTAGCTAATCATGTTTATAAAACAAAAGTTTTATAATACATTCCAATATACAAGGATATGAAAATTATATAAGTAAGAATAAGAATAAGTGTTATCTGGCAATTTAAATATAGGAAAAATAAATATATAGAATTATCGAATGATAAGGCTTTTCTTCATACAATGGAGTGCACATTTTTAAAATTGAATTTTTGTTGTTACAGGTGCTACAAAAGAGATCGGCACGGCTCTGACACGAGTGTGTCTTCGGCACAGAGCGATTGAGGGTCGCATGAAAACTTTTATCAGGTATGTAGTTCATATGAAGTGTATAATTATAATACAAAGTCTCTACAAGATTTGTGTCTGAGTGTGATCGATTTTTTCAAAATCCACTAAACGGATTTTTGAAAACTGTAGTTTTACTATAAGTTAGTGCAATTCTTCCGGAAGGTTCACGTTGATAGTGCATTACGGTTTTATGTAAATTGTGTGAGGTGGCGTAGTTGTAAAAAATTAGCCTGCTGGGAGCTTTATTTAAATACACTGACTTCTACGAGGGCGAAGCCTCAACGACAGCTAGTGAAGTATAAACAAAGGCTTGAAAATATTAGCGAGTAGAGATATAGTATATGACAGTGAAAGGTGAAATTCTTTTTTCTGTTTGCTTATGTTATCTCAGATTAAGTTTACTTATATAATTTTTAATTTCTGACTTTTTGTTTATGTTTTTATTAGTAAGCGCTTAGAGCCGCTGTTTTATCTTATAAATCATGTCATGATTACCTTTAGTTGGTGGTCCAATTGTAATAATAAAATGGAAGTATAATTTTAAGATTTTAAGTATTGTAACCATTGTTGGTTACACATACTTAAAATTGAAATAAATAAACAAAGGTGGGTTATTGATTTTTTTTTATTCGTGTCATTTAGTACATTGATGGAACGCCTTATAACACCGCTTTCGGAGCGGGCGGACGAATGGCGGCGCGGTTGCAACGGCGGTGGCGCTCTGAGTCGCGAGCACGCGCGGGAGTGCAAGCGCGCTCGTGCGGAGCTGCGACGGCGTGTGCACGACGCGCAAAGGCATGCGCGGAAAGCGCGGCGCTCTGCACCTGACGTGAAGCGACGTGCTGACGTATGCTTACAAGTATGAACAGATTTATTTATTTTATTCTGTTTGCATACTGAATATAGCCGACTCTTGATAGTTTAGCATTTGCAAAAAGCGACTAAGTTAAGTTGGCCCGCCGTGTGGAATCCGGCTGTGTAGAATAGATTACTCTCATTTCTTACCGAAGTGTCGTAAAAGGCGAACGCCGTGTGGTATCCGGCTGAATAGAAAAGACCATTCATTTCTTACCGAGTTGTCTTAAAAGTCGACAAAGGTAAGTCGACCCGCCGTGTGGTATACGAATGTTTAGAATAGAACACTCATTTCTTACCGAGGTGTCGTAAAAGGCAACTAAGGTTAGTTGATCCACCGTGTGGTATCCGGTTGAGTAGAATAGAACAGCCACTTCCTAACCGCGATGTCGTAAAATACGACTAAGGTAAGTTGGTGTCAGGTAGGCAGCCGGTCGTAAAATACGTAGCCAAATCATGTGACAACATGATTATGACATGTTGTGACGACTTACTTACTTAGAGTGGGATAAGGGCGGGAAGATGATGTATGGAAAAGGCGACTAGGACTAGAGCTTCAAATGATCATTTTATATACGTGAGCCATTTTTATGATATCAATTGTGGAGCTCGCTATCTTGTTTTATCAATTAAAATTTATTGAAATGTAAATAGGCAAAGCAGGCAGGTAGTATTATATCGTTATCTGATGGAAATGTTAGTCTTTTATATATTTACATTACTTGGTCATGGTAATTTATCCAACAACAGGCTTCACTTCCTCGTTTGTCGTTGGTTAAGGAAAGATTCACATAATACAGTAAGTAATTAATGTATGTAAACGTTACCAACAATACACGTGTCCCATTAAGATATAAATATCATCACATTTTTTTAAATTATTTATCGCACTGATTTTTCATAACCGGGATAACATGTAGGATAGAACAATATCGTTGTTCCGTCGGGTACTGGAAAAAATACATAGTACATAATTTAGGATATTTTAATATGTATTCTTATGTTTATGTGAACTAAGTTGCCAAGTTTTAAAAATTGGCTTTTTATAATAATATTTAATGATAATTAAACTCCTGTACAGAATAGGCAGGCAAATATTTCTTATATTTAAATAATTTAAATAAAGGTGTCCAGCAGAAAGAAACAAAATTTAAGATAAGCATCAAGCTCGGAAGTCTTTTAAAGAAAACTCAAGAGATAATTGGCCAGGGTTTGAATTAGTAGAACTTTCGATAAGGATTATGCTCTGTAATCCTCGTACATATCTTCTACGGTATACAGTTCATATAAGTTATAATATATTACAATTCGTTTCAGGATGTTCAAGAGCGTAAACAACAGTTGGAGGAAATGGAGGAAAAGGCCGTGAAGGCAGCCCTTATCGAAGAGAGGAGCCGCTTCTGTCACTTCGTATCTTTGCTCAGTCCCGTCGTGGTCAGTGCGAGACTAATTGTTACACCCAACACATGCTTAGATATATGTATATTTTAATCTAAAAATAGCAAATCGTTTAGCATTATCTTTTTAAAGGGCTATCACACCACCCTACACTAAAGTTTACATTATATATTTTGCAATGCTATCTAATAATCTAATAATAATCTGCATTTTTTATTTTCTTATTTACTCTGTATAATTTAAATGTGTTCGTGCATATGGATAAGAACTTCACGCGAGATTACGTGTGATTGAGCGCGCGCGCTAAAAAATGTTAGTTAACATACTCCTCCAAAAAAATAAAATATTTTATAAACATATTCAGTAGGTCTGAGAATCGGCTACTATGTATTTTTAATACCCCTAAATGATAAAGGCTGTCCAACGCTAACATTTTTTTCTATCTTGGGCAAAAAAGTTAATTTTTTTTATAATGTACCCAAGAAAATCGATAGAAATAATTTATATGCCAAAACAACGGTCAGCTAGTCTATTTATAAATATTGCGACGATGTATATTATATTTTGTCTTAAATATAGAAATTGTCTTTTTGAATGATTGTTAATCCGCTTGACTTTATAGACGATCTTTTCTATAGTTTATTATGGTATGGTAGTTTATTATGGCAATATTTTACTTACCTACTTACTCTTTTTCAGGAGAGTGAAGTGGCAATGTTAGCGGAGGTCGGTCATTTACAAGAAGGCACTGATCAACTGTCGAGGCAGACATCGGAGCCAAGAAGTCTACCGCCCGCAAGTCTTCAGGTGACTTATAGTCCAACTAATATTATAAATGTGAAAATTTTTGAGTATGGATGTATGTTTGTTATACTTTTTTTTCTTGGTCTTGCCGCCGGTAAAACGGCGAATCCGCTCAAGCAATATTGATGAAATTTGGCAGTTATTCCTTATACACCGGAATAACATATAGGCTATAGAATACTAGTAAGATTAATAAAGTTAAGGTTATAATAATTGGCGGAAGGAATTTTTGTACACTGTCCCGCCGGGAGTGAAAGAAAAGGACTCACCAGTCGGTAACAACAATTTTATTGGGTCGTAAGTCTACTGCCCGTCAATGCTATGCTTCGTAAGTAGGTAGGTGTGCGCTAGGTACTGCCCTGGCTTTGTCTATCTGCGGAGTAGGCCGTGCAGCGCGCCCGGAGAACGAAGAGCTGACCCGAAGAACGTCGGGCCCAGGCTCAAGGTCACTGATGTCCGGCTCTGGCTGATATGGGGGTAAAAGGTACCCTTTCTAACCCCGATATGACACCCCAATACGTGGGGAAATAAACCTCACAAAATACTAGATATATTAAAAGAAAAAAAATAAAATGAAAGATATCTAGGCTGTTCGTCCTCTTCGAAGAAAGGGGCACGCACGATTAAAGTCACAGGTCATCATGCCTGTGAACGTGCGCACCCCGTCGACTCAGGAAACGAACAGGCCGGGCTGACGGGCTAATGCGCCCGCGCCCACCTATGACGAGACAAGAGGCGGGGAGGAGCGGGAGGAGGGCCCGCGTCGTGTGACTAGGAATGAGTCACACGATTCCGCGCGTTAAATTATTGTTTAAATAATAAAATATACATAAATACGTTTAAATAAATATAAAAATACATAAATATACGTTTTTTACGTTACAATACCCCCTCGCGCAGTGAAGGATTTTATCCTAAATAAAATCCGCTTACCAAATGCCTAGTATTCGTTAAACACTTTCATACTTCGCTATCATTCTTCTCGCTTTCGCAAAAACGTCAGTAATTGAAAGTAAAGAATTACTAACGCACAATTACAAAAAAAATAGGTAACCAGTTAAACGGACTGAAATACCCTACGAATACTATAGAGACAAGAGATAAGAATAAAACGCTTAGGATATTGAAAACGAAAAAAAAAAAAAAATATATGAAGCTAAGTTAAAAAAAAAAAAAAAAATCAATGAAATAAATGATAAAAAAAATTAATCAAAATAGAAAAATACTAAGAAAAAAAATCAAAAACAAAAATGATTGGGTAAATGCTGAACAAAACGAAGTGAAAAAAAAAAATTCTCCGTCTGTTACAAAAAATGAACTAAAATGAATTAACGTTTCGGTTGAATGAGTTAAGCTAAAAAAAAGCGTGAAATAAAAATCTAAATGCAACAGAAAAAAAAAATCAACGAAAAAAAATTAAGTGAAAAAAATGATTAAGAAAATAAAAATAAAAATGCAACTAGTGTGTACGGACCTTTACAAATAAAATAATGAGTGTACAAGTCACGTCAAAAAAAAAATATATATATTGTACAAAAAATAATTATTTGCCGACTGTACTAAAAAACAGGTCAACAATGCTTTAGGAAAAAAAAGGTTTTTTTTTTAGGTTAAAAAAAAAATTTAAACAAGTAAAAAAAAGTTAATGTGACCGCACCTTTATATAAATAAAAAGTACGATATTTTTAAAAAAAAATTAGTATGTGCGTACACCTTAGTTGCTGGCAACCAAAGATAAATAAAAAAACGTTTTACAAAAAATAAAAAAAAGACAAAGCACAAACACCAATAAGTATCACTACCTCCTCAAGAAGCAAAGCATGACCATGAAGAACCACGACAAGGGCGCCAGTGTGACGCTGGGAGTGAATGAAAGACTCTCCAGTCGGTAACAACAATTTTATTGGGTCGTAAGTCTACTGCCCGTCAATGCTATGCTTCGTAAGTAGGTAGGTGTGCGCTAGGTACTGCCCTGGCTTTGTCTATCTGCGGAGTAGGCCGTGCAGCGCGCCCGGAGAACGAAGAGCTGACCCGAAGAACGTCGGGCCCAGGCTCAAGGTCACTGATGTCCGGCTCTGGCTGATATGGGGGTAAAAGGTACCCTTTCTAACCCCGATATGACACCCCAATACGTGGGGAAATAAACCTCACAAAATACTAGATATATTAAAAGAAAAAAAATAAAATGAAAGATATCTAGGCTGTTCGTCCTCTTCGAAGAAAGGGGCACGCACGATTAAAGTCACAGGTCATCATGCCTGTGAACGTGCGCACCCCGTCGACTCAGGAAACGAACAGGCCGGGCTGACGGGCTAATGCGCCCGCGCCCACCTATGACGAGACAAGAGGCGGGGAGGAGCGGGAGGAGGGCCCGCGTCGTGTGACTAGGAATGAGTCACACGATTCCGCGCGTTAAATTATTGTTTAAATAATAAAATATACATAAATACGTTTAAATAAATATAAAAATACATAAATATACGTTTTTTACGTTACAACACCCTAGTGTGGTAGCTTACAGTACTGCCTGATTATATAAGATTAATTTAACACTGTAATGCACAAATGAAATATTTGTTTTGATTGGATTTGAAATCCTCTTAATTCTATAGGAATATAATGACGCTAAAAAGCGCCATGTATTATCAATTTATCACGCGACAACAGTTTACTCGAATGAAGTCGCGGGTAAAAGCTAGTAATTAATTAGATCATTACGCGTGTATGCAACAGAAATTGATGATATTGCGATTTCAGCTGCGGGGGAGAACGTTGGGATTAAGTGCATCTCATTTTCCAATTCTTCAGTTAGTTGATATCATGAAAAAATCTGGATATCCTGAGCGGTTCCCTTCTATATGTGCAATCTTTTTCATTAGAGCAGCATGCTGGGTCGAAACTTACAACCCTTCTTTTTAAGCAATACATTCTATATTGACTGGCCCGTTGGCGCAGTGGGTAGTGATCCTGCGCCGAGGGCCAACATTTTCTATATATGAATTTGTTGATCTTTGAGCCTGGGTGTATATTTGTATTTAAGTATATATTTAAAAAATATATAATTATATATTCACCAGTTGTCTGTCTACCATAACACAAGTATTAAGTTACTTTGGAGACGCACAACCGTGTGCGTAAATGTCCCATATATTTATTTATTATTTATTTATGTTATCTTTGTAGGTGATATGCGATGTGAAGTCCTGCTACAGCGGCTGGGCAGAAGGTGGTTCGGCACCGCATTCGCCATCCGCCTCCTCTCGCCTCGGAAGCCGGAAGTCTTCACTCACATCCATTTCCTCACTTACCAGCCAATGTTCGGATCAGCACGGTGAGTGTGTACGTCGGTAGTTGGGTGTCCAAAAAAAAGGATAAATTTTTAAATTAATGTATAGATTAATGTCTATACTCACGTCTTATTTTATCGGATGAGCCCGACTAGTTTCAAGCCCATATGGTAAAGGTACGCCGCGCCATAAGGAATACGCCTCGTAAAGAGCCCATGAATAATAGCCCCCTATGGGCTTGAAACTAGTCGAGCTCATCCGATAAAATAAGACATGAGTATAGCCGGTGTCTATACATTAATTATGAATAACGCTGACAATAGTTTAAATTCAAGATTTTTTCTTTTCGAAACATTCCTGTGGTTTCGGAGCAAACCCGAAAAGAACAGGCTGACTACGATATTTTTTTATTTTTATGATGAGCTAGTAAGCCGTAAGGGAAGAATACAATTTGTATGTATGTAGATTAAACAGGTCAAGCAAATGGTTTTTTGGGTAATATTTATATTTTGTTCAGGTGTATCAGGTTCTACAGTGAGTTGTTCCACGCCTATATCAAGTGCGTCTTCGAGTATCACTCCAGCGCCTGCACCTACTTCGGATTCTCTTCGGGGATTTTCACAGGTGCTTGCCTTTTCTTATCTTAAATTGTATCTCACAACTGGGCATAGCTCTTCGTAAAACAGTACCTGGGTAACCGAGCTTTTCTCGGTCATTTTTAAAATGATGTAAAAAAAAATTGAAAAGAAAAATTAAAAATAATAGGGCAGGTGAGGCCCGATCCTAGGAATTTTCACCTCTCTAGACCGTCCGTTCCCCAAATGAACCACCATGACTTTACATTTGACAGCGAAAAATTGTGATTGTATTCAACGTAAATTTATATATTAATAGCATCTCACTTTTATCTATTTATTTTACCAAAATTATTTAATAGATTAAATACTTCAATTTATATAAACTTTTTCCTTTTCTCTATATGACCCGTACTCTCTTTCTTTTCTCTTATCGAAAAGTGATATATTGTAAATATAAATTAGACACACAAGCTCTAACAGTAATATTTATTGGACTTTTTTTGGGTTGGAACCTGTGACCCTTTTATATATATACATACACACACACACACACACACACACACACACACGCGCGCACGCACGCACGCACGCACGCACGCACGCACGCACGCACGCACGCACGCACGCACGCACGCACGCACGCACGCACGCACGCACGCACGCACGCACGCACGCACGCACGCACGCACGCACGCACGCACGCACGCACGCACGCACGCACGCACGCACGCACGCACGCACGCACGCACGCACGCACGCACGCACGCACGCACGCACGCACGCACGAACGCACGCACGAACGCACGCACGCACGCACGCACGCACGCACGCACGCACGCACGCACGCACGCACGCACGCACGCACGCACGCACGCACGCACGCACGCACGCACGCACGCACGCACGCACGCACGCACGAACGCACGCACGCACGCACGCACGCACGCACGCACGCACGCACGCACGCACGCACGCACGCACGCACGCACGCACGCACGCACGCACGCACGCACGCACGCACGCACGCACGCACGCACGCACGCACGCACGCACGCACGCACGCACGCACGCACGCACGCACGCACGCACGCACGCACGCACGCACGCACACACACACACACACACACACACACACACACACATATATATATGTATATATATATATACATATATATATATATATATATATATATATATATATATATATATATATATATATATATATATATATATATATATATATATATATATATATATATTGATGAGTGTGATTGAATAAAGGAGTGAAAAGTAGGACTTGAATCATTGTCATTACATTATTAAACCGCAGTCTAGTATGAAGCTGAAAGGATTTTCAAATCCAGGTTTTTTTATCATCCAAATAATCTTCAATTTTGTAATATGCTTTACGTATAAGCGTATCTGTTATACTTAATTTAAAGCTTTCTGTAGACTGATCTAGTATTGATTGCGGAATTTTATTGTAAAACCGAGACCATCGAATGAGTTGCCAACTCTGCTGTGTCGCGACACAGGTATCACAGCTTTTTGTAACCTTTCGTATGTTTATGATGATGATAATATTGTTGTGCAATAATCTGCGATAAGAATCAGATTATCGTGGATTTAATTTAATAGCAAAATAATATAATTACTTTTGTTAATTTTTGGATTGTAATTTTTTTCCATTTATTTTTTTTAGTTTTTATTTTATTTTTTTTTATTTCGGTGTCTTCGTACAGTCGGGCTCTCGGTTGGCCAGCGTTTGCAGCGCTGACTCTGGATTCCGATCCCAAGACGCCCTCCAACGACCGTCGCTCTACGTTGATAATGTGATTTTTTTCTTTATTTTTTTATTTTATTTTTTTGTCTTTTTTTGTTTATTTTCATGTTTAAGATTGTTACTTCTAAACAATTAAACTCCATAATATTGTGAGGCTCCATTGTTTTATAATTTTATAGAATTGTTTGTTTTGCAGGGTTCGGACAATCAGAGCGTAAGTAGTGAATGTGTCACTCCGTCCAAGACGACTGACGACGATCATCTCGACGATGCCACGGATCTTATGGCAAGCGTTGGTACGTTATATCTAAATGGTGTTTTGCTATCCCAATGTTGGGCATAGACCTCTCTACATTTTTTTTTGGTTGGAGCTTTTATCTACCACAGTGCTCCAATGCGGTTAAGTTAGGTTACATATATTCCAAGAATTCTTTAGAGATATTCAGGTTTCTTCACGATGTTTAACTTCACCGAAAAGCGTTTGATGATTTGCAAATATCAATTAGATACATAAGTTTTAACAGAAAAAGTCATTGGCGTTTATTTTTTTATTTATTTATTTATGTACCACAAGTAAACAGATAAATTATTTAAATAGATAAAAGTAAAGATTATCGCTATAAGCGATCTCTTCCAGCAACCCTAAGAGTGTTGGGAAACATCATGGTTTACCCGAGGTTTTAACCTTGAACCCTTTAATAATTTCGCACGGTCTCATCGTTTGGCTGTAACTTGGCTCTAACTTAATTTCACATGGGATATAATTATTAAATTTTACTTGCAACCTATTTGTCTTCTTTCCGGTAATAAAGGCAAACTATTGATGACATTTAATTTCATATAACTTGACGCCGTGTGGTATCCGGCTGAATAGAATAGTACCACCATAATTTCTTACCGAGGTGTCGTAAAAGGCGACTAAGGTAACTCGACCCGCCGTGTGGTATCCGGCTGAGTAGAATAGACCAACCTCATTTTTTACCGAGGTGTCATAAAAGGCGACTAAGGTAAGTTGACCCACCGTGCAGTATCTGGTTTAGTAGTATAGACCACCCTCTTTCTTACCGAGGTGTCGACTACGATTGAGGTAAGTTGACGTCAGGCAGGCGGCCTGTCATAAAAACGCAGCCAAATCATGTGCCAGCATGTTTATAACATGTCGTGACGACCCCACTTAGAGTGGGATAAGGGCAGGAAGATGATGATGATGATAATGAAATTTCATATAACTTGCTAGTTAGATTATATTTGCTTTTAATATTTAAAGTTATGTTATCGAAATTTCAATATTTCAGCATCAGCGACATGGCCAGATTTAAAAGATACTGCGCAATTCGAAAGGGCTGCTTCAGCTATAATGGGTGGAAGACCACACACCATATCAGCAGGTGCGATTACTATCATCCTTCATCACATAAAAGACTTTGCTTTCATGTTTTTTTTTCGACTGGCCCGTTGAGCAGTGGGTAGTGACCCTGCCTTCAGCTCCACGTGTCGCGGGTTCGATTCCCGCCGAGGGCCAACATTTTCTATAAATGAATTTGTTGGTCTTTGAGCCTGGGTGTATATTTGTATTTAAGTATGTATTTAAAAATATATAAGTATATATTCACCAGTTGTCTGTCTACCATAACACAAGTATTAAGTTACTTACTTTGGGGACGGACGACCGTGTGTGTAAGTGTCCCATATATTTATTTATTTATTTTTCGTTTAAAGCGGCCCGTTCAAACACTCCCGTCGTGGGCTTTTCTCATCCAACAAAATCATTTTATATCATCGCATAAGGCCGACATTTTTTCGTTTTATAATTACTCACGGTTTATTTACAAATATTATTGTAAAACTTAAGAAATAAATGCACGTAATTCATGCAATAACAGGTTTTAACAGAGTTCAAAGTAATGAAGCATCTATATTTATATTATAACGTTCGTTTCTCGGTTTTTGTGTCTGTTACATTTTCTTGGGTAATCTAATAAGGGAATAAAGATAAATTTGGTACAATTGAAGATAAGATTCCGGCCTAATAATGTATAGGAAAAAATCCTGTTTTTCCTTTCGGAGTAGGAAAAAACAATACCTACTTAGCACAAAATTAATACAATCGTATTGTATCATTAATTTTTGAAAAAGGTATCATCTATTTCTTAGATTACTCGGTATGAGGTATATTGTATTATATTGATGATATATTTAACAAAAATAAATCTATAGTCCGACTTAGTAGACTTTCCACTGCCATTAGATCGGTATGTTCGCCGGAAACTTTTATATATTGATGATATATTTAACAAAAATAAATCTATAGTCCGACTTAGACTTTCCACTGCCATGAGATCGGTATGTTCGCGGGTGAAACCGCGGGATATTACTAGTATATAATATGTTTCAGCATCAGAACGCGGTCATCCAAGACCGGCGCTCAGCGTTCACACTTTCACAGAAAGTACTAACAGAGACACGATTTATGCTAGACCACCGCTACCTACTGTGAGTATTTCTTACAGGCCTAGGGGATTAGACTCATATAATCTACTAGCATACCCAGACCGCTTCGCCGGGCTTATCTATACTAATATATAACGCTGACGAGTTTGTTTGATCGTTTAAACGCCCTAATCTCAGGAGCTACTGGAGCGATATAGAAAATTATTTCAGTGTAAGGTAGTCCATTTATCGAGGAAGGCTATATAGACCAATGATTCTCAACCACTGTACCGTGACACTTTTGTGTGCCGCCAAATTTCAAAAGTGTTCCGCCAAATATCTAATAATGTTAATATTATTAAATTATATCATTTAAAAAGAAAAATATTTTAATTATTAGCTTGTAATTAATCCCTAATAAACGTTTAGTTATTATAGTATTATATATTAGTTTATTTCGTATATTTAAAAATTTTGTCATAAACTATTTATGCAGTGTATTGTAGTAAGTAAATAATTTATTATCTTTTTCTTTGTGTGCCACCAAATTTTGAAATCGTTTAATATGTGCCGCAACAAAAAAAAGGTTGAGAATCACTGCTATAGACTATAACATCATGCTAAGATGAGTAGGAGAGGAGCAGCTATATAAAATAGTAATAAAACAGCAAAATTTAAAGCTTTCCTTGCATGCGCTGGTGATAGTGTCGTAATCATTCAAAAATCATGTATTACAAAATTGTTCCCCTCTAAAAGTTCTCAATAAAAGTCCGCGATAGCATATGTCTTGCTTTTAATATTAACCCACTATAACCATTTTTATGGTTATCAAAGGACTACATTAAGGTAAAATCTTTTCACGCGGGCGGACGGGCGGGATTGCTAGTATAATATATATTTATTACAATTCAAAAATGTTCCGGTCGCCACCAACTTTACAAGATCATCCGCTGGATGATGGATGAAGAGTGCAGAATACTAATAATTTTTCGAAATAATGCCTGAAAAGTACAGTTATAATTTTTGGCTTTCTTTTTTTTGGAAATTATAGCCGATTTTCTATACACAGTGAGAAGTACTCGGCTAGAAAAGGCATTTCCCATTTTTAAAAATGGAATTTAGATTCACTCCGATAATCCCATATTGTTTGACGATAGAACAACAAAAAATCTGATGTGTAGGTTTTTTATTGCATCACGCAACTGCAGCTTTCATTCTTAATACATTTTCACTTTAAGAGAGAGATGTACTAGATAAGTTAATACATTTATACTTTAAAACAGAGATGTTCGTCATTGGAAAGGCCGATAGTACCGGCTAAGTCCAACGCCAACACTGGCCATCCAGAATTCAAACCAGCTAAGCCATCATCCTTGCCACCACACCTCGCTAAAGGTATGTTCTACTGATACACATTGACAATAACGATACTAATATTCATATCCTCCTGCCCTTATCCCACTCTAAGCGCGGTCGTCACAACATGTTATAAACATGCTGTCACATGATTTGGCTGCGTTTTTACGACCGGCTGCCTGCCTGACGTCAACTTACCTCAATCGTATTTTACGACACCTCTGTAAGAAATGAGGGTGGTACTATTCTATTCAGCCGGATACCACACGGCGCAATAACGATACTAATATTATAAACGCAAAAGTCTGTTTGTCGTTTTCATTGACGAAATTTTGCACAATTAAATCTTAAACACAATCGTAGGATAAAAAAATCATGTATTCTTTCGGAAACCGGAACATAACATATATTGCTTTATTGAGCTACACTCACCTCTTAACTTTAGATATTATCATTGTATATATCAATGAAAAAAATGTAAGTGAATATATTTTCAAAACAGCAACCACCAATTTTCTTGCTTGTTCTTTTCTATATCAGTTTTCAGAACAAGCAGTAAATTTGACGAAACAAAAGCACTTGCTTACAAATTTACTTGAATAAAGAATATTTAAATTTGAATTCTAACAGAAATGCCTCAAGCAGTCTACGTGAATATGTCAGAGCTAGCAACATTGGCCGCGTCGAGGGCTCAGCAACAACACAATGCTGAATATCCGCAACAAGAAAAGGTTTGTAAAGAATTCCAACACATTACAGTAATTACTCTCGTATTCTTAAACCTGTATTCTGATTTTCCGAATTGACTATTTCGCTTATGGCTTGCAATAATCGCACAACTTAAAAACACGTGTTTCGGACTAGAAAACATGTAAATGTGGAAATACTCATTTTTTCCGCAGCAATACAGACCGAACTGATAGCTCAATATTAAGCTGTTTGTTAAAGCATTTTTTATTTTCTTAGCAATGAAAACTTTAAACCCATTTATCTCAAAACATGATTTCTTGAGTTGTGCCACTAAAAGCGATATGTTAGTTCTAACGGCTTTCACAACATAACCAAGCGGAATGGGCTAGTACAGAAGCATTGTCAAAGTCACAAACCTGTATATTAGATATAATCATCATTCTCTCACCCTTGTCCAACTCTAAGTGGGGTCGGCACAATATGTCTTCTTCCATTCTCCTCTATCATTCATGAACTCTGGTGCCACTTCTTTAATATGCATATCATTTTTCACACAATCTATCCATCTTTTTTTCGGCCTCTCCCTAGTCATACATCCGTCCACATTCATATTTAAAACTATTTTGGTTACATGATTTTCTTCCCTCCTCAGACTAAATTTAGTCTCGCACTTCTCACCTTTTCTGTAATCGGCGCAACTTTCAGACTTGCCCTTATATACTCATTTCAAACCTGTATATTAGTTTGCTGTTAGCACACTCTTTCAACAGTAACATGATATAGTAGAAACACCACAATTCCCGCTGCGAGATACACTTCTCTTGAATAACGAACAAAGAATGAATGCCACTGAAACGTTTAAGCAATAGGAAGGCTCCACCGGAAACAACCCGACACAGTGTTGCCACCATTTCAGTCAAAAGGGCGCGATACTCTTGTTTCATGACTGTGTTGCTATAAAATACAAAGCAAAAGTCATTGGCGACAACAGTGCGTTGGTTAGCTTCTTCTATGCGTTAAACTTTAGCCTTAGGAATGACATACTATCAATACTAAATCTCGTCTCTCTTGGTATTGAATATTTATGCTAAAACATTTGTAGTAAGAGAAATAATTATTCAGGATCTTGATATAGGTAACGAAAAAAAGTGTATTATAAGGTAATTCAGTATAGTAAGACTTATTTGGTGTAATTAAAATACATCGTAAAGTACCAATATTGTAAAGATAAACTGTAAAGGTAGCGGACAAGAAGTGAATATTTAATGACTTGGACTTGGACGTGAGATGGCGTGGTATGAAATATTTATTCAGAGCAGGCTTACTAAACAATGTTCCCGCGTTATCTTTTAATCAGCACATCTATGTTTCGCAGTTGTTGATGATCAATTGAATTCCTCTAAGTTCATCGTAATACATAACTTGTTTGCCGTGTGGTATCCGGCTGAGAACAATAGACCATCCTCATTTCTTTCCAAGGTTTCGTAAAAGGCGACTAAGGAAAGTTGACGTCAGGCAGACGGTCGGTCGTAAAATACGCAGCCACATCATGTGACAACATGTTTATAACATGTTGGCACACGATGTGTCACATGGTCACTCCACTTAGAGTGGGATAAGGGCAGGAGGAGAATGACGAACTTGTAGCCACCATTACATTATAAATGATTATTGACTAAAATAGATAAAGTGATGCATAATTGACTATGTCCATCATAAGAAAGCTCAGAGTGTCTCTGAGGGTGATGGACCGATCTATGCTTGGAGTATCTCTACATGATTAAATCAGAAATAAGAAAATCTGCGAAGCTAAAGTGGCGGTAGGTATATAATATGAAAAACTGGCGTTGGTTTACTAAGGTCCTTGAAGGGTTACCTACCAACGGAAAACGCTTTGTTAATAGAGCCCTTACGAGGTGCTGACGTCAAAAAGGTCACTGGCATCCAACGGGTACAGGATTGTGTGATGTAGAAATCACATGTCACTTTAGAAGAGACCCATGCAGCAGTGGACATCCATCGTTTGAAAAAGAATTATATAGACAATTAAGTGTCTGCTATATCTATTTAACTGTCTTGTATGTTTAAGATGTAATTAACCTAGAAAAATCATATCTGGACTGATTTAGTAATTCTAGTTTAATTGTTATTGAATATTAAACAATTAATATTTTTTTTTATAGAAAACATACTTTTGTGACCAAGAAATCTTTACAAACAATATCGTTATTATATATTATTTTATTACTTCATGTCGGGTCTATATTATTTTATAGTGAGGCTATAAGATATTAAGATTTATTCATAATTCAATGCAATATTACATTAATTATTTCCGAAGAACACAGTCACGTCTCCCATATATAAGTATAGGAAATGTGAATTTGTTCTTCGGATAGAGTGATTTTTTCCTTAGTAGGAAAGTGTTTAAATCAGGATTGAATATGCACTTTTATGCTGAATATTTGGCATGGATGTGTACGTCATAAATAATCTAAAGTAAGTAACCACACAACCACAATTGTCTTATATATAATACTTATATTAGAGCTAACAATATGTTTTTCTTACGAACATCATATTCTTACATAATTCATAAGAAAGTTGAAAGAAAACGACTCAATATTTAGAAGTGCTAAAGTTTATTTAAACCTTATAGGTATATTTAAAATCTTATCGTATCCAATCATTCAGTACACTACCGAATAAAAAACTATTTTGACATTAATATTATTTCATTGTATTAAAAACTCTCATACTTGTTTTTGTGTCTACATAATACATTGGTTTTTCTCGCCTATATCTACCTGAGCTGAAAATAAATAAATATTATGTATGAGAGAAATTGTAATACACAAAATGAACACAAAATAATATTTGCAATATTTAAATTAGTACATAGAAATCATATACCTACATGGTTCGTCTTTCAACTTTTCAAATTATAACTAGTACCTGGTTAACCGAGCCTTGCTCGGTAATTTTGTACAAAATAAAAAAAGAAACTTTTTAAAAATATGAAAAAATAATGATGTAGTTGGGATCGATCCTTGGTTTACATTTCTCGAGACTGCTCGTGCCCCGAATAATCTACGCTGACTTGACAGTTTATGACAAAAATTCAATTCAATATAAATTTTAGTATTTTTTAAAGCCCAAAAACAGGGATAAAACGATTTTTTTTACATAAAACCTAGCTAGATCGATTTTTCTCTCCCAAAAACCCCTGCATGTTGAATTTCAGGAAAATCGTTGGAGCCGTTTCTGAGATACCGAATATATTTATATATATACAAGATTAACTCATTTAAATATTAAAGATTTGATTATACTAAAGTATAAGATTAGGAATGAATTTATCTGAAATAAATTTGATATGATTGATATTGATCCGCCGTGTGGTATCCGGCTGAATAGAATAGTACCACCCTCATTTCTTACCGAGGTGTCGTAAAAGGCGACTAAGGTAAGTTGACCCACCGTGTGGTATCCGGTGTAGTAGAAAAGACCACCCTCTTTCTTACAGAGGTGTCGTAAAAACGACAGAGGTAAGTTGACGTCAGGCAGGCGGCCGTTCGTAAAAACGCAGCCAAATCATGAAACAGCATGTTTGTAACATGTTCCACTTAGAGTGGGATAAGGGCAGGAAGATGATGATGATGATATTGTATAATTCGTGTTATAGTAGAAGGCCAAGAGTGGTAAAATCTTATGAATAAAACCCGAATCGAATGGCAGCAATGATTTATAATAACTCACAGTTTTTCCCAATGGAACTTGGCTGCCAGTGTTTCGGATATCTGCCCTTCTTTTAACTGTTTCTTTACCGCTCTCTCTACCAAGCGCAGTGAGGAGAACATATTCTGGACGTTTGATGGCTGCCGATTGCGTGATGTTGTCTGAAACAACAAAGAGATCAAATTTTTGAATTACTTGTGTTTAAGTTGACTTTAAACATAAATATTTTTATTCTCATGTTTTAGTACTCGTATTACTTATTTATTTACTTATTACGCCTACATTTTACAATTTTGTCCAATAAGAATTATAAAATAAGGTTCGTGTGTAAGTCCATTAAAGGCACAAATATAAATCTCAAACAATGTAAACACTAACCTTAGAAATATAATAACACAGTACCAGACATAGTACGTAAACAAGAAATTGATAAAATAACTAAAAAGCTATAAGGAAATAAAATAAACAATTTTTTTTATTTAAAATTATTAGTAAAAAATAGTAATAAAACGTTTAAAATTATCGGTGATGAGACTGTAGTAACACCAGATGTTTCCAAAACAAAGGTATTATGTGAAATATGTAATTGCAAGTCATATTTATTTACTAATCGTTAAAATTTTTAAGTTCCTACCATAATCTCAATGGCGTCGAATAATTTGCTTAGTTCCTTTCTCTCTCTTTCATTTAAAGTCTGATCTTGCCAATTGAATACGCCGCTCTCTTTTAGCTTTCTCTTGATGTTATCAAGTGTAATTGGTGGACTTTGATCGACGATCTCACCAGATTTGTATGCAGCCTTCGCATCTTCTGAATCGTGAGGGCTAGAGGTTTAAAACGTGATATTATTCGGTACATTATGTTTTAATGAGATTAAGTTAAGATTGTTTGTTTTATTTGTTTGATATTCATTTAAAATTTATATTAAAAGTAAATAAAATAACGGAAAAAGTATGCAACTAATTTTAATTTAGTTTACTTATATATATAAAGCTACTTAGATATGTTATTACTTTTTCCAATCGACAAAGTGATGGTATTTATGTGAATATAATTAATCGTTCATGCATTCGATTACTCACCATCCTGAACTGATAAAGAGGTTTATAGAAATTCTGTAACAAAGGGAAATCATTACTCATACATCTTGTTCAAATTTAATCTTTTGTCATTTTTATGAAGCTTATTGTGAATGCGTAATTCGTGGTTTCGACAATAATGTTGATCTTTGGGTTTCTTTAAATCATCATTTTCCTGCCCTTATCCCACTCTGAATGGGGTCGGCACAACATGTTATAAACATGATTTTGGCGTTTTTACAACTGGCCGCCTGCCTGACGTCAACTTATCTTAGTCGCCTTTTACGACACCTCGGTAAAAAATGAGGTTGGTCTATTTACTCAGGCGGATACCATACGGCGGGACAAACAGCATTAAATATGTTTTCTAATACATTTTATATCTTATATGTAGAATGAAGCTTCTGTATTTTGTTTAGAAGAACAAGAACATAATAATAATCAATGATTTTACATCGCATACTGGTTCTAAACTTTGTAAAGTAATAAAAATATAAAGTTATGGTTTTCAAACATAATTGCGTTATTGCAAGTATAATTGAAATACCATTTATAAAGATACGATTAAATATATGTGCTGATAAAATTATAGATTTTAATTCGAAAACTATTTTTCATCTATAATGTACAAACCCATGCCGTGTATTATCCGGCAGAATAGAATAGTACCACCCTCATTTCTTACCGAGGTGTCGTAAAAGGCGACAAAGGTAAGTCGACCCGCCGTGTGCTATCCGGCTGAGTAGAATAGTACCACCCTCATTTCTTACCGAGGTGTCGTAAAAGGCGACTAAGGTAAGTCGACCCGCCGTGTGCTATCCGGTTTAGTAGAATAGACCACCCTCTTTCTTACCGGGGTGTCGTAAAATACGACAGAGGTAAGTTGACGTCAGGCAGGCGGCCCGTCGTAAAAACGCAGCCAAATCATGTGGCAGCATGTTTATAACATGTTATGCCGGCCCCACTTAGAGTGGGATAAGGGCATTATACTCTTTCAGCATAATTGCCATACGATTAAAAAAGGAAGATGATGATGAATATTATACAGACCCATTTTAAAAGCAATAGTAAAAATTACAATTAGGTTTTATTCACTTTATAACTTTTAAAAGACGCTTGAGGAGTTATAATAATAAGAATATTCTTTATTGTACACCAAAAAGAATACAGAAAATATACAAAGAAGTTTGGTACAACAGAAGTAACTAAATATAAAACAATAGTTATTATTAGTTTTGCATTTTAACAGCCTGTATGCTTTTAGAAGTTGTTACCGGTTATATTTATATGATGTAGTGGCAATTGTTATGGGACCTCTTCATAATCGGCAATTACAAACGATTAAGCGCGAGCACGATAGTGCACGGACACAAATCAAAGGGAATCGCTGGGGATACGTATATTATTATGTATCCACTGAAAATACGGACGATCGCGAGGAGTAGAACGATGATCGTGCCGATTATAGACGATCACACAATCAACGATCATCACCGATCGATAGCAGATTATTATATGATGTAAAAGCGACGAAAGAACATTAAAATTATAACTGATGTATTCAGTATATTTCACCTACAACTTATCTGATTAATAAGTCAACGTTGCTAAATGCAATCCTATTGTTACAATTATTTTGAGAAAGCGATTTTAAAACTAATCATTTTTGATAGTCTTAATTAATAAGATTAGAAAGTTCTTTACGTTATATATTACTTACAGAATGTTAACAATCGTGAAACGTTGTGTAGTTTTCATTATTATCTTGCGGAAATTCCAATAACACACATGGATACTAAGTGCGACTGGCGAACAAACGACGAGAATTGGACGCGGATTGTAAAACTTACAGTTTTATGCCTGCCATTCAGGTATGCTGAAATAGTGCACTTGTGACTTCTTGATACTTGTATATTTAATCATCATTATAAACGGATACAGTAAACATAACTTTTGATAGTTTGGCCAAAGTTGTACAGGTGTCGCCCAAAGAGCGATGGATAGAGCTATGCTAGGTATAACCATACGTGACCGGAAAATACGATAGGATACGCTCTAAGATCAAGATCAAAGACGTAGTTACATTGCCGAGCGCAGGTCGAGGTGGGTGTAATAAATAGCTCGCATGAATTGTTGGATGCGGGTATTTCAGGAGTTTACATGACTTCATATTCGACCGTGTGGTAGACTTCCAAAACAATGGAAGCATGACATGGTATGACACGCAGGCAATGATTCGATGAGAAAAGTCCAAAGTCATACTTCGATTTATATCTGAAATCGTAAGTGCACATATGATATTTATAAATCATCATGCGAACTGTAGAAGAAAGCGATATCTGCATATTGCAGACACATGTATATCTTTATCCTTATCGATATCCCTATATAATTCCTGACCACCTAAACTCTAACCCTTTTCTTTAAATCAGAAAAGGCCTAGCAGTGAGATAGAAAGTGTTTCACTACTTACCTTTAATATGGTTTGTATGAATTGTTAAGTATATTTTCCTGAAGTATTATTTTGTCATATTTAATCCATACTAATATTATAAATGCGAAAGTCTGTCTGTCTGTTACTCTTTCACAGCTTATCCACTAGATCAATATTTTAAATTTGGCGCAATTAAAGCTTATATACCGGCGTAATATAAAGGGTAATTATTTTAAAAAATCTCTCCGGAACAGGAAAAAACATATTTATTAAGTTTCTTATCACTAATGTAAATAACTAGTTAAAGAAATCTCTTTTTTTTAAGTAAGTATCCTGTTTATAAACATAACTGTGTAATAAAGATAAGGTATGTATTTGTTTATTATTTTTATATAACTTATTTTTGCGTAACTATGGTATGATGAAATTCGAGATAACTAAGCGTAGTTATCGATTCGGAACTTAAGTCTCTTTCTAGGTATAATAAAGTAATTCAAACTGTCAATAAGTCTAGTAACACAAAATAATAACATCCTTATCATTTTTGGACAGATCTTTCCTGTTGGATAACCGTGACTTTTGCTAGCCACCAGTTGGTCAAATGATAATTTATAACCTTGTTAGTTAATATTAGGGTTGGCAATACTTATCGAAACTTTGAATATTATAAATGGGAGAGTGTTGTTGTAAAAATGGGAGACTATAGTGTGTTGTTCTTATCCTCTATGCATGTCCAGAATGTATGAATCAATGTTGGGCTGCTTTCAAGATGCTTTCAAATGAAATGAGAATGTTTAAGTGGATTTCTGGTATGACAAGACTTGATAAAATTCGAAATGAATAAATTAGGGGAAGTCTTAAAATTGCGCCCATTATAGAAAAGATGAGAATTGAAAAATTAAGTTGTTTGTAGACGTATCATAAGGATGGATACCTAATAACGTGATTTATAGAATTAGGCGTTACTTTGCGGAGGTCCATAATACAAAAGTAATGAGAATATTATTTTGCTATAATCCGCAATAAAAGAAAATATATGTAATGCTAAATGTATAGTGTACTATTCGTTCTCATACCTGATACATGCAGAATTTGTAAGAACTCATGCACTACCCGACACCGATGACACAACAATACACAAGCACTGCTCACATTCACCACCACAATCTCAACAATTGTTTCTCAATTTGTATTGAATCGCAAAGCATTTGCACGGCTTTGCGATTTTGTCGTGGAGTTTATCTCCTGATGATGCTTCGGTTACGGGGCGAAACAATTGTTAAGATTTGTGGTGGTGAATGTGTGCAGTGCTTGTGTATTGTTGTGCCATCGGTGTCGAGTAGTGCGTGAGTTCTTACAAATTCTGCATGTATCAGGTATCAGATCTAATAATACACTCTACATTTAGCATTACATATTTTCTTTTATCGCGAATTATAGCAAAATAATATTCTCATTAATTTTTTTTTACCTATTACGTGACCAAAATAGTTTTTAATATGAATGGATGGATATATGACTGATGAGGGATGAGATGATATATGACTGAATGATAAGGGGTTATTCTAGAGGCGTTCTTATCATTTTATGGCCATATAATTTCGGAAAAAAATATTATTGATAGTCCTACCATCAAGTGGGCACGATTGCACTACACTTATTCAACGCATAGCCCATTGTTCAGACTTCGCAAGTACTTCAAACATAAACATTTATTATAAGACGTACACAAATTATATCAGTTCACACAACAACTACTGGTCATCCCACTAATATTTGATACCTTTATGAAACCAATATGCTTCATTAAAATCCACATTTACGAATATTTGGACTGGTCTTTGTTTTGTCGTTTTTATAATTAAATAACTTGAATCTCTCTAAATAATCTATGTATTGCATATCTAATCAATGTAAATAATCGTGGCAGATCATTACAATAATACACAAGATGAGTTGCATGCAAATTCCTTGTAGAGACTTATATGTCGTTATTTATTATTATGTATAAAATAGGACTGCTAGATTGCAGCTAATGTTACTTGTTTTTTGAAATATCTTATTAGCAGTAGATAATGAAGGATTTCATTCAATAATTTCATTATTCAAGTTTAAGGACTAAAACCATCGTTCTCTTACCCTTATCCCATTCTAAGTGGGGTCAGCACAACATGTTACAAACATGTCACATGATTTGTATTTTACGTATTAACTTACCTTAGTCGCCTTTTACGGCACCTCGGTATGATCTGAGGGTGGTCTATTCTACTCAGTCGGATACCACACGGTAGATCGACTTAACTTAGTCGCCATTTACGACACCTCGGTAAGAAATGGGGGTGGTCAATTCTACTCAGGCGGATACCACACGGTTTAAGTACCAACATAAATATGATGATGTTTAATTGTATACGTCTAATAATGTCGTTTAATAATTAATGTCCATTGTTTTTTTACATTTTAATTGTAAGAAGAGATTTAGTATTCGTCTAAATCTTTATGGACATATTTCTGCTTAAGAGAAACATATCAAACATAAGGTACCTTTCCTCTTCCAGGTTTGTTCAGAAAGCAGTGCCAGTGAATCATCGTTGGAGTCATCAAGTGGTTATGGAAGTCAGGGTGCCTTCGCGGGCGAGGATCATGCACATCAGCACATGATTCCGCACCCTGATGGTATGTCAATACCTCCAGATAATATCACATCAATGCTTCGATTAATCGATATGCGTTGTTTTATTTATCGTGTTGCTTATTGTTTGAATGTAACATATTTAGTTTTTTTTTATTAGGATCACACGATATACTGTAAAATTTTGTGTATTTTTAAATGCGTTACCGTTTAGTTATATCATTTTGCTATTATGGTTTATTATAGTGCGATTATTGTTATACCTTCCTAACAAGACGATTTAGTATTGTTACGATGTTTAGATCCATAAATAGATTATCCTTTCTAGGTTTGCACGCTTCCAAATTGTAGTTTCACTTATCAGATAAGTCAAGTACAGAACTGTAATGAAATAAAGTTAAAAATGCAGCTAGAGAAATCTGCCAGTTTTTGCCATTAATACCTTATGAATGTAGTTTTTTTTTTATGATGCATCTTAATTATATTCTTTGAATTATATTTTTATAATGTATATTACTGCTCGATTTTGCGATTTGTTTGATGTCACATAGTAAGGTGGTTGACGATTCGTATTATAGAAATATGTAAACGGCAAGCTCGACAGAAAATTGAAAAGATTTAAAGTAATTTTGAACTATTTTACATATTTATACATATGAATTTAGATATTATTACTTTATTTGAGGATTGTATTGAAAAAGATTGTGTTTTTGTATATGAATAAGTTAACTACCTTATTGAAGGCTCGTCTTTTGTTTTTCTTATGTGTTATGCTTTGCATGCTTTTTATTTGCGTACGTCACAGTCGAATCGGAGATCGTCACATTACGGAGAGACAGCGACACCTCAGTTGCGGCCGCGAGAGAGAACTTTTCTATATCTTTGGGCAGCTTAGAGGAAGCAGTGCGGTCTTTGGATGAAGCTACTGAATCACCTACATTTGCTACTATAGGGAAAAAACCTGCTGTGCCCAAACGAAGACCCGTCTCTATGTCAGGTAAGTGAAATTAAGGTACAGATCATCCATCAATTGAGCGGCAAAAGGTAATCAATAGGACTCTATTTATTAATACGTGAAGCAACACCTTTGGACCCCTTTTTACGAGTATAACGAGGAAGGACAAGTATGACATTTGGTTATGTAGAAAAAGATGTGGAATGCTTATATTTCTATATTTTGCCGTTATCTTGCAAAAGAAGTACACTAAAAGGCAAAAGTAATAATATAATTATTTTGCTATAATCCGCGATGAAGTAAAATAGAAAATATATATAATGCTAAATGTAGAGTGGACAATCGGTTATCATACCTGATACATGCAGGAGTCGTAAAAAGCACATGCACAAACCTCCACCACCGCCACCACGATACACAAGCACATATACGTTCACTATCACAAACTCAACAATCGTTTCAAACAAAGCTGATGATGCGTCGGTTGCGGGGCGAAACGATTGTTGAGTTTGTGATAGTGAACGCATATAGTGCTTGTGTATCGTGGTGGCGGTGGTGGAGGTTTGTGCATGTGTTTTTTACGACTCCTGCATGTATCAGATATGATAACCGATTCTCCACTCTACATTTAGCATTATATATATTTTCTATTTTACTTCATCGCGGATTATAGCAAAATAATTTTATCATTACTTTTGTATTATGGATCTCCGCAAAGTAACGCCTAATTCTATACACTAAAAGGCAGTTAAAATATCACATTAAATATTCAAGTCAGTTAAATATAAACTATTAGATATAAAAAATACTCATTATTATTGGATTTATATCTAATTTTTGATTATATTGCTATGTTGGCTTTAATAAGTGTTTTAATTAGAATCAGCCTTATGTTAGGTATAATGTATTTTGATATGTATGTGCAAAGTACAATTGGCTTCGTAAAATAAAATAAATAATTAGTATGTTGTTTTTAGCATCATTGTTTTTAGGTCAAGGCGCGGGTCATAATGTATTTTCATATGTATGTGCAAAGTACTATTAGCTTCGCAAAATAAAATAACTTAAATAATAAGTATATGTTGTTTTTAGCATCGGTATGGTCAAGGCGCGGGTCATCCAGTTCAGTGGGCAAACCGCCCCCACCAGTGCGAAGATCTTCTTCCATTTCGCGACCACAACGACCGCCTTATCATCAGGTAACAATATATTCATATTTAAGTACCTGGGCAACCGAGCCATGCTAGGTATTTTTTTTTAAGATATAAAATAATACAAATAAAAAAGTAAACAAGAGGTTGGTGATACCTGTGGCTGGGGCTTGATCCCGGGTATTTTAACTTTAGTCCGCCCGTTCACCGCTGAGCTATTACAACTTTACAATTAACAGCAAAAATTATCTAATCTATTGAATGTCAATTTTTATTATTATTTTTATCTTTATTATTTAAATGAGTAAATCTTGTATATATATATGTTTATGTATGTGTATATATATATATATATATATATATATATATATATATATATATATGTATATATTATAAACATATACAATTTTAAATACATTCTGGCGTTGAAGAGCAACAAAATAAACTTTTTTTAATAGCTCGTAGTGTGATATCATAGATGTCATTGAAATAATGATTATAATATTTTTTGACTTTTTTATTTGACTGGCCCGTTGGCGGTTGGTTTTGTTGACCTTTGAGTCTGGGTGTATATTTGTATTTAAGTATGTATTTAAAGATAAATATATAAGTATATATTCACCAGTTTTCTGTCTACCATTACACAAGTATTAAGTTACTTACTTTGGTGACGGACGACCGTGTGTGTAAGTGTCACATACATTTATTTATGTTTTATAAATTTTGAATTTTTGCAAATTTTGAATCGAAGAACCAACTAAATAGTGTAAGAAAATATTGATCCTTATCATAATGTTAAATAATGTTTTCATTTCAGAATTCTCCGGGCTCACAAGTCAACACAAATGATACAGACAATCTGCCACCACCTCCGGCTTTCCTTTTGCAACCTGATAATGAAACTAATACTGTTAACGCAGGTAATATTTAAAGACCCTAAAAAGGTTTACTTATTAAATATATAGTCTAAATATATATAATAATAATTATTATACACAGTTACGATATATTATTTGAATTTCTATTAAATAAATATATAAATAAATTTCGGCTCTCTCCCTTTGTAAAATCCCCTTCACAACTATAATTTATGCTTTCGTAACTTGGCAACCCTCAAAGTATGGATAAGGTAGAGTAAACACATGTTACTCATCATCTTCCGGCCCTTATCCCACTCTAAATGGGGTCGGCAAAACATGTTTTAAAGACTGGCTACCTGCCTGACGTCAACTTACCTCAGTCGTATTTTACGACACCTCTGTAAGATAGAGGGTGCTCTCTTCTACTAAGCCGGATACCGCACGGTGGATCATCTTACCTTTGTCGCCTTTTACGACACCTCGGTAAGAAATGAGGTTGGTCTATTCTACTCAGCCGGATACCACACGGCGGGTCGACTTACGTTAGTCGCCTTTTACGACACCTCGGTAAGAAATGAGGTTGGTCTATTCTACTAAACCGGATACCACACGGCGGGTCGACTTACCTTAGTCGCCTTTTACGCCACCTGGGTAAGAAATGAGTAAACACATGTTACTGTCGCACTGATTGGCATAAGCCTTCTCTCTCTTTTTTTATTAAGCTGGTTGGAGCTTTAGCCACTACGCCGCTCCATTGCGTATTGGTTCATATATCCGCAGAATTATCTAGAGTTATGCAGGATAAAACGTGTGATAAACTGCAAATATCAATTAGGCATATAAGTTTTGTCACAAAAAATCATCGGTTCCAGCCCTATGTTGTAACCCGTTATCCTCTTGAAAGAGTCTCGGCTATCATATCTCTATCATAAATTTATTAAAAAACGACTTATATATTAAAAGAATAGTTAAAAATTAAGTTCCGTTACAGTGCAAGGCATAAACGTAGCGGAAACAGTTAAACAGTTAACGGAATTGAAACATATGCCCGCATCGCCCGGTCTCGTACGTCGCACTCTCCAAAATCAAAATCAGAACCAGAACCAAACTCAAGGAAATCAGCAGAGTCCCACCCAATTAAGTACATTCCAACAGGCTAAAAGCAACTTTTCGTCCACCGTTAGCCTCAACAATACGGGCAACTTGAACCCAATATATGGACAAACGGGAAACAGGATTATGGCGTATGTGGAAAATTCTATGTACGTAAGGAAAAATAGCTTGAACAGCTCGAATTCAGACCTCTATGGCGCGAATACAGGTAAGAAAATGTTTTTTCTTCTGTCTAATGCAAAAATGTTCATTTTTATTAAATATGTTTTGATCTTTTAATAAATATGGCGACTGCCCAATGATTATTAGTTAAAATATGCTATGCTAAAATATGCATATGGTTTCTGTTCAAAATATTTTTTCGTTCAGATATCTTAAGGGTATCAACATTATATTTAATTAGATTTTTCTATGCTCATAAATACACTAAAGCGATAAGATATATAAAATAAAAAATAACATACAATTTCTCCGTCACAATCTTTGATGTCTACCTAATTGGGCAGAGCGCGTGCGAGTAAACGCAAGTTTAAGTCATGCGGTCTAAAATTAGGAGATATTCTAATTTATCAATTAATTTATCTATAGGTGAAAATTAACCCTTTAAGAGGAAGTTAAAATTCGGTATGATAAGCTACAAGTATGAAACAGAAAATGTGTCAGAATCCATCTAGAATTCATAATGTTTTTCCAAGAAAAATTAGGTTATGCTTCTTATTTTTATCATCGTAATCTCATTTTTCCATATTATATTAGTTTAAATATATTAACAGGCAGTGTCTACGGTGATACCAAAGGGTCACCGCACGGATCTACACCCTCGACCCCGAGTTATGGCGATACAAACACGTTTTCTAGCTTCGGACCACGCGTGACCAACGACTCGCATTACGGACAGACCGGTGAGATAGTTTGTATTGAAATAAAGGTTATTTATGCTCCTTATATATAGATAGCTTTGCTCTGTGCATCGGATAATTATATTCCGTTCACGAACGCTATTAAATTCTTTATATACCTTACATAGTCATATTGATATTTGTCAGCCTTTTTATCATTTTTTCGTTTATTTTTCTGAATTTATCATTTTATCAACTGCAAATGTAATGATAATATAACTATTAACGTTCTTTCGTAATACTACCTAATTTAATTGTAAAGTTAAAGTTTTTTGCAAAGTTTTGTAAGTACGTTTACTGTCAAGCTTGAAAGAGCGATGTATCCGATACAAATGTCTGGATGGTAACAGGATTAGTGTTGCTGTTGATTGGGCCTTTGTGACACTTTAAGCCCGTTTTAGATCAAAATCTGACAATAAATGTCTTATTTCCACCAGCGAATCAGTTGTGAGAGCACCAGAGAGAGACTTTCGTATTTATAATATAGCTTAGTGGTACCGGGGATTTTAGTTGGCGTATCTACTTAAATTTAGAGAATTTTATCCCTGAGCTTAAGTAGGTTATATTAGCGATAGAACTGTTATTAATTTCATCAAATTACATTGCGCATGTATAATTTGTTTAAGAATAACTGTTCAGGATGTGCCACAAATAAAACTTCGAATACCATTTTTAACATATATTATTAAACACAACAGCACGGTTACATGATATAATACCAAGTCCGTTGCCCGATTCAAAAAAGGTGGCGCTAGCCCCCGTCAAATTGAAGTTTTATCGTCTTTACAATTATCTGACGGATGTCACGTGGGTTAGATAGCCGTTTACCCAAATGACATTCGGCACAGACTAACAATAATTTATCTAATACCTGTTTATGATATTGAATTCGGATTGCTAGGTTGGATAGCCGTTTACCCAAGTGACATTCGGCACAGACTAACAATAATTTATCTAACAGCTGTTTATGATATTAATTCGGATTGCTAGGTTGGATAGCCGTTTACCCAAGTGACATTCGGCACAGACTAACAATAATTTATCTAACAGCTGTTTATGGTATTGAATTCGGATTGCTAGGTTTCAAACTGCAACAAGAGAAATATGGCGCTGGAAAATGTATTTACGCTCAGCCCGCGCAGTTGTCACCGGGGCCTTTGGTACGCCGGCTCACCGCAAGGTCTCACAGTGCCGAACGACATCACACTGAGCGTGAGCGTTTAGTGTTATCTATTTTGAACCCTTACTTAGCTTAATGCCGTGTGGTATCCGGCTGAATAGAATAGTACCACCCTCATTTCTTACCGAGGTGTCGTAAGAAGCGACTAAGGTAAGTCGACCCGCCGTGTGGTATCCGACTGAGTAGAATAGATTAACCTCATTTCTTACCGAGGTATCGTAAAAGGCGACTAAGGTAAGTTGACTTACCGTGTGGTATCTGGTTTAGTAGAATAGACCAACCTCATTTCTTACCGAGGTGTCGTAAAAGGCCACTAAGGTAAGTTGACCCACCGTGTGGTATCTGGTTTAGTAGAATAGACCAACCTCATTTCTTACCGAGGTGTCGTAAAATACGAATGATGTAAGTTGACGTCAGGCAGGCGGCCGGTCGTAAAAACGCAGCCAAATCATGTGACAGCATGTTTATAACATGTTGTGCCGACTTCACTTAAAGTGCGATAAGGGCAGGAAGATGATGACTTAGCTTAACTATATTTTGCACCTCAAATAACCCTAATTGTAATTTGAACCCTAACTTAATCTAAATATTTTGATCCCCAACTTAGCCTGTTATTTATTGATCCCCAACTTAGCCTTAAATATTCTGAACCCCAACTAGCCTAATTATATTTTGAACTCCAACTTATCCTAATTAATTATTTATTATTATGTACCATAAAAAACGTTGAAAAAAACGTTTAAATTCAGGAAAAAGTGTACAAATTATATTATGAATCCCAACATAGCCTCCTTTTCTTTGGAATCCCAACTCAGCCTTATATATATTTTGAACATCAATTTATCTGAACCTATCTCCTTTTTAGCTTATATGTTAGCCCGGTATTTCTTATCCCTTAGCCCAGTATTATAACTTATATGTTAGCTTCCAATGCACCAATTTTCATATTGTATTACTCGTATCAATATTTAGTAAAACCTTTAAATTAGGGCAAACAAACTGTCACATTTGTTTATATTAATATGAACTTTATAGATCCTTTAGAAATTCAGAGAGTACGCAGCGAAAATTGCGCTATTGCAGATGGTGGTCTAATAGCAAGTCTCAGTGCCAAGCTCGCCCCGCAACTATCACCGCGAACCACGCGACGTGCAATATCTGCCATTACACCTACCGACTCGCTGCCTAAACCAAAAGGTGGGAAATAGATTTTTATATTATTTAGGAAGTAGAATTATTCACTGAATATGAGAAATTTTTATTATAATTTTAATTTAGCAACCAAATACATGTACTAACACACACATCCACGTACTCATACAATATACACACGCACGCACACACACACATGAACACAGTCGCACGCATACACACATGAACATGCACGCACACACACACGTAAGCACACACACACATTCGCGCACGCATACACACACATGAACACAGTAGCACGCAAACAAACACATGAACACACACACACACACACACATTCGCGCACGCACACACACACACACACACACATTCGCGCACGCATACACACACATGAACACACACACACATTCGCGCACGCACACACACACATGAACACAGTCGCACGCATACACACACATGAACATGCACGCACACACACACGTAAGCACACACACACACATTCGCGCACGCATACACACACATGAACACAGTCGCACGCAAACAAACACATGAACACACACACACACATTCGCGCACGCACACACACACATGAACACAGTCGCACGCATACACACACATGAACACGCACGCACACACACACATGAACACGCACGCACACACACACACATTCGCGCACGCATACACACACATGAACACAGTCGCACGCAAACAAACACATGAACACACACACATTCGCGCACGAACACACACACATGAACACAGTCGCACGCATACACACACATGAACACGCACGCACACACACACACACGTAAGAACGCACACAAACACAAACACACATGTGCGCGCACTGACACACAATTTCTCTCTTTTTTGTCTCATTCTCTTAACCGTTCTTATTCTTTAAATGTTTATCGTCAAATAGTAATCTGACGATAAACATTTAAAGCAAACACTGAAATAGGGACATTTTGAGGCCCCAAGAAGTATTCGACTACTCGGTATTGTCAATTACTTAAGGCTTTAATATAGGAGGTGTATTGGTCTAATAGATTTCCAATTACGACTATACAGTTATTACGACTTTTAGCACGGTTTCGCTACAAAACTTATAATTGAAGGCTAGTACACATTGTTGGTTGTTGTACACATAAGCTGTGATGACGATCATGGGTTCAAACCCGGGCAGACACCAATGAGTTTTTCTATTAAAACTTATGTGTCTAATTGATAATTGCAATTTATCACACGCTTTTCGGTGAAGGAAAACATCGTGAGGAAACCTGCATATCTCTAGAGAATTCTGGAGATATGTGTAACCTACCAATCCGCATTGGAGCAGCGTGGTAGGTCTTAGCTCCAATCCTTCTCTCTTATAACGGAGAGAAGAGGCCTATTCCCAGCAGTGGGATAATAACAGGCCGCTACTTTACTTTTTTTTTTTACACATTGTTGGTCTACAATTGGTGATAAACTTCTCTTTCCCTCAGGTATACCAGCGGCCGTACAGCCCGCATTCCTAGACAAATTGTCCGCGACCTTGCAAAATCAGTGTCGTCAACTGAACTCCGCTCGAGCGAGCACTGTACGAGACCTTATTAATGCACACGCACAGGTAAATATATATAATTCGTCACTTGTACTTAAGGTAGGACCTTTGAGTGGCAACATAAAATTGATATCAAGAAGGCGCTTAATTCAAATTCAAAATATTCTTTATTCAAATAAACTTGTAAACAAGTGCTTTTGAATCGTCTACTCTACTGCTGGTTCGGAAAGCTGTACCTACCGAGACGAGCCAGCAAGAAACTAGGCGGTTGCTCTTTTAAAAATATAATTCTTAATACTATTTACATTAAGTCGTTACTGTCTTGTACAGATTCAAAGAGAGCTATATCCACACATTCTTATCTTCCAAATAATCTTCAAGAGTATTGTAGGCTTTTTGTATCAGCCTCTTTTTAACAGTGTTTTTAAACTGATGTAATGGCAAAGCTGAAATTGATTGTGGAATTTTATTATAGAATCTTATACCAAAACCCACAAACGAATTACGTACTTTTGCAAGGCGCAAAGCAGGAGCCGCAAGCTTATGTCGGTTCCTGCTTTGTCTATTGTATACATCACCTATCGTTTTATAATTCTTTATATTTTAATGTACATAAATTAGATTGCTTAAAATATATTCAAAAAGCACAAACCGTTATTATTGCTTTGTCATTGATATGGTTGATTATTTGTAGCCGGACCCGCGTGTATGTCATACATCACTTATGGAGCAGATTAAACGCGGCGCTACGCTGCGTCGGAATAAATACTGCAACGATCGTTCGGCGCCGAAAATACGTTAATATGTAAATATCATGGAAATGTTTATATTGGGATGTGTATAATTGATTTTGTGTGGATTAGTTTTATTATTAAGATAACTATTATTATAACATCAAACTATAACACGACAAAACTAAATTTTTATGATGTTATATTTCTTCTAAAAATTTAAAAAGTCTTAAAAAATATAAAATGTAAAATACACTTTATATCATTATACTATCAGCATTGTCAATTTTTCTACATGGTTAACCAACATTATTTTAAAGATCTAAACAGTATTTGTGTAAATTAATTTTGCAATAACACATAATTAACACAATAACTTGTTGTTTTGAATATTTATGAGTATTAGAAAAATAATTATGATACTTTATTTTAATTATTTAACTTAATAATATTTCTGAAAAATATTAATACCATCGTTGAAAGACTCCACATACTTTATTTAATTTCGGGTATTCACCATATACATAAAGCAAAAATGTATGTGTAATTTATATATACATATATAGATTTTGACATAAGTTTTTTTAGTAATTTTACTTAGTTGTGTACAGATTTGTCGTAATTTAGGTGATAAAAGTTAACAGTTCGAAATAACAGCAGCAGACTTAGTATAAAAATTGTCAAAACACTGACACTAATAAAATCGTGACAAAATTATATATTTATTTTTGTTGTGTTATAGTTTTCTTCCCCGATTCTAAAACTCATTTTGATTTGACATTAACGTAACCAATTTCGACAATACAATAAATATATCACACATTAACCCTACTTGGTATAAAAGGACATTAATGACCGATGACTGTTCTTAATATAAAAAAATCACCATTAAATACGCACAAAATATTTATTGGATCTATACTGTTTTTTAATGATAAAGATTTCATCGTGACGGCGAAATATAAAACAGATAGTAGTATAAAATTAATTTATTGTTATGACTAATGCACGTTATAACTTGGACAAAGCAATGACTTATATTAATATTCGGGTCTACTAAAGTAACTAGGGCTTTTTTCTCATAAAACATTGATACGGATTTCTAGTTTAATATTTACAGTTACAGTAATAAAATTATAACGGAAAATTTATTAAAAAGCAATTGGATTATATAATAATAGGTACTGTTCCAACGAAAAGGATAAACCTGCTATTTTCTTGTTAAGTTGTCTTGAGGCCTGTATTTGTAATATTGTTGTCATTCCTTCTGGTTGTTAATTTTAATGAATACCAGTATTGCAAGAGCATTCAAATTTAAATTCAAATTCAAAATATTCTTTATTCAAATAAACTTGTAAACAAGTGCTTTTGAATTGTCAACTCTACTGCTGGTTCGGAAAGCTGTTCCTACCGAGAATAGCCAGCAAGAAACTCGGCGGTTGCTCTTTTAGAAATATAATTCTTATTATTATTTACATTTACTCGTTACTGTCTTGTACATGTTCAAAGAGAGCTATAGCCAAAGCACCCTCTCAGTAGTTTGCAAAATGTGTGCTTTTGCATAACCCAAAATGAAATATTTCAAATCAAAAAGCTAAACGATGAATGCGTTTCTATTAAATTACCTACGTTATACTATCTCGGAGTTTCGTGATGCGACAGTGATGTTGAAAGAGAAATAATATTTAACAATTTGTTTTGATCCCAATTTCCGCGAAATATATGATATTCGATTCACTTGTAAGTTATTCTGACCCCTAATTCTACTAAAATGTACCGGCAAATTCTATCTCTCTTAAAGATATGTACTTTGATCACATAATGTATACTTTTAAAAAAATTGATTGAACTGAACTTATATTTTAAAGAGAGGAGATAGAAATTGAAACGAAAGTAACAAACATAAATACAATAAAAATAGTTACTTAACTACACTTAGCTAAAAATGAAACGATGTCAGAAATCTAGTTATCAGTCGTTAATATTAAAACCTAACAACAATAAATGTTAGTAACATAGTACGGAGTGAAAATAAAAATATTATGATTTATTTATGCGATATATAGGTATTTATTTGGCAATATTGTGTTAAAAAAGTCGATATCAAGATATTTTCGTCCAAAGTACAATTTTTCAATTGGTTACTTAATTCGATAAAAGTAGGTGAACCTTTTTGGCTTTATATTATTTTTTTTTTTTAATAAATAAACATTGAATTAATTTTTTTACATAGAAGCATATATTTATTTTGTCCGCATATTTATTAAATGTCAAATATTATATTTAAATAGCTGTCCGGCAACCCGTTGCTGTGGCTGAGTCTGGTTTCGAATTCTCATCGAAACAGACTTCAACAGTTAAAAAAATGTTCATTACTAAACTTTGCAGGATCATCCGCTTTGTCATTCTAAAGATTGTATAAAAATTTCAATTAAATCGATCCAACCTTTTCGGCGTCTGTAAAGGACATACAAGACAAACATTCATTTTTATATATAAGATGAAGATTACATATTGACGACAAAAAATCTTCACAATTATTAAAAGTGTCTCGAATTTATAGAAACGACCTACAACCAAAACGTCCCAATATCTTAAACATGAAAATTTAATTATTTTCGTTATTTAAGATATTAATTTGCAAACGAACATCAAAAAGACGAAAAATAACGAATACTAATTATAATGAATGTAATAATTCTCAAGTTTTGACAATATCTAGATGATTATTTCAAGTCTTACATATCTATTAGAAATACCTTGTAACTCAACGCATATCTAAATAAATCTTTTGTAATTAAACTATTGTCTATACATTATAGTAAAACAACTTTACATTATTATTGGTTACTTGTGGTAAGCTCTAAAAAAAGTTAATTATCAATAATTATATTAAAGGTAACGTAACAAATATATTTGTAGGTAAATTTTCATTCTATAAAAAGTTTATCAATGTAATTTAATAATGGGTTTCGAAGATGTAAAACTTTTTTTAATTTCTGAATTATCAAGATTCAATTACAGTACTAAGTGTTTTTTCCTGGATGGTCAAGTTAAATTTTACGGTTAAATCTTTTCTATTAAATATTCGTTTTTTATCTTCTTGATGAAGATTATCATAAAATAATATTAAAATTTTAAATCATTAACCATAGTCGAAGACAAGAAAACTTTAAAAATGCATTGCGATCCATTATACGCATAATAATTTCTTAACTTTTAAATGCGTATTTGCGCGATTCTAATAAGAATAGTACTATATGCCCAAATTAATATAAATTTTTGAATACAACTGCCTCATTTCCCGACAACTTTGTAATAATATAACATATTAAAGTCCGTTGAAAGATCCTGTCCAATTTAGTTACTAGTTTTACACTTTGTACACATATTAAATTGAAGGTTTTTAAGCACATTTAACTCGTGTATTTTGACATCTAATGGTGGATATACGAGTATGTATAAGACTGAAAGAAGTATGAGATATCAATAACAGTAAGTGAAGGTTGAACAAATGATGTCCTTGAGAATTCGCAAAATCTACAATCTTTATTAAATAAAGTGCTGTTGCTCCCTTTTTAAATTTAGACTATCATAAAATATAACATTATTTAATATTATTATAATATCATTTTCGTTGTATAAATTTAGTTCTGGTTTGTTCAAGGAACTCATAAATTATATGGTTAATCGGAAAAATCGATACAGATAAGTTGTGTGTTGTGTTTATTAACAATGTGGTTCGATATTGGTTGGAAAATACACATATAGTAGATAATACAAAATCCGTTACAAAATTGGATTACGCATATTATTGGATTACACGTACCTACCACAACTACATACCTAACTCTGTTTTATTGATTACATTATTATAAAACGAATATTTTTGCCCAATTTACGTTACGAGTTTTTTTTAATATACACTCTATAAGTACTAAGAATACTACAAAGAAATTAATAGGTAATGTTTAGGTTGAGCAATAAAATAATATGGAAAAGAAATAGTTGATAAATTTTGCCTTATTTCATGCTGCGGCGATAAGTCTTTGGTCGACCTTTTATCCTGTTCCGGCCGCATGTAGTATAAAAAAATGTACATGTCGACTGAATTGAATCTTATCTATAAACTGTGTTTTTGAGTCTTTAAATTTTACATTAAAAACTAATTTTAAGGCTTTTTACATTGGTATGAAATTTTTAATACTAAGAAATAGTCTTGAATTACTAAATATACATTTCAAAAGAATTCCAATGATAATCGTCACATAATTTAATACGTGTTAACATGTTTAATATTTAGTAAGTCTTAAAAATATATTAATGTATAAATATTTACAGAAATAATTTTTCTTATGGTCAATAATTGCCAGAAAATAATTTAATTATCTCATTACTTCTACTTTCCTTAAAACGTGATTTTCTTTGTAGGATATTTTGTTAATTATTATTTCTTAATGCTTAGATTATTAAATTAGTAAATTAAAATTTTATTATTAATTATAGAATATGTGTCCATAACTGTAAAACCACATATACGACGCCATTTTTAATAGTGTCTATATTTAATTAAAACCTTTTATTTCTATTCATAAGTGTATTGCCAGAATGTTTATACTATACTAAATCATTACATAGATATCTCTCAATTTAATATGTAGTTAGATAATTGTAAGAGGAGGCTAAATGGTATTTATTATTTTTTTACGCGTATAGAACACAATATTTATGTAATAGTATCTCGTAGACATTTGTTCCTCATATTTTGTAACGCATGTTTTATTTTTTATAAAACTTTATTTCTTAGATTCTAGTTTAAATAGATATTAGATGGCACAGATGATAAATGGTAGATTTTTAGTGTGACTAAATATGGTAGCTTTTTGACATATCTAATATACAAAAATATAAAAGAAAAATTTACTATCGGTGGTTGAACCTTATTAACTTCCTCGCTTGGGATTTAAAACAAATAACCTGCAATGTATCGGTGTATTCATTAATCAAATATAAGTCCAGTTTACTACGTGTACTATGATATTGGTAGATTTTTCGAGAATGTTATTACGATGTGTTTAGATAAACGTTTGCGTATGTAATTGTTTAATTGGTGAAATAAATGAATATTGTCCCTAATATTTGTTTTATTGTACAAAGTCCCCAACCGCGTCTGTGTGTTCGCATCAAATTCAAATTCGAATTCAAAAATAAACAAGTGCTTTTGAATCGTCAACTCTACTGCTGGTTCGAAAAGCTGTTCTTACCGAGAAGAGCCAGCAAGAAACTGTGGTTGCTCTTTTAAAAATATAATTCTTATTACTAGTTACGTTAGTTATTACTGTCTTGTACAGGGTCGAAAAGTAGATCCGTCCACGCATTTTTATTATCCAAGTATTCCTCAATAGTATAGTATGCTTTCTGTATTAGCCTTTTATTAATAGTGTTTCTAAACTGCTGTAATGGCAAAGCTAAAATTGATTACGTAATTTTATTATAGAATCTTATACCGTAGAATAACCTTCTATAAATTTGAGGTTTTTTTTATTATATGCCAACACCATAATAACAGCGCCTAAAAAAGGTATATATGTGAAGTTTGATGCCTAAATTGAAATGAAACAACATCGATATTTTTCTAACATTTATTATTTCTAATTTAAAATGATGTATAAATAAAATAACGTAACATTAAGATGAATAATCAGTCTTCTCGCAGATATTTTAGCACAATCCGCCACGCTTATTAAAACTGACTTATAATTAATGAAAAATAATACCTATTGTGGTTTTTATAAGACCAATTTTAAGATTAAAATCCTTAAGTTACATAAAAATTACTGGCAATAATATCTATTAGATAGCTTCAGGTTTTTCTAGTATTGGAAAAAGACTTGATATACTCGTAATTTTGCAAGTATGGCAAATAGGCAAATTCTATGAACCATAGAAATATATATAGAGTAGGGGAGCCATAGGCAATGCAAGTGACAATGACATAAAGGTGACATAAATGAGGTAAAGATGACACTCTTATACTTCATCGTTGTTTAATAACATATAAAAAAGAGACACAAATAGATCACCTTCAATTAGTATCTCTTTATTTAAAAAGTTACATTTAAAGCTGGCGTCCCTACTCTAACTATACTATGAACACCGTTTCTTGTCTTATTTGAGAGTTATGCGCGATATTGTTAGGTATTTTTATTTATCTCTCATATGTATCTATTACGCCGTGTGGTATCCGGCTGAATAGAAAAGTACCACCCTCATTTCTTACCGAGGTGTCGCAAAAGGTGACTAAGGTAAGTCGAACTGCCGTGTGGTATCTGGCTGAGTGGAATAGGCCAACCTCATTTCTTACCGAGGTGCCGTAAAAGGCGAATAAGGTAAGGTGACTCACCGTGTGTATCCGGTTTAGTAGTATACCTAGACCACCCTCTTTCTTACCGGGTGTCGTAAAATACGACTGAGGTAAGTTGATGTCAGGCAGGCAGCCGGTCGTCAAACGCAGCTAAATCATGTGACAGCATGTTTATAACATGTTGTGTCGCCCCCACTTAGAGTGGGATAAGGGCAGGAAGATGATGATTTATATGTATCTATTATTAATTTTGTAGGATATTTTTTAATTTAGTTTATTTAACGGCCTGGAATCGAGTCCTTTAAGGCCTATGGTATTCATATTGTATAACGCGACATAGACAAAAAACAGAACATGACGTAAGGGAAAATTATTATGATAATTGTTTAATTCAAAAGGAATTAGTTTATAAAACATATTAATTGTACCGCTTTCAACGTTAAAAATCTTAAATTGGTCTTATCTTAGATGATTTCCAACTGATCACTAACTTGACTAAAAATGGATTGTAGTGATTATATTAAGAGAAATATATACTTATGTAAATGTAGCTCTCTCGAAACCCACGAACATTCGGCTATTATGTACTAGACAACACTGTTTTGCCTTAAAATTTAAATCGAAATAGGTTCACTTCACTTAGTTGGGATACTGAGATGAGTTTGCTTAAATTTATTTTACATACATAGCGTTTAATGGTACGTTTTTTATATCATAACATCATGATTTCTAGTCCGAAAATATCGGTGAATCATTGTTTTCATCATAAGCCGATTAGATGACCATAAACAATAATATAATCTATAAAATATTTGGTCGTGCCCGACCTTTAATAATGTTGAAGAATATATATATTTTATTATATTAATAGGCATTAAGATACTATTTCATTGAGACTAGCTCATTTATAATTATAGTCGACAGTTAAAGTTTATATATTAAAATACAAAATAATGTTTTGCTATTAAAACGATATATATTCTAAAATAACTCCAAGACCTTGTTAGTCTTCACAGCTAAGACAGAAATAAGAACAATGGGAGGCAATCCCATAATTTGCGCCACCCTAGACTAGCTACAGACTTTATTAATTTTTGAGAGCACGTAGTAAGCAGTGTCTTATCTAGTACATAATATTTATACTATGACATACTTTATTTTACAAGTAATTACAATACGATAAAACGATGTACTGTACAATAAATATCATATGAATATAATACTATAGAATTACAGGGTAATTTCATGTTCATAAGGATTACTGAGACAGTATTATTATTGTTATGCTGTCATAACTTTATTATAACTTATTATAGTAATTTATAAACAAGTTACAGGTAAGTTGGCTTTGGTTGGATGGTGCATTATGAAGGAAAGTAAAGTAAGAAATCAGAATAAAGTAAGTTATTACATTCATTTTAATTTTCGTTTACTGATAGTGCAATACTTATTTTATAATAATACAAAACGCCTTTCAAATAAACGCCTTTAATATTAAAAACAACTGAATTCGGTCCCTTAATTTAATTTACACAAAAATATATTTTTCCTTAACGAATTAGTTGACAAACATTATATTCTATATATTTCAAAAGAATAAAAAGTAAACATATATTGCCCAAATTAAAGAATCCATTGCGTAGTCCAGATTTTAATCTAGATGTCACAGATAGAAAAAGAGTGTTTCACAGGAGGTTATATAATGGAGTTATATTCGAGTAGGGAGCAGTAAAGTAGAGAAGGGAAGATAAAACTCATATATTTATCTTTGTCTAATCACAAATGAAAAAGAGAGACAGATAAAATAAGTTATGCTGAAACTTATGCATAAAATTTAACTTTAGTATAGTATTAATAATTGTAACATAACTTTGGTTTAGTAAATTTGGTATAGATATAAAACGTTTTAGTACATGCATGATGTAGGTATGTTAATATAACAGAGTATTAAGGTTGGAGTATTTAAAATGGTGCAAATAGTTCGATGCCACAAAGTATAGTCTCTCATATATAATGTATCTATGGTAGAGCCTTAATCGTTGACTTGTTAACAAAGTAAATTTAAGTATCACTACATATTATAAAACAAAGTCCATATTTCCCTATGTATGCATAAAACTTTAAAACTACGCAACAGATTTTGATACGGTTTTTTTTAATAGATAGAGTGATTCCAGAGGAAGGTTTGTACGTATAATAACATTCAATACTGTAATTTTTGAGGTTTCTGTAAATAATTACATTTTTTTCCGCTTACATTGCAAACGCAGGCTAAACCCTACGAGATTTATCAAAATAATGTACTAAGTATTTGTACACATTGAAAAGGTCTACAGAAAAGTCCGCGATGGTATATGTCTATCGCGTATGGATAACCCACTAAAGCATTTTTTGTCGTTTACTTTTTACGAAAAATAATGCCTTATTTTTGAAGCAATTCTTATACAATACAGCATTAATCCTTATCCAATTAAGTACCTTAAATAAATAGTTGATTTAATATCGATCAATATGGCCGTTTACAGCAGGTAATTTAAGTGAACATTTTCGGAGATATTACAGATTTTAAATGCCGTGAGGAGGCCGCGCTTCGCCCTATAACACTTCGACTTTAGCAGCGATGTCGCTCTTTCAAGAGTTTGTTTAAAGACATTCTGTAATTAATTGTAAAAATAAAATACATAGAGAAAAATGTAAAAATAAATATGTAGTATATAAAATTAAGATATTAGATATAGCAGGAAATCTTCTTGGTATAGGGACAGGAAATTGTTTTTCTCCAAATTGAACGCTACGGCCACGGGCAGTAATGAATAAATCAAAACAACTGGATCAATTTTAATCATTTTTTTACACTGACTGACATGGGATATATATTTTATACCCGTGCGAAGCAGGGGCAGGCCGCTAGTTTAGAATAAAAGCAAAAATAAAGGCATTTTCATATTTTAATTAAACTATCTTCGATATAATTAATGAATCGTGTCTACTACTAAAAAGGAATACGTGTCAGTAAAAAAATTACCATGTACCAGCTTGTTCAAAACCTCGTTTTCGTCAAGAAACGACTTAAATATTAGACGTATAGTTAATATAAAGTTAGATTCTGTAAGAAAAAGTCGGTACTAAAACGAAAGATGAAGGGCAAACAATATTTATAGATTTATACAAGCTTAGAAATGACTAACAACACATATATTTGGCATCAATAAATCACAATTAGTAAATGTATGATATTTAATTTACGTAGGGTAAAAACCCTAGCGCCGAGCATTGAAATTTTTGACACTGCAATGTAAGAATAAAATCAGAGAATCCGCGAACAGACTCTCTGATATCATATAACCTGTACAAAAACCATGGCAGCCTTACACCATTGTCACAGACTGCTCACAATTAGAGATTCGACGTTTTAATTTACGCTGATTCAATTTCATTACTAAAGTCCTTAGAATTTGATTCCAAGTTTTTAAAAGCGGGAAAGCTATCTAGTTACCTATGATGCGGTGTTCTGCATGCTTCTGAAAATAATAATTATTTATTTACTTATACATAGTAAAAATAATTGGTTCATAAGAAAGAAATTTGGGCACTAATTTTTTACAAAAGTAATAATAATATTTTGCTATAATCCGCGATGAAGTAAAATAGAAAATATATATAATGCTAAATGTAGAGTGGACAATCCGTTTTCATACTTGATACATGCAGGATTCGTAAAAACACATGCACAAACTGCCACCACCGTCACCACAATATAGACTCCTCGTGGAGTTTTATCTCAAAGACAAAATCGTCTATCTCCTGATGATGCTTCGGTTACGGTGCGAAACGATTGCTAAGTTTGTGATAGTGAATGTGTGTTAACAGATTGTTCACTCTACATTTAGCATTATATATATTTTTGTATTTTACTTCATCGCGGAATATAGCTAGACAATTTTATTATTACTTTGATACTATGGATCTTCCCAAAGTAACTACTAATTCTATAAATCACTAATTTTCTGTTCAAATAAAGGAAGTTATATGTACAAGCATACACACATAAGGTTACTTTTTATTACTGTGTATTTAGTTATATAATTCAACAGGCTAACTGGCTCGTTGGCGCAGTGGGTAGTGACCCTGCCTTCAGCTCCGCGGGTCGCGGGTTCGATCCCGCCTAGGTCAACATTTTCTATAACTGAATTTGTTGGCATTCGAGCCTGGGTATTTAAGTATTTATATTTTATATTTGTATTTAAGATGTATTTAAAATATATTTAAGTATATATTCACCAGTTGCCTGTCTACCATAACACAAGTATTAAGTTACCTAATTTGGGGACGGATGACCGTGTGTGTAAGTGTCCCATATATTTATTTATTTATTGTTATATGTTGAAAGCATTGTTGTTATATAAGACAAAATTATTCGTTTAAGTATTCCGCAATATATGTTACCTACTTACTTCTTGGTATACTTTTTAAAGTCGACTTTGATATGCTATCGCTGTCTTCAGATTCTGAGCACACTTGGAAACTCGTTTCTGAAATAGAACGATGTGTATTTATCTAAAGTAAGATTTATGATAAACTATAATTTTTGCATACTACAAAATGATTATGATATTTATACTTAAACTTATGTACATACAAATGTTAACCGCAACCTTCAATTATTTATGAGGTTTTTTGTTTGTTAGGTGTTTATGTACTATATCTGAAGGAATAGTGGTAGAACATTATTCTATACGTGGGCCCGGTATAAAAGTTTCAATAAGATTTGAGTTACAAAAATATTACGTTTATAACGAGGCTGATCGCAATAAATACAATTAATATGTTGCAAAATATAAAAAATTGCGCTCCGTAAATATTCTCATCATCCTCCTGCCCTTATCCCACTCTAAGTGTGGTCGGCACAACTTGTTATAAACATGTTGTCATATGATTTGGCTATGTATTTTACGACCGGTCGCTTGTCTGAGGTCAACTTACCTTAGTCGCCTTTTACGACACCTCGGTAAGAAATGAGGGTGGTCTATTCTACTCAGCCGGATACAACACGGCGAGTCGAATTTATATAGTCGCCTTTTACGCCACTGCGGTAAGAAATGAGAGTGGGTCCATTCTACTCAGCCGGATACCACACGGCACACTCCGTAAATATTCTATTTACTATAAACATTATGTTCTATTTTTCTATAAATATTATATACCAGCGGAATCCCCCGCGTCGAAAGCTTAAAACCGTACCTAATATAGTATTTTGATAACCGTAAAATGTTTAAAGTAGGTTAACCTTAGAAGCTAGACATAAACTTCGCGAACTTTTATTTAGAACTTGTAGAGGAGAAACATTTTGTAATACATGATTTTTGAATAACTTTCATTGATTACTTAGCGCACGCTAGTAAAGCTTAAAATTTTGCCGTTTACATATTTTATTGCTGCTCCTCTCCTATTCATCTTAGCGTTATGTTATATAGCCTGTTGCCTAAATGATCTATCTTACACTCAAAGATATTTTCAAATCAGTCCATTATTTTTTTTAGCCCTAACAGCTTTTACAGTGTCACCGGGCGGGACGGGCGAGCGCAGAAGCATCTTCGAAGTTGCGAAATGCGGAGAGTAGAGCGCAGAAGCTCTACTAGCGTCGGGGAACGTCGTCCTAAGGGTGCCTCCTGTGAGGCCGGACCGCGGCTTAGGGCGACGTGTAGTGGAGGGCTAATGAATGACGATTAATCATCATGGCGTCGGCGGTATGGCGAGAAGCCACTAATCAGTCCATTAGTTCCTGAGATTAGTGCGTTCACAATCATACAAACAGACAAGCTCTTCAGCTTTATATATTAGTGTAGATTGTAGGTATATTGTATTTATACAAGCTGTGGTAGCCCAGCGGTAACACCGTGCGCATCTTTCGAAGAGGTCTAGGGTTCAAACCCCGGGCAGGCACCAATGAGTTTTCTAGTAAAACTTGTGTCTAATTGATAATTGCAATTTATCACACGCTTTTCGGTGAAGGAAAACATCGTGAGGAAACCTGCATATCTCTAGAGAATTCTGGGGATATGTGTAACCTACCAATCCGCATTGGAGCAGCGTGGTAGGTCTTAGCTCCAATCCTTCTCTCAAAACAAAAAAAAAACGGAGAGAAGAGGCCTATGCCCAGCAGTGGGATAGTAACAGGCCGTTACTTTACTTTGTATTTATACAATAAGGCTATAGTCAAAAAGAACATGCGTGTATTAAATACCTACCTGTATTATATCTTTGTTTCATGTGTCTGTTGGGTAAATCCTGGTTCTCTACGTGACCGAATGTACGGAAGCCTACCGCAAACTGCGCATACGGACTTATCTCGTACAATTCTGCATAAAAATACCCATAGTATAACAACTTGCGGTTTGCAATTATTGTTGTGGTTAGACCAATAACGGTCTAATTTGTTTTTGTTACATTAACATGTGTTTTTGATAGTGGTTTTTCTTAAAATTGAGCGGTATTAACCACTGAATATGACATAAGATATACTATATCATCATCTGCCTGCCCTTATCCAACTCTTAAGTGGGGTCGGCACAACATGTTACAAACATGTTGTCATATGATTTGGCTACGTATTTTACAACCGGCCGCCTACCTGGCCTCAACTTACCTTAGTCGTATTTTACGACACCTCGGTAAGAGAGAGGGTGGTCTATTCTACTAAACCGGATACCACACGGTGGGTCAACTTACCTAACTCGCTTTATACGACACCTCGGTAAGAAATGAGGGTGGTCTATTCTACTCAGCCGGATATCACACGGCGGGATATAAGATATACTATAATTTTTGCTTATCTTAACATTAAAGTATGGCCACTGACTTTTATATATATTTTGTTTTGCAATATATCCATTGTGGGGATTTTTAGGTGGCAATGAAATTTTAATATATTTTTGCATTTACATAAATACATTTTGATATACTAGCTTCTGACCGCGACAGTGACTGTGTTGACTGTACAGGTATAATAACTGTCTCCAGGCATCATTTATTTTAATACCAAAAATCAAATCGCACGAACACAATTTCATTTATCTCATATATAAAAGTAAATTTTTTTTTGTATGTCCTTTTTGACTCCAAAACGGCTGGATCGATTTTAATGAAAAATCTTTAGAATGACCTAGCGGATGATCCTGTAAAGCATGGTGGCGATTGGAACGTTATTTTAACTGTTGAGTTCTGTTACAAGGGGAATTCGAAACCAGATTGAACCACAACAACGCGTGGCCGGCAGCTAATGCGTTATAAAATATTAGTTTTATATTCAGAATAAACATAATTAGCTGATGCTATCATGCATTACACAACAAAGACAATTATCATATTATGAGACTGTTTATATATTTTTTTAAATAATGTTTGTTGTTTGTTTGTTTAATATCTTTATTGTACAAAGTATACAAAAAACATATATAGCACAGAAATATAAATAAAATAAAAATTGTACAAAGACGGACTTATCCCAATAATTCCTCTTCCAGCCAACCTTTGCGCTCTGAAGGGACAAAATAACAATGCCACGAAACGACAGTAAAATAAATATTTCTTAAGACATATACTCGAATAGTCAGCATTTTCAGTGATAACTAACTTGCTCATAGTATTTTATGACTCCAGCTTTAAAAGAGTTAATGTTGGGTTTATTCTTTAAATTTCTTACCGTGCTTACTATTGTTCCGTACATGTAACGGTGCACTGTATATCCTGTTCTGTGCATTGATCGCATTTTCCTTCACATTAGCAAGGTTACTGTGAGATGTATTGGCGGTGATGTTTCCGCTTTCTGATTTGTTGTCCACCGTTATTGAATCTCGGTATTCGGTGAAGGTGTTACTTCTAAAAAGTATAATATTACCATTAGAGCTTCACAGAACTTTAAAGCTTAGCTATTTTAATGTTACAACCAATAAACAATTTCCGTACCTGACGTGAATATGTTGACAAGTCGAGATATGTCCTTAATCATATTAGGATTGTCTAATTTATCATCATTGTCCTGCCCTTATCCCACTCTAAGTGAGATCGGCACAACATGTTATAAACAGGTCACATGATTTGGCTACTTACTATACGACCTGCCTGATGTCAAGTTACCTTACTCGTAATTCACCACACCTTGGTAAGAAATGAGGGTGGTCTATTGTACTCAGCCGAATACCATAGGATACGATTGATAAGTCTTGTACATCGCAAATACAAACTTGTGAATATTTAAATAACTCTCTCACTCTTGTTCCGTGCGTTTTGGACTTGTTAAGTTATTCACGCTTGGTACGGATTTATCCCTTGTATGTAAAAAGCGAATATTTGTCATAGAGTTATTATTTTTATTATTATACTACAGTGGGAGTAGAAACTTATATACTTATCTTTGTCTATTCACAGATAAAAAGAGATCTTCCTGCCCTTATCCCACTCTAAGTGGGGTTGGCACAACATGTTATAAACATGTGGTCACATGATTTGGCTACGTATTTTACGACCGGCCGCCTGCCAGACGTCAACTTACCTTAGTCGTATTATACGACACCTCGGTAAGAAAGAGGGTGGTCTATTCTACTCTGCCAGATACCACACGGCGGGTCGACTTACCTTAGTCGCCTTTTACGACACCTCGGTAAGAAATGAGGGTGGCACTATTTTATGCAGCCGGATACCACACGGCGTATAAAAAAAGATATATAATTCTAATGTAGTACAATAACTCTATGATAATCGTGCTTATGTTTTTTTTATAAAAGGAATTTATTCACAAGATAAGAAAGAAGTACTTACCTTTGGCGTTTTACCAAAATATAGACACAAGATATTAGGCACAAAGCAAGAAGAATGGAGCTAAATACTATAACCAGCATATTCAGGTCGAATAAATCTGAAGGAGGGCCCACTTCACCTAAAAAAGATAATATTACAAATTATAGTGTAGGGTAATAGACTTAAAATATAACGATTCTTTTCGATTCATATTAGATATCTTTTAAAAATCTTATTAAGGTTTTTTTACTTTTGTGGTTTTTTACGGTAGTGCCGTTTAATAGATCTTTTACTTTTACATTATTATTCGAATTTGGTTATTTAATTAACTATCACAAAAATGTTTCGTTTTCAATATATCAGTATATAGCAATTCTTGCTAAAATAATATTTTGTTTGGTTATTGTATAGTTATCTTAATTAAGATTTAGTATTTTATTGCAACATGTTTTTTCTTTATATGAATATGAAAATTTTGGTGAGCAACTTTATTATGAATATGAAAAATATTTATACCAAACCAATAATCGAGTTTGTTTAATGTTTTGTGTGTCTAATAAAAAAGTCAATATTTGCCAATGAGTCCAATTGGTAATTGAGAAATAGAAAACTTACTTCCGTCTTCATTTTTAGTTGCGTAATTGTAGGCTGTTGTAATACTACCAGCTTCGTTAGTTGTGGTTACACGGAGTTGATACCACGTGGCCGGAGATAGTGCGGAAATGGCGAAAGAACTGCTGCGATATCCCGATTGGTATAGCGGCACGTTCCAGGTTGGATCTGAGTAGGTCTGAAAAAACGATGACAAACTTAATACTACAGAGATATTAAAAGTTCCCAATCCTAGTCCAGATGTAATTCCAGTGTATGATTATTGCACTGGATGATTCCAACTGAAAGTACTAGCTAGCTCTAGTTCAAATACAATTAATACAGCGTTTCTTGCACATTGTTAAGTAATTTTTGAAGGTATAAAACTAATCAACTTATTTAAGAATGATTCAATGTAATAGATCATGGAGTTGGCCTTCTTCTGCGAAGAAATAATCTCGCGGATGGAGGCGACGGGAAGACGGATGCGGGAAGTCGAGTCCTTGGATCCGCTCCGCCGCAGGAGAGCCGGTCGCAGACGACTCGCCCAAGCCCGTCGTATGCCGCCCCAACGAAAACCTCTGGGCGTCTCGAACGGGGTGTATCGCACGCCTATCTTAAAAGGTCCCTGAGGCGGTCGATGCATCTGGTGCTCCCGATGCATCAATTAGCGAAGGAAAGGGCCACTTTTAGATAGGCCCCGACCCAAAGGTGGCGCACTCTGGGGTACAGAGTTGCTGCTGGCGGGGATGGGGCCAAAAATATGTAAACACGAGAAAAATTACATATTTCAAAGCTTTGTGCATATTTATCTTAAGTGTAAGACTTACTTTCTATTTTCTTTCAAACAAAGTAACTTACTAAAGTATTATGAGCCCGTATCCAGCCTCTTGAGCCTAGCACTCGGTATTCTACATCCCATGTTCTCAGCTCACAGCCTGCGTCATCCCATCCAGCTAACTGGATATAAATATGTGAACAATTGCTCCAGAACCATTCAGTTGTCGTTGGTGCGATTGGTGCTAAAGAGAAAACGGATGTGTTATTGTTTCTGAATAAATACTTTTGTTTGTTATATTCCTAAATCTATTATGAAACTTCATTCGTATAGTTACAAGTGTTTTGAACATCTGCGAAGTTTTTACTCATGAGAGTGTAACGCGTTGGTGTCGCAGTAAGAATTAAATGTGTAAAAGAGAAGATACTACTACTATACTAGTGTCTTTAAGAAAGTAGTTCTTCAGGACTAATTATTTAATAATAGATTAATAACCTCGTTATTTACAAACAGGTGTTAAAGTAAGAACGCGACAATTTGTATTAGATAAAAACCATTTCTCGAAGTATAAGTTTAAGAAAAATTGTGATTAAATAATGAAGATTATTTTAAGTCCTTACCTCCACCCAAAGTACTGACATCTAAATAAGCAGGCTGCGAAGTACCAACTTTATTGGTAGCCGTAATTCTGAGTGAATATTTCGTGCCACATTTGAGACCAGTAAGTGCATGCTTTTGCACGCCTGATAGATTGGACAACTTGTTGGGCAATTTGTTAGGCGACCACGCCTCTTGCCAAGGACCGCTTGCCTCTTTCCATGTTAGGCTGTATGCTGAGGGAATTATTAACATAATTACAAGCCTAAGATATACTGTTATATCATTTTATACCAGTTGATAAAGGTCAAGGTCCATTCTTTTGGTTGATTCCCCTTTTCTATTGCTAAGCGTATGGAATCAGGCTACACTCCAACATGTTCCAGATATTTTACTATAAAATGCACGTTATTTTTCTTTATCGCTATGAATATGATGAATTGTAATTATCAATTGAGCAGTTTTTTTAGTGTAGCTAAGTAAGGTATTATCTGTTCTATCTTTCAATTCTTGGTAAAGTGCTTGCAAAATAAAAACCATCCGGTCTTGTCGGCTCGTTAGTTTGGCAAACGCGATTAAAATATTAATTAAAATATAAAAGAAAATACCAATTATTCAAAGTGAATTTGTCAGCATATAAATTCAACGTTATTGTATAATGTTATAACATAGCTTGTAAAACAGTATATAGGTTGTGCTAAGTAAAAGATGATTACACCCTTTTAAAAAGATTTATTCTACGTAACAAAGTTTATATAGAATAATATACATATATTATTATACAGCAACAACAGTAGCAATAGCAACACAACAATAGCAAATTAAAAATAAATGTATAAATATTGGTATCACTTACTTATCTTCTGTATTGAACTTTTGTTACTGACAGTATAATACGGTTGCTCCCATTCCACCAATATCGAGTCTTTGTAGGGAGTAGCTCTCAGTATTGGCGCTTCCGGTAGGGGCAGAACTATGACAGTATATTCTACTGAATCTGATCCGTAAAGGTTTTTAGCTAGACAGGTGTAGTTTCCGCTTAGAGATTGGTCAATGTCTGGAATAATGTAATATAATGTCATCTTTAATATTTTAAACAAATTACTGATCATATAATCATTTTAAAATGAGCTGTGTGGTATCCGGCTAAGTAGAATAGACTACCCTCATTCCTTACCGTGGTATCGCGAAAGGCATCTAAAGTTGACCCGCCGTCTGGTATACGGCTGAGTAGAATAGACCAACCTCATTTCTTACCGAGGTGTCGTAAAAGGTGACTTAGGTAAGTTGACCCACTGTCTGGTATCCGGTTTAGTAGAATAGACCACCCTCTCTCTTACCGAGCTGTCGCAAAATACGACTAAGATAAGCTGACATCAGGCAGGCGGCCGGTCGTAATAACGCAGCCAAATCATGTGACAGCATATTTATAAGATGTTGTGCCGACGCCACTTAGAGTGGGACAAGGTCAGGAGGATGATGATTTGTTTTTATTGTCAGGATTATGGACCAAAGACCCAACAAGCTATTCTAAACGGGGATATATAAGTTATGAAAAATCCTTACTGTTAATTAATAGACTGTCGTCGTGGTTCCTAGTGAACCTGGGATGATGTGTGATGATGTTGTGTTTATGGTACCACACGGTACGTGGTGGTGGTACTCCTACACATTGGCATACGAGGAGGAGGGATGATCCCACTCCGACCGATACAGATCCGCCGAGAGACGCGACGCCCGCCACCACTGAAACATGAGAGTTTGGGAATAATGTATAGGATATAAACATTATGTACACCCGCCGTGTGGTATCCGGCTGAGTAAAAAAGACCACCCTCATTTCTTACCGAGATGTCGTAAAATATGACTAAGGTAAGTTGACGTCAGGCAAGCGGCCAGGCGTAAAATACGTAGCTAAATCATGTGACAACATGTTTATAAGATGTTGTGCTGACCCCACTTAGAGTGGGATAAGGACAGGAGGATGGTGATTTCTTATATACATGTACTATATGGTAAAGATACCTTACATAAAAATATTGGGAAGCAATATTAATTTGCTGTAATCGGCGATGAAAGTATAATATATTTGTTAGCTAAACTAGAGTGTACTCTATGTTCTTATATCTGACATATTCAGAATTCATAGACAACGCCAATTAGAATTGCTACATTTCATTGGAGGTTTCTAAGAATGTGTAATTTTTATCAAGATGTTTTGCTTTTTCTAAAACCTTATAATGATTTTTAAATGTAAATTCAGATTTTCATAAACATTCCTAGGTCATTGCCAGTGGTTGGAAGGTTCAAACTTCAAAGATCAAATAGGTACTTTAAACCTTTCACTATCATAGTTTTAATCAATTCTTCAAGCTTTCTATTAAAGTACTTCGTACAAACTTGGAATAAAAATTGGACCAAATTTGGATCAGTTATCGGTAATATCACTTTTCTAAACTTGGTTTACGTAATTGATTGTTTATTTAAAAAGTAAGGTAAGTGTTTAGATATCTATATTTAAATACCTCGTTGTACAGGCGTCTGTGATATCCGTTTGCTGGCGCTCCCTTCCCCAACACTAGTACTGGCAGAGACCCACGTGTCATACGGCCTTCCGGTTGTAAGATCCTTAACTTCAGTTGTTGTACGCGAAACGTCCACCCTGAGAGTTTGTGGTGAACCACTTCTAGAAACAAGAGAACAGAATTATAAACGTCATTGCGTGTCATTATAGCCCAGCGGTGAGACCGTGCGACTCCTTCTAGAGGTCCAGGGTCGTAGCCCCGACTGACACCAATCAGTTTTCTGTTAAAACCGATGTCTAATTTATAATTGCAATTTAAGGTTTTTCGCTGAAGAAACACATCGTGAGGAAACCTGCATTTTTCTAGAGAATTCTGGGGGAATATGTATCAATCCACATTGGAGCAACGTGGTAGGTCTCAGCTCCAATCCTCCTCTCCTAAAACGAAGAGATGAGGCTTACACCCAGCAGTGGTATAGTAACAGGCCGTTACTTTAGTTTTACAGTTATTACAATATTCAATATTTACTGAATTACATGATGAAAGTCAATTTAATCTAAACGTATCTCTGGGTAGCGTTCAGGGATGTTACGCGAGATCTAGTCGCCTAAAATACATCAGTGCCTGAAGATCAACTGACCTGAAGGTCTTTGAACCTAACTGTTGCCTTCTATTGTATTTACTTTCACCCTGAGTCAGAGATGAGCAACACGAGGTCTGCGGGTTTCTTGGGCCCGTTAAACATATTTACACGGCCCTCCAAGCATTTTTAATCGACTTTCTACTATAAATATGTTCTTATAAAATTAATTATCATAAAATGGTACATACTAAATTGGCACATACTAATTTTTTATATGAATTGCTTTTATTCTATTATTTGTTATAAATAAAATTTTGTAGATTATTAATACATGTTCTTTTAAATTTAAAATTTTGATATTTATAATTTAAATATAAAAAATTTAAATTTATTGATTGCACGTTGATTAAAAAGGTTGCTCACCCCTGCTCTAGGTGATTGCTTCCTTCCTTGATCTGTTAGCTGTATTTTACTAAAAAAATGTTTTAATGGTATATACCCTGACGTCGGCTTAACGTAGACAGTATAGTAGAGAAGTTCTCCATTGGGATGTCCGGGTTTTTTCCAACTCACTAGTAGCGATGTAGGAGACAGGATGAGAACCTTAATATCAGCTGGTGCATCTGGAACTAAAAAAATAACGAATTTGGAAAACCTGGTTTCATATATTAAATTACAATAATTATATACCTGCCCTTATCCCACTCTAAGCGGGGTCGGCATAACATGTTATAAACATGATGTCTCATGATTTGGTTACGTATTTTATGAACGCCCGCCTGCCTGACGTCAAAGTAATGAGGATGGTATATTCTACTCAGGTGGATACCACACGGCATAATAATGATAGAATTATTTTATCGTAATCCGCGTTTTTGAATGAAGAACGAGGATTATAGGAACATCATTCTGTTAGTACTTTTGTACTGCATTGATCAAATTAACACCTACTTAGATGTTATGTACAATTCATTAAGAATAATATTTACCATCTTGTAACGTAGAACACACTATGGGATACGAAAACGGTCCTGCGCCATAATTAGAGAATCCGGCAACTTTGACGGTGTAGTTTGTGTATTTTATCAATCCCTGAAGGTAGATTTCTGTGTGAAGTGACGTCTGATTAAGCCATGCACTATCTGAAAATTATTTATCTCCGTTTAACGTTTATCTAAACATAATAAAGAACAAAGTCTCCAAAAGCTGTTTGTCTGTATGTGATCGATTTTCTCAAAATCTACTACACGGATTTGTGTACGGTTTTTACTTAATGAACTTTTAACTTAAGTATTAACTTTTTACTTAATTATTTTTATTTAATAAAATTTTTATTTTATTATTTTTTACTTAAGTGCAATTTCTGAGGAAGGTTTGGGTTAATTTTACGGGACTTATGCGGGAAAAAAATTGTGACACACTGATTTCCACATAATAAGTTTATGGTACAATTAAACATATGATTGTGCATCTCCAAAGTAAGTGTGTGTTGTATTATTGGTGACAGACAAGTGGTAAATATATACATTTTTAAATATACCCAGATTTTAATAACCAACAAATTGTATTAAAGAAAATGTTAACCCAAGGTAGAAATCGAACCCACGAGCCTGGAGCTAAAGGTAGGGTCTCTGCCACAAATAGTAGTAAGCGTGTAAGTATTGTTCGATCTCTGCTTATTATATTGGTGGGTAGTTATACAAAACATTACTGCATCATTTTTATTCGTCTACCGTCGCATTCTAATGGAGCGTTGACGGACTCTTGAGTCGCGGACGTTCTAAGGACGACACGTTGTCGTCTCTGTGAGGTGTGTGATCATTACCAAAAGACTCTTGCCTCGCGGACGTTCTAAGGACGACACGTTGTAGTCTCAGTTAGGTGTGTGTCCATTACCAAAAGACTCTTGCGTCGCGGACGTTCTGAGGACGATACGTTGTCGTCTTTGTGAGGTGTGTGACCATTATCAAAAGACTCTTGCGTCGCGGACGTTCTAAGGACGACGCGTTGTCGTCTCTGTGAGGTGTGTGATCATTACCAAAAGACTCTTGCGTCGCGGACGTTCTAAGGACGACACGTTGTCGTCTCTGTGAGGTGTGTGCATTTCCAAAAACTACTATTGTGCCTAAGTGAGTGAAGTGAGTTAAGTGAGTGAAGAGTGCTGCGCCAAGTCCACGTCCAGCTGGTGCGACGTGCGTCGGGCAGCAGGTCTTCGTCCATTCGGGGCGAATGCAGATAACAAGGTTAGTGTGGTTTTTATTACTCACTGATTTGGGCAAAGATCTGCATATATTTTACAAATATACAGTACATTAACCAGTATACTATTAAGATTGATGTGACGTTCACACAAACATATATAAACTACCGGCTCGAGCTTCGAACATGCTTTTTTCCTGACAAGAGTGACTCTTCGCTGTTCGGTGATCTCACTAAAATTTGAAATAAGAATATAGAAAATGTATTTGTTGATACTAAACGCTATTTATACTTATAAACACTATAGGCACAAAATTTTCTTTAGCAATGTTTAGCAGTAATAGAGTTTTACCGTCCGTGGCATATAGTATAGAATAGCCAATCAACGAGCTCCCCTGTCCGTGAATGGCGATAGGCTGCCAACCAACTCTCAAGGAAGTAGAAGATACTGCGGTGCACTCTACTGAGGATGGGGCGTGTTCCGGCGCTGAAAAGAAATAATAAAAATAAAACTATTGATACATAATACCTAAGATAGACGGGATATATTAGACGATCAATACTCATGCTCCTGGCCTTATCCCACTCAAAGTGGGGTTGACACAACATGTTGTCACATGATTTGGCTACCTACGTATTTTACGACCGGCCGCCTGCCTGACGTCAAGTTACCTTAGTCGTATTTTACGACGCCTCAGTAAGAAAGAGGGTGGTGGTCTATTTTACTCAACCGGATACCAGACGGCGGGTTGACTTACCTAAGTCGTCTTTTACTTACTATTTATTCTATTCAGCCAGATACCACACGGCGTAATTAGACGATCAGAGCTGTTTGCAACAAATAGACCCACAATTCGATAATGTTATTCGTTATATTTAAATCTAATTACCTCCCTCCATTGTGTCTTGAAATACTGGTAGAGAGAATGGTCCGGAGCCGGCACTGTTAAAAGCTGATATAGTGACGGCATATCTGCATAATAGATGAATACGATTATAAATCACTTCATTCTAATCACATAGTGTATAAAATAATTAATATTTATAAAACATAATTATTTCGACCTTAATAACAGTCATATTTTGTTAGGAACATACACAAACTTAATCTAATGTTAGAAGTCTTATTAACCTAATCTTGGACAGATTCCATTAGTCGGCAGATGAATTGTGATAATATTCTATTAGTGGCAAATCTATTGGAAAATTGCCTGAAGATGTCTTTTGTTGACCCCTGCACAACAATGGTTCATTTGGTTTAATGATAAAGTAGCTTTAAAGATACATAAATAAAAGATTTTCTCAGAAATTTATATTAATACCATCGTTATAGTAGTATTAATAAAGATTTGTTATATGTTCCGCGACATTTTGGTAAAATTGTAGTCTTGTTTTTTTCCAAATAACGCATACTTAGAGGAACCCCATAAATATAATATTAACTAATAATGTCGCATATTTTACAGTAATAACCGTCTGAGAACTAAAAAGAGCGACGTCAATGATCGATAAGTTGTCGCGAAATGGACTTTTAATGCAATCCACTAACCTGGTATTTTTGAGTAGGCCGGTCACTGTAGTTTCCTGTTTTCCAGACATTTGAGATACCTTTAGTGTTCGAGTGTCGGTTTCTTCTGAAACTAAAGAATAAAGTTAAACTGTAGTATAAAGTGATTATAATCATTAAACAGTAACTACAAAGAATTAATGACGATTCGGTACAAAATATTTGTAAGAATTACAACTATCTCTATGAATAGTGTATGTAATGCTTCTGGCAACAAATCTAAACTAAGATAGTTCAAACGTGAGTTTTAAAATATGTTAAAGAAATGCTCCTCTTGAAAATTATAGTATTAGAAAATTATAATATAAGCAAATATTCAGAATTTGAAGAGCATCCGCTAACGATCTTTAAACCAAAATAGAGTAAAATATACCATGGTAGTACACCTGATTTTATATTTCTTCAAAGGAAAATCGTGGTTTGTAAGTAATAATTATGAAAATTGTATACTTACCGGAGCCTATACTTTGCGGCACCGCTTTGATGTGGTAGCCTGTAATTACTCCATTATGACTATCTTTAGGTGGCGGCGACCAAGATACAGCCAGCTCACCGGGACTTTCTGTTTGTTCCACTTGAATATTTATTGGAGGAGATGATGGAGCTGGAATATTACCAATATTTTTTTATAATACATTATTTTTCGTTTATTTTGCCTTTTAAAGGCCACTAGTAATATCCCGCGGTTTCACCCGTGTAATTTTTATTTTATACACCTTATTACATAATTTATATATTGAGATTGTGGTGGTGAATGTGTGCAGTGCTTGTGTATTGTTGTGCCATCGGTGTCGGGTAGTGCATGAGTTCTTACAAATTCTGCATGTATCAGGTATGAGAACGAATAGTATACTCTACATTTAGCATTACATATATTTTCTTTTATCGCGGATTATAGCAAAATAATATTCTCATTACACCTTATAACATTTTTAACCCGATCACATTTTTTTTTGAAAATGTAATATAGCCTAGATTGCCCAGTATGCAGCTTTTTAATGGTGAAAGAATTTTTGAAATCGGTCCAAATGTTTTTGTGTGAAAAAATTACAAACATACATACAAATTTTTCGTTTTTATAATATTAGTATTGATATCAGATATATCTGTGCAATCGCGAAATTAACTAAGAATTTAATAAAAGTCAGTCTCCTTGAATAGCACAACCAGAATGATTTTTGTTGTTTTTTTGCATCACAAGATAACTTATAATTAAGTACTACTCGTATTGATATATATTTTTAGAATAAACACTAAATCCGCTACTTATATCGGCCTATAATCCGTCACTAGGCGAAAATTATCCATAATAGTAAGTGTATTCGTAATTTTGAATATGAGTATTTTGTATTTTATTTTAAGGTATATTAGCAATCAACAGTCATTTTACGTCGTCCATGTTTTGTTATTTAATACGCGAATGAACTCGAAATAGGTCGAAAAGAAAGTTTGATCCAGCTATTGGAGCTCGAATCAAGGTAAAAAACCTTTAACAATAACTTGTTTCTATTAACAACTTCTGATCTAACATACAATCATTTAGTTTTCTTGTTATCAAGTCAAAGACTCACCTTCTTCATGCGTTGTAAGATGTATTGGAGCAGTATAACGACTTACGCCCACTTCATTGCCAGTTGCAACGCGCACTACATAAGCTGTAGCTGGTCGCAAATTTTGTAGTTCGATAACTTGACGAATGTCGTTGTCTTTCCTGTTAAGTTTGATAATTATATTAGATTTTTAATCAACAAAAACCACAAAATGTTGTAGCTACTGTATTTATTTAAACATTTGAATTTGATAAGAAGTTATTAATGATTATTATTGTAAATTTTATACTTATGAGATAAAAATACTTCAGCTTTCCTTTAACATCTATAAGAGATTAATAATGTGATTTATAGCATTTGGGATGATTAGATCCACGTTTTTATTTTGGTCTTCTTCTGATATTACATGGAAATCGAGGCTAAAATTAATGGTTAGTGGTTGAACTGATATCGTATAGTATTTCCCTTTTAGTAACGGTTTACTTTACGATATTGTCGTAAGTCGCGCAAACGAGAATAAGGGTACTTGCTCTAATACTTTTCTTATTAAACTATAATACTTCTCTTTTTAAGTAAGTTTTGATGTAAAATCAAAATCTTAATAAAGACTGATTTCTTTCGATCCTTATTTAGTACATTTTTTGTACAAATATGTAAAGCAAATACAATTTTTTTTAGACACAAACACGGTCGTCTATTCCCAAAGTAAGAAACTTAATAATCGTGTTATGGGTGACAGACAATGGGTAAATTTCACTATATATAATTTTGGAATAAACACTTAAATCCATAAATACAATTATATCAAGACTTGTCGAAAATTTAGAAACTGTTGGCCCTCTGGAATTGAGCCTGCGAACCTCGGAGCTGAAGGCAGGGTCTCCGCTATCTGTGCTAGTGTATCAGTCAATTACAATATCTACAGATATACCTGGTAACGTTTACGGTTATAGCATGTTCCCACCCGGCGTCGGTATAATGTGCAGGCGCATACTGAAGCACGTAGTGATTCGCGTGTGCGCGAGCTTCGCGCCACGACACGATTGCGGTACGGGATCGAACAGACTCGACACGCATCTCAGAAGGTGGAGTCGGTGGCTCTATAATAGTTTAATAAATAAACAACCGCCATCTCTCAAAAGAGTAGAAATATTGATTTAATTTTTCATATTTTTCTTTGGATTTATAATTATTTCATTATTTTAAGAAGTAGACAATCGTATTGTAAAAATTCGTTAAGTTATAAATAGTTCAGAGCCTTTTCATATTTTATTTTGAACTAAGCAGACTGGGCCTTGTGTTTCTCTAGCTCAATCTGTTTTCGAGAAGATATAAATATAAATAAATAAATTAATATATGGGACACTTACACACACGGTCGTCCGTCCCCGAAGTAAGTAACTTAATAATTGTGTCATGGTAGACAGGTGGTGAATATATACTTACATATTTTTTAAATACATACTTAAATACAAATATGGACCCAGACTCGAAGACCAACAAATTCATTTACAGAAAATGTTTGCCCTCGGCGAGAATCGAACGAACCCGCGACCCGCGGAGTTGAAGGAAGGGTCACTACCCAATGCGCGAACGGGCCAGTCAAGTCAGTCCAAAGTTTTAAGATTATTCGCTGCTTATTTCACTATAAATTATACAATAATTATAAGTTCGTTGCTAATTATCATGTGATAGAGGAATTGACGTTTCCAGTTCTGAACTTACCTTAGACGTAATGTACTTAAATATGTTTCATTCCATCTTGGAGAATGAACGGTCTGCTATTATGTTGCGTACTTTTAAATTCCTAATATAGCTGCTATAAAGTGTGATAAGCTTTACTAAATTCAAAGAAACTGATAGAATCGAATGTTTTGAAACGTAAATAAAAACAAGCTTAGTTCGAATTCGTAAAATCATATATGCGAGCTTACAATGTAAGCTTATTTCGAATTTATAAAATCATATATGCTTATTTGAATAGAATCGAATATTTTGAAATGTAAATAAAAACAATGTAAGCTTATATTAAATTCCTACAACACTCGTGATACTGAGAAAGATCAAAGTTTAATAAATATAAATGAACCTTTTGAAAGTAAAAAAAAAAAGTAAGTAGCGGGCTGTTACTATCCCACTGCTGAGAATAGGCCTCTTCTCTCCGTTTTTGGAGAGAAGGATTGGAGCTAAGACCTACCACGCTGCTCCGATGCGGATTGGTAGGTTACACATATCTCCAGAATTCTCTAGAGATATGCAGGTTTCCTCACGATGTTTTCCTTCACCGAAAAGCGTGTGATAAATTGCAATTATCAATTAGACATATAAGTTTTAACAGAAAAACTCATTGGTGTCTGCCCGGGTTTGAACCCGTGACCTCCTCGAAAGAGTCGCACGGTGTTACCGCTGGGTGTTACAGCTTATTGTGAAATACCTTTTGAAAACTTACCCAAAATGGTGAGAAAAATATTGAAAGATGCAGCGCCATAGGGGTTGCTTGCACGACACTGGTAGAAACCGGCGTCCACTGCTTCAGAATACTGGATATTGATTATACTTGTGAGCCCGAGCGCGGTCTTTGTTTCGGAATATTTTGCTCTGAAAGTAAAGTTACGCTCTAAATCTATGTCGTATAAAGTACTTACGTTTAAAGAAAGTATAAGTACTTGACTGACTTAAGTGACTACAGTCATATGAGTAAAAGTAGTTCTAGTAGTTTCTTCAAAATACGGGGAGTACTAACTTTGAAATCTCGAAATTTTGAAAGGTTTATAGTTAAGTACCTGGTTGACCCAGACTTTCTCGGTAATAATTAAAATGATATAAAAAAAATTAAAAAATAATAGGGCAGGTGGGGCTCGATCCTATGTATCTTCACCTCTCTAGACCACCCGTTCCCCAAATGAACAACCGTGACTTTACGTTTGACAGCGAAAAATGGGATTATATTCAATGTAAATTTAAAAAAAAAATTTGAGCTCGAAAACAGAGATAAAACGACATTTTTCTTAAATAAAACTTATCTAGATCGATTATTCTCCCCCAAAACCCTCTACATGCTGAAATTCAGGAAAATCGTTGGAGCCGTTTCCGAGATTCTGAAAAAATATATATATACAAGATTAACTCATTTAAATATTAAAGATTATTACCTATGACTTTGTAAGTCTACATTGTTGTTATCATGTGTCCAAACAATCCTAATGGGATCATCGCCGAGGGCTCGACACTCCAATGTGACGGGATGTCCGAGCCGTGATGTTACGTTGATTGAGGTAATTTCAAAATGCACAGGTTCTGAAATAACAATAGTAGATGTTTTAATATATAATCTAAAAGCTTCAGCCTCATGTGAGTGTGTGTGTGTGTGTGTGCGCGAGTGTGTGTGTGTGTGCGTTTGTGCGTGCGTGTATTTGTGTGTGTAAATGTTATTCACTAAGACTTATAAAGCACCTGCACTTGTGAGTTGCAAGAACAATACAGTTCACACACACAGTACAAGTTAATCCGACAAATGAATGAAGGTTACACTATAACTACAACTCACTGTTAACACTCATCCAGACAGTTTTACTGAGCGGTGTGCCCACTCCATTCTCTACATTGCAAGAATAGAGACCCTCGTCTGTCAGTGACACTTCTTCAATGACTAGGGTACCGTTGGGTAGACTGAGTATGCCACCGCCAGCTAACTCAAGAACTGGTTGCCAAGTACCTAAGAGAGCTGGAAATATAATGCCTTATTTAAGCCAGCTTCTTTCCGTGACTTTGCCTGAGTGTGCTTGAGTACCAAGATATAAAATTGACTGTATTTCGATATAATAAAGAAAAGAAGAATAAACAATTAGTACATACTTTTGTTATATGTATTGGCGTATTTTCCACCATGAGAGTTTTAAGTTAAATCTAACGTTAAACAACAAAAAGTATTTAAAAACGGTACTTTAATAATTAAATACACGTTGAAAACTTTCTATATATTTTTATATTTGAGATTTGATTTATTTAAGACCACTATTATTTAACCAAAGATTATCTTAGATTAATTCGTGAATTTTATTAGGCAAAACTATTTTCGCTTTCATTCAAATAGTACGAAAACATTAAACATACGAGTATTTTAGATTAGTAAATTCCCTGTAATCTTAATGTATTTGCGAATTTTCTTTTTAAATTTGTATAAGATATATATGCTGCTACTAGATTATGATTCCATATGTACAATTTTATCCAAATATATTAATACTGCCTTAATAGGTTTAAAAATTACCACACACAAGGATTTATATTCATAGAGCAAAAGAATTAGGCTAACAGCTCTATTGATTACAACCTTATTAAAAAAATAAGTACGTTTATTTTTACGAAAGGGTCATAAATTTTGACCATTCCCGCATAAATTATACTAATCTGAGAAGACAAATTGATAACTTTTTAGATTTATAGAATTAACCTCCTTATCTTACCGTCTTTTTTCATCCAATGAACTTGAGGTTGTGGATATCCATTAGCGCTACAGGACACTGTACCTTTTCTACCTAGGAGTAATGAGGAATTATTTGGCTCTTCCAACCATTTTGGTGCCACTAAAATAGAAAGAAAGCTGTTTACTGTGTATTAATACAATTTATAACTAACAACTTAGCATTTTGGCCTTTGACTTTTTGGCTGGCCCGTTGGCGCAGTGGGTAGTGACCCTGCCGTCAGATCCGCGAGTCGCGGGTTCGATGCCCGCCGAGGGCCAACATTTTCTATAAATGAATTTGTTGGCCTTTGAGCCTGGGTGTATATATGAGTATTTAGGTATGTATTTGAAATATATAAGTATATCTTCACCAGTTGTCTGTCTACTATAACACAAGTATTAAGTTACTTACTTTGGGGACGGACGACCGTGTGTGTAAGTGTAATATATATTTATTTATTTATTTATCGATGAAATCACGCTATTACGTATCTTAAATATTTTTAAATTACTAGCGGTAACTGTGAGTTCGTCCACGTCAATTTCATTCTCGATGAAAAATAGGATTTTTTTCAATTTTATACTAGCAGTGTTTTCGGCTTCGCCCGCGTGAAAAATCAATGTGTCACGAAAGACACAAAAATAGTTGTTGTGAATTAACCATAATAGGTAGAAACATGCTATTGCGGACTTTTCTACAGTAATTTTGTGGATATACAATTCTCTAGTACATTACTTTAGTGGAACTCGGCTAACGCTTCCAGCAGGCGAGGTTTTTTAAATCCACGCGACCTCTCCAACAAAATTTACATTAAACCGCAATGTATTATTAAGTCAAACCTTTCAAAAGAATTGCAATAATCTTCTAGAAACGTATAAAAATCCGTTCAGTAGATTTTGAGAAAATTGATCGCATACAGACAGACAGATTTTGGAGAATTTGTTTTATAATTAGTATAGATGTCGGCTCGATATATGTATTATAAGCCTCAATTTTACCAATTTTCAAAAAAATATCACTTAAGCGGATTAGTCGTGGAAGTGATTAATAAAGAAGTTTTCGATGACAAGTTAATACTTGACCACTAGTTCGCTTGAAACGGAGTAGTTTAGAAAAAATAAATGTAACCATATCTTGATTGGTGATCTAATTTATAAATTGAACTTTATAAATGTTTTTAAATGTACTAAATTCATCATCCTCCTGTCCTTATCCCACTATAAGTGGGGTCGGCACAACATGTTATAAGCAAGTTGTCACTTGATTTGGCTATGTATTTTAGGACCGGCCGCCTGCTTGATGTCAACTTGCCTTAGTCGTATTTGAGGACAGCTCTGTTAGAAAGAGGGTGGTCTATTCTACTCAAGCGGATACCACACGGTGGGTCTACTTACCTTAGTAGCCTTTTACGACACCTCGGTAAGAAATGAGAGTGGTCTATTCTATTTAGCCAGAATACCACGCGGCGGTAAGTAATTTGCCCTAAATTGAACTTTGTATTATGAATTAATTTATAAATGTAGTCTATAAATATTAAAAAGTAGGTAAAAAGATAATATTAAATCACACATAATTTTCTTACCTTTAATATAAAGCTCTGTAGACCTATTAACTTTAGCAACATGATTCGATGCAACGCATGTATAAGTACCACAATGTTCTAATGATACCTTTTTTATTACAAGGGCACTGAATAATTCCGAGCTTCTTTCCACTACCTGGAAATAAGTTATTTTGCACTTGAAGAAAATTAGTTAGAAGTATTCCTTTACGTTCGAAAAGTTTCATAATAATTTTAAAGTTTAACAAGAAGTTATATCGATGTTTTTAAAGGATATGGCAAAAGAGAATATAAAATGTTTTATAATTTCAACTTTTGTGAGTCATATTTATAATAGACTACCTGTGCCCGCGGTTTCATTCGCATAAAATCTGTATGCCACAAAGTTTTGACCGAGTGAATTCAGACCTCGAGAGAGCACTTGTTTTGTGCACCACAAGCTTCTCTATCTCCAGAGAAAGTTCTATCAAAATCGGATAAGCCGTTTCTGATAATGTACTCGCTTCCTAGAGAATTCCACAAATCTTTTAGTAAAAATCCGTTTACTAGAGTTTGAGAAAATCGATCTTAGACAGCTTTCGGAGACTTTGTTTTATAATATGTATAGAAGTAATAATATTTGTAAAAATGGTCGATTACACATTAATTTAAGTGTTTATATATTTTCAAGATTAACTTACTTTTAAATTACTCGGTATTCTCTTTCCATCTTTTAACCATTCAAAATGTATAGGCAAATCCCCGCTACGGACATTGCAATATATATTTACTATTTGACCTTCCTGAAGATTGTTGCCTAGCAAAAGATCTTCAAGGATAGGTGCTTCTATTACTTGTATTTCAAAAGCCCTTCTTGCCATTTCACCTGAAGGTGACGTCACTATACAGGTATACACAGCGCCATTATCTTCTTTGGTAACTTCTGGTATTGTCAATATACCATGCACGTTGGCAATACTTCTACGAGTCTTTTTCCTAGGACGATTTTGGTTTCTTTTGTATCGACTTTGAAATAAAGTATTCGAGTTTATAGTTTTACCTTTATGTTCCCAATCTATTTTACTGAAACAAAAAATACGTTGCGTTATATTTTAGGATGTGATTTGTCGCCAACATTCTCAAAGAAGTAACTAATAAAGGGAATTTCTAAAAGAATTTACGACACACTAAAAGTATTGTTAAAAACACATTACCTTATAGGGTACCCATAAAAAGGGCACCTTAAGTTTATTGGATCTCCGCTTTGTACTTTGATTGGAAGTAGTGACCGAATATACGGAGGACCTGAAATCAAACATTACATAATTTTGAACATTGCCTTTGTACTGAAAATGTGGACAATAATTATAGGAAATTTGGTCTGGATTAACATGCAACACTAAAGTTTACTTAGTATTTCTTATTTTTTTTTAAATACGACCATTAATTGGTTTATACTCTATTTGTAAGGAAGATAAGTAAACAGCGTGAAAGGTAATATCACAATAATTTTTCAAGAATAAGCCAACTTATACTGATAGAGCCTGGTGGAATTAAACGCTACATATTTGTCTTATAAAAAAGTGGTCTTGTTGGATTGTAGCAAGCTGTTACGTTAACACATAAAGATCAATGATATCCTTGATGTCTAAAGGTAAGTTTGAAGATGTGTCTAAAGATTTGAAAGGAAAAGTGTATTTAAAATGAAAAGGAACTTACCATAAACATCAAGTCTGTTCTCGTGGCTCGCGATGTGATCGCCTTCTTTCGCTGTACAGGAATACAAGCCTCCATCTTCCACTCGAACCCTAGTTATGTTGAGTTGAGCCACGACTGAGTTGTCTGATGTCATCACTTGGCCTAACGCATATCTGTCGGTAATATAACTTGAATTTTAATATTATATAGCCCTTTTAATTACAGCGTTCTTTGAGAACAGTCTTCCACAATAATTGTAATGCTCAAATGACTGAAACTGCAACAGTTACATTTTTTAATTGTATTGACAGACCAAAATAAGTAAATTAACTACCAAATTTTTTACTACCTTAAATAAATTAATTGGCAGCTGTTCGTATTGTATCATACTTCTTTCAATTTGGTTTGATATTGTTGTATTCATAATAAATAAGTGCTAGGATCAATTAGGTTAGTATTGACGTTTTTACATTTTATACGCCGTATGGTATCCGACTGAGTAGAATAGACCACTCTCTTTCTCACCGAGGTGTCGTAAAAGGCGACTAAGATAAGTTGACACGCCGTGTGGTTTCCGGCTGAGTAGAATTGACCACCCTCATTCCTTACCGAGGTGACGTACCCCTGTACGACACCTCGGTTAGTTTGAGTTAGTTAGTTGCCCTCAACTAAGGTGAGTAAACCCGCCGTGTGGTATCCGGCTGAGTAGAATAGAATAGATGACCCTCTTTCTTACTGAGGTGTCGTAAAGGACGACAAAAGTAAGTTGATTTCAGGCAGGCGGCCGGTCGTAAAATACCTAGCTGAATAATGTGAGAACTTGTTTGTAACATTTTGTGCTGACCCCACTTAGAGTGGGATAAAGTCAGGACGATGAAATGATTTTTAACATTTTATTTTACATTTTATCATGTTTATATAGTTGGATAGTTATAATTTTCGTGATACGTCATAAGATAAATACTTCTAGTTGTATCGCGCTGTTGAATCTAAACTCGAAGTACTAAGCTAACTTAATCGAGTTCTAATCTTACCTTGGATCAGTATTACTTGAAATAGCGATACCATCTCTTTCCCAAACGAACTGAGGCGGCCTGTCCCCTGTAGCGGAACATTGCATGCTTATCTGAAAAGCACATGTTTTATAGGTTACCATAGACTATAACTTCGTAGAATTACAAGAATTCAATAATAAGTTTATAATTGTTTAATTTCTTTATTGTACAAAGGCGAACTTATCTCAATAAAGGATATATTCCAGCCAATACAAAATTTGTGCCTTGTTCACTTTTAAATTTAACATTATTACCATTACTGTGAGAAAATAGTGCCTAATATGAGCTTTCATATGTAATCGATAATATGGTTACTAAAACTAGAAGTTAAAAAAACAAGAACTTACATCACCACCCGGAGTGACAGTTTTTTCAGTGAAATGATGGGTTATAATGACTCGATTTTCAGACAGTCCCCTCCTTATTCTTTTTCTTCTATCCAGACCTGTAATAATTTAAAGAATAATATATGTAGTGTGATAATTGACTTAATGAACAACATAAATAGGTTTGAGTTAGGGGTGTTTAAGCATAGAGTGAGATTTTAATTTCTTCTTTTCCTATGGACGGTCTCTTTCAGCGATCTCTACACCACGTGATCTTGGTCGCTCGCCACAACATTTTAAGGTCACCTCGTAGGAGGTCTGCCAACGCTGTATTATCCAGTGCGTGGTCGCCATTCTAATACCGTAGGACCACAAAGCTCATCGGTTGTACATATTACGGTGACATTAACGTTGATTTTAACTTATAAGATATCATTTTGCCTATAGGAAGATGAAAACTTTTTTATTAATTTTTAATTTTTTGTTTTTTTATTAATAATTTAATAATATAATTTTTTTTTATTAATTGACTGGCCCGTTGGAGCAGTGGGTAGTGACCCTGCCTTCAGCTCCACGGGTCGCGGGTTCGATTCCAGCCGAGGGCAAACATTTTCTATAAATGAATTTGTTGGTCTTTGAGCCTGGGTGTATATTTGTATTTAAGTATGTATTTAAAAATATATAAGTATATATTCACCAGTTATCTGTCTACCATAACACAAGTATTAAGTTACTTACTTTGGGGACGGACGACCGTGTGTGTAAGTGTCCCATATATTTATTTATATTATTTATATTTATTAATCCTAAAAGATTCAAAATAGATTTCTGTATGAATTTAACGTGTCATTAGGCGTTTAATTAAACTTAACTGTAAGTTAAATTTTTTAATAATTGTAACCCGTACTACATTTAAAACATATCGAACTTTACACGAAGACAATAGAAAACTATTTTGTCTTTTATCCCTAAGAACCAGACGGCGACAATGTTTTTCTATATTATTATAGACTAGCCCGTTGGCGCAGTGGGTTAAAGGGTGGTTAAAGGGCTATAGAATATTATTATTGACCCTGCCAGCTCCGCGGGTCGCGGGTGCGATTACCAAAAGCCAACAATTTCTATAAATGAATTTGTTAGTCTTCGAATCTGCGTGTATATTTATATTAAAGTGTGTATTTAAAAATTATATATGTATATATTCACCAATTGTCTGTCACCAATAACACAAGTATTAAATTATTTACTTTGGGGACGGACGACCGCGTGTGTAATTGTACCAATTATTTATTTTATTTTATTTATATTGACCCAACTATTTGTAAGAGGTTGTATGTACAACATGTAACAAAATATTATTCCAATTAAGAGCGTTTTTTCTTAAGACATTATTACGAATGTTATAAAATCACTTAAAGCATTCGTAAAACTCTTGATATTATACTTATACCAATCATATTTTCCTGCTTCGTACTACCTATAACGAACGTAATTACAGCAATGGACAGAGGTTGCTAGGCAACCAGTAGCTATTCCAGGTAAATGGCGGCGACGGCAATATTGAGCAATTGAACCTGTATATTGGGACATATGTGGGACTTCTATATTATGATGCCGCTTCTTATATTAAGAATACTTTTGGCTCTGATGAGAGAATGTATATATTCCGGTTGCTTGGCCCAAAAACAATATGTTTGTAATTGACTTTTAACACGATTTTAAACTATTAATTAACTAATTTATACTTCATAAAAGCTCTTTATGACAGAAAAAATACAATATCCCATTGGTAGTTCAAATAAAAAATAAAAAGGAAAATGATAAGTAAGTATTTGACAAAAATATTATTATCATTCATCATTCTCCTGCCCTTATCCCAATCTAAGTGGGGTGGGCAACATTTTATAAACATGTTGTAATATGATTTGGCTAGGTATTTAACGACCGACCGCCTGCCTAGTAGGTAACTTACCTTAGTCGCCTTTTACGACACCTCGGTAAGAAATAAGGGTGGTCTGTTCTATCCAGCCGGATACCTCTCGGCAGATCAGCTTACCTTACTAGCCTTTTACGACATCTCGGTGAGAAATAAAGGCGGTCTATTCTACCCAGCTGGATACCAAACGACGGGTCAACTTACCTTAGTCGCCTTTTACGACACATCAGTAAAAAATGGTGGTCTTATGGTATTTGAAAAAATATTATACCCACAAAAACCGATGACAAAATTGATTTCTGAAATACTTAAATCTGCAGTAAAATCTCTGTTATTCCTATTATAATCACGCCTTAGATGAGTCCATAACAAATAATTAACTGAAATTGTAGTCTCACATGAAACCGTAATATGGCAAAATATTCTACTAGGTTTTTGAATCCTCCGGTAAGTAAATCTGATTCCGCAATCGGCAATTGTAAGCTTCTTTAATCTTATTTTCATTCAACCTATAGAAATCCGACTAGTTCAGCAGAATACTCGGAAACATCGACTGCAAACAATTCAATTACAAGCGATATTTCCCGTATTGGAATTTTACTCCGAACTGTTAGAAGTGCTCTTGAATCTTTAAAATGCAACAAATCAGCCGGCCCTGATGAAATACCTGCTGGTTTTTGATTTGTTGCTCGCATACGATAGCTATGCCTCTTTCTATTTTTTTTTCATAGGTCTTTTTGTTAGAGGCATATCCCTTCGCTGGAAATTTTTATTACTTCTATTGTAAAAATGGGCCTTCAATATGGTAGGAAATCATCATCGTATCTGTTTTTATTTCTAACTTTTGGAAACATCGGTACTATGATTGTGACATTACGACGGTAAGATTGACTGTTTCAAAGTTAGTGATTTAATGGTTTACTTATTTTTTTAAATACAATTTAATTTTTCCATACGTACACTGTAGTCTTTTTAGTTTAATTAATATAAAAATAGTTAAGTTGACCATTGATAACCAATTATAGCAAAGCTTTTGACAGAACTTTTTTTGTGATAATTATGTGTGACAGCCAACTTATATAATTTCAAATATATACTTAAATCCATTAATACACCAAGACTAAGAACTAACATATTGTAATTAGAAAAATGTTGGCCCTCGGAATCAAACCCGGGACCCACAAAGTAGATGGCAAAGTCAGACTCATTCTAACAGGGTATGAAATAGCAAGTTAATATTATTGCTATAATAGTGTGGAAATTTACATTATTACTAGATCTGCAACAGAAAGATTTGTGCCTAGACTTTTGCGATTTCTTTGCTACAGATGACAGTCATACTTTAGTAACGCGGTGTTCTACATACAATACATTATCCAATAAAAATTTAATAACAATTTGACTTAAAATAACTTTCATCAAAATTATCAGCAATTTTCACAAGTTGATTTCAGCTGAAATTATGAGATGAATAGTTATTTTTATGTATTCAATCAAAATCAAGGGTCCAATTTCATTAAAAAAGCTGTTAGAATCAAAATAAAATCATACTTGACCTAGCAAAAAGGCGCGGATAATAGCCACCCCTCCTGCCGGGCAATATCACGGGGAATAGGTACAGGGGATGGAATGCGATTTACCACAAGTCAACCATCGCGTATGACCGTATATCTATATCTATACTAATATAATATATAAAGTTGAAGAGTTTGTTTGATTGTTTAAATGCGCTAATCTCAGGAACTACTGGACCGATTTGAAAAAATTCTTTGAGTGTAAGATAGTCCATTTATCGCGGTGATACAACATCACGCTGAGATGAATAGGAGAGGAACAGCAACAAAAAATATTGTGAAACACGGCAGAATTTAAAGCTTTCCTTGCGTGCGCTAAGTAAACTGTGAGAGTCATTCAAAAATCATGTATTACAAAATTGTTCCCCTCTAAAAGTTCTAAATAAAAGTCCGCAACAGCATATGTCTAACTTTTAAGGTTAATTCACTTTAAACATTTTTATGGTTGTCAAAATACTATATTAGGTTTATCTTTCCACGCGGGCTAAGCCGCTGGCAATTGCTAGTAAGAAATAAATATTTGTCTTCTTAATCGTTTACTCTTGACAAAATGAGTGTTGTCATGTATTGGTAGGTTTTTGCACCACCGCTGTTCTTGAGATGCGCCGCCATGCCATTCTATCTATGGCAAAGAGAGCAATAATAGGAATCACGTCACGATTTTATAAAGTCTGTTCATCGTGTTTAAGAGCGCTACAATCTCTCTGTAACCCTTAATTTTCTTTTTCAAAACTTAATGTCATACAAAAGTAATAATAAAATTATTTTGCTATAATCCGCGAAGAAGTAAAATAGAAAATATATATAATGCTAAATGTAAGTGGACAATCGGTTATCATACCTGATACATGCAGGATTCGTAAAAACACATGCACAAACCTCCACCACCGCCACCACAATACACACGCACTATATACGTTCACTATCACAAACTCAACAATCGTTTCGCCCCGCAACCGAAGCATCGTCAGGAGATAGACTCCACGACCAAAATCGCAAAGCGAAGCAATACCCAAATAAGTTTAGTTATATACTAATCGGTTCAACCCCACCCTTTATTTTATTTTGCCTGCAAACAAGTGTAACAAGCTTGAACTAGAAACATTTATTTGCTCGTTAATGAGGGTGCCATTGTTATGTTTAATAATCTCAAGGTTTTCCAATAGGCTCAGCTTAAGTCCTTTATTAGAACACGTGTGCAATACTTCGAAACTATGGTCATTAGGAACTTTATGACCGCTTTCTATCAGATGTTTAGCGAAATTTGAATTTTGTGGTTTGTTATTCCTGAACGCGGCCATATGTTCTTTAAAACGAGTTTCAAAATTACGACCAGTCTGACCCACATATGTATCATTGCATTCAAGACATTTTATTTTATAAACACCACACTTTTTCGCGCTTGGTAATTTATCTTTATTATTGCACAGAATCTTTTTTAAAGAGTTATTACTTTTAAAACCTAATTTTATATTTGATTTGGATTTAAATATAGCTGAAATTCGTTCTGACAATGCTCCAAAATAGGTCAGACTGTCTTTGCACTTATTATCTTTGTAATGTGGCACCGCGTACAAGTGTTTTGCCAATTGCAACTTCTGTTTATTTTTTAATATGTTATGTACTACTTGCTTATCATAGCCATTAGAATGCGCCATCTGGCTGATTATTTGAAGCTCTTTGTTAAAATTCTTCTCGCAAAGAGGGACTGATAAGAGTCTATGTATATGACTGTGAAAGGCGGCAAGTTTGTGTTGCCAGGGGTGAAAAGAAGAAGCAGGTATGATCGTATCCGTGTAGGTTGGTTTGCGAAAGATCTCAAACATATGTTCATTATTGGACCGTGTAATAGTAAGGTCAAGAAAATTTAGCGAGTTATTCTGCTCTGATTCTAACTTGAAACTAATTTTGGGATGTTTGGAATTGATATTATTAATGAAAATATCAAGTTGTCTATCCGTACCCGTCCAGCATATAATTATGTCATCTACATATCTATAATAGTAAAGGATGTTTTTATTTTGGACAATGTTTTGATTTTCAAAGTGGTCCATGAAAATTTCAGCCATAAGTGGACTTAAAGGGGAGCCCATAGCTAAACCATCCTTTTGATGAAAGTAATGGTCATTGAATCGAAAATAATTTTGTTCCATACATAATTCTGTTAATTCTATTATTTCTGAAATCTCTCCAGGGTGTAAACATTTTTTCTCGAGTAATGTGGTCAAAATGTTTAATGTTTCCTTGTATGGAACATTCGTAAATAAACTATCAACATCAAGTGATATTAATTTACATTTATTTGGTAATTTTATATGTTTAATTTTGTCGACCAGCTGGAGACTGTTTTTAAGGGCATGTATTGGCTGAAAGGATGTTTTAGACGGTATGATTGAATTTAAATATTTAGCTAGTTTATATGCTGGGGCGCCTATGTATGAGACAACTGGACGTATGGGGATATTATTTTTGTGGATTTTTGGCAAACCATACAACATCGGAGAGCGAGGATTCATCTCAGTGACCCTCAGTTTAGATGAGTTGGTGGGAAGTATATACTGAGTATTATTTACAATTTCTTTAAAAGACTGTGCAAAGTTTTTGGTAGGATCTGAGGGTAACTTGACGAATTCTTCACCATGGATAACATCATTAACTTTTTCCAAATAAATGTCGCGTTTTAAAATGACTACGGTATTTCCTTTGTCGGCTTTAGAAATGACAAGGTTATTATTCGATAAAGGTTTTTGAAGAAAATTAAATTACTTAATGTCATGCTAGACCAAATACCAAAAATAAATGACTGACAACAACCAACCAAAAATGACTAACAAACTAACGGTGATCACGATCCTCAGAAATGAGGGACCGACTATAGAGAGAGATTACAATATTGTAAAATTACTTTCACTTAATTTAAATATTAACTACGTATGTCGATAAATACCTTTTCATTATATGGGCTGTGGTTACTTGAATTAAAGATTGTTCTCGTTATATAAAATTTTCAGTGGACAATTTCCTGATAAATTTGACTGGCCTCTATAGATTGAAGCGTTCAAGTTGATTTGATTTCAAAAAGCTGTTAGTGTTGAAATGAAATCATGCTGGGGCTCATTACTCACCCCGGTAACAGGCAATCTGACCGAGAAATATGATTATAGAGGATGGATTGCGATTTTCATTAGAACTGATATCCATAGATTAATATATAATAACACCTGCATTGCCATCCTTGCTAGGCCAAGTAATAACATCGAATATAATTAGACTTCCATTAGCCCCCAGAGATGCTATCAGACGCAATCAGTCGCCATAATTAAACTTGCGTGGTACACTATCTAGCTGCCAGAGATTTCATGTTCATGAATATATACTGAACTCTATATAACTGTGATATCCTTACCAAACGTGAATATGTTGATAACTCGATTTACGCAGTTTAAATCATAACTTTAATCAAAGCATAGAATAGACCCTTATGTCTTACCGAGGTGTTATAAAAGGTGACTAAGGTAAGTCGACCCGCCGTGTGGTATCCGGCAGAGTAGAATAGACCAACCTCATTACTGACCGAGGTGTCAGCCTGTCAGAGTCAAATCATGTGACAGCATGTTTATAACATGTTGTGCGACCCCACTTAGAGTGGGATAAGGGCGGGAAAATGATGATGAGATGATGAAAGTTTTCATATACATAACATATTATATAACAACCTTAAACATTAGAATATAAATTATTATGGTGACTACCCATGTAGTCTATAGTAGAGCTGTTTATTGTACGAGTATATAAGTAAAAGGTGCTTCACACTCCCATTCGGCACAAGGAAATAAATAGCAGCTATAAATAATCTGCTCACGACACCGGTCGTGTTGAGTGGTCTTTTAACTTTGCGTCGATTGAATTGAGCCGACACTCACATCGTATAGTGTACTCATATAGTGTAACAATTATTTAAATAATGCTCATCGTTCTCCTGCCCTTATTTCTATGCCCTTATGGCTAAGTGGAATCGGTTCAACATGTTTTAAGCATGTTGTTATATGATTGGACAAGTTATTTTATAACTGGCCGCCAGCCTGACGTCAACTTATCTTAGTCTTATTTTACGACACCTCGGTAAGAAATGAGGGTGGTCTATTCTAATCAGCCGGATACCACACGGCGGGTCAACTTAGGCCTTTTGCGACACCACAGTAAGAAATGAAAAGTTTATCGGGCAACAAGTTGGTATCTTATGTTTCTTTGCTAAGCTATGCATACATAAACATCCAAGCCACAAGCATTACGGTAGTCTTTCTTTTTTAGCTAAAATTTTCATATTTATGAACCTAGGCTTGTGAAATGTTCCAGTTAGTACCGAGTTGTCGTTTTAGTACACCATGATTGTTAGTCTTTCAACATTTGCTGGTCAAGCAATAACATTGCATGACATTTTTACATCGCGCCATATCCCTATTATAAAGGCGAAGCTTAGTAGGTAACTAAGTTACTTCTCTGTTCTTACCAAAAATTATAGATACTTCTAAATTAAAGCATTTTTAGTCCAATATTTTAGTAACTAAAAATAATATGTACTTTAGAAAAGTAGTGTTTAATTTTTGGAGCTATAGATTTTTATCTACATTTTTGTGGCTTGATTCTGATGCAAGTTTAATAGAGCAATATGTTCGATAACGGTGTGATAATAGTTCACGTTTTGTTCTAATCCCTTTGTCATTTCGCGCTTCCTGTTTGTTTTGTTTAGCATTGTCCCTTCAATAAATTAGGAGGGCCTTTGCTTGGCGATTACGAATCCATTATTTGTCTTTATTTAGCAATAAATTGTATGTTTAGCTGTCAGGTTCCACGATCAAAGTTATTCGACAGAATTTAATAATATTCTAGAATTTAAGTTTAGAATTACATTTTTTTAAATAGTAGGATCTCCTGATGTAATTAGAATTTGTTCAATAATATAAGTTAATCCCGTTTTCACAAGCTACTGGTTATGATACTAAGCGATCGTAACTTATTAGGCATTAATCAGTACTACAAGGATAAAATAAGTTATAAGATATCGAGATAACTTAAAATTGAATTTAGAAATAAGGCTATATATTACCTGTACGAAGGTATTCACTAAGGTTTGATGACTTTGTTTTGTACCTGAAAAAGAAATAAATTGATTATAATTTTTATAATATTTTAAATCGACTTTCAGAGATAACGAATGACTAGAAAGTATGATTGTAGTTATATATATTTATACGATGGCTTAGCACTTGATTTTGCTCAGCTTTCAATTTTCATATTATCTCTAAATAATTATTATTCCAACATAATTATTCTTTTAAAAGAATACATGGAACTCATAACTCATTTTGCTAATAAACTGCATATCCCATATCTCTTCATTACCATTAATTTATATTAAGGCCAAGCTGTAAAATGAAAAAATATAAATTTAATAAAAACTGTCACTGTTAAATTAAACTATGTTGTAGAATATTTTATCAAGGATCTCTATGAAACACATTGTATTAATAAAATGAGTAAAAATAATAAAGTTCAAAATACTTTTGTCACTATTTTGAAAACACAAGAGCATTTGATTACGCAACCAGCTTTCTTATTTGAACTCTGATATACTTTTGTTAAATTAATTTATTATCTATTTTTAACAGCTTTTCATCCATATATTTACATGTAATTTTTAAATGTATCCACAAAATGGGAAATTTCCTAACCTTCAATATTTATGCCTGTGGTCTGAGTAACGACATAACTGTCACACAAATTATATCAAAACTACTAAGCATTATCCTCCCCCTGCTCTTGTCCCACTCTTAAGTGGGGTCTGCACAACTTGTTATAAACATGTTGTCTCATGATTTGGCTAGCTATTTTACGACCGGCCGCCTGCCTGACGTCAACTTACCTTAGTTCACCGACACCTCGATTAAAAAAAAGAGAGTGGTCTATTCTACTCAGCGGTGAAACTACTAAGCATTTTGTAGAATATAAAATGAACTCACTGATGACATGCTTCATATTATATGCGCATGTATCTTTTCTTTATTCTCGTTGTCGCAATGAGAAGTGGAGTATCGTCGTTGCATTTTCACCAAAAATATTATACAGCAGCTTGCTTGAGCGGTAAAGGTCCCTCCACACCTTATAAATTAGTTTTAAGACAAAAACTCAGTCTATTAACTGCGTGTCGTGACTTATGAAAGTGGTGCAAAAGTAGCGTAATGGGACGACATTATTTTTTAAACTTTTCGTTTATGTGTCCAAAGTTTTTAGCAATTTTACACTGTAAAATACATTTCATAGGACATATAATTTTTTCATCGTAGCCATAATAAATAAATTGTATCTAAGGTATAAATAAGAAATATTAATTTCATACCTATATGATATTGCGTTTGCAAAAGAAATAGTATTAATTAGCTATTAATTTTGCCCTTTTTAAATTTGTGCAATTAATATTTAATGAATTTATATTTTTTGTTACTTGTTAATATATTTTTTACGTTACGCATGACAGTAGCTAGTATTGAATTTAAAAGGAGGGCAGATGGGCAAGCGGATTTCATTAAGTTTTGCATACCCTGTTAGGTTAAGTGTATGAGGTTGCACCTAATTATACCTTGTTAGGTTAAGTGCACCTAATTATCTATTGATATCGCATTAAGATTAGTAGCAATAAGCTTTATTTAGCATTCATTTAGCTTTATTTATAATTAAGCACCGGTACTTAATTTTTGTGATTGTGACAATAAAGAAAATTAATTTCGTCAATTGTGTATTCTTAACGTCATCAAAAGAAATTCAACGCGACAAAAATTATCACTTATGCACATGACCTTAGTATTGAATAATTCATTCACATCTTCACATACGCTTGATACAAGGCCACGTGGCAGAATGGCGAAGTCAAAATTTGCATAATTTAACCTGAGAACCTAGTGGAGGGTTTTTGAAATTTGTAGGTATGAACATGCAATTTTTACTGTCTCTCAACAACAGTTTTAAGGATTATTATGCAGGCGAAGGTTTAGAAAATAAGGGCTGTGTTTTTTGCATAAGGTAAGACTGACAAGGTGAGATAAAACAAGTCTCCAAAAGCCGTCTGTCCGTATATGATCGATTTTCTCAAAATCTACTGAATGGGTTTTACTAAAAGTTAGTGCAATTCTTCCGGAAAGTTTAAGTTAATAGGACATTACGGTTTCATATTAATTGTGGTAAAGAGGTCACACAATTGTAAAAGAACTCGCCTGCTGGGAGCTTTAGTCGCGTGCATCGCGTAAACCAGCAGAGATATACTAAAATAATGTATTAGAGAATTGTAGATCTACAAAAACACTACAAAAAATCCGCAATGAATGTCTCTATCTCTTATAGTTAACTCACAATAACCACTTTAATGTTGAAAATTTCAATGCGGGGATAATTTTGTGACACACTGATTTCTACGCGGGTGTTATAGTGCTACATAAGCAAACCCCAGTGCGGTGCGGGGTACAGTGCGGGAATAGTGCGGCCGGGGCATCGCTAGCCCACTCTTTGTTCGACCCTCTTAGAAAGTAGGCCTTTTATTGTAATTTTAATGAATAAAGTTATTACTATTCAAAAGTTTTATTAAATATAAAACATCGGCCACTTAAAAACTATAACTGGCGCAGTCTCAAAGGATTGTTGTAGGAAGAGCTTTTTAGAAATCAAAACTCTACATTGTTACGACAACTACCTCGTTCCTGGGAGCTTCGACGAGAAATACGATGAACTTGTGGACCTGGACTCTCATCTTATCGTAAGTCCAGATCTATTATTTGATTGATTTTGTGGATTAATATTGAAAGATAAATTATCGGAAACTTCAGAAATTTATTTTATATTTTTATTATAGAGTCGAACAAGAGTCAATTTTATTTTTATTTTTAAGAATTTGTATAACATATTGTACTTTATAAGATTTTGTTACCCATTGTTTTTAAAAAAACAAAAAATTGTAATATTATTATTTTTGCAAAATGGATACTTTATCCTCATTAAAAACTGCGATGTTAATTATTCCTAAATATGATAGAAATCCCAATCTATTAAATAGATTTATAACAACTTGTGAAAGCATATTAACACAATATTATGACAGAAATGAACCTGAATGTTTTAACAACACCATACTACTACATAGCATTCTAAATCGTTTAGAGGGAAAAGCTGAGGAAATTGTTAATATTAACGGTGTAGTATCTTGGGATCAGATGAAAATAGTTTTATTAAAAAATTTTAGTGATCAACGGGATGAAAATTGTTTAAATAGAGATTTAGTGAACATGAGGCAAGAAAATGAATCGCCTCAAGATTTTTATAATCGATGTATGAACATTTTAAATACTATTATTAATTACGTAGGCTTGCACGAAATAGACCAAGAAATAATTAAATGTAAAAGAATATTCTTTCAATCCCAAACTTTGAAAACATTTTTAGCAGGTCTAAAAGAACCTTTAGGTACAACTATTAGAGCTATGCGACCCATAGATTTGCCGACAGCACTTAATTACATAAAAGAAGAGGAAAATATTAGATACGCACAGAAAAATAAATTTATTAGTAACAATCTTCAACAGAACGACAATATACGTTTTAGATCGTTCGGAAACATTAATAAACCATTACAACCCCTTAAACCTAATAATACGCTACAGATTAGACCATTTTCACAGATTAATCGCTATATAAATCAACCTCATTTCGTAAAAAGAAATTTCAATAATTCTAACTTTAATTCTAATCCGTGGAATCGAACCCAGTACCCATATAAACCACCGCAACAAGTTTCAAAAAACCAACATGTTAATAGTGTCCCAAATAATCAACCCAAGCCAGAACCTATGAGTGGAATATCCCATCAATCTGCGTACAGACCGAAATTCCAAGCAAATTGTCATGGTACATATAATATGAATGAAGCTGCATGCAATCAATTCGACGTATTAGAGGCAAACCCAAACATCGCCCACGCACATCCGTGTTGCGACCCGTACCTTACTGATAACAACATTCCTTTTGAATCTTATTCTACATTTGAAAACAATCGTAATGATTATTATAAACCTGAATATTCTTATGTTGAAAATTTACAATTAAATACAGATAATTTAGTACAAAGTGAGCAAAATTTTTGCCAGGAATATTTGCCAGTTGAATGTCAAACCCGAAACTTAACAGAGATGAATTTTCATATGCAGAGACGATTACCATACATTGAGATTAGTCAACCGCCCCTTAAATTATTGATTGATACAGGAGCTAATCAGTCGTTTTTGTCTCCAGAAATAATTCAAAAACATTATCATGAAGTAGCACTGAATTATGAACCTTTTACGGTTACAAATCTGAACTCTACTACGACTAATAATTACTCTATTGATATTCCAACCTTTCGCGAACTAAATGAAAGCTCTTATTCTAAGTTTTATATATATAAATTTCATAATATTTTCGACGGGTTAATCGGTTACGAAATGTTACAAAGTTTGAAGTCTAACGTGGACCTTCATCACAAAAAATTGATCACACCAAATGCGGAAATACCTATAAAAATATTAAATAGTGGTATTAATAATCTTTTCGAAGCTTTGGTTAGGTCAAAATCAACACAGACTGTAAAAGTACCTGTGAGCGTTCAACATGGTGATATTTTTATTCCCGAGACTAATATAAACAATTGTGTCATAGCGGGCATGATAAGCCGAGCGGTGTCCGGATATGCATACCTGGAGATATCGAATCCGACTAATAATGACATCATCGTAAGCTTGGTTAGACCAATTAAGGCGCAGACACTCTACAATAATTTTGATTTATTTAATTTTGAATGTATAAATGATAACCAAAAAATTATTGATTCTTTAATTCGTACTGAACATTTAAATTCGGAAGAGAAATATAACTTACTTCAATTATGCCGCAAATATAGCGACATATTTTATACGGAAAATAGTCAGTTATCATTTACAAATCAAATCAAACATCAAATAAAAACTACAGATGAGATACCTGTTTTTACCCGATCTTATAGATATCCCCATGTTCATAAAGCAGAAGTAGAAAAACAAATTAAAGAAATGTTACATCAAAAAATTATTAGACCATCGAATAGTCCATGGTCTTCACCTATTTGGATAGTGCCAAAAAAACAAGATGCATCAGGCGAAACAAAATGGCGTCTTGTTATTGATTTCAGAAAATTAAACGAGAAAACCGTCAGCGATCGTTATCCCATTCCTAATATTAGTGATATCTTGGATAAATTGGGCAAAAGTCAATATTTTACTGTATGTAATTTAAAATCTGGATTTCATCAAATTGAAATTGATCCTAAGGATATTCCCAAAACTGCATTTAGTGTTGACGACGGAAATATGCATCGTGGTCATTACGAGTTCTTGAGAATGCCTTTTGGATTAAAAAATGCACCATCAACCTTTCAGAGGGTTATGGACAATGTTTTGCGTGGTTTAAAAAATGTTACAGTATATATGGACGATATTTGTGTTTATAGTTCATCTCTCCAAGAACATATTCTTGACCTGGAAGCCGTTTTTCAGCGACTTCGAGAGTCAAACTTCAAAGTCCAACTAGATAAAACAGAATTTATGAAAAAAGAGACCCCTTTTTTAGGTCATATTGTTACTTCGGATGGAGTTAAACCCGATCCTAACAAAATTAAAGTTATACAGCAGTTTCCTTTACCACGAACTACAAAGGAAATCAAATCCTTTTTGGGTTTATTAGGCTACTACAGGAAATTTATACCAAATTTTGCTCATGTAGTCAAACCCTTTACGTCTTGTTTAAAAAAAGGAGCTAAAATTCAAATCACACCGGAATACGTCAATTGTTTTAGGCATTGTCAAAATTTACTTATAAATGATCCTATATTACAATACCCAGACTTTGAAAAAGATTTTAATTTACGTACAGATGCATCAAATGTTGCACTAGGCGCTATACTCTCGCAAGGCCCCTTAAACTCTGATAAGCCGATTGCATATGCATCTCGTACACTTAATGATAGTGAAGCTAAATACAGTACAATAGAAAAAGAGTTGCTTGCTATAGTGTGGGCGACTATACACTGTCCATTATATTAACCATCTTTTGACAGATTGACGATAGTGATGTCCTAAAGATTCTCGTATGCGATACCATTCCGATTATAGTACCTACTATCATTAATCGAATTACGTACCTAAGTAATTCGATTAATGATAACCTACGTAAACTAGATTACTACTTGAGAAAAGAAATACCAACTTTGAGAAAACTTATTGTTTCTTTGAAAAGAAGTGGTCTATTTCATGGTGAAAAATCTTCTTTGGTCAAAGTTTTGAACACAATTGGCTTTTCATATAAAAAGTTAAATAAAAGAAAATTATTAATGGAACGCACAGATATAGCTATAGCACGTTGTGATTTTTTAAGAGAGGCAAAGAAAATACAAGATTGGGCAAATATTGTTTTCACGGATGAAACATGGCTCAACGCTAACCACACACTATCTCGTTTCTGGACTGATGATACTGCTGATTCCACTTCCTCAGTACCAATGGGAAAAGGTGAGCGCCTAATCATTTGCCATGCAGGTACAGCAAAAGGATTTGTACAAGACGCACTGTTGGCATTTAAATCGAAGAAATCAAATGACTACCACGAAGAGATGAATGCAAATGTGTATGAAGAGTGGTTCAAAAAATGCTCATTTCATTGGAAGAACCATCAATAATTTTTATTGATAATGCGCCCTACCACTCCCGTCAAATTGACAAAATGCCAACACAGGCTAATAAAAAGCATGAAATAATTAATTGGCTTCGGGACAATGGAGAAAATGTGGACGACTCAATGTTAAAAGTTGAATTAATAAAAATATTAAAAACCAAAAAGAGAGCAAAACGCTATGTAATCAATGAAATGGCAGCAGAATATGGCCATACTGTTCTTCGGATTCCTCCATACCACTGCCAGTACAACGCAATAGAACTTATATGGGCACAAGTAAAAGGGCATGCTGCGAGATGCAATACAAGCCCCCCATTCACAGCGAATAAAATGTTGCAATTGCTAAAAAATGCTTGCACCCACGTAACGGCCGAGAACTGGGCAAGTGTGGTGGAAAGAACTAAAAGAGTAATATTCTCTGATTGAGAACGTGATATTGCGTTTGATAATATATTATCTACACAAGAGCTAATAATAACTGCTACTGAAGACTCCTCATCGGAGGAGTCTAGTGTTGATTATCATTCCGACGACTCGTGCTAATAAAATAAATTAAAATATCCTGATTGTTTTATTTGTATTCATGTATTAACTAAGAAGAAAGTAAAACTTTATATAATGTTATTAAATGTCTTTTAATACTCGTAACATCGATTTCTACCGATTATTTTTAATCTGTGGCATAATCGTAGTAACCCATTATGTGTGACATCACTAAGTGGGCGGTACCCATCCATAAAGTACAAATATTATTTGTATGATATTTGTACGTAAGCAATACAAAACTTAATGAGCGTGAGCTGTCAAAAGACTGATAATATGATGGACGCAGTATAAGTACTTTCGACCATACTTGTACGGTAGGAAGTTTAATATTATTACGGATCATAAACCTTTACAATATTTAATGAATTTAAAAGACACTAATAGCCGTTTAACTAGATGGCGACTTCGTTTAGAAGAATTTGATTATAACATTATGTACCAGACAGGCACACTTAATAAAAACGCAGATGCTTTGTCCAGATTAGAGATTCACAATAATTCTGTTGAAAATATGTCTTTCAGCGAGGAAGATGACTTACCCCTGTCTATGTACGTAAATCCAACAAATAATCAAATTAATGACGAAACTGAAACACATAGTACCGTTCATACTGAATTAGAAAGGCCGATTTTAGAAATCCCCATTTCTGAAAAACATATTAACGTTTTTGATAATCAGTTATTTTTAAATTTTGTGTATCACTCACCTACAAACCCCAAAACTATTGAAATATTTCCCGGAAAAAAGAGAATTTTCTTACAAATAAATAAAAATGATTTAGAAGAAGATATTATAAATACATTTAAAGAATACGTAAAGCCAGGCATTAGTCATGGAATATATATTACTGATTCTAATCTCATTCCAACAATAACCAATATTTTGCAAAAAAGTTTGTAAATTCTAGCTATAAATTAACTTTTTGTAAAACCAAAATAGAAGATGTTACTGATCGAAACAAACAGTATCAGCTTATTAAAAATTATCATGAAGGTAAAAATAATCACCGAGGTATACAAGAAGTTACAAATAGTATTAAATTAAATTATTATTGGCCTAATATTAAAAATCAAGTTACAGAGTTTATTACTAATTGTGATATTTGTCAAACTTGTAAATATGAACGTAATCCGAATAAACAAAGTTTTCAATTAATGCCTATACCAAATAAACCATTTGATATTAATTCAGAAAAGATTTATCTACAACACTATGTTAGTAAACATAAAACTATAACTTCAGAGTTGTACAAAGAAATAAATAATAAAGTACATAATTACCAGAACAAAGCTATGTCAATTGCTAATAAAGAAAGAGAAGAACCCCTTCCGTACCAAGAAGGACAACCGTTATATATCAAAAATCCCCTTGCGCTTCGGCACAAAACCAAACCTCGTTATTTAGGACGTAGAGTTAAGCAAAACTTAGGGTTAAAGGTAGTCGATGATAGGAATATTGTTCATCATAAACGTATTTTGAGAAGGCCCCTGAAACACGTCATTGGTGGACAATCCTGGAATACTTCCCTTTAGATTAGGTTATGTTAAGTTCATTAAGACTAAACATGTCTTTCTACATTATTATGATTTAGGTAAGATTAGAGATAGCATTAAAAATATAGAGGGTTACTTAGGGAGTTACTTAGAGTATATTAAATCGTCTGACTCAACTTATTTTAGTGATACATCATTAGTTACTAATCAAGTGCTCGTAAATATGTTAAGGACAATATATAACAAGTTCAATTCAATGTACAAACAATCTAGACAACGGCGCGGTCTAATTAATGGACTGGGCTCTATCATAAAAGGAATTACAGGAAACCTAGATTATGATGATGCTATGTATTACAATAACGCCATTCACATTTTGCACAATAATTAGGATACTTTGAATAATCAGTTGAATTCTGGAATCAGTTTAAACAAACAAATGTTAACAACTTTTAATATGACTCTTTCTACTATCGTATCAAATGAAAATAAAATATATATAAAGTTAAGTGACGTTATGAATACTGTTAATGTAACTGATTATAGGTTAAGCGATTTCATAAAAATAAATGGTCTATTTAATTTGTTAAAAATCAATTTGCAAACCATTCTAAACTGTGTGGCATCTCTAGAAAATGCTCTTAGCTTTTCAAAACTCTCTGTAACTCATCATAGTGTAATCAGTTCAGAAAATATCCATTTCATGTTCAATGTATTGCAAAACTTGTACGAAAGATTTGATTTAATTGTTGACTCAAATACCGATGTAAGAGACTATTATGATATTATTGTGTGTGGATCATATTTTGTTGATAATGTACTTGTATTCGTTCTGAAGTTTCCCATAATGCATTCAAATACATACACTTATTACCATCTCTATCCTACTCCAACTTACAATAAAACAATATTAATCCCACCTAAACTATATCTGGCAATGGATGATAACAGCCATCACTACCTAGATGGAGAATGTAAAAGGTTCCACTAAATATATTAGTATCAAGAAAGTCAAATTACATCCTCTGCGAATACAGAAGATTGCATTTACCAAATTATTTTGAATCAGCATATCGTCAGTAGATGTAGCTTTGTAGAGTATAAGACTGATTCTGAATTGCTACAAAAAATGGATGACCGTCATTATATCCTTTCTTGTCCTAAGCAATCACGAGTACAATTTCATTGTGATCACGTCTTCCAGTCCATACAAAGAACGTCCATTAATTTTAGAAAATGTTCAACTGGATCAAATATACAAATTGGAAAATTTAATAAAAAAGGAGGAAACTCTACATCTTAAAGATTTAAAAGATAATAGCTATCATTACTGGACTGCTCCAATTTACACCTTTCTCGTGGCGGCTATTGTGTTGTATGCTGTTTACCGCTGCTGGTTGAAAATGAGAAAGAATCATACAGAACCTGAAACCGTTGTGGCATGCAGTAGCGGCACTCAACCCTTTTTCTTAGGAGAACAAAGGGCTTCGAAGTAATGTGGGGGGTGTTATAGTGCTACATAAGCAAACCCCAGTGCGGTGCGGGGTACAGTGCGGGAATAGTGCGGCCGGGGCATCGCTAGCCCACTCTTTGTTCGACCCTCTTAGAAAGTAGGCCTTTTATTGTAATTTTAATGAATAAAGTTATTACTATTCAAAAGTTTTATTAAATATAAAACATCGGCCACTTAAAAACTATAACTCGGGCGAAGCCGCTGGCGTAGCTAGTATATTATAAAAGTAAAGTATCCCATTGCTGGGCATAGGCCAACTCTCTCTTTATTTGGAGAGAAGGGTTGGAGCTAACACCCACGGCGTTGCTTCAATACAGATTAGTAGGTTACACATATCTTAAGAAATCTCAAGTTATATGTAAGTTCCACGCGATGTTTTTTTTACCGAATGGAGTGTGATAAACTGCTATCTTCAACTAGGTACATAAAATTTAACAGAAAACGTTCATTCGTGTCCGCCCGGGGGTTTTGAACCCAAAACCCCTTAGGAACAGGCACGCGGTCTCCCCATTCGGCTATTACTGCTTAATATACATAACTATATTATAACTCATGTTATGTATTCATCATCCTCCTGCCCTTATCCCACTCTAAGTAGGGTCGGCACAACATGTTATAAATATGTTGTCACATGATTTGGCTGCATTTTTACGACCGGCCGAAGTCAGACACGTCAACTTACCTTAGTCGCCTTTTGCAACACCTCGGTAAGAAAGAGGGTGGTCTATTCTACTCAACGGGATACCACACGGCGCAACTCATGTTATGTATTATAGTCCTTAAATTACCAGTTGTTAGTATCCTATATCTTTATTAGTTATAAAAAACATTAAATGGTAATAAATATACAACCTGAGATATTGCATTCCTTTTATAATTTTATGTTAACAAATATTAATGTTTTAATGCGATGTCTCGCTGAGCGAAGCTTTCTGCTCAGCGGAGCGCGAATCTTGTTCGAATTGGTACCATTTCATTAATTTTTAAACGCTATTTTTAAATAGAATTTCTTTTCTTTATATTCATACGAGAATAGATTTATGTGACTCAGTAAAAATACTTATAATATGTCATCATTTCAAGTTAAATGGATTTTAAATATGTGAAATATAAAAAAGACTAAATTCAACAATAGATATCCATTGATTGTGATGTCTTAAAAAAACTCAATAAAGTTCATGTCTATATTTTTGTTACGTTTTACGCGAAGTGAATTCGAATTTCATTTTTACTTATTTGTACTTTTAAATTTTAAAATGAAATATTTTAATTTAATTTTGGATTTTTTGTATATAGGTATTATTTAAATTAAAAAATATACATTTAAAAAAAAACTTATATTTATGTTTTTCATTTTGGTATTTGTTGATGCTAAGTTATTTGTATTTAATATAAATGTGTATAGTTTGTAATACATTTAAGTTATGCACTGATATAAGCAAAAAATTATTGCATAAAAATAAACAACTTAATACGCTAATAGAGAAAATCTAAGTAATGCTATATCTAGTGAACTGATGATGCTTTGGTTACGGGCGAAACGATTGTTGAAATTGTAGTAGTGAATGTGTTGTGTGCTTTTTATGAATTCTGAAGTAGTAGTAGTTTTTTCGTATTCTGATAGGGTTTAGTAAATCTTTTTGGCAGGCAATTAATTAATTATAATGTCATAAAATACCATGGACGTAGGTGAAATAATGTAACGGTTTAAATCAGAGTATTAATAAACGAAAAGCTTGCGTCGCGACGATGCTCTTTGCAGTGCTCTACGCTCTGCGGAGCGTGAATCGTGTCCCAACATGTCATATTTTATTTCATTTTTAATTACTTTGTTAAAGGAGAAAAATTGTCGCTTTTAATATTTTCTTTTCATATATACTAACTATTAAGCTGTGGTAGCCCAGCGGTATCACCGTGCGCCTCTTTCGAGAAGGTCTAGGGTTCAAACCCCGGGCAGGCACCAATCAGTTTTTTAGTAAAACTTATGTGTCTAGTTGATAATTGCAATTTATCACACGCTTTTCGGTGAAGGAAAACATCGTGAGGAAACCTACATATCTCTAAAGAATTCTGGGGATATGTGTAACCTACCAATCCGCATTGGAGCAGCGTGGTAGGTCTTAGCTCCAATCCTTCTCTCCAAAAAAAACGGAGAGAAGAGGCCTATGCCCAGCAGTGAGATAGTAACAGGCCGGTACTTACTTACTTACTATATACTAACTATAACTATAACTTCATAACTATATCTATATGAAATTATTAATTTACATCAAATTTAAAAAATGCCTATCAATCACTCAGCCATGTATTTTAACGCTTTTACTTTTCATTTCAATTCATTCCAATTTGCCTTATCCCACTTTGTATGTTGGGTCGGCACAACATGTTTTAAATATGTTGTTACATGTCTAGTTGTTACTTGGCTAGTTAACTTTTTAAGTTAAGTTTTGCTTAGTTTTTACGACTGGCCGCCTGCAGTCGTCGACCTTAAGTTAAATACATTGGAATCCTTATTTCAATGCTAACTATAATAACACGCTATGGACTACAAAAAAAACTATTGTTTTCTTGCTCTACCAAGTTATGGGTCTCTTTAATAATCACGACTTTGTAGGTCCTACGTTACAGTTTGTGACAAAAGAACTTTTTTTAATTAGGTCACTTTAATAAGAGGTATATCTTGTCATCGTTTATCCCAAAATAATTAGTTACACCATAAATATAAACGTAAAAAATTTTGTGTTTTTTATAACGTTAAGGCAACTGTGCGACGTCCCGTGGTCGAGAGTTTTTCGCTCAGTTGAGCGTGAATTTTATTCCGACATGTCACATTTTTAAATGCTCGACAAAAAAGAGGGAAATGAATTCAAATTTATATAATGACTTTGTAGGTAGAGTTATCTTTGATATTAAAATGAGTTAATCTTGTATATATATATATATTTTAATTTCGAAAACGGCTCCAACGATTTTCATTAAATTCAGAATGTGGAGGGTTTTGGAGGGAAGAATAGATCTAGCTAGGTATCATCATCTTCCTGCCCTTATCCCACTCTAAGTGAGGTCGGCACAACATGTTATAAACATGCTGTCACATGATTTGGCTGCGTTTTCAAGACCGGCCGCCTGCCTGACGTCTACTTACCTTATTCGTATTTTACGACACCTCGGTAAGAAGGAGGGTGGTCTATTCTACTAAACCGGATACCACACGGCGGATCGACTTACCTTAGTCGCCTTTTACGACACCTTGGTAAGAAATTAGGGTGGTACTATTCTATTCAGCCGGATACCACAGATCTAGCAGTATCATTTCAAAAAAGTCGTTTTGTTCCTGTTTTTGGACAATAAAAAACTGCTATAATTTTATGAGAAAGCAAAGAATAATTACGCTGTCATTTGCCGAGTCGTGATAGCTCATCTGGGTAACGGGCGGTAGTAGCGAGAGTAGTTGAAATTAACTATGAAAGGTATGCCTATACAAAATAGTATCCGTCGACCATTTTGAATTCTCATAACACAATAATGAGGAGTTTCTTGCTCGAACTTTTTGGTAGGAGCAATTTACAGATTCAACAGTAGAGTTAACGTCTCTAAACATGTTGTTTATAGATGTTAATAAGTTTGTTAAAAACAACTTGTATTAAAAATACGTGTCGTGGGTGCCTTAATTCTCTTTGTTTGCTTCATATTTATTTTGAAATAAATAATCAACCTACTTATTTAGGGATTAAAATCCTTTCAAGAAGCTTGTTATCTAATTGGCTGATAAACACCTACGCCTATGTAAATCCTTCTAAAGAGCTGCCTAAAATATTAAAGACGATTAATTTAGTAAGATTTACCGTTTTTATATTGTTCTTTATAAATATTATAACTTTTCTTAGCTATAAACCCTTTTTATCATCATTCCCTTGTCCCACTCTAAGAGGGCACAACATGTTTTTATATGATTTGGTTAGTTATTTGACGATTGGCCGCCAGCCTGACATCAACTTACCCTAGTCGCCTTTTACAACACCTCGGTAAGAAATGAGGGTGGTTTACTCTACTCAGTCTGATATCACACGGCGGGTGAACTAAGGTAATTTGGTAATAAACTTAGGTAATAGGCCTGAAAATATGGTTGGATTGTGTAAAGTATGACATGCATATAAAAGGTGTAGTGCCAGAGTTGACGAATGACGGGACAGAATGGAAAAGAAAAACATGTTGTGCCGATCCCACTTAGAGTGGGATAAGGACAGGAAGGACAGGAAGAATAGACCCTCCTCTTTCTTACCGAAACTAAAATAAAAGTGTCCGAAAATATGACTTAGGTAACTTGACGTCAAGCAGGCGACGTATAATGCGTAGCCAAATCATGTGACAACTTGTTTATAACATGTTGTGCACACTCACTTAGAGTGAGATAAGGGCAGAAGGAGGATGATGTTGTACATATTAAGACAACACTCCTAGTCTATCCTACTAAGGATATTTTGATAAGTTTAAAATATAAATTCAATACTTCTTTAAAACCAGATAAAATAGCGACGCGGTATCGTGTTCAAAGAGCTTTTCGCTCAGCAAAGCGTGAATTTTGTTTCGACGCGTCTTACATTTATCGTTACGTTGTTGGAGCATTATTTAGCATTTAACAAATTTTGCTGCTGTATTAACTGTAGAACAGTTAAGTTGTAAGTCTGTTTGCGTGTAAATTAGAATATAAGCAAATTATTTTAACAATCTGCTTCCATTTCCGCGTTTGTAAACTAAGTAAACTTATAGACAAAGGTCGCTAGGAGCCGCTATATACAAGCAGCACAAGATCGTGTGCTGTGGAGATCACATGAAGAGACCCGTCTGTCTGTGAGAGAGAGTGGACGTCCATCGGTTGAGGAAGAAGAAGAATACTGATGCATAACATTTTCTTATAAGAATACGTCATAATATAACCCTTTGCTTCAAAATAAATTTTATTTTACCCACCGTGTGGTATCCAGTTGAGTAAAATAGAACATCCTCATTTATTACCGAGGTTTCATAAAAGGCTACTAAGGTAAGTTGACCCACCCTGTGGTATCCGGTTGAGTAGAATAAATCACCCTGTTTCTTATCAAGTTGTCGTAAAATACGAAATCGTGTGAAAACATGTTTATAACATGTTCTGCCGACCCCACTTAGAGTGGGATAAGGGCAGGAGGATGATAATGTTGTAAAAATTTATCTTACAGTTTTTGAATTGTTTAGTAAAGAAATCCATTTCTCGTTGTAACCTTACACGCCAGATGACAGCTCATTGACGCGGAAAACTATGGCTGCGATAAGCTGTCATGCTGAATCACAGTTTGTATTACATTCATCGTAATCCTTACGTATTATAGAACAAAGTTCCCTGCTATTTTTGTCTGTCTGTTAGCTGTAAACTCCAAACTACTGAATGTTTATACGGTCTTCCCCAATAAACATATTGATTTACGAGGAACGTTTTAGGAATGTATTATTATCTGAGTTTTTGTGTCAATTAATATGTAAATAAATAGTTCCTTTTTGGAAGAGTTACGTCGCATTTTTTTAATAGGTACCTATACCATAGGTTTATTAAAACCTGTTTCGTATACGATCATCGATTTGTCATATTCGTTACTCAAAATAATAAATGGCATAAAAATTTATTCAAATTTGATTTGGATAAAAGCAAAAACTTGTACTATGATTATTAGTGCTATGTAATTTTTACAAGAGGGAATGGTACGCAGTGAATGAAGAAATTAATTGTCGAATTTCGTTTTCTAAAAAGATACAATCGTCTACTACGGCTACAGTAGTATATACGGTCATATTTGAGTTTGGTAAGAATTTCGTGTAAAGATTTAGATAATCAGGTGAACAAAGCGGGAGGAAACAATGGATTCCCAACAGTCACAAGATCGTATGGCAGGGGAAGTTCTTGAACAGGCCTATGTATAACAATATACATGTATTGAAGAGAGACAGAGCTATATTCAACTTAAAATCTTCGCGTGTATAATTTACGTTATTTCGCTAACGATTTATATGCGTAAATAAAAATTAAAAGATAATAAGTGATTTTTTAGAATTTTTGTTAATAAGCTTACTTAAGTTTCCATTTCTTAAGTTTAGTAATATTTTATAAATATTAAATTATTCTTTTAATAAAATTACTATACAAAATCCTTTAAACAAAGGCTCTCCGTATGTCACAATGAAAGATATAACAGAAATAACGATATGATGCAGACTTCATAGTACATTAATTAAAATTATATCTATAAAGTATTTTTTGAAATAAATATAATAGAATAAAGATTATATAAAGATTACATACTTAATTTTATATTATTAAATGATATATATTTCATGCATAACATACACATACACACGTAACACAGACACATACATACACACCACATGCTTCTCTGGCGTCCTAATTATTTATTTATTTATTTATTTATTTATTGGACAACTAACAATAGATACATTTTAATTCTTTAAATTATATTAGTCAAATCTCATTGTAAATGCTCTATTAATTAAAAGTTACACGTCATTCGTATTAATTCGAGTTCAATAATTATGTCATATATAATGTCAATCTCAATATCATAAAGAAGAAGTCATAAAGTAATACTTAACAATAGTTTTATAATAATATACATTTGAATCTTGAAAATAATTATAATAATTTTATTAATTTCTTTTTATAATTTCTCCTACGGTGCAAGTTCCGTGACTTTTTAAATTTTAAATAAGTTTAAATTTATAATAAGTATTATGTTAACAAACTTAAAATCCGTTATTGGCTGTATGTACAAACTAAGTTAATACTTTGTAAGTAATTAGATTAAGAGCTGTGGATTTTGTAAAAATAAATAAATAAATAAATAAGTGTGTATGTTTGATTCCTTGTTTCACGTCCAAACAGAGCAACGGATCGATATGACTCTAAGATATCTTAAGTAACTTGTAGTCGTTGTCCACAGTATCTAATGAAATTGTTTGATTACCGTTACATTAATGAATCTTGTGTAGTTTTGGCACACCCACGCCGCTCGAAAACTTGGCCCGTATCAATTAAGTAGTAAACTTTAATAAGAAAACTTTGATTAAACGAAATCTGTGCCGTTAACGAGATACGATGCTAATATATTTCACAGTAATAAGGAATAAGAAAAAATACTGAAACGAATATTGATTTATCACATTAAATACTATAGGTAATAAGAACTTTAATAATTCTTTAAAATGGAACGGTATTTATTTATAAATCAACAATGAGGATCAAACATCAAATATACTTTTTTTATACAGTTAAAAAATTTACATCAAACATTAAATCTAAAATAAAACATTACATCTAAAAAATAATTTATAATACTGCTGAAAATAGACATCCCACGATAAGTGAGCTTCTAATTTCGATTTCATAACATCGTTATCATGATTTAAAAATATAAAATATATTAATTATCTTCAAGATACAAAACAAGTCTTTATTGTACAATTAGGGCAAAATTTCCAGCAATTTACGTAAATCTTATTGAGCTTTTGAGCTGGTGAATATTGTAAGCTCGTGTTTTCCCCTGTTGATACTTTGAAAGCTTCTTAATAACATAAATCAGGTGAGCAAAGTACTTCTCAATAAAAAAATAGAAACAAAATATCTATGGTCTGAATTTGTAGTCAAGTTCAATATGAAAATTGGCAAAATTTTAGTATCATACTGTCTTAAATTGATTAAAAATATATGTTTTAATTCCCAGAAAACTAAAAGTAGGTCAAAATCTGAAACACTGTCTCAATTTTAGCTCGTCGTTAACTACGAATCTCGCCGAAACTTGGTACGTGTTAATTTAGTCACAAGACGTATTTTAACAAGAAAAGTTTGATGACAAAAACTTTGCTATACTACAAATTAACGCCGTTGCTACTAGCGGCAAATATTTTTATTGAGTAAAAGTCACTGTTTAAGTTATTTTTGGGCGCCTCTAAAATTCCATCGGGGTATATTCTGTTCCAAAGTTTATTAAGTATAGTAGCTTCAAATTTTAAAACCGGGTTTCAAGTCATGATAGTAATTATTATGTGCATTGTATAAATAAATAAAGTTCTTCTCGAAAGTTCGGAACTTTGGCAAAATGCCAACTATGATCTCTAATAAAGTAAAAGTGAAAAGGGTTATAATTAGACTGGCGATATATGAAGTTAGATAGAAAGTTATAATTCCGCAAGATATCCTCAAAAGGTACACTAGGTTAGTTAAACTTTGACGTTTAAGAACCAAAACTATAGACGAAGCAATTTTTGTGAAGCAAACTTTTCAAGAATATCTTACGTACAAATAGAAATTTAGCAGTAAGAAGCTATTGATATGCTAATATTTTCTCTCTCTTTGAAGTGGTATAGAATTTATAGACATATAATAAAATAATGAAATATTGTAATCCTAAATGGCTTACGAGTATGTTAAATTTTTTATATTATATTACAAAAAAATAAATTATACAGCTTGCTTCATTTGATGATTGTTATATTTCAAAATTATTTTTAACAGAGGCAGAGATGAGGTTTTGCATGAAGTAATTACAATGATAACATGGTGAAAATATTTTCTATCGCTCCAAATTATTGCTCCAAAGTGCATGTTAGCAAAAAGGCAACACCGAGTTTGTTTAAACTAAGTTTAAAATTGATATTGTAATGTCATGCTTTTTGTAAACCGCAAAATTGGAGTTTTAAAATGAAACAATCATAAAATGGGACATGACTTTTAAATAAACGTGTAAGTAATTAGAACTAGGTTAATAAATCTTTGTTTATTATTAATGAGAAAGAAATAACGTGAAATATATTTTCAACAGTTTGTACTATAGTTATATTTAAGCTCAGTAATATCAAGTGCAGTGGACTGAGGAATTGCTCTGACGTGGCTGCTGAACTGAAAATATCTGCCGCGACGGGGACCAAATATATAGAAATTATTTATATGGAAATTTCTTTTGTTCACGGCTATATTAGGTAAAGGAAAAATAAATATCGAAGTCGATACTTTAGTATATATAAAGACCTTGACGTCCGCAAATTTGTTAGGTAAATTAAGGATCTTTTGATATTCAAAATAAATGATAATGAATGAAGCCTCAGAAGTTGAGAACCTTAGAAAAATGCTTAATTAAAAAATTAGATAGATATAACACGTTTAGGTACAAAGAATATATTTATACTAGAACTAAAACTGATAATAATTAAAAGCTTTTTAGCTTGCCGTGTATGTATGTGAAGGTAGAACTTGCAAGTTAAAATTGATCCACTTCCCGTTGTCCGATTACACTGTAATTTTACATACTGGTCCAACCACTATGACACTGCATGTTTTTGATAAGCATGACCTGATACTATGGCGAGGATTGGCTCCAGACGAGGGAACTCCTCAACTGTTAACAGTAGGGCGTGAAAGTGTTATAAAGGTTTTTTAACTTGACGTGTTTTTAAAACGCTTAGCACATATCTTTTTCTAAAAATGTAACATCATAGTAAATCCTTATACGATGTTCAATTCATCCATCCAATATTCTGAATCTCCACAATAGCATTGTGCGATGATTTAAAATCTCATATGTACGAATCCAACGCGGGTTGTTCGCATATAAAACATATTTACTTCAATGGTGTCGTCTTATATTCCAGACGCAATATTTCTCTCCTTTGTAGTGAAAGAGGAACAGAATACCGGTTCACTATACCACGGCTTGCACCTCTGTTTGTACGCACTTTTCTTGTACGTAGCTGGGATATTGTTTTTATAAAAGGATTTTATTAAAACGACCGTATAAAGAATTTATTGTTATAGGTACAAAGGAATTCTAACTTCGCGTTGTTAATCTGCAAAACATGTCTTTGATTGTTAAAATTTTTTTATTACCTTAATGAAATTTGTTTTTAGGCCTTAATGACAAATAATCAATAGAATTGGTTACGTTACTTTACGGAGATCCATAATACAATAGTAATAATAATATTAATTTGCAATAATATTAATTAGCAAAATAATATTATTATTGTTTTACTAATTAAATATAATACAAATTAACAATCCAGGGTAACTTAATAACTCATATAGTCAACGCTAAAAAAATTCTTATCAATATAGAATCTAATCCTTTTCTTAACTTAATAGATATTTTTTTTTATAATTTGCTTAAAACTATTAAGCAAATTATAAAAAAAATATCTTTTTTTATGTAATTCCATAACGCCTAAAATTAGGTACTCCTAATTGTTAATAAAAGTTTTAAATTAGATATATTTTAGAATTCGAGGCATTTATGCCTCTACTGCACTATGTCATCAAAGATTATATTATTTTTATTAGGACATTTCTTCCTTCAAAATTTATAAACGATTATTAGAGATACAAAATTTCTAATAATTGCCTATAAATTGTTTAGGAAAGCGTTAATGCAATTATTCTATTTGTATTATATAACAATTTCCGGTTCAGTGGTCTGTACAATATTGTACCTAAAATGAGAATTATAAATAAATAAATTATAATTATGTTGAACCGCAATTACGTAATTTGAGGTTTTCAACGTGTTATTTATGGTTTACATTTGTGATTTCATTATCAGATGAAATTGTGTTAATTTTCGTTTATAGTTAAACTAGTTGTAACCACAACTTCGTTCGCGTAACATTAGTGTTAATATACTCAATTATTGATTTTGTTACAATTCCTGAAAGAAAAAACGGGCTATTTTATTTGATTTATATTAGCCCTGTATGGAAGTTTAAAATATACTATAATTTAATGGTTTTTTTTCTAGCGGTTAAGCCCTGAAAATTTAATAGACAGACAGCTACACAAACTTTCGTAACTATAACATTTGTATAGATAGCGTCTAACGACTGACCAAGGTCTTTGAAGAGTGCGTGTTGCCAGTGATGACTTACGGACCTGAAAGTAGTCGCTGACTATGGGTCTTATAAGAAATCTCAGTCATTTAGCGGGCGATAGAGCAAGCTATGCTTGAAGCTTCTCTAGGCGATTAATTCAGGAATCAAGAGATCCTTAGTAAAACCAAAGTTGCGCCAATCAAAAAGCCCATAGTGCGTAGAACCGATGAGCGTTGGGGTCTTAAGGTGTTAAAATGGCGACCCTAAATCTTTAATACTTAAAAAAACGTAGTTTTAACTTGTTATGGAGGCAACTTTTGTTTGGCATTCCGAAGTTCTCCTGACAGTGATTTCAAAATCGTACAAATTACAAATTTATTATTTCAAATCTTAAATCAAATGAATAGCCTATTATTAAAACTGAGATTCAAAACTCCTTAAAGAGCGCTCATTAATTCAATATTACTCAGTCATCTGTTAGCAGCAATTTGATATAATCTGATTTATAACATTGAAATCAAAATTAGAGACATTATATTTTCCCCTTATTAAATTTCAAGTTTTGGTAGAATACACGAAGGAATCTTCGCTTTGTCAGTTTTACCGTTTCGATTGTTAATTGATCTGGGTTATAATAAACATTTATTCATATTTATAGATACAAAACAAAGAAATTTATTTTTTATTTATTTATCAACATTCTTTAAGTGCTATCCAATACGATAGTGGAGTTGCAACATTTTGTTGTATTAAAATAGAGTTATTAAAATTATATTTGAAATATCCTTTCTTAGGTTTAATCACCTTCCCCATTCCCACTCTAAGTAGGATCGGCACATGTTATATACATGTTGTCCACTATTGCAGCTCATGAGCGATATATTTACTATGTGTGCAAGCTTCAATTTAAAACTAGTATTAACTTTGCCATTTGTATATTCTGTATTCCGTTTGATCTGATGGATACATTAAAAATGTACGGATTCCGGACAACTAATACTATGCATTGAAATGGTTACAATATTTAAAACCGTATATTTTATTCAAATATATTTTTGTGCGTATAAATTTTGTTTTAAATTAAAATTTGAATTTGTCTATGTAGTTGATCGTTAATATACCATATCGTGGGTATTTACTTTAGGGCCTGCTCATTCTTATCGAAACACGACACGAAGCGACTCCTTTTTGGGTACATCCACGTATAGTCACTGTGGGCCCTTCAGCTTCATGGGTTTTCGCCGAGGGCCAACATTTCCTAAATCATTTCCATATCAGGTTTCAATGCTAGAGTACCTTACATTCTACTGAGTACCTGGTTGACCGAGCTTTGCTTGGTAATTTTTTTCAAAAGAAAAAATAATAGGTGGGGCTCGATCCTAGGTATTTTCATTTCTCGCGACCACCCATTCCTCGAATAAGCTACGCTGACTTGACATTTAACGGCAAACAGTGTATTATATTCGATAAATTAAATTTAATTTAATATTTTTTAATACCCAAAATCAGGGATAAAATGATTTTTTTTTTTAAATAAAACATAACTAGATCGATTTTTCTCCCCCAAATGCTGAATTTCAGGAAAATCGTTGGAGCTGTTTCCGAGATTCCGAATATACATATATACATACAAGATTAACTCATTTTAATATTAAAGATATTAGAACAATTTTTACCAATTCTTAGTATCAAAGATATTATAAAACCAAATGTGTAAAAAATCATTTATTTATTAAGGTTTCCGAACTTTCCGGCGTGTTCAAAATTAAGCACCCACTAATGGCGCCGGAGTAAATAAAGTAAAGTAAAAATATTATGAGGCTTTAAATATTATGTTCATAATTCTGCACACCAATTTCGAAGGAGATAAGTAGGAATTTATTACTAAGAGTTTCTATAATTCTTCTATTTAGAAACATATACACTATCAAAAATAACATTACTATTACTAACATTAGTACATATCGCCTTGTCTAATTTTATTCCTACTATTTTACAGATTCTTGTTTCCATTATATACAAGTTATAAAATAATAAATTACAAATTATATAACAAAAGATTTCTGCGAAATTTGTCATGTATTTTAATTAACGGCTGAAACGCCCACCATGTTCACCTTCACTGTGAGAAATATTGTGAGCCATACAATATTGTAACATCATCATGGTAAATTATCACGCGATCCGAGCTATCTTCTTACGTTTATTAATCCTACATAACGTTATAATCACTTGCTTAATGATAGAGAATGGATATTTTTTAACTATGGCAAAATGAAAATGATTATTGCTTTAAGTACGAGTGACACATTATTTTAAATGATTAATACATGTCTATTTTGCTAATGTATAGAAACCGGCTATACTAAAGTCTTATTCTATGGTTTTAGCATGACTAGTTTCGAAATCATCCAGTTTCTGCCGCGATTAGGTCGTGAGTTCGAAACTAGTCTCTAGGCTAACCCGATTAAATAAGACGTGAGTATAGGCGGTTTCTATACATTAACTATGAATACTACACGATGGATTAAATTAACTATATAAAAAATAACTATTTCGGCCATTTACCCCGGTTCTTACGACTTAAGTACTTCAGGGTCCTTAAAGATTGTTACGTTGTACTTGAAGACCACTAAGTAGACAAACTATTAATTGTGGATAACTATCATTGTACAGGCAGGATAGTGGTGGAAGTATCACATCGCGAAAGGGACCCATGACCTATGTGACCAATGTGACTTTGGCCAATAGTGCCATTTCTCAACGGTCTGTCAGAATAACCCCAGCAGTGACTCACTTAAAGCTTAGGGAAAAAAAAAATCAATATTTAGCATAGGATGGAAAAAGAGATGAGTATCATCCATGTGTATGGAAGTAAAGTGGCTTCGTCGACTTCTAATCACAATAATAAAGTTGCAATAGCTTGTATAACAAGACTATCCGAGATAGGCGTTCGTATCTAAATATCCGTGGCATCCATCATCTAAATTTTGGTAGCAAAATTATCGGTCGGACGATCATCTCTTGTATATCATGTTACGAGCGCAGCCCGCACTTGTCTCAGTCTCGTCATACCTCCACGCCCTTGTACCCTAGTACGCGAGGACTGAGTTAAACGGTTCGCCTATAGATGCTTTAATATAAGAATGCCCTAGAACTCCAGGATCTATCCACGGTCATCCAAGATGGTTTAAGTTTTAAATTATAAGCATAAACATGAGAACTAGTAAGAAATCGGATGTCCAAGAAAAATAATAATATAGTAAGAGGGCTAGTAACACAACTGTGAGCCTTATATTATACAGAGAGGTGTTCATATAATTTATTATTACAAATTAACATCGATACCTATTTCATGTTGCTGCAGCAAATATAATTAACTATTATGGTCGATCGATCGCTGTCCAATCAGATTTGTTGAAAAGGCAAGCGACGCGCCATATTGCTCCTAATTAATTATATATGAAATTCGTTTCATTCCGCTCTTTGTTTTATGCATTTGGGTTCCATTCCCTAAACGGTTATATGTCTAAGATATTTGGTAGTTCACGTACATAAAAGTAGCGGCCTATTACTCTCCCACTGCTGGGAATAGGCCTCTTCTCTCCGTTTCTAGAGAGATGGATTGTAGCTAAGACCTACCACGCAGCTCCAATGCGGATTGGTAGGTTACACATATCTACATATATATAGAGATATGCAGGTTTCCTCACGATGTTTTCCTTCAACGAAAAGCGTGTGATAAATTGCAATTACCAATAAGACACATAAGTTTTAACAGAAAAACTCATTGGTGTCTGCCCGGGTTCGAACTCGTGACCTTGCAAGAATCGCACGGTGTTACCGCTAGGCTATCACAGCTTGTTCACGTATATACTTACTTATATATCTAAATTTTCAATTGTCATTTAAAATATACCAATACATAACCGCCCGTTTCATCGAAATGACTAAAAAAGATACAATGAGCCGGTTCAGTTAATTAAAATTAATAGTTTGTGAGATATTGTGCTAAGAAGTATTTTACGTTAAGTCATGTGTGTGCCAGTAATTTTTTGTAGTAGGTATAGGTAAGCATAAACCATTACAGTCAAACAAAAAGAAGACAATTGTGTTGAATAAAGGTATAATAGCAAAAACATCATTATCATAATTTTCAGTTCGTTCAAAAACTTCGACAAGAAATTCCATGAACTGTCGTTAACGATGCGAGAGAAACAATGTTCGATATCAAATTAAAATCAAGAAGTTACTCTTACTTTCTCACGATATATTTTATAATCCCTTGTCGTTCGGGGGAAATCAGATTTTGCAGATCAATGAAGTTGAAAATTTCTTAGGATTTAGTTCGGATGACTCGTTTCTCTCGTCCTTCTTGTATAAATTTACTGATTGCTGACAATTGATTGGGTAGTCAAATATAATCTTGGAAGATAAATCAAATATATAATTTTTTTGTAATGGAGTATATATTGAAATGTTAAAATAATTTTCGTTCTATATACACAATCATTATCGCTATTAAAATTATAAATGTGACTAGTTTAATTAGAGACATTGAAAAGTGACACGTATCTGTAATCAATTTAGAGGCTACTGTTATAATCATAACTATAGACTAGGGTTGGGACTTGGAGTTAAAAATTGATTAACAAAAAATAGTTTTTTTACCTTTAAATTAAAGCGATATAAAAATCAATGAACAAAAAAATTAATTGACTTTTTCTATTCAAAAACTTGTTTTTTGTTGTATGCAATAATAAAATTACGCAGACTATGTTAATAATTTAAAATAAAGATTGATTAAATTAGACTGGTTGTAATAAAAAATAACACAGATGCGCTGTTTGCAAAATCAAATAAAATGTGTAGTTTGACTATATTGGTTTAATCCAACAACGCACACCTTATGTTTAAAAAAAGAGAGAGTAAATGGGAAATAGGGCAATTAGTATAATTGTAATAAAATCCAGTTTCATTATTCAAAAAATCGGTTTTAAGATAAATAATTTTTTTTTCACCGCTATTCTAAACACCAAACATAGTTAATATAAAGTGTACAACATTTAAAAATCCTATTTTAAACAAAGTATTAGAAATACTTAGGTCTTTCATGGGAATTCTATGTGTTCAGGCGATTTTTTTTCGACCGAGGGTAATCGGAGCTTGCTGCACCTAAACAGTGCGGGTAGGTGACTAATTAATGTCACACAAAAAAAGATGGATCGACCACGCAATACGGTACACGGTCCTCGGAGTGAATTATAATAAATATCGGTGTTCGGTGGATGTTCATGTATATATATATAGAAAATATAAACAAAATATAAACGATAATTCGGTGGTTGTGTACATGAACAATATCAAAGTACAATTGAATTGGTGATTCCACGAATATAAGTGGATTTAGTTATTTAGAGGTTATATTCCGGCTGGAGCGACGTGGAAACCATAAGCTAAGAAGAAGCCTCCAAGTTAAAGGTGAGGTTTCATGACTATTCGGGGTGGAGAAATTGCTGGTTGTCTGTCTATCCTACCTATGCTCACCAACTGCAGCTATCGAATGCACGCAGTAGGCGCGAACACTGTAATATGATCTTATACCACCTGCATTATTAAGATCATTGACCTTTAAATAAGTACATATAATTACAAATAAGAGTCAAATCAAATCGAAAAAATATATTTAATCCAGTAAACAAATTTATTTATAGACGTCTGTCGTTTAAGATAAATAACATTACACAGACCACTGAAGTTGAAAATTACTTTGAATATACTCGAAATATATCTCGTTTGCGAATAAATCATCCTATTAGTAAGGATTCAGTGATTGGGTAACTGGAAATGTAGAGAATAATTTAAATAGAATTTTTTCTGATAATTTCAACTACTACTAATATTCATCTTATTATCGTTTCATCCATCAATAATAATATAATTCTGAGATTAACGCAAAGTAAGGAAGAAAACAAAATAATTTGTATTTGTCATAGAAGGGTTTTTTTAAAACAAAGTCAGAATCAGATATCTTCTTCTTCTTGATCCGGTGCTCTGGACTTAAGGTTCTTAAAAAGTTATTCACTTTATACAATTTTGCGCCGATTAGATTTGCGCTTTTTGAGCTTATCTGTGTACATAGTGGGGATACTACCAACGCTGTATTTTTTACTTGTTACTTTAATACTTCAAGCCAAACGTTCATCCCATTTTTGGTGCTATGCGCTCCGTCTATTACCAATTCATAATGTATTGAAGGTTTGTCAATAACTCTGGTTCTTCTAACAATTCTCGTTCCTGATTTGATCACGGAGAAACATTCCAAGCATATCTCGCGACCCGTTGCAAAGATGTAAAATAATGTCTTCCCATTCGAATATCAGGGCTATTTATCTCGGCTCACTTCATTGCCTGCGAAGAAACTTATTTTATTTAGTATACAATCAGTGTCAGTGTTAATACTCCCAATCAATACCTAAATTTAGTAGAAAGTTTAATTTTACAAACTCTTACGGTATAAGTCATTCACAACTAAGTTTCATTTCCAACGTTTATTGATCTAAGCGTGTTGAACGTGGCAATCTCTTTGTTTATGTGGGATGTCTGGTTTTATGACTTGCTTGAAGCTAGAAATCCTTACTATGTTGTATATGAATAGTCGGTGCACTTCCTACATTAGTTGATTAAATAAGCTGAGTATTAAGATAATTCCTGTTATTTACTTTAAGTTATTCTGTTATTTATATTTATAAGATAGGTTCGTAAAAATTAAAGTACTCTGACATCATCTTTGTATATTACTAGCTTTTACCCGAAACTTCGTTTGCGTGAACTATTGTCACTTAGTAGTTTAATAATAAATGGCGCTTATCAATGTCATCCTATTCCAGTAGAATCAACAGAATTTCTATAGCCTATATGTCACACCTATATATAAGGAGTAATTGTGCCAAATTAAATGGAGTAACAACTTTTATGATCCTGGGCAAATAAATATGACTTTTAAGACTATATTTGAATTTTATGGAAAATGATACCATAAAATCCAAACGTGATCACATATAATTATCTCTCTTTCTTTTATTGTGTGACAGAAATTAAACGTAAACTTTTAAGTTTATTTCACTTTTCATATAATTTCCATTTCTCAAAATCCATTTTCAACGAGTCCTGAATAGGACGTAGAATCCAACTCGATATATTTATTGAATCACCTTTTAAGAAGTGTTTCAAATTTTTAACAAGCACTTAGCGTCCTGAATTTTTTAAGGCCTACTTAAGGTGTACAGGAACAGCTGCCGTAAATACGAAACGAGGTGCGATGAATGTTTAACTAGATAGGGCAAATAGAGCACCGGGAGTTCACATTTGATATATATGACATGAATGCAATATACGTTAACTTCCGTGTAGACGTTTATGATATGTTGAAAGATAATAATAATAATATCAATATTATGAATGCGAAAGTTTGTAAGTATGGATGTATGTTTGTTACTCTTTCAGGGTCAATCCGCCGAACCAATATCGAAAAATATGCGCCGGGGTAACATATAGGCTATAGAAATCCTGTTAATTCAACAGGAATAGGGTGATATTGAAAAGGGCCACCTATTATCAACCTATCACGCAACAACAGTCCACACGAACAAGTTGCGAGTCACACATAATTTACACATATTTTCCACATGTACATACTAAATAAAAAATGGTATATGTAACAGATAAACAGGGTGAAAATATAATGGTGATCCTAAGTTAATGTTAGTAAATAGCTTATCGCTAATTTTAATTTTGAATATTTTAAGAAAAAATATTTTTATTATCTTCCTGCAAACTTTAACGATGAAATAGACAAATCAACCGAAAAATAATGTTATTTTTAATTAATAATTATTTACATGTACATGATAAAAAGTGTGCGTATACATCTTTTGCATGGCAGAGTTTCTAGGTAGTTTGTCGCATTAATACTTTCAGAAACAATAATATATTTTATCTACTCTGATACTATAATACAAAGATTATAAAAATGAAACCAAAATACTTATGACAAACATTACGTACAGGCAAAAAATTAAAAAGTTTTATTACGATACAAGTGTTGTATGGACACCTATATCATAATACAACTTTTTAATCATAACGATACACCTATAGAACTTCCAGCTGGACCAAGCAGGTTGTTAAGGTAGAGGACCTTAAAAAAAAGATTTCAATGAACGAGTCCGCCGCAACGCAACACGAATAGAAACTTATTAACCGTAAATTGTTATAACTTATTAATAATAATAAAACAAGAATTTTGGTCAAATACATATTTTATAATTTGTGTACACCACTTAAATTTTTATCATATCCAGTAAACTTATATCGCTGTTTACGGCAGGTCAGGCTTGCAATCTGTTAAGTGCTCTTCGTAGGTTACCCATGAAACTTGTGGGACTGCCATTGTCGTGACTAACATATAATGCACATAGGTTGCAAATAATCTCAGTAAAAGGATCTTTCTACTTTTTCTTGCATCACAAAATTTTACTCTTGTTTCTACTTAAGTATATTGAAAAAGGCGAGTTTATATTATTGGTTTAGTTTTTTGTTTATATTTATTATATTCGATTTGGTGGGACATTTTAAGTACAGGGAATAGTTTATAGATGCGTCTTCTTTCTCTGCCCTTATCCAAATCTAAGTTTAAAATCTTGTTATAGTTAAATCATGTTGTCACATGATTTGGCTACGTATTTTACGACCGGCCGCCTGTCTGACGTCAACTTACTTTAGTTGTATTTTATGACACCTCGGTAAGAAAGAGGGTGGTCTATTCTACTTAAACGGCTAGCACAGGGTGGGTTAACTTTCCTTAGTCGCCTTTTACGACACCTCGGTAAGAAATGAGAGTAGTCTATTCTACTCAGCCGGATACCACACGGCGGGTCGATTTACCTTAGTCGCCTTTTACGACACCTCGGTAAGAAATGAGGGTGGTCTATTCTACTCAACCGGATACCACACAGCATATATTGTGTAGATACATATTTGTTTTTATTAAATGGATATCTGGATATCGTTAATTTTTTACCTACTAATATTATAGATGCAAATGTCTGTCAGTTTGCTATGTTTCTACGAATAATCTGCTAGATCTATATTGATGATGTTTGTAACAATTGTAGCGTATATATCAGAATAAATATATAGGATAAACAATCCAGTTTTTCCATATGGAACAGGAAAAATATAAGGTATAATTTGAGGGTATTTAACACTAAGTCTGATGTGATAATTAGGACAATTTATATATACTTACAAAATATATAAATATATAAATATACTTACAAAAAAAATTACATTATTCAAGAAATAAAACTTTTTAAAATAACAAGTACCAAATATATTTATTGTCAGATAAAAAAAGTAGCACTTAAATTAACAATGGTTAACTGTAGTCAGAAGTTCAAAGTTAAAAAAGACCATTGTTAACTTGGTTTTCAAATAACCAGTCTGTATAAATATATTCGGCATATGTTTTCAGAATTTCGGAAACGGCTCCAACGATTTACCTGAAATTCAGCATGTAGGGGTCTTTGGGGGAGAAAAATCGATTTATATAAGTTTTATTTTAAAAAATGTCGTTTTATCCCTGTTTTTGGGCTCTAAAATTTTTTTGAAATTTATGTTGAATACAATCACAATTTTTCGCTTTCAAACTAAGTCATTGTGGTTCATTTAGGGAACTGGCATATTTTAACGCACACTTGTTTTATTTATACTCTTTATATATCAGGAGAAAGCTAAGGAAAACCCATCTAACTTTAGGTTACGCCAACTCTCCGTGGCAGTATACATTTCCAATTTAAAGTTACCTTGGAAAGGGTAAATTGCTTTTCTAACATTACCTTATAGTTATGTTATCTAGTTTTGCAATCGAAACCTTTTTCTTATAATCATCAGTCGTATTTTATGATACTTTGGTAAGAAAGAGGGTGGTATATTCTATGCAATCGGATATCACATGTGGGTCAACTTAACTTAGTCGCCCTTTACGACACCTCAGTGAAAAATAAGGTTGGTCTATTCTATTCAGCCGGATACCACACGGCAAACTTTTTATTATAATCATGAATATATATTATTCAACAAATTCTCCCGCTGCGTTTGTCTGCTTGTCTGTCTGTCTTTTCGCGATAAATTCAAAAACTACTAAATGTATTTTCATACAGTATTTTCCAATGGAGTGATTTAAAAGGAAGGTTTAAGTATATAATTTGTTAAGGTTTTGTGTATATTGTTTGAAATACGACATTATTTTTTTAATATATCGGAAAAATTAATTCATTAATACCTAATCCTTTAGAGATATAAAATTTTATGGTGAGATAATTCCTAGTTAATGTATGTAATGTAATGTACTCCGGCTTTCCTCATGTCTTATTCTATCGGGTAAACGCGATTAATTTCAAGCCCATCTCATGATTTATATGCGTTTATTTTATACCATTATTATTCCTGTTTAATAGGTCTACAAAACTCCGCGATGTAAAAATATCTATCTATTTATTACGGTTAGCTTACAATGCCTATTTTAACCTACGAGAACATAATGTGGTATTTGAAAAGCCTTTTAGATGGAGACAGTATTAATCCTTAACAACTTAAATACTTTAGTTGCTTCAGTCATTTCAGGCATAATATCAGGCTAAAAGCTAGTATGAATATAAAAATAAATCTTATTTATACTATTCTACTTTAATAGATCCTATAATTTTTTTTAAATTTTTTAATAGTGAATAGAAATTTGAAGATTTGCATTTATATATTTTTAGCTGACATTTTGCTGCCAAAGTTTTATAATAGAGTGTGTTCTTTTGTATAACGTTTTTATGCAGTCTATAAACTATGCATCCCAGGAAGCATATACTGTTGAAAAGGTATAAATACATGAGATAAGTATGTCACAATATGTTCGTGTCAGAACGTCACGACTGTCACACAGGTGTTGCGCAAGTTGGTGCATGAATTCGTTTAAGGGTGATGTGAAATTCAAGTGAAAATATTTTCGTTTATAATGTAATATTTTTAATATTTAAATGAGTTAATCTTGTATGTATATATATATTTTCGGAATCTCGGAAACGGCTCCAACGATTCCCTGAAATTTTGCATGTTTTGGGGGGGAAAATCGATGTAGCTAGGATTTACTTTAAAAAAAAAAACGTTTTACCCCCTTTGTTGGGCATAAAAAATTATTAGTATTGAAATTTAATATAAAACATTATTTTTGCCGTAAATTGTAAAGTCGGCGTAGCTTATTCGGGGAACGGGCGGTCTCGAGAAATGAACTAGTTGGACCCGCAACTTCGTTCGCGACAAAATACCCTCCAAATTATGTGGTTTTTCACTGTTCCTGAAGGGATAACGCATTTTTTTTTATCGGATATGTAAGCCCTGTATATGAGTTTTAATAACACAAAATTTCATATTATTTGCATTATTACTCTGGCAGAATAGCTGTGAAAACTTATCAGTCTGACTTTTGCGTGTATCATATTAGTTTGAGTAGTATAAAATGTCTTCGCATAGCGTTTAATGTAGCTGTTATAATTAACAAAATTAAGAAAGAAATAGTCTGATGTGACGTGTTGAAATGGCCGTTACGTGATCTCATCTTGAGTTACATTAGGATATATTTTCGTGGAAAATGTTTTATACTTATTACTATGGAAAGCGCACAAAGGAGGTCTCTCCTTTTCATTTCTCACAATTGTAGAAATTTATCGTTATTACTTAAAGCCAATTAACTGCGTATTTATGTATTCAGAACTCTACATACTGTCTACTATAAAAATAATTGCATAAATAATTAACAATCCAATTTTTTTAAGAATATGTAAGGAATTCAAATTCCAATAATTTTTTATCCAAGTAGGCTATTTCCAGTGCTTTTCAATTGTGAAATGTTTTTAAAGAAGCTACTGATTGGGGAAGTTTGCTTATACCGAAAAAAAACCAGCAAGGCACTCGCCGGTTACTCTTTTATTATATATCAAATAATCATCATTATCATCATCATCCTCCTGCCCTCATCCCACTCTTAAGTGGGGTCGGCACAACATGTTATAAACATGCTGTCACATGATTTTGCTGCGTTTTAACGACCGGCCGCCTGCCTAACGTCAACTTACTTTAGTAGTTTTTTACGACACCTCGGTAAGAAAGAGGGTGGTCTATTATATTCAGCCGGATACCACACGGTGAGTCGACTTACCTTAGTCGCCTTTTACGACTCCTCGGTAAGAAATGACGGTGGTACTATTCTACTCAGCCGGATATCTCACGGCTATTATCAAATAATATTCAATTATATAATAAACTTTATGTAGTAGTATTGTTTTGATATAATAATGATATTAGAATAATATCTAAACTTCTGTAAGGGCAAGTCTAGATATTCCTGAGGAGTTTTGTTATAAAAACTTTTACCGAGACCGACTAATGATTTTCGGATTTCCTGAAGACGCAACATAGGCATCATTTACATTATAAGTAAGTATTCTTCATACAAATTGTATGTTGTGACTGCAGTAAGGACGCGTTTTTTTCAATTTCTCCCAAAGAGAATCACGAGGTTTTATATTATAAATACTTTGTTAATGCTGTGGTGTCTATGGTCACTCTTCTGTTAAATCCTGTGCACAAGCGCCTTTGGGCTTTCAATTATCTATGGAATTTTAATTGCAATTTCCCTATAGACTATAGAGAAAATATGTTTAATAACTTTAACGGGACAAGATAATTTTAGTTTGACAAATTATTTAACACTGTTGATATATCGGCTTTGTGTTTTCTAATTCGCTTAAAATTGCATGATATTTTTATAAATTAAAATAAAGTCAATGTTTGATTGGTATTAACTATTTTTTTTTAAATATATAAGCTCGTTGAATATTTGTTTACATATACATTCATGACCTTTATTGCTTTTAGTCCGGAAATATAAATTTAAAATCTATATTTAGTATCTATTTAGTCAAGTGTAAGATTAGTTAGAAATTCTATCTCTTTTGGACAAATTGAATTTTGAAAAAGTAGTTTAAATGAATTAGATGAATTGATTTTGAAAACTAACTTATAATTGGGCCATATTTCATCCGAGCTGTCAAAATCACAGCCTATCCGTATATTGCTGCAGCAATTTGGATATCGTGAATTTCATAATATCAGGCACTTCACTTATTTCATGGAATGGACAAAAACTAAGCTCAGGGCAAATTACTATATCTTTTATTATCAAGCACCCGTGACTTCGTTCATAATATTTAAACTCAATTATGTACTGAAAAAACATATGCTTTATTCCCGAAGGAAAAGCGGTAATTTTTCATTCTATATATTAGGCCGATATTTTAACTAATAATTATACCAATTTTCATGATTATTGCTCCGCCATATTAAAAATGATAGACAGACAGACAGATACTTTTTCGCAATTATAATATTAGTATAGATATCAATAAGTGATTAAATAGATTATTTCTGTATGTATAATGGCGTCTGTACATTCTCTATGAAACAATCCGAGACATACTGAGTGCGAGAGTGTAAAGAGTAGCTCTGGCCTCGTCTTCGAAATGTCTCTGGGTTCCTCGCCACTCTCACTCCTCTGTCGGTTTTTGGGCTCGAGTCAAACATTCTCGCGCGGCCTCTCACAATCGGCGAGCGCGTCGCTTTTCAAGAGTGTACATGGTCACTCCGAACGTTTCGGCCAAGGCATCTCGGTCAAGACACAGAAAGTGCTCTCGGGCGATAGTGTACAGCAGCCATTAAACATCATCATGGATTGTCTTTCACGGTTATAATGTAGTTCTTTGATATACGTAACAATTATCAAGTAAATTATTTTTATTTATATTCGACACCACAAATATCCGATATTTAATAATGTTATGTTCATTATTGTACAAAGATATAATAATATAAATTATAATAATAAAGATTCTAGGTCACACAAAACGTAAATATTACGAATTTGACATTCTTTATCATAACGTTTTGTTTGCACAAATATTCTGTGTATCACTTACCCAAAAAATGTATCACTATAATGAAGTACAGGATCTGAAACAATAAAATAAAAATAATAAAGTAATACTGATTTTATTTAGGTAGCAAAACAGCAGCATATAATATAGTCATTAATTTCATCCTAAATATAGCAAGCAGCTTCATCATTGCATGGAAATCAGTGTGTCAAAAATTTTTGGCAATATTTTTCATTGCTGCTCCTCTTCTGTGCATCTTAGCGAAATATTATATATCCATTGCCTTTCTTGATTAATGGACTATCTTACAATCAAGGAATTTTTCAAATCGGTCCAGTAGTTCTTGAGATTAGCACGTTCAAACTAATAAACAAGCTCTTCAGCTTTATAATATATTAGTATAGATTTAAATATTGGTGGTCGCAACTTATTTCGCTTTAACTTTAATGAACTATAGTATCTTTAATATTTAAACGCCGTGTGGTATCCGGCTGAATAGAATAGTACCACCCTCATTTCTTACCGAGGTGTCGTAAAAGGCGACTAAGGTAAGTCGACCCGCCGTGTGGTATCCGGCTGAGTAGAATAGACCACCCTCATTTCTTACCGAGGTGTCGTAAAAGGCGACTAAGGTAAGTTGACCCACCGTGTGGTTTCCGGTTGAGTAAAATAGACCACCCTCTTTCTTACCGAGGAGTCGTAAAATACGACTAAGGTATGTTGACGTCAGGCAGGCGGCCGGTCGTAAAATACGTAGCCAAATCATATGACAACATGTTTGTAACATGTTGTGCCGACCCCACTTAAAGTGGGATAAGGGCAGGAGGATGATGAGTATCTTTAATATTTAAATGAGTTAATCTTGTATCTATATATATATTTTCAGAATCTCTGAAACGTCTCCAACGATTTTCCTGAAATTCAGCATGTAGAGGGTTTTGGGGGAGAAAAATCGATCTAGCTAGGTTGTATTTAAAAAAAATCATTTTATCCCTGTTTTTGGGCATTACAAAATACTAAAATTTATTTTGAAATTGAATTGAATTTTTGCCATTAACTGTCAAGTCAGCGCAGCTTATTCGGAGAACGGGTGGTCGCGACAAATGAAAATACCGAGGTTTGAGCCACATAGACCCTATTATTTTTTCTTCTTTTTTAATTTTAATTTTTTTTTGTTTTGTAAAAAATTACCGAGCAAGACTCGGTCACCCAGATATTAGTTAATTACGTACTTTTTCTTTTCCGGTTTTCAAAGTAAAAATGAGATTTTTTCTATGATATATGATGGTTCTGTACGCTTCAATTACATCAAATTACATTAGCATCACCCCAAAATATTAGCAGTATTAGCGTAACCTACAGATAGGAAGACAGACTTTCGCATTTTTAATATTAGATGTAAGTAAAAAAAGTAAAATAACAGCTTATTACTATCCCACTGCTACGATAGCCTCCTCATAGGGCATAGGCCTCCTCTCTCCGTTTTTGGACAGAAGTATTGGAGCTGAGACCTACTGCGCTGCTCAAATGCAGATTGGTAAATTATTCTTGGCATATTCTTCTAAGTTATATAAGCTTTATGTTTGGAATTGCAATGGGACATAATATTTAATAGAAAAACTTATTGTTGCCTGCCCGGGACCCCCTCGAAAGAGTCACACGGTGTTGAAGGTGTTGTGTGTACCGCTGGGCTATCATAGCTTGCGTGTAGATGTATACTTGAAAAACAAACTCTACATGCAGTTATTTGTTTTTAATACACTAAAAATACGTGGCAAATTAAGTACTTTACGTAGCTTCTGTTGCGTTATGGAAATTTTAACATTTGTAAATTTGTATCAACGCAACTTTTTAAATAAAACTTTTGTTAGTATTTAAACATTAATCCAGAAAATACAACACCAAAAGCAGTACGGCGTTTAAGTTTGAAGTAACAACGAACAAACACTATGTAGTATCTTCACGATCAACAAACTACTATCTTGTCCAAGATACAAACTTGTCCTTAGTAGAAGTTGTTAAGTTGTTTGTATTATTTGTACTAACTAACAGTACTTCACGGCTTTTATTTTTCTTCTTGAATAGTCTTTACTGAGTTTTAGAAAAACTATCCTGGTTAATTCAATTTTTGAAGTATATTTGTCGATGTAAGCGATTGAACTCAGATTCTTTAATATACCCTCTTATACATTATTACCCGCGAGCTTTTTAGTACCATGATAAAAGAAATATATAATGTTTTGTAATTTATAGAAGTAGCATTTACTTTGCGTAATTTAATTAGTTCGTAACATTTGTTAACAATAATAGCATAATTTATATAATAACTTTTTTACTTATATTTTTTCTATTTTCTTAAGAAAAATGGGAATTTTACTTTCTACCTTATTCTACCTTTCCTTACCTTATTCTACCTTAGATGTTACCCGGAGTCTAAACTTTAATTGTGCCAATTTTTATTAATATTGGTCTAGCAGCCGTATTAGCCGTGAAAGCGTAACAGACAAATAGATAGACAGACTTTAGCATTCATAATATTACTAGATGTGCTCGCGGCTACGCCTGCCTGAAATTCAGTGTGTCACAAAGGTTTTTCCGCGTAAAACTTGACCTCGCGGAAATTCTTATTTAATTTAATAATAATCTAAACCTTCCTCAAAAATGGCACTATCTTTTAGTAAAAACCGTACAATAATCAGTTTAGTACATTCTGACAAAATCGATCACATACATACAGACAGCTTCTAGGAACTTTGTTTTATAGTATGTAAATGTCAATATACACATATATGTATGTCTGCAGTTTTGTATTGCTAAACCAACCCACTATATGACTATCCGATAACTCGGGAAAGTCATATAGCAGGTTTGATGATATGCTGATTAAATCTCCTGTACTTTAATCATCATCTTCCTGCCCTTATACCACTCTTAGTGTGTTGGCACAACATGCTGACGTCCACTAACCGGCCGCCTGCCTGACTTCAACTAACCTTAGTCGTCTTTTACGACATCTCGGTAAGAAATGAGGTTCGTCTTATCTACTTATATATTATTATAGCCGAATACCACACGGCGGGTCGACTTACCTTACTCGCCTTTTACGACACTTTGGTAAGAAATGAGGGCGGTCTATTCTACTTAGCCGGATACCACATGGAAACTCCTTTACTATAAATTTCCTACAAATAGACACACCAAAAGAACTTTATTCTATCCCCTATCACTATCTATATCAAATAAAATCGACTCAATCAAATGAAAATAATCTTTATTCAAATAAGATCTTTCAAGCACTTTTGAATCGTCAAGTATTAATATGATTAATAAAGCTACAAGCTGCATATAGTGAATTTGAGCGTCTGGTTGTCCGTGGTTTTAAAATAACGTTCATTCCGTAAGACCTCTAGATCAGAATATATCAGTCTAATATTAATTTATTACATTATTACCTAAAAACATTATAAAATTACATCTCGTAGGTATAATTATAGAAAAAGATGTAACGAATGTTATATATGGTACATAAGTATTACTAAAGAGATTCAGTAATTCAAAATTCCATTAAGTGAAAATCATGTATTTGACATATATTATAATGCATGTACTTCATATATGACCGACAATATAATCAACAAAAAGGTCACCCTTGTTTCGGTAGTTCGCAACAAAGGGTATGACTATCATCATTTAAGTGGGGCTCATAGGGATGAAACAAAAGGGACTCAATTGAGTCTATACGAAGAAAAACGGCGCTTTCTATTTGCGAAACCCTTGTATGTAACGAGCTTTCTACAACGTCGGACATAAAAAGTATGAGTAGAACAATCTAGCGCGTTCACTTTTTAGTAAAATAATTATTTTTGCAATCATTTCGGATGTATTTATTCATAATTATCTGTGATTAATATCATCATATTCAATAAAATATAATTATTTTTATTACGCCATGTGGTATGCGGCTAAATAGAATAGACCACCCTCATTTCTTAACGAGGTGTCGTAAAAGGCAACTAAGGTAAGTTGACCAGCCGTGTGGTATCCGGCTGAATAGAATAGACCACCCACATTTCTTATTGAAGTGTCGTAAAATACGATTAAGGTAAATTGATGTCAGGCAGGCGGCCGGTCGTAAAATACGTAGCCAAATTATATGACAACATGTTTATAACATGTTGTGCAGACCCCGTTTAGAGTGGGATACGCGCAGGATGATGATGATGATTTAATTTTATTCACATGTATTTACACAATTTTCGTCGTCTATTCAGTAATAAAGCGGCAGTAAGCAGCTCTTCTTTTAGACTTTATCCATAGAGAAAGGACACCTTTATCTGGTGTTTATATATCCACAATCCCTTAATCGAATCGTTAAGTCACCACTACTCACAAATAATCTGTGCCTTAAATATGGCCCTTAAAGTTGATCCATACGTTTTTCAAAATGTTGCTTTACAGTAACAGTGACATGTTCGGACAGCTTGATTTCTGGAAATAGAGGTATCGAGTATGTAAAATAAAGTTACCTGTACACTCGAATCACAATTCTGGCTTCAATTATGAAGTACGTATCTACCCAGTCCGTATGATTCTGTATTCCCTTAGTTGTCACGGTAGTGTACTCTCTTGTTAAGGTACTGTGGGGCGACAATTTGCACGAGGCAAATATATGGAGATACCATGGGGCTATGAAATACGCGGGTACTAAATTTATTATATTAAACATATTCTGTATGTTTAAGATGATACATGCACCACTATTATTGTTTCGTTGTTAATAATTTCAACAAAGAATGTCTGGAACAAATTTTGAAAATCTTGGTTCGAGTCGTATGGCAAATAGAAGCATTATTTTATATATTTGGATATATCTGATGCAGTGTATGTGATTGCTAATATAATTGAATACTCTAGCAAACGCAGTACATTTGAAAAAACTTAAATCCTAGCAATATCTGTAGGTTAGTTTAGTTTTCGTGGTACTTATTTGTGCTTATTTTTAATTTAGTTTTATTATAAATGATATTAAAAGCTGTTTTGCGTTCATTAAATTATATATATTCATATATACAAATAAATATCAAATGTATATGTTGTTTAATACATGAACCAAATATATATATACATATATATATATATATATATATATATATATATATATATATATATATATATATATATATGTGTGTGTGTGTGTATAATAAATATATTCTGCATAAAATTTCATAACTTTATGACGAAACACTTTTGTTTACACTGTATTTCATTATAACCAATATTCCAAATTTCACCGCCATTTCAATAAAACTACAGGATTTAATAGGATTAGAACATACGCTGGCATAGGCACTAGTAGATATAACAGGATTTGTTCCGCGCCCCTACAATCAAAGACAGTATATACAAACTCGCTAAGTTAATGGCCTATTGTCCCAAGTAAATTTCTCTAATTACACCATATTTGTTGATAGTGTTTACGTATGCTGAGTGTGCATATTTTATGATGAAGGGTTTTAGTCTAGACTTTATATTAATACTACTTTAAGGTTACTTGAGTATGTTTGTTTAATGTCTGCATTTGTTTAGAGGAAATACATTTTTAAGGATCATTCGGAACAGAGTAAAAATAAAAGTTACGAGTGAAGACAATCTCAGATTATCTAAAATAATTGTTATTTTTATACATCAAAGATAAATACGTCTATTTTGGGTGAAAATAAGGATTTTTTTTTAATAGGGCAAAAATTGCGCGACTTGTGGTCACGAGATACGTTAGGGACTATTTTTAAGGAATTTCCTCTGGGTCCCTCTTCGTCAATATTATTAATATCAGACGACGAAAATATGAAAGCTGTCTCACAATTAATAAAGTTATATGCTTAAAGAACGTAGAATACTCATACAAAAAAAGGTGTATACTCTCGGGTCATTTGAAAAGAATAAAAAATATAGAGAACATTTTATTTTGATCATCAGGCTATTCTGTAATAAGTTTTTGAAAGAAAGAAGTTTAGATGATTAATGAACTTTAAATTTGGTACATCTGTGCTTGTTTTTTTTTGAGTACGATAAGGCTACATCTCTCCTAATGGAATGCGAAGATGCAGTCTAAGGTGGACTACGCTAGCCAATTTAGTAGAAATTTTTAAATAAAAAAACTCTACCAACAGAATTTTAAGTTTATATAAAAAGTGAATTTCAGGCAGGCGGCAGATCGTTAAATACGTAGCCAAATCATGTAACAACATGTTGTGCCGACCCCACTTAGAGTGGGATAAGGGCAGGAGGTTGATAAAAAGTGAATTTCATCAGTTAATAGATTTATCGTATAAAAGAAGTAGGTAAAACGGCCTATTACTATCTTGCGGATAGGCTTTTCTATCTTCTTGGCGAGAAGGACTAGAGCTTTCACATTCCTCTAAAGCGGACTTATATGTACTGATATTTACACACGTTTATTTTTCATATTATCGTAAAAATATAAATAAATAAAAAATATAAAAAAGATAAATAAATTAATATTATAAATATAAAAAAATTACAAAAACTTGTTAGACGTTGAATAACATACAGCGAGCACCATCGGATCAAAACTAGATCACATTTCAAAGCTTTCAGAATACATACAGTTAGAAGTTAAACAAACTAATATTTTCGATCTATTTCCAATATTGGCTCAGATATCTTGTTTATTTGCGATAGTATAAGGAATCAGTATGAACATTATTGGTTGGAGTCAACAACTGAATCTTTATTAAATTTGCTTAGTTCAATGATAAGATTAAATTTGGATGATTTCGACGACAGGTTTAAACATTCTGGAATTAAATATTGTGTCTAGGTCATCATTTCATCTTCCTGCCCTTATCCTACTCTTAAGTGGGGTCGGCACAACATGTTATTAACATGCTATCACATGATTTGGCTGCGTTTTTACGACCGGCCGCCTGCCTGACGTCAACTTATCTCAATCGTATTTTACGACACCTCAGTAAGAAAGAGGGTGGTCTATTCTACTAAACCGGATACCACACGGTGGGTCAACTTACCTTAGTCGCCTTTTACGACACTTCGGTAAGAAATGAGGGTAGTACTATTCTATTCAGCCGGATACCACACGACGTGTCTAGGTAAAAATAAATATTGAGAATAGTTAAGATAAGACAGATTTGAGCGCCCAATATATTAATAATTATTTTAAAATACCTAGGTTTTTCAATAAATATATAACATATATTTAATAGGTCGATACACAGTCTGGTATTTTATTTTATATATGTATATTTTTGATATATTATAATGAAAGGTAATGCAGCACAAGAACTAAAAAAGAGAACTAAGTTGCATATTTCTGAAGATAACAAATTAAATAGGGATAAAATAATTAAAAATCAACCAATATTGTAAAACTAAACAGTCCAAGTAACTAAATTAAATATTATTTTTGTCAAGAGCATGAATTAAATGAAGAATAATTTAAAATAGAAGTGACGTGATAATTTAAAAATTTTAGTAACTCAAGTTACAGAAACTGTTCGTATTTACCGCTATATGCGTTTATACACACAACAAACCCATTAGCATATGTGGAAAACGCAGACCGTCGGAAATAGACAGGAAATTGAAATTGGGAAATACCAGCTGCGCATTGAAATTACTGTCTGTTATGTCGTTTAATGGAAAGTCTGAATGAAACAGTTCAAATGTTAAACGTAAAGGACATTTACTCCAAATATATTAATTATGAGTAATAAATATACATCTTAATCTATTTTAATCGATATTAATTATTCATTAAAAACTTGAAATATTTTTACACGTTACAAACTATGCAATATGGAGTCTATTAAAATTTTGATTTATTCAATTTAGTATTGATATTTTGTTAAAGTTAACTAGAAGATAATTTAATTATTGACTATTACAAATCTTTTGATTAGTTTAATATTTTTACCACTGTTTAGGAGCGACATCCCAACCCAGAAAACATTGTAAGACACAAGATGGTTGCTCTTCTCAAAAAAAAAAACACGGCCGGATGTATAACTGACGAATAGTAAACAGAATACTAAGTAGAAATCCAACTTTTACATACGTGTAAAGTAAGTTTAAAAACAAACACTCACAATATTCATTACACGACTGCTGTCATCCACAGCTCTGGTGTAACTGACGTGATGCGATTGAGACAGTGTAAGGTTTTTTATACCCTAATATTAGTTTGTTTATGTATTAGTATATTCATGACTATCTTTACGTGCCCTGTTTATAAATACTACATAAGAACCATACATCTCAACGCACATACTCTACAGCAACTAATCGTTTTGTTTAACTTAATGTTTGCAGTCCAGTGCTATAATTCTAATATATAGCAGGAACAAATATAAGTAGACTCAGCTGTAGCTCATAAGTCTATTGACCCGACAGGTGTGAAAAGATCACATACTATCTCATTATGGCTGAACAATGGCAGCAATCGCGATCATTAGTGAAGCGTGCATTGTGTTACGTTTAATAAAACGTAGTGTGTTCTGGAGGATATTTAATGTCTATTGTGTATGGGGAATATATCCATCGAACAAAGAAATTAAATACACAAGAAACGATACAATTGTTTTGCTATAAATTGCGATGAATGATAGCATTTAGAAACCGATCAAAAGTATATTGAAATACATTGTAAATTGTTTAGCTAAGTGCGCATAATTTTGTATCATTAATTTTGACATAGGCCAAGCTCGCAAGGTCGATAATAAAACAGGACATATTTTGAAAATCAATAATCATCATCAAGCTCCAGCCTGCCCTTATCCCACTCTATGGGATATCCTATCAATGGGGCATAACATGTTATAAACATGTCGTCACATGATTTGGCTACCTATTTTTAGCCGGGCGCCTGCCTGACGTCAACTACTCGTATTTTACGACACCTCGGTAAGAAATGAGGGTGGTACTATTCTATTCCGCCGGATACCACACAGCGTAAGTTTTTAATGAGAATGAAATATAATTTTGAATGTTTACATAATTTAAGTACTTCAAATCTTGTTTTACAACTTCGACATGTTATAAATACAGGCTTATCAAACTTTGGATATCGCTAGTGACTTAATAATTGCCAAAGTTTGCTAACGGCTTGGTATCTAGTAAATAATCTATGCTTCAGAGAATATAACCCACTTCAAAAGTCGTTACAATGGAATGAGGCTATATGAAATGCTATAAAAAATTATTAGGGAGAAAACGTGCTATAATTTATCTCATAATATTTTAGCGAATATTTTTCTGAATCCGTGCAGATGTTATTTGAAAATTCCATATTAATAATAAATTAAATATAAGTAAGTAAGTAGCGGCCTGTTACTATCCTACTGCTGAGAATAGGCCTCTTCTCTCCGTTTTTGGAGATAAGGTTTGGAGCTAAGAACTACCACGCTGCTCCAATGCGGATTGGTAGGTTAAAATTTCTCCAGAATTCGCTAGAGATATGCAGGTTTCCTCAGGATGTTTTCCTTCACCAAAAGCGTGTGATAAATTGCAATTATTAATTAGACACAATAAGTTTTAACAGAAAAACTCATTGGTGTCTGCCCGGGTTTGAACCCGTGACCTCCTCGAAAGAGTCGCGCGGTGTTACGGCTGGACTACCACAGCTTTATTAAATATATAATAAACAAAATATGAGATATTAAAATATAACGTCAATTGCCAGCGGCTTCGCCCGCATGGAAAACAGCGTGTCACAATAAATCCCGAATTGAAACTTAGAACATAAAAGTAGTTTTTGTGAGTCATAAAGGATAGAGACATACTGTCGCAGACTTTATTGTAATATTTTTTCATCTAAAATTCTCTAGTACATTACTTTAATGTATCGCGCAACCCATCAACACAATGACGTAAAACCGTAATGTATTATTAATATAAACCTTTGCGAAGAATTGCACTACCGTTTAGTAAAAACCGTTAAAAAAACGTTTAGTAGATTTTGAGAAAATCGATCACATACAGATAGGCTTTTGACTTTGATTTATAATAAGTATAGATATTATTTGTGTCTTACGATACTATAATAAAAAAACTTTATGTATTGTTTGGAATAAAAAAATTGTTGAAAGTAAACCATTTATGGTATTAATTAGTAATTTTTCTTTAGTTTATATCATATTTAGTTAATAAATACATTAGGTTAATAAGCCCTATAAAAATAATGAGTGTTACAATTCATTTTATTAGTAAGTACTATTCATATGAGTCTTAGGAATTAGGAATTCTGCTTGTAGACTAATATTTATTAGTTAAAGTAATCCTTAATCGCACTTATAAGATGAGAAATTATTTGGTAAATTAAAAAACGGTTAGTCGATTACGCGTGGTATCCGGCAGAATAGACCACCCTCTTTCTTACAGAGGTGTCGTAAAATGTTACTAATGTAAGTGATTCGTCGTGTGGTATCCAGTTGAGTAGAATAAACCACCCTCTTTCTTACTAAGGCTTCGTAAGAGACTACAAAAGTAAGTTGTTGTCATGTAGGCGTCTGGTCGTAAAATACCTAGCCAAATCACATCACAACATGGGTAAAACATGTTGTGCCGACACCACTTCGAGTGGGATAAGGGCAGGATGATGAGGATGATGATGAATAAAAATAACTACAATTCCAAAATAATATTTTTATACATGTAATATAGTGAAATGTTTTTTTAGTAGCCGAAATCGAATCCATATAAAACAAAGTTTCCACATAGTTTTTACGATGCCGCACTAATTAATTGTTAGTGGAACTTCACAAAGTTTTGGGTTTGGTTTGTAGATACTTTGATAAGAGTTGGTAATTTCCATTTTATGACATTGAGTTTTAATTTCGAAATATAATTATATAAATTATTATATCAATTTGTTGGACTTTTGAATCTATCATTTTCTGATGCTATACATTTAAAAAAAAAAATTAATATGTAAAAGGTATTGAGGAATGTAAACAAAGTAATTAGTTCAATTGTATAATCAATATTTACCTATCGCGATTTACGTAATTTATGCGAAAGTATTATGATAGACCGCTTTATTATCTGTTTTTTTTTCAAATACGTATATCTATTTAAAAATGAATTAATGAAATAACGCAATTAAATAATGCTAGTTCTCTAATCGATTTTCAATTATTGGAACAATTATATATGAGGATACAATTATATTAATATTATTGGCTTCAACACCCTCTCCAAAAACAGGAACTGGAAGATTATCCCCAGCAGTGGAATAGTAACTTTTACGTTCAGGTTTTCTTTGTGTTATATTATAAACCATAAATGATTAAAAGATACGAGTTTTAAACTTCGACGACAATCGTCGGGACTTAAAGCTTCAATTCCTAAGATATATATTTAAAAATTAAGTCATCACATCGATACTACCCGTATAAAAAATATATTATTTTCATGTCATAGGGGAAGAGAATGTCCCTGAAGAGAAAATGTCCTTTCAACTATCAATTCATTCTAGTAATAATAGCTTCCATTACTAACTGAAAGAAGAGAATATCAGAAGTGAAATTAATACTAGCAAATATAATAAAGGAAGCGGAATAATATTTATTTTCTTCATTGAGTTTGATCTATGGCCATTTCTTCCTTAAAATGGAACAGTTTATATAAATTGATATAACATAATAAAACTAGCGCAAGTAATTTAAATATTTTCTATACATATATATAACATGAACATCTATATGTATGCCGTCACATGATTTGGCTGCGTTTTTACGACCGGCCGCCTGCCTGACGTCAACTTACCTCTGTCGTATATTACGACACCTCGGTAAGAAAGGGGGTGATCTATTCTACTAAACCGGATACCACACGGTGGGTCAACTTACCTTAGTCGAATTTTACGACACCTCGGTAAGAAATGAGGTTGGTCTATTCTACTCAGCCGAATAACACACGTTGGTCAGAGTCATATTTGATATATATAATAAAATAACGCGCTTTGCATTTTCACAATCGGTATTGCAAACATAGCTCAAGCTTGAGATATTGCTCGGTTCTTTATTGCCCTTAAAAGCCCAATAAAGGTCTGTGTAATGTGGAACCTTTTATCTTAAAGAGAAACCTTTACACAACTGTCAATACGTTACAGTAATGGTTACTATTACTAACTGAAGGAACGTGGGTCGGTTCACAAAATTAATGGCCTCAATTTACACGAAAGTAAGGAAAATTAGTTATTGCCATGAGTTTTCAATATAAAAGGTTTTTTAAAGCTTCATACGTACGTATAGTACGTAATATACATACTGTGTATACATATGTCTACAACTTTAAGTAATAATTCTGTCTTTAATATATTATACATTAAGTAAATATACGTTAAGAGGAAGTAATGCTTACCAAGGGATCGCGGTTTTAAGCGTAGACGGACGCCTATGAATTTTCTAAAACATATAATTTAAATTTTATAGATTTTGAATAAAACGTACCTATGTTTTATTAAAAAAAATATCTTTTTTTCCTTGTATTCAGGTATCAATAAACTGCAAAAATATAAATTGAATACAAAGATTAATTTCGCTGTCATTTGTAAAGTTGTAATAACTCAGTGTGAAACGAGCGGACTAAAGAAATGAAAATACCTAGATCGAGTCGCAGATATCACCAGTCCTTTCTTCCTTTTTTTATTGCATTTTTTATATCTTTAAAAGAAGTCGTGAATAAAAAAGAAGAAACAGAAAATCATATGTCAAGTATTAGTTTAGATAATAGAGAAAAATTAGAAAAATAAGGGAGATTATTAGATTTGTTTTTTAAAAAGGGAGAGAAAGAGATTTTTGGAAAAAGAGAGTTGGGTGGGTGGATAGGATAGGAGAGGCATCTAGTTCCGACAGATTTAAAATAAGAATGAGCTACAAAAGAGAAAATTGAAATCAAAAGAAAATACACATAACAATATTAATTGTGAATTTCTAGACTGAGTTCTAGATTGCTATAAAATTGAGAAAGCTAGTGTATTCCATAATGCGTTAATAGTCAATGAGCCTGGGTAAGATTTTATCAAGCTGTTACGTTATTCTCCTAAAATTCAAAATCTGATTAGTACCTGCTAATATAAACTAGTTTGTTACATCTAGATATAAACAACATTTCTAGACAACATTACCCAAACCAACAGAAGCTCTTTAATTATCTGACGAACGTTGGACTAAATTAACAAAGTTGTTCAAATGTACCGTCAGCGAGAAACATCCGAGCTCGGCTAATATACATCCAGGGATTAAGTGTTAACGACGTACAATCAGCAGAATAATTCGTTTTGTTAGCTGTGAAATTTTATTTTAATTTAATTTGAGAAGAAAATTCTTATTATAATTTGTGCTAATAATGTTTTAAACAGCTTATTGCAAACAACTCGAAAAGAGGTTTTTATGTTCAACGTTTGTTTTAATGAATTATTGTATTTGTGAACAGTATAGATTACACATGAATTTTTAATGGTGAAAATCCTTACGAGTAGTAGGTTTCGATCTCGATTCAGTTTTGAATATAGTAAGTACATTTAATTACATTGGATATTTATAATTTGTTGTGAGCCTTTCAATATGAAAACCATCGTGACAAAATCTGCGTATTATACTTAGCAATTTTTTAAGATATGTGTAATATGCCATTGCGCATTCGCACTGCAAAAATGGCCTAAGCTCATTTTTTTCTCAAAAACAAGTAATTTTCTAGGATATTAATAACGTACTATTGCGCTTTCGCACGGCGAAAATGGTTTAAGCTCAATTTTTTTCTCAAAGACAAGTAATTTTCTAGGATATGTTTAACCTGCTATTGCGCTTTTGCGCTGTGAAAATGCCTTTAAGCGTAATCTTTTCGCGAACGCGAGACATTTTCTAGGATATGCGTCATTTGTCAGAGCGCCATTCCTGTCATGAAAACATCTTAAGCTTTAATCTTTCTAAAAAACGGCTAGTTAAACTAGTTCCAATTTCGAATAGGTAGTTGAACGTATTAAATAAGTTACGTTTAACTTGGTAACACCCTTTATCTTGAGGCTACATAAAATACGGCGTTTAATCAACATAAAAATAAGTCATGTAAGAACAAGTGAAATAAGCTTTTTATATTGTAGCTATTTTTCCTTTCATATCATCAGCCGCTTTTGTTTTACTTCTGACATGTTAACATTATATTATGTTCTTCCGTCGCTATCATATGCATTAGATAAATTTAACTCAGCTGAAGAAAAACATAGGTAAATAAAATCAATATTGTACTATATAATAATATATCTTTAATATTTAAATTAATTAATCTTGTGTATATGTATTATAAATTTTCTGAATTTCGGAAACGGCTCCAGCGATTTGCATGAAACTTAGTATGTAGAGGGTTTCGAAAGCAGAAAATGGATCTATCTAATTTTCATTTGAAAAAATTGTCGTTCTATCCCTCTTTTCGGACACTAAAAAAACTGCTAATATAAAAAGTAGAAATGAAAGCTTAAATTTGCTGTCAGTTGTGATAGCTCAATAAGGAACGGGCGGAATAAAAAAGTGAAAATACCTGGGATCGACTCCCAAGTATCACCAGCACTCCCCTTTTTTAAAAAATTGCATTTTTATATGTTTTAAAAAATAAAACCGACTACTACTATAGCATGATAGTATGATAGCAATTTTTCAAAATATAGAATAGAATTCTTTACCAAACATGGACTTTAAGCAAATAACTAAATAATATTATAATAATCATAGCATTTAACACAATAATAATTATAAATTGAACTATTAAATCTAATTGCCGACTTGGTTCACCGATGATTAATCAACGCATATACGCTGTACTAATTAGGTCATAAGGCTCTTATTTGCATAGTAATATGTATTACATCAGGCTCAACAATATATAGCTCTCAAGGAAATGACATGTGCGTTCTTTTTTTTTAATTGAAGTGTAAATTCGTAGTGTTGTGATGGAGAAGTTAAGTTTTTATAAATGGTCAAGCATTTCAATGTGCAGTTCTAAACATAGATAGTAAAGGACCATTAGATACTCTAGCGTTTAGGTAAGGTAAGTTGCCTTTTGTCTCAGGTGCATAGTTTTTTGGTTCCTCAAACAACTTTTTAATAATATTTCCGCACAGAGTAATCATTAATTTATCATATTTGCTACTTTCTCGGTGGTTTATGTAATTCAGAACTGGCGGTAGAATCGGTTGGAAAATTATATCATCATTCTTATGCCCTTATCCTACTCTAAATGGGGTCGGCACACCCACGTTAAACATGTTGTTACATATTTTGGTAGATGAGAGATAAGACTTTTTTAATGAAAAAAGATGTTGTCGCTAAAAGTTTGTATTTTAATAATTTGGCAATTCTTGGAATTTGTAACTGCTTTACAATTTGTATGCTATGAATTTTAATGAGGTTAGATTTGCGTTTTCTTCCAGCAATGGAAGCAATTTTACCATTGTTTAAGGGATACAAAAATTCTAAATAGTTTCGTCAAACATCATGTTTCTGACTGGATCAACACATTTTCAACGTTATGAATTCCTGTCAGCGACAAAAAAGAAGGGAGAGCGATAAAAGCTAGCTACGGGCTAAAATACTACGAGGGAACGGTAAGGTAATATTGCAACTTTGAAATCAATTTACTCCAGTCGGGTAGACATTTCCTTTGGGAAATAAGGCACTTTGTACTGACTTACCAAATCTATTGGAAGAACAAAGGCGTTGAGGACTAATATCATTCTACCAACCGATGCTTGTGACTTACTAAAAATATTAACTATATATGCTATATAGAGGATTCGAATATGACCCGTATTTTAATTAATATTTTATTAGAATTAGAAATGTAGAATTAATTACGATAGATAGCTGTAGTAGCACAGCGGTAATACCGTGCGACTCTTTCGAGGAGGTCACGGGTTCAATCCGGGCAGACACCAATGAGTTTTTCTGTTAAAACTTATCTGTGTAATTGATAATTGCAATTTATCGCACGCTTTTCGGTGAAGAAAAACATCGTGAGGAAACCTCTAGAGAATTCTGGAGATATGTGTAACCTACCAATCCGCACTGGAGCAGCGTGGTAGGTCTTAGCTCCTAACCAAAAATGGAGAGAAGAGGCCTATTCTCAGCAGTGGGATAGTAACAGGCCGCTACTTACTTGCGATAGATATATTTCCACTAAATTTAGACATACAAATATAGACCTATGTGTAATTCAATTTTTACTAGATAAAAAAGGTTTGTGGGTTTATTTTATGTTCCCAGATATTCCGAATATTTAGATTATGAAATCGTAATGATAAAATAATTTTGTAATATCGAAAAAAACTTTGAGAGTTAGGTCCTATGATTGTGAGAACTCTTTGAAATCAATTTACTTCAGCTGGTAAGGTATTTCCCCGGGGAAATACGACACTTTGTATTGTCTTACCAGATTGATAGAGGCAACGAGAGCGTGAAAGACAAGATATTGTTCTATTTTGAATTGCGTCGTGGAAGAACAGAGATTAAATTTCGAATATACAGACTTTCGAGTGAATGAATCAAAATTTTTGGGGCACCATTATTTCGTTTAGATAAATTATTTCGTTTACAATGATAACGAACAAGTAAAATCAACATTTATAATTTCAATATTGCAGAGTTATATGTTTATTTTGCATTTTATACTTTTCATAAGTCTATTAGTAAAAATAAATAAAATTTTAATACGAAGATAAATGAGTCAATTTTATGGCTTAACTAGGAGAATTTTGTAACTTCAACCGATAGATGTCGTATATTGGACAAAAATTCTTAGTATTATATAAACAAAAGGGTCACACAACGATAACCTCGAGTTACCTTTGTAGGTATAAGGTTTGCAGGCAGAGTTGCCTCCACCGTGGTCACGAACTGAGTCCTAGAAGATGTAAAATCTACCAAAAATTCTAAGAATTTTTACGTTATATTGTCTATGGTCGTTATATCATGGCCTTTATATTTTATGAAGTCTATCTTCTTCTTGTTTAGGCTTTTTCAACACGTCGTAAAAGGCAAGATAAGTTGATGTCAGGTAGGCAGGCCGCCGGTAGTAAAGTAATGAGCCAAATCATGTTACAACGTGTTCATAACATGTTGTGCGGATCTTACTTAGAGTGGCTAAGGGCAGAAGAATAATGAAGCTGAACTATGGTAATTCGAAATTCGCAGGACAATTGCATGGTTTGGCCTTATTTGTATTATTAAGGGTGTTGAAGCACTTTATTAAACTATAATTTTTATTTTATTTAATTATGGTTGATGGATACATATTATGTATAATTGGATGCACCTGCCAATCCAATTAAGTTCAGTTTTCTTTGAAACTGGATTATAAATGGAATTTATTTTTTTCATTTTTGGAGATGAAAAATATTCATGAAACATGATAACCGAAAATATGTTTTTTTATATGACAAAAAATTGCTTAGCTCGTTTTTCTACTGGTATACTTCCAAGTATAAACTTCCTGTGAACTGACGACTAATATACATACCAAGTTAGTGAAAAGTTTTGTTAAGCTTGACTGGTCTCAACGCACTGTGGTCAACCTTTAAGAATATTGTTAATCATATGCTTTATAGTCATTATTTATTTCATTATTATTATACTGGCTCGTTTACGTAGTTGTCAGTGACAGCTGCCTACAGCCCGTGGGTTCGATTCCAACCGAGGTCCAACATTTTCAAAAACATTTTATTGATTCTTTGAGTCTGGGTGTATATTAGTAATTAAGTTTTACTAGTTTGGTCATTAATTATGTATTTCAATTTATATAAATAGTATATTTACCAGATGTCTGTCACCCATAACACAAGTATAAAATTACTTACTTTGGGGACGGAGAGCCGTGTGTCCCATATACTCGTATATCGATTCCAGATAACATTTTCATTTTTTAATTGTTTTTTTATATATAAAAAACTAGTAATATCTAGTAGTAGTATATAGCGTAATTTTTTTTTTTTTTTACACCTTATTACATTTTTATAACGGATCCCTATTTTTTTGAAAATTTAATATAGCCTATGTTGCTCAGTAAAAATGCAGCTTTTTAATGGTAAAAGATTTTAGAAAAAGGTACAGTAGTTTGTGTGAAAAAATTACGAACATACATACAACTTTTCCTCTATTTAATATTAGTATATATTAAAAAAAATACCGAGCAAAGGTCCGTCACCCAGATACTATTTTATTAATTAAATATATTTAATAGATGTACAGTAGTGCTATGAGAGGTCTCAGCTAGTTTAAAGTCGGTCGCTCTTAGTTTTAAAAGGCGTAGCGGTCGCCCAGTCGTTTAGAACTTGTTAGTTGTTACTTTGATACTTCTTAACACGTATTATATTATAGTGCTACATTATTGAAAAGTTCTGAAATTGTTAATGTTAGATGTTGTATATATTTGTATATAATATATATTGGGAAATATATAATACAAAAACCAACTGAATTAGATTTATCGGTGCATATTGAATTGAATTTCCAAGACACTGAGTGTGAAATAACAACAGTTACATACAACTCGTCGTTTCAGTAATAGTCCAAGAGATGGAAGTATAATTTCCGTGAACAAGACATTAATAGACCACAATATACACAACAAGGAGTCTGATAACGTATTGAGTTTATATGTAGAATTAAACCGAGTTCAATACGCCCAGACCCGAAATTTTAACAACTTATTGGCTATAATCCACGTTAATTAAGAAAATCTTTGCAATACTAAGTGTAGAAAGCAAACGCGAATTACAGCAAAATAATTCTATCATAACTTTTTTACTATGGAATTCTGCAAAGTAACGCCTACTTCTATAAATTGCCTTCTTATACTTTGTAATCTTTCTACGATTTTACTGGTTATGAATAAACAACGAATGTAGGTAGTATGTATGTGTGGTAATGTTTTATTCCCGACATCCATACTGTTATTCTAAATATGAAACTGTCTGTCTGTTACGCTGTCACGGGTAATTAACTCGAGAATTTTTTATGAAATTTGGTCTAATAGAAGCTTATGTACCAGGTTAACATGTAGGTTAAAAAAATCGTTTTTCTATCGAGACAATAAAAAACAATATATTGCATAAATGTGTGTATTTTAACTTAAGTTGACGAGAACGAAATCGAGACGACTAGTATTATATAAAATTTTATAGTAAGATCTTAAAAAAAATAGTAATATTAGTATCTAACGTGTAATTTACAAAATGTGTGAATTTATATATTTTACATCACTATCTTTCATATGTTATTGTAGTGGGATAATTAAATATTTCAAGAATAAATGTTATAATTGCATTACGCCAGGAAAAGTGAGACGCGTTAGAAATATTTTGTAAATATCTTACAATATAGTTATAAAACAAACTTACCGTTATATGAATCTCTGCTGGTCCTAGACCTGTTAAATAACAAAGAAATTAATTAGATAAAAAAAATTTCTGTTAGTGTTCTAATATTACAGTAAATTTACTACATTGAGTGACGATTTTTTTGATAAATACTTAAAAGGTTATATATATATCGAATAAATAAATTAACATACATTTAAACCATTTTTATATTTTAATAAACAACAGCGTGAACAATATTACGTTATTTTTTTGGGAATTCAATGAAATTTTATTTTATGGCGATATTACATAAAATAATTCTTACATAATGTTAAAAGATACTTTATTAAAAATATGTTTATTTAAAAAATCCTCTAATTTGAATATAAAACTAAAATTATTACAAACTACTTTTTGTAAAGTTCTCACTATGTGAGGTCGCTAAGTAAAGTTTCGTGTTGCCTATTACTTTTCATGACATTTTATGGGAAAAACTTTCTTCTGGCTAGAGAAGAGCCAGTTATAAGTTTTCCCTCTGTAAATAATAAGTATCGTATAATATTCTTTGTTTATTATATCAAACTACTTCACCACAAAATTAATGAACCATTTACTTAGTTGATTTATAAGATCACTAACTATTGTACTCTTCGTCTACATGTAGTTAAAAAGTACCATAAAAAACCCCTTATGGGTACCGCCGCCCGACGGGGACAGGCGGCGGTTATGTCGGACTCGCACCGACTAAAACGACCTGTGTGCTCCACCACGCTGCCGATGGCAAGGACAGGGTATCATTGTACATATTGCCCCCATCCCGCCGACAGCTCTGATCCCAGAGAACAAACACCTCCGGGTAGGGGCCCCTCGAAAGAGAAGCCCCCCTCCGCTAACCGGTGCATCGGGAGCACCAGATGCACCGACCGCCTCGGGGACCTGTAAGCCAGACGTCCGATACACCCCGTTCGGAACGTCCGAAGATCCCCTGACAGGGCGGCAGACGATGGGCTTAGGCAAGTCGCTATCACCTGGACTCGCCAGCAGTAGATTGGATCCAAAACAAAGTTCCCGGAACCGCTCCACCGCCTCCCTCCGCCCCCCTCCGCAGAGCAGAAGGAGGCCACCGCTGCCCGCGGTCGCTCCCTGCCCACCGTGTTTGCTATTTCACCGTGTTTATTGGAGAGACCGCGCCCCAAGTAGGGACCCCTACGCCGTTTTTATAGAGGTTTTCTTCCTCGCAACCCTAAGGTTCCCGTTCCCATTGCTAGGCTTCCGGGCTTGGGACTCCACCCCAACCCCCCCGGAGTCCCCGGCCCATCCAGATTGCCCTCTGCTAATCAGAGGGACAACTGGATTGGCCACCTCACAGTGGTCCGTTCGCCAAGACTAAGCTTGCCCAGGGTGCGCCACGAGGAGGCCGACCACTTTGGCACCCCAAAAAAAAAAAAAAAAAAGTACCATACGTCGACCCCCAGCCATTCGGTGTTACGCACTTGATGACTATAGCAATAACAAATAAACTTTGCTGGTTCCTTGTAATCTGATTTTGCTAACACAGCATTACTGTGAATTGTGTAAATAGTAATTTTATAATCTTTTTGTCCTCTATCCCATTGGTGCAACTTGGTCCGCACAAACATGATCCGTGGTAAAACTTAAGACAATCCGCACTAAGAAAGTCGACTCAAGGAGGCTGAGGAGTATTCCAACTAATATTAAAAAATATATATTTTAGATAATTTTCTATTAAATGATTAAATAATCGTTTCGTAGTGTCATACATAACGTTGTATGTGGTTTTGGTGGTTTCATATACTATAAAAGCTATCTATACTATACTATAATTCAAGATATAGGTATACTCGTATATCTAGAAATTTTCATTTTATTAGTTATTTTTATGAAAAGATTATCCACACATCCATTTATTAAAAATTAGGGTACAGAAAATTATTTCTTTAATATACTGGTTTTAAAAATGGTATTCGTGATGACGTGTCTTACGAACAAAAGCCAAAAAAATGTAAAATCATTCAAAATGTCTTTAGAATGTATAGCAAAGGTGAATATTCGTTTCTATTTAGATGAAATATTTATATATTTTGTATTTAAATCGCCGAAGGTCAAAGACTAAGGCTACACAAGTTCACTGTTGTGAAAATTTACCTTTTTTGATCGTGGGCGTGAGTTAACTCATTTAGATTATATTTATGTAATATTTTAAGCGATGTAATTCGTTTGATGTGTCTTTTTTATACTTCAAGTATTTAGATGGTATTTGCGAATATTGAAAGAAGATATTTGAAAAAATGAGACAAAGTAATGTTTTTTCGTTTTTTTAGAAATGTTTGGTTTGAGCTAAGGTTGATCAGTAAGTATTCCTGTAAAAATGTTAACCATTTATTGTCGAATTTTAGTTATAATTAATGGATATATAATTCTTAAATACGTTATTATCATTCTCCTGCCTTTATCCCACATTAAGTGGGGTTGGCACAACATGTTTTAAAATAGTTGTCACATGTTTTGGCTAGTTATTTAACGACCAGCCGGCTGCCTGACATCAATTTACCTTAGTCGTATTTTGCGACACCTTGGTAAGAAATGAGGGTGGTCAAATTCTAAATTCTAATCAGCCGGATACCATATGGCGGATAATTCTTTTTGTGTCTATTTGTATAATACGTAAGTTTTATATGTAGCAATTACTGGATGTTCAAATAAATAAATATGCGATACTTTTTCAAAATCTGGCCGTAAACCAGTTAGGCAAACCCGATGCTACTGCGTCGTGGATATAGCCAATCAAATTTTTTATACAATAGTATACGAACTGTTGGAAACAAAATACATTTGCAACTTTAATAAAGCTTATTTTACCTTTTTCACAGTGTTGTATTAACTGTTGTGTTTCATAACACTATTCGTATGTATTTTTATTCAGTAAGTTTTTACGCGTACCATTTTCCCATACAAAGCTACGTTGGTTGTTTGTTGAAATTTACAATCATTTTAATGTAAAAAAAAACGGAAATTAAAAATTATAGGTATTTGTTTTTGTTAAATTCGCAGTGTGATATTCGGCTGAATTCAATAGACGTCTCTCATTTCTTACCCAATTATCGTAAAAGGCGACTAAGGTAAGTTGACCCGCCGTTGCGAATCCGGCTGAGTAGAATAGACCACCATCATAATCATCACCAAGATGTCGCAAAAGGTGAGTAAGGTAAGTTGACGTCAGGCAGACGGTCGGTCATTCAACAGCCAGTCAAATCATGTGACAATATGTTGTGCCGATCCCACTTAGAGTGGGATAAGGGCAGGAGAATGATGATGTTACACGATATATATGACGATACATATGGTTATCTCGCGAAGTTTTTTTTATTTGTTTTTTTGGGGACATGAATTTTCAAACAAACAGTTTAGAGTAACCAAGGCCTTAACCCACTGCATATTAAAATGTACGCAATTTTTGTAGTATTGCGTTCTATCGTTAAAAGTTAAGTGGGGAAAATACGCACATATACCTACTTAGAAACATACACTTTATAATAATTCTAATTATATCAAAATATTTATTTTAAGTCAGAGCTTGCTATCGCATATGAACAATTACGTAAATTTGACCTTAAATTTAAGGAAAATCAATCATTCAATGTTTAATGAATTGACTTTTGGACGGATTCTTTTTGGTTCAATCCAATTTGATTCGTAATTTCGTTCGATTTTTCCGACATCTCTATCCCAGGGTTGGGTGCAATGACCTTTTTACCTTCCAACTAACGTTATTGTTGGCTGCTAAACGACTCGAAACAAGTTACATAAATAACTGTTTTAAACTCTCATTATAATTAGTCTTCTGAGCTCTTTAGATTAAATTCTTTTATAAAATGTATTTTACGTGCTCTTATAACTTTTTTGTTATGACTAGACCAATATTTCTTCAACACCCACACTTTTTAAAATTAAAACAAGAAGATTAAATTCGCTTACTTAATGGGTGAAGCTCTATACAAAATTGTAAAATCTGTAATTTTGTAGAGGATGTTATCCATATTTTAATGGAATATCTCCAAAACCGCGTTATGAGACTTACACTATTCAGTAACCATGAAATATTATTTTCAACTGGTGGTCTAAATATTAGGTACTTTAGCTGATCCAGTATTATTTAATTATTATTTATTACAGTATGTATTATTATTAATATTAAAGTTTCCTCGCTATGTCTTCTTTCAAGTGTGGAATCCGGCTGAGTAGAATAGACCAACCTCATTTTTTATCGAGGTGTCGTAAAAGGCGAAAAGGTAAGTTGACCAACCGTGCGGTATCTGGCTGAGTAGAATAAACCACCCTCATTTCTTACAGATGTATCGTCAAAGGCGACTAAGGTAAGTTGATCCGCCGTGTGGTATCCGGCTGAGTCGAATAGACCACCCTCTATCTTAACGAGGTGTTGGAAAATGCGACTATGGTAAATTGACATCAGGCGGACGATCGTAAAATACCTAACCATGTGAACCGATTCATGTGACAACTTGTTGTGCCGGCCCCACTTAGAGTGGGATAAGGGCAGGAGAATGATGACTATGTATTCTTTCGCCTTTAATTGTTAATAATAATCATCACACTCTTACCCTTATCCCACTTTGAGTGGGGTTTGTAATGTTGTCTCAAATGTTTTCGATTTTCCTTCTCTTATATGATTCTTCAACTCAGGTGCTACTCCTTAAAAATTCATATAATTCTTTTTTTTTCGACCTCCATCATGTCATACAACCATCCATATACATATTTAAAACTCTTAAAATTCTCTTTGGTCACCTGATATGTAAACATTAATAAAGCACATATATTTTGTATAAACTTATAGATGCTCTCCTGGGGCTTAGACCCACTTAACCTTGATAAGGATACCGAGCTCTCAACTCTCACGATCTCATTAAAAATGGCTTCTAAGTTCTTAAAATAAAGTGTAGATTGTCGTATAATACATTACCGTATATTTCATGAGGTGTATTCGCAGTGTTATGGGCGTTAAGTAAAGTTTCGTGTTATGTTGATGTGATTCGCATTGCTATTTTTTTCCTCAAAACTCTGATAAATATTTGTCGTTTCCATAAATTGAAAGTTCTTTTTTATACAGCTAAAGCCCAAAACGGCTGTTCATAGTTGATTTATTTTATTGATTACACTTTTTATTTTTTTATTTTATTTATTAAGGTTTACCAGTGGGTATTACATAAGTTTTATACTAAAGTAAAAGATTAATATAAAATAAATACTATATTAATATAATATAAAATAAAATGATTATGTACAATCGTATTAAGGCAAACACGACATGAACCTTTTGTTAAAACTAAGTACAGACACAAATTACTTTTTATTAAAATCTTATTACAAAATCTTACTAAAAAAACGTAAATAAGCTTAAAATTAATAGTTGAAGTTAAGTTAAATATTGTGATATTGCTCTTTAGATTTTTAATTTACTAAATAAAGTTTGACTATTTTCTTTTGCGTTGGACCTTTGGATCATAATGCAGACTGATGATAATAAAAAATCACTATCAGTAAACAGTATTTTAACTCATAATTTTATCTTTGTGATAATTCATAGTTTGATTTTATTTTGCAGGTAATCCATAGTACAGATGTAAGTATAATAAATTATTCTGTTATCGTAATTAGTAGAAAACTTTAGAATGTTCGAAATGATGACAGAACGGTTAGAGCGCATCCGGGAATTCCTCTCTAAGGTCCCTGGATGTACGAACCGTATACAATAAAAAAAATCAAATAACTTAAGGTATATATGACACTAGGGCACGTTAAGATTTGGGAATGATATATTTACATATAGAACGTAATGTTTACCCTACACTCCCATATATCTCCGATAACGTACTTGAGAAAAAACGCTCTTTATATCACACCGTATAAGAAAATTCATAAAATACAACATCAAATTCTACCGCGAAAGATTGTTCTGAATATCAAATAAAATAAATTTAAATAGATTTTACAGTTCGTCGTATTGTTTTCCGTAATTTTTAGGCACTTTTTCTTTAATTAAACACGCTATTTTAATCCTTTATTATTATTTCGTATGTTTGACATTTTTGACTTATTTTCTATGACCCCGTACTGAAGTTAGTTAATATTTTTGCGAAAACAACACCACCACATCAAATAGCTTTATTAACCACACTTGTTTTGTACTAGCATGTTATAGTTATAGTAAGTAGTAAGTAAGTAAGTATTTTAGTAAGTAAGATTCACAATGGTCATCATTAATGGTGACGAAATTACAAATTTTAAAATAGATGTGAAATATTCGAATGTATCAAAGGTTTATGTAAAATAATAATTATAAGGTTTTAAAAGAATATTTGTAATCGTTTCGTTACATTATAAAAATTATAGATAACAAAACTTGACGTGATTTTGCTTATGTAGTTATTAATAGCTACGGTGTAATAAGCGTCAATGTTTTAATATACCAAATAAAAAATCTCTTAAATTACTGACGAGGAGTGCTTGCGCAATTTCCAATAAATTGACATTTTAAATGAAATCAGATATTTTATGTTTTGTTTTGGGTTTAACAATAAACGACTTATCTTATATCCTACAATAATTACAATAATACTGTTGTTAGGTAAATTATTGTTAGTCTGTGCCGGATATCACTTGTAAACGGGTACTCAAACTATGTGACATCCGTCAGAGAATTGTAAGACGATTAAACATCAATTTGACGGGGGCTAGCGCCATCTTTTTGGAGTCGGACATCGGGCTTGGTATTATATCATGTAACTGACGTTATGCGAAGAATATATGATAAAATGGTATTCGGAGTTTTATTCGTGGCACATCCTGAACAGTTATCTTTACAGTTCCGAAGCGGGATGAACGGAGATTATAAATAGTTATCTCTTCACGCTCACAAAGTAAAGGAAAGGAAAAAAAGCTTTCAGAAATGTCGGAAGTAGAAATTAATGATGATGAGCAACTGAATCAAAACTTGACCAGTGACGAATTAAGTCGACGTGAAGGGCTTAATGCATTGGGAACGACAGGCGGACCCAGGTTAGAGGGTCGAAGAACACCCAGGTTAGAGGGTGAAAGGACACCCAGGTTAGAGGGTGAAAGGACACCCATGTTAGAGGGTGAAGGGAGGCCCAGGTTAGAGGGTCAAAGGAGGCCCAGGTTAGAGGGTCGAAGCACACCCAGGTTAGAGGGTGAAGGGACACCCATGTTAGAGGGTGAAGGGAGGCCCAGGTTAGAGGGTCAAAGGAGGCCCAGGTTAGAGGGTCGAAGCACACCCAGGTTAGAGGGTGAAAGGACACCCATGTTAGAGGGTGAAGGGAGGCCCAGGTTAGAGGGTCAAAGGAGGCCCAGGTTAGAGGGTCGAAGCACACCCAGGTTAGAGGGTGAAGGGACACCCATGTTAGAGGGTGAAGGGAGGCCCAGGTTAGAGAGTCAAAGGAGGCCCAGGTTAGAGGGTCGAAGCACACCCAGGTTAGAGGGTGAAAGGATGCCCAGGTTAGAGGGCTACGTGATGGCCAGGTGTGAGGCCAAAAGGACGCCCAGGTTTGAGGGCCAAGGGACGACAAGGTTTCAGGTTCAAGGGACGCCCAGGTTTGAGGGCCAAGGGACGACAAGGTTTCAGGTTCAAGGGACGCCCGGGTTTGAGGGCCGAGGGACGACATGGTTTCAGGTTCAAGGGACGCCCAGGTTTGAGGGCCGAGGGACGACAAGGTTTCAGGTTCAAGGGACGCCCAGGTTTGAGGGCCAAGGGACGACAAGGTTTCAGGTTCAAGGGACGCTCAGGTTTGAGGGCCAAGGGACGACAAGGTTTCAGGTTCAAGGGACGCCCAGGTTTGAGGGCCAAGGGACGCCCAGGTTTGAGGGCTAAGAGACGCTCAAGTTAGAGGGTCGGGTTTACCCGAGAGATCATAAGGATACCTAGATCATAGGTTGCTGGACGGCGCCCAGGTTAGAGGGCATAGGAGCGTCCAGGTCTGATGGCAACAGGGCATCGAGATCTAAGGGAAGAAGGAGGAGTACCGAGGAGGCATGATTTGGAACACATAAAAGGCGATGTCACTGGAGACGATCAGCAAAGAAAAGGAGACCTAGAGTAAGGTCAATTTGTGCAAGGTGAAGGCACTTTACGTAATCTATAATAACTCTGCTAATGACATGATTATTAAAAAGGATTAAAAATGGCCCAATCGATGCAATGAGCGGAAACCCATTGGAAGACTCTGAAACTGATACCCACCCGTTGGAAATTCTTTTTGGTTCAATGTGAGCAGGATTGAATTATTGCAGTGCAATCAGCAGACGTACATAAAAACTATAAATTTAAAAAAATGGTCGGGTTTATCGCATTGTGGAGAATTCGCTAAAGTGGTTGGTGCTTCGATGGGTACGATGGCAAACAGTTAAAAGGAATCATGATGACATTGGTCATTACGGATTTGATAAAACACTACAACGTATACTAAACCCCTATTGGTTCTTAAATATGCGCAGCTTTATTTTAAAAAAACGATCATGTTTTGAGTGTGCTCGTTGCAAAGCACCTGGTGGTAAAAAACGGAGGAGAATCACATCCTATAGAAAATATTAGTAAACCGTTTCATACACACGTTGGTCACATAGAAGCGTTTGTAAAGAGTAAAAGAGGCAATTATTGTTTACTTGTAATGGTCAATAGCTTTTACAAAATTTACAAAATTTGTGAACATAACAGCCATAAAGAGTACTAAGTCGCTTACAACGTTAAAACCGTTTAAAGACTACATTAAATATTGAGGTATACGCGTATGGCTAATTACTGATGAACAGAGGACTTTTACTAGCAAGACTTTTAAGGAATTTGTTTCATCTTTTTTGGGTATGAAGCATATTCTTAATACCGTTGCAACTCCTAGAGCCAATGGACAACTTGAAAGTTTCAAACGTACTTAATTGAAAGCCTTGGCTATCTCGTCTCATGGCAAAGACGAATAATCCTGATGGATGATAATAAACTTTATATCCAAATCGGTCTCAATACCGCCAAACACACGCTTACGAAGGTTACAGGCTAAACCTCATCGAAATTACTGTTGGGATTTAATATTACAAGTATGTCGGAAGGTATATGAAAGAAAATCGTAACGGATGCTTGTAATAAATAATAAACTGGTAATCTACAAAACTCTAAGGAACTAGGAAAATTACGGCAAGAAGCATATGGCAAAATTAAAATGCAACAAATGAAAGATTTGGCTAAGTTAAAGGAACGGTGAAAGATGAACGGTGAACGGTGAAAATTTAACTAGAGTGACGAAGCAGGTACCACATTGCCACAGTTACAAAATATTAATAGGGCTTCCTAATCACAAGTCACAAAAAGCTTGTAATGCCTGTGTCGCGACTCAGCAGAATTAGCAACTCATTCGATGGTCTCGGTATTCGCTTCTTAGATTAAAATTCCACGATCCATACTAGACCAGTCTATAGAAAGGTTTCCACGAAGATTATATGCATAGACGTCCCCATCACATTCGCTGAGAAAAACCGTCCGTTATCAGATTGATTACATTCTTATCAACAAACGATATCGCAACAGTCTGACGTCAGTTAAAACCTACCCTATTGGGTCTGACCACAATCCGTTCGTTAGATCCTTCCGCTGCAATATGAAAATCCTAAACCTAAATTAAAAAGTCATAAAAGGGACTTAAAAAACCAGAAATACGAGACAACATTTCTACAGATAAATATTGCAGTTGAACGCCTAAACAAAGGTCTTAGGCAAAACAAAGACGTGGGAGAGACTTGGACTAAATTAAAGAATAACCTTGTAGATATTGGTACAAGAATACTTCAACCACTAGAATATGAAACGAAAAACCACTATATCACTCAGGAGATACTAGGTCTTATGGAACAGCGCAGAAAATGCAAAGGAGTTTATGATCTGAAATATAAAACCTTACATAAGACTATTCAAAGAAAAGTGGTTGAAGCGCAAGGACAATTAATGGTAGACCAATGTATGTAATATAAGAGTTTGAGGCCTGGAATTATTTTTGTAATATGCATAAGAAAATCAGAGAAATATCATGCGCTGATAAGTTACGTACTAATTGTAATATATTGTTTGATGATCAGGGTAACCTTGCCAAAACCATTGAAGACAAACTTAATATTTGGCAACAATATATAACAACATTATTCCATGATATTCGTCCTAATCTGGAATCTAACCCCCCTATCCCCCATCCCTGCAAACTCAGCTAACTGGACCATCAATCAATAGAAATGAGATTGCTTATACTATTAAAATGTCAAAACCAGGAAAATCTGTAGGTGGAGACGAATTACCCATGGATCTTTTAAAGTACTAGACTATGACAACTTGGAAATTATAGAAATATTATTTAATTCCAAATATGATTCGGGTATAATTCCATCAGATTGGCTCAAATCAACTTTTGTCACCTTGCCTAAAGTGGCATCCGCTAAGAGATGCAACGGGTACAGGACTATCTCATTAATGAGTCATATATTAAAACTATTTTTAAAAGAAATTCATAAAAGAATCTACTCCAAATGTGAAGCGCTAATATCCAGGACGCAACTAGAGACTTTTTGGGTATCAGGTCTTAGTACAGAGATGCTGGGACATGAATCAAGACTTATTTGTATGTTTTATCGATTATGAAAAAGCTTTTGATAGAGTACAGCATGCAAGGATGGTCGATATAATGCAAGCTATTGGGTTTGACTCTAAAGATATACGCTTTATTAAAAATCTATATTGGAACCAAACAGCGAATGTCCGTATAGACGGAAAATCGACGGATGAAGTAAAAATCCTACGAAGAGTAAGCAAGGGTGTATTCTCTCCCTTATAATTTTTAATATATACTCTGAGATAATCTTCAGAGAAGCACTGAATGATTTGGATGTAGGTATAACAGTAAATGGTCAGATTATTAACAACTTCCGTTATGCCGATGATACTGTATTACTTGCATCGTCAATAGAATATCTTTAAATCCTCGTGGATAAAATACAATCTGTTAGCTCCATGTATGGCCTTAACATCAATTATAAGAAAACAAAATGCATGACTATTTGTAAAATACTACTTTGTTGTGGACAGGACTTACAAAAAGTTAGTAAATACAAATATTTGGGATGTTGGGTTGATGACACAGGCGATCATAGTCTGGAAATAAGGTGTCGCATAGAAAAGTCCGTAACGCTTTCTTTAAACTTAATCCACTTAAGCTTTCTTTAAGCTTAAGCCAATAAGCAATAAAAAGCGAAACATCAAGTTACGAGCGCGTTTAGCACGTGGTTATGTTTTCTCCATTCTCCTGTACGGTGTTGAAGCATGGACACTCACGGAATCGATGAGCAAGAAAATAGAATCTTTGGAATTGTGGGTGTATAGGAGAATGCTAAAATATCCTGGAGAGGTAAAGAAAAAAATATGACCGTGTTAAGTCGCATGGACAAAAAAGTAAAAGACATATATTTAGAGAAGAAAAGAAAGCTCGAGTACTTTGGCCACATCATGAGAAACGCTAAATATGAATTGCTGCGGCTTATCATACAAGGCAAAATGAAAGGAAAACGAAGTGTGAGCCTACGAAAAATATCTTGGCAAAAAATCTACGCCATTGGTTCGGCAAAGTACTCGTTCCCTATTCAGAGCAGCGGTATCCAAAGTTAAAATTGCCTTAATGATCGCCGAACTTTGCGAGAAGATGGCACGTTAAGAATAAGAAGAACAGAAAGGTTTAAAATAAGTATAAGGGATATTCTTATATGTAAAGCATATTACATATAAGATACATATAAAGCATATTACAATCGAAGATTATTTGGATGATGAAAAAGCCTGGATCTGAAAATCCTTTCAGCTTCACACAAAACTGCGGTTTAATAATGTAAAATTGAAAATTTTTAAAAGATTAACCACCGAGTTTCGTGCTGGTTCTTCTCGGTAAGAGCAACATTCCGAACCAGTTGTAGCTTCATTAATCATATTGATCCTTGACGATTCAAAATGCCTGGAAGAGCTTATTTGAATAAAGATTATTTTGATTTGATGTGATGATCGGTTTCTAATTGAGGAACTCCTTGAATAAAAATATTATTTAATTGAATATTTGCTGTAGTGTTTTCTGGGAATACTCTAATTGTTTTTTGTTTTGTTTTGTGTGCTTACCTCAACGCTAGAGGACTAGCGCTTAACAGGATGGCCGAGCTGTTAGGTAAATTATTGTTAGTCTGTGCCGGATATCACTTGTAAACGGGTACTCAAACTATGTGACATCCGTCAGAGAATTGTAAGACGATTAAACATCAATTTGACGGGGGCTAGCGCCATCTTTTTGGAGTCGGACATCGGGCTTGGTATTATATCATGTAACTGACGTTATGCGAAGAATATATGATAAAATGGTATTCGGAGTTTTATTCGTGGCACATCCTGAACAGTTATCTTTACACTGTTTATTGTATAATTAAAATATACTTTTCTTACTTCACTTTTTTTATTACTTGTTCGGTATTAGAGGTTTTCGATCGTTATTAATATTATTGACATTTAGAAATTTTGGAATATGTACCGTAAAAATTAATATTTATTCAAATACAATAAATAACAAATGACATCCACTAGGCAGTTCACACAAAGACAGAATTTATTAATCTTTAAACTACTTTTGGAATCATTTAAAATATGATTCTAGCCACATTCTGCTCTTTAGTTGGGAGAAATTACTTCGATGGTAGCTTATAATCAAGTTTAGATCGCGCCTATCTTTTATATGACTGCAGTACATAATAGTTCTATTATACTAAAAGCAACAAAAGAAAGATATTCTTTGGATTCGTTAACAGAGTTCTTAAATAACATTAGCTGAAAAAGGAAAAAAGTGAAAAGCTTTATAAGGTCGTTTATCCCTTGTGGGGCAAATAGTAACATGACTAAGTAAAAAACACGCAATATCTTGAAGTTCCGAGGCGCTACGTAGTGGCATAATGAGCACTCTACGATATTACTACAGACATGTTCCCTCTCTTGTATACGCTACCGGCGTCTTGTATAATTCAGACATTTCGTAGAATACCTGATCGCTTTAAGAAATGTATGAGGTTACTTAGGACTGTTTTCACGCCTAATGTACTTCGAACTTTATGTGTAGCATACTTAAACTTGAATTTAGTATCTGTGTTCACATATTTATTCTAAGGATTATGTCCTTCAAAGTTACGTTGTACATTTAAGGAATATTGTTCATCGTTTGAAATATATGATGAGTTATAACGGTTCATATAGTCATGTCGGCGAAAATATATCGGAAGTACGATGTCATGAGATTATATGATGTTTAAGAAACCATTTCTTTGCTCCCCTCACATGTTACAAAAACCACTTGAGCCCGTGACGTGGTATTAGAAATTGCATTATATTATACAAAGGACTAGATAGCGTAGCGTAATCTAGATATTTTACTATGTTGATGATTCGAAAGCACTTGTTTTTAAGCGTACTCGAATAAAGAATAATTTGAATTTGAATTATTAAAGTTACTGTAACATTACAATTTCGGGTAACATTGTAAATTATCTACGTAATAAATTATTGTACAATAATTTATTCTATTTTTAATCAAAACGTTACTTTATACACTGTAGAGGCATGCCATTAGTTCTTTTTTAAAAGCTTTTATTCAACTTGCAATGTATGTATATGAAGGTGGAAACTTGCAAGAGAAATGACAATGCATGTTTATGCCAACCATGATCTTATACCGCTGCCAGGATTCACTTCAGATGAAGAAACTCCTCAACGGTTAACCGTAGGGACATGAAATTGTGTGAAAAGCTTTATAAAAGCTATTTTAACTTGACTTGTTATTTTATAGATTTAAAAAGTTATTAGAGGGATTCTTATTTCATAAATGCAGGCATTCTAGGAAATGGCGTGTTTTTCAATTTTCTTGTAACATATCCATGTTGTAGGTGCATGTGTTCGGATGTGGTTTAAATTTGTGATTTTATCTTATAGTATCTAGGTTATGAAACTGTTATCTTGTTTTTCAATTTTCTTGGAAAACTATCTTTGGTAAAAGTATTTTCTAGTTTCTGTAGCAAATTTTGTGTGGTAAAATTATAACAACGATATTTTTCCATTCAATAAATAAGAAGCAATTTTATCAAAATTCCAACAATTTTTTTTACAACTTGTTGACTCTGGGCCCAAATTACAAATAAGTCAAATTGCGCCACCACTCTCGTCTCCGCTTCGCACCTCTCCGCGCCGCATCTCTCCGCCCTTTAGCACACCTCGTCACAGCTAACTTCACGTCTTTGTGATATAACTTCCACTCCAATTTTCCATCCGTTACAACGTATTTAAAAGGCGATCTGGAAGAAATTTTTCCTAGGGATACGTCTAACCCTGGATGAACTCAGTATAATAATAATAAATTGAAAAATGAAAAAAAATAGGGAATGGACGTAATTAACCTGTTGACCAAAGATATCATGAAAGATTTAGAGAATTAAATGAAGTTAATGAAGTTGCACTTGGCTATTCATTGTTATAATTGCTTATTTTGGTCATGCCGCTTACTTAACATAAACTGAATTCTTCAATGTGGTAACGAATAATACGAATAATAACGAAAAATTAAGAAAAAAAACAAGTCGCGTATTTTTACTATCCCATTGCTAAAAGGCGTCGGTCTTTTTGGAGGGAAAGGTGTAGTTTAAGATCAACAACTCTGCTTTAATGTAAAATTGTAGGCTGAAGGTATAAACCTTCAGCTGGAGATCAGAAAGGTTCCTTGGTGGCCGATGCATTAGGATGTTCCCAGCGTGTCGGTTATTGTGCAAAGATCTGTCCAAGCTCTAGGAGTTTCTGCTGACGAGGGTGTAGACGTGATGCGTTCAGTATTCCTGTGCCCTCGTCATCAAGCAGCAAGGTGGAACACCGTGAGGTTTTAGTACAAATCCGCCATAATACTCATGAAGGTTTTATTCATGTATAAAAATCACAGAAATTTTTCAACGATGAAGGTTTTATGAAATAATGTTTCTTAAATCAATGTGTTATCAAAATGACTTGACAATCTGGAAACAAATTATTATGGACCATATTGTTTACTATGCCGTGTGGTATCCGGCTGCTGGAATAGACTACCCTAATTTCTTACTGAGGTGTCGTAAAAGGCGACTAAGGTAAATTGACGTTAGTCAGGCGGCCGGTCGTAAAATATGTAGCCAAATCATGTGACAACCTGTTGTGCCGACCCCACTTAGATTGGGATAAGGGCAGGAGGATGATAATTATTGATACAATTTAATAGCATGTTAACATTTGACCAGTACCTGGCCTTATGTAGATCTGTCTTAAAGATGTAAGTCTTAATATAGGGCTCCTGACCGTTATATAAAGCATTCGTGTTTAATTCAGCTGGAACGAATAGACAGCCTTTGCCGTAAATGGATAGAAAGAGCTCTACGATACCAGTTCGAACTTCCGTAAGGAGGACTTAGTGTTAACACTGATTTAGATAAACTTGCAACTTACATACTATCTACACGGGCCACGGGTACAAATCCCGGGGCAGCCACGGGATTTTTTGCGTTAAAATTTATTTGCCTAATTTATAATTGTAGTTTATCACCTTTCCGTGAAATGAGAAAACCTGCATTTCTCTAGAGAATTCTGGGGATATATTATGTAACATACCTATGCTAATTCAACCAGCGCGGTTAGTCTAAGTTCCAACTCTCTCCAAAAAAGGAGAGAGGAGGTTTAAAGCATTGGCATTAGGAATATAAGTGTTGTTACACTACCAAGTTGTATATTTTCTTGTTTACTGATAAATATTTTGTTATTGAAACAAAGTCAATAAAAAGTAATTTATTAGAATGCCTGAATTCGGTTTTGATACGCTAAAAACAATTTGAAAAATATTGTTATACAAACTAAAAGTTACTTTTATTGACTTTCATACACAAACATCACCCTTTGCTCCAACGAATGGGTTTCATTCAACCACACAAGTTACAGTTTTCACAAATGGAATATATTAACAACTTTGGTACGTTTTTGTTAAATTCGTTACCTGTAAATTGGTATTTATTAAAACAGAGTATGTTATAAAAACGTTAAAAATGTAACCAGCCCTTTTAAATTTTTCAGTAAATCAATGTTAAATACATATCTCAAATTTCACGTACGCGAGTGAGCTTTTATTAATAATAAATAAATATATGGGACAATTACACACACGGTCGTCCGTCCCCAAAGTAAGTAACTTAATACTTGTGTTATGGTGACAGAAAACTGGTGATATATAGATATATAATATTAAACACATACTTAAATACAAATATACACCCAGACTCAAAGAACCAAGAAATTGATAGAAATGGTTGACCCTTGGCGGGAACTGAACGGGAACTGAAGGCAGGGACACTACCAACTGCGCCAACGGACCTGACAATAAAATTTTCGCTAAGTTTTTCAAGTAAAACTTTATTTCAATGCTTTTGCAAATGTTTCTTTTATTTTCAATCAGGAAAACTAAAAATTAAGTCTCACTATCTGTTCTCGGATTCGAGTAAATCTAAAAGTTATAAAAATGTAATTTTAGATCTAGGGGAACGCGAGTATACTTTCAGATATCTATCTCAATCAAAATTTGAACATTCTAATAATTTGCGTTAATCAAAGTTATTGTTATATAATAAATAATTTACTTACTGATCATTGTTAAGTTGGTTATACTCGAATGACGTATCTTGAGGATGTTCTATTGTACCTGAAAAGAAAAACAATAATTTGAAAGCCATCATATTATATATGTATCTGTATATAGTATTAATAGAAGTAGTATTCTATTTATTTTTACTCCTTTAAGATGGATTTTGGAGGTTATATGTATTCTTAATACGATGTTTATCCTCCTCCTTAAGTCGTGTGCTCACTGCTGAGTATCGTATATAGATAATGTATACAAAGATTTTTAATAATAAGAACACTGGTATCGTTCACTAAGGAACTAAAGTTGTAGTTTTCTTTTGAATTTACATTATAATGAGTGGTTTACATATAAAATTCTTATCTCACAATGGTAACTAACCATACTCCTCAGAAACGGCATGACACATTTTTATAAAACTTTTTATGCATATTCACTAGATCCGAGAATCGGCTACTATGTATTTTTCATACCCCTAACTAAGAAGGGTTGTCGACCCCTAACATTCTTTTTTTACTTTTTGGACAATTTTTTTTTATTTCTTTATAATGTACACTAGAAATTCCCTAAAAATTATTTATATGGCAAAATCACGGTAAACTAGTATTTTTATATAATCATTAAAGTAACTTTTCATTGCAAAAGTAACAGGACAAAGTTCCTGTAGAGGTTTTATCAAAGTTAAAAAAAGTCAGCATTTTCGTTCCCTATAGAGTAAACAACGGTTTTTATTTTTATGAACATCGAATATTTTGCTAAAATAAATAAAAAAATATTTGAATTGCCTACGATGTTTTCGTTACTGACATTGCTTTTAAACTTTTCAATACAATTTACAGTTCAATTAATTTATATTCTCAACTATGAGAATAATTATTTATTTACCTGGTAAATTTCTGATTTCACTAAATATAAAAATAAATAATCAAATTAAATTAAAATAATCTTTATTCATGTAAGCTTATTACAAACACTTTTGAATCAAGGATCAATAAAATTTACTGAAGCTACCACTGGTTCGGAATGTTCCTCTTATAGAGGAGAACCAGCAAGAAACGGAATGTTTTGAACATTTTAAATTTACATTATTTAACCGTAATTAAGGATATTCAAATACATGCATTTTTATCATTTAAATAATCTTAATTTGTGTAATATGCTTGACGTATAAGCATAGTTCGTACACTTAATTTAAAGTTTCTCTAGATAAGTTTATTTAATATCCAATTAATACAAAAATAATTATATATCCTCCTGCCCTTATCCCACTCTAAGTGGGGTCGGCACAACATGTTATAAACATGTTGTAACATGATTAGGCTGCGTTTTTACGACTGGCCGCCTGCCTGACGTCAACTTACCTTAGTCGTATTTTACGACACCTCGGTAAGAAGGAGGGTGGTCTATTCTACTAAACCGGATACCACACGGTGGGTCAACTTACCTTAGTCGCCTTTTACGCGCCTCGGTAAGAAATGAGGGTGGTCTATTCTACTTAGCCGGATACCACACGGCTATAATACAAAAATAATTGTAGAATAAAAAGAATAATGAACACACAACACTGTAAGAAATAAAGAAAAAAATAAGGGTTGAAGACAAAGGATCTTTACCACAAAACAACAACCATTTTATGATTATCTGGATGCTATCAACTACATAATAATTTTAAAAGATATAACTTTACACAGTCGTATCAAAGCCAAAGTCCTTAATGCGACGTACATTAGGGAGTTGGCATATTACTACCGTACTGGGACAAATATTTGCCTTAGAAGTTATTTGGCTACAGCAAACAGTGTATTTGAGTTTGCTGTTGGCAAAATGTTCATATACCTTTAATTATGTCTAAGTAAAGTCTCTGGAAGGCACTTGATTCCTTGATTAAAAGTTCTATTTACATTAACTAGATGTGTTAGACGAGTATTGAGATTTTAAAAGGTTTTTTGTATACAAAATAATTTGTTACGAATCAAATCATCATCCTCCTGCCTTAAATGCACTCTAAGTGGGGTCGGCACAACATGTTATAAACATGTTGTTACATGCTTTGGATACTTAAAACTCTGAGACACACTGAACTCCATGCAGGCGACGCGAGCACGGCTAGTACAATATATTATATTGTACTAGCTTACTTAGTAAAATGACAACAACGTTTAACTATCGAGAGTTGATAGAGGTTGAAAGTTGTATGAAGAAATTATATTATAGTTCGTAAGGCCTATAATCGGCTAATATCGAAATGACCTAGAGATAACGGCCTCGCTGTCACATCTTGGTTCGATCTCATATTTCATTATATTTTAGACCTCGAAAAACTAGGACATGAAATATTACTAAAGTTAGAACTTTTTTTATTTTACCTATAGTTTATATTATAAAGCTAAGTGTGTGAAAACTTGTTTTCTAATAAGTATAGACTACAGTTAATCTATGTATTCTTTTCTTTTGAATGATAAAAGACTTTCACTTTTTACTCTTTGTTTAAAGTTAAAAGGGCATGGAATCAGTGAGCTTCAGATTTCTGGGGTGTTTAAGTGTTACCCCGATCTGGGAAAAGAAGCATTACTAACTAGATGATCTCAAAAAGATTGCAGGGGAAGCAGCATAAGTTCGTATAGCGTACTAAGAAACATATATCCAATAACATGATCACTAATTGTAAAATAAAACTAAGAGAAACAGGAGATTTACTTAATAAACTTCAATTATCTATATCTTAGATAAAGTAAGTTAAATTTCCATGTTTTCTTTTTATTGTAACAAGAATCATTCACTGTTTTACATTTACATTTTATATATAAAATAGCTGAACCTACGCCGTATAAATTTCGTATATATCACTGGTAATATCAATAATGTCTAGAGAATATAGAGGTCGAATGTCACATCTTTCCGCTGCCTCACAAATCATCCTAGATTAGGCCTACGTAATGGCAGTAACGGCTTAGGGTGCGTACGAAATAACTTTCTGATAAAATTAGAAAAAGAAACGAAAAACCTTTATTATTTCTTGCATCGTATACGTATATGCTATTCTTCAAATATTAATCCAGTACAAAGTTTGATATCTGGCTGAGCAGAATAGACCACCCTCATTTCTTACCGAGGTGTCGTAAAAGGCGACTAAGGTAAGTTAACCCACCATGTGGTATCTGGTTGAGTAAAATAGTACCACTCTCTTTCTTACTTTCTTCTTAAGTTGACGTTAGGCAGGCGGCCGGTCGTAAAATACGAAGCCAAATCATGTGACAACATTTTTATAACATGTTGTGCCAATTCCACTTAGAGCGGGATAAGGGTAGGAGGATGATGATGATACAAAGTAAAAACAAATTTTGATCAATCTTTGCCAAGACTTGTATCTTCGTGCAAGTCTTGTTTAAGAGCGGATTATTGACAGAACATAATATAGTAACGTTAATAATTATGGGCCTCACTAGAAGGATCAGAAGCATTAGCAGTTATGGAAAGATTTATACTCGGAGTATCTTAGCGTAATCAAATTAGAAATGGGGAGATTCTTAGAATTAGGAAGGTGTTTGACGTTGTCCAACAGGATGAAAAATTTGACAAGGTGATGAGCGGAGAATAGAGGTCTAAGAACTGATCGACGTTGGGGTCTCAAGATGCTATTATAGATGCTTGTACTCGTACTAAGCGGAAAGTTGAGGTGAAAAACGTTACGTTGCAAGGAGCCGCTAAATCCAAGCGGCACATGATCCTGTGACCCTAATTCTTGTCAATTATAATATCTTGTGCTTTTAAACTATGAAGTATGCAAACTTAAAGAGTAAACTTCCATTAGTTGAGGAAAAAGAGAAGAGAAAGCGCGGTTATAAACTTGGTACGCAGTTTCATATACGAGTATATTCCTAAAAGTTACACCATTAACTCCTCTTAGGTAAAAAGTATTGGAGCTATCGCGCTGTTACTTTATACAAAACTCAATCTCTTAGTAAAGATCACGTAGCCGTCTATCTCGGCTTTCATTAAATTTATATGCATTTCCTTAAATATATATAATATTTCCAGCAGGCAAACGGTATATTTTTACTAGCGAGCAAAGTCACTGTCGTCACTTTTCTAAACGGAGCTTGTGAAAATTTTGATGATATGGAAGCGTGAAATTTGCTAAATCGACAAAATCTGTTAAACGCTACGTCCAATTATTATAACTTTGCGCTGATATCAAGCCAGTAGAATTTCAAATTACCTTATAATATTTTACCCTCATTTCCTAACAAGGATATTTTAATTCTAACTTTATTTCGGGGTCACAGCTATTGAAACTCAAAGAAGATTTTTCAAGTTAAATCCTACTTAGGAGTTCATGATAGGAGACAATATAAAAGAGTTTCTTGGGCAATTTGACGAACATTCAAACTCAGAGAAATAAATTTATTCAATGGCTAAAGGAATACTTTTGCTTATAACGCAAGCGTTTGATTTCGTTTGCTTAAATATGCTTTCAACATTTTTTGTTCTGATACGACTTTATTTAGATAAGAACAGAGTTCATTTTCGTTTAGTCAAAATTTCAACACTAAGAGAATACTAGCCATCTATTCTGAATGTACTCATCCCAATAGCTATTACATCAGGATCAGGGTTGTTAATCGTCCTGTTTTACAAGATTTATTGTACTATTTAAATCAGTATTTTAGTTTTTTAAATAGTAAAAAAGTATATAAAAAAATTATAAAGTATATATAAGCATAAGTAGCTAAATTGAGTTTAAATATTTTGAGTATATTTAAAATATTATTTGACAATCAATAAAACAGATAACAGACATCAAATAAATTTCTTAATTAACTAAAACATCCATTTGGAATGACCTTAGAGAGAGAATCATACCGATTTACGTTTTTATCATTAATAGTGTATAAAATTTTATGGATTTTTTTTTTAAATACTATTTAAATATTTTAATATTTAAATAGTCAAATTTATATCTGATCAAAAATGTAGTTATAACTAGTATAAAAATCACGTCTTTTGTTTAGTCCGTTTGGTTGAGTTGTAAGTCTATTTAAATACAATAATAAGCTAAATTTAAAGTTTCACAATGCTTGTAGCATCCTAAACATTGGATACCGTTTCGAGACAACCCTAAAATAGGATCACTCGATCGGAATTTAAAGCATCTTTCTTCAGAATTGAATCACGCCCTCGAATAATTTAGGACGACTTTTCCTAACTCTGCTTCTTTTCAATGTTTTATAGTACAAATAACGAATTTCTATATGAATTTACTCCACTACACGTCGCCCTAAGCTGTGATCAGTACTTACGGGGTTTACCTTTAAGATGTCATTCTCCGACGCTAAAAACTCTCTACGTTCTACTCTTTGCAAAGCACACTTTCAATGACGATCTCTTTGTTTTTCTTCTCTCCTTGGAGTAACGGACTGAAGATAATACCCACCAGAGCTCAAAGCCTAGGAGCAAAAGCCCAAAAGTATAAAAACTATATTATAGTTTTTATTTTAACTATAAGCAATTATAATTCAGTGTGCAATAAAGCTTTATATAAATAAGAAAATACAAGACTTTTACTTTATAATTAGAAAATACTAGACTTTCAATAATATATAGAACTGGGCGTTTGCGAAGGTCCATAATACAAAAGTAACTATAACATAATAAATCATTGCTTCCGTATCAAACGACTTTAAGTTACTTATCTTTATAAAAAAGAAAATCAATTCGTTGCTCCGTTTAAACAGGTAATAGAAGCAGACAATAACATTTTTCCATTTGTATTATGGTTAATACTATTTAAAAATTCAAAAATCTCCCTTCCCATCGGAATGATAACGATACATTGTAAGAATTGTGACGATTTAATAACGCTCAATCGGTAGGTTAAATTGTTATTACAATAATCGTTGTTCTTAAATAATAAATATCATCCAATCCAGAAATGCCAAATAAAACAGTCATTGTTGTCACAGTTAATCCAAGGTCTCGGTCATATGTGCTTGACAAGGGTGTGACATTATATTTGGGCAGCTGAGATTATTGTGACTTGTATTGAAAGATACGAAGGTTGGGTATTCATTGGAGAAAAGCTTCGTTGACGTAAAATATTGCTGTATTAGTGCGCGTAGATGAAATTATGGACATGTCCTTATTGTTGTTAGAGTATATCAGCGAAGTAGATTCCGTTCTATGTACATGTATTCGTATATTTGTATATGTTTATTGTACAACTATTATCAGTGCTCTTCAACTATGATTGCCCATACTAATATTATAAATGCGAAAATATTAAAAATATTTGTTTTTTATCTGTTTGTCTATTACACTGTCATGGGTAATCCACTCGAGCAATATTAATGTTACTTGGCAACATTGAATCTCATGTACCAAGATTCAAATATTGGATCAAAATATACTCGTGTTCCCGTCGGACAAAAAAAAATTCCCCAAATGAGGCTATTATAACTTTTAAGTTGACGCCAATAAACGATAACGGCTTGGTGTTAGTATTAATATGAGAAAATATTATTTCCCCTCTCTGCCTTCTATCGCAAGTCACGTTAATAAACCAATTTACTATAAAATATAACCAAAAAATCATTAAAGGACGTTAAGACCACCAATATTTAAGTATTAAATTTAAGTTAGTTAGATATTGTTATAAATAAATACTTAGATTTTCAAGGCAAGAGTGAAGATGTTTACGTTTTTAGGGAAACACACGGAGCAAAATGAGCTTAAGTTTGTACTCTAAAAATGCAATATTTCCATTATATTCTTTTTTCTATTAATATGAATAACATTTCTTGATTTATGTAGACATTTCAATATTAAGTGAGAATAACCCAAGTCTATTATTAACGAGTCATATTGACTCCTAAGTTTACTTATTCGAGATTCCAATATTTCTCAAATCCTCAGTAGGCGCTAGTAAATCCCAAAGTAAAACAATCTTGTAGCCTCCATAATCAATATCTTATGAATTCAAACACGAAGTTAGTTTATTTACTACCAAAATCTTCATGTATGTTATTCATTGTATGTAAAAGTCAATTCTGTACAGTAGATGAGGCGTGAGTTATAAGATTTAAGCGTTAAAATCTGAAATATGGAGAATTAAATACTGAATACTTTCTATCAATATTGCAAGTGTTCAACCAGTCAACCTGTATATTACGACAGTGTTATAGGCTTTAATATTGCTTTGTTTCAACAATATTGGTGCAGCGGATTAGCCCTGAAAGCGAAAAGACTGATAGACTTTCACAACAATGAAATATCACTTTTCAACATGATAAAGTTTGTATGTTTCGAAACATCAACTAATTGATCAGCGAACAACAGAGGAGAACAGTACAGACACAGAACAAACAGAACAGTACAGGATTATAGGATTTGCACAATATGTGTGTGGTTATAGCTCTCTTCGAATGGCAAGACAGGAATGACTAAATGTAACTAGTATTAAGGAGTTATATTTGTAACAGAGCAACCGCCGAGTTTCTTGCTGGTCCTTTTCGGTAGGAACACCTTTCCGAACCAGCAGTGAGTTGAAGATTCAAAAGCACTTGTTAACAAATTTATTTGAATAAAGAAAATTTCGAATTTGAATATGAATCTAATAAAATATCTTATTATTAAAAAAGTGTCAAATAAGCGTGATCCCGTTTCACTTGTACCATACACTGATACATAATTCACAGATAGCTTCTGCCTTCTAATGTATTAGAGCCGGCTGCTAAATATTTATGCTACACCCCAATCTGCTAATGAATTTAGTTAGTAATTGCGCCAGACGTTATTAATGCCTCGAAAATTGCCATTACCTGGTGTCTGTTTGTTCTCTTAATGAGGCACCTGATGCTTTACAACGTCTGTGAGAAATTGTTCAAAGTGCCAAAAGATTTATTTACGTAATGCGGGGTTCTTCTCATAAAACATTTTGTTCGTAAATAAAGGGAAATTTTCGAGTCTCTACGTTATTTGCTAATATATTGTTGCCTATCAATAAAGTCATGAAAAAAAAACATTAAAAAAAAGCTTTTCACAAAATTTCATGTCCAGACCGTTAATCGTAGAGTTCTCTCATCTGGAGCTGTCCCAACTGTTAACCGTAGACGAGATCCTCCATCTGGAGCCATCCTTGCAACAGCATCAGGTTATGCTTATTATAAACATGCAATGTCATCGGGACTGGACTAGTATGTACAATTTCAGCTCAATCGGACACCGGAAAGTGGGTCAAAATTAACTTGCAAGATTCCACCTTCACATACAAGTTAAGTTAAATAAAGCTTTCAAAAAGGCAGTTGTAGCTATAAATTTAAAATAAGTATGGCCCATTATATTCCTTACCAATACTCCCGCAAAATAGGGTAAATGTTTAGATAAACACCGTATAGTAACCCCTATCAAGCACATCCAGGAAAGCATGTACAAATTTATGAAAGGTCAGAAATTATCAACTATTCATATAAATATAAATTTTCAAATATCTAAGTCATCAAATGTTTGTAATGTGATGTTTGAAACTTGATTTTGAGAAAGTTTTAGTTAAAAAAAAAAATTCGGTTTTATGCCACTGTTTGTATCTATGGTTTATACACAATAATGATTTATTTAACATGATTATTACTGGATTTAATAAATAAACTAAGGAGATTAATTTAATATAATTGAAAACATTGTTAGTTATAATAAAATTCTAACGGAAAGAAAATGATTAAATTTCATGATGGCATATCTATTCTCATTTCGTTGTTAGTATGTTATTATAGTGAGGCTAATATTGTTTCCATGAACAATATGTAAGTCTGACCCACATCAAGATACATAATGCATTTTCTCGTACACATGTACACGTCACTCCGAGCTTGAAGCTCCACAAGCTTGCATATTTATGAGACTATGTCCGTAATGAAGGCACTCTAATGAAGCATAGCGCCTTGAATTTAATGTTATTATTCTATACCTATGGAATAATATTAACGCAATTTATTTTGAAATAATATTAACGCAATATTATTGTTGTAATTTACTTACAGTTAATACTTTGAGTGGTGATTTTTAATTTATAAATACATAGAATTTTAGATAACAAACTGTCAAAAAATTATGTAAAAAATGATAAGAAAAGAAGCAATGAAATACCGCAGCTTAAATATATAGTTTTCTGTTTTATTTAACTTATTTAAATTGTTATTAGCCATACTATTAACTGACATCACAATCGGCGTAGTAATTTTTTTTCACAGCTGAAATATTTTTCAATTAGCGAAAAAAACTTGTATCAACAAACGATTCGCTGAAATTAGGGTGGTACCGGCTTATTTCAATAGCTTCTTATTTTCTTAGGTCTATAAGTTTTTTCTGTTAACGCAGATAGAATAAAATTATCCAATTATTAAAAACTTTTATTCAACTTGCCGTGTATGTATGTGAAGTGTATGTATCTTGCAAGTTAAATGTGACCTACTTCCCGAGGTCCAATTGAGCTAAAATTTTACATACTAGTCCGATGACAATGCATCTTTATGATAAATATGACCTGATACTGCTACCAGGATTTGATTCAGACGAGGGAAGTCCTCAACCGTTAATAGTAGAACAAGAAAGTTTGTTAAAAGCTTTTTAACTTATTTTAGCTATTTATTCTAAGCCAGGAAGATGATCTTGCCAATTAGGATCAGAACGACGTAGTGGCTCCAAACTTCAGTCCTCTCGAAAATGAGAGAGAAGGATCAGCTGTCTTACATCACAGTTACAGTATTTATATTTAGTTTTAGGAATGTTAAAATAAATAATTAAAAAAATTTATCAAATACACTCGAGAAAAGCCACAACAAAAATACCCTTATGTTATATATGAAAATTTGTCACAAGTATCACATGCCGTGGTTAGTGAAGTAGTTGAATCATGTAAACGAATATGAAAAACAAATTTATATATCATATAATATAATATGTGTAATATAAATTTCTTTACCGAGAATCGAGTCCAAAGTAATATTAATTTACACAATCAGCCGTCATGAATACAAGAATTCTACACCAAATTAGAATTCTCCTTCTAGATATAGATTAGAGACAATTTGGTTTCCATCTCTAATCAACATACTTCAGACATTAATATTATTCCGTGAGTATCTCTTGAGTGTCGAATGCAAGACGTTATTTCATTTAGTATGTCTTGATTACAATATTCGTATCCTCATAAATATGCAAACGTGTTTATGTGGATTGAAGATACTGCCATGTATAAATATATGAGGGAATGTATTATGCATGTTTTGGTGGTCCGAATTCAGAATTGTGTATTTCGAGGGTAGTTTCAGCTTATACCTTCTCTAGGGTTTCAATTAATCCATGGACTATATTATTAAAAATGTGATCAGATCTTACATCATATATATGATTAGAATTATTACTTTTCTATACTTTTAAAGTGATAGCCCAGCGGTGAGACCGTGTGACTCTTTCTAGGGGTCACGGGTTGAAACGGGCAGGCATCAATTAATTTATGTGACTAATGGACCATTACAATTTATACTCGTTTTTGTCGAAGGAAAACATTGTGAAAAAACCTGCATGTCTAGAGAATTGTGGGGATATGTGTAACCTACCAATCCATAGTGAAACAGCGTGGTAGGTCTTAGCCCCAAGGATTGAAGCTAAAAAAACGGAGTGAGGAGGCCTATGTCAAGCAAGTGGGATAGTAAAAGGTTGTTACTTTACTTTAATATAAATTGATTCGTTATTTTCGTCTTCGTTCATTCGTCATCTGAGGAGAGGTAATATTTTTTTAATGCAATTTTAACGTAGAGAATGTTTTAATATAAAAAAGTTAAATTAATATACCAAGATATCTTGTATACTTTATATTTTAAAACTTAAAACAATTACTGCAACATCTTTTGCGAAATGGCAACGTAAGCGCCATGAAAAGCTTCCTTCGCTAATGAGATTGCACTCTTTGTGATTGTTGCAGTTTTTTAACACAACGCATGTCTGCTCAAAAAAACTCAAAAACATGAAACATCTTCAGTCATCTTATTCTACTTGAAATTTTTGTTTAGACAGAATACTTAAGCGCTATTTTACGAATTATTTAACTTATAGTAAGTAGCGTTGAATAAATAGGTATATTTTTTGTATTATTATTAATTAATATTGTTGGTAGTGTATTTAAATATTCAAATGTTAGGAATCGATAACAATCATTAACCCGACTCGTATTTACATTAGTGCATAATATATATAGTGTTGCTATATTCTCTCGCCAAAAGAAACTACTACTATTTCAGTATTATTAAATTGAAAGTCTATTACTATCCATACATGTGAATGCTCAATGGGGAAAGGGCGGACTGTAAAAGTTTAACACCCAGGATCAAATCCCACATATCACTGACTCTCTCTATCTTATTTTTTGGTTGCATCGGCTCGGTCACCCAAGTACTGTAAATTTAATTTGATTATAATTATTTTACCATAATGTCCAAATCGTGTCTCATTTATCTAACTATACTTACGTAGTGTCAAGAAGGATAGCAGAAACTTGTTTCAAGTGTTTTTAGTTGAATAAAAGCAAAAACTGCAGCTCGCTTCGGTCTTTCTTTACAGTCAAGTCGATATCACAGCAGAAGTGGAGCAAGTTGACACAAAATATTACAACATTGTAAAATACGAGTAGCTTAGTAACATTATTTTATTATGATGGAAATTCTTCTTATCTATATAAGTAATATATATATCTAAGTTATTTTTGATACCGGGTAAAAGATCGGTCTCAAAATTATTTTACACAGAGATACCATACTAGTTAAAAGTAAAATAATTTTGGAAGTAGTGTAGCTTCATATCTTTGTCGTTAACTTATGTTTTTAACATATTCGTATGTCTTGCTTCTGCGAACGCCAATTGTAGATAATAAATACCCTATGTAGGAAACTCCTTTATTTTATTCAAGTAATGAGAGGAAATTGTTTTTCGTCCCGTCTCAGAGATGTCACTGTCACGTTACTATAATATTACACTAGATGGCGCTGTACTACATTTTTATAGTGACCCATTTAATAAAATGTACCTAGGTGACCCGGGATTTTCTTAAAAAAGTAAAAGTAAAAGAAGTTTATCGAGCTGGTCTGATGAAACCCGGAATCGGTCCAGGAAATTTGACCTTGAGCTCGCCCGGTTCCAGTTGAGCTTTACTGACTTTACTAATGACAGCGCAATTAACCTTTGTTTTTAAATACTAATATAGACATTACGGCGTCTATTGAGCACTTGGATAAAACTCATTTTCTTTTACTACATACCAAGAGATAGAGCTCGCGATGACCTAAACGGTGCTTCTTATAGAGTTTCACCCCCTTGACACTAATGAATAAGACAGATGGGACGCAAAACGAAATTCTTTCTGTAGGCCGAATATAGAAGTGTTCAGAATATTAAAAATAAGTGAAAAAGCTGCTTTTAAATATACCATTGTTGAAGGCATTTTATCTCCCTTGTGATAAAGTTTGGAGCTTAGACACATTCCGCATCCTAAACGTTAATTTTTATTGAAAACTCATAGATTTTTGCCCAGAGTTTAAACAGGTCTATCCTTAGATTTTTACAAGAGATTTCACCGCTCAGGCAATACGATTATATAGAAAGCCATGCTAACTTATTTCTGTTATTATATTCAACGTGATTATGTGGAAAGGCTGATGAACAAAAGCAAAGAGAAATATAGTTCTGATAAGCTATGTTAGCGCAGCATCGCATTAGGCAAATGCAATCGGATTACGGCGCATTCCTACTCCAGGTGCCAGTAAAGTTATAGGCGTTATGTAAGGCTTTGTACATTTCATATGGTTCTCGGTGAAGCTAGTTTAGTACAATATATATAAGTTTATCAGAGCTTGTAGCCGTGTGGTATCCGGCTAAGTAGAATAGTACCACCCTCATTTCTTACCGAGGTGTCGTAAAAAGCGACTAAGGTAAGTTGGCCCACCGTGTGGTTTACGGTTTAGGAGAATAGACCACCCTCCTTCTTACCGAGGTATCGTAAAATACGACTAAGGTAAGTTGACGTCAGGCAGGCAGCCGATCGTAAAAACGCAGCCAAATCATGTTACAGCATGTTTATAACATGTTGAAGCGACCCCACTAAGAGTGGGATAGGGCAGGAGGATATTTATATATAAATTTGTCAAAGCTTGCTTATTTAGATAGATGCTACATATTTTAGTTCATATTCATTTAAATTTTAAAATAATTCGTAGAAGTAGGTGTCACTTTGTCATTCATTACGTTTTACCTTGTTTTATCAACTTTGAATAAATAAGCTGAGGTACAGTTTCTAGAAAAGTTTTCTTATTTGAGTGACTGGCTCGTTGGCGTAGTGGGTAGTGATCCAGCCTTCAGCTCCGCGGGGCGCGGGTTCGATTCCCGTCTAGGGCCAACATTTTCTATGAATGAAATTGTTGGCCTTCTAGTCTGGGTGTATATTTGTATTTAAAAAATATATAAGTATAGATTCACAAGTTGTCTGTCTACCATAACACGAGTATTAAGTTACTTTGGGGACGGACGACCGTGTGTTTAAGTGTCCCATATATAAATTTTATTTTTATTTATTTTATGACACAAGTATTTTTTTCCAATTTTTTTTTATCAACTGACGGACCTCCACTCCGTGATATTGGTCTCTTCAAGAGTTTTCCATGTCAATTTTGTATGTACACCGTCGAGATTCTATTTACTTCTAAAAAACTTATAGAGTATTTAAATCTACGGATATTGCAAAATAGTTGCCTATTTATGCATTAAATTATCATAGATATGTTTTAAACACGCAAAACTTGATATTCAGATATTAAAGGATAGTAAACTAGTGGATTTACGTATATAGAACCCCCACAATTCCGGATTTATCCTATTTCGAGAGATTTGTCCGGTTGCAGACAGCAGAGGCAATCAGCGCGCTTAGCCTAGTTCAATGGGATTTGCATTTCAATTTGGTTATAAAGAGTTACTATTGTGACAATATTCAAATTTGATTCTGTTACGTTTAGTTGTTTCATTTAGGGACCTGTGGTATCCGGCTGAGTAGAATAGACCACCCTCATTTCTTACCGAGGTGTCGTAAAAGGTGACTATGGTAAGTTGACACAACATGTTTAAAATATGTTGGGCCGACCCCACTTAGAGTGGGATAAGGGCAGGAGAATGATGATAATGAGGGCAGGAGAATGATGGATTGTGAAAAACGTACAAACATTGCCTCCACAAATTATTATATAAATTATGACAACGCGGAATCATTCTGTTAATAATCAGAATAATTCTCTAGTTCTTTTATTTATCTCTTCCATTCCTTTCTATCTTTTATTTCATCTCCCTTATTATTGCAGAAATCAAATAGAAAAAAAAAACTTTGATTCAGTTTCAAGAGAGTTATTTTTGTATTAATGTTGTAGTATAATGTTGGCTTAGTTTTTTAGATGCAATATTTGCTAAGACTGCACAAATTGCTATAACTCTCAGTTTTTAAAATTAAACTTATTCGTTAGTGATATTAAGATTACTTTGATTATTATATATGATCCCATATATAAATGAAGTAACACAGGCGAAGAATCAAAAATGTAATTCTTTGTGGATATAATGGGCTAATTATTTTTAAATAATAAAGATAATTTTAATATGTTTATTTAAAGGTTTAATTAAACATTCAGCTGGTTAATTTAATGATTCATACTAGTGAAAACATATATTTTATGAATAAAGTTATGAGAACTTGAAAAGTCAGTATCTATAAAGCTACTATAAGTAAAAGGATTGTAAGTACCTCGTTAGCATGAAATCTCGGCATTTCCTTTTGACGTAGATAACGTCATACAAATTTGAGATGATTTTGAAAACCAATTCTTACGATCAACTTTTAATGAAGTTACCATCCACGAGAAACAAACAATTTCTAGACTCAATTTCTACAATACAAGTTGCCTTCGCGACTTTACTCGCGTTATCTTAAGTGATAAAGTACTGTACTAATATGTGTTTTTACAATAATGTCGGGAATTATTTATCTTTGTGTATATAGCTATTATCGTTATAAAATGAAGGTGGTCTATTCTAATCAGCCAGATACCACACGGTGGACTAACTTTTTTTTTTAATACAGGAAAAAACCCCTTATGGGTACCGCCGCCCGACGGGAACAGGCGGCGGTTATGTCGGACTCGCACCGACTAAAACGACCTGCGTGCTCCACCACGCTGCCGATGGCAAGGACAGGGTATCATTATACATATTGGCCCCATCCCGCCGACAGCTGTGATCCCAGAGAACCTTCTCCGGGTAGGGGCCCCTCGAAAGAGAAGCCCCCCTCCGCTATCCGGTGCATCGGGAGCACCAGATGCACCGACCGCCTCGGGGACCTGTAAGCCAGGCGTCCGATATACTCCGTTCGGAACACCCGAAGGTCCCCAGTTAGGGCGGCAGACGATGGGCTTGGGCGAGTCACTAACACCTGGACTCACCAGCGGCAGATTGGATCTGAAACAACGGTTCGTGGAACCGCTCCGCCGCCTCCACCCCACGGTGGACTAACTTACCTTAGTCGCTTTTTATGACATCTCGGTAAGAAATGAGGGTGGTCTATTATATTCAGCCGGATACCACACTATTAAACATATTTACACTTTATCATATTTCACTTTTACTTTAACAAATGTTTAAAACGAATAAATAAAGTTATGTAATAAATGTACGTAAATAATTTATACCGCGGAGTTGATTTTAGGTTTTCGTATTGCGGATATTATGGAGTGCCGCAAATTGTATTTGTTTAGTAAACTGTATTTTCAAACGGAAAACAGAAAGGTTACCGCGCTTTACATAGGAGCGTGTTCCTTTTTGTGAACAGCAAATGTGACCACATATAATACCTACACGTTCGTATGTTTGTATTGTAATGTGTAAACTAGTGTAAAGTTGTAGCGTATGTGTTCACTTATATTGTATTTATATTGTGTTTTATGAATATAACACAGAAACCTTATTCTATCCGGTTGAGTAGAATAGACCACCCTCATTCCTTACCAAGGTGTCCTAAAAGGCGACTAAGGTAAGTTTACCCGACGTGTGGTATCACCGTGATCGGGATTCAAGAAGGTCACGGGTCACGGTTTCAATTAGTTTCCAATTATTTCACCAATTAGTTTTCTGTTAAAACTTATTTGTCTTATTGATAATTGCAATTTATCTCACGCTTTTCGCTGATGGAAAGCATCGAGTGGAAACTTACAAATCTCTAGAGAGTCCTGGGATTTGTGTAACTTAGCATTACGAACTGGAAATGCGTTGTGGGTTTTCTCGTTAGAGAGAAGAGTTGAAGCTAATTGTTACAAAAAGTTGATGCCCAGCAATGGGATATTAAAGGGCGTTTACTTTACGTACTAAGGTACGTATTTTACTTTAATAATTTAGACATATGAAACGTCTTTAAACAATACCTTTATAAATAATTAAATAACTACACCATGAGCCGTACATATCGCTATATATTACATAAGCAAGTAAAACGCTCATATTGGATGATACATGAAACAGTGTAGGATAAGATAGGTAAGCTGAATAATAAATCCGAGGCTTGCGGTCTGTTGGTTGCCAGATTGCTCTGTTCGTGTAATACCTCCGTTTGGCTAATGGCTTTACTAAATGCATATTCCAGATAGACATAAATTGGATATATTGGTATATATATTACTACCACGGTTTACTGTTATATGCATTTACTCTTTTGCTGCCGTAACGAACCATTGTAGGCAAAAAATATATATTTTCGTCATAATAATACACTACGTTTTATTCACGTCTCAGTCTTCTTCAGTTGCGGGGCGAAACGATTGTTGAGTTTGTGATAGTGAACGTTTGTAGTGCTTGTGTATTGTGATGGCGGTGGTGGAGGTTTGTGCATGTGTTTTTACGAATCCTGCATGTATCAGGTATTAAAACGGATTGTTCACTCTACATTTAGCATTATATGTATTTTTTAATTCGGATTCACTCATTCATCGGATTTACTTCGCATTGTTGTAAAATAATTTTATTATTACTTTTGTTTTTTTAATAGTTTTCTAAACTGCTGTAATGGCAAAGATAAAATTGATTGCGGAGTTTTATTATGTAATCTTATACCTAAACCCACAAACGAATTTTTGCAGAGCGCAAAGCTGTAGCCGCAAGCTTATGTCGGTTCCTACTTTCTCTCTATTATATACATCGTCAATCTTTTTATAATTATGTATATTCTTGTGAAAAAAATTAAATTATTGTAAAATTAATAGTTGAGTGTATCTATATATTATGATAAACCAAAAGCTCTCACGGTCCCATTAAGCTTATGGTAATGCGTATCTATCTAGTTAAGTTTAGATTAATTTGATCCAAGCATATGATGTAATCAGAAATTGATGCCACACGTAAGCTTAGATTAGTTAAAAGGATTTCAACAAATTTATTTATGGCATCTAATTTACATAAAATAAAATAAATTTGCTTGGGACAATTTGCTTATACAATTTTTGCCGTTACGCTCTTTTTTATATATTATAATCCTAGAGAAATCGAGGGTGTAAGAAAGTCTTACGTTTCCTTAACGTGATATTCAGAAATTCTCGAAGCATTTGTTAGCACGATATTTGAGTACACCCTTAAGCGCACGATTAATAGTAAATATATAAGTTTTTTTATAAAAAAAACTAATTTGTTGGCGCTTTTGTCAGCTCGTTATCTCGGCGGATTTAACTGCTGAAACATCGAATCTGAGAAAAGGTGAAACAGCTGATCGCGTTATGAATTTAGTGTTTGAATAGCGTAAATTTAAAATGTAGTTCTTGCTTTTTATATTACTATTTGTTATTTATTTTATTTTATTAGACACACAAAACAGTTTCTCAACACGATTAAACTTAAAATGTATACATATTGTTTATATTTAAAATCTAGTTGCTCACCAAAATATGCATGTACAAAATAGAGAAAAAGAAGAACATGTTGCAATAATAAACTTATTTTAAAATTAAATCTAAGTATAGTAATAGTCTAATGTTATTATTTTATAATCTTTGGAACAGCACTACGAGAAGTAACACAACACTTGACAATCCTTTTAAATGATGACTCACGAGAATCTAAAATGTCTATATCCAAAAACTTAAACGAGAGATCACTATAGACCCTACACATTCTTACTATGGGATTATAGAAAATTATTCTTCTTTGTTATATTCTGCAAAAGTTGAACCAGACTTAAACATTTAAAAAGCATACTCTAAAAATACTCCGTAGCATAACTTAATTTCATAAAAGTTAGACTTCATACGAAAATTACATATTCATTACGAGCGGTGACATGTCACGCTCAGTGATTTCATTTAAGCGAAACAGAAAATATTTGGAACCCATGTGTATCACGTTTCGTAATGAAAACAAGTTTTTATTTGCACAAAATATTAAGGGAAATATGGCGTGGCATATTTGGAGTTTGGACATATTAAATTTGTCGGTATACTTCACGCTATTTGTGTTAGTTTTTGTAACGGAAGGAAAGGAGGGGCGCGGAGGTTGTGGAATGGAGACGTGGGGAGAGTTGTGGAGACGGGCGGAAAGGGAAGAACAGTAGAGAAGTGGTGCCATTTATATTATTTTATATTGTAACATAAGAAAAAGGAGGGGAGCGATGGTTTTGGGATGGGACATGAAGAGGGTTGTGGACAGGGAAGAGAAGGTTTGATAGGAGATGAGAGCAGAGTGCAAAGGAGACAAAAGTCGCTATTTGAGTCGATTGTAATGTGTGTGAAGTAATGTATTGATAATAAATTTACCCTTTTAGAAAATCGTTTCCTTTTTATTATGTCGTTAATGATACTAATTTAAACTATCTTTAATAAATAAGCTTGCGCTGTGCAAAGGTTATGTAAAAAGTAAGAAACACATTTAAGCATTTAAAGAGATGCAAAATTCACATGCACATGTACACTAATAAACTGTAACCTTTTAATACCAGTAGCATCCGGCTATGTAGAGTAGTAGTAGTATGTAGACCACGCTCATTTCTTATGGAGGTGTCGTAAGATACGACTAAGATTAGTTAATGTCAGGCAGGCGGACGGTCATGAAATACGTAGCCAAAACAAGTGACAACATGTTTATAAAATGTTATGCCGACCTCACATAGAGTGGGATAAGGGCAGGCAGTTAGAAAAGATTAATGAATAAGCAATAATTTTCCTTTGTTTAAGAAATTAATTTGGGGCGAAATATGTATATTTGCAGTGCCGATGTACGAAGACCTATTATAATATTTTTTAAGAGGAAAAGTTTTTGTAGGTATTAGGCTAACGGCGGCATTACGTGCACAGAACTATATGGCAGCGAATAGAGCGGTAAGCTTCAGATTTATTATTTGGCCGTTATTCGGCCGGCGAAAATTATTTGAAGATTATAGCCTACTATTTTAGCGGCTAGACACTTAAGGCACGTTCAAATAACAATAAATATAACGGCTTTATAACAATTTATAAACTTAGCCGTGTGGTATCCGGCTGAATAGAAACGTATCACCCTCATTTCTTACCGAGGTGTCGTAAAAGGCGACTAAGGTAAGTCGACCCGCCGTGTGGTATCCGGCTGAGTAGAATAGACCAACCTCATTTCTTACCGAGGTGTCGTAAAAGGCGACTAAGGTAAGTCGACCCGCCGTGTGGTATCCGGTTGAGTAGAATAGACCACCCCGTTTCTTACCGAGGTGTCGTAAAATAAGACAAAGGTAAGTTGACGTCAGGCAGGCGGCCGGTCGAAAAAACGCAACCAAATCATGTGACAGGATGTTTATGCATGTTGTGTCGACCCCACTTAGAGTGGGATAAGGGCAAGAGGATGATAAACGTATATACTAATACGTTACGTGTGCAGGTGATAGAAAACAACTACAATATTTTGTAATATCCTACTTAAAAGCTAGAGATACGACGTTAATAGTTTTTACGTATGTCCAACGTCAAAGAATAGACTGGACATTGCAATACACTTAAATATGGGATGGTCTATTCTACTCAACCGGATACCACATGATGGGTCAACTTATCTTAGTCGCCTTTTACGACACCTCAGTTAGAAATGAACGTGGGCTATTCTACTCAGCCGGATATCACACGGGATACCTATTAGTTAAAAACAGTAGTAAATAAAAACTAGGATATTTATGTGCACTGTATATACGAGTGACAATGACCATGCTGTGAGGACAGATGAGGTAGGCAAATGGGGTGACAGACTTAAACCAGCTTTGCCTATAAAATCACCTAAAAAGATGGATATTTATAAATAGGTTACAAGATTAATCGTTAAAAGAAACCTTTTTTTATAATAAAAACGTTATTAATGATGTAAAATTTGAATATTCATTCCGAGTACGGCGTCCTTTTATTTAAAAAACGTAATCTTTTTTTCCATATTTTCATTGAAATATGCCCTCTTTCATGTTTGTTTTATTTCATTAAATAAAAGAATTTGAATGGAAATGTGTCAGCAACAGCATTTCAACCTGGAATTTTAAAGTATTGCTCTCATATAATAATGCATATTTATCACTTCGTGTTTTACTTTAATGAAAGATTCGTATTCGTAATGTGAATTTAAATTAGTGTACACATATTAACATCAGACATTCAGATAGAAAATAATTATTGATAAAATTGTATTAAGGTTATATTATTGGAATCCTTGATAAGGCACTGAAATCAGTTGACATAGTAAATTTGTTTTTGTTGATATTCTATTATTTACAACCAAAAATACTATTATAAATACAATACAACTTTCTTAAAATTTTAGCCTGCAAACGCATTATTTTCTTTGTATATTTGTAACCATAAAATAAATTTAAAAAAAACGGTTATAACTGAATACGCTGGTTTTTCAGAATCGAAATAGACAATTTATATTTGTGGTTTTTTAATTGCTGAGTAGCGTCAAAAACGCAGTTCGTATAATAATTTCGTTCGTAATAGTTTCGTTAATGAACGAACTTAAATTAATGGAAGTAGTCTTATTCTAAACATTGATTAACGAATCAGTCGTAACGACGACTATAAGATACTTAGGTGTCTATATTGTATTAGTGTTCGTTTTGCTTACAGGGGTATAAATACTTTTGTTCTGGGACTAGTGAAACGACGTGGTGTGCATTATCAGTAAAGTGTTAGAATTTGTGCTATTTAAATACTGGTTTTATAGGTCCATCATTCTGTGTTATTTCCTAAAAAACTGTCTCTCTTTTCCTTATTGAAACGAAAAAATCCTGATTTAATATTTTAGGAACCAACTAAAGCATGATATCTCTAAGTAATGTGTTGATATATGCATCATAGATTTCCTTAAGTATATACTTTTATGCTAGACCTACTAGCTTGTAGGTCGTGAAATTCAAATTCCGCAATATTCTAAATTTAAAAAAACAGCTTTTCAGATAGTATTGTGCTATGTACTACTTATGATGTTTAAATGCAAATTCTCTATAATTCGCCCACTAAGCGGGTAGGCGAAATCTATTCAATCTGGATAAATGCGGGTTTGTGCAGTTTCGCATAAATTCGAGCCGTAATTGGCTAGTGGTGAAAACATATCAATCGGATAAAAGTAAGCTCTGTTTTGTATTTCAGTTCTGCTATTGTTTCGTATTTTGGTGTTAAAATATTGAATTTTAAATTGGAGCTTTTAAAATACTTTTTTTTTTATTATTTAAAATGAGAAAGTAACGCTGTAAACCGTGTGGTATTGGACTGAGTAGAAAATACCATCCTTATTTCTTACCGAGTTATCGTAAAAGGCGACTAAGGCAAGTTGACCCGCCGTGTGGTATCCAGCTGAGTAGAATAGACCATCCTGATTTCTTACCGATGTTTCGTAAAAGGCGACTAAGGTAACTTAATGTCAGGCAGGCGGCCGGTCGTAAAATAACTAGCCAAAACATGTAACAACATATTTAAAACATGTTGTGCTGACTCCACTTAGAGTGCGATGAGGGTAAGAGAATGATGGTGAAAAACTAATGTAATCGCGTTTGATAACATCTTATGTTTTTATTACAAATTGCAATTTTTCTTACAAATTGTATTTTTCTTACAAATTGTAACACAAAATACATTAAAAGTAAATACTCTTATTTAGGAAGCGAATAGAAAAAATATTGTTTTTGGCTAGACTATTCAATATTTTTCTTTTTTTTTTTTATGTGTACTTCATAAAACTCTTCTAGCTTTTACAAATGCATCGGAACATTGACGGAACACAAAATAAGTATTTTAATATTCCTCACATAAGGAACTTCGCTTACAATTACCATATCAGTAGCGGCCTGTTACTATCCTACTGTTGTGAATAGGCCTCTTCTCTCCGTTTTTGGAGAGAAGGTTTGGAGCTAAGCTACCAGGCTGCTCCAATGCGGATTGGTAGGTTACACATTTTTCCAGAATTCTCTAGACATATGCAGGTTTCCTCACAATGTTTTCGTTCACCGAAAAGCGTGTGATAAATTGCAAGTATCAATTAGACACAAGTTTTTTAACAGAAAACTCCTTGATGTCTGCCCGGGTTTGAACCTGTGACCTCCGCAAAAGAGTCGCTCGGTGTTACCGCTGGGCTACCACAGCTTCAATTCAATCACCATATCATTACAACTTCAACTACCATTTAATTAATAATAATATAATTATAAAATATATATTAGACTGAAATGGGAATATTTTCTTGGCGGCTTTGCAAATCTTATAAAATAGGCCGCTAATTAATTGGCAAAGAGTTCTTAAGCCTGACATAAGCCACCCAGCTTTCGCTAAGCCTAGTGTTTATAGCTAACTTAAATAAACTTATTTGGCTTATGCTAAACTTCTGTTTTTTTTAGAATTTATATATTTCGTTTTAATTAGTAATTTTATAAGTATAAATTTTATAGTAAATAAGTAATTTTTATATTTCGTTTTAAAACTAGTATAGCTTACGTGATAGGCAATGGAAAGGACGATTGTTAATTTGTGATACTCTGTGCTGATAAAGGGCGGTTTATAATAACTAAATATATAACGTTAGTAAAAATAAAGCATCAAAAGCTTTAAGTGAAGCAATTCCTTGGCCGCAGCTGGCTATCACACGCTAAGCTTCTTCCCTAATCTAACTGTAAAAGCTCCGTTTAGAAGAATAAGTTGTTTAAATGTTAAACCGAAAATTGTATCACTTTTAGAGTAGCGTGCATTGCCTGAAACTTATAACCATAATATTTTCGGTTATTAGCACAAAATATCATTCCATAAAATTTCAAATTTTAACGTAGGTAACTAACTCTAAAATATAAGTAAATTTAATTTAAAATTCAAAAACTGGATTCAAAAAACTGGGTGTCTTATTTGATCGGTCCGCAAAAACGGCATCTTGAAAATTGAAATGAAAATTTTCATCAAACTTTTACGAGGAAAAGAAATCTTTTTCTAATTTTTTAATTTCCATAACGAAGGAAAACCAATATACAATACAGCTTACGGTGCTTTCTTTTTCAGTTTTGTTTTTGCGACTTTGAAAATTTTAACGTAAACTCTTTCACAGAATTTATTCTACTCTGATTTTACATTTTTTTTTCTATCCTACTAACACGAAAAGAGACGGGTTCTTGGTAGTTGTTCTACTAATTCATGCTTTGTTTTGCCAAATTGAAGTTAGCATAACACATAACAATTTTATAATACATATATTTATAGAAATCACATAATAAAGTTGTTGCTACAATTTGAGACGTTGAATTGGTATAATTATGTACTACTATATAGTAAATTTTCTAATATATAATTACATTCAATCCTTCTTCCTCCTTATCCCACTCTAAGTGGGGTTGGCACAACATGGTATAAACATGGTGTCACTTGATTTGGCTTCGTATTTTACGACCAGCCGCCTACCTGACGTGAACATACCTTAATCGTACTTTACGAAACCTCGCTAAGAAATGAGGGTGGTCTATTCTACTCTTAAAAAGAAAGAATATATACGAGTATTATATGTGTGTTTATAATATGTACCTATTATAAACACACATAAGTACTCGTATATATTCTTTGTTTCTTCCAAATAACCTATCATAGCCATATAATTATTTTAAAATAAAAAAAATGAATACTTAAAACATATTTTATAATTTACAGTTAATATATTAATAAATCCATAGACATATAACATATCATATATCAAAAATATTTATAGTCGACTATTACTAAAATTATTACATGGCAAAAATAAAGTATACACACGCTAAGTAGGATATCTTCACACCTATCTTAATAATTATCGCTAAATCTAAAATTATAATTTTTCAATTACTTACTTTTGAATAAATATCTGCCCACTTGTAAAAATCTGAAAAAAAATAGTTTTGAAATTAATACATTTAAGTTGACATTTTTACGCAAGCTTTAACGATTCTCTTTAAATAAGAAGTGAAGAAGCCTATGCCCTATGGGATAGTAATAGGCCTTTACTTTACTACATTTTTACTTTAAATAAAATGTGAAAATTTCAGCTTAGAAACAAAAGTGCGCTAGATTAAAGGGTAGAATCCTCTTCCGCACTGCATGAAGCCGATTTAGAGAAGTATCTATCGGTATTTACGTTAGAAAAACAAGTATTTGAGAGGAATCACATCTTTGTAGAGTAAATCCTATTAACCGACGGAGTGGAGCTTGCAAGTTTTTCCAATCGGATTACGTAGTATCCTGCAGGATTAAGATAGCGGCATATTGTACTGGAGAAATATATTTGTCGGCGTTAGTATATTTCATTTTTTTTATCACTTTTCATATATTTTAATTTAAACTAACAATTAACAAATAAACTTGATTTGTCCGTTGGTGCAGTTGGTAGTTACCCTGTATTCAGCTTTATGGGTCGGGGGTCGATTCCCACCGAGGGCAAATATTTTCTTTAAATAACTTTTGGTTCTTCGAGCATGGGTGTATATGTGTATTTAAATATGTTTTTTATAATTATATATGTATATTACCACTTGTCTGTCACCATAACACAAGTAATAAGTCACTTAATTTGGGGACGGACGACCGTGTGTGTAGTGTCCCATATATTTATTTATTTAACATATTCAATGCAACTCTATAGTATATTACTATTTCTTCTTAAATAATAAATATAAACATAAATATAAACAAATTTGTATTCGCGTGATTTTGATAGGAATATAGACTATAGACTATTGAAAAGATGAAATATACAATAAGATATATTTTATATTAGTATTAATATATATTGTATTAATATATATTTTATATTAGTATATAAAATATACTAAAAGACTAAACATGCGGCTAGTATAACTACATACTGTACGATAGAATAAACCAGTATAGTCCTTTGCCAACAAGTATTGAACTACCAAATAATTTATCTCACTGATGCTATAAAGGCGAAAATGTATGTACATATGTTTGTACCCCTTTAATACTCTTACAGCTTAACAGATTTGTACGTAATTTCGCGTAGCCTTAAGCCTGTACATGTAAGCCTTAAGGCTAACAAGAAGGATTTTTTATTATTATTAAATCCAAAAAATTTAACACGTATTTTTTCCATGTATTTATATATATATATATATATATATATATATATATATATATATATATATATATATATATATATCACTACATATTATAAAACAAAGTCCATATTTCCGTATGTACGCATAAAACTTTAAAACTACGCAACCGATTTTGATGCGGTTTTTTTTAATAGATAGAGTGATTCCAGAGGAAGGTTTGTACGTATAATAACATTCAATACGAAGTAGAGAAATACTGTAATTTTTGAGGTTTCTGTAAATAATTACATTTTTTTCCGCTTACATTGCAAACGCAGGCTAAACCCTACGAGATTTATCAAAATAATGTACTAAGTATTTGTACACCTTAAAAAGGTCTACAGAAAAGTCCGCGATGGTATATATCTATCTCTTATGGATAACCCACAATAGTAGTTTTTTTCATTTACTTTTTACGAAAAATGATGCCTTATGTTCAAAGCAATTCTTATACAATACAGCATTAATCCTTATCCAATTGAGTACCTTAAATAAATTGTTGATTTAATATCGATCAATATGGCCGTTTACAGCATGCAATTTAAGTGAACATTTTCGGAGATATTACAGATTTAAAATGCCGTGAGGAAGCCGCGCTTCACCCTATAGCACTTCGAATCTTTTAGAGTTTGTTTAAAGACATTTTGTAATTAATTGTAAAAATAAAATACATAGGTAAAATATAAAAGTAAATAAGCAAAAATGTACTATATGAGTTTAGATATAAGATAGCAGGAAATCGTCTTGGTATAGGGAGAGGAAATTGTTTTTCTCCAAATTTAACGCTAGCGGGCCACGGGCAGTAATGAATAAATCAAAAGTACTGGATCGATTTTAATCATTTTTTTACACTGACTGACATGGGATATATATTTTATACCCGTGCGAAGCAAGGGCAGGCCGCTAGTATATATATATATATATATATATAATTATAAAATTCGGAGTTAAAGAAAGTTTGTACTTCAATTACTGTAAAAAATCTTTTTGTCTAGTTATAGGCCCAATATTTAGAAATTACTAGTTTTAAATTTACTATTAAATTATTAAGAACATTGTGTTTAACATTACCTGAATATTTTTTGTTTGTTTTTAAATCTATGATGATTTTGTATTTGATTACTAGTATAATGTGACGTTACCTTTAAGGTAACGTAACGACCTCACAAGTTGTTATATCTTATCTCAACATTTCAACTGTACTGTTCGATATTACAAGAAATCTTATTACTTACCTATTATTTATCGGCAATATTTAGACAAGATATGTTCGGATATATGAAAATTAATTAGAAAACTTAATCCGTCAATTTTTGTTTGACGGTAAAAATATGTATGTAAATTTTTTGTGATTATTCTATGTTTTTTTTTAGTTATATTGATTATTACAGTAAAGTGGTATTGAATAATAAGATAACACTAGAACATTTTTCAAGTTTTTATAAGATAATTCTTAATACTGACTTATATAATTTTTTTAAATTTTAGGTTTATTTAGAAGAAATACATTGAGTTCAGTTATTTGAACATTTTTTCGAGTTTCCTAGATCATCCCAGATTAATATCTAATAGGTCATCCTAAGATTTCCTAGGTCATCATAAAGTTATATCAAAATTATAATTTATTGAAGCTGTAGAGTCATTACAATTTACCTATATCTAATGTGAAAAGTTTCTGATGTGTAAGGGCCTTTATATCAAACTCAATTTTTGACAGGCTTGTTTTAATAAGCACATTCTATTCCTATAATACGAGGGTAAACAAGTAGGTACTAACATACTTGAATATTTATGTATTCTGGGTCATACCAGCAAACATTTCATTTAAAAAGCCCAACAAATTCCATGCAACCTTCTATTCTGTTTCAGACTCATTATTATATCGAAACTATTATACATTTCAATGAAAAAACTACTTTGTTACGTAGAAATAAAATGCAAATTTACTTGAATTCGTTAGATTTTCTTTTGTTAAATTCGGTGACATTTTGCGGCATGAATACTGACTCTAGCAAAAAACAGCTTTATTTTCATATACATAAAAGCGAAAAATAAACAGTTTAGAATATGTGCGAATAAACGAGATATATTCCAAAATTCGTACATGAAAAAGAAAACTTGTGCGTGCCGTGTAAGGTTGAAATTAAACTCACCGTGTTGTTAAATTTCCATGCGTATGGGATTCTACAATAGAGGGTCTTGTATAATTGTAGACTAGGAGAGCATCTGTGAACAAACAATAGGTATTAGGTTGGTATTAGGATAGTAATTACGTTGTACATCGCATTTATTTCAAAGGAATTTTATATGAATGACATTGGATGGTTTCACGACGTACTTTGGCTTGATTTAGATTGCATATGCCGCTCTCGTAAGCTGACTGAGTTACGTAATATTTGCAAACGGCTCTTTGTTTTTCATTTAAGAATTTTTGAGTAACATATTTTCATGGATTTCAAGTAAATTTTGATATAGATTCTCTTTATACGATCTAAGTTGTCTCGTGATTTTGGAGTTATTATTATTATTAGTGAATTTGATACAACAAAAAATTATAATTTCTATTTCATAAACCAATTGTAAATATCTAGAGAACCTACTGTACTGGCCTGCATATATATAAACGTACTGGCCAAATGGGAAAATAATAAAAGCAAGTAAGAAAAGTCAAAACAATATTTCATTTACAACAGTAAATAAAATACAAAAAAGTACTAATTTATATCTTATGTTATAAAATGCATTTTAGAAATTAACATTTTATACATGTAGTTAAAATTTGAATAAAATATGACCAATTCAAGTAATCAATTAAGAAAGTCAATAAATTTTGTAAACAACTCTCATTATTTCGTTTCATATTATTTAAATATCAGTAACTTCCTATCAGCTGTCGCTTCATTTACCCAATGTCAACTCAACTTTGCTAACAAGCAAACTTCTAAACCTAAATTACAAAACTTTGCCTCTTTGTTGCCGGCTAACGTTGGAGACTTTATAAATAAAATGAATTCCATAGGCCAAACGAAAACTATATATAAATTGATATAGTTCGTCTATTCCTAAGTCACGGAAGTTCACACATTTTGTAAAGTGTCAACTTTAGTAGGGAAGTAACATAATAAATATTCGTAATTCTCTATCGTTTTAATATTAAAGTATGAAATTCTTTATTTAAATATATACACTAAAGTTTTAGCCGTGTGGTATCCGGCTGAGTAGACCACCCTCATTTTTACCAAGGTGTCGTAAAAGGCGACTAAGGTAAGTTAACCCGCCGTGTGGTATCCGGCTAAGTCGAATAGACCACCATAGTAAGCTGTCACTTTATACCTACGTGACAGTTAACAAAAATTTTAAACACATATTTATCACATCGGTAAGAAATGAGTGTGGTCTATTCTACTAAACTACTACTAAATATCCCTAAAATTATAAAAGAAAAAATCTGATTCTATGAAAGCTCTCATGGTTAAAAGATAAAACAAAGTTGCTACTCATTCATATTAAATGATACGATTCCATTGGACTGTGATTGACATGAACACAGTAATGTTTACGGAGCATTAAAGCGAAGTATTCACTCAGTGGAGTTGGTTTTAAAATACACTGTTTATTTTAATAACAATGCTTAGCTTTGAGATAGATAATTGCTGGCGTGGGTTTTGTTTTTAATTTTTGCGAGTACATTTTACAGATGATGAGTCCTAGGGGATTTATTTAAATAACATTCTCGTTTTATTTATAAATAGTTCGGATTTGTTCAAAATCAAACGTTAACCTTTGTAACTATAATGTCCTTATATCTATACTAATATATAAAGCTGAAGAGTTTGTTTGTTTTATGTTGAACGCGCTAATTTCAGGAACTACTGGACCGATTTGAAAAATTCTTTGAGTGTAAGATAGTCCATTTATCGAGGATGGCTATAGGCTATATAATATCACGCTAAGATGAATAGGAGAGGAGCAGTAATGAAAAATATGTGAAAACGGCATAATTTAAAGCTTTCCTTGCGTGCGCTGACTAAACGGTAATAGATCAAAAATCATGTATCACAAAATTGTTCCCCTCTAAAAATCCTATATAAAAGTCTGCGACAGCATATGTGTAGCTTTTAAGGTTGACCCACTGTAACCATTTTTATGGTTGTCAAAAGACTATATTACGATTTTAATCTTTCCATGCGAGCAGAGCCACTGGCGATTGCTAGTATCCTTATAATAATTAACTGTTAGTTTAATTATTTACATTACTTCATCTATAACTATATACAGATATTATAAATGCGAAAGTCTGTCTGTCCGTTGCGCTTTCAAGACTAATCCAATCTGTCTAATACTAATTATTTCTAACCGATAAATATACGCTGTTAAGAATAAGTTTTTTAAGAAATTTTCTAGGCCTGCGATCTTTTGTCCTTTTTGGTGTGGACTTCCTATTACACTTCTTCAGAATCTCAACAGCCAGGAACTGTATACTATGTGCCTGCCTATTATAAAAGACAGCTAATAAAAAATACGTTAAATTAAGAACTTAGATGTCAATCTGTGGGATTGTACGTAATGTTGCGTATGTAAGGTCTAAAACTGAAATATACATGGGCTTAATTTTTTACAAACGCAAATTATATTTTTTGGGTTTTTTTATTACTATGATAATTCTTGTAAGGGAGAACAAAGTGCAAGGATGCGTCGGTGAAGTGACTTTATTAAAATATTTTGTATATTGTATAGACACTTCCACTTATAATTACTGAACTTATTTCTATAATCCGCAGCGTTATCCAAAAATCAAATGGCCAAGTTGTGTCATTCAGGTTTAAAAGTTTGCTTGTTAGCGCAGTTTCATTGACACTGCGGGTTAATAAAACCATGGCTAATAGGCGCTTCGAATAATGTTGGAAATGATAATATTGAAATAAAACTTTTCCAAACTACGGAACTTTTGGACCTTCGGGGATTAAGCTGGATTAATTAAAAATTCCTACACTTTTACGTTAAAAAGTTTTGCATAAGGATTATTTTTGAAATATGTATCTGAGGACTATATATTAATTAATTTATTATTCGGTGTGTTATAAAAATGAGTTCTTTTATTATTATTAGTTATAGTTTTGGCTGGAAGGCCGTCCTTTTGGAACAAAGGACTAATAAACGATCGTTGATGTGATTTTGTTATTATAACATTAGTTAGTAGTATTTTATATTTATTGGCCACGGAAATGTCATTATTGAAACTGTTTTGTTATTGTTATTAACGTTTAATAATAATAATGTGATTTCCCACTAGGTGATAATAAAGCTTAAGTAAACTTTAACTCTATAAAATTGTTAATATAATTTAAAATGACACTCTTCTATTAACATTGTATTTGTTTTAACTTCTTGTAACAAACTGAACCCAAATATCAAATTACCAAAATCATATTAAAGCACAAATTCCGTAGTACCTACTCAATACAATCTTTTCGACCCGTTATGGTATCATGACTAGTCACAATACCATCCGACATTCTGTTTCGGTATATTTTAAAAACCTGGCTCGGAGGAAGTATGCAGTTAGTTCAAACTCTTCTTGATAAGCTTCTTAGAATAGTTGATTCGATTAGTTTGTTAAGTTAAGTTTTAGGTTATAATAGGGCTAGCATACACATATAGTGTAAAAGTCCTTTATCTACAGAATAAAAATTATACATTCACAAACAAGCCTCTACTTTCTATCAGTCACGTGATTTTTGCGTTACCTGTCTATACCAGTATTATAAACTAAAGAGATGGTATTTGATTACTACCGTTCCTGACAACAATAATAATACATTACCAATAATATCTAATATAAATACAAATAAAGAAGTGATCTTATATTGTTAAATAAATTTTCAATAAATTATGCTGGTTATTTACCAGTCAGTAAAATTTCACTATTCGTCGGAACGAAAACTGTGTCAGTGGCGTCATGTGCATGCGAAAATAGAAATAAAAAACCGTGGCAGGTTTTACCTAGTTCGGGTAAAATCCACACTTAAAGACGATTAAGATATGGAAACAAAATAGTGCAAATGACGATCATTGACAATGATAATTATGAGTAAATACAGTAGATGGACCTATGAGTGCCTTGTTGTTTTTTTAATTCGTTTTAAGGCATTTTTAAGTTATTGTCAAGAGTTTGTTCATCTTATAGTAAAATAAAAAAGTGATGAGTGATGTAATAATGACGTTAAGTTAAACTAAAACTTTAGTAATATATTAGGCTAGTCTGATTTTTATGAGAAGTGGTTTCTGTATAACCCAAAATTTGAATAAGTCCAATGAAAGTTTTCTCGTTTATAAAAAAATTATTGAAATACAACTATCACAAAAATACGAGTTTTCTATACTAATATTATAAGAGGAAAAATTTGTTTGTAATGTTTTCACACAAAAACCACTGGACCGATTTCAAAAATTCTTACACCATTAGAAAGCTGCATCTTTACTGAGCAACATAGGCTATATTACATTTAAAAAAAATAGAAATCCGTAATAAAAATGTAATAAGGTTAAAAAAACTAGTCACAAAAATCTGTATATTCATTAGATTATCAATGTTAGTGTAATTAAATAAGAAATAAAACTTTTATATTAACGAAAATAAATCCGCGTAAAAAATATAGTCCGCCTTAGTAGACTTTGCGCTGCCATGAGATCGGTATGTACGCGGGTGAAACCGCGGGAACTAGTATGAGTTAAAATAAAATATATAACAGAACGAATTCGTGTGTGTCGTACCCAAGTCAATTTCGTAGAGCGAATTCATTTTTATTTGAACTATCGACGGGTAAAGTGTTCGATTGTCATTCGTTTTCTAAATTGGCGGAAATAAAAGTACTATTTAAATTGCATTCTCTTGTTAATTCGTAATTCTAAAACGTTTTTGTTTTTATTAGGCAACTAACGAATGCTTTAATATAATTACTGGAAGATTTATTTTTAAATAATCATCAACAGTCTTTACTGTTATAAATCTATTTTTATTATGTGTTGGACACAATTTTCTTCCAGTGTTTTGGGAAACTATACTAATTAAAATATAGACACCGGCTATACTCACGTCTTATTTTATCGGATGAGCCCGACTAGTTTCAAGCCCATACGGGGCTCTTGCTCATGAGCTCTTTATGCGGCGTTATATATTAATTATGAATACCACTCGCGATAGTTTAAATTCTGAAACTATATTAGTATTATAAACTAGCTGTGTGCACAAAGTTTTTCCGGTCAAATCTCAATCCTAGGGGAAATCTAGGATTAAAAGCCCATACATGCCTTCACAATATCCTCTATTTTCCAGTATAAGTCCCATCAAAATCGGTTTATTCGTTCCGGAGAATAAACTATGTAACTAAACCTTTCTAAAAAATTGCACGAATCTTTTAGTAAAAACTGTAGATTTATACTTTTAGTAAAAACAATAGATTTTTAGAAAATCGATCACATACAGACAGACAACTTTTGGGGAGTTTGTTTTGTTATAATCGTAAGTATAGATGAGAAAAGTTTATAAGATTGTCTTTCTGTCTGTATGTAAAGGTATCACGGCTAATCCGCTGAATAAAATATATTGATTAAATTTTCGACTATTGCGACAAAGCTTATATGCCGGGCTAACATATAATATAAAAAAACCTGTTTTCCTTTGGGGTAAAAAAAAAATTAGTATATTATTGGAGATAATTTAAAATTGAAGTCAAATTCAAATCAAATTCAAAATTTTCTTTATTCAAATAAACTTGTAAACAAGTACTTTTGAATCGTCAATTCTACTGCTGGTTCGGAAAGCTGTTCCTACCGAGAAGAGCCAGCAAGAAACTCGGCGGTTGCTTTAGTATAATACTTGTAACTAGTTACATTACGTCATTACTATCTTGTACAGGGTCGTACAGTAGCTATATCCACGCATTCTTATCGTCCAAATAATCCTTAACAGTATAGTAGGCTTTTTGAATCAGCCTCCCTTTGATGGTGTTTATAAACTGCTGTATTGGCAAAGCTAAAATTGATTGCAGAATTTTATTATTGAAAAAAAACCAAATTTAATCGCGGATAATAATAGTTACTTATGTACATATATGCTACGCATGTTTGCAATTCTATACTCGACGTTATAAGAGTATTTATCTTCATACTTTCGATTGAACCAATACTTCTTCTCACATTTCTTATTTATACGTATAAATGATGAAATTCCTTTCTTGGGTCTGCGTTACCTCTCACATAAATTGGACGCTTCTGAAAGAGGGGTAAATGGGACTCACTTAGGCTAACGCGCTCTGACTTGGGCTACATTTTTTACTTTTCTATCCGTCGAGAACGTGTAAACTATATATGTTAACTTCTCAATTAAAAAAATAAGTAGATATTACGTCAATACAATCCGCGAGCTCTTACAAAAGTTTATAACACAGTATTTATTTATTTATTCATACATATATGCTATATTTATACAGTATGCTACAGTATTTATTGCAATTGTAGTATACTAGCAACCGCCCGCCGCTTCACCTGCGTAGAAAGATAAAAACCATTAACATAGTATTTTGATAACCATAAAAATGCTTAAAGTGGGTTAACCTTAAAACCTAGACATATACTGTCGCGGAGTTTTATTTTACTTTTTTTAATACAATTTAGAAACACTTTCACCGTTTACTTAGGGCAGCCAAGAAAAGCTTAAATTTTGCCGTTTTCGAGAATATTTTTTATTGTTACTCCTCTTCTGTTTATCTAAGCGTGATGTTTTATAGCCTATAGCCTTCCTCGATAAATGGACTATCTCACACTAAGAATTTTTCAAATCAGTCTAGAAGTTCCTAAGATTAACGCGTTCAAACAAACAAACTCTTCAGCTTTATATATAAGTATAGGTTTAGGTTAGTTATACCCGTACTTTATAGACTTTAAAATGTTTTATGTTGTTCTTTTAGTTCTACGATAAATCTTATTTTTTACATTGAATGGCACTATATAAAGTTTTTAATGTTGGTTATTTGATATCATAACATGGCAATCATCAAATAGGGTAAGTAATAAGTACGGTAATACGGTTTTCCGTATTACCGTATACCGTAACATACCGTAGAAAAATCAAATTTATTTACCAAAATTTCGCCTTAAATTTTATATATTCGAATACCTAGATCGTATCGGAGAAAAACTGAAGGAATATTTCATATCTAAACTAAGCATATACAGAAATGAAACAGTTTTTCAATTTAAATAAAAATATCAAAGAATGTAAAGAGCTTTCGAACTCGCATGTCATCTGTATCACAAAGCTCTCTTTCAAACGGGCTTTTTTTTCGGAAAAACATTCAAAATAAAAACTACGAACGTATGCAGTCCAATGTTTGTGTAGATACTCCTCATTAAAATGCATGAGGTGAACGTCACAGAGTAGGTTATATACTATTACTATTGGATTTGGTGCCTTTACAACAGGTGGCTTTACATGACAACATTTTTCTAAAAACAAAATATTTTTCGACAAAAAATATTTATATATAGATACAATACAAATGTATTTAAATCATGTAAATATTAACGTGAATGTACATTTGTAATATATCACAAAATAAATATATATAAATAACCTGTTCTTTTGTGTATTTTAAGTGATCTATCTATCTAAAGCGAGTTTTATACCAAATCAATCAAACATTTATTACAAGATCGATTTTAATCTACGAAATCTTAATGCTCGAAATTTACAATTATATTTAAACCATAGTTTATGGTGTATATTTTTTATGTAATGTGTTGGAGAGGAGGGATGGGGCTATATTTTACCTACTATGTAGATCCTACACATTACAAAAATTTTCCTAAGACATGCTTGCCTCACGATGTTTTTCTTCGCCGATAGCGTGTGGTAAAACGTCAATATCAAGGTACCTAACATAAGTTTTATAGAGAAACCTATTAAAACCTGGGCTACATAGCATTACCATAGAATTACACTGTTTCACGTTTCCTTTATAACCTCTTTTTAAGTTTAAGTAATCTAGATAGACTCGAAATCAGTCAGGCCAACCCGAAACTGTTTATATCCTGTGGTCTATATAGAAGAGAAATATTATTAAGGCGAATGTGATGTGTCGATACTTTATCACTTCTGTTACTTTCGTCACGCTAGGGGCTCTATGTCTATTTGATATATCACCATCCCTTTAAAAGTTCTTTGGCTTCTCATTTATCATGTATGCAGTCGAGGTATGAACTTTCCTCTCTGCGTCTTATTTTGCAAAACTTTATGACTTATGTGCTTTCCAAACAAGAGACAATAGGCTTTATTGAGATAAGTTCAGCCTCTTTAAGGCTAGAAGGTTTTGAGTGAAATTAGACGTTCCAATTCTTCTTCTTTTTCAACCAATGGACTGTTGGACATAGGTCTCTTTTAAGGATCACCTCACGCTACGATCTTGTGCCGCTTAGAGCCAGCGCCTCCCTGCGACGTTTTTGAGGTCGTCAGTCCACCTCATAGGGTGTCTACCGACATTGCGTTTTCCGGTGCCTGGTCGCCATTTAAGCACCTTAGGACCCCAACGCCCATCGGTTCTACGTACTACGTGCCCCGCCCATTCCCTCTTTAGCTTCGCGACACGATAAGCTATATCAGCTACACTGGTTTTTCTACGGATCTCCGCATTTCTGATTTGATCACGTAGAGACACACATAGCTTGTTCCATCGTCGACTGAGTGACTCTAAGCTTTCTTATGAGGCCACGACCACGTTTCACGTTCCTATTAAAAAGTATTCCTCAGTTTTGGAATAATATAGAGGTATTTGAATGGAATGTAGACCCAAAATTTTTTCGCTATTTCATAATGTATTTTTATTATCGTTCCACATGACGCCGGTTATAAAACTTGATGTCTTTAAAAATATGCCATAATTTGGGACGAATGAGCGGACTAAATAAATCTTTTATATAATATTTTTGGTTTATATTAATATGATTCGTCAGCGTCATAAAACTTCAAATATATTTATTTAAAAAAAGAATATATAAGGCCTAAAATTAAACACCATTCAGCATACAATGGCGAAAAAAGGAGAATACTTTTGTGTTGGCGTATACGAATAAAATGTTTAGGGATTTATTGAACGGATCGAGTCTTTGATTCAATGCGAACTCTTGCTGGAATTCTACGAACGTAAAATAAAATCAAATGCATTTTTTACTGCAACTACTACTCATTTATTTTGCTCCGGAAATTTTTCCACTGAGCTTTTAATGGGGATGATTTATTTGAGTACCAGAAGTCTTCGATAGTCGACTTTAAGTATTATTGTTACGAGAATACGGGTAAGAATCTATTTATTTAAAAACTACTATATTTTACTGTTTTTTATACAAAGAAACTTTGTCAAATATTTTAATTAATCAAATGTTACCAAACATGCTATCGCTGATAAAGTTGCTCCTACCGAGAAGAACCAGTAAAAAACTAAGCGGATACTAATATTTGCAAATTTGTGGTAAAATTTTATTTTTTTTTTATTTTTTTATTTTGCTGACCCGGTTACTTGCTTCTGTTGAGTGTTTTTTTAGTAATAAAACATCTAAATTCGAATATTGGCAGTAAAATACACAATAAGTAAATTATAATAACAATTCTTATCACATTTTCCGAAAAAGGTATTGTGCCGAAGTGACTGACAGAATGAAAGAATAACATCCACAATTAAAGACGGTCCGGGCCTATTCATATACATGCCTTGATAAATGTTTCTTCACATCTTTGTCGTATCCCCCTGACGTTGACATATTGCGCCGTATATTTTGGCGGCACCATACATTTCCCGTTAATCGATTATAAAGCCTTGTTATTGATATGGCGTATGCCATTATACTGCTTTCATAGTGCCTGTGAATGGATTTTACATAATAGATCTGATTTATCGTTTGTAATTTATTTAAATTATGTAAAGACTCTAAAATTTGCGACAAAAAAGGTCAGATATTTTGGCGTAATTTTAGGGTACACTTTTTTTTTCTTATAGAAAGCAAATATTATCGAAATATGATGCAAAGTGTAAACAATAAAAAAAAGATAAGAGACTATATTTTTCTAACAGATTCTACATGATAACGAACGTATCATTAAATTACATAATATTTCACGGATTTACTCTATTAATTTCCCTGGGTCAACTTTAAAAAGTTGTTTACTGGATTAACACATTTACATATTTGAACATCGGTTCTATGTGATGATAGTAGGTAATTAAACATTAAATTCAATGACTCATTTACAGATAACAAATAGATTTTTTCAGAAGCAACGCCAGTGTGCTTAGCACGGTGTATTTTAATCTATTCGATCGCGTTAGCGTAACGCCAATTTGTGTGGCATTGGAACAGCGGACACTAGATGTCGCTGTTGCAAACGTAAAAGAGACCAACGTATCAATGCAAGTTGCATTTCGTAACAATCTAAAAATCTAATACAAATCGAGTCTAAATTGAATGTGATTTTTACATAAACATAAAACGGTTTTTCTATTCATTCATATTTAATAACGACCAAAGCGACCAATTTTATTATAATGAATAAGAATTAAAATCTCTACATAATTATCCAAAGGTAACACCACAAAGAAAAGTATAATACAAAGAAGCAATTACGTTCTCGTAGAACACTAGCGCTGAATACAGCCATATTAGGTACTAAGCCTTACTTATATAATGAAGACTTATAAGTACCTTTTTTTGAAGATAATTATTAAATTAATATATGAAATATATACGTAGTAAGCAAAATACGGCGTGTGGTATCCGGCTGAATAGAATAGTACCACCCTCTTTTCTTACCGAGGTGTCGTAAAAGGCGACTATGGTAAGTCGACCCGCCGTGTGGTATCCGGCTGAGTAGAATAGACCACCCCCATTTCTTACCCAGGTGTAAAAGGCCATTTAGGTAAGTTGACCCACCGTGTGGTATCCGGTTAAGTAAAATAGACCACCCTCTTGCCGAGGTGTCGTAAAATACGACTAAGGTATGTTGACGTCAGGCAGGCGGCCGGTCGTAAAATACGTAGCCAAATCATGTGACAACATGTTTGTAACATGTTGTGCCGACCCCACTTAGAGTGGGATAAGGGAAGGAAGATGATGATGATACGTAGTAAGCAAAATATATGCCAGTTAATAACCCAAAAAAAGGGTACTTAGAAGAAAGCTTTTACTCAAAGCTAAACTAAATACTGACAAAGCTTTACAGTTGAATCAAAGAAAAGCCAATTCTTTCCAAATTAATGAAAGGTAAAAATAAAACTAATGTTCAAGAATAATATTAGAACTCATTATTTATTAAAGAAGCATCTTTTCCTCGGGTCGAGATATCAAAGCATCTAATAGTATCAAATCTCACTAAGAAATATTGACAACTTTATTACTAGGTAAGATATTACGACTTTCAGACGTAATATAGAAAATATCAAAGAAAAGTATGCCTCGGAAGAAGTAATTGCAAACGGCTCAGGTAATAAGTATAAATGTGATTCACCAAGATATATATAAGGCTTCCGATATATAGTAGGAATATAATATAGTAATCATATTTATTATGATTCTATACGTGTTTAAGTACGCCGTGTGGTATCCGGCTGAATAGACCAAACTCATTTCTTACCGAGGTGTCGTAAAAGGCGACTAAGGTAAGTTGACCCACCGTGTAGTATCCGGTTTAGTATAATAGACCACCCTCTTTCTTACAGAGGTAAGTTGACGGCAGGCAGGCGGCCGGTCGTTAAAACGCAGCAAATCATGTGACAACATGTTTATAACATGTTGTGCGACCCCACTTCGAGTGGGGTAAGGGCAGGAAGATTCATTCTATACGTGTTTAAGAACATTACGTAGAGCTATCCACACAAATACTATAATGAAAACTTAAACGGGAACGTCATGTGGTATCTGGCAGAGTAGAATAGATCACCCTCATTTCTTAACGAGATGTCGTAAAAGACGATTAAAGTAAGTTGACGTCAGGCATGCGGTCGCTCGTAAAATAACAACATATTACAAACATGTAACAACATGTTTATAATATGTTGTGCCGATCCCACTTAGAGAGGGGCAGGATATTGATGATGATGAAAACTTAAACGGGAAATTGGAAATTCGGAGAGACCGATAACGGTCTGGCAGATATCATCATATTGGCAGGTATATGAGTCTTGTCTGTCAGTCTTTATTGAGCTCTGAAATGTGGTGAAGAATAATTAGAAACCCGTTATGCATTCAAAATATTGTGATAACGAATAAAAGTTGACAACGCTTTGCGTATCGAAACCTATGATTAGAAACTAATCTTCATAATTGCCAGCGGCATCCCCCGCGTGGGAGTCTCAAATTTTTTCCTGAATTAAAGTTTTGAGCATAAAATTAATTATTGTAGGTTAATCATAAGAGAAAGAGAAACATGTTGCTGCGGCTTTATTTTATTGTATTTTTGTAGATCTACAATTCTCTAGTACATTTATTGTATAACCTGCACAGTGGTTTATGTGGGGCACGCGACTAAAGTTTTCAGCAGACTGGTTTTTTACAAACTGCGTTACCTCTTTAACATAACTTACATAAAACCGTAACCTTAACCTTTCAGAAGAATTGAACTGAACAATCTTTTAGTAAAAACCGTACAAAAATAGTAGACGATTTTGAGAAATTCAATCACATACAGACACAGCTTTTGGGGACTTTCCTATATAATAAGTGTAGGTACTATAACTTTTCATGTACTCAATACTACGAGCTTGAGGCAAATAATAAATTGAGAGTTAACCTGCATACATCGAAAATAATTGGCATAAATATAATTATGCATAAATATATTTGTAATAAGCATTATCGAGATGTACGTTAATTAATGTATGTAAATAATAAATCAGAATTTAAATTAATTTTTTGCTAGCAAGTTCTTATATTGCTGTTATAAAATCAACAGTTTTGTCCGATTGTCACGACAGCGCAAAAGGTATCGTAATCGTCGTGCTTAACACCAAAATATTATTGTAGGTATCGCGAAGTTATGTAATGCTTAATATAATAAGATACGAAATGTAATAATATCCCAGTCTTTCAACTATCGTGAGTGTTAATCAGGCTATACTCACGTCTTTTTTTATCGGATGAGCCCGACTAGTTTCGAGCCCATACGGGGCTCTTATTCATGAGCTCTTTACGCGCCGTTACCGCGGCGGAAACCAGTCAGCTTCATCCGATAAAATAAGATGTGAGTAAAACCGGATTCTATACATTAATATCCCAGTCCTCGCTCATCATAATTGTTCACATAAATGAATAGTCTCGGAAAAATTAATCTAGCAAGTGTGGATTGAAATCGAGAAACGAGATTTAAACATTGTTTTACCAGTACTTGAACCACAAACTTCCTTTTCTCTGAGCCGACTACAAAAACCAAGCTTTGTTTACAACTCCTCTTACAAACGCAGCGGTTCGTATAAATTTTAATGAGGCCATCTCTACAACGCTGCGTATTTTTGTCTATATTTTTTTTCATTTGCAAAATATTGTGTTTTACCTCCCTATTTCATTTTTTTGTAGTTTAAATAATTTATCAATTATCAAAAGTACGTAAACTACGTTAATATAGTAGTTACTCCTACTAATTGTCTATGAATATGTGACAGGATTTGAAGTTTAAAGTAATAAATTGATCGTCTCTTAATAATTAGTACCTGTTTGACCGACTATTCCTCGGTAATTTTTTAAAAGATAAACAAAAGAAACTTAAAAAAAATATATTTGGGTAGGTGGGGCTCGGTATTTTCATTTCTTTAGACCGCCCATTTCCCGAATACGCTACGCTGAGTTGACAATTTACGGCAATAATAGTGTTTTATATTCAATGTAAATTTTAGTATTTTTTGTTGCCCAAAAACAGGGAACTTTTTTTTTAAATAAATCCACCTAGCTAAATCGATGTTTCTCCCCTAAAACCCCTTCATACTGAATTTCAGGAAAATCGTTGTATATATATTATATAACAAAATTGCATAGAGTATTTCTTTTAAATGCCTGAAATCTGGGATAACCCAGCGGTAAGTCTCTTTCGAGGGGATCACGGGTTCAAACCCCTGGCTGGCACCAATGAGTTTTTCTGTTAAGAAAATATATTTCTACCAACCGCATTAGAGCAGCGTGGTATGTCCTTAGGTCTTCTTTTAAAAAACGGAGTACCGTTACTTTTACCAGGGTGTTAAATAAAATGTGGTAATACTCGTATATTCCTAAAGATTTTTATTCTTTTTGGACTTGCGTTGCTCCGTATCTTCATATTATTGAAACAATGGCATACTATATGTCCTCCAACACATATTGTATGTACATATTTACTAATTATAGCACCTACTTGATAAGTTAGTTTCATTAGTTTAGTGAACATTAGTTTAGCCATGTGCAATGTCTAGTATAACCAAAAATCAACGATGCTCTCTGAATCTTTATTTGATAGTTTTATACTTAAATATGCGTGATTTAACGATGTAATTATAACTTAATTTAGGATACACATCACGGCGATTTGTTTTATTAGTAGATATTTTGATCCAGTGAGATGGACTGTGTTCTTCGTTGAGCTGTAAATTAATCTCATTACCTCTGATCTACTAAGCAAGTAAATATACAGAAATTTTGCCACCGAATTGTTATAAAATTAAAATATGTAATTGGTAAATATAATTTCCACAGTTATTTTAATAACTCAATATTAGACATAAACCAATTTTCCTAACTGATACTACGTTTGTGAAAGGGAAAAGGGATTTATTTCTCGCGATTGGTAAAAGCATCAAAAAAAGGTTGTATTAGAACAATAAAATAAATCGTTTTTATGTTCGAAGGTTCAGGCGTTACTCTAAAGATAAAGGAATTTCGAAGAAAAGGATTCAAAGAAAAAAGTTTTGGTCTAATCATTCTGATAAAATATACGGCCGCAACTTAGCGAACCATAAAAGAAGTGTAGATCTAATCTCTCTCTCACGACTTAGCGAAAAAATAAAAATCTATATCTCTCAAGATAGATATGTGTTTAGAAATAACTTACTGCTATTTAGTAGCAGTTATCGCGCATTTGGGCTTTTTGTCTGCTTTGAAGAGAGGAATTATGAATCACCATCCTTTTTTTTAATCAGGAAAAACCCCTTATGGGTTCCACCGCCCGACGTTGACGAGTGGGTGGTGGCACCGACTAAAATAACTTGAATGCTCCACCACGCTGCTGGGTTCGGGGACAGGGTACCGTAGTACACATTGCCCCCATCCCAGCCAGCGGCAACTCTGAACTCCACTGAACCTCTGGGTTGGGGCCTCTTTAGAAGTCGCCCCTCCCTCCGCTAATCTATGCATATATGAACCAGTAACTGTTGTAACCAGTTCCAAAGGTTATTGATAGATAATTTTTTTAAATGATATTTTGATTGATATATCTGCGTGGAGCTTTTACATTTATTGCATGTTAGAATAAAGCTTTTTTCAGGCTTTACAATCGAACGACTAAAACAAGAAGTTGATATCAATCAATCAAGGAGCAGGCGCTCCGTGAAAAACTGGCGCTGAGTCAAGCGGCGCTTAGGTTAAAAACGTGTCTTGAAAAACTGGAGAGGAAGTAAATTGCGAGGAAAATTAGCAACGTCACAAACATTTTGTATTTCTCTTCGTAGTGTGCTTGTAACGATCTCATCCCTACATTCGAGTTTTAAAAAAAATAAATAATTATTAAAATTTCAATATTTTAGAAAAATCTATAAGTATAAAAATAAATGTTTGTTTGTCACGCAGTAATGTTTTTTCGCATCTATAATTGATGCTCTATTCATAAAACATCAAATTCAGAAAAGTATAATTTTCGTCATATTGACCGAATGTCACGTTATCCGCCGTACTACAGTATGGAGAGAGCGGGCGGAGCGTAGAGCGCAGAAGCGATCTGTTAGGTTGCTTATGAAATGTTGTTATAATGATATTGTAGATGTGTACTGGGGCGATACAAGATATAACTTGAGTTTTAACTCGACCATTTTTAAGAATAAATACACATCTAGGCCCGCTCTCGTATAATGGTTCAAGATGCAAGATCGTGTCGATCTTTGGAAAGGCTGTGATTGTGACTTGACCATTAAGAGTGTAGCGATGGTTACATCGCTTAGCTCACCTCGAACGATTAAAGTGTCTGAATGTTACTTGGTAAAGGTAACTTTGCTGAGTAGTGGTTGGCACTCTACCGAACATGCTCTGGCGGGTACTGGTGGGAGACTTGAGGTTTAGGCCGGCAGTGATTTCGGTCATTGCTGTGTGCCTGGCCCAAAAGGCTACACTAGGCTGCATCTTATTAGGGCTGGGTCTAGGCCCGTAGTTAACTTCGGTTGCTGCGGCGTGCCTTTATTCGGCTTTGGTTTGACGCAACCAGAGTTACTTTGGGCGTGTGCCTTTGTGATACGGGTTTGGTTAGGCCGGTGGTGATTTCGGTCATTGCCGTGTGCCTTGCTCGATCTTTGGACGCATAGGCCGCTTGGAGTAGTGCCGGTACAGTGGTGGCTGAAATGTTATTGTTTGACGAACGGACATCTATACGTTGTTCGTAGTCTCTCAATAGTGACGGTACCACAGCTGAATGTTGCTGGGCGTTGTGGAAGTTAACTTTATGTTGCTGAAGTGATACGCCGCGGCAGTGATGGATCGCTATGGACTCTGTTCATAGTAACGGATGGGTGTGGTGTTTCGTCCTTTTCAGGACGTCCCCTTAGCTTAGTTAATGATACCACGAATGACCATTATAGCATGGCATTATTGCATAAGAGCCGCTGGTCGGGTCTTTGTTAATAAGACTGCGGACTAGCTTTAGACAGTGTGGCCTGCATTTCCCTTATCTTCACATATACATATACATCTTACGTGACTTGCCGCGTTAAACATAAATTACCTTTTGTTGTATGAGGTGGCGTGTTGAGCTTGGCGCATACCGTAAGCGAGTGCACTATGTGTGACTCCATTATATGGTATTGGGTGAATAGGGGGTGATTGGCATTCATGTAATGCTCTGCATACACATCTTCCACTTCGGTGGACACACACTATCCACTTCGGTGGACACACACCTATATGGTGTATATATTATAACTAATCAAGTTGCTTTGCAACATGTTTGCCATCTCGATGGGTTTCCACTTTGTGGACTTTATACGTATTATACTGTATGTGGTTTTTACCATAGAACGCACCGTTACGACGTGTGCAGGCGACATGCGCCTTACTGAATATAAGAATTGGTAATTTATTATCAAAGTTTACCAGGCCTTGTGCCTTTGGCTAATGCCATATTTTATAGCTCCGGCTATTTATTATATGGGCTTCGGTCCTCTATTATACACCAAGGCACTCATGCCTAATATGTCAACTGTGGTTTTGTTGACTCCCGACAATAATGGGTTTATCCCATAATCATACGCCGCAGGCGCACTATAAACAGGTACCCCTTGGGGGGGGGGCTCATATCCTATGGACGGAGCTCACCGTTGGTAGCGGGTGCGGAGCTACTGACTATCACTCTCTTTTTATATTTTTCCAAATCGGAAGAATATAATAGATAGGAGAGAGATACCACTTTGATTAAACTTCTCTACGGAGTTGTTTAAGGGCTAGGTATTAAGATCGAGTGAGTGATCTTTCTGTTGGCTAACATATCCTATGAAGTAATCACAAAAGACATTCGCGAGACATTCAACTATCTGAATGTCTCGCATTTTTTTATCAAATTTTATAGTAACCCGTTCATGTATTAACCATATAAGAATCTGTTCGTGTAACGAATATATATCTGTTGGACATATAAAAGTCTGTTCATGTAGAGTACAAGTAAAATCTGTTCTTGTATTAGATAAATATAAAACCTGTTCGAGTATCGTACACTGATGACAAACAACTGTTTTATATTATAACAAATGATATTTGATAATGAACTTCTCTGTTGAGCAAAGTGATATAAACTACGAATGTAGTGCTGACGGCTCTATTTATATTAAAGAATACGATATATTGAAATATTATTATAAAACTTTAATGTGATTATTATCACATTATTTTATTCTATTTAAGGGTTTATTTGACTCGGAGATTGACGGACACATAGCCTCTGACGCTCTAAAAGAATTTGAGTTATTACAAAACACAACGTAGAACGGGTCCTAGCCACTTAGACGAATCATGTGCCAATATCTATTAAGAGTGCTAGCGCCTTCGGCGCGTGTTTATGCAATTCTATGCTAGGGTGCGAGCGCCCTAGCGGTGGCATAATATATTAAATAATATTTTATAGTTGAGTAAAGTGGAGTTAGTTACATGCTACATTAAACTCGGTTATGCACGTGTGAAATAACACATTTAATAAAATTATTGCTTAAATGGTTTTATTATTTAGGCTCGGGTATATCAGTGAAAGTTTTGATTTCCATAGATTATAGAACTCTAATCTACTTTTATGAAATATGTATATTATGTAGAAACGAATAAATCATCATTCTCTTGCCCTTATCCCACTCTAAATGAGGTCCGCACAACATGTTATAAATATGTAATACATGTTATAAACATGTTGTCACATGATTTAGTTACGAATTTGACGACCGGCCGCCTAACTGACGTCAACTTACATTAGTCGTATTTTACAACACCTCGGTAAGAAAGAGGGTGGTCTATTCTACTAAGCCGAATATCACACGATGGGTCGACTTATCTTAGTGGATTTTTACGACACCTCGGTAAGAAATGAGGGTGGTCTACTCAGCTGAATACCACTTGGTGGGTCAACTTACCTAAGTCGCCTTTATAATACCTCGGTAAGAAAGAGGGTTACTTATAAAATAACATAGTTCTCATTTCTGCTTAGAGGATTACACTATACGATATGGATCACTTAAACATACGTTTCTTATTTATAAAAGGTTATGCTAATAATAAAATACTCAGTAAGCGTGGTATACATTGCAGTGCGGTCTTATTCGCTTGTGATATCTGTTATCATTCAGTTGTATTTGGATCAAACAGCTCAAATAGTATCACCACAAACCGCTTTGACGATTTGATAGAGGCCTGATGAGTTTGGTAATTGAAGATGCAAACTGGGACGAGTTTACTTTTAACCCTCCATATAGACTATTTATATTTTTTTTTGTGACTGGTACCGCTTTTTGGTGTATGACGTCGTTAAATTTCGAATTTGTTATCTTTAATATTTAAATCTCTCAGAATCTCGGAAACGGCTCCAACGATTTTCCTGAAATTCAGCAGGTTGAGGGTTTTGGGGGAGAAAAATCGATCTAGATGAGTTTTATTTTAAAAAAATGAAATTTTTTTTAAAATTTACGTTGAATACAATCACAAGTTTTCGCTGACAAACGTAAAGTCATGGTGATTCATTTGGGGAATGGGCGGTCTAGAGAGGTGAAAATACTCAACCTGCCCTATTATTTAAAAATTTTTTTTACATCATTTTAAAAATTACCGAAAAAGGCTTGGTCATCCAGGTACTGTAGTTTAATGCACATATACTTTCAATATATAAATTCAGATTTTTATGAAAACATTTTTTTCATTACCCCTAACTATTTCTAACGCGGATGGTAATTACGCTATTGTGTCAGAACATTCATGGCTTTACATAACACAGGGAATATCTCAGGTGAAAAGGGATTTGCGGCCACCGAGAGCCTCTTACTAACGCGGTCTGGTTGTTGTGATAATTAAATTGTCCCTATTTCTTTTATATCGGGATTTTTAGTTTGCATTCATTATTATTTCCTCATTAATTTTTATAGCTCAACAATTACAAAATAACCAATTTGCATCATTTACCATTTATACTCGGTAGGTTTAGGTAGTTAAAGTTAACATGTCAAATAAAGGTTCATTTTAGTAGGCAGATTACATCACATTATAAGTATTATGTTGAAAATAGCAACCGCCGAGTCTCTTGCTGGCTCTTCTCAGTAGGAACAGCTTTCCGAACCAGCAGTAGAGTTGACGATTCAAAAGCACTCGTTTACAAGTTTGTTGAATGTAAATTTTTTATTTTGAATTTGAATTACATTAATCTATACTAATAAATAAAGCTAAAGAGTTTGCTTATTTGATTGTTTGAATCTGAGTAACTACTGGACCGATTTGAAAAATTCTTAGAGTGTAAGAACCATTTATTAAGGAAGGCTATATAAAATCACGCTAAGATGAATAGGAGAGAAGCAGCATTAATTTATATTGCAAAAGGTTTGCAGGTTCAGCTAATAATTTATATAAATCTTTTTTTTCTAAGCATATAAAATAATCTATTGTATTTGCACCATTTCATTATAGCATGATTGCTATCAATAATTTTAAAACTTTGAAACAAATAAATATAAGTATTATTTAACGTAATGTATTGTAACCTGTGTTATTATTATTATTTAACATATTGTGCCGACCCCACTTAGAGTGGGATAAGGGTAAAAGAATGATTATGAATGATGATTTTAAATCTGTCTACTTTAAGAACCTTTTTTTGACATGTGACATGTCATAACATGAAAGTATAGGTACTATAGATATCTCAAACATAAATTTATAGTTCATAAGCTTTGGTTTTGATAAGACTGATGTAAAGAAATATGGCACGAATAGTACGCATTTGATTAATAACATATTGTTTTCCCACAAACTGGTATAAGTCATAACACCGGTCTTTATGTAAACTCCGTTCACAGACAGCAAAAGCAGTATTATGGTAAACACCATATCAATAACAAGGCTTTATAATCGATTAACGAGAAATGTATGGCGCCGCCAAAATATATAGCTCAATATGTCAACGTCACAGAAATACGACTAAGATGCGAAGGAACATTTATCAGGGCGTATTTATGAATTGCTCACCTTCTTAAAATGTAAGTGATCATTATAACTTTAGGACGATTGTAACTTTGGTATTTTACATATGGACTAGATTGGACTAAAAAAAAATTTTCACCTTATATTAATGTTGCGTATATTGTCGTAAAAATCTCATAGCTGGACAAAGATCTATTATTTGTGAATAAAAGGATTGTATATTTTTTGAAATTGATATCGATGGATTTCTTTTAGTCCTAACAAATAATACCAATGGGATAAATTCACACCACCAAATAAGATATAAAAAAAAAATTACTTTCTTGATACTTAGGTACTTGCAGCACTTAGTCTTTTAATTGATTGAATGACTGAGAAATAACTAAATAAAACTATAAAAATTAAAATATAACTTTTTCTTCATTTGTAAATTTACATTTCATGGCTAATATAATTCTTAATAGATATTATATAACAGGGTGAATTTTATATCACTCGAACTATATTCTACTTCCTACTATCCTACAAATATTATAATTGCGAAAGTTTGTGAGTATGGATGTATGTTTTTTACTCTTTCACGGCGAATCAGCTGAACCAATATCAATGAAATTTGGCACAATTATTCCTTATACACTAGAATAACATATAGGCTATAGAAATCCTGTTAATTTAACAGGAATAGGATGATATTGAAAAGCGCCATCTATCATTGACCTATCACAAACCAACAGTCCACACGAACGAAGTTGTGGGTAAAAGCTAGTTTAGTATAGTCCAAATAATACGTTTAAAGCTCTCAACTCTCACGTTGCTTTAGATATGCATAGCTTTCCCTGAATGACGTCGTTCAATTTGAAACGTTCGAAGTTTTAATTGCGCCGCAAAATTAATTTGGGATTAAGTTCGGAATTCCAATTTATGTTTCCCTATACATCGCACAACATTGTTACGTATGTAATGGTATTTGATTATATTATTACAATTTATGTTCATCTGTGTTATGTTTGCGTGTTGTCCTCAGTATAATAGCACTGTTGTTCAATTTAAAATTTACATTTCCTTTATATCATATCTCCGTAATCAACAGTGTCTATTCTTACATCTTCTTCTAATATATATTGTCTCACCTCGTAGGTTAGCTGGCAGATATCTCTGTCATAGGGATAAGTTGGCCTTTGTACACTTTTTTTACCAATTATGTTTTTTTTCTTACATTTTTTATATAAATATAAATATAAATAAATAAATAAAATAAATAAAAATATATAAAAGAAAGAAGGTCTTAATTACACTATTTATAACTCAAGAACGGATAAACCAATTCGGTTGAAAATTGGTGAAGAGGTTGCTTAGAACCAAGAGACGGACATAGAATACTTTTATCCCGTTCGACCGCATTTATTTCATCCCGTCAAGTCACTATAAAACGTGGTAAAACAAAAACGAATATGACATGGAATAACAAAACATAAATTACAGCTATACGTAATTTTTTGTTTGGTTTAAGTATGGTAAAATATTTGACAATTATCAAAATAATTAACTTCACTACATAGTATAAAATTAGTCACTTTTTGTATAGTTTAGATATTCCAAAGATAGCAGGGAATCTTCATGGTATAGAGTTAGGGGAATCGTTTTACTTCAAATTTAATGCGTGCGGGCCATGGGCAGCAACAAAACTACTGGATAGAGTTTAATCATTTTTTTCACTGAGTGACATAGGCTATATATTTTATATCGTATTTTAAGCCGGAGCGGGCCACTAGTATATTATAAATGCTTACACGCTTGCAAGAGTAATCTGATAGAGAAGTTCTTCTTCAACTGATGGATTTAAGTCTCTTTAAGGAATCTCCACAACATATGATTTTTGTGCCACATGAATCCAGCGGCTCGACAAATGGTCGAGTTGGAATGGTTGTTATCGTTTTTTTTTAAATTACTTTCACGGTTTAAAATAATTTTATAATCGTATATTTCGGAGTAAAGCAACATTTGCTTTTACAAGATATTTTTTTATATATATAGGGTCACATGGATGACGCATAAAATCCCCACTGATGTCGAAATTTACGTGCTTTTAGCTAGACCCTCTCCGACTGTATAAATTAGGTACAACTGTTTGTATATGTTTCAGCATTTATAAAATTATACAAAAAATTATTTAACTATTTAGGCTGATATCGTCACTATATCAAAACACTGACATCACCTATTCAAAAGAGCTAGAAAAAGGCATAACATATAAGTAACATTCATGGCATAACATAAGCCCTTAACTAAGATACAGGTATGCAATGTAGCTTTTGGTATTCTGTACCTCATAGTGAGTGTGCTTAGAAACTATTTGACCCAAATCTTCCACCATTCAACCAGGTCAATAGTTACCGTGAAAAGTTTCTCTGATTGTAATCGATATCAATACCTCATGCATACGGCTGAATATAGAAATCCAACCATTCAATCAAATTTTTCAAGCCTTGATCTGTGAACACTCGTGGTTTCAAGCATCAGGACTATGAAGTTTCTACAAAAACTTATATGCTTCATTGACATTTATAATTCGAAAATGTAAATACCATAAATAATAAACTATGTTGGAGTCTTTGAGCGATAAAATCCTATATAAGATAATGAGAGAAAAATAACTAAACGAGTTACGATGTTGAAAGTATATTTAATATTCAAATGAGTTAATCTTGTATATATGTATATTATATATACAAGTATGCAGTAGGTTTTGGGAGTGAAAAGTCGATCTAGCTAGGTTTTAATAAAAAAAAAATCGTTTTATCCCTGTTTTTGTGTATTAAAAAAATACGAAAATTTACTTTTTATTTATTAAATATATAAAACATTATTTTTGCCATTGCCTAGGTAGGTAACCTAGGATCGAGCCCCACCTACCTTATTATTTTTCCTTTTTTTTTGAAGTTTCTTATTTTTATTTTGTAAAAAATTACCAAGCAAAAAGAGATTCTGGATCGCATTCGATAATCTCCCTATTATAAAATTTTACAGGAAGGAAACTTTATATTCTTATCGTATTTAAATACTAATGGAGCCGGACAGTTGACCTGAGTTAGACCCATCATTGATTAATTACCGCGCTCCTTTCTATTAATTTATTAATTGATATTATATGCTGTAATATCACGATATTATTAAATGCTTAAAATAGCCAACGTATTTCTGTTAAAAAGGATTAATATTGTATTTGAGTAAATAGGTTTATAAATTATTGTTTGCGATTATGATCAAAGTTAGAATTGATTTTAGTAAGCTAGCCGTAAAAGATTAATATACGCCCACACAGTTTTCAATATAATCTCACTATATATACACTGTTGTGTATCTCAAACGGATTAAACAGCGTTCTCGAGTAAAGCTCCCCGATGGATTGAATTTTTCCAATGATGTCAAACAATATCGTAACATTTCATAAAATTTATACGAATCTTTATTAAATTGAAACAATTTAAAACTTGTCTGTCACCCATAACACAAATATTAAGTTACTTACTTTAAGTGTGTGTAATCTATACTCTATACTTATTTTAAAACAATGTCCCCAAAAGCTGTCTGTCTGTATGTGATCGATTTTTTTAAACCTACTGAACGGATTATTATATGGTTTTTACTAACTGGCAAGAAGGTTTCAGTTAAGTAACAGTACGTTACAGTGTAAATTATTTTAAAGAGATCCCGGAGTTGTAAAAAAACTCGTCTACTGGGAGCTTAACAAGCGTGCGCTGCGTAAACCAGCAAAGATACACTAATGTACTCTACTAGAGAATTGTAGATCTATAAAAATACTACAAAAAAGTCCATAAAAGCATGTCTCTATCTCTTATGGATTACTCACAATAACTATTTTTATGTTCAAAATAATTTGGGTTTTGTTTTTTACACACTGATTTCCAAAGGGCGAAGTCGCTGGCACAGATAGTTATATCATGTCTAATATTTATGTAGTTTGATTGGTCAACCGATTTTGGCTAACCTTCGGCGCAATGCATCGTTCATTTCATGTAACATAACCACGTACACATAAATGCGTCTCAATAAATGTTTCTGTTACAACAAACCTCAGTACACTGTGGTAAATTTGCATAGTGTTCCCGCTGTGACGCCGTTCAATTTGGAGAACTCAAAGTTTTAATTACACCGCGAAATTAATTTGAGATTAACTTTGGAATATCAACGTGCAGTTGGATCATTGTACTATTGTAAGTTTTTGATTTGTTGCATTCTAAATTAGATAATTGTTAGTATAAGTTTAGCATCGTCTTAGAAGTTTTTAATTTCTGCTATTGTACAATACGAGACAAGCAATAGCCAGAATTTATAATAGTGGCAATAAATGAGTAAAAAAGATGAAGGAAACCGAATTTGTTGTGTATTGGATTTTTCTTTTTAAAATTACATATTCCGTTAAGTTTAATACCACACGGCAGATCAACTTACCTTAGTCGCAAATCAAATCAAAAGTAATCAAAAGGTAGTCCAATATTTCTGGAAGGTTTAGGTCAATAGTAAATAACCGTTTTATGTAAATTGTTATTTTTTTATTAAATAGTAAATTAATATTTTTATTTCTGTTAAATTAAGTTTACTTATATAATTTTTTTGTTATATTTATTTAGTAGTTCAAATTAACATTTTTGTTTTTGTTTTTTTTAGTAAGAGCTTAGAGCCGCTGTTTAATCCCATAAATCATGTCATAATTACCTATAACTAGTGGTGCAGTTGTAATAAGAAAATGGAATTATAATATTAAGATTTTAAGTATTGTAACCATTGTTGGTAATAGATATAAATAAATAAATAAATTGTGTAGAAGAGGTCGCGAGGTTTTAAAAAAACTGACCTATTGGGAGCTTTATTCACGTGAGCCGCGTAAACAAGCAGAGATACACTAAAGAAATGTACAAAAGAATTGTAGATCTACAAAAACACTACAAAAAGTCCGCAATCCTGTCCATGTCCCTATCTATTATTGTTAACTCACTTTTATGTTCCAAATTTCAATTTGAAAAATGATTTTGTTATATGCAGGTTTCCACGCGGGTGGAGTTCCACGCTAGCACAGCTAGTTGTGTTAATGAAAACTAATCACGTGTTGTGATTGTTTCCAGAAAGCAATCATAGATTTTCTTAACAGCTTTCACCCACTCAGGGTGAAAGAATTCCGAGCCGAGTCATTCGGGCAATGCAATTCTGAATAAAACAGTCCGCTTGACGTTCCGTTATTTTGCCTGTATTGATATAAACATATCGCATTGCTTGTATCCAATTATTTCTCTATCATATTCGAAATTTGTTAATAATCGTTATATTTCGTAGTCAATAATACTCGAAAGCCTCCAAAAATTGTAAAGATACTTACCAATATTGATTGTAGCTATTGATATAAAAAGAATGATGACCCTTCCAGACATATTGATTGAATTTCCTGTAACAAAAAATAAGTTCAATGTTGTGATGTTTCGTATCATAAGTTTTATGAAAAAGTCGTCGTTATTACCGATTATTTTTATCTACACTTTCTAGTTTTGTTTAACAACATTTTATTTATGAAATATATATAATAGAAAGTTTTTTTAATTCAGGTATCTATTAGAGATTTAGTAAGGTGTCTAGCATCCTCTCACCCTTATATTAAGTGGGGTAGGCACAACATGTTATAAACATGCTGTCACATGATTTGGCTGCGTATTTTACGACCGGCCGCCTGTCTGACGACAACTTACCTTGGTCGTATTTTAGGACACCTCGGTAAGAAATGAAGGTGGTCTATTCTACTCTGCCAGATATCACTAGGCGGGTTGACTAAATTTAGTCGCCTTTTACGACACCTCGGTAAGGAATGAGGGTGGTCTATTCTACCCAGCCGGATACCACACGGTGGATTGACTTATTTTAGTCACCTTTTACAACACCTCGGTAAGAAATGAGGGTGGTCTATTCTACTCGGCCGGATACCATACGGTGGGGTAACTTACCTTAGTCGCAGCCGAATACTACACGGCATTTTTTTTTCAAATTCAAAAACTTCATAATTCATTTATTCTTTAAAAAAATTCTTCCTTACTACGAATATGGCAGGAACCTTCTATTGAGTAAGTCAAATAAATCGTGCCAGAAAGAGGCTATATTATATTATTCCGTATATCTCAAATTACCCGTGATTTTATGTTTACGACGAAAAAATATTCCTAATAGAACACAACTTTAAAGCCAATAATCTCCCTTCAAGAGTGCTGATACCATTTCAAGTCCCGTAACGTCGGGATAATCCATCAAAGAGACGTCCGGAAACGAAAGCCGTAAACAAACATCTTGAGAAGGATTTAAAAACGAATCTTAAAACGATAGGAGGCGCCCGACACAAGGATTGCTCTGAAGTGACTTGACACAGATGCTGTTGGGTTGATGCAACAATGATATATAAAAAAAATATTAAATCCACGGATTTTTCCACCCTTTCTTTATTACAGAGGATCTTTTGAAACGCATTGGATCTGTTATATGTTCTCCCGTAATGGCCAAAATTCAAATTAAAAATATACTTTATTCAAATAAACTTGTAAACAAGTGCTTTTGAATCGTCAATTCTACTGCTGGTTCGGAAAGCTGTTTCTACCGAGAAAAGCCAACACCACCAAAGCAAGGGAATATTAAAACCTAATTAAATTTCTAACATACTAGATAGTATATACGTGAGACATGGCTGCGCTATTTCGAATGGAATAACGCAGCAATGACTCAAATAACTAATATAATAGATAAGTGTAGGTTATTTTAAGAAGTGTTTTGTAATACTAACCATAAATTATGAGTCTTCGTTATTTTTTTTTTTATGCATAAATAAATAAAAATAAATAGAAAACCTCGGACACACTTATGAGTTTTCTATTCTAACTGTGGTGGTAATAGTCAAAATTCATCACGCTCTTTACGATTATGCCTGCTTGTCATTATCGGCGATGATTGTTAAAACTATAATCATATATAATCGACACGATCATCGTGCAAGTATCAACACGATCAACGGTATTATAGATAAGATCATACGTCGATCGAGCGATTGTATTTGATGCGTTTCCGACCGTCAATATTCAGGTTGTAGATGATCATAGTCGATCATAGACGATGATTGACGAGTACAGCCGAGTATATCCTCTACACGATCCTAATCGTTTGTAATCGCCGATTAAGAAGCCATAGAGTATGTACATCATGAAGGAACATGTATATCCGTGACGAATTTCTGTGTGTGTTTCTTTTGTGTGTAACCTTTAAATCCGCATTTAAACAGTATGTTAGATCTAAGATCCAATCCTTCTCTCCAAGATAGATCTTTCTTCATCGCTCAGACAGTGATAAGTCGGTTCTTTTTATTAGTTTTAATATTGTGATATTTTAATGCAAATTAAACAAAGACCACTTGAACTCTCCCACTTTATAGATACCAAATATGCATTCAATTATGAATACATATGTCATGAAGTTTATGACGGATAATTATACTCTACGTAGCAGTATTTGTGTAGCAAAGTGAGTCAATATGCCTAGTAAGTTTAAACTTAAAGCTTTGCACCAATTAGCCTAGCAGTTGCAGAAGGATATTTACTGTATCTCTTTCAAGCGATAGACAATCATAACGATAACATATAATTGTAGTAAACAAATTCTTGGCAATATGTAACTGGAATTTTACTACTACTAAATCAACATTATCATCATCATCCACTGCCCTTATCCCACTCTAAGTGGGGTCGGCACAACATGTTATAAACATGCTGTCACATGATTTGGCTGCGTCTTTACGACCGACCGCCTGCCTGACGTCAACTTACCTCAATCGTATTTTACGACACCTCGTTAAGAAAGACGGTGGTCTATTCTACTAAACCGGATACCACACGCTGGGTCAACTTACCTTAGTCGCCTTCTACGACGCCTCGGTAAGAAATGAGGTTGGTCTATTCTACTCAGCCGGATACCACACGGCGGGTCGACTTACCTTAGTCGCCTTTTACGACACCTCGGTAAGAAATGACTTCTATTAAATCAACATCTGGTTAACATTTAAGATAGATATAACTTGAACATTTTTGCTGTAAATAAATTTTAGTTTACATCTGGTTTTATTGAAACCTCTAAAAATATACACATTGTATAGAAAATACGATACGGGGCAGAATTTTTTTATTTGTAAAATAAAACGATCCCTACATATTGGTCCCGCGATTCTCATCACGACGCCAACTTGAACACATAAAACTATGATATAAAACAAAAAAACTGGATATACAGACTTATGACGGATCTTTTATGGCCGCATACGAGTTTTATGAGTTAGTGTTTTATAAGGAAATTACTATTCATTTTGTATTTATTAGTTCTACTTCGTATACTAAAAAAGTTTTTTAATAAACTTACATAACAAGAACATTATATACATATCCTCCTGCCCTTATCCTCTAAGTGGGGTCGCCACATGTTTATAACATGTCGTAACATGATTTGGCTGCGTCTTAAGAACCGGCCGCCTGCCTGTCGTCAACTTACCTTAGTCGTATTTTACGACACCTCAGTAAGAAGGAGGGTGGTCTAGTCTACTAAACCGGATACCACACGGTGGGTCAACTTACCTTAGTCGCCTTTTACGACACCTCAGTAAGAAGTGAGGGTGGTCTATTCTACTCAGCCGGTTACCACACGACGGGTCGACTTAAGTCGCCTTTTACGACACCTCGGTAAGAAATGAGGGTGGTACTATTCTAGTTAGCCGGATAACACACGGCTAACAAAACAAGAACGTTATATTATGAAAATAACCGTTTCTTACATAAAAAATAAATAAAGTTAAAGTTAATTTAAGAAAACCTAAGTATAATTAATGTAGACTACATTGGTTTATTTAATTAATCTATTTAATACTACCGTATACAAACACCAAATTTATAATAATAATTTATTGGTAATTATAAGATGTACGTTATATTTGTAGTTATTAATTAATGACATTCAAGAATAATTCCTACTAATATTATTAATCTAAAGATAGCCGTGTGGTATCCGGCTGAGTAGAATACACCATCCTCATACCTTACTGAGATGTCGTAAGAGGCGACTTAGGTAAGTCGACCCGCCGTGTGGTATCCGGTTGAAAAGAATAGACCACCCTATTTCTTACCGAGGTGGGTATAGGCCTTCTCTCTCCTTTTTACACTTAGCTTACACCCATGACACTTTTTCAGATTAGAGTTAGACACAAAAGTTTTAACTGAAAACTCATTGGTGCCTGCCCAAGGTTTTGAACTTGTAACCCTTTAAAAAAAGTTCCACGTCTCTCAGAGCTGGTCTTGGCTTCAATAAGTGTCATCTATTTACAAAAGTAATTATAAAATTATTTTGCTATAATCTGGTATAAAGTAAGATGGAAAATATGTATAATGCTAAAATCGCAAAGTTTGCCGTGAAGTCTATCTCCTGATGATGCTTCGGTTGCGGGGCGAAACGATTGTTGAGTTTGTGATAGTGAACCGATGTAGTGCTTGTGTATTGTGGTGGCGGTGGTGGAGGTTTGTGCATGTGTTTTTTACGAATCCTGCATGTATCAGGTATGATAACCGATTGTCCACTCTAAATTTAGCATTATATATATTTTCTATTTTACTTCATCGCAGATTATAGCAAAATAATTTTATTATTACTTTTTTATTATGGATCTCCGCAAAGTGACGCCTACCTAATTCTATAAATATGTCCATTATTTATAAAACTAATTAAATATAAAATAGACATGTATAATGTGGGCCATAAAAACATCAAGGGCCATGTATGCTATCAGTTCTAGGCCGGCCAACGCTAATAAAGCGTAAATTCATAACACTATATAAGTGCTCATAAAACTGGACCCCGTCATAAGTCTATCCGGCTTTATGCTTTATATCCCAGTTTTATGTCTCTAACTTGACCCTGTTGTAAGATTCGAGAAATCTTGGTCATCGGATCATGCTTGTTAGCTTATTTTCTTATAAATGTAGTGCGAATATTTCATGATGTTTTCATGTTCTTTATAAATTATTCTACGTAATTTTCTTCGCCGCATATTTGGTATGGCTTGTACAGATTGTGTGTGTTGTGCAGATTGTGTTTGCTTCACAGTATATTTTAAGCAATCTAATTTATGTACATAAAAATATAAAGAATTATAAAACGATAGGTGATGTATACAATAGACAAAGCAGGAACCGACATAAGCTTGCGGCTCCTGCTTTGCGCCTTGTAAAAGTACGTAATTCGTTTGTGGGTTTTGGTATAAGATTCTATAATAAAATTCCGCAAACAATTTCAGCTTTGCCATTACATCAGTTTAAAAACACTGTTAAAAAGAGGCTGATACAGAAAGCCTACTATACTCTTGAAGATTATTTGGAAGATAAGAATGTGTGGATATTATAGCTCTCTTTGAACCTGTATAAAACAGTAACGACTTAATGTAAATAGTATTAAGAATTATATTTTTAAAAGAGCAACCGCCGAGTTTCTTGCTGACTCTTCTCGGTAGGAACAGCTTTCCGAACCAGCAGTAGAGTTGACAATTCAAAGCACTTGTTTACAAGTTTATTTGAATAAAGAATAATTTGAATTTTGAATTTGAATTTGATGGTTATAATATTCTGAGAATCATCAGTACATGTAAATAATCTTGACATGCGTATCTTTAATATTTAAATGAGTTAATCTTTTATATATATGTAGGTTTCATTTAATAAAAATGTCGTCATAGCCTTGTTTTTGGCCACTGAAAAAATGCTCAAAATTAGCGGGTGGCTATTCATAATAATTATTTGCATCGATTCTTACAAATATAAAAGATAACTAGAATATATTTATCAAACACTTGAGGGCCAAAAATTATCTATGATACTAATTAACTAAAGAGAAGTGACATAATTGTGTTATGATAAGTTCTTTGCCACTGAAAAGAAATAAAATCAATCGCGTCGAATAAAAAATTGTCGAGTAAAAAAACCAAAAAAGTTGATGGCGTAGTAAAAGTGTCTGAATACCTTACCTTTTTTGTATACGTGACTTATGAGCGTTCGAAAACGTTGCATAATGAGATCATAAGAAAAAGAGCTTTCCCCTCAATATGGATAATGGAAGCAAAATAATTGATATATCAATTGTTTCAAATAAACAATGACTGTGCAATTCAGTTATTGTAATTTTAATATGTTTATTTACTATAACAATCATCATCCTCCTGCCCTTATCCCACTCTAAGTGGGGCTGGCACAACATGTTACAAACATGTTGCCACATGATTTGGCTACGTATTTTACGACCGGCCGCCTGCCTGACTTACCTTACTTACCTTAGTCGTATTTTACGATTCCTTCGTAAGAAAGAGGGTGGTCTATTCTACTCAGCCGGATACCACACGGAGGGTCAACTTACCTTAGTCGCCTTTTACGACACGTCGGTAAGAAATGAGGGTGGTCTATTCCACTCAGCCGGATACCACACGGCGGGTCGACTTACATTAGTCGCCTCTTACGACACCTCGGTAAGAAATGAGGGTGGTACTATTCTATTCAGCCGGATACCATACGGAGTATTTACTATAACAATCATACACCTAATAAGGAGTTTGATGTTACTAGAGCATGGTACAATAAGATTATGAGGTATGTATTTATAGTGAAAATTACTATTTTAGAGAAAATTAGAAACTTCATATACAGAGTCGGTAAATTCAAAGGCGGAAGCTTGGTTGATTAAGATTAATTGGATAGTCATCAATAACTGCCATTCGACGATTAGCGGCCTGTGTGCTATCGATCTATTTATTTATAACGCTAATGACACCTTAATAACCCTTCCGATATTATTTGTGGTCTAATCCATACTAATATTACAAAAGTCATATATCAATATTGACTAAATTAAGCACAATTTAAGCTTATATGCCGGGGTAATATAAAAGCTAAAAAATCCTATTATGAAAAACATATTTATCTATAACTATCATAAAACAAAATTCTCAAAAACTGTCTATCTGTATCTGTAGGTATTTTTTTCAAAATCTACTGAACCGATTTTTGTACGCTTTTTACTTAAATTAGGTAGTGCAATTCTTCTGGAAGGTTTAGTCTAATAATGCATTACAGTTATATTTAAATTGTAATGAAAAGGTCGCGCAATAGTAAAAAATCGTACTTTGGGGGCTTTAGTCATGTTCTTCGCATAAATTAAACAGAGATATACTAAAGTTAGTCGTATAGAATTGTAGATCTAAATTAAATAGATTTTCTCAAAATCTACTTAATGGATTATTGTAGGGTTTTTACTAAAAGATTGCGAAATCTTGAGGAAGGTTAATATCTTAAGGAAGTTTTAATATATTACATTACGGTTTTATGTAAATTGAAATTGGAAAACCTTGTGAAACACTGATATAAACACGGAAGAGTAAGTACCAACATTAAAGTATAAATTTAATTTAATAAAGGCTTTTTTGATATATTAAAGTTATTATAAACATTTTAATTGTTAATTTTGTGAAAACTAAAACAAATAATTTCATTATCAAATACAAGTTTAAAATATATCTAAGACTTTATTTGCTATTTTAAAAAAAGTTTTTACTAAGCATATAGAAAGACCGGAGTATTCAAACAGATTGTGCAAACAACGTCTAGCTTTTATTCAGTGTTTAAGTTTTATATAATAATGCATCGTTCTTGAATCTTTAATGAAACTTATAAGTTCGCGATCCTCTTTATCTATAATGTTTAAATTGCCTTAGAAGGTCTTAAACGATTTCAATGTACAAGTGAAAATAAGTGAAAAGAGCAGTCTGCAAAAACAATTTAAATAAATCTAAGAAATCAATATGTTTCTGAGAGATTATATGAATAACTCGTCTTATTATAATATACTTAACGGAAGTGAGGAAACAAATCTCAAAACTTGTTAATTGAAAATAGTAAACGATAAACTTTGAGTGAAGCAATAATAAACGCATGTTCAAAGTTCTTTAAGAATAAGATTCCCTTATTTTTTGTTTATATATTCCGGTGGCAAATAGAACGGACATTTAATCTCCACGTTTAGAGTCATAGTTCCGACGTGTGGTATCCAGCTGAGAAGAATAGACCACCCTCATCGTTAACTGAGGTCTAGTAAAAGGCGACTAAGTAAGTTGACCCGCCGTGTGGTATCCGGTTGAGTAGAGTAGACCACCCTCATTTCTTACCGAGGTGTAATAAAAGGCGACTAAGTAAATTGACCCACCGTTTGGTATCCATTTGAGTAGAATAGGTACAACCCTCTTTCTTACCGAGGTGTCATAAAATACGACTAAGTTAAGTTGACATTAGGCATGCGGCCGGTCGTAAAATACGTAGCCAAATCATGTGCCATGTTTATAACATTAACCCTCCCCCCCCCCCATAGAGTGGTATAAGGATACGAGAATGGTGATTAAAAGTTATTTAACAATAAATAGTTCCATTATTTTTCAATGATTTGTTCTTGTGGCAAATATTATACAAACATGAAATTTCAACGTTTCGAGTCATACAGTTGTCACCTAATGGAGTATTAGGCTGGATTCATACTATGATGCCGTTCTCGGTACGATCTCGCTTCGTTCTCGGTCCGGTCAAATCTCACTGTGTCTACACTACTCGATGCCGTTCTCGGTTCGATCTCGATTCATGGTCGATATACGATGTTTAAAAAAAGAATCATATTAATTTTATTCGCCAGAAAATGTAATTCAATTTTTCTATTCAAGAATTAGCAACAATGGCATTTTGGATAAACAAGATATAAATTAAAAAAAAATTATAACAAAAAGAAAAGAAAAAAAGGGGACAAGAAAATATGGGTTTTAGTAAAAGTAAAAGTTTATTACCGAGAAAAGAGGAAGACGAATATTATACTTTATTTCGTCATTTGGTAAATAATGAAGAATAATGTTCATTATATTGATTTAGGATTGTATTCAGGAATATTTGAAATGATTTTAAAAATAATTGAGCGCAAATTTTAAAAAGAAACACATCTTTTCGTCAGGTTACTAATGGTTTGGATAAGGTAAGTAATAAAATATCATCATCTTCCTGCCCTTATCCCACTCTAAGTGGGGTTGGCACAACATGTTATAAACTTGTTGTCACATGATATGGCTACGTATTTTACGACCGGCCGCCTGCCTGACGTCAACTTATCTTAGTCGTATTTTACGACACCTCGATAAGAAAAAGGGTGGTCTATTCTACTTAACCGGATACCACACGGTGAGTCAACTTACCTTAGTCGCCTTTTACGACGTCTCGGTAAGAAATGAGGGTGGTCTATTCTACTCAGCCGGATACCACACGGCGGGTCGACTTACCTTAGTCGCCTTTTACGACACCTCGGTAAGAAATGAGGGTGGTCTATTCTACTCAGCCGGATACCACACGGTGAGTCAACTTACCTTAGTCGACTTTTACGACATCTCGGTAAGAAATGAGGGTGGTCTATTCTACTCAGCCGGATACCACACGGCGGGTCGACTTACCTTAGTCGCCTTTTACGACACCTCGGTAAGAAATGAGGGTGGTCTATTCTACTCAGCCGGATACCACACGGCGGGTCGACTTACCTTAGTCGCCTTTTACGACACCTCGGTAAGAAATGAGGGTGGTCTATTCTACTCAGCCGGATACCACACGGTGAGTCAACTTACCTTAGTCGCCTTTTACGACATCTCGGTAAGAAATGAGGGTGGTCTATTCTACTCAGCCGGATACCACACGGCGGGTCGACTTACCTTAGTCGCCTTTTACGACACCTCGGTAAGAAATGAGGGTGGTCTATTCTACTCAGCCGGATACCACACGGCGGGTCGACTTACCTTAGTCGCCTTTTACGACACCTCGGTAAGAAAAGAGGGTGGTACTATTCTATTCAGCCGGATACCACTCGGCGGATTTATTACCAGACATAATTATTTAATTAATTTTATTTAACATAAATGCTAAACACATGCGGTGCGACTGATGAAAGACTGCAGTTGAAACAAAAGAAGCGAGTTCAGGTCGAGACAGGTCCGATCTCACTTCAGTCAAATTTTCTTGTCGACGAACCGACGCTCGACCGATATCGGATCGGTACTGGCCCGATACTATAGTGTGAATACTCTGATTCTTTTTTATTTAAGAATATTTTACCGGACCGAGAGCGGAGCGAGATCGAACCGAGAACGGCATCATAGTCTGAATCATGCCAAAAGTTTAATTCAGACTATGATGCCGTTCTCGGTTCGTTCTCGCTTTGTAGTTGACATAAGACGTTTTGGAAAATCACTACATATTATAAAACAAAGTCCATATTTCCGTATGTACGCATAAAACTTTACAACTACGCAACATTTTGATGCGGTTTTTTTTAATAGATAGAGTGATTCCAGAGGAAGGTTTGTACGTATAATAACATACAATACGGAGTAGAGAAATACTGTAATTTTTGAGGTTTCTGTAAATAATTACATTTTTTTCCGCTTACATTGCAAACGCAGGCTAAACCCTACGAGATTTATCAAAATGATGTACTAAGTATTTGTACACCTTAAAAAAGTCTACAGAAAAGTCCGCGATGGTATATATCTATCTCTTATGGATAACCCACAATAGCAGTTTTTTTCATTTACTTTTTACGAAAAATGATGCCTTATGTTCAAAGCAATTTTTATACAATACAGCATTAATCCTTATCCAATTGAGTACCTTAAATAAATTGTTTATTTAATATAGATCAATATTGCCCTTTACAGCATGTAATTTAAGTGAACATTTTCGGAGATATTACAGATTTAAAATCCCGCGAGGAGGCCGCGCTTAGACCTATAAGCACTTCGACTTTAGCAGCGATGTCGCTCTTTCAAGAGTTTGTTTAAAGACATTCTGTAATTAATTGTAAAAATAAAATACATAGGGAAAATATAAAAGTAAATAAGTAATAATGTACTATATGAATTTAGATATTCCAAAGATAGCAGGAAATCTTCTTGGTATAGGGAAAGGAAATTGTTTTTCTCCAAATTTAACGCTACGGCCACGGGCAGTATTGAATAAATCAAAACAACTGGATCAATTTTAATCATTTTTTTTACACTGACTGACATGGGATATGTATTTTATACCCGTGCGAAGCAGGGGCAGGCCGCTAGTAACTATATAAATTTAATTCAACAGCATTTAGTATTTCAATATAAAAATCAGAAAAGAAAAGCAAGAAAAAATAAAAGGAAAAGAATAACCGAATAATAAAAAAGGCTAAAAGAAAATTAAAAGAAAAGTCAAGAAAAATCAAAAGAATAGCACAAAAAGAAAAAGAATGACAGAAAAGAAGATTCAAAAGAATAGAAGAAAAGGAATAAGAAAGAAAGAAAAGCTGATAAAAAATTATAATAATACAATCACTTATAACAAATTTTATAAAGTACATGATAAATACTTACCTAATTCAGATTCCCACTATTTATTACCTTTAACTTAATTTGATTTAATTAAAACACACTAGCGGCACGACTGATGAAAGTCTGGAGTTAAAACAGAAGCGTGTTCATATTGTCGATGTCGGTACAACGCCGAGACCGGTTCGATCTCGCTCCAGTCAAAATATTCTTTTTGACGAACCGGTGCTGGAGCGATATCGGACCGGGACCGGAGCGATACGATAGTGTGAACACTCTGACTGTTTGTTGTTTAACAATATTTTACCGGACCGAGAACGGAGCGAGATCGTACCGAGAACGGCATCATAGTCTGAATCCAGCCTAAATGTACGAGCTCGTATAAAAATATTTGAATAATTCAATTCACCATAAAATCTGAGATTTGTAAAAAAATATGGAAATCCCAGCCGCTTTTAAACAAATGACGCCACGATACGCGCCACCGGTATGTACACTCAAAAAAATTAATAGTGCGTTCATGCATAGTTTTTGCATACAAAATACCCATTCGTACGGAAACGCATATCCGATATTAATCTCAACTGTTTGGAAGCAGGCCTTTTGCCGTTGTTGAAATTAAAAAATGTTTTGTATGCGTGTTTAAAACTTTTATTCGGGAGGCTGTGCGTAGCGCGATTGATTTTAGAGATTGTGCTGTTATAATGCTAGACGTTTCGAATTTATATTTGGACGATTACGCAGAAATAATTGCAATAATTGCGAGTTTTCAGTTACTATTATCATAGTAGGAGACAGCATTAATTATCATCAACATCAGAAGAATGTTATACTATTCTAAAATAAAATTCGAAAATATTTTGGCTTCGCCTTTATATATGTTCAAAACATTTATTAAAATGATCCTTACATAGTAAAACAGTAAAACTATTGAAAATTACATAGATGAAAAAGTGCCCGAACGTACTCTGCTCTGCTCTGCTCTCCATGCTCCATACTCCATGTCATACTCTGACGTTGTACAATATAGAAAGGATTTTTTTTTTTTATAATTAGTACGGATAAAATCCAATAAACTAATTACACATTATATTTAAGTTCATTTTAAATTTTCACACAATTTTAGAAATAATTATACGATCCCACTTATCTGCAAATATATGATGAAATGTATTCAATTATTATATATGAATAATATTTTGAAAAGAGGTACTGAGGTTCTCTTTTTAAAATATCGGTTTCCTTGCATGCAGCTTGCGTAATTAATTACTTTTGATTAGAAACAAAAACGACACAATACCTAAGAAAATGCTAAGACCTGATAAAATATTTTCTTAAACACTAAGAAACGAAAATTAAATTCAGAACATTTTGTTTCTGTATGGAGTTTGCCGGGGTTTGATGTGTTGGCGAAATTATACAAAAATGAAGTTAAAGTAGTAAGATAAAATTTACATTTCAGTAGTTACAGCTTAGAGTTCACGTAACCCCTTTTAATTTCCGCTACAGCTCTGAGGAATCCGAAACTTAATCTAAACTTTTGTAAGTACTGTAGAATGCAGCCGTTTAAAGCTTTTAAAATAACTTTAGAATTGCAGAAAGCTAAATAATACAAAAAATTAAAAATATTTAAAACAACAATTTTTATATGAATCAATTTTATATAATAATATATTTTAATTATTATTATAAATAAGCACGGAGATCCTTTTATAAAATTTATGTTTATATATTTATGATATATGCTTATCAGTTGAAAAGATGATGATTTCATTATTCAAGATTAAAAAAATCAATAATTCTAAAAAAATATCAAATAAAGTTTTATACGATATATTTAATGATGCTTAATATATGAACATATGTTTAATACTTTGGTGTATCTAAATATAAAGTCAAAGATTTGTAATTAGTTAATTGGACAAGTAATAACATTCACACATCAAAAGCCGTGAAAGTCTTTGAAGCCGAATCACAAAGCTATGATTACATAATGATATAATTTGCCTTTGTTACATAATTATTATTAACACCTATAGCGTACGTATAGGGAATAAATGAACATAAATATGGAACTTGAAAACATGGAAAACCCTAAAAGGATTTAAAAAAACAGTGGCTCTTATTCGGAGAGTTTCTTGAGTATTTTAAAAAAATACTCACGTGTTACTAAAACTTTAGTTATTGTAATTAATATAATATAGTAAAATAACTAGTGAGCTGTAAAGACATTTCTCAAAAAGTCTATTACATATATTCAACTGTGATGCCAATAAAATGGAAAATGTCAAGATTCTGGCGAACAACGTATTGTTGTTTAAACATTTACTTCATTATCATGTTTATTAACAACTAAACCAGAAAATATATCATCAATAATTTCTTAATAAACCAAATAAATGTGGGTTAAACTCAAGTTAACAAGATTTTGAACAATACAACACTTTAGGACGCCCGTAAGCTTGTAAGTATTGGAAGTTTCTTATGTGCGAATAGAGGGTTATTTTCTCGTTAACTCAACAATTGTTCAAATAAAATAAGGGTTCTCAAAATCTATCTATCATTTCACTTATTTTCTACATCTTATTCCTATATTATAGCCGTGTGGTATCCGGCTGAGTAGAATAGTACCACCCTCATTTCTTATCGAGGTGTCGTAAAAGGCGACTAAGGTAAGTCGACCCGCCGTGTGGTATCCGGCTGAGTAGAATATACCAACCTCATTTCTTACCGAGGTGTCGTAAAAAGCGACTAAGGTAAGTTGACCCACCGTGTGGTATCCGGTTTAGTAGAAGAGACCACCATCTTTCTTACCGAGGTGTCTTAAAATACGACTAAGGTAAGTTGACGTCAGGGAGGCGGCCGGTAGTAAAAACGCAGCCAAATCATGTGACTACATGTTTATAACATGTTGTGCCGGCCCCACTTAGAGTGGGGTAAGGGCAGGAGGATGATGATGATTCCCATATTAATGTTACCATTTACATCTTTTTAGCAGCGAAACTTTTTTAATATTAACTCAAATATGTTTTTCATTATTTCGTTAAAGTAGAAGTTAAAGACGCGCTCTACTTTTTCATTACACAAAGTTGGGAATTAAAAAAAATGGCTTTTATATTTTCAATTTTATAATATAATTAATTTTTTGTCATAGTACTTGAGTTCCTTTCATTTTACATAAACTAGTACAAATTGGACATACTTGTAAACCTGATGGGAAAGTATTATACGGTATTTGTTACTAATGTTATTTCCCTGCGGCGTGTGAAATAGTAATTTTCTTTTGGCGCAACCAATTGTACAGTTAAAAATCAGAATATTCTAAAACAAATGCCACAACGCTGTTGTTTTAATTTTCACGTTCCTCCATACGCTTTTGTAAGGAAAAAAAACAAAAAAGGCTAAAAATTCTTATACCCCAGATTCCCAGCCATGTATGTGGTAAAGTTAAATTCACGAACTTTTTGGCGTGCGTGTGGTTGCCTAACTTTGCTAATTAGCGAGCCAAATAGAGGGTCAGTAAAAGGTTGATTATCCATATGAAACTTTGTGCCAAAAACTCTTAAGTAAAAGCACTCAATAATTTTATTATAACCATTAGATATCATTAGCCGATTAAATACTGATAGCTGATAACTGCTACTTATATCTAGAGTTCCAATTTGATAGTTCTTGTTTTAATTGTAAAAAAAATCTATTAAATATTAATATATGTGAAAGCAACCTTTGTCTGATCTACTGCCGAAAAACTGTATTTGCGGCGGATTTTTCCACATAAGGTTTTGAAAAAAAAGGAATAACAAACAACAAAGTTCAGAATAGAAAAAACAATAAAGATAAATCTAAAAAAAAAACAAACAATAAAATTATTTTTAAAATGAAGAGTACTGCTACAATACAAAGTAATTCTAATATTCAATAGTAATTTTAAATTCTACATTTTTAAAACATTAATAGATAGAAATATATGCACGTTCATTAACACTTAATTGCATACGAATGTTCTGAACTACCCTCATTAATACGGTCCCTGCTGAGTAAACCTGAGTTAAATAAAATACTTTCGAGTCCTTGAATCCATAACCCCATTCCTGTTTAGAAGGGCTTGGAAATCCTTTGTCTCATCACCTAATCTAAAATTTCTCACGATCCCTTCGAATACTAACCCTAAATACTTTACATTCTAACCCTCGGAATTGGTTTAATGAAATTCGAAGCTTTTGCATAAATAACTACAGCATTAGTGAATTTTGTTTACGTAGTTTTGGGGAACAAATTTTTAAACATAATATGTCCAATACATATTTTATGTTGCAAATCAATTTCTTTATTTATTCTATTTCTATATTTGTCTTATTTCAAACCACAAATGAATAAATATATGGGACACTTACACACACGGTCGTCCGTCCCCAAAGTAAGTAACTTAATACTTGTGTTATGGGTGACAAACAACTGGTGAATATATACTTATATATATTTTTAGATACATACTTTAATACAAATATACACCCAGGCTCGAAGACCAACAAATTCATTTATAGAATATGTTGGCCCTCGGCGGGAATCGAGCCCGCGACCCGCGGAGCTGAAGGCAGGGTCACTACCCACTGCGCCAACGGGCTAGTCAAAGCGACAAACTGACAAAGTCAGACAAAGCGAATGCCGTGTGTTATCCGGCTGAGTAGAGTAGACTGGCCCCTTTCTTACTGAGGTGTCGTAAAGGGCGACTAAATTTAGTCGACCCGCCGAGTGATATCTGGCTGAGTAGAATAGACCACCCTCATTTCTTTCCGAGGTATCGTAAAAGGCTACTAAAGTAAGTTGACCCGCCATGTGGTATCCGGAGAGATAAGAAACAAATTAAAAATCTTCTCTACAAAAACAAAGTAAAAATGGAGAGCAGTTAAATTGGTGGAATGATGATTATACTTGAATTTGCATGTAATTGAGGTATTCCTTGCAGTATGTCGAAATTATTTTTTTATTGATTCACTCCTTCTTATTTGTCGTCCGTGTATCAAAGTAGTATAAGTTTGTTTATACTTAAAGATCGCTACTTTAGCCTTGACGCAAACTAATTGGAACTTCGCTTAATTCTAGGAGTGTAGGAGAAAATACCTGCAAAGCTTTCATCAACTTATTTAATCTTCTTACGACTTTTCCTTAATTACGAATAAACAGACTGCAATTATTAGTTCTATATTTTAAAGATTTATACTGTAGGAGTGTTAGATTTTTACAATATATACCTATTGTTATTAAACGCGTTCAAAGATTTAAAAACTTATGGTTATACGAATAATTTCCAGCTAGAATAAATAACATGAACTGCCTTTCCACGTTGAATAATAATATATTGCTAATAGTACCTCTGGATTACAAATCTAGATATGTAATCCAGAGGAACTATAAGCATCTTCCAGCTTTTTAATAGATATTGTATTTATTATCAGTGTTCATAACTACCTTCATGTATCCTTTCAACATAAATATCTGTAAAATATGTTCCATTTGAGACTTGAAAAAGGATTGAATAGAATTTTTTGACATAGTGTCAATGTTCGGGTTTTTTTTTCCACCGTGGGTAATCGGGGTGTCTGCACCTGAGAGTTGTGGGTAGGTGACTAATTTATGTCACACAATAAAAAAGAAGGTCGGTCGGCCGCACAACACGGTGCACGGACCTACTAACTAAGCGAACTAAGCGAATTAAAATAATTATCGGTATTCGGTGGACGATCGTATTAATATTTACGAAATATAACGGATAATTCGGTGTTTGTGTATATAAACTATATTAAAGAACAATTAAAGTTGTGATTCCACGAATATAGGTGAATTAAGTTTTTGTGGTTATACTCCGGCCGGAGTGGCGTAGACGCCATAACTTAAGAAGAAGCCTCTAAGTCAAAGGTCAGTATCCTTAATTATTCGGGGAGGAGAAATTGAAATTGTCTGCCTAACCTATGCTCACCAACTGCAGCTATCGAAGGCACGCAGTAAGCGCGAACAGTCAATATTTGATAACTATAAATTTTTTAGTGACATATAAAATCTGATAATTATTTATGATGCAAAAGCAGAACTGTAATGGACAATTTCACTTTTCATTACACCATACAGAAATTTTCAAATATTTATTGAAAAATTAGAATTAAGAATTTTAATAGATGGATTTCACAAAATGGTTAAAAACTATAATAAAATTTCATTTAACCAAAAAGAAATGATTAAGAACTTAAGAAATTCTTTTTTATATGTACCTAAAGAATATTTTTATTTTACATAGGCTGATGAGATTTTTTGCTAGTCGAAATCACAGCTAGGCGCTGACCCCTCAAATAAAAATAAAGTACGTAAAAAAATAAACGCCCCAACATATTTTGTGAAAAGTATTTCCAACAATTTTCACCGGCGTACACAAAAGATTCGACGGCCGGGCTTAACTGATAAAAGAATAACAAAAACAACGAGTTATTCGCAAGTTTTCGAACAAGAAGAATCGTTTGAAAACTTTCTTTTTATTGACACGGCGCTAGGAACATTCAAGTAAAGAACTAAACACAGGGAAAAATATTTATCTACTTTTAAAGGATGTTTCCTTACTTTGAAAAGGTAAAACCTCGATATATTTGTTGTTTTTTGTTGAAATGAGAAATCTTTTAAATGTTTTTTTAAACATAGTAAATGGCTTATAATTGTGTACAATTAAAATATTTCCTGATTACATAAATGAAGTTATTCGATGACTTTAGCCGATATTAGAGTGACCGATCTTTAGTCTTTGTATGATATAAACAATACATTTGGCGATTATTTTTGTCTTTTCCTCATTATTTTTTTTTCATCATTAATTCATGAGACTATGAGATTTATCATCTCCTTAACTTATACTTACGCGTAATATAAATCGAAAACCGTAATGGTACAATTTATTCTCCATTCTAAAGAATATCTATACTAATATATAAAGCTGAAGAGTTTGCTTGATTGTTTGAACGCGCTAATTTCAGGAACTACGGGACCGATTTGAAAAATTCTTTAAGTGTAAGATAATCCATTTATCGAGGAAGGCTATATATATAGCATTACGCTAAGATGATAAGGAGAGGAGCAGCAATAAAAAATAGTGTGAAAACGGCAAAATTTAAAGCTTTCCTTGCGTGCGCTAAGTAAACCCTAAAAAAGTTCTAATAAAAGTCCGTGGCAGCATATATCTAGCTTTTAAGGTTATACATTTTAATGGTTATCAAAATACTACATGACTCACTAACTCAATCACGATAACTTCTTTTATGTTCATAATTTCGAGAATTTGATTTCGGAAAATATTTGTGACACACAGATTTCCATGCAGACGAAGTTGCTGGCACAGCTAGTATAATATAATAAGGCTTTTACTCTAAGGTTGTCAGAGAAGCAATATCCTTACTGTCGTTGTTCTGACCAGAACAGTTTTTATTATATACAAATCCCGGACCCTAAAAACTTATCAACTCCTCTATTTTATCTGAAAAGGAATCGATAACAATTTCTACTGATAAATACTCCTACATACGCAAGTATAGATCTGTTAAAACACAAAACTTAAAGCTCTCACAGGTCACGACATCGCCTCGTTAGTCTTGCAAAATGGTAAAACATTTCTCACGAAAGCTAACCCTTATTTAAATTCAGATTTTATTCAACCAATCACCACAGGCTTGTCTCTCCAACGGCCAGACCTACAAACGAGCGGGAAATGCAAAAACGGAAATAAATCTCACACCAAGACGTCGGCGATTTGCGCAGGGTCCCATTTAAATTCCACCGCGTTGTGTTATCCTAGACTGGAAGAGATTTTACTAGCATTTCACTTCGACTTTTGAGTGAGAATTAATGTAGAACAAAAAATAACTGATTTGAAATTTATAGAATTAGGCGTTACTTTGCGGAGATCCATAATATTCAAATTCAATTCAAAATATTATTTATTCAAGTAACTTGTAAACAAGTGCTTTTAAATCGTCAACTCCACTGCTGGTTTGGAAAGCTGTTCCTACCGAGAAGAGCTAGCAAAAAACTCGGCGGTTGCTCTATTAAAAATATAATTCTTAATACTAGTTACATTTAATCGTTTCTATCTTGTACAGGGTCGAACAATATCTATATCCACGCATTCTTATCGTCTAAATAATCCTCAAAATTATAGTTGGCTTTCAATAAAAAAGTAGTAAATATTATTTTGATATAATTTACGATAAAAGAAAATATATGTAATGTTAAATGTAGAGTGTTTTTATACCTGATATTTGCAGGATATGTACAAAAGCATGCACTACAAACCAGCATCAACACAGTAAATAACCACTGAAGAGATTATTATCTTATCCTGTCCTTTCCTACTTCCTACTATTATAAATGCGAAAGTTTGTGAGTATGGATGTATGTTTGTTACTCTTTCACGACAAATCCGCTCAACAAATATCGATGAAATTTGGCACATTTCTTATATGCCGGAATAACATATAGGCTATAGAAATCCTGTTAATTCTACAGGCATAGGATGACACTAAAAAGCGCCATCTATTATCAACCTATATAACAGTTCACGCGAACAAAATTGCAGGTAAAAGCTTGTAAGCTATAAGGTAAAAACGACAGTTTTGTCATCCCGGAATTGAAACATCACATTAATACAAAATTAGTACATATTTTAACATTTGAGTATACCTGGTAATTTACTCATTATTCTCCTGCACTTATCCCACTCGAAGTGGGGTCAGTACAACATGCTTTACCCATGTTGTGATGTGATGTGATTTCACTAGGTATATTACGATCAGCCGCCTGCCTACGTCAATTTATCTTGATCGCCTTTTGCAACACCTCATTAAGAAAGATGGTGGTCTATTCTACTCAGTCGGATATCACACGGCGGGTCAACTTAGTCACCTTTTACGACACCTCGGTAAGAAATGAGGCTGGTTTATTCTACTCAGCCGGCTACCTCACGGCTAGATCAATAATCTCGCTGTTATTTAAAAAAAAAATGAAAATAGTAAATTTATTTAAGTTTGTCTGCAAAATCGAAAAATCTGAACAAATTCCGAATGATACGGTAGTACGGGTGCCTTATTTGAATTCGGTCTTGCTATTTGAATTGGAGATTTTACAGCCTTTAATCTAAAACCGACCTCGAATGATGGTGAAGCGTGTGCCGTTATCCTACTAATTAAGGACGGATGAATCTTAAAATACAAAGAATTGTTCCTACATTTTGCGTATTTAATTGTGATTCAACGTTAAGCTGTTAACCATTCTAATATAAAAAATGCTAAAGTTCGCCTGTCTGTCGTTTACGATTAAACGGTTAATAAACCAAAGCATAATTAATATAATATGATACCATATTGACAAACATACACGTTCAAATAATTTCTATTTTTTCTTTGGAAGCAGGAAAAACACCTATTGTATAATAACAGGTAATCCAGGGTTTTATAAACAATTAAATTGATATAAACGAAGTCACAAGTTGAAGTTTGATATAGGATAGGATGTGTAACATTCATAGTAATAAATAATAATAAATAAATATTATATATGGGGTCTCCAAAGTCAGTACGAGTAATTTAATACTTGTGTTACGAGTGAGAGACTACTGGTAAATATATACTTATATAATTTTAAATACATATATTCGAAGAACCAACAATTTTTTGCTAGAAAATGTTAGCGGGAATCGAACGGTCGGCCCACGGAGCGAAAGACAGGGCTAACTGTGCCAACAGGCCTGGTTTATAAATCTTGGCAAGTTAGTAGTAAGTAATCTGTTACTTTCCCACAGCACACTTAGTGAATAGTTGATTATATAAAAACATTATTCTATCGTGCATATTTGGGAACAGAATTAGTATTATATAAGCTCCTTTGCAAAATGGAATGAATGGAAATTATTGACGTATTAAAAGCGGTAATTATAATTAAGCCTTTAATGAATAAAAGGATATCTGTAGAATAATTGAAAAGCTTTATGGTTGAAATTAGTCTAACATTAATTAATGTTTAAGGGTAATCTATACCTTTAAATAACTTTCTTTAAAAAGACAAATTTTAACTAACAACATTTTAATAAATGTTGTTGATGCGAATAAACTTTCTTCTTCTTCTTCTTCTGCGTCAACTGATGGACGCGACGCGGACACGACGATGGACGACGACATGGATGTAAGTCTCGTCATAGGATCTCCACACCACAAGATCTTGTGCCACTTGGATCCAGTGGCTGGGGACCTTTATGAGGTCGTCTGTCCACCTCGTAGGGATCTACCGACGCGGCTGCATTTTCCCGTGCGGGGTCGCCATTCCAAAACCTTGAGACCCCAACGTCCATCGGTTCTCCGCACTATGTGCCGCGTCCATCGCCACTTCAGTTTTGCGACACCCTGAACTATATCGGTGGCTTTCATTCTTGTATGGCTCTCGTCATTTCTGATCTCTGTAGCTTGCTCCATCGCCCGCTGAGTTTTTGTGGCAGACGATTTTCTTGATGACTCTAAGCTTTCTTATGAGGCCTATAGTCAGCGACCACGTTTCGGTTCCACATGTCCTTACAGACCATAATGTTTGAAGACTTAAGTATATATGCACTGAGGTATCTTGGACGAAAAGATCTCTTGTAGCTTCTAAAAACGCTGCCCATTCGAGTTGATTGGACGATTAACCTCTTTCTCAAAATTGAACCTACCTAGCTGGACTGAAGTCCCAGGTATCGTCTCCTTCTCTACAATTTCGATTGCAAAGTTCGTGACTTTGTGTTCTATGAATAATACATGTTTTTTAAGTATTCTTGTTGATATAATAAGTATAATTTTGATTTAATATTAAATTATCTGCACGCATTAAAGTATTTAATATTTAAGGTATTTTTTCTTAGCCCGATCGACTTTTTGATACTTGATACGTGTACAAGTTACAAGTGGTAATAGGAATTACCAGTAGTACAATCCTCTGTTCGAGAAATTTATAGTGCTTGTGTATTCAAGCTCCATCCTAAGTTTTTGTGGTAGTAAGTGTGCCCATTCAGGAGTCTACAAATGCACTAATGCACAGCTAATGCGCAATAACCACTCCAATAATCGTCTATTATTCGTTGAACTATTTTGGACGCCGATAATTTTGATTCTTCTATAGATCACATGGTGACATTTTATGCATTTGCTCACTTCATCACTTAGAAACTCAGCGTTTTCTGAAGTGTATAGCCAATAACCAAGTTTCCGATCTATAAGTTACACGCACTATTTAGAGACTGGTCTTCAAGCATAAAAGAATTCGGAATGAGAAAATCGCGCGTAATTTAAGTGATATAGATTTTGTATAAAATATTTTGCTCTATAATAGAATATTTAGAAATTTATGGCTTGGATACCAAATATTACGTTCAATATTTATAAACGTAATAATTTAACAGCCAACGATATTTCGCGTTCACATAAAATGAGCTAGCTATAGATACAATGGACACATTAATAGCTTGTTAATAGTTTCGTTTTATATTCTCACAACGTGTGAATGAAATGAAACGGTTTGAATTATTTTAAATTAACATTAAATTATGCTTTTATTTTTCGTAATATACAAGTGAGTTAAAAAAGGATGTTAAATGATGAGAACAATATTGAATTACCAGAGCCATTATTACCATTGAAAAGTTTCCTAAAAAAAGTTACGAGCCTGATTAAAAGTAACAATATATGACGCGCTTTTCGTCGAAGAAAACATCCTGAGCAAATCAGCATATATTTGGAAAATATGCAAGGATCCTTTCTCCAAAAAAGGAAGTGGTTCCTTATTATCCAAAAAGAGAAAAACTTCGTTAGACGGCAGTGGAGCAGTTAAAGTCCACTTATTAACTTTTTTTAATAGATTCGATAAGTCTATACTTAGTAAAGTATTTTAGGTTCACAATGTTCTACATTGGCTCTACTTTGAAAGCTAAATTACCTATGGGTAAAAAAAGCTTTGGTTATGAAAGTAATAATTATCTAAGCTGAGTTAATCATATAATATTGTCATCATTTAATATTATTTTAAAATATATCGAACTATAGTTAAATACTATTCAAATAAATTAGTGTTTACACTTGAATTGTTTCTTTAATGATAATTTACATTTAACTTTATTTTATTTGCTATCATTAAATGTAGAAAAATCTCACCTGTGAATTCCTTTACCAGAAAAATCACATTTTGTTAACAGTTCACCACTCAACTCCAGATGAATAGAAATATTACCACACTCTGTATATTGTTGAAACTAAATTTTGTCAATCAAAAAGTTACTCGATTTCACGCGCGAAACTTACTATAGAGACGGAAAAGCACGTCCATCCCCTACGAAGTGAAAATTGTACTGAATACAGTTTTACCCCAAGAGATATCCCTGGGGGTGCTTGTTGTTTGGAAAACTTGATTCAAACAATTTTCACCTTTTGTATATTTGTAATACAAGCTATAAAGGAATTTTAGGGTTGTAAAGTAAAGTTAGTTGCGGTTTACATTTCGGTGGGTTCCCAATCTCATATGGACGCTAATTTGTGTGCCGGAAAGGATGTACGAAGCTACAAAACTCGGGAAATGTTACGCCTAATGTACCAGATTGATGTGTTTTTCCTTGTAACATTTCCTTTACATTAAGTTTTGAAAAAGGTTCTTTAATGAATAAAACGTTTTTATTTTATTGTTCTGACAACGAGTTATAATAAGTAGGCATTTATTTGAAACCTGCTACTTAATTCGCATCAACTTATTTAAGTTAAGGCTGCCGTTCTAATCTGAATTTGAAAATCTCCATTATAACTTTAAATTTTAAGAAATGAGGATAATAATCTAAATATAAAAAAAAAAATGTTTGTCTGTAAGACCTTTATAGACTCCGAAACGGCTGGACCGATTTTAATACAATTTTTATACAATTTTACGAATGACCCATCGGATAATCCTTTAAAGTTTAGTGATGTAGAGTTCTGTTAAGAGAGAAATTTAAAACCAGACTAAGCCACAGCAACGCGTGGCTGGACAGCTAGTTTCTAATAAATAACAAACGCTGTTTCGTTCTGTTCTGTAAGTGAGAATTACATATACAATGAATTGATCTGATTGTCAAATTTTTTGATAGCACGTTGTTAATCAGTATTTCTTCAGGCACCTTCAATACCTGATTTCCTGTACAAATTAACGCTTGAATCTTAAAATGAGAAAGATTTAAATTTATAATCTGGAAATTTCCATAATTTCTTAGTGATAAATGCCTTCTCATCTCTGAAATGTAATGACAAAAGTATCACGGGCACGAGCATTCCTCAAGTCACGAAGTTTGACCGAAAACGCTAATTTGGAACCAATCTCGAGTCTGCCGTGAAACAATGCGACTGACGCCAGTGAAGATAGGAATTCAGTGTCGTCCCTTTTCAACCTATTATTTTATTTAAATTGTAAAATTGTTAAAATTATTTAACAACAATAAATTTAAATTTAATAAATCATGCGACGTGTACGTATAGTTACTAAAAGTAGTAATTATTAGTACTATTATTATTAGCACGCCGTGTGGTATCCGGCTGAATAGAATAGTACCACCCTCATTTCTTACCGAGGTGTCGTAAATTACGACAGAGGTAAGTTGACGTCAGGCAGATGGCCGGTCGTAAAAACGCAGCCAAATCATGTGACAGCATGTTTATAACATGTTGTGCCGACCCCACTTAGAGTGGGATAAGGGCAGGAAGATGATGAGTACTATTATTATTAGCATTAACATTCATAATTTTAACTTTTTCAGAATTGAAGTCACATAAAAGCCTCATAACAAAAGTTTAGTCAAAAGATTAATTTTAAACTTAAATATATATTTACATACTAGTTCATATCACCGATTCAACGTTATAATTTTTTTGTTAACTTTTTATAAACACATTCTAATTTAAGCACATTATTATTTTCTGATCAAAGGGCAATGCTATGCATAGTGTTTTATATAAAAGTTTTATATAATAAATAATATCGGTCCGCACAATTATTTTCTAAGTATATAAAATTACACCCGATTACGTATATCAATTTAACTAGAAGTTGAATTAATATAAGTAAGATTATGGCAAGTATCTCCAGCAGCAGAAAATTTGCAACAGCTTACTGCTAAAGATATGCTTTTATATTATATTATGTATTTTTAATATTGAGATAACTTAAATTCAATTTTTTTTTAATTATTCTGTTAAAATTTCAATGTTGTAAAGGAAACACACTGGCCAATTCAAGACGTGCGAACTATTCTACTGAACAAATACCGCGGGATCGCTCAACAAATATTTATCCAATATTAACACAAATTCCTTCATTAAATTTATATATTTATTTGGATATCTAAATATAGTTTTTTTATATTCATTTAATTTAAGCAGTTTTTTTTAACATGCCACGATTCCTTTTAAAATATATTTTAATATTTTTAATGTGTGCCAAAGCAAGGATCTACAGAAATAAAATTTCAATTCAGACATCTTACAAATTAATCAAGATATGACATCTAATAGTCGTACGAGTCCACGTTCAAAACAAGACTTTCAAAACTATGGCAGTGTTTAATATTTAAAAGCTACTTTTCAGATGCAAATTCCATTTTCATTATATCAACTATCAACTTTAGAAACAACAATAGACTTTAACTATTATCGATTCTGACATGATATAACATATGCTAAATTGTGAATATTTGATAAAAACACGCCTACAAAATGCCTAAATAATAATATTATTATAGATAAAACATCTTCAAATATACGTTATTATTATACCTTTTTTTTTAATAAAAGAAAATTTTACACCGTGTCAAAAAATTCCATTTTCAAATTGAACTTGAAAAAGAACTTGCTGATGTTTGGAATTCAATGAAAATACACACAAAGATAACTAATAGAATCTATCATAAAATTCAAACTATTAATTTACGATTATATATATTGTACACCATATTGTGATAGTAGAATACATTGGTTAAATAATTACTCTTATAACATCTATAATTACTATATTCACAATAAATATAATTTGATTTAAATTAATTATAAAATAAATCGCATTAACAAGAATCTGAGAAATCTCGATTTAATCTCCTATTAAATTTTGATGGCATCCATGTTGAGTGCTACGCAAACAGAATAACGATTTAGTTGTTGACTCCAACCAATAATCTTCAGACTGATTCCTTATACTATCACAAATTGCTAAGAGATCTATGTCAATATTGGAAATGGATTGGAAATATTAGTTTGCTTAACTTCGTACCGTAGTGTTCACAACCTTTGGAATGTGATTTTTTATTTGAATATATCTTAATATCAAATGTATTGTGATAATCCGATTATTATTATATCTGTTACTATGGAAATAAATTATTAAAAAAATTAACCATAAATCTTGTTTAATAAATTAAACAAAGCTTTTATAAAAGAGTAGAAAAATTGTTTGGATACGTCGTGTGGTATCCGGCTTAATTGAATAGACCACCCCATTTTTTACCGAGGTGTCGTAAAAGGCGACTAAAGTAAGTTATACCACCGTGTGATATCCGTTCAAGTAGAATAGACCACTCTCATTTCTTACTTAGGTCTCGTAAAAGGCGACTAAGGAAAGTTGTCCCACCGAGTGGTATCCGGCTGAGTAGAATAGATCACCCTCTTTCTTACTAAGGTGTCGCAAAAGGCGACTAAGTTAAGTTGATACCTACCCAAATCATGTGACAGCATGTTGTGCCACCCAACCTAGAGTGGGATAAGGACAGGAGGATGATAAGGAAAATTGTTTGGATAACGTTGAAATCCTAATAACCGTTAAACTCTCCATCGTTCTTAATCGCATTCAAAGGTTTGCATTCAGTTAAAAAGAAAAAGGGAAATATCTCTTTTAGTTCCAAATAATATTAGAGTAAAATACGAGGCTAAACAGAAATTCATAGGAATTTTCGAAGTAGTAAATTATATATAGGTAATATAAGAAATAAGGTAGGTAATATAAGAAAACAAGGATGCTTGTCCGTAGTTACGACATGATTCCTTCCGTGAAACGGACAATACAGGTCATAAAGTATGTTTATTTTTATCCGGGACCAGTGTTACCGATAAACTTTTATCGTGCTATTTTTTTTTAACCTATGTAATGTAAATATTTGTTGTATTATAGGTATTCTAATTAATGTCATTTATTTGCATTGACGATTAGTCAAAACGTTTATTTAAACAAATTTAATTCCTAAATAGCTATGTATTATTTTTGTAAATCACCTTACAAAATATTTAAAAGTATTTAGGCCAATATTAAGCTTTAACAATAAAACCGACAAAAATTATAATAAATAAATTTAACCAAATGTACTAACACATTGCAAAACAATTTTTTTTTAATAACGACAATGCAATCAAGACTTGAAATATAGAATTCAGTTTATTAGTGTCCTCTAGAAAATGTATCTATCCAATAACTGATTTTACCAGTATTGTTTAATATTAAAAAATTAAATAATTTATAGAATTAGGCGTTACTTTGCGGAGATCCATATTACAAAACTAATATAAAATTATTTCTTTATAATCCGCGATGAAGTAAAATAGAAAATATACATAACGACAAAATCACAAAGTCTGTAGTGGAGTCTATCTCCTGATGACGCTGTGGTTGCGGGGCGAAACGATTGTTGAGTTTGTGATGGTAAACGTATGTAGTGTGTAACAGTCTCATCCCTACATTCGAGTTTTAAAAATAAATAATTATTAAAATTTCAATATTTTAGAAAAATCTATAAGTATAAAAATAAATGTTTGTTTGTCACGCAGTAATGTTTTTTCGCATCTATAATTGATGCTCTATTCATAAAACATCAAATTCAGAAAAGTATAATTTTCGTCATATTGACCGAATGTCACGTTATCCGCCGTACTACAGTATTGAGAGAGCGGGCGGAGCGCAGAGCGCAGAAGTGATCTGTTAGGTCGCTTATGAAATGTTGTTATAATGATATTGTAGATGTGTACTGGGGCGATACATAATATTAATAGAGTTTTAACTCGACTATTTTTAAGAATTAATAATAAATACACATCTAGGCCCGCTCTCGTATAATGGTTCAAGATGCAAGATCGTGTCGATCTTTGGAAAGGCTGTGATTGTGACTTGACCATTAAGAGTGTAGCGATGGTTACATCGCTTAGCTCACCTCGAACGATTAAAGTGTCTGAATGTTACTTGGTAAAGGCAACTTTGCTGAGTAGTGATTGGCACTCTACCGAACATGCTCTGGCGGGTACTGGTGGGAGACTTGAGGTTTAGGCCGGCAGTGATTTCGGTCATTGCTGTGTGCCTGGCCCAAAAGGCTACACTAGGCTGCATCTTATTAGGGCTGGGTCTAGGCCCGTAGTTAACTTCGGTTGCTGCGGTGTGCCTTTATTCGGCTTTGGTTTGACGCAACCAGAGTTACTTTGGGCGTGTGCCTCTGTGATACGGGTTTGGTTAGGCCGGTGATGATTTCGGTCGTTGCCGTGTGCCTTGCTCGATCTTTGGACGCATAGGCCGCTTGAAGTAGTGCCGGTACAGTGGTGGCTGAAATGTTATTGTTTGACGAACGGACATCTAAACGTTGTTCGTAGTCTTTCAATAGTGACGGTACCACAGCTGAATGTTGCTGGGCGTTGCGGAAGTTAACTTTATGTTGCTGAAGTGATACGCCGCGGCAGTGATGGATCGCTATGGACTCTGTTCATAGTAGCGGATGGGTGTGGTGTTCCGTCCTTTTTAGGACGTCCCTTTAGCTTAGTTAATGATACCACGAATGACCATTATAGCATGGCATTATTGCATAAGAGCCGCTGGTCGGGTCTTTGTTAATAAGACTGCGGACTAGCTTTAGACAGTGTGGCCTGCATTTCCCTTATCATATATCTTACGTGGCTTGCCGCGTTAAACATAAATTACCTTTTGTTGTATGAGGTGGCGTGTTGAGCTTGGCGCATACCGTAAGCGAGTGCACTGTGTGTGACTCCATTTTATGGTATTGGGTGAATAGGGGGTGATTGGCATTCATGTAATGCTCTGCAATACGCATATTCCACTTCGGTGGACACACACTATCCACTTCGGTGGACACACGCCTATATGGTGTATATACTATAACTAATCAAGTTGCTTTGCAACATGTTTGCCATCTCGATGGGTTTCCACTTTGTGGACTTTATACGTATTATACGTATTATACTGTATGTGGTTTTTACCATAGAACGCACCGTTACGACGTGTGCAGGCGACATGCGCCTTACTGTATATAAGAATTGGTAATTTATTATCAAAGTTTACCAGGCCTTGTGCCTTTGGCTAATGCCATATTTTATAGCTCCGGCTATTTATTATATGGGCTTCGGTCCTCTATTATACACCAAGGCACTCATGCCTAATATGTCAACTGTGGTTTTGTTGACTCCCGACAATAATGGGTTTATCCCATAATCATACGCCGCAGGCGCACTATAAACAGGTACCCCTTGGGGGGGGGGGGGCTCATATCCTATGGACGGAGCTCACCGTTGGTAGCGGGTGCGGAGCTACTGACTATCACTCTCTTTTTATATTTTTCCAAATCGGAAGAATATAATAGATGGGAGAGAGATACCACATTGATTAAACTTCTCTGCGGAGTTGTTTAAGGGTTAGGTATTTAGATCGAGTGAGTGATCTTTCTGTTGGCTATAACATATCCTATGAAGTAACATAAGACATTCGCGAGACATTCAACTATCTGAATGTCTCGCATTTTTTTATCAAATTTTATAGTAACCTGTTCATGTATTGGGCATATAAGAACCTGTTCGTGTATCGCATACTTATATTCAATAATTGAATTCTCCATACTGATGACAAACGACTGTTTTATATTATAACAAATGATATTTGATAATGAACCTCTCTGTTGAGCAAAGTGATATAAACTACGAATGTGGAGTCTGAAGGCTCGTTCATATATTAAAGAATATGATATATTGAAATATTATTATAAACTATAATGTGATTATTATCACATTATTTTATTCTATTTAAGGTTTTATTAGACTCCTTTAGGTTGATGGACACATAGCCTCTGACGCTCTAAAAGAATTTGAGTTATTACAAATCACAACGTAGTACGGGTCCTAGCCACTTAGACGAATCACGAGCCAATATATATTAAGAGTGCTAGCGCCTTCGGCGCGTTTTTATGCATTTCGCTGCTTGGGTGAGAGCGCTCTAGTGGTGTTTGAATGTGTATAAATTAATATTTATACTTGACGAAGGAGGAGTTAGTTACAAGTGCATGTGTGAGGTTTGTACATATGTTTTACGAATCCTGCATTTATCAGGTATGAAAACGGATTTTCCACTCAAATAACAATATAAAAAACTAATATATATAATGCTAAATGTATTTAGCATTATATATATTTTCTATTTTTACTTCCTCGCGGTTTAGCAAAATAATTTTATATTATTTTTGTATTTAAAATTACATATACTTATCTTGTTGCAACAAGTCTGAGTCCGGGTAATTTTTAACAAATCATTAAAGCTAAACTTATATGTACAACTCGTCCCCAAAAACTTATTACGTTTCACCCCTTGTCCGGGATTAGTACGAAAGGCTCTCAAGATTGTCGATTATTTATTATCTGAGATAATGTTTTACGTGACTTTTATTTTCCTATTCAATTTTTGTATGAGTTTTTCTCCATAGAATGAGTTAGAATTCATAGGCATGCTGTAAGTGAGTGTCACAGTAAATAATGAGAGGGAAGATTAGATTTGTATACTTGTCTTTGTCTATCACATGTGCAGAGAAATATTTATGGCGTGTTCTTAATTTAAAAAATAAATAAAATAAAATAAGCCCGTAATAATATAATCGCACAATTAGTCATGCCTCCAGTTAATTAGCCGTGAAAGTTACAATACAGATTTTCGTATATATAATTTTAATAAATAAATAAATATATGGGACACTTACACACACAGTCGTCCGTCCCCAAAGTAAGTGACTTAATACTTTTGTTATCGGTGACAGACAAGTGGTAAATATATACATGATTTTTAAATACATACTTAAATACAAATATACACCCAGACTCGAAGTCCAACAAACTGATTTATAGAAAATGTTGGCCCTCGGTGGGAATCGAACCCGCGACCAGCGGAGCTCAAGGCAGGATCACTACCCTCTGCGCAAACGGGCCAGTCTATAGTATAATTGTTTAAAATTAATTGTTTAAATACATCAGTAAAAACGTACCTTCAGAAAAGTGAACCTTTATGTGATTGCTTTATAATATACCTACATTTTTTTTATTGTAATATTCAGTTGTTCTAACCATTGAACATTTCAACACATTTGAACACTAAGTTCACGGTTTGCTGAAATGGCTTCACCTTAGCGAAAGATAGCATAAAGAAAAAGAAAACATCAGTGTGTTTATGTCCATTATTTTTTTCACGTTAACTTATCAAGATTCGTAGTCAGAAATCCATAAAACGATTCTTTCATTCGTAAATTCGACATTGGGTGAGTTTTTACGAGTGCCCGTTTAACTTTTGTTTGGCAATTTAGATTTGCTTTTTTACTAATGCTACCTTGGAATTCGCTGCTCCTTTTGAATTGCTTTTATTTCTTTTATTTATAACTGAGCTATAATAGTCATTTTTTTGCCAGAACAATTATAAAACTTACACCGAACGAAGTTTTACTTGGAACGGCACGGATTGTGAAAAGGTTCCCGAGTCTGGAAAAGGTTCCCTAACCGCCAAGAACTGTGATTCTATGTAACAACTAATATGTAATAATTACTGTGTATAAATATTATCGTACAGCTGGTGGTGGACGTATCCATCGCCAACACCCTGGAACTGGGTGAGATGGGCTAACAGTGTGTCAAAAATATTACCACCATATACATATTAAAAATTGGAAAAAACCGCCAAAACTTGCGTAGGTACTTTCTCCATTCGCAGCGATCAACAATTTTTATATATTTGATAATGTTTTTATTTGTATTTTTTTACACAGAAAATATTCAAAAATAGAATGTAATTTTCTACATTAATGAAAGAATATAAAACCTATACTCTTTTTTTTCTTTTTATTTTATTACACAATAAAAAAAACCCTTGTAAACCAAAGTGCTAGGCTCAAATAGCTTAAGGTAAGTTGAAATGCAGGCGGCCGGTCGTAAAATACCTAGCCACATCATGTTACAACATGTTTATAACATGTTGTGCCGACCCCACTTCGAGTGGGATATGGGCAGGATGATAAAGTTTTGAATACACATAATTATACACCCAGACTCGAACAACCAATAAATTGGTTATGGAAAGTGCTAGCTAGCGCTCGGCGGGAATCAAACCCCACGAACTATGGAGCTAAAGACCGGGTCACTGCCAACTGCGCGAATGGGCCAGTCAACCAGAGACTTGACTAAATAAAAAGCTAACCGTGCTATAATATATATTTTTTTGCTCAATCACTCCAGAATTCTCAATTTCCCAACATTCTCCATTCTAATTTGACATATATATACGGAAAGTTGTACAACATAAATTTTCATTTTACGGGCCACAGTTTTTCTTTTTCCCTCTATTTATCAAATGTCGTAATTCCCATGACACGGTCTTGTTCTCGTAAATTCGATATTGAAGAACTTTTTACGGGTGTTTCATGTAGTTCATTTAATTTTTATAACGTAATTTCGAGATTGTGTACTTTAAGTCTTGTGATATTTCAAAATTTATGGTGTATTTTGTACTTTTAAGCCGGATACCACACAGCGGGTCAACTTACTTTAGTCGCCTTTTAAAACATCTCGGTAAAAAATGAGGTTGGTCTATTCTACTAATTTGTATACCATAGAGCGGGTCAACTTACCTTAGTCTCCTTTTACGACACCTTGGTAATAAATGAGGGTAATTTATTCTAATCGGTTGGATATAACACGGTGGGTCAACTTAACTTAGTTGCCTTTTACAACACCTCGATAAGAAATGAGGGTGATCTATTTTACTCAGCCGGATACTACACAGCTCGTCAACTTACCTTAGTCGCCTTTTACGACACCTCAATAAGAAATAAGAGTGGTCTATGCTACCCAGCCGGATATAACTCGGTCACTATGATATTAAAATGCAACTATCATTGAAACTTGAATAATTAAAGTTTAGGAGTTTCCAGACAAAAGTTGCATCTTCTCAGCTATTAAAGAATACGACACTTTTTTCGCTGACAAAAGACAGACGTACAAAGAAACGAGACGCCATGCAAAATGCCATCATTAGGACGGAATTGCTTAAGTTGGATACTAGAGTTACAATTCACGATGCTCGAAATTTCTTATGTATGTACATATATTGCGGTCTTTATAGTTTTTTGTTCATTATAAGATTTTTACTTCATTCCACATTTTTATTTACAGTAGTAGCTGTGCTCGCCTAAGTGGAAATCAGTGTGTCACAAAGTTTTTTCGCCCAAATCCCAACCCCGCGGGAATACTTAAATATAACTGTTTCAGTAAAAGTTCCATTAAAATCGATTTAACGGTTTTGGAAAATGAACTATTAACTTTCCTCTAGAATTGTACTATTGTTTAGAAATTACAGTACAATTACTGTAATTACGTTCAGTAGATTTTGAGAAAATCGATCACATACACACAACTTTTGGGAACTTTTGGGGACATCTACAAACTCAACAAAGAAACGTTATAAGTCAATACATTTTCTAAAATTCTTTGACACTATAGATATAGCATAATTTTTTACAATATTTTTACATAATACGACTAATATTTTTTAGAAATAGAGAATTCAGATATAAGAAGTATCTTTAACGGATCTCCACACCATAAGATCTTAAACCGTTTAGATCCAGAGTCTCCTCGCCACTTTTTTTTTGCTTATCAGTCTACATCGTAGGGGCTCTACCAACGCTGCGTTTTCCGGTGTGTGGTCACAAAATTATAGTTTAAATATATCGAAGATTATACTTGAATAGTAAAAATATATATATTAACTTAACCGGAACGAAAAACTGAAATTTTAGAAGCGGATATATCCCATTTCATTCGTAGTTTCTTAGTGACGCATAGACTGACACTTTGCTTTTAATTTTTAGCGTCTAACCGTGAAAAACGATTGAACAATTAATAATTGTATTTATTTATTTATTGTACATACATATTGCTAACAAAGAAAAAAACATTGCACATTAATTACGTATTACATTATTTAGTACGTTGTAGTTTTTTTATTACAATAAATCAATAATAAATTTTAAGTATATAAATATCTCGAAAGTTTGATACTGAACTTATAATTTCATTATAAATACTGTAGCAATTTATCTTAATACGTACATTCAGGACCCGCAAATGTCTGACGTTGGAGTAACGCCAAGATGTTGCTCGCATTTATAGTGGTTTAACTGTTTCTAGATATTGATTGTACTTCGATGCGATTAACACCAATTCTTTATAAATATACTGTTATTTGTAAACTTTAACTTTAACTTTTATAAAGTTTTAAACACATTCTTATTTCTGTATACTAAAGTATAAAAGTAGTAATAAAATTATTTTGCTATAATCCGCGATGAAGTAAAATAGAAAATATATAAAATGCTAAATCCGTATGATCCGTAATGATAATCCGTTTTCATACCTGATACATACGCGATTAGTAAAATCACATGCACAAATCTCCAGCACCGCCACCACAATAAACAAAAATTACACATTCACTGTCACAAACTCAACAACCCCGCCCAAACAAATCCGCCCCGTAACCGAAGCATCACCATGAGATGGAATCGCAAAGCTTTGCGATTTTGTCGTGGAGTTTATACAGTATAAGCGTGTAATGTTTCATGTGTATACTAATTCTTGACAATATTTTATTTAGTATATAATTATTTAACTATTTTATTTCAATATTAGTTTACTTCATGCACATTTTACCCGACTTAATACATCTTCCTTCAACCAAGTTTTTTTCTCTTATTTTTATTTAGGCTCTAAAGGTTGTCATGAACAAAATCGCTATTTAGCGATAAGAGTGTCCGTTTTATTGGACAATTTTCTAGATATGTCATTGATTTTTTTTGTGTAATAAAGTATAAATTAAAATAAAAACTCTTACAGTAAATGTAATCTGTACGTACACAAACCACAAGTGTCACACGTTGGAGTGACGCCAAGACGTCGGCCGCACTCGACGAGTGTAGTTTAATTGTTTAAAGATATTTCATTTTAATTCGTTTGGCTCCGACTCTTTCACTTAATTATTTGTCATTAAAATAATTATTGTATTTGTTTTCCATTATTACAAATGTAATTATGAGATATCAAGAAACTGATGGGGCTTTTCGTCGTCTTGACTCAACCAATGGATGGCCAATAATTTATAAAGTTAGGCGTTAATTTGCGGAGGTCCATAATACAAAAGTAATGAGAACGCGATAAAATCGCAGATTATAGCAAAATTCTCATTATTTTTACAATGGATGACCATTCGAGCACAAACGAATTTTATGGGTGAATAGTTTTTACAAACACTTTTAAAATGATTTATTTTTACCCATAAAGAGAGTTACCATATCTGTTGATCACGCGTATGAAAATTATTAAAACGTTTAAAAAATTATATAAAAAGAGTAAACTAGTCGTTCCGTATGGTATCCGGCTGAATAGAATAGTACCAACCTCATTTCTTACCGAGGTATCGTAAAAGGCGACTAATGTGAGTCAACCTGCCGTGTGGTATCCGGTTTAGTAGAATAGACCACCCCCTTTCTTACTGAGGTGACGTAAAATACGACAGTGGTAAATTGACGTCAGCCAGGCGGCCGGTCGGTAAAAACGCAGCTAAATCATGTGACAGCATGTTTATAACATGTTGTGCCGACCCCACTTAGAGTGGGATAAGGGCAGGAAGATGATGATGATAAAAAGATTAAACTAGTCCTGGACAGTTTTCTTAAATAAGCTACTTTTTCGGCGATGTCAGATCTCAGTCGTCGTCACCTGCTCGTAGTGCACCCTGTTGATACCTGGCTTGTTGATTTGACTCTAGCTGGTTGATGGCTGCCAACAAATCTCGGTATATCCATTTTTTAATAACTAGCCTAAATACTATAGATAGATAGAAGGAAGCAAAAAGGTCGGTGTAATTAGGTCCTCCACCATAAAAAAGGATATCTATAATTTCATCTTCGATTGTTTAATCCTATAAATTACCAGCATCTGCTCGCTAATTTATTTACTTTGATTTGAGTATCATTTAATTTTATCGTGTTTTCATCTGCTTTTGAATGATTTATTATATTTAGTAGTTTAACAATATGGGCCATGAGTAAGTTTCTATCTTAGAGTAGACTATATTCAGCATTACATATTTCTTGTATTGTACGCCGTGTGGTATCCGGCTGGATAGAATAGTACCACCCTCATGTCTTACCGAGGTGTCGTAAAAGGCGACTAAGGTAAGCCGACCCGCCGTGTGGTATCCAGTTGAGTAGAATAGACCACCCTCTTTCTTACCGAGGTGTCGCAAAAGGCGACTAAGGTAAGTTGAAGTTAGGCAGTTAGCCGGTCGTAAAATACGTAGCCAAATCATGTGACAACATGTTTATAACATGTTGTGCCGACCCCACTTAGAGTGGGATAAGGGCAGGAGGATGATGATGACATATTTCTTGTATTGTAAAACGAAATGAATATCTTATTTTCTTTAAAAGCAAAACTTTACAAGTAATAAACGCGTAATTTGAGAGAAGTTTCAATAGAAAAAAATATTTTCTTTTATAGTCAATGTAATTCAACTCGCGTATTTAAACTAGGCACCGCCGGAGGACAAAACCAGTTAACAAAGTCGGTGTTACTGAAGAATAGCACCTCATTAGGAAACCGAGACGAAAGCGACTTAACATAAACTTGCGGGAATAATATTTTAGCATTTGAATAAAAAGTTTAACCTTTAGCATTTGATCTTGAGCTTTAAGTTAGCAAAACTATATTATATGACATAATTTATTTAATTTTGGATTACTTATATTGTACACTTAATATATGAGGATATCATTAAAATACATTATTTGTATAGCACTGTTTTGCTGAAACTTTTTTTTTCGCAAGAACCATGAAATGTTTTTTGTATTTGTGTTTTTCCCATATCCGGGGAAAAAATTTAATATATTAAACCAATATATAAAATTTAATTGGATCAAGTTTCATCAATACTGTTTTAGTTGATTCGCTGTGAAATGGACAGACAATAGACAGGACAGGAATACACCGACAAACAGACTTTTGAATTAACAATATTGATATGAAGAACACAGTTTAATCCTTATATAAAGAGATATGTAAATATAATATGTCAGTCGTATATTTAAGAGTATATTTGATATACAACCAAATATTACGGAAATTACGGACGCAACCCATAAAATCGCCATAAAAAAGGTAAACCTGTTAATGCCATAAAAATTCAATATTATAATTATGTCTGAAAAGCAAAGCAAAAGCTGTCCTGTTTTTCGTTCTTCTGTTGCACTTAGTCGCAATATTGCGACTATTCTCTTATATGCCTCTAATCAAACAAGATCCTTTGAAAGGCAAACTCTCAAGTTTCTCAAGAATAACTAAAACATCACTTGCAAATACTCAAATTAGTTATCGTGTTTTATAATTACCAGGACACAAGATGATATTTCTGGTTTCTTCATACAGATATGCTTAATAATATGCTGTCTGTCCTTAAAGCTATTGCAATGTACTTATCACTTTGATTAGTAAATATAGATGGAGGTACAGAATTTTCATATATCTAACAATAACAAGGTATGCAAATCTACTATTATTCTTCTTCCTTTATTAGTATTATGAGAATAAATTCGTTGCTTAAATGTAGAACAGATTTTGACGAAATAATAACAATGGCACAGATATAGCTCTAATTTCACACAACGGGTGTTGCCGCAAACATAACTATGCCGCGTTTACTCTACTTGTATGTTTATTGGCACATTATATAAACATTCTGGTCTCATCGCGATAAATTCGAGTTACTTTTATATAAGGTTCGACGTTTCGGTATATTCGGTATATCCACCGTGGTAAAGAACTAACTGGAGCGTCAGGTGCCATTCAAATACAAATATTTTGGTGTAAAATATCTATATATTTAGAACATTTATCGCTCTTTAATGGAGCTGGAAATGGATCTTTTTATAAGTGTAATCTGAGGGCGATGAAACACCTTCATCCGTCATAAATAAGATCATTAACAAATATATCACTTATTACTACAAACTTAGATATATGTATTTAGACTAATATATATTAAGAAGTAATTTTTATTACATTACAGATGTAAAAGTGTGTTAATAAAATTATTCTTTTTTCATATGCTGAGGAAGTAACGGAAAAACCAGATTTATGGCGCTAAGACAGTAAAATAGTTGTTAATACTTATGTTCAACTCGCACTGAAAAGACCAATATAAATCGCTTAAAACCCCAATAATTAGGTAACAATATATTATAGTATATAATTATGTTATAATAGTTATCTATCAATAATAAGCTCTTTATAGCTATAAGACCACTTACTGTATCAAACTTCTTTTGTATTTTAAGTTTATTTCTTAGATGTACACTAAAGAATATAATCTATCTAGGTAATTACTATTCATAGTGAAGGAATTAGTGCTTTATTCTTTCAGTATTATTATAGGTATAATATTCATAAATTTATTATAAAAATAAAAAACAATATATTTTTATATATTTTTTACTTTTGTTTTTGCTTTTATTAAATAAATGTTATTTTCAAATAAAATATAATTTTAATAAATAGTAAAGTATAAATAAATGCGGTTTTAAAAAAATATAACAAACAAGTAACAAAGCCTGTGATTTGAGTATAAAACATAGATTACAAATCAAAACGAAACATGGTTTTTAATAATGGAAATTTGATGGTTATTAGATTATAAATGCATTTATAAAGCAAGTAAGATGGCGCAAGTTGTATGGGCAAGTAATACGTTAATGTAAATACGCCTAAGGTTTAAAGCGAAATTCATATGCGGCTGGCAGCCGTACTGTTTCACTACACAACGCATCAGCCTCGCTCAGAATTAATGTGTTATTGCTTTTACATGCCGCAGTTTTTTGATGCAAATGTGACCGCATTGTAAATGTAACCAAATTGTGTTTGAGATATTTTTTATTGTATGAATTTTCATACATATTTTAATAACAGAAATGCAACTTTTATTTAAAGTAATTCAATTTATATTTGATTTAGGCCAAGTATATGGTATAATCATTTCTTTGGTGACTGTTTTATGGTTAATCGATTAGATTGTTAATAATAATAAATTAGAAATATATAAATAATTCATGTTTTATTAGAATATAATCTAACTTAATTTGGCCGCTCAGTGGAAAAGAAGAGAAGCTGCGAGTGCCTTTGAATAATCATATAAGGATATGTACAAAAAAAAAAAATTGTCGGACATAGACTTCAGTGCAGAAAAATTTAATAAATGTCTCTTAAATGAGATAAATATTTTTTTGTTTTGTTTAAACTGTTTAACAGGTCCAATAAACAAGAAGTAATTTGATTCTTATAGACTTAACATCAATGAAATTTTTCGAGTTGCGTATTTATCTATGTATGTTTGAGCTAATCGATTTGTATGGATTTGTGGTGTATTGATTATATGGCGGTACAATCCCTCTCGCTGCATTCATTCATTGATTCATCGAAAACAAGTTTATTGAGATTAAAACTCTGTTCTGCGTTAACAAATTACTATTAATATTCCCGCTTGTAACATTATTGATTATTTCATCAGATATTTTTGCCAAGGCTAAACCAATCTAAGTTCCACTTTGATATATTTTATTTTATATCGCTATATTTGATTGGTATTTAAACAACTTGTAACTTTTAACGTCTCCAAAAAATATGGTATTATACAATATTATAGAAGTTATCTCCACAGTCCAATGGACAACATATATTTCGTTTATATTGCGAAATTTTTTCATTTTAATGAGAACAGTTCGATATCTCGTATATGGCGGTACCATTTGTATGGCGGTACAAACGAGTCACATAAAGCAACTTATCAACTTATAAGACTTTACTTGATTCTGCAGATTTTAGCTTAATAATAGTATTCATACTATAGTATTAACTTCACACCTATTAAGTATTTACTTTCGCTGAGAGGAGCGAAGCTGAGAAAATTTTCTTCAATAAAACTTTACAAAATATCAAGTTTTACAAGTTTTAAAAGTAACTCGGAGAGTTAATTGTTCACCTATACATTTAAACTTTAAACTAGATGTACCTCCCGCTTCACTCGCGTGGAAATCAGTGATTCACAAAAGACAAAAATAGTTATTGTGAGTCAACTATAAGAAATAAAGACATACTGTCCCAGACTTTTCTGTAGTATTTTAGTAGATCTGCAACTTTCTTCTACATTACCCCTGTGTATCTCTGCTGGTTTACGCGGCGCACGCCCCTAAAGCTCAAAGCAAGCGAATTTTATATCTATACTTAAACCTTTCACTGGCACTACCTTTAAGTAAAAACCGTATAAAAATCCGTTTAGTAGATTTTGAGAAAATCGATCACATACAGACAAACAGCTTTGGGGACTTTATAATAAGTATAGATATTATCGGAGCTACAAAGCGTAGCAAGAAAGCCGGGCGTGTGGATGAAGGAAGTTAAAATAGTGAGCTATAGGAGCATGTCTGTAAATAATAGCGATAAAAAAACCGGCTGTCTGTATTTTTTGAAAAAGCAATAATTTTTTTCTCTTATAGCGTTGCAAATTAATAGATTTTGTTTTTATGACATACTTACTGTGTGATATATCGCTTAAAACTGGCCCCATTGACTCTCTCAACTTAGTTTTGACATATGCATACCGCTACTTGACATAGTAAAAGTCACACACTAGGCCTTTCTTCCTTCTGCTCTTATTCACCAAAGCACACACGTAGCCAAGTCGCTGGTTATCTATGAAAAATAATTGTACCTACCTTAACTGAAGCTTTAGAGTAATTTATTCTATTACAAGAATTAACAAACGTTTCCTTCTTCAAAATGAGCAATTAATACATATGAAAACATTTAATGCGATTTTAGAAATATAGCATCTCTTGGCTATTTCACAGTCAGTTAAAACTGTATCGAATAGCCTTCTACGTATCTGTTTCTAACTGCAAGTTGGCAAAGTGATATCAATGCAAATTTCGTTGCAGCTGCGCAACGTGGCTGAACCCATTACAACGCGATCTAGTTAAATGCACATGCTCCCACGAGTTTCTGTTTCCCGTGATCGACACTTTCAAATTGGTTAGTTCGTTATAATACAACTTATAACATGTACAATTTTGTAATAAAAACCTAAAAATGTAGGTTACAACTCAGTACAATAGTTGGTACAATAGTTGTGACTTCACTATCTTAAGATGGTATAGACACCTAATGAAGGGACATAAAGATATTGTCACGAAACGTGTAATAAATAGGAATAAGGATCGAAAGAGATGCCTATAAGAAACTAATAGAATGGTAGGAGATAATGGAAAAGAAAAAACTTTGTCAACCGCAACTGGACTCCAAGTCCAACTCCAAGGTCCTACACCTTGGAGTTGGAGAAGGAGCGTGGTGGACGTCTGTCAGGTTTTTAGTTGGTGAGAGTCCGACATACCCGCCGCTCGTCTCCGTCGGGCGGTGACCCATAATTCGATTATCCTAACAAAAAAAGGATAAACGCATGAAATAAATAAATATTATTTATTTATTTATTGACTAAAAAAATGTTTACATGGAATCTATATTTTGAAGGAGGATTAAATTTAATATCTGGCTTTTTTAATTATCGCTAGTTAGTATAATTGTGTGTATTTTAACCACGCTTATTCGATTTTGATTTCAGCTAATCGTACAACATATTATATGTAGGGTTTCGCTTTGTTCGGAAAACCGTCTTATTTCCATTTCAGCACACACATCAAAGACGCGAGAGTGGTTTATCGTGTTATCCTGTTATTTTTATCGGAAATATTTTTGAATGGTCTCCAAAACGGCAGAAAGTTGGAAGAATATCCTTCAAAGTCCTATGTTTAATTTTTGCTTATACTAAACAAAATTATTTTATCAGCGATACTTTATTCTTTTACTGTGGTATTTTATAGGTAAGATCCAACCTTAAAGTTAAATATGATCTAAATCCTTACAATTACGGAATGCCATAAACGTCGACAAGTGCCGTCCGCATGAATCAATTCTGCAGTCTTTGGAGCGTGAACTATTTGACTTTTAACATGTGTCACTCTCATACGACATTATTGGTCGTATACAAGTTTTGTAACCACGTTATTGTATAGTGACATCTTATTTTGCATGAAATCAAAATAACAATGAGACATTTTGCTTTTATTAGAAGGAACCATTTAAAATCAGTTTTTCGTTAATTTATTATTAAAGTTAGTCGTCGCAGCAACATAGCAACAATATCGCTGTCATTAGCAATGAGTCGCCAGGGCGAGAGCCGCTATCTCTCGCACGCCATGCGGGTCGCCTGATATTTCGTACGATATCGCAACAAACGAGTCAATGCGCGTTCAATATTTACAAGTCAACTTGTACGAGCTATCATCACTACTTACACATGCTCTCAACAGTTACTACTATCATATATCTGTGTGTATATGGGATATCTGTGCATCTAGATGTCGCGTTAGAGAATTAGATACACATACGGACGATATAAAATAAGCTTTTGACTGGCCCGTTGGCGCAGTGGCTGGTGACCCTGCTTTCAGCTCCGCGGGTCTCGGGTTCGATTCCCGCCGAGGGCCAACATTTTCTATAAATGAGTTTGTTGGTCTTTGAGCCTGGGTATATATTTGTATTTAAGTATGAGTTTAAAATTTTTTAAATTATATATTCACCAGTTGTCTGTCTGTCATAACACAAATATTAAGTTACTTACTTTGGGGACGGGCGACCGTGTGTGTAAGTGTCCCATGTATTTATTATATTTATATATTATATATAATATTCGGAGCTCCAGTCATCCCATTTTATACTCTCAGCAATACTTTTGTGTCAACCTTTGACAAAGAAATGAAGAAAATTTCAAACTCATAATAGCATTTTCGATTTTACTTAAGAGCCTATCGTGTAAGTCTAAAACGGCCGTTTTATGACGATTACTTGACTCATTTAGTGTGTTCGGTAAAATTTGGTTTGCTTATAAAGTAACGTCAATAAGACGATAAATACTGCACGTTATTTCAGAATACTATTTGCGAAATGAAGTAAACACTGTATGAGCCTACTCTATGAGCTTTCTATATCGGCCATGTACCTCTTTGCCTATATTCTACTTCCATAAGTTTACATGGTGTAAGAAACATCTGAACGCAATACGTCTTTATGTTCACCATGTACTATATAATATAGTTATGTACAGATAGGCGACGAAATTGCTATAAATATATTAAGATAATCCTTTTTACGCCGTGTCGTAAACGGCGACTAAGGTAAGTCGACCCGTCGTGTCCTATCCGGCTGAGTAGACTAGACCAACCTCATTTCTTACCGAGGTGTCGTAAAAGGCGACTAAGGTAAGTTGACTTACCGTGTGGTATCCGGTTTAGTAGAATAGACCACCCTCTTACTTACCGATGCGTCGTAAAATTCGTATTTTACGAGGTAAGTTGACGTCAGGCAGGCGACCTGTCGTAGAAACGCAGCCAAATCATGTGACTGCATGTATGTAACATGTTGTGCCGCCCTACATAGAGTGGGATAAGGGCCGGAAGATGATGACATTAAGATAATATTTTTGATAAAGTACGATAATATATTAATAATAATAAATTAGTATTGCACTGTAAAAACTAAATCATCTCGCATTTAGTGTAAACGCTACACGGTTTAGGAACAATATGTTATCTAGCTTACGCGGCCGAGCGTTGAATTTCCAGAGGTGTCGCTAACCAAATGGAAATGCTTATGTATTGGAATTTAGCACTGTAAGTGTGATAGTAAATAAACGACTATAAGCTGAAATGTAAAGAAATATTTCAACGAGTTTCATATTAGACCAATTGTGTTCAAGTAATTGAGTGAGCTATGTACCCCTATATCCTGTAAAATGAAAAACGTATTTCGTCTTTGTATTATAATTTGAATTAATTTTATACTATTCATAAAATTTGAAATAGCTGTGGTAGCCCAGCGGTAACACCGTGCGACTCTTTAGAGGAGGTCACGGGTTCAAACCTGGGCAGACACCAATGAGTTTTTCGGTTAAAACTTATGTGTGTAATTGATAATTTCAATTTATCACACGCTTTTCGGTGAAGGAAAACATCGTAAGGAAACCTGCATATCTCTAGAGAATTCTGGAGATATGTGTAACCTACCAATCCGCATCGGAGCAGCGTGGTAGGTCTTAGCTCCAATCCTTCTCTCCAAAAACGGAGAGAAGAGGCCTATTCTCAACAGTGGGAGAGTAACAGGCCGCTACTTACTTTTTTTAAAATAAAATATGAAAGTATAATGTATTTTTCTATGCTATCATCCGCAAACGTGCTGCTAGAATAGAAGCAATAGAAGCAGCACGTTTGCGGATCATAATGCACAGACTCGTGGACAGCACTCCTCCTCCTCAGCACATTTGCTTGCAAATGGGATGGTCCTCTTTGGAGGACATGGAATGAAATCCACATCAACAAGTTTTGTAAATATATATTTTAAGTACTAACCTAGGCTAAGCAATATTGTTACTATATGGATGCATTGTCCGATATAAAATAAATAATAAAAATAAAATATAGTAGTAATAATCAAGAGCTTATATACAAAGTGAAAATACTTAATTATGATATGAAGATATTTATTATATATAAAGACTCAGCTATCAAAATTCTTATAACCTCTATTTTCGATCACCTCCATTGCATTTACGCAATCCTGCTCTTCAATAACATAAATATTGAAAAAAACTCTTTGGTGTATGTAAACAGCAATTATACCGTATTAATACTAGTTAAAAAGAACTTAGTATATCATACTACAGTAAAAACTAAAACAGGATATCCATATCACTGATTTACATGTCAAGCTAATGAAATCTTGAGCACATTTCCGGGTTTAATATTATCATGAAGCCGCCGGTGCACTATTAACTTCTATTTTATTGCGATGGCCTTTCTGGTTATATATCGTTATAAAGATAAAAAAAAATTAGGTAAAGATGCTCGCTCGGGTTTGAAATCTACAAATACTAATATGATTTTCGATATCACGGCCATGACAGTCGCGATTCAACTGTGAACGAAATAAAAAAACAAATAGGTTAAAAAACAAGTGAAAAAAAGTCATAGTAACGAGTATTGAATTTTCATTCACCCCAACAAATTAATTGAGGTATGAAAGTCAGGCACAGAGATGAACGAAAACTTCAATTTCGAAATACCATAATGAATGAGCCATTGAATTCCAAAGAAGTTCATCACAAAGGGAATGTACCCGCTTATTAAAGTCGGACATGAATGTTGAAGCGACAGTCATACGGTACAAAGCGCGCTAATTGGAAACTGCGCGGGCAAGCGGATGGTCAACATGGTGCATACACTGCGGGCTAAGTAAAGTGTACACACAATAAATACATATTTCAAACCAATTTTTTATATTAACCAGCATTTGCTTGGAAAATGTAAGATCTTATATTTCTATCTATAATATAATGAAATGATAATCTTTATTTGTTACTTTATTGAATACGTTTATAGTAACAACAAATATGCAAGGTAAGGAGGTAGGACAAAGTCATCATCAACTGCCCTTATCCCACTATAAAAGGGGTCGGCAGAACATGTTACAAATATGTTGTCACATGATTTGGCTACGTATTTTAAGACCGGCCTCCTGCCGGACTTCAACTTACCTTAGTCGTATTTTACGACACCTTGGTAAAAAATGAGGGTGGTCTATTCTACTCAGCAGGATAACAAACGGCGGGTCGACTTACCTTAGTCGCCATTTTACGACACCTCGGTAAGAAAATGAGGGTGGTACTATTCTATTCATCAATACCACACGACGTATGGAGGTAGGATAAAACCATATGCAATAAATCATTTATAATTGTCAACCATAGTATTATGAAATTGGCTCTAAAACAATACAAAACGTTCAACTCTATCTCGCTTCGCTTGTTGAATTTGAATATGCACAAAGTGTCAAAAATAACGACAACTTATTTGTTATTTTATAATGATTAATTATTTTTTATTATATGCGCCGCAAAATTAATTTTCATAAATTAAATAACAAAATTAAATTAAATAATGTAATATTTAATTGAACGTCTGTGTATAAAATGTACACAATGACCTACTTTTTCTATACACAAAGAATCCTTTTCAGTGCCGAATACTAGATTCCTATTCCAACAATAGACAACTGTTTTTATGCCTTTTTCGTAAATGGTGTAATAATTGTATAATAAAACTTTGCTCCTTTGTTATAAAATAGCGATGCATTTTTAAAAAATACTAGAATTTTCCAAAGGCAATTTTTTCGAATATTATGTAAAACAATGTAGATAATGGTACAAGCCATGTTGACCGAAATGTGATAGTGTGTTTCCTAAGAATTTGAGGGCTGAGGTACTACGCCGTGTGGTATCCGGCTGAATAGAATAGTACCACCCTCATTTCTTACTGAGGTGTCGTAAAAAGCGACTAAGGTATGACGACCCGCCGTGTGGTATCCGACTGAGTAGAATATACCAAACTCATTTCTTACCGAGTTGTCGTAAAAGGCGACTAAGGTAAGTTGACCCACAGTGTGGTATCCGGTTTAGTAGAATAGACCACCCTCCTTACCGAGGTGTCGTAAAATACGACTAAGGTAAGTTGACGTCAGGCCGGCGGCCGGTCGTAAAAACGTAGCCAAGTCATGTAACAACATGATTATAACATGTTGTGCCGACCCCACTTAGAGTGGGATAAGGGCAGGAGGATGATGAGGATAATGATTGAGGGCTGAAGTACTTTAAACAGACACTTATTAGTAAGAAAATGTTATGCTTAATTCATAATAATAATAATTTATCTATGATGGGCAATTCAGTTAAAGAAATTTTAATAAGTAAATTTGTATATTCCAAAAGAATTCTATCTCATATTCTATACTGAGTTCCGATAAATTCCAAAGAAAAAGAAGACTTTTCTGAGTAATGAATTAGAAATGGATTATAAACAATAATGAATTTTTTATTAAATGGCGTCAATGGAGAAAAAAATGTATAGGAGGATATAATGGAGAAAAAAATGTAATCCGACTAATAATATAAATGCAAAAGTTTGTGAGTATGGATGTATGTTTGTTACTATTTCAAGGCGAATTCACTAACGAATGAAATTTGGCACAATTATTCCTTATACACTGAAATAACATAGGCTATAGAGATTCTGTTAATTCTACAGGAATAGGATGACACTAAAAAGCGCCATCTATTATCAATCTATCACGTGACAACAGTCCACGCGAATAGTTATTTAATAGTTCTTTCTTTAAAAGGTCGCATTATATCTAATATTAGTAGGAAACTTGCTTTTTATGTTATTTTTCTCTACTGAATACTTGATATTCTAAAACATCAACCAAATGTGTAATTTGTGAATGTAAATGGGTAAGGTTCCAGGGAACTACTATACAAACATACCACAAAAGAATAAAGCGGAAATATTATAGGACATTCGGGCTTAAATCCTTTTTAGACTCATTTTAAAATGGTTCACAAGCACAGCTCCCGTGGAAGGTTTACGCTTAGCTGGCTAGGAAAGGGGATACTTGATTTTAAAGAATAGTTTCGCAGTTGAAAAAATTTTCCTTATATTCAACATCTTTATGCATTTTTGGCATGATGTTTAAAATAAACTTGCTTTGCATATTGGTACGTACACATTGTTTATTAATAAAAATTTGTATTCTTTATCTCTGTTTTAATATTTAAATGAGTTAATCTTGTATGTATATATATAAATATATTTTCGGAATCTCGGAAACGGCTCCAACGATTTTCCTGAAATTCAGTATGTAGGGGTTTTGGGGAAGAAAAATTGATCTAGCTAGGTTTTATTTTTAAAAAATCTTGTTTTTGGGCACTTAAAACACTACTTAAATAGGAATAGATATTAAATAAAATTTTTAGTTGTCCAATGCAAAGCTGTCACACCTAATAGTAATGTACGGTTCCAGCGATAACCTAGGTTTGATTCCCACATGTCACCCAGTGCTTTTTTCTTTTTTGATATCTTTAAAAAATTACCTTATTCAATTGAATTTATCCCACCATTGCTGGTTGCTTTCACGTTGCATCTTTCCGATCTAGCGAGGCGTTGGTAACTACGAGGTTTAACAATTAGCAGAAATTTACAAGTAAACCTTACACCGAAAACACAATGAAAACTGGAGTACCGCACGTATTATTAGGGTGAATATTTTCATTGTTAGTAGAAGTTCAAGCCAAAAAATTATATTAAGCAGTAGATGTCGACTAAAATTGATTAGAGATAACTATTGCTTTAATCGCCATATCACAATTTTTACCATGTGCGTTACGTAAACAGTCTGTTAAAAGAGTTTTTAAGTGTCCCTAGCGAGATTTAAGCTCATGACAAACGTACAAATTAGTTGTTCTATTAAATATCAAGAGATTTGCGTATTTTGCATAATTTTCGTATTTTTTATCCGTTTCCGGAGCATCGACGACTGGCGCGCGGCCAAATGGCATTGGTTTTAAAAATTCAACTTGTCCAAAGCATGTGCGAGGAATTGATGGGTGCATCAATATTACAGCATCCGAATACTGGCGAATGATTCCATTTGCGGTGTTATAGGTACGTTTCTATATTTTTTTAGAGTTCCGTTTTGCATACTGAAAACGTTATTTATTTACCACTACATGTAATTATTATTAAGGAATGTTGCGGGTTTCTTTATTAAATTTGAATTATCTAATCTCATTACTAAGAAATTGTTGACACACTGACTGTATTTTTTGCTATAGAGTCGATAACTTAAATTATACGATAATTTTCATATAGAATATTTGCATTATGCAAATTTTTATGCTAAGTAAACGATATAAAGATATTTTGTGTACTTGGCATCTAGTCAAAACTGTTAATATATAGAACTAGTGGTACTAGCTATTTAACTCGCGTTGATTTAAATGGTAAAATACCATCAATTAATTAAATTATTAACGAACGAAAAGCGAAAGAAAAATACATATGTTAGCATGGTTTATAAACTTGAATTGTAACAATTTTAACAATTCATATTGCTACAGCGGATTAACCGTACAAAAGTTACAGACGGCATAAAGACAGATAAATAGAAAAAAAGACTAACTTTCGTATTTATAATACTACAAGTAATATAGATGTTGGCACGGAACCCACGAAATACTACGTAGTCGTTCTTGATCGCATTTTTTGTTTATTTCACTTCGCTTGACTATATATCATACTCTTCTCAGTAACAGACTATCACGACTGCAGTAGTAAATAAAGGATTTTATGCGACTGGACGGGCAATAGAAAGACAATCTATATTTTTTATACTAATTTATTTACAATACAAAATATCTTATACATTATTTACTATGATATCTCTCTAGCTAGCTCAGCTGTTTGAGCTGAGAAACTTCTAGAATAGCTATTTTTCCCAGTTTTTTTTTTATGAATTACTACTAGCATTTGCCAGCGGCTCCGCCCGCGTGGAAAGATTAAAATCTTAATATAGTATTTTGATAACCATAAAAATATGGTTAAAGGGGTTTAACCTCAAAAGTTAGACATATGCTGTCGCGGACTTTCATTAGAGCTTTTAAAGGGGAACAATTTTGTAGTACTTGATTTTTGAATAACTTTCACCGTTTATAGCACACGCAACGAAAGTTTGTAGATTTGCCGTTTCCGTAATATTTTTTATTGCTTCTCCCCTCCTATTCATCTTTACGTTATGTTTAATAGCCTAAAGCCTTTCGCGATAAATGGACTATCTTACACTCAAAGAATTTTTTAAATCGGTCCAGTAGTTCCTGAGATTAGCCAAACAAACTCTTCAGCTTTATATATTAGTATACATGAAAATTAGTGACTATGTTTTGGTTCCATATATCCTTACTAGCAACGCACACTATATTTTTTGGCATTTTTTTAAACTTTGGGGTTTACACAAGAGCTCGAATGAAAATTTCTAGCGTATATTCAAGCGTTTTTTATTTCAGCTATAAAAAATTAATTAAATCATTTTTAGCTAAAATGAAAACATTGAGCTAATATAATAAATAATATGTGATGTTCGAAATTGTGTATTCAAATACAATTTTACATAATGTACAAAGTTTTATTTACAGTCATTATTGAGTACATTTAAAACGTGTTATTTATTCAATACACCAATTGAGTTCATTTCGGGATAATGTATTTAAACATGTTTAAGTCGAAAATAATTTATTCATTTATGCTGTTAATTAACTTTATCCTGAATTAATAGTGGAGTGATAATACGTGTAACGAATTGGATTATTTGGATAATGTAAGTTTTTATAAATACGTTTTTAATACGCGACTAATTAAACTTATTTTGAAATGCGCATTATGTGATCACATATTCGTATAATATAGCAAACTGTGTTAATAATTGTTAGGAGTATGCTTGTTCAAATTTCATACTTGTAGATGTTCCAAGATCACTCTACTGCCCTTATCCCACTCTAAGTGGTGTCGGCGCAACATTTTATAAACATGTTGTCACATGATTGCTACGTATTCTACGACCGGCCGGCTAATTTGCTTGACGTCAAATTAGCTTAGTTGTATTTTACAACACCTCGGTAAAAAAGAGGGTGGTCTATTCTAATCAGCCAGATACCACACGGCGGGTCGACTTGCCTTAGTCGCCTTTTACGAGAATTGGGTAAGAAATGAGGGTGGTCTATTCTAATGAATGTATAGAAACCGGCTATACTCATGTGTTATTTTATCGGACCGATAAAATAACACGTGAGTATAGCCGGTTTCTATACATTAATAATGAATACCCCTCACGATAGTTTAAATTAAAAAATGGTCTTTTCTACTCAGCCGGATACTACAGTGGGTCAATTTACCTTAGTCGCCTTTTACGATACCTCGGTAAAATATGAGGTTAGTTTATTCTACTCAGACGGATACCACACTCGGATCTCTATTTGATGATTCAAACATAAATCCTATAGTGGCATAAAAATATAGCGATATTCGTACATCAAATATTATGTTACAAAAATTATAAAGGTGAGCAAATTCATTTTATTGCAAAGTAAGCCCGCTGTAAAAGCACTCGGCGGCGCTAGCTTAGCTTCTCGGAAGCTCTCAGTATGTCATTAATAATGCAACAGTAGCAGTTGATCTAGATTATCTCTTTTCAGTGTCGTACAAAAAAAAATTTACAACAAAACGAAATAAAATATTTCCATACGCATTATATGTTATTAATTTATAATTAAGTTAAAAAACTATTTTTCTGAGTAATTTTATAGAATTAGGAGTTGCTTTATATATTTTACTAGCATTGCACATATTCACTATCATAATCTCAACAATCATTTTGACTTAACTGAAGCATCATCAGATAGACTCCAAGATAAAATCTTGTTTTTTTTCTTCTTTAAATTTTGTTGTTATTTTATCTCGCGTCTTTTAATAACATTTTATGAATATTATAAAACTCAAAAGTTATATAGATTTTTGTTACTGCGATTTTAGTGCTAATGTTAATTTTTATCTTTTCAGGTATTTGGCATGTTTTACTATGAGCTTTTACAATATGCGGGGAGAACCCTTTTTGTAAGTAAAATAAATTTCAATCTAAATAGATAATCTTTCTTTGTAACTTGCATTTCATATTCACAACATAATTTTATTGATTTTTTTCTTATTTCTTAGCATAAACTATAACATAAAATAAATAAACTAAAAACATAATCTTTAAATTAGTTTTATATGGTATTGTAAATAAATAGTTTCGTCATTTGCTGTTGATGTATAAACAAGTCAATTTAAAAAGACTTTTTAAAAAGCTTTTATCAAAATTTCATGTCCCTACTGTTTATCGTTGAGGAGTTCTCTCGTCTCGAGCCAATCCTAGCAGCAGCATCAGGTCATACTTGTCATAAACATGCAATCTCATAGGGACTGTAGAAGTATGTAAAAATTGCAGCTCAATTTGACAATAGGAAGTGGGTCAAACTTAACTTCAAATTCCACCTTTACATGCATACATTGCAAGTTGAATAAAAGCTTTCAATAATTGAGAAACGATAAGGAATATTCAATTAATTTTGTAAGTAACAAATAGTATAATATTATCTTTCCCACATTTTACAATATGAGTATCTCTAATACAAAAATACATAGGCATCTTCTAGGCGAGCGTTGATATAGGTTATATATTCCTAGGTTGATATAATGCTTTCAGGCATAATTGTAGATAAGCGCTCGCCTATTACACAATAAAAAAATAACCCCTTCCCAAAACAGTACTAATATATAAAACATGTCTCTATAAAGCTCTTCAAATTATTTGTCTCAATTGGAATTCAGTAACGCAATAATATCTATATTACAATGAATAATTCATGAAGCAATCTGATTTTAATGTTTCTGTTTAGAAACCGTAACGTTTACAAATTAAAGGCGATTTTCCTTTGTGTTAAGAGTAATTTGAAATTAAAAGCCAGAACGTGGTTGTAACACAAACTAAAGATTTACGTGCTGAAAACTTAGGTTTTATGTGAAGGTATGAAGGTTGAAGATAGCTTGTTTTAATGTTGTCCTCGAATTCAGTAGAGCGGAGAATAACCGGGAACGCTTGCTATAAGTGTAAGCCGCAATCTGCCGATATTCAGGTGTTCTATGCTAATCCAATGTGGAAGCAATTCATTTAATTATTCTACACATTCACGAAACAAAAACTGAGATTATGATATATGACTGTCATATTATATGCAATACTTATAATATCATAGTCATGTATTAAAATAATATAATATTATTATAGTCCAACATATTTTTTTAATAAACCGTATTTCTTGACTGCTCAATGGTAGTGATAAGACATGTCTCGCATGATTATGTGAAATTCCTGCGACTTATCTAACTTTACGGAGAGCGCAGTATTACTATGGACATTAACTTTCAGACTTCAATTTTTGAATACCATGTGTATTTTTTCCAAATATCTAAAATTAGAAAAAGGCAATTTTAAAATATTATAAATTTAATTTTAATAATATCATTAATTACTCAACCTGAAATAATGATGTTAGTGAAAATGTTAAATATAATGATAACAATATTGTTGGTTTATCACAAAAGCCTCAGCGTAGATTTTCATTAGGATTAATTTTTAAGTAATTCTCATCCCTTATGTGTGATTTAATTTCATCGCTTCGTTAATCAGTTAATGTAAATTATAACAAAACGTCTATATGTTTATACTTGATATATACCAAATAAATATCAAATATTAAATGAGACCGTAATCGTTTTTCAAGGGTATAATTATTTATAATTATATATATTATAAATATAACTTTTGTATCTTTCCAATGCAAAAATTCTTTAATCTAATAAATACAGTTGAATACAATATACAAAAATATAGAATTCTACTCTGCTTTACAGTTATTTACCAAAACATTCAACAAATCCAAACAGAATAAAGAAAAAGAAATGAAAAACATACATTTTATTATTCCGCTCACAATGTCCATCTCCACACAAAGCGACCCCTTATCTGAATTTTAGCAGATCTCACGGTGAAATATCGGGGCCGTGCGCCGAATATAAAAGAGCTGGCAGCCCTAGTATTAGCATATCGTTTGACGTTTCAAAGGCAATTTTATTGGCATTGTTATCGACCGCTCAGAATGGAATTTAAACAACCCATTAGGGTTGCGAGAAGTGATTTTCATTACGAGTTGCGAATTTATGGTCTGCTAATTAGATTTATTACTAAAATATTTATAAATTCTGTGTCATCATAAAAAAACATTTTATGAATTTTAAATAGGTTTTGTTGATTAAACCCACAATTATTAGTTTTTATTATTTTTTAGTATTAATTAGAAATTTTGAAGTAACTTTCGAAAGTACATTTTTTTTATTAAAAAAAACAACATATAATAGAGCAATTAACAAAATATACATTCAACTGAATAAAATTATCGCAGAAGTTACAATAGACTGTAACGTCTGCTTTTAAACTCCAATAAAAGTATATTTCACAGAAACATAAAATTCTACCAAAAAAAATTGTTCGAAATTATTGCACATTATTTTACAAATACGAATAAATTTTTAAATACTATAATTTATGTTTTTCAATATTGAAAATGAAAATTATAGAGACATAACTTTCATGATAGTATTGCCAATTAAAAATCACTACATATTATAAAACAAAGTCCATATTTCCGTATGTACGCATAAAACTTTAAAACTACGCAACCGATTTTGATGCGGTTTTTTTTAATAGATACAGTGATTCCAGAGGAAGGTTTGTACGTATAATAACATTCAATACGAAGTAGAGAAATAATGTAATTTTTGAGGTTTCTGTAAATAATTACATTTTTTTCCGCTTACATTGCAAACGCAGGCTAAACCCTACGAGATTTATCAAAATGATGTACTAAGTATTTGTACACCTTAAAAAGGTCTACAGAAAAGTCCGCGATGGTATATATCTATCTCTTATGGATAACCCACAATAGCAGTTTTTTTCATTTACTTTTTACGAAAAATGATGCCTTATGTTCAAAGCAATTTTTATACAATACAGCATTAATCCTTATCCAATTGAGTACCTTAAATAAATTGTCGATTTAATATAGATCAATATTGCCGTTTACAGCATGTAATTTAAGTGAACATTTTCGGAGATATTACAGATTTAAAATGCCGTGAAGAGGCCGCGTTTCGCCCTATAACACTTCGACTTTAGCAGCGATGTCGCTCTTTCAAGAGTTTGTTTAAAGACATTCTGTAATTAATTGTAAAAATAAAATACATAGGGAAAATATAAAAGTAAATAAGTAATAATGTACTATATGAATTTAGATAATCCAAAGATAGCAGGAAATCTTCTTGGTATAGGGAAAGGAAATTGTTTTTCTCCAAATTTAACGCTACGGCCACGGGCAGTAATGAATAAATCAAAATAACTGGATCAATTTTAATCATTTTTTTTACACTGACTGACAAGGGATATATATTTTATACCCGTGCGAAGCAGGGGCAGGCCGCTAGTATTATATAAACAAACGGGTCAGATCGCGATTACCTCGAGTTACCTTTGTATAAGGTTCGACGTTTCGGCAGAGTTGCATCCACCGTGACCACCTCGAGTTTATCGCTGTGTGACCCGTTTGTTTATATAATCATTACTATGAATCGCGAATGTTTAAAAGCTACCAAATTAAAAATAAAAATTCAAGTCGAGGCTACAATAAAATATCGATACCGGAGCAACCAAGCGTGAACCTAACTCGGGCATGCGATACCAGATACGATACGAGAATGGTTTTGTCAGTTCTAGATCAAAAGATTTTTGTAAAAAATTGAGTTAGCAATGGAAAATCGCTAAAATAAAATCATTTTCTTTTATAATATTTATACTTCATTGAACCCGCAACTTCTTTCACGTCAACTTAAATGATTAAACTTTTATGAAATGATCACCTTTAGCACATAATTAATTATGTACTGTGTTTTTCTCAAGTAACTATATGATTTTTTTGTTTCTTAAGAAAGATTTGTAAGCTTCAATTGTACAAAATTTCATTATAAACTCTCCAGCGAATAGTTAAAAAAGCATAGCTGACAGACAGACTTTCACATTCATTAGATAAAAATAAAGCGATAAAGTGTTTGTACCGCTTTGAAATTCCTACGGATTTTTATTCCAGAAAAATTAATGGTTCAGAGAAAACATAAATAACAAGTTCCTCTAACCAATCTTATGTTCCTGTAAGTAACTTTGGTACCGCGAGTGAAACTGCGAAGCGAGTCTAGTACTGTTAAAATATAGTACCTGACGGAGCCTTGCTCGGTTATTTTTTAAATAGATATAAAAAAAATGAAAATAGAGAAAAAAAATAAAAAAATAGTTGGGCAGATGGGGGCTCTAATCTTGGTACTTCCATCTGTTTAGACCGCCCGTTCCCCCAATGAGCTACCATAACTTTACGCTAGACAGCGAAAATTGTCTTTTGAATTCAACATAAATTTTAGCATTTTCCCGAAAACAGAGATATAAAGACATTTTTTTTTAACAAAACCTAGGTAGATCGAATTTTTCCCCCCAAAACCCCTACATGCCGAATTTCATGAAAATCGTTGGAGCCGTTTTTGAGATTCGGAAAATATATTTATATATATACATACAAGATTAACTCATTTAAATATTAAACATATACATATATTATATCAAGCGTCAAAAACGTTGTACTATTTGAAAATTGTATATGAACATTAAAACAATGCGCTTGGATTTTCCTCAAATACGTAACATTGTTGCGATTTCCAATTTCCAACGCTGAAACAAAAAGCTGAACATGTATGGTTTAACTGTGCCATAGTAAAATAGAAATTCTATAAAATAGGTGAAATAAAACCTGTGTAACCAAGTTTTTGTAATTCAAAACTACATATATCACCAATATATACTATTTTCCTAATCGAATAATTGGTATATAAAACTTTTATAAAAATGCCACTCATATTTGAGTTCGGATTTTATACGTTATACTTTTACGGTACAATACTGTATGTATACGATTATGTTCTAAATAGAATCGCTGTGAACTCGGTACAAACATAACAAATATTAAAATAAATAATGATAATGGTTACTTTTTACCATTAAGTTATATTACTTTGAGTACGTAAAATTTACCTCATATAGTAAGTAGCTAAAAAGCTGTAAAAAGTGTAAAAAGCTGTGATGGCCTAGCGGTGCGACCGTGTGAATCTCTAGAGACGATCATGGGTTCAAACCTGGGCAGACACCAATGAGTTTTTCTATTAAAACTTATGTGTCTAATTGATAATTGCAATTTATCACACGCTTTTCGGTGAAGGAAAACATCGTGAGGAAACCTGCATATCTCTAGAGAATCCTAGGGATATGTGTAACCTACCAATCCGCATTGGAGCAGCGTGGTAGGTCTTAGCTCCAACCCTTCTCTCCAAAAAATGGAGAGAGGAGGCCTATGCCCAGCAGTGGGATAGTAACAGGCCGTTACTTACTTACTTTTATAGTAAGTAGATTAAGTTAATAAGAATACAGACAGTAAAATTTATATTCAATAATTTCTCGACAGGTTTTAATAGGTATAAGATTTATTTCTGCCTTAACAATAAATAATACAAGGAACTATAAAATTATTTTTCTATAGTCCGCGACAAAAGAAAATATATGTGTGCATAGATTTAAAATATACTTTTTGTTCAAATACATTATATGGAGTATTGTATTTATATTGTATTATTGCATTATATATGGAGTTCTAGAACAGTCTAATCCACAAAAAAATAATGTTAAAAGTAGTATAGATTGATTTATTTTTAAATGATTTATTTTCGTAAATCTGATGAAATGTCATTGTTTAAAAGCTAATAACAAAGGTAACATTGAATTGATTAATTCTGATAAGGCAAGGGTATGTAATTAAACAGTCAAAGGGTTCAATAGTTTCCAGCCAGGTTGGTCCAGGTGAAGAACACCGAGTTGCGCCAACTCATCTCAAACAACATCTGCCGTCCTCATTATGTGAATTATGGATGAGTCAAGGCACGACTCGTAACGACATGCAGATTAAGTACAACGTCCTGGAATATAAGGGAAACGTTTGGATAGGGTAATTTGTGTTTTGGTTAGATGTTTGCTAGACTGGGGTATTCGTTAGTTACAAAAATACAGTCGGATATACATAGTCAGACAAAGTATCTGGATAACCTAGTCTATTTATTAGCCCGGTATTTTTTTTCAAAGATATAAAAAAATGCAATAAAAAAGAAAAGAAGAGCTGGCGATATCTGGGGCTTGATTCCAGGTATTTTGAGTTCTCTGGTTGTCACTGAGCTATTACAACTTCACAAATGACAGCAAAAATAATCTTTCTATTCCATTTATAAAAATTTGTTAGATCGATTTAACGCCCCCGTACATACTAAATTTCATGAAAATCGTTGGAGTCGTTTTCGGAATTCAGATTCTATATTTCACATACCATTCACATACCAGACAAACCTCTTTGGTTTTCGGTTTGTATTTTCTGTTATAATTGTGTTTCTTTGGTTTAAATAAATTAAAAAAAATATATATATATATACATACAAGATTAGCTCATTTAAATATTAAAGATCTAGCCCGAGTTATACCACACAAAGTCGAGTCACAAATAGACTGTACAAGCTAGTTACTTATTATTCTAAACTATTCAGAAACAATATGATGAAACTATTCTAGGTATTAAGTCCTATCAATATCTTGAATGAGAAAATTTGCATGTAGTTTATGGCCTTATTTAATGCAAATACAGTACCCGTATTAAGTAATAAAATTTGTCCAGGATTGACTTTTCAATGTCGAGTCAGCACTTCCACATTATATTTGGGTTTCAAATTGGTTCTCTAATAATTCTAAAAACATTATTTTCCTTATGAATCTCAACTAGGAGAAGCGTAAAGCTTTTTTAGTATTAAAAATGTTTGAATAAAATAGGCATAAAGATAATTATCTACATCATCATAAACACTTACGATATTCTTATCCCTGGTACTGTCAAAGTCATGGGGAGCAACTTTAATAGTATACTCCAAGTGCAAAGCTTAGCTATTTTATCGTGCAGTCTAACTCCTGATGATGCTTCGGTTGTGGAGAAAAATGATTGGGGAGTTTATGATAGTGAACGTGTGTAGTGCTTGTGTGTTGTGGTGGCGGTGGTGGAGGTTTTTTTTACGAATCCTACATGTATCGGGTATGAAAACGGATACCCCACTACATATAGGTAGACAAATAGTTACATTATATATGCTTTCTATTTACTTTATCGTGGATTATAGCAAAATAATTTCATTATTACTTTTGTATTAGGGATCTTTGCAAAGTAACGCCTAATTCTATAACTTATTTAGATAGGAATCAGTTACCTCAAGTTAAGCATTATTTCTAAGGATATTCCCATTTTTAGTTAATGCGTAATTAGCCGCGGAAGCCAAGAAGCAAACTCAGGTCAAGGTTTCATTACATATTGAATATCACAAATGAATTAGAATAATAGGGTTACTGTAGTTAATAACGGTTATATGCTATGTTAAATAAGAACTTTTGATTCTACGATGCGTTGCTTCACTAATATTGTGTCCAAGACAACATCGCTGGAACATTGAAATTTAAAAACAATATTGTATTGTGGTATCCGGCTGAATAAAATAGTCCGCCCTCTTTCTAACTAAGGTGTCGTAAAAGGCGACTACGTTATGTTGGCGCACCGTGTGGTATCCGGCTGAATAGAATAGACCACCCTCTTGCTTACTGAGATGTCGTAGAGCGACTAAAGAAAGTTGACGTCAGGCAGGCGGTCGGTCGTAAAATATGTAGCCAAATCATGTGACAATATGTTTATAACATGTTGTGCCGACCCCACTTAAAGTGGGATAAGGGCAGGAGGATGATGATTGTATGGATCAGTACTTGTCTTAATCATAAATTCTCGAACAGAAAATCAGAGCCCTATCCAATCATAAACTCTTCCCAGAGCAACATGTTTTCACGGTGTTTGCTATTAATTTATTCTACCTACGATCTCGGCTCGGTTAGAGTTTGACTTTGAACGTACATTTCTACTATATATTACGTGAACTGACTCTTGCTGAGTTTTGAAATGTACTTAGTTTTAGAACTCCGCTAACATAAGCTGTGGATAAAATCGGACAAGATAAATAACAATGGTGGAATTAATTAAAAAAAATTATTTCCATCCTCCTACCCTTATCCTACTCGAAGTGGGGTCGGCACAATATGTTACAAACATGTTGTGACATGATCTGGCTACGTATTTTACAACCAGCCTGATGTCAACTTACGTTAGTTGTTTTTTACGCCTCCTCAGCAAGAAAGAGGGTGGTCTATTTTACTTTCAAATTCAAATTCTAAATTTTCTTTATTCAAATAAACTTGTAAACAAGTACTTTTGAATCGTCAATTTTACCGCTGGTTCGGAGAGCTGTTCCTACCGAGGAGAGCCAGCAATAAAGCAGCGGCGGGTGCTCTTTTCAACATAATACTTATATCTAGTTACATTAAGTCATTACTATCTTGTACAGGGTCGGACAGTCGCTATATCCACGCAGCTCAGCCGGATACAACACATACAAAAAAATACATTTATAAGACTGTAATTTTATTTTCTATTACATAAACAGAATGTTTGAGAATTGATCAATAAATTGATTGTTGATCTCAGGTAGATATAATGTCAGTAAAAACTAAAAAAATCTAACCTATAGGTTCATAATTATTGTTTCATCATATACTTTCTAGAGTATAAGTAAATACCTAAACACTTATAAAACCCCTCAACTAAGATATCCTAATTAATACTTCAACCAAACCAAATTATATTTAAAGAGAAATTTCCACAATGCTAAAGTCCAATCAAGAGATCTTGACAGTAAAGGGAATTCCTAATAACAAGGGAAAAGGGTCTTACGTATTCCGTCTGTACCCGTTAAGCTTTTGCATAGAGGAACAAAGTTTCATTGGTTAGCCTGAATGGTATATATAGGAAGTTTGATATATATAGACCAAAAGTAAATTAAATGATACAGAAGCCGCGTCATAGAAGACAATTTGTTTCCAGATTTCCTTTTTACTTAAGTTTTATTTGTATCCGTTGCTTGCGATGATTTGTTACATATTAAAGTTCGTAATTTTTAGCTAATTTAGGTTTCTTATAATGAAAGTTAAAATTACTAAGCCGTGTGATATCCGGCTGAGTGGAATACCACCCACATTATTACCGATGTCTCGTAAAAGGCGACTAAACTAAGTTGACTCGCCGTGTGGTATCTGGCTGAGTAGAATAAACCATCCTCATTTCTTACCGAAGTGTTGTAAAAGGTGACCAAGGTAAGTCGACCCGCCGTTTGCACTTTCACACTAATTTTCAAACTAATAAACTCAGAAACTCATTTAAAAATTTGAATATGAAACAGGCAGAAAAATAGCAGTTTCTGAATTTCAGAATCGATATGATGATGATTTCATAATGATGAATTGATTCACTGTGATTTTACGATTCAAAAGTCCTTGTAAAGGTCAATTTGAATGAAGAATTATTTGAATTTGAATTTGACAAGGGACAGAATGTCGCTTATACATACTCGTAATATACAGCTGTATATGTAATCTGCTGATGAAAGAGAAGATTATCGTAACGGATAATCTATATCAAATCTATATGTTTTATTTATTGTGTAAAATTATATTAACACAAGCAAATTATTTAGTTTATTTGTATTTTTTTCTAGAGCTTATCATTTTCTCTAATTTCTGTCTATCTGTTATTTTTTTATCTATTTTCACCAATAAAAGTTACATAAATGAGTTTTGCGTAATTTAATTATAATAGGTAGCATCCACAATGCGTTATAAAATTTAATTAGGGCTCGTAATATCAGGGTTGTTTGTGATTAAGGCAAAACGACGTCATTAACTGAAGTTTGGGCTCCGTGCTTTGTTTCAAATGACTTTGTAATGACCAAAATGTTGAGAAAGCAAGAGATTTGAAACTATATTCTAACACCATAACATGTGAATATATCCAGATAAACTCAGAAAATAAATACGAATGCTTTGTTGTAAAAAACAGAAAAATGTCATCATCGACTCAAGACGTCAACGCCATTGCCATTATACGAGGTGTGTTCAAAAAGTATCGCGAATTTTGTGTATTTTCAAAAACTATTTATTTATTCGTGAATATTTATTTTGTCCCCTTCAAAGTAGTCCCCCAGGGATATTATACACTTGTGCCAACGTTTTTTCCAATCTTCGAAGCACTTCAAAAAATCATTATTTTGTATCTTGTTCAGCTCCTCCTTCGATGCCGTCTGTATCTCGTCAGTCGTGGCGTAGCGTCGTCCTTTCATGGGCCTTTTCAGTTTCGGGGACAAGAAAAAGTCATAGGGGGCCAGATCTGGGGAATAAGGTGGCTGCGGTATCATTAGTGTGTTGTTTTTGGTCAAGAAGTCGCGTACAAGCAGCGATGTGTGAGCAGGGGCGTTATCGTGGTCCATTTTTTTGAATAAGTAAAAATCGAAGACGAACCAAAACACGTGCAAGCAAAGCAGCTGTCAACAATTAACTGAAAATTCAAAATGGCCAAACTTGTCAGCATAAGTGAGGGACAAATGTACCAACATAACGCCACAAAAAAAACGAAATTCGAATATACGTAACCTGAGAAAATTCAAAATTCGCGATACTTTTTGAACACACCTCGTATTGTATTTATTTACAAAAAAAAGTACCGCTTACTTAATAAACCATCGTTTTTTGTTTATGAAAATTATAAATCGTATATTCAGAAACAATGATATTATTCGCCTTGTACAAGAAACAAAAATTTGTCGTATCATTCCAAAATTCATACCATTGACAAATAATATATTCGCGATCAGAGACTAAAATAGATATAATGGAAGAAGATTCAAAATAATTACTGAACGAATAATATGGATTAAATATATTTGCCGTTGGTAATAAGTAATAATTATTAGCAATTCAAAACAGAAATATAATTACCATCCTTTAGATCAGTATACGGTCAGCCTTTTGTGAAATGTATTTCTGATGTATATGAATATTGACATATTTTTTTTACACCAAACAATGGATTTACACCTGGTTGAGTAATTGCTTAATGGTCCATGTAACCGATGCAATATCCAGAATCCAATCCAATCCTATAGGGATAGCAGATTGAACGTCAATCGAACTAAAATAAATCCTTATATATCTATTACATATACATATATAGGGATTTGTACATAAATCCATTAATTGATATTATTTTAATCATATTTATTTGAGTGTACTCAAAAACGGTATATAATACGTTTGATAAGCAACAACATTTTAGAATTTTCCTTCTTACAGCCGCCACAAACTTTATCCAGCCATGCGTATCATATCACTTTTGTATGTCCAATAGAGAGTATATTTTATAGTCGAATAGGAAGGAACTATATGTATAGCTAAGATAATAGTGGGTTGCTCGTGTTGTATGAAGATTAAAGAAGCATACACGCATGAATTACGCTTTCAAAATTAATGCAGCGTGAAAGAAATCTTTCGTTTTGATATATAGAAGTCTACTATTAACCGAATACCGTCTTGTCCAGCTAGATCCAGCAACGTGCTGTGGCCTTTTGTCGGATCTGTATTGAACTTGTAGGGAATTTACACAAAAATTAAAATCTTCCGGTGTGCGGTTAGCACTATTCTACATTCCAACGTCTATCAGATCTTGAAACTACATGTGTTTTCGTTCCTCTAATTCTTTTACAGCATAAATACACTTGTTATTTTAACACTCGCTGAGTGACTGAGGTTTTTGTTATGTAGATTATAGTCGCCGCTAAGCTAGGTATCATGACAGCACGCACTATTCGAAAAATTGCGCCATAATCTACTTTTTCTTTTATATATATGTTAAATATTATATAATAAACGACGATATTTCTCCTTTACGCTTATGCAATAATAAAACGCAATTTTCCCGAAGTCAACTCATTTACTCTCTCAACAACTCAATGAATGACACATAAAAATATGACAGCCACAATGCTTTTTCATATTAATGACCAACTCTATGAAGGAGGTTGAATTAAAAAGATGTTGTAACAATTAGTTTTGTAAAATATATTCATTACAATAAAGGACATGTAACACTTTTTATGTCTATTATATGAAAACCTAAAGATATATGTTTAATCATTATTTATAATACAATACATTTTACATTAATACATAATCTTTATCGTAATTTTTCAAGAAAATATAGTATTTTCGTGTGTCTTTTCAGCGAAGATTTAACACTCTGTCGCACCTAAAGAAAGATAAACCTCGGGTTAGTTTTAAACGGAATCTTGTTAAGCAGTTGTTAAAAGTAATGGTGTATATGCTGGTTCAATGGTAACCGTTTCAGTTACTTGAAAACCTATTCCAACTAAAATTCGTCGTCTAAAAGTGAAGTGAAGACTATTTGATTACATGAGGACGTATTACCTCAGTTTAAGATGCCAAAAAGTATTAATCATAGGTTTTGAAGTCTTTAGTTATAAGAAAGTATTTGTAACCTCTCAAGGCGTCTTTACAGTAGTGCAAAAGAAAACCTTAATATTTTTTAATTACATTAATTGGTTATTCTATGACGTTTACCAAAATATGGTAAACACCATTTTTAGCAATAAAAATACAGAGAATTGACGAATATAAACTGGAAACCTGTTAAATTATGGTAATTACAATGTAACAATGGAATAAATAAATCACCTTCGTTATTCGAATTGATCACGAACAATTTGATTCAGATTTCAAGTTACAAACTCACTAATGAGAAGTTGTAACTAGTTTAATGGCGGCAAATTGAAATCGTTTAGGAAAATTTAGGTACAATGAAAAATTATATCAATGTAATACTAGGTTGAATATATTCACGTAAAATATCACAATAGATCTAGTTTTTTAATTAAATTTAATAGATTAAAAGAGTATTTAACATTTTTAAACGAGTAGTATTATTATATTCTTAGAGATGTCAGGAATTTAGCTTATGATTTTAGCGTTCTCATATACTGAATGTTGCCAAATAATACGTCAACATAAGCATACAGCTATGACATATGGAACATGGCAAACAAGTTTTAACAGGTTAAGTTAATAATAATTTGGAATTGTTATGCCAGGACCATTCTACTACCAGTTCGGAACGCTGTCATCTACTGAGCACTGTCAAAAACTGGCAATAAACTCAGCGGTTGCTCTTATCATGCAACTCAAAGCAATGACACGATCTAGCCTTCTAAGCATCTAATAACCAACTGCGATTGTAACCTCCTTCTTTTATAGATTCTCACTTAAAAACAAGTCTTCAATTTGCTATTGGTCATGTGATTACAGTGCTGCCAATATAAAAAAACTAAAGAATGACTATTTCTATGTCTTACAATTTATATTTAATTAAAAAATATATTTAGGGAAATTTTCCACATGTTTAATTTGCTTATACATTTCCTAATATTGTTATAATCGCTGTAATTATTTTTAATTGAAATTATCTTAGAACAAATTACGAAAACGGCTAACAAAAACAATACAGTGACAGAGCTTAATATAATGATTACTTCTGAATACCAAGAAATGTGAAATTCGGTATCATTTTAAATTTAACTATGTTGTGTTATTTACGTTTCTTATAAAGAACAGTTTATCATAAAATTGATGTTGTTAAATTGGCATATACCGTGTGGTATCCGGTTGAGTAGAATAGACAACTCATTACGAGCGGGCGCATGCCTTATGTCAACTTACTTTAGTAGTATTTTACGACACCTCAGTACGAAAGAGGGTGGTATATTCTACTCAAGCAGACACCACACAGTGTGTCAACTTATCTAAGTCGTATTTTATGACACCTCGGTAAGAAAGAAAGTGGACTATTCTAGTCAACCGTATACCTCACGGCGGGTCAACTTACCTTGGTCGCCTTATACGATACCTCGGTAAGAAAAGAGGTTCGTCTACTCTACTCAGCCGGATTCCACACAGCTTATCTACAAGTCACTGTCGTCATAAAACACCTGATTTATATTAATATTAAAACTAGTATTTTATAGTTAAAATAATTTGATTTTTTGCTCGTTAAAACGTTGAGAAGTCAAGCGATGCACGTTGCTACGTCAGCACAATGGCGCTGCATGTGACGTCCACATGAAATGCGTTGTTCATTTCGTGAGTATATTCATTATATGCGTTCATTTTCCGATTTCATTTATGTTGACATTTCATAACGTTCTCTCAAATCATTACGATAGCACAAAAAAATTCGCATAAATAACATCATCATTCTCCTGCCTTTATCCCGCTCTAAGTTGGGTCGGCATAACATGTTATAAATATGTTGTCACATGATTTGGCTTCGTATTTTACGACCGTCCTCCTGAATAACGTCAACTTACCTTAATCGTATTTTACGAAACCTCGGTAAGAACGAGGGTGGTCGTTGGTGCGTTAAATAATATATTATTATTTTAAGTGCGCAATAATAATATCAATATGTATAGTATCTTTGAAAAGTATTCTTTGTAATTTGCTTGTCACGGGCAAGGCAGAAAGGAAGGGGAATCAAGTCCCATGTATTGATCAAATTTTTCCAACACTCGACTATCTACTGATACTCAGTATCAGCAACGCCATCCAAACTGCAAAAGATAGAGCAATATGGCGGAAAAAGTCTAAAATAAAATACTTCATAAAGATCACGACCCTCAGCTAGAGGATAACGATGCAAGGAGGAGGAAAATAAATTTTATCACATCAACTGTTTCAATAAGTGAGCGTATGAATACAAGCTATTTGGTTGTCTTTCGGCTTTAAGCAGCGTGCTTCCACTACGACTAAGCACTTCCTTTACCGTGGAATCATTTGTTCATATTTCCTCATCATAATACTTTAGTCGAAAAAGTAGCCCGCCCTCTTGTCACCCGAAGAGGCAATCAACTGGGGTGCAACCTGATATTATTACTTAATGTAATGTTATGTCTATTTTGAGTTATTATGTTATATTTATTTATATACAAATATTTTTAAATATTGAATGTGTAAAATAATTTAGAAATATAAAATTAATGTTGACCACAGGGAGCTTGAATACAAGCTCCCGATAGTTAGGCCTCCAGACTGAGGAACCTTCTCAAAATCCGTGCCGTCTCAAATAATACTGCCCTTTGTATCCTCTCCTTGATCCAACATTGAGTTATCATTATTATAAGCGTATAGTATATAGTATATAAGCTGGCATTTTTGCTGTTATACGGTAAAGAATACAAAAGGTCGAAAATAAAACTTCTACTTAACAACCTTAGAAACTAGTCACGGAAATCCGAAATTGACGACGTGAGTATAACCTATAGTTTTAAGTAAATATATAAATAACAATAAATAAAATAAACTAAGTCTATTTGGGTTATATTAATTCCTATTTTTGTTTTAACTAGTCGTAATCACTGGTTTGTGTCAAATTATTAATGGAAAAGCTTTATGGCCCCTTTCTTTACCTTAGTCATCCATGATATAATTTCAAGCATAAATTCGTTATATTTTATAGTTTCTTTAATAAATTCTGGGAACATAAATTATTTAAATATAGCCAAAAATAGAGTAAATAAACGACAATTTCGGTGTTTAAATTCTGGAATTGCTGCTAGAAATGATTCATACATCTGCGACAATGAGAGCGTGCCCCAGATTCTCGGGACAGTCGCGCCTCATTTATGATTCCTACTTCGTTAACTCCGAGAATTATGAAACCAGTACATTGCAGGCAGCGAAAATAGTGTATGATACTTTAATTGTACTTATATTGATATATCGAACATAGCTAAATATAAAAGTAATAATGACATTATTTTGTTATAACGTGATTAAATAAAAAACATTACTAAAGTAACGGGAATATTATTTTGCTATAATCCGCGATAAAAGAAAAGATGTGTAAATTCAAATTCAAATTCAAAATATTCTTTATTCAAATAAACTTGTAAACAAGTGCTTTTGAATCGTCAACTCTACTGCTGGTTCGGAAAGCTGTTCCTACCGAGAAGAGCAAGCAAGAAACTCGGCGGTTGCTCTTTTAAAAATATAATTCGTAATATTATTTACATTAAGTCGTTACTGTCTTGTACAGGTTCAAAGAGAGCTATATCCACACATTCTTATCTTCTAAATAATCTTCAAGAGTATAGTAGGCTTTCTGTATCAGCCTCTTTTTAACAGTGTTTTTAAACTTCTGTAATGGCAAAGCTGAAATTGATTGCGGAATTTTATTATAGAATCTTATACCAAAACCCACAAACGAGTTACGCACTTTTGCAAGGCGCAAAGCAGGAGCCGCAAGCTTATGTCGGTTCCTGCTTTGTCTATTGTATACATCACCTGTTTAGAATTTGTAAGAATTCATGCACTACCGCCGCTGACACCGGTGACACAAAAATACACAAGCACTGCACACATTAACCACCACAATCTCAACAATTGTTTCGCCCCGTAACCGAAGCATCGTCAGGAGATAGACTGTCGTGAAGTCCGCAATTCTGCATGCATCAGGTATGAGAACGAATAATACACTCTACACTTAGCATTACATATATTGCCTTTTATCGCGGATTATAGCAAAATAATATTCTCATTCTTTTGTATTATGGACCTCCGCAAAATAACGCCTAATTCTATAAATTATAAAAAACATTTTTACTCTTGTATAATGGATCTCCGACAAGTAACGCCTAATTGTATAAATTATTGTTGAGTATATTTACTCCTTTTAAAATTAAGTACCTGGGTGAAAATTATCGAGCCTTGCTCGGTAATTTTTAAAATGATATAAAAAAATGAAAATTAAAAAAAAATTAAACAAAAGTTTTTTTACTACTATTTAACAAAATTTCCCCAAATCAACTACCATGACTTTACGTTTGACAGAAAAATTAGGATTGTATTCAACATAAATTTCAAAAAAATTTTAGAGCCTGAAATCAGGGATAAAACGATTTTTTTTAAATAAAACTTATCTAGATCGACTTTTCTCCCCCAAAACCCCCTACATGCTGAATTTCAGTAAAATCGTTTTAGCCCGTTTAAATATTAAAGATAAACGTCGTTTACTGGACATAAGTATTTTCAAAGGATTTTAATCCAAATCGAACTTATACCACTTGGTTTCTGCTTCTTACTCACCATTTTTAAGGTCATACTTTTAGTTTCTAAAACAAGGAAAAAGGAGGATGATGATGGTAATACTAAATTTTACATACAACTATATACAAAATACACCCAATAACACATAACCAAATTCTAGTAATAAATAAAATACTAGTTAGTGTAAAAGATAGAAACCCCTAAAGCGTAGGAGTTGCACGATATAATTAGTTTTATGATAGACCAAGTTGAAATTAGTTTCACCGTTTGGTTGAACACTAATTACTGAGAGAAACATTCACCGTCCATTTTGGATTATCATTAATCTGATTTATGTGACTTTCCAGCCATATTTTATTCCGTTAAATAAATAACTCGTAAACATCTGTAATTAGGAAAGTGTTCTACGATATATATCATCCTGTCCTTATCCCACTCTAAGTGGGGTCGTCACAACATGTTTTTCTCTTCCATTCTGTCCTATCTTTCGTCAACTCTGGCGCCACTCCTTTTATATGCATATCATACTTCACACAATCCAACCATCTCTTTTTAGGCCTCCCTCTAGGCACATATCCATCCACATTTAAATTTAACACACTCTACGAATGATAATCTAATTCCATCTTATATTTTAAATAGACATGTTTTATGAAAGCGACTCAAAATGTAATGGCAAGTCCACAGCTTACGTTTTTAATTATGTTATCGATTAACCTTCCATTACGCGTACTTATATATTATAACAACGATATTTTTCTTATATATTTTATATTAAAATACCTATATAAAAAATATTTATTTTATATTTCGTTGCTCGTTCAAAGGTTAACTATCAAATATGAACTTGTTGAACCAATTGACTTACTGGTGATTGTAGTCACTACTAGAGGTCCAAGTTTCAGTTCCCTATTAAGTCATTTTCACAAACGACCTTTCGTAGTCTCTATCCCCATAGCTCGTTAACGCCGGAGGAAAGTCGTTCTGCCAGGTGATTTATCATTTCGGTACAATGATATTATATTCAGTAAAGTACCTAAAGGATTATATAAGTTATAGTGACTAAATGAAACCGCTATCATGTTTGGAAATTTGTGGTCTTAAAAATTATATATTAAATTGCTAATATTATTTAACTTAATTAACGCCGAGAGCCGAACATAAGCTTAATTGCTTTCGAGATCAATATGCCTTAGAAGATTTTAATTGAATGGGACTAACTTCGCACTACGGAATATGTCAGAGAATTCTATTACAATACAATTTTATACTCAATTTAATGATTTATCATTAATCTGTTACTATTCATTTACTAGGTTAATATTTTTAAAGGCAATTAAAAGTAGTATTTTTTAAGTAAAAATATTTCATCTATAATTCTGATTCTTCAGGGATTTCCACACTATACAGTACTAGCTATTGAGATTACTCCTAGTGGCCTACTGCGAAGATTATGAAGCCTCAGCAATTATATACATTGACAAAGAAAAGTTGACCCGCCGTGTGGTATCCGGTTGAGTAGCGTAGACCGCCTTCTTACTTACCGAGGTGTTGTAAAAATCGACTAATGTAAGTAGACGTCGGGCTGGCGGCCGGTCATAAAATACTTAGCAAAATCATGTGACAACATGTGTGTAACATGTTGTGCCGTCCCCACTTAGAGTAAGAAAAATGCAGTAAGATGATGATGACTAATATTATAAATGCAAAATCTAATTGTCTGTCTGTTACGCCTTTACTAATCTGCTGGAGTAATTTGTATGGAATGTGGTAGGTACAATTTAGGTTTATATACCGGGCGAACATATTAGATTAAAAATTTCTATTTTTCCTTCGGAAACTGGCAATAAGTACGTAAATGATAAAGGATATTTTAAAAATACAATTTTACAAACTAAGCCACGGGTACAAATAGTTAAAATTTATACAAATTATGAAGCGTATATAGTTTTGAAAAGCTAAAGTGACTTTTTGTAGGAATTCTTACTTGAACATCTTACATTAAACTACATTACGTCGTATTTCATTTAAGATTTCTGATTTATAAAATTCTCAGACCGTTTTACCGAAGATTAAGGCAATTTTCAGTAGTGCGCAAAGGCCATGTAATTTCAACAAATTGCCTTAATTGTTTTATCTGTTGCTTGCTATTCTATCTGCAATCTGGGGCGTAATTAATCTTGATCGGCCGATCTCTGTAACTCATTAATTTGGATAATCATTTAAATCCTTTGCAAAATTTTCAATTAATCCTTTATCATGAAAACATTTTTAATTTAACTGTTTTGATTACCTGTGTCTATTTTGTCAAATAAGCGCCTTTAAGCTAAGGGCGATAAGAAAAATGCAGAGTTCAAAGAAACGTTGGACATTGAAGTCAAAGGAGGAGCAAAATCTAAAAGCTGCAGGATTAATAGTAGACTCTTGCTTGAGCATGAGGATTTCAACGCTACAATGCATTAAGTATTATGCTTGAAAATAAATATTTAATGCAATGAGTATTCTGTCCCTGTTCCCGAAAGAAAAAAGGGGACTACCTCGAGAAGTCGCATTTGCACCAAATTTCATCGTATTTGGTCCAGCGGATTAGCCGTGAAGGTGCAATAAACTAATAGACAAAAATACAGACGGATTTCGCATTAACAATATATTTTATATTCCTAAAATTTCACCAAAACTTTGTTTTATTAAATACAATATACATTTGCATACTATTTCATTTTGATACACTTTGTAATAATTCTGAAGATGCGCTTCTAAATTATATAATTTATTGGACGGCGTAACAGTCCCAAGAATAATTCCCTCTCACTGGTAATACTCGTTTCCATTTAACCGTCTTCGTACATATTTCTTGAATATAAACTGTTTTATTCCATAAAACCTGAATTTCCCGCCTTTGTAATGAAGCAGAATTTTAAAAGCTTATCATTTCTTTGTTGTTAAATAATATTCAGAAATTATCTTTCTTAAATTATAAATACGATCAATGGGTACTAGCATTAACATTTCTTGCAGCTATTTTGTGAAATACTTAAAATATTTTGTTCCATTTTTTATTCTTATGGACGCCTAAGAATCTTGAGGCGTTAAAATTAATCAGCTATCCGCAATTCCATAGATGTATAATTAATATATAAATATACTGAGTAAAAATATTGCCATAAATCAAATTTGGTATAAGTTGATGTACAACGCGTAAAGCAAATAAGGTTCGTGTCATTAAGTAAAATACCTGGTTGACCGAGCCTTGCTCGGTAATTGTTTATAAAAAAAAGAAACTTCATAAAAAAATAATATGGTAGAACGGGCTCGATCCTAGGTATCTTCATTTCTCGCGACCACCCGTTCCCCGAAAAGCTACGCTGACTTGACGTTTAACGGCAAAAATAGTGTATAATATATTCAATGTAAATTTTAATAATTTTTTAATGCTCAAAAACAGGGATAAAACGATTTTTTTAAAATAAAACAAAGCTAGATTGATTTTTCTCGCCCAAAACCTCCTGCATGATGAATTTCAGAAAAATCGTTGAAGCCGTTTCCGAGATTCCGAAAATATATATTTATTCATTTAAATATTAAAGATATTTAAGTTCTTCCGACACACAACACAACTACTATATCTAAGTTGGTATGTTTTTGAACTTGATTCAACGAGCTGATAGCGGTGGCTTAGTGAGATAATATTTATCACCCAGGCAAGGAGTACAGCAGATGTCAGCGAATCTTACGATATTCATAAAATGTTATAGCCGAAGTTTTTAACGTGTCACATTTATTAACAAAAGTTTTTATATTTTCATGTCTGTTTTTTTACACTATAACTCTATTATTTATGCTTTTTTTTTCAAAATATTTCCCAAAGAAGGTCTACCAACTGTCCCAATTTACACCATTAATATAAAATAGCATTTTATAATGGAGTAGGGAAGCTTGTCTAAAATCTGTCCATCGAAATTAAAGAGAAGGCAAATGAGACTTATTATATTTCTATTATTATTTGTGATTAGACAACGATAAATATATGATTTTCATCTTCTCTCTATTATTATTGGTTGCGACACTCTCACTTACACTCCTGTTCCCCCCTACTCTAGTAATACTCTAATATTAAAACAACGATATTTTTCCTTTATATTTATTCAATAAATAAGAGGATTTTCCCAAAAGTCAATCAATTGATTGTTTTTTAAGAATTTGTCAACTTCGCGCACAAATCACGACTATGTCAAATGGCGCTACGACTCTGCTCTCCGCACCGCACCACACATCACCACAGCTAACTAAACGTTTCTATGTGACAATCCAAGCTTAAATAAATCATTTTGTTTTAGTCTTTATATTTCATCGATACAAACCTCAAATAAACTGACTCCTATACTTCGATTTCAATAACCTTATGTTATAGTTCTTTAGATTCATTTAACTGTGATCTCCACACACGCCATTATATCTTCTAATACTTTATAGTTATAAGGAGAGCAAAAATGTATTGTTTGACACTTAAACCTTTCTTTTAAACACAATATTTTTTATCGTCGAAAATCAAATTATATAAAAAGTTAAATTTTACGAAAATTTTATTGTTACATCTTTTTATACAAATAACAGACATAGTAAAAAACATAAAAATTATTTATTTTCGCCTGGATATAAAATTACAGTAAAATCATTCTTCATTTTTGTTCAACTAAGTAAAATAAGCATCTACAGTAAATCGACAAATATTCTTGCCAATAACTGTCGGGCCACAAACAGCATCATTAACATTTTGAATGTCTTTGTCGCAGACTTGGAAACAGCATGTGTCTGTGCCACGTGAACACAAATTGACTGGTCGGTATTTAAGACATTGCGAGCATTGATGTTTTGACGTATAACAATATTTAGTTTGAACATCGAGAGGAATCTGCTGTTGAGTATTCATTGTATGAGAAAGATTGCACAACTGGAAAAGAAGATTTTTATTAGTAGTGTTAGGTACTTTATTTATGTATTTAAGAGGTACATAAAACACAGTCCTCCAGTCCAGTCGGAGAAGTAAAAAAAAAACATTTATATAAACTTTAGGCTAGACAGTAGTCCCAAAATATGTATCCTTACTTGAATTTACTATTAACTTAGAGAATCAGTGATTAAGAAAATTGATAACAGCATTTAATTTTTCAGATTTATGACGATTCATTGAGATTCATTTAAACGTCGTCGCGTTTTAAATGAATCGTTAAATCAAAATGGTCAAATTTCAGAACCAGTAGTAATCTTGTTGTTGATTCAAACTATATACTGTATACAGTACGAGTATATAGATATCATAAAATTAAAGAATACATTTTACATGAAATTCACTTTTCACAACACAATATTCAATGTTTATTCAGCGCTTTTTGTTTTTGTTTTTCAAGAATGATTCCGATAACCTTCCTTCATTGTATACTTACATTTCCGTGAGTTTTTCGTCTAATTCGTAGAAATTTCGGTCGTCTATTGACACACGTGCAACCACCTCTCCTTTTCCTTCTTATTTTTGCAGAATTTTGCAATCTCATTATTAAATTACACCATTTTTTGTCACAAGAGCAATAAATCCCCATTAAAAATATTTATCAGGTTATTTAGCACGTTTCTGTAAACAAATATGATTTATATTTCATACCCATCTGCGTTATTTATACATTCAAAATATTATTTGATAAATTCAAGAAAATATTGAAAGCCATAGCCTACGGGTGTTTATTTGGGCTACTAAGTCTATAATACATACATTATTAATTAAAATTTGCCAAACTGGAAAAATCTAGTAATCTAAAGCGTCTGATTAAATATAATATAACGAATTGTTTATATATGGCCTAATGTTATATATCAATTTTTGTATCCAGTGATAAATAGAATTTGTATATTAATGTCGGGAATCAGAAATAGTCAAATGGCATCCATTATTTAGTACGTTGCTCGTCGGAAAAAAGAAAATGTAGTAGCGTGCACCTTTAAATAGCGAAGGTTTTTTAGAAGTTCACCTCGTTCCGAACGCTGATTGTTAAGATTATTAGATGCCCAAAGTCTGGGTTGTGCTTAAAATCAATATTGGTATTGTTTAGACACGATGTAGTTCAAGTAGGATCGTTACTAATGCGAAAAAATGTGCGTTGTCAGTTACGTGTGATTGTAATATGTTGGTTAGGTTTATTTATACCTACCTATATTAAATGTTCAGTATCCTTTTTCTACATATTCTATAGGGCGATAGTAAATACAGAAAAACAAAGGAATATTTCCTATTTAACGCGCTATTAAGGCTACCCTGAGATAACACACAAATGTTAGTACATATAAAACAACTCGAAACGACAATCTGTAGTAGAAAAGCCATTCGAAGTTTGTTGGGCAAACAAATAATTAATCTGTCGTCGGTATAGTTTAATTGCTTGTTTTGAGTTTATATTGCTATGTTAAGTACTTTCGAAAGTAGGTTTATTTAGATTGTGATGACCAACTTATTCGTTCGCTTTATGATTTTGCTAATCACTTCTACGGTACAGTAGAGTGACAACCGTAGACTAACGCTTTTTGCAGGTTTTGCTTGATTCCAAAGATGATTTTAACCGTATTTTAAAGCGAACGAAATATAGCCAAAGCCATGCCTCAACAGCTAAGCGCCATAACTGTCAGCCGAGCTAAAGCTGTGCGGATAAATTGACGCTTTCGTACACCCAAAATGTAATAGATTTGGAGTCAGCCTTGCTACCATATTGTCCGCAGCCAGACATATTTGTGGCTTTCTCGATTCATAATTTTTTATGCGGGAAAAAAACATCGCCAAACGGGGACAAATGACGGTTAGGTCGGATTCACATCGACTAAAATGACCTATGTATTCAACCACGCTGGTGTCGGGGACAGGGTACCGTTGTACACATTGCCCCCATCCCCGTCAGCAGCAACTCTGAACCCCAGAGTGCGCTACCTCTGGGTCGGGGCCTCTCTTAAAGTGGCCCCTCCCTCCGACGATGCATTGGGAGCACATCTGACGTCAACTTACCTTAGTCGCCTTTTACGACACTTCGGTAAAGAAATGAGGGTATTCTATTTTACTCAGCCGGATACCACACGTGAAGTTAGTTTGCCTTAGTCGTCTTTAACGACACCTCGATAAGAAATAAGGGAAGTCTAATCTATTCAGTCAGATACCTCGATTCAGTAAAAGAGTAACTGAAACTCTGTTTTTTACTGCTTATCAATCATCCAGTACTAAATATTTTAGGCAGTGAAGCAGAGCATTGTACTAATTTTAATGCGTAAAGTAAATGAGTATATTTTCGTTTATTCTTGTATCTTGGCGCTTATGACATGTCCCATTTAACGGGAATGTATTTCACCACGCCTGAGAAACGCGCTCAAGTGGCAAATTGGATACATCAGTGTTTAAATCGATAGTTTCATTAAGGGAAAGTTCTAAAACCGTTCTATATTGAGTTTCATGTATTTGTTACGTAATATGCAAATGTCGAAAACAAAGATTTAATGATGAATTTAAAATATTTAATTTTTTTCATGGTTCGAATTTTAAAAATAATGTATAACAGTTCACAGCTCAAGAGCGATTTTTTTTTCTAAAATGCGTTCTCTACTATCTGTCAATTTTGGATCTATTATTCCATCTTGATTGGAAATAAAGAGTTGTTAATGAATTTATACGTACGTATTGTTTTTAGAAAGCAATAAAATCTGTTTTTGATCTAAATATTTAGTTTCATATAAATAGTTATTATTCAAGAGTATTGCATCTACTATTACGATTTTTATTTAGAGGTTAAATGGTTTAAAATTCCTTATCCAGACTAAACAATATCGTACAGAAAACAGAACATTGTAAATGTAACGAACATGTTTAATTTTAACGATGGTTAATTATATTAATTCCTGTAGACTGATAAAGTATTTATTCGCGTATATTTATTTTGTCAATAATATTTTGTTGTTAGTAGACAATATTAGCCGATTTGGAAAATTCCTTATTCATTAAATAAGAAAATTTTACCTCTGTGAAATAATTTTAGCATTTATGTTTAAAAAATTATTTCAATTTCATTGCCTTTAGTTAATCGTTGGTATAGTCTCATAAAATATGTTTATACTCGTAATAAAGAAGTTTTATCAAATCTTCGATTAAGAGCATAAGGAAAACTATAAGTAGTTTCATTATCTATCCATCTCGGGGCAAGTTTCCAGCCAATTTCTCGGTTGAATGCGCACTCCGAACAAAACGGCAGTTTGAAACTGATTTTATATGGAAACTTTTTCAAGTCTGGAGGTGGGCGATAAAGTTGAAAGTTAGGAGTCTCAACTTATACGCTTGAGTTTTGCCGATTCCGTTTTTCTGAACCGTTGTGAATTACCTTCGTATTCAAATCGAATATATATACTTTTACTTGGTAGAAACATTTTTTACAAAGTTTACTAAGATTTTTTTAGAACAAAAATATATAAGTTATGCCTGTTTTAAATTATTTACACGCTGATGGAATAATTCTAAGTATACTGGCAGCGTTTCCGCGTTAAATCGCTAAGCTGATTATTTTTGCGAAAAAGGAGCCAGCTCTTTCGTAAGCCAATTTTTTCTTAGTTACTATTTCATTGCTGGGAAAAAGGCCCTTGTGTCTTGGATGACAAGGATTAGGCACCGAACCAACACCTTAGCCTCAATACGGATTAAGCATGTTTGTAATCTTAGTAGTAGTAAAAATGTTTTCCGAAATTTGCAAAATGAATCATACTGGAATATTAAACACATTAGTTTTATTAAAATCTCTTAAACTAGAGCAAGCGATCCTCATTGAAACGGACTGCCAGTTCGAAGTACGTAGCCCATATTGTATACTTTTTGTACAAAATGACATAAATAAATGGCCAAATATTGTACAAAGCTGTGAACTGTACAAAGGCGGTCTTAAGCGATTGCTTACAGAAAAACTTATCTCTTGGATGTAATTTTTTTATATACATATCGTGAGTAGTATTCATAGTTAATGTATAGAGTTCCCGCCGTGATAGCGTAAAGAGCTCATGAATAAGTGCCCTGGATGGCTTCGAAACTAGTCGGGCTAATCCGATAGAATAAGACGTGAGTATAGCCGGTTTCTATACGTTAACTATATCCTTCGGTTTCCTTAATTTCAAATAATTAACACTTTTCTCTTTTATTTTTAAAATTTAAAGTATTTTTGGCTTTTAAAATTTATTAACATACAGCTAAAATGAAAAACCAGATAAATGTTCTAACATTTATATTTTCGAAATTTAATTTCAAGTAAATCGAAGATTTACAAGTTTCAATTATTAATAAAGAAACATTAAACAATCAGTCTTTTTGAAGATAAACGTTAATTTTCACTACAACATTATCTATAGAACCAAAATTAACTCTAAAAGATATTTCTATCAATTCTATTTTTACAAAACTGTCTGTTTGAAGTGAAACTTCATTGGGCATTTAACATAAACATAGATACATTAAAGCTATAAATATGTTATAGATAATAAACATGTTTAATTCCATATATCATAAGTCCATGTATGTATAGTTGTATCTCCATATTATCCTCTTGCCCTTATCCCACTTCAAGTGGGGTCGGCACAACATGTCATAGACATGCTGTAACATGATTTGGCTGCGTTTTTACTACCGGCCGCCTGCCTGACGTCAACTTACTTAAGTCGTGTTTTACGACACCTCGGTAAGAACGAGGGTGGTCTATTCTACTAAACCGGATACTACACGGGGGGTCAACTTACCTTAGTCGCCTTTTACGACACTTCGGTAAGAAATGACGGTGGTACTATTCTACTTAGCCGGATATCACACGGCTATATAGTTGTATCTCCATGAAGGTGTAATAGATAATTATAAATACCTATATTATATATCGACAAACAAGTCTTAAAACTAAATATTTATGCTGATACACATAGGTCTTGTAATCAGAACAAAAATATATGATTTTTCTATTTGTTATATACTGACGTTTTACCACCGTAATCGTAATTGAATAAATAAAAATAAATTGTATCGGACCCACAGAAGTTTCACTTCAATCTCGTGTATCTTTTGATACACGCGGATATTTTTGATCATTAATCTCTCTAGACATACTTCTAGCAAACAAATCTAAAATTAATCCAATTTTTTTATAATCTTAAAAGTGTCAATATTCTGTTATTAAAAAAAAATTATGCTATTTAGACTATAGAGTTACTATCCCATAGGCAGGACTGTGAAAAAGAGAGAAATAATAAGAGAAAGAAAAAGAGAAGAGAAACATAATAAGAGTGGAAAGATAAGAGAGCCATACTTACGACTATCTTTGTCTATTCACACATAAAAAAGAGACAAAAGGCTTTTATTTATTTTTTTACACAAATTTTAGTGTGGCTATTCTACCAGTATAATAACTATGTTTAGATAGTATTAGCATTTTTTAGGTTTTGTCTAGAGAGATTTAAGGTCAAACCTTATTATATTAAAACTATTTCTAAGATCAAAACATTTGTGTTTAGTACCTAATAAATATTTAAAAATTATTAATATGACTATATTATAGTATAATATTGATTTATGTCGCAACCGAACGGGCGGTGAAATTTAGTATGACATAGACATGAACACAGTAAGTTATTGGTTGAGCTTCAATAGTGTTCATTGAAAAGACTAGTAAATAATATTTGTTTGCTGACCATTTATTTAATTTAAATTAAAAAAATAAAGATGATTAATTATTAAAAAACAAACAATAACTAATTAGGAAATTATTATTATCAGATTTATTATGCTCGTATGTATCAGATTTATATGTGTTTTTACCGTTAATTTAAACTTCATAGAAATTAAATTGTATTTTAAAATGAATAAAAAACAATAATTTAACGTTGGTATGTTAGAGTTAAACAGGAAAAAATAGGTTTCTCTTTAAGTTAATTACGTTTCTTTAAGTGGAACGAAACCCATGCTGAATGCGGTATTGTCCTAAGATTCAACAGACAATTTAAAAATTAATAAATTTATATAAAAAAATATCATACAGCGTTAAAAATCTTTTCTGTTTCAGATATTGGCAGTGTGAATATATTGACGCGCTTATAGCAGCTATAAAGGAATCTGTAAAATTTATACAAAAGACGATCACTGAGTTACCACTACGATATTTCTTAAATAGCAATATTAAAGCATTAAAAAATTAGTCACGGTATAAAATTATTAAAAAAGTTCTTCTAAATAATATTTAATTTTTATTGATAACGAAAAATATATAATGGCAATTGAAGTAATTTATTATTAAATTTTAAAAATATATCTTAATTTCCCGTTGCCTTAACTTGGCTTAAGGGTATATCATCATTATCATGTAAATGCTTGTTGCTTGTTAGAGTTATATTTCTTCTACTTCGATACTCCTGCTAAAAAAGGTAAAACTGTTTAATTTGTCTTCTGTAGTATAATCGTTTATAGCCTTATAATTTTGTTACAATGTTAATAAATAAGACAGTTAATACGACTTTTTAGTAGTAATCGAAAGGTCAACCATATAATATTACTAGATATTGTGACGTTCTTCGATCATTTACGTAAGATTTTGGAATTTACGAATTAATCAAACTGATGGGGATTTAAAAATAAATTCTAAATGTCCCAAAGAGAATAAAATTATAGATTATTTTATAGACAGCAGGAATAGTTTCGGAAATTTAAACTATGAATGTTATAATAAAATTCGCTGTTATTTCAAGTGAAATTTCGATACGCAATTACAAATTTAAACTGAAGTCTATGTATTGAACATACTAAAAATATCTAAAACAAGTACTTAACTAGAAATATATTATTTAAGATCTTAATAAAGTGAATATTTATTGTTAAAACAATATATTACAATTTATTGTGAGTAAATGAACACAACCATTATTAAATAAATGTTTGACTAGATAATAGTAGGTCTAATGTCATGTCGTTCCAAATTCGATGGCTACCTGTGATGAGGTACTCGGCATGCTTCTGAAACAAATAAAGAGATTTTAAAACATTTCGTTTTGGTATTGTAGGTAACAATTAATTGATAAGAGCGCAGACCCAACAGTCCGATCTGTCTTCCTTATCCAATATGTCTTCTTCTTCCATTCTCCTCTATCATTCGTCAAATCTGGTGCCACTCCCTTAATATGCATATCATTTTTCACACAATACATCCATCTTTTTTTCGGCCTCCCCCTAGTCATACATCCATATTTAAAACTCTTTTGGTCACATGATTTCATCCCTTTTCATTACATGACCATACCAACTTAGTCTCACACTTCTCATCTTTTCTGTAATAGACGCAACTTTCAGACTTCCCCTAATATACTCATTGCGTATTCTATGAAGTTTTGTCACACCACACATCCACCTTAACATTGTTATCTCATTCGCATGCACATTTCTTTCATCCTTTTCTTTTATTGCCCAACATTCTGATCCGTACATTACAACAGGTCTAATGACAGTTTTATAAATTTTCCCCTTAAGTTTAAGGGGCAAATCTGTTGAATTACATATACCCTAAAAAAATCGAAGATATTCTTCTTCTTCTTTTTCAACCGATGGACGTTCACTGCTGGAAATAGGTCTCTTTAAGGGATCTCCACACCCTATGTTCTTGTGCCGCTTGGATCCAGCGACTCTCTGCGACCTTCTTGAGGTCGTCAGTCCACCTCGTTGGGGGTCTATCGATGCTACATTTTTGGGTGCGGGGTTGCCATTTTAGGACCTTAAGATGACATTCTAGGTAAACGAGTAATGTTAAACTAAAACGCAACCTTTATACGAAACTCATGGTTCATCAAATAGCCTTTCATGAACTTATGCATCGTAATATTTTTTACAATGTAGCACCAGTACGGAATTTCGAAAATATTTTTTATTTATGTTAAAATTATATTTTATAAATATCACTTACTCCTTGGTGCACTTTTTAATGTGGTAGTTCGCGAAACACAATCACTTTCCTCCGATTCGGATCTCATTTGGAAACTTGTTTCTGAAAAAAAAAATGGCATATATTAACAGCTGCAGCAAGGTCAAATATAAATATAAGTAATAACAACAAAATAGTCAAGCCGGATATTAAAACTATCATATGAGAAACAAGCATTTTTAAGTAAGTATAAACAAAAAAGCCTCATTTTTAACTATCACGGAATAGACTATGTATATGTACATCATTTAAAAGAGATAAATATCTGAGTGACCAAGGCTCGGTCACCCAGATATTAACATATAGTACCTGGTTGACCGAGCCTTGCTCGGTATTTATTTAAAAAATTAAAAAAAAGAAAAAAAAATATTAAGTTGGGGATCGATCCTAGGTATTTACATTTCTCGAGACTGCCAGTTCCCCGAATAAGCTATGCTGACTTGACAGTTTATGGCAAAAGTTCAATTCAATATAAATGTTAGTATTTTTTAATGCCTAAAAACAGGGATAAATTGTTTTTTTTACATAAAACCTAGTTAGATCGATTTTTATCCCCCAAAACCCCCTACATGCTGAATTTCAGGAAAATCGTTGGAGCCGTTGCCGAGATATATAGATATATATATATATATATATATATATATATATATATATATATATATATATATATATATATATATATATATATATATATGTACATACAAGATTAACTCATTTAAATATTAAAGATACAATAAGTAAGGTAAGTAATACATGTTCATTTATATATTACTTACCACTGTCATATCTAGTTTTGCTGTTACCAGGATGATGCATCCTTGTGGGAACTTCCTGGTTTTCAACGTGACCAAATGTACGAAAACCAATAGCGAATTGCGCATAAGGGCTTATTTCGTATAGTTCTGTAAAAAAAATTAAAAATTTTCAATTACTGAATTTCAGTAATGCTGAGTTAGTAGGTAGGGACTACAGTAAATTCTACTTAAGTTAAACATGTATTGAATGATATCATTCATTCTTGTTAGGTTTAGCTGTTATTTATGTTAAAGTCATTAGTCGTTTATTAGAATCTCGTTTAGTAATCAACCAGATAATGGGAATATGATGGAGAAATAGCGTCGTTAATTATTTATAAAAGATTCATCATTGATCGTTCTCCTGCCCTTATCCGCTCTAAAAGAGGTCGGCACAACGCGTTTTGGCTAGTTATTTTACGCCTGCCTCCTGACGTCAACTTACCTTAGTCGTCTATTACAACGATTCGGTAGGAAATGAGGTCTATTCTACTCAGCCGGATACTACACGGAAGCTACTTTATTATAGATTATTTTATTAAAAGAAAATGCCGTTACATTGATTATTTAAAAATAGTTTTATCACAGTGAACATTTTACCGTGTTTATTTTCAGTAGAAAGATGTACTGGCGTACTGTAAACTCTATTATTAACTTCAGTTGGAATGCTTTGCGGAGTATTAACTGTAGCATTGCTTCTTTCAGATTTACACTCTCCAGTTAGTGAATTTCTGTATTCAGTTAACCTATGGTGGCTAAAAAAAAACAGTAAGGTTAAAAAAACAAATTTCATATATATTACATACAAATACATATATTACGTACAAATTTCATCGTATCTTAAGTTAGTTTGCTTACAAATAAAGAATTGACTTAAGGTAACAATTACCTTCAAAAAGACCTTAACGATTACTGTATTATAAGAAAACTGAAATATACCAGCATCTAATATATTAGGGGGACCCATAAGTAATCAATTATTTTGCGTTCATAGATAAAATGTTTTTGTGAAATGACATTTTTATTTTGTAATCGTTTATGTAATCACCATAATTTGTGATGACTTGTTGCCATCGTTCCTGCAAAACTTCAACCCCCCTTTTAAACAAGTAGGGAGGACGTGACTCAAAATATAACGCAAGGTGCGCTTGGACATCGGGTACGAAATTAATTTTTTTTTTCGAAACGAATGCTCCAGTGACCTGTACCTGGTGGTAATCCGACAGTGCTAGGTCTGGAGAGTATGGAGAGTGCGGTAGAAGTTCCCATGCTAACTACTTAGTTTTTTATTGAGTAATCTTCGCTGCATGAGGACGGGCATTATCTTGTTAGAGTATCACACCTTTTCTGTTGACTAAAGCTGGTCTTTTTTCTGAGTGCGGCCTGTTGTAACCGTTATTATTGTTGACAATACAGGTCAGCAGTAACTGTCTCCCTAGGTTTCAATAATTTTTAATACACAATACCTATACAAACCCAACAAATACACAATAACACCTTAATCAGGGATAGGGTTGGTTCAGGGGTTGGAAGAGGTATCTAGTTTGCGGACAGCCATTGTTTCCATCGCTTTATGTTATCATAAAGGAACCATTTCTCATCTCCAGTTACGATTCAAGACAAAAATGGATCTCTGCTTAGTCTGATGAGCATGGAATTACAAATTGTTCGCCAAAGATCGTTATCGGCTTCAGACAACAGGTGTGCAATCCATTTACCTTGTCTATGTACCTTGCCAATTTCTTTTAAATATCTTTGTATGGTGGACCAGGTAGACCCAAAGGTTCTTCATAGTTCCTGTATAGTTAACCTTGGATCGGACTCCACTAGAGATTTTAGGGCGCCGTTATCAAATTGACCTGGGCGTCCAGTTTGATGCTTATCTGATAGGTCTTAATTACTTGCAGGAAATCTTCTGAACCGACGTTGACACTCGTTGACCTTCAACACATCTCTATATAATTCGCAAATTTTGCTTATTGTTTCCGTGACACTTAAACTCGCAATAAAATGGAAAAGTACACAATTATGAATATGGCTCTAAGAAGGTAAAAAGTCCGCCATTTTGTTACAGAGCTACAAAAAAAAATTATATTGTTGGGAATAAATTACTAACACACTGGTTGAAGAATAACACAAAAAAAAATAATGCTTACACTTGTCTGGTTGTCGCAGGACTAATGAGAAATTGTATCTTGTGAAAATAATTGATTACTTATGGGTACCCCTTAATATAACAGCGTATAATATATGCGTAAAATATTTGCGTATAAAACTTATTTTAACAGGGTCGAAAAAAACCTGCCTTTGTATCTTACTAGTGTATTAATTTAGTTTTTCAGTGACATAAACCGACTAAGACTGATTCTCAAAATAGTCTAGCAAAAGATATCAGAAATGGAAATTTAATTCGGAATAATTTTGTACAATAAGGCATCCTTTTCAGAATTTCCATATTCGTAAAGACAATATTTTACCGAGCATATAAATAAATACATAAATATATGGGACAATTACACACAACGTCGTCCGTCCCCAAAGTAAGTAACTTAATGCTTGGGTGACAGACACCTGGTGAATATATACTTATATATTTTTTAAATACATACTTAAATACAAATATACACCCAGGCTCAAAGACCAACAAATTCGTTTATAGAAAAAGTTGGCCCTTGGCGGGAATCGAACCAGCGACCCGCGGTGAAGGTATGATCACTACCCACTGCTCCAACGGTCCAGTCAATAGTTGTTTTATACTTCTTTTCATATTCAATTTTATTTTCTGTTTGATTTTTATATATATTATTTAAAGTTATCGTTAAAAAGTATATTAGATTTACTTACTGGTGTCGCTTGAATAAAATGTACACGCATGTTAATAAGCAAATCAATAGTAATATAGAACTGCATATTATTACAAGCATATTAATATCGAAGTTATCTGATGGCGGTCCTATTGATTCTAAAAACAAACAGAGATTAATTACTTCACTAAAAGAAACAAGAGAAGAATGTTCGTTAAATATTCAATTTGGGACGAAACCTTCGAAAATAGTTCGGTCGATTTAGACATTATGAAACAATACTTATTCAAAATTTAAAAAATCATTTAGCACAGATAATTCATTAAGATTAAAGCAATAAATACCTCCAAGTATTGTGGTCGTAGCATACATATAAAGCGAAGTAGATATTCCCGCCGCGTTCTCAGCTACGATTCGTATTTGATACCACTGCGCTGAAATGAGGTCAGCTATGACGAAGGAGTTTGGCTGATTTAATATTGATGGTGAATAATGATTCCATGATTGGTCTGGTAGAGGCTGGAAATAATTACATAGGGTTTTAATAAGAGGAAGAGTAATACTAATACATCAATATTAGTATGAGTATTGGTGCGTAATTGAATGATTAAAGAAGGATTATATATTTGGAGCATTTGCAACGCCATCTTGCAAAGACAAATAATTTACAGTGAGATTCATATTAATGCTGAAAAAATATAGATTAAATTTAAGTAGGTACTAAACTATTATTATTATACTAAAATATACTAATAGGTTATACTAAAAGGCAAAATAATTTAATCAGAATTTGTTGGCAAGTGGAAATCATAGTCGTTTGGGTATTGAAATATTATAGTAAGTAAAGTAACGGCCTGTTACTTTCCGATTTCTAGGCATAGGTCTCTTCTCTCCGTTTTGGGAAGGAAGGATTAGAGCTAAGAACTACCACGCTGTTCCAATGCGGATTGGTAGGTTACATATATTCCTAGAATTCTCTGGACACATGCAGGTTTCCTCACGATGTTTTTCTAAACCGAAATGCGTGTGATAAATTGCAATTATCTGTAAATCTGGAAACACACAAGTTTGACAGAAAAATTCATTGTGTCTACCCGGGTGTCGAACCCGTGATTCCTCGAAAGAGTCGCATTATCTCACCGCTGGGCTATCCCAGCTTTTTTTTGTTTGGTTGGTTAGAAAATGATAAAAACTATTTAATCAAAACCAATTTTATACGATCATATAAGTTGAATTAATTGAAAATAAAAGTTATTATTTTATAATAAAAACTTAATTTATTAAGTTATTTAATGCTTGAAAAAGTTTTATGCTATATAAAATATTACCATTCTATTCTCCGCTCTTCTCCATATTTTCCCACCATACTCTCTGTAGTCCACTTCCCATCGTGTAATTTCACATCCATTTTCGTCCCAACCGCTCAGTTGTATATAAATATGGCTAGAGTTACTCCAAAACCATTCTGTCGTAGTAGGAGATATTGGGACTGGAATGAATTTTAAAAATTCAACAATTTTACGGAAATTATAGGTAGATAATAGAAAAATAATGTGTCTCCGTTATCTTAAACTATAATGTTTTCTTGGTAGCAGTTAAATATGTTAGTTTTTTTATTTAGTTTTTGTATAAGTAACATTTTTTTTATTTTACAAAATTTTTAAGTTTTTTTTTTTACAAAATTACTTAGCAAAGGTTATTACTAAAATTACAAACACATAAACCAAGAAATTTACGAAACTTTTGCTTTAATAAAAAAAAATGCTTAATAAATTAATATAGAATTAGTTATGTAGTCTCTTTTTAAAAGTTCTCATATATACTAATAATTGTTTATGGTAAATTTTTCGAGCATTATGACAGTTCCGTTAATTACCAAAGCCTTTAATGACGAGGCTATTGCAAAAAATTCAAATAATTTTTTTTTTATTCTTTAATAAGTACAAAATCACCTCCTCCTAAGGTAGTAGCATCAACATAAGCTGGTTGCGAAGATCCAACGGTATTTGCTGCTGTCATTCTCAATGAATATTTTGTACCACATTTCAAACCTTCCAAAGTATATTCATGTACTCCTTGAATAACAGTTCCTTTGTCTGACCAAGTGTCTCGCCACATTCCGTTTACTTCTTTCCATGATAGTTCATAATCTGGAATCAGTTTATTATTATTAATTATGCTACCATGACAGTTTATAATTAGGAGTCAATTTCAATTCAAAATATTTTTTATTCAAATAAACTTGTAAACGAGTGGATTTGAATCGTCAACTCTACTGCTGGTTCGGAAAGCCGTTTATACCGGGAAGAGCCAGCAAGAACTCGGTGGTTGCTATTTTTAAAATATAATTCTTATTACTAGTTACATTTAGTAATCCTTACTTAGTCTTCGTCTAAGCGAGTTATATCTACATATTCTTATCTTCTAAGTAATCCTCAACTGTATAGTAGGCTTTCTGAATCAGCCTCTGTTTAACAGTGTTTTAAAACTGTTGTTGTACTTGTACTTGTGTGTTTGGGATAAAAATTTAAATCAAACATGAAACTAAATTTATGCCGTGTGGTTTCCGGCTTAGTAGAATAGACCACCCTCATTTATTACCGAGGTGTCGTAAAAAGCGACTAAGGTAAGTCGGCCCCCATTGTGGTATCCGGCTGAGTATAAAAGTCCACCCCCATTTCATACCGTGGTGTCGTAAGAGGCGACTAAGATAAGTTTACCCGCCGTGTGGTATCCGGCTAAATGGAATAGACCACCCTCTTTCTTACCAAGGTGTCTTAAAAGACGACTAAGGTAAACTGACGATAGACAGGCGGCTGGTCGTAGAATACCTTGCCAAATCATGTGACAACATGTTTATAACATGTTGTGCCGACCCCACTAAGAGTAGGATAAGGGCAGGAGAATGATGAAACTTAATACTAAATTTATTAAAAAGCAATGCTCACTGATCTTCTGATTCTTCCCACCAATTTTCCGTGGCTGGTCCCATTGTAAATGCAAAGCGTTCTTATGTGGAGTTACTCTTAAAATGGGCGGTTCTGGAGTGGGTAACACTGAAACTTCATACGATACTGAATCCGAACCATATAGGTTTTTAGCTAAGCAAGTGTAATTCCCGCTTAAAGATTGATCTATATCTGAAAATACAACACACGAGTAGATATATATAATTATTTATATGGAAGAATCTAGTAGTAAAGTATCGGCCTTTTATTATCCCACTACTAGGCATAGGTCTAATCTTTCCGTTTATCCGGAGAAGGATTGGAGCTGAGACCTACCACGCTGCTCCAATGCGGATTGGTAGGTTACATATATCCCCAGAATTCTCTAAAGAAATGCAAATGTTCTCAGGATGTTTTCCTTATCAGGAAAGTGTCTGATAAATTGCTTATATAAATTAGGCAACTTATGTAAGTTAAGAGACCTGGGCTATTTCGGCTAAAATTAATTACGAAACATGTTTTAACTTAAAATGTAATTCAGAGAACCAGTTTTTGAATGAGATGTCCGAAATATGGGTCTGTAACGATATATTATTGTCTATAATTTAAAGAAAGTTGTATTGAATAGATCAATGAAATCTTCAATAAAGCCGGATATTAATAGTATTGAATGAAAATTGAATATATTTAAGTTTTAGTTTTATTAATTTACTAGTAACTAGTAATATCCCGATGTTTCACCCGCGTACATACCGATCTCATGGAGTAGAAAGTCGGACTATAGATTTATTTTTGTTAAATATATCATTAGTAGTTACCACCTTAATTTTTAACACCTTGTTACATTTTTATTACGGATTCCTTCCTATATTTTTAATGTAATATAGCCTATGATGCTCAGTAAAGATGCAGCTTTAGAATTATTTTAATTGGTCCAGTAGTTTTTGTGTGAAAACATTACAAAAATACATACAAATTTTTCCTCTTTACAATATTAGTATAGATTTAGTTGATATTTGACACGGAATATATGTTTTTAAGAAGTAATAAAACTTACTGTTTATTAATAAGCTGTCGTCATGGTTCCTCGTAAATCTTGGATGGTGCGTGATGATATTATGCTTGTGGTACCATACTGTACGAGGAGGTGGTGATCCCACACACTGACAAACTAAAAGAAGAGAACTCCCTACTCCCACTGATATCGCTCCTCCGAGAGATGCAACGCCTGCAACGACTAAAACAAATATATGAGTTACGTAAATTAAAATATTACATAAATCCCAATACGCCAAGTGGTATACGGTTGAGTAGAATAGACCACCATCATTTCTTACCGAGGTGTCGTATAAAGCGACTAAGGTAAGTTGACCCACCGTGTGGTATCCGATTGGATAGAATAGACCACCTCAATTTCATACTGAGGTGTCGTAAAAGGTGACTAAGGTAGGTTGACACACCGTGTGGTATCCGGTTAAGTAGAATAGACTACCCTCATTTCTTACCGAGATTTCGTAAAATACGACTAAGGTAAGTTGACGTCAGGCAGGCGGCTGGTCGTAAATTCAGGATCAGGTCGATTAGCTATGAAAGACAAACTGAAACAAGACTATGTATGACAAACGGACATCCTTTCGTATTTATAATATTCGACTGGCCCGTGGCGCGATGGGTAGTGCCCCTGCCTTCAGCTCCGCGGGTCGCGCGTTCGATTCTCGCCGAGGGCCGACATTTTCTATAAATAAATTTGTTGGTCTTCGAGTCTGGGTGTATAATTGTATTTAAGTATGTATTTAAAAATTATATAAGTATATATTCACCAGTTGTCTGTCACCCATAACACAAATATTAAGTTACTTTGGAGACAGACGACCGTGTGCGTAAGCGTCCCAAAAAAAAATCAAAATAAGAAACATGTTGTGAACATTTACCTCTAGCATTAAGTTCGACATGTACTCTATTGCTTGGTGCACCTTCACCCGCAGTAGTATGAGCTCGTACAAAAACTTCGTATTGAGTCCCCGTGATAAGTCCAGTTAGTGAAAACGTCAGTTGACGAGACAAAGTAGATTCTTGTGTCGGTTCCACTCTGTAGCTTTGCGGTGCGCTAGTGCTGTAATACATTATTAAGGTTTTACATTACCTTAGTAATAATAAAATTACTTTGCTATAATCCGCGATGAAGTATAACGTATGAACGTATATGCTTGTGTATTGTGGTGGCGGAGGTGGAGGTTTGTGCATGTGTTTTTTACGAATCCTGCATGCATCAGGTATGATAACCGATTGTCCACTCTACATTCACCATTATATATATTTTCTATTTTACTTCATCGCGGATTATAGCAAAATAATTTTATTATTACTTTTGTATTATGGATCTCCGCAAAGTAACGCCTAATTCTATAAATTATTTAAGGTAATGTAATAGAAGTTTAATTAGTTTCTCATATTCTGTTATCATAGGGACAATAATATTTAATTAATAATAATAATAAAAGAGTAATTAACAAGAAATTTTAAGGCTTATTACGACTGAAGTAAGTTTGAGTCATAATCAATACATCCATGATTTATTTAAAAATATATGGTTACAATATTTATGGTTATAATATTGTTTTTAAATTAGGTGCTTTTAATTATGCCTGTCATTTGCGATGTCTAAAATACATTTTTTTTTATAATTAGGATTATATCTTATTCTTGAAAGGAACATGTCACTTGCGATGTCTAAAATACAAGTTTTTTTATAATTAGGATTAGATCTTATTATTATTCTTGAAAGGAATATAAAAAAAATCTTGAAGATTTTCCTTTTTGAAATGTACAAAACTAAGCTCTCATGTTATTTGGCAATTGATAAAAAAAATAACCAAACAATAGCAATTTCTAGTAACTACACCGCAGTGTGGTATCTAGCTGAGTAGAATAGAATATCCTCATTTCTTAGCGATTTTTCGTAAAAGGCGACTAAGGTAAGTTGATGTCAGGCAGGCCGGTCGTAAAATAACTAGCCAAATTAAGAAACATGTTTGAAATATGTTATGCCCCACTTAGAGAGGGATAAGAGCAAGAGAATAATGAATAGTAATTTCTAGTAAATACACTCAACATTTGTTTTGGTAAGCATATATTTTTTGATACCTTTTGCATTGCTATCAAAGAGTAATCATTTTTAATAGACTGAAGTTCTAATATACAAATATTGCGGCTCCAATGATTAGAATAAGTTATTTAAATAAAATAAATTTTTACCTTGTAAATGGTTTAGCATAGACCGTGTAGTGTGTAATTTCACCATTAGGCTGATCCGGTTTTTTCCAACTCACAAGTAAAGCAGTGGGAGATGATATCAATGCTTTTATCGCAGAGGGCGGTCCCGGAACTGAAATCACAATTATCTTAATTAGACAAATATCTTTGAAAAGATGAACTTCAATTTAATATTTATATTAAATTTTAAGTAGTACATAAACATATATCTACATAATTTTCTAAATTGCAATTGAATTGCACTCGCTGGTATACATCGGTAAGGTACTTTAATAATTAGGAAAAAGTTTGCTAACAACCATTTAATCGAGAAAAATGAAGCATATCGTTTAAGCGATGTATGCATAATTAAATCTTCGTTGGAGCAACGTTGTTGTATGGATAAATTAAACAGCTCGTTAACGCCCACATTTGCTCATGATTGTTTTATCAAATAAAAGCTAATAACGTTTTTTTTAATATACTTCTAATGAAATGCCGTATGCCGTACGTTTTAATAATACGTAATAATAATAATACGTAATAAAATATGTTACATTTTCTACTTCAACTGTGGTACCTGATTAGGGCGACTTACACGAGGTTTTAATAAAATATATAAATATATAAATATGGGACACTAACACACACGGTCGTCCATCCCCAAAGTAAGTAACTTAATACTTGTGTTATGAGTGACTATATACATATATAATTATTAAATACAAAAGTACAAATATACACCCAGGATAAAAGAAGCAACAAATTGTTTATAGAAAATGTTAGCCCTCGGTCAATCGGGAATCGGGAATCGAACCCGCGACCTGCGGAGCTGAAGTTAGGATCATTAACCACTTCGCCAACGGACTAGTCATAAATACAATCAAAAATAAAATTTACAATAATATGCTACTAGCTCGATAAAGATTTTTTGTAACAGTATTTTATTTAACGACCGTCCCGCATATCTATAAGGAACAAAATTTTCCAAATAATATAATATATAATAAATATATATTTTGATATGGAGAACTTACCGTCCTGTAATGTTGTGCAAACGACGGGATACGAAAAAGGTCCAACGCCATAATTAGAGAAGCCGGCGACTTTTATTGTGTAGTTCGTATATTTTAGAAGACCCTGAAGATACAGCTCCGTATGTGGTGTCGTAACATTGAGCCAGGGGCCATCTGGAATTTTATACAAATTTTATTTAAATGTTATACAAAGTCAGGATAGAAAGCTTTGTTTGCGTAAACCTTTCGCAGAATAAACGATCATGTGCTATTTAACTTCTCATCAAGTATTATTAATGGCAGTAGGTATAAATTGATTTGTAATTTAGTAAATCTTAAAAAGCTATTAGAGTTAACATACGTTAACGTCGTGTGGTAATTGTTTCAGCGTTAATCACGTTTAATCTAAAACTCCGGCAGATTATGAATGGCGGTTTCGGTTTACACGAAGCTGGCATGGATGGTGCTAACTAAAACTGATGTTTTGAGTATATAATATGTATCAATCATTTGACTGATATTTAATTTTCTAATTTGGGGTTACTTCATTATTTGTTTTTATATATACTACTTGAATGGGGGAATAATCTATGCTAGAATCAAAAATAATACCATCAGTGCAGTAATGCGTCACATATCCCAACAGAGAGTGGGAGTTTCCAAGAGGCCGCCACGCTGCTCGAACTGATGATGATGAAGATCCTACACATTCCACACTTGAAGGAGCTTCTTCTGGAGCTGAAAATTAAATTATCCAGAAGTAAATTATTAAAAGCCAACTGGGGTTGGCATCTGATAAGAATAGTTTGGTGCAAATAGCTCGTGTAATGTAAATGGAAGCTCGTCGTATTAAAGTTAGTTCTGTTTTGAACGTGAATTCGGTACGACAATTAGATACTCTGTCATCTCGGCTATTGTAAAGTCGTTGAACACTTTTTTGAATTCAGAAAAATGATGCCTTAATGTCATTATATTTCCCATAAGCTCATCAATAACCTCTCTGTTATTAAGCGAACGAAAGCATTTCGACCCGAAGGTTGAATCATTCTGGCAACCCAACACTAAATATTTTTTAACCAATGATGAGTATTTGTATAAAGAATATGAAGAGAAATTACCTCCTTCCCTAGTAGTTTCATATACAGGTACAGAGAATGGTCCGTTTCCAGCCGAATTAAATGCGCTTACCGACACAGAATATCTAAAAAAAACACGATATTTAATTCCTCAATATTTTGAAAATATGAAATATCAGTGATTTATTAGTAATCTGTGAGATCTTTGTACCTTGTATTCTTTAAAAGTCCACTTAATATAGTCTCTTGCTTGCCTTTTCTTGACGTGACTTTCACCATTTTTGTTTGTGAGTCGTTAGTGCCTGATAGATAATAAAAATATTAATATCCAATTTTCAGTCCTAGAAAGTTCAGTATTTCAGAAAGTTTAATATTTCCTGGTTACTAGAGGCCATTTTTAAAATTATCTTGGTTACAGCAAATGATTTATAAACCAACTTAAGAGTTAATACTAAATAATTTAAGCTCCTAATTTAATAATGTAAATACATGAAACTCAAACATACACAACGTAAAATCATTCTGTGTGTGTGTGTGTTCCTGTGCGTGTGTACATACAAACACACACACGCAGAATCGCACGGTATTTTAGTATTATTATTAGGTACTCGTAGCTATGCACATGCAGCATAGTTTATACTAACGTAATGCAACCTCCTTTCATTTGATATTGCCGTATTAACTTGAATAAATAAATAAACATAATTAACAATGAATCATTACATAAATTTAAAAGATAATTAATTTTTTTTTAAATTATTCTGTACCAGACTCTCCGATGATCCTGGGAACAGCTTTCACGTGGTAACCTTGGAGTGCTCCATTATGAGTTTCCCTAGTAGGTGGAATCCATGACACGAACAATTCACCCGGATTGTCTGTCTGTTGTACTTGGACGCCGAGTGGGCTTGATGATGGCGCTAAATAACAAATAATTAAAATCGGAATGTATTACAGTATAATACAAGGTTTACAGCGAATCACAATATTTGAACATTCATTACATTTTTTTTGCGGTTTTTACCTTCTTGTAAAGTAGTAAAGTGAACAGGTTGTGTATACGGGCTGAGGTCAACTTGGTTGCCAGATGCAATTCGCACTCGATAGTCTACTGCTGGCTGTAGGTCCCGAAGCTCTATACTTTGGCGGATGTCATTTTCTTGTCTATGGAATGTTAATATAATTAAATATTTTCTGGGTAATGTTATGGGCTTTTTAGCTTGTAGAACTTTATTGTTATATTAATCATATTTTAGCGTTTATATTCATAGATTTTTTGACGATTTCACTAATTGATTAATAACGTGATTATTTGCCTTAGAAATTTCAAGCATTAAGTTCAAATACCAGTTGGTTCAAAGGTTGCCCTGTATAATTTCAAACAAAGTGAGAAACGATGGCAAATTAAAAATATAATATAAGAGATTGGTTTTTGCAAGTTATAGTTTTTCATATTAGGCTAATTACTTATTGCTTATTATTTTTAATATTTCAGAAACAGTGTACCTACCAAATCAATACTTGATTAATGTACCTGGTAATATTAATAGTTTTAGCTGACTCCCACATAGTGTAATGGTTCGATGAGTATTGAAGACTATAATACTGGACATGCGACACGATGGTATCTCTCCAAGATAATTTGGATGAAGAACTGGTTACTGAATCCACTTGGAGGTCCATTGGAGGGGTAGGTGGTTCTATAGAAATATTAAAACATATACTTAAGTTGGTCACCCATTTTTAACTTTAAATAAATATTCATTACTACAATGGTATTACAAGAACAAATTATTTTATGTTCTATTTTGATTTTGTCTATCAACAATTTTTATTGTCAAGAACTTTCCAAAAAATAAATTATTTTAGGCTCGTAGATCGATCTAAGACTTAATTCTGGTAAGAAAAATTCTATAGAAATTCTAGAAATCTATTCTAAATTCATATTCATCATCGTATATCGTGATTATTAACTGTATTTTAATTTCTCTAAACATTCCTTCCATTAGAAACCTAAGTCTATACCAAAAACGTTATACGTTTTAAATCAATTGTCACTTCGCATTCAAATTTTTGTAACGCAACTGTCTGTTATATTTGTAACTTGCAATATAATATAAAAGGTTCACCGTATTCTCAAGGCTTTTAATTATATAAAGAAGCCTCCTATATAGGCTTAACACAAGCGCAAATATATATTTTTAATTAATTTTGATAATATGATTACCTAGTATGTTTAGATGAATATTAAATGTGGCAACTCCGTAAGGATTGCTCGCTCTACACTCATACGTTCCACCGTCTCTCCCTTCGACATAACTTAAATTGATCACACTTTTCATACCATTTGAATTAACCGTTTCTGATATCGTAATCCTGGGAACAAATGTAAAATTTATCTGTCATTACATTATATGTATATCCTCCTGCCCTTATCCCACTCTAAGTGGGGTCGGCACAACATGTTATAAACATGCTGTAACATGATTTGGACGCGTTTTTACGACCGGCCGCCTGCCTGACGTCAACTTACCTTAGTCGTATTTTACGACACCTTGGTAAGAAATGAGGGTGGTCAATTCTACTCAGCCGGATACCACACGGCAGGTCGACTTACCTTAGTCGCCTTTTACGACACCTCGGTAAGAGATGAGGGTGGTACTATTCTATTCAGCCGGATACCACACGGCATTTATCTGTCATTACATCATTATGAAACATAATTATATTTGTATTTTATAATTCACTTTATAAGGTACCTATAAGAAAATCCATCAGTAAGTAATTGTCATACTTAGCAACATATTTATTTGCTTAATAGTTTCATTAGTGTTAAAGTTTTATGCGGAATTTATTAATCACCATTTTTAATATAGCGCCCTCTATGTATACAATACTAAACTGCATACCAAAAAGTTTTGGGTAGTATGCATGAACTTCAACCTTTCCTGCTATTCCAGATACGTAGTTCATTTTATCTAGTTTTATATGTTTCCGATAGATGACTCTTTTTTATTCAAGTTATCAAAACATGCAACTAAAGGTCATGTCATTGAGAATGAATTTAATTATATTAGGTAAAGCTGATTCTATGATACTTGTGAAAAATTCTTTTCATCTCTTAATTAAGTTTTCTGAATTTTGTATCTAAAAAGCTGTTAAATACGACGAAAAAGCCATTGATAGAAGAAAAATATATGCATACCCTAAAAATGACATATTGCTTTCATTCAATTCAATTCAATATTGATCATATTTCACCTACCTCGAAGATGTGAACTCCACCGGTTTGCCTTCTAGGTTCCATTTAACTCGTATAGGGTTGTCTCCTAAGGGCTGGCAAATTAAAGTCATTGGCAATCCCGCTTTTGTTGTTAAATTCATTCCCACCGAATCAAAGTGCACTGGCTCTAAAAATTAATTTGTTTGGATAGATTCACCAAATTTACAATTATGTATATGTATATAGTTTGGCCGTTCCTAATCCTTCTCTCCGTTTTTGGAGAGAAGGATTAGAGCTAAGACCTACCACGCTGCTGCAATGCGGATTGGTAGGTTACAATTCTCAAAAGATATGCAGGCTTCCTCACGAAGTTTTCCTTCACCGAAAAGCACGTGATAAATTGCAATTATCAATTAGACACATAAGTTTTAACAGAAAATTTTATTTGTGCCTACCTGGGGTTTGAACCCGTGATCCCTCGAAAGAGTCACATGGTCACACCGCTGGGCTATCATAGCTCTCGGCTTACTTTACTTTACTATATAGTTTGACGATATACCTATATATACAATAAAATACCAAATAAATAATAATATACCCAGTGAGTTCAATCATGAAGAGTTTATTAAACATCGAAAATACTCAATATCGCTACTTTTTCGTACAACAATTCGTATTTGTTTAGTAAAAGTGAAAAAAAAATCCCAATCAACCAATCATTAACAATTGAATATATTTCTGAAAAGTATTTCGTAAATCCAAATATCTACTATTTCTTCATTATACTATGTTACTAAATACAATTGGTCTTATTTTGTCTATTTACCGGTTATCATATGTATTTCCATAAGCTTAGCTTTACATAGCAAATAAAGGAGCTTTTGACTTACTGTTCACACTGAGCCACAGATTCTTATGCAATGGTTCTCCTACACCATTATCTACATGGCAGGCGTATTCTCCCTCATCGCCTAAGGAGACAACCTCTAAAGATAGCGAACCGTTGGGATAGCTGGATACTCCACCACCGGCTAAGTCCAGAATTGGTCGCCAGATTCCTAAAGCAGCTATGAAATAAGACGATCTTTGTAAATAGCATCTAAAATTTGTAAGAAAGTTAGTTTTGCAAAAATATCTATCTATACCAATATATAAATCTGAAGAGTTTGTTTGTTTGAACGCGCTAATCTCAGGAACTTCATACAGAACCGATTTTAAAAATTATTTAAGTGTAAGGTTGTACATTTATCGAGGAAGGCTATAGACTATATAAAATCAAGTAAGTATAAAATCATATTTATATAAAATCAGTAGAGGAGCAGCAATAGTCTATAATAGCCTTCCTCGTTAAATGGACTATCTTACCCTCAAAGAATTTTTCAAATTACTCCGGTAGTCCCTGAGACTACCGCGTTCAAACAAACTCTTCAGCTTTATATATAAGTATAGATTAAACAACACACGTACCATCTCGTTTCATCCAATGTATCTGTGGCGTGGGGTATCCATTTGCATTACAATCGACAATACCACGTTGTCCAAGTAGTAGAGAAGTATTTGTTGGCTCCTCCACCCACTTTGGTGCAACTGTGACATTAATAAGAGAAAATATATAGATAAATTCCTGACAGTTTTTATAAGACACTTTTTACAAGTTCGTATATAGAAAATAATTGATGGATTTTTTAAGTTTTAGTAAGACTTTTATAAAAATTTTCACAAGTTTTCAATTTTTCAGTATGATATTTTTATTATGTTTTGGACATTCTACTTACCATTAATATACAAATCAGTGGTTTGGTTGACTTTGCCAACGTGATTAGTGGCTATGCATGTATATCTACCGCAATGCTCCAGAGATACTCTTTTAATGATCAAAACGCTAAATAACTCTGAACTTCTTTCAGTTACCTGTAATTTTATTAATCAATTTGTTATTTACTATGAACAGTTAAAACAGCTCCAAAACCGTACAATCAATAATTTCATGTAAATCGCTGGCTTGTGCTACGATATTTAGCATTAATTAATTTTTGTTTACCTTTAAGCTTGCAGGAATTTTCATACCATCTTTAAGCCAAGAGAAGAAGATCGGTGGATCTCCACCGATGATATTACAAGTAATTTGTACAATTTGACCTTCTTTCAATCCAGAACCAACGCGTAGTTCATCTAGTTCAGGTGCTTCTACCACTTGAATTTCAAATGATCTAGGAATCACAAAATTAACTGTATTGGAAATTACATACACTATTATATATTTGTTGCCTGTGTACCATTCTATTTATCTCTTATAATTGAATCCTCCTCTACTTATTATAAACTATAATATATATACTATAATATTAAAAATTACCTTCTGGCCATTTCACCTGACGGACTAAAAACTACACAGGTATACATTTCACCGTTTTCTTCTTTAGACACTCTTTCTATATTAAGTACCCCTTCCTCATTCGTTTCCAATACTTGTCGTTTTCTACGTCTTTTTCTTGTATTTTTACGATTTCTAATACTTAAATTGGTACGTTTATATCGTGTGTGTTGTGGAAGCATCGAACTACTGATTTTCTTTCCTTTCTGTTCCCATTCAAGTTTACTGTGTAAATGAATTTTTATATACAAATATTGCTAATTATCCACAAAAAATATATCAAAGAGTTATTTCAAACAATATTTTGAAATTACCTTATGGGAAATCCATAGTAAGGACATCTCAGTTTTAAGGAATCGCCACTTTGAACCTTAATTGGTGGCAAGGTTCTAATGTAAGGAGGACCTGGGAAACCAAAGATTCTTTTGTTGTTACATACAAATAGTCAAACTGATTGAGGCCATACCGAGGAGTCCATTTAGAAAGAATTAGTGTGGAGGCCGAATTTATTGTAAAAAATTTAATTGAACTGGTAGGCATTATTTTGGTTTGTAGTTATTTAGATTGAACATAGGAGATTTTAGCAGTAGTTTGGAATGATGTAATTTATTAAAAAGAATGAAGAAACAAGCAAACTGACTCTACTAACATATTTCACAGTAGTAAGAAAAAACTGTCACATTAGACACTTTTACAACTTTATACCTTTATGTAACTTTATACACTTAATACAACACATATCATATTAGAGCTCAAATACATAGTTTTTAGTTAGAAGTTTATAATACTTCAAGAAACTATTGTTTTTATAATACCAGAAATTCTACAACAAATTCAAAGTACAGAGCTTACAGAAATGAAATTTAAAAGGTTATTTAATCGACAGTTTTACTACTTTTATTAGAGAAAATAATGTTAGACATGAAATTTGAAATCTCATTTAAGTCGTTTACAAACGCACATAAAATTGAACCCTTCAAAGCCGAGTCAATTAAGTTGCGAATCATTTTCTAAGATAAAATAAAATGATATTCTTGTTTCAAAGATTATCTGGCTTCAGAAATATAATTTGCTTGTGCAAAACTTTATAGATAATTATTTAGAACGTTTTTAATTAACAACAAAATATGATAAAAAAAGATCATATTTGGCTTTATGATAGAAACCCTCATCACTAAAGGTTAGCGGGATCAAATCACGTACAGTTAACTAAAACCAACGTATTTTCTAAAAAAATATGGTCTTCAAGGGATGAATACAATTCATCATGTGCTTTATATAAGGAATAACGTTAATAATATATAATTAACGTTATTCTCATATTATATATGTATATCATATCATCATATCTCATATTATATATACTGGATGACATCCTTGGCTTACCGAGGACGATATAATAAGCCTTGAGAGTCCCGTATAGGGTTCTCGGCTGAAGGAGCTGGTTGTAGTAACTAACCCTTTTAGTCTCACGCACAATGGTCGACAAATGCTACTGAGTACAAAAACAGCCCGTCAAAAGAGGAAAAAGAAGATATAGTATTCTGACCGTAAACATTTATTCTAGCAGCATGCATCGTATTTGAATCCCCTTCGTAAGCTACACAAGCGTACAATCCACCATCTTCCACCCTTGATCTGGAGATGTTAAGGTGTGATATAACACCGATCCCCGTTGGTGACATCATCTGGCCTAGGATGTACCTGAAATTTGAGTTTGTCTTACTAAATTTTTATTCTTTCTTTAAAATAAATGAATGAAAGGACCTTGTATTTAGGACGATTTAATTAAGTTCCATGCGAATTATAGAAGAGACTACTTAGTTTTAATGTCTAAATCTTTCCTAATATTATAAATAGCTCGTTGTCCCTCCCTGTCTTAGGCTCCACGGGTCTAGGGTTCGATTACTACCCAAGATAAACCTTTTTCTAAATAAAACTAGTTGGTTCTTCGAATCTGAGTGTATTTATGTATGTAATTATTAGTAAGTTAATCCTAATTTTTGTAACAAATATTCATAATACTTTCATCATTCCTAAAATCTTAAGAATATTTCTATAAAATATGGTAATTATTTTTTATTCTTACTAGTCTAAAATGTACCTAATTAAATCAAAACATGTTGTAAATGTGAATTGTTTTTTAGCAAGAAGAGTACAATATACCTAGAATCAGTGTTGGATGAAATAACAACGCCATCTCTCTCCCAAATAAATCGAGGTGGTCGATCTGAAGTCGCTGTACATTGTAGACTAACCTGAAAATTAATACAAACCCATAAATAATTTCAGTAACAACTACTATACAAATGAAGCTTGAATGTTATTTCTGTCTTTATTTTCATTATATGAAAAACTAACTTGACTTAACATAATTTTATTTGAAAATACGCATATACATTAAATATTAGCGTAAGAATCATCATCTCCCTGCCCTTATTCCTCTAAGTGGGGTCGGCACAACATGTTATCACATGATTTGGCCACGTATTCCACGTATCATTTCACTTAGTCGTATTTTACGACACCTCGGTAAGAAATGAGGGTGCTCTATTCTACTCAGCCGGATACCACACGGCGAGTTGAATTACCTTAGTCGGCTTTTACGACACCACGGTAAGAAATGAGGGTGGTACTATTCTATTTAGCTGGATATCACATGGCATTAAATATTAGAGTAAGAATATGTACTACAAATAAAAGAGCGCCAAACCTTCCCTTAAAGAAGAAAAGCTATCAGATGTGATTATATATATAAAAATTGGTTTTACGAATAAATCTAAATCAATAATTGAGATTTTATCATCTAACCAAACATTTTTTTTGCTTCTATTCACAGAAATCAGTAATTAAAATAAAATAATTTATCGTATGATGAGAATTTTCATTTGTACATATTTGTACTATTTTGTATATCACTCTTTTGCGGTATCGATAATTGAATTTGATTTTCATTTGTAATTACAATTGTCATAGCGGCCGAATAATTAATTCAGAAGTACTGTTATTGGATGGCGATATATAATATAAAATTAAAATATTTATGACCGGGCATGTAGGTATAAATTTATTAAAAATACAGTAATCGTCATCTCGTCGTTTCATTCGTCATTAAATTGACAATACAATTTATTTACTTACATCTTCACCAGGCGAAATAACTTTATCGTTGAAATGCTGAGTTATCATTATATTTCCTGAAGTCAAGTCTCGTTTAAACCTCGCGCCTGTAAATAAACGGTTTTATGAGTTTGTAACTGTCAAAGTCATCACCGCTGAGAAAATCTTAATGCAGTTGTTGATGTAGTAACTTTATTTCACAATATATTCTATAATTAATTAATATTTGTCATAAAAAATTGTTACTAGGAATTTGGTTAAAAATTATTAGTTAATTTGTTAACCCCTGCAGCTAAGCTAAATGCTTGTGTTACGAGTGGGATCACGTCAGTAGTATAATGGCCGGGATTCGAACCCACGACCTCTCGACCGCAAGTCCGTTAACCTAACCATTTAATGCTTAATTTAAGTACGAAGGTGTTTTTGCATATTCAAATTTCATCGTATTATTAAGTATTATAAATGTATGTAATATTTAGTTTTATATTATGTATGTTGTATCGACGGCTCTGGCGTACGGAAAAACTCTAATGAGTTTATGTATACGCTAACATTATGTAAACTTTAAGTTTTTTTGTATGAAATAAATATATAAAAAAAAATAGTTACCATTAATATTGTATCAGAGCTGATACAAACGTAATTTTTACTAATTTTTCATAAAGATTAGTTATTCTTAACGTGAATGCTTACTAAATATTTAAAACGCATTGCACTAACCAAAAGTCACAGTCTGGAACGGCTGCGTATCATATTTTCTCATTGTATTCTTATTTTCTTTCGTTCTGAAATAAAATCGTATGTGTTAAGTTAATTAAATACTATAGATACCTATTCTTGGATGGTTCTTTTGATCTTATGTGGATTGGCAGGTTACAACTGAGGTTTAAACCTCGTAGTTCTTGTTAAGGACCATGTTCTACAACGGTTCTGCCCATCACGTCCTTTATACTACTTTGTAATACGACATTAAGTAATGTACCTACATTACTACAGCTAAAAGAATTTCTTTGAATAAACATACACTTTACAATAAAAGTGCAGTGAGTACCCTTGTCGGATAAGTGTGTTTGTTTTAAGGGAACATTACATAAACAAACAATATTAGAGAAAAGCTTTTCTGTCGCTATTCAGATCTTGTATCAACGCTAAAGTAAAGAGCTATATTCGCTATCAAATGTAGGCCACGTTCTCTCATTATGATCGTGAATAGTAAAAGGAATCAAACACTGCATTTAAAGTAATACGGCTTTTAGTGTAAGAGCGGGTATAATTACTACGTTATTTTTGTCATACGAAAGCACGTTTAAGCCGCAAATATAATAGGCTAAGAGACAGCCTTAAAATCTATGCTGCAAATAATGGTTAGTGCGTGTTCCTATGACGTTATAAACATAGAGTCATAAATATTACGTAAATTAAGATTTGAGAACATTTTTTTATATTATAAATTAAAATATTAAAAAAATATAGGCCTCCTCTCTACATTTCTGGAGAAACAGGTTGGAGCTAGGACCTACCATGATGTACCAATGAGAAATGGTACACATATCTCCAGAATTCTCTAGAGATATGCAGGTTACCTCCACCTAATAGCGTGTGATAAATTGCAAATATCAATTGGACACTTAAATTTTTATAGAAAAACTCATTGTTGCCTGTCCGGAGTTTGAACTCGTGACCCCCTCAAAAGAGTCGCTTGGTGTTACCGCTGGGCTATCACAGCATATAAATTTAAATATACCAATTAAAAAACTATTATTACTATAGAACATAAACATAAATAAGTTAAAAATTTGTTATATTCTAACTTTGTTATATTTTATGTTTAATAAACATTGCAAATTAAGTCTATAATATCAATGAAATTTGGTTCTATTTTAGCTTATATACTATCTATTTATTTTATTTATTTATTTATCCTTTATGCATACAGAAAATACATTTAAAAAATATACATATACATAATACGTACAAAAAATGTACGTAAAAACGTACGTACTATTTAGTGAAAATATAAAATTTTGTTAGTGTATTATACTAGAATGACAAGTCTTTTAATGAGTTATTGTATAATAATTAAAATATGAATAATTTCACGTTTATCAGTACTAATCGTTCTATATAATCCCACGTACATACAAATATACATATATAACCGAGCCACAATATGCACGTTGCACCGTTAGCTCAGGGTTACCACAAATATTTATAAAATGGAAAATACTTATTAGTAACGTGTGTTATCCGGCTGAGTAGAATAGACCATCCTATTTCTTACCCAGGTGTCGTAAAATACGACTATAGTAAGTTGACGTCAGGCAGGCGGCCGGTTGTAAAATACGTAGCCAAATCATGTGACAACATATTTGTAACATGTTGTGCCGACCCCACTTAGAGTGGGATAAAGGAAAAGGATATTTATTTATTTGGGATAAATTAGGACTTTTTTGATAAAAACACTAAGTTAGCAAGTAATTATTGACAAGAGCTGATAAAAAGAACATATAACATTTAATTTACCTATAAAATAAAATATACTAAAATTATGATTTTTTCATCTTGGAAATACGGCGAAGAATAGAAACTAGAACTACGGTTTCGGTTACATTTTGTTTGATAACAAGCGTCAAAATAACAAATCTTTTGTCACTTAAAATTCAGTTTTAGGTCAATTCTTTCCAGCTTGATTTAAGTCAATAGCGGTATGTCCAACAATCATACATAACTAGAATTTTATTCAATAAATCTTTTGTAATCTCGTGATTGACGACAAATATTAAAATTTTCTACTAACTTCCATTAAAGTTTTTGATTCCAGATTTTAATAGATAACTTTATTATTCGTAGTATTGGTATTCGGTCCCTCAAAGCTTTATTACTAAATTTATCAGAATATTAAAAAACAGGTACACCAAATACATCTAAAAAGCACTATATCTCTCACTGATTTTAGAAAGTTCAAGATCTATCTCGCACAAGTTCTGTAACAACTTTCACGCTATGGTTCTTAGACGTAGGTACAACATTTTAAAAATGTAAAACAAAATAAATAATAAATATAAATATTTATTTACTTACCTCGTTTTTATTATGTCATATGCGTTATGAATTTTTGACGTACGTAAACATATATAGTCATAAATGTTTTTATCCCAATAAAAAAATATTTATCCCAATTTATAACAAAAGTTTTTCTCAGCCCTACTGTAAGCTATAAATTCAAATTGAGCATACATTAATGCATGGCCACGACCGCCCACTGTTCGTGGTAATTTCATTAATCTCAGTTTAATTTATGCATAGTTAACCGTTGTTAAACTACGCCCGCACTGTTTACTGGACGTAATTAGATTGCAGATGTAATCTGCGTTTTATATAACTATTATGTACCGAAACCAGTTAAGCGATTATATATTATAACACTTCATTGAGCCTGTATATTAATGGTACTAACCAGAGTCTACTCAGCTATTATTACACATGTGTTATACTCGCCTATTGTTAATATTTAGGAAACAAAATAGAGCTTAAAGCTCCAATTCTACCTCAATGTATTCTCTAAAGCTTTAACACAGCTTAAAAGCTTTTGATCACGTTGCTACGTCATGTGTTCAAACCAGGAGTAGGTGACCTATGACTATTTTATAAAAAAGTGCTCAATTGATATTTACGATATATCACATACCTTAAGCTAAAAAAAATTTGGAGAATTCCAGGGAAAGTTGTAAACTGTCAATCCGCTTTTCAAAAGTGTGGCTAAAGAGGAAAAACAAACTAAAGCTTAGAGCTTTAGTTTTACTCTCTAAAATTAAAGAGGTCTTTAACAATGTGAGGAATCGATATTTTTTTTCCTTATATTTAAAGTTATAAGCGTAGCCTAAACTTTACTTGATACATTTTTTTATTATCACGATCACCTTAGAACTTTAATGCTTAAAGTAGAGTCCACTCGCATCCTTGTCGGCACGACAATATCACTAAGTTTTGCGATTTTATCATTGTATCTATCTGCTGATTATCTTCAGTTATGGGCCAAAACATTTGTTGAAATGTGGTAGTCAATGTCTAGTGAATGTAGTACTTAATACTACAAAAAATATCTAATCGGGGATTAGAATACTCATACTTATTAATTTTAAGTTGAGAGAGAGAGTGTACTTCGACAATCCCTTTTCTTACACTTACCTATATTTTAATAACAGTTAGCGCGATATGAATATAAATTCAGCACGTTTAATATTTTTTTTAAATAAAGTATGCTGAATACATTATCCGTGTTGTATGCATGCACACGTTTATGGGAACAACTGAATGGCTACGATAAACACCGACGTTGAAGCACTGCAAGGCTGTTTAAACAATAATTTTATTTTTGTTTAATAATTGTGATAAAGTTTTTATTGATTAATAGTTACTGCTAGGCAACTTCGTTATACAAAGTGACTGACAGAGCAAGTAGGCCAGGTACTCTCTTTTATCTATACTAATATTATAAAGAGGAAAAATTTGTATGTATATTTGTAATGTTTTCACACAAAACTACTGAACCGATTAAAAAAATTCTTCTGTATCTTTACTGAGCAACACAGGCATATTAAATTAATAAAATAGGGATTTAAAATAGGGAGATAGGGAAGGGGGGGATAAAAATGTAATAAGGCGTTATAAATTAGTTATAAAAATCTGTCATCGCATGCGCTGCGGAAACTATTGATGATATATTTAACAAAAATAAATCTATAGTCCGACTTAGTAGACCACAAGATCCACAAGATCGGTATGTAGATGGGTGAAACCGCGGGATACAAAATATATTTAATAAATAATAATCATAGTTAATGTATAGAACCGGCTATACTCACGTCTTATTCTATCGGGTTAGTCCGACTAGTTTCGAACCCAACCGGGGCTCTTATTCATGAGCTATAGCTATGCGTGAGTATAGCCGGTTCTATACATTAACTATGAATACTACTCACGATAGTTTAAATTCAAAAATAATAATCACTTATAAATTAATCTCTACTCTATTTAGTAAATTGTAATTTTTAATTTATATAGGATATAAACTATCGTGAGTGGAATTCATAATTAATGTATAGAAACCGGCTATACTCACGTGTTATTTTATCGGATGAGCCCGATAAAATAACACGTGAGTATAGCCGGTTTCTATACATTAATTATATAGGATAGGTTATTGTAAATATGTAAATAATAAAAATTTAGCATTATCTAACCTAGAATTCCTTGGTTCGCCCATTGTTTCACTCCTTCTATTTGTATCTGAAACAAAATAATATATTTATATATTTTAGAATTAAGTATAAAACATGAGATGAAAACTGTTACACAAATTATCATAATATAATAGCACAAAAGAAAATATAGACTATATTTTTCAGGCGGCTATTTATATATTTGCGCTTGACCAAACTTTTGCTAGCTTTTCCTAACCATTTAAAATATGAAGAAGTGTAAATATTTATAAAGCACAAGTTGCATTCGATGGCCTCAGTTTTCGCTTCTACAATAAAATTCCGCAATCCATACTAGATCAGTCAACAGAAAGGTTTAAATTAAGATATGCTTATACATAAAGCATAATACAAAATTGAAGATTATTTGGACGATAAAAATGCCTGGATTTGAAATTCCTTTCAGCTTCATACAGGACTGCGGAATAATTATATGAAATTGAAAATTTAAAAGATTACCGCCGAGTTTCTTTCTGGTTCTTCTCGGTAACATTCCGAGCCAGTTGTAGCTTCATTAATCATATTGATCCATGACGATTCAAAAGTGCTTGAAGCTTATTTGAATAAAGATTATTATTTGATTTGATTTGATTAAAAATAAATAATTCTCGTCTGTAAAAAGTATGCACAGATCATGACGACAGCTTTTTACAATAACCCTCGCACAAATCACCCTCAACTTATAACAGCGTAGTACTAACTCAATTTTTTAATTTCTTATTCTATGTTAGTAATCATATCGGTCGAATAATTAATTCCGAAGCACTGTTATTGGATACTCCGTGCGGTATCCGGCTGAATAGAATAGTACCACCCTCTTTTCTTACCGAGGTGTCGTAAAAGGCGACTAAGGTAAGTTGACCCGCCGTGTGGTATCGGGCTGAGTAGAATAGACCACCCTCATTTCTTACCGAGGTGTCGTAAAAGTCGACCAAGGTAAGTTGACGTCAGGCAGGCGGCAGGTCGTAAAATACGTAGCCAAATCATATGAAAACTTTGTTTAACTTAATGGGCAGGAAGATGATGTTAGTAATCATTTATTTAATTTGAAACTTCCTTTGTCTGTTAGCTGGGGAGAGTTGTAACGAAGTTATTTCATCTAAAACAATAAATGTATTCAATAACTTTGAAATATTAACCCGCACAAAAAAGACAAAGTAAATGGAATTTTAAAACATCCAACAAATTTCGAATGCTTCGAGATTAGTACGAAACTTTTTCTACAAAATGGGATTATATAAAATGGAATATTAAATTATATACGCTGTGAGGTATCCAGCTGAACATAATAAGACCACCCTCATTTTTTACCGTGGTGTCGTAAAAGGCAACTAGACAAATAGACCAAAAATCATATCAACTTTATAATTCTTGATGATCTATCTTCTGAAGATGCTTCGGTTGCATGGCGAAACGATTGGAGAGTTTGTGATAATGAATTTGTGTAGTGCATGCATTTTTGGGAACCTTGCAATCATCAGGTATAAAAACGGATAGTTTATTTACATTTAGCATTATATATATTTACTATTTACTTTATCGCAGATTGTAGTAAAATAATTGTATTATTACTTTTTGCAATACTGCTCTGTACTCACTAATTGCTTATGGTAATATTTTCTCTTTCACAACGTCGAACGTTTTCGAACCACACAGATACATTCTATCTTTCTACTATACCATAGACACGTAATATCATAGATACAAAACCAACGCATATATCATAGAAAAGGAATACAATAGATACAAAAACACTAAACTTTTGGATCATATTATTATTAAATTTTCACTTTAAGAAGTTTACAAGTAATCTCGCGATGATCCAGTTTCAATAGATGCTTATTACTATAGAAACCGCATGAACGTACTTGCAACTCGATTATCCACTCCGAACTAGTACAGTTGTGTTGTGTTGCCTTCAAGTTTCCAGTCTAGCTCCATAATAGTTTTATACAAAAGCGTGTTAGAGTGAATGAAATCCTACTTACTCTAATTTCTCACATAGGAGGTTACGCGAACCAAATTTGACTTCTTGAATTGTGGTATTAAATAGATTTAGGCTTAGAATTTACCTAAAATACATTTTTTTTAAATTTGATTCTAACGTTTTATTAATTTGGAATACTAGCTTCTGTTATAACTTTGGTCAAAGTGCACTTTAGTACCGAGCAAAGTATGTAACAAAAGTTCAGATATAATTATTTTGCTATAATCGGCTTTTCTTAGTAGAATAGATGTTATGCTAAGTGTGGGAAACAGACAACGTTCACATACTTTTTACATGCAGGATCAGTCACCCAGGTAGAAAACTACCCCAAAACGCCGCCGCCAATAGCACACCAGCCAAGCACTACACACACTCACTCAGACAATATCTACGATCGTTTCGCCTCGTAACCAAAGCATCATCAGTAGGATACTCTACAACAACATCGTAATGCAAAAAATATAACGTTATCACTCTTTATGTTACTTTTCATGTTAACCTTCAACCATCTCCATATAAAAAATTAAATTGAGCTATTATTCTCATACTCTTGCCCATATCCCACTCTAAATGGGGTCGGCACAATATGTTATAAGCACGTTGTCACGTGATTTGGCTACATATTTTATGACCGGCCTGCCTGACGTCAACTTACTTTAGTCGTATTTTATGACACCTCGGTAAGAAATGAGGGTGGTCTATACTATTCAGCCGGATACCACACGGTACGCGTTTTACGTTTTCATATTAGTAATTAGGAAAATTGATCTATTACTTTATCGGACCCAAGAGTAAGTGAGAGTACAAACAAACAAACACGCTTTCATATTTAAAATATTAGTACAACAACTCTGATGTTGATTACTTCCAAACACTTCAAACTTTATTTAAAACTTTGTTAAGCTCCAAACACAGATCCTTGAATTAAAAAACCTAACGATTTTCTTGTAATTAAAACTTCATTTAAAACACTAGAACGTAAAGTTGAAATTAGCTTGCACTTAGCAATATAGCTTACCGTCAGGATAGACGTCAAACTTTCCCGCAACTGCACAAGTTTGGAGTGCAGTACGGAGTTAGGTTCATGCGGCCACTACTGAACTAAACCGTGCGTTAACTGCACTCCGTTTGATAAAGTTTTAAATGTTAAATACCATTTGAAAATTGATTACGCTTATGATTTTGAAAACCTATCAAATATCGGATACATAATATTGTTATAATCATTTTTGGACTGGGTATTTTACGACTGGTCGCTTGCCTAACGTCAAAATACTTCAGTCGCCTTTTATGACACCTCGATAAGAAATGAGGTCTATTCTACTAGGCCGGCTAAATAAGATAATAAATTCCACCATGTGGTAACACGGCGAAATTTATTTAACATATATAGTGGTCTGATTTAATAATATCCACCTGTCTGATTTAATAATATAAATTTTTGAATCAATGAAACTTATTAAAACAATAAAATTGGATCAATGAAACTTATTAAAACAGTAAAATTGAATCAATGAAACTCATTAAAATAGTAATATTTGATTCAATGAAACTTATTAAAACAGTGAAATTGAATCAACTTTTACTATTTTAATCAAATTTTACTATTTTAACTTATTAAAATAGTAAAATTGAATCAATGAAACTTATTAAAGCAGTAAAATTTTGATATATATCACTAAACTCTATGCATCTACGCTATGTAGCTAAGCTGTGATAGCCGACAAGTGAGACCGTCTATCTCTCTCACGTCACGGGTCACGGGTTCAAACCCCAGGCAGGCACCAAAGAGTTTTCTATTTAATATTTATGTGCCTAATTGATATTTGCAATTTATCACACTCTTTTCAGTAAATGAAAACAACCTGCATATCTTGTGAGAATTCCTGGTATATTTGTAACCTACCAATTTGCATTGGAGCAGCGTGGTAGGTGAGCTCCAACCTTTCTCACCAAATAGACTAATAAGCCTATGCCCATCTGTGGTATAAAAACAGGATATTACTTAAAGAACTTAGATTGTTTAATACCTTCCTATCCCTTATTCTTATAGACGTCCGCAAAAGATCACGTGACTATGCTATCATACAATATTAGACTTATCCATATCATAAATATGTAGTGCAGAAATGTTCTCATGTCATAGAACTAGGTAATAAACGCATTGGGCGTTAGACTTCAATAACGCTCGCTGCACGGTACGCTTCTTCCAATTTAAACATCTTTGACAGTTCGATTTATGGCGACGAGGAATTTCCAACTACTATAGATATGAAATCGTAAACAATATCTTAAATATTTTAACCTCTTTATAGAAAGCAAATATTATTAAATATTAAACAACAGCTAGCTATAAAATCCAGCTGTGTAGTTTGGAACTACTAACTTTGAATTAAAGCAAGAAATTTATTGAGACTTAATCGCCAAAGTACTATAAATTAATAAAGTATTCTAGTATTGTATTGCTCTTGTACCTTATATATTCTTGGTATTTAATCCGCGTATGCTTATTATTAAATCTATATGACACTACTTTGTAATCCATTAGAAATAAACCAATGATCGTATCATTGGTTACATACAAATACAATCTGAAACTGAAATGTTAGTGATAACATCAGATTAAACAGCTACGAATGTTTTCCTTGACACAAAAATTAAACGGTTGTCTGTCTGTCTGTCTATTAACTCTTCTAATACTCGCAACTAGAAGGCGTCGTTTGTTTTATTCAAAACAAGTAAATAAGTCGACGTAAAAGTAAGGTCGTAAATTGCCCTGGGCCACTCAACCGATAGCTTTTCACAGGTCAACTTACATTTCTTCTCTGGCGTTGAATGGTTGACTTACAGAATACCAGTTAATTTATATTGCTATTTAACTTTTCCTAAACTTTACAGAAAAGAACAATAAAAGCTCAGCTATTAATTAAGCGAAAAATAACGGCTAAATTAAAATTGAGATCTGTATTTCGAACTCTAGAATTTCCGAACAATCTCGTCTACAATTTCTCCACTTCAATAGGCAAAAGTTTTGTACACGGTTGAGCAAAATAAATGAAATATCTATTATAATACGAATTATAATAGTATATTGTTTATTTTTAAAAAGGCCATGTTGTTTTTACGGTCTCTCTTACTTTATTTAATAAGTGCCATTAGAATTGATCATTGCCTGGTTTTTATAGTAATTCCAATATTAGATGTAAGCTAATCAAAAATTAAATTTTCACGATTCATGTATTTTGTTACTTTCTACAACTTTCACTACTCCTAACGATTCGAAAATGTTCTTTTTCTTCCTGCCCTTATCCCACTCTAAGTGGGGTCGGCACAATATGTGTTCACATGATGTGGTTAAGTATTTTACGACTGGCCACCTACCTGACATCAACTTACCTTAGTCGTATTTTTACACCTCGGTATGAAAAAGGGGGGGTCTATTCTACTTAACCGGATACCACACGGTGGGTCATCTTATCTTAGTCTTATTTTACCACACATCGGTAAGAAAGAAGTTGGTCTATTCTACTTAACCGGATACCGTACGATGGGTCAACTTACCTTAGCCGCATTTTACGATACCTCGGTAAGAAATGAGGGGGCTCTATTCTATTCAGCCGGATACCACACGGCGCCTTAGACGATTCGAAAATATAAAAATAATATTATTCTAAATTTACATTAACAATTTGTACCCAAGTTCGTGCACTCACTTGTACAGACACCACAAAACGTAGGGAACTAGACCCAAAACTTTCTAAAGCTGGGAGCGACGAAGTTGTTTCCGAGTTTTTAAAAACACTTTTATCTTACAACTTTATTCTTTGCAAAGAGGACCGATACGAAAGTTTTTCATGACAATGCTCTCTTTTTAGCCCGAATGAGTCTCGATAGAAAATTAATTTTGCAAATAACTTTTTGTTACAATTAAGGTTTGTCCTTTGTAAAAATATACGTCTTTTATACCAATCCTGATGCTCCAAATATTAAAAGTGGAATTGTTAAAAGTTTAAACGTTTTCGTTTTACTGAACGATGAAATACTTATTTTGAACAGTTAATAATACAATTCTTCTGGTTCATATTATAATGTCCTTTACATAAAAGGTAATATAAGGGGTCTCTCCATAAAATGAGGGACTTGTTTAGTTCTACAACAGGCATACACGGTTGCTTCAAATATCAGCGATTTACCTATATGCAGGAGAGATCTGTCTTGTGCGTGGCTTTGACGTGTCTATTGTCTTGTTTAGGTAAATCGATAACATCTCATCGGGTATTTACTGACAGATATGTACATCATTAGTTGCTGATTAATAAAAACTACCTTCAAATAATCACAATTCCTGCTAAGAACATTTATTGAATTCGTTTCAACGGATGACAGCATTCTGAGCTGGTGATCAGATGATTATAGCAATAATATTATAAATACTAAGATTATAATACTAGTAATATCCCGCGGTTGCACCCGCGTACATACCGATGTCATGGCAGTAGAACTACTAAGTCGAACTATAGATTTATTTTTGTTAAATATATCATCAATAGTTTCCGCAGTACATGCGATGACAGATTTGTATGACTATTTTTTACACCTTATTATATCTTTATTACAGATACCTATTTTTTTTTAATGTAATATAGCCTATGTTGCTCAGTAAAGCTGCAGCTTTCCAATGGTGAAAGAATTTTTGAAATCGGTCTAGTAGTTTTTGTGTGAAAACATTACAAACATACATACCAATTTTTCCTCTTTATAATATTAGTATAGATAAATAAAATAAAATTAAAATACAGATCTAATCTACGTTTCATGACACTTCAATTCAATATAAACTAAAACCCGTTTAGTTTAGGGTTGTCTATGTATTTTCTCTAGTTTATTCGATATATTCATTCATAAACTAACTCTTTAAAGTAAATTTTGTCCGTAAGTAAAGTTAACACAGTATTGTGGTGTTATTATATTGTGTAAGTTTTTCACTTAAAAATAAACTTGCTTTTATTTTCTTGTTCAAGATAACCGAAGCTGGAATATCATAATTTATTCATATAGGAGACTACGGCATAAAGTTGGGAATTTTGGTATATATTTCATATTTTACAGAACGGATAAGAGAAGCTTTCAAATTATTTAAATTAAATAATCCTAGTTAAGGAATATCAAATAAAAGGTCTGAAGATATAATTTCTTATTTTATATATTTAATTTAAATTAAAAATCCTGTTAGCCATTACTTTTGCGGCAAGGTTTTATAAAGGATGATAGTGAGAATGATCAAAATCTAATCCGACCACAATAATAAAAAAAATCATTCATCATAATCATACTCCTGCTCTTACCCCACTCTAAGAGGGAGTTAGCACATGTTATAAAAATATTGTTATATTTGGCTAGGAATTTTACGACCGGCCGCCTGCCTGACGTCATCTTACTTTAGTAGCCTCTTACACCTCAGTAAGAAATGAGGATGGTCGATTCTACTCAGCCGGATACAGCACGACACTTACCTTAGTCGCTTTTTACGATACCTCTGTAAGAAATGAGGGTGGTTGATTCTACTCAGCCGATACCACACGGCACTTACCTTAGTCGCTTTTTACGACACTTCGGTAAGAAATGAGGGTGGTCGATTCTACTCAGCCGGATACCACACGGCACTTACCTTAGTCGCTTTTTACGATACCTCGGTAAGAAATGAGGGTGGTTGATTCTACTCAGCCGGATACCACACGGCACTTACCTTAGTCGCTTTTTACGACACCTCGCTAAGAAATAAGGGTGGTCTATTCTACTAAGCCGGATACCACACGGCACAAAAAAATATCATTATTATTAGAAAAATAATTAAGGTATTGTCAAATACATCTTCCATCATTGAAATACGTCTTTGAAAATGTATTGGAATCCTAATAACGGATATATATCGTGACATTAAACGAATTGCGTAAATAGAATTGATCACGGAATTGGAAAATAGAAATATAGATACGAATCACTCACCATAATCCCTCTTGTCAACTGGGATCTTTACACTAATCCCGGCCTGGGGATAGGATGCGGGCGCCCTGGAAACAAGAAAGATTATCGATGCTGGATATAATTTATCTTTTCAACGACAAAATATAACGATATTTGTAACACACAAATTTAAAATATCTATTTTCCCTTGAGTAACTATCTTTAATATTTAAAATAGTTAATCTTATATATATATATATATATATATATATATATATATATATATATATATATATATATATATATATTATTGAATTGAATATATAGAGAAAGTAAACGGACTTTTCTCTTTGTCAGTAACTATCTTTAATATTTAAATGAGTTAATCTTGTATATATATAATTTTTTTTTCGGAATCTCGGAAACGGCTCCAATTTTCCTGAAATTAAGTATGTAGGGGGTTTTGGGAGAGCAAAATTGATCTAGCTGGGTTTTATTTTAAAAAAATTAGTTTTATGCCTATTTTCAGGAAAATGCTAAAATTTATATTGAATTTAAAGGTAATTTCACTATCAAATGTCAAATCAAGATAGTCCATTTAGGGAACGGGCGGTCCAGAGAGGTGAAGATACCTAGGCTCGAACCCCACCTCCTAAACTATTTTTTATTTTTTTAATGCTAATTTTTTTATATCTTTAAAAAAATTACCAGTCATCCAGGTACTAATATTAACGCGTACAATTTAAATTTAAATTGAGTAATGTAACAAATAAAGAAACGGCGTCATATTATCCCACTGCTGGACATAGCCTCTTCTTCCTCTTCTTTCCTTTTACACAAGTAGAGTTGGAACTTAAATCCACCACGCTGCTCTTAAGAAGATTGGTAAGTTATTCTAAGAATTATCTAGAGATATGCAGGTTTCCTTATAATGTTTTCCCTCACCAAAAAGCGTGTATTAAATAATCTTTTAATTTCTAATGACATTTAGGTTTTTAATTCTAAATCCTCCTAATATTATAAATGCAAAAAGTTTGTGAGTATGGATTTATGTTTGTTACTCTTTCACAGCGAATCCGCAGAACCAATATCTATGAAATGGCACAATTATTCCTTATACATCGGGGTAACATATAGGCTATAGAAATCCTGTTAATTCTACAGGAATAGGATGACATTGAAAAGCGCCATCTATTATTAACCTATCGTGCGACAATAGTCAGTCAAGTTCCGGGTAAAAGATAGTATTATAATAGACGCGGGCAAAAACAGTGGTGGCCAAACAGACGAGAGTGGACTGGAATCGCTTCCGTTGAAGAATTGTTTCGTCCGAAGGACAGTGTGGCTTGCAGTACGCTAACGACCAACCTTCAGTAGTGAAATGGCACGAAAAGAAGAAGAATTCTAAATAATCTAATAGTATTTTTATTGTTTTAATTTCACCATTCGTTGTCTCGTTCAAAATATTACACTCATTAACTTTGACCTTACAATAATAAGCTGATTCAATATATTCATTCTGTAGAAACTTTGTTTGCCCTTTCTGAAGCAGAATAACAATTCTAGCAGAAATATTTTGATAAGTTCACGAATAAAATATTCCTTTTATTTTCGCTTTCACTAACTTTCATTATAATGAAAACAATAGTACTTAGACACAATCTCCCAAAAAAAAGACAATCAACGCAAAAATTGTCTCAGTAATGTCAGACAGTGAAATAAAAAAGCGCTTATCAGCTGTTACAGTGGATGCTCGTATTTTTATTGGCTTTAAAGTTTTATGTCACCAAGTCTACTGAATAATGCAGGGGGTACACTGGGAATATTATAATGTTGTCTGAACTTAGTAATTTAAATCACAATTATAGAGTTATATTATAATAAAACCTATTAGCCTACATATTCCAATGCGGTTTTATTTGATTTTTGTATTTTATTTATTTATTTATTTGGCTCACCAACATAACAAACAGTACAGTATATTTATAATTTACATTTCACATGACTTAAATCTAACTGTTGTTACACTTACACATAAATAAAAAAATATTAAAAATTGTTGTTAGTTATGTTTATGTATGTTCTTTTTCTATTTTATGAATTATTATTATTAACTTTCAATATTTATATTTATTATGTTTTTATGTAGTAATAATTGAAAACGACTTTATAGAGAGCGAGAACATAGAGACAATATATTCCAAGATTGCAACGGACAAAAATATTAATATCTACACGGTTGTTATACTGCATTATACTTAATGCTTAAATGGTTTACGGTCGAATAATTTTGGTGAAAAGCATATCAATACTAATATATAAAGCTGAAGAGTTTGTTTGTTTTGATTGTTTGAACGCGCTAATCTCAGGAATTGCTGAACCGATTTAAATTATTTGAATATAAGATAGTCCATTTATCGAGAAAGGCTATAGGCTATATAACATCACGCTAAAATGAATAGGAGAGCAGCAGTTTCGTTGCGTGTGCTGAGTAAACGGTGCAAGTTATTCAAATACCATGCATTACAAAATTGTTCCCCTCTAAAAGTTCTAAATAAAAGTTCAGTACAGCATATGTCTAACTTTTAAGGTTAAACCACTTTAACCATTTTTATGGTAATCAAAATACTATATTACGTTTTTAATCTTTCCACGCGAGCATAGCCGCTGCGATTGCTAGTTATTAATAAATGTTAAAACAATTTTCAAACAGTCTGTAAGCTTAAACATTATCACTTTAAAGGGTACAAATTTGATGTGAAACGTTTCCATTTTATTAACTCCCTGTGTGGCACCAGGTTAAACGTTTACGAGTTAACAGTGTCAAAGTAACAACACGGCTTAGAGGGATGTTTTATTGCGTTTCTAGATATTAAAACCTTAGATAGAATTGAATGGACTCCTTTACTGCCTTTTGATGTTTGTTAATATCTTTACACGCTAATGTCATTACATAGGAACAAATCGACATACATATTAAAAACTAATGGTAACTGCGAATTCACTACGACTTTAGTATTAAAACGACTACAATTATGTACTATATGTTCCAACATGTTTTACTGTTGTTGCGTGATAGATAGATAATAGATGGCGCTTTTCAATGTCATCATATTCCTGTAGAACTAACAGGATTTCTATAGACTATATGTGAACCCGGTTTATAAGGAATAATTGTGTCAAAGAGTAACAAACATACATCCATACTCACAAACTTAAGTATTTATAATATTAGTAGGATGTGTGTAGGAAAAATATATTTAAAAATAAATTTTCCAATTTTCGTTTTCCTTCGTATTTTCGTTTTACCTATGCGTGGGATTTTTAGAAACAATATGTTAGCTCGATTTATAAGTTTTAATTGTACTTATATTGGGTAATCTATTCCGATTGCTATTTTAGGAAATTGCTTCCTAAAATCGGAAATGTAATTGAAAATTCGTCAATTTTGTCCGATCTTTAAAAGTAAATGTAAGTACAAAAGTAGTAATAATTAAATTATTTTGCTACAATCATCATTCATCGCGGATTAAAACAAAATAATGTTAGTATTATTTTTGTATTATAGATCTACGCAAAGTAAGCCTACGCTTAATTCTATAAATTAGTAATTAATGTAGTTTTATTTACCTGTGATATTGTCTGAACAGCAAATTATGTTCCTCATTCTTTTTTGATGCGACAAAAATGATTCTTATAGCAGCAACTGAAACAAACGATTTTTTTTATTATTTTTTTCTATATTTCGTTTATAATAATTTTTATTGATTATAAAAATTTCTTTCTTAAAGGGTTCAAGCAATAGTAAAGTGCAATGAGCTAATAATTATTTTTTTGTAATACAGGCCTTAAAATAATTCGTTAATGTTAACTTTTGTTTATTATGCCGTGTGGTATCCGGCTGAGTAGAATAGACCACCCTCATTCCTTACCGAGGTGTCGTAAAAGGCAACTAAGGTAAATCGATCCACCATGTGGTATCCAGCCGAGTAGAATAGACCAACCTCAATTCTTACCGAGGTGTTGTAAAAGGCGACTAAGGTAAGTTGACGTCAGGCAGGCGGCTGGTCGTAAAATGCTTATCCAAATTATGTGACAACATATTGTGCCGACCCCACTTAGAGTAGCCTAAGATCAAGAGGATGATGTTAACTTTTGTTTATTACATATTTCGTACCTTTAAAGGCCTTCTACACGGTTGGTATCAACCGCCGACCATCTTGTCCTTCTTTCGATCAACCGATTTAAATAAATAAATATATAAAAATAAATAATAATTATCATCCATATTTCTATCTATCATGAAATAAATAAATAAATAAATATAATTTTTAGGAAATTACTTGCGGTACAAATTTTCTTTATCAAATGTCAAATGTCATGCCTATGCTCCAGATTGTCAAACATACGAACGGATAAACTGATCAAATAATCAAATACAATCGTAGTAGCACGCTTTTAAGTATCTTAAACAATGTTTCTCTTTAAGTTGCTATGTTGCTTAAATTTATCTGACATTTGGTTTCTCTTGCTTTTGTTCTTAAGACTAGTTTCAGCATATCTTACTTTGTTACTAATTTACAAACTGTAAACACTAATTTAGTTCATATAAAAACTTTACCTAATCATTATATTTATAGTCCGATTTATTCGCTTAATAAACTGACCGTATATTTCATATTAAACATCAATCAAAAGCTGAAGTTTTTTTCATTCATTGACTGCATTCATAATTTTCGCGTGTGCTTCATTGAGAGAAACAGAGTGGTTTACTAGTACAAGTCACCGCTGTAATATAGAGCACAAAAGAGAGAAAAAAAAACGCAAAATTGCTCTGCAGTGGTTTCTTGCTCATTAGCTAATGACGCATCAGTATTAGCTCGCTCAATCTCACATTAGAATCATAGACTATTTGATATGCACAGAAAGTATTTATTAAAATTTGTAGATTTGAGTACATTTAAACCAAACGTGTCTATGGAATTTTGTACTGTGAAGTTGGTTCATGGTTCTGAGACAAATCATTTCGTCTTTTGGTACAAACTTGTTTGATGTAAATATAGTAGTAAACAGTACAATAGTATTTTTGTTTTAAAGTGAAAAAGCCCTGAAACCGACATACATGTTGTATAAAATGTTAATAGTTAATAAATAAGGAAATAATAATTATATACTATTTAATACTAGCTTCGGCTTGCGTTTTCGTGTACGCATACATTACTACCGAAATAAAAACTAGCACTAACAAAAATCACATCTTGTCCATGATAGGATATGACAAACAAATAATGACTTTCTCATGTATTATGTTCATACTGTTATTATACTAGAGTAGGAAATCAAGTCTAAAATGTGCCCTATTACAATAAAGAGAAAGCAAATAAGGGTAACATTTATCTGTCTCTCTTTTTTATTCGTGTTTAGACAAAGACAAGTAGGTATACGAGTTTTACTTATAGGCCTGCTTATGGCTTACCTAATCTAATATCTTATATATCTCTATAATAACGTTGGTGTATATTTAAAGAGCCACGGTAATAAAATATTTTAACGTGCTTGGAACGACATAAGCTTGTACACAATATTTTTTAATTAGCCACAAGCAAGCTCTGGAAAATTTATAATGGTGCGGAAAACACTCGTTAATCTTTCTGTAAGGCTGTATAAAACATCGAGTATTAAATTCATAATTTTACACTGAGCCGGAATCTTTTATTCTTTACATTCATTAAATTCGTTTCCAGTTAAAATGTTTTAAATTACTTCTAAAGATTTCGTAGTACTCCAGTGCTTAACTTTTATTTCAATAATGATACCCTCATTTCATTTTGATTATACAAGATGCATAAGAATAACGGAAATTTTTAATGTTGAAATAGTACTTTGTATAAAACATGTTTATGACACGTACAAAACGGATAAGATGTGCTATGGGAGAGACAACTGGTGAATATATACATATATAATTTTATAATACATACTTAAATACAAATATACACTCAGGCTCGAAGAACCAACAAATTCTTTTTGTAGAAAAAGTTGGCCCTCGGCGAGAATAAAACCCGCGACCCGCGGAGCTGCAGCAGGATCACAACCCACTGCGCCAACGGGCAAGTCAATAGTAAGCTGACGTTTTGGCTCTTATATATAAATGAGAATTTGACAGAATGACACAAACTAAAGTTGAATAGAAGTTTTAAGGTTTCACAGTAGCCTGACGTTACGTTTAACGTTATAAATGGGAATTGGGTAAAACGGTATTCAGTAAAGTTGAATACGGGCCGTTTTTGACCGCTTAAAATTGAAATTTTCAGTGTTGCATTTCAACCACGTTTGAATAAAGACTCATTAAACCAGGTGGCGTAACAATTGCGATTTATTTTTGGTGGAAATGCTGCAATATTCATTTATTCTGTTCATGCTTTCACCAATTATATAGACTTAAATCTTTTCACTTTCGGGCGTTTTTTTTTATATCGTTGAACAAATGTTATTTTTTCACGCTTCTATTTACTCTTTAATTTATGTAATTTATAGAATTAATAAATAGAAATAATAAAATTATTTTACTATAATCCGCGATAAAGTAAATAGAAAATATATTAACTATATATTGCTAATGTGTATTGTGGTGGCGTTGGTGGAGGTTGGTGCATGTGTTTTTTCGAATCCTATATCTAACGGCTATGAAACGTATACTTTTATATATATATACAAAGTATACGTTTTCATAGCCGTTAGATATAGGATTCGATAGGATATGCTAAATTACCCTTACATAAGTTACCCTTTTTATATATGTTACCCTTACCCGCTATATATTTTACCCTTTTTAATAGAAAAAGGTTATAGCGCTACTATTTGGGGTAACCTAGGATATCAGAGCTCTAAACGACTAGCTCACATCTAATTTTAGAGCTGGAACCATAATGAGGCCTGACTCTAAAAGACAACATTTGTATACCAATTTCGATTCTGATTTAATTTATAGATAAATGTAGTGTGGTATTTAGCTGAGTTGATTAGACCAAACCTATTTCTCACCGAGGTGTCGTAAAGGGTGAATAAGGAAAGTCAACCCACCGTGTGGTATCCGGTTGAGTAGAATAGACCACCCCCATTTCTTACCGAGGTGTCGTAAAAGGTGAATAAGGCAAGATGACCCATTGTGTGGTATCCGGTTGAGTGGAATAGACCACCCTCTTTCTTACCGAGGTGTAGTAAAATACGACTTAGTTATGTTGACGTCAAGTATGCACCCGGTCGTAAAATACGTAGCCAAATCATGTGACAACATGTTTATAACATGTTGTGCCGACCCCACTTAAATTGGGATAACGGCAGGAGGAGAATGATAAAAGATAAAATCAAAATCGACAAGACCATCGAAACAATTTTTTCAATCCACCATAACCAAATTATGTAAACGTAATTTTTTAGTTTATTCTAGATACGCTTATACTTTTCTGCAAAGTTACACTATACTATACTTTATTACTACAATTTTTACTACAATCGGCTTATCGCTACTAGCAACTTTAAGCAACCAGCAAGTAATTGTCAAAATAATTATGAAACAGAGGCTCCAAATTTCAGGCGTACATTCATTTACCAATTTAGGTCACCGTTGCTTAGACAACGCAATCATCTGATATATGCTGTCGAACTAGGCCATACCGCTCTCAAGTATCGACGCCATCTTATAGTTTCTAATTGAACAAATTAGAATAATTATTAAAGGTTACGAATAAGTTTACATACTCATATAGTAAAGGTATTGATAAATATATTGTTTACATATATTTTTAACAATTATTTATGTGTGAGATAAAGCATAGTATGTCAGCAAAATACTAGTTAATTATTTATTTATTAGTGTTGATTCATAAAAACTAAGTAGCACTGAATTAAATAGATAGTTAATGTCATTCCGCCATTGCCGGTCCCAAGCCCGGATGAAAAAGGAGGAGGGTTGGTGAGGAAGTGACAAAGACCAACCGTAAAACAGTCAACGCCGAGCATCAGGCGGCGGGAAATAACCTGTTACTTCGCAACCCACCCATGGGTGCGAGCGGCTTCCAGTGACCCTGAGGTACTAAATCGCCTCAAAAAGACTGGCGCAGAAGGATCTGGGAACCCACTGCGACTATTCTCCCAAGAAAACCTCAACATGGAAAACGTAGATATGGATATGAGTATGTTTTGCGACCCGACTAACGCTCGGCGCCGCTCAGTTGCCAGGCTGAGCGATGTGAAATTGGCTACTGGTACTCCTGAAGGGGACAGCCACCAGGACCCTGACGGCAATAATGCTACTGGTGTGACAAATACAGACCTTAAGCAAGAGAAGATCTCAATACGAGCAAACCATCGTATTGCTACCTGGAATATCAGAGGAGCTCTTAAATCAGGGAAATTGAGCATAGTGGAACGAGAGATGACTAACCACCACATAACCATACTGGGTATTAGTGAGACTCATCTACGAGGAAATGGACACTTCAGGACCGCATCCGGCAACACTTTGTACTTCTCTGGCGCTGAAGACTCCAGTCATCATGGAGTAGGATTAATCGTGCCAGCTGCTATTAACAAATTTGTACTTGGTTACGAGCCAGTGTCAGAACGAATTATCACCATGCGACTCAACACCAAACCTTGCCTCTTGAACATTATCCAAATATACGCCCCAACCCTACAATCGTCAGAGGAGGAAATTGATAGTTTCTATGGCACTCTCGAATCTGTCTTAGATAAAATTCCTAACCGGGAAATCACAATGATACTTGGTGACTGGAACGCGAAAGTCGGCGAAACAGCTGCAGAGGATCATATCCGAGGAGTCGTAGGGAAGTACGGCCTTGGTGTCCGTAATGAACGTGGCTCTAGACTAATCGAGTTCTGCATCAGTAGAAAATTGACTTTATTGAACACCTGTTTCCAACATCACCCGAGACGACTCTATACTTGGAGATCGCCAGGCGATAGGCACCGTAATCAAATAGACTACATCATCATTAACACCCGCTGGCGATCTTCGGTGACAAACACCAAAACGTTTCCCGGTGCAGAATGCGGATCAGACCACAATCTCCTTCTTTCTAACTTCAACATCAAGCTGAAAGGACCAAAAAAGTCTCCCTTACAAAAGCCACGGAACTTGGAAGATAGAGAGAGAGAGGCTTTCAGAGACCTACTGGAGAACAAGCTGAGTACCACACCGCTCTTGGACAACAAAGACGCAAATGCCCAGTGGGAATATCTTAAGAGCAACATAAATGTAACCTTGGATACTATAAGGCAGTCACGGCAAATTGTCCGAAAGAAAAGCATGTGGATCTCAGAAGAAACCTGGAAGCTGATAGAGCACAGCAAAATTGTCAAAGCACAAGGCGAAACAGCTAAATATGCGAAGATCTGCAAAGACATTCAGAAAAAATGCCGCCAGGACAAGAACTGCTTTATAAAATCCATATGTACCGACATCGAAAAGCACGCCTTAAAGCTGCAGACATCAGATCTTTTTAAAAAGGTTCATCTGCTGTCTAAGAAGTTTAAACCTAAGACCTGGGTAATAGAGGATGCTAATGGGCAGGCACTAAATGACCTAATCGAGATCGCGGAAAGGTGGCGCCAATACTGCGAACAACTGTACACGAGCACAATAAATTCATCGCAACCCAATTTAAATCAGATACAGCCAAAGAACATGAATCATGAACCACCCATATTAAAATCTGAAGTCGAAGCAGCTCTAAACAGCCTTAAAACTAAGAAAGCTCCGGGTCCTGACCAAATAACAGCGGAAATATTAAGGACAATGGGTAATCGTGCCATCGATTTGCTACACAAGATTGTCAACACTATCTGGCAAACTGGAGTGTGGCCCAAAGACTGGACCGAATCGGTGATACTCCCACTTCACAAAAAGGGTACAACGAGGAGGTGCGACAACTACAGAACCCTTGCCTTAATATCCCATGCCAGCAAAGTACTGCTCTATATTTTAAATCACCGCATCCGCAATTATCTGGACTGGCAAATACCGCAAGTGCAGGCGGGTTTTGTAAAGGGTAGGGGAACCCGAGAGCAAATACTTAACGTCAGGCAAGTCACCGAGAAAGCCTACGAACACAACGTACCCGTCATCATGTGTTTTGTGGACTACTCTAAGGCATTCGACTGTGTAAACTGGAACTGGCTTTGGAAAGTTCTTACAGAGCTAGGAGTACCTGAACACCTGGTATTCCTTATACAAAGCCTTTACCAAAATAACCAAGGCACAGTTAGAGTAGATAGCATAAACTCAAAACCATTCTATTTCAGACAGGGAGTACGTCAAGGCTGCATACTATCTCCCATCTTGTTCAATATATATGGTGAATACATCATGCGACGCACTTTAGAGGACTGGACAGGTGGCGTTAACATTGGTGGTGTCACAATTACCAATTTGCGATACGCAGATGACACCACACTGTTTACAACGAGCGAAGCTGAGATGTCCGCTCTTTTGAGTAAGATGGAGGCCATCAGCAAGGAAATGGGCTTATGTATGAACAGGTCGAAAACTAAGCTTATGGTTGTGGACAGAGCTCACAAATTAAATCTAACTGGCGTGCTTGATCTCGAACTGGTGGAGAATTTCATTTATCTGGGCTCCAGTATTACAAACAATGGCTCCACAGAGTTAGAAATCCGAAGACGCATTGGCATGGCAAAGTCAGCAATGTCACAGCTGCAGAAAATATGGCGGGACCGCAACATTTCGCGTAAAACCAAAATCCTTTTGGTACGCACACTCGTGTTCTCCATTTTTCTGTATGCTTCTGAGACATGGACTGTCAAATCTGCTGACAGGAAACGAATTGATGCCTTTGAGATGTGGTGCTGGCGAAAAATGTTGGGCGTATCTTGGACTGAGCACCGGACCAATGCATCGATACTCAAAGCTATAGGAGTAACCACCAGGCTCTCAACTACGTGTCTCCGCAGAGTCCTTGAATTTTTCGGACATATCGCTAGGAAGACTGGAGACAACCTGGAAAAGCTAATGATCACTGGTTCGGTGGAAGGAAAAAGAGCAAGAGGCCGCAGTCCAACTCGATGGTCCGACCAGATCACTCATTCACTCTCTATTCAAGTCCACGAGGCCTTAAAAGCAGCGAGTGATCGCAAAACCTGGAGATCAGTTATCCATCAAAAAGTGATCCGTGGAATAGGTCACGACCCTCAGCACTGAGGAAAACGACGCAAGGAGGAGGTAATGTCATTCCAAAAGTCTAGCGGGTAACGTATCTTTTTCTCTGATGATAGAAATAAAATTTTAAGTATAGAGGAAGTTTTAGCGAGTTTATGTGTAAGAGTTTATGTGACAACATTTTTATAACATGTTGTGCCGATCCTACTTAGAGGGATACGGGAAGAAGGTTATATAGGGATGAGGATGTTTCTGTATTAAATAAAACTGTATCAATTAGATATGTCATGTTTATAAAATATGAAAGGGTAAAGAGTAATATTTAAATACCTGCTTCAATCTGAGATTCGTACACCTTGTTAGAAGTCGATTACAACGTGACGTCACAAAATTTACACCGCTTGATGTGAAGTCTATGACTTAGTGAGTTATTGAATAAACTAAACTTTCGGATACAATTCCAAATCAGATTCTGTATGAAGCCACAAAACGAGAAAAGAATTCGAATCAAGTTAAACTGCGATGCGGCGGATTGAACGTAGTTTTTGTTAACGACTGATCCATCGACTAGTGACGTGGATCGTAAATCAATGCGTATTTCTAAATCAACGTCGTATGTAAAAAAACCGTCGTTTTATGTATTTCTTAAACATTTCTACGTAGATGAAGTAGCTTGATTCAAATGAAATTATTATGTACTAATTAATTCAGGGCTTGGAGATTTAAGCCGAGAACATGATGCCGTTGAGATAAGAGGCCGGTAAAGAGTAAACAGAAAGAGATATCATGATGAATATTTGATTGATTGATTGAATCATTAACTAAATCTTTAAAAGATACTCGACCATTTAATGATTTTGTTAATGATTCAAACAATCAATCAATTATTCATCCTGATAGCTATTTCTGGTTAATAACTTGCAATATTAGATTACATCGTAACTTAACATTTGCATTAAATTCAATTGTCAAAAGGTACTCTGTCATTTATCATCACCCTTGCCACCCTCCTGCCCTTATCCCACTCTAAATAGGGGCGGCACAACATGTTATAAACATGTTGTCACATGAACTAGCTACGTCCTTGACGATCAGCCACATCACCTGACGTCAACTTGCTTTAGTCGTATTTTACGACACCTCGACAAGAAAAATAGTGGTCTATTTTACTTAACCTGATACCACACGGTGGGTTCAATTTACCTTAGTTGCCTTTTACGACACCTCTGTAAGAAATAAGGGTGGTATATTCTACTCAGTCAGATACCATACTGTCATTTATATAAACTAAAAAAACTCATACTGTGTTTATAAAAACAAAGTTAATATATTCAGTAATATTATTGTGTATATTAATGTGCATTTTAAAGAAATAATGTATGTTTAAAAATGGTCTGCTTTTTTCAAAAAACATGCAACGCAAACAGTTTCGTGAATTGCAGCGAACGGTCGGAGGATATCTCATTCAGCAGAGTTGAAAACAAGATGTCGCTGGGCGCTTAAATCAGATTTTCAGAGTTAAATTTCAGCGGCGTTTGAATGAAACCTCAACTATCACGGTGGCGTCGCAAATTACTGTATTTTGTTGGTACTCGTTATATTTAATTGCTCACCATTTCAACGAAATTATTCTTCATCTATATTATAACCTAAATTTTTATTTTGCTCAACGTTTCAACCTATACAAACTTAATTTATTTAAACAGTTAGACCTAATTTTGAATTCAGTCATTTTAAAATAAGCATAATATCCACCTAAACTCTAGAACCAACTTGTTTTTTTACAATATGTTAGCTCTCGACGGAACTTATCTAATGGCAGAGAACTCACTGCTAATTGCGCCAACTGGCCAGTCAATTCATGCTTGATATTTCAAAAATATTCATGTATAAAATATGGGACACAATTATTATTAATCTAGATTTATTAGACGGTAGAAACCCTAGTAGATTTAAAATGAAGAATGAGAACGCTTCTGATATGCTCGCTCAATAATGGACAATGAAATAATAGACATTTCGCGGTGGTATCGTCGACACTAAATTGCATTTTGCCACGCCATCCCGTTTAATGAGGCTTCATTCGAACGCGGTTAAAATTCAACACAGAAAATTTCAATTTTCAGTTCCCAGTGTACAAGTTTGTTTGGATTCAACTCTGTCGTATACAATACAGCGGGAACAGCCGTGTTAGTTCATAGAATTCGTTTTGTATTCAGTTCTCAATACAAGTATGTTTTAAATGAAAATGTTTATTCCCAGAGTCTGTCTGTATATTTGTAAATAAGTCTATTATTTAAATGATATATTTGACTGGGGCTACATCCATATTAACTTGAATGAAACAAGTGTCTTTGTTTATTAAATTATCATGGCCAAAATCCTCAAACGATTTAAATGTATTTCGAAAAATAAACGCTATTATATTTACTTCACTTTAAAAAATATATTATTTACATGATGCACTCCACAATTTCACCTAAGGTATGAAAGTAATGTAAAAAGTAAGTAAGATACCAAGTTATAGACATAAATCGAGATTCTTTATGTTTCCACAGACCATAAATTGTTCGAAATTAAAAGTCTAATACATATTACAGGCTATGTTATGTTCGTACAAATATGTTAAGCTTTGCAGCCTTAAAGCGGTAAAAACACACATAACACTTAGGTTATGCAGTAGTATTACTAATTACTTAATAATACAACATCAATGACAATGATAACAGAAGAAAATTTATTAAAAAATATTAAACGGCTCTCTGGCCATAGCAATATCCATCAATAAATATTGTAGTTAGCGAAGGTATATTACATAAATGTTCAAGACCCCGTCATCAAAAGTTTAATTAATTTTCAGAGAACAGCCGAAACGTGGTTACAACCAAAATATAAGGGAAATCTTAGTAGCGCCTTTTGTAATGAAGCGGAGGGCTATATTAATGAGTCGCGGAAGCCCACAACTTCGTGTACAGCCTTATTCGTAAGGATGTATACATACGACGGTATTTACAACCTTTTTTGATATTACTATTTATGTGTTGCAAGTTTAACACATCCTAATCCTCCTGTCCTTATTCCATTCTAAGTGAAGTCGGCACCACATGTTATACACATGTTGTCATATGATTTGGCTACGTATTTTACGGCTGACCGCCTGTCTGACATCAACTTATCTTAGTCGTATTTACGACACCTCGGTAAGAAAGCGGGTGGTCTATTCTACTCAACAGGACACCACACGGTCTGTCAACTTATCATGGTCGCCTTGAACGACACCTCGATATAAAATGAGGATGTATAATATATGCCTTTATTCATTTTAATAAAAAATATGAATAGAAAGCTCTGTAACCGCAAAATAATTACCTTAATTGTTTTTTTCAATCGAAACGAAATGTGTGATATGAATGAATGTAATTTATAAATATTAATGACAATTTAAATATATTGGTTATAATTATATATTTTTTTTAAATATTTTATTTTATTGTATTTAGGAAATAATTAGATACATTCGTGAAAAATTTTATAGGTGAGACCAAAATGATCATGGTAATAGAGTCTTACCAAATAAGAATAATATATAAAATTAAATCATTATATAGTAGAAAAGTAGATTTGATGTGAACTAGCCCTAATAACACTGGAATCGTTACTTTGGATTCGGGCACAATTTTTTTCTTATAAAGTATTATTTTATTTCTAATGTACTTTGTAGCTTGTTCGAAGAACTTTGCAACTTTTATTTTCGTGTATCCAAGACATTATTTTAAAACGTTTTGGTAATGTGAAAGTGTACAAAAATGAAAAATGTACGTGTACGTAAAAAAATAAAATCGATTTTATTTAACCAACACATCACATATTTAGTTTTATGTTAATTGATGAAAAATATTTACCGCAACTAAAAATATTAATTTAAAAATCTCAAATAAATTTGGTAAAATATCAGTAGTTAGTAATAGGTCATGAAGATTGAATGATTTTTGAACTTTTGAAGATCTCCTTAGATTTCACTACTTTATTAAATCCCCAAGCCAATTACATACGCACTTAAAATTTACGAGTAGTATTTAATTAAATTTTTTATTCTTACTAGCGTATCATCACCGATGTTATGAATATTTTATGACGAAGAATATTTTGTAGTTTTAAAAATAAATATTAGTAAAAATAAATATATATAAAAAAAGTTATGTTTTAGAATTTTTAAATTGCACCACCTACCTTATTACCCTATATTTAATGTCTCTAGCCCAAAGGTTGCCTGGAAGAAATCGCTAGTTAGCAATAAGGCCGCCTTATTGTATCTGCATTAAGATTATGTCGTTTTGTTTACATTGTATATTATAACTTTATGTGGTGCAATGAAGAATGTTCCATATTCTATTCTATTGACACCTGTTTACTATGACAATTAAATTGACACTTACAAACTTACATCTATAGTTATTTTTAACAAAATCATTAAATAAAAAACTTAATTAGCACCACCGTAGTATTTATATTATAAATAGTTTTGAAAATTTCATAAACATAACACTTAGCTTACACACGACATAAGAAAAGGAAAACCACGAAAGCAATTGCTCTCAACCATAACAATTTTGTAAATTGTGGACCCGAACTTTCTACGCAGTTTGCGACTTGTACAATTCGTTTTGCAAAATTGGTGTCGCAGTTATCCGTGCCCGAGGTGTGAGCGAATTACTGTTTTACTCCTTAACCACAATCTGGGTTGAAATTAGAACGAAAAAGAGATCCTTACTTACAAGATATATTTTAAATGTCAAACTCGAATTGTTTCTTCATGTTTCGCGCGTCAAATCAAGTTGCGTTGGCACAACATATTTTCTGTTCTATTCCATTCTCAATTTATATGCATGTACAATTTATATACTTCACACAATCCAACCACTTCTTTTTAGACCTCCGTCTTGTCACATATCAAAACCACATTCATATTTAACACTCGTCACATGATTTTCATCCCTCCTTGATGTCCATACCGTCTTAATATTCATCTTCATATCGAAAGTATGTTTATTATACTTTTACGGCTACACTGCTAGATCGATATTTATGAAATTTGGCACACAAAATTAATAATAAAATTATTTTGCTATAATCCGCGATTCTTCGCGAATTATAGCAAATTAATTTTATTATTACTTTTGTATTATGGATCCCCGCAAAGTAACGCCTAATTCCATAAATTATTTAAATTTGGCACAATTAAAGCTCATAAGGTTCGAACCCGGGCAGACACCAATGAGTTTTCTATTAAAACTAATGTGTCTAATTGATAATTGCAATTTATCACACGCTTTTCGGTGAAGGAAAAAATCGTGAGGAAACCTGCATATCTCTAGAGAATTCCGGAGATATGTGTAACCTACCAATCCGCATTGGAGCACCGCGTTAGGTCTTAGCTCCAATCCTTCTCTCTAAAAACGGAGAGAAGAGGCCTATTCCCAGCAGTGGAAGAGTAATAGACCGCTACTTTACTTTTTTTTAAAGCTTATAAATCGGGTAAAGCTTATAAATATAAGATGAGAATTTCAGTTTATTCTTGAGGGAGGAAAAACACACTACGTAAATGCCGCCGTTGCCACTAGTGTTAAATGAGTATTATAATATTATTAATAATGTATATACATATATTTGATGGCGTTATAGCTTTACTAACTATACTAATTCTATTATAAAAGTTATTATTGTAGACATAATAAAAATGAAAACGTTGAAGTTAACTTTAATTAAGCTTAGACTTAAGAAATCACAAAAATGTACAAAACCTTTACAGTTCTTGGCTTGTATAATGGCGGTCATTAAAAGAGCTTAAAATATAAGAGAATTAAAGCTTTATTTTATTGCTGCCTTAAAATAATATCAATCTTTTTCTACATAAAAAGAAATTAGTAAAACTTGAGGCATCGGTCTTGGTAATATTATCTTTCCGAACTACTTATTCTTAATCAACATCCTCCTGCCCTTATCCCACTCTAAGTGGGGTCTGCACAACATGTTACAAACATGTTGTCATATGATTTGGCTACGTATTTTACAGCCGGCCGCCTGCCTGACGTTAACTTACCTTAGTCGTATTTTACGACACCTCGGTAAGAAAGAGGGTGGTCTATTTTACACAACCGGATACCACACGGTGGGTCAACTTCACTTAGTCGCCTTTTACGACATCTCGGTAAGAAATGAGGGTGGTCTATTTTACTCAACCGAATACCACACGAGGCGGAACTACTTATTATTAATTTGAATATGTAAATAACTTTTTATAGATGATATAACACTTAAATACACTCTCTCTACTATGTTACTCTTATATGATGGAAGGAAGTGATGATAGTCAGTTAATAATAAAATCTTTGATTATAGAACTCTTAGTTTACATAACTTATTAACTAAATACACCGAAAACAAGCAAGCTGTACTTTTAATACAAGTGACGCAATATTATAATAGTAATAAATTACTGAAAATTTTCGGTGTAATTTTTATTGCATAAATTTGCTATTATAATAAATTATTAATAAACTATTTTTATCTCAGTAAATCATTTTCGCCATTTTCTGAGTGGACTAAACATTTATCTAAGCAAAAGTATAGCAGTTAAAATATACGTAGCTATCTTATATAGTTGTTACTAATGGCAACATCGTTAGTGGCAAATGTTGCAATTGCGAACCGGTCGGCCATTTTGGACATCAAACCGCAATTAGGTGTATCCTTTGTATAATAATGTCAGCAAGAATTGTAGGTATAATTTCTGTTCTCGTTTAATACAACACCCACACATAAAGGTTTTTTAAAATATTTAGGCTACTGTGACGGTTTCGTATGCACACCAAATCTATATTAATATTTATACTAATAGATAAAGCTGAAGAGTTTGTTTGTTTCGCACTAATCTTAAGAACTACTAGACCGATTTTAAAAATTCTTTGAGAATAATATAGTCCAAGTTCATTTATCGAGAAAGGCTATATATATATAAAATCACGTTAAGTTGAATAGGAGAGGAGCAACGATAAAAAATATTGTGAAAACGGCAAAATTTAATATTTTCCTTGAGTGCGCTAAGTAAACCGTCAAAGTTATTCAAAAAGCTCTTATAATTTACTCACGATAACTTTTATTTTCAAAATTTCAATTTTTGAAATATTTTTGTAACACATTGATTTCGATGCTGGCGGCACAGCTAGTATAATATACAAATATAGTTTTTTAAGTAATAAGTCCGACCGTTCAACCGTCCTTCATTTTACCATTTCATTGCACAGAAATGCAATTAAAAAAAAGCATTAAAATTTAACTCCAAATAAAACTTCAAAGTCCAGAGAAGAAATTCCCCATTCATTAGTGCACCACTCATTTTTCCGGTCGAATTTACAACGAGTCTATCCATTCTCAACTTACAACGAAATATTCTGGTAAATCTGTATAAATTTGAATTTTTAACTGATGTAAATATTAAATTTTTCATCATATAGAGTACGCAATCCAAGGTTTAAGGCAAGCATATATTGTAATAGGATTAATTTTAATAAAAACTTGTAAAAGTAAAGTAACGGCCTGTTACTATCCCACTGCTGGGCATAGGCCTCCTCTCTCCATTTTTTTGGTGAGAACGGTTAGAGCTAAGATTCACTATGATGCTCCTATGCAGATTAGTGGGTTACACATATCATCAGAATTCTTTAGAGACCTGCAAATTTTTCTACGAGGTTTTTTTTCATCGCAAAGTTTTTAGAGAAAAACGCAATGGTGCCTACCCGGGAGTCGACCCCATAACCCCCTTTGAATGTTTCGCACGGTCTCACCGCTAGGCTATCACAGTTGAGTCAGTCAGAAAAACTTTTATTTAATAGATATTTACAGTTCTCCATCAGTTTTAGCATGAAGGAAAACACCGTTATTAAACCTGCATATCCTTTGATTACCATTATCCACCGTATAGTATCCGGCTGTGTAGAATAGACCACCTTCATTTCTTACCGAGGTATCATAAAAAGCGAATAAGGTAAGTTGACTCACCGTGTGGTATCGTGCTGAGTAGAATACCAACTTTCTTACCGAAGTGTCGCGAAAGGCGACTAAGGTAAATTGACATTAGACAGGTGGCCGGTCGTAAAGTACCAAGCCAAATCATGTGACAACATGTTAACAATTTGTTGTTCCGACCCCACTTAGAGTGGGATAAGGGCAGCAGAATGATGAGTCTCTAAGATAAGTGTATTCTACGAACAGGTTAATCTTACACTAAACGTATAGGAATAACGCTTAGAAATCGAAACAGCACATATTTCATGGTCTTTTGAAGTGTGCTTATTATAAAAATCCACCTTTGGCTATATATAATTTAAATTATAAACTCCCACATTTCATATTAAACATAAATGGCATATCTAAATTGCTCATACACAGACATTAAAGTATGAAATAAAATTTTAAATGGTCTGAAAAGAATCAGCTACCTATTCAAGCTACCTGTTTTTATGAAGTCCATTCAACCAACTGTATATTGTGCTCTAACTTTCTCCCTGGATAAAAATGCCGACATATGCAGTGCTGTTGAATTGAAAGCATAACTTGGAGGTGTATTACAGTATAAATAACAATTAAAGTGAAATATTTAATATCGAAAGAACAATAATACAAATATACATCAGCTTTGAGTAAATCCCTTCTTTAATTTTGCCATTAAAAGGTAATATTTTGCATAGTCCAGATTTCTTGTGATATCCGACTGAGTGGAATAGACCACCCTATTTCCTTACCGCGGTGTCGTAACAGGCGACTAAGGTAAGTGGACCCACCGTGTAGTATCCGATTGAGGAGAATAGACCACCCTCATTCCTTACCGAGGTGTTGTAAAAGGCTACTAAGTTGATACACCGTGTGGTATCTAGTTAAGTAGAATAGAACACCCTCTTTCTTACCGAGGTGTCGTAAAATACGACTAAGGTAAGTTGACGTCAGGCAGGTGCCCGGTCGTAAAAGACGTAGCCCAATCATGGACATCATGTTTAAAACGAGCTGTGCCGACCCCACTTAGAGTGGGATAATGGCAGGAGGATGGTGATGCATAGTCCACATTTATTAATGTTACGATGTTTGACTTTACAGTTAATAATATTAGTAATTTTAAACCGAAGTATAATTATAGTGTTTTGAAAAGATGGAATAACATATTTTACCTTCTCCAATGTCTGAATTAGTAAGTAAGTATTTACCAAATTCCATCAAATTATCGTTAAATTTGTCTTAAATTAATATGTCTTCTAACAAATTACCCCATCACTCACTCGACATTGTTTTTGTAAATATAGAAACTTATTTTTTGAATCTATACTAGACTCTACTATCTATACTAAATTATTGATTCAGACTCACAAAGTAATTTCCATTTTAACACATTGGACATTCAGTAAGACCTGTGAGGACGAAGCATAGGCTCTTTATACCACAAATAACCCGAATCATTTGTATGCCTTTGTGAAACAGTCGTTAAGCGTACACAAGGGATTACGTCTTCAAATGTGTATATAAGTCTACGAGAAGCAACAACACGTGAACTATATCGTTTTCTTTGTAGTTTTTAGAAAGTAAAAAATAATCGAGTTTTTATTATAAAGTTGGGAAGCCAGCCTATAATATGCCTTATAACAATAAAGAGAACGTAAATGAGGGTGATCTATCTGTCTCTAATTTTTATACGTGATTAGACAAAGATGAGTATATGAGTATCATCGTCCCTCTCATTATTTATTGTCACTATCATTTATAGGCCGGCCTATGGGTACCGTTCCTTAAAATTAATAACTCTATTTTTGTATTCCAAATTTAAAATTTAAAAGATATTTATTTTGTTCTATGAATCACGCGCTTTTAACCACTGTCCAAAATGTATGTGGTTTTTAAGTAATGCTTCTGACACGGCAGTATCAACATGGCGGCTGTAGATTAAAAATTTCATTCTCGCTGCTTAACTAGAGGAAGTTTTATCCCAGATTAAGATATTCAGCACTTTTAAATGGACAATAATTTTTATTTCCCCATTAATATCATAAATACGAAAGTAAGTTGCTTTTTTTTATTACTTCCATAATGGGTTGATATAATTTTTGGTATGAAGTTAGCTGTTAGAGCTAAATGGTTGAATAGAGTTATTTTTAAGCCACGTATCCGGCTGAGTAGAATAGAGCATCTTCATTTCTTACCGAGTTGTCGCGAAGGCGACGAACGTAAGTTGACGTCAGACAGGTAGCTAGTCGTAAAATATCTAAGAAAATCATGCTTAAAACATTTTGTGCCGACACCACTTAGAGTGGGATAAGTCAGGAGAATGATGAACTGTTTATTGAGAGTTCCACATTAAATATTAACGGCAAGACAAATGCTTCCATCACACTCATTTATTTTTATATCATCACCCCACTCTTAAAAAGCATTTTCGTTACATAATTCTGTATAAATTCTCTCAAAACAATACAATCCAAAGCGTGCGTAGTTACAAGCTTTCATTGTAATAATTTTCATTCAGTATGAATGGATACTTGATACGTTGCTTCAGCCATTACAATATGAAAAACAAATGCACGAATGCATTCTCACGCGATGAAATACTTGATTAAAAACAGATAAAAATAAACATTGAAGTTTTATGTATTATTCATGATACGACGGCGAACTAGAGCTTTCAGTTATTATTATAGTAGTCGTAATTTCATAGATATATTTTACTAGAATACAGGAGCCAGCCTGAAATGAGTCCATCGACAATAAACAGAAAGCAAAGGAATATTATATGTCTCTCTTTTTTATATGTGATTAGATAAAGATATGAGTTTCATGTCCCCTCTTTTATTATTTGTTAATAATGTCCTAAAGTCTACCTATAACTCCCCTACTCTAGTCTAAATCTCTATGGTTAATTTTTTGTTCAGTTTAAATTTGGAACTAAACTTGGAAATATTTATGAATATTTTTAAATACCTAGTTGCTTACAGATAAAAAAATGTAAGAAAGTTGTTTAAATATTTTATTACTAAGATTACGTTAGACTTTTCATTACTTCATATCTTATTTTTACATCGGATTACTAGCTGTGCTTGCGGCTTTACCCGCTTCAGTATATTTGATTAAAAATTTTGACGTAAAACTAGGTATTATCAGTTAACCATAAAAAATATAGACATGGTGTCACAGACTTTTATAACGTATTAGAGAATCTACAAAAATAAAAAAAAATTGTAGATGTATAATTCTCTAGTACTTTAGTTTATCTTTGTTTGCAAAAGGCGAGAGTTTTTTACAACTGCGCGACACTATTTACATAAAACCGTAATTTACTATTATTCAAAACCTTCTGGAAGAATCGCAATACTTTTTATCAAACATATGTACAAAAATCGGTTCAGTATATTTTGAGAAAATTGACCACACACAGACAGACAGCTTTGGGGACTTTATTTTATAATAAGTATAGATCATCATTTTCCTGCCCTTATCCCACTCTAAGTGGGGTCGGCACAACATGTTACAAACATGTTGTCACATGATTTGGCCACGTATATTACGACCGGCCGCCTGCCTGACCTCAACTTATCTTAGTCGTATTTTACGACACCTCGATAAGAAAGAGGGTGGTCTATTCTACTTAACCGGATACCACACGGTGAGTCAACTTACCTTAGTCGCCTTTTATGACACCTCGGTAAGACATGAGGGTGGTCTATTCTACTCAGCTGGATACCACACGGCGGTTATAATAAGTATAGATATGATATGACAAAGTATAATATAGTTATGATATATGATAAAGTATGATTTCCACTCATAAAATAATTGCCTACAATATCTTACTTAAGTAAAGTATTTTAAAGGCGAGCTCGCCTTAATCCAGAACAAAACTTATTGTTTAACACAACGCTGTTTTATTTTTACTTCTCTTAATCCCAACGAAGCCATTTCTACTAAACTCGTAGTAATACTAAGCGAATTCTTTGCGGAGTGGTTGGTGTAATAAAACGTGCTCATTTCCCATATTATAGCTCTTATGCGATCTCGTTTACAGTAATATCTAGCAAATTACTCTTCTGAGGCCGAAATAGACCTTGATTATTCGAGTTTTATTCAAGTTTCCAAAGACGATAAATTGCGACTATTGACGTGTAGGGCTTGTGTTTTTGGGGAATTTGTGCTTTATTATAATTGATGTGTATTATATCCATAAATAAATAAGTGCGTATGTGTCTATTTAGTACATAAGAGAACTGTGAGATTTGGCATAAAAGTGCGCACTTAGCATCATCTTTCTCTGCACTTAGCCCACTTTAAGTGGAGTCGGCACATGTTATAAACATGTTATCACAAGATTTGGCTACGTACTTTACGACCGGGCGCCTACCTGACCTCAACTTACCTTAGTCGTATTTTATGACAACTCGGTAAGAAATGAGGGTGGTCTATTCTACTCAGCGCGATACCACACGGCGAGTCAACTTACCTTAGTCGCCTTTTAAGACACCTCGGTAAGAAATGAGGTTGATGTATTCTACTTAGCCGGATAGCACACGGCGGTGTAAAGTAAGTAGCGGCCTGTTACTATCCCACTGCTGAGAATAGACCTCTTCTCTCCGTTTTTGGAGAGAAGGGTTGCAGCTAAGGCCTACGACGCTGCTCCAATGCGGATTGGTAGGTTACACATATCTCCAGAATTCTCTAGAATTATGCAGGTTTCCTCACGATACATTTCCGCACGTTTTCCTTCACCGATAAGCATGTAATGAATTGCAATGATCAATTAGACACATAAGTTTTAACAGAAAAACTCATCGGTGTCTGCCCGAGTTTGAACCCATGACCTTCTAGAAAGAGTCGCACGGTGTTACCGCTGAGCTACCACAGCTCGTGTTCTATGTACACGGCGGTTTATACAGAGCAATATTGCAAAAAAATAATATGCTATCGATGTTGGTTTGGCGTCGAACTTGGTCTGATATCCGCAATATATTATATTCTTCTTCTCATTTTTGATACTTATAGCAGAGTTGTAGTGGTAGTAATGTAACGATGTTTTTGTCTTTTGTAATTGTAATTTTGTAATTTTTTAGTACACACATAAAAAGCCAATATATATTTATTAACCTGTATACTGTAACATTTACCCAAATAAAATATTATCCTCTCTTTATTCCACAAAAAATCCACCGCACATTATCAACAACGACTCTCATAAAGAGTAATTATTTTCCGATAATTGAATATCGTTACATATTATACCTTGTCGTGGGCAGGCACTGGCACAGATTGACATTCAACAGAGAGAAAATTTATTAATAATGAAGCTTTAATTATATCGTTTATAATCAAATTCCTTATTTAAGTAAATTATTTAAAAATATTTATAGTTGTATTGCTATTATCGTGTGGTAACCGGCTAAATAGTACCACCCTCATTTCTTACCGAGGTGTCGTAAAAGACGACTAAGGTAAATTGACCCACCGTGTGGTATCCGGTTGAGTAAAATAGACCACCCTCTTTCTTACCGAGGAGTCGTAAAATACGACTAGGTAAGTTGACGTCAGGCAGGCGGCCGGTCGTAAAATACGTAGCCAAATCATATGACAACATGTTTGTAACATGTTGTGCCGACCCCACTTAGAGTGAGATAAGGGCAGGAGGATGATGTATTACCTACTATTAGTGTTTAAATTTAAACCATCGTGAGTAGTATTCATAGTTAATGGTTATGTAGGTACGCGTCCATATGAACGTGGCTGCGCCCACCACGCGAACGACATAAAAATATCTTAACTAGGTATCCTTAACGATAAGCGATAAGACATAATCATATTCCTATATTTTTATATCGACTTCACTTACAGGTTTAAATTTAACTTCAATTCAATAATTAACAAACAAAGGTAAAATATATTATAAAAAATCATTTTTTTAAGTCCTATATAGCAGAAAAATAAAATTTCCTCTACTTTAAGAACAATTTTCATGGTTTCTTGTAATAATACTTGGTAAGTAAAAGAGATTTAGTATTAGACGTGTTTAAATGAAGATTGACTGTGGCTTCAAACTTATAACACTTCCCATTTAATCATAGGCTTAATTCAAACAACAGCGTACATTATAGCAGAGACTGATAAAATTTTAAGTCCCTTTAATCGGACTTTAAATTGTCCTTTCATGTTATAGTTAAATCCGATGCCTAAGGGCGTATTAGGGAATACAAATTCGATCAGTGAATAATTTTGCTTTATTTTTGCGTGATTTCGTAGTACGTAGTTGTAAGTGTTAGGTATCATTTATGACAAAGTTATGATAAAACATAATCGATAATAACACATTAAAACTAATCATGTAATCATTTATAATTACAAAACATACAAACGAATGCGCTCATACGTATTGCACACAAACACACACACGTACATGTACACTCACAAAGTCACACACACACACACACACATGAACACACAAATATACACACGCACACAAACCCATAAATACAAACTCAAACATTTACACACTCATTTATTCTTTACTGTTATGTTTATTATTAAGATATGGAAGAGCGGAACCTTCTGACACGAGTATATTTGACTTACTCACTAGAAGATTCCTACCTTTATATAGTAATGCAGAATTCTGGTAATAAATAAATGAATTTTGAATTTTGAATTTATAGAATAAGGCACTACTTTGCGAAGATCCATAATACTAAAGTAATAATAATTTTTTTTGCTATAATCCGCGATGAAGTAAAATAGAAAATATATATAATACTAAATGTAGAGTGGACAATAATTTTTCATACCTGATACATGCAGGATTCGTAAAAACACATGCACAAACCTCCACCACCGCCAACTCAATACCTTGTGTAATGTGGTGCCGTTACACTACATACGTTCCACTACATACACTACATACGTTCACTATCACAAACTCAACTCATGATCTTCCTGCCCTTATCCCACTCTAAGTGGGGTTGGCACAACATGTTATAAACATGTTGTCACATGATTTGGCTGCGTTTTTAACGACCGGCCGCCTGCCTTACGTCAACTTACCTCTGTCGTATTTTACGACACCTCAGTAAGAAAGAGGGTGGTTTATTCTTCTAAACCGGATACCACACGGTGGGTCAACTTACCTTAGTCGCCTCTTACTACATCTCGGTAAGAAATGAAGTTGGTCTATTCTACTCAGCCGGATGCCACACGGCGGGTCGACTTACCTTAGTCGCCTCTTACTACACCTCGGTAAAAAATGAAGGTGGTACTATTCTATTCAGTCGGATACCACACGGCGTATCACAAACTCAACTATAAATTCTTAACAATCTTCATGATATTTAATAGTTTCGAAGAATTTTCGTAATACCCACTTGTTTGTGCCGCTTAATATTTCAAGTGATGTTCTCTAAAAACTCAGAAACAGAACACTATTTCGATTCTTACAAACAAAGCACTATCTAAGAAAAAAAACATTAGAGACAAAGGAAGAGCGTTAGTAGAAATGAAATTGCCTGCAACTAAAGGAAAGAGACGCAAGAAAAGTACGCCAATTCTGTAAAGGCGCTTTCATATAGTAAATTATTTAAAACAATAATATTTACGGATTATATATTTAAGTATAACAAACTAAAAGTGACTTTGTATGTATAAAAGTATTGGATGTGTTCGCCATTTACAAAATCAATAAACAAATTTAAGTGCGAGCCTTATCACTGTAATCTACAATACTATGAAAGTAATCAAAATGGAGATAACTTTGGAACTAAAATGTATCTTGAGAAACACAATCTATAATAATAGATTTATGGCTTATGCCTCTACTAACTTTTATATTTACATTTACTTCTACATTGAATTAACTTCAGTTTTCTTCTTTATTATTTCGTTCATTCAACGTACAACACAAAAAAATGCTGCTGTATTTTTCGTTGACCATATTGGTTTCCCTTATATCTAAAATATGTAATGGGCAAAAATATTTCGATATGTCTATAAGTATATACTATGTTTTACGGCTCATATGGTGCAGACGTACTTTAATTTAATAAAATTTCGAATTGCTTTTTTCCCTTAGACCATCGCTTCCTTTGCCGATCGAAAGCATACAGTGAATTAAAATGATAGGTGACCAAATAAATTAATAATAAACATCAATTATCTGTAGACAACTGTATTGAAGTAATATTTTTTAATGAAAATCAAAACAAAACCTCAACCCCAACAAAATCTTTTTTAGATTTTGTTGACGGAGACCACAAATTGAATCAAATTAATAAAAATGTATATACAAATATAAGTGTGAACGTTACCTAAGAACGAAGTCCGAATACGAAACTGCGGGTTCCCGCGACTCATTAATGTAGCCGTTCCATTAGAAAAGGCGTTGCTAAGATTTCGCCAACGTTTTTCGAAGTTGAGCACGTTTTGGCAATTCTACCGAAATGAAAGCTACAGTACACTTTAATTTCTTTATCCACATATATTCAGTTTTTACTATCTTGTGTAACGATATCATTTAGCTTCAATATTAATCCACCTGTAGCTCTCATTCATATAAAAAATATATAATAAATATTAAAACCATTTCAAAGCATGTTCATGATAACATGCTCTTTGTTTCTGATGTATTTCTTGACTATGTTTATTCGTTTTTATCACAAATTCTATTAAGACGCAATATTTAATACAACAATCACAAAGTTGAATGGCTTCTTTTCCAAAGAATATAAATGAAAAAATCAAGGTACAATTAAACACCGAAGCTAAGATATGACACAAGTTCGGTCACTTATAACTCTTGAATTGTCAACATGGCGTTGGTCCTCACGGCTTACAATTTCGCTGGACTGGACTAGAAGCTTGTAGCTTGTGTGAAGCGTTTTTATCACAAATTCTATTAAGGTGCAATATTTAATACAACAATCACAAAGTTGAATGGCTTCTCTTCCAAAGAATATAAATGAAAAAATCAAGGTACAATTGAACACCAAAGCTAAGATATGACACAAGTTCGGTGACTTATAACTCTTGAATTGTCAACATGCCGTTGGTCCTCACGGCTTACAATTTCACTGGACTGGACTAGAACCTTGTATGTATGTCAAAGTCATTCAATAAGTCTTCCTTCAATTCGTCATTGTGTGGTGGAAAGCCGTAATCAATAACATTAAAAACCTAAGACCACATTTTCACATTGAATTCGATTCAAATAGTTATAATATATCTATAATTAATATCAAAAATATCTTAGAAATGATAGTCGAAATGCAGCCTTAAGTTATGTCTTCAGTAGTTTTTATATTACTGATTAACCCAAGAACTCATATCTACCAAACTCGTTACGTTAAGCGGCATGAACATTTGGCGTAATGGTAAATGAAGTAAAAGTTATTTCCTTAATCCTACGTTTAATGCAATATCATTTGTACTGAATTGTCTTTTTGCATAAAGAGTATAATATGAAACGAATTTTAAAATAATGAATAAAATAATTAGCTCCCTAGTTAATGTATACCGGCTATACTCACGTCTTATTGTATCGGGTTAGCCCGACTAGTTTCGAACCCATCCGGGGCACTTATTCATGAAAAAATAATAAAAATAAATAGCATACATAAAAAAAACATAAAAAAAATTAGCTCCCTCATTGAAATTATATACAAAAATAAATGTTTGTCTGAATGCCCCTTATAGATTCCGAAAAGGCTAGAACGATTTTAATGAAATTATTAGACATTCTTTAGAATGACGCAGCAAATGATCCTGTACAGTTTGGTTGCGATCGGACCATTTTTTTAACTGTTGAAATCTGTTTCGAAGTGAATTCGAAATGAGACTAAGCCACAAAAACAAGTGGCCGAACAGCTAGTATATAAATATTTCTTAAGTTACTATGTAGTAAACTTTGTCACAAGTGTAATTGTTATTATTACTTTATTGTACTTAGTATGCATATTATGGAAAACATTCTTATTGCTAAAAGCAAGTTCGTATACGCATATTTAAATACAGTATTTTCACCAAAATAAATCACAGTACATAATTATGTACGTGTTATTGATGTACATGTATTTCTGAATCTTTTCTTATAATCACTATTTTCAAAATAGGTTTTTCAAATATATGATTTAAAAATATTTGTAGTGATATTGTCTACAGCCAAATATTTGCTTGTCACACTTCACATCAATCGACCGCACGCTGGCCTACATAAAGTATAATTAGTTTCCGATAATTGAATTTCAGTTACTCGTATTGCTTGTCACTGACAGGTATTTGGGGTGTGGTGATTTGATTGTGTAAAATTGTAAGGCGGCTGTACACTCTCTGCGTGAGGGAGACGTGTTGAATGCGAGGGTAGCTCTTGCCTCGACTCAGTATGACTCGAGGTGTTACGCACACTTTCACTCCCGTGTCGGTTTTTGAGCCCGAGTCGAAGAGCCCCGTGCCGCTTCATACAAGGGAACGCGTCGCTGTACTCTCTCTCTCTCTCTCTCTCTCTAGGTAGGTCGGAGAGTACATGATCACTCCGAGCTTATTGCGGCTGTACACTATCTGTAAGACACCCTGAAACATACCAACTGTGTGAGTGTAAAGGGTGGCTGTCGCGTTACATCGGTTTATCTCGGGGTGTTTTCTTCGTTACCATGTCGCTAGTTGGGGCCTAGTCAAAGGGTGTCACGCCGACTCGCACCATCGGCGAGGGCGTCGCATAAAGTGTACATGATCACTGCGAACTTACACTCGACCGAGGCGTCTCGGGCGAGACATAGCGTCATACAGCTACCATAAAAGCATTACCTATATATTTATGAACGAAACGTTGTATTTGAAAATTTTACACTTTAATAAAATATGTAACTTGTAACATTTAAGACCCATATTAACCAACACTGAAAGTATGTTGACAGTATCAATGTAAATCTGATTTAATTATATAACTAGTCTAAAGACGTACATTGTGCAATAAGTTCAACAAAATAAAAAATAACTGTTATTTATTATTTAATATTTGAACATTCGCTTTATTTCTGTTACCAGTGCCACTGAAGACATCCATCAGATACTAATCTGTCTAGAACTCTCGTAGTCAATTAAAATTATTATGAGCAACCTCATACATATTTTCAGGCGAATACGAAATTTTTAATTACACCGCAGTGAGCGAGCGAAACATTAATTACGGAACAATACGTTGAAGCAATTGTTTCAGTTCGCATTCAATTAAATTGTATCTACCTTTGGAGATCATTTGTTGGAAGGTACTTTGTATTTCACTGTGAAAGGCATTCGTATACTTGTATATAAATACATCTCTGTGGCGTGTTATTTGGAGAGGCACAAATGAAACCAAATCGCAGTTTGCTGATTTCCCGTCATATTTTGAATTATTTATTACAATAAATGATATCTGAAATGTTATTTTTTATAATTGACTAGCTGTGCCAACGGCTTCGTCCGCGTGGAAATCAGTATTCAACAAAAATTTTCCCGTATTGAAACATAAAAGTAGTTATTGTGAGTTAACCACATCAAATACTTTTTGTACTTTCAGTTTTCAGCATATATGCGGTTTTTGTAAAAAAAAATCGTTTTATTCCTGTATTTGGGCATGAAAAAATAATTAAAATGTAGGCGATGGGTAACGCGCGGACTGAAAATGTTCACAACGTGGGTTCGAAACCCACATATCATCGGCGCCTTCTTTCTTTTTACAGTTTTATAATACTTTTTTTATATCTTTTAAATAAATTTCCGAGCAAGCCTCGGTCACCCAGGTACTTGTTATAAGGTGTTCATTGTGTTACAGCTCAGGTTGAAAATAAATCAAAAATTGGGTTTGGTTGTCATTTGTAATATCTAGTAAACCTCTTCATTTTCATAACAGATTAGTTGCGTTTAGTAAAATATAATATTTGTAATATATTCCAATATTAATTTTAATATTATACTAACAATAAAATATTTTATTAGTTCAAAATTTTTATTGTATATTAGTTTAGATTGTTTTTATACCATCTTTTCTGTTAAGATAATTAATTCTGAATTGATGTATTATCTTACTCAAAGGCTTACTTCAACGTGCTGCATTACTATTAAAATGGGCTCAAATTGATCTTAAATTCCTTAATTTTCGAACTTATTTATAAATCATAACCTATAAATAAATAACAGAAAGTAAAATTTTTTCGAAAAATATGTTGCAGCAACGTTACGTGGAAATATTAGTACAAAGAAAATAAAAATAAACTTCATATGCTAATGACGCTTTTTCCAACACCTCTGCCGCGGAAAATTATCTAGTACTTGACCTATTTTTAGCGTAGGATATTTTAACTTGGAAGGACTGTTATTTTTAATTAATAACTTGACTCCTCTTGAATTTAACATAATATTTTCTTATTTCAATTAATTATTTAATGTTAAATAGATAACTTTAATCCACCTGTGATTTTATTACATTAACTTTAGTCATATCGGTATTTAAGAAATCTTAGTATTAATTATATTTCTAATAGAATATACTTATTTGTCTCCGTAATATTTTATATGTTCATTTGTTTAGAACCTACATGAAAACTATTTTTATTTGCTCAATATTGATTACTTTTTTATTATAATTTACAAACATGTAAATACAGATTCTTTCATATTTGTACTATGTTTTTGTGTGTTGTTATATATGTTATTACCGTATCAAGCGTGAATGGCCAGGTCATGTCTTTTACCAAGGTGTCGTAAAATGCGACTAAGGTAGGTTGACGTCAGGCAGGTGGCTGGTCATAAAATACCTAGCCAAATCATGGTACAACATGTTTAAAACATGTTATGCTGCCCCACTTAGAGTAGCATAAGGGTAGGGGAATAAAGGTGATGATACGTTTAAGAGAGATATTAAAATATTCACAAGTTTACCAAAATTATTCACCATATAAATTAGATAATCTTAATGCCTACAGCCCCGCCTGCCTGACAACATGTTTATAACATGTTGTGCTGACCCCACTTAGAATGGTATAAGCGCAGGAGGATGATGATATATGTATCTAACATAAAAGGACACATGTTCCATTTTTTGAACATTTTTTTCGAGACCAGACAAAACTTAATACATATTTGAGGGTAATTTACCGCTTAAGTTGACGGGAACGAAGTCGTGAGTACAGCTTGTTAAATATAAAAGTTTAACAAACAAAAATGTTATGACTGATTATGTGTAACAATAAACACCAAATGTGAAGTAAATTAACATCACAAACGCAATCACTATGTTAATGTTTTCATGATTAAATATTCTAGTTCATTGGTTCATGATAAACGCCACGCTATTATTGTTTAAAAAATAAACAATATTTGCACTAGTTAACTACCACATAAACATGTCACAAAATGGCTAAAAATAGCAAAATCTCGATCTAGTGTTGGGTAAAGTGGAGTAGGCATATTGCTACAATACAAGCTGCATAATTTTTTTCAAAATATTAAAAGAAATGCGTCAAAACATTAACGTAAGAAGACATTAATATTATCTTTGAATTGTTTGAACCTGTAACCCAATGGTATCATATCTAATCTAAGCTTATGGATACTTCTCAGGCGGTGTGACTAAATTTGAAAACTCGTTTCTTCGTCTCCACGCTCTGGGCACGCTGAATCTTCCCTTCTTCTCGTTATTGATAGGTGTTTGTTTAACAGGCTGTGATATGTATAATCTGTTCTAGTCACATTTTCTCTTCTATGAGACATAAGCTGTTTAGTTTTCTTTGTGTCATAAGATTTAAGGAACAGCTTGGGTTGTCTGCATTCCTTCATTTTTTATTCGATTCTGTTTCTGTTACTTTTCCTATAACACGCTTTGTAATGATATTATTGCAATTGGGAGATCATATTTTTGGCCTACGAAAAACAAACCCAGTAGTAAAAGGCGAGAGGTTTTACATGGCATGTGACTATCATGGTATGCCCTATGTATGAATTAAATTGCCCTTTATTGACAAATATCTTTCTTTATCTGATATCGTAAGCGAAAATCAACTTTTTGTTTTTTCTGGCGTCACAGGAATCATCATCCTCCTGCCCTTATCCCACTCGAAGTGGTGTCGGCACATGTTACAAACATGTTGTCATATGATTTGGCTACGTATTTTACGACCGCCCGCCTGCCTGACGTCGAATTACCTTAGTCGTATTTTGCGAGTGCTCGGTAAGAAAGAGGGTGGTCTATTTTACTCAACTAGATACCACACGGTGGGTCAACTTACCTTAGTCGCCTTTTACGACACCTCGGTAAGAAATGAGGTTGGTCCATTCTACTCAGCCGGATACCACACGGCGGGTCGACTTACCTTAGTCGCCTTTTACGATACCTCGGTAAGGAATGAGGGTGGTACTATTCTATTCAGCCGGATACCACACGGCGTTGGCGTCATAGGAATCAAGGAATCTATAATACTCCAGGAATCAAGAAACCTTTCCGTTATTCCAAGTCTGTACCTGCATATACGCAAAATTTCTTACAAATCCGTTAAACCGAAGGGACCTTAAATCGATTCAACCATAGACACACTCACAAATTATCACTTCTGTTATATAAATAGAGTAACATACATTATTTTATATTTTCCTGGATTCGTCACGAGGCTCCATTTAATAAATACGACCTTTTCGGCAAAGACGTGCCCTGATTTCACGTTCCGGTGAGACGTCACATAGATAAGAGACGTGAGTCTAATGACGCACCTCTTTAAAGCGTAATTACTTACACTCAGGTGAGATAACAATCAGTTGTTTATAATATATCGTTACTTGCTTCTTGATTTGACTTTCTTCTTTACTATGATATTAAGAATCATGATATTAAAACTTCTTATAGTCCCGTGTTGTACCCGGCTGAGTAGAATAGACCACCCTCTTTTCTGATCGAGGATCAAATCCCCACTTAAAGTGGGATAAAGGCAGGAGAATGATGATTATCTTGACATAAATACTTCTTACTACAAAATTATAAGTAAATAATAAATATATGGGCCACTTACACACACGGTCGTCCGTCCCTAAAGTAAATAACTTAATACTTGTGTTATGGTAGACAGACAACTGGTGAATATATGCCATATTTTTTAAAATACATTCTTAAATACAAATAAACACCCAGACTCGAAGATCAACAAATTCATTTATAGAAAATATTGACCCTGCGCGGGAATCGAACCCGCGACCCGCGGAGCTGAAGGCTGGGTCACTACCTACTGCGCCAACGGGCCAGTCGATTATTAATATTAATAATTATTAATAGGAACATCATTCCCGGAACCTGAATTTCCTTACTAGGTTTCTAACGGCCTATTCAAGGATAATGCATCGTCTATTAGGCATTTTGCCATACATTTTATACACCTTAGGAATACAGTTGCGTATTCCAGTACATGTAGAATGCCGTTTCAGACAAGGAGAAGACAAATGTATAGCCATTTACGCTTTCCGCACTATACTCCTTAAGCCCGTTTGACAAATGAGTTGTCTACAAAACAGTATTGCGCAGTGACTAAACGAAAGTTTGAAATGCCTAAAACGTTTGTCTTTGTAAGCTTTAAAAGGTAGAAATTAGAAATTATGTGTATATTAAAGCAAAAGTATCGTCAATTTATTTTAAGATTTACATCTTTAAGTACGTTTAAGTCAGGACTGCCTTCGCGTCCTATAACAAACTATTCATATGTATAAAAATATAAATAATAATTAATAATTATATTGATAAAATATATAGAATTTTTTACAATACCAAATAGTGATTTTAAACGGTCTTTTTACATATATTTTGCGTCATGTATAAAATTTATGCAAATACAGTAAATGACTTATTATTAAATTTTATTTTATTCAGAGACAACAGACTTCGTAGAAAATTGTAGTAAGAAATCCCGAATACCGACAAATTCAAATTTATTCTGATAACAAGAATTTTAGTGGAATAGCAGTTAAGAAAGAAAATATATTCGAGTTTGGATTTAGAGCTTTTACTACTTAAACTTTTTACAAAACTCGAATATGTTATGGTTATTTTTAAGAAGGTCAGATAAAAGTAAATTGTGATCTTTTTGTCGCCAAAGCTTATTAAATCGGTACTTAGTTAGGTTTAGATAGATTGCATTATTTTATCACGTACTTTTATTACTAGTAGACGGTGTTTATTGCGAAAACATTGATTATTGATTTCTGTTAACTTAAGAATATTTACTTCAACTTATCGTTTTTCGATTATATATATAAGGTATAACAAGCTGTCATTGTGCATTATTTGCTGATGATATTGCGCTGAATCATCTCGTTTCGTTAATATACCATAAACCGTTAATTTAGGCCAACGTTGGTATATTCATATAGCTTCCAAACTCTCGACTGTCCTCGTAAACCTCGAACAAGTTCGAAATAAGTTAGCAACTAGTCGTGCAAGTTTACCGCATGTGACGTAATTCTCATGAAATGCAAAGAGCAAATGGCAATCTCTCACGGTGTGTCGTATTGTAACAAAAAAGACAAACAGGAACATAAAAATAAAGTATGATCAGTGTGTTATTTTGATCATTATATAATCGTATGTCTCGTAGTATAATCACTCTTAGTTTGAGTAAAAACTCAAAGTTTGTAACTATTATTCTTATTATACTAGTAGTATCAGTTTAAATGGCCTGCTAATATGCTTTCCTAGGCAGAAGTTACAATAAAATTATTTTGCTGTAATCCGCGTTTGTTAAGATAGTCTATGAAATGGCAGGACAAGTCAACACAAAACGCCACCAAAACTCCACACAAGCACTACAAACATTCACTACCACAATCTCTACGATCGTTTCGCCTCGAAACCGAAGCATCATCAGGAGGATAGGCTTCACGACAAAATCGTTATTACGATTTTACGACCATTACGATTTTATCGTGGACACTATAGTATAACAAAACAAAAAATAAAAAAAATATTCTAACACAATTTATATTCATTTGTCCGCAGTGGGTATATACACATACTATCGTATTTATCGTGCATGTCAAAATGCTTGTCAGAAACATTTCTGTCGCGATGATATCTCTTGAAGTAACCTAGTTACATGTTTTATGAATTCCAAACTGACACCTTATCACTTGTGCGACAAAAAATTATTATTTGTTTCTTTCTTAATTTCTTTATTGCAAACTAGCTGTCCGACAACGCGTTGCCGTGGCTGAGTCTAGTTTCGAATTCCCCTTAAAACAGAACTCAACAATTAAAATAATGCTCCGATCGCTATCAAACTTACAGGATCATCTGCTGGATCATTCTAAAGATTGTCTGAAAATTTCATTAAAATCGGGTCAGCCTTTTCAAAATCTATAAAAGACAAACATTCATAATACCTATATTAGATTACTGCGTATGATAACCATGTTGTCGTTGCTAACTTTATTCGACAATATAAATAAATATTATAAATCTGTCCTTGTATCTGCCCGTTACGCTGTTACGACTAAGCCGCTGAACCAATATTGATTCAATTTGGGAAATACAAAACTTATATAAAATTTATATTAAGTTCAAATGAGGAAATAAAAATTCATCTCATTGAGTAAATACTTAAGCCATTTAAAATGATTGTTTTTAAAACAACGCTCATATGAACGATATATCTATACCTATTTTAAAATAAAGTTCCAAAAGTTGTCGATTCGATTTTTTCAAAATCTACAGATTTTTGTACGGTTTTTACTAAAAGGTAGTGCAATACTCCTAAATAGTTAAGGTTAGTAGTACATTACGGTTTTTTATTGTGTGAACGTCACATCAACTTTAATAGAAAGCTGGTTAGTGGACTGTATATTTGTGATTGATATGCAGATCTATGCCCAAATCAGTGAGTAATAAAAACCACACCAACCTTGCTATCAACATTCGCCCCGAATGGACGGAGACCTGTTGCCGACGTACGGCGCACCAGCTGGATGTGGACTTGGCGCAGCACTATTCACTGTTTGGAAATGCACGCACCTCACAAGGACAATAACGTATCGTTCGCAGAACGTTCTCGAAGCAAGAGTTTTATGTTAAAGATCACACACCTCACTCAGACGACAACGTGTCGTCTGTTGAACGTCCGGAAGGCAAGTGGGCGTCTACGCACCATTTGAATGCTATGGTAGACGAACAAAAATTGATGCAGTAATGTTTTGTATAACTACCCACCAATATAATAAGCATAGATCGAACATTTATAATTAAGTTGAAGAGGTCGGGTAGTTTTGAAAAATTCGCCCGCTGAAAGGTTTAATCGCGTGCGCCGCGTAAATACCAAACACAGATTACACTACGTTCTAAAGATTAGTAGATCTACAAAAATTCTACAGAAAAGACCGACATAACATGTCTCTATCTCCTACAGTTAACTAAACAGATAACTTCTTTTATGTTCAAAATTTTAATTAAAGACTGTATTCCACGTAGGCAAAGCTGCAGGCATAGCTTGTACGATATAAAGTTATAAACGATACTCATATAGACCATAAAAAAGCTGATATTTCCAATATAAATTAGAAAGTAAAAAATTCGTAGTGGCTTACCTAGTGGAAATATAGGATATGCTTCCATTTATGAGATAAATATTTCATCTGGTTATTAATTATTTGCAGTACTCCGACCCCAGCTGCAGGAATTTGTTTCGCGGCTGACCTACTTTAAACCTATTAAGTACTTTGAAGCTTAAGTTCGGAATTAAATTGCACTTGAAAATTTTATTTCAAGTGGATTTCTGCAACTGAAAATTATTGATGCATACTTTTTTCATATTTATTGATCTGTCTATTCAGTCTCAAATACGAATTAACGATATAAATATATGGGACACACGGTCGTCCGTCCCCAAAGTAAGTAATTGAATACTTGTGTTATGGCTAAAAGACAACTGATGAATATATAATTATATAATTTTTAAATACATACTTAAATACAAATATACACCCAGTCTCGAAGAACCAACAAATTCTTTTTATAGATAATATTGGCCCTCAGCAGGAATCGAACCCGCCACCCGCAGAATGAAGGCAGGATCATTACCCACTGCGCCAAAGGGTCAGCCTACCACAAAATATATTACGACCTTATAATACAACTTGCCAAACTATCTTTTAGTTTGGCTACAGTTAGTTTAGTTAGGTTATATTATAAGGTCGTAATATAAGATGAGTTGTACATACAATTTGAAAAAAAAATCATATTTTCTTTACAAAGGCTTTAATTTTTTTTTAAATAATGTTGAGAACTCCACAAAGTTATTTATCGTACGCCATATTGTGGTTAACTTATAAAAATGTTAATTTAAAAAAATAATTTACATATGACATACTCGGGCGACTTTTCGCCTTTTCTATAATTTCAAATAATCGTTTAAATATAGATTCACTTATTATTACAGTTTGGCTAAAACGTATAGGATTACATACCTATACGTTTTAGCCAAACTGCTCAAATACTTAAAGAGTAAATTTTGAAACTTATCTTTAAGGGCCTTCAAGTAGTAACAAAGGCTCAGTTTGACTCCCAGCCGTTTGATAAAGGGTGACTGACGTTTAATGGGGGTTGTAGGGTTACCATAATCTTAAAAATGTACTTAGAAACAAGAAATTCTTCTCTTCCCTCTGTATGATAAAAAACAAACTGTCCTTGTATATGAAATAACACATTTGTCGTTTGCCATGAAGTATAAATTACTGTTAACAAGTAGCTTATAAAATATACTTTGATCATATACATATATCACTATCAGGTATTAAAATACCAATATAAAGTATATCAATATTTGATGTACTTTAATGTGCTTTTTAAATTGAACAATTCTTTAGAATATTTAAAGAAAGACAAAGACTAAAGAAAACTCGAAAGCAATTTGTTTCGATAAGAATAGTAAATCAATGCTGACAATTACGGGACTTACTACGTATTCCTTTAATTCAATATATGCAGAATTATTTGAATGAATTTCAAAAGGGCTCAATTTATGGATATCGTATCGTAAAATGTAAGGTATGTGAGACCATTTAATGTTGATAGAGGGTCTTACATATAACAACGGTATAATACATTACTATTAAATAATTTTAAGTTAAGACTTCTATGTTACTAAAGTAACAGAAAGTTGTAGTTATATCACAGTTCGAATACTGCCGGAGGAATCAGACTGCGTCAAACAACCTGTTTTGAATAAATTAAAATCTTAGTATACTTACTTTTTTTTTTAAATCTCAGTTCTGATAATTTTCCCCGCCGTGTGTCGTAAAAGGCGACTGAGGTAAGTCGACTCGCCGTGTGGTATCCGGCTGCGTAGAATAGACCACCCTCATTACTTACCGAGGTGTCGTAAAAGGCGACTAAGGTAAGTTGACTCACCGTGTGGTATCCGGTTAAGTAGAATAGACCACTCTCTTTCTTATCGGGGTGTCGTAAAATACGACTAAGATAAGTTGATGTCAGGCAGGCGGCCAGTCGTAAAATACGTAGCCAAATCATGTGACATCATGTTTATAACATGTTGTACCGACCCCACTTAGAGTAGGATAAGGGCAGGAAGATGATAAGTTCTGATAATTTTCCGTTCATATACAATTTCATGTCCACCCTAAACCTTAGCTTCAAACCCTCCCGTACTATCGGGGTAATGGTGCAAATAGCCGCCAGCGGAAACCTTTGTCGATGGTAATTCGTCCAGCAGAGCCATTGTTGGATTGGATCACTTTTTATTTTAGTATGTTTATTATACACTCAGTATCTAAGAAAACGAGTTTTAGAAGTCTGCTTTTGGAGACGGATCTCTTGGTGGAATTTACCGGAATTTTATTGTTCTCTCCAGGTTGAGTATACAGCTCCAGTGAATGTGCATCGCTGCATATTTTGTGGTAGGTTCGCATTTGTTTACCTATACTAAAATATAATCTATACTAATATATAAAGCTGAAGAGTTTATTTGTTTGATTGTATGAACGAGCTAATCTCAGGAACTACTGGACCGATTTCAATAAGGCTGCAACACATAATGCGTTATTGAATATACTTACACGCTTAAATGTGCGCGGACATAGTTTTATGTAACATTTGTATTTTCATAAAACCGCAAGTCACATATAAGGACTTGTTATTGGCCATGGTCTTCAAAATTAGTACCACAGATAACTTAGTAAAAGATGCAAATGAGATAGGTGTTTACTCGCTACTCGGCACTCGAGACAGCCGCTATGTCGGCAGACTTATAAATATTTATGGACGCAAGTTACGTTTAGTTGAAGCTTACGTAGCCAGTTGCCTGAAGCTGATACTGAGAGCTAATTAGCCCACTGGAATATCGCATAGTCACATCCTATTTTAGTTATAATATGAGTAAGATGCCAAACTAAATTGTCCATTATCTCCCTGACGATATTGCACTATATTTATTAATACACATATTATTTGACGTTTTTGGTCGACGTACAGAATGTAATCTGTAAATGTTTCACTTGTTGAGTATGTTTCATGGAGTTATTATACTAGATTAGGTGAGCCATTGTCAGACTTGTAAGTGAGAGTGTAGCAACAAATAATAAGAGAGGGAAGATTATACTTATCTTTGTCTAATCACACATAAAAAAGAGAGACAGATAAGTAGAGTCATTGGCTTTCTCTTTATTGTAATAGGTTACATTTTAGGCTAACTTCTTTACTCTTGTATAATAATTACATATATTTTTCTACTAGCTGTGCCAGCAGCTTCGCCCGAATGGCAATCAGTGTCACAATTTTTTTCCCGAATTGAAATTTTGAATATAAAATTAGTTATCATGAGTTATGAGAGATTTTTGAATAACTTTCACCGTTTACTTTGCGCGCGCAAGGAAAGATTTAAATTTTTCCGTTTCCACAATATTTTTTATTGCTTCTCCTCTCCTATTAATCTAAGCGTGATGTTATATAGTCTATAGCCTTCCTCGATATATGGACTATCTTACACATAAAGAATTTTTCAAATCACACAAACAAACAAACTCTTCAGCTTTATATATTAGTATAGATTTACTTTATCGCAGTTTACAATTTTTATACAATTTATAATAATTTTATTATTACTTTTGACATATAATTTATCGTCATTTGTAACAAAAAACTTTATCTTCATAATCACTCACCCTTATTTAATAAGGAAACAAAATCACCGGCGAGAACGCAAACTTCCTTTTTACAAGTTAATGGACTTCGTACCACGCTTCCGTAATTAAAAATTGAAAAGTCTCAGTAAATTGAAAGGGAGCTTCATTAAAATTGACCGACTTAATCGCATCAATTATGATTTAGCCACGAACTGGCTTTATTCAAAGGATTCTATGGCCTATATCTATGTTTCAGTGCAAGTTGGACGCAGTTTGAACGTGGGCTTGACATCATCAAGTCGTTAGTGACCCAAAGAGGTCAACATTGTTAGTGACGTCATTAATTGCGTCGTCTTTATCAACTAGTATAACTTATACTCGACTACCGTCTAGAAATATGTATATCCATACTAATATCAAAATAGATCACCATCATTTCTTACCGATGTGTCGTCAAAGGCAGGTAAGTTGACCCGCCGTGTGGTATTAGACTTAATAAAATAGACCTTCCTCACTTCTTATAGAGGTGTCGTAAAAGGCGACTAAGGTAAGTCGACCCACCGTGTGGTATCGGGTTGAGTAGAATAGACTACCCTCTTCCTTACCGAGGTGTCGTATATCTAATTTCGGGGACGCCTGTCGGTGCAGGGCGGGTGGTCAGCTCCTATTCCGGACTATTCCACCCAGAGGTGTCGTATATACGACTAAGGTAAGTTGATGTCAGGAAGGCAGCTGTTCGTAAAATAAGTAGCCGAATTATGTGACAAAGTGTTTAAGAAAATATTGTGCCAACCCCACTTAGAGTGGAATAAGGGCAGGAGAATGATGAAATATTAATATTTTAATATTAATTTATTTAATGCGAAAGTCTGTTTTTCTATCTGTCTATTCTTTCATGGCGAATCTGCTGGTCCAATACTGATGAAGTTTGGCATAAATAAGGCTTAAACACATAAATAAAAATTGCCGGTTTCATTTTGGGAACAGGGGAATAAGCACATTTCATGATTGAACGTACTTGAACGCTTAAGTTGGTGCTAACGAAATCACAGGTAGTGCTATTTATATTAGCATTTAAATTTTTTTGAAATGGCGTAATCTCATTAACGCAACGTGAAGAGCACGTTAAATCCCGTTGATTCGGTCATTATCGTCAATTTACGTAATCGGTTAGTCCTGCCTGGAAATTGTCAGATAACCTGGATTTCTCGTTTACCCTCAATGGCTAGTAAAAAATAATTAGTAGTAAAACCTTGCGTAGAAAGATATTTTGTTACATTTATGTTTTGTCACTCTAAGTGGGGTCGTCAGAACATGTTTTAAATATGTTGTAACTTGGTTTGCTTAGGTATTTTACGACCGGCCGCTTACCAGACGTCAACTTACACAAGTCGCCTTTTACGACACCTCGGTAAGAAATGAGGTGGTTTATTCTAGACACCCGGATACCACACGGTGCAACAGCTTACGTTAGTCGCTTTTTACGACACCTTGGTTAGGAATGAGGGTGGTCTATTCTACACACCCGGATACCACACAGCGGTTCAACTTACCTTTGTCGCCGTTTACGACACCTCGGTAAGAAATGAGGCTTGTCTATGCTACTCAGCCGGATACCACACGGCAATTTTTTGTCACTAGTCATTTGTAAGAAATAAAAATGTTCTATTTAGGAATTTAATAAAGTTAGTGACGCCCGATGCTTAAAATATTTAGTTATAATAGATATATTTTTAAGAATCGATAATTTTCAATTGTGTGTAATCTTTATTTATATAAATTTTATATTATATATTTTTATATTATATAATTTTATATTAATAAATCATGCACTTTTAAGTTTTTTTGATAACAACAATTTGGATATAGCTGTAAAGACTTCTTTGGATGTGTTACTTACATACTGTATTAAAGCCTCCAAGAAGGAAGGCCTTGAAAAACAATAGGTCGGTACTACATTTAAAATATTTTTTGTACATCTCTATAAATGAAACTTAATACATATTGGCTTTTATCCCCATTGGCTAAAGTATCGCTTCAAATCAGAGGTAATAGCAAAAAGATATCCTTATTCAATATATTAAAACTGTATATAATTTTAAAATATTCAATATATTGCAAAACCACAAAACTTCTAAAATATGCATCAGCAATAAGCGATCACTTCAATTTGAAATCGATGGAATGTGCAAACTTTACCTCGCCCACCAAGTTTTAATTAAATTCTTATTAATACAGAGTATTAATTGCATATTTAAATGGCATACTTTTAAAGAATTTTTATTATAAATTGTGTATTTATTTCATATAGCTAGAATTATGTGTTTGAAAGAAATTCAATTTTGAACTAAAAATCCATAAGTTATAGTAAATATAATAAATACTACGAAAAACGGGCCTTCAAAACGTTTTCCTTGTAATAAATTTAAATGAAAAGGCCTTCAATTGTGTGTACTTTTTTAATTCTATATATATTTACCAGTTGTCTATTATCCATTATACTAGTATTAAATTACTTTGGGGACGGACGACCGCGTAACTATCCCATATATTTATTCATCATCCCCTTATCCCACACGAAGTGGGGTCGGCACAACATGGTGTCATATGATTTGGCAACGTATTTTACGACCAGCCGCCTGCTTCAAATTACCTTAGTCGTATTTTACGACGCCTTTGTAAGAAAGAGGGTGGTCTTTTCTACTCAACCTGATAGCACACGGTGGGTCAACTTACCTCTTAGTCGCCTTTTACAAAACCTGGGTAAAAACTAAAGGAGGGGGGGGGTCTATTCTACTCAACCGATACTGACATTCAGTCAGTAGGTATTAGTTTTATACGATGTAGCAGCTCAAGGTATAAATTAACCATACCCACACCTTTATACTTCAGTTTTTTACTTAATACATCTACTTTAGGGTAAAAATATTTATTATAAATTGTATGTAAAATTATATTTTGTACAGTTTCTCTTTGAAGTTGTACAATTTACTTAAATGCAAAGATAAGACTAATTTAGAATATTAATTCTAATAGTTCTTCACGATTTAAAAGTAGGTTAATTGCAAAGCGAAATCTCTTAGCCCTGAGTGCTCAGAAACTGATATTAACATATTCATCTAAATAAAAAATAATATTTTAAGACTAAGTTTTTTCGTATATTATTCGTATAATGTTTTTCAGGCTATGAACCCTCATAGCCTGGGAACCAATAAGTATTTTAATTTAATTCTCATTATTGACAGGTGTCTGTTTAACAGGCAGTGTCCAGAAGTAATATTACAATTGCTTCATTTTCCCTGCTATGAGACATTAGTTGTTCAGATTTCTTTGTATCAAACGATTTGAGAAACAACGTTGCTTGTCTAAACATTGTGTTGTTCCATCTTTTGTTCGATTCTGTTTCTATTCTTTTATCTATCATACGCTTTATTATCGTGTGTGCAATTAGGAAAAAGGGTTTTTGTTCTATAAATGTTTGACTAGCTCCATTTCTTGCCAATTCGTCAGCTTTATTGTTCCCTGCATGGCCATGATGTCCTGCAACCCATGCAATCGCTACTTCTCCATTCTTAGCTAGTTCATTCAGTACTTGTTTACAATTCTTTACGGCAGCTGAGGTTGTTTCTATACGGTCAAGTGCTTTTAAAGCTGCTTGACTGTCACTAAACAAGCCCTTACTTTGATTATATAACTATCTTATGCACACACAAATGCATTACAAACAGCTGAATTATTACATAGGTCCACTAAATCCATGGGATAATCCGAGACAAGCTCAAATTCACTTACGCCGCAATCCAAGTGGCAATCAAGTTTCCTACGATATTCAATTATCTGCTGTGAACAAAACTTCGTCCGATGTAATTGAATTAACAAAAGTTAGGTATTCAGGCGTATATGGTTGTAACTTTTGTAATTATTTATGATGGTTTATAAGGGAAAAAGCCGTAATAATCTGTAGGTAAGAGCTTGTATATTTTTCGAAATTTAGCAAGTTTAAAACCTAGCGGACAACTTCGAGTGTCCTTAAAAAAAATTGTAAATACCGTCCTACTAATATTATAAAGTTTGTGATAATAATTCGATCTTTGATAAAATTGCCTAGAGCTCGTAAGGGTAAAATATCTCGTTAACGACCCTATTTACTATACGATTTGGATGTTCAGTATGCAACGGTACAGATACATAAAAATATTATACTTTGTATACATTGCATATAATGATCACGTTAAAAAAGGTTTTCAACTTCTCTTGGCCATAACTTTCTACCAGGTGATGTATATTAAGCATGATGTATATGTATATTATTAATTTTCATAATTAAAAAAGTATCATACCCAATATTCTATCATATATTTTATTCATTAACTGAATACTACGTTTCTTATAACATGTTTTAGACGATATTATAAACTTCATTACGTACTAGGATGTCGCAATTTGCATGCTTAATTTGACAGTAGAATTAACAGAATTTCTATAGCCTATATGTTATTCCGGTGTATAAGGAATAAGAATAGAGAATAATAAGAAAGAGTAGCAAACTTACATCCATACTCACAAACTTTGGCAATTATAATACTACTTTTTACCCACAACTTCGTTCGCGTGGACTGTTGTCGAATGATAGGTTGATAATCCTATTCGTGTAGAATTAGCCTATATGTTACCCTGGCGTATAAGAAATACTTGTGCCAAATTTAATCGATATTGGTTTAGCGTATTCGCCGTAAAAGAGTAACAAGATACTCACAAATTTTCGCATTTATAATATTAGTAGGATTAGTAGGATGTAATGCTGTTTGAGGTGTTAATAACTAAATCCTAGCAACCTAGTAAACCTCATAGCATTCATCATAGTTGCAGAAAAAAGGATGATAAAATGTCTCCTATCAGCCATTATAGAAATATAGCCGTGAGCGGTGTTTCAATTTACGCAGCGGAAAAAAATATAAAGCTGAGGATCCGCAATTAAGAAATCAATTATTCGAGTCCCAAGAGATCTCGAGCGTTAAAACGAAAATGATATCCCAATATTATCTTATACTTGGGCGAAATGGAATATTAATTGGTTATAAAATGAATGAAAATAATTAAATATCTCTAGAGCATAATTTTACGGAGTTATCCCGTTGAAAACAATATTTCTCGGTTAAATTTAAATTAATTTATTTATAATTTATTAGGGATCTTCGTAATTAGTTTTGTTTGAATTAAAAAGGAGTAATCAGAATTTGAGAAATTCAGATACCCACTGCCTGAAAACCAAACAGTGGGTTAATGATTTTTGTGTTATTTTTCTCAGGAAAACCCATTATAGGTCGTGATCGTCCGACGGCGAGTATGTTGAACTCACACCTACTGACAAAACCAAATTAAATCAAAATAATCTTTATTTAAATAAGCTCTTTCAAGCACTTTTGAATCGTCAAGGATCAATATGATTAATGAAGCTACAACTGATTCGGAATGTTGCTCTTACCGAGAACAAGCAGAAAGAAACTCGGCGGTCAATCTTTTAAATATTTTCAATTTTACATTATTAAACCACAGCCTTATATGAAGCTGAAAGGATTTTCAAATCCAGGCTTTTTTATCATTAAATAATCTTAAATTTTGTAATATGCTTTACGTATAAGAATATCTCTTATACTTAATTTAAACCTTTCTGTAGACTGGTCTAGTATGGATTGCGGAATTTTATTATAGAAGCGAATACCGACATTATCAAATGAGTTGCTAACTCTGCTGTGTCGTGACACAAGCATCACAAGCTTTTTGTGACCACTCGTATGTCTATGATATACATCGAATTTCGTCTTATACATATGGATATTTCTCGTCGCCTTTAACGACACCTCGGTAAAAAATATGGGGGGTCTACTCTACTTAGCCGGATGCCACGCGCCGGGTCAACTTACCTTAGTCGTCTTTTACGACACTTCGGTAAGAGATGAGCATTGTCTATTCTACTGAGCTGGATACCACACGTTCGTCCGCAAGTATGTACTCCAGTTATTATTTTTATATTTCTACTCTCACTTGAAACTATCTTCAAGTAAGGTTAACGCTCCAAAATCACTATTCGGGGGTTCATAAATTGTATTGGTAATTATTGGCAATAATATTTATGAACAACCAACATACGAACGATAACTTTGACGGCGAAGGTTCACTTGTTAAAATACTGCACACTCCTAGAAAAATTGTTCTTTTTAATGTACATGTTCATAATCTTTCACCACCTATGTACATAGGTTTATTATGACAAAATGTACTGTAAACCACACATGTTCTACCCTCAATGTAGCGACATTGAAAGTCCCACAATACGGCGGTAACGAAGCCGCCCGAGCTAGCTTAACTAACTCTATTCAACAGAAAAGATTTTATATCACTGTGATAGTAGCGTACGCTCGTGTAAAACGTGCAGACAGAATTTTGTAACTGCAAATGCATAGCTTTTTGTATGAGTTCTATTCAAATGCATTTTGTGTTTAGACAATACGGAATGTTCTTTAGTATTTTAAATGAGGCCGACTGTATTGTGTTCATAACCTTTGTGGTGTAGTGGTGCTATTAATCAGTTCGAAGATTCTGATTTTTAATGTGCGACAGAGATTTTTATTAGATTTATACGCTTACCTTCTTCCCGCCGTGTGGTATCCGGCTGAGTATGAAATTTGGCACAATTATTCCTTATACAACAGGGTAACATATAGGCTATAGAAATCCTGTTAATTCTACAGGAACAGTATGGCATTGAAAAGCGCCATCTATTATCAACCTATCACGCGACAACAATCCATGCAAACGAAGTTGCGGGTAAAAGCTAGTACGTCATAAACACATTTTTGGACAGCCCAAAAAGACTTGCACTAAGGTTCAACAGTTATTGCGCTTAATAATAAGGTTATAAGGAAAAATATAGATTAATGTTAATTAATTTCTTTGCTGCGATAATGAGTTTTGTAAAACAATTTAACGCTTTATCTTTAGTCCTTTATATAGACATATGTTTTTCAAATTCAAATTCAAATAAACTTACTTGTAAACAAGTACTTTTGAATCGTCAATTCTACCGATGGTTCGGAAAGCTGTTCCTATCGAGAATAGCGAGCAAGAAACTCGGCGGTTGCTCTTTTCAATAAATAATACTTATAACAAGTTACATTAAGTCATTACTATCTTGTAAAGGGTCAGACTGTAGCTATATCCACGCATTCTTATCATCTAAATAATCCTCAACGGTATATAAGGCCTTTTGTATCAGCCTCTCTTTAACAGTTTTTTTAAACTGCTGTAATGACAAAGCTAAAATTGTATGCGGAATTTTATTATTATGAAACAACAAATTTCAAAAGCAATTGAAAATACATTAACTAGAAGCCGTAACGGCAACTATTGAAAACTATTCACCGAAAAGGAAGTGGCGAACGAAGTTTCATGTTCGTTAGGGTCTTTTGATACAGCTCAATCGAACTACACACACTACACTTAGACAGCACAAATTAGCGACGAGCAAACTTCAAACACAAGAACACTCAATATTAAAACGATAAACAAGTTAAGATGATCTTTATTTATTTACTAGCAATCGCCAGCGGCTCTACCTGCGTGGAAAGATTAAAACCGTAATATAGTATTTTGATAACCATAAAAATGGTAAAAGTGGATTAACCTTAATAGCTAGACATATGCTGTCGCGGACTTTTATTTAGAACTTTTGAAGTGGAATAATTTTATAGTACATGATTTTTGAATAACTATTACCGTTTCCTCAGCGCACGCAAGGAATGCTTTAAATTTGCCGTTTTCGTACTATTTTTTATTGTTGCTCCTCTCCTATTCATCTTAGCGTGATGTTATATAAACTATAGCCTTCCTCAATAAATGGACTATTTTACACTGAATTTTTCAAATTCGTCCAGTAGTTCCATAGTCCAGTAGTTAATAGTTTATATATTAGTACAGATATAGATTGATGATGCAAGCTATGATGGCCTAGCGGTGCGACCGTGTGAATCTCTAGAGACGATCATGGGTTCAAACCCGGGCAGACACCAATGAGTTTTTCTATTAAAACTTATGTGTCTAATTGATAATTGCAATTTATCACACGCTTTTCGGTGAAGGAAAACATCGTGAGGAAACCTGCATATCTCTAGAGAATTCTGGAGATATGTGTAACCTACCAATCCGCATTGGAGCAGCGTGGTAGGTCTTAGCTCCAATCCTTCTCTCAAATAACGGAGAGAAAAGGCCTATGCCCAGCAGTGGGATAGTAACAGGCCGCTACTTTTTTTACAGATATAGATTAAAATGATATTTATAAATAAAATTATTTTGAATCAAACAGTAGTCACCTGAGTAATGTAAAAAGAGAGTAATACTAATAAAAGCAGCGTGACATAAGCATCAATAAACGAGATGTCATTAATTACAAATCGATACTCTGAGCTGGACTTGACCATATTTTGGGGGACTGGTACGAATTTAAAAACCCACCGGAAAATTCCGATATCCCCACTATAGTTTAGTGTCTACATAGTACGTTCCTAGACCTTTTGGACCTATATAAATTCTCTTAGCCTAAATAATTCGCCGAGAAGAACCCAGGCGATGAATTCCATATCTTCTGTTACCTCGGAAAGCACATATTGTTTTGCGTTTGAATAAATACGTATGTCTAGACACCATACTGCCTCTTTCCATGGTAGCTTTAAGTACAACGCAACGAAGTGTTGGAATAATCTTCCACCGCCTCTGCGCAATCTAAAATCGTTAGAACAATTTAAAAGAAAATATAAACTATACTTAATAAATAAGCAAAAACAAACTTAAAATATGTACTTTATTAGAATTTAAAGAACCCACACAACGTTGTGCATTAGTCTTTTAAATAAATTAGTCTACATACAAATATAAATAAATAAAAATGATGTTTAAAATATATAGTTTAAATTAATTAATTAAAGTTTTAAGTTGTACATTTTTCACCATATTATAAATATATTTATACTTACATATACATAGTAAATTAGTTTTGCTTTTATCTGTTGCTGACGTCCGTGCGTAAAAAATGGCGGCCACTGAAAATCGGTGTTCGGGTTTCAAATTCGAACCAAAGCCGAGTGGTTACCCATTTTATGGCGTCACACCGCGCCTTTATAAATAAATTTTCTTAATTATTGTGTCCTTATATGTAAAACTTAGTGGTGTACGTTATAAATAAAGTTTTTCTTTCTTTCTTTCTTTAAATACAAATGTTTTGTTTGCTTGTACGAGTATATACAGTTTCGCACTTCAAGCGGATGAATCACTTAATTAGGGACGTAGCGAGTTCCCACATACTTTGATCTTGTCAGTCTAAGCTTGTCGTACAACGTGACGTTCGCGATATTAAATTATAATTAAATCTTTCGACAGGTCTCATCTGCAGATTATTTAGATTAATGGTTCAAAAGCTAAATTGAATCTCTTTCTTATTAATTAGAAAATTCAAACTTGAAGACGGACAATGTATTTTAAGGTTGCGATATAATGTTGTTATTTTTTGACCCACAAATAATATCATCCTCCTGTCCTTATCCCACTATATGTGGGGTCGGCAACATGTTATAAACATGTAGTCAGATGATTTCATTACGTAATTTACGACCGGCCGCCTGCCTGACTTCAGCTTTCCTTACTCGTACTTTACGATACCTCGGTAAGAAATGAGGGTGGTCTGATCAACTCAACCGGATACCACACGGTGGGTGAACTTACCTACTAACATTTTATGAGTCCTCGGTAAGAAATGAGGGTGGTCTATTCTACTCAGCCGGATACCACACGGTATACATACATGTTTAAATCTATGAAGATGTTTTCCCCCACGGAAAAGTGCAACTGCCATAGATGTCAAATAATTTGCAAAAAATCATTTCTAAATGACACATTATTTGTAAAATATATATTTAAATATGTTAGACCATCTGGTATCTAGTAATATATATTATATACATAAAATTATGAATATATCATATAAATTTTACTTAAATTATAATATTTTGGAACATATACTTAAAACTTGAATATACACCAGTTGATATATTAGTAAGTTATGGCCGCCACATAAGTCTGTTACACATAAGACATTAATATTTTGTGACACTATATCGGGAGCCCCTCATAATGAAAAAACTTTTACGTTGACCGCTAGTTAACGAGTGGATACAAATCCTGTCTAAGCAAGTTTCGTTCGGTGATGTTTAACAACCTATTGAATTTCCCTCTCGTTACTAAGCCTCGCTAATGAAGTTCTCAACACGTAGGTAACTTTGGAAGCAAATATCATAGCTACCTATATCTGATACCTATATAGGTTCCTGTGAACAACATCTGCATAACTGTAAAACTGATTGCCCAAATAATTTATAGAATTATGCGTTACTTTGCGGAGGTCCATAATACAAAAGTAATTAGAATATTACTTTGCTATAATCCGCGATAAAAGAAAATATATGGAATCCTAAATGTAGTGTGTACTATTCGTTCTCATACCTGATACATGCAGTATTTGTAAGAACTCATGCAATACCCGACACCGATAACGCAACAATACACTGCACACATTCACCACCACAATCTCAACCATTGTTTTGTAGCCGAAGCATCGTCAGGAGACAGAGTTTACGACAAAATAATAAACTGATTAAATATTGGACAGAATAAAACGATTAAGATAAAGTTACATTCTTAATTATCATAAGTATATAATGCTTCGGTTATATAAATTCGGTTATATAATAAAATTGTTTTGCTGTAATCCGCGATGAAGTAAAATAAAAAATATATATAATGCTAAATGTAGAGTGGACGATCCGTTATCAATCGCAAAGCTCGATTTTGTCGTGGAGTCTTTCTCCTGACGATGCTTCTGTGCGGGGCGAAACGATTATTGACTTTGTGATAGTGAACGTATATAGTGCTTGTGTATTGTGGTGGCGGTGGTGGAGGTCTGTGCATGTGTTTTAACGAATCCTGCATTTATCAGGTATGAAAACGGATTGTCCACTCTAAATTTAGCATTATATATATTTTCTATTTTACTTCATTGCGTATATATATAACAAAATAATTTTACTATTACTTTTGTATTATGGATCTCTGCAAAGTAACGTTAATTCTATAAATTATTTTAAGTGAAAATTGTTTTATGTGTTTAGTTTGAACCCTAAAGGTACTTTCTGTCAGTTCGCTTGTATTTGATAGACTGAACACAATAACATCTGACGGAAAAATAAAGATGAAAGAAATGAAATGAAAAGATGCTGCACGCTTCTTAGAAATTTCATTCGTCTTGAAATATACGTAACAATAAATATTGCAAATGTCTACCAAGATACGTTGGGTTTCATCATATTTCCGTTTATCGCATAGGTTTAATTTCTATCTTAGATATACAAGTAAATAATAAAAAATAACAAAATAATTTTGCAGTAATATCATTTTATTATTACTTTTTTATTATGGAACTCCGCAAAGTAACGCCTAATTCTATAAATTATTTAACTTATAAATATACTATATTATACTTAGATAAAGAGAAAATTAATTATTAATAATTAATAGAAAAAAATCATCTTAGTAGCTTTTTCTTATTTCCGTTTTCGTTCTTACCAGCTTATAATTTTTTTTTTTTTTTTAAATTTACGCTTTAACATATGTTTTAGCAAATCTTCAAGAAATTACTGACTTTTCACGTTCACTACTCAGAAAAATATTATTACCATGCTATGAATTAAATTGAAGTTAAATTTAAGTTTAAGTATGTACCTAAATAGATAAACAGTCTTGCTTAGTCGTATATTCTCTATATAAGAAATTAGTTAGTTAATTTAAATTGATTTGAAGAAAACAATTTAATTTGCAAATTTATATTCATTCGAAATCATTCTGCACATATCACACTCTTAAGTGGGGTTAGCATAACATGTTGTCACATGATTTAGCTACGTATTTTACGACCGGCTGCCTGACGTCAACTTACCTTAGTCGTATTTTACGACACTTCAGGTGGTTTATTCTACTTAACCGGGTGTTACTACACGGTGGGTCAATTTCCTTGGTTGCCTTTTTTACCACCTCGGTAAGAAATGAGGGTGGTCTATTCAACTCATGCGAAAATAAAAATAAAATATTAAATCACCACGTAAAATTATATTCATTGTAAATTTTATTTTATTTAATATAATAATATAATGAAGAACCTAGAAAAAAAAATTCTGAGAGTAAATCTATACTAATATTACAAAGAGGAAAATTTTTATGTATGTTTGTAATATTTTCACACAAAAACTACTGCACCGATTTCAAAAATTCTTTTACCATTGCAAAGCTGCATATACGAGTATACTGGGCAACATAGGCTATATTACATTTACAAAAAAATAGCTATAAAAATGTAATAAGGTGTAAAAAATTGAAATTATGCGCTTAAAACCGCGGGATATAGGTAGTAAAATATATTTATCTTGTCTGAGCCCTTTATATATAGATTTAATTATATCACTTTATTTGCAACAACTTTTTTTTCCTCGTAATGAAGGTAGCCGGATGAATTATATATGTTGAATTAACAGGTATACGTTGTTTGCCAGACAGCGGAACCCTATCTAAAGACCATTGTTTAGCGTTTCCATTCATTTGTAACAGTGCAAGCTTTTCATTTAAAATATTAAACGTATAGTACCCTGCTAATTAGTATTATGGAGGAACGGTTGTATTTTAAATAGCTGCAGGAATACTGCAACTTCCTTCGACCGTTACCGGTTTTTAAGCGGAGTTTACCATTACTTTATTTGATACTAGTAATATCCCGCGGTTTCACCCTCGTACATACCGATCTCATGGCAGTGTAAAGTCTACTAAGTCGGTCTATAGATTTGTTTATTAAATATATCATCAATAAATAACAGTTTCCGCAGCGTATGCGATGACAGATTTTTATGACTAATTTGTTACACCTTATTACATTTATATTTTTGTAATGTAATATAGCCTATGTTGCTCAGTAAAGAAGCAGCTTTCCAATTGTGAAAGAATTTTTGAAATCGGCCGAATAGTTTTTGTATGAAAACAATACAAACATACATACAAATTTTTCCTCTTTATAATATTAGTATAGATTTTAATTCCCATAAATTAAAAGTGCAGCGGTGAGACCAACATAAAACGAAAGTTACAATAGAATTATTTTGCTGTAATCCGCGTTTGTCTAATCTAAGCGTATGAAGCAACAATGATGAACATTCGTATACCTTATACATGCAGGACAATCCACAAGTTAATAGCTCATTAAAAAAAAATCGCCTGCAAGGAGCTTTAGTCTCGTGCGTCGCGTAATCCAACAGGGATACATTTAAGAAATGAACTCGGTGTTACAGAAGATATTCATCACTTACTTTTGGCGTGTGACAAAAATCGAATTTTGAGAGAATCACTAATTCGTAGTTTAAATTTAAATGTAATGAATGTCGGTTATTTTAATTCAATTTTAGCTTCTCCTTTGTGTAATTCGGCCATTAAAGTATATGAGTTTATTAGTGCTTCTCTCAAAAAAGAAGCATAATAATTAGTTATTTTATTACATGTATTATAATATAAAATTTTTAGTTAAATGTAATTAGGTTACGATGGGGCTGACATGTATCTGCAGATACCAAAGTCCCTAAAAAATAAAGATTAAAAAAAAAAAAAAAAAAAAAAAAAAAAAAAAAAAAAAAAAAAAAAAAAAAAAAAAAAAAAAGAAAGAAATGAACTACAGAATTATAGATCTAAAAAAATACTACAGAAAAGCCTGCGTGAGCATGTCTCTCTTATGATTAATTTACAATAACTACGTTAAGGGTTGTCACTGTGTGGTATCCGGTTGAGTAAAATACGACTAATTAAGGTCAGGCAGGCGGCCAGTCGTAAAATACGTAGCCAAATCATGTGACAACATGTTTGTATCATGTTGTGCCGACCCCACTTAGAGTGGGATAAGGGCAGGAGGATGATGAACTATTTAAGAGTTGTCTGGAAGAGATCACTGCTTAGTGATAAGACCGCCCTTTGCACACTTTTTATTATTATTAGATTTAAAATTTTCTGTTATTTGTTTTGTTTTTATTTATAGTGTATTTTTTTGCAATAAAGATGTTTATCTATCTATCTATCTACTTTTATGATTAAATTTTTTAAATAAATACACTGATTTTTACACGGGCCAATCTATTACACAACAATTTACTTACTTAGCTTACTAATTTACTAACTTAGCTTCATAATTTCAGATCGTAAAATTGTAAATTAAAGCTTAAACATGTACAACGACATGTATTTCTTACAAAACATTCATTTGAATACAGTAATGAGCTTGCGTTGTGCACACAAGAACAATACGACTGAGTCCCGCAGTTTTTTTTAGATCTTTTGGTTTATTCACAAAATAATGTAAGCATACATGAACAGTGGGTGAAATAATTCTAAGAATGTTGTTTTTCTTTCACAAAGTTCGAAGAAAATTTACTGCAATACGAGAAATATTGTTGCATCTATATTACGCCGTGTGGTGTCCGGCTGAATAGAATAGTACCACCCTCATTTCTTACCGAGGTGTCGTTAAAGGCGACTAAGGTAAGTCAACCCGCCGTTTGGTATCTGGCTGAGTAGAATAGACCACCCTCATTTCTTACCGAGGTGCCGTAAAAGGCGACTAAGGTAAGTTGACCCACCGTGTGGTATCCGGTTAAGTAGAATAGACCACCCTCTTTCTTACTAAGGTGTCGTAAAACACGACTAAGGTAAGTAGACGTCAGGCAGGCGGCCGGTCGTAAAAACACAGCCAAATCATGTGACAGCGTGTTCATAACATGTTGTGCCGACCCCACTTAGAGTGGGATGAAAGCAGGAGGATGATGATGATCGTTAAATCTATATTATAATATCATCGATTATACAATCTATAGTAAATATAATTATATGGGAAAATTACAAACACGGTCGTCCGTCTTCAAAGTAGCTTAATACTTGTGTTATGGGTGATAGACAAACCTAATGTATAGAACCGGCTATACTCTTACACCGGTTATACGCTATTGCATTTATAATATTACTAAGCATCTGATTTTTCACTATCGCACAATTCGTTAAAAGGACGTGCATTATAGCTACTATGCCATTAATCATCATTCTCTTACCCTTATCCCACTCTAAGTGGGGTCGGCACAATATGTCTTCTTCTTCCATTCTCCTCCATCATTCGTCAACTCTGGTGCTCCTTTAACATGCATATCATTTTTCACACAATCCATCCATCTTTTTTTCGGCCTCCCAATAGCCATACATCCATCCACAATTATATTTAAAACTCTTTTGGTCACATGATTTTCGTCTCTCCTCATTACATGACCATACCAACTTAGTCGCGCACTTATCATCTTTCTGTAATGGGCGCAACTTTCAGTCTTCCCCTAATATACTCATTGCGTATTCTATCAAGTTTTGTTACACCACACATCCACCTTAACATTCTCATCTCATTCGCATGCACATTTCTTTCATTCTTTTCTCTTTTTCTTAATTTTCATGAAAATTCGTTCCAGCAAATATTTAATGTAACACCGCAATAGGGGGATTGTTCCCTAAAGAACAATGAAACGGAAATTTCCGCCATTTTTTGTTCCTTTTCTCAAACATATGAGTCTGTTTATTCGTAATTAGGATAAAATTGCAAAAGAAGCGGCCTGTTACTGAACCACTGCTAGGCAATGCTGTTCTCACTTCTTGTAAAAAAGATAAAATACAAATTTTTTAAATACTTTCAGGTCAAGATTTTCAAAATTTAGTCTTCCACGTTCTGCTGACTTTTGTAATGAAAAACTTATTAATATATCTTTAATCTTTATTTAATATTTTAATGAGTTAATGTTGTATATAAAATCTGTATTTTGCAAGCGGCTCCAACGATTTTCATGAAACTTAGTATGTAGAGGGTTTCGAGGGCGATAAATCAATCTAGCTAAGTTTAATTTTTTTTAATATTGTTTTATCCCTGCTTCCATGCATCGCAAAACTGCTATAATATTATTTGAAAACAGAGGCAAGGATTTAATTTTAGAAATTGTTAGTATAAGAAATTTAAATTTATTATTTTTTTTTATATTATATTTCTACAGGATTAACTATATTTTATACAACTATTTTACTAATATATATGATAGTAAATGATTACAATTTAATGAATAATTAATTAGACTTATTTGTGATGTCGTAATAGCTCAGTGGGGCCATCTGCCCAATTATTATTTCCTTTTTTCAAGTTTCATCTTTTTTTATATTTTCTCGAAAAAATTCCGAGGAAAGCTTAATCATCCAGGTACTAAATATAATTAATTAAAACAGAATAAATAAAAATAATTTTATCAAAATTTCATCTATGTCAAGAATATTCAAAGTTCTCTCGTTAAAAGCGGGAGATCTTACAAAGTATTATCTACATAGGCATAAGTTGTCAAACTTTATTCTTATGAATAAGGTTGTGCCTATTGTTGCCAACTCTGTAACTTCGTTTGTCTTTATACTTTACTTGGAAAGTTAATTAATTAAGCCGCGTTAATTAAACACAGTGAGTTTGCGTTGTGCTTGCGAACGCAAAGACGGAAGCGCGCATTTTTTTTTTTGAAGTCGTATGTTTACAATCAAAATTTAAGCTTCAATGAACTCCCTGAAATAGTTGAAAGAAATATTATTTTCAATTTCCTTTTTTCAGTTATATACTTATGATAATTAAGAATGTAACGTTATCTTAAACGTTTTATTTAGTCCAATTTTTAATCAGTTTTATTATTTTGTCGTGGATTCTATCACCTGACGATGCGAAACAATTGTTGCAATTGTGGTAGTGAATGTGTGTACTCCTTGTGTAAATTTTGTCATTGGTGGCGGGAAGTGCATGAGTTTTTACAAATTCTGTGTGTATCAGTAGAAAGGACATTCTACATTTAGCATTACATATATTGTCTTTTATCGCGGATGAAAGCAAAATAATATTTTCATTACTAAAACAACTCTGAATCATTTGTTATAATACCACAAAGCTTGAAAATTGTATTATTAACTATAACTTATCTAACTATTATTGATATAAATTCACAAAAAAAATTGTGTGAACTATACAAAATTAAATTATTTCAAAACGATAATAATTTAAGCTATAAATTTTTTTATCCGTTTTAACACCTCGGTTTATTGCATTTGAAAAAAAAAACAAAAAAAGAAATTTAAGCCTAAATTTAAAGTAAGTTAAGACTTATTGTGCTTACAATTACAAACTTTAAAGAGAATGAAAACACTAGTAACTCCATCTTCTTCTTTCTAACAACATATAACTGTTTGCGAAATATATATAGATAGATACCAATATAACATTATTATTGTTTGTTACATTTTTATATTAGGAAGTCACTCAAGTAAATATAATTTACGAAGAAAATTGCTGTTAGATTTCGTACACAACCCTTAGTCTAAGAATTAATCTAATATTAAAGTAATGAGCTTTGTTGTTTTCTCAGGGACAATGCTACGGAAACTCGTTCATTTTTTGTAATATTTTGTTGACAATTAAAATGATACATGTATGCGTAATGGACAGAAGAAGTTGAAAAAATTCTTTACGGTTTTATTTACGAAGTAAAATTTAGAAAGCATATCGTTGTTAATAGTTTGGCTTTAATTACTTCAATTGTATATTAACACGAAACCTTGGTAATGAGGAGGATGGTCTATTCTACTCAACCGGATACCACACGGTGGGTCGACTTACCTTAGTCGCCTTACACGACACCTCGGTAAGGAATGAAGATGGCCTATTCTACTCAGCCGGATACCACGCGGTAGGTCAACTAACCTTAAAACTGACTCTCCTCTCATGGTCTATATTCTATAGCATTTATCCCGGAAATTTAAATTTTATTCACCAAATGACACTGTTTTTCTTAAGATTTTTCTCAATTGCACTTACCCGTGTGGCAGAGAGATGTTATCACGAGAATCCAAATGAAGTTCATTTTTCCAGGTTTCCTGAAACAAAACATTTTTTTATAATATCCGGCAAAATATATGCTAATTAATCATCATTATTCCTCTGGTCTATCCCATTCTAAGTGGGGTCGGCACAACATGTTATAACATGTTGTTACATGATTTAGTTATCTTACGACCGGTCACGTATCTGGTGTCTACTTTCCTTAGCCTAGCTTTACGACACCCCGGTAAAATTGAGGGTGGTTTATTCTACTCTGCCGGATACCACAAAGCGGGTCAACTTACCTTAGTTGACTTTTACTATACCTCGACAAGAAATAAGTGTGGTCTATTCTACTTAGCCAGATACCACACAGCGGGTCGACTTACCTTAGTCGCCTTTTACGACACCTCAATAAGAAATGAGGGTGGTACTTATTCTGTTCAGCCGGACACGGCGTAATATACGGTAAAACATATGGTAATTAATATAGTTCTAGAAATGATCAGATTAAATAAGAAATATAATTATGAATGTGGACACGGATAAAAAAAGATTCTTATAAAAGGAATAAAGTCAGAGTAAACAAATAAAAGAGAACGATGGAAAATAAAAACATATTGTGATTTATTGAAGAATGATGATGACAACTAAGACTAATAAAACAACTTAAGATAATTTAAATTTTACTTCAATATGGTTTATCTGTGCATATTTTCAATGCATAACAAAGGATTTACAGTTTCAAACTCAGGTTTGGGCCTAATGAGTTTTCTTAAAAATAATTTACGTGCTTAATTATTGCTCGAAACAGTAACAGAAAACATTGTGGGAAAATGTATATATACTCGTAACTAGTAGTACTGGTTAATAATTACCAATGGTAGTACTGGTTAGTAATTTTGTAGTACTGGTGGTACTGTTTACTAAATTGAATCAATGAATCGAAGCAATCAAAGACAAGACATATATTGTATGACACGTATATATTGTATGACAAGCTATATATTGTATGACACGTATTACTTAGTTATTTTAATAAATTTAAGGTTTTTTTTAATGTATAGAATATATTTTTACAGTTTATTAAATGCATTATATTGCATATTATATAAAATGTGATGGTTTCATATCTATTGATATTAATTATAGCTAAAGAATAATGTATTCCATGCACAGTAATTAATTTAGTAATGATAACAATAAATATTATCTGAAAATGGAAATGCGAGTTCATAATATTTTATTATGCAGATTCAATTAAAATATTAAATGTATTTATTATATACTAGCTGTGCCCGCAGCTTTGCCTGCATGGAAATCAGTGTGTCACAAACTTTTTTCCCAAATTGAAATTTTGAACATAAAAGTAGTTATAGTGAGTTAATTATAAGAGATTTTTGAATAACGTTCACCGTTTTGCTTAGCGTAAGCAAGGAAAGCTTTAAATTTTGCCGTTTACGCATTATTTTTAATTGCTGCTCCGCTCCTATTAATCTTAGCGTGATAGTATATATTCTATAGCTTTTCTTGTTAAATCGACTATTTTACATTTAAAGGATTTTTCAAATTGGTCCAGTAGTTCTTGAGATTAACGCGTTTAAACAAAAAAACTCTTCACCTTTATATTATCGTTTAGGTATAGATAAAAACTATTCCGATAAATTAGACTTAGGCTAACGCGATCGAGTATTATATTTTTAAACTAGCGGCCTGCCCCTGCTTCGCACGGGTATAAAATATATATCCCATGTGTTTCAGTGTAAAAAAAAGATTAAAACCGATCCAGTAGTTTTGATTTATTCATTACTGCCCGTGGCCCGCAAGCGTTAAATTTGGAGAAAAACAATTTCCTTTCCCTATACCAAGAAGATTTCCTGCTATTTTTGGAATATCTAAATTCATATAGTACATTTTTACTTATTTACTTTTACATTTTCCCTATGTATTTAATTTTTACAATTAATTACAGAATGTCTTTATATACAACATTCACAACTTCCTTGTCGTTAAACAAACTCTGGAAAGAACGATATAGCAGCTGGATTCAAAGTGCTAAAGGGTGAAGCGCGGCCTCCTCATGGCATTTTAAATCTGTAATATCTCCGAAAATGTTCACTTAAATTACATGCTGTAAACGGCGATATTGATCTATATTAAATCAACAATTTATTTAAGGTACTTAATTGGATAAGGATTAATGCTGTAGTGTATAAAAATTGCTTCAAAAATAAGGCATTATTTTTCGTAAAAAGTAAATGACAAAAAATGCTATTGTGGATTATTCATAAGAGATAGACATATACCATCGCGGACTTTTCTGTAGACCTTTTCAAGGTTTACAAATACTTAGTACATCATTTTGATAAATCTCGTAGGGTTAAGCCTGCGTTTGCAATGTAAGCGGAAAAAAATGTAATTATTTACAGAAACCTCAAAAATTACAGTATTTCTCTACTCTGTATTGAATTTTATTATATGTACAAACCTTCCTCTAGAATCACTCTATCTATTAAAAAAAAATCGCATCAAAATCTGTTTTGTAGTTTTAAAGATTGAAGAATACATAGGGATATACGGACATAGGGACAGAGAGAGAATGCGACTTTGTTTTATACTATGTAGTGATATTATTTATTTTTACAATTGATTAGACAATGTCTTTACATACAACATACATAGCTTTCTTATCATTAGACAATATAAACTTGAAAGAAGGACATTTAGTTGCGCCTCCGGTCGCTGCTAAATTCGAAGTGCTTATAGGTCGAAGCGCGGCCTCCTCACGGGATTTTAAATCTGTAATATCCCCGAAAATGTTCACTTAAATTACATGCTGTAAACGGCCATATTGATCTATATTAAATCAACAATTTATTTAAGGTACCTAATTGGATAAGGATTAATGCTGTATTGTATAAAAATTGCTTTGAACATAAGGCATCATTTTTCGTAAAAAGTAAATGAAAAAAACTGCTATTGTGGGTTATCCATAAGAGATAGACATATACCATCGCGGACTTTTCTGTAGACCTTTTTAAGGTGTACAAATACTTAGTACATCATTTTGATAAATCTCGTAGGGTTTAGCCTGCGTTTGCAATGTAAGCGGAAAAAAATGTAATTATTTACAGAAACCTCAAAAATTACAGTATTTTTCTACTTCGTATTGAATGTTATTATACGTACAAACTTTCCTTTAGAATCACTCTATCTATTAAAAAAAACCGCATCAAAATCGGTTGCGTAGTTTTAAAGTTTTATGCGTACATACGGAAATAGGGACTTTGTTTTATAATATGTAGTGAAGAGCAACCGCCGAGTTTCTTGCTGGCTCGTCTCGGTAGGAACAGCTTTCCGAACCAGCAGTAGAGTTGACGATTCAAAAGCACTTGTTTACAAGTTTATTGGAATAAAGAATTTTTGAATTCGAATTTGAATTCGAGTAAGTAAAAAAATCTTTCACTAAGCACACTGGTCACGTTGTAACTAACTCCACCTTACTCGTCTATAAAATATAATTTATAATACTTAACCACCACTAGAGCGCTCGCACTCCAACAGCGTAAAGCATAAACACCGCGCCGAAGGCGCTAGCACTCTTAATATATATTGGCACATGATTCGTCTAAGTGGCTAGGACCCTTACTACGTTGTGTTTTGTAATAACTCAAATTCTTTTAGAGCGTCAGAGGCTATGTGTCCGTCAATCTAAAGGAGTCAAATAAAACCTTAAATAGAATAAAATAATGTGATAATAATCACATTATAGTTTTATAATAATATTTCAATATATCATATTCTTTAATATAGAACGAGCCGTCAGGCCCTACATTCGTAGTTTGTATTGCTTTGCTCAACAGAGAGGTTCATTATCAAATATCATTTGTTATAATATAAAACAGTTGTTTGTCATCAGTTTAGAGGCGTAAAGCAGGCATAAATTAATATAAATTATTGAATATAGTGTACGATTCACGAACAGGTTTTATATTTATCTAATACAAGAACAGGTTTTACATGTACTCTACATGAACAGACTTTATATGTCCAACAGATATATATTCGTTACACGAACAGATTCTTATATGGTCAATACATGAACGGGTTACTATAAAATTTGATAAAAAAATGCGAGACATTCAGATAGTTGAATGTCTCGCGAATGTCTTATGTTACTTCATAGGATATGTTATAGCCAACAGAAAGATCACTCACTCGATCTAAATACCTAACCCTTAAACAACTCCGCAGAGAAGTTTAATCAATGTGGTATCTCTCTCCCATCTATTATATTCTTCCGATTTGGAAAAATATAAAAAGAGAGTGATAGTCAGTAGCTCCGCACCCGCTACCAACGGTGAGCTCCGTCCATAGGATATGAGCCCCCCCCCCAAGGGGTACCTGTTTATAGTGCGCCTGCGGCGTATGATTATGGGATAAACCCATTATTGTCGGGAGTCAACAAAACCACAGTTGACATATTAGGCATGAGTGCCTTGGTGTATAATAGAGGACCGAAGCCCATATAATAAATAGCCGGAGCTATAAAATATGGCATTAGCCAAAGGCACAAGGCCTGGTAAACTTTGATAATAAATTACCAATTCTTATATTCAGTAAGGCGCATGTCGCCTGCACACGTCGTAACGGTGCGTTCTATGGTAAAAACCACATACAGTATAATACGTATAATACGTATAAAGTCCACAAAGTGGAAACCCATCGAGATGGCAAACATGTTGCAAAGCAACTTGATTAGTTATAATATATACACCATATAGGTGTGTGTCCACCGAAGTGGATAGTGTGTGTCCACCGAAGTGGAAGATGTGTATTGCAGAGCATTACATGAATGCCAATCACCCCCTATTCACCCAATACCATATAATGGAGTCACACATAGTGCACTCGCTTACGGTATGCGCCAAGCTCAACACGCCACCTCATACAACAAAAGGTAATTTATGTTTAACGCGGCAAGCCACGTAAGATGTATATGTATATGTGAAGATAAGGGAAATGCAGGCCACACTGTCTAAAGCTAGTCCGCAGTCTTATTAACAAAGACCCGACCAGCGGCTCTTATGCAATAATGCCATGCTATAATGGTCATTTGTGGTATCATTAACTAAGCTAAGGGGACGTCCTGAAAAGGACGAAACACCACACCCATCCGTTACTATGAACAGAGTCCATAGCGATCCATCACTGCTGCGGCGTATCACTTCAGCAACATAAAGTTAACTTCCGCAACGCCCAGCAACATTCAGCTGTGGTACCGTCACTATTGAGAGACTACGAACAACGTTTAGATGTCCGTTCGTCAAACAATAACATTTCAGCCACCACTGTACCGGCACTACTTCAAGCGGCCTATGCGTCCAAAGGTCGAGCAAGGCACACGGCAACGACCGAAATCACCACCGGCCTAACCAAACCCAAAGGCACACGCCCTAAGTAACTCTGGTTGCGTCAAACCAAAGCCGAATAAAGGCACGCCGCAGCAACCGAAGTTAACTACGGGCCTAGACCCAGCCCTAATAAGATGCAGCCTAGTGTAGCCTTTTGGGCCAGGCACACAGCAATGACCGAAATCACTGCCGGCCTAAACCTCAAGTCTCCCACCAGTACCCGCCAGAGCATGTTCGGTAGAGTGCCAACCACTACTCAGCAAAGTTGCCTTTACCAAGTAACATTCAGACACTTTAATCGTTCGAGGTGAGCTAAGCGATGTAACCATCGCTACACTCTTAATGGTCAAGTCACAATCACAGCCTTTCCAAAGATCGACACGATCTTGCATCTTGAACCATTATACGAGAGCGGGCCTAGATGTGTATTTATTATTAATTCTTACAAATAGTCGAGTTAAAACTCTACTAATATCATGTATCGCCCCAGTACACATCTACAATATCATTATAACAACATTTCATAAGCGACCTAACAGATCACTTCTGCGCTCTACGCTCCGCCCGCTCTCTCCATACTGTAGTACGGCGGATAACGTGACATTCGGTCAATATGACGAAAATTATACTTTTCTGAATTTGATGTTTTATGAATAGAGCATCAATTATAGATGCGAAAAAACATTACTGCGTGACAAACAAACATTTATTTTTATACTTATAGATTTTTCTAAAATATTGAAATTTTAATAATTATTTATTTTTTAAAACTCGAATGTAGGGATGAGACTGTTACAACGTGTCCTGACGCGAGTTAAACATATTTTTAACTCCCAAAAATAATAAAGAAGTTTATTACCAGGGTTTTTTACAATATACTTTACGTATTCATCATCATCATCGTGCCCTTATCCCACTCTAAGTGGGGTCGGCACGTATTTTACGACCGACCGCCTGTTTGACGTCAACTTACCTTAATTGACTTTTACGTCACCTCGGTAAGAAATGAGGGTGGTACTATTCTATTCCGCGGGATACCACACGACGGGTCGACTTACCTTAGTCGCCTTTTTCGACACCTCGGTAAGAAATGAGGGTGATCCTATTCTATCGAACCGGATACGACTCGGCGGGTCGACTTACCTTATATAATAATATAAGATTCCAAATATAAGGTTCTATATTTTTGAAGTTATCAAAAATATAGAACCTTATATTTGCGTCCGCCTACAAAAAACCTCACCAGAAACAATCGTATAGGCGCGTGTTCGGGAAATAGCAATAATATTGCTCCGGACATCAAATAAAATATAATATATTCCAACCCCGCCATAGAAGTCAGGTCGGCTGAGCATTAAATACGTTTGCGCATATTTACTGTGGTAATTAAACTGAGCTTGAATATAATACTGCACTTTATAAAAGACCTCTTTTATTTCTCGATTCTCTTTTTTAATGTATTAATTTATTTTTGATTAATAGGACGCCTTTGCCGTATGGTGTCCGGCTGAGTAGAATAGACCACCCTCATTTCTTGCCGAGGTGTCGTAATCGTAAAAGGCGACTAAGGTAAGTCGACCCGCCGTGTGGTATCTGTCTGAGTAGAATAGACCACGCTCTTACGTACCAAGGTGTCGTAAAAGGCGAATAAGGTAAGTTGACCCACCGAGTAGTATCCGGTTGAGTAGAATAGGCCACCCTTTTTTTACCGAGGTGTCGTAAAATACGACTAAGGTAGCTTGCCGTCAGGCAGGCGGCCGGTCGTAAAATACGCAATAGCAAAATCATGTGACAACATGTTTATAACATGTTGTGCCGACCCCACTCAGAGTGGGATAAGGGCTAGAGCATGATGAATTAATAGGATGACGCCTACATAATGACGACTTTATCTTATACCAATATACTAATATTATAAATGCTTGATTAAACTGATTTAAACGGATCAATATTTATTAAATTTGGTATAATTGAAAATGTAGTACCGGGCTAATAAAAAAATGAAATTTCCCTTCAGAAACTATCAGTTTTCTTTAAAAAAATCTGATGATTGTAAATATCATATATGTATAAATCATCATTTTCTTCACGGTCCAGTTAACAATTACAATGCAAAACAAATTAAGAAAATTTATAATTCACCTATCCACTTTGAAGCAGAGTAGTAACTAACGCTAAAAGAAAGCCAAATATAAAATATAAATTCTAAAGATAACTTTTTGGAACCAAAAATGAACTGTAAAGAAACATAAGATAATTACATAAACAAAACTTTTCCAAAAAAAAACTTATTATTCTCTAAGAAATATACAAGAATTATATAAACCAAAATTTATCTTTATCCAAAAACAAGCTAATTATTCTATAATTATAAGTAGCATAAATATATACAGCTGGCGAAGCAATGTTATTTTATGTATGATGTGCAGAATACCGGCGAATTCCCACTAACTAGTTCGTTATAATGAAAACGCAATTTCCGTTGTGGTAATAATTAATGTCTTCAACGGGAAAATTGTGTGGAATATTTGAGTTTACTAATTAACCGCCTTTGTCTACAAATACTTTTGTGGGAAACGTCTAGATTATGTAATTTCAGCTAATTGCCTCAATTTATATTTCTAAATTTGCTCAAATTTTATGTTTGCTCTTATAACTGATATATTAACAAAAACAATGAAATTCATTTATATTTCTGCTACTATAGTTTTATTTGCCTTACTAATGGATCATTGAAGTTTTGTGGTTGGAAACATTTGTATTCATACGGATTTCTCAAATCAGCTCTATCACATTATTATATCTCTTTAATATTTATATATCCTCCTGCCCTTATCCCACTCTAAGTGGGGTCGGTACAACATGTTAAAAACATGCTGTAACATGATTTGGCTGCGTTTTTACGACCGGCCGCCTGCCTGACGTCAACTTACCTTAGTCGTATTTCACGACACCTCGGTAAGAAGAAGGGTGGTCTATTCTACTCAACCGGATACCACACGAGGGTCAACTTACCTTAGTCGCCTTTTACGACACCTCGGTAAGAAATGAGGGTGGTACTATTCTATTCAGCGGGATACCACACGGCGTATATCTCTTTAATATTTAAATGAGTTAATCTTGTATACCTACCTATATATATTTTCGGAATCTCGGAAACAGATCCAACGATTTTCCTGAAATTTAGCATGCAGGAGGTTTTGGGGCAGAAAAATCAATCTAGCTAGGTTTTATTTAACAAAAAATGGTTTAAACCCTGTTTTTGAGCATTAAAAAATACTAAAATTTACATTGAATATATAAAACACTATTTTTGCCGAAAATTGTCTAGTCAGCGTAGTTTATTCGGGGAACGACGGGTAGTCTCGAGAAATGAAAATACCTAGGATTGAACCCCAATCCCTTTTTCTTTAGAAACAAATAAAAAAGCAACATTATAGTAACGGCGTAAGTTTAATAAAGTCTCGTAAAAAGAGTTTCACTGAGATAAAAATAATTTAATAAAAGATTTAGACGATTCAAGTACATATTACACTGTGCCATTTAATCTACTTTAACTTTATTCAATCTCCTTTACAAGCAAATTAGATTGAGATCGTGCTGAAAAAAATTACTTCGATAAAGCTTTTCACACGAATTCTAGTAAAGTAATCTTGTTCGCCCTTAAATTAAAAATTTACGGCTATTTTTATAGATAAATATGAACCTGAAATCATTTTCGCTTTTCATACTCATCTTCCTGCCCTTATCCCACTCTAAGTGGAGTCGGCACAACCTGTACAAACATGTTGTCACATGATTTGGCTACGTATTTTACGACCGGCCGCCTGCCTGACGTCAACTTATCTTAGTCGTATTTTACGACACCTCGATAAGAAAAAGGGTGGTCTATTCTACTTAACCGGATACCACACGGTGAGTCGACTTACCTTAGTCGCCTTTTACGACACCTCGGTAAGAAATTTTTTAGCTTTTCATACTATACGCGCAATATGTGTGTAATATACAAAACAATATGTAAAGAAAATAAAAGAGTAAAATGTGTAAAGTAATATAGTTGGTCAGTGAAATAAGAGAATTATTTCAATATTTCATTAAAATATACACAAAAAAACCATTAATGTACAAAAATAAGAAATCAAAATGCAAGTATAAACTCACTTCTAATTTTCTGAAAACATACACGGGAAGTCTTTCTACCTGAAAGGAGAGCTGAATACAACATAAAATACAACGGTAACGAACTAGCTATATGAATGTATTCTTAAGCTCAGAACACAATGTTGAATATTCACACGGGCTGTGTCAGCTAGCGTTAATACAATACAGCAAAGACTGTGGGCGGTTGGGAAAACAAACAAATTATTTTCAAAATATTATTTAACAAAACGATGTTCTTTTAAGCTCATCTATTAATTAATACAGATATTCATAAATAGTTTATAGAATCAGGCATTATTTGCGATATATGAAGCGATGTTGCTTTGAATTTTGTCGTGGAGTCTATCTAATGACGATGTTTCGGTTACGGGACGAAATAATTGTTGAGATTGTAACTGTGAATGTGTTCAGTGCTTGTGTATTGTTGTATTATTGGTGGCGGGTTGTGCAAGAGTTTTTACAAATTCTGCATGTATCAGGTATGAGAACGAATAGTACACTCTATATTTAGAATTTCATATATTTTTTTATAGCGAATTATAGCAAAATAATATTTTCATTACTTTTGTATAGGTGGTTATGTAAGCAGGCAATTTTATTTTACTTTTGGACTATTGGGAGTCAGATTAATGTAAATTGTATTGATGTTTAAAAATGTATTTATTTTATTATTTTTTTTTAAGGTAACTTTTTTTTAACCTTTGCTACTAGTATAACATAAAAGGTGGATGATAACGAATAATATAATTTTTCAATCTTCTTTGGCATATCATTATAGTGTACACACTAGTTAATTATATTTGATTTCTTCTTAATATTTGTATTTTTATGTGAAATCGACTTTCTACTACTCCGTTAATCCTTAATAAGGTTGCATTTTACGTAGCTTTTTAAAGTTTAAGTTTTATAAATACACAAAAGCTTCAATTTCTCGAAAATATAAATTTGCTCAAGCCAATGGTTTTACGTTATATTATCAGTCTGAAACTCTTGCAAATTTATTCATGAGGTGCTGATCGTGTTATGTGATACAGCCCTAAATTTTAGTATCGTGTTAACACCTAAGTGAGTCTGTTCAAGCGTTGTTTTACACGGTTTTTCGATAACACACAACATATGTGAGCCTTAAAATATGTTATTTTATGGGGGTCCGTGTGTACCTGGCTTGTTTGTATTTCTAATATAATATACTTACTTAAAAATTTCTTCAAAATAACAAAGTTTTAGATACACCCTATATTTTTATACAATATAAATAGATGTAAAATTAGTTACATCATCATCCTTCTACCCTTATCCCACTCTAAATGGGTCAGCACAACATGTTTCAAAGATATTTAGGTACTTGATTTGTCTAGGTATTTTAAGACTAGCTGCCTGCCAGATGACTGACTGATAACTTACCTTAGTCATCTTTTACGACACCTCGGTAAGAAAGAGGGTGGTCTTTTCTACTCAGCCGGATACCACACGGCGGGTCGTCTTACCTTAGTCACCTTTTACGACACTTAGGTAAGAACTGAGGATGGTCTATTATACTACTCAGGCAGATACCACACGGCATGTAAAAAGAAGTTACTTATTCTAAATTTCTTCTATGCTAATACTATAAATTTAGTTTCCAAACTCATTATTTCGTCGGTAAACTGATTATTTGTACTATCAGATTTTAGTTGTATTTTTTATTTTTGTTGTTTGTTCTAATTTTAAAACTTACAATACACTTTACTGTTCATATTCTTAAGGACAATATATGATAACTATACATTATATTTTCATTAAATAACATTTCAAGTGCGTTTCGAGTAGAATGCTCAGAGGAATGTTCTGAAACTTCCTATCTAAAACAGTCACAAACTCCAATTTCTCCAACGTACAAATTCTCATAGGCCAGTGGAGTTATCTGTTGAAAACCTCTTGCAAATTTATTCATGAAGTTGCTGATTGTATTGGGTGATACGGGCCTCAGTTTTATTCTCGTGTTTACGCCCAACTGAATATCTGCTTATGTTTTGGTTTTACGGTCTTTTCTGATGAAACACATAACGCTTTGACGTCCCTATATGTAATTTGGAAACGTTCATTTTGTTTGAGCCAAATTATATCATGAGATTCAAACGAAATTTGTAAAATCATTTCGTCTTTCTTTCATTTGTTTATTTTATAGACTTAACTTTGTTGTAGTTAGTTTAACCACATTTTATTCCAGAATTGAGATAAGTACATTATGTCGCCCTGCAGACCCTTAACTATTTATATCGTTTTAAAAATTATTTCGATATGACCTGGACCTTGAGCGTGAAAGACCATAAAGCAACAGTTTCTTTTACATAAATCATATTGCACTAATAAATGTATGTCGTTGGGATTCTTAACTGTTAAAGATTTGAGCCTGCATCGGAAATTGCAGAGAAAAACGCAGAGAGTGAGAGAGATTGGGAGAGAAAGAGATAGAGTAAGATACTAAGTGAGGGGGGACTTTGATATGGCCGCGGCAAAGAATCGTGAGGCGTAGGGACCTCTTAAGGGGACCTATATCTTGTGACATATATGTGATGATCTTCGATTACGCAACAAATATCTGTAAATGAGCGTTTTTTAAAATTTGAAAGGGCCAATATCTATATTAATATTATAAATGTCTCTCTTTTTGTTACGCATATTAATAAAATTTGGGCTAATAGATTAGATATAAACATCTTGTTTTTTTTTTGGTTTCAAGAATAAATGAGATGCCACGTCGCGGTTATCATGTAATCAATATATTAAAATTAGTAAATCTTATTATAATGGAAATATTCATGTTTGCTTCGTGAGTTTAATTCATCAATAACTAACTGACGCATCTAGGTCAAAGCTTCGCCGAAACATGTTGTTTCGATTCCAACATTTTCGAATGTTCTGAATCAGGAGTAAGAAATTTATGTAATTTTTTTAATGGGAAGGTTTGTTTAAAAATTGCTTGATACCAAGAGTTCCTATTTTAGATAGAGGATAAAGATAAAGGAGGTAAATTTTACTGGTGGTTTCAGAAATAATAACTATATAGTTTTTTTTGTTTCTGTCCTTCGTCGTGTTTCGTTCGTTTATAAAGCATTTTTTTTACAATAACATGCGAACTTACAGTAAGAAACACCAGGTCTAATCATTTGGCTATCAAGAATTGTATTTTTCAAAATTAAATAGCACTAAGATAAGTGCAAACTTCTACATAATGTAAAACCGAACAAAGCGTTAATCCCATTATAATTTGTTGTACACATATTCACGTAAAATAAAACATAGGAGCTTAAATATTTCATGAACAATTCTTTTTCCGTATTCATAAAGACAATATCTCTTTCCCGGAAATGCCTCTTGTGCATTACGTAGGAAGCGCCTAACTGTGTTATGTTAGCACGGTTAAAAATATTTTTATAACAGTAGACATGTGTCCTTTACTGGAAAATGTACCATTTGGCTCTTATTTTCCAAATAACTCAAATTCGCACCAAGTATGCAACGATGTTTTATTTGTAACTAGGGCGATTTCTGAATTATTATTATTTTTATAGTGACTATATAACAAATAAATAAATAAATATATGGCACGCACACGATCGCCCCCAAAGTAAGTAATATTTATGTTAAGACAGACAATTGTTAAAACATACATACATATATTGTATAATTTTAAATACATACTTATATACACACCCAGATGCGAAAAACCAACAAATTGTTCTTACAAAATGTTGAACTTCTGCGGGCATAACCCGTGGAGCTGAAGGCAGTAACTACTGCCAACTGCGACAATGAGCCAGGCAGTTCTGTGTAGAAACCGCCTATAGTCACGTCTTATTATGTCGGATGAGCTCAAATACTTTCAAGCCCATACGAGGCACTTATTTCTGAATTCGCAGTATAAAAAACTAGTCGGGCTCTTAGGATATAATAGGATGTGAGTATAGGCAGTTTCTATACATTAACTAGGGCGATTTCTTCTGAATGTAATTACATTCAATAACTATATAAAACTTGCCTTTATCAATAACAGGCTTATCAGCGTATTCCAAATAAAAGATTAAGTACCTTTTTTGTTAATTACAGCTTGAAAGAAGAAACAAATATAGTTTCCCATACATAAATATTTGATCTATACTGATATACATAAATGGTGAACAATATAGAACGTTACCTAGGATTTCGCAACACAAGCCTTGGTTATTTACTGCAGTAGCAGCGTGTAATAGAATTTTCTGCTCAGCCGACTCAGTACCATGAAGTACGTGCAGCTATATTTAGCCAGTTACGTTAGAATAAACGTAAACGACAGATGAGGAAAATGGCTATATTCTATTATATGTCTATATCTACATCTACATCTATATCTACATCTATATACAGATATCTATATCTAAATCTATACTAATATATAAAGCTGAAGAGTTCGTTTGTTTGTTTGATTGTCTGAACGCGCTAATCTCAGAAACTACTGGTCCGATTTTAAAATTCCATCAGTGTAAGATAGTACATTTACCGAGGAAGGCTATATATAGGTTATATAACATCACGCTAAGATGAATAGCAGAGCAGTCATAAAAAATATTACGCAAACGGCAAAATTTAACTTCCGATGTACGATGCACTGAGTAAACGGTGATAGTTATTTAAAAATTGTTCCCCTTTAAAAGTTCTATATAAAAATTCGCGACACTTAAACTATTTTAAAGGTTATCAAACGAAAACGATAGTTTAGGGCGAAACTATCGTAGATATTGTTGTAGTGAGTGTGTGTAGTGCTTGTGTGAAGTGTAGGTGGTGACGGCGTTTTGAGATACGTATGATGATTTGTCCTGCATGTCTGCTTCATACACTTAGCATTACATAGATTTTCTTAATAGACGTGGATTATAGTAAAATAATTCTATTGTAACTTTTATTGAATTCTCGAGAAAGGTTTAAGTTATAATTAGATTCTCTGGAACGATTTATATCGTCTCTAATCCTGTAGGCTTCAACGAACTAGTTTTTAATTCAGAAAGCAGTTGCTACATTGGGCTACATGATTTCGAAGTCTTAGATAAATTTGCAATATTTAACAATCATAAGGAATGAAACTTCGAAACATCAAAAACTTCAAGAAATTCGCGAATAAATCGAAAGATTAATTAGCGAATTTGTTGATATAAAATTATATAAGCGAATTGAATAAAAAAAGACAACACTAACTTGAAAATTTAATTGGTTCTTTAAAAAAATTCATGCCGTCAATAATACTGGGTATTATCTGTTGAAATCTTGCAAATTTATTCATGAAGTGCTGATCAAATTACTTGATACAACTCTTAATTTTGTTATAGTGCTTACGCCAAATTGAATTTCGTTTAGCTTTCTTTGCTCAAAATCTTTATTACTTTCATATTTCTTTATTATAAACCGTTATATGTAAATCGTTTTTGATCGGTTCTAGCCACCCTAATATTTCTATATTTCAGCCTTAGATGGCCTTGCACCACTTTCAAATTAAAAATATTTTCAACATTGATAAGAGCTAAAACTTCTTTCTCCCAAATATTAGGACTCTAAAAATTTTTATTCTAAATTATTTACAGATAAAAAGACCTTACCAAGTTTTATCTATAAGTGCCTAAAGTAACTAAAGTAGATATTTTCTTCATTTTTTTTCTAAAGTGTATCGCCCTACTTACAAAATATACAACTCATATGTAACGATGTAATTAATGCTCTTTAATTACCAACTGTTAATTTATTTCAAATATCCTCAAAAACTAAGATAAAACTTTGAAGAGAGACAAACAAGAACATCAGTTTCAGTGTTGCCAGAAATTAAATATTATTACAATTATTACAATATATTAATCCTACATAATATTAACACTACAATACAACATACTACAAAAAAAACATGATGAGAAAGTTCCAAAGTTTTCCTTAATGATAGAAGAATTTCCGTCATCATAGATATCGCAAATTTCCAATAAAAATGTTAAAGCAATGGATGTTTATCGTGTGCGAGGACTAGTGGCTATTTTTTTAATTTTCATGTATTTTTTCAAGTGTAATACTTCTGTATACTCACTACTTGCTTAACGTAATGTTTCCTCTTCCACGTCGAATGACTAAATGCCGAACGTTTTGCCTGTAGCTATTACAAACCTTGCCTCCCCACTCTTCATGTGTCACAAAGACAAAATTCTATATTTAAATTATACCATAGACAAGTGATACCATAAATACAAAGCCAATACATATATCACAGGTAAGTAATACAATAGAACAAACATTACAAGGAGTATGTTATGTTTAATAAATTAATACAATTTACTAGAGCCAGAATCATTCTCTCAGTTTAGTTCTCCAGAATTTATTCATGACGTTCGTGGTATTAGATGTTACGACTTTCACTTTTATTATCATGTTTACGCCCAACTGAATACTTCTTAAGCTTTGTTTTTTACGAATTTTTCTTATAGGACACGTAACGCTTTGATGTATCAATATGATAATTTATACCTATATGCCATATCACCATAGGAGATTTTCGTTTAAAAGATATAATGATTCATAAAGGCAATTTTGAAAAGTAAAAAATTCATTGAAAAGTAATATGCAATTAAAGAAACAATTTTTTGGATTATCTTGTTCAAAAAGTTTAAAAATGTTATCCTAGCCTCGTGAGGTACGGAATTGGTACAATATTACTAGAGGTAGTAGTGTTCATTACAATAGATAAACTTTTTAGATAGATGAGCGGGGCGATAAATTTATTTATTACGTACTTAACTTTTTATTACTTTTGATTGCATATGACTTATTTAATATTATATGTATAGATTTGCCTCAGTATATTGCGAAAAAAAAACACAAAATAATATTCAGGATTAAAAAAATCGTATTATTATCAAAGCAATTAAAACTTTGTATCTTCTTCTTCTTTCTCAACCGATGGACGTCCACTGCTAGATATAAGTCTCCTTAAAGGATCTCCACACACTACGATTTAGAACCAGCGGCGTGCCACGACGTTTTTGAGGTCGTTAGTCCACCTCTTTGGGGGTCTAACGACGCTGCGCTTTCCGGTGCGAGGTCGCCATTCCAGCACCTTAAGACCCCAACGCTTATCGGCCTATTGCCACTTCACCTTCGCGACACGTTGGTCGGTTACTCTGGTTCTCCTACGGATCTCCTGATTCTTGATTTGATCGCGTAGAGATACAACAAGTATAGCTCCCTCCATCGCCCTCATCGCCCGCTGAGTGACTCTGAGCTTTCTTATGATGTCCATTGCCAACGAACTCGTTTCAAATCCGTATGTCGTCACTGGCAACACGCACTGTTCGCAAACCTTGGTCCTGGGGCACTGAGATATTATGGACGTTAAAGATCTTGCGTAGCTTCCCAAACTCTTGGGATTGGCAAATCCGAGTTGGATTCGGTTTGAAACTTTGTATATCTAACCTTAAATTGACTTGAACGAATTTAGAGTACAGTTTTAGGAAAAAGAATAAAAAATTACAATTGAAATCTTTCAAAAATATTTTTATTAATTACGCATAACAGTTTGAAGAAACTCAAACTAGTGAGGGTTAACCCTGATATTCTAATAGAATTGTGCGTAGACATCAACTTGGAATTTATATCCTTTGCTGGGTTTTCCAACAAGTTTGATCCCTATCTCCTGATCACCAATGTCTCCAGAGTCGATTGAAACGGTACCATCTCCTTGAATATCATGCACCCTTACTGCTTGAATAACTCCGTTATGACTCACTTGCACGACGATCACTTCTTCATCTAACACAAAGGGCGTAGCTGGTTTTTCAAGAATTTCAGTATAGACCAATACAGATTCATGACCTAAATTGACCGTATGACCTAAATTAAAATCACCTGCCGATGCTATCGCAGCCAGCAGCAAAGCAGCGAAACTGAACAGTATAATTTTAGACGCCATGATGAGATCTGAGGGATTTGTTAAACTGAGTTGAGTTTAAGCTTCTATATATACTACCAAAACTTAATCGTGAAGACAATTTTCTGATTTGACGCTAATTATTTTGTGATATCATCAAACAATTAATACATATCGGTATATAATTTATATTTAATTGACTTTTATCGTACCATCTGTATTAATTTCTTGCGATTTTCATCAATATTTTAGTCTTTTGACTAGTCCGTTGGCGCAGTAGGTAGTAACCCTGCCTTCAGCCCCACGGGTCGTGGGTTCGATTCTCGCCGAGGGCCAACATTTTCTATAAATTTATTTATTGTTATTCGAGTCTGGGTGTATATTTGTATTTAAGTATGTGTTTAAAAATTTTATAAGTATATATTCACCAGTTGTCTGTCTACCATAATACAAGTATTAAGTTACTTATTTTGGGGACGGACGGCCGTGTGTGTATGTGGCCAAAAAAAAAACCATTTACATAAATCAATATTACGTACATCAATATATGAATCTACTTCTTTTTTTCCTTTGAATCGAAGAACGTCCATTTTAGGATATAGATCTCTTTGCTTCAGTCACAGATTCACAATTATTTAATTAAATACATATTGCATAATTGAAAGTATATTAGTTAATAATAAGTGGTGGTTAATCGTAGTTATACGAGTATTTATGAATGCGCCGTGTGGTATCCGGCTGAGCAGAATAGACCAACCTCATGTCTTACCGAGGTGTCGTAAAGGCGACTAAAGTGAGTTGACCCACCGTGTGGTATCCGGCTGAGTAGAATAGACCAACCCCGTTTATTACCGAGGTATCGTAGAAGGCGACTAAGGTAAGTTGACCCACCGTGTGGTATCCGGTTTAGTAGAACAGACCACCCTCTTTCTTACCGAGGTGTTGTAAAATACCACTGAGGTAAGTTGACGTCAGGCAGGTGGCCGGTCGTAAAAACGCAGCCAAATCATGTGACAGCATTTTTATAACATGTTGAGCCGTCCCCACTTAGAGTGGGATAAGGGCAGGAAGAAGAGTTAATACAGTTATTTTAGTTATTATAATGCTATTGTGGCCTCTATACCAATTTAACAGACATTTCACAAAAATGTAACCGTAAATGTTACTTGGGTATACATTCAGGTTTGTCAAGTTGACGAGGGTGTTCCGTGAGGGACACACAATAAAGTAAGATTTAGTAATAACTTGAGACCAACTTGCGGATATTTGATGTCGTTTAATATATAAATACAATATACAAAATAAAGAAACCGTTTCATAACAGAAGTTATTCATGATGTCAACTTATCTTTAGCGCCGTGTGGTATCCGGTTGAGTAGAATAGACCACCCTCTTTCTTACCGAAGTGTCATAAAAGGCGACTAAGGTAAGTTGACGTCTGGCAGGTGGCCGGTCGTAAAATACGAAGCCAATATGTGACAATATGATTTAAACATGTTGTTCCGACCCCACTTAAAGTGGGATAAGGGCAGGAGGATGACGATGTTTATTTAATTTTAATGTATTCATGATAGTGGTTTTAAATAGAGCATTAAGAGATCTCTGCTTTTCATGTGTGTTTTCTTTTTGTTTAAAATATAGCAGCTATACCAAGTTCAAAAACTTTTAATAAAATTTGACTTAAATTACTGTTAACTGTTGAAAGGTTCCCTTGTTTGGAGCCAATCTTGCCAGCAGCATGAGATTATGCTTACAATAAACATGCATTGTCACTGATACTGGAACAACATGTAGAATTTCAGCTCAATCGGACATCAGGAAGTGGCACAAATTTAACTTGCAATATGCCACCTTCGCATACATACACGGCAAGTTAAATAAAAGCTTTTAAAAATATTAACATTCTTTTTCTTTGACCAAACAAACATATTCCCAAAATGCTTGATAATTATTAACCCAACGTAATATCTAATGTACGAGTAATATTCGCCTAGTTTTTATTCTAACATACCATCTGCATCGACTCTTAGCAATTTATTAGGGACTAGCTGTACCAGCAGCGTCGCATGGATATCAGTGTGTCACAATATTTTTCCGAATTGAAATTTCGAACATAAAAGTAGTTATCGTAAGAGATTATAATAATAATAATTTCCCAATCCGCGCTGCAGTCACAATTTATAACGCGACAAGCTAATTAATTACTAAACGGAGACTTTCTGACACCTTTTCTCTAACAACATAAATTATGACCTTAACTCAAATTGGTTTTTGATTATAATTAAAATATTTATAATTCTATGCTGGAATTCATTTTGATATGAATGAGTTTTCGTTTTGTGTATCCCACTATGCTGATATGATATAACATTAGAATTGAATTAATAAATGACTTTTTTCATTGTTGATATTAATAAGTCCAACCACATAAACAAACAAAATAGTCATAATAGTCATATACTAATATATAAAGCTGAAGAGTTTGTTTGTTTGAACGCGCTAATCTCAGGAACTACTGGGCCGATTTGCAAAATTCAGTTCACGGATAACGTACGGATGCAACTAGGTCATAACTTCGACAAAACATGTTCGGATTAAAACTACTATTTCAGCATTACAGAACCGTTGTAGACTTTAATTGGATTTCTGTAAAATAGTTGTAGTGATATATCGATGAAAACTTCATTAATGTCATTAAAAAAATGTGTTCAAAATTTGTAGATAATTATTTATACAGATTTATAGACTATATATCTTCGCGGAATTTTATAGTACATAAGTTGATAGATTTATTTTGTTATAATGCACAACTGTGTGGGTTGAACTATTTGTATATAATACTGCTTGCTTGGGGGATGTGTCACTATACGATTTTGTCGTGAAGAAAATATGCTGACGACGCTTTGGTTACGAGGCGAAACGATCTTTGAGATTGTCGTAGTGAATGTTTGTAAGTAATGTAGAGCTTGTGTAGTGTACTGTTTCATGGTGTCTTGTGATACATGTGGTTACTATACCTGCATGTATAAGGTATGAGAATGGTTTTGCTTCGTACACAGCATTGCATAGATTTTCTTAACAAACGTGGATTATAGCAAAATAATTCTATCCTAACTTTTGAAGCAACATAATTTATTATACTTCTTGAATATCGATATTGCTTCAAGAGCTTTTAAAACTGCAAATACGTCGATCAGAATTTCCAGAAATAATTATCATCCTCCTGCACTTATCCCACTCAAAGTGGGGTCGGCACAGCGTGTTATATTGTTTTCACATGATTTGGCTACGTATTTTTCGACCATACGCATGCCTAATGTCAACGAACCTTAGTCGTATTTTACACCTCGGTATGAATGAGAGTGGTCTATTCAACTCAACCGGATGGAACAGGGCGGGTCTACTTACCTTAGTCGCCTTTTACGACAACTCGGTAAGGAATGAGTTAGTCTATTCTACTCAGCCAGATACCACATACCGGACAATATTTTCATAACGTAACAACATTTCAACAAAACAATATTGCGATTTACCATATTCATAAAATATAAAGGTTTGTAAAAAAAACACTCAAATCACATAAAGGCGCATCAAAGTCCTATATGTGTTTCATTTAAAGAGGCTGTAAAAACAAAGCTAAAAGAGGTATTCACGATAATAAAACTGTGGGTCGTATCACCGCATGCGATCAGCACCTCATGAATAAATTTGCAAGAGTTTTCCGACTGATAATACTCGGTAATGTCTTTGCTGAATTTGTTTGTGGCAAATCGATGTTTTAAAACATTGCGGCATTTCACCCAATGCAATTTGGTAGCTTTATTCGTAGTTGGTAAGAGATAATTTTCGACCCCTCAAATTACTTGGTTGTTTTGCAATACTAACATACGAGTGCATTTGTGTCATAAATAGTACCGGGTTGACCGAGCCTTGCTCGGTAATTTTTTACATAACAAAAAAAGGAACTTCAAAATAAAAATATTGTTTAGGTGGGGCTCGATCCTAGGTATTTTCATTTCTCAAGACCGAGGTTCCTACATGAGCTACGCTGACTTGACGATTTACGGCAAAAATGGTGTTTTGCCCAAAACAGGGATAACACGAAATTTTTTTAAATAAAACGTAGCGAGATCGTTTTTTCTGGGTTTGGGGAAATTCAATTCATTTAAATATTAAAGAAACCGAAAATCCCAGTAAACAACCAATCATGAAAAATAGAACTCATTTTGTACATTTTCACGATGAACATTTCATTAAGAAGATGCATGCATATCGACTGGCCAGTTGGCGCAGTGGGTAGTGAACCTCCCTTTAGCTCCACGGGTCGCGGGTGCGATTCCCGCCGTCGGCCGACATTTTCTATAAATAATTTGTTGGTTCTTGGATCCTTGGTGTATTTTTGTATTTTAGTATGTATTTAAAAATTATAAAGTATAAAGATTAGAACCAACAAATGCCAAAGGACATAAATTTATAGGCCATGACCACTCCATGTTACAATATAAATGGAAAATACTACGAAAAACAATTATTATGTTTTCTTTTGATTTCATAATTTGATTACATATGCCTTTTTGATTGTTTATGTGGTTGGAATTATTAATATCGACAATCAAAAAGACATTTATTAATTCATTTCTAATGTTATATCATATCAGCATATTTCGTATCGTAGCGTATCTCACATACTCTCAAAACTTAATAAACTTTAATTTAATTCACTGTACTTATATTTACCTCTTTTTTAATTTTAGATTGGTTGGCTGGAAAAGATTCCGATTACGGAATAAGCCAGCCATTGCAAATTATGTTGTTTTTTTGTTATTTTTTTATTAATGCAATAAAGAGATTACCAACAAACAACCAAACTCATTCATATCAAAATGGATTCCCGCATAGAACATAAATATTTTAATTATAATCAAAAACCAATTTGAGTTGAGTCATAATTTATGTTGTTAGAGAAAAGGTGGCAGAAAGTCTCCGTTTAGTAATTAATTAGCATGTCGCGTTATAAATTGTGACTATAGCGCGGATTGGGCAATTATTATTATTACTATTATTAGTCAAATTCGGGCAAGAATTGTGCATTGTGCAATTCTGAACCCAATAGTAGAAATGACTAAAATAACGGCCAGCTATTACCCCATTGCTGGGCATAGGCCTCCGTTTTTGGAGAAAAAGGTTGGGGCTTAGACCACGCTGCTCAGATTAAGCGGCGGTCGATATACAGGTTTCCACTCACTGTTATCCTTCACAAAAAAGCGTTGTTTTAAATTGCAAATATCATTAATAAACAAGTTTTCACAGAAACACTCATTGGTGCCTACCCGGGGTTTGAACTCATGATCTCCTCGAAAGACTCAAGCGGTTTTACCGCTGAGCTATCACAGTTTCAAACCAATACTTATTAACAATTTATATACCACACAAGACAATTTCAATGTTTAAGCAGATTTGAGTCTGTATGTTTATCATATAACTTTTGATTAATCAATGATTCAATGATTTTAAAAGATTGTTCGCCAAGTTTCTTGCTGGTTTTTCTCGTTAGGAGCAAACTTCCATATCATTGGTAGCTTCTTTAAAACACTTGACGATTCAAAAATACTGTAAACAGTCCAATTGAATAAAGAATATTTTGAATTTGAATTTAAATTGAATCAAACATCCATGTTGACGAGATTGTTATGTACAAAAAAAAAAATTAAATTGCCTTTGTTTTGTAAACTTATGGATTAAGTTCTTTTTGGTTATTACAAATTTAAAATCAAATTAAACTGATTTTTTAAGTAGCACTTTTTATAATTTTTGGTTTAGATGATGTTAAATCGTAAATGTTATGTACACTTGTTAAAGAAATGCATATCAAAATGTTTGACATTAAAAAAAAATAATAATTTAGGACAAAAGATGTAGGCAAAATGTTTCAATTTATGTTTTTTTTTTTAATTTTAGTACTAGATAAGACTTTTATCCGCCGTGTGGTATCCGGCTAAATAGAACAGTACCACCCTCATTCTTACCGATGTGTCATAAAGGGCACTAAGGCAAGTTGACTCACTGTGTGGTATTCGGTTAAGTAGAATAGACCACCCTCTTTCCTACCGAAGTGTCGTAAAAAAAGGTAAGGTAAGTTGATAACAGGCAGGCGGCCGAACGTAAAATTCGTAGCCAAATCATCTGACATCATCTTATAACATGTCGTGCCGACCCCACTTAGAGTGGGATAAGGGCAGGAAGATGATGATACTAGATAAGACTTTAATATATTAACTAAGAACGTATAGCTTATAAACATAAATTATCAAAGATCGTAAAATTTTAACACATTAATGGTTACGTTAAATCATGCCGCTTATATGGTTTTAGCCGAAAATAATTTCCCTCGAGTCTCCTAATAGAAATGTTAGAGGTTTCAACACTATTAGTTGTCATACATCTTCTGTATATCTTTTTACTATCACAGTTTTAACTATCTTACCACATCAGTACAAAAAACTATGAACTAATACTTATGAATAATAACTATGAATAAACTTTGCTGGCCCGTCGGCGCAGTTGGCAGTTACGCTGCGTTCAGCTCTACGGGTCGTAAGTTCGATTCCTGCCGAGTGCCAACATTTTCTATTATCAATTCGTAGGTTTTTCGATTCTGTGTGTATATATGTATTTAAGCATGTGTTTAAAGTTATATATGCATAAATTTACCAGTTGTCTGTGACATAGCACAAGTATTAAGCTACTTACTTTTGGAGACGGACGACTGTGTGTGTAAGTAAAAAAAATCATAGAATTGCTTATCACATCTTATGACACGGTGAAATTAAAATGAGTTAAGTGTTAAATTGTGGACAATTTCGATAAACAGTCCTCTTCAAGCGATCGAAAGTTTTGCTTACAAAAGAGTAAAAACTAAAAAAAATCTCTCATAAACAACTCCTAACACTACATATGCCTACAGACACAAACAAATTCAAAAACTTAACAACTAAAATAACCAGCGCACTTGACACATAATATATCTGTTACGCCAAGCAAAATAATAAACTAACGTAAGCACAAAGGTTCGCAATAAGCTGGGCGAGGAAGAACACCCAGGGGAAATTATGTTCAGCTAAATCCATATGCAGGATGATTTATAGTAACCTAAAGCCAGCATTATGCTATAATTTGACGGTCGTTATGATTTATTTGATTTTATGTAAATATTCCTATATAGTTTAATATAACGATCGAAAAGTCTATTGTATTTTTTCGCCTCGCCTAACCCAAAGCTTTTATAAGCCTTCTTCCTTTATAAAAATACCCTGTATCGCTTTACCATTTTTCATCAATAATGACCAAAAAATATTAAAGTAATTGAAACTGTGACTAGCGGATAGTATATACATATCTAGCCCATTATTCGATGGACTTAAGTGTATTTCATATCTATAAAATTTAAAAAAAGTAATTTCCTAAAACTCCTCCGGCGCCTATTATGGCATGGACTGACGACCTCAAAAATATCGCGAGGAGATTTGTTGCGGAGATCCCATGAAGAGACCTATGTCCAGGAGTGGACGTACATCGATTTAAGAAGAAGAATTATTTGCTAAAAATTATTCTTATCACGGTGTAACAAAGGATAAGTTAATATCAATTAAATTAAAAAAGAATGAAGACTATTATTAATAAATAACTATGTTATTATTACCTGCCAGTTCAAATTGTTTGTATTGCTTATGTTTCCGAATATTTGGTTAAATTATGACTTTCAAGTTAAACAAAGAATTTGATGTGAAAACAGCGAATCGCACTGTTTCAAGCCCGCAGATTAATTCGTGCTGAATGCCTTATCCGCAATGGATTTATTGTCTTTAAATTTTTTTACGATTTTTATATATTTTATGTATTTATATTGAAATAAAAAAATGGCGATTGGCGGTATGTTATGTCGCAACATCCAATATCAGTTGATTGCGTTGTTACAATAGTGACCCAAATTCATAACTAGGGAGAGGCGAACGATGTTTAGTAGCTATATGTCGTTAACATCTAGCAATTTATGCCTAGTCCGTGCCGAGGCTAAAGTAAGTTAAGCTGTCGGTCGAGGTTATTATAACTAACGTCTGATGATAATCGTTAACCTACAACTTACCTATCCCCGTGCCATTGCTTTATCTATACAAATATATATAGCTGAAGAGTTTGTTTGTTTGTTTGATTGTTTGAACGCGCTAATCTCATGAACTACGGGAACAATTAGAAAAATTCTTTGAGTATTAGATAGTCCATTTATCGAGAGGGCTATAGACTATACGCGCTAAGATAAATAGGAGTGAAAAGGCAATAAAACATATTGCAAAAACGGCAAAATTTAAAGCTTTTCTTGCGCGCGCTTAACGGTAAAAGTTATTCAAAAATGTCTTATAATTAACTAACGATAACTACTTTTATGTTCAAAATTTCAATTCGGGAAAAAGTTTGACGCACTGATTTCCATGCGGGCGAAGCTTCTGGCAAAGCTAGTCCCTACAAAGTTGCTAAGAGTCGACACAGACGGTATGTTAGTATAAAAACTAGGCGAATATTACTCGTACATTAGATATTACGTAGGGTTATAATAATTATCAAGCCTGTTTATTTATTTAGGGTTGATTATGGGAATATGTTTGTTTGTTTGGTCGAAGAAAAATAATGTTAATATTTTTAAAAGCTTTAATTTAACTTGCCGTGTATGTATGTGAAAAGGAAATCTTGCAAATTAAATTTGACCCACTTCCCGATGTCCGATTGAGCTAAAATTTTACATACTGTTTTAGTCTCGATGACAATGCATGTTTATTGTAAGCATGACCTGATGCAGCAACCATTATTGTCTCCATACGAGGGAACTCCTCAACGGTTAACAGTAGGGATATGAAATTTTGTTAAAAGCTTTTTCAACTTGGTATAGCTGCTATATTTTAAACAAAATAAACAGCAACATTGAAAAGCAGCGATCTCTAAATGCTCTATTTAATACCACTATCATGTATATATTAAATTTAAATTGACACAATCCTCATCCTTCTATCCTTATCCCACACTAAGTGGGGTCGGCACAAAATGTTTGAAACATACTGTCATATAATTTTGCTTCCTATTTTACGACCGGACTTACCTTAGTCGCCTTTTACGACACCTCGGTAAGAAAGAGGGTGGTCTATTCTACTCAACCGGATACCACACGGCGTTAAAGATAAGTTGACATCACGAATAACTTTTGTTATGAAACGGTTTCTTTATTTTGTATATTGTATTTATATATTAAACGACATCAAATATCCGCAAGTTGGTCTCAAGTTATTACTAAATCTTACTTTATTGTGTGTCCCTCACGGAACACCCTCGTCAACTTGACAAACCTGAATGTATACCCAAGTAACATTTACGGTTACATTTTTGTGAAATGTCTGTTAAATTGGTATAAAGGCCACAATAGCATTATAATTACTAAAATAACTGTATTAACATGGTTCGCAAAAATCTCGTTTCCCTAACTTAGCCGGATACCACACGGCGCATTCGTAAGTACTCGTATTCATCATCTTCCTGCCCTTATCCCACTCTAAGTGGGGTCGGCACAACATGTCATAAACATGTTGTCACATGATTTGGCTACGAATTTTACGACCGGCCGCCTGCCTGACGTCAACTTATCTTAGTCGTATTTTACGACACCTCGATAAGAAAGGGTGGTCTATTCTACTTAACCGGATACCACACGGTGAGTCAACTTACCTTAGTCGCCTTTTACGACACCTCGGTAAGACATGAGGGTGGTCTTTTCTACTCAGCCGGATACCACACGGCGCATTCGTAAGTACTCGTATTAACCGCAACTTATTATTAAAATACTTTCAAGTATGTAATATGTATTAAATTGAATAATTCTGAATCTGTGACTTAAGGAAAGAGATCTATGTCCAAAAATGGACGTTCGTTGCTTAAAAGGAAAAAAAAGTAGATTTATATAATGATGTACATAATATTGATTTATGTAAATGGTTTTTTTTTTGGCCACATACACACACGGCCGTCCGTCCCCAAAATAAGTAACTTAATACTTGTATTATGGTTGACAGACAACTGGTGAATATATACTTATAAAATTTTTAAACACATACTTAAATACAAACATACACCCAGACTCGAATAACAATAAATTAATTCATAGAAAATGTTGGCCCTCGGCGAGAATTTAACCCTCGACCCGCGGAGCTGAAGGCAGGGTCACTACCTAAAATGAAAATCGAAAGAAATTAATACAGATAAAAAGTCAATTAAATATAAATTATATACCGATACGTATTAATTGTTTGGTTATATCACAAAATAATTAGCGTCAAATCAGAAAATTGTCTTCACGATTAAGTTTTGGTAGTATATATAGAAGCAACTCGACTCAGTTTAACAAATCCCTCAGATCTCATCATGGCGTCCAAAATTATACTGTTCAGTTTCGCTGCTTTGCTGCTGGCTGCGATAGCATCGGCAGGTGATTTTAATTTAGGTCAAACGGATAAATCTGTATTGGTCTATACTGAAATTCATGAAAGACCAGCTACGCCCTTTGTATTAGATGAAGAAGTGATCGACGTGGAAGTGACTGATAACGGAGTTATTAAAGCAGTAAGGGTGCATGATATTCAAGGAGATGGTACCGTTTCAATTGACTCTGGACATATTGGTGCTCAGGAGATAGGGATCAAACTTGTTGGAAAACCCAGCAAAGGATATAAATTCCAAGTTGATGTCTACGCACAATTCTATTAGAATATCAGGGTTAACCCTCTACTTTGAGTTTCTTCAAACTGTTATGCGTAATTAATAAAAATATTTTTGAAATCTTAATTGTAATTTTTTTATTCTTTTTCCTAAAACTGTACTCTAAATTCGTTCAACTCAATTTAAGGTTAGATATACAAGTTTCAAACCGAATCCAACTCGGATTTGCCAATCCCAAGTGCTTGGGAAGCTACGCAAGATCTTTAACGTCCATAATACCTTGATGAATTTGAGATGAAAACATAACAATAAGGTATTTAAGTTCTAAAAATTTAATCATATATATTTTTGTTGGCAAAAAAACAGACGTTTCGAGAAAACACATTCTTAAACGAAACAAGTCTTTAGATAGTAAAATAAATGGCTAATAATTGACATGTATTGGGAAGTTTTATTTAATTGTATCCCATAGAGATTAAGCCATACGGCTAATGAAAACAATATTTTATTTCTAAACACCATTTTTAATATTTGATTAGTCATTGCAATAAATAAAGTGAAGCTAATATATTTTCAGATGCATATTTTAAAATATTATGGTAACAAAAGCATAATTTAAATATAATTTTTCGTATTTATACTAAAAACGTTGAAATCCAGCGCCGTACGTATAGGTAATTAAAAAAAAACAATTTGACCATTGATACGTTACGTATAAATGTTATTATTAAATAAGTTTTCTAACACGTTCCCATTAAAAGTTTATAATATTTAAAGAGATATTTAATACCAGAAAAACATTATGAATTTTTTGATGTATATGAAGTTTTTGTACTCCATTTACTGAGCAATTTTAATATATATATTTCATATAAGTTTATATAAGTTTCATATAAGACAACTGATGAATATATACTTATATATGTTTTTTTAATACATACTTGAATACAAATATACACCCAGGCTCAAAGACCAACAAATTCGTTTATAGAAAATGTTGGCCCTCGGCGGGAATCGAACCCGCGACCCGCGGAGCCGAAGGCAGGGTCACTACCCACTGCGCCAACGAGTAATAAGTACTATAAATATTTACTACTCTTGATACTTGATACTATTAAAGAAACCAAATCTCTCTGATTCTTCCCGGATCGATCTGATTTTTGTGATGGAAATATTTACAGTATTGGAGAATGACAGAAGCTACTACTAATTTCAAAACTACAGTCCATGCGAAGGTAGTAGCGGGTAAAGGCTAATAAATATATAATCGCCAACGCTATCAGACGGTCAATTAAATATAAATTACATTACGATATGTCTTAATTGTTTGAGTATATCACAAAATAATTGTCGTCACATCAGCAAATTATCTTCACGATTAAGATTTGGTATATATAGAAGCAGCCCATCTTAGTTAAACAATTCTCTCAGATCTCATCATGGAGTCCAAAATTATACTATTCGTTTGTGCTGCTTTTCTGCTGGCAGCGACAGCGTCGGCACGTGATTATCAAATAGGTGACACAGATAATTCTGTATTGGTCTATAGTGAAATCCATGAAAAGTCACCTAAACCCTTTGTTGAAGCTGAAGAAGTAGTCGTCGTGGAAGTGACTGATAATGGAGTTGTTAAGGCAGTCAGGGTACGGGATTTTCAAGGAGATGGAACCGTTGCGATTGACTCTGAATACATTGGCAAGAAGGAGGTAGGGATCTTACTTGCTGGGAGATCCGGTAAAGGATATAAATTCCAAATTGATGTCTACGCAGAATACAATTAGAATGTTAGGGTTAACCCCCCACTTTGAATATCTTCAAATTGTCCTACTGCTATACGTATTAAATGTTTTTATAATCTAAATTGTATTTTTTTTAATCTTTCTCAAACTCGCAACATTCCCGTTAATTTTAGGTTAGATATACCAAGTTCTCACCTATTTCTTTGAGAATAATAAGATTTTGCTAATCCTGAATATTATTTTGTGTAGTTTTTTCGCAATATACTAAGCCAAATCTATATATATTATATTCAAAAATCATATATGAAGATAAGTTCCATAAATTTAAATATACAGTTTTTCCTGTTTCCATAATGTACAGAATTAGGCGTTATTTTGCGGAGGTCCATTACACAAAAGTAATGAAAATATTATTTTACTTTAATCTGCGATAAAAGAAAATATTTGTAATGCTAATATAAGAAAATAGATGTAAACGACAAACACAACTTTGCGATTTTGTCGTGGAGTCTATCTCCTGACGATACTTCGGTTACGGGGCGAAACGATTGTTGAGATTGTGGTGGTGAATGTGTGCAGTGCTTGTGTATTGTTGTGTTATTGGTGATGGGTAGTGCATGAGTTGCATGCATCAGATATGACAACGAACAGTACACTCTATATTTAGCATTATAGCCTATTAGAGCAGCGTTTTTGACCTAAGCTTCAACCCTTCTCTCCGGTAAGGGGAGAGGAAGTCTTAACCCAGGTAAAGGATAGTTACAGACCTTTACTTTTACTTTTATAAAATTTTGCTTTAATGAACAATATTTGTTCATTAAAGCAAAATTTTATAAAATATAATGATGCTTCTATTACGAGGCGAAATGATTGCGGAGTTTGTGTTAGTGAATGTCTGTAGTGCTTGCTATTGATTGGCTTCTATACATACAAACAAAGTCCCCAAAAGATGTCTGTCTATGAGAGCGATTTTCTCAAAATTTACACAACAGATTTTTGTGCAGTGTTTACTAAAAATTCTTCCGGAAGGCTTAGATTAATAGTACACTACGGTTTAATGTTAATTGTGTTAAAAGATCTCGCAGCTTAAGTCGCGTGCGTCGCGTAAACCAACATAGATACACTAAACTAATGTACTAGAAATTTGTAGACCTACGAAACTACTACAAAAAGTCCACGACAGCATGTCTCTATCTCTTGTAGTTAAGTCACATTAACTATTTTTATGTTCATGATTTCAACTAAAAATATTATATTTTTAGGACTGTTTTCTTCTGTTCAACATCAATGTTTCTCAAAATAAATACGTTCATTGAGTTTACTATTTAATATAGATGAAAATTACGCGGGTAAAACTTTCTGACTTTCTTTCCACGCGGGCGAAGTCACAGGCACAGCTAGTACTATAATAAAAGCGTCAACCCTTTTCTCTTGTACTGTAAATGATACACCGTTCTGTTAACATATTAATGAGTAAAGTAAAACTAATTTTTACATATTATAGTATGTACACACGCTTCAGTCCCCTACTTTATTATGTACGTTATCTAATTAGTTAACTAACGCATAACTAAAATTGAGTTCCAACTTTAAATATAACTAATGCACAGGATCAAGCGTTTCACAGCTCACTGTAAATTATCTGAAATCTAAATAAAAGATAACTTTGCATATATATTTTATATTTTACATTATTTTAATTTAGTAATCATCATTCTCCTGTCCTTCTCCCACTCTGCGTGTGGTCGGCACACCATGTTTAAACATGTCGTTAAATGATTTGGCTACGTATTTTACAACCGGCTGCGTGCCTGTCTTTCCTTACTCGCCTTTTACGATACCTCGGTAAGATATGAGGGTGATCTATTCAGCCGTACACTGTTAATTTAGCCATATATTTATAATAAAATCTTATTTTTTAAATACACTAAAAAAATCTATAAGTAAATTATTTTATTATTATTTCTTAGCTTTTTTGAACTAAGTAGATAATTTTTAGACCCTTCTAGTATATGAATATAACAATTTTCAATTTTAATTTTGGTAATGTCGACGAAAAATTATTGTAATAAAATAAATTGAACTCAAGGAAAATTATTAAACCAATGAGTTTTATTTATAAAAAAAAACATTCATTAGCGTTAGAGAATCATAGCATAGTTTGCTAAAAAGTGTTATGTTATATTAAAAAAAACTTACTTCTCTTTATCGCGTAATAATGGCATAAATGGATTTGCCGCCATCATTAAGTAAACAGTACATCGTGAATTCATCATTTAAGATGCACTGCAGTTTAGTGAATTTGCCAATAAGCCCAAAAACTAAACTAGGACCAACTTACGTATTAAACTTTACACGTACTTGATTTTAGTATTTTATGCAAAACGTTGATTATTTAATTACTAGTAAGTGCGGCTATAAATCCAAAAAAACTATGAATTTAAATAAAAATGAAATAGAAAACCATTTTTAAGACAATATAATACCAATATTATAATTGCGTTAGTGTTTTTGTTTGTCCCTAATATCGTAACAAAACTACGGATGTACATTAGGTATATTTAGTATGGACATAGTAGAAAAGGTAGACCCTGACTTATCTTATTTTTTTATCTCGGTACTAAAGTATCGAATATAATCGAAATTACGTATGAAAACTAGGAATAAATATCCAAGAGACGTGTATATGTAATTAACATAATAATTTAATATATCAGATAATTTACCGATGCAATACACACATACAGTCTGTATGGTGTAATATAGTCGAATATAAGATGTATATTTGTATTTAAATATGTATTTAAAAATATATAAGTATATATTCACCACTCCACAAGTATTAAGTTACTTACTTTGGGGACGGACAACCGTGAGTGTAAGTGTCCCATATATTTATTTATTAAATTACACTTTCAAAACAAATTCACGTTTTACTTATTCAATATACAATATTTTTTATTTATTGTAATTATAGAATATGTTTTTATTATGATAATTACAGAAAAATATACCCAAGACCGATTTCAGTTTTTTCTTAACTTTTTAATTTGAATAAATTACCATTACAAATTTAGCACAAACTGAATACCGAATTAATTAGGAAGAAGAAAATTCAAATTGATGGTAAACAAATTTCCCTTACCTGAAATTCTCGTGTCGAAAAATTTAATCACACCATTTTATTTTAAGAAAGGAAATTAAAAGTTTTCACACTTTATGTTACTTGTCCATGTCTTAATATATCCCGAAAATATTGGCTATATTTAAAAAATAGAACAGTTCGGTTTCGTTCCCGCCAAATTATATGCCGAGGGACATTACCACCCTCTTCGACTGCTCGCGTGTTACTGAAAGCAATGGGGATGGAAGCTGCAAATGATAGCGTTTTACAAGTTTGGCAAGATAAGGGTTGCGCTTTAATGATCAAATTTTACGTACAAAATTACGTAATTGATAATTATATTTATTTCAGGTGGCGTAAAAGGCGACTAAGGTAAGTTGACCCACGTGTGGTATCCGGTTGAGTAGAATAGAATCTCTTTCTTACTGAGGTGTCGTAAAATACGACTAAGGTAAGTCGACGTCAGGTAGTCGGCCGGTCGTATTCTCATCATCATCTTCCTGCCCTTATCCCACTCTAAGTGAGGTCGGCACAACATGTTATAAACATGCTGGCAAATGATTTGGCTGCGTTTTTATGAGCGGCCGCCTGCCTGACGTCAACTTACATCAGTCGCATTTTACGACACCTCGGTAAGAAAGAGGATGGTCTATTCTACTTAACCGGATACCACACGGTGGGTCAACTTACCTTAGTCGCCTTTTACGACAGCTCGGTAAGAAATGAGGTTGGTCTATTCTACTCAGCCGGATACCACACGGCGGGTCGACTTACCTTAGTCGCCTTTTACGACACCTCGGTAAGAAATTAGGGTGGTACTATTCTATTCAGCCGGATACCACACGGCGTAGTCGGCCGGTGGTATTCTATTTTATTAAAATAGATCTTTACCAGTTCTTTTGAATCGTAAAATTATTATTACTTACATCTCGTAATTTTTGAAAGATCAAAGTATAAATGAATCCTTCGTATTTCCGTCATTTATCTAATCAACTAGTTTCATATATCCGTCTTCTTCTTCTTCCTGCCCCTATCCCACTCTAAGTGGGGTCGGCACAACATGTTATAAACATGCTATCACATGATTTCACTGCCTTTTTTACGACCGGCCGCCTGCCTAACGTCAACTTACCTTAGTCGTATTTTACGATACCTCGGTAAGAAAGAGGATGGTCTATTCTACTAAACCGGATACCACACGGTGGGTCAACTTACCTTAGTCGCCTTTTACGACAGCTCGGTAAGAAATGAGGTTGGTCTATTCTACTCAGCCGGATACCACACGGCGGGTCGACTTACCTTAGTCGCCTTTTACGACACCTCGGTAAGAAATGAGGGTGGTACTATTCTATTACGCTATTACTATTATTATTATTCTATTCTATTCTATTAGTTTCATATATCCGTCATAAAATTTATATTGATTATTATGCATATAATTATTTTATCAATATTTATGACATAGTTAAATGATTGGCAATGGGACTATTATTTCTTAAAACTTATTATATATATTTGTCTAATAAACCATATTTTACACGTTAAATATAAGGATGTAGGTTAAAAAAGCTTTTAATCCAGCCTTTAAAGGTCACGTTAATGGTTATACAAAAAGAACATGTTGAATTTGAATATGACTCTTCTCCTAAAAGTTAAGTGCGTTTTTAAATGGAGCCCTTATAACGCTTAAGATGGTCCCTGAAATTCTGACCTCGGCGGTTAAAGTTATGCCTTTCTTTTCTCTCAACAAAACAACTTGGCCCGCTGTGTGGTATCCGGCAGAGCAGAATAGACCACCCCCTTTTTTCCGATAAAAGGTAAGGTAAGTTAATATCAGGCAGGCGATCGGTCGTAAAACACTTAGCCAAATCATGTGACAACATGTTATTAACAAGTTGTGCCGACCTCATTTAGAGTGGGATAAGGGCAGAAGAATAATGATGATTAATTACTATAATATATATTAAGATAATCTAAATACCGATTCAATTAAGCCTTAAATTAACAGTTTTATTAAATTAAACAACATTTGGCTCTAAAAAAATTAAGCTAAAGAAAGCTTAATATTTTTGTTTATTCGATTTTATTTAATCCTGAGCTTAAATGAACTACCTAGGGTTTATTTTATAGCTATTGATAGCTATGAATATTGTATATAGAAAGACTTTGTGGAAGGCATTGAACAATTTGGAATTATCAATTAAGCTATACCTGCTGAATTATACCCTAAGAGTACACCTTGTTTACAACCCTTAAATTATGATGTATAGCCCTTTATATAAGGTTAACAACCCTTAAAGCTAGTATAGTACCACCTAAAATGTAAAGCATATAAAATTTAAATATTTCACCTAAAGTAAATATAAGAATAACATCCCGCTCCGCTATCTAATAAAGTCCCCATCTGAAACCACGTGACAGCGTTTTGGCGCGATACAACTGTACATCATACAAATCGTGGCCAACTAAAATATATGAAATTTGAATGCTTCTGACGTTTAGTTATGCGCTAAAATTGCCTGATATGTTGTTGTACATTTTATGTTTTAAAATGTATATGTACTGCATCCATATTATTAGTCTTTGGGTTATAGCAACTTTAACTTATTATTTTTTCTTTACTAATTATTCAGCAATACTACTAACTGTTCCACTCATATAAAAATACATTTTATAGCACAAAAAAATGTGTCAGAGCTGTATTTGGTGCCGGACCTCTATAATCATGTAAACCCCTATTTAAAGAAAACAATTATTGACTTTAACGTCTATGGACATTTTTGAAGTAGGAATTTTTGTAAAAAAGAATCCGCAACTTATTGAAAATTTAGGTGCTGAAAGTAAAGTTTGACTTAGAGATCCCACAAAAAAAAAGACTACAGAGTTCCAGAAGTGCCTTACTATCAAATAATTGCGCAATAAAATCTTATATAGTGTACAATAAAATTCCAAAAATGATAAGAGAACTGACATTCAATTTGTTTCAATAAAAACTTAAAATGTGGCTTATAGAAAGGTGGCTTCTATACAATTGACGAGTACTTAAATCTTAAACATTAAAAGAATAGAATTGGATAAGCATTTTAGACATAAAAAAATTGACGTATTAAATTTTATTGATTTCCAACACTAATGTACTATATTAACATAATTTTAGTTTAGTTTTTAAGTTTTGTAATTATTGCATGCCTATAGTCCTAGACGAAACATTTCTACTAGCTAATAATATATAACACCTTATTGTAAAAAATGTTTCAGCAAATAAAGAAGCTTGAATACTACAATAAGATAGAACTGGAATAAATATCAGAATAAAAAATATTTTATAAATTGTATACGTTTTAAAATTATATATCCGACGTTATAATTTTAGAACGTCGTGCACTTTTTCGAGATATATATCTATTTAATTGGGATATTTTAAGAATTATAGGAATAGGATAAATAAAAGCAAGGAGGATTACACTAAAGTAATATATAGGAACAAGGACAAATTTGTAAAATAAAAGTTAATATTTAAGTGTTTTTTTTGTTCTATTAATGTTTTTATAGTTTACTTAATACACAACCTTAAAGCTGACCAGTTTAGATTAGATTTTTTAGCGATTGTCTATTAGAAAAATTAAAAAACATACAGAAAGTCTACGCTCTGCTATTAACTTGATCTCTAAGTAGCTTGTTCGCTCATTCTCTTATAATTAAACCTCAATTCAATTCGTATAGTTTGTTAAAAAAATATTGATTATCAAACTATATGAGAGATAACAAACTTAAGATGATATTAAACATTGACTATTGATATATATTGATTATATGGCAAACATTGACTATTTAATACCCAACATGTATGTGAAATGATTACAATTTAAGAAATATTAATCCATTTATTAAGTTTTATATTGTAAAGTCATGGCAAAAATCCTTTTAAAATAAATTCAAAGGATAAAAGAGTAAACAAATATATCAGATGAAATTAGAGCCTGCCAAATTTCAAAAACATAACGTAACATTCAGAGATTGAACGAACGTAGTCCGTAAAATGAAAAAACAAAGTTCCTTTCAAAAATTCCTCTTTCATTTCCGAAACGAATTACACCGTCCAAATCTCTTATCATAGTTTTTTCTTTCCCCGGAGAGAAAATTAGTATGAAACCCGCATGCCTTCATTAAAGCATCTGAAAGACTCAACTTTTGATTCGTAATTCATGAGACCATTAAGAACTTCCTGCAAACTTAAATCGACTTGCCTTGTACTTCAATACAAAGTTATGTTGCACTTTCACAAATTCCTTTCAACCAACTTTCAACCTTAATGTTTAAGAAAAGAACTGTTTTTTGGCTAAAATCGGATTTGGTAATGACATCCAATAAATTTGTTCTTGTGATAGGTACGGGAATGACATTGACAGATTTCGCAGACCAACGATTGCTGTCCACCAAATTTAAAGACTGATAAGAAATGAGGCCTATAATTATTTATTTATTAACCGAATGATATCACTACTTTAGTGACTTCGTCGTGAAGTCTATCTCCTAATGATGCTTTGCTTACCGAGTAAAACAATTGTTGACATTGTGTTAGTGAATGAACGCAGTGCTGGTGTACTATAGTGATTTGTAGTGCCTTTTCCTGCTGTATCCCGCTTATATAAAGTATAACAACAAATAATACATAGATAGTAGTAACACTCAACATTTTGCATTACATAATTTTTTGTAATCGCGGATTATAGGAAAATATTGAATGAATGAATGAAATGAAATATACTTTATTGTACACCAAAATATTAAAATAACAATAGACATGATATAACTTAGACGTACATTGGGCGGCTTTATCGCTACGGAGCGATCTCTTCCAGGCAACCCTTAAATAACCCTTAAATATAATATAAATATTGTATAATTATAATTTTTTTTTACATTATGGAACAATAAAATAGCATCAAAAAATTATAAGAGAATGTAAAGTGATATGAAATCGTCATATACATTATTACTCTTTATACATTACTAGCTTTGCCAGCAGTTTCACCCGCATGGAAAATAGTGTGTCACAATTTTTTTCCAAATTGAAATTTAAGGAATTAAAGTAAATTGTAAGAGATTTTTCAATAACTTTCACCTTTAACTTAGCGCACGCAAGGAAAGCTTTAAAATTTGCCTTTCTCGCAATATTTTTTATTGTTGTTTCTCTCCTATTAATCTTATCGTGATGTTGAATCTATAGCCTTCCTCGATAAATGGACTATCTTACACTGAAAGAATTTTTCAAATCGGTCCAGTACAACAATCAAACAAAGAAACAAACAAACTCTTTAGCCTTATATATTAATACATTATTACGGTTTTGGGCTTAGAAGAATTATTTTTGCTCGCAATTTTCCCGCTCCAACATTTGCGTAATAGCGTTAACGGAATTAAATATTATGATATCAAGGATTCTAATGAGCAGTCTAGACGCCGTAAAACCGATTTATCCAAATGCTTCGCCTTAACTCAATATTTGATTTGCTCCAGATGAGATCTTGATCGAGTTATGGATCTACATTTTAAATGTCACAGCGAATATTTGTTACTGAGGCTTAAATTATAATTATGGTCTTACTAGCTTTTACCCGCAACTTTGTTTGCGTGGACTATTGTCGCGTGTTAGGTTGATAATTGATGGCGCTTTTTAATGTCATCCTATTCCTGTAGAATTAACAGATGTCTATAGCTTATATATGTTATCTCAGTGTATAAGGAATAATATTGCCAAATTTCATCGAAATTGGTTCAGTAGATTTGCCGTGAAAGAGTAACAAACGTACATCCATACTCACAAACTTTCGCATTTATAAATTTAGAAGGATAAAGCATAGAGAGAAGTAGACTCAGAAATTTTTTCATAAATAATTGTGTACAGCAAATAATATATTCAAGTCCTATCAAAAACATTTATGATATAAAATGTTAACAGAACCTTTTAATTTGTTCAGTAACACGAAAACTCGATTAAAGTTGCCTCAAAAGTTTACGATAAAATTCATGATTTACAAATCAAAGTTATTGCGAGAACGGCGAGATTGTTAAAAAGTTCGTCTCATTCTTATTTTCATGTTTTATCCACAATTGAGATAACTGAAAAAATTTAACTTTATTAATTTTATACTTTTTATATTATTATTATGGGGTCTAGAGGTACTGGAAAAATGATCTGCAACGTTAAACCCAGCGTTGGTAGACCTCCAATGAAATAGACTGATGATCTCAAAAAGATTTGGGGAAGTCGATCCAAGATGTTGCATCACGTTATGTTAAAATCTCGAGACCTATGTCCAACAGCAGATGTTTATTTGTTGAAAAAAGTTGAAAACATAAAGGAGAAATTAACAATATATCTTGGTATATCTTGCTTCAACCTATAAATTTGTCTATATGGGTTACAAATTTAAATTCAAAATATTCTTTATTCAAATAAACTTGTAAACAAGTGCTTTTGAATTACAAGTTTTAAGAATAACTTAACGTGATCTTGAATTTAATTTTTCTGTTTTTACTCGCAGTTATTGTGAAAAATCTACCCGTACCAACTTATTTTTAAGAATACTTAGTTTTAATTTAGTTAACTCTATATAATGTTGCCCCTTTATTTATGTTTATTACTTAATTCATCGACACGAGTCGTCAAGGCTTATGGATTTGCGCAATAAATTGTAAAAGATATAAAAAGGTTAAATAAAAAATAAATAAACGAAGACTATAAATCTCAGTACCGGTCAAAAGTCTCCTCTTTCCTTATGAAAAGGACAATTGAAATATACCACGCTGGTACAATAGAAATTGATAGGTTTTACTTTTACAAAAAAATTCACAGATGCCAAAGGTTTTTCCACCATATTATACTACATTTACATTGAGTTTCGGGATAAAAATCACATCCATCTCTTGATCTGTTCGTATCTTAAAAAAGGTCAATCAAACTGAGAACTCTTTCGTCTTTAGTTTTATTTATACATTTATTTGTATATATGCTATTTGTCGACTTATTTAAGTCGCACTTTTGTTGGATCTATGTGTATTTTCCGTGATGATATTAAATGTACAATTATTATGTATGTATGTATATTATTTCTATATTAGTTACCACAATTTCCTCTCTTTCTTGGCTTATTAAACCCTCAATTCCAATGCTATGGTGTGTGTGAAAAGAAAAAATATTTGGCAACAAGGCAACCTTTATTAACACTTATTTATATATGACATTTTCATACGCCGTGTGGTATCCGGCTGACTAGAATAGTACCAACCTCATTTCTTACCGAGGTGTCGTAAGATAGTGGGATAAGGGCAGGATGATTTATATGTCACATTTTCCCATGTTTTTACTTTGTTTGCTAATTGTAGTCTTAAAATACTAAGGCCGGTATAATAATCGCATCTTTATAACAAAATTTAGATACCTAATTTATTTAGAACAATTATTATTCATTTACAACAAGTACTTTTTATATAGTACGCCGTGTGGTATCCGGCTGAATAGAATAGTACCACCCTCATTTCTTACCGAGGTGTCGTAAAAGGCGACTAAGGTAAGTCGACCCACCGTGTAGTATCCGGCTGAGTAGAATAGACCAACCTCATATCTCACCGAGGTGTAGTAAAAGGCGACTAAGGTAAGTTGACCAACCGTGTGGTATCCGGTTTAGTATAATAGACCACCCTCTTTCTTACCGAGGTGCCGTAAAATACGATTAAGGAAGTTGACGTCAGACAGGCGACCGGTTGTAAAAACGTAGCCAAATCATGTGACAGTATGTTTATAACATGTTGTGCCGACCCCACTTAGAGTGGGATAAGGGCTGGAGGATGTATGTAAGTATTATTATATAGTGACATTTCCTATTTTCAACAAGTTTGCATACAGGCATTATTCGATAGTTTTATATTCTGTGCATAACTCAAGAAGTGTCGCGACGTAACCGACGCCCATATATTTTTTATTTCTCAATTTATTTTTACCGCTCACTTAGTTCTTCGGTTTTGAATGGGACTGTAGAGTTTTATTCGCAATAAAAAGACGCTCTTTTGATAGATCTGGAGCTTTAAGTACTTTGAAACTCCATTCAATTTAGACGTAAAGGACGTAAGTTTGGCGCGTATTGTTAACAACTGAATGGAGGTTCAACAAATTTAATCCATATAGAAAATTGTAGAAAAAGAAGTGGGCTAAATTTGTCATTTTTTATATTAAAAGATACATACATAGTGTCCCATATATTTATATTAATTTATTCACTGCTGAACAAAAGTCTCTAGAAGTAATTTCCGAACAACGTAATTATAGATGCGGCACTCTGCTATTTGTTGAGGGTCATATAAAAACTATATTAATGGGCTTTATTGCTTCAAAAAGAGTAGTAGTAGTGCTGAAACTTTGACCCAAGTCTATAATCGGATGAAAAACTGGCTAACAGTGGTTATATTCCATAAATATCCACCCCAAAAAGAGGTCCAAGAATGTATTTACCCCATCATTTTTTATACACAAGATACAAAATGCGTAACACTTGCAGCTAATTAGTTTTTTGGTTACTGAAAAAAGGGAATAAACAATCAGAAATTACTTTGAAAGTGCATTGTTAATATTCAAATATTAAAGTACTACGTGTATTATATGGACACAGGTCTCTTTATTCACAAAATTAGTGAATTTATGATGATGATATTTGGCCAGAAAGTGCACATGCGCTTGATGTAATAATTATGCGAATAAAAATACTCACATATCGCCAAGTGACAGCACTGTATTGCAACTTTAATTTCATAATATATGGATAGTTGTTTTATTATTAGTTAGGTTCCTATTTGGGAATTATCTAATTATTATTATTATCTAATTATTATTAATTATCTTCATTAAATGAGGTCAAAGTTCTTTTACTAAAACAAATGTTTATTGCACGTAAATTGAGTTGTTATCTCATCATCAGTAAGTCCAAATTTAAGATTATAAGACGTGAAATCTATGTTCGGTCATCAATAGTGGTATTTTTAAAATTGCAATCTACGCGAGCTCTGTCGCAACTATAAAGGCAACTATCTAAATTTAATTTAAAATTTGATAGTGAAATTCAAATAAATTTTACGTTCAAGAGATCGTCGTAAACCAAATATATATGTCTGCAATAGTTCCAATGTCTTTTAATATAATAGTCTATATGAAATTTCAAATTTGGTATGATGTTTGAAAATATAATCGAAAATGAGTCTCTGTAAAATATGTACTTCTTCAATAATAGCTTTAAATGTTATAATTAAGTGATTATAGCCGTGTGGTATCCGGCTAAGTAGAATAGTACCACCCTCATTTCTTACCGAGATGTCGTAAAAGGCGACTAAAGTAAGTCGACCCGCCGTATGGTATCCGGCTGAGTAGAATAGGCCACCCTCATTTCTTACCGAGGTGTCGAAAAAGGCGACTAAGGTAAGTTGACCCACCGTGTGGTATCCGGCTGAGTAGAATAGACCATCCTCATTTCTTACCGAGGTGTCGTAAAATGCGACTGATGTAAATTGACGTCAGGCAGGCGGCCGGTCGTAAAATACTTAGCCAAATCATGTGACGACATGTTTATAACATGTTATGCCGACCCCACTTAGAGTGGGATAAGGGCAGGTAGACGATGATATTATTTCAACAGTTTCATTTTGTTGTGTTATAGAAATACAATCTTACTATGAAATGCGGATACAAGCGGCTTGTGTGTCAGAAGTGTTGACATGTTCTTACATGATTATAAATGTCGATTCATCTGTCAATATACGGCGGTAATATAAGCCTCTTATTTATTGTCACAAAAATGCTTGTTTATTACACAGATAACAAATATCTTGCCACAATTTGTAAACGACAGCTTTAAGTATTACAATAAAATATTCCGGCGTTATCGCGAGAAATTGGAGACATCATGGCGTGATTAATATTATAACTGTATTTCGAGAAATTACACTCCTTAGATAAAATAAGCCTGTTAAAATCCCTTCATAGATGTTACTAAATTGTATAACAAATTTTTCTACAGATAATTAAAGCCTGTATCATATAAAGTACTAGTAATATCCTGCGGTTTCACCTGCGTATATACCGATCTCATGGCAGTGGAAAGTCTACTAAATCGGACAATAGATTTATTTTTGTAAAATATATCATTAATAGTTTCCGCAGCGCATGCAATGGCAGATTTTTATGACTAATTTTTTACACATTACATTTTTATTACGGATCCCTATTTTTTTAATGTAATATAGCCTATGTTGTTCAGTAAAGATGAAGCTTTCCAATGGGGAAAGAATTTTTGAAATCGGTCCAGTAGTTTTTGTGTGAAAATATTACAAACATACGTACAAATTTTTCCTCTTTATAATATTAGTATAGATATGAACTATAGATTTCTTATTAACTTTAAGGTCATTTTGAGTAGTATTTATATCAATAGCGGTACAGCTTTTCAGGGGAACCATTTTATCCGAGATAGCAATGTAAAGCTGCAGACCTAGAAGAAGAAGGTAGGACAGACTTAGCTTTCAGTTTGAACTTAAGGTTTAAAACCGATCAAATCTATTTATAAATCTATTTATTTTAATCTGGAAGTCTGTTACTGTACCTGTAACAAATTATAATTAAAGACTATATTTCTCCTTTATTCTTATTCAATAAATAAAAAGCAGTTTTCCCAGAGTCAACCCATTTACTCTTTTCGCTACAACTCAATGAATGACACATAAAAATATGACAGCCACAATGCTTTTTCATATTAATCGCCAACTCTATGAAGGATGTTGTATTACAAACATGTTGTAACAGTCGACCATCCTGACAACATTTGCGACCCCGCAAATCTCATAAGCTGACTTCTGGGAATGAATCTACCACCGATTCGGAATGCTGATTGTACTGAGAAGAATCGGCAAGAAACTCAATACTTGCTCTTTTAATCTGTAAAAGAAAACCGCACATGCCATGACATGACAGGACTACGCTCACGCTTTATGCTCAACTCTAAGCTCACGCTTTATGCTCAACTCTTTAAGCTCAACTCCTCAACTCCTTAAGCTTTTCGCACCATAAGCATTTCGCACCTCAAGCTCACCCTCAATCACTGTCATGGCATAACACAGCTCAATTAGTGGCAACCAACTCAGCAGATACACACGTAAACAGACTCGCAAATGATAACGCTCAAAGAACAATCACCACTTCTAGGCAGAGCCTAGCTGACAGTCGTTGCAGATGTCCACAGTCTAGAAAACAATCGTTACAACAGGAAAGATCCAGAGAACAATCGTCATTCTAGCTGACAGTTCCATCGAACAAAAGTCACGGGCGCGTCTAAGGCCTCACATAGCACATCGTCACGTTGATCTTACAGAATTAATTAACCGAATACCAATTACCATCAATAATCTCTCCAATAAAAACTCCATTTTTTTATTCCATAGCATCGCATATCGCAACTATCTCTCAAATTATACGAAATTCGCACTCTCCGTGTTGTCTCAAGATATTGATCGTCATTTGTCTTTTCTTTGAACTCTTTAAATTTCCAGATATTCCTTATGTCCACTCTATTTGTGAGTTTAGGTTACATCCCCTTCTGAATATAATTAACGACTATATTTCTCCTTTATTCTTATTCAATAAATAAAAAGCAGTTTTCCCAGAGTCAACCCATTTACTCTTTTCGCTACAACTCAATGAATGACACATAAAAATATGACAGCCACAATGCTTTTTCATATTAATCGCCAACTCTATGAAGGATGTTGTATTACAAACATGTTGTAACAAAATAGCTAATTCAATTAAATTAGGCTTTCATTAAAAAAATATGTCTTGCCGAGGTATCGCATAATGCGACTAAGGTAAGTTGACCCGCCGTGTAGTATCCGGCTGAGTAGAATAAACCACCCTCATTTCTTACCGTGGTTTTGTAAAAGGCGACTAAGGTAAGTTGACCTGCCGTGTGGTATCCGGCTGAGTAGAATACACTACCCTCCTTTCTTACCGAGGTGTCGTAAAAGGCAACTAAGGTAAGTTGAGGTCAGGTACGCGGCCGGTAGTAAAATCTAGGCAAATCACGTAACAAAATGATTAAAACATGTTGTGCCGACTCCATATATAGGGATAAGGGCAGGAAAATGATGGTTATCGCCCAGCGAGCTGCGAGACGCAGTTCCCGCCGCGATAACGTCGTGTAAAGAGCTCATGAATAAGTGCCCCGGATGGGTTCGAAATTAGTCGGGCTAACCCGATAGAATAAGACGTGAGTATAGCCGGTTCTATACAATAACTAGGAAAATGATGATTAAACAAAAATACGTATAACTAAAAAAGCGTCCAATTCTAAGCCAATACGCATTTTCATATTTTTTCTTATTCTGTTTATATTCCATTAATTCCAATTATTTGCCTAACAGCAAATTTATGTACACTAAATATGCCAATTGTCGATCGAATTATGGAGATTAGTATTTTCATTGGAAGTAATTTACGATGGTGGTTCGAATAACAATGTTACATCTGCATAATCATTTCGCAGGTTTAGTTATTCTATTGTGTAGCGAAATGTTCCCTAATTAAAAGGAACCTGGTCCCTGGACCCTAGGTCGCTGGTAGGTTCTTTAAGTGGACTGTATAGGGGGGTTCAGGGCGTTAACTATTTTCTATCTCTCTGGGCAATGCGTAATTTATTACCGATACGAAGTAACAACTTAGCACCACCCACCTTTCGATGCCTTTGTACTGCCACCGTGCACTGGAAGGTTCGAAGTCCTCGAAATGCGCCGGCGGCCGGCCGTTTCTTGTGACGCCAGGGGGAACTGTTACTCGCACGAACAATAACACTTTTACGAGTCCGAAACTCGACACGACACTTTATGTTAGGCACTGCACTTAGGTAATATTGCAGACGAATTGTTTAATGTTCGACAACGAATTTAATACGAATAATGTATAGCGATCGAGCGACCATTAGCGAAGGTTCCGCGCTCACGTAGACACTCGCACGGCGACAGACGAACCGATCGGCGAGTGGCGCTTTATTGCTACCCACATATCGGTGAATAAAAATATGACAATTGCCCAGAGACAAAAAGATATATTACGAAATAATGAAATTATGAAATATTTACGAACATATTGTTTAATATAAACTATATAAGTATGTATTTAAAAATTATATATGTATATATTCACCAGTCTCTCACCCATAACACAAGTATTAAATTGTTTACTTTGGGGACGGACGACCGAGTGTGTAAGTGTCCCATATATTTATTTTTTAAACTCAAAACTGAAATTGAAACATTTATTTTATTGAAGTAGAACTAAAGACAACTTTATATAGTCCATTAACCCCAAATATTAAACAATATATCTCAATGAAATATAAACTTTGAACCATACTCGATTGTAGATAAAAATTATTATTTTGTCAATATTGAAATCATTCAAGCATTAGCAGATGTTACTTTTTGACAATTTATCTACTGTGGAAATTATTTTTAAGGACAATTTATAGAATTTTTCAGTTGGGAAAACAGAAGTAAAAGTACGTGAGAAACGGTGGCAAAATCTTTTCATTAGGCCGTCTTTAGGTTTCTCTGCATTTCAAAAAATGTTTTATTGTTCCGCTTAACTTTGAGGTATTCAGTCGTTTTAAAACGGTGCAAGAAGTTTTTTGTAAATCCTCCCTTTTGTATTTGAGACGATTAAAAATGGAACGCGTCTGAAAATTTTACGTCCTCTTTCTTATTAAAGTTTGGTAAAAGATTCTTTAGAAAAAAAGTAAAATATATCATAATTCTCCTGCCCTTATCCCACTTTAAGTGGGGTCGGCCTAATATGCTATAAACATGTTGTCACAAGATTTGGCTTGGTATTTTACGAACGTTCGCCCGCCTGACGTAACTTACCTCAGTCGCCTTTTGCGACAGCACGGTAAGAAAGAGGATGGTCTATTCTACTCAGCCGGATACCACACGGAGAATCAACTTACTTAGTTGCCTTTTACGTCACCTCGATAAAAAATGAGGATGGTCTATTCTACTCACCCAGATACCACACGGCGAGTCAACTTACCTTAGTCACCTTTTACGACACCTCGGTACGAAAGGAAGGTGGTCTACTCATACGGATACCGCAAGGCAAAATAAGTAAAATATTTATTATTTAACATCAAACATTTAAATCGCTTCTTAGACATCTTGTAGTTCTTGTCAAGACGTCCATGGCCCTCAAACAATCAAATTTTTATACCTTCATAGTTAAGGACTTTCTAGGAACACAGTTAGACTTATCACCACTTACTGGTTCCTGGATACTGGATCGTATAGACTCTGCCTAGAGGCGGAAGAAACACCCATGCGACCCTATCCCATGCGAATGTCCTGCACTGATTCACATTCGATACTCTATCTTAGGGTCGCAAATTTATGCCCTTGGGGGGTGAAAGATCTCGCTGCCACTGTAAGCAATGGCGATCACAATAGACTAGCATTGGTCAAAGTGATTCTGGGCCCTCATGCCCTGCATAGCCACTTCTCCTCGTCAGAAGAAGTAGAAGAAGATCAATTAAAAAAAGTATTGGAAGGCTTTGAACGAAAAACATTTTATACTTTCGTGAAGTAGTACCCCGGCAAACGTGTGAAGTTCTTGAAGTCGATACAGCTTAGATGCAACTTTATTGAGCACAATCCTCTTCAACTGCCTTCAACTTTTGCCTGTTGAAACTGAGCCGACAAGCAGTGAGTAAAGCGAATGACGGCAACTTAGATAATATCGTTTTTATACTGGAAATCTATTATACGCAATAGTACAAGACTCTTCAATAAAATAAGAATCCATTTATGGTTTTTATACAGTAAAAATTTAGAACGACTAATCGCTTAAACGGCCCTTTTTTAACCGATGAATATTCACTGCGGAGCAAAAGTCTCTGGTGGTATATTCCAAGTAACATAATCTTGGATGCGGCCCCCTGCTACTTTTTGAGGTCATATAACAATACTGCTTTTCTGATTAATTATTAATATTAATGGGCCTTATTGTTACAGGAAAAGTAGTAGTAAAGCTTTTGACCCAAGTACCAAATGGATGAAGACCTTATGAAAGGTGTTCTATTCTATAATTATCCACCCCGAAATAAGAGGTCCCAGAATGTATTTACCCCATCATTTTTTATACGTAAGAACAAAATGTAAAATACTTCTACCTAATCAGTTTTCTGGTTACTGAAATAAGGGAATAAACAATCACAAATTGCATATTCAAATAAGTGCAATTTACATTATGATGCTTTTCTTTTCATAATAAAGCAATATTACCAGGTTCTTTTTTTAAATTCTCCTACCAGGCGTTTAATTTATGCAAATAAGTGTTCTTTAGGCTTATTATATCACTTGATTAGCAAGTACTTATTACGTCACGATCAGTTTGTTAAGCGTAGCTCTATGTTTAGTTAGCTCCCGAGTCCCGACAGGGGCTTCAAGGCAACTTTTGACAGTTGAATCGAGGCAAGTCGATAAGCCTTCTCTAGGGGACAACCGTAACTGAAACGTGAAGCGACGAGATTATCGGTGTATTTAATATACTGTAAATTATATGAATAAATGGACGTCGAATATCTACTCATAATTTTTTTGATAAATCCTTTCAAAAGATATTTTTCTTGAATCTCTTTGGTAATGACTGGCTCGCTGGCGCAGTAGGTAGTGACCCTGCCTTCAGCTCCGCGGGTCGCGGGTTCGATTCCCGCCGAGGGCCAACATTTTCTATAAATGAATTTGTTGGTCGTCGAGTCTGTGTGTATATTTGTATTTAAGTATGTATTTAAAAATATATGAGTATATATTCACCAGTTTTCTGTCTACCATAATACAAGTATTAAGTTACTTACTTTGGGGACCAATGATCGTGTGTGTAAGTGTTCCATATATTTATTTATTTATTTATTTATTTATTTTTAATTATCGCAATACTTGAGTTCCTAATTTTTTCCTATCACATCAGTCAATCCAATTGGTGTTATTTCAAGTGATAAACCTATCTCATTGCCAGCCTCCCCGATGTTATTCGAAAACATGTGATATAAAGGATATACACAAAAAAATACTTAGGTAGTCATCTCCTCGTTTAAGAGGTTTGAAGACCTGAATACCCGGCTTTACAAAAAAATTGGTTAAATTGCTAAGAGCGCTAACGTCATTAACAATTTTAGGAAAATTAACTACGCCGTGTGGTATCCGGCTGAATTTAATAGTACCACCCTCTTTCTTACCGAGGTATTGTAAAATACGACTAAGGTAAGTTGACGTCAGGCAGGTGGCCGGTCGTAAAATATGTAAGCCAAATCATATGACAACATGTTTGTGACCGACCTCACTTAGAGTGAGATAAGGGCGAGAGGATGTATGATATCCACTTCAAAATAACTATGAAGTAATAGTCTTTAGAGACACTATAGGTAATTTAACATAATATTTGTTATAAAACTAAAAACAATCAATTTTTTTTCTTCCTTTGTTGCAACAAACAAGTATTTTTTTAAATTTGAAATAGCGAAATCCGTGTTTTAGCGTTTATTTTTTATCACTAAGCATTTTTTTTAATAAGTTATTCTATCAATAGAGTAATTAGCGAAGGGGTTTCTTTTGTATTATGAACTGATTCGAATAGTATTTCCACGGCTATTAATAAACACAAAACGCTGGCGATCAATAGCAATTTCAAAATGGCGTAGTGTTTCAAAATGAATGATCCAATATAACTCTTAATCGTAGTACGCCGACCAACAATACTCTATTGTCTCATCTCTTGATATACAGTCGGGTCTCAGAAACTGTTCGACGGAAAAATGTGCACCTTTATCATTTTATAATTTAGTGATATATTTTTTAAATGAGCATAACATTAATTACCGCCGTGTGGTTACCGGCTGAGTAGAATAGACTACTCATTTCTTACCAAGATGTCGTAAAAGGCAACTAAGGTAAGTTGACGTCAGGCAGGCCGGTTGTAAAATACCTAGCCAAATCATGTTGTCGCCAATTATTTCCGCCTTGTAATTTATAGCAACACAGTCGTGAAACAAGAGTACCGCGCCGTTTTTGATTAAAATGGTAGCACCACTATGCCGTTGTTGTTTCCGGTGGAGTCTTCCTACTGAAAAAACGTTTCAGTAACATTCATTCTTTGTTCGTTATTCAAGAGAAGTGTATCTCGGGGCAGGAATTCTGATTGATTTAAATATTTACTCTTGTATAGAGATTGTAATATTTTTCTCTATCTCTCTAACATCACTCTTTTTATATACGCGTTGTTGCATCAATTGAATTATAAATCACTTGTTGGTATCATAATTTATGATTGATTACAGTAGCAAGGTCAAAATTGTATTTTTTATGGCTAAGTGTTGTTGTTAAAATTTATATGTTGATATTAGAACCAACATAAATAATACTAGTACGATAGGTGTAGTATCTTATTTAATGTACTATGATTGTAAAATAAATGTTTGTCTCACATTTATTTTAAATATAATTCTTCCGAAAATTTGGTTTTTAATTTCCAAATACTCTTTTTGAATGAATGTTTCTAAAGCTTACTGTTCATTTTACAATACTTTTTATTAGAGATTTCGTAAAATATTAACTAAATATATAGGACACTTGGGCATTTGTTTATACATTATATGATTACTTTATAACATTAAGGCATTACATTATACACATACTATCAGTTCATTGGCATATCAAAATGAAATCATATAAATGATAGTTAAGCATTTTTAATAAGTTATGAAATTAAATTCAACATCTCACCTTAATTTAGTCTATGAGCAGCAATTATGTTCGCTAAGGGAGCCAAATGAATGACAGAAGAATACAGAGCAAAATGTCCCCAGAGATAATAAGTTTTTTTTTATTCAGAAAATAAATGTAACCATTTCCTAAAATAATTAAAACGTAAATTTTGTTAGCTACGATTATACAGTAACCATTCCGCTTTTTTTTGAGTCGATAGATCCAAATGTAACATCATCAAATAATATTTGTTTCAGAAGAAATAAGAAGAGAATAATGAAGGTGATTGAATCCTTCTTTTTTGTATTTTGTATCACTTGATAGAGATTTAAAATTGTTACCTCTCTGCTACTGCTCTATTCCAGTTGATCAAGTATGAATAAAAAAATCTGATACAATGATTATTATATTATCTAATTACTAGTTTTTAGCCGCAACTTCGTTTGTGTGGACTTTAGTGTAGTCACGTGATAAGTTAATAATAGATGGCCCTTTTCAATATCATCCTATTCCTGTAGAATTAACAGGATTTCTATAGCCTATATGTTTACCCGTATGTAAGGAATAATTGTACCAAATTTAATCGATAATGGTTCAGCGGATTCGCCGTGAAAAAGTTACAAACATACATCCATACTCACAAACTTTCACATTTATAATATTAGTAGGATAGTATAGGATAGGAAGAATATGTATATTATGTTTCATAAATGTTCAATATTGCGAAAGTATTAACCCAATAAATTTAGTGGGATACAAAAGTAATAATAAAACTCCACTAATAATAAGATTCCACCACCAAAATCGCAAAGCTTTGCGATTTTGGTCGTGGAGTCTATCTCCTGATGATGCTTCGGTTGCGGGGCGAAACGATTGTTGAGTTTGTGATAGTGAACGTATATAGTGCTTGTGTATTGTTGTGGCGGTGGTGGAGGTTTGTGCATGTGTTTTTACGAATCCTGCATGTATCAGGTATGATAACCGATTGTCCACTTACATTTAGCATTATATATATTTTCTATTTTACTTCTTCGCGGATTATAGCAAAATAATTTTATTATTACTTTTGTATTATGGATCTCCGCAAAGTAACGCCTAATTCTATAAATTATTTAGTGGGATACGCTTAATGCTAAGAAATACACTTGTACCTTTAATTATGGAGAGTCTATTCATTCTTACTCTGTGGAAAGAATGAAGTAAGAGTCATGCTGTGTAAAGGGACAGACTTGGCCCAACAAATAGCTATTGTTTAAAGCGCCCCGTGGTTTCGCTTTCCGCTAATGGCTGTATTATTTGTTTGAAGTGAATCCCGCTGGATAACAGCACTTTGAAGGGTTGAATCAATTTCTTTGAGATATTAAAACACGACTAATGAAATATCTGTAATTACTTTTATTAATATTGTTAGACATTAAGTCTAAATTCAATTAAAAATTAATAATAAAAACAAATAAACATACTATTATTAATATTGTTAGAAATAAAGTCTAGCTAAGTTTTATTTTAAAAAAATCATTTTATCCCTGTTTTTGAGCATAAAAAAATAATAGTTTACTTTTAATTTATTGAATATATACAACACACCGTGTTGTATCCGGCTGAATAGAATAGTACCACCCCCATTTCTTACCGAGGTGTCGTAAAAGGCGACTAAGGTAAGTCGACCCGCCGTGTGGTATCCGGCTGAGTAGAATAGACCAACCTCATTTCTTACCGAGCTGTCGTAAAAGGCAACTAAGGTAAGTTGACCCAGCGTGTGGTATCCGGTTTAATAGAATAGACCACCCTCTTTCTTACTGAGGTGTCGTAAAATACGACTAAGGTAAGTTGACATCAGGCAGGCGGCCGGTCGTAAAAACACAGCCAAATCATGTGACAGCATGTTTATAGCATGTTGTGCCGACCCCACTTAGAGCGGGATAAGGGCAGGAGGATGATGATGAATAAATACAACACAATTTTCGCCATGAAATGTCAAGTCAGCGTAGCTTATTCGGGAAACGGGTGGTCGCGCAAAATTAAAATACCTAGGATCGAGCCCCACCTTCCGTATTATTTTTTATTTATTTTTTTGTAATTTCTTTTTTTTTTTTTGTAAAAAATTACCGAGCAAGGCTATTATTATTATTACTGTTGTCGCCATTGACTTTCGCTTTATATTTTATAGCAACACAGTCATGAAACAAGAGTATCGCGCCCCTTTTTATTGAAATTTTGGCAACACTGTGCCGTTATAGTTTCCGGTGGAGTCTTGCTATTGATAATACGTTTCAGTGACAGTCAGTCCTTGTTCGTCATTCAAGAGAAGTGCATCACAGAACGGGAATAGTGGTATTCCTAATATATCGTGTTATTGTATATATTGTGCGTTAACACTACTATTTATGGACGTTAAAATTTATTACTATGCCAAATGGACACTGTATGGTCCAAAAATCAGAATAGTATTGTCAAAAACATTAACCAAGTAGATTCAACGTTCCTACTAAGACCATGTAAACTTGGCGATTCTTTGAACACGCAAGAGAGCACTTAGATGCTGAGATTTCAACTAAGTTGACTAAGTTTGCATGTCCTAGAATGTTATACCTCACAGTAGTAGTTATATAGTTGCCAAAGTTGCGGCGTTGCTTTGTAAGTTTATGGAAAGTTCTTGCTCAAGTATTTTACCTACAAGAGACAAGATCAGTACTTAACAAATTATAACGAAGGTTGTTGTATATTAAAAGATAGTTTTATGCCTGCTCTTCACTGTCTGCGATAATCGTTGATCATGTGATAGTCTATAATCGGCACAGTCATCGTGCAAGTGTCCATATGATAGTCGGTATTATTATGTTATAATATATTAATAGAAACTTTTATGTCTGCTCTTCTCTATCTGCGATAATCGTTGGTTATGTGATCGTCTATAATCGGCACAAACATCTTGCAAGTGTCCATATGTTCGTCCTATTATTATGCGATACATACGATCATAGGTATCACCTAGCGATTCCCTGTAATACGTGTCTGAAAACTGACAATCCCCGGGTTGTAGGCGATCATAAGCGATCATAGATAATGACTCGCGTGTATAACCGAGTATGCCCTCTTCACAATAATGCACGCGTTTAATCATTTGCAAACATCGATTTATCAATTTTAGCTTTGCCATTACAGCAATATCAATTTTAGCTTTGCCATTACACAAGTTTAAAAAAACTGTTATAAAGAGGCTGAATCAGAAAGCCTACTATGCTGTTGAGGATTACTTAGAAGATAAGAATATGTGAATATAGTTCGCTTAGACATTGTACAAGACAGTAATGACTAAATGTAACTAGTAATAACAATTATATTTTTAAAAGAGCAACCGCCGAGTTTCTTGCTGGCTCTTCCCGGTAGGAACAGCTTTTCGAACCTGCAGTAGAGTTGACGATTCAAAAGCACTTGTTTACAAGTTTATTTGAATAAAGAATATTTTAAATTTGAATTTGAGTTTGATAAAGTCCAGTCTTGGGTATCAACCAACGACTTAGTTCGCTTCAACTTATTTTTTCCTAGTCTCATAGTAAATCGGAAATTAATTTATCCTCTAGCAAAGTAAAGTAGATTCTTATTATCACCACAGCTGGGCATATGCTCCCTGTGTCCGTTTCTTTTGAGGAGGGTTGTAACTAAGACCCGTCACGCTGTTCCAATGCGGATTGGCAGGTTACACATATTCTGGGGATTCTAAAGAGAAATGCAGGTTTCCTCACGATATTTTCTTTCACAGAAAATTTTGATAAATTGCAGCTATCAATTCAAAAAATAAGTTTTGATAACAAAATTTCATTTAAGTCTGTCCAGGATTCGAACTCGTGAGCCCCTCGAAAAAGTAGCTAGGTCTCACCCCTGTCTACCGCAAGCATTATATGAGTGAAAACGACATTCTCTTAGTACTAAGTAAACTTTTGTAACCATATATAAAAAAATTCAAACATATATATCTTTAGTTCATCTCTTTTCCTCTCACATTATTTACCTTCCCTCACCAACTGAACGTGACTGCTTAGATAAATAGGTTGATCAACGTTTCATTTCAACACGTTCGTTTCAAATTGTTTCTTTATTTTCTTAGTACTTATTTACGGCTGCTACTTTTTTGCAAAAAAGTAGTTAACCTACATTTGTACAATAAATTAATAGGACAATTATTATATATACAATCATCCGTCCTCAAGGTAACTAGTAACTGAGTTGTACGTATGATAGTATGTCATCATCATCATCTTCCTGCCCATATCCCACTCTAAGTGGGGTCGGCATGTTGTCACGTGATTTGGCTACGTATTTTACGACCGGCCGCTTGCCTGACGTCAACTTATCTCAGTCGTATTTAACGGCACCTCGATAAGAAAGAGGGTGGTCTATTCTACTTAACCGCATACCACACGGTGAGTCAACTTATCTTAGTCGCCTTTTACGACACCTCGGTAAGAAATGAGGGTGGTCTATCCTACTCAGCCGGATACCAACGTATGATAATATGTCTCGTACAATAATACGAACATAGTATTATAACGATTTATCATTTACACACCAAGTATGCTCAAAATACAAAAGAAAGAGACTAGAACATCTGAATGGTATTTAGCCAATACCTGACAGAGCTTAATCATTTTTGTACTAATATTTAGTAAAAGCTTAATTATTCAGTATGTTTTCACTCAGTCCTTTATTATTTTTAGAACGTTCTCAATATAAATACAATTATTGTAATACTAAAAAAAGACATTTTTACATATAAATTGAAAACCGAACTCGATTTGTAAGTTACCGCAAACAACCTTAAGAAAGTTTTAACTACTGACTGACACCGAACAATCTAAAATCCAATTTCACGAAAACGTTAGAACAATTTCGAATTGCTGAACTGGTTTTAAAAATCTTTCACAAAGTTTCTTATTCTTTGAATAACTGAGCTGCATCGTTGAATTATTATTCGCTTACATGCGTGTTTATGTCGCAGTTTTTACACGGTATTTGTTTTTTATAAAAAAGGGCTTACTCCCCCGTAATCTGCGATAGCCCTCTAATTGATATTTGCAATTGATCACACGCTTTCCTGTGAAGGAAAACATCGTGAGTAAATCTGCATATTTCTAGAGAATTCTGGTGATATATGTAGCCTACCAATTCACATTGGAGCAGCGGTATGTCTGAGCTCCAATCCTTCTCTTCAGAAGCGGAGAGAGGGCCGTTACTATCCCAGCCGTGGGATAGTAACAGGCCGCTACTTTAGGGCATACTACCCCGCATTAGGTCAATAGTTATTATCTGCTAAATCGACAATACAACATTTTCGGACCCGTCCATCCATAAAAGTGCAATCAACTCAAGCTACATTCATGACTCTAAACCAAACTGCAGGCGATACATAACAATGAATATGAATACAGCTCAGCTTTTAAATTTTACATTCAAACTCACATGAAATCAGATATATTCCACAGCTTTAAATCTAGTTATTTATTGGATTTTGGGTGGATGCAGTGAAAATTCGATAACATTGCAAGAATTATTATGCGTTCAATAGAACTCTATACTAGAGCTAGCTTTATACTCTAGAGAGCATCTTTTGTCTATTTTCTTTAATAAACGTATCCAATTGTTCGGAAATAGCGCTCTTTCTCTTTGTAGAAAAGACGAGCAACTTTATTTTATATTCGAATTGGTAATAAACGAAATATTTACAGCATAAAATATACATTTATATTGTGCCTCTTGACTTATGAAATATTATTATAGAAATCATATCTATGGAACTTTCGAAGAATCGTGACTGGTTATTTTACAGTTGATTTGGTAGATTGTTCCTTTTAGTCTTCTTAATTGTCTTCTTAACACTCGCAGGGGCAATACCTCTTTTGTTTAGTCGACCTGTTACCTATCTAGTTTAACAATTCTTTAGACTCTTATGTCCTCATATCATCAGAATCAAAATATGTAAACTTAAAGTAAGATACTCGAGTGTATGTCTGTTACTAGATTTATCTATATTCCTGGCAGCTCTATACCTAGAGCTGCCAGGTGATACCTCTTTACGCTGTTATCTTGATATGATAATATTTACTCATATTAATGTGTGTCACATCTGACATTAGGGAAATCCGCTTATGTCTCCTTCCCAAGAAATAAGGCACCATATAGCCCTTTAACTTCTATGAATCTTTGTCTCTTTCAAAATTGTTTTTTAAATTAGTTTAGTAAAAAAAAAGCAATTAAAAATATAAAAAAAGACTTTAGCTGGGATAAATCCTAGTATTCAGAATTCGAGACCGCTCGTTACCCAATTGAGCTATCATGACTTTGCAATTGACATCATAATTATCCTTTGGTTTCTCATAAAATAATAGCAGCTTTTTTCAGTGCCCGAAAACAGGGATGTTTTCCTTAACAACACCTAGAACTCGATTGATTTGAAACTGACTGTTTGCTGAGTGACAAATAAGAAAAGGTTGACACTTAGTACTTAAAAAATCGTATTTCCTTTCTATCAGAATCAATTTCAGTTTTTCATGCAATGTAAATTTCATGTATTGAATTCATTGAACGATTCAAAGTTTTTGCTGCTCGGACTAAAAGACAATTTTTGAACAGATATCTTGTACCTGTAGCACGTGACTGTTCACTTAAATGAGTTGATCAACGTTTCGTTTCAACACGTACTCAGAAAATGTTTTTCCTTATTACGGAAATTTTTAGCTCTTCAGATCTTTTTTACCGTAAAGTTTTAATAAGAACGACTTTTTATTAATATTTGTTGGAGTTATGTTTCAAACAATATAACAATACCATCATCTTCTGCCCTTATCCCACTCTAAATATGGTCGGCACAACATGTTATAAACATGCTGTCACATGATTTGGCTGCGTTTTTACGACCGGCCGCCTGCCTGACGTTAACTTACCTCAGTCGTATTTTACGACACCTCGGTAAGAAAGAGAGTGGTCTATTCTACTCAGCCGGATACCACACGGTGGGTCAACTTACCTTAGTCGCCTTTTACAACACCTCGGTAAGAAATGAGATTGGTCTATTCTCCTCAGCCGGATACCACACGGCGGGTCGACTTACCTTAGTCGCCTTTTACGACACCTCGGTAAGAAAATGAGGGTGGTACTATTCTATTCAGCCGGATACCACACGGCGTGCAATATTCAGCTGTAAGCAACTTTACAATATTCGCGTAATTCTCAACAAAAAGAGCAAAGAACGGCTACCAGAAAAGAGTTTCAGTGTACTGAAATAAAATAATTTTAGAAGAAAATAATTTTTCCCATTCGTACGTGTCTTAACGTGAATTCTAAGGATTGAATTTAGATTGCTTGGTGTTTAACTGTATCCAAAGTTTCTTGAGTCGGTTTGCTCTAAGTTTCGAAGCAATCCTATTCGGTAATAACTAAGCTTTAATTACATATAATAAAGTGCCAACTTTGGGTCGTATTAATTATCAAATTCCGCAATCAATTTCAGCACTGCCATTACAGCAGTTTAAAAACACTGTTATAAAGAGGCTGATACAGAAAGCCTACTATACTCTTGAAGATTATTTAGAAGATAAGAATGTGTGGATATAGCTCTCTTTGAACCTGTACAAGACAGTAACGACTTAATGTAAATAATATTAAGAATTCTATTTTTAAAAGAGCAACCGCCGAGTTTCTTGCTGGCTCTTCTCGGTAGGAACAGCTTTCCAAACCAGCAGTAGAGTTGACGATTCAAAAGCACTTGTTTACAAGTTTATTTGAATAAAGAATATTTTGAATTTGAATTTATCTTTAATATTTAAATGAGTTAATCTTGTATGTATATATATTTTCGGAATTTTGTAAACTTCAACGATTTTCCTGAAATTCAGCATGTAGGGTGTTAAAAGTAAAAACCGTATTAATATTTAGCCATAGCGAATATCGACTTCAGGCGTATCAGTTAGAAAGTGTAGACGCGCTACCAAAAAGATAAAATATTATATCATAAACTATTATTATGATTTTAATATATACTATTCGCTTTTTAAGTACAGATTTTAAATAAATCAAATTAATTTTTTTAACTGCCTTATTCATAATAAATAAATGTAGTTAATAATAAATAAAAAGTTCCATCGAAAGGATAAGAAGCAAATTTACCACTTATAGCATCCCCTGTGAAAAGATAAGTTTCAATACCGTCTAGAAGCGTCGCTTTTAAATCTGAATTGAATTCGCATCGATTCCCGAGTATTCGGGACAGAGCTGTTCACTCCATTTGTTGCTTCGGGACTCAGATTTCCACTATTCTCGCTTGAATTTTAGATACAATCTAGATTTATTACATAAGTACCTGATATTCGCTACTTTGCCTCTTATTACTTTTGTTACCTACCCAATAGTGATAACAAATTAAAATATTATTGTTATTAATTATTGATTAAGAAATTTTATATATGTAGTGACAATCTACGTACGTTAGTTTAGGAAAATTCAATATAATAAATTTTTTAATTAAGCTAATTATAATAAATTTAAGTTTAATTAATTTAAATTTCCTTTTACAAAACATATTTTTTTCAAACTGATTTTATTTTGATTTTTTTTTCAAATTTATGTCTATTAACTTAATTCTAAATAATTATAATAGAAACGATGGTATAGTGACATAGTCCATAGTATAGTATAGTCCATAACAAAGATTATCTTTAACCAATAATAGTTCTCGAATGCAAGAACCTGCTGCTTTTTAATGCAATTCATTCATTTACATATTTCTATAACATTCGGAATTTTTTCTTTATAAGTTCTTATAACGTAATTGCTTCATTCTCTGAAATTTATTCTGTTTTTGTTTAAATTTATTCCAAATATTACTTGTAAGTTTTACGATTGTGATATGTGATATTACAACATAGTTTGGAACTTGCATCAAACTAACAACTTTATTTTGAGATTGTCAAAAGTAATAAAAAAATTATTTTGCTATAATCCGCGATGAAGTAAAATAGAAAATATATATAATGCTAAATGTAGAGTGGACAATCGGTTATCATACCTGATATATGCAGGATTCGTAAAAAACACATGCACAAACCTCCACCACCGCCACCACAATACACAAGCACTATATCTCCGCAAAGTAACGCCTAATTCTATAAATTATTCGAGATTGTCACTCTGTTTTATCGGATTAGAATATATTTAAAGGGTTGATTTTGTTATTGTGACGCCTTCATACGACAATAACGTAACGACAACCTCTGTAAATATGATACCGTACAGTTCTTAACAAGCCGACTAATTAACGAGGTGCATTCACGAACCTCGACGCGCCGCTAGTGCAATTAGAGCGCACTTGTTTACAAATTATACTCTTCATCTCTTTCACTCGTCTTATAATTATAGCAATAGAGAAGGATGGCAAATGATAATTGTGTGTCTGCGTGTAAGTCATTATTATGATTATCTCCGCGTGATCAAATCAAGAATGAGGGGATTTTCAGAACTAAAATTCCCGATATCGACCAAATCATCATCCACCGGCCCCTATCCCACTCTAAGTGAGTCGGCACAACTTGTTGTCACATGGTTTGGCTACGTATTTTACGACCAGCCGCCTGTCTGAGGTCAACTTACCTTAGTTCTATTTCCGACACCTTGGTAAGTAAGAGGGTGGTCTATTGTATTCAACAGGATGCAACACGGTGGGTCAACTTACCTTAGTCGCCTTTTACCACACTTCGTTAAGAAATGAGGGTGGGCTATACTACTCAGCAGGATACCACAAAGCGGATCGACTTACCTTAGTTGCATTTTACGACACCTCGTTAAGAAATGCGGGTAGTCTTTTCTATTTAGCCGAATACCACACGGTCAAGTAAGCAAAAAATTACCGAACTAACAAAGTGGACAAATGACCTAAAATGGTTGCATCGAGCCGCTAAATTTACAAGGCACAAAAGACAAGATCGTGTGACGTGAAAAATCTGGACCAATGTCCAATAGTGGACGTCCATCGTTTCAAAAAGAAGAAATACCCTTGACATTAATTTATTTTGGCTTTTTTTATTAACAAATAAACAGAATTTCTAATATTGTAGCAAAAATAAGCTCAATTTTTGCTTATAATTTCTTCACAAAATTTTAATATTACCATCATGGTGGGTATTATGATAATATTTTCTTGTAATAAAGCAGTGGGCTTCCGCCATAGAAAAATATATTGGGTCAAGCGCGGCTTAGGCCTGAATTAACTTTGTATCCAAAATTATTTCTGTTTTACATTACAACGTTTATTTCAACAAAAGCCTAAATAAATAAGTTAATCAGATTAAATAGGATTGTTACAATGAAAACAAATTCAAATAATAATATTTTTGTTAACATAGAACAGTTTAGATATGAGCCAACCAACAAAAATTTAAACTAAATCTGAACCTTTAATATAAATTACTCTCCAATTTTCGAACGTAAGGGTATTGAATAGCAGTATCATGAGCTGATATATCATCATCATCTTCCTGCCCTTATCCCACTCTAAGTGGGGTCGGCACAACATGTTATTAACATGCTGTCACATGATTTAGCTGCGTTTTTACGACCGGCCGCCTGCCTGACGTTAACTTATCTCTGCCGTATTTTACGACACCTCGGTAAGAAAGAGGGTGGTCTATTCTACTAAACCGGATACCACACGGTGGGTCAACTTACCTTAGTCGCCTTTTACGACACCATGAGCTGATATACCTATGTTATTACGAAAATTTCCAAAAACATCAAAATTAATTCAATGGTTATTGGCACTCCGTCGACTATTATATTGACAATGGTAATATAAATTCTACTACATCTCAAAACAAAGTAAATGTATGCTGAATTTTTCGATATATTCGCAAGTTAATAAAAGACATAAAGCACTGGAAACCTTTTATCTGAATTGAATGGGGTTTTCTGCGGTTTATTCCTTATCCCTTTCACTGACACCAATTCTAGGTTTATACGTTGCCGAAGTAAGTCTAAATTTATATTACAATCATAAAACATGGAAATTATATACAACAAATGTCTGGCTTAATGTAGTTATATATATTTTAAATTTCTGTCTACGAAAGAAAATGTCATATATTCTCAATAAACTCAGGACAAAATTGTACATCGTTGGTACGTGGACTTTTGACAGAAACTTCAAAATTTTCTGTCACATTACGTTAAAATTTAACGCCGTATGGTATCCGGCTAAATAGAATAGTACCACCCACATTTCTTGCCAAGGTGTCGTAAAAAGCGACCAAGGTAAATCAACCCGCCGTGTGGTATCCGACTGAGTAGAATAGACCACCGTCATTTTTCACTGAGGTGTCGTAAAAAGCGACTAAGGTTAGACTTAAGAAGTAAGGTTGACCCACCTTGCGTTATCCGTTGAAGTAGAATAGACCATCCTCTTTCTTACCGAGGTGTCGTGAAATACGATTGAGGTGAGTTGATGTCAGGCAGGCGGCCGGTCGTAACAAACGTAGCCAAATTATGTGACAACATGTTTATAGCATGTTGTGCCGACCCCACTTAGAGTGGGATAAGGGCAGGAAGATTACGTTGAAATTTAACTTAAATAAAATTGAACACTACATCTGTAATTCTAACTACAAACAAACTCTTTGATTTCAGATTATCTACGAAATATGAGTCGAATGTTGCTCCTTTGCAACAAAGATATAATATGGCAAATGTAACTGATGGATCAGTTTACAAAGCAGAGAATATTCGCATAATGCATTTCGGCTGTTATATAGGTAGTTACTAGTTATATAGGAATACGGATAGTCCACTCTATATTTAGCATTTTTTATTCACTTTATCGCGGATTATTAAAAAATAATATTATTACTTTTATATGATGGATCTCTACAAAATAACTCCTAATTCTATGAATTACGTACCTTAAACAAATAACGCAATGCATTTGCCAATTTCAGTAATGAATATCAGTGACTGTTTTTACATTATTTGCTTAACCCAAATTTTATTTATATGTAGACCAAACACGATACGACTTTATGGAAATTTCTCGTGTTAATTTGAAATGAATTGCGGTGTTTTATTGATTATCAGTAATTTTGTTATTCAATGACTCTCTTAACCACTACTAATATTTTTAATTGAATTATTTAAAATTGTTTTACTTTTATGTAGTAAATAAAATAAAATTCCACACAATAATATAACAGAATACGTGGAATATATAAATAACCTACTTTCGAAAGGGATACGGGTTTACACCCCGGGTAGGCACCGATGAGTTTTTCTGATAAAATTTGTGTCTTATTGGTATTTGCAATATGTCACAAGCTTTCGGTGAAGGAAATAATTGTGAGAAAACCTGAGTGTCTTTAGAGAATTCTAGCGTTTTGTCTCTATCAGTCTGCATTGGATCAGCATGGTAGATCTTAGCTTCAACCCTTCTCTCAGAAAAAAAGAGGCCAGAGAGAGAAGGTCTATGTCCAGAAGAGCAGAGTGACAGAAACCGTTATTTTTATACTTATTATTTAATCAAACATGTAACTCAAACTAAGCAACTCATTTGCATTCAAATGCTGTAAACCAAAATACTGTAACCAAGAAAACAGTGTTTAATCTTTACACAACTGGCAAGGAAGTCAGGTGAAACTGTTTTGCGAACCAAATGAGCTTGTCACAGAGCAATGTTCCTTAAATTACTGAATCTTTCAAAGGAAATAACACTTTATAAAATTCTTCTTAAGGTCTCATTTTAACTGTAGCTTACGGTATGTTTCTTGAGTTTGAATTGTAAATGAAGAAGGCAAAACTAATCATGATGGAGACTCGTAATGAGGCGACAAAAGAAAGCATCTTCAAAAGCTCTGCGGCTGTAGACTTTAAAGAAAAGAAAATATTGTAATAAGTGTAAGAGGGTAGATATAAAAATCCTTGCATAATCACTTTTGATTTTCTTATTTTACTTGTTTACGTTCGGTTTCTGATATTTTTATAATGTTCTTTCGTTGTATTTCTGTTTATGTATTTATTTAATTGATATATTAATTTATGTTATTTTTTTTCAGCTTTGTAATATATCCATATATTAAAGATTATTAAATCATTATTATTCTTCCTGCCCTTATCCCACTCTAAGTAGGGTCAGCACAACATGTTATAAACATGTTGTCACATAATTTGGCTGCGTTTTTACGACCGGCCGCCTGCCAGACGTCAACTTACCTCAGTCGTATTTTACGACACTTCGGTAAAAAAGAGGGTGGTCTATTCTACTAAACCGGATACCACACGGTGGGTCAACTTACCTTAGTTGACTTTTACGACACCTCGGTAAGAAATGAGGTTGGTCTATTCTACTCAGCCGGATACCACACGTCGATAAATCATTATTATTATAGCAAATAACATTATTATTTGTAGAATTATATCAAATAATATTTTAATGGTTTTTTTTTTCGATGGTATCCGGTAGTAGAATAGACCACCCATATTTCTTACCGAGGAGTTGTAATAGGCGACTAAGGTAAGTTTACATCATGCAGGCGGCCGGTTGTAACATAACTAGCCAAATCATGTAACAACATGTTTACAACATGTTGTGCCCACCCCAATTAGAGTGAAATAAGGGCCGGAGAAAGAATAAAATTTATTATCAATATATTTTTTTGTAAATTAACTATGTTTACCGCCTGACAGTAAATAATCTGCATCACAAATGAAACATTATGTATATTTTGTCAAACGAAACATAAAATAAATGTAATATAAAAATGGACTCGACATTATCAGGTATTAATTATAGAAATCTCTCAACTTGCAACAAATCCCAGATGAATAAGGATGGTTACTGATTTTTATTTGGAAATAAGTGAAAAGCAAGAAATTCAAGACTCAAAGTCGGACATGGAGGCACGCTAAATTCGATCTCGCAATGCTGATTCGGTTGTAAAAGATTATTGCTTATTGAGTTGGCTTGCTGGTTTTTAAATTGATTTACAATGGCGTCGGAAAGTGAGAAAATGATAAATTCAGACATTATGTAAATAATCTTATATTTGAATACATCATATTAACTTAAGGTTTCAATTACTTTTAAATGTATAAGCAGTGATTTCCTAACTGTGAGAGAGAGACTTTTACGAGCTGTTTCGGGGATTTGAACCAAGGACAGGAACCTGAAGTTTTTTCAAACTGAAGTTATAGTAAAATTATTTCGCTGTAATCCGCGTTTGTTAAGAGAATATATGCACTGCTACAGCACAATCCGAACCTCCACAAGAGAGAAGAAATTTTTCCCCAACTATAGGATAGAAAGAGGCTATTTTTGTATGACTGCTATTATTCTTAGGTGTTCTTTTTGTAGCAAAGAGACATTACGAGTTTTCCTCTAAATAGGGGAGCTTCCTATAACCCGACATCAAATCTGCTACAATATTGCTATTTAGAAGATAACCGCTTGTCCCCACAGGCAAAGTCTGAGTTAAACGGTTAGCCAATTTATTTATTTCTTTTTATACATATAGTTACAAAAGGGTAAGAAAAAGTAAAAAAGCACAGCCTAGCATAGCATAGCCTATATTAATTAAAGAAAACAAACCTCAAAAATACTGTCAACTGTTTATTTAATTTTATTTAGAAAAATTCTTCACAGCCTTAAAAATATCATCAGCTACTTCATTTGGTATTTCGAAAGCCGCGAAACGACCGCCAACATCCAAATTAGTGGTGCCTACCAAATTTGGATATTTCCAACGCAATATGAAGTCAGGTTGATGAATCAGATCGTACTTTGTTCGAAGAGCCCAAGTTGGGACTGGGGTTGGTATTCTAAAACGTGATAAAAAAAATAACAATAAATCTACATCTGCAGCTTACATTTAACACATCATCGTGAATTCTCCTGCCCTTATCCTACTCTAGGTGGGGTCGGCACAACATATTATAAACATGTTGTCACATGATTTGGCTACGTATTTTCGACCAGCCGCCTGACCTCAACTTACCTTAGTCGCCTTTTGCGACACCACGGTAAGAAAGAGGGTGGTCTATTTTACTCAGCCGTCTACCATACAGTGGATCAACTTACCTCAGTCGCCTTTTACGACACCACAGTAAGAAAGAGGGTGGTTTATTCTATTCAGCCAGATACCACACGACGGATCGACTTACCTTAGTTGCCTTTTACGACACCTCAGTGGAAAAATGAAGGGGTCTATTTTACTTAGCCGGATACCACACGGCTAATATTATGCCCTTATATTAGACCGTATCGTAAAAGAACTTAGCGCTCTGGTATAAGGATACAGGAAGAAATCCTATATAAATATTTTTGATTGCTGCTCCTCTACTATTTATATTAATGTGTTGTTGTATATAGCCTATAGCCTTCCTCGACAAATAGATTAACTTACACTCAAAGAATTTTTCAAATCGGTCCAGTAGTTCCTGAGATTAGCGCGTTCTAACAATCAAACAAACAAACTCTTTTATATTAGTATAGATTACAAACCTTGCTAAAATATCTTCTGTTTCATAATTGTTAAAGAACTCCTTAAATAATCTAATTGAAGTAGTGATGCTTCCAGTAGTCCAATATATTAAAATATTGTCAACCAAATCAGTTTTATTAAAGGCTGACAGTCCACCGTCCACGATTTTCTTATTGTTGGGGTTCGTAAAGAGTAAGTACTTCTCAGCTATATAAGCAGCTAGTCCTATAGGAGAGTCTTGTAGAGCTATACCTAGAAATTGTTAAGAAAATTCAGCAAAAATTGTGTCTGTTAAAAAATATATTCATTTCTAACACAAGATCAACCAAAATATTTCTGATTATTTCTACTTGTATTTAAATCAGCAGGGCTGTAATTAAGAGCATCACAATTAATAATGAGAGGGCAAATGCTCGTATACTTTATCTCTGTCTAATCACACATGAAAAACAGAGACAAGTAGATACACCATTAATTGCTTTCTCTCTATTTGTCTTTATTGTAATGTGACACATTTTAGACTAACTTCCTTATTCTAGTTTAATAACTTTGTTTGAAACAGATTTTTATTCGGAAACCAGTTAACGCGTCAATTTTTTCACATTTTTCCACAAAATTGAAACTCACCTACAGTATCCGGTTTTGTACTTTGCAAATGTACATAACCAAACTCTTCTAAATAGTAATTCAATTTATCCTTCAGAGGATATATTTTATCAGCCAGAGAACCCGCTGTACATTCAGGACACAGGGATCCAAGAATTAATGCCAATTTTGCTAATTTCGAAATATTTTCAGGAGTACTAGAATGATATCCTAGTACTTGTTTTGGGAATATTGTAGCTATATGGGTACCAATAACGTGCCCAATGTCTTCTCCGTGTATATAAAATTGTTTGACGCCTATCTTCTCCATGAGGTTCCTTATTATTATAGCTATTTCATATGTTGTTAGTCCTTGTTTAACTGTGCCCTAAAATGAATTCCAAGTTATTACTATGTAGATGAGTATATCTGGTATATATGTTACAGCTAGGTACAATTTTGAGTAAACGGTCAGTCACGAAACGCTTTAGGAGCATACGGAAAGTTTATGTATTGTAACGGTAATGAAATAAAAGTCAAGCAGAGTAATGACTTAGACACGTTTACTGTATCAAAAGACGTCTAACAATGGCGTGAATCTATTCCCTCTCTTGGTGATAGTGAGCGACAATATGGCGGAAATCCTGACGTTACTTCCGTTTTATTTTGAGGGTACGAAAGTATACCACTGAGGCGGCATGGCGGCGGCGGCTTTGGCTTACAGTTACCGCGCTCAACTGGCTTCAACTCAAGGCTTGCTTAGCAGGCTTTCTAGACTGGCTTAGATGGCTTGGCATACGTCGTTGCGTTACAGTATAGAAACCGGCTACACTAACGATATTCTATCGGGTTAGCCCAACTAGTTTCTAGACTAATACGGAAAGTTACGCAAAAAAATTCTTTTAAAACTCAACACACGAATTTTGGTGGGCGTTGGGGTTATACAGTGTTAAAATCAGCATCCACCGAAAAATGCAGTATTCATTCATCTATTTTTTTTTCAAACGTTAGAAAGAAGCCACTACTGGTCTACACTATTAAAAAGGATTAATACATACTTGAGAAAAAGCAAAACCAGGCAAACTAGGAGCTATAATTTCAAATTCAAAATCATATCCTGGGCGAGGCGTAGTCAGTAGCGGTATAATATCATAGAAATCTCTTACAGAAGCTGGCCATCCATGAAGCAATAGCAATGGTAAAACCTGTGAAAAAAATCGTTCTAGTCTTCAAAGAATTCTGAGATTTTCTTAAATAATGTAAGTAAGAATTAATAATGTTGAATCTGCTTAGTATATTGGTAAGTGTTAGTATATTGGTCTACTAAAAACAACTCTTGCAAACTTAGCCGACATAACTACGCCGCCAAGCATCTGTGCTTGGTTTTGTATGGCACAATATGCATATACAAAACTTATGTGTGCGCCATATGATATAACTTTAGCATAATAATTACATGGTGTGAAAAATACATTTTTCTTATAAAAATTTTATATACTATCACAAGTCATAATATAAAATTTGAATTGAAATCCAAACTTCTTTTCACCTATATTTTCAATTTAAATGTTATACCAAATATGTATGTCATATTGTTGGTCAAATTTAAATTATAGAGAAACATCGGAATTATGATACATTGTTATCAGGACAAATTAAAAAAAATATAAGATACTGCATTTAATTTACATCAGACAAATATAAAACATAATGTGTATCTTATTTGTAAAAGTGATATATTAAAAGAAAATATCTATATTCTGTGCTGTATCTACTAACACAGAAAATTGTTACATAGTAAACACTTTTTTTACACTTACACGCATGTTTAATACATAGACGAATTAAAATCTATACTAATATTATAAATACGAAAGTCAGACCTTATATGGCTAATCCGCTGGACTAATATAGATGAAAAACGCACTTTTAAAGATTATACATTGAAGTTACATATACGATAACAAAATTAAATTTTTTCTTTCAGCAATAGGGTAAAAAAGCCTTATTGCATTATTGACGGCACTTAAACGGCGTTTAAGTTAGCGCGAACAAAGGCGCAGGTATTACAAGTTTGTTTTTTAATAATTGCATAAGTAATTCTATACACATGCATTAATAATAAAAATTTACATTAATGTGTACTTAACAAAGCGAAAATATTCTTCACATCAGAACCATAAAAAAATATAAGGATAAAGTAAAATTTCTCTTACTACAGTTCAATTTTCAATATTTCCCCGCTAATTTATTAGATTCCCTTCAGTCGATTCCTACACTTCGGATTCAGTCATTGTACCGTTGTACGTGGCTGATTTTTAAATTACTCCTATTGGAGAAATATCGTCAAAGGATTTATTCTTTCGATATTTTTCAATATTTTTTAAATTTATACTGTTGTAATACTGTGCTGTATTTGTGCTATATTGAAAGGTGTGGGTCGCCATCTATAGTGACATATTTTTATTGTTCTATCTTTAATATACAGTATAATCTCAGTAATCCGGCACTATTAAAAACCGGAGAATACCGGATTATTGGAATGTTCCGATTACTAGATTTTAGTGAAAAAGTCATAGGTAATTAATAAAATAAAAATTTCATAGAGGAAATAAATTGTCTGTAACATATTAAATTAACATGTACATATGTAATTACAGTTTTAAAATAATCCTTAATTGAGGTCTGCTTTTGTGCAACTTGCAGTCCTTGCTTAAAAACCGTTTCTCGCATGTTGCAAGAAATTATAATATCTTTGGCAGATATGCCGTTTTCTTCTGCCGGGTTATTGGACGTGTCGATCTATCGAAGTACCGGATTAGTGAGATTATACTGTATATTACAACTTACCTTAACATTTTCGGCGGTTTCAGGCTTCACCCTAATAAAATGTATATCAAGTCCCTGCACATTTGTCTTGTAATGACTGAACTTATTCAAATATGTCGCCTGCACTCTATACTTATATTTGAATTGCCAATGAGCAAATATTTGTCCCAATACATCGGAGTTTATTCCGTAGTCCGAGGTATCGTTAAAACTCTTATAGTGCGTCGCTCGACGATATGCTTCAGTTTTTCTTCGAAGATTCTCTTGCATCTGAAATGTTACGATTATTTAAAAAAAAAAAAACAAAACATGGTAACCACATGGTCTACCAAAAAAATGTAGGCAGACATGATAGACCTACCCAATCTTTTATATTTAAATTAGTTAATCTTGTATACCAACGGCTCCAACGATTTTTATGAAATTCAGCGTGTAGGCGGTTTTGGGGTCGAAACCGATCTAGTTATGTTTCATTTTAAAAAATATCGATTTGTTTCTGTTTTATAAATGTAGAATTCAATGCAAATTATATTTTAGCTGTCAATTGTAAAGCTGTGATAGCCCAATGGGTAACGGGGGAGAAAAAAAGTTCAAACCTCGGGACCGAGTCTCACATGCCATCTTTCTTTAATTTTTTTTATTGCAATTTTTTATACTTGAGAAACTGACAGCAAGTAACTAACTGTAATAAAGAGATAGCGCTATCTTTGAATACAAATCGTACTCAAATCGGTTCAGTAGATTTTGAGAAAATCTATCATATACAGACAAACAGCTTTTAGTGACTTTGTTTTATAATAAGTATAGAAGTATATCAATTTTTGTACAAACTCACGGATACCTAATCGGGTTCTCCTCATCCCAGTGTTTCCAAATCACGGCTATAATATTATTCTATAGATATTCATATTAAAAGTAAAGAAACAAGCATGAGCTAGTTCTAAATATATCTAAAACCTTGTTAAAAGTTCAATCCAAACTTTTGGGCTCTAATTAACGGAAACTTATAATTGGCTTTACTTTCCCTCATTTATAGCCTTTTTGGTTCCCCGAAGTTTCATAAGTTTCATGGAATACGCAATTATTCAAAAAGCAGAGTAATTAATACAATATAGAAACAAGAGAGTTGCTTTGAATTAATAGATACAAGGTTGACTGACTTATAAACACCAATATTTGTATAAGAATTAACCATTAAAAATAAGATAGATTGCTAATACAATAAAATTATTAATGACGTAATTAATGACGTAATTCTCTGAATGTTCTTTTCAGTAGATTTTAAACTTTCGCGATTCATACTGATTATTATATAAACATACGGGTCACATCGCGTTATAATCGATTACCTTTGTATAAGGTTCAACGTTTCGGCAGAGTTGCATCCACCGTGGTCACGAACTGACATTCTTCTTGTTCTTTTCAGGTCTTAGTTTTTCGTTAGTTGCAATATGTTTGATAATTATATATTTACTACGCCGTGTGGTATCCGGCTGAATAGAATAGTACCACACTCATTTCTTACCGAGGACTCGTAAAAGGCGACTAAGGTAAGTTGACCCATCGTGTGGTATCCGGCTGAGTAGAATAGACCACCGTCATTTCTTGCCGAGGTGTCGTAAAAGGCGACTGAGGTAAGTTGACTTATCGTGTGGTATCCGGTTTAGTAGAATAGACCACCCTCTTTCTTACCGAGGTGTCGTAAAATATGACTAAGGTAAGTTGACGTCAGGCAACGTCGTAAAATAAGTTTCCAAATCATGTGACAACATGTTTGTTGTATGTTCTGCCGACCCCACTTAGAGTGGGATAAGGGCAAGAGGATGGTGAATTATATACTTACTGAATCCGTGAAGACGATTCTATATGGTCGTATAGAATTATCCTGAACTTTAATATTCTTAGAGCCCCACCAAGTATTTAGGTCAAATTCCGGCATACTAGGAACCGCTATTAAGGAAACATATATATGTATGTAAAACTGATATAACAGTATTATAAAGATTGCTCCTACTATAGCTTTTGGAAGGATATCACCGTTCTGAAACGAAACTGGAAATTAAAATCATAGAGCTTAAGAATGTTCGTAGTAAAATAGCGGACTGTGACTACTGTTAGGCAATGGTTAGTCAACTGGCTCTTCTAGATTCTTCAGAGTTTGTCCAATATTTTCCTTTACTAAGGTTTTCTTACAATATTGTGCTTCACCGTAACAGCGCGTGATAAATAGTAAAATTAATTAAGCAAATATGGTTTTTATAGAAAACTAGATGCCTACTCGGGTCTGACTATGCGTCTCTCTGGTATTTAATTTCAGACTTTCACAGCTTCACCAAAGATTTATTTAAGAATAAATATATAATCGTCCCGGATGCCTGGAGTTAGGGTTTCAAAACAACATAAGGTCTCTTCAGGTTAAAAAGAGGGCTCAGGGGAATCAGCTTAGCGATTCAACGCGGAAACACTGCCAGCATTCTTAGGACCATTCCACGTGGGCATGATTTATATAGTCCTAGCGTGTAAGTAATTTAAGATAGATATAACTTGTACATGTTTGTTGTAAATAAAAAAAAAATCAAGGTATTGACAACTTAAAATTGCCTTAAAAGCCTACAGCGAAATATGTACCCCACATCAGCAATACCATACACTAGAATCATAGAATCTATTTAAGATAATTGTTATCCTTTTTAATACCACTTGCTTGCCTCTTCAGGTAAGAAGGTCGGTTCGTTTTATACAAAAATAGTCGTAAGCGATTCAACGCGGAAACTCATTCATAAACCTTTCCACGTGGACGTTACAATTATTTTACAATAATTGTATTGCTAGCTGATGAATTATTTAGAATAAATGAGTTACTCACGTTATTTTTTTCCGGCTGACTCTCGACATTCACGATCTTCTTTTTACTACCCTCATTTTTCTTTCGGGGCATTTTCCTCACCAGTTAATTCGTGAATCAACACGACTGACTTTCTTTTATTACAAGTATAATGATACTAAAATCAGAAGCAATAATTATCTTATCGAATAACATAAAAAAAATAAATTCGTTCAATTACGACTTTTTATCTTATCCACAGATAAGATATCGTTATAATCCATACAATAATCCTGATTTCATAATAGACTAATTGTAAGTTCTGTTTGAGTTGACGTGGTCTTCGTTAATGGGCTTCTGTTTATAATCTTGGATATCAATTCAGCTTTTGTTCATAACTGCGACTTTACCTGAATTTACCTGATTTCCACGTGTGCAAGATCGCTAGCACAGTTAGTTGTTATTATATTGACATATAGGTCACATCGCGATTAAATCGAGTTACCTTTATATTACTACCAACTTACCTACGTTACCAATTTAATTAGGTAAGTACGAAAATAATAAAGGCGCCTTATATGAGAGCTTACAAAAATCGTCACTTGAATCTATCCACACCTTGTCTGTTCCAATTTCTCGTCATTCTTAACGTTACATCACACTTTAATACGTGGTCTCATCTGAGACATAGAACGGTTTTCTAGGTCATTCGTTTCAGCACGGCCTTTCAAAAGCTTCACATGTGTACGGTACGGTCATCAACAAAAATGTTTTCCTAAGAATTATAAACTTTAAAATTCGATCACAAACAAATTATTCCTATTTACAAACTTTTTTGTAAATAGTAGTATATTTTACTCTAAACAATTCCACATAAATTTTAATAATTTAGTATCGTATCCAATTTTTAGTATCAACTTCTAGTCATGAACATATTCTTACTATGAAGTGATTTCAAACTTAGCTCCCGAAAATTAAAATATACCAAATACTATGCGATTCATCATTTTTGGAGATCAACTGGATAGCTTCCCGACATTTGCATTTATTGCTACATATAAGGTTTTTAAAAGGAAAGCTTTAAAAAAAATACTGTCCGCCTTAGTCTGCATCCTTGAGTTATGATTGTAGTCAAGCGTATTTTTGTAATGTTTAAAAAACAAATAATATTAAATTTTTTCCATCAATGTTTCGACTTTTAATAAAGCATTATATATTAAATAATTTCAAATGACAAATTGACACAATAAGTTAATTAAAAATTTGTTGCGAAGCAAAATTTGTATTTAAACTAAAGTCTTCCCTCTTGGCTTGATATTGGTTGAAACCCACGTCGATGCTCCAATGTGTATCAGGAGGTTACTCGTATCGAAATCCTATAATCATATGCAGGAGTTTTTTCTTCACCTCAATGCATATAGAAAATTGTATATATCAGTTGATTTTCAAAAACTCGTAGGTTCATGACTGAGATTTAACCCCTGAATAGTAACGCCGTGAAGCAATCACTTTAATATTTCCAATAATTTATGCATGAATTTAATAAAAGTTTTCGAAATATTTCTATTTATAACCTGACTGTACCACTGGAACAAAATGCGCAGACGTTATTATAAGACGCAATATCATTTTCATACAAAGAAAATTTTATCAAGCTTGTTTATAAATGCAGCTGTACCTACCTATATGGAGCCAATTTAGTAGGATCTTTAAGAAAAAAAACAAAAATGAATTCGTAAAGTTCTATGTAGCTTCTAGCTTGTTAAAAAAAGTTAATATTAAAGTTGAGTTAAAGAGTTTTTATTAGCATACACAAGAGCTATTATTAACATAAAATATTTATTGATTGAAAGTTTGATTGTTTTTTAATAAACTGTGTTCTCAACGATCGTTGAGATTGTCGTAGTGTTGTGTAGTTCACCGAATAATCATTAAGAGATAGACGACAAAATTGCCAAGCAATTTTTGCGATAAGCTTTGCGACTTCTTGTCTGGTCTATTATCTCGTTAATTCGGCTTTTATATAATAATAATTTTTTTAAATAATTTTTTATAATGTTCAATTGAATTGCAAAGATATAAAATGCTCTACACTTAAACGTCTCGTTCTAGATATTAAAGCCGTAATAAAATATGTTACAATGGCTTCAAGTAGCAAATATACGACGCTAACAAAGTAAAGAAATAAAATATCTGCTCAAGTATTATTGAATTCTCATAAGAGATTATTATAAATACGCCTTGTGGTATCCGACTGAATAGAATAGTATCACCCTCATTTTATTTCTTACCGAGGTGTCGTAAAAGGCGACTAAGGAAGTCGACCCGCCTTTAGGTATCCGGCTGAGTAGAATAGACCAACCTCATTTCTTACTCTGGTGTCGTAAAGGGCGACAAAGTTAAGTTGACCCACCGTGTAGTATCCGGTTTAGTTAAATAGACCACCCTCTTTCTTACCTAGGTGTCGTAAAATACGACAGTGGTAAGTTGACGTCAGGCAGGCGGCCGGTCGTAAAGACGCAGCCAAATCATGTGACAGCATGTTTATAACATGTTGTGCCGACCCCACTTAGAGTGGGATAAGGGCAGGAAGATGATGAAAAGATTATTATAAATAAAATATATTAAAAAAAAACTTTAGAGTGGAGATCCCTTAAAACCTTTTTCCAGCAGTGGACGTCCATCCGTTGAAAAAGAAGAAGAAGAATATGCCAGTGAGATATAAAGAAAATATAGCAAAAGTCACACTATTCCAGTGCAGTGCTAGCGTGGAAATTAACATTCGTTTGTAAGTCGTTTGTCAAAATGTTTTCATCCACATTTTTTCCATGTCACGAGGCTCAGATGTAAACTACTTTATCACTTATAAAATAAGATTGTGATAAAATACTGCTAATTATTAAAAATGAAACCACTTTGAGATTTCAAAGTGCCATTTTGAATAAATAAATATTATTTTCTATAACAACAAACATTGCGTGGCTATAACAAGTTATGGAGCGATGCAAAGTGGCATTCGTTTTACCATAAACTCGCTACAATGAAACCTGACATAGCTTTCATGGTACTATTGGTTTCCCTTTGAATATGACATATTTCAAATTTAAAAGATTTTCAATTAAAGACAATAATTTAGTGTAAACTAGCAATTGCCAGCGGCTCCGCCCGCATGGAAAGATTAAAACCGTAATATAGTCTTTTGATAACTATAAAAATGGTTACAGTGGGTTAACCTTAAAAGCAAGACATGCTGCCGCGGACTATTATATAGAACTTTTAGAGGGGAACAATTTTGTAGTACATGATTTTTAATAACCATTATCGTTTACTCAGTGCACGCAAGAAAAGCTTTCAACTTTTTAATGCTGCTCCTGTCCTATTCATCTTAGCGTGATGTGATATAGCCTATAGCTTTCTCGATAAATGGACTATCTTACACTGAAAGAATTTTTAAAATCGGTCCAGCAGTTTCTGAGATTAGCGCGTTCAAACAATCAAACAAACAAACAAACTCTTCAGCTTTATATATTAGTATAGATTTGATCTGTAGGTAGTCCTATTGGAAAGTCGTGTGATCTCTAGTTACCGTCCGTAGATTGTTATTTACTTTATTACAGATGACTGAGAGTGATATAAACGTAGGAGTAGACAAATATAACCAGAAAGCTTCGAACTGTTAAACTATCGGGAGTTACACGTGTTATTGTGAGTCAACCATAAAAGGTAGACATATGCTGTCGTGGGATAGTTTTTATATAATTTTAAGGAGAACATTTCCGTCATACATGATTTCTGTGTAGCTTTAACCATCAAGGTTGCACACGCGACGGAAGCTTAAAAAATGGAGTAACTTCTCCCGTTTTCCCAATATTTCCCTTTACTGCTCTGCTCCTATTGATTGCAGCGTGATGAAAAGTATACTATAACCAGCCCAGGAGTATGAAAAAAAATTGTACCTAGTTTCGTTAAAATCCGTCGAGTAGTTTTTGTTTCTATAACGGTTATACAGACAGACAGACAGACAGACAGACAGACAAAAATTTTACTGATTACATTTTTGGCATCAGTATCGATCCCTAATCACCCCCTGATAGTTATTTTGGAAATATATTTCAGTTACAGAATTGACCTTTCTACAGATTTATTATAAGTATAGAAGATAATTGGAATTGATATTTTAAATTCTATTTTTAAAAGTCTTAGTACTAGCTCGAAATTTTAAAATTAGCGCAAGTATTTGATATGGAATATCATCATGATATAATTAGTTCGTGTTGAACGAAGTCAAATACATGAAAAATATTACACAAGATACTTTTAATTAAAAGTTCCAGTTTCAATTAGCGAGAGACTAGCTTGATAGTGTTACGTATAAATCTAACACAGATAGAGTTATGGCGACGAAGAACAGTGAACGTTTAACTTGTACGTGTGGATACAAAATGGCGCCAAGAATATTCCTCTTAGAGTCTAATTTATTTTTATAGCGTTATGTGAAAAATGTTTTATCTTCTTCTAGCGATGGACGGTCACAAAATTATTGCAAGTGATTTGCAAACCGTATGAAAAACTTGCAGAATTACTGATAGTTACTGGTCAATCAAAGCCTCTTTCTTCTTTTTATTTTGAACTCGCTTCTAAGAATTTGTACATCGCATGATCTTGCGTCCCTTGTATTTGGCGACTTCTTGATATGTTCTGTCTACTTAAGGGTGTATTTAACGTCTCATATTTGTTTCAATATAATATGTATTTTGTCTAATATTTATACAAATACAAAGTAATATATATGAATTAACGAAAATATCGTTAATTACTGTTACTTCTAAGATGTTGGTTGTTGTACCATGAGGAATCCATCCAGATTGTGAATAATATTTTCTATACTCCATAATAATACAAATCATATTATTATTCGCGTATCTTGACCAGAAAGCCATTAAGGTTCGCAATAGTTAATCATTTGGAAAGAAATATAGTCGTTTCTAACAATCTTTTGTTGCTGACCAATATCCACCATTTAGGGGAAAGTTACATAATATCTCATTTCCGATATCAGATATGAAGTTTGCTCTGAAGAATGAATAGAATATTGCTTGTACAATACTTTCCCGATTCGATGTATACTCTGATAATTTGTATGATTTATGACATAAATTAGAGGATCAAGTGATTTAGACTGAAAGATCCCAAATTTTTTATATAGTTGTTTATTTAATTACGGCCCGTCGTGTGGTATCCGGCTGAATAGAATAGTACCACCCTCATTTCTTACCGAGGTGTCGTAAAAGGCGACTAAGGTAAGTCGACTCGCCGTGTGGTAACCGGCTGAGTAGAATAGAACACCCTCTTTCTTACCGAGGCATAGTAAAATACGACAGAAGTAAATTGACGTCAGGCAGTCGGCCGGTCGTAAAAACGCAGCCAAATTATGTGACAGTATGTTTATAACATGTTGTGCCGACCTCACTTAGAGTGGGATAAGGGCAGGAAAATGATGACTTAATTACGGCCTGCTAGCTTTTGTTTTTAAATAATTTATAGAATTAGGCTTTACTATGCGGGGATGAATATAAAAGTAATAATGAAAATATTTTGCTATAAACCACAATTAATCTACAATTTAATTTGATGGTTACTTGATTATTGATATAAGATATAAATATTTAATAATTTGCCATCATTCGCTAATAACATCTGTACTAGGTTCATTAAAGAAGAATTGTTCGATAAAATTTTAATTACAAGTTCTAAGCGCAATAAATATTCATAGGACCAATTAACATGGACAAAACATGAAAAGTTTTACTTCAATTTGGAAATCATCGGTTTTTCGTTGATTTGTTGGCAGTATGCACGGCGGAGAGATAAGACTTATAGTTGTGGACTTGGGCTAAATTTACTCTTCCAGTGCTCTGTTTAAGAGACAATTGATCTTTTATAATAGATTTAAATGCCTTCTTTCAAATCCCTTCAAAATACTTACATAATTAACTGAATTGTATAGAAACACTGTTAACTGCTTCAAAAATTTCATTTCAGCGGGCATCGTTTTGTGTAAAGCCTATTAGCTTTCCAACTGAGTTCGAATAATAAACAAACCCAGAGCAATAAAGTACTCGCAGAATGTTCGACGGGCTATTGTAGTAAAATACGATTCCACAGAAAGACATAAAAGTATATACTTTACTTTTAATGCAATAAACATTGAAAACAGTATTAAAATAAAATATAAATCGCTGTATCCAAGCTGAAGTTTTAAACATTTGTATATGTTATTTGACGAACATTACGTAAATTTAGTTTCATAAAGTTGCACCCTGTTCTTACTAAAAGTGGTCTAATTAAAAAATAGGCTTAATTGAGTTAGATACAATAATAACCCCTACTTCAATGCTATCTATGATAAGAAGCTATAAAAAGACTAGTATTTTCTTGTTCATCCAAGTTATGGGTCTCTTTAACACTCATAATTATTTGTTTGCGCTACGCTACCTTTTATTGCAATTCGCCACAAAACACTTTTTTGAATTAGGTCCCTTTAATACTAAGCGTCTGATATATTATTTTATAATTTAATAATTACTCTCTATTGGCAAATTCATATCATTTTCCCAGTTCCATTTTGAGTGTCCCATATATTTATTATTTATTTATTTATTTATGTTCAGAATTTTTGATATTTTTGTGGTATGATATCGCTTAGAGTAAAAAGAGTGTTACATATATATATTTACTCATATAGAGGCCACTAGACGAAGCCTTCAATTCTTTCAAGACGTAACTAAATTGACTTCGAAGTTGTGTAAGAGACCAGATAAAATAAATTCAAAGAAAAAAATGGTAAGAATAGGTGCTACGAATCCCAATTTTATACGTCGCTAACACCATCCCGCTATTATGCGGGCATATCAAAAATACCGATTAGAATAATAAGAAAAAGATTCAGCACTTTTAAGATATTCAAGAACGCAGAGTACGTTTGCGATCGGGCTGAATTGGAGTGAGATATCGGTTCGTTCGATCTGAGAAGACAAGCAGACATCTAATCTACATAATGCCGACATTGGTTAACGGACTGTTCACACTGAACGCAGCGAGCTATAAATATACAGGTGTACATAGCCTGGAAACGTTTTTTTAATCAATATAATTAGTTATGTCAATGTAATAATAATTATTGGCTAGAATGCTTAAAAAATAAGTTATATTTGCCGTCGTAAAGGATCATAGAGTACTTACATCCATAAGTAGTTTCATACTTAGAGTAGGGAGCCAACCTAAAATGTGTCATCTATACTAATATTATAAAGAGGAGAAAATTGTATGTATGTTTGTAATGTTTTCACACAAAAACTACCGGACCGATTTCAAATTTTTCGGAAAATTCGTTCACCATTGGAAAACTGCATCTTTACTGAGCAACATATATTACATTAAAAAAATAGGGATTCGTTGTAAAAATGTAATGAGATATAAAAAACTAGTGATAAAAATCTCTCATCGCATTCGCTGCGGAAACTATTGATGATATATACATATTTAACAAAAATAAATCAATAGTAGACTCTCCACTGCCATGAGATCTGTATGTACGCGGGTGAAACCGCGGGATATTACTAGTATTACAATAAAGAGAAATAAAAAGAAAATGAGGGTGATCTATCTGTCTCTCATTTTTATGCTTGATTAGACAAAGATAAGTATACGAATGTCAACTTCCTTTCATTATTAATTGTGTCATTGTCACTTACAGGCCAGTCAATGGCTCTCTAAGTATAATTACTCTATAAACAGGATACTTTTAATTAATCAAAGTGTTTTTGGTTTTATATTTGAAGTTTTGTTAAAAAAAAGTGAGCCACTTGACATGAAACTAATATATGTATGTTCTACACAAATTTACTAAAAGACTTTAAGACTGCCTGTAACTGTGAAGCGAGTAGTGAACTTAGAACTATAAATATCGTAAATAAATAATAATGTTATATTATAAAACAGAAAATTTAATGCCTAATACCTGAAGCCTATCAAACCCGCATATAATTCCACACAATAGCCACACTCAATCACCCACCTCGCGCACTATCATTTCATAATATTTATTTAGTAGTAGTAGTATTTCGTTTTACTTATTTTAAATATATAGTATATAATTTTTTAATATTAATATCTTATGTTCTTTTAATAATTTTGCTGTGAGGATGGCATATGCACACAGTTTTATACTATCGCAATGCCATCCTCGCAAATGTAGCATATATGTATATATAAATATAAATAAATTAATAAATTAAAATAAAATAAAAAATACATTCATAAATTACTATAATAATTATTTATCTCTGAATTTAAGATCAATTGATAATGTGGGGCTTTGTACATCGCTAATTACCTCTTGTAGGCTTTACTGTTTATATCGCTATAGCATTCAACTGGACATCGGTCATAATTTACATAAAGACTCGGTTGCCTTAATCCCGATAATGGACAAAGATTCGAAGATCTGAGACACTGTAAGCGATTCGTGTTCAATTATATTAAGAAATTTTATGCGACGACTTAAAATGATGACCCTGTTATTGCGTTTTATTAATAAATTTATCCGCCAGTTTAAACAATTACAGAATTTAAACAGCATGTCTGTGATTTTTATAATATTATGTGATGAAATAAAAGCAAAGGCACTTGGACAATTTAAACTATTTATTTTAAGAAGAGCAATTTATAATACGTATTGACAGTTCACAAGTTTATGAGGGAAGGGAAGAGTGCCGACAGATAATATTATAAATTAAGTATGCAGATGATATTGCTAATAAATTAAGCGCAGGCGTCCATACTTTCAACATTATGTCAACCGAAAGAGCAATAAAAGGAGATTTTTTTTTTAGTTATTATGATATCATAAATAAATAGTCTTAATAAATATAAATTAGGATTGGTTTTACTTCAGTTTAACTCCGAGTCAGTTTTGAAATAAATTTTGTAAGTGTGTTTGATACTTCGAGAATATATTCCTTATATAAAATTCTCGTGTCACAGTGTTAGTTACCACACTCCTCTGAAACGGCATGACCGATTTTTATGAAATTTTATATACATATTCAGTCTGGGAATCGGCTACTACGAATAACTGTATTTCATAACCCTAAATGATAAGGGTTGACCACTACTAACATTTTATGGTATTTTTTTTTACAATATACACTAGAAATTCCCTTAAAATAATTTATATGGTAAACAAAGTTTGCCCGACCAGTTAGTAGTATTCTACTAATAGAATATCTAATTTCCCAAATATGTAAACGTGCTTTAAATGCTATTCAAAACATTTAATATTATTTTTAATCCAGTCATATTGGTTAGTTTTAGTGTTAATAGAAAGTACTGGAAAAGGTGTCGTAAAAAGCGACTAAGGTAAGTTGACCCACCGTGTGGTATCCGGTTGAGTAGAATAGACCACCCTCATTTATTACCGAGGTGTCGTAAAAGGCGACTAAGGTAAGTTGACGTCAGGCAGGCGGCCGGTTGTGAAATACCAACCATATGATGTAACAGCACGTCTATAACGTGTTATGCCGACCCTACTTAGAATGGGATAAGGGCAAAAAAATGATTATTTCATTAAAAGTACAATTTAAAGAGAAATCCTCTCCAATTCACACTAGCGGTACACCGCAATACGTCATGTCACTGATAAACAACCGCATCTGAGGGCACCGGTATTTCTCAGTTAAATGACGTAAATAGTTCAACGTTGAAAAAAGAGATAAAAATATCTCTTTAATAATTTTTTTATTCAAATACATTAATAGTTATTACAATTTGTTTCTTAGTATCCTTAATCCTTGACGACTTGTCTTCTCCTGATTCTAAATTCTAATTCCTCTGAAACAAATAATCTGAATACAAACAGAGATAAAGTAAAAAAATTATAATGAAAAAATATTAAATTATAACTAAGTATTCTATTTAAGTGAGTTAATCTTATATATGTGTGTATATGTATATATATTTATATATATTTGGAATCTCGGCAACGCCTCCAACGATTTTCGAGTAAAAAAAAACGTTTTAAAAAAAATTACGGATAAAACGTTTTTTTTTACTTCAGTCAACCAGGTACTATATATAATGCTAAATGTAAAGTAGACAATCCGTTTTCATACCTGATACATGCAGGATTTTAAAAACACATGCACAAACCTGCACCACTGTCACCACAATACACATGAAAACCAATTGCCCACCCTACATGTAGCATTATATATATTTCTATTTTACTTCATAGCGGATCATAGCAAAAAATTTTCATTATTACGGATCTCCGCAAAGAAACGCCTAATTCTATAAATTATGTGTAAGAATATCTCTTGTACTTAATTTAAACTTTTCTGTAACTAAATCCTGTATTCATTCGCAAATAAACCGTGCAAATTTTTAAACGACCACAATGCGGTTGCCCGCGGTAAACCATGTCGCTGATAACGCGACTGTTCCATATGGTTGTAGATATTTTTTTATGTCCTTATCTACAGTGGAAACCCAGATATATTAAATTTCAAACTTCTTGAATATAAATAAATTTATTCAAACTTGTGAGATTATTAAAGAAATATCTATCTTTGTGAAATGGTTATGTAATTTTATACATATTTCGGTATTAATAATATTTATATTCGCGTCAAATTAGATTCAATATTTCAAGAGAGTCTGCCGAAAATATAATTAATATTACAAAATAGAAAAATAAATATACACAGGGTTGTCCGTCGCCAAATTAACTTAACACTTGTGTTAGGGTGACAGATTGCCGTGTGGTATCCAGCTGAGTAGAATAGACAACCCTCATTTCTTAACGAGGTGTCGTAAAGTACGACTAAGGTAAGTTGACGTCAGGCAGGCGGCCGGTCGCAAAATACCTAGCCAAATCATGTGATAACATGTTTGAAACATGTTAAGCTGACCCTACTTAGAGTAGTATAAGGGCTGAAGAATTGTGTTAGGGCGACAGATAATTGGTAAGTAATATATATAATTTTAAATGCAAACTTAAAGACATATGTATATAGACTTGAAGAACCAATAGACTATTTTTAGAAATTGTTGCCCCTCGGCGGGAATCAAACCTGCGACCCGCGGAACTGAAGGCAATGAATAATATATAATTATAAATAAGAAAGTCTGCATGCTTGTCTTTCTCAATTTGACATTTAATCCTCTGGAATTCTATTAATAAAATTTACCACATTTAAAGTATATACAACTGGGTATCATGAAGGATAAAAAAATTAAAAACAAGAATGTAATTTATATTACATTATTGAGGGTACTTAAATGCTTCAGTTGCCGCAAGGGGAGTTGCGGATACTACTAGAATATACTAATGTCGAACAATAGCAACATTTAACTTACTTTCCATAAAGCACATTTTAAACGACTATGTTACAACTACGAGAATATAATAGTAATCTTTAAAAGTGAAATTACCTTCTTTTCCAGATGAAACTATCATTTTTCGAGGTGCAACATTTCACTGGTTTGGAACCGTTGCCAAATCAAATCCACTTTCCTATCTCACTTGGCTTTGTTCAGCTGTAGCCAATTTAAAACTTTGCCAGTTCAATATAGTATTTTCAGGTTTGTTTATAGTGTTTGCTTTATATCAAATATTGTTCTCTGATGCGATGTAAATTGTCGAAGCTTCGGATATTGTATACATTTAGAATACTGACCTCCTTTAAGATGCTAGTTTTTCAGTAATTCGATTATATTATAGAAATAAAACAACTATTCGATCTAGGCTAGCTTAAAGTTAGAATATTCATTTATCTAGTTGATCTTTCTGTAGGTAAAATTCTGTTTGTTACAATATTATTAATTATAACTGAATTTGACTTGAAATAAGTATGTAATAATAGGAAAGAATAAATCCATGAAAAAGAGTTTTTTATTTAATTTAAGTCCATGTAAGTCTTCTTTTTAATTTAGCGTTGTTCCGACTTAAATCCGGATCCGCTTTCCAACTCATTTAGTTCCAATTTGGCCGATTTTGAATGTTGGATCTGTGTAAATTATGGACTCTTATATTGGCATCCATAAACACAAGCCAAGCTGTGTTGGTCGGCCGCGGGGTCTAGCATCATACAGGGGCTACCGTATGATGCTATGTATGGTTCGGTTTTGGGGCGAAATGATTGTAGAGATTGTGGTAGTGAGTGTGTGAAGTGCTTGTGTAGAGTGTTGCTGTTTGCGGCGTTTTGTCATACGTGTGGTGACTTATACACTTAGCATTACATATATTCTCTTAACAAACGTGGATTACGGCAAAATAATTTTATTTTAACTTCTGTACAAACTAATATATTTCTTTTATAATTAGGTAAAATGTTTTATATTCCCGCTATTAGAAGATACAATTAACAACTTTTAGTATACATAGGAAATGATGAACAGAATACTGACAAAGCCGAGAGCTTAAAAGTGTTCCTTGTAAATTACAACAGCAAAGTCGCTGGCAAACCGTAGTAACATAATTAAACAAAAGTTGGCCAACTATATTACCGTGACACAAAATAATTTAACTCATTTATTCAAAATGAGTACAGGGAAAATGGTGTTAATTAATATTCAACCGAGATATAACCAAACTTCGCCCGGTAATTACCATATAATTATATATTCATACTATAAAAATGTATATACATTTTTATAGTATAAATTTCTACCCACGGTTGACAGTTGACACATCTTCCTGCCTTCAACGAGAATTTGGCGACCAAGTAAAGGCTTGTATATTTTTTTTTGTGGTGGTGGTGGTGGCTGGTGTTATCCGTCTGAGTAGAATAGACCACCCTCATTTTTAACTGAGGCGTGTAAAAGGTGACTAAGTTAGGTGCTGTGTGGTGTCCGGCTGCGTAGAATAGACTGCCCTCATTTCTTACCGAGATGTTATACGTCAAGTAGGCGGGCGGTAAATTACATAGCTATATCACATCACACATCACAACATGGTTAAAACATGGCGTGCCGACCCCATTTAGAGTCTAGAGTCACTTATGAGCGTAAGCGATGTGGTATCCGGCTGAGTAGAATAGTACCACCCTCTTTTCTTACCGAGGTGTCGTAAAAGGCGACTAAGATAACTTGACCAACCGTGTGGTATCCGGTTTAGTAGAATAGACCACCCTCTTACTACCGAGCTGTCGTAAAATACGACTAACGTAAGTTGACGTCAAGCAGGCGGCCGGTCGTTAAAACGCAGCCAAATCATGTGACAGCATGCTTATAACATGTTGTGCCGACCCCACTTAGAGTGGGATAAGGGCAGGAGGATGATGAGTCACTCATGAGCGCCTTTATTAATCGTAAATACCTATATGCTAAGTCTGCATTTCTATACTGCCAAAAGACAAAAATTATCGTAGTTTGTCCTTTCCACTGCTATCAAATATCGTCAAATGTTAAATAAGCTTTAATAATAAAAGTTATAGTTAGGTTTAATGAAAGCATTCAGTTATTCATACATAAATGACCACGACAAAATTATAGCCCTTACACGTGTGGTTAAATGACCTAGTTTTGCGAACATAATTTTCATCTACAATTCCCGAACATATCGCTCTGTGGCCAGAAATAATTATGTGTGGAATTCAACCAGACATAATACAACTGAATGTACGAAGATTGGATGTGATTCTTTCTTGTACTGTCTTAGAAAATGTTATCAAATCAAAAAAAAGTTACCTTTATTAAGAGTACTTATCCAGATTCAAGTCTAGAGACGGTTCCTATTTGGAGTTTAATGAAAATAATCATAATCGGACAAAATAAGTATTGCAAGAGCGGTATGAACGGGGACCTTCGCGTTACGAGGAAGAAAACCTCTATGAGAATTTTCCTTGAGGGGGCGGAAACGCCCACCAAGTTGCTGGGGTCCCTACTTGGGGCGCGGTCTCTCCTTGTCAACCGAATCATGAAACATCGGTGGGCAGAGAGCGATTGCGGGCAGTATTTGCCTCTTTCTGCTCTGCGGAGGGAGGCTGCGAAAGCGGTTACGGGAACTCTTGTTCTGGATCCAATCTGCTGCTGGTGAGTGCAAGTGTTAGCGGCTTGCCCAAGTCCATCGTCTGCCATGCCAATGTTTTGAAAAGAACTCCTAAAGGTCCCCTGTTCCCTAACAGGGAGGGGAGTTCTGAACAGGGTATATGGGACGCCTAGCTTACAGGTCTCCGAGGCGATCGGTGCATCTGGTGCTCTCTCTCGGTTAGCGGAGGGGGACTTCTCCTTTGAGAGGTCACTACCCAAAGGTGATTAGAGGTGATCTCTGGGATCAGAGCGCCTGTCGGCAGGGATAGGGGCAAGGATACCCTGTCCTTGCCATCAACAGCATGGTGGAGCACACAGGTCGTTTTAGTCGGCGCGAGTCCGACATAACCGCCGCCTGTCCCCGTCGGACGGTGGTATTAATAAGGGTTTTTATTTAATTCCTATAAAAAGAGCAACCTCCGATCTAAAACGCATATCACCTCGGAACTCTGAACAAGTATTGGTTTATTGTAACATAGTTATCCCCAAAGAAGTTTATTGCAATGTAACAGTAACCTTATCTCAAAACATTCAAATGTGCTACCACATTTTCACTTCGTAGCACTTCGAAATATATCACCTCCATTTAGTGTCGCGCGGCGTATACAAAATGTCTGCGCGTGACGTCACAAATTGTCCTCCATTGAGTTGCGAAATTACGGGCGTCGGCACTCGCCGAACTAATTTTGGGAAGCATTATGTGAATAAAATTTCCCAAATTGGAAGCTCTCTACTTATATAATATGATAACTGTCATAATGATTACGTTAAGTACCTATGTGTATATTCAAGATATTTTAAGTAAAAAATTGCCTTTCAGCTTTCTCAGGAACACACTACTTTCAAATATATTGAAAGACGAGTTGTTTTGAAAAAGTTTTCAAATTAGCTATTTTCTCTTTTTCATTGATTCATTTGTGTGAGCATGAGTGATCATACAATATAATAAAAGTGATACGTGCGAAGAAAAGCATGCACCTTATCAAATAACGTTAATGCTTATTTTTTGTATCAATTCAATACGTTGAGAGCCTAGAGAGTATCATAAATCTTTATTTCAACTATTAAATGATAATATAGAAAAAAAATATAGACGTTTAAAACAAATTAGTATTATCTCTTGATGATCTTATTTGCCTGCACATATTATAGATGAGTTATGTTATGTCCAAATATCAATTGCAACCGAAATTAAATTACGAATATTACAAAGTGATAATTTATGTCATATTTAATTTATAAAAACCGCGATTTACCTATCCACTGAAGGAGTTGAAAATAAATGATTAACAATATAATATCGGTAGATATTTAGCGGCGAACGGTACGGCCTAGCAATTCTTGAATAGACCCATGTCTAACAAATAACTTCCATAGGTTATAGAACAAATAGACTGACCCGTTGGCGCAGTGGTTAGTGACCCTGCCTTCAGCTCCACCACAGCTCCAGAATTTGTTGGTCTTCGAGTCTGGGTGTATATTTGTATTTAAGTATGTATTTAAAAAATATATAAGTATATATTCACCAGTTGTCTGTCTACCATGACAAGTATTAATTTACTTACTTTGGGGACGGACGACCGTGTGTGTAAGTGTCCCATATATTTAAATTTATATTATATATTATTAAAAGATCAAGTAAAATTTGATAACTTTAATTCGAAAATAACTTAACTCAACTGGTGATATAAAATAGTAACTAAGATCAAGATAAAAGTGCCGTAAATTTACTGTAAATTAAAAAATTACTTCACTAAACCAAATTCCATCAAATATGCAAGCTTACAGTATACGAACTGCTAACTTTGGTTTATATAATTCTACTACTATTCCAGTAATAATATTCATAGAAATTGCCAGAAGCGGAGCAAATCAAACAAAACTTTTCCGGTTTCCGAGATCGCTCCGAAAGCTATAGAACAACATCTATCTAACTTTGATACGGATTTTACTTATTGGCGCAAGTTTCAAATCAGAGATCGATTGCTACACTCTTTTATTTTGCCGTTGAAATTTTACTAGCATAGTATTCTGAATATTAATATTACAAAGTATTTTTATATTGCTGGTGATATCTGAAGTGAAGTTATTACTTATAACAAAGGTATTTTGTAGCACAAATATAAGGGAACAATTTTCAATCATTAGTAATCAAATATTGTGTAATTTTCATTTTTTGTCATAAATAACATATAACACACTTAGCTAGGTATTCGACTAAGTAGAATAGACCACCGAGGTGTCGTAAAAGGCGAGGAAGGTAAGTTGACCCGCTGTGTGGTAGCCGACTGAGTAGAATAGACCACCCTCTTTCTTAACGTGGTGTCGTAAAAATCCATTTAAGGTACGTTGACGCCACCCAGCCTGACCGGTCGTAAAATACCTAGCCAAATCATGTGTCAGCATGTTTCTAACATGTTGTACCGACCCCAATTAGAGAGGGATAAAGGAAGGAGAATGTCAATGAAATGTAAAATTTTTATTTTTTTCATGATTAACAGACACATTATCACAGTTTTATAACAACGCACAAATGAAATAATTTCTTATGTGAAGTAAACATTTTTCTTTTCGTTATTTTCAATAAAGAAAAATACCCGTTCCTTCCTAATTAAAACAAATAGATATAAAATATAAGTAAACTGTATTATATAAGGCTCACATTATTTTATTGAATGCAAACGGAACTATCAAAATGAATGCCTCTTTTAATGAATTGTCGAACAAAAATTTTAATGAAACCCAAAATTTAAAAAAGTAGGATAAGTATTGGTTAACTACGATTTTTATTCGCAACTCTCATAAGTAGGGGCTTCACTGAAAAATCAGTATCGGGACAGGTTTAATTGGAGTGGTATTCGCAATATTGTGATCCTTCAATCGGAATCGTAATGAAAATCAGTATTTTTCTAGTACATATATTTAAAATACAGCAGTAAAAATATATAAAAGGATAGTCTTAACTAAAAAACTTTGAACTTTTTAAAAAACTATAACATTTACATTGTACAACATTGTAACATTGTTAGTAGAAACGTACGAGAAATCAGTTATGATATGAAATCATGCAAAAACTACAACAAAAAAATAATAATAATTGGGTAGGTGGGGCTCGATCCTAGGTACCACCTCCGCCACCATAATACACAAGCACAATACAATATACGTATGTAATAACAATTTAACAGGCATTACTACTGAAACACTTGGTTAAATAGACACCTGTCAATAATGAGAATAAAAGAAGACGCAACGTGCCCAGAGTGCGGAGAGGAAGAAACAAGTCTGCACCTTATGGCTGAGTGCCCTATGTACTCGCTGGTAAGATGGGAGATACTAGGTAATGATGAAATTGAAGTTGAGGACCTAACCAATATCCCCTTCAAGGATATGATCAGGTTTGTAAAAGCAACAGGTAGGTTGAAGCAGGTGACACTGTCGGGACAGCAGTGAAACCCGTGTCCCAACATGGGGAAATGGGTGGAATAGTCCAGAATAGGAGCTGACCACCCGTCCTGCAACAACGGGCGTCCCCGCAATTAGATAGATAGATATACGTATGAAGATACGTTCACTATCACAAACTCAAAATCGCAAACTTTGCGATTTGTCATGGAGTCTATCTCCTGATGATGCTTCGGTTGCGGGGCGAAACGATTGTTGAGTTTGTGATAGTGAACGTATATAGTAACGGTGGTGAAGGTTTGTGCATGTGTTTTTACGAATCCTGCATGTATCATGTATGAAAACGGATTGTCCACTCTACATTTAGCATTTTATATTTTTTCTATTTTACTTCATTTATTTATTATTTATTTATTTATTTTTTATTAGACCAACTAATAGCATTTTACAATACTTAATTTAACAAAAACATTGTTGATAATTTACTCTAAATCTGTGTAAAACACCTTTAAAAGTTAGTACAACATTTGTATGAGTGAACAATTACCATTATCCTTGCCTAATACCTTTTTACAATACAAAATAATTAGATCGTATTGTAACGAGATGAAAAAATAAAAAATAGATGTAAATATTAAAAATAAAACAGAAAAATTAAATATTAAACAGATGAGTTAATATGAGTTATTATAACTTAATTTCCGTTACTCAAGACCTCTTGATTAACATCAATTTACTTGAAAATAACGAAAATAAAGTTTGGCATAATGTTTGCTGCAATATTTTTATTATGAGTACTTATAAAATCGTATCTGTAATGATTTATAATTGACAGACATCTATACCGATCCCGATCGTCTAATTATAATTGCGCTACGTTATCGTTAATGACGTCATCACTCCTGCGTTCGACGGCTCCAGGAAATATCGAGTATGCGATGATTGTTTGCTTAATGAGATTTACTTTTTATATTTTGCGCAATATACCTTTACATTGTATAAAAAATGAAGGGACAAAATAAATGACGTGACCTGTAATCTTGTTAGCTAGACAGAAATCATCAAAATCATTAATTTAGAATGGTCAGTTCTAATGTTTCTATTTGTCTTTTTTGTTATTTATTTCTTTATCCTTCTGCCTTTACTTTTGCCCCCTCTAAGTGGGGTCGGCACAACATATTATAAACATGTTGTGAAATAATTTGGCTAGGTCTTTTACGACCGGCCGCCTACCTGACGTCAACTTACTTTAGTCGTATTTTACGACACCTCGGTAAGAAATAGAGTGGTTTATTCTACGCAACCGAATACCACAAAACGGGTCTACATAACTAAGTCGTCTTTTACGTCACCTCGGTAAGTCATGAGGATGGTCTATTGTACTCAGCCAGATACCACACAGAGGGTCGACTTACCTTAGTCGCTTTTTATAACACCCACCGGGGTGTCTTAAAAGGCGTTTCTTACCGAAGAAATGAGGGTGGTGTATTCTACTCAGCCGGAAACCACACGGCTATAATCAATTATTCTTTATTCGAAAATATTATCAACGGAATAGTACAAATTTATAAGCTCATATGTATTTTGTAACAGCGTAATAACTTTCGATGAACACGAGGAGCAAGTTCCACTAATTAATGTTACTAACTTGATAAATTGCGTACAAGCTACTCCGCATTTTATACGGCAAAGTCTACGTACAACACATTTGAACATTGCCGATCTTAATTAGAACAAAAAGTACGGAGAAATTAAATTATTATTACGCGTTGTTTTCGACAATAGAGGCGTCGTAACTGTGCGTTTTCTTGAAGTTTTCCCTGTGTTAGAAACCCACCATAGGGTCCTACAATAGTCCCACTTCATGGGACTAGTAGGTTAGTCAATTTTGAAATTATGAGCCAAACAACTGAGATTTCGCGCGCTTCGCGGATTCCCGCCGGGAACAAACATTTTCTATAAATGAATTTGTTGGTCTTTAAGTCTGGGTGTATATTTGTATTTAAGTATGTATTAAAAAATTATATATGTGTATATTCACCGGTTGTCTGTCTACCATAACACAAGTATCAAATTACTTACTTTAAGGACGGAAGACCGCGTGTGTAAGTGTCCCATATATTTATAAAAAAAATTAAAAAGTAGATTCCGTAATTCTTGTCCACACTTCCTTGCTGGATACAACATGCTCTTTAAAAAAAGCCATCGCTACCTATGACCTATCTTTCTTCACCATGGCTTTAAGTGAAAAGAAAAGGAAAAGTTAGACCCTAATTTTGACAAGTTCTATTAAATATTAAAACTTTATGTTTCTATAGAAACACATCATCATACTCCTGCCCTTATCCCATTCTAAGGGGGTCGGCACAGTATGTTTTAAAGATGGTGGTAAGTATTTTACGCTAGTAATTTTAAGACCGGCCGCCTGCCTGGCGTCAACTTAACTTAGTCTCCTTTTATCACACTTCGGTAAGAAATGAGGGTTGTCTATTCTACATAGCCGGATACCACACTGCGGGCCAAATTACCTTAGTCGCTCTTTACGACACTTCGGTAAGAAATGAGGGTGGTCTTTTCTGCTCAGCCGGATTCTACGTAACTCAAATATACTACATCGAAAATATATACTGGAATCTATATACAACATCGAAAATATATAAAGAGTTTGCATTATAACTGCAATTCTAATTTTCCTGTATTAATTAACAAAGTTGGACCTAGTATTCCCACAGATTGTAAAGTTCGAAGGTAATTAAAATGAATGTGTATTCGAAAAGTGGAATGTGAAAATCATATTCTAGCTAAAAAATCAAAAAATATAAGATGTTAAGATTTATCCTTATTCTTTCTTTTTGAACAACTCATTAATTTCCTGATCCAATGGCATAGTTTTTACTGAACATTGAAACAACAATAATAGTAAGTAGACTATTAAAAGTTGATATTTTAAATCACTTAGTGTAATCAATTGTCAGTAGGCAATTTCTTTAGACACTATTTGATATTTTAAAATGTATTAAAATCTAAAAAAAATAATGCCGTAACAAATTCATTGTAGCGTCCATAATATATTTACATTTTTAATTAAAAAATAAACATTACTCGTACTTGCTCTTACTAAAAGAACAGTTTCAATATAAAAACAGCTTAAAAATTCTTTTAAATATTATGTACAGCGCATTTCCTATTGCATATCCACATTATATTACATATCTATCTATTTTATATACTAGTCGAAATATTAAATTGAAGCTTCGTTATAATTAATGATATTCAAGAAGTTAGAAGGTTGTAACTTTGTAATTTATCGGCAAACAAGGACGCTGCCGGCTGAAAAGCGATCCTTGAGAGTCGCTATTCAAATAAAACGTTAAGAAAAGACAGATTATTAATTTTGTTTCAAAATTATAACTTTTACTTGACAGCATTATTAAGATGAGGGATATTTTCATCTTTCTTCTTTTTATGGGACGGGGAAATATGAAAATATATTTTAAGCTCATTTAATTAAACGTTTGTTTACAAAAAAATAAACGAGTAAAAATATAAAATATTTAAATTTAAAATAAATAGAAAAAACCTTATCGGTCTCATTATATATTTGAAAATTTGTCCGATTTTTAGGCTTTTGAAAAGTTAAGCTAATATTTAAACTGAAAATACATCCTCCTGCCCTTATCCCACTCTAAGTGGGGTCGGCACAACATGTTATAAACATGATGTCACATGATTTGGTTTCGTATTATACGCTCGGTTCCTGACTTACGTTAACTTACCTTAGTCGTATTTTACGACACCTCGGTAAGAAAGAGGGTGGTCTATTATACTCAACCGGATACCACACGGTGGTTCAACTTACCTCAGTCGCCTTTAAGGACATCTCGATAAGAAATGAGGGTGGTTTATTTTACTCAGCTGGGTACCATACGGATACGTCTATTCTACTCAGTCCCTATCATACGGCGGATAGCTCGCGGCGAAAAAAATAAATGAATAAAAATACCAATAAAAATATTAAAATTTATTTAATAAAAATATAACCTTAACTACGAGTTAAAAAATTTATAATTACCTGTCTTATTATTTATTTGGAAATTTGACAGATTTTCAGGCTTTTAAAAAACTAAGCACTAATGTCTAAAACTGAAAATAAAACCTCGTCGTTAGGTATTCTAGGTAACAAGCTAAACCTAAAATTGCTTTGAGACTTCAGGAGGGCATGATCCAATTTCCTATATATACCAGACGCGAGTCGTGACTAGCAATATTCAATTTCCTAGTTTACCCGCTTTATCGGGAATCAGCTTAGCAGTTTGTTCTGAAAAATGTACTTATTACAATTAAAAATGTAACTTTAGATATGAGATATATAAATAAAATATTAATATATTATATGCCTTCAAAACTTCATTATAGTGATATGAATTATCACAATCGCTCTATCTATTAAAAAAACCGCATCAAAATCGGTTGCGTAGTTTTAAAGGTTCAAGCATACCTACCTACATAGGAATACAGGGACATAGGGACAGACAGAGAAAGCGACTTTGTTTTATACTATGTAGTGACATTTAACTATTATGTTGATAATTGTCAAATTTTTTACCATACTTAACCACAAACAAAATTACGTTTAGCTGTCATTTATGTTTTGTTATTCTACTGTCATTTGCGTTTTGTGACTTGGTTGGCTCAGAGATTTGTAAAATTTATGTATGTACGACTGTACATTAGTAGTAAGTATAAGAAATTGAATAATAAAAATATTGATTTTTAAACTAACGTAATTATTAAGTAACTACCAAACTCCGTCTCTCCGTCCCTATAACATCTCATCTTCCTGCCCTTATCCCACTGTAAGGGGGGTCGGCACAACATGTTATAAACATGCTATCACATGATTTGGCTGCGTTTTCACGACCGGCCGCCTGCCTTACGTTAACTTACCATAGTCGTATTTTACGACATCTCGGTGAGAAAGAAGGTGGTCTATTCTACTAAATCGGATACCACACGGTGGGTCACCTTACATTAGTTGCCTTTTACGATACATCGATAAGAAATGAGGTTCATCCATTCTACTCAGCCGGATACCACAGGGCGGGTCAACTTATCTTAGTCGCCTTTTATGACACCTCGGTAAGAAATAAGGGTGGTTTATTCTACTCAGCCGGATACCACACGGATACGTCCCAATATCATAACAGAAAATATGAATGATCTTCCAAAAAATCATTCATATTTTCAGTTTAGACAATAATCATAGTCGTTAATGCGTCTAAAGGACTTATATTTTATGCACGACGTTTCTAGCAATTATATGGAATCGTAACCCATTGTTAAGATGAACGTTAAACTATATCGCCGAACTTCTAATAACGAGCAAAGTTAAAGACATTAATTGTACATTTACCACACCCGAGTTGCGTGGAATGCATTCTATAGTTTATGGTGCTTTGTTATTAATATCTTCTCGAACGAACGAAACGTTAATGTTTGCTTTATTACCTTATTACCAAAAATGTAAAAGCCAAATAACCTTATAAAAGAAATCTTACACATTATAACACCTCTGTTAATTGTCATTAGGTGTCAAGAGGGGTGGTTCTTTTTTCGCACAAATAATCGGCTTAGCGATTGAGCACGGAAACGCCAACACTCCTCACAAGCACTACACATACATAGATTCTCTTAACAAACGCGGCTAACGACAAAATAATTCTATTGTAACTTCTGTACTATGGAATTTCACAGAGTGAGTTACTTTGCGGAACTACGAGTATATGTTGCTTCTATAAATCATAATACATCTTCTTCTTCTTCTACTACTTAGCGATGTCCCGAAGACCCGGGGTCAGCTTTCCGACTCATTTTCGTCCATTTTGTCAGGTCTTGAACATCTGATTTTCGTAAATCATAACACGTCTATATTTTTAAAATCCATTTTTAATTGCAGTAACACAATATTATTCAAGCCTCGTCTGCGTGGGCCAATAAATTACAAAGTTCCAGGCGGAGAACTTGTTGAATATCATTAATTCTAACAAAGCTCAAATTGTGGTAAAGTTATCAAAGCGAATTTAATTTGAATATTTACTTGCTTGCTTGCGACATTGTCTGTTTTATATTTTGAAATACTTGAATCCCCAAAAATTACAGAGCAGCCAGTGCTTATTTTCATCAGTGGTGTAATTGCTGTTTGAGTAAAATAAAAAGATGTATATTATATTTCCGAATATCTCCTAATTTTCTCAATGATTGGTGCTAACCCTGCAACCTGAAATATATAATGCATACTGTTATGCAACAACGAGCGAACCGATAACAAGACACGAGTACATATCTTGGGAAATACTGTATCCTGTTTTGAACATTTCGCACATATCGATTATGAATTCTACACGTAGGCTCTGACCTAGATATGAAGACGGTCCCTAGGTAACCTGTACAATGAAGTCCGAATGTCGCTTGTTAGGGTGACGTAGGGTTGACAGTTGTATCATATAACGTCAACATAATATTTTGAAAAGGGTCATATATAGAGACAGGGACTAACTAATTGCTTGATATTATTTGTTGTTATTAAGTAAATTCAAATATATAAAGTCCATATATAAAGATACTGAACTGGACATTTATTTTTTATTATTCATTATCATAGATAATGATGGACGTCCTCAATTTTGTATCGACCACATCTTGATGAACGGTTTTGTATTGCAGTTCAAATACGTGAAGGCACTTCTTAGCGGCCAATTATGCATCATTGAAATAGCAATACATCATGCGCTTTGCGGAAAAACCCCGTCATCATGAAATCTGTATATGCCTAAGGAATTTTTGGAATTTATGAAATGGGTAATCCACATAGAAATAACATGTACTTTATATCATTCTTAATAAGAAAAGAGTCCTTTTCTCAGCTTTCAGGAAGTATAAGACGATCACCATAACTTTAATATTTTAATAAATTAAGCTTTCTTATTTCACCTACAAACGGGAAACTTGTCTCATTTAGTCAGATTTGAACAATAATTGATGATATAACCATCATTATGCCAGCCAGCATATTATGTTCCATATTATGTTCATGTCAGTTTACCAAAATAACATAATACAGTGTTACCATCAACATCATCAACCATATAGGAAACATATACGAAAATCCTAATAATAGTTCTTTTATTTAGTAGGAGAGTTCCGTCACTTTGCACTAGGTGTTTTTCTGTGTCGAAGGTCTATTATGACTGTTTCTGGTTCTGGATAAATATGTCTAGTGAACCCCAAATAACACAGAATCCACGATTAACAAGTGAATAACTAAGTCCATCTTCCAAAATTGTCTGAGATATAGTACACAAAGGTACCGCACTCCATGGTGGGATCAGGTTGGGTAAACGGGTACCATTATTAGTTTTTCTTTACAATAGGAACGGTCACTGTTATAGCCGGATCCTTAAGTAGTTTGTAAGCGATTGGTTAGCATGGTGTGGCGCTATTATCGCCCTCAGACAAAACCTATTAATCCTCTACCACTGACACAATTGATTCAGTGGCAGAGTGTACTGCCAACAAGGGAATGAATGAATGAATGAATAACTCTTTATTGCATACCAGGTAAATAATAGACATAAACAAGAGAAAAAGGAACATTTAAGAGTGCAAGGACGGTCTTATCAGTAAAAGTGATCTCTTACAGCAACCCCTACGTTAAAGTAATAAAGATAAGAGACAGGTTGAGATCGGTGCACAAGATGAACTAAACAATAAAATCGATAAACTTACGTATTAACATTACATTCTACGTAACACAAATAGAATATAGTTTAATATATACTTAATTAAATGTACATACAAATAAATATGTTTGTGTATATGTATAGGATATGCACTTCGAATGTACTGAACTCTAGATACATTTCATTGCGGAACACTAACTCAGCATTTAGACTAATTATACTAATGCTCGTTAATAACAATTCGTAGAGACAACCCTAGATGCAATATAGTATAGTTTCCATTGCATCCCCAGAGAAATTATGTCGTGAGCTCGTCTTACTACGAACTATTATTGTAAGTTGTACCATGTATTTTGGCGTTCGTTTGCATTTTTGACGTTGAACGTATCTAAAATGTTGCTTCAGTAGATATTCAAAAGTTAGGAGCATTTTTCACCAATATTTTAGTCAACATTACGTACAAACATTATTGATCTGTTTTATCGTCAAATATCTAGCCAAATCATGTGACGACATGTTTATAATATGTTGTGCCGACCCCACTTAGAGTGGGATAAGGGCAGGAAGATGATGATGATATTCACCAGTTGTCTCTCACCCATTACACAAGTATTAAGTTACTTTGGGGACGAACGATCGTGTGTGTAAGTTTCCCATATATTTATTCTATTATTATTAAATATTAATACGTAACCAGCTCAGAAAGTTAAACTTTTCTCAAATCCACATTTTCTATTTTCCATTCTATCACGTGAAATGAATGTAACAAAATGAAATCCGCGCCGGGTCGCCGATTCGATGCGCGACGTGACGGGAATGTCACGCGTCGCTATTGTCACTATAGACTGAGTCCGTGATATAAATAGTAATGGAAAAATCTATAAATAACGCAGAAGGATAAAAATCTATATTAATATATAAAGCTGAACAGTTTGTTTATATGATTGTTTGAAAGCGCGAATCTCAAGAAGTATTGGACCGATTTGAAAAATTCTTTGAGTGTGAGATAATGCATTTATCGAGGAAGGCTATAGACTATATAACATCACGCAAAATGAATAGGAGAGGAGAAGCAATAAAAAATATTTTGTAAGCGGCTAAATTAGCTAGCTTTGCAAATGAAAGCGCAAGGGTTATATAAAAGTTAGCTAAAAACGAAATTTAAGTTTTCTTTGAAAGCGTAGAATTGTTTAAATCAAATTCAAGATATTCTTTATCGAAACTTATAATCTTTAATATTAATCTTATTCTTTATCTTAGCTTATCCTATCTTAACTTATCTTATCTTTAATTATATTTACATGAGTTAATCTTGTATATATCTATATTGTAATTTTTTGGAAATAACTCCAACGATTTTCATGAAATTCAGATGTAGAGAGTTTTAGGGGGGAAAATCGATCTAACTAGGGTTTATTTTAAAAAATGTTATTTTATTCCTATTTTCGGGCACCGAAAAAAGCTGCTATAATTTTATGAGAAAGCAAAGGATAATTACGCTGTCAATTGCAAAGTCAAGTTCAATTGAGTAACAGTTTGTCTCCAATTCAGAATAATACGATCTATCCCAGATAATTTTTTTTTTTATATATTGTAATTGCTTTTTTTATTTATCAAAAAAAATTACCGAAGGCTTGGTCATCTACGTACTGTACTTTTACTTTAATATTTAAATTAACACAGCTTCTACCGAGCCAGCACGGTTACTCCAGTTGTCAGCGATTTGTGTTATAGCAAGTATCTTAAAATAAATCGTTTAATAATACAGATAGAGTTTATATTGCTTTATAATTATATAAAAAATAGATATAGATAGATACATATAGATAGAAGAAAATAGAGCTGTGATAGCCCAGCGGTAACACCGTGCGACTCTTTCGAGAAGGTGAGGAAACCTGCATATCTCTAGAGAATTCTAGAGATATGTGTAACCTACAAATCCGCATTGGAGCAGCGTCGTAGGCCAATCCGTCTCTCCAAAAACGGAGAAAAGAGGCCTATTCCCAGCATTGGGAGAGTAACAGGCCGCAACTTTATAAAAAAATAAAGGTTTTATAATTATAAAAAAATTAAAACATGCTCAGTAACAACTGCAATAATTTACGGAGCGAACTCGACGCTCAATGGGGACGGTCCGGAATCGGAAGCCGGAATCAGGGTACAATTAATTGTGCCGCCATAATAGCCTACCTCATTACACTTAAAACTGACGCAAAATTTGTGAAATCACATTTTAACGTAGTTGTGTCGATGGACAAATAAGTGCCAATAGTTATTTAATCAACAGAGGAGGATAGAGTTATTATACTAGAATAGAGGAGCCATAAGCATGCCTGTGAGAGTTTCACAACAAATAATGAGAAATCTTTTTCTAATCTCTCGTATAAAAAGAGTGAGATAGATACACTCTTATTTGCTTTATGTTTATTATTCTCTAATGTAGTCCTCCTCCTGCCCTCACCTCATTCTAAGTGGGGTCGGCACAACATGTTACAAACATGTTGTCACATGATTTGGTTACGTATTTTACGACCGGCCGCCTGCCTGACATCAACTTACCTCAGTCGTACTTTTACGACACCTCGGTAAGAAATGGGTTTGGTCTATTCTACTCAGCCGGATACCACACGGCGGGTCGACTTACCTTAGTCGCCTTTTACGACACCTCGGTAAGAAATGAGGGTGGTACTATTCTATTCAGCCAGATACTACACGCATTTTAACGTAGTTGTGTCCACGGACAAATAAATGCCAATAGTTATTTAATCCACAGAGGAGGATAGAGTTATTATATTATAATAGAACTAGCAATCGCCAGCGGCTGCGCTCGCGTGGAAAGATTAAACCCGTAATATAGCCTTTTGATAACCATAAAGTAGTTAACCTTAAGAACTAGACATATGCTGTCGCGGACTTTTATTTAGAACTTTTAGAGGAAAACAATTTTGTAATACATGATTTTTTAATAACTATCACCGTTTACTCAGCGCACGCAAGGAAAGCTTTTGGAAAGGAAAAATTTTGCCGTTTTCGCACTATTTTTTATTGCTGCTCCTCTACTATTCATCTTAGCGTGATCTTATATATCCTATAGCCTTCCTCGATAAATGGACTATCTAACACTGAAAGAATTTTTCAAATCGTTCAGTAGTTCCTGAGATTAGCGCGTTCAATCAAACAAACAAACTTTTCATATTTACATATTACGCGTTCAGACAATCAAACAAACAAACTTTTCATATTTACATACTAGTATAGTTATGGGAGCCACAAGCATGCCTGTGAGAATGTCACAATAAATAATGAGATATCTTTCTCTAATCTCATGTAAAAAAAGAGACAGATAGATACACCCTTATTTGCTTTATGTTTATTACAAAAGGACGCATTTTAGTCTGGATTTATCTAGTATAATAAAATAAAATAGACAAATGTATGTTTAAGATTAAGAATGTATTACTATATACATCAAGTCTTTAAAGCAACATACATTAAAAATATCTCTTTCGTATATAGCTTACAAATAAAAACACCCAAGTTAATAATTTGTTCATCCTTACATATTATAAAACAAAGTCCCTCACCGTCTATAGTCTGTCAGTCCATAAAATTATATTTTAATAGACTAGATTTCGATTCAAAATAAATAAAAAAATATAAATAAAGTTTTAATAGATTTAAAATCTTAAACTGATGTTAGTCTTTATCATTATTTTTTAGACTCATCAAATCATTCTTCTTCACAATTAAAATAGCAATTACACTTGAAGTAAATTTTGCTTTACAAAAGAGTATACAAAATAGTATTACAAAAGTAAACGTTTAAATATTACAATTATAGAGAGCTAAATAGTATCACAATAATATAACTAATATCATAATAATATATCTGCTAAACTTGAAATGTGAAATTATTCTATATCTAGTAAATAATTTCTGATATTCTATTTAAATGATTCCTTTTGATTTTCCTACAATAACGATTTTGGATCTTGTGGTATCCAGCTGAATAGAATAGACCTACCTCATTTCTTACCGACGTTTCGTAAAGGGCGACTAAGGTAAGTTGACGTTAGGCAGGTCGTCGAATATGTAACCAAATCATGTTACAGCAGATGTTTATAACATGTTTTGCCGACTCCACTTAGAGTAGAATAAGGGCAGGATGATAAACGATTTTGGACTAATATTTATTTATTTATACTTTATTAAACACCACATTTTATAAATATAAACATTTGATTAAGACTAAACAAAAATAAAAATTTTGTACTGCACAAAAGGCGGCCTTATCACTTATAAGCGATTTCTTCCAGACAACCTTTAGATTAGGAAAACTGTAAAGCACAGAGCAGGTAGGCGGTGTATAATAATAAACTTAAATACTAATAAGTACAAACTAATACATAAACAAATTACACACATGATAATATTATAATACATATTATATACAAACTAATAAATATATAAATAAATATAGACACATACATGTATGTTACATATATACATAAAAACATAAGACTATTTAATATATATCGTCGCAGTATTAGGACACAGAAAGATAATAATTTCTAACACGGGTTTTAATATCTTGATAATAACATAAGAAGGTAAAAAAAAATAACATAATAAGGTAATAACGTAAAAATAAATACATAGATTTTTTAACTTAAGCTATTACAATAACTTAGGTTATATTTCAAAAGTAATTTTAAAATATAAAAACCCCTAAGTCAATCTGATAATGATTTTATTACTGACAATATTTGCTATAATTATCGTCATTGCTAGAAAACAAATTATAAACATGCATATTCCTCGAATAAGTTATAGTGTAGTATAGAGTTATAGTAACAATAAAATACTTCTGCGGATAACGGTGGATTGTGAAGTACCGTTGCCCTAGACTTTTGCAGCTATTTTTTCTTAAATGTTTGCTGTCAAGTATTCAGTTTCATGAGAACCATTTCAAGCTTAAATTTTAGAAAATAACATTATTGAACATCCATTACTAGCCGTTAGTCTTGTCAAGGTATTCTTATACTATCGCGTGATATTATAACTATTCTAGAATCGTTCCGCGATATTTTTAAGGAGCATCTAACATATGTGCTTAGTGCGAGTTTTATTAACCTACTCGATCGCGTTAGCGTAACGCAATTTGTATGGCGCTAGAACAGCGGTCACTAGATGTCGCTGTTACAGCGTTACATAAATTTGCGTTACCCTAACGAGATCGAACGCCGTATGGTATCCGGCTGAATAGAGTTCCACCCTCATTTCTTACCAAGGTGTCGTAAAAGGCGACTAATGTAAGTTGACCCACCGTGTGGTATCCGGTTGAGTAAAATAGACCACCCTCTTTCTTACCGTGGAGTCGTAAAATACGACTAAGGTAAGTTGGCATCAGTCAGGCGGCCGGTCATAAAATACGTAGTCAAATCATATGACAACATGTTTGTATATTTGTGCAGACCCCACTTAGAGTAGGATAAGGGCAGGAGGATGATGACTCTAACGAGATCGAGTAAGATCAAAAAACTCGCACTAAGCACACAGATAGGAGTTCTATGAACACTATGTCATCAAAGCGAGTTCACCATTCAAACAGCTTGGGAATCAAATGTACATCGGTTCTCCTGCATCTATATGCCCATGTGACTCGCACATAATTATGTAAAATGGCGGAAATTAGTTTGTTTAATTAATAATTAGATTTAAGGCAGAGGTGTAACATGATCGTATGCTCGTAGGGAAACAAGAAAGCCGAACCCTTCGAACAAAAGCTTACTAATTATAAATGATAAACTTCACTACATATTATAAAACAAAGTCCATATTTCCGTATGTACGCATAAAACTTTAAAACTAAGCAACCGATTTTGATGCGGTTTTTTTTAATAGATAGAGTGATTCTAGAGGAAGGTTTGTACGTATAATAAAATTCAATACAGAGGTAGAGAAATACTGTAATTTTTGAGGTTTCTGTAAATAATTACATTTTTTTTCGCTTACATTGCAACTCTCAGTCGTCCCTAAATAAAAAAGTGAATAGTATTAACTATAGTATAAAAAAAGAATCATTGAAATTGGTATAGAAACACCAAAGTTATACATGAAATACGCTAATAATAAGCCATCGCGCGTGAATACTGAATCATGCTATAAGGATTATCACTACATAGTATAAAACAAAGTCACATTCTTTGTTTGTCCCTATATCCCTATGTATACTTAACTCTTTAAAACTACGCAACAAATTTTGATGCGGTTTTTTTATAGATAGAGTGATTCAAGAGGAAGGTTTATATGTATAATAACATTCAATATGGAGTAGAGAAATACTGTAATTTTTGAGGTTTCTAATGTGATGTCGTAAATAATTACTTTTTTTCCGCTTACATTGCAAACGCAGGCTTAACCCTACGAGACTTATCAAAATGATGTACTAAGTATTTGTACACCTTGAAAAGGTCTACAGAAAAGTCCGCGATGGTATATGTCTATCTCTTATGAATAACCCACAATAACATTTTTTGTCATTTACTTTTTACGAAAAATAATGCCTTATTTTTGAAGCAATTTTTATACACTACAGCATTAATCCTTATCCAATTGAGTACCTTAAATAAATTGTTGATTTAATATAGATCAATATCGCCGTTTACAGCATGTAATTTAAGTGAACATTTTCGGAGATATTACAGATTTAAAATGCAATGAGGAGGTCGCGCTTCACCCTATAGCACTTCGAATCCAGCAGTTATATCGTTCTTTCCAGAGTTTGTTTAACGACAAGGAAGCTGTGAATGTTGTATATAAAGACATTCTGTAATTAATTGTAAAAATTAAATATATAGGGAAAATGTAAAAGTAAATAAGTAAAAATGTACTATATGAATTTAGATATTCCAAAGATAGCAGGAAATCTTCTTGGTATAGGGAAAGGAAATTGTTTTTCTCCAAATTTAACGCTTGCGGGCCACGGGCAGTAATGAATAAATCAAAACTACTGGATCGGTTTTAATCATTTTTTTACACTGAATGACATGGGATATATATTTTATATTTTATACCCGTGCGAAGCAGGGGCAGGCCGCTAGTAAAAAATAATCCACCGCGTGGCATCCGGCTAAGGCTTACCGAGGTGTCGTAAAAGGCGACTAAGGTAAGTCGATCCGCCGTGTGGTATCCGACTGAGTAGAATAGACCAACCTCATTTTTACCGAGGTGTCGTAAAAGGCGACTAAGGTAAGTTGATGTCAGGCAGGTCAGTCGTAAATCGTCGATACCTAACCAAATCATGTACAACATATTTATAACATTTGTGCCTATCCCACTTAAATTGCGATAAGGTTAGTAGAATATGAACCTTACCTAGTAATTATAGGCCCATAGGTATTTTGGTTTAGGTAAATAAATTAGAAATAATGATTTACTAACTATAAAATTTATTACAAAAATTACATTTCAAAAATTTATGATCTGAATTAGTGATTTAAGTGGTATTGATTACATCTTTACACAACTATTCATTGCATTATAAATTATAATATATTTTATTATATGCAGAATATGCTATATTGTTGTTAGCAAAATTAAAATCCGTTATTGGCTGTATGTACAAAATAAATTAATTCTTTGTAAATTATTAGATTAAGAACTGTGGATTTTGTGGAAATAAATAAATAAATATATAAGCCCCTTTAACATTATATAAAGGAATAATTTATTTAGGCATCCAAACCGTAACATTTTGAGAATAACAACAAAACGATAATATAACTCCGATAGTACAGAAATATTTACACCATTCCTCTTTATTATTGTCCTTAAACCATAGTGCCGATTAGGATAGTGCTCGATGTATTTAGAATTCGTGTATTTTCAGTGGGAAATAATTATGCCATAACATTACTGCAGGCGGTTAATTAACCGCAAATGGAACATGTCATATTCCTAGATAACCACTATTATTATATAAACATAATTATATTATTATAACGGTTAATAATATTATGTTTATGTTAGAGCCTATAGCTTGGCGTGAAGTATCTGGCTGAATAGAATAGACCACCCTCATTTCATACCGAGGTGTTGTAAAAGATGATTAAGGTAAGTCAACACGCCGTGTGGTATCCGGCTGAAAAGAATAGACCACCCTCATTTCTTACCGAGGTGTCGTAAAGGTGATTAAGATAAGTTATCGTCAGGCAAGCAGCCGGTCGGAAAATACGTAACCAAATCATGTGACAACATGTTTATAACGTGTTATGCCGACTCCACTTAGAGTGGGATAAGGGCAGGAGGATGATAAGGGCGGTTCCGGGAACTTTTGTTCTGAATCCAATCTACTGCTGGCGAGTCCAGGTGGTAGCGATTTGCCTAAGCCCATCGTCTGCCGCCCTGTCAGGGGACCTTCAGACATTCCGAACGGGGTATATCGGACGTCTGGCTTAAAGGTCACCGAGGCGGTCGGTGCATCTGGTGCTCCCGATGCACCGGTTAGTGGAGGGGGCTTCTCTTTCGAGGGGTCCCTACCCGGAGGAGGTGTTCTCTGGGATCTTTTTTTTATGCCTTCTATAATCAACGGCTTAAATAGAACAAGTCAAGTTAAGCTTTCATAAAGCTTTAACAAATTTAAAAAGGAGCTAATCCTGTTAGAAGCATTTGACCATGTTTATCATAAACATTGTCATCGAGAGTTTTACCAGTAGGTAAAATTCCAGCTCAATTGGACACCGGGAAATGGGTCCAATTTATCTTGCAAGATTCCATACAAGTCAAGTTAAATAAAAGCATTTAAAAAGGGCAGTTGGTAATGATTTCTTTCATAATATGAAAAATAAAAATACTCAAATTAAATAATACTGTAGAATATACAATAAGATCCCTTTAATCTGAGACTCAGCTCTGGGGGATAAAAATATAAATGGGAACAATTTTATTTGCATAAAGTTATTGAAATTCTAACCTTCGCGGAGGTGCGATGAACCGCAAACAAACATCGGAGTTAGCAACTGAAATTAGATAAAAATGGTAATTTCAGTAAAATCCGAACGCCCGCATACACACAAATCTTTCATGCTAATGTTATGGAAAATCTTTATTATTTGACGGGAACAACCTGACTGTTGTTTTCGTATTAATTTGCGCTTGACCGAGATCTCTTGATAGAAATATTTTAAAATATTCAAAATGGAAACCAAGAACCGAATTTATACGAAAAATTAGTAGGTATCACATTGCGTCTGGTAGTGGGTAATAACTTCTTCAAGACCTTAGGACTAAAATGTCTGTTAATGCTTTGATATACCTGTGCACCACCCATCGCCACATCTTTGCAAGTCACTATTAAAAGACCAAGTTAATCCTAATAAAAATATAATCAGAATACTAATTTAACCCACCCATATATGCATATAGCCAGTTCTAAAAAAACCATACTAAATTTACAAAATAAAGGTGATAACACTTTAAAATATAGGGTAAATAAATTAACTCAAACTTTATTAAAATTCCTTAGATTGCATTCTTCTTATTTCTTCGTAATGGGAAATATTTGACCGTGAAAGTATATTTTCCGATATTGGATACGTCACCAGAGCGATGTGAAATATACATCAGTCATCTATCCTTGCATTTCCTAATATAAGGAAGGATATACAAGTATAGTCACTTGTAATCTGCTATATAAAAAGTGATGTCATCAATCATTTGTCCACAAACAATAAACTTGCAAACTTACAATGATTATTTGAATGCACGTGGAGCACAAAAGCCGTATGAGAGTGGATTATAAATTACTAGGTTTTACCCGCAACTTCGTTTACGTGGACTGTTGTCGGTTTGGTAATAGATGGCGCTTTTGCTAGCCATCCTATTCTTGTAGAATTAACAAGATTACTATAGCCTATATGTTATTCCGGTATATAAGGAATAATTGTGCCAAATTTCATCAATATTGGTTCACCGGATTCGCCGTGAAAAAGTAACAAACATACATCTATAATCCCAAATTTTACTTATAACTTCAGTAGTTATGTTTTATATATAACAATCATTGGAAATAAACTTAATGTTGAAATGCATGTAATAGCATTAATAAGGCAAGAAATAGTTCCGAGTTCCGAGCATCAGCGTCTTAGAAAGATGAGATTTAACATGTTGTCATTGACAGAGTAAACTAATCTTCAACTTACGCGATAACGATAATGGCGTTAGTTAAAGATTAGTTTACTCTGTCAATGAGTATGTACACGTTTTATATACAAGAATCTAGTATAAGAATAAAATTGGGAATCTATAGACATTTATATTGGGAATAAGAAGTATCGATTTTGCAAACAAATTTAGGTTTCTTATAGACAGAAAGTTGAAGATTATGACGTCAATGGTAAGCATGAAATATAATAATTCAATTTTGAGAAAAGACTAACCAATGAATTCTAGCCGTGTGGTATCCGGCTGAATAGAATAGTACCACCCTCATTTCTTACCGAGGTGTCGTAAAAGGCGACTAAGGTAAGTCGATCCGTCGTGTGGTATACGGCTGAGTAGAATAGACCAACCTAATTTCTACCGAGGTGTCGTTAAAGGCGACTAAGGTCAGTTGACCCACCGTGTGGTATCCGGTTTAGTAGAATAGACCACCCTCTTTCTAACCGAGGTAAATTGACGTCAGGCCGGCGGCCGGTCATAAAAACGCAGCCAAATCATGTGACAGCATGTTTATAACATGTTGTGCCCCCACTTAGAGTGGTATAAAGGCAGGAGGATGATGACTAATGAATTCGTTCTAAATTTTTCTGCAGATTAAATATTCCAAACCGTGTAATGCAATCTAATAGGTATTTATCTGTATTTATTATTTATTAAATGTAATGTAAGACCTAGTCTATATTGACTATGGTATTCTAAAAATAACCCAAAACACTATTCTCCTCGATACCGAGTTTTGTAAGACGTCCCATCTCCATTGTATTGACACGAGGTCAGAAGACAATTTGCATTCTTTTACGCTCTTTGAACATTTTGTATGTGCGGAAATATTAACTTATTTAGTTTCGAGGTTTTGCTGAAAGTAGGTCGGATTTTGTGGTTTTTCACGGTACTGCTTCACGAAGTTGATTCGTTTCATATTCAACATATACTTGGATATTATTATATTTTAACAGATTTCTCTTGTACCTTCAACCATAGACTGTGAATATAGAGCTGTGACAACTGCATGGTAACATAATAGTTAAACATGGTTAAATAATATTTGGGGAAGCAGTTTGTTATGTAAAATTTTACATAATATCTATACATACATAGTTTGAATCATTTGATTCAAACTATGAATGACTGTCACTTAGATTCCTTGATGTATTTAAAGGAATAATGTATTAAAAGCCGTGTGGTATCCGGCTGAGTAGAATAGACCACCCTCATTTCTTACAAAGGTGGCGTATTAGGCGACTAAGGTAAGTCGACCCGCCGGGTGGTATCCGGCTGAGTAGAATAGACCACCCTCATTTCTTACCGAGGTGTCGTAGAAGACAACTAAGTTAATTTGCCTCACCGCGTGGTATCCGGCTGAGTACTATAGACCACCCTCATTTCTTACCGAGAAGTCACAAAAGGCGACAAAGGTAAGTTGACGTCAGGCAGGTGGCCGGTCGGAAAATACGTAGCCAAATCACGTTACAGCGTGTTATAACATGTTAAGCCGACCCCACTTAGAGTGGGATAAGGGCAGCAGAAAGAATGTATTCAAAAAATTCTGAATCCACATATCTCTCTCTTGCTCTCTCTCTCTATCTCTCTCTATCTATCTCTCAATCTCTCTCTCTATCTCTCTCTCTCTCTCTGTGTGTGTGTGTGTGTGTGTGTGTCTTCCAAAACTACATAGAGCCAACGGTTCGCACAACTATGCACCAAGTAAATCCGATAGCATCCCATTACTTTTGCGACTTATTAAGCATAGCTGTTACTGCATTAGTCCTATAAACGCTATTTATAGTGAAAAAAAAAAACGGTCAGCATGAAGAAATACAAATGCGGTTCCATGCTGATTGGAAGTTAGAGAGGAGGTTGTTTAGTCCATGCGAGTCGGACACTACCTACTAGTACGGGCTAGTAGGCGTCCGGCAGGGATTTTTCCTCCTCGCGGAAAAAAAAAATAGTGGCGCAAGTTTTATATGTATGTACCCATCTTGTGATAAGAAAAAGGAGAGATATATAAATCTAAATTCTAGATACCTTGTTTAATAGCCTGGGCTATTTTTAGTTCAGTTCTTGTGTCTTGGTAAACCCAGTGCTTCGCTTGAAACAGTAGCAAAAAGTAAAGACAGTGCTTCTCATAGAAATATTGAATAAATATTCTAGATTTCAGTGAAACACCCAAGGATGTATATAAAAGACAAAGTAGGAACTGACATAAGCTTGCGGCTCCTGTTTTGCGCCCTGCAAAGATACGAAATTCGTTTGTGGGTTTGGGTATAACATTCTATAATAAAATTCTCCAATCAATTATAGCTTTGCTAATAATATTTTTAAGTATGTTCAAAGATCGTGCTGCATTCTATATGTATTCTCTATTAATTGAAAATAAATTGTCCAAAAGATATACGAGTAATAATTACATTATTAAAGAATAATTTATTATATTAAGCGTCATAACTTGACTTCTGCTTATTTAAATAACGTTTATTACTTAATATGCTTAAACGTGATCAAACAAGTACCTACTAACAATTTACAAACACTGAAAAAAATATTAAATGGTCAATTTAATACTATAAACATCACTTAATCGCCGATCATAAAAATCGATTTGTACGATGATGAACCCGCGTGTAATTGATTAAATAAAACGAATACAAATAGTCTATCCCATAAATACCGGTATTTTACATAAACACGCATAGTTCACTCTCCACGCGAACGATAAACGTTACTTAACAAACCTAATGATATTCATTGTACATACACGTGAGAAATCCCATTGAAATTGATAGAATCGCCTTATGCTACACCAGTGTTGCGTTAAGCTCTGAGCTATCCACTCGCACATTATGTGGAAGGTCATAGTATTTGTTGGTATTGTCACCGCCGTTCCGACTGACAACTTTGCCGGTATAGACTTTACTCCTATCAACCAGTTTACTTTAAAGCTACTTGATAACGCGTACGTGTTCCAACAAAATTTCGGTGAAAAAAATATCGCCATATCTCCTTTATCCGCTTGGAGTATATTTTCATTACTAGCTGAAGGCTCAGCTGGAGAAACTTTTCTGGAGTTAATGAGAGAGTTAAGACTACCAAATGATTTGCGGGCAACTCAGGCTCTTCACTCAGCGGTTGCGACTTTATTGAAGTGTAAGGATCAAGATGTTACCCTAAATGGTCAGTCAGCAATGTTCTCAGATGGAAGTCTTAAAATCCACCCAGAATTTTGTGAATCGGCTAACTATTACAATACTGATGTTTATTCTGTAGACCCAACAAATACGACTAGACTAGCAGATGATATTAATTATTATATATGCCTTGCCACGGAAGGTAAAATTCGGCAAGCGGTTCGACCTGACCTTCTTGAAGACTTAAGGCTGATTCTAGTTGATGCTCTATATTTTAAAGCGACTTGGACATACCCTTTTGACCCGACATACACCAAGGAAGAAGCTTTCTACAATTCCCAAGGTAAACCTATAGGGGCAGTTAACATGATGTATCATAAAGCGCCACACAATATTGGAGATTCTAACCAAATTGGAGCTCAAATTTTAGAAATGACATATGGCAAAAATGAACAGTTTTCAATGCTTGTCCTCGTGCCATTCGATGGAATACCAATCCAGAAGATGTTAAGTAACCTGGCCGCTCAACCATTAGATTGGCTAATGGAGTATAAAATGACCGGAAGTTTGCCAGATATTGATTGTTACATCCCGCGTTTTAAAATTTCATCCCAAACAGATTTGATTCCTTCTTTACAATACAGTGGTATACAGCGTATATTTGACAAAAGTAATGCTGAATTACCAGGCGTGTCTGATAGCCCGTTGTTTGTTTCGAAAACAATACAAAACGTTGAAATTGAAGTGACTGAAGAGGGCACTGTCGCGGCGGCTTCTACTATTGTTGGTTTAGAAGATAGAATTCTAGGGCAACGTTTTGAGGCAAACAAGGAGTTTGCATTTATTGTGATGGAAAGATCAACAAGCTTAATGTTGCTTGCTGGTGTTTACGCAGAACCTCATGTTGTGTGATTGTGATAAATAAAATTATTGTTTCTTACTGTTTTGTTTTCGTTCACATTTAGATAACTTATTTTTAACGAATTTTGTGCAATGGACAAACAAAATATTGTTTGGTTACCATATCTCTCCCAGAGTTGTGCATTTTAACCTTAGACTACACCAATATTTACTATCAGGTGAGATATTGGTCAAGCGTTAACTGTCTGTGATATAAAATCCATGTCATTTTAAACCGTTTTTATCAGTTAGTTATTAGTATTGTAAAAGCCTGTTATGATCCCACTGCTGGGCATAGCCCTCCTCACTCCGTTTTTTTAGGTAGAAGGGGTAGGTTACATAGCTATAATTCTCTAGAGATATGCAGGTTTTTTCACGATATCTCCTGACCAACTGAGTGTGATAAATTGCGATTATCAATTAGGTACATTTTAACAGAAAAACTCATTGGTTCCAGCCCGGGATATGAAATCGTGACCATCTAAAGAGTCTCACAGTTACGCTGGGCTATTCATATTTATTAGTATCAATTCAAAACTTTCAAATGTATATAAACTTTATTCCGCTAATAATTAGTACCTAAGTAACTGAGCTTTTATGCAATAAAAAAAAGAAAGAAAGCGCTGGGTGAAATCGATCGTAGGTTTTAAATTAACTTATTTCAATATTAAAGATAAACGTCCAGTATAACCTGATAACCAATGAATTTATGCGGAGGTCAACGATATTATAACAAAAACTTGAGTGATGTTAAAGATCGTACAAATCTTAGATTACTTCTTTAGATATTCATCCGACGAGCAGGCGCAAAAAATATAGGTGCGGATATTCCATTGTGAGAAATATTACACTGCTTGCAGCTTTAACTTAAACTAGGGCATAGAATATATGGGCTATTACTTATGTCTTTTTTTAAAGAAATGTTGCAAACGTCTTAACTTTCATTCCTTTTCTTTGTATATAAACTATTTTATTTTATAGAAGCAGACGTTACTTTCCGGAATGCCATGGTACAGAAGTTACAACAGAATTATTTTGCTGTAATCCGCGTTTGTTAAAAGAATCTATGTAATGCTATGAAGCAACAATCACTTACCTCAAGCATACTTGGTGACTTGCCCTGCATGAATAAGGTATCTGAGTGTTGCCTGTTTCTTACATTTAGCATTACATAGATTCTCTTAACAAACGCGGATTACAGCAAAATAATTCTGCTGCAACTTTTGTATTTATATCTATATTATTGTAACCAAAAAACGACCAACCTTAATGATCGATGACCAAAACTATTCGACAATGATGAGAAAATTTTCTATGCATTTCTTTACCTACATAAACTCATAACCGGTTTTAACTGATAGTTTCTTATATCTTCATTGATTATGTTGCGTGTAATGCCAACCATGCAATGGGCTTCAAAAACCGTGTTTAAAACACATATTGACAGATTGACACAGTTTTCTGCAGATAATATTACTAATCTCGACCTAAGATTATGACTGTACTAGCTTTTACCCGCAACTTCGTTACGTGTCGCGTGATAGGTTGATAATATATGAATATTTGGCGCTTTTCAATATCCTATTACTGTAGAATTATTAGGATTTCTATAGCCTATATGTTATTCCGGGTATAAGGAATAATTGTGCCAAATTTCATCGATATTGGTTCAGCGGATTCGCCGTGAAAGAGTAACAAATATACATCCATACTCACAAACTTTCGCATTTATAATATTAGTAGGATAGGATGGACTTTTATGGCGAGATTAAAAGTTAAATATAATCTCACGACTTCAACTATATCTAAATTCAGGATAAAGAAACTGACTGACTCAATCACTATTCGCCATACTGTATTGTTTACACTTACCATTTTTAATTAAGGTACAATGTCGTAATTATATTATAGAGTATTACAAAAATAAATCATACCAAAAACTAGAATGGCAAACGAATGATTTTTTAAAAATTATATTAACCACTTTATATTCTTAATAGTATCGTCTTAAGCCTTTTACAGACACAAAAAAATATTCATTTTAAGAATTCCACCCATTCACTATTTTAAATAGTAATAAATAAATAAATTAAAAATAAATATGATGTTTTAAAATATTGTCGAAATAACGAAAGATTCGAAAAAGAGAATTACTTAAACATGAACTTTAAAAACCTCTCGTTGCTAACGTTTAACAAACGCATGGAACGTCTTTGGAATTTAGTCTATCATTTTATAAAATTTATCTGATTATTTAAAAAAAGAACTATTGAAAGATAAAATCTTAAATTCGTTCCCAGTTGAAAATTTATCTTTGTTACTATAAAACTGATTTTTTTTCTCGCATTGTAGATATGCTGTTAACGGTTTTTATTGTAAATCTTACAATGCATGATGAATTGATAATATTTTATACAAACATTAAAAATAGCCTTTGTCACAAGGCTTATTTTTATCAGAGAATATTAATGACACCTATAAATATATTTTACATCTGCAATGTATCATTTGAACGGCTACACGAATCGCCATCTGTGTGTTTTATATGAAGATTATAATAAATCATGGAAAAAGAAACAATCTTGATCTTAAAAAATACATCTACGTATAATCTAATACGCTGACGGAAAATATCGTAAATAAACCTCTAGAGAATTCTAGAGCTGTGTGTAAGCCAACAATCCGCATTGGAGCAGCGTGGTGGGTTTTAGCTCCAACCTTTTTTTCCAAAAAAATGGAGAGCGGATGCCTCTTCCCAGCTGTGAGTTAGTAACAGGCCGTTACCTTAATATTTTATACAATCTAAAGAATAAAGGAATCATGAATATAAAAATAAAATGTATGTTAAATATTATACAGAATATAATATTTAAATAACATACAGAAAAATTCCTATATATTCGACCATATATGCTTAGAAATATTCATCTTGATATAATATAATTATAATTAATTTAATAACGGCCATTTTAATTTTCAAACGATTAAGTGAACTTTACACTTATTAATACCCATTGTCTCATAAGACTATATTCTATGACGTAATTCTTGTGTGTTCACACTAGTGAAACAAAATAACGTATATATTATACGTAAATGAACCTTTTTATTATAAAAGTCTGTCGACATAACGAAATAAATTACAAAAACCATTTTTCATATTTAATGCTAATTATAATAAAAATAGATAAACAAATATATCAAAACGATTGGATGAATGTTGTTCAATTTAACAAGTAAATACAATTGATCGATCTTATAATATAACGGATTACAAACATTTATTTAAAAATATACAAACAGTGTGGACAATTAATGCATTTGGTAGAGATTTGCATACAGATCATAAAACAGTCAATAATTAAGAATTTATTATAAACTACAATTAATAATAGCACTTGCATTGCTACTATTATTATACCTGTAACAAGCTAGATCGTACATTGACATTTTGCTTAATTATGAGTAATATATTGGTGTACTTGTGATAAAAAAACCCTTTTATTAAAAACTGATAGTATTCAGTTTTATTCAATAGATACCTAAGTGAGTAAAATAAGTTGAGTTGTATTTGTTGTATAAATATAGTAAATAAAATTAAATTATAACATATTTACTAAAATTATATTGCTTTATACATTCGGCTTATATGAGACTATACCATCATTGCCGAACGTAATTAATACTCTTAATTATTTGTCCTCGACGTGACATTTGCTAATATCACGCTATGTTTAAAAAAAACACGAAATAAACGATCGTTTTGTTTCAATAGGTCTGACCGCACCACTAAAATAACAACCGTGACCGCGACATTGTAAGTTTTAGAGATTCCGAAAAGTTGTTTTTATATAGCTCACACAACTTAAATTGTTCTCACGTTTTTGTTTCTTTGCATGTACGTAATGCAATTATTGAAAAAAATTCAAGGTGAAGACAGGAAAATTTATAAACGGATACAAAAATCCTTTTATATTTCATTTATATATAATGTGTCTTTGACCTTGTGTCAAAACTTAACGTAAAATACAACCTATGCACGCAACCGTTCATGTCAACTTCTATATTAAATACACCCGATTATATCAGTATATATATTTTTTAATTGGTTTTAATCTGCATTTGATGAATGTATTTTAATAAATCAAATGTTTATGCTTTTGATACTAAAAGCGTAAACATGAAATATTATATAAGAAATATTAAAGTTAAAGAAATTACTTTGACATGTGCAGTTTTATTTCAATTTCTTTGTTTGTAGATCATGTAATTGCAATAAAATGTTTGGTACAGCTGAGTCATATGGTATTGGTTGTTTACATTTAGTTAAGTACCTAAACCTACGGAGTACAGTATTAAATATCTCAAAGCTGGACAAAGGCCTCGGAGTTTACATACACGAAACTAGTCTACGTGAACTTGCAGTTTACTCATGACTCTGAAATTCTTTAAGGAAATACAGGTAGCATCAAGATCTTTTCCTTCAATGTAAAGTACGTGATGAATCGTGAATTTCAATTATATAAAAACTACTAGCTTTTGCCCGCGGTTTCGCTCGCGTGGAATTTGGTCTGTCACATTAAGTTGCGTGACAGATCATTTTAATTAATTTTTTTTTACTTAATAGTAAAATAAAAATATTTATTTAGTTACTCTTATATAAAACATTTCAGATGTCTTTCTTAAAAACTAGCATTTTAACGCCTATTAGGCGCTCCATAGCGCTCCATTCAAGTCAATCATATCGTGATAACTTTTAAACTTTTCGACCAAATTACTTATCGTGAAAGGCAAAGTTTATTTACATGAAATACTAAAAGTGACAAATGTACTCATTTTGATAAGAGTTTGATACTACCAAGCGGATTGTAAAATAGTATTTAATTTTATTTTATTTATGGTTCACAATTTTGGCCATAGTGGCTTTCACATAAAAGGTACATAATACATATATGCTGTCGCGAATTTTAATTAGAACTATTCAAGTCAAACAATCATCGTAATATTACGACCAAAATTACATAAAATCATTACATTAAATTGTAGACTATATGTTATTCCGATGTATAACCTATATTACTGTATAGCCGTATGGTATCCAGCTAAGTATAATAGACCACCCTCATTTCTTACCGAGGTGTCGTAGAAGGCGATTAAGGTAAGTTGACCTACCGTATGGTATCCGGTTTAGTAGAATAGACCACCCTCTTTCTTACCGAGGTGACGTAAAATACGAGTAAGTTAAGCTGACGTCAGGCAGGCGGGCGGTCGCAAAATACGAAGCCAAATCATGTGACAACATGTTTATAACATGTTCTGCCAACCCCACTTAGAGTGGGATAAGAGCAGGAAGATGATGAGATGATGACGAACCTATATCACTGTATAACCGTATGGTATCCGGCTAAGTAGAATAGACCACCCTCATTTCTTACCGAGGTGTTATAAAAGGCGATCAAGATAAGTCGACTCGCTGTGTGGTATCCGGCTGAGTTCATTTCTTACCAAGGTGTCATAAAAGGTGACTAAGGTAAGTAGAATAGACCACCCTCTTTCTTACCGAGGTGACGTAAAATACGAGTAAGTTAAGCTGACGTCAGGCAGGCGGGCGGTCGCAAAATACGAAGCCAAATCATGTGACAACATGTTTATAACATGTTCTGCCAACCCCACTTAGAGCGGGATAAGGGCAGTAGAATGATGAGGATATTTCATCAAATCGCCATCTCTTTAACATTTACACATTTATTTTTTATGTCTGATCGTTTAACTGCGTAGTTCAGATAAAACAACACAGATGGTACTTCAGCTCAATTTACTGTTAAATAGTTGTTATGATTCACACTAGATGGTATCTTACTTACTTATCTTTCTGTATTACTTTTAGGTACTTTATTCATAGATAATAATTTATTTTTCTTTACGATTTACTGGCAATATTTTATCGGCAGACGTCGAATTTCATCCAATTGACCGATAATGGACCGAGTTCGACAATACTTTTACCTTTTGACTTCAACAGTATTTTATATCAAAATTGAGTACATATACTGCGTCCATCATATTATCAGTCTTTTGACAGCTCACGCTCATTAAGTTTTGTATTGCTTACGTACAAATATCATACAAATAATATTTGTACTTTATGGATGGGTACCGCCCACTTAGTGATGTCACACATAATGGTTTCTACGATTATGCCACAGATTAAAAATAATCGGTAGAAATCGATGTTACGAGTATTAAAAGACATTTAATAACATTATATAAAGTTTTACTTTCTTCTTAGTTAATACATGAATACAAATAAAACAATCAGGATATTTTAATTTATTTTATTAGCACGAGTCGTCGGAATGATAATCAACACTAGACTCCTCCGATGAGGAGTCTTCAGTAGCAGTTATTATTAGCTCTTGTGTAGATAATATATTATCAAACGCAATATCACGTTCCCAATCAGAGAATATTACTCTTTTAGTTCTTTCCACCACACTTGCCCAGTTCTCGGCCGTTACGTGGGTGCAAGCATTTTTTAGCAATTGCAACATTTTATTCGCTGTGAATGGGGGGCTTGTATTGCATCTCGCAGCATGCCCTTTTACTTGTGCCCATATAAGTTCTATTGCGTTGTACTGGCAGTGGTATGGAGGAATCCGAAGAACAGTATGGCCATATTCTGCTGCCATTTCATTGATTACATAGCGTTTTGCTCTCTTTTTGGTTTTTAATATTTTTATTAATTCAACTTTTAACATTGAGTCGTCCACATTTTCTCCATTGTCCCGAAGCCAATTAATTATTTCATGCTTTTTATTAGCCTGTGTTGGCATTTTGTCAATTTGACGGGAGTGGTAGGGCGCATTATCAATAAAAATTATTGATGGTTCTTCCAATGAAATGAGCATTTTTTTGAACCACTCTTCATACACATTTGCATTCATCTCTTCGTGGTAGTCATTTGATTTCTTCGATTTAAATGCCAACAGTGCGTCTTGTACAAATCCTTTTGCTGTACCTGCATGGCAAATGATTAGGCGCTCACCTTTTCCCATTGGTACTGAGGAAGTGGAATCAGCAGTATCATCAGTCCAGAAACGAGATAGTGTGTGGTTAGCGTTGAGCCATGTTTCATCCGTGAAAACAATATTTGCCCAATCTTGTATTTTCTTTGCCTCTCTTAAAAAATCACAACGTGCTATAGCTATATCTGTGCGTTCCATTAATAATTTTCTTTTATTTAACTTTTTATATGAAAAGCCAATTGTGTTCAAAACTTTGACCAAAGAAGATTTTTCACCATGAAATAGACCACTTCTTTTCAAAGAAACAATAAGTTTTCTCAAAGTTGGAATTTCTTTTCTCAAGTAGTAATCTAGTTTACGTAGGTTATCATTAATCGAATTACTTAGGTACGTAATTCGATTAATGATAGTAGGTACTATAATCGGAATGGTATCGCATACGAGAATCTTTAGGACATCACTATCGTCAATCTGTCAAAAGATGGTTAATATAATGGACAGTGTATAGTACGTAGGTACGTTGATAGTAGGGTTGCCACCCGTACTATATTATATAGTATCGTACTATATTTTAGTAAATTGTACTATATATTATAGAAAAATAATATAGCACGAAAAATACTATATTTTAATCGCTAATTCAATTGCCGCGCTTTTTTTAATCAACTGTGAATGGAACGCACCCGCAGCACTGCATAGGGAATGTTTGAACGAAACCCATTCATGTATTTACAGGGCTTAGTTAGTTAGTAACTACAACTCTTTTGCCATTGTCCAGCAAGAAGTAATAATAAATAATCATGGAAAAATAAATAATGATTAAAAATAGATGTGTACTATTTTTTTCCTGAATTTCCTAAAAGTACTATATTATTATGGTTTAAAAAGAAAAATACTATTTTTCTTCAAAAAAAGGTGGCAACCCTAGTTGATAGGTGTGACAGTACAGAAACAGACATAAACTAATGACGCCTAGGTTACGCCTCCAAAAGGTCCGAAAATCATTTGTCGGTCTCGGTACACGTTTTTTTAACAAAATTCCTCAACATCTTCTAGACTTGCCTTTACACAAGTTTAGAAATTATCTCAAAACGATGGTGCTACATAAAGCTTACCTACTATACAATTGAGGATTATTTGAGTGATAGAGGCATATCTTAACTGCAGTCAGCTACGCATCCAGCTGCAACGATTATCTTGTAACCAGCAATCAAATTGTAATAATTTTTTTTTAAAGATTAGCTGCCTAGTTTCTTGCTGGTTCTTCTCGGTAGGAGCAAACTTCCGAATCAGTGGTAGCTTCTTTAAAACATTTGACGATTCAAAAGTACTGTAAACAGTCCACTTGAATAAAGAACATTTTGAATTTGAATTTAATTATGGTATCCAAAATATGAGTAGCGCTCTTTATACACTGTCCATTATATTAACCATCTTTTGACAGATTGACGATAGTGATGTCCTAAAGATTCTCGTATGCGATACCATTCCGATTATAGTACCTACTATCATTAATCGAATTACGTACCTAAGTAATTCGATTAATGATAACCTACGTAAACTAGATTACTACTTGAGAAAAGAAATTCCAACTTTGAGAAAACTTATTGTTTCTTTGAAAAGAAGTGGTCTATTTCATGGTGAAAAATCTTCTTTGGTCAAAGTTTTGAACACAATTGGCTTTTCATATAAAAAGTTAAATAAAAGAAAATTATTAATGGAACGCACAGATATAGCTATAGCACGTTGTGATTTTTTAAGAGAGGCAAAGAAAATACAAGATTGGGCAAATATTGTTTTCACGGATGAAACATGGCTCAACGCTAACCACACACTATCTCGTTTCTGGACTGATGATACTGCTGATTCCACTTCCTCAGTACCAATGGGAAAAGGTGAGCGCCTAATCATTTGCCATGCAGGTACAGCAAAAGGATTTGTACAAGACGCACTGTTGGCATTTAAATCGAAGAAATCAAATGACTACCACGAAGAGATGAATGCAAATGTGTATGAAGAGTGGTTCAAAAAAATGCTCATTTCATTGGAAGAACCATCAATAATTTTTATTGATAATGCGCCTTACCACTCCCGTCAAATTGACAAAATGCCAACACAGGCTAATAAAAAGCATGAAATAATTAATTGGCTTCGGGACAATGGAGAAAATGTGGACGACTCAATGTTAAAAGTTGAATTAATAAAAATATTAAAAACCAAAAAGAGAGCAAAACGCTATGTAATCAATGAAATGGCAGCAGAATATGGCCATACTGTTCTTCGGATTCCTCCATACCACTGCCAGTACAACGCAATAGAACTTATATGGGCACAAGTAAAAGGGCATGCTGCGAGATGCAATACAAGCCCCCCATTCACAGCGAATAAAATGTTGCAATTGCTAAAAAATGCTTGCACCCACGTAACGGCCGAGAACTGGGCAAGTGTGGTGGAAAGAACTAAAAGAGTAATATTCTCTGATTGGGAACGTGATATTGCGTTTGATAATATATTATCTACACAAGAGCTAATAATAACTGCTACTGAAGACTCCTCATCGGAGCAGTCTAGTGTTGATTATCATTCCGACGACTCGTGCTAATAAAATAAATTAAAATATCCTGATTGTTTTATTTGTATTCATGTATTAACTAAGAAGAAAGTAAAACTTTATATAATGTTATTAAATGTCTTTTAATACTCGTAACATCGATTTCTACCGATTATTTTTAATCTGTGGCATAATCGTAGTAACCATTATGTGTGACATCACTAAGTGGGCGGTACCCATCCATAAAGTACAAATATTATTTGTATGATATTTGTACGTAAGCAATACAAAACTTAATGAGCGTGAGCTGTCAAAAGACTGATAATATGATGGACGCAGTATAGGCGCTTTATATGTATCTATATAAAGCGCCTTATAAAGTGTCACTTTGTTGCGAGTTTTGAGTTTCCCAGCGACCAACTGTTTATCTAAGGGGGGACAGCTGCCCCCCCCCCTTGCCTGCACCTCGCTACGCCCAAGGTGAAAGTACATTTCTTTTAAATTCATCAAGTTAATACGAAAGCTTACATCTAGGTCAGAAGGAAAATAATAAAAGTACGTTTAGTTGCATCTCTTACTCTGATACAAACTTTCACATGGAAAAACCGCTTTATAATGGGACCAATGTCCTTGCGGTCAGTAAACTCAAATATAAACAGATGTGTAGTTTTTATACCTATTTATGGAACACCTCAATAGTGCAACGGGAATATTTAAGAATGACGTGTCAATCAATCTTATTAGCCGTGTGGTATCCGGCTGAGTAGAATAGACCACCCTCATTTCTTACCGAGGTGTCGCAAAAGGCGACTAAGGTAATGACTAATGACCCGCCGTGTGGTATCTGGTTAAGTAAAATAGACCACCCACATTTCTTACCGAGGTGTCGTACGACTAAGGTAAGTTGACGTCAGGCAGATCGTAAAGTACGTAGCCAAATCATGTGACATGTTTATAACATGTTGTGCCGACCTCACTTAGAGTGGGATAGGGGCAGGAGGACGATGTGTCAATCAAACTTTTATACTTATTCTTCTAAAACAACACACGGTAACGTCAAGTGACTTAACTTCCTTCCTTATAGGTACTTATTCGACGTCAATGGTTTTTAGCTTACCATTAAATCACCGGTTAAGGTAAAGTCTCGCTTGTTATCAATAGAAAACCCTTTTTTTGCGTCATTGATATCAGAAATAATAAAACGCAAAAAAAGGCTAATGCATCCACGTTACCATTGAATTCTTTTTGAAAAAAAATAGATGAAAGCACTTTAAGGAGTACACTATTTTTTAAAAGATATAAAAAAAGTTGCAGTATAAGAAAAAAAGGGGATATTAGATAATTTAATAATTTTTCGGACCGCCCGATTACCCCACTAAGCTATTACAACTTTACAAATGACATATATGGGAGTCGATCCCAGCCATTAGGCTAAAAACAGGGATAAAACATTTTTTTTAATTAAACCTAGCTTAATCGATTTTTCGCCCCCAAAACCCCTACATTCTGAAATCGTTGGAGCCGTTTACAAAATTAAAAAAATGTAATTAATTAATTAAAATGTAATATACATATATATATATATATATCTATATATATATATATATATATATATATATATATATATATATATATATATATATATATATATATATATTAAAGATAAATATACAGTTGCCAAATACTACATTGTAAAAATCAAGCTTGCGTAACATCGATTTTGTTTTACAGTATTTACTTACAGTTGTAAAAAAAATATTTAAAAAAATATTTAGTGTCTTGTCAAGGATGTAGTGTATTCTTTTTTATTCAAAATGATGAAGGACGTTCATAATTTTTGTGAAAATTTCATAAAATTATGCATTATTATTTCAAACACTATGGCATAAACATATTTAAATTAATAAACTATCTTACTGTAAGGTAAATTTGTAGTCTCATTGTTTAAATTAAAAAATTCACAACAACACACACTACTTTGGAGTTACCATCAGTCCTTCCCCTACAAGAAGAGCGAAGACCTTTGTTCAGCTATGAGGTACTAATAGACCATTAAGGTAAGTAATGATTATGCTGAGAGATAGAGGCAGCGTTTTATTTTATAAATCCACTAAGGATGATGTATAAAAAAAAACCTACCTAAAATTGTTTTCGTATGGTCGGTACCGCCCTATATACTATCTGTTTAAAATGAAAAAGTAATTTGTAAACATGGTAACCATAGTTACATTCGAAACATTGCAGGTACTTCGTGGAATACGAAAACGGCGTCTATAATTCGAAAAATAAGTAAACATAGATTGTGGGTAAGGGAATGTTTGGGAGTAAATCTAAAATAAAGATTAAATTTAATAATATAGTACAGTGTGGAATAATTATCCTGCTGATACCGAGATATTGCTGAGATACTAAAAGCACAACGTACGTTACTTTTTATAGACAACGTTGATATTACGTAAAGTCTGTAAAGTGTTGATGCCACGGCAGAATATGTATTGGAAAATAATTTTAATCTCCATTTTACCAGAAATGATGGTATGTTTAAATAAATTTTGGGCAAATATATTAAAATATTGATTTGTATTGTTAATAAATAATTGTATTTGTATTTGGACTTCTCAGTAAAGTAAAAGTTCGCCGTAGCGAAAAGAATGAATCGGGACTTCCCCAGGTAAGGACTTAAATATGGTAAACTTAGTGATGACGTCGAGAAATCTTGTTTTGTAGTCATATAATATATAACCTCCCGGCATCTGTAGTCAGTACCTTGCCAAAGATCGTGGCGTGTTTACAGCTATGAAGTGGATTACAGTTTTAATAGTTGTGATCACGACGTGTTACGGTGCTGTTGAATTCAGTGCAAGACCAAGAAACTTTAGTATAGAACTATTACATCATACTCAATTAGAAAAAAAGGGACATGTTGTTATATCGCCATTTGGAATATGGAGCTTGATGACCGGCGTCGCACTAGGAGCGACTGAAAAAAGTAGAACACAACTGTTGAGAGCATTGATATTACCAGACGAAGAGAATACTATTATTGAGGGATACGTAAACTTAACAAAAACAGTACTCGATCCAATGACAAATGGAGTGACTTTGACAACCAGAAATTTCATGTTCTTGGACAAAGGTTTCAACATCAATGAGGATTTTAAGAAAACATTGACCTCACATTTTTCTGCTACTATTCATAACCTCGACTTTAAAGAGTCATCGGCGGCAGATATAGCTAACGCAATAATTGAGAACTCGGGAGCAACTGTTTCCAATGTGCTCCGGTCTTCAGACTTCACAGAATCAAGGATGATCTTAACTAATGTGATTTCATTTAAGGGTTTATGGACATCCCCATTTAATGCTTCAGATACCAAACGAGAACCATTTTACGATGAAAATGAAAATGTGATAGGTGAAGTGAATATGATGTATCAAAAATCTCCATTGCCTTACTCCCATATAAAGGAAATGAAAGCTTTTGTCTTAGAATTGCCATATGGTGATGATGAAAAATACTGCATGTTAGTATTTTTACCATATAAAAATGTCAAAGTAACTGATGCATATGCTAAGTTTACATTAATAACCTTGAAAGATATATTTGATAAACTCGCTAGTGATATAAAAGAATTCGGTCTGGATGACGTGGACGTCAAATTACCGAGATTTAAAATAAGCACAAACCTTATTTTGAATCAACCCTTAAACATGATGGGTGTAGTGGATATATTTAATTCTAATAGAGCTAGTTTTAAGAAAATTACAGACGAAGACATTTATATTTCCGCGATAGTTCACAAAGCTGACATAGAAGTCACCGAATCGGGCACCGTAGCTTCAGCATCTACTTCTGCGTTTTATGGCGATCGTATACTTTCTCCTAATTTCGAGGCGAACAGGCCTTTTATTTACTTTGTGATAGAAAAACCAACTGCAACTGTCATATTTAGTGGAATTTATTCTAAGCCGACAATTTTTTAGTTCGTATGTTACATTTTTAATAGTATAAAGTTAGGTATTATTGTTATGTTCGCACAAAAACGCAAAAGACTGTTCAAAATGTCTAACTAATTGTACAATATAGTACTTTATAAGGAAAAGACTGAAAATATTATGTATAACTTTAAAAAAATGATAAATGTTTAAAAATGTTTAACTTATTTATCCTATAATCAGGTACCTTAAGGTAATCTACTCTTTAAAACTAGCTTAACCAAGAAAACAGTGAGGCTTAGTCGGAAATCAGCTACTCCTGAGGGAACATCAAAATTAAAGTTATAATAAAACTTTCTTACAAATATATTTGCTGTACTAATATCCTTTTTTACAGGATTACATGGTTTAAATCTGAACATTGATCTCTTATATCTACTAAGCATAGATGTAAATCGATGATACAAACTATATATAAACCTACTTCGCTAAATCATTGATGAACAATCTAACTTCATAACAACAGTTAACGACATCATCATTATAAAATAAAAGAACTGTTAAACTATTAAATACTATGTAGCATGCTTGGCTATATTAAATAGGCAATAACAGGTTTAAAAGGACTGGTTTTTTTTTAAAGCTACGTATAAACTTGAGATGAGCAATACAAAAATACTTTTACGTGATACTGTAATTAATACTTAAGGATATTATTATGAATTTTTCCTTATTATAATTATATTTTAATGCTAGATGCTGTACATTCTTAACCTTGACGTTATGATTTGATTTGATTTTTAAAAGTCTGAGTATTGAATGCTCTGCCTATCTTTAAAAATGTAATGATTAACAGTTTTGGGAATAAAACAAGATATAAGACGACGGATAAATACAGCGGGGTGCACGTTTACTCAGTCCTGTCTACTACCAATAAACGAGTCCAATCTACTATTGGACTGACTCAACCTTTATCCCTTTATATAAAAGAGGTTCCATTTGGCAAATATATGTATAATCATCTCCCTTATTTCACACGATAGTAAAATTCAATTTATAATCATGGTAGTTGTACTCCGCAGATCGCAATGGCAAAAAGTGTTATTAGACGATTATCGAAATGGTGGAAGGATAAAGGTATTTCGCTTTAGACCAAAAAGCCGGCTTGTGTATACCGTAGTTTTCTCAATCTATCTGTATAGAGTGGAAATACGGACTGTCAACGCAAAAAAAAGGGGCAAAAGATAGATAACTGGAGGTGAATAGAGACCCCGTGGACTGCCAAGCGCACGAATTTGAAATGAAGACTGTTTTCTTTCTTCCCCATGTGAAACAAAGACATGCACTTAATGTAGCTTATTCTAAATTTCACGTAACAAAGAAAGGGCAACGGCTCAGTGTCAATTTATCTATTCTTTCGTATACTCCATATGCTATAGACAATTACTCGATTATTCGCGCATCATGCGGCGTGAGGACGATGCCTTGAAGATACTCAAAGTCACGGATAACACCGCAGGTAAAAACCGAGGGTCGGTTTTGTTAAAAATACTACAGGTTTTGCAAATTTTATGAAGTAGTATATTGGTCACTAATGCAACAGATCGAGGATATAGTTTAGCCAGATCCACGATCTTCAGCGTTAAAATGACCAAAGAGGGAGTATGAAGTACATATCGCTATCGTGGCAGGTCATAGAAATAATAAAAGTAGGTTTAATTGAATCTTTTTTAAGCCTTGTGGTATCTGGCTGAGTACAATAGACCACCCTCATTTCTTACTGAGGTTTCATAAAACGCGACTTATGTAAGTTGACCCACCGTGTGGTGTCCGGTTGAGTAGAATAGACCACCCTCTTTCTTACCTAGGTGTTGTAACATACGACTAAGCTAAGTTGACGTTAGCCAGGGGGCCGGTCATAAAATACGTAGCCAAATCATGTGATAGCATGTTTATAATTTCTTGTGCCGACCCCACTTAGAGTGGGATAAGGGCAGGAAGATTAATTGAATCTTTTAATGTGATACTAAGCTTCAAACTAATAACCGTGTCACATTGTGATTCAGTCAATGTCCTTGCGGTCAGTAAGCTCAGATATCAACATATATGTGTAGTTGTTTGTACCTATTTAGGGCAAAAAACGTCAAGAGCGCAATGACAAAATTTTTGAATCATATTCTTTTATACCTGTTCTTGTAAAGAAACTCATTTCATCTTTAAGTGGCTTCATTTCACGTTAAGGCTCATCTACAAATCACAAGTTAGTAATTTTGCCTCATTTGTTATCAATAGATAGATTATTAAAGCTATAATATATTGAAGACTAATAAAATTAACATATACTGAAGATTAAATCGACGTGTGGTATCCGGCTGAATAGATACGTACCACTCTAATTTCTTACCGAGGTGTCGTAAAAGGCGACTAAGGTAAGTCGACCTGCCGTGTGGTATCCGGCTGAGTAGAATAGACCAACCTCATTTCTTACCGAGGTGTCGTAAAAGGCGACTAAGTTAAGTTGACCCACCGTGTGGTATCCGGTTTAGTAGAATAGACCACCCTTTTTCTTACCGAGGTGTCGTAAAATATGACAAAGGTAAGTTGACGTCAGGCAGGCAGCCGGTCGTAAAAACTCAGCCAAATCATGTAACAGCATGTTTATAACATGTTGAGCCGACCCCTTAGACTGGGATAAGAGCAGGCGGCCTTCATATACTGAAGATTAAAAAACTAACAAACATGCTTTGCACAACGAACTCAACAGTGACAAGTTAATTTTAAAAAAGTTTGACAATCGCTGTAAACAAAAGTTCACGTCCCTACTGTTAATCGTTGAGGAGTTCCCTCGTCGAGAGCTAATCCTGGTAACAGCATCAGGTCCTGCTTATCATAAATATACATTGTCATCGGGACCGAACCAATATGTAAAATTTCAGCTCAATCAGACACCGGGAAGTCAAATTTAACTTGCAATATCCCAACTTCAATATATAATGCAATATACAAGGCAAGATAAATAAATGCTTTAAAAATTAAAAATGATTCTTAATATAGGTAGTATAAAAATAATGTTAATTATAAGTATAAATGTTAGTTTTATTATGAAGAAAGCGTAAATACGAAACAAATGACACAAAGCGCTTATGAACAAAAGTGATTATTAAAGTTTTTTTTTAAATATATATACATTTTTAAATATTTAGTTGGCTTGTTTTTTAATAAAAACAAAATGATATGCAAAAGCTCCCTACTATTTGGTATAAACAACCCAAAAAACTACGTCATTAGTATTTGAATAAATCAGGCGCAACTGTTGCAATTATTAAGTTATCATCATTTTTTAATGAACAAACAAACCTGTACGTATAAGAAGGATCAAGGTGATTCCAAAGAGCAACACATGCACTAACAAATCAGATGTAGGTAAACCGAATTAACGATCAACTTATTTTACGATATATTGTATACAAAAGTAATAATAAAATTATTTTGCTATAATCCGCGATTATAGCAAAATAATTTTATTATTATTTTGTATTATGGATCTCCGCAAAGTAACGCCTAATTCTATAAATTATATATAGTAAACTTTTCATTTTAAATTGCTAAGAAATTGCTGTTATCTTAATTATAATTTTACGACATTTATTGCCGTTATTCACCAGACTACCTTATATGGCACGTAGACTGCATTAAAATTTGGTAGGTACCTCTTAAGCTTCACATGGCATCTGGCTCTGAATGCCTATAAAACATAAATATACTACTACCTTTCTTCTTACCTAATTTTTAATCGATGGACATAGGTCTCTTCAAAATATGTTCGTGGCACGCGACACTGTTCCACTCGAATCCAGCGGCTCTCCGCGACTCTTTTAAGGTCATCTATTGACCTCGTAGGGTCAACCGAAAAAATCGACCAACGCTAGGTTCACACGGGTTCGCCATTCAAAGACCTTTGGTGGGTCCAAAGCCATTGTCAGTGTCATAGCGAGGTAATCAAAGACAAACAATAAATTAAAGCTCCCACTTAATTATTTTAAAAAGTTTGTTCCTAATTCGACGTATTCCAGATTTATCGTAATCCAGATTCTTCCTACTCCAGTATTCGTCGTTATACAGAGACTTGTTAGGAACTATTGGGTATTTTTTCAAATAAGTTGCCATCATTAAAGTCACGCTATTAAAGTTATAAATGTGAAGTTATTGAAATTCAAATTCAAAATATTCTTTATTCAAATAAATTTGTAAACAAGTGCTTTTGAATCGTCAACTCTACTCTGAAACTCTGAAGCTTAAACTCTAAAGTTGCCTAAAAATAATCTAAGTAGCAGTTTGCTGTTTTAGCACCTTATTGGGTACTTATTAGGTAGGAAATCAGTGAGTCACGATTTTTTTCCAAAATTGAAAGTTTGAACATAAAAGTCGTCATCGTGAGTTAATTATAAGAGATTTTTTTTGCCGTTTTCGCAATATTTTTATTGCTGCTCCTCTCCTATTCATCTTAGTGTGATGGTATATAGCCTGTAGCGTTCGATAAATGGACTAACTTACACTCAAAAAAAAATTTCAAATCGGTCCAGAAGTTCCTGAGATTAGCGCGTTCTAAAATCATTCAAACAAACAAACTCTTCTGCTTTATATATTACCTAAGTAATTAAAGTATACATTTTTAAATAAACTTTAACAAACTAAATGTTACATATTGTAAGTTAAAATGTTATAAGAAAAAAGAAATAACATTAGGAGAATATTGTACGCCATTCGTGTTTGATAACAGATGTTATTTTCCTGTCGGAAATACCCAGCCATAAATGGCTAATGATATGTAGTTGTATTTTCAGTTAATATAATTAAGTTGGGTATTTAATAAAGGATAAATAATAGGTATAATAATAAATACACTACACATACATATATTAATTTACGACTAAAATAGAACTAAAGTAACCCGGGTAAAAAGTTTCCGTAAAATTAATATTTGGATACATTCGTCATCGTAAATCTTCAAATACTAAGCCGAAAAGTTTTATTTTTTATGTATATGCACCACATAATCCTTTTTTTGTAACTTGCAACAATCAAGTCAAAAATTTGTAAAATGTGTTAAAAGTATATTAACTTTATTAGTAGTAGTACATAATATCTCATAATAATATTATTGACGATTCAAAAATGCTTGTAAAAGCCAAAACGAATAAAAAAATATTTGTATTTGAATTTATCTAACCGTTTAACTGAGCCCTTAACTTGGTGCGGGCGGCGAGCGTTCGTGGTGTTATATACAAGAGGTCCGCGCCTCTCTTAATCCCCGTTCTTGTTCTCCTTGCGCGCTCTTTAAAAGCGAGGACTTAGTTTAACGGTAAGCCTATAGAAGTTTGACAATGATTGCGTTGTTCTAGTTTTTAGTTCAGGAAGTAATCATAGCATGTAACGAACGTATTGTGTGATGGTACCTTTACATCATAAGCGAATAATAAAAGATATCGTTTTTTGTTTTTAACCTCGGCACGATTCGATTACTTCGTAATAATCCTCTTGTGATAATTCTGACACGCCATAAGCTTTATTGGTAATTTAACACTTAAGTCATCTAATGCATATTGTTCATGTCCTTGACATTTACAACGTTCATTCAAAATTTAATCATTACCGAATACTAATAATTATAATTCATAGCTATTCATTAATTATTTAAATTTGTCAACCCGTCTTAACTAAATTCATGAGTCATCATGTCTCGCCAAATATTTTTGCCCACACTCGTCTAATTTGGGTTACTCGAAAATCATATCAGAAACAAAGTAGTTAATGTATAGAACCGATTATACTCACGTCATATTCTATCGGTTAGCCCGACTAGTTTCGAACCCATCCGGGGCACTTATTCATGATCTCTTTACACGACGTTATCGCGGCGGCATCCCGCCGAGAATAAGACGTCAGAATAGCCGGTTCTATACATTACCTATGAATCCTACTCCCAATAGTTTAAATTTAAAGAAACAAAGTATTTAACCTCATTCATTTTAGCTTTCACTGTTCGAAAGTACCAGGTCGAACTTGCAAACTAAGTTGTAGCGGGAGTCCGTTATTTAACTTTCTTTATTTTGCAATAAATTTAAATCGTATGTTGAACTTTCGTCGTTAAAATGGTATATATTTACTGGATACTACTGGATATTATCCGAACTTTTACTTAGTTGTAATATAATATGTATATCCTATCCTATCCTATTTCCTAACCTATGTGGTATGGTTCTCTTTATTCACCGCTCTTTATGCACACTTATTCCTTATGCACCGGAATAACATATAGGCTATAGAAATCCTGTTTATACTACAGGAATAGCAAAGCACATAACATTGCAAAGCGTTATAAATGCGAAAGTTTGTGAGTGTGAATGTATGTTTGTTACTCTTTCACGGAGAATCCGCTGAACCGATATCGATGAAATTTGGTACAGTTATTCCTTATACACCAGAATAACATATAGGATACGGAATTCTCTATAGATCTCATTTTTGTGATAGAAATATTTGCAGGGTTGGAGAGTGACAGAAGCTACTAAATTTCAAGGCAAAAAAACCACGTAAACGATGTTGCGGGTAATTGCTAGTAATTTATGTATCTTGGTAAATGAAACTGTAAGCTTGTCTGCCCTTAACTCAATAATCTAAAACTTGAAATCAGTTTCAGCAAAATTACGTTTGATCATCATTTTACTGGTGGTAAGCTATGAATGTTATTTGTCTGTGATACAAAAAAGTAAACCAGTAGATAGATAGCAAACGTTACAAGTTACTAGTATTCTCTTCTATTACGGGTCCTGCCTGAACGTAGATATTGACGGTTTGGTTTTATCTGTAGAATGATATCTAATACCAAGCACTAGAAATAAGTTGTTTCTAATGAGAAAAGGCTAGGGCACTGTACACTGCGGTTGGGATAGGCTATAACTGTAATAAAACTGGTTCGCGCTACATGTTGCATAGTATGTAGTTAGTGCCTGCCACAGTAGTCAAGAATATTATTTTATGCTTAAGTAATTCTTTATAAAAGTTGCATACCTAGGCTATAGGCCTCTCTTTTCTTTCTTTCTTTTTTTTGCTTCTCCGCGTCTCGGTTTTTGGAGATGAGAGGTTGAAGCAAAGACAGACCTAGCTGTTCCAATGCGTTTATGTTCCTTTACCGAATAGCGTATATTAAATTGCTATTACCAATTAGACACTTAAGTTTTAACAGAAAAACTTATTGGTACCTACCCAGGGTTTAAACCCATGGACCTGTGGAAATCTCACACGATCTCATCGCTGGGCTATCACAGCCAACAGCATAGATTAGCATTTGCCTTGTAGCTTTATTAATCATATTGATTCTAGACGATTCAAAAGTGATTGAAAAAGTTTATTTAATTAAAGACTATTTTGATTTGCTTTGATTTGAATTCTGTAGATGATAGAGAAAGATGGCACTCGTTCGTTTACTTATATATTTAAAATATTTTAATTCAGTATTTTGACTGTACGTGAAAAAAATATGGGAAAATCGCTTCGATATATTAAACACTTAAAATTGTATATCATCATTCTCCTGCTTTTATCCCAATCTAAGTGGAGTCGGAACAACATGTTATAGACATGTTGTCACATAATTTGGCTTCGTATTTTACGACCGGACGCCTGCTTGACGTCAACTTACCTAAGCCGTATTTTACCTTGGTAAGGAACTTGGTCTATTCTAACCAATCGGATACCACACGGTGAGTTAACTTACATTAGTCGCCTTTTATGACACCTCGGTAAGAAAGGAGGGTGATCTATTTCACTTAGCCGGTCGACTTACCTTAGTCGGAATATGTATACCAAGAAATATTTCATATTTAATTTTATTGATAGCTTAGGTGTTTTTGTAATCAGAGGGCAGTATTAAAATCTAGTAAAGCACCGTATTTTTAGGTACTTACATTGTATAGGCAATAGCAGTCATTTAATAATACTTATAGATAACACATTTATAAAATACGTTATCTTTGTAATACAAGAACTATTGGTTTTTTTAAATTGCAAAAGTTTATCAATACATGATTGTTCAAATTACTATACTGAATCGGGAATAGTGATAAGACGTGGGAAAACATAATGGTTTATTTGATAAGGCGGACAATACAGAGTGAATAAAAACGATACTGTTAAAGTGTGTTACTTTATTTGATTTTCCTTGTTTTAAACTATGAACTAAAAAGATGTTTGATATAGAGATATAGGTCTTGAGCTCAGACGACCTAGACTAGAGTATAGGATATATTTTGGCATTAAAATCCACACATCTACATATATATTAAAGGATTATTGTATTCTAGTTGAAGCCGCAAATTCAAAAGTCAATTAAATCGTTAAAGTAGCTTCGGTTATGTAGTATATGGTTTTTACTTTAGCCAAAAGAAAAGCGAGATTTTATATTATATAAGTACTAGCTGTGGTCTCGACTTGGCCCGCGTGGAAATCAGTTTATCGCAAAGTTTTTCCCACGTAATATTTGAGCTGGCGGAATTTCTACAATAAAATTGATACTCCCATCAAAATCGGTTAAGCCGCTCCGGAGAATGTACTATTAACCGTACTTAACTCAAAAATTGCGGTATCTTTTAGTTAAATCGTTCAAAAATCTGTTCAGTAGATTTTGAGAAAGTCGATCACCTACATACAGACAGACAGTTTTTAAAGAAAGGTTCAAGAAAATTTTATCTTACGGCTCCCTCCTATTTTTTTTTGGTGTGGTTGTGGTGTGTAGTATTCGGCAGAGTAGAATAGACCACTCTCATTTCTTACCGAGGTGTCGTAAAAAGCGACTAAGGTAAGTCGATCCGCCGTGCGGTATCGGGCTGAGTAGAATAGACCACCCTCTTTCTTACCGAGGTGTCCTAAAATACGACTAAGTTTAGTTGACGTCAGGAAGGCGGCTGGTTGTAAAATACGTAGCCAAATCATATGACAAAATGTTTATAACATGTTGTGCCGACCCCACTCAGAGTGGCATAAAGTTAAGTTATTAGTTCCGCAAATACTAGAAACATACATAGGTCAGTACATTTTAATGTAGTAGAACTATAAATAGCTTTAATAGATCCTAGAAATGGAGGGTATATGACGCGAGTTAACTATGACGTGCATGTAGTCTGTAGTAGAAACTTCAAAAATCATAAAATTCACGTCACTGGGAAGCCGCTTGAATCATTTCTTCTTATACATATTTCTAAATACTAAATACATTAAGGAAAAAAAAACCAGTATTGCTGTAGTAACGGAGCCGGAGAGATAAACAAAGGGATTTCTACATTTAAAAATAAATCTTCCTGTTATTAACTTTACGATTAACTTTTGCAAAACAACATAATCTGTTACGCTGTTTGTGGTAACCATACTAGCCGAGGTAACAGGATTATCCTAGTATGAAATATAACAAACGACGATATTTCTCCTTTATACTTATGCAATAATAAAAAGCAATATTCCCAAAGTCAACCCATTTACTTTTTCTCAACAACTCAACTACACATATATTACAGCGACAATGTTTTTTATATTATCGACCACCTACTCGTATATGAAGGAGGTTGTATTTGAAACATGTTGTAACAGAAATATTAGCCATATTATGTTAACTTTCAGAAAAATAGCCCTGTGGTATCGGGCTGAGTAGAATAGACCACCCTCATTTCTTACCGAGGTGTCGTAAAAGGCGAGTAAGGCTAGTCGACCCACCGTGTGGTATCCGGCGGAGTAAAATAGATCACCCTCATTTCTTACCGAGGTGTCATAAAATACGACTAAGGTAAGTTGACGTCAGGTAGACGGCCGGTCGTAAAATACGTAACCAAATCATGTGATAACATATTGTGCTGACCTCACTTAGAGTGGGATAAGGGCAGGAGGATGATGTTAACTTTTAGAAATACTCTGAAAGAATGTAAAATGATAGTCAAATAAACAATATATAAACAAAAGATAAATAAAATCAGTTGACTACTTATTATTTTTTTTGGTAGTACTATTCACGAAATACCTTATCAATTAGAAATATCTTAACATATGTATGTCTGATTAATAAGGTATTTAATGTATGGAATACACACTAGAGATTCGGTTCTTTTACTTTCCATTTTAATTAATGTGTAACATAACTGCTCCTATTAATATGTGCATCCCAGCTAGTTGTGCTTAAAAATGCACTACACCCTTTGGAGCGTTAAAGCATTACTAACAGACACACTTAGATTTTCGGATAAGATCACTAAACGAATTAAAACTGCAAATATAATTTATTGATTTTGAATATATTACAGTTATTGATGCTATTGAGGCAAATAAAGTCATCATCCTCCTGTCCTTATCCCACTCCAAGTGGAGTCGACACATGTTATAACATGCTGTCACTTAATTTGGCTGCGTTTTTAAGACCGGCCGTCTGCCTGACGTCAACTTACCTTAGTCGTATTTTACGACACCTCGTAATAAAGGCAAATAAAGTCAAAAAAGGTCGTAGTTTTAAAAGGACGCTGAGCGTATTTCCATGTAATAGGATATCACCATCGAACACAAACTGTGACTAATACTAAATTAGTAAAATATTGTATAGTAGCAAGTTATAAATAAGCATTATGTTTATATTACGTCACACCGGAAAACGTAGTGTAGGGAGACTCCCCACTAGGCGAAATCAAACAGGTCGCGGGGTGACACTGGATCCAGTTATGGAGATTTCTTAAAGAAAGAAAAGTTGTATGTAAGCTAATTTGTTCGATAACGCTGTAACAGTACCGTAGACGAATAATTGCGCTGATATAATTATACAGTAGCTTTAATTTTACTGATATCATCATTCGTCTCTGATCGTTCACAAAACTCACAGTCGATGTCAAACTATCCCGATCAAAGGTACTCAAAGCAAAACTACAAAATACGTTACGTTCTATACTAGTATGTTAATACTTCATTGTCATTGTGCAATCTTTACCATGCTGATGCCACAGCAGTCTTTGTACAAAATAAAATTAAATAACATTTAATTTTTCTGTGTTACAAGAAACGAAGATATCTCTAAAGAAATTTTAAGAATATATAATATAAACAAGAGAATTTTATTAAAGTAAAAACAAGTAACGGACGACTTTTACATAAAGGGCATAGGCCTCAATAAGGGTTGGAGTTAGACCTACCGCGTTTCTCCAAAGCAGATAGTTAGGTTATACATATCCCCAGAATTCTCTTAAGTTATGCAGGTTTCTTCACGCTGTTTACTTTACCGAAGAGCATATGATTAATTTCTATTATTAACTAGCGGCCTGCCCCTGCTTCGCACGGGTATAAAATATATATCCCATGTCAGTCAGTGTTAAAAAAAATGGTTAAAATCGATCCATTAGTTTTAATTTATTCATTACTGCCCGCGGCCCGCAAGCGTTAAATTTGGAGAAAAACAATTTCCTTTGCCGATACTAAGAAGATTTCCTGCTATCTTTGGAATATCTAAATCTAAATTCATATAGTACATTTTTACTTATTTACTTTTACATTTTCCCTATGCATTTTATTTTTACAATTAATTACAGAATGTCTTTAAACAAACTCTTAAATGAGCGACATAGCTGCTAAAGTCGAAGTGTTATAGGGCGAAGCGCGGCGTCCTCACGGCATTTTAAATCTGTAATATCTCCGAAAATGTTCACTTAAATTACATGCTGTAAACGGCCATATTGATCTATATTAAATCAACTATTTATTTAAGGTACTTAATTGGATAAGGATTAATGCTGTATTGTATAAAAATTACTTCAAAAATATGGCATTATTTGTCGTAAAAAGTAAATGACAAAAAATGCTATAGTGGGTTATCCATAAGAGATAGACATATACCATCGCGGACTTTTCTGTAGACCTTTTTAAGGTGTACAAATACTTAGTACATTATTTTGATAAATCTCGTAGGGTTTAGCCGACGTTTGCAATGTAAGCGGAAAAAAATGTAATTATTTACAGAAACCTCAAAAATTAGAGTATTTCTCTACTCCGTATTCAATGTTATTATACGTACAAACCTTCCTCTGGAATCACTCTGTCTATAAAAAAAACCGCATCAAAATCTGTTGCGTAGTTTTAATGTTTTATGCATACATAGGGAAATATGGACAAAGAATGCGACTTTGTTTTATAATATGTAGTGATGCTAAATATTATAGTTATTTTGTACTTGGAACTTCGCGGTAACTCCGTAGCGAGAAAAAAAATGGGAAATCTTCATGCAACCCCTAAATATGGTAAACCTAGTCATGACGTCGACAATTCTTGTTTGTATTCATATAATATGACCTCCCGGCATCACACTTCACAGTCACTAGTCAGTAGTTTGCCAAACACCGTGGCGTGTTAATCGCTATGAAGTGGATTACAGTTTTAATAGTTACGGTCACGACGTGTTACGGTGCTGTTGAATTCAGTGCAAGACCAAGAAATTTTAGTATAGAACTATTACATCATACTCAATTAGAAACCGATGGACATGTTGTTATATCGCCATTTGGAATATGGAGCTTGATGACCGGCATCGCACTAGGAGCGACTGAAAAAAGTAGGAAGCAGCTTTTAAGAGCATTGGTGTTACCAGACGAAAAGAATACCATTATTAATGGATACGTAAACTTAACAAAAACAGTACTCGATCCGACGACAAAAGGAGTTGCCTTGACTACTGGAAATTTCATGTTTTTGGACAAAGGTTTTCACATACATGATGATTTTAAGAAAACATTGACCTCCGATTTTTCTGCGACTATCCATAACCTAGACTTTAAAGAGTCTTCTGCTGCAGATATAGCTAACGCAATAATTGAGAACTCGGGAGCAACTGTTTCCAATGTGCTCCGGTCTGAAGACTTCACAGAATCAAGGATGATCTTAACTAATGTAATTTCATTTAAGGGTTTATGGACGTCTCCGTTTAATACTACAGATACCTTACGGGAACCATTTTATGATGAAAATAAAAAAGAGATTGGCAAAGTTAATATGATGTATCAAAAATCTCCGTTGCCTTACTCTCATATAAAGGAAATGAAAGCTTTTGTCGTAGAATTGCCATATGGTGATGACGGAAAATACTGCATGCTAGTATTTTTACCATATCAAAATGTCAAAGTAACTGAGGCATATTCCAAGTTCACATTAATATCGTTAAAGGATGTATTTCGTAAACTCGACAGTGATGTAAGAGAATTCGGTCTGGAAGATGTGAATGTCAAATTACCGAGGTTTAAAATAAGCACAAACCTTGTTTTGAACAAACCATTAAACATGATGGGTGTTTTGGATATATTCAATTCTAAGACAGCCAGCTTTAAGAAAATCACAAACGAAAACATTTTTGTTTCCGCTATAGTACATAAAGCTGATATAGAAGTCACCGAATCGGGCACCGTAGCTTCGGCGTCTACTTCTGCATTTTTTGCCGATCGTATATCATCTCCTAATTTCGAGGCGAACCGACCTTTTATATACTTTGTCATGGAAAAACCGACGACAACTGTGATATTTAGTGGCATTTATTCTAAGCCGAGTATTTTTTAGTGTCACAAAATGATGAGCGTTTTTATGTTAATCCATTTATTGTATAAGTTAGAGTATTATTGTTATGTTCTGAAAAATACTCAAAAGACTATTCAAAATGCCTAATTGTACGATATAGTCCCAAATAAGGAAAAGACTGAAAATATGTATGAGTAAAAAAAATGTTAAAAGTTTCAAAAGTTTAATTTGTATATTCCGTAATTAGATAATCGCATATCATTAATTTATTGATTTATTATACTTTAATAACAACAGTGAATATCATTAATTTTCTATTTTGAAATTACCTATTCCACGGGGAACTTCGAAATAAAAGATATATAAAAACGCTCTCAAAAATAGATTCTCAGTTCCTCTACTATTCTAATATTTATTTTTACAGGTGTATATAGTATTATATCTAAACACTGGTCTTCTTTATCTAGCCGTCTATTTTACAGCCGGATACCGCCGTGTGGTATCCGGCTATGTAAAATAGACCACCCTAATTTCTTACCCAGGTATTGTAAAAGGTGACTAAGGAGAGTTGACCCGCCCTGTGATAACCGGGTGTGTAGAATAGACCACCCTCATTTCTTACCGAGGTGTCGTAAACGGCGACAAAGGTAAGTTAACTTATAGTGTAGTATCCGGCTGAGTAGAAAAGACCACCCTTTTTCTTACCGAGGTTTCGCAAAAGGCAACTAAGGTAAGTTAACGTCAGGCAGGCGGCCGGTCATAATATACCAAGTCGAATAAAGCGACAACATGTTTATAATATTATGTTGTGACGTACCGTAGGTAAGTGGGGTCACTTAGAGTGGGATAAGACCATGAGAATGATGGTAATCTTCTTTATCTACTAAACATAAATATACCACGATTCAACTTTAAAAGTATTTTTAAACCCACCTCTCTAGGTACTTAAATAATATATGAATGAACTAACATCGTCAGTATAAAGTACAAAAATAACTTTTGATTTACTAAATAGTAGGTATGTTGCTTGGCTGTATACTCAATAACAGGTTTCTGATGACTGGTTTATTCAAGCTACGAATAAACTTGAGATGAGATGTGAATACAAAAGTAGTTTTACATGTACTATTAATTTTTAAAAGAGGTTTTCGTCAACATTTTGTTATTCCAATTATATAAGAAGAGTTTCGGGCAAAGCTCTAAAAGTTAAAATGCACTATATGTGGTTAACGTTACGATATACTCGTAGTTATTTCCACTGGCAAAATATTGAATGCTGTACCTACATAATAATATTCTTGTGGTTTCAATCGTTTATCAAAGCAATAACGTTTTAATCGTTCGGTCAATCTTAATTGCACTTTAACTTTGTACTTAAATGCGATGTCACCGTCAAAATGTTGTAAGCGATTAAAATAGTTGGTCACATTTTTAAACGCTTTTGTAATTAGTAAACTTGTTAACACCAACAAAAATTACTAACGCCGCTGTGTTATTGGGAGGTATTTGTTATTTGGCCAATATTGAAAAAAGCCCCATTTTAGCTTTAGAGAGAAAAATAGAAGTTTGGACCGTTCTGATCCGTGGATTGTTAGCTTTGTGAATTAAAATCTGTTTAAAATCAACGTCCAATGATGGAATAGAACAGTTTATATCATGCTATATTTTTTTTAATCACAATATTTTGTATCTACGCATCTGGCTTGTTGCTATACAATTGAAAGGCATTTAAAAACAATTACTGATATTATACTAAACGGAAATAAAGTAAATTTAGAGTGTGAGCAATTAATTTTCCTAGACGATTGTGGTAAGTTAGCCAGAGTATAGAATACTAACACTGAAGCAGTGATAAAACTTTTGACTATCGAGATTCAAACGTATGAAATTTTCGAATTTTAATCAATAATAATAAGTACCTGGTTGACCGAGCCTTGCTCGGTAATTTTTTACTAAAAAAAAAAGAAACATAAAAAAAAAGAAAAAATAATTAAATAATTATTTACTTGGGATCGATATTAGGTATTTATATTTTTTGAGACTGGCCGTTCCCCAATTAAGTTACGCTGACGTGACAGTTTATGGCAAAAATTTCAATATATATATAAAAGATATAATATAATATAAAAGATTTAAAAAAATTATTGTATCATGGTGTGTCAAAAAAAATATTGTATATGGTTTAATGCAGCATTTACTGTCAACAGGATAAAGTTTTTGAGTCACTCAGCAGGAATTAGAGCAAGCTTTTCTAGAAGAATATTTATTTAGGGTACATTGTACGATGATAACGGACGTTATAGTACTTAGATGCTGGTCTGGCGAGTGTATTGGAAAACGAAGCGTCAGTAGATGTTACTAGGTGGAAGGAAGATCTCAAGATGTTCTCGAGAGCTGCCATCAGCGTGGAACAAAATCGTCTGGTCCGTAGATTTCATGTGCTATGTCCAGCAGTCGACGTTTACAGGTTGAATGAGAAGAAGAAGAAGTAGGACACTATTGGATATCTCAAATGAAACACGCAACCACAAAAAGTTTAAATAATTTATAGAATTAGGCGTTACTTTGCAGAGGTCCATAATACAAAAGTAATAAGAATATTATTTTGCTATAATCCGCAATAAAACAAAATATAGAGTAATGTAGAGTGTATATAATATAGTGTAATTCATTCTCATACCCGATACATCGCAAAGCAAGGCTTTGTGATTTTGTCGTGGAGTCTATCTCCTGACGATGCTTCGGTTACGGGGCGAAACAATTGTTGAGATTGTGGTGGTGAATTTGTGCAGTGCTTGTGTATTGTTGTGCCATCGGTGTCGGGTAGTGCATGGGTTCTTACAAATTCTGCATGTACCAGGTATGATAATGAATAGTACACTGTACATTTAGCATTAGGTACATATATTTTGTTTTATCGCGAACACTGGATCACGTGAGCGTAACGCCAATTTGTATGTAAATATTACTCGTAAATGATATGTGTTCTCGCGTTGTAGTATAGCTTAAATATTTTACCCATAAAAACGAAACTCAAAATGGCTTGATTTTCTTCTGGTGTTCGCATCCAGTGGCTTGTAATCTAGCATCTCTGTTTTAGTATGATCTTGGTCATACACATCGATTATTTTCTTCACCAAGACCTTTAATCTGCTTTTGCATTATTTTCTTTTTTTCCGGCAAGAGGATTTTTGTGGACAGCTACTTTTTTTACAGTCAACACAATCTCGTTCTTTTTTCCCCACTTTTGAGGAAATTTAATATTCTATTGCAGGCAACATTGTTAATATCGTCCAATACGTTCGAATTCTCATTTTCTTATGACAGCCATTAGTTTAGTGTGTTAATGTGTGTGAGTATGTGTGATTTTGTGTTTGTACGCAGATAATCAGCTTAGCTTCAAAAAGATAGGTGCTTCACTTTTAGTTTGGTGCACTCCATCTTCTTTTTTTTAACAGAGTATAGTAAAAATATATTAAATATACTTACAAAGTGTTAAAAGTATTTCATGTTATTAATTAATGCAACATCGCCTATAATAAATAGCCTTGTTGATATTAACATTTTATTTTTCCTCTTCACATCTTTCCACATAACAAGTTGGAACAACTGATCTGCAGTTTAAAATATTTTTAAGTGGAATGAAGATATCGTTGTGTGTTCATCTGTGTTTTTGTAGGAATTGAAAACTGGTTTTTATGCTATAAACGTTGGCATCGCACAGTCAGAAAAGTAAAGTCAAAGGTTGTTTGTTAATAACGTATAATGATGTTGATCATATTTTTAATATGTTTTGTTACTTCTTGTTACTCTGAAGAGTTTAGTGCGAGAGCCAGAAATTTTAGTATAGAAATAATGTATTATACTCATGCAGAACATTTTGTGTTATCACCTTTTTGTGTATGGAGTGTTATGACAGCCGCTTCTGTAGGAGCGCGCGGAAATAATCGCCAGCAGATACGGAGGGCTTTAATATCAGCAAAGTCAAAAAGTTTTTTTCAAAATTATACGGATTTGACTAATACTTTATTCGAATCGAACCGTGGAAATGGAGTAGATATAGCGAGCTCAACATTTATATTTTACGATAATGACATAAGCATACTACCAAATTATAGGGTCACGCTATCCAGAAGTTTTAACCCTTCAATCACGACTTTCAATTTTCAAAATTCGAAACAGGCGGCAGATAAAGCGAACACAGCTATTCAAAAAATTTATCCATTCTTTCCAAATGTATTTCATGCAGATGATTTTGCGGAAGCGAGCATTATCATGAGCAATGTAATATATTTTAAGGGAACGCTATCGACTCCCTTCAATCGTAGCGATACATTCCAGGAAATTATTTATGATAAAAACAATAAGATGATTGGCAGGGTAAATATGATGCAGCAGAAAGGTAAATATCCATACTCAAATATGGAATCGTTGAATTCGTATGTTCTTGAACTGCCCTATGGAAATGATGGAAAATTTTGTATGTTAATCATTTTCCCATACGCAGGAATCAACGCTATAGATGTGTATGGCAAATTAGAAAAAATTACTTTGACGGAGATATTCGCGAAACTGGAGAAAGATATAAATGATTTCGGAATAAAAAATATTGATGTTAAATTGCCACGATTCAGAATAAGAACAAGTGTATATTTAAATAAACCACTAAACGATATGGGTATTTATGATGCCTTTGAACCTAAATTTGGAGATTTCTCTGGTATCACCAACGATGAGATATATATTTCGACTGTTGAACACAAGGCAGATATAATTTTTACTGAGTCTGATACGGTGGCTTTTGCAAGTACGCCAGGTTCTTTTTCAGAACAGTTTTCATCTAATGTCAAAGCGAAGCAGCCTTTCATATTTTTTCTGATGGAGAAGCCGACAGCGACTGTGCTATTTGGTGGAATTTACTCAAATGCTTATATAACAAATTAATGTCAAATATTTTCTATTATGATCATTAGGGATGTGTTGATAGCCTAGCCTAATATTATTTGTGTAAACATTAAAAATATCACAAGTAGATCAAAACATTGTACAACAATATGTTTATTAATATTTTAATTTTGTATTTCAAGTATTAACTCATTTTCTAATTATATTTCCATTATATTTATCTTATTCTTTTTTATGTTGATGTTTTATTTCGTCATTTGTTGAGCATTAAGCGTGAGCTTAAAGAGTTGAGCATAAAGCGTAAGCGTAGTCCTGTCATGTCATGGCATTGGCATGTGCGGTTTTCTTTTACAGGATTAAAAGAGCAAGTATTGAGTTTCTTGCCGATTCTTCTCAGTACAATCAGCGTTCCAAATCGGTGGTAGATTCATTCCCAGAAGTCAGCTAATGAGATTTGCGGGGTCGCAAATGTTGTCAGGATGGTCGACTGTTACAACATGTTTTTAATACAACCTCCTTTATAGAGTTGGTCATTAATTAATATGAAAAGCATTGTGGCTGTCATATTTTTATGTGTCATTCATTGAGTTGTACGGAAAGAGTAAATGGGTTGACTCTGGGAAAACTGCTTTTTATTTATTGAATCAGAATAAAGTAAAATATCGTCGCTTTTTATGTAACATTTAATAATTTAAAAAAAAATTGTGTCAAAATCTACAATCCACAAGGCACAAATGTGTTTACAATCAATTTTTATCGAAAAGTTGTTTTAAGTTATTTGTCTAAGCTAAGAACATAGATTTGTGTATTATTTTTTAATAATGTATTAAATAGTTTGCTTTTTTTATTTTAATAAAATCTTTTGTAGTCATTATAATAAAATATACATATGATATAATTTGTAATTGTTTCCATACTTTTTATAAGCTATAACGATTATAACCTTAAAAGATAAAATCCGCAATGTTATTGCGAAAATATGTGTTTGGCAAATCCACTTTTTGTTTTAGATATGAATATTCATATACGAGAAATTTCAGCAGTAAGTATTACCTATTTAATTAATACAGTAACTATCTTTTGAAATGGATTAGTCGAACCGAATAAGGTTTTTAAATATCTGAAAAAAATTTATTTTTTTTCATTTTCTGTTTCCATTTATAAAAATTCTTTAAATAAAATGTTATTTTATGAAGCATTTGAAATATTAATAAAAAAAAAATATTACAAAATTTGTAATTTAAAGCAGGAACATAAGTTTTAAAGATATTCTAATAGGATCTTTTTCATTAAAAATATATATAAAATTTATTATTGCTATTGTTTGTTGAAGTTATTATATTTTTCAGGGGTTAACCATAGTTTGCCTGCAGAACATCTTCATCAGTGTACAAAATACAGCTTAAATAAGCATAAGTTGTTCCAGATACCAACATATTCTGTATTTCTCCAATACAGGAAATGTTTTTCTAAAGGATTAATAGAAGAAATCTTTCAATCTAAAAATGACAAAGGTAACTAAAACTGTACCTTATTGGATGATATATTTTTGGTTTGGAGGATTGTATAAATTTTGTATTTAAACTTTGAGTTGATAAATAACAAATGGAGAGTTACAAAGAGCTCACTGTGGTCTGGTAAACTTTTATTACAGGTCTCGATTTAGGCTTTGAAATATGATATTGAGCTAGAAATATAACTTGCAATGCACCCCAAAATAAGTCTCTAATATAAACTTATCTGTAGACTTTCATCACTATAACCTATTATTATTTGTAAGAGATAAATATCTCCCTATCCCCTCTTTCAATTGTCAATTGGATTAGTTCTTTGAGTTTGAGTTTCATATGGAAATATTAAACATCATCCTCCTGCTCATCATGCACTTTAAGTGGAGTAGGCACAACATGTCACATGATTTGGCTATGTATTTTACGACAGTCCCCCTGCCTGACGTCAACTTACCTTAGTAGTTAGTAAGTATTTTGGTAAGAAGGAGGGTGGTCTATTTTACTCAACTGGATGTCACATGGTGGGTCAACTAACCTTAGTCGCCTTTTACGACAACTCGGTAAGAAATGAGGGTGGTCTATTCTACTCAGCTGGATACCACAGCGGATGGAAATAAAAGATGAAATGTAGAAATGTTAATTTAAAAAGTTGTAGGTCCTGCTGCGTTTATGCTATCATAAGTTAAAAAGTTATAAGTAAACGTTACACTTGTCCTTAATAGATATTAAGCAAACAAAAGAAATCTTTACACATCCAAGGGTCACATTAAATGAGTTGGCAGCGAAAAGTGCACAAAAAGTGTTCGACATACATTATAAACAAACAGTAGTTGCTCCAAAGGGTGGGAAGAAGAAACCAATACAAAATGACTGGACTTGTACATATAGTTTTGTTTGGCCTGAAAAAACAAAGTTTGAAAGGTATCTCAATTATGATTTAATAATAACCTCTGATTTAAATTAATTTATAGAATCAGAAATAAATAAATAAATATAAGGGAAACTTACAAACATGGTCGGTCCATCCCCAAAGTAAGTTACTTAAATACTCATTTTATGGTAGACAGAAAACTGGTGAATATATATATATATTTTTTAAATTAACTTATTTTAATTTAATTACTTAAACCAGGCTCAAAGGCCAACAAATTTATTTATAGAAAATGTTGGCCCTCGGCGGGAATCGAACCCGCGACCCGCGGAGCTGAAGCCAAGGTACCCACTGCGCCAACGGGCCAGTCAATTAGGTGTTACTTTGCGGAGATCTAAAATACAAAAGTAATAATAAAATTAATTTGCTATAATCGGCGATGAAGTAAAATAGAAAATATATATAATGCTAAATGTAGAGTGGACAATCTGTTTTCATAATGGACGACAAAATGGCTTTGCTATGTAACGAAAACAGCTCCACCGATTTTCATGAAATTCAACATGGGGGGCTTTGAGGGGGAAAAAATGTTATTTTATCCCTATTTTCGGGCAATGGAAAAATGCTCAAATGTAGAATTGAATGCAAATGATATTTTAGCTGTCAAATGTATTGGGCTGTGGTAGCCCAATGAGTAACATGTGGACCAAAAAGGTTTATTACGAGGGGTTGAATCCCAAATGTCATCAGCGCTTTTTGTAATTTCATTTTTTTATATCTTTAAAAAAATTACTGAACAAAGCTCGGTCACCCAGGTTCTTAATATAATGGGAGTTATTATTAAATTAAAACAATTCTTTCATATATTATATTATTATTAGCTTGATATACAAATTGATGTCTCATATCATCATCATCTTCCTGCCCTTATCCCACTCTAAGTGGGGTCGGCACAACATGTTACAACATGTTGTCACGTGATTTGGCTACGTATTTTACGACCGGCCGCATGCCTTACATCAACTTACCATAGTCGTATTTTACAACACCTCGGTAAGAAAGAGGGTGGTCTATTCTCCTTAACCGGATATCACACGGTGGGTCAACTTACCTTAGTTAATTAAAGTAGTAAATTGATGTCTCATATATAATTTCATTTCAGCACAGCTGTATCAAAAAGAAATGCAGCAGAAAAAGCAGCTACACAAGCTTTACAATGGCTTTATATAAACAAGAGAATAGATAACAAGGGTGCCCCTATACATGATAAACAAGTCCTAAATGAACTACAATGTACACTGAATAAACCTATTAATATTAAGTTAAGTGATAATTCAATTGAAAGAATAAATAGGATATGGAAGGATTATGAAAGTGATATAAGTAAGTTAATTTCATTCATGGTGTGGAGGACATTTTTATAGTTAATGTATAAGTCCCACTGAATAAATAAATTAATAATAAATAAACAGACAACTGATATATATGGAAATGCATATATATATTCATTAATACACCCATACTTGTGATGTGCTAAGACAATGTTGACTGTCTGGGAATTGAACTTGCAATTCCCGGAGTTGAAAGCAGTATATATACTGCCACCTGTGCTAAAAGGCCAGTAAAACATTCTCGAATAGTCACTTCTGAGCAACATCAAAGACTGTAACTTGAAATTTATATCTTTAAATTTAATATTCCATAATAATTATTTGTATCCAGCTATGCTGATTTGTCACTTTACGGCAAAAATAGTGTTTTATATTCAATGTAAATTTTAGAATTTTTTTAGTGACCGAAAACAAGGATAAAACGATTTTTTTTTTAATGAAAACTAGCTAGATCGATTTCCCCCCAAAAAATTCTATATAATAGGGCAATTTTAAAATAGTAATTACTGTTTATAAGTGTTATATAAAATACAATATATATTTTATTCCAGAAAGTCTGTATGAAGCAACATTTAAAGAAGCGGCACAAAAGTTAGTCAATAGACCATCATTTCTTATGAAAGATTCAACAATTGATGAACAAGGTAGTTACTAAATAGTTATTTATATAATATCTCTAAATATATTTAAATTATTCTTCTTGTTATTTAGTGAAAGTACTCTTGTAAAAATCTTAATTTTATTTTTACAGTCGGGCTTAATAGTATTAGTCTATAATAAACTATGTTCCGCCGTAATTGTAAAACTAAATAAAATAGACCACTTAATAATTATTAATATAGTTCATTTTGTTACAGATTATTTAGATGATTTAGATGATAAACCTTTGAAATTGGAAGAGACTGCAGGTAAAAAGTTATTATTGAAAACTGTATATGTAAGGTATAAGGGACCGTTCAAGTATTACGTGAGCACTATGGGGATAGGGGGTCTTTGCTTTACCGATGTCTTTTTCTTTTCGTCTTTTCTTATAAAGGTCTATTCTACTCAGCCGGATACCACACGGCTAGCGCTAACAAGACATGGGAATAGGAATTTTTTACAAATTTTACTGATAAGGAATTTTCTAATACAGATTTCAAAATTAAAATTCATCCGGTATTTGGTAAACAAATCATTGCATCGCCATCTGCTTTGGTGCGACGCGAACGGATGTTGCAGGAGACTCTGAAGCAGTACGAAGATAATCTCATGCCGTTACCTATAGATGATTATAGGTACGTATTTACTTGATGCAATTGCGAGGAAACAGGTAGGGGACTGTTCAAGTATCCCCCCCCCCCGTCCCCCCATAATGCTGTGAGCATTATGTGGGGATCTTTGCTTTGCTTATTTTGGATGATTTTAATGGGGAGGGGGGGGTCTAGATGATGATTACGTCATGGGTAATATTTACTTTTTTACACGAATGAAAACTTAGAATTATGGATTCGGGTTTCATGGACTGAAGACTGTTAATTTGAATTTAATATCTTCCTGCCCTTATCCCACTCTAAGTGGGGTCGGCACAAATATGTTATAAACATGTTGTCACATGATTTGGCTACGTATTTTACAACCGGCCGCCTGCCTGACGTCAACTTATCTTATTCGTATTTTATAACACCTCAATAAGAAAGGGTGGTCTATTTTACTTAACCGGATACCACACGGCGGGTCGACTTAACTTAGTCGCCTTTTACGAAATCTCGGTAAGAAATGAGGATGGTCTATTCTACTCAGCCGGATACCACACGGCGGGTCGACTTACCTTAGTCACCTTTTACGACACCTCGGTAAGAAAAGAGGGGAAACTTTTTTACACGAATGAAAACTTAGAATTATGGATTCAGATTTCATGGACTAAAGACTGTTAATTCGAATTTAATATGTGTACCAAAAATTTAAAATTGTTTGTTATGTTAGTAAGATACAATATTTTTGTCCTTTACTCTACGTGGAATACCGTATCAGTAAAATTATAATATTTAAAAAAAACAATACATTGATTGACAATTGTTTAAGTAAGGGGGGGGGGGGGTTAATAGCTTTGCTCACTTTTGCTGACAAGGGGGATGGGGGGGGGGGGGTAAATAATTATAATAAATCTGCTTACGTAATACTTGAACGGCCCCTAGCCTAACGGTAACGGATTGCAGTCTTAGGTTGTGACGTAGGTTGGATATGTCTGTGCGTCATACCTAGGGTTGCCACCTTTTTGTTAAAGAAATATAGTATTTTTTTGTTAATTCAAAAAAATATAGAACTTTTAGGAAATTCAGGAAAAAAAAATAGTACACATGTATTTTCAATCATTATTTATTTTAACATGACTATTTATTATTACTTTTCGCTTTGGCCATCAAGGTTCTACTATTTTTAAAATAATTATAGATATCTGAGCAATTTAGGTCTATATTAAAGTAAATTGCCAAATGTTTTGATTAAATTCATTGAGGCTCTTTTCCATTTTTCTCTCCATTTCACATTCATGAGAAAAAAATATTTCTGTAAGAGCGGAAGTTGCAGGAATGGAGAGAAGAAGGAAATGATTTTTTTAAATATATTTGTTCAAATTTCATCTGAACTTTTGAATAGCATTTGCCATTTTTCAGCAGTCATTTTCTATACATAGACATTTTCGATATTCGAAAATAACCTCAATTTTCGTTCGGGTAGCATTAATTGAGAAATAACGTTGACATTGACAAAAGAGTTAGTAAGAGTTACTAACTAAGCCCCGTACATACAAGTAGTAGGGAATAGCCGGTTCTAACTCACTCCCAGCACCTTGAAATCCTTGAAATAGGCTAACTTAGCGGATTCTAAAAAAAGCTCGCCAAAGCAGATTCCAATCAGACTAAATTCCAATTGACCGTCAGAGGTCTCTTCGGATTTTCCAATTGGATCCTGGGTTGCAATAGGAATTTTCTTACTTACCCTCGTAACGAATCGTTTTTTCTCGTATTTTATTAGATTAACTTATCGGACTCCTTGACCAATTGGATTTTCCATTTGATCCACGACTTTCCTTTCCTACATTAATGATTCAAATTAACTGAATTCTAATTACAGTATGAATGTCTGATATTTAATGGCCGATTCTGGCTCATTGGCTTGGTTTTATCAAACTTGATTAGGTTTCCAATCTAAGATTTTTCTTAATAAATAACATTAATCGTTCAATTTTGTTTTGTTCAATTTAATTTGATATCAAACTGATAATAATTGAATTGGATGTGTGTCAGATATAAATTCAATATGAAAATGTAAATAAAAAAAAAGTCTCGTACAAATAACTCAAAAGTTTTATTTTTTCGAAGAAACGCTTTGACTTTTTGCTGCTATTTCAAAGAAAGTGTCTCATAAAATAATATTTTAAATTAGACAGGGTCGTAGTAATTTATTATAATAGACCCTAATAAATCAATGGAAATAATGGGCATCGACCATTCGCCCTCTTCCTTATAATATTCTTTTATCCAGCCTAAACGTTGTATTCTGTGGCGACAAGTTTAGACACGATCTCGCAAAAAGCAGATGTAAAAGGATCACATGGCATCATGTATATCATAATTTATTATAATAGACCTTAATAAATCAATGGAAATAATGGGCATCGAACATCCGCTCCTTTTTTATAATATCCTTTTATCCAACCTAAACGTTGTATTTTGTGGCGACACGTTCAGACACGATCTCAAAAAGCAGATATAAAAGGATCACATGCATCATGTATATCACAAGATATTTTAATACCACGCGGCTAGTATCCAGGCTGACGTAGTGTTCAAGTGAAGGCAGTAACTAGGCAATTATTAATCATGGAGGTAAGATTACGTACTTATATAGTATAATTTCATGATATATATGAATATTCGTATTAAATTTTAATCCCTGTTGACCAAGTGACAAGAATACGTGTTACAACGATATCTTTGTTACTAGTAAAGTTAAATTAATAAGACCAAGATTAATATTTTTTATAATTAAAATCTTATGTTTCTAACCTAACCTAACCTATAACGGTCACAAAAATCTATAGATTCATTCTGCAATAAAAATAATATTAATGTATTAGATTTTAATAATAATAAAGGTTCTTACTGTATATGAATAATTTTGATGACACTAGTGATTATATTTACTTATTTCTATTTTTTTTTCAGATCTCACCGAATCTCGATGAATTCAATGTAAAAAACTATTATTATCCTATTAACTTAAGCGATGACGAAAATGCAAGCAATTCTTGCATATTGAAAAATAAAAAAATCGCAACGAAAAGAGCTGGTAACAATATCGACATATTCTTTGAAAAGCCTAAGAAAAAGAAAAAAACCATTCCGTCTTCATGTGTGGCTCAAGCGTGTGATGGAGGTGTATCATTTATTTCTTCCAATGATAATGACGGAGCGAATGCTTCATACCTCATGAAAATAGAAATTTATGACATGAAGAATCTGAAAGAGGTTTCGCCTGTAGACTATTGGAAACATGCAGACTTGCGATTAAAGTACTACATACAATCCAATACTGATAAACATTATCAGAACACACGAGATATAATATACAACATTACAAAGCAGATCGCCTGCAAGGAAGACTGTAAAAAATATTTCATTGATAGAGACAGTAAGAAACAATAGAACTTTCTCTAACTCATCACAAATCAAACCCATAATATAACTTTACTTACAAAAACCTTTTAAAAAAATACAACCCCCACTGCCGCTCTCGCCTCGCAAACAAATTATAAAGAGATCAGTCATTCGCTACAAGCGTTCATACTAAGCACAACGAAACACAATGGCTGAGCTTGACAACTCTGTATACGACGAAGAAATGGTCGCGATATGTGAAGAAATTGAATTAGAAAATGATATGTGTCGTGTCCTGGATAAGAACGAAGAGAGTGATATTGAAGAACAATTAGTGTTAATATGTGAGGACGTGGAGGACCAAATTAAAAGGGGTTATTCCAATCCAATAGCTCCATTAAACTTCGAGTACATGGTTGAGTACCAACCAATGTCTCAACCATTATTTGAAGAAGACGAAACGGATGAACTAGTGATCCTGTCTCCAAGTCCAAGTTTATATAGCCCTGATTCATTCCATGTGTCTGACTACAGAGATTACGAAGTCCCAATTCCATTCGTGATTCTTCAGGAGAATCTATCGAATACTCTGGAGATAGATTGGGAATCGATGGGAGATTAAATAATAATTGTGTTATAATTTTAAGTCAAATATGTTCTTTTACTTTAATTTTTTGTAATAAATTTCTTTAAATTTATATTAAGTTTTTATTTATTACGCTTAGAATTTAATAGATAATTGAAATAAATAAAACAACCTCATTTCACATAGTTATTGTTTATTCAAGTTTTAAATAAAGAAATAAACATTTGTTGTACAAGTTTATCGTTTGTTACAGTGTCATTAGAAAAAAAATCAATAAAGTTAGACATTGAAACATGATTATACTTAAAATAAATATAAACTAAACAATAGAGTCCACATTGCGCACTGAAATAATTTTGAAGTATTTTATTATTAGAAATCCACTTTTTACAGTTGGTTTTTAAAAACATTTCATGATATCCTTCTGGTTTACGGCCAAACGAATCAAAATATTCTCCAAATCCGTAAATATCTACATATATAGCAACCCAATGTGATCCCGGTCTTGTATCAGGATCTAAATTTGAAATGAGATATACTGGCTTAGTAAAATACACAGGCATTTGATTCGCCGCAAACACATTGAACTCAATATTTTTATCTATTTGTTTTAAATAATTTTCTATCTCTTTTGTATCCATATCTTTGTAATAGCATGACCTAACAAAGAATGACTTAAACATTAGAAATCTCCACTTATATTTATCTTAACTATTATAATCTAAGCTGACTTCTCGATTTTTATTGACTTCAATTACATTATCAAACTCTGCATACACAATGCAATTAAGTGTTGTAGTTAGAGCTTTATCGAATCGAACTTCAAACCTTACACTACCCCGCTTTATAAGATTCCAATGAGAGTTTGAGTTAGCGGATAGATCTGGAGTTAAATCAAATGCATACAAGCAATAACCATGACTGTACTCTGCCTTGGAAATATCGTTTCCTTCGTTCAGGAAATGAATTCCCGTTCCCGAAAACAAGGTATGATATGCACTTATATATGTATTATCATGAAAAGATGGAACCAACGTTTTCGATGGTATAGATTGACCGTCGACATACAAACCAAATAAGTTGAGACCATAGTTACCAAAATTAAACGGATTCACATTAAGAGCACCATTAAATGCAGCATTACTAACGAACCCAACAATACATCTTTTAGGTATTTGACCTAAAAATACATTGTCGAGCATTTTACCCTGGATTCCTGATGGGATAGTCAAAACCTTAACCTCGGCACGCGTAACTGGATATTTTGCAGGAGTGGTTGCTAATACTTTTTCATGAGCAATTAATACTGAAGGATTGATACGAACTTTACGCATAATGAGACTAGCACTTGAAATATGGACTTTGAATTTTTTATCTACAGATGAACACATTAAATTAAAAGTATCTTTTGAACGAACTAGTTTTAAGCGCATTTCAACACCATTGATTAAAAACTTATCTTGATTGAAAATATCAGCATGTATGTGACCTATCATTTCAATAGTGTGACTTTCCTTTGCCAGTTCTTCTCTTTGAACGTATCCTCGATTTGAAACATCACATGAATCCATGCTCGAAGCAGTGTCTTTGTACCAAAGTCCACAAGTAAGATGGCTTTCCTTAGCAGCTTTTCCATAATTGAGTAACGTTTCAATGTATGCGCGATATCCATAGGTATTATTTGGAGGAGACACTAACTTTTGATTAAGATAAATATCACACTGACTAAAAAGAGAATGCAACCAATTATTAACTGGAGCGACATGAATTCCTGCTAAAAGTTTGCTTGAATCACCATTCTGTATTTTAGCTTTTATATGAAGTAAAGTGTGGGACAAGTCAATGTAATCGTCTCCATTGCCCGGTACTAAAAACTCAATCGGTCCATCGTCAGTCAATGATGAAATGGGATTGTAATGTATCCATTGACCACTCTCAATACTCGTTTGCGTAGATGGTAGAGCAAATAAATCCAACTCTGATTTTACGCATTCACAGGAATGATGATGTAAAAACGCCATTTTTGAATTACGAGAAGTAATTTAAGAAAATATATCTTGAATATTTTGTCGTTTATTTCTTTTAGTACCGTTCCGTTTGGAAGGTTTTTTAGAAGTGATGATCTTCCTTTTTAGCTTTCTTATTTTATATCCGGATCCAGACATTACTGAATCTATTTTTTCATCAGCTTTCCTTTTCAAATTTGAAGTTGCCGTTTTCAAGCGTGATTTGACAGATTCACCCATTGGTTGAACATTTAACATGTCAGATAGAAGACCTACACCTGCATTTAAAGCTTCTTTGCCTACAAATCTAGCACCATTTTTTAAAAGTGGAAGAACCGATCGGAACAAACCCCCCAAAAAGCTCCCTATACCATGACCTCGCTGATGTGGTGCACCTTTGTAAATTACCCCCATACCAGAACCAGCTTGATGAGTATAATAATGTAAATATGGACAAGACATGATTGATATTTTCACTTGACTTTTTTAAAATGTACCTTTATACACGTAGTTCCAAACTGGAATGGTACTCTTTGACCTGTACTTGTTCTTATATCTATTTCTATAACGTCAAATTCCCTGCGCATAACAGGTACATAATGAGGGGACGAAAAGATATTTATTTTAGAAGCGCCATATACATATTTGGTGGGATCCAACGAAACAATTCTCAATAAAGGTGTCATGACATCACCCACTACTTGTGGTTCTACTATATCACAATATATTAAAAGTTGTGAAGGTAGACCCAAGTTTAGATTCGCGGGATATTTTCCGAAGTTATGTTTTATTAAATTAGTAAATGGTGCAAAGCCTAACTGCACACTCAGTCTAGGACTACATACCACAGATGTAACGTCGATTGCCCAACTACTCACTGTAACGAGTTTCGATAATGTATCATATCTAAGCTTAACTTTATCCTTTAATTTTTCATTAAAATCGATAACGAATTGATCCACACTAATATAGTTGGTTGGTGTCATGTATTCCAGATGCGTGAATAACTGCGATTTATCGCCTTTAGACGTGATGTAAATAATATTTTCATTTTCTTCCAGATTAAACATACTACATGGGTAATGAAATTCCACAATAGCGACTTCCCATTCGCCTTCTAATTTCATAGTCTTTGGTAACTTGGTAAAAAAATTTGCTGTAGTGTTTTCAGCAAAGTATGTCATGGAACTGTTACTTAGCAAAGTGAGATAAAAGCTGTCTTCTCTCATATTTTTTCAAGTTCTGATACAGAGATCCAACTATTAAACTTGTTGGGATAACCTCTCCACTTAACAAGAACCTCTTTTCTGTTTCCTGAGTTACGAGAACGCAGTATTTTATCTATTTTATAATGAGTAGTGGGGTTATAAATTACTTTTTGTAATTCATTCTCGTAAAATGTTCCTATAATGGGCTCATGCTGAAGATCTTTGAGTGTATAGACTACTTTAGGCATGTTATTTTTTATAGCTGTTATGATAAAAATTTCATCACTCCAATTAGTTTCATAGCCTTTTTGAAAAATATGCTTATGTCTAGTTATTCTTACGTGATCACCAACTTCAAACTTATTTTTTTGTATAACATCCAATCTATATTTTTTATTCTCATATAAATTATTCCAAACGTTCATGATGTTACTAGAACTAACTTCAAATGGACACATCTTAATGCTTGAATGAAAACTATGGTTATAAGAATAAAGCAAATCATCCAAAATATCAATATAAGTGTATGTATTTTTATGTGTAAAATAACGCCACATTTTAGTTTTTAGAGTTCGTTGAAATCTCTCGACAATACTAGCTTTAATATCTGGGTTATTTGTAGTATAGTAGTTTACATTTTTAGTTTTAAAATATTGTGCAACATCCTTTGATACGAACTCTGTTCCTTTATCCGATTGTATGTGTGTGGGGGTCGCGTTAGCTTCAGTAAATATACTTTCAAACGCTTCCTTTATACTTTCTGAATTTTTCTTTTTTAACGGTCTAGCGAAAGCGTATTTACTAAAAACATCAATAACACAAAGTATATATTTAAAACCATCATTATATTGAGAATAAGTCCGCATATCACTCAAATCAGCTTGCCACAGTTCATTAAAATTTGACAATATGTATCTATTTCGTTGAAATTTTATATGTACCGGTTTATGTAGTGTATAAGTTTCCTGGGATTGCAACCAGTCCTTTACTTGTTTTTTGTTCATTTTACCTTTTAACGCTCGAGTTAACTTGTCAACACTGCTGTATCCCGCTGGATTCGATACGTCGTAATATATATCTTTAATGTCTAGTACGGATTCCATCTTTCCCAAATGTCTTTTCTCTTTCTCAGTTTATATGATGTTTTGATTTTTGGATTACTATCATCACTTGGTGTTAGATGTTGTTGTCCTTTCAGAGAAAGATTATTAATATACTCAAGAGTTTGCGGATTACCAATACAAGTGAGAGGAACCCTTATATCTTTAATAGTTTCTGTAAACTTTTTCCATCCATTAGGTTTCGGGCGCTTTAAAGGCCTAAGAGTATAATTCACGAGATCAACAATGTTGCTGTCGTCTACAACTTCATTATCGATGAACACCAACCCCTCCTCGTTCCAACTAATTTTATCTTTATGATTGAGAATAGTGTCCAATAATAATTCACTTCTTCTCCGATACGTCTTTGGAATGAATTTATTTATGTAAATAGGTGTATACAATGTTTCATTTGATACATCTCGTGCGTCCTTATCATGTACGGAGTTTTCGTTAACTGGTGCGTCCTCGTCTTTAATTGTCTTTTTATGAGGAGTCAAATCTTCTGAATATTTATGCTCACCTTCAACGGTCACGGGTAGTTTTATTGGTTTTCGATTTTCATTAGCGAAATGGAGATATCTTTGTAAGATTTGCATGTACAGTGACCATTTTTCGCGATCGTCCATTTTACTACTTAATATATTTTGCATTTCTTTATCTAATCTAGATAAATTACTTTCAGGCGTTGTGTCTCTTGATTTAAGTCTATCAATAACATCTTGTTCAATGAGAATCATTTTCTTAGTATTATCCATTTTTTTTAATTAAAATAGTTGATCATAAAATTTTTTTTAATAATCCGCTCAACACAGCTCCTAGAATGATAGGCAGAAATGCTCCTCCTTTTTGAATGATAATTCTTTTTCTTATTTTATTTTTACCTTTACCTATTAGTTTTCTGAGAATATTTTTATGTTTTCTTAATTTTGATTTCTCGTTTTCTTTTAAAACCACTTTACCATTTAAGGTGTTATAAATGCATTCGCAAATACAATTTATTTCTTCCTCGTTACAAGCTTTTAATAAAGCTGTGCGGTATTTAGGTTTGAGAGTGTGTAACGATTTTAATAAATCCTTATGAGTTGTCACTCGTCCAGGCATTATATCCGACTGATAGCGATTTTTAAAATAACTTAATATTTATATAATATTAGTTGAAAGAAAACAGTTCAATTTAACAATAGACGATCGTTTAACTCTTTCTGTTGGGGTTTTATCTTTGAAAATTTCTTGAATATATTTACAAACCAGATCTATCTCTTTTTTACTAAGCGACTTTAGCAATATTTTACGATATTTTGGTTTGAAAGTTTGTAATGCACACCTTAACGATTTTTCATCTAACGTTGTGCTATCTTCGACCATTATTTATCACTAACTATAATTGGTTGATGTATATTGTATTTAAGTCCCTTCTTTGGTACATAGACAACACATAGATTTTTTATTGGATCGATTTTGGTTTTAAAGCGACAGAGATCATGTGTATTCTGCTTTAAGTCGATCATTAGATAACCATGTGGTTCGACAGTAGCATCTTTATAAGCTTCTTCAACAAATTTACAATTATCTGGAAACACTTGACGTGCTAAGTAACGTATTTGTGTTCGATCTCGAGGATTTTTGAAGTAAATAATATAGCTTGTATTGAGAGATATATCTCGTTGTCCTCTACCTTGGTGAAACAAGTTCTGCGTAATATAAAACACACTTAAATTTCTGTGGTGACTACCTTTAGTAAAAATGTCAACAATACGACCATCGGACTCTCTCATAAGATCATCAATTATAACTAATCGTGGCTGTATGCCGTCGAACATACTCATATCTGGTAACCCTTGAACATAAGATACATTTTCTAGGTTGTAGAGTGGCTGCATTTCGTCATAGCACCATAAAATTTGTGCAAAACTTGTATTACATATATCATTACAATATTTTAGAAAATTAGTAACAAAGTTTGATTTACCACAACCACTCGGACCTGCCACGATTGCAGTAAATGGATGAAGAAAGTGATACATTTTTTGAATACGTGTGTTTTTGAAAGAGGTAGGAATCCAATTAAAAAAAACTCAACAAGTTCGTATTTTATATTATAATTACATATTTACATTCTTAGGTACTATTGACGAAATAATAATAATACTTAGCAATTCTTAAACATAAAGTCATTTTAATAGTGTATGTTAGTTTATTCATCACTTTTATATGATTTTATTTTATAATGACCCCAAGCCAGAGTATCAGTACAGTTACTAATTAAAAATCGTTTAGTATCAGAATGCGATAAAGAAATTTTGTTAGCCTTTTGAGTAAAAATAACATGCTTTATCGATCTAAATCTGTACATTTCACATATTTGATTATTTTTCTTAAATAAGACGTTTTTGTAATTTCGCATATTAAACTTTTTTGTAGCTGACTTATTAACTCCCTTTGCTTTAGCTATAAATTTATTCTGTACGTTCATCGCATACATTTTTGACCTTAAACCAACAAATTCTGTAAAGATCTTACCGTTATTTTCATCTTTGAAAAAACCAATCTTTTTTTTGTTTATCTGAGGGTAACCAAAAAGATTATCAAAAGGATAGTCAGAGGTATCAAAGTATTTGTTCAAGTCCGGTTTAATATCTTCATAGAAATCATCAGTAAAAATCTGATATATGAAGCTGTCAGTGTCGGTATACATCATTTTACAGCGTGAACCGTATTTATTTTTCATATAATTATAGTGAAAATCGTACATGAGCGTTTTGGATATGTCTAATATGCAAAGTCCTAGATAGATGGGTTTATTATAGAGTATTTTTGTTTTTTTAAGTTGAACGGCCACTAAGTTTTCTGAAAATATAGACAGACTATGAAATTCAGGTCGTGCTACTAGATTTTGAGCACCTTGACATTTACCCCTATTTTCCCAATGAGTACAAAGTTTGACATCCACACGTTTTTCTACATTTTCCATAGTCTTCCCAAATATTGAATTATTCATTAATTTATAAAAATCCTTTTCAAAATCAGATGTTGCAGACATACGTAATTGTGTATTTAAATCTATATAGTTTTGTAACCATGGACTTTGACGAAATTTTAAAATCCTATGAACTTTTTTCAACTTTAATCCCATTTCTATGCACTGTATGAGGTTTCTGTAGTGAATAACGTATTTAGTTTTATCATATAAATTTGGAACTAATTTTGTTTCTCTGCTACCACCAATACATATATTTTCTGGGCATAGTGGAAAGTCTGAATGTGATTCATGCAAAGTTTGTGGATATTCTAAATCCACTTCAAGAATATAACCTATTTCTGAGTCAATTGGAACCATAAAATTTGTGTCACAATTTACCCATTGAAATTCACCCGTAGGAAGATATTGAGACATAGCCCAGCCATACAAATTATTTGCGTCTAAGTAAGTAAGGTAAGATGTAGGAGTTTTCTCACTAAAATTGAACATATATTTATTATTAGCATGAGCATAACGGTTACTGCATTGAGAAATACCACCACGTATACCAGACTTTATGAAAGCAATTTTATCAAAATCTGTCAATAGATCTAATGTTATTTTTGTGTGCTTCAACATGGCATCCCAACTTAGGCCAGGTGCAGTGTAATATTGTGCAGGATCTAAATCGTAAGTTTTGATACAAACGTTTCTAAAATTTTCAAAGATATCAGTTAGAAGTAACACGTCAGTTTTCAGGTATAAATCAGAATAATCAGCCATATTGCGACACTTAAAATGATGCCACACATCTTTAGCGTGGTTATAATTTTCATTTGTAACATCGCTATTAGTTAGTATATTGTAAAACTGATCTTGTGTGGGAAGTGAAGTTAACTTTAATGACTCAAATGAGGTCATGTAATCATATGGATAAATGCCTTTGCGTTTTAAAAAATAAAAATCGTCAGGGTGCTGAAAATTTTTACGCAGCTCGATAAAATCCTCATCATTCAAATTGTTTGATAAAGATTCCAAGCTGCATGATAAAAATTTAAAAGAGTCAATAAATCTTAACTCAAAATTTTGATTCTCGATTTTTAATATCTTTGAGAAGGAAATGTAACGTTCTTTATTCTGTGGTATAACTTTAATGTCACCTTCAGCAAAATTTAATGCGCGCACTATGAAATGAGCATCATAATTACTAAGATTATGCAAAATAATCGGTATAAATCGAGGGGTTTCTAACTTTTTACAACAAGCTTTATGACTAACACCTGTAAAGATTCCAGTATATTTATCAAAATTTAAGCTACTATCTAATTTCAGAGTGTCTTTGCATATGCAACAAGTAGTTGTCAAAGATATTCTTCTCCTAGCTTCATCTGTAAGCGGATGAGGATCAACTTTGACATAATACTCTTTAGATATATATTTTAAATCTTCATTTAAACTTTCCATAAACACTTTTGCACAATCACTACCTGTATAAGTTATATATTTGGAGAGGCTATCGTTATACGCACATTTGATATAATATCCAAAACTATACACATCATGTTTTTGAAAATTACTGGTATACGATAGAGATGGATTATTATCACACCCTTGTATTGGCTTTAAAAATGCTTCAAAATCTGCGTATATTACAAAAGGTACTCTTAGTTCACGTTCAAATTTGTTAAATGAAATTTTTGCCTTACTGATATCAGGCAAATCTGTTCTAACGTGATTACAATCAAATTGTCTATGAGAAATCAATTTATCATATGTTTGAAAATAAAGCAAGCAGCCATCACAGATATAGACTGCATGTTCATGTGAAGTTAATTGACGACTGACTAGTCTAGAAAGGTTTTTAATATAACAATAATGACCGTTAGAACCATTATCTAAATATAATAAATTTACATGAACTAATTTACGACATTTAGTAAAATGGAGAGGCCCAATTATCTTCGTAGATTTATTATTAGATTTTTCTATTCCAAAAACGTTAATACTAATATTATTTAAGCGTTCAAATTTTATAATATCTTTTAGTCTTACTGGAAAAGCAATACCCTTGAAATTTAGCAAGTTTTGTTTAGATAAATATGAGGAAACTCTGTCTGCATTTCTATTCACAGGATATAAAGCGGATAGAACAGCCCATAGAAAACATTGATAATCATTGTTTTTAACATTAACTACTGCTCGTTTACGTTTGATATCTATCGGTAGGTCTATGTATGAAGATCCTTTTAATGGGTTGAATTTGTTAATGTTTAGATCGACATATCTCATTTCTTTAAGACTCCAACCACTATCTTTCTTTTCAAAATTACTTATTTTGTTTGAAATTTCAGAACTTATATTTGAGTAAATATCATCAAATTCATCACCTAAACAGAACATGTAATTAAAAGTTTGAAAGTCAAAGGAGTTTTCTAAATTTTTCGTTGCCTGAACAAAATCCCCATTTAAAATAAAATTAACTTTAACTGTGGTATTTTCTTTCAAGACTTTTTCCAGTAATGTTTGAACAGTGCTTCGAATTGAACCAAGAAATGATTCAGGAGTTTTAAAGTCGGTATCAGTTGTAGCAGAGTTAGAGAATACTCTGTATGTTACTAATCTCTGACCGAACGCTTTTTCTATTAACTGAACATTATTTAAGTTCGGTATCAACGTGAAAACATTATTTTTATGCCTATTACTTTTAAGATGATTGGTAAAGTACCTTTTGTTAACAAATATTTCACAAGTTGGGCATTTAATGCTATTTAAGTTTGCAGAACTTACAGATGGCTCTGTTTCTGTGTTCGGTGGTGAAGCTGTTGCCTTCCCAGGTGATGTAGACTTTTGTGCGTATAAACGCTTCCTTGAATATTGAGGAGTTCCATGTTCTGTGACATTTCTTTTGACTGCTTCTCCAACTTGTTTCACTCCTGCTCCAAACTGATCCGTACTGGAATGAAGTAAACCAATAAATATATAAAATTCAAATAATATTCCGTGTTACGTTTTAAGTTGATGTTAATAAATATTCAACTTACATAAACTATTTATTTTTCAGACTTTTTGCATAAAGTACAATAAGCTTCCATCGGGAATACTCCATCAATTTCATCATATATATCATCAAATACAGAACACGTTTGAAAATGTCCACTACAAGGAGTAAAATAGGGTTTTATATCAGGATCCTGTAACATCCACCCTGGAAGTCTATCACTGATATACCACAAACGTATGAATGTATGCATCTTATCGATCAAAAACTGTTTTGTAAATGAACTAATATCATCACTGGTTAAGAATTCCATAGTAACTTTTATATATTCACTGCGTACTCGTGACTGAATAAAACGTTCTAGATGTCCGTATATTTATATACAAAATCAACCCCTCCATAAAAGTCAAGTTTAAACAAGATTGAACACTCACATCTCTGCATGGTCCTTTTCAATTTTTTTACATAGGTGCAAAAAGTTGTCTTCAATTTCTTCACATATCGCGACCATTTCTTCGTCGTATACAGAGTTGTCAAGCTCAGCCATTGTGTTTCGTTGTGCTTAGTATGAACGCTTGTAGCGAATGACTGATCTCTTTATAATTTGTTTGCGAGGCGAGAGCGGCAGTGGGGGTTGTATTTTTTTAAAAGGTTTTTGTAAGTAAAGTTATATTATGGGTTTGATTTGTGATGAGTTAGAGAAAGTTCTATTGTTTCTTACTGTCTCTATCAATGAAATATTTTTTACAGTCTTCCTTGCAGGCGAACTGCTTTGTAATGTTGTATATTATATCTCGTGTGTTCTGATAATGTTTATCAGTATTGGATTGTATGTAGTACTTTAATCGCAAGTCTGCATGTTTCCAATAGTCTACAGGCGAAACCTCTTTCAGATTCTTCATGTCATAAATTTCTATTTTCATGAGGTATGAAGCATTCGCTCCGTCATTATCATTGGAAGAAATAAATGATACACCTCCATCACACGCTTGAGCCACACATGAAGACGGAATGGTTTTTTTCTTTTTCTTAGGCTTTTCAAAGAATATGTCGATATTGTTACCAGCTCTTTTCGTTGCGATTTTTTTATTTTTCAATATGCAAGAATTGCTTGCATTTTCGTCATCGCTTAAGTTAATAGGATAATAATAGTTTTTTACATTGAATTCATCGAGATTCGGTGAGATCTGAAAAAAAAATAGAAATAAGTAAATATAATCACTAGTGTCATCAAAATTATTCATATACAGTAAGAACCTTTATTATTATTAAAATCTAATACATTAATATTATTTTTATTGCAGAATGAATCTATAGATTTTTGTGACCGTTATAGGTTAGGTTAGGTTAGAAACATAAGATTTTAATTATAAAAAATATTAATCTTGGTCTTATTAATTTAACTTTACTAGTAACAAAGATATCGTTGTAACACGTATTCTTGTCACTTGGTCAACAGGGATTAAAATTTAATACGAATATTCATATATATCATGAAATTATACTATATAAGTACGTAATCTTACCTCCATGATTAATAATTGCCCAGTTACTGCCTTCACTTGAACACTACGTCAGCCTGGATACTAGCCGCGTGGTATTAAAATATCTTGTGATATACATGATGCATGTGATCCTTTTATATCTGCTTTTTGAGATCGTGTCTGAACGTGTCGCCACAAAATACAACGTTTAGGTTGGATAAAAGGATATTATAAAAAAGGAGCGGATGTTCGATGCCCATTATTTCCATTGATTTATTAAGGTCTATTATAATAAATTATGATATACATGATGCCATGTGATCCTTTTACATCTGCTTTTTGCGAGATCGTGTCTAAACTTGTCGCCACAGAATACAACGTTTAGGCTGGATAAAAGAATATTATAAGGAAGAGGGCGAATGGTCGATGCCCATTATTTCCATTGATTTATTAGGGTCTATTATAATAAATTACTACGACCCTGTCTAATTTAAAATATTATTTTATGAGACACTTTCTTTGAAATAGCAGCAAAAAGTCAAAGCGTTTCTTCGAAAAAATAAAACTTTTGAGTTATTTGTACGAGACTTTTTTTTTATTTACATTTTCATATTGAATTTATATCTGACACACATCCAATTCAATTATTATCAGTTTGATATCAAATTAAATTGAACAAAACAAAATTGAACGATTAATGTTATTTATTAAGAAAAATCTTAGATTGGAAACCTAATCAAGTTTGATAAAACCAAGCCAATGAGCCAGAATCGGCCATTAAATATCAGACATTCATACTGTAATTAGAATTCAGTTAATTTGAATCATTAATGTAGGAAAGGAAAGTCGTGGATCAAATGGAAAATCCAATTGGTCAAGGAGTCCGATAAGTTAATCTAATAAAATACGAGAAAAAACGATTCGTTACGAGGGTAAGTAAGAAAATTCCTATTGCAACCCAGGATCCAATTGGAAAATCCGAAGAGACCTCTGACGGTCAATTGGAATTTAGTCTGATTGGAATCTGCTTTGGCGAGCTTTTTTTAGAATCCGCTAAGTTAGCCTATTTCAAGGATTTCAAGGTGCTGGGAGTGAGTTAGAACCGGCTATTCCCTACTACTCATACATGAATGAGTTTCGTTCAAACATTCCCTATGCAGCGCTGCGGATGCGTTCCATTTACAGTTGATTAAAAAAAAGCGCGAAAATTGAATTAGCGATAAAAATATAGTATTTTTCGTCCTATATTGTTTTTCTATAATATATAGTACAATTGACTAATATATGATACGATACTATATAATATAGTACGGGTGGCAACCCTAGTCATACCACATGATCATTAGTCGCAGTCACAGTATGATTAATCACATCGCTAATAGTCTTGAGCGACGGCTAGCCATATTAACAATATAAAAAAATCAATTTACATTTTTGCATACTAATTAGATATTGACTGGCCCGTTGGAGGAGTGGGTAGTGACCCTGCCTTCGGCTTTGCGGGTCGCGGGTTCGATTCCCGCCGAGGGCCAACATTTTCTATAAAAGAATTTGTTGGTCTTCAGGTCTGGGTGTATATTTGTATTTAAGTATGTATTTAAAAAATATATAAGTATATATTCACCAGTTGTCTGTCACCCATAACACAAGTTTTAAGTTACTTACTTTGGGGACGGACGACCGTGTGTGTAAGTGTCCCATATATTTATATTTATTTATTTATATATTATTTTTTTATACCGTGTAGCTTTTGTACATGACCTTCAAAATACGTACTCTGTTTCGAGAGTACTGGGTAACATAAAATTACGTCCTCCGTGCGCTATGACCTACAATAGGTAACCTACATACCTCGTTCCCGTTTATAAAGGAGACGAGGTCAATTGTATCGGGGTCGCGTATTGTCAAGGTCACGATTGTAGGTTGCGGCCCGTTTACTAGAAAGTTCAAGGTCATGCAATGAGGGCAAAGTTTTAACCTAGTAGAAAACTGTAACATGTTTTGACCTTTCTATGCTTTTCTTATATACATGTGTAAGTTTTATCATCTTCCTGCCCTTATCCCACTCTAAGTGGGGTCGGCACAACATGTTTTAAACATGCCGTCACATGATTTGCCTGCGTTTTTACGACCGGCCGCCTGCCTGACGTCAACTTGCCTCTGTCGTATTTGACGACACCTCGGTAAGAAAGAGGTTGGTCTATTCTACTAAACCGGATACCACACGGTGGGTCAACTTACCTTAGTAGCCTTTCACGATACCTCCTTTGTCATTGTCCAGCGAAAAGTAATAATAAATAGTCATGGAAAAATAAATAATGATTGAAAATAGATGTGAACTATTTTTTTTCCTGAATATCTTAAAAGTACTATATTTTTTTTATTTAAAAAGAAAAATACTATTTTTCTCAAAAAAAAGGTGACAACCCTAGGCGGTACCCATAAGGGGTTTTTTCCTGTATAAAACAAGGAGGACAATAAAAGTAATAGGTTTCTTTTAGCTCTGAGGAAATCATTTTCTTAAACGTAGAGCGCGACAAAGTGAAACTCGAAATCCATAGTATTCGAGAAAGTGGTTTACCTCAATCCATAGTTTGTGTTACAATAATTTAAATCTTTAGAAACTTGTGAAAGTAAGTACTTTTGTAACTAAGAACGGTTAAGAAATTGGTTAAACTTAACGCATTGAACTAAAAAGTTATTTGTTTCAAATTATTCGTACGATTAGCTATACACAAAACATTTTGCATTCACGATATGGAATGATTGGTTAAGTTGTATGGTATCCGGCTGAGTAGAACAGACCGCCCTCATTTTTTACCGAGGTGTCGTAAAAGGCGATTAAGGTAAGTCGAACCGCTGCGCCGTGTGGTATCCGGCTGAGTAGAGCAGTCCACCCTATTAACGCTCGTAAAAGGCATCTAAGGTAAGTTGACGTCAGGCAGGTGGCCGGTCGTAGAATACCTAGCCAAATCATGTGACAACATGTTTGTAACATGTTTCGCCGATCCCACTTAGAGTGGAATAAGGGCAGGAGGATGACAAATGATGTTAAAGATTTCATGGGTTGATTAACACCTAATTTGGGTTTAAAACGCCATACGTCTTATTGTAAATTTTTTGCTATTTTGCACAGTGATGAATAAAAACTTAATTAATTCTCAGTATGAAAATATATTAAGGTAATTTTATCTTAGTTTAGTGTAACTTCCGTGTCACGTGACGTTTAACGCTTCGCTTTTTACTTAAAAGTAAAATTCTGAACTATTTTGTACAATGAAAAAGAAATAACATTATCTATGAAACCATAGAAGCTGTGATAGCCTGGTGACACCGTGCGACTTTTTCGAGGTGATCACGGGTTCAAACCCCGGGCAGGCACCAATGAGTTTTTCTATTAAAACGTATGTGACTAATTGATAACTGCAATTTATCACACGCTTTTCGGTGAATTAAAACATTATGATGAACCCTGTAATATCTCTAGAAAATTCTAGAGATATGTAGGGTTCCTACCACTCCGCATTGGAGCAACGTGGTAGGTCTTAGCTCCAATCCTTCTCTCCAAAAACGGAGAGAAAAAGGCCTATTCTCAGCAGTAGAACAGTAACAGGCGGCTACTTACTTAAGCATACAAAACGCTATTCACGCAACTAAATATTTTCCGTCTAAATCTTTCTCTTTAAAAACGGAGAGAGAAGGCCTATGCCCAGCAGTGAGATAGAAACAGCTACTTTAATACTTTTATAGACCCATAGTGTCACTAATAAACTACTAAGCTTTCTCGATTTCACATCCACGAAATCGAAAGTTAATGAAATGAGACGTCAAACATAAAGTGTTTACGGAATTCTGACGTAGATAGACGCTTATACATCTACCATGAGCTTGTAGTTTTAGATCCAGATGATGTCATTGGCTAGCTAATAATAATTGCTGACGACGATTAGCATTTTTTACTCTCACGAACTTACGTAATAGTATTAATACTAAGATAGTATAAATTTACGTTGATGTCAGGCAGCCGGCCGGTCGTAAAATACGTAGCCAAATCATGTGACAACATGTTTATAACATGTTGTGCCGACCCCACTTAGAGTGCGATAAGGGTAAGAAGATGATGAATATAAATTAACGCTATCAATATAAAGTAACGGCCTACTGCTGGGCATAGGCCTCTTCTGTCAGTTTTTAGAGAAGAAGAATTGGAGCTAAGACCTACCACCCTACTCCAAAGCGGATTGGTAGGTTATATATATTTCTCGAATTCTCTAGAGATATGCAGGTTTCCTTACGGTGTTTTTCTTTCGCCGAAAAGCGTGTGATAAATCGCAGTTATTAATTAGATACATAAGTTTTAACAGAAAAATTCATTGGTGCCTGCCCATGGTTTGAACAAGTGAACCCCTCAAAAAGATCGCACGTTCTCACCTCACAGCTTCGATTTTATACTAAGTATGAATACTGTACCTCTTAATTGAGGAATGAGAAATCGTGCTTCTGCAAAGGTCAAGTAAAGTAAAAGGTCATACTGTAACCGCAAATGTAGCTTGAAATGTTCAATGTAAATTTATTCATGTCCATTGTTTAGTCAGTGTATTTGATATTCCGAAAAATCAGTTAGTGGTAAATCGTGTTCTGTTTTCCCAATACAAGGCTGAGAGTGTACATATGTCTATTACTACTAGGGTTGTGCTTATAATGTTTTATAACATCGACATTTTTCCTTTATACTTTTTCAATAAATAAAAAGCAATTTTCCCAAAGTCAACTCATTTACTCTTTCTCAACAACCCAATGACACATAATGACAGCGACAATGTTTTTTCATATTAATGACCAACTCACAACAAGGAGTTGTATTAGAAACATGTAACAGTTTTAATGGTAAAATTAAAACATTAATTAAATTCGCTCGTAAAATCCCCCATCATAAAGTTAGTGTAGATTTGGATTTTATTTTATAGTTTCTAAAAGTAGGTATTTTTTCTGAACATAAAACAATATCAATTTTTAAATATTCTTCTATTTTTAAATTTATATTTTTTTTATAATCATAAACTTAGCAACAACTCATTAATAAATTCCAATCACTGAGGGAAACTGGCGGCTATACAATGCCTTTCCAAAGATAATAACAAGGCCCTGTTACAGTTAGCGAACATAATTATTAGGTAGAATTTCTATAGTTAATTATGGTTACTTATATTATTAGTATATACAAAGATTAAGCTTCATACAGATTTTAAGATCCTTTCATTAATTAGGTTTATCTGTGGTCTTTATACAAAGTACAAAATATCAATAGCAGCGAAAACTTATAATATATCATATAAATCGGTTTCGAAAGTGACAATAAATTAAATAAATATATAGTGAAATTTAAAACCTAAAAATTGGGACTTTTCCAAAATTCAGTTGGACCTAGTTGTCGCTAAAAAAAATATCTTAAACTACTATTTTTTAACTGTTCATATTTCTAAACAAAAGCTTAATTTGGCATAACCCTAATACCCATTTGATATATATGTATGTGACGTACTGAACGTTCGTACGTGAATATAGGGATAGGGTCAAGTTTTTCCCCGGCTCAAGATATGTTTATCAGAAATGACCTTTAAGTGATGCAATGTTTTCGGTTGTAATTTTAACCACTTCCTCATTGGACTGGGAAATTTTAGTTCAAATGTATGTCACTATTGTGTTCATTAATATAATTCCTCATTTAACGTCCTGGTTCGACTATTAAGCTAATCATATGTAGTTTACTTAAAATTTATTATCGTTATTTCAAATTTATTATCTATGTTTTAGCAACAACGTTTCCATAATCAATAAATATCCTAGCTCATTTCGTTGAATCAGTAAATGAAGAACAAAATTATTCTGTAATAATCTGATAGCTCGATCTCGTGAAGTCTTAGGAAGTTTTTGGTTGCGAAATTAGATATTTATTTCTTAACAAGTTGTCGTAAAAGACGACTAAGATAAGTTGACCCGCCGTCTAATATCAGGCTGAGTAGAATAGATCGAATTATATCAAAATAATATTCTTTACTTTTGAAACTGAAGTTACATAATAGTAGATTATGATATTGTTGCATAATAAGAGTTCTTATAACACGAGTGTGTTTTTTAAAGTATCACACGTGTGTTATAAGACCAAGTTATGTACAGTGTCATACACTACTGTCATACTATAATACGTAAAACAATATTAATAAAAACCAAACTTTATTTAAATATTGAAAAGATTTTTTAAATGTTAAATGTTAGGGCCAAGGCGCAAGCATCGATTGCGCATGCGTGTTGCGTCGCCGCGGACTCGTTCATTGAAACCAATTTTTTTAAGGTAGAGGTTCAACCTCCTTGGTCCAGCTGGAGGTTGTATAGGTGTATCGTTATGATTAAAAACTTACCTATATTATGATACAGGTGTTCATACAAGACCTGTATCGTAATAAAACTTTTTCATTTGACCTGTAGCCAAAAATAAAAAAATAAATTTTTATGTAATGTAATGTTTGTCATAAGAATTTTGGTTTCAGTTTTATAATCTTTTTATTATAGTATCAGAGTAGATAAATATATATTTTTTAATATTATTTTAATTCTATTACAGAGATCAAATAACATCAACGCTAGAAAAGTCCCGGGTAGCATTAATAGTAGGCGCAGCTGGTTGCGGTAAGTCAACTCGAGGTCCCGCCACCATACTCAGACACTGTGGTGTAAAAACAGCGGCTTTGGTCTCTGAACCCCGAAGAGTAGCCGCTATAGGTTTGGCTCAAAGAGTGTCCGAGGAACTAGGTGAACAAGTAAGTAACAATACACAACACGCGTATATAATTTTGTAGTTAGATAGCTTTTTTTTATACAGAAAAAACCCCTTATGGGCACCCCCACCCGACGGGGCCAGGCGACGGTTATGTCGGACTCGCACCGACTAAAACAACCTGTATGCTCCACCACACTGCTGGTGGCGGGGACAAGGTACCTGTGAGACATTACCCCCATACCCGCCAGCAGCAACTCTGTACCCTAGAGTGCGCCACCTCTGGGTCGGGGCCTCTATAAATGGCCCCTCCCTCCGCTGGACGATGCATCGGGAGTAGTTAGATAGCTATACTAACTTTATTATATAAAAAAACTAGCGGCCTGCCCCTGCTTCGCACGGGTATCAAATATATATCCCATGTCAGTCAGTGTAAAAAAAGTGATTAAAATCGATCCAGTAGTTTGATTAATTCATTACAGCCCGTGGCCCGCAAGCGTTAAATTTGGAGAAAAACAATTTCCGTTCCCTATACCAAGAAGATTTCCTGCTATCTTTGGAATATCTAAATTCAGATAGTACATTTTTACTTATTTACTTTTACATTTTCCCTATGTATTTTATTTTTACAATTAATTACAGAATGTCTTTAAACAAACTCTTGAAGGAGCGACATCGCTGCTAAAGTCGAAGTGTTATAGGGCGAAGCGCGGCGTCCTCACGGCATTTTCAATCTGTAATATCTCCGAAAATGTTCACTTAAATTACATGCTGTAAACGGCTATATTGATCTATATTAAATCAACTATTTATTTAAGGTACTTATTTGGATAAGGATTAATGCTGTATTGTATAAAAATTGCTTCAAAAATAAAACATTATTTTTCGTAAAAAGTAAATGACAAAAAATGCTATAGTGGGCTATCCATAAGAGATAGACATAGACCATCGCGGACTTTTCTGTAGACCTTTTCAAGGTGTACAAATACTTAGTACATTATTTTGATAAATCTCGTAGGGTTTAGCCTGCGTTTGCAATGTAAGCGGAAAAAAATGTAATTATTTACAGAAACCTCAAAAATTACAGTTTTTCTCTACTCCGTATTGAATGTTATTATGCGTACATTCATGCGTACCTTCCTCTGTAATCACTCTATATATTAAAAAAAACCGCATCAAAATCTGTTGCGTAGTTTTAAAGTTTTATGCATACATAGGGAAATATGGACAAAGAATGCGACTTTGTTTTATAATATGTAGTGATAACCCAAAATTGACCATTGCTGTTTGTCAAAATGGCTGTTAAAGCTTTACTGAGCTTTTCTATGTATATGTTAAGGTGCATACAGACATCGAGGGCGAATGGTTCATCACGCATGCCTCAACCTAAGGCATACGACGATACATTTATACATGCTTCCCGAATAACACATGCTTAGCCACTGATTATATACATTTTGTTCTAGGTAGGAGAATCTGTTGGCTACCAAGTACGACTTCACGCTAAGTTACCTCGACCTCCCGGAGGCGCTATACTGTTTTGCACATCTGGGATTCTATTGCGAAGATTGCAAATTAATCCAGGTATGTAAAGTGGCGGGCTGCTGCTAACATTCAGTACCACTGCTGGACAAAGCAGTTTGAGACCTAAGTCGGCTCTGAATCCATATCGCTGCTCCTAGCAGATTGATAGATAAGATATATCCTAGGAATTCTTAAGAGATTCGCAAAGGAAACTGATACACTTTCATACAACTTTGGGCCCAAGATGTAAAAAGATGAAAATGGGGCCAATTAATTGCGTTTTTATTAGTTAACCATTAAAATTTGGCTATTTTTTCAATCTAATAACAGAGTAATAAAAGATTTAATAAAAGTGAGGTTATGTACTTGCTGATTTTTGAAGAATGACATATTATTTAGCATAAATAAAGCAGCATAGACACAATAGTGATAAAAGAAACAATTAATCTATTTCTGGACAAGAATCAAGTCTAACTTCAATTTCGTTATAATTTAACTAGTTTTTACCCGCGACTTCGTTCGCGTGAACTGTTGTCACGTAAGGTTGATAAAACGTAAGGTTGACGTAGGACGTAGGTTATATTTAACACAAAAACATTTAAACTGTTAAAGATTATTTCATATTATTATTTATATTTAAATAGTCATGTAAACAACGTGATGTTTGTTGTATTTTTAATTATTCGTATATTTTTATCGATTATTGTAATCGTTAAATGTACCCAACATAGTTTTAAAGATTTTCAATTTTCAGATTGCAAATTAAGCTGATTTTTGCATATTTTGAAACAAATAATATACCGCTTTTTTTCAAGCTATGCCTCAACCTTATACAATTTGGCCCAAAATTCCGCGTTTCCTTATCATAAATTTTAGTCAGTGTTAGCGTACAGTGCTTACAAAATATTCTGTACAAAGTGCAAGATCAATAGATCTGCGAAATATTTTCCTATATAATGATTTGCAACATATCTGCTCAGGTCTGGAAGGTTGTACCCACGTCTTCATAGACGAAGCGCATGAAAGAGATGTGAATACAGATATAACTCTCCTCTTACTGAAAAGAGCACTAAATATTAATCCAAACTTAAAGATTATTATAATGAGTGCGACATTGGATACTGCTGTTTTTACTAGGTCAGTATGTACAATATTTAAACCTGTTTTAAAATAAGTGCTTAGACGCCGTGTGGTATAATAAAATAGTACCACTCTCATTTCTTACCGAGTTGTCGTAAACGGCGACTAAAGTAAGTCGACCCGCCGTGTGGTATCCGGCTGAGTAGAATAGACCACCCTTTCTTATTGAGGTGTCGTAAAAGGCGAATAAGATAAGTTAACATCAGGCAGGCGGCCGGCATTGTAAAAAATATCAGGTAAATTTTGTATATAAATAAATTAATTTATTACGTTTGACGCCGTGTGGTATCCGGCTGAATAGAATAGTACCACGCTCATTTCTTACCGAGGTGCCGTAAAAGGCGACTAAGGTAAGACGACCCGCTGTGTGGTATTCGTCTGAGTAGAATAGACCAACCTCATTTCTTACCGAGGTGTCGTAAAAGGCGACTAAGGTAAGTTGACCCACCGTGTGGTATCCGGTTGAGTAAAATAGACCATCCTCATTTCTTACCGAGGAGTCGTAAAATACAACTAAGGTAAGTTGACGTCAGGAAGGCGGCCGGTCGTAAAATACGAAGCCAAATCATATGACAACATGTTTGTAACATGTTGTGCCGACCCCACTTACAGTGGGATAAGGGCAGGAGGAATCTTATAATAAGTGCTTAGATATTGAACTTTTTAATATTAAGACTTTCTGTCACCATTCATCATTGACTGGCCCGTTGGCGCAGTGGGCAGTGATCCTGCCTTCAGCTTCGTGGGTCGCGGGTTCGATTCCCGCCGAGGGCCAACATTTTCTATAAATCAATTTGTTGATCTTTGAGTCTGGGTATATATTTGTATTTAAGCATGTATTTGAAAATTATATAATTATATATTCACCAGCTGTTTGTCAACCATAACACAAGTAGTAAGTTAATTACTTTGGGGACAGACGACTGTGTGTGTTAGTGTCCCATATATTTATTTATTTATTATTATCCTGCCCTTATTCCACTCTAAGTGGGGTCGGCCAACATGTTATAAATATGTTGTCACATGATTTGGCTAAGTATGTTACGTCCGGCCCCCTGCCTGACGTTAACTTACCTTAGCCGTATTTAACGACACCTCGATAATAAAGAGGGTGATCTATTCTACTCGACCAGATACCACATCGTAGATCAACTTACATAAGCCGCCTTTAACGTCATCTCGTTAACAAATGAAGGTGGTCTATTCTACTCAGCCGGATACCACACGGCGTAAACAATTCATATACCTAAATACTACTGTTACTTTCTAGATATTTCGATGATTGTCCCGTAATTGAAGTACCGGGACGCACTTTTCCGGTAGATATTGCTCATTTAGAGGAAATCCAAAAGCAATTCAAGTTACGACTGCCTATCACTTTAGAAAATTGCACGAAAGAAGATGGAAGGCCACAGATACATTGTCAAGAGGTAACCAAAATAATATATAATCAGAAAAATATACATAACTCCAATGATTTACATTCACTTTTGGGTATGGATATTTCATAAACAGTTTTTAATTTTCCATATGGGTGTATTTAAGTACGTATTTAAATAATTTATAGAATTAGGCGTTACTTTGCGGAGGTCCATAATACAAAAGTAATGAGAATATTATATTGCTATAATCCGCGATAAAAGAAAATATATGTAATGCTAAATGTAGAGTGTACTATTCGTTCTCATACCTGATACATGCAGAATTTGTAAGAACTCATGCACTACCCGACACCGATGGCACAACAATACACAAGCACTGCACACATTCACCACCACAATCTCTCACCACAATCTAATTGTTATCTGCTACGCTTACAGGTGGCGGAAGTTATTAAAGCTGTAGACAAACAAAAACCAGAAGGCGCTATATTAGTTTTCTTACCGGGATGGGCTGAAATTAAACAAACAAAACTCTTATTAGATGAGTATTATAAAAAATCCCCTCTGCATATGGTACTACCTGTACATTCCAGGTGAGTTATAGTTACATAGTAAATAATAAAAAAAACTTTAGTAAATATAAAATAGATAATAAAGCTTTAGGAATACGAATTCATTATGATATATCGCTTGCTTAGTATTAAGTAAGTAAGTAAGTAGTTTAGTGTTTTTTTTTAATGAGTTATAAGAATCAGGAGTGAAATCGGCTTTTTGAATTTTGAGGTCACTTTAGCATAATTCAATGTTCTTAAATATCATTAAATATATATATATATATATATATATATATATATATATATATATATATATATATATATATTTCATTTTTTTTAAGAAAACAAATATAATTTAATTGAGCTTTCGCTATGTTAGTAATGATTGACTGACCTGGCGCAACGCACTTGTTCAACAAATAGAAGAAAACAGTAACTTTATAATTTTTATCCTTCGCACTTACGTTTAGTCTCTCGGTCAAGGTCATGCATTACATACGAAATGGTACGGTCATTCTCCCTTCTATATCATGTATCTTTCATTCAAAACGTAATTAAACAAATAAATATATGAGACAATTTTTTTTATATACGTTGCTAAGGTGTGTAGGTACCTAGAATTAAAAATAATATCGTATAGTCAGTGTCACTCTGTATAAATGTATATTTCACTTAAAAAGATGTTTATATTAAAAAACTATACATAACTATCTCCATTTTTAGATTAACAGCAACAGAACAAACGAAAATGTTCTCAAAACCTTCACCAGGAGTCCGAAAAATTGTGCTGGCCACAAATATAGCTGAAACTTCTATAACTATACCGGACGTTGTATATGTCATAGACAGCGGGTCTCATAAAGAAAACAGGATAAGAGAACGGACTGGTGAGATAATACGAAAATCAAACTTAATTTATTTTAACAGACTTGCTTTCGTTTCTACCTGTTCCGTCCTAAGGCATTACAAGATAACTTTACGAGATACGCAGCAGGCGTAAAAGATTAATTTATTTATATATACAAATTTACCTGATTTTTTACAATACTAAAAAACCATTAAACACCTGGGTGACCGAGCCTTGCTCGGTAATTTTTAAAATGATGTAAAAAAATTAGAATGAAAGAAAAAATTTGAAAGGAAAATGAAAAAATAATAGGGCAGGTTAGGCTCGATCCTATATATTTTCACCTCTCTAGACCACCCGTTCCCCAAATGAACTACAATGACTTTATTCTTTCAATTTAAATGATATATTCTTGGTTATAATTTTGTTAATAAGATCGCGCGGTAGTCTATTAATTAAGCGAGGCACGAGGTATCTTGTTGTCCTTTCACTATACGAGTTATTGATTCACACAGTCTTTGCGATAAAAAACACTAAAAAACACAAAGACTTTGTAAACAATTATCTGTAATTGCTCGCGTCGATTTTCGACCATATTGAATTGGTCTCTAAAGAGACCGACTCTTTAGAGAAATATCGAGTTCAAACCCCGGGCAGGCATCAATGAGTTTTTCTATTAAAATTTATGAGTCTAATTGATAGTTGCAATTTAACACACGCTTTTGGTAAATGAAAACATCGTGAGAAAACCTGCATATATGTGGAGAATTCTGGCGATATGTGTAACCTACAAATCCGCATTGGAGCAACGTGGCTCCAATCTCCAAAATAGAGATAGGAGGACTATTCCCACCTATGGGATAGTAATAGGTCGTTGCTATTACTATTACGTAGAAAGTACTCAAGTTTCCGGTACTTAGGGCTCCAGACTAACGAACTTTCTTATAATATGTTTCGTCTCAATCGATACGGCCTTCTGTATCCTACGCTTGATCCAACAAATAAATAGACTGGATGTTTGATATAATTGTACATGTTGTTGCCATTTTTAAGTAATTTGTGTGTTTCTAACACTTATTTAATGTATATATTGTTGATGGCCCAATAAAATAAAGCACCAAAAACCATTTCTTTATGACAGGTACAGCCAGTTTAGAAACAGTATGGGTGTCTCAAGCTGGCGCTAAACAAAGAGCCGGCCGAGCAGGGAGAGTCCAGCCAGGTTCGTTTGATATAAATTCAAAGCAATAAAAATTAAGCTTAATAATTAGGTGCTTACGTTAAACATAAAAGATAGAGACATGCTGTCCTAGACTTTTTTGTAGTATTTTTGTAGATCTACAATTCTGTAGTACATTACTTTTGTGTATCTCTGCTGGTTTACGCGGCGCAAGTGATAAAAAAACCCAGCAGACAAGTTTTTCGACTGCGTGATCTCTTCAACACAATTTACATAAAACGATGCATTATAGACCTAAACATTTCGGAAAAATTTCACTACTTTTAAGTAAAAACAGACAGTTTTTGGGGGCTTTGTTTCATAATATGAATAGATGTTGTTCAAATTCAAATTATTCTTTATTCAAATAAACTTTAAAACAAGCGCTTTTGAATCGTCAACTCTACTGCTGGTTCGGAAAGCTGTTCCTACCGAGAAGAGCCAGCAAGAAACTCGGCGGTTGCTCTTTTAAAAATATACAGTCGTTACTGTCTTGTACAGGTTTAAAGAGAGCTATATCCACACATTCTTATCTTTTAAATAATCTTCAAGAGTATAGTAGGCTTTCTGTATCAGCCTCTTTTTAACAGTGTTTTTAATCTGCTGTAATGTCAATGCTGAAATTATTGCGGAATTTTATTATAGAATCTCATACCAAAACCCACAAACGAGTTAAGCACTTTCGCAAGCCGCAAGCTTATGTCGGTTCCTGCTTTGTCTATTGTATACATCACCTATCGTTTTATAATTCTTTATATTTTTATGTACATAAATTAAATTGCTTAAAATATACTGTTAGAATACCTGTTTCCTTAAACTTCTCTCGCAGGGAATCACGCGGTCTTAAATTATAAATGCCACGTATAGCTCTTTTTTGTTAAACAAAATTTTGTTCACTATCCGCGCATTTACCCCATAGCAATATTCTATAAGACATAATGCTATGGAAGTAGGCAAAATAAACAAGTTTTGCTGTTTCTCCATACTATAATACAATGTATAAATACGGACGTCCATTGCTCTACGTTTGGATACTGAAATGGACATTAGCTTTGAGTTCTAACTTGAACTTTGAAAACGTTTAATTTGTTACCTGTTACAGGACACTGTTACAGAATGTACACCAAAGACAAAGAGAGTGAGTTCGCTTCGCACACCACTCCGGAAATATTGAGGTATTTATCGTCATTTCGGTGATCAAAAAGAAAGAGTTTTTTTGTTTCACAACAAACATTTTGACTCGAACTCAACTCAAACATCCGGCTTGAAGGACCATGAAAAAAACAGCGAAAAAAAACGAAAAATTATTGGAGTTAAATAAAACTCGTACACTCGGTGTGTGGCGTAGAAAACAAGTGGTGTTTATTGCCGTATTGCCAATTAAATACAATGTGTCTTACAATACAATTCTTAAAAAAAAAGTAACCTGGGCAGACACCAATGAGTTTTTCTGTTAAAACTTATGTGTCTAATTAATAATTACAATTTATCACACGCTTTACGGTGACGGAAAACATCGTGAGGAAACCTGCATATCTCTAGAGAATTCTGGAGATGTGTAACCTACCAATCCGCATTGGAGCAGCGTGGTAGGTCTTAGCTTCAAACCTTCTCTCTAATAAAGGAGAGAAGAGGTCTATTCTTAGCAGTGGGAGAGTAACAGGCCGCTACTTTACTTTTTTTCTGATTTTTTTTCACCCAAGGTGTTATGTCATATGAGTTCAAAAATTTTAGGATTCCATTAGAACAAACAGTGTTAGATTGTAAAACGTACGCACCCGATGAGAAGGTTGAAGATTTCTTATCAGCATTACCCGAACCGCCCACTTCTCAAGCTATAAGATTCGCCGTCAACGATCTAGTAGATTTGGGTAACTTATTTTTTCTTATTATAAATGTAATTAAAATAAGTTGGTATTGACGTATTATTAGGAGGAATGCTTATTATTTGACCAAAAGAGTTCTAAATATGTATGTGGATATGTGACTAGAGGAAGGGTGAAAAAAGATGGATTGTGTGAAGTTAGTTATAGGATATGCAAATAAAAGGAGTAGCGCTAGAGTTAACAAATGATGGAAGATAATGGAATATAAAATCATATTGTGCCGACCCTACTTAGAGTGGGATAAGGGAAGGCGAATGATGAAGAATAAATGTAGTCATATACTCGTAACATTTTTGTATTATTTTTGTTTTATTTTGCTTACTTCGTTAACTTAGCTTTGTGCCAAAGACCGAGTTCGCTTTACTAATCATTTTCGTCCATTTTGTCGGATTTTGGACGTCCGTAACTTGTTGGCTTTCATGCCGTTATCCATAATCATATTCTGTATTGTATGTTCCTGTCCTTATCCCACTCTAAGTGGGGTAGGCACAACATTTTTTTCTCTTCCATCCTATCATTCGTCAACTCTGGCGCCACTCCTTTTATATGCATGTCATACTTCACACAATCCAACCTTCTCTTTTTAGGCCTCCCTCTAGGCACATGTCCATCCACATTCAAATTTAACACTCGTTTGGTCACATGATTTTCATTCCTCATTACATGTCTATACCATCTCATTCATGCACTTCTCGTCTTTTCTATAATGGGCGCATATCTGTCCCTGCTTCGCATTGATATAAAATATATATCCCATGTCAGTCAGTGTAAAAAAAATGATTAAAATCGATCCAGTAGTTTTGATTTATTCATTACAGCCAGTGGCCCGCAAGCGTTAAATTTGGAGAAAAACAATTTCCTTTCCATAGAGAAAGGAAATTGTTAGAAGAAAAAACCAAGAAGATTTCCTGCTATCTTTGGAATATCTAAATTCATATAGTACATTTTTACTTATTTACTTTTACATTTTCCCTATGTATTTTATTTTTACAATTAATTACAGAATGTCTTTATATACAACATTCACAGCTTCTTTGTCGTTAAACAAACTTTTGAAAGAACAACATATAGCTGCTAGATTCGAAGTGTTATAGGGCAAAGCGCGGCGTCCTCACGGCATTTTAAATCTGTAATATCTCCGAAAATGTTCACTTAAATTACATGCTGTAAACGGCCATATTCATCTATATTAAATCAACAATTTATTTAAGGTACTTAATTGGATAAGGATTAGTGCTGTATTGTATAAAAATTGCTTTGAACATAAGGCATTATTTTTCGTAAAAAGTAAATGACAAAAAATGCTATTGTGGGTTATCCATAAGAGATAGACATATACTGACTTTTCTGTAGACCTTTTCAAGGTGTACAAATATTTAGTACATCATTTTGATAAATCTCGTAGGGTTTAGCCTGCGTTTGCAATGTAAGCGGGAAAAAATGTAATTATTTACAGAAACCTCAAAAATTACAGTATTGCTCTACTCCGTATTGAATGTTATTATACATACAAACTTGAAATCTTGAATCACTCTATCTATTAAAAAAAAACTCTTCAAAATCTGTTGCGTAGTTTTAAAGTTTTATGCATACATTGGGATATATGGACAAACAAAGAATGCGACTTTGTTTTATAATATGTAGTGATACATATATTCTGTATGTCTTCCAAATATTAATTAAATGTTTTTGCAGGCGCTCTAACCCCTGATGAACGTTTAACACGCCTTGGTGTTTTGCTATCAAGTATGACGCTGCACCCGCGTTTGGGACGCAGCGTTTTGAACGCAGCGATTCTCGGCGGCGTTGTAGCCGCTGCAAATGTAGCAACACACTGTTCAGATAACGTGGAGCTGTTTAGAAATGCTGCTGATAGAAGAGAAGGTATGTTATATATTCTCCTCCTGACCTTGTCCAAGTGCATGAAGCAGGCAACAATCACATACCCCATACATGCAGGAAAAGCCACACGTATCACAAAACGCCACTAACACCAACACTCCATACAAGCACTACACACACTCACCACCACAACCTCTACGATCGTGTCGCCCCAAAACCGAAGCATCATCGGAAGGATAGGCTCCACGAACAAATGTTATAAGATTATCATTCCTGCTGTTATCCCACTCTAAGTGGGGTCGGCACAACATGTTATAATCATGCTGTCACATGATTTGGCTGCGTTTTTACGACCGTCTGCCTGACGTCAACTTACGTCAGTCGTAATTTACGACCCCTCGGTAAGAAAGAGGTCTATTCTGCTTAACCGGCTACCACACGATGGGTCAACTTACCTTAGTCGCCTTTTACGACACCTCGGTAAGAAATGAGGTTGGTCTATTCTACTCAGCCGGATACCACACGGCAGGTCGACTTACCTTAGTCGCCTTTTACGACACCTCAGTAAGAAAATGAGGGTTGTACTATTCTATTCAGCCGGATACCACACGGCGTAAGGTATGTTATAATATATACCATATATATTATTACTTTTATAATTAGAACAATACCAAAATTTATATATAACTTGTTGGAATCCGGCTCGAAGGACCAGAAATGTTCTTAGAATGTAAACTGAATTTTTTAATGTAAGTGGCCTTTACATTTGTGTAATAAATACTTATTTACGAATCCAATTCGTAGTTTTAAATTCGACATTTCTAGGTTTTTTCTTTCAAAAAGTTTTTACTATAATTATCATTTCGAATGTGGATTCTAAATATGTTATAAGGAAGTGTAAATATGCTTAATGTAATTAATTGAGATAGTTAGTTATTATTATTATTAATAACAAAAAAAATCCAAGCCTTTTTCAAGTGAAATAATTCAAGTGACAAAAAACTAAACTAAACAGAACTAATAACTTAAGAAATTGTAGTAATTTTTGAATTTAAACTATCGTGAGTGGAATTCATAATTAATGTATAGAAACCGGCTATACTCACGTGAGTATAGCCGGTTTACTATACATTAATTAGAAATTGTAGTAGTTGAAATATTTTTTTTCGATGATGGTTTGCTGCAGAAATACGTGAGATAAAACGGAAATTCAGCGCGACATCCGACCACGCAGCGGTACATTGGATGCAGGATGAGTTCGAACAGCAAGTACAAGAAAAGGGATGGGATGGTGTGGACCAGTGGTGTGATAAATACGGTGTGAGGAAGGAGAGATTCGGTTATGTTAAAGGTAACTTTTTTCTACTTGACAGTCTTCTGGTGATAATAAATCTTGGTCTTCTCGGTCTGCTAGTGGTTGAAATGAATCATAATTTCATTTAATGTAGAATATTTTGAAGCATTAATAAATAAAATTCATCATTCTCCTACCCTTATCCCACTCTAAGTGGGGTCGGCACAATATGTCTTCTTCTTTCATTCTCCTCTATCATTCGTCAACTCTGGTGCCACTCCTTTAACATGCAATCATTTTTAACACAATCCATCCATTTTTTGTTTTCGGCCTCCCCTAACCATACATCCATCCACATTCATATTTAAAACTCTTTTGGTCACATGATTTTCATCCCTCCTCATTACATGACCATACCAACTTAGTCTCGCACTTCTCATCTTTTCTGTAATGGGCGCAACTTTCTGACTTTCCCTAATATACTCATTGCATATACGCATAATAATATACGCATTGCATTTATAAATAAAAGTAAAAACAAAAAATAAAAGTAAAAGTAAAAAAAGAAATATTTATTATGATTATATTCGACGTTCAGTAAGACTATAGACGAATAATAATCTTTTCTTAATTTACCGACTTTAACTATAAATAAAAAATTATATAGCAGTACCTGGGTGACCGATCGGTAATTTTTTTAAATATATAAAAAAAGAAACTTCAAAAACAAAAAAGAAAAAATAATTGACTCGTGGGGCTCGATCCTAGGTATTTTCATTTCTAGGGACCGTTTCCCGAATACGCTACGCTTGACAATTTATGGCAAGAATAGTGTTTTATATTCAATCTAAATTCAATTTTTTTTTTATGCTCAAAAACAGGGATAAAAAAACGTTTTTTTTTTAAATAAAACCTAGGTAAATTGATTTTTCTTCCGTAAAACCCCCTACATACTGAATTTCTGGAAAATCGTTGGAGCCGTTTCCGAGATTCCGAATATATATATATATATATATACATACAAGATTAACTCATTTAAATATTAAAGATAAATGTATGAAGTAGCATAAATTTCGTAAAAATTACCTTTTTTTATATTCCTCTGATTGACCTACAATTTAAAATTACATACAGTACAATTTACATATATGCGTTATCTTTTTTAGCTGTCTCTAACCAGCATTTAGAACAAGTACTCAAAACTGGCATGATTGAGCAATCAATAGATGCTACGGATATAAACCGTTTCTCAGACATAGATGAACTGACAGCCGCTATATTACTATCCGGTTCTAACGCCTTACTCGTTACCAAGAAATATGTGAAGACCAAGGGAAAGTTGATGACAATTGTGGGTCTATTTACTAGGTTGGTACACTTATTTTTTCTTCTATGCCATATTTAGATCTTTTACTAGAAATTTCTGGAACAACGCCGTGTGGTATCCGGCTGAATAGAATAGTACCACCCTCTTTTCTTACCGAGGTGTCGTAAAAGGCGACTAAGGTAAGTCGACCCGCTGTGTGGTATCCGGCTGAGTAGAATAGACCACCCTCATTTCATACCGAGGTGTTGTAAAAGGCGACTAAGGTAAGTTGACTCACCGTGTGGTATCCGGCTGAGTAGAATAGACCACCCTCTTTCTTATCGAGGTGTTGTAAAATACGACTAAGATAAGTTGACGTCAGGCAGGCGGCCGGTCGTAAAATACGTAGCCAAATCATGTGACAACATGTTTGTAACATGTTGTGCCGATAAGGGATAAGGGCAGGAGGATAATGACTAGAAATTTGAAAGAAAGAAAAATAATTTTAACATTTAATAATTCTGTATTTAACATAAATACAGAAAATTACTACTAACAAACATTCTAATGTTTTACATTTGATAGTGAACATTGATCCATAGTTTTAAATTGATTGAATAATAATACAAAACTAAAGTTATATATTCTACATTTATCTGATTTATATAATTTTATTATTTATGTAATTATTAATATCATCATCTTCATTTTCCTGCCCTTATCCCACTCTAAGTGGGGTCGGCACAACATGTTATAAACTTGCTGTCACATGATTTGGCTGCGTTTTTACGACCGGCCGCCTGCCTGACGTCAACTTACCTCAGTCGTATTTACGACACCTCAGTATGAAAGAGGGTGGTCTATTCTACTAAACCGGATACCACACGGTGGGTCAAGTTACCTTCTAATTTCGGGGACGCCTGTCGGTGCAGGGCGGGTGATCAGCTCCTATTCCGGACTATTCCACCCATTATAGTCAACTTATCTTAGTCGCCTTTTAGACAGCTCGGTAAGAAATGAGGGTGGTCTATTCTACTCAGCCGGATACCACACGGCGGGTCGACTTACCTTAGTCGCCTTTTATGACACCTCGATAAGACATGAGGGTGGTACTATTCTATTCAGCCGAATACGACACGTTTGATAGTGAACATTGCTCCATACTTTTAAATTGATTGGGTAAAAATACAAAACTTAAAATTATATATGCTACATTTATATGATTTATATTATTTTTTTTTTTTTTATTCATGTATTTATTTAATTATTAATATATTACACATTTTTATTGCGGTTAAAATATATATCGTTTATTCTAGTAAAGGTGAAAAAGCGCACATTGGCGGTGAAAGTGTAAACTACGGTATAACGAAGCGCGCGCACAGCACTCAACTGTTAACCTACTTTGGTGGCTATCACTCTTTGGAAAGGAGGGCGTTAGTTGTTCATAAAACATCCTTGATACCGCCCCATACCGCTTTGCTGTTCTCTACTGGAGATATTATCAAGGAAGTTGTGGTAAGCATATTTTAGTTTCCAGATCTTCCAGAATAACACCTACGTCTTACAGAGCTACTGTTAATGAGCAGTGTGAAAGATATTGTTACGTACAGAGGTTCGTGGACATGTATAAAAATACCAGTTGATTCGTTAAAAGAACCTTATTCAGCTCACTACACTACAAAATTAATAATCACTATATAGTCCGTTGTCCAACTAAGGCGAGCTCACTATTTTTTCACTTTTACTGTTGCTTCTGTATTCGTTCTCGATCATTTGCAAACTGAATGCCGATAAATAGTAAACGGACCATTCTAGAATATTTTGCTTTCTGATTACTCGCGAGTCGTGGGATACGGAACACGATTCGTAAACAACGTGAATGTTCCAGACGCTAATCTTCTGGATCGTCAAGCGACTATGAACTCTATGGCATAAATATTACGTACTCTTTTTGTATGTTCGTAACAATATATTACGTACTTTGTTGTGGTTTAAACCCTTTATACCTATCACAAGGTATAAGATTTTAGAGAGTAAAGCGTACGAACTTTTTCCTTCACTTTGCAAACTGAAAAGTAAAGTAACGGCCTCTTATTATCCCACTGCTAGGCATAAGCCTCTTCTCTATATTTAGAGAGAAGAGTTCAAGATAAAACCCCCCACACTCCTGAACGCATGGAGGTTACATATATAAGATTTTCTACAGATATGTAGATGTCTGTTCACAGTTTTTTCCTTCACCGAAAAGCGTGTGATAAATTGCAATTATAAATAACACAAGTTTTTTACAGAAAAACTCATTGGTGCCTGTCCAATTTATTTAGTAATACAAACGAATCGCTTAACTTTAAACTACTTTTTTTAACTAGTTACGATCTCGCTTAATAATAAGTTGCAGCCTTAAACAGACCTACTTAAGTGTCACCTTTATACTGACACTTCAAAAAGAACAATTTTATAAACTAATATATATATATATATATATATATATATATATATATATATATATATATATATATATATATATATATATATATATATATATATATATATATATATATATATATATATATATATATATATATATATATATATATCTTTATATTTAAATGAGTTAATCTTGTATATTTTCTGAATCTCGAAAACGGCTCCAACGATTTTCCTGAAATTCAGCATGTAGAAGGTTTTGGGGGAGAAAAATTGATCTAGCTAGGTTTTATGTAAAAAAAATATTGTTTTATCCCTGTTTTTGGGCATTAAAAAACACTCACATTTATATTGAATTGAATTTTCGCCATTAACTGTCAAGTCGACGTAGCTTATTCGTGTAACGGGCAGCCTCGAGAAATGTGAATGCCAAGGATCGATCTCCAACGAAATAATTGTTTTTTCTTTTTTTTTAAGTTTTTTTTTCTGGCAAAAAATTACCGAGCGAAGCTCGGTCACCCAGATATTATATATATATATATATATATATATATATATATATATATATATATATATATATATATATATATATATATATATAAACTTATATACCTTACTTCGAACACACCTACGGCCTGTTTTACTGTTTTCCTTTATTATCGGTTGCCTGTAAAAGATCGCTGATTTAGCGATACGATTTTTTTGTGTGCTATAAAGTGTATTTGTTGTTGTTATCTATCACTTTGCCTTTCGCAATTAAAGACAATACAAATTTACAGAATGACACCAACGGCGAATTGACTGAATTGCATCTACCGAGGCATAGACTAAAAATTCAAGTGCCCACAAGGTATGAGGTATTCTACTAATATAAATGAGAAAGTTTGTGAGTATGGTATGTTTGTTATTCTTTCACGGCGAATCCGCTGAACCAATATCGATGAAATTTGGCACAATTATTCCTTATACACCGGGGTAACATTAGCCGTGTGGTATCTGGCTAAGTAGAATAGTACCACCCTCATTTCTTACCGAGGTGTCGTAAAAGGCGACTAAGGTAAGTCGACCCGCCGTGTGGTATCTGGCTGAGTAGAATAGACAACCCTCATTTCTTACCGAGGTGTCGTAAAAGGCGACGGAGGTAGGTTGACCCAACGTGTTGTATCCGGTTTAGTAGAATAGATCACCCTTATTTCTTACCGAGGTGTCGTAAAAGGAGACTAACGTAAGTTGACCCACCGTGTGGTATCCAGTTTAGTAGAATAGACCACCCTCCTTCTTACCGAGGTGTCGTAAAATACGACTAAGGCAAGTTGACGTCAGGCAGGCGGCCCGTCGTAAAAACGCAGCCAAATCATGTTACAACATGTTGTACCGTCCTCACTTAGAGTGGGATAAGGGCAAGAGGATGATAACACCGGGGTAACATATAGGCTATAGAAATCCTATATATATATAATAGGGGTGACATTGAAAAGCGCCATCTATTATCGACCTATAAACAACAGTTCACGCGAACGAAGTCGCGGGTGAAAGCTAGTTTTTATATATGGACCCTTTGAACTCCGCACGTAACTAGACAAGCTGTGTTAGTGAATTTATAAGGAGCATAGGTGACTGGTCCGTTGGCGCAGTGGGTAGTGACCCTGTCTGCAGCTCCGCGGGTCGCGGGTTCGATTCCCGCCGAGGGCCACCATTTTCTATAAAGGAATTTGTTCGTGAACCTGGGTGTATATTTGCATTTAAGTATGTATTTAAAAAATATATAAGTATATATTCACCAGTTGCCTGTCTACCATAACACAAGTATTAAGTTACTTACATTGGGGACGGACGACCGTGTGTGTAAGTGTCCCATATATTTATTATTATAGTTATTTGCTTCGCTGGTATATGGGATTTATTGCGTGACCCATACTCAATGGTGGGTCAATTTAAGTATTCATTGGCAACTTAGCTTAAAATTTGACAGGTCTTTAAGCTCTTAAAGAATTAGGCTTTACTTTACGGAGGTCCATAATACAAAACTAATGAATTATTTTGCTATAATCTGCGATAAATGTTGAGTTTACGGGGCGAAACAATTGTTGATATTGTAGTGGTGAATGTGGGCAATGCTTGTGTATTTTTGTGTTAACGGTGACGGTTACAGCATGAGTATTTACAAATTCTGCACGTATCAGGTATGAGAACAAAGAGTACACTACATTTAGCATTACATACATTTTCTTTTACCGCGGACTATAGAAAAAATAATGTTTTCATTAGTTTTCGGTCTTTAAGCATGCATAGAAAATCCAAAATGCTGCGCCGTTCTAATTAAATAATTTCATTCTCCAATTCTTGCCATGTTTTTAAACTAATAACATTATATTAAAAATTTAAAATACTTTTTTTCAGTGAAGTTGACCAATTTCTTAGAGCAAGAGAAATGTTGTGGAACACATTTCAATATTACATAGAAAGAGATATCAGTAAATCGAGTTACGATGATCTCAACAAAGCGTCTAGGTTTAAAATTAGACTCGTAAAAGCAATAGGCAGAATATTAGTTGAAGCAGAGGATACAAGTGTAGAAAATAATACTTCAACTAAAAATACATAACTTATTGAATAAAAACTTTTTTTTATTAATGCTAAACACCATGGACCATTTATTTGCACATTGGCACAATGTGCCAGAATAAGGGACGTAAAGTAAATGTACTCCCATAAAGTTATAAGATAGATAAAATTATTTAAAAAATATCTACATATATATAAAGTTGTAATAACATATAGGTGACAAAGATGTAAAAAAGATTATTACTGCGTCACGGCAGTAGGGAGGTAAATTTTATAATTTATAAAATATATAAATATATATATATAATGTAAGGTAGATTTTATAATTTTTATTTTATTTATTTATGCGCCACAAGTTAACAGATAAATTATTTAAATAGAAAAAATGTGTACAAAGGAAAGCTTATCGCTATAAGCGATCTCTTCCAGCAGCCCTAAGAATTGGGAAACATATTTGATTGTTGTATAGGTACAAAATTATGGTATATATATATATATATATATATATATATATATATATATATATATATATATATATATACATTAATATATATATAAAATGTTATAATAACGATTAGTAGCCAGAGCGTAGGTACTAATCTATGGAAGGGAGTATTACTATAGTATAGTCCATTGACAATACAGTGCAATATGAGATATATATATGGCATAGTCTGTGATCGCTGTGAGTAAACTAGATTCTAGTCTATTCTTGACTAGAATCGATTACTTTTTTTAATAATCTATTATATTTTCATTAAAAAAAAATTATTTTATTATCGATTATTTTAATTATCCTTTTTTCTTTTTCTTGTTTTTTAAGGCTAGGTATGCATCGTTGGATGAAACCAATGTAGCCAAACAAACACATTTTAATCGAATTTCACAAACAGTGCATCTGTTATTATTTCTTGGTAGTTGTCCACATGAGCGTTTATTGTAATTAATTATTAATATAAAAAGGCGATTTTTCAAATACTTACAAAAAATTCAATTATCGAAAAATCGATTTATTTTAAAGGGGAAAAAAATCGAATATTTGTTAATCGTTATTTTCTTCTCCAATCTCCATGTTACATCCCTAGAGAAAACTTCCTGTTAGCTTTAAAAAAAACTTTTTAATTGCTAAAAAATATTTTTTTTATAAAATACGTTAATAATGTGATGCACATATGTACACCTTGCTCGTCATTGTTTTAAAACAACTATTAATATAACAATCAAAGATTACAGTGTACATAAAACAAATGTCAATAATGATCACAGACAAGTTGTAATAATAATAGCAATAGTTTTATTATTTTCGATAATTAACTATTATTTACTCTTAGCTATGCAATGGTCAACAAAAAATTGACGTAACAGGCGTCAAACCGGTTGTGAATTGATAATGATAATATTATAGGTTTTTCCCATTACTATGAGTACAACCTTGTGAACTTGTCGCGCTGACTCAGTCGCGTTTACTAGCATACGTAAAAAGTGTTTTAAAGGCATAATATATAAGACTATTTGTAATAAATGTTTAACTGTTATTTACAAAATGTACTCTCAAATTTTTGTGCTGGGTGTCCTGTGTGGATTTCTATTTGTGTCTAATACTCAAGAAGTTAATCAAGTGTTACCAAACAATACTCTTCATTCGGGTTTGTCTGAAAAGATTGGGAATTTTTCTATAGAATTATTGTATCATACGACACTTGCTCAGGAAAGGGCCATCAACTTGATCCTGTCGCCTATTACAGTATGGACAATTTTGGCTGTGATATTAGAAGGTGCGTCAGGTAATACACTTGGTCAAATTGCTACCGCGCTGCGCATTAGTCCGAAGTTTAAAGATACAACTCGCAGAGAATATCAGGGTTTAGCTAAGTGGCTTGAAGTGAAGACAACAACTGTAGAATTGCAAAAATTGAATGCATTGTTCATGAACCAAGATAATTTACCACAGAAAGATTTCCTAGATGTAACTAAAGAATATGATACACGTTTAATAGCGGCAAATTTTTCCAATCCTGATTTAACAGCTAATTCAATTAACAGTCTCATTTCAAGTGTGACTCATGGTCGTATCCCACAGTTGGTTAGCTCCAATGATATTAGTGACTCCAAACTTATATTAACTAGTGCTTTATATTTTAAAGGACAATGGACTGTACCCTTCAATTCTTCTCTCACTCGAGTAAAGCCATTTTATGACAGTAGTGGTAATAAAATAGGTGAAGTAAATATGATGTTTAATACTCATCCATATCCATTTGCTAATATTAAAGCCCTGCAGGCTCGTGTTTTGGAAATTCCATATGGAAAGGATAACCGTTTATCGATGCTCATAATGTTACCAGACCCTGATGTAACATTGAATGACATGTTCTATAATTTTGGCAATGTATCATTGGACATGGTATTTAATGAATTAAAAGTATCTAAGGAAGAATACAGTGATGATATAGTTGAGTGTCATCTGCCACGTTTCAAGATTGAATCCAGTCTCGAATTAACAAATGGTCTAAAAAGTATGGGAATAATTGATTTGTTTGATGAGCGTAAAGCAAGACTTCCATTCATGTCTTATATTCCAGTTCATGTGTCACGTATAATACATAAAGCAGAAATAGTGGTAACAGAAGAGGGTACTACTGCCTCAGCAGCTAGCGCTGCTGAATTCAGCAATCGTATGGGGTACTTAAAATTTGAAGCTAACCGACCTTTCTGTTACTTGATTATCGAAAAGGTCACTAATTCTATTGCATTCGGTGGATTTTACCATACACCATCATTATATTAATTAATTTAATACTCACCTAAAATATTTTTACCAAACTGTGACATGATTGTGATACCTGAGTCATAAGGTTCCTTTTTTGTATATATTTTATTTTATTTTATTTTTTATTTATGTATTCAATACAATGTGTTCTCTATAATTAACATTCAGCAAAATGTTGTGAGATTTTAATGTCTTGGAGAGTGTTTTTTGTATATAATATTCATAAAGTATATAAAAATATTTGGTATGTGTTCAATAGTGCAAAATGAATCATCAATTATGTTGGAGATATAATCGTTTTTCTTTTATATATATATAAGTTACAGCAATACAGTTTTAAAACATTATATGATATAGCAAAAAACTTAAAACGATATGTCAGTAATTAGTAATTTTAGTATTCAAGGTACAAATAATTTAGTGAAGTATATTTTTGACAAGAAATTGTAATAGAACACCTTTTTTATAATATAAATATTGTCAATAAAAGCAAAATTGCAAATATGTGTAAAAAAAAAATAGCAGGTGCTAATTTTTATTTCTAATATGATCTAAAGATATTTTGATATTAAGGAGAGAATATTTTTATTATTATGTAAGAAATTAAAAGATCTGAAGAATTAAAATATTTTATGTTATCTCAAACAGTTTTTATTTGATTTTATTTGAAACTACAACATATAATAATTGTATTTTATTGTAATTTGAAATAAATATGTATATCTGTTTATTTATTTAAAATATATCCATTATTTAGCAAGAAAAATCCTAACCTTCGTAGATACAACGCAATGTTTGTTATTTGAAATTGAGTCAATCTTGATTATTTAATCAATGTTTACATTAGTAACACAGTTACGAGGACTAGTACTACAAAATGTAAAATTAATAAAAAAAAGTGTTATGCATATATTCTTCACAGCATCATCAGAAGGATAGGCTCCAGGCTCGTTTTTGGGAAAAACTAAACTAAAAACTTCAGTTTTGGGGCGAAACGATCGTGGAGACTGGTGGTGAGTGTGTGTGGTGCTTGTGTGGAGGTTGGTGCTGGCGGCGTTTTGTGATACGTGTTATGACTTGTCCTGCATGTATAAGGTATGTGAAGTATTTATTTTATAAAAAATACATGATGTTGATTATAGGCGGTCAATCTAAATAAACGTGAATTCGACTTTTCCATCTATAGGGTAACCGCTTAACTCAGTACTCGCGTGCGGGGTACAAAAGTGGGGAGGTAGGACGAGAAGTGTCGAGAGAACTTTTATAGTCTATTTTATATGATGCCTATTGTCACATAGTATGTCTATATGTCTAGCAATTTGACAACGCAAGTAAATATAGAGTATGTACTAATATTATAAATGAGAATGTCCGGTTTACTTAGGTCACTGTTACGCTTTCACGACTAATTCGCTGACCTAATACGGATGAAATTTGGCACAATTAAAGTTCACACCAGATATAAAATTCCCTTTTTTATTCGGGCACAAGGAAAAACATTCTGCATCTTTGAGGGTACTAAAACTTAGGAAGAAATAAAGGCCCAAAAGAAGTTCGCGTAGTTTAATATATATATCAATGCTTATCCATTGTCAATGTTATGGGGTCGTGTTCGTTGTCACGAATCACTTCTCGCACGATCTTTTGATCAAATGATTAGTAATAAGATATAATTGTATTGACGTTCAAGGTTACCTCCCCGTCATCAATGTCTTTCAACTTCAGGAAATTGCATTGTTTCTCTTATTAAATACCAGTAATATCCCGCGGTTTCACCCGCTTACATACCGATCTCATGGCAGCGGAAAGTCTACTAAGTCGGTCTGTCGATTTATTTTTGTTAACATAAATTTTATTTTTATGTAATGTTGCTCAGTAAAGATGCATCCAAATTTTTCCAGTTTTTATTTTTTTTTATTTTTTTAGATGTTCGATTCTATTCTATTATTAGAATATAAAGTGGTGCTTAATTATTTAAGCACCACTTTATTACACGATAATAATATAAAGTATCTACTTATTAGGGTATTATTTAGTTTTAATTAAATAGTGTATTACTCAAGTCCACACTAAAGAATTGGGAGCTTATGTAATAGGATTTCTTAAATAAAAAGTAGATTAGGTTAATTGCAGAACAATAATAAAAAATTAAAATTATAAATTACAAATCAAACATCCGCTTTTGGTTACGTGTTAACCAGTTCAATGCAGACAGTGAATTGTGAATTGTGCATAATAAATATTGTCATTAATATTAAAACAAGAAAAAATAGTTTCTGAACATTTATTTTTTACATTTTTGCTATTTTTGATTACATTATGGCAATTTAGCTTAAAATTACGGAATCTATGTACTTGTTTTTGAGCTTAGGCATAATAGCTGATGATAGACAATAGATATTTAACACTATAATAATTTTATATACATTTAAAGTTAAAGTTTATTATATGGTAATACTACATAAGTCAGTAGCTTTTTCTATACATATATACTGATTTACGATGAATATATTTTGCAGTAAAAAGCTTTATTCACTTTCGAATCCTTGCGATGTTATACTCTTCATAGCCTTTATTACAAATATTGTATAAGTCCGTAATAACTCTTAATGGTAACTTAACTGAATCAGTTATCTATATCAAAGATGATAACTTTGTGTTTGTATAACAAGCACAATTAAATAGGTCAACATAGGTCCAATCAATATATGATTATAGAACATTATTTGAACTTCTAATCTAAAAATATATTCATAATAAAATTACTGTGTGATTCCAAATTATTTGAATAATATACTGCATTTGTTCTGACATGTTTAATTAAGCTAATAGGAATGTTAAGGTTACAATGTTACAACATAATGCAAACTGATTCACGGAAAGCGATTTTTACAATAATACTTAACACGATTTAGGCGAAACGTATAGTATTTACAATTTTATTTAATAACATTTTTTTACAATTCTTTTTACAATAAATATACACAAAAAATAGAAATTATACTACACACTACTAGAACGTATAGAAAATAAGAAAGCCTTGTATAATTGAACGCACGAACAAAATTTATATAGTGGAAATGTATGGATGGATGAAATTGTAGAAAATGGATACAAAACAAAGAGAAATCAAACAATACTGTATTCGTCTCTCTTTTTTTATGATGACAAAGATATATGAGTTTATTACAGGCCTGCCTATTTCTACACTACTGTAGTAGAATAACTATGAAAACAACAATATATTAGTAAGCTTTCTTGTTTGTGTTTGGAGCCTCTATCAGCTATAGTGTTCTCAAAATACTACAAGCTATTAAGGCGTAGTTTGTAATGCGTCTGTTAATATTTTTACGTTTTTATTTTGTGTACTGTACTCTCTTAATTATACGTCATTTCGTTTGGGTTTGGAAGAACCCATTTATATTTATTACTATGTATTTATTATGGGTTTTTTATATTTATTACATTACATTTTTTATGTTCTAAGATATTTCAAAGTTCGTGATAATGTTACACCGGTATGTTACCTGCTTTGATTCAGTAAGAGGAAAACCGCAGGACCGAAAACCCAATCGTGGGCGAGGTCGGTTCAGGGTATAAAGAATAATTTGTGACGTTTGTAAACTGGAATTTCTAAAGACTGATTCGTGATGTATGATATAGCTCATTATGATTACCACAAAAACATTTACTATCCATAAAAATATAAAGAACGTAAAAAAAAGACAAATTTATTTAAACAAATATGCGATTAGTTGAACTCGTTGATTTGGCAAATATGAAGTTGAGACATAAGAAATGGTATAATAAACAAATATATATATATATATATATATATATATATATATATATATATATATATATATATATATATAAACATTTTTTTACAATTCATTTTTACAATTCATAAATATATATATATATATATATATATATATATATATATATATATATATATATATATATATATAGGTACAATTTCTAAAAAATTGCCGATGTATAATAATATAATATAATGGACAAAGTAGAAACCGACATAAGCTTGCGGCTACTGCTTTGCGCCTTACAAAAGTATGTAAGTCGTTTGTGGGTTTGATATAAGATTCTATTATATAATTCTGTAATCAATGTTAGCTTTCTCATCACAGCAGTTGAAAATCACTATTAAAAGGATAATACAGAAAGCCTACTATCCTGTTAAGGATTACTTAGATGATAAGAATGCGTGGACTTTTCGACCCTGTACAAAGTAATTACAAAATGTAACTAATTATACTTTAAAAAAAGCAACCGCCGAGTTTCTTGATAGCTTTCTCGGTAGTTTCAGTTACAGCTTTCAGAGCCAGCAGTTAAGTTGACGATCCAAAAGCACTTGTTTACAAGTTTACTTGAATAAACAATTATTTGAATTTTTGTTTGACTTTCACTAAAAATGTCATTCGTTTTGTGAGTACAAAACGAATCCTGTTCACTTTTTTTTTTTAGCGTAATTCTATTTCTATATTTTTTCTGGAAGGTACATTGCTGTGTATCTAGAAATCACACATAATGTGAATAAATAATGTATTAGCATACTAGGCCTCTTTTTCCTTATCTGTAATTAATTCTGCATAAAATGTACACATGAAATATAAGAAATGGAAGAGGGGAATTACATTTTCTGTAATATGAACCTTCAATCCCAAAACAATTGCTCTAATAAACTTCAATAACGGTCACTGTTTGTAAATTAAGCATATGTAAAATAGAGATTTCTTTAGAGAGATAAAAAATAGATAACTAGAAAAAAGAAGTTAAGTTATTACTGTGTGTTAACTTTGTAGCGATAGTTTGGATATTTTTTTTTTCATTATTATATAATCATTTTCTTAGTGTTAGTAATCACACGCTCTCTGAAGCGAATTCGTCGAAAAAATAAACTATATAGTGAGATAATTTTTTTTATTAATTTACATAATAATTCACTTTTACATCGCCGTTAATACAAATCTCTCTTTACATAGATTTCTTCTTAGAGCCAGCACATACTTTTATTTACTCAGGATTTGCTTATTAATCTATACCATACTTGATCTGTTAAACAATTTACTGTGTAACTACCCTCAAAAAGCAAGACATTTTTTGTTCCTTTGTTACTTATCACCAGACGTTAGTGACCAAAGATAGAAACGATTGAAATATTCCAATTGTAGACATAAAAACTCTTGCATTACTACTATAAAGTCAAATATCTTGGCGCCTTCAATATTGCACTATGCACGGTACTTTTAAAATGATAGAGTATCGTCTTTATATACGACTATTTGTAATTAGCTGTTTAATTGACCCGTAAGTTAGGAAGTAACAGGTGATATTTGATACGGCATCTAAACCTATCAATAAATTTTTATTAACGTTTAAAAATTGGTCCTTTAAGCCGGATCAGTTTTTATACATGTCTGCCAATACCTTCTCCATCGGTGTTTGGCCGATTGTTTTTGAAAAGAACTCCCTTTCGAGTTGCTGTGGGGTGACTAGACGCAACAAGGGTAGTAGCAGAAGCAATCTGCCGAAGCGGGCCGGCGCCGCGCCGTGTGCTGTTCTCGCGTGAGTCATTAGCATAACTTGCGCTTGGTCCTGTAGATTTTCTATTTGTAGTGGATCTTTCAGGCCACGGGTTTCTGTGAAGATATATCATATTGAGTGCATAAGTAGTTATAAAGAGCATAGCCAGGATTTTATTTAGAGGAAAGGGCAAAAAATCCTAGACTGTATTGTTTTTAACCCTGGTTTTCAACATATGAGTATTTCATATTGATAGTGGGGGTGAGATAAATTATAGGTCTTGTGCAAACCTTATAAAGTGTGACTTTGACTAGGGAGGGACAGCTATCCCCCTCTGCCCGTAACTCGCTACGCCCATGTAATATAGGATAAGCTGTGATAACCCAGCGGTAAACCATGAGACTCTCTCGAAAGAGGATCACGGGCTCACATCTCAGGCAAGCAACACTCTAATTAGACACATCAAGTTTTTCTGTTAAAACTTTATGTGTTTACTTAATGTTTGCAATTTATCACAAGCTTTACGGCAAAGGAAAACATCGTGAGGAAACCTGCATATATCTAGAGAATTATGGAAATATGAGTAACTTTCCAATTCTCATTAGTGCAATGTAGTGGACTTAGCTCCAACCCTTCTCTCCAAAAAATGAAGCGAGGTTTATGCCCAGCGGTGGGATATACAAGCCCGTTACTAAATATATAGGATCCTAGGGAATATCTTATTAGTCTTATATTCGTATCTGTTAGTTTATCTAAATACGAATTTAGGACTAATAATGTTTTAAGTTTTAGTAACTATTACGAAATAGATATACTAACCGACATAAATTTTTCGTGCTCTATATAGTGATAAAATATAATTGTTTGTTATACTTCACAAGATAAATTTAAATTTCGCGAAATTGTACGGAAAAAACATGTTTGCATGTTATGTTTACTTGACCTTTGACTTTTGATTTTAAACTACATGACATTTTATTTATTTATTTATATATACATATTTATGCTACATTTGCAAAGATGGCATTGCGATAGTATAAAACTGTGTGCATATGCCATCCTTACAGTCCATTCATGTATTTTGACAATACAGAGATAATATATTACCGAAATGGTTTTGAGGTTAACTCTAATTGTTAACGTCAACGGTTCGAAATGAGTTTAAATTGAGTTCAAAGGAGTCGGTTACATATAAACAACATATTATATCCCTTAGTGTGTACGAGTATGTTTGCTTCCATGTAACTAACTTTTTTGATCTTTATTTTATCCACTTTGAACGGACTGATTTAATTAAAATTTTGGACATTTCTTAGTGTGACTCTATTTATTTGGATAAATGTTAAATATATGGGACACTTACACCATCGTCCGTCACCATAACACACGTATTACGTAAGTAACTTAATACGTGTGTTATGGTAGACAGACAACTGGTGAATATATAGATACATATATAATTTTAAATAATTACTTAAATACAAATATACACCCAGACTCGAAGAACCAGCAAAATAGAAAATGTTGGCCCTCGGCGGGAATTCGCGACCCGCGGAACTGAAGGCAAGGCAACCCACTGCGCCAACAGGCCAGTCAAATGAAACTGATATAAAGCTTGTCCAAAAAAAGTGTGTGAAACGGTGATTACCACATTTGAAGAGCGCAATCGCCTTCATGCATGCGAACTCAGCCGGGTCGACCAACACGCTGCGATATCGGGAAACCACAGAACGCAAACGCCTCAGTACAGCCGACCCTCCATTTTCTAAAACATATAAATGTAAAGATAACTGTTCAGGATGTGCCACGAATAAAACCCCGAATACCATTTTATCATATATTCTTCGCATAACGTCAGTTACATGATATAATACCAAGCCCGATGTCCGACTGCAAAAAGATGGCGCTAGCCCCCGTCAAATTGATGTTTAATCGTCTTACAATTCTCTGACGGATGTCACATGGGTTGAATATCCGTTTACAAGTGACATCCGGCACAGACTAACAATAATTTACCTAACATAAAGTATATTTATAACTTGCAATTCCCAGTTGCTCTGCCCGCGTTGAATATTCTAACCTTAAAAGCTAAACATATGCTGTCGCGGAGTTTTATTTAAAACAATTTTTGAATAACTTTCGCCGTTTACTTAGCGCACGCAAGGATATCTTTAAATTTTGCGGCATTCGTATTTTTTTTATTGCTGCTCCTCTCCTATTCATTTTAGCTCATTGTTACGTAAAATAATTTTTCAAATCGGTCCAGTAGTTCCTGAGATAAGCGCGTTCAAACAAATAAACAAACTCTTGAGCTTTAAAATAATTATTCAATTAATATACCTAAGTGTTTGAAAAAGTTTATTGGAATAAAGACTATTTTGATTTGATTTGAAAATAGTTTTAAAAAACGGTTCTGTTCTTAACGGTTTATTATGAAAGTAAATATAACCGTGTGGGATCAAGCTGAGTAGAATAGACCAACCTCATTTCTCACCGAGGTGTCGTAAAAGGCGACTAGGGTAATTTGACCCACCCTGTCGTATCCGCTTTAGTAGAATAGACCACCCTCTTTCTTACCGTGGTGTCATAAAATACGACTAAGGTAAGTTGACATCAAGGAGGCGGCCGGTCGTAAAAACGCAGTCATATCATGTGACAACATGTTTATAACATGTTGTTTCCACTTAGAGTGGGATAAGGGCAGGAGGATGATGATATGAAAGTAAATATAACCTTGATCGGTCTGTTCAGTACCAAAGAGTGCGGCGCATGCGGCGTCCAAGGGAGCACACCACTGTATGGCGTTTAGAAGAAACAGCTCCGACCATGCTTCTTCTAGAAGAATTACCTAAAATGGTATTTATTAATTTATTATTTAATAATTAATATATTTAATTATTATTTCAAGGTGCCCCGTCGAAGCGACCCCTTGCGTTGAATCCAAAATACCAAAATGCATTGGAGCCTTCTGGTCTAAAAATATTTACATTTTGAATACAGCCCGTTTCTAGAGGTAGATTTAGTAACCAGGCTAAAAAAAATTACATTTTGAATACAGCCCGTTTCTAGAGGTAGATTTAGTGACCAGGCTAAAAATATTTACATTTTGAATACAGCCCGTTTCTAGAGGTAGATTTAGTGACCAGGCTAAAAATATTTACATTTTGAATACAGCCCGTTTCTAGAGGTAGATTTAGTGACCAGGCTAAAAAAATTTACATTTTGAATACAGCCCGTTTCTAGAGGTAGATTTAGTGACCAGGCTAAAAAAATTTACATTTTGAATACAGCCCGTTTCTAGAGGTAGATTTAGTGACTAGGCTTAAAAAAATTTACATTTTGAATACAGCCCGTTTCTAGAGGTAGATTTAGTGACCAGGCTTAAAAAAAATTACATTTTGAATACAGCCCGTTTCTAGAGGTAGATTTAGTGACCAGGCTAAAAAAATTTACATTTTGAATACAGCCCGTTTCTAGAGGTAGATTTAGTGACCAGGCTTAAAAAAAAATACATTCGTGAGGAAACCTGCATATCTCTAGAGAATTCTGGAGATGTGTAACCTACCAATCTGCATTAGAGCAGCGTGGTAGGCCTTAGCTCCAAACCGTCTCTCTAAAAACGGAGGAGAGAGGCCTATTCTCAGCAGTGGGATAGTAACAGGCTGCTACTTACTACTACTTATGTGGCGCAAAAGGGACATATCTTTTTTATATTGAGAATTTTCTATTCCGGCCATTATTCTATTGAGGTCGGCCATTTTTCTATTGAGGCGGGCCATTTTATTTTCGTTTACGGGCCAAACTATGGGCCCGTGGACATAGTATATAGCGTACCTGGTCGCGAAACGCTAGGCTTGCAAAAGAAGGCAAATTTTTGGCCCATTTTACTGCCATAAACAGCAAGCGGGCGGCCGTTTCTGCTGCGCTCTCCACTCCGAGAGGACTGGAAAAGAACAAATAGGTTATTTATATCTTTGTTGTTTGTTTTATTTTTACGGGTACGCGGTAAATTTATGACGCACATATACATCATCTTCCTACCCTTCCCACTCTAAGTGGGGCACAACATGTTATAAGCATGCTGTCACATGATTTGGCTACGTTTTTACGACCGGCCTCCTGCCTGACGTCAACTTACCTCTGTCGTATTTTACGACACCTCGGTAAGACATGAGAGTGTTCTATTCTACTCAGCCGGATACCACACGGCGGGTCGACTTGCCTTAGTCGCCTTTTACGACACCTCGGTAAGAAATGAGGTTGGCACTATTCTATTCAGCCGGATACCACACGGCGGCAGCGCAAATAATAGGTACATATAAAATTATATTCGTCATACAGAGATTTTTTAGAGATGTTTTAGATTTTTTAAATACTTGGTATTTATGTATAACAGATAAAATCACATAACTATATGAGTTGCTACCTGCCTATAGGCACGTAGTTATGTAAATTATATTGACATAGGTACTTGCCAATTTATTGCTGCTTTAACTGATAGACCATACATATATACATTTAGTGTCCTATATATTTATTTACTAGTATGGATATACCGACCCATAAGGTATGCAGCTTTGTGAATAACTGGAGACGGCCGGTGGTGAATACGAGGTGGAATCTTCTTCGTTTGTGACGTCAATACTGTCGTCTGAAAAGCCAATAATTGACACCATTATCTTAATTAATATTTAATGGCTTAGTTTAATTTTGTTGTAAATTGATAAACAAATTACTTTAATCGAATCAAATCATACTCCGTCAAAACCAAAACGAAAATAAAAAAAACATAACCGATTGATATGGACATCTACCTACTATTTGTCCATCACATCATCATCCTCCTGCCCTTATCCCACTCAAAGTGGGGTCGGCACAACATGTTATAAATATGTCGTCATCACATGATTTGGCTACGAATTATACGGCCTGTCAACTTACCTTTGTCGTATTTTACGCTAGGTTAGAAATGAGGGTGGTCTATTCTACGCAGCCGGATACCACACGGCTTAGACATCTACTATGTTGTCCATATCAATTATATCAAGGTGAAATTTGTTAGCAACCATAAAGAAACGAAAGATAGAGTAATTATATCTTTAGTTTTTTTACTTTCTTAGGCAGGAGAGATACTTACAGGTTGTGTCAATTTATAATACTAAGCAAAATTGAAGGGAAGAGGCGCGCTGGACGTCGGTAAAACATCCTGATTGCGAAACATATGAAAGTGGACCGGTTCCCGTTGTAGAATTATATCGTCGTGCGAATGACTGAGTGGCTTACAGTAAGCTAACGGCACTAACCTTCTAACTAACACGCTAACCTTCAGTTGTAAAGAAGCTCGAAAAGAAGAAGTTATATCAGTGACTCCAAGCCATATTTAAATAATTAGCTTAGTATATTTTAAATATACGGTATATTTTAAGCAACTTAATTTATATACATAAAAATAGAAAGAATTACAACACGATATGTGATATATATAAGCATCTGGTTAACTGAACCTTGCTCGGTAATTTTTTACAAAATAAAAAAGAAACTTCAAAAAAAAAAAGAAAAAAATATTGGGGCTCAATCCTAGGTAAACCTACTCATATCTCGAGAGCGCCCGTTCCCCGAATAAGCTACGGTGACTTGACAATTTAAGGCAATTTACGGCAAAAATAGTGATTCATATTAAATTTAAATGTTAATAATTTTTTATGCTCAAAAACAGGAACAAAACGTTTTTTTAATAAACCTAACTAGATCGACTACTTACCTAAGTTTTTCGTGAGTATGGGGATAATATTGTATAATAAAATTCCGCAATCAATTTTAGCATTGCGATTAAAGCATTTTAGAAACACAGGTTAAAGTGGCTAATACAGAGAGCCTACACTATTGAGGATTACATTGATCATAAGAATGTGTGGATATAGCTCCCCTCGATAGTAGACTAAATCTAACTAGTAATAAAAATTATATTTTGAAAAGAGCAACCGCCAAGTTTCTTGCTGGCTTTTCTCGGTAGGAACAGCTTTTATGAACCAGCAGTAGAGTTGACTGATTTGAATTTTGAATTTCATTTCAAAGCCGTAGTTCAAAAGTAAACTTAGAACAATTTTCCCCGTCTATAATAGTTATAGCGTCTCTCTTTCTATATTTCACATCCTTGATGAGTATCTGCGCTTGCTTTGTTTGCTCGCAGTAAATGCTATTGTGATTAATAGCATAGAGAAAATTAGAAAATAAAAAACGAATTAATAAAAATACGAGTGGTGCTATCTATTGACAAATACGGTAAACAGCGACTAAGTGAAATATTTTCGTCATAACGGGTGTTACTAATAATACTGCCAATAAGGAAATTAATAATGTAATTATTCTCCTGTTATTATGTTTAGGTTTTTCCCTATTTCTGGAAATATATGATAACAATAAAATAATAATACTAATAAACAAATGTTATTGTAAATATCGCACGCTTAGTATTAAACTGACCGAATTCAAAATTAGGCTTAATTGAGTTAGATACATTGTAATCCTTATCAATTAAGCGTAAGGTCTTAGATGGTACATTACACGTTACTACATGATACACGCTACGAACTTACAAAAAGCTAGTGCTTTTCACTTTTCGAAGTTATGGACGGGCCCTACGCTATGCTTTATTGAAATTAGCGTCATTTGGGAATTAGGTCAGTTTAATACTAAGCGTGCTATATATACATTTTGTTTATATTGTATATATACAAAACATACCATCACTGTCTGAATGGACATGACTGCCATTGTGGTCGTGTGATGAATCTGGTTGCGGAGGTTGAGGTTGCGGCGGCGGTAGGGGCGCATAGTGTGGCGACAGCAAGGGATAGCGAGCTGGTGACAGCGCCATCGCCAACGACACTGGGGGACTGGGAACCATAAACAATTTTTTTTAATCGTATGACACTATGTCAGAAAAAACTACCAATGAATGAATAATAACAGAAATGTCAAGTACACTATAATAATACTAATGTAAAAAGATTTTTATGTCAAAGTTAGGAATTACTGATATCCTACTAATTCTACTAATATTATAAATACGAAAGTTTGTGAGTATGGTTGTATATTTGTTACTCTTTCACGGCGAATCCGCTGAACTAATATCGATGAAATTTGGCACAATTATTTCTTATACATCGGAATAACATATAGGCTATTACAGCATACCACTATTTACAGCAGTTTAAAAACACTGTTAAATAAAGACTGTTACAAAAAGCCTACTATACTGTAGAGGATTACATATATAAGAATGCGTGGATTTAGCTATTCTCCGACCCAGTACAATGTACCTAGTTATAAGAATTATATTTTAAAAAGAGCAATCGACGAGTTTCTTGCTGGCTCGTCTCGGTAGGAACAGCTTTCTAAACCGGCAGTAGAGTTGGCGATTCAAAAGCACTCGTTTACAAGTTTACTTGAATAAAGAATATTTTGAATTTGAATATTAGTTTTAACTCCTCTTAACATTCATTTTTGAAGTAAAATAATAATTGACTGGCTCGTTGGAGCAGTGGGTAGTGACCCTGCCTTCGGCTCCACGGGTCGCGGGTTCGATTCCCGCCGAGGACCAACATTTTCTTTAAAATGAATTTGTCGGTCTTTGAGCCTGGGTGTATATTTGTATTTAAGTATGTATTTAAAAAATATATAAGTATATATTCACCAGTTGTCTGTCTACCATAACACAAGTATTAAGTTACTTACTTTGGGGACGGATGACCGTGTGTGTAAGTGTCCCATATATTTATTTATTTATTATTTATTTATTTAATTATGCCTATTTCTAATATGAATCACAATTATAGTATTATTAGTAAAGTATTAAAGTATAAAGCGAATCGATCGATTTTGCCTGAACTGAAGGCAGGTTCCACTTGCACCATCGGGTTAAAGAGTAAACGTTAGACAAAAAAAGGAAAAATGAAGTGCACCGGTTTCGAAGTATTTTCGGCTTAGTATTTGACAAATGTTAAAGTTATCATCCCTAACACGCACGCAAGCATTCAAAAGGAAATATATATTAAAATGCTTCACTCGCAATTGCGCTAGTCATATTTTTTTATTTCTTGATCTAACGACCAAAACTGAAAATATGATGCATCTAACTTTCAGTGGAAATTACTACAAAAAGTAAGCAGTGAGACCTAACTTTACATACGAATATTCCATAGTAAGTAGTATTTATCAATTGAAAAATGTATTGCCCATAAAACGTTTTTCTAGCTAACCATATCTTTAGCTTCCCATCCCATACCCCATAAAAGTCCCATAGCCGGCAAAGCTTTACAAATATTACATTAGCATAACGAATTCTTATACAAATGATTTACTATAGTGCGCACTCCCCTCAATTGCCAAGATTTGACTGCCAAATGCTTATGATAGGCTAGTACATTATCCTAAATTGAATATAAAAGAGGATTTTTTTTTATAGCAGAAGTTACTTTAGTGGTATTTTTATGCCTCATATTTTTACAAAAAAATTTAAGGTAAAATATTTAAGGAGATTCACTGTTGATCGTCAAGATTTTAAATGTTACGTTTTCTATAGAGTACTGGTAACATTATAAATTATAATGTTACCAATACTCTATTACTTTACCACCACCAATTATAAACAATTATGCTGGATAACAAAAATACCTATTTCAAAATGGCCGCAATTTGTTTTTTTAATTTTTGACTTTTTAGATACATTTATCTGCTACTTAATTTATTTGTCGGTTAACTATCCGACACATTATCAGTAACTTGTGAAACAGGCCCTTACTCTAGTATAATACCTCTCTACTAGAGCAAGTTGGGTTTTACCACATTGTGAGGGTGAGAGGCAAACTCTCACTTTTCGTTAGTAATTTTAAATCTATTTCAATGGATTATTCGGTGGCCTTATACACAGACTGTAACCGGTGGTAGCGAACAAATATTTTATCTTTTAAGAGGTTTGATGACCTTAAGTCTATGGATTATTGTATTATCGTGATACGAACACGACATGCATTAGTTAATATAAGTATTATAAACCCTAAAACAAGTTACTTTGGTCAGGAGCTTCAATGAAATTTAAATTCATATTAATCTTCATTCAAATAAACTTGTATACAAGTGCTTTTGAATCATTGTCAACTCCTCTGCTGATTTGGAAAGCTGTTCCTACCGAGAAGAGCCAGCAAGAAACTCAGCAGTTGCTCTTTTAAAAATATAATTCCTAATACTAGTTATATTTCGTCATTCCTGTCGTGTACAGGTTCGAAGAGAGCTATATCCACACATTCTTATCATCAAAATAATCCTCAACAGTATATAAATAAGGCTTTCTGTAGCAGCCTCTTTTTAACAGTGTTTTTAAACTGCTGTAATGACAAAGCTAAAATTGATTGCGGAATTTTAATATATGTAGAATCTTATACCCAAACCCACAAACGACTTACGTACTTTTGCAAGGCGCAAAGCAGGAGCCGCAAGCTAATTTCGATTCCTACTTTGTCTAATAAATAATAATAAATTTAAAATTAACGTGCATATCGCAACTTATTTTAATTTAAGTAGTAATTTACTGTTATATTTTATATTAATCCAAATATTCTAATGAGTAAGATTTTATATATTTTAACTATTAACACAATTTACTACGGGTACATAATATTGAAGCCAATCAATTCGTTAAAAAAACAAAACAATGCCGGTGTAATTATAGATTGTCAGGATCTGACGTCAGCCGACGTGGATCAAGCCTCAAGAGAAGTGATCAAAGGTTGGTTAACGGGTGACTGAATGCTCAACTGATGCGATTGATCTGATCTAGCCATAGATGCGTACAACGTGATATATGCTAGTGATTTATTTATAGCTTCAATGAACAAAGAAAGAGAAAGCAACTCTCAAATAAAAGAATAAATTATTTATAGTAGAGTTTATTATATTAGTAGTATTTAATTTATGTCATCATCATCATCCTGCCCTTATCCCACTCCAAGTGGTGTCGGCACAACATATTATAAACATGTTGTCACATGATTTGTCTCCGTCTTTTACGACCGGCCGAACGCCTGACTTCAACGTTAGACGTATTTTACAATACCTACCTGGTAAGAAAGAGGGTGGTCTAGTCTAGTAGTATGTAACTTATTTATTGTAGAATATCTTAACGTTTACGCGATCTTAATATAATGTCGTTCAATGAAAGTTGATCTAAAGTACAAAAGTAATGATAATATTATTTTGCGATATATAAAAATAATATATGTACCTAATGCTAAATATAATATATAAAAGAAAATATATGTACCTAATGCTAAATGTAGAGTGTACTTTTCGTTCTCTTACCTGATACATGCAGAATTTGTAAAAAACTCATGCACTACCACCAATAAAGTTCGGTTACGGGGTGAAACAATTGTTGAGATTGTGGTGGTGAATGTGTGCAGTGTTTGTGTATAGTGCATGAGTTTTTACAAAATATGCATGTATCAGGTATAAGAACGAATAGTACACTCTACATTTAGCATTACATATTCTTTTATCGCGGATTATAGCACAATAATATTTTCATTGTTTTTGTAGTACGTATGCACCTCCGCAAATACTTCTATAAATTATAAATGAAAGTTGATCTGAAGTTAAATACATCTGAGCTAGCAGCAAATTTCAAGGCAAGTGATCGAATAAATTTTAATTGTTTGCTTAAAATCAATAAATAAACTACTCGAAAAGTCAGCAACATATATGCATAATTATGACCAATTAGAAATACTGTTTTGTTAACACTCGCATTGTTTTACAACAAAAGACGATTAAATTGTTTATATAAACAATAACTATGTTCATAAAAGTAAAATAACAGCTTGTTAAATATTCAACTATACTGACAAATAACCTAAACATAAGCATAAGGTTAACTCTGTTTTTGGAATAAAGGACTAGAGTATGGACTAATATCCCAGAAGTTTTTTATATTAAAATTTAAATTAAATAACGTATAGGTGTCTGCCGAGCGCTTTAATCTACAAACGCTTGTTTAAACCAGTCGGCTTTTATGGCTTAATCTTTATAAGGGTTCTATGAGTAAAAAACTATATAACAAAATACACAAAGAACGATTTTTAGAAACAAGACGTTACTTGTTAAATTAACACGTCACACTGATGGAAGTAAAAGATGATCAGTCGAACCGATGAAAACTGTGTTATATATTCCTTTAAAATTACAATAACAAATATGTATTCATACCTACACGCTAAGTTGTACTAAACATGACGAACGAATCATTAAAACAAATGAATTAAAATATTCTACAACTGATTAGGTCAATAGTCTGCCGAAATTATGCATATTTGTATGTTTGAATAATAAGATAGATAATATGTCATATTGAATAATGCGCAAAATGAACATAACTGAAATAAGCATTTTATAAATGAAAGAAAAATTAGCAAACACAACTTCTGCAAGAATGCGCTAAATGAGCAATGTTCTGTTTCCGAGAGAAGCGTCAAAAGACTTTGCATCCTTTGTAAGGTTAGATGTTTCAAATGTTTAACTGGTATATTCCAACAGATATTTGATAAAATTTTTAGCTAATATTAACAAAAATCCGTAGTATCAACGAAAGATCGTTTTAACTGTCGTTATTAATTTTCCTAGATCAATACCATATGATGATAATATTTTTAAATATTATATATTGTGCCTTAGTAATTATTAAGAGCAATAGAATATATACGCTCTTTCTTATAACAAAAACAGTACTTTGTCACAATCGAACTGGTAATTAAATTATATAGTTACAAGGTTCTTCCCGTGAATTTGTCTACGTAAGTAATAATATAACTATAGTATCTAAGCACCATCAAGCACGACTATAGACTCTGTATGAGTCATACAGAGTCCTTCAGTTTCAAACTTGACACTGAAGCACATTAGTTAATTTCAGACGCTTGTACGGGAATATCATAAATTCATTCATAGCCGCCTCAAGAATAGCAGTGGTTATTAGTTATTTATGTAACAACGCACATAATATCAGATACATCGTCCAATCTATACTATTTAAATTATTTTGTTGTATATTTTTAAACAAGCAATAAGTATAATATTTTGATTTAAATAATATATAATGGAGCAAAGAAGCTCACAGTCATTCAAAGGGCGATATAGCGAGCTCTTTTTAGTATTTCTGATGTGGAGTGATCAAATCAGAAATGAGGACATCCTATTCTTTTATCCTATGTCTTCTTCTGTCCTATTCTTCTACAAGAACTGAAGTCAATAACAAAGCTCAGCGTGTCGCGACGCTGTAGTGGCGATGTGCAGGGCACATAGTGCGGAGAACGGATGTGCGTTGGAGTCTAATAAAGGTGTTGGAATGGCGACCCTGCACCGGAAAACGCAGCGTGGGTAGACCGCCTACGAGATGGACTAACGATCTCAAAAAGGTTGTATCAGGCGGCTGGGTCCAAGCGGCATAAAATCGTATTTTGTGAATATCCGAAGAGGCCTATCTTCAGCTGTGGATATCCATCGGTTGAAGAAGAATATATAACAATGCATCCTTTGTTTATACAAAACAACTCACCCAAATACACCGACAGCGACAGCTGCTTCCCGAAGAGCCCTCTCTTGGTCCATATCCCGCAGCGCCTCAGGCCTGATGGTTGCAGTATTTCTTGGTTGGCGCTCATTTTGTACCGCTGTCGAAAAGGAGTTCTATTACAATGTATGAAAAATTTACGCGAAATTTTCGGTGTTTTAGTCTACTTTATAATGTACTAGCAACTACCCGCAACTTCGTTGGCATGGAGTTTTTTACGCTACGCTTTTCAATGTCATCCTATTGCTGTAGAATTAACAGGATTTCTATAGCCTCTATGCTACTCCGCTGTATAAGAAAAAATTGTGCCAAATTTCATCAATATTGGTTCAACGGATTCGCCGTGAAAGAATAACAATCATATATCCATACACACAAACCTTCACATTTATAATATTAGTAGGATTTTGAGCAGTCTCAGGAGCTCAGCAGCAAAGGAAAGAAAGTGAACGATTTAGTTTAAGATGGACCAAGCTTGCGTATGTATTGCCTTTATACTCTTTTCTTAAAATTTTGTCATTTATTCGTCCGAAAAAATAGATATTCCCTTCCTTCATTCGTAGTCATCATTCCCAAAGCAGGCCAGGCATATCAGAGCATCATTCCCTTTATCACCATTATTATATTATTAGAAATAGATTTAGAGAAATAATGCGAATTCCACACCTTCATTTATGTGAAGGTTATTATATAGGGAAGGTTATTATGTTATAGGGTTTATACCCTGCGTGGTTTTCGAAAGGTGTGTTTATATGTTTATTTTATGTCTCATTGTATTGGAAAATAAATTTAAAAAAAAACAAAGAAAAACGTAAAAATAAGACGCACAATTTTCTTGACGCACAATACGTATTATATATTTCATCCTCCTCAAACATATAGATATAGCTATGTACTATGTGATTTTATCAATCGAAGTTCAGTGGGGGCTCGCTCGAGCTCGGGTGTGGCAATAAAATCAAATGGAAGCCTTCCGCCCTGAGGGTGTGGGAGGGATACGGGTACAGTGAATAACAGTGGAAGTGACATTTAGATTCCTAGTATGATTTTATTCTACCATGTGTAGTATGTATTTATATCTTACTAGTAATATCCCGCGTACATATTGATCTCATTGCAGTGGAAAGTCTACTAAGTCGGACTATATTCATTCTTAAATAGATCTTCAATAGCTGCCGCAGCGCATGCGATGACAGATTTTTATGACTAATTTGTTACACCTTATTACATTTTTATTACGGATCTCTATTTTTTTTATGTAATATACCCTATGTTGCTCAGTAAAGATGCAGCTATCCAATGGTGAAAGAATTTTTGAAATCGGTCCAGGAGTTTTCGTGTGAAAACATTACAAACATACATACAAATTTCTCCTCTTTATAATATTAGTATAGATATTTATTTATAGCCCCTATAGACCCCGAAACCAACGACCGATGGACCGATTTTAATGAAATTTTCAGAAAATCTTTAAATTGACTCAGTAAATGCTGTAAAAATTGGTGACGATCGGAGAATTATTATTTAAACTGTTATTGACAGTTTTGTTTCGAGGTGAACAAGAAACCAGAATAAGTCAGAATATAACTTAATGAATATAATCTTATTCTGCAAAGGTTAGACGAAGAAAATTATTATTTTTCTTATATTTGTTGAGTTAAGTAAATATAGCTCAATAAGCTTTAAGCATTTAAATCAATTCTTGGAACCCTGCATGAGTATTGCTACAACTTGTTATCAAAAGTTTAGTCTTATATTTCCCATTTTTATTACTTTTGAAAAACTTTTTGCAAATGACTCTGAATACATATTATATTTGAATAAGACTTATTTAAATACATTTGTCGCGTTGTTGTGTTGTTCGCTGTTTATAATTAACAAAGTTTCAAACAGAAAATAACTTTATACGACACAATATTATTGTGATTCATTTATGTTTAAAACAAAAATTATAGTGTTTTTATGTAGAACCATGCGTACAAAATTGAAATTCAATTTTATTGGCACATAGAACGTGCTCCATTACGGTGGTCGATTCAGCCAACTTTGCAGACTGTCGGGTCGTGTGAAAGAGTAGATATTGCTTTATTTTATGCAGCGACTCTACGTGCCTAGACTGTAGATATTTTATACCTAAAAGTTTCGAGTTTCTTGATGGCTTAGGAATTATTGCACTTCGTTTTGTTTTCTTCCTAAAATAATTGAAATAAGATACAACTAATTGAAGCAATTGTAAAGGAAAAGAAACGCGAAAAAAAGCTTCAGGAGTTGTAAGACATTATGTTTTAAAAATTGATCACAAGGGGTAGATTCCATATGAGTCGCTAATCAGTTTAATTTATGCATTTTTAACTTTCGTTATAAAGATAATATGCAATTAAACAGATATGAACGCACATACTACATCATAATATATAAAAATGAATGTTTGTCTGTATGTCCTTCAGAGACTTCGACACGACTGGTCCGATATTAATGAAATTTTCAGTCAATCTTTAGAATAACCAAGTTTGGTGGCGAAAACGTTCTTCCACGTTTTATCAAGAAAACTCTTATAGGGTTGTTTTTTTCCTCGACCTTATTTCGTATTTTAACACCTTGTGACTACAAAAGCTTCTACAAAAATAATACAAATTCATTTAGAAATTCGTCAAGAATGTGCAAATGAAATAAATTTTATTGTTTCGGCCAAATAGCTTATTTTACAGTCATGTTCCGAATTTTATTATCATTGCCAAAGCTGACAGAATTGATAATATAAACAGCACTCAACCCAATATACCTTTCGCTAATAAACGAGGATAGTTGATGAAAGAAAATAATATCGTTACAATTTCAAAGTATTGTAAACAGATTACACCTTGTATTTTTCAGGTAGGACAATAAATATTACGCTGTCGGTTTAGCATCATATGGATTTTCTTGAACCGCGGATTATAGCAAAATAATGTTACGTGTAATATTTACTTTGCAACTTAATGTGTAAAATTTAAATTAAAAGATACTGAAGTTACATTAAAATGTTACTTTTAAGTTAGGTATACTTATATTACAAGCACTTAAGAATCGTGAAATATTTGTCAAATTTAAACTATCGTTAGTTCAGGTTTTTATCATGATTAGCCAGAGAGAAACTCGAAAAAATGTCTTTTCAAAAAATATTAACAAATTTAATATTATTGCATCTTTAACCATTTTAAATAAATCAAAGTGTCGCTTTGCGATCGTGGAATCTATCGCATGATGACGTTTGGCACGTGGAAGCGATTGTTTAGATTGTGGTAGTGAATGTGTGCTGTGCTATTGTAGCGGAGTTTGTTGTCGATGTGTTTTTACGAATCCTGGTATATCCTGGTATATGTATCAGGTATGAAAACGGATAGCAGGTACTCTCTACATAGCATAACATATACATATTTTCTAAAACAAAAGTGATAATCAAATTATTTTTCTATAATCCGCGATGAAGTAAAATAGAAAATATATATAATGCTAAATGTAGAGTAGACAATCCGTTTTCATACCTAATACATGCAGGATTCGTAAAAACACATGCACAAACCTCCACCACCGCCACCACAATACACAAGCACTACATACGTTCACTATCACAAACTTAACAATCGTTTCGCCCCGCAACGAGAAGCATCTTTAGGAGATAGACTCCACGACAAAATCGCAAAGCTGTTATTACTTTGGATTATGGATCTCCGCAAAGTAACGCCTACTTCTACAAATTTACTTTCTAAAAATTACATATTTTCTACTTTTTATCGTGGCTTATACCAAAATAATATTATAATTACTTATGTATTATATGATCTCCGCAAAGTGACGACTTATTGTTTAAATTATACAATAAATAATATTTAATAATATTTTATAAATTTTAAATATATTAAATAATATTTGACTGGCCCGTTGGCGCAGTGGGTAGTGACCCTGCCTTCGGCTCCGCGGGTCGCGGGTTCGATTCCTGCCGAGGACCAACATTTTCTATAAATGAATTTATTGGTCTTTGAGCCTGGGTGTATATTTGTATTTAAGTATGTATTTAAAAAATATATTCACCAGTTGTCTGTCTCCCATAACACAAGTAGTAAGTTACTTACTTTGGGGACGGACGACCGTGTGTGTAAGTGTCCCATATATTTATATTTATTTATTTCGAACTTGTATGAAAGAATTCATGATCTTCAATAAAAATGTTGATCCTATTCCAGAATAAGTTTAATCAATCTTCGCAATACCGCCACAAATAAAACAGTAGTTAACCCACACTCACACTATCCCCCCGCTATAAATCAAACGCCCCTCCCACATCCGGCCGCAGCCATGTTTGAGGTCACACTTCCGTGAAAGAGAGGGAAATATATTTTCATATAGGTGAATAATTCGAACTTTAACGTGATTTGGTTTCACACTTAATTTGACTTCCCAAAGCCGTGACAGCCTAACAGATAGAGCTCTTGATTTGTGGTTCAAAATATGTTTAGATATATATGTAGTTTTGAATTTAAACTACATAGAATAGCTGTGGCGTAGTAAGTAACAGCCTGTTACTATCCCACTGCTGGGCATAGGCCTCTTCTCTCTGTTTTTTTTTTTTTTTGGAGAGAAGGATTGGAGCTAAGACCTACCACGCGGGTCCAATGCGGATTGGTAGGTTACACATATCTCCAGAATTCTCTAGAGATATGCAGGTTTCCTCACGATGTTTTCCTTCACCGAAAAGCGTGTGATAAATTGCAATTATCAATTAGACACATAAGTTTTACTAGAAAACTCATTGGTGCCTGCCCGGGGTTTGAACCCTAGACCTCCTCGAAAGAGGCGCACGGTGTTACCGCTGGGCTACCACAGCTTTGTGGCGTAGTAGATAAAAAAAACTAGGGCTACTAAACAGAAATCATTCTCCTGTCCTTGTCCCACTTTAGGGACAGCACAACAATTTCCTATTATAAAGTACGTCACTATGGAGGTACTTGATTGTAGTCACAATTATAGCCTTAAGGCTAATAAGCAAGTTAATTTTAACCTAAACTTATAAATAAACTTTTATCTAAGAACAGGTCCAATGATTTATCTTAGTCTTTCTTACTATAGGAGACACTTTGTTTTTGTGTTCTTTTTCAGTAGCACTAATACTACACTATATTACACTAGCTCAAAAGGCTTTGTCCTTTTCAGTCTTCTCACTAGTGCCTTAAGATGGTCAGCACAACATGATTTAAACATGTTGTCATATGCTTTGGCAAGGTATTTTACGACTGGCCGCCTACCTGGCGTCAACTTACCATAATCGTCTTTAACGACATCTCAGTAAGAAACAATGGTGGTCTATGCTACTCTGCCTGATAACACACAACGGGTCAACTTACCTTAGCCGCTTTATAATTAATAAATGTGTATTTATTCATTGCGTACTGAGGATCCGATCACCTACATGCAAAATTTAAATAAAAATATCTATTTCCGTCTACAAAAATAGCACGACAGCAAAGCAGAAATAAAATAACCCTTTCAAGTATATTGTCATAATTGAAAAATAAAATCAAGTAGATCAGGTGCAAGCCTCATCTGTTTCACATCCCTAAATCCATTTAAAGCAACCCTAACTTCTATTCAGCTATCCTTTTCACTCCTATATAAAAATGAACAGTTCTATCTCACTCTGTCACCGGTCCTGATCCAACGTTAGTGGTTATTGATTCCGTAAAATTTTCTATATATATTTTGAACTTTCTGTCAATAAGTTAAAGTTAAAATTGGTATGGATTTTGTATGGAATTATAATTTTCACAATTGAAAAGGCGACCCTAAGCCTTTTGAGTTTGAACTCATACTTGTTCAGCTTAAAAGTTAGAAATGCGATGTATTATTTGATTGCCACCAATTTATTAACAAAATTATTTGGACCTTCATTTTAAGTGCTATAGGGTTCAGATTTGAGTGACACATCATTTTGGGTAGAAGGCGATTAATACAGGACGGATTTCAGAGGTTTATGTTGGGATTAAAATCGCATTAATCAGTGTCTATAGCTTTAACTCGGGTATAAACAGTTAAGTGTTAGGGTACGCGACGTTGGATTTGGGTACACTTATGATCTACAATTGATACGTTGATATGATTTTAAAGGATTCTGTCGCATCACTACTTAATACTATTTCAAATGAAACACGGTTAGATACTTTCTAATTATTATTAGAAAGGAAGTAGTTCCCTTCTAATCTCTCTTTACGCAAATTTGCATTAAGTAACCTAAAAATATGTCGGCAGCACATTTCATATTCCATATCATCATCTCCCTGCCCTTATCCCACTCTAAGTGGGGTCGGCACAACATGTTATAAACATGTTATCACATGATTTGGCTACGTATTTTTCGACCGGCCGCCTGCCTGACGTCAACTTACCTTAGTCGTATTTTACGACACCTCGGTAAGAAAGAGGGTGGTCTATTCTACTTAACCGGATACCACACGGTGGGTCAACTCACCTTAATCGCCTTTTACGACACCTCGGTAAGAACACATTTCATATTCCATAGTAAGTAAATTTATTTTGAGATTAAAATTTATAAATTCCACATACTCTATCTTGATCAACATTTAAAAAGATTTTAAAATTAAAAATTTAGTCTAATATTTACTTTATTGGAACCCAAAGAGAATCAAGATTTATTTTAAGACTTGTCTCCACAATTATACCGCGCTCGAACGAACAGCTACAAAACGTTGCAGGATTAAAGTTTAAAGTCATTCGATTAGCATTTCATTTTACAAATGAATCTTCAAATTTACTTTCGTCTATAAATCTCCTTAAAATCAAGTTTGAAGACAATGATCAATGGCTCTGAACATTTAATAAACAATATACCACATAATGCATATCTTTTATAATTTATTTTAGAAAGAAAGTATATATGTATGTATGTTTTTATAGGTTTGGAAACGGGTGGATCGATTTTAATGAAATTTTCAGATATTCTTTGAATTAATAAGCCGGATAAGCCTGTCTAGTCTGGTCGCGATTTTAGCATTTTTTTACTGTAATTAATATATTTTTTTGATTAATCCGGGAAAAGCGAACTGGGTATGCGAGCAATATTATAAATGCGAAATTCTGACGGTTTTTCTGTATTTCTGTGTGTCTGTCTGTTGCGCATTCACAGGTAATCCGGGTTCAACATATGGGATAAAAAATCCCGTTTTTACATCGGCAACACGAAAACAATACATACTTAGTACATAATTGAGGGCATTTTAACCAAAATTAACTCGAACGAAGTCGCGGACACAACTGGTTATACTATAGTACTGATTGCCAACAGCACGGCAAATTTTTTAATATATATCAGGAATTTAATCTAAAAGTATAACTTATTAAAATAATGAGAATATTAGGGCAAAATATACGAAATTTAAATAGGCATTAATGAACTTCACACAAGTGTTTGATAAAGCAGCGCATCAGAACCCCTGGGATAACGAGATTGTCGTGTCGACATCTCAAAGTGTAACCGAATTAAGCTTTCCTTTTCACGCGAGAGAGCCGAGAGGAAAATAATGCAAAGCTTAAAGCAATAAAGGAACAGCTAAAAGAGCCTCCCACCGCCGCGGGGGATGACGCAGGGAGGTGTCCTCGGTCCACGTCACTTCAACAAGTACGAAATCTTTTTGAGTTTCTTTTTGTGTTCAATTGGATCAATGCTTCATTGTTCGGCACGTTATGGTAATCGAAAGGAGTTTGATTGTTGGATTTGATTACTTTCCGTATAATGTTATTTTGAGTTAGCGGAATTTTGTGGTTGTTTTAGATATTTTTATTTCCTTTTTATTTATATTACAAGGATTATGATTTCTTTATTCGATGCTCATTGTTTTAAAAATATGATAAAATGCATTGAATTATTAGTGAAAATTTTAACAAAATGCCATATGTCTGAAGCCTACCTCTACCTATTTAAGTTACGCAAATAAAATTCCGCGATCAATTTTAGCTTTGCCATTACAGCCGCTCAAAAGCACTGTTCAAAAGAGGCTGATACAGATGAGCATTACTTAGATGATAAGAATGTGTGGATATAGCTCTCTTCGAACAATGTATAAGACAGTAATTACTAAGTGTAATTAGTATTAAAAATTATATTTTTAAAGACGAACCGCTGAGTTTCTTGCTGGTTCTTCTCGGCAGGAACAGCTTTCCGAATCAGCAGTAGAGTTGACAATTCAAAAGTACTTGTTTACGAGTTGATTTTAATAAAGAATATTTTGAATTTTATTTTATTATTTTTGAATACGTATATATGTATTCAAATTAAAATTCAAAATATTCTCTCTCAGCTATTTTATAATATGCATAGATTTTCCTTTTAGTATAAATCATATTATATCTCCCGTTAATACACTATATATAAAAAAGGCGCTTTATATGCAATTCGTGATTCGTTACACAAAAAACAAACTAAATATCTTTAATAATTGTGTCATTTGTTATATTCATTAGCAAATAATAATCATTGCGAACTTTTTAATATTGTAAGCCGCAATTTGCAAATATCTAAATTAATGATGTGGTCAAACGCCCCTCCAGCGGGGGTGCTCATTTGAATGTAAAGCGTGAACCGCCGGAGGCTGTGCTTTGTAGTTTTTGCTTAATTATCTGTATTTGCGAGAATGTGGCGTTCGTTATAACGGAGGCGTGGATAGACTTATTAGATTGAGCTTAAGGGTATTATGAGGTTGACATTGTTAAATGTATTTTTAAAGTTTTAATTTGACAGTGATTTGTACATCTATATTACGCCGTTTGGTACTGTGTGGTTCAGCTGAATAGAATAGACTACCCTTATTTCTTACCGAGGTGTCGTAAAAGGCGACTAAGGTAAGTCGACCCTTCGTGTGGTATCCGACTCAGTAGAATAAACCACCTTCATTTCTTACCGAGGTGTCGTACCGGCCTGACGTCAACTTAAATTAGTCGTATTTTACGACACCTCCGTAAGAAAGAGGGTGGTCTATTCTACTCAACCGGATACCACACGGTGAGTCAACTGATTAGTTCTATGTCTAGCTAGGAAAAAAAACACAATACAATTAATGTAATTTAGACCTACCCAACCAACATATTACAATAATAACTCTCTGTAATTAACATTTTAGTTTTTTAAAATTAATTTTAGAAAATGCTGGTTGAAAATAAGATCGAACTATAGGTACACCCGCTTCTTTCGACTTAATATTTTGTGATTAAATAAAACACTGAAAAGAAATACTATGTCGGATGTAAATCATTTTTTAGTGCCGTACACACCATTTTAGTTTTTATTTATCTGAAGCAAAGAATTATAAACTTATCATTTTTGCTTCCTCTAATATCTCTCTTATTAATTAAATAAATGAAGAACATATTCTTAATATTTATCTAGTCTTTTAAGTATTTGTCATTGTAAAACTAGAGAACTCAAAAAACCTGGCACAACAAAGCTTTTAGACGATGGCAAGGGTTAAAAAATATTTGGGCACGCGTCGCCACGTGGCTGTAACCGCCCGTATACAAATTAGGGCTTAGGGACATAAAAGTTTGTTCGTATTAAACTTCGAGCTAAGTCGCGCATACGATTGTTAGTTTAGCTTACATGAATGGTTTCGGTGCAATAATTTAAATGGGCGTGCTTATGAAATTTTTAGTTGTTAGTTGACACGAAAAAGTTGGAATTGGTTTATAAATTATAAAAATTAGACAAAAGTAATGAAAATATTATTCTGGCTTCGGTTATGGCGCGAAACGATTGTTGTGTGTGTTGTTGTGTGGTATCAAAAATGGCGGGTAGTGCACGAGTTTTTAGAAATTCTGCATGTATTCTGGATGGTATTAGAACGGGTAATTTACAATACATAACGCATAGTTCTATAAATTATTTAAAAAAAAGGATTTTTATATTGTCTTAAAACTAAGATCGAATTCAATATATCCTTTGTTCAAAGTTGTTTGCTCCAACTCGGCGATCTCGCTTTTCAAAATACTATTCTTTTATGTAATTAATTTACTTCTTGTTTTCTTACTTGGAGTGAAATTAGATCCACGTTTTTTTATTATTAAAATATGAATAAATCATAATATAGGCTTTCTGTAGAAGAAATCTTTGAATAGGTTTTTGAAACCAATGTAAAAGCAAAGCTAAAATTGTGATATTTTAATATTATATAATATTATACTTAAACCTACTCGTAGACACGATTTACTTTTTTAGAGCTTAAACCATAAGCTTTTGTTGGTTCCCACTTTGTTGTTCACTTCGCCAATGTTTCTATATCGTTGTTTATTCTATTGTACAAAAAATATCATAATCTTCCTGCGCTTATCCCACTCTAAGTGGGGTCGGCACATGCTTTAAACATGTTGTCACATGATTTCGCTACGTATTTTACGACACCTCGGTAAGAAAGAGGGTGATCTATTCTACTTAATCGGATACCACACGGTGGGCCAACTTAACTTAGTCGCCTTTTACGACACCTCGCAAAGAAATGAAGGTGGTCTATTCTACTCAGCCGGATACCACACGGCGTTTCGACTTAACTTAGTCGCCTTTTACGACACCTCGGTAAGAAATTAGGATGGCACTATTCTATTCAGCCGGATACCACACTGCGTTACCATTGTTTATTGTATCAAACAAAAATTTTGTAACAGTAAAAAGTCGGTCCATTTAATTATTAATTGATTCACAAATTACAATTTTTATAACTAAATTATCATCTCCCTTACTTAATCAAGTACTATCGCAGTGTCTACAATTAATCAACTTAAATAAACTGCACTTTATTGACAACGAAATTATTACATTGACTTGCTTCATACGTTCAATCAATTACTGTTTCGGGCTATAACAAAGGGTAGAGGGGTTGTGCGCTTGTCTGTCCCAATATCTCCTCGCCTAATTGATTCTGCGTGTGACGGGAGTCGTTTCGCAGATTTGTCGGTTATGGGCCTCTATACATGTTTTGATAGGTTATGACGTGTAGGTCCGTGGGAATGATGACTTATTTAGTTTTTTATTGCTTTATTACGTTAGATGGTAAGATTATCGTAATTCAACAACTAAATCGAATAAGTAGGTAAAAATTTAGAGTTTAATGGATTAAATTAAAAATGAAATATTTTACTCTTTTATAACAAAAGCCCGTAGAGTTCTTTTGAAATCTATTCCGACTTCTGAAATCCATTAGAATACTTAGATCTTCATCATCCTCCTGGCCTTATCCCACTCTAAGTGGGATCGGCACAACATGTTATAAACATGCTGTCACATGATTTGGCTGCGTATTTACGATCGGCCGCCTGCCTGACGTCAACTTACCTTTGTCGTATTTTACGACACCTCGGTAAGAAAGAGGGTGGTCTATTCTACTAAACCGGATACTACACGGTGGGTCAACGTACCTTAGTTGCCTTTTACGACACCTTGGTAAGAAATGAGGTTGGTACTATTCTATTCAGCCGGGTACCACACGGCTTATTAGAATACTAAGATCTTATAGGAACAAAAAATAGCTGTCAGATTTTCTAGTTCGCACAGTTTTGCGTGGTGATGTAAATTTTGTAGCCCGCTTTTTGTGAGAACTTAAAAAACAAAAGAAAAGATTTATATGAAAATGTAAATAATAAAATTGTCCGGTGAAAACTGTATAACTTTGTAAAAGAAAGGCGTATAGCTTACCATCTTTATTCATCCCCATTGCCAGACACTTCTTTAGGCGACACGCTTGACATTGATTCCGGTGTGCTTTGTCTACCACGCATCTTCCAGTACCGGCCTGACATCTGCATAGCAAAGCTAAAGTAAGTACAGCTTAGTGCTACATAATATCTGTTAACATAGTCTACATATGTTTTTTAATTTTACTTAAAAGAAATGTTTCATTTCATTTAAATTCATTGTTTTTCTTAAAATATAATATAAGAGTGCTGAAAAAGATACGAGGATTATAAAAATTTAGTCAGTCCTTTGTATTCGGAAATATTACAATTCAAAGAACCACCGTAAAGAAAAATAGTAACTTTAATACAACTTTACATCAATAATTTAATTAAATAATTTTATCTAATTGTAACAGTAATTTAATAAAATAAATTGAAGGCAAGAAATCGTAGTTGCGAAACAAAAGAGAGTATACTGGAATAACTTTTGTGGTAGAATTGTTTCTTCAACCTCATACGCTAGCAGTACTGGCAAGTTCTTCTCGTACTTTTTCAAAATCATTTAGAGAAAAGCAGTCATTTTAAGGAATGATAGTTACCACTGAACATGCCGAGTTATCGAGTATATGTCTTAAGTATCTACTATTTATTTTATTTAAATTTTGTTGTCCTTTCGTGGCATGCCTCGCCTATTACAGTGTTATTTTCGCCTTTCAGGGCTCAAAAGTTGGCTGGAACTGATCCGTTATCGGGATAAGTACGCCTTTGTACATTTTTTATTTTATACATATTTCTGTGCTAAGTATGTTTTTTTTGTAACATTTTTGTACAATAATAAAGATATTAAACAAACAACAATCTTCTTGCAAAGGACAGAATGGCTTATAATACAATAGTGGCTAACCTTCAGTAGGGAAAACGCACGAATATAAGAAGTAGAATTTAATTTACACCAAACATAGCAGATAGCTGGTGACTCCATGACATATCCTAAGATAACAATGATATTGCTAAGAGTAATCGGCTAATATTATTTCATTTACATACAAAATTTAGTTATACCTACCACCTTTTTTCGGTCGTCTTATTTTCGTCGGTACATACGAAGACAGTTAGCATATATCGAGAAAATCTAGAAAAAGCTTCAGGATTACGTCTTAGTATGTATCAAGTCTTTAACCGAAGGAACAAGAAAAAGCAATCAATACCAAACCAATCTCCTTAAGAGGAAAACTACTGAAATTGAATGCCAGCAATCTGCGGACGCGGAATAATAAAGATTAAAGATATTTCATTACGCGTAATCCTTCATATAATAGGCTTACATCGGTTGACATTTGTTGCAATCGGCCTTTGAAAGGGAGGCGGTCATTGAATAGGAGGAAAAGTAAAGGACTTCTTAACCGCCTTGTAGTACACTAGCTCTACATAAAGGAGATTTAAAAGTAACAATCGAAAAATATCTATGATTTGCTCCTACTGTTGGGATTTTTAAATTATATAATCTACATTTTGGTTTAATATTACACAGCTTCCTCTTTTTTTTATAGAAAATATAATTACGTTGTTCTGTTTTGGATAAAAGTACTTTTTGTTCCAAATAATCCAAAATTTATTAACAATTATATTATAGAGTAGATAAATGTGAACACTATTAATATGAGAGAGTGCTCGCATAGCTATCACAAATGCCGATCAAATATGATGATAATTTATAAAACCATAGACAATAAGCAGAAGAGATTTGTATGCAAAATTTGTTGACAATAAAAAAGGTAAGTGGTAGAAGATTTTAAAAATTTTCTTTACTTACTATATTATTTAGGGGGGCCATAAATAAATCTTTTATTCTAATTTAATTGACTACAGAAAATTGTGATTCTTTAAAATTGCAATTAGATGAAATATTCGAAATTTAAATTTTTTATTGGCACACATTCTCTATTTAATGATTTAACCTAAATAATGATAACTTGAAGCAATAAAAGACCTCCATAAAATCAATTTGCTCACGATAAAGAACCACATGTCACACTTGACCATAAGGGTGCGTACACAATATTAATAACATTACAGCGGGTGCTTAATAATTGAAAGGGGACGGAGAGGGCCAAATGTTAAACTGTTTTTAATATTATCTGTACATCTACCCTAATGATTATATATCTATGAGATACGTTTTTGGAAAGTGAGACAGAGACATGAGAGTGAGATACAGATAAAGTTTTTTATAATTGAACTTTGTATAAAATAAATTAACAATTGATTTTATACAAAGTTCAATTATAAAAAACTCCTCCAACACTTGAACATCTTTGCTCTTTATAAATACAAGGCGCCTTGAAATATGTAATGCAATGAATTGATTAAAGTTGAACATCCTACTCAAATGAAAAATTACACTTTGACTTAGCTAAGATAACCCAAACCAACTTATACCAGTTTCAATTTAGATCCCGAACTGCCAAAAATGTAACCGATCAAAAAGTACTTATACGACAATAGCGATTAAATAACTATCGCAAACTCAGATAGGTACATAATATAGACGCACAGCTTCTTTGCCAGAAAAGAGTAAGTCAAAGTTTTTAGTGACTTCTCGATATTCTTCCGACGGCATGATGACTTCTAATACTTATATTCTATTTATTTCTATATTATTATATATTTCTAAAAATAGCCTGTCACAAAATTTAATTAAATACTGGATAGGCTAGGAACTCATAACGAGAAAAACTAGTGAGAAACTCAACGGTCACACTTTTCAAGAATTTTATTGTACACCATAATATGTTTATAATGTGCTATAATGTGCCTATAGTATATGTGTATCTAAATGCAACCGAAATTCAAGTTTTATTATCATTTGCATAATCCTTAATAGTATAAAGTGCATCGAAGTATACAAGCATTATTGTGTGCACTCATTTTATGAGCAACATCTTCTATCCTTGAATTAATAGATTCTCTAGCCCAAAAAACCTGGAAAAAAACGGCTAGTTAGCTAGCGAACATATTATATATCCTATTATATATAGCACCTATTTTATACTGTTTTTTTACTTTCTGGAATATCAAATTTTATGTGCTGGTGGTATTATTAATAATCTGAATTTCGAAAACGGTTCCAACGAATATCATGAAATTTAGTATGTAAAAGATTTTAGGAGCGATTAATCGATTTAGATAGATTTCATTTTAGAAAATGTCATTTTGTTCCTTTTCTAAGGCAATGAAAAACTACTACAATATTTTATTATTATTGATACGGAAGTTAATTTCATTATCATTCGTAGTTATAGCTCATTCGGTTCATTTAGTGGGTGTTCGGGCCGTCTTATAATTAGTATATCGTGATTCGAGCTAAGTTATCTCTACAGTCCAAACATTTTTCCACCATTTTTCCCAGTTCCATCTTTTGTAAGAAAGTTAGTTATTCCCTTTATCAACACATCTATACAGAACAAAGCAAAAGCTTAAAAATACAGAACAAAGCTCGGTCATCTAGATTTTATATTCAAACATCTAATCTCAATATATTTTACCACACTGCCCCAAAGACTATGAGAACACCAAACCCCAGATGCAGCGAGAATTAGAAATATGCACAGAGGATTAAGTGGATTCGGTCCTCATTCAAGAGCGACTCCCCTATTGTCATTCGAGCGGAGTCTGTTACAGATGTGACTCCTATACATATTTTTGGTGGCAGGTTTTTTGATGGGGATTATGGGATTCCGCTTGATATCTTACGCTCTTGATTGTAAATTAATTTTGGGGTGTATTTATTTTAATGTTTGTTTTAGTAAACATTCAAATAGTATTGTATAACAATGTGCATTAAGAAAACGAAAAATATATAGAGCACAAAAGAAGAAGAGATCTTTAACTCAAATAATTAAGGGTATTAGGCGTTACTTTGAAGAGGTCCATAATAAAAAAGTCATGAAAATATTATTTTGCTATAATCTGCGATAAGAGAAAATATAAATAATGCTAAATGTAAAGTGTAAATATATATTGTTATAAGTTGCCGTGGAATAAACTGAGTTGGTTAAATATAAAATTTTATGTAGATTCTTAAATAAATATAATAAAATTGCCAAATCGGAGAAAGTAGATTTTCCTAATGAGGTCAGATATACGACATAGTTCGCGGTCTATGACCATATGATCAGACAAACGGATGCAAACCACCTGTGCCAACATCCAAATGGTAATGTTTGACAAAATGTGTAACTGCATTGTTCAAATTGGGCTACTGAATCATCTCTGTCTTTGTGTAGCAATGTGTGTCACATTGTTGCCTAATTTTTCGGTGAAATACTGAGTACATTAAACTTTTCCTATAAGTTAAGTGAAATTGCAATAAAAAACTCATAATTTATCCGTTCTTTCTGAATACTGCTTACATATTTTTGAAAAAAAACTAATAAAAAATTCTGATATGATACTTTTAATGTTATAAATTAACAAAAATAATAACAAACCTATATATAAGTTTTCTTCTCACAGATCTTTTGAAGAAACCACTGCAGCCGTTACAAGCGAGAATTCCGTAATGCTTGCCCGAACTTGTGTCTCCGCATACCACGCACACGAGACCTTAACAAACAACATTGTTATGCCTTCACTTTACTATCGGCGATGATTATTGATCGTGTGATCGCCTTTAATCAGCACAATCATCGTGCAAGTGTCATTAAAATCATCCGTATAATCATACGATACATACGATGATATGTATCACCCAGCGATTCCCTTTGATGGGTGTCCGCAAAGCGATAATTCTCAGGTTTAAGGCGATCGTAGATAATAAAAAATGATGATTGACGAGTAGAGTAAAAGAATGCCCTGTACGCGATCGTGCTCCCGCTTAACCGTTTGCAATCTCCGATTATTAAGAGGACCTATTAGATATATGTGGGGATAAATATATGGGAAGAGTTGTTGCCATTGGAAACTACACATCATTAAAAATCATTTGAACCAATCGTAAGTAAATTTTATTATAGTGATTGCAAATACTCTATTAGTAAATTAAGCCTTAAAGTATCATCATCATCATCTCCCTGCCCTTATCCCACTCTAAGTGGGGTCGGCATAACATGTTATAAAAATGTTGTCACATGATTTTTCTACGTATTTTCGACCAGCCGCCAGCCTGACTCAACTTACTATAGTCGTATTTTACGACACCACGGTAAGAAAGAGGGTGATCTATTGTACTTAACCGTATACCAGACGATCGGTCAACATTTAATCTGCAAAAAATCTGAATTGATTATCCGATTAATATAGGTCAGGTTCTTTTTAATCCGCAAAAGCAGGCGATGCATATACAATATTTTATCTAGGTTTTATGAGTAACAATATTAAATTAAATAAACGGCTTGGTAATTTGAATCTTGATATTTTTCAAGTAATATATTATAGAATGTAAAGCATCAGGACTGCCAACCTCTCTTACCCAAATGATTGCTTTTCTTAGTTGGTGGATCTGGAAGCCAGGGTCGTAATGCAGGCGGTGCTAGAGCTGCTGCGACTAAAGCAGCTGATGTAGGTGGCGACCACCGTAGTGGAGATGTGTTCTCTTCACCTGCAACAATTGAGTATTGGTACAAATCAAATCGCTGACTGGCACTTTTTTTAATTTCCTATGAATCTAAAAATTGGTCGTCATGAGAAAGTTTAATCAGCCATCAAGATAATATGCATAGAAATTAAATCCCTGAATGGCATTTTTTTCAAATGTTGTGGTGTCTTTTGGATCTGAAAATTGGTTGCCATTAGACATTGCTTTTGACATTAACATAATCAGAATCGTTTAGCGAGTGTAGGAAAGAGCTTTATTTGTAGTATATCTCCGTGTTCAAATCAGAAATAAGAATTCTCTCATTTGTTCTTGTCAAAAGGACCTAATAGCTAATTTGTGACAGTGCCTAATTGGGTGATGTGAGAAATATATCTTCTCTCTGTGATTGTCATTTTATGGTCAGTGGATAATGACAAATTAGAGGCTAATTAACACAAACGGCAAATCTAAACTTATTATAAAACATGGGGACTCTGTTTTAAAAAGCTCTCAGAAAATCGATCACATAGATTTTCTCAAAATCTACAGAACCAATTTTAAGTATCGTAAACTTTTAGTAAAGTAGTAAAATTCTTCCGGAACGTTTAGGTGAATATAACATAACCGTTTTATGTAAATTGTGTTGAAGGGGTCGCTCCATTGTAAAAAAAACCAACAAAGATACGCTAATGTAATGAACTTGTAGATCTACACTACAAACATACTACAAAAAAGTACGCGACAGGACGTCTCTATCTCTTATGGTTAACTTACAGTAACTACTTTTAAGCTCAAAATTTCAACTCTGAAAAAAAATTGTGACACTGACTTTCACGCGGATAAAGCCGCTAGATCAGCTAGTATTGAAATAAATACGATTTTAGTGTAAGTGTTTTAATGCAATTTCTATACTACTATTTTTTTCTTTTCGTAACGTCAATAGAATAACATCGCAAATCACACCCTTTCAAATTAATAGTATATTCACTTGGTATCAAATAAACTAGGGGTGAAACGACCAATAATTTTAAGTAACCATACAGTTTCAATCTCTATAACAAATTTTGTATGACTCAATAGAATTGTAAACGATACGTTGCTATAATAGACATTATGAATCAATTAAGTGATTGAGTAATGCACCATGGGTTTTCAGGGATTAAACGATAATGATTTTGAAAGGAGAAATGTTATGATATATTAAAAACGTTAAATTGATTGCAAAAATATATGATATAAATTGATTTCCTTTTTCAAAAGTTATCATTATTTACACAATATTTTGTTTTTATGTAAAAGTGTTTTAATATCGTGTGCTATCAACGATCTAATATTATAAATGCAAAAGTCTATTTGTCTGGCTGTTACGCTTACACGGCTAAATCGCTAAACCAATATCGATGTAATTTTGCACTTATAAAGCTTATACGGCAGGGTAACAACATATCGAATAAAAATTTGCAATATTTCTTATGAGAAAATTGAACATAACACATATTGCATTATTGAGGTATTTAAAGCTTAAGTTGGCGCGAACGAAGTCGCGGATACCAGAACTATTATATCGCATTTATATCGCTAAGTATTAAACTGACTGAATTCAAAATAAGACTTAATTAAATAAATTGTAACTTTCTTCAATACCATTAAGTATCACGCTACGAGCAAATAAAACCCCTAGTTTTTTCTTGCTATTATGCAATTATGGCGTTATGCAACGCTTTATTGAAATTTGCCACAAAACAACTTTTTTGAATTCATTAACTTTAATACTCAGCAATTTAATACATATATAGTTAATTTTCCGTCTGTTTAATAAGCACTATCAGATGTTAGTACGTATCATAACCGTTTTTAATCAATTACCGACCGTCTAATTATCTATCTCCCTTTCTCTCTTTCCCTGTCTCTGTGGTATGAAAGAGTGAAAAATAGCTGAAATATTTTAAAACTTAACGTCCAAATATCGATCACACATCCGGTACGTAACTTAAGTAGGCTAGCCTATCTTAATGATTCAATAAGTCAGATGAAAACGTATCTTTACAATACTCGTGAATACCGAAGTATTTGTATGAATAGGGTCCGTTATATAATTACGACAGATGGGAGCTGCCAGTGACGTTACAGTACTCATTGAATTATTATATTATCCACAGAGTTACAAAATCACCTATATAGACGACGTTGGTATATCAATTTTAGCTTTGAAATTACAGCAGTTTAATAACACTATTAAATAGAGGCTGATACAAAAAGCCTACTATATTGTTGAAGATTATTTAGACGATAAGAATGCGTGGATATAGCTAATGTCCGACCCTGTACAATATATTAATTACTTAATGTAACTAGTTATAAGTATTATGTTGAAAAGAGCAACCGCCGAGTTTCTTGTTGGCTCTTCTCGGTAGGAATAGCTTTCCGAACCAGCAGTAGAATTGACGATTCAAAAGCACTTGTTAACAAGTTTATTTGAATAAAAAAATTTGAATTTGAATACATAAGTCTGTATGTATATCCGTATGTCTGTCTGTCTGTTTGCAATAAACTCAAAATGGATTTTAATGATTTGATCTAAGTTACCGAGAGACTCATGTCGATGGTTTAAGTGTATAATATATTTACGGGATAAGGTATTAAAGTAAGGTAGGTAAGGTATTTAGTGTAAGTTATAGACTAACCGTTTAACTGAGTCGTGGGCGCTAGTAGTGTGAATTACAAGAAGTGACCGCCTGCAACTCCTCCAACGCCCTTCGCTCTTATAACACTTATAACCCGCATCCGAGGACTCAGTTAAATGCTAAGCTTATAGTAATTATGTATTATATAAGATGTAAGAATATAAGATGTATTATATAAGATGTTAATACAATAGTTTTTTTAAATATTGTGGAAGAAAAAGTACAAGCAAAGCTTATTAATGATAAATCTTATAGAGAATCTTCATTTCTGAATTATAGTATTTAAAATGTTTCATGAAAAACCAAATGAACATAGTAGTCTGCTAAAATATAAAATTGTCTAATTGGTAAAAAATTTAATGTAAAACTTCCTAAACTTTTTGTTAAAAAAAAACATTTCTTTTTTTAAGCTGTCTACTCTATCAATGACCTAACACTATATTTAACGCCCTCCATTGCTCGGTAAATAAACAAACACAATAAAGTTTCTCTGATTGCAGACTGTTAATTATGTCTAGCTACCATCAGATAACTCAATTTTGTACCAAAGACTCCAATACGAGAGTCAATACATCCTGAGAATGTCCTTTCAGCCTCATACAAGACAGTGGCTTAAGAATGCAAAATTGAAAATGTTTAAAGGATTGATCGCCAAGTTTCTTGTTGGTTCTACGCGGTAGGAGCAATATTCACAACCAGTTGTAGCTTTATTAATTATATTCATCCTTGACGGCTTGAAAGAGTCTATTTGAATAAAGATTATTTAGATTTTATTTGTTTACTTTTAATAATGAAATCCTAATTGGCTTGTATTAAAAATTTTATTTTTAAAAATTTTACGATAAAAGTGCCCATTGCACGCTTTCAGATAAATAATCGAATGCTTTAAAAGTGAGGTATTTAAACTATTCGATAACTTATCTGTACAGAAATTTTGTGTATTATAAATAATTATCTATATCTATATTATACTAGCTTTTACCCGCGACTTCGTTCGCGTAGACTGTTGTCGTGTGATAGGTCGATAATAGATGACGCTTTTCAATGTCATCCTATTCCTGTAGAATTAACAGGATTTCTATAGTATATATGTATTTTAACTGCAATCAGCTACGCATCCAGCTGCAACGATTATTTTGTAACCATCAATCAAATTGTAATTATTTTTTTTTTAAATTATCCGCCGAGTTTATTGCTGAATCTTCGGTAAGCAAACTTCCGAATCAGTGGTAGCTTCTTTAAAACATTTGACGAATCAAAAGTACTGTAAACAGACCACTTGAATAAACAATATTTTGAATTTGAATTTAAATTTATGTTATTCCGCTGTATAAGGAATAATTGTGCCATAATTCACAAACTTTCGCATTTATAATATTAGTACGACTAGTAAGTAGGTTATCTTCTTAACCTTTAACAAACAAATAACTATTTCAACAAATAGTTCTGATATTTGTTTGTCTCTTTTAAAGTCGTGTATTACAAAGAAGTTCTAAGGTACATTTCTGTTTGGGCGTGTCTTATATGTATGTTATAAATAACAATAAAATCTCGCCAGAATAACACAAAGAAGGCTATATAAAATACGAAAGGACATAAAAGGAAATTGTATGAGACACATAAAAAGAACAGTTTGGAAAATTGGAAGTCGACGAGCGGAGAGCGAAGTAAATCCCGGTATCAAGATAAATCAATGTTTGTTCCGAGTATGGCACTTACAGTCTGAACAATGTGTGGCATGGAGTAGTGTGAGTTTTTAGTATTTTTGTGCAAAAATTTTGTTTACTTGTTATATGTATATCATTAAAAATAAAGAGATGCCGTATGTTATCCGGCTGAGTAGAATATACCACCCTCATTTCTTACCGAGGTGTCGTAAAAGATGACTAAGGAAAGTCCACCCGCAGTGTGGTATCCGGATGAGTAGAATATACCACCCTCGTTCCTTACCGAGGTTTAGTAAAAGGTAACTAAGGTAAGTTGACCCACCGTGTGGTATCCGGTTGAGTAGAATAGACCAGCTTCTTTCTTACCGAGGTGTCGTAAAAGGCGACTAACGTAAGTCGATCCACTGTGTGGTATCCGGTTGAGTAGAATAGACCACCCTCCTTTACTCCTTAAATACAAATGTCTTTGTACTTGCGCCGTAACCGTATCTTTAAATTTTCGTAACCTGGAACTTCCTTCGCGTCAAATTAAGTATTGAAATGCTTAAAAATATGTAGTACGTGATTTTCAAGTATGAACAGACCAAAACCGGGATTTTTATCCTATTCTATAGAATATTCTATATCTTGTAAAAGCTTTGTAGACGTTTTAAGTGACCATAATAAAGTATTTATACAAAAAAGAGAAAACAAGTTTGACTGAATTACACTAATGTGCGTAGTTAAAAATTGCCGTATCGTTTTACATACTTACATGTATATTTGATTCAAATATTATATAAATAAATTTTCAAATTTACAAATTTCAACTCCATTCATTCTTTAGTCTGGCCTAGAAACGGGAAACTTTGTCGCTTGAGGTTTTATTTGGTTTTCTTTTGACGCGAGCTCTTGAGCCATCCTGATTAATTTCTCCCTCCCCTTTCAAAGAAACGATCTGCGGAATCTTTTAAAGCTACCCACATTTATAATCATGATAAAAACGCAAAAAGGAAGCAAACCAGTGTAAAATAATATTATCAAACTTAATATCGTGATATAAAAGAAAAAATAAAAGTAGTCTGTACTAATACATAAAGCTGAAGAGTTCGTTGTTAGTTTGTTTGATTGATTGATCTCAGGAAATACTAAACCGTTTTGAAAAATTCTTTGAGTGTAAGATAGTCCATTTATCGGGAAAGGCTATAGAAATAGGAGAGGGGCAGTAATAAAAAATAGTACGAAAACGACAAAATTTTAAGGTTTCCTTGCATGCGCTGAGTAAACGGTAATAGTTATTGAAATATCATGTATTACAAAATTGTTCCCCTCTAGTTCTAAATAAAGTCCGCGACAGCATATGTCTAGCTTTTAAGGTTGACCCACTTTAACCATTTTTATGGTTATCTAAAGACTATATTACGGTTTAAACCTTTCCACGCGGGTGGAGCCGCTGGTGATTGCTTTTTAAGTTATTAATGTATTCATAGGCAAAGATTCTCAAATTCAATCATCCCAAATTGACCAAAAGAATATAAAATTCAGTCACAATAGGGTTTTGCTAATAAAATGACTCTGATTATCAAATTACAGTGCAAGTACACACACACGACAAAGTAACTTTGCCGGCCCAAAAAATGTCCCAGTTTTCTAAGTCAACCGGTCGCGCTGCCTTGTCGCACTTCCGACGGCGATTTAAGGTAAGGGCACTAGTAATTGACCATGTACTAGTAGTTGACCGCTTTGTATGAAATTTTAAATATGAAACGTTTTGTTTATTGTAGCTAATAAAAAATAAATTTGTATATTAACAACTATAGTAAGTATATTAACAACTATTACGCCGTGTGGTATCCGGCTAAATAGAATAGTACCACCCTCATTTCTTACCGAGGTACCGTAAACGGCAACTAATATCGTAAATGGCGACTAAGGTAAGTTGACCCACCGTGTGGTATACGGTTTAGTAGAATAGACCGCCCTCTTTCTTACCGAGGTGTCGTAAAAGGCGACTAAGGTAAGTTGACGTCAGGCAGGCGGCCGGTCGTAAAAACGCAGCCAAATCATGTGAAAGCACGTTTATAACATGTTGTGCTGACCCCACTTAGAGTGGGATAAGGGCAGGAAGATGATGAGTAAGTATATTAACAACTGTCTAAAAACTCAGAACTGCAGCCATAAATATTAAACTAGGTATATTTAAAATTTAATATTATTAATTAATATTTTTTTATTAGTTACAACAAACAAAACGCTTATTATTTAAAATTTCATACAAAACGGTCAACTCGTCATAAGCAATTTTGGTCGCTTTGCGATTTTGGTGATGATGCTTCGGTTGCGGGGCGAAACGATTGTTGAGTTTGTGATAGTGAACGTATGTAGTGCTTGTGAATCGTGGTGGCGGTGGTGGAGGTTTGTGCATGTGTTTTTACGAATCCTGCATGTATCAGGTATTAAAACCGATTTTCCACTCTACATTTTACCTTATATATATTTTCTATTTTACTTCAACGCGGATTATAGCAAAATAATTTTATTATTACTTTCGCCAAATGAAATAATAAAGTGAACACTTGAAGTAAGTAAGGCACTAAGTACCTAAAAATTAAAATTCGAACTAAGTATGCAATTTTGTTCTAAAAGGCTTTTAGAACCAAATTGCATACTTAGTTCGAATTTTAATTTTTAGGTACTTAGTGCCTTATTTACTTCAAGTGTTCAAGTATTGACAGCGAAAACGCATACCAAAGTTATTCAACGCGCGAACCCATTATTCGGATACGAAAATGAAATTTGAATCCCCATCTCTACTATTGGCTGTTTTGTATTCAAAACTCGCTCTGACCGGGTAAAGTGGCAAATCATGGAGCGGCTGAAAATCAGTCAAATAGACCCCGAGTTACGGCCGAACGCTGACTGAATAACAATGAGCTTTTACCTTTAAAAAAATATAACTTGATACTATGGTGAGTTATTTGAATTTTTACCGAACAAAACTTATAAATAAATAAATATATGGGACACTTACACACACGGTCGTCCGTCCCCTAAGTAAGTAACTTAATACTTGTGTTATGGTAGACAATATATACTTATATATTTTTTAAATACATACTTATATACAAATATACACCTAGGCTCAAAGACCAACTAATTCATTTATAGAAAATGTTGGCCCTTGGCGGGAATCGAACCCGCGACCCGCGGTGCTGAAGGCATAGTCACTACCCACTGGGCCAACGGACCAGTCAGAACTTAATAAAGAACTTTTCTCACATTTACAACCTATTGGTACCCGAGACATTTTTCGGTATATTTTCGCGATTTTTTTTATCCTATATGTCACCCTGGTGTATACAACTATTAAAGCTTATACGTTTTACTTGTTTGAAAATGCATCAACATTGATCCAATCGTTTAGCCGTGACAGCGTAACAAATAGATGGACAGACTTTTGAATTTATAATATAAGTTATTGATGAAATTATTATAAGTACCTATGTTAATAGAAAATTCATATGAAAATGATATAAAGTATTTTAACATTTGAAGCAAACGAATTGCCATATAGCTAGTAAAATTTAATATTTACATATATAAATAAAGATTATGTAAATATAATAATAAATTTAAAGGACCGACGGCGCAGTTGTAAGTGAGACTTCTGCTCGGCGGGTCGCGGTTTCGACTCCGACGGCCAACATTTTGTAACAACAATTTGTTGGTTCTTTGAGTCTGATTGTATATATGTATTTCAGTTTGTATTTAAAATTATACATATAGGTATGTATATATTTACCAGTTGTCTATCCATGATACAAGTATTAATTTACTTACTTTGGGGACAGACGACCGTGTGTGTAATTATTCCATATATTTATTATTATACTAGCAATTGCCAGCGGCTCCGCCCGCGTTGAAAGATTAAAACTGTAATATAGTCTTTTCATAACCATAAAAATGGTTAGAATGTGTTCACCTTAAAAGCTAGACATATGCTGTCAGGGACTTTTATTTAAAAATTTTAGAGGGGAACAATTTTGTAGTACATGATTTTTGAATAACTATTACCGATTACTCAGCGCACGCAAGGAAAGCTTAAATTTGCAGTTTTCGTACTATTTTTTACTGCTGCTTCTTTCCTATTAATTTTAGAGTGGTTTTATAGAGCCTATAGCCTTCCTCGATAAATGCGCTATCCTTACACTGAGATTAGCGCGTTGAAACAAACAAACTCTTCAGCTTTATGTATTAGTATAGATTTACGTTTTATATAATTAAAGTTACTCAAGTTACTAAAATCTTTAAACGATTTCTATCAGTTAAAAATCGTGTAGTTAATAACATGGACTAATTCATAAGGTAAGGTAATGGTTAACTTATCTCTGTAAGTAAATATGAATTTCTATACTAATATATAAAGCTGAAGAGTTTGTTTGTTTGAACGCCCTAATCTCGGAAACTACTGGACCGACTTGAAAAATTCTTTAAATGTAAGATAGTCCATTTATTGAGGAAGGGTATAGGCTATATAACATCACGCTAAGATGAATAGGAGAGGAGCAGCATTAAAAATAGTACGAAAGCGGCATAATTTAAAACCTTCCTTGCGTGCGCTGGGTAAACGGTAATAGTTATTAAAAAATCATGTATTACAAAATTGTTCCCCTCTAAAAGTTCTAAACAAAAATCTGCGACAGCATATGTCTAGCTTTTAAGGTTAACCCACTTTAAACATTTTTATGGTTATCAAAAGACTATATTACGGTTTTAACCTTTCCACGCGGGCGGAGCCTCTGGCGATGTGTAGTGAGAAATAAAACGGAAATTTAAAAGAGATGATCTAAAAAGAATACATTTGAGCAATCAACTTATTAACAGTACCTACATACGGAAACATGTGTTGATAGTGTGAATAATCCTTATTATACTGTAAATGATTCATAATAACTTGACATGGATCTAAATCCATACAGTTATTATACTAGATTAGGGATGCCATAAAATGAGCATTTTAAAAATATAAAGAAAAAGCAAATGAGTCTATCTGTCTCTCTTATTTATGTGAGACAAAGATGAGTATACGAATTTCATCATCAGTGTACCTTATACTCGATTTAAAATTAAATTATTTAATTATCTTTTGGAACAATGTTATTATGATATTTATAAATTTTTAGTTAATTGTAATAGGTATATAATGATTTTTTTTACATTTTAATTTTAATTTATAAGACATTATAATTCAAATATATTATATTGTTTTGTTAATATAATAAGCAAGCAAAACACGCTCAATTTATTATTTGACTTTAGTAATATATTTTCTCCAATTTATTTAAAAACATTATATTATTCAATTCATAGTAAGCAAGTATAATTTGTTTTATAGCTTACGTTACAGATATCAATTCAATTCAATTTTAAGCTTCTTGCGAGCTTTAAAATCTTTATCTTATCCTTATTAATGCTAAATGGTTTTAAACCACATGACAATTACAACTTACTGAATTGCAGGTAGCTAGCGTGTTGTGAAACTTTTTCTTCTATAGAAAACATAAAGAATTGTAAATATCAATTAAGCATATGAGTGAATATTGTGACTGATGAAAAGTACAAATAAAATACAATTTCAATAACAAAATTTTGCCAAATGTATGGAATCCAATTACTAAACGTTGAATTTTAATAAATCATTTATAGATTAATTTTTGTAAATTTATAGATCAATTTTTTAAATGTATCGTGTAAAAAATACCTTATATAATATATTCGTTATGTTATTTTTTTTTTAATTATAAAACGAACATTGTATATTATGTTTTAATATTTCAGAACGTACCTATGTAATATGTACATAGGAAAGCCTTTTTTCAAGCCTTATTCTATGTCAAAACATACTTAGCCGTAGTGCTTCGTAGCGGCTCTACGAAAGTCATGTGAATAAAGATCGAATGTATGAAACTAAAACTAATTTACTAATTACATTAAACATAATTCGTATAAACAAGAACCCACCTGTTAATCTACTTTCTTGATGGTCTTGGGTTAATTGTAGCGGAGTCTGCGCTATTTCCATTTTCAAATATATACAAACTATTTTATTTACACTAAAACTTTTCTTAATTCGGATGTTAATATTCCATATTTGATTTTTTATATACACAAAACGCGTGCTTAATTACTTTTTAATACATTAAAAGATTTTATTGAATTTCATTTCATTCATCAGCTGTTTATGAATGATGAAAATAATTTTTCAATTATGCGTTCTTTGATCTTATAAGTTACACTATAAAATATCTTATTAAAAATGCTTTTTTTAGGCGCGAACGCGAAATGAAAGCCGTTACTTTTGGCATATAATTGTTTTTGCACGTTGGCAACGAGTCGCACGTTCTACGATCGGAATACTTTTGACTCGATTTCTCCGCGTGGCATCGCTTGAAGGCGGGGCAAGTCCCCGCCCCGTTGCTTTTCGCATCTGACTGCGGCCCCCAGACAGGGGGAGACTTCGATTTTGGGTCAGCTGTTAAGCGGCCGTTTTAAGCTTTAATTTGTGGCATTATGGCGCTACGTCAGCCAGCCATTTAGAATAATGACGCCGTTTCGCGCGCGAAATTAAATGGTTATTCCGTTGTCCAATTTACATAAGTTATAAAGGATTTTTATTATAAAAGAAATTGAAAAAATTATAACATTTTTAAATGAAATATAATTTTATCAATATATATTTTGTAATAAATAAATGAATGTATTTTATAACAATAAATAAGTTTAAATCTATTTGTGTAACACAGTTAAATCTTTATGATTTGATTTGCGATTAGAGTCTTTAATCGCGGATTGTAGCAAAATATTTTTACTATTATTTCTAACTGGTGGACAAAGTAAAGATAATTCTATTAAGTAGTAAGTAAGTAACGGCCTGTTACTATCCCACTGCTGGGCATAGGCCTCTTCTCTCCGTTTTTTTTTTTTTGGAGAGAAGGATTGGAGCTAAGACCTACCACGCTGCTCCAATGCGGATTGGTAGGTTACACAAATCCCCAGAATTCTCTAGAGATATGCAGTTTTCCTCATGATGTTTTCCTTCACCGAAAAGCGTGTGATAAATTGCAATTATCAATTATACACATAAGTTTTAATAGAAAACTCATTGGTCATTGGTGCCTGCTCGGGTTTGAACCCTAGCCCTTCTCAAAAGAGGCGCACGGTGTTACCGCTGGGCTACCACAGCTAATAAATTCCATTCTATTATTTAGTTGTAATTTAATAAACATTAAATTTTAAGTCATTTAAGTAATAAGTCGTAGAAAATATTAAACGAGATTATTCTAATATCATAAAGCAGAACTATGGAACAAGAAATAGTATTTATGATATAAAAAATATGCAAAAATTTAATATGTAGGTATGATATATATATTTGTGGCATATTAAAATTCATGTGTAGTAAGCTCGCTATGTATTATGTAACAATATGCGCCAATTAAATTCTTATTTTAATTCACTATTTTCCATTTTTATTTTTACATGTATTTTTTTACTTTTTAATATTTTACTTATTTTAATAGTATGTAAAAAAATTACATCACATTACTTTATATCATTTTATATTAATGTTGTATATATTGTTTTATTCTGATGTAAGATGTATCCAATAATATGAGGGAACATTCGCGAAGGCGTGGCGTCGCGAATCGCGACATCAGAGAGGAAAAGTCAACAATTTTCCTTCAAACTCTGAGCCAATCAGAGCTTTTCGAAACGGTGACATTTGAGCTCTATGCCAAAGACAAGTAGGCATCATGATATATCTACCTAAACCTAACGTCTGTGACAATTTTTATTGGTCATCGTTAATATAATTCCAACTATAAAAGTAAAGAAAATGTTATTTTGCTAAAATAATATTTTCAGATAGATCGACTCGACTCTATCACTTGATGATGCTTAGATCACAGGCAAAATGATTGTTGAGATTGTAGTAGCGAATGTGTGCAGTGCTTGTTTTGTTATCAGTGGTTGATAGTGCATGAGTTTTTACGAATTCTGCATGTATCAGGTACGGGCACGGATATTATTCTATACATACAAATATATACGACATGACATACACAGAATAAATCTCAATTAATTATTGCTGTGAAAATTTTTAGTGCCTTAAGTTAATTTTATTTCAAATTTAATTAATAAATTACCTGGGTGACTGAGCCATGCTCGTTAATTTTTTTTAAGATATAGAAAAAAAACGCAGAAATGTGCAATACATTTCTGCTTTTTTTTACTTACACTATTTGACATATGTGATTCGATTATTTGGTTTCATTTAGTCCGTACGCTCCCCATTGAACTATAATAACTTTATGGATGTCAGCAAAAATAGTATTTTTTGTTCAATTTAATTTTTTAGCAGTTTTTCAATGCCTGAAAACAGGGATAAAACGATGAATTGTATATGAACATAAAATATGGTAATTCCTTAAATTGCTTTACATATGATAACTTCTGATATCTTATTTTTCTATCTACAAATATATAAATGATTTAAAGATATATAGTTTGTTCTTATTTCTTTATTTACAATTATATTATCGAAAGATGTACCTATTATAGAAGAAATATGTAAAAATGTGTAACTTTCTATATGTGTGTCTTTAATTCTCAATTTAAGCCAAAAATTTTCAATTTAAAATATTTTATTTCAATATTTTCTCCTTTCCCTTCATTTTTAAACATAAATCTTTTATAATAGACGGAACATATTCCAACACTCAACAATCCTTTTCAATCCTCAAAGGAACCCCAAAACTACCCACAAGTCAATCGCCAAACTCCGTACAGTGAAACTCCTAACCCCCCCAAACCCCTACCTCATTTTCCGAGCTTTTCCCCCCGACTTGCCCCCGAATTACCGCTCACCCCTAAACCGCGGTCTTCAGTGACAGTTCAATAAAGCACGGCGACCAATCGTGGCAAACGTCGCCCGGTATAAGCCAATAGGATTAACGCTCTTTCCATCTTTATCTTGTTATAGTGAATTGGCATATATGCGTCCCACTCACACTTGTAGTCTGCGAATTCTTGATTCGATTGCGATTGATTTCTTTATTCCAATTTTCTTCTGCTTTGCATACCGTTAAACGAGTTTCGGTTATTGTCTATGGAATTAGGTTCTTCGCTAAAGGAATTTCAAAAGTTTTAACGAAGGTTTATTGTTTCATAGTATTCGCCAATTGTATCCAAATATAAAATATTTATTTATTTTGCAATCACCAGCATTACAGATAATACTTATTTAGGAAATTTAAAACAGTACAATAAGTCCATAACTAGATAACAATAATTATGAATAGATTATTTACATTAACAGAGTAATTAATATGCCTAATAACAGAACAAAATATAAAACGTGAAATAAAAATAAGAATCCACAACACTCATATGCGAACGTAGATATATTGTGTGTGTGTGTGTGTGTGTGTGTGTGTGTGTGTGTGTGTGTGTGTGTGTGTGTGTGTGTGTGTGTGTGTGTGTGTGTGTGTGCGCGCGCGCTTTTGTGTGTCTGTGCGTTATTAAAAAAATAGTTTGAATTCTAATATTACTAATATAATTCTAAATATTTGAGTTTAATTTATTTTTATTATTAATAATCAATTATTAAATTATTAAAGCCGTATGGTGTCCAGCTAAGTAGAATAGACAACCCTCTTTCTTACCGAGATTTCGTATAAGGCGACTAAGGTAAGTTGACCCGCCGTGTGGTATCCGGCTGAGTAGAATAAACCACCCTCATTTCTTGCTGAAGTGTCGTAAAAGGCGACTAAAGTAAGTTGACCCGCCGTGAGATATCCGGCTGAGTAGAATAGACCACCCTTTTTCTTACCATGGTGTCGCAAAAGATGACTAAGGTAAGTTGACGTCAGGCAGGCGGCCGCTCGTAAAATACATAGCCAAATCATATGACAATGTTTATAACATAACACTTAGATAAGGACAGGAGAATAATTATGAGTGATAAATTATTAATAATTGCTTATTTCTATTTAATTTTTCAATCTTTTTTACTGTCACACAATAGCTTTTACAATATTTTTATTTATGGTTAAGTTAAACCTTAGTTATCACACCTAATGATAAGTTAGTTAGTAGATCGTGGGCAGCGATGGCCTCCTTCTGCGAGGACGTTATCTCGCGGAAGGAGGCGGCGGGACGGATCCGGGAAGTCGAGTCCTTGGATCCAATCCGCCGCAGGCGAGCGGGGCGCAGGCGACTCGCCGTCCGTCCGTCGCATGCCGCCCTAACGGGGACCTCCGAGCGGTCCGGGTATCGGACGCTCGCTGGAGTTAGGTCCCCGAGGCGGTCGATGCATCTGGTGCTCCCGATGCATCGATTAGCGGAGGGAGGGGCCACTATTAGAGAGGCCCCGACCCAGAGGACGCGCACTCTGGGGTTTAGAGTTGCTGCTGCCGGGGATGGGGGGCAATGTTTACATAGGTACCCTGTCCCCGTCACCAGCAGCGTGGTGGAGCACTGTCAGGTTTTTAGTCGGTGCGAGTCCGACATACCCGCCGTTCGTCCCCGTCGGGCGGTGATGACCAATAATGGGTTTTCCTGACATAAAAAAAAAAAAAGTTAGTATACAAGTATATAACATTCAAGGCTGGGTGAGGAAAATCCGTCTGGGTTTCTATATAGCTTCATAGAGGAACATGATATTATTTGGCGGTACGATTTAATAGCTAGGACTTAAGGGGCATCTCACCAGACCAAGTTAGAGATAAAAATTAGAAAAATATAAATCGCATCTATTCTAGGAATCAAAACCTAGGAACCTCTACCACAGAAATCGGCAAACTATCATCTATTAGAATAAAAATACCTAAATAAAAATACCTATAAACAATTACCTACTCTCGATGTTGAAAATCACCTACGGTAAACAAATTCTTATTTCTTATTTATTGATAAGTTAGTAAATTATTAGTAAGTATACCTAATCCAAATTCATAATATGGATATTACTAACATTTTCTTTTGGTACTATAAATTGCCTAACTTCGTAGTTTAGCTGGCGGAGATCTCTGTCATAGGGATAAGTTTGCCTTTGTACGCTTTTTTTTATTAATAATGTTTATCCAACATTTTTTATGGTACATAAATAAATCCTCATCCAATGAAAACGTTGGCAATAAATAGAAAACATTTCCCGGCCAAGCCCGTCGCCGCCATGACAGTCCAAACGTCACCTGCTTGTGACGTCACAGCGGGACGTGCTACCTGCCGTGCCCATTATCCAATTTGTATCCATTCGACTGGGAAGATTAAAATAAGTGCCAGTGACGTTTGTATTTGTTTAATATTAATTTACTGTAGTTAGATAATATCTCGGACAATATATCGAATATAAATGAGATTTACCTACTGGTGAATAAATAAAACATTCATTGTCTTTGTTTTGCAAAGTATTATACTAAACTTATTTCTTGACGCAATAATATAATTTGACGAATAATTTATAGAAGTAGGCGTTACTTAGCGGAGAACCATAATACAAAAGTAATACTAAAATTATTTTGTTATAATTCGCTATAAATTAAAGCCCCCTTAAATTAAATTAAGGCCCCCAAGCTAAGGGGGCCTCACGGACTCTAATTTAGAAACTATAAATTGAACTAGTAATAATTCTTCTCACATTCGGAATATATTATAAAGAAACTATATGACCCATTGGACTGGACCGTTGGCGCAGTGGGCAGTTAGCCCTAAGCTCCGCGGATCGCGGGTTTGATTCCCGCCGAGGGCCAACATTTTCCTTAAAAAGAATTTGTTAGTTCTTAGAGCCTGGGTGTCTATTTGTATTTAAGTATGTATTTAAAAATTATATATGTATGTATTCACCAGTTGTCTCTCACTCATAACACAAGTATTGAATTACTTTGGGGACAGACGACTGTGTGCGTATGTGTCCCATATATTTAGATAGATAGATAGGACTTTATTGTACACAAAATTAAGCAAAAAAAATTAACATTCATATAGTACTAGTACAAAAGACGTCATTAATGCGTACAAAGGGCTAATAAGTAATATTTTCCAGGCAACCCCTAAATTTTTTTTTTGTCTAATTGACTATATGCTGTTAGCTCTAACGGCTTTTACAGCGTCACCAGGCGGGACGGGCGAGCGCAGAAGCATCGCCGAAGTTGCGAAATGCGTAGAGTGCAGAAGCTCTACTAGCGTTGGGGAACGTCGTCCTAAGGGTGCCTCCTGTGAGGCCGGAGGCAACCCCTACAGAGAGATGCAAAAGATACGGTCAGAAACAACTGCTCAATCAATTCTTACATACTATATATTAAATATATCTATAATAATAATATATACCTTAATAACACATATAAATCAATACAAACATAGAGGACAATATTATATTTAAATATCTGGCTAGGAAATGAGACTTAACTCGCTGTTAAAAGCAGAAAGTGACTGGGTCCTACCAATATCAGGTGGGAGTTTATTCCATAGCCTTACTGCTCTAGCTGTAAACGAGTTATAATATTTATATATATTTATTTATTTAACCTCGTGTGGTATTCGGCGGAATTAAATAGGAGCACCTCATTTCTTACCGAGGTGTCGTAAAAGGTGACTAAGGTAAGTTGACCCGCCGTATGGTATCCGGTTTAGTGGAATAGACCACCCTCTTTCTTACCGAGGTGTCGTGAAATACAACTGAGGTAAGTTGACGTCAAGCAGGCGGACATGCGTAAAAACGCATGTGACAGCATGTTTATAACATGTTGTGCCGACCCCACTTAGAGTGGGATAAGGGCAGGAAGATGATGATTTATTTATTTATTTAATATTACAGGAACGCTACTTTAATACAGACTAACGTTCAATCAAGATCAATTTTTTGGCCCAGGGCCTTCGCTTACCTAGCTACGATACTGTATATCGCACACATGTACCTACAATTCGCCCATTTGAATATCACAATTACAATGCCCAAAGCGCATAGATATTCATGCACTAATACAATTTCCCCCAATTCGCTACAAAGGGATTGTGCACTCCAGCGACGATGTAATCATACACACGAACAATGGATGTTCAATTAATATGACATTGGTTGTCTAATAATTTATGAAATACAATTCTATATAGGATACAGTTTAGTGTAACTATTTACCATAGGTACATATCTTACAATCTAGATTATAATAATAATAATGTTTATTTCTGTTCATGCTTAAAATTAATAACAGGGTATTGAGACCTTATAGTAAGCATGACAATGCCTGTATCAGAAGAATCTCGCTCTTCAATAACAATAGTAATAAGCTTACATGGTTTTTTTTACTATTCATGTAACCTTTATATACCTATAACATTTATATTTATATATCTATCTATAATTATTGTTGTATTTAGTTGGATGTGGTGTTTGCGTGCGTGCGTGCGTGCGTTTGTGTGTGTGTGTGTGTGTGTGTGTGTGTGTGTGTGTGTGTGTGTGTGTGTGTGTGTGTGTGCGTGTGTGTGTGTGTATGTGTCTTCGTAATTATATATAAGTTACATGTGTCATAAAAGTTTTATTTATTTATTTATTTTCTTCACAATTATAAGTCTGGTTCCAGTAGAGCTTATCTATATATATATATCTTAGATTATCACACTTTTATAATAAGTACCTGATTGAACGAGCCTTGCTCGGTAATTTTTAAAATAATGTAAAAAAAAAATTAAAAACATTGAAAAGAAAAATGACAAATAAATTTTTACCTCTCTAGACCGCCCGTTCCCCAAATGAACTACCATGACTTTACGTTTGACAGCTAAAAATTGTGATTGTTTTCAACGTAAATTTAAAAAAAATTAAGAGCCTGAAAAAAGGGATAAAACGACTTTATAAAAAAAATAAAACATCTAGATCGATTTTTCTCCCGAAAACCCCCTGAACATGCTGAAGTGAATTTCAGGAAAATCGTTGAAGCCGTTTCCGACATTCCTCATTCATACAAGATTAACTCATTTAAATATTAAAGATAACCTAAAAGTAACAAAAGTCTTTTTTAATAAAAGAGATTAGAAAAATAAAAAAGGTTTTTATTCGATTTGAAAAAGTTAGCAGTATTACTATTAAGTTTACACAACTTAACTATACTAGAAATTGAAGCAAAGAAATAAATATGGACTGCATATCCTATATTATATTTTAATTAAAAATTACAGGAGCTTAAGCCCACTCGACGTTAGCCTTAAGACTTTTTAGACGGTGCACTAATCGGTAAAATTATTGTTTACACAGCTTAACTAAACTAGATATGGAAGCAAAAATAACAATGACCAGAGAGTAGCGCAAGAGCTGCACTAATATCCGGCTCCATAGCGGGATACCATAGATAATACACTATAAAGAATAGGGATACGATTCAAGTAACGGCTCAGGCAGGATAAAATAACGATATAAATGATTTTAGTTGTACCTTCTTTTCCCGACTATGAGGATTCATAGACCAAATAGTATATCCCTAAAATAATGGTAACTACGTAGTAAAAACAATTACTTTGCAATTTATAGATAGTGTTGCAAATAATATTCAAACTACCATGACAAAAGTCATTCGACTGGCCCGTTGGCGCAGTGGGTAGTGACCCTGTCTACAGCTCCGCGGGTCGCGGATTCTATTCCCGCCGAGGGCCAACATCACTACATATTATAAAACAAAGTCGCAATTTCCCTATGTACGCATAAAACTTTAAAACTACGCAACAGATTTTCATGCGGTTTTTTTTAATAGATAGAGTGATTCCAGAGGAAGGTTTGTACGTATAATAACATTCAATACGGGGTAGAGAAATACTGTAATTTTTGAGGTTTCTGTAAATAATTAAATTTTTTTCCGCTTACATTGCAAGCGCAGGCTAAACCCTACGAGATTTATCAAAATGATGTACTAAGTATTTGTACACCTTGAAAAGGTCTACAGAAAAGTCCGCGACGGTGTATGTCTATCTCTTATTGTTAACCCACAATAGCACTTTTTGTCATTTACTTTTTATGAAAAATAATGCCTTATGTTCAAAGCAATTTTTATACAATACAGCACTAATCCTTATCGAATTAAGTACCCTTAATAAATTGTTGATTTAATATAGATCAATATGGCCGTTTACAGCATGTAATTTAAGTGAACATTTTCGGAGATATTACAGATTTAAAATGCCGTGAGGACGCCGCGCTTCGCCATATAACACTTCGACTTTAGCAGCTATGTCGCTCTTTCAAGAGTTTGTTTAAATACATTCTGTAATTAATTGTAAAAATAAAATACATAGGGAAAATGTAAACGTAAATAAGTAAAAATGTACTATATGAATTTAGATATTACAAAGATAGCAGGAAATCTTCTTGGTATAGGGAAAGGAAATTGTTTTTCTCCAAATTTAACGCGTGCGGGCCACGGGCAGTAATGAATAAATCAAAACTACTGGATCGATTTTAATCATTTTTTTTACACTGACTGACATGGGATATATATTTTATACCCGTGCGAAGCAAGGGCAGGCCGCTAGTATTCTATAAATTAATTTGTTGGTCTTTGAGCCTTGGTGTATTTAAAAATATATAAGTATATATTCACCAGTTATCTGCCTACCCACACAACACATGTATTAAGTTACTTACTTTGGGGATGGATGACCATGTGTGTAAGTGTCTCATATATTTATTTATTTATTACGATGAACAGAAATTTAAATTTTCACATTCAATCGATTATCTTTTAGTTTTTTGGCCTCTATGGACAAAACTTTAAGAGTATGCAGTTACCAAATGGTTTATAGCCTACAAATTCTCTTAAAAGCACTTTGCTCAGTGTTTTGAATTAATACTTACATGCTTAATTTACATTTCCAATTCGTCACACGCTGACGGTGAAAGAAGAAATCGCGATAAGAGAGTTCACTATTTATGCGAATTCCTGGGAATTTCCTAAAAAATTGAAACGAATATTACCTGCATAAACTTGAAAAATCTGATTCGTCTTAGCTCCAATTTTCTATCCATAGAAAAAGGATAATAGAAGCGAAATATTAATAGAAGCTAAAAAGGATATTAATAGAATCGAAAAAATAACTTTTTGTTAATAATTTTGTTTTCAATTCCGTATCAACAAGTTTTCAAACGATAATATAGCCCCTACTTTGCCTTTGTTTTCAATTTACTATAACAGTTAAATCTAAATTGAAAAATGAAATCTAAATTGAATTTATTATCTTTTAAAATTAAAATATTATTATATTATTAACTATAAACTTAGTTCTTAGTATGTACATAAACTTAAATACATTTTTTCATAAAAAAATTTTTATGTTCGCATAATACTGCCATCTATTGAGTCGTAGCAATAAAAAAATGCTGCTCTAAAAGCTACATAAAGAGGGCAGTGAATGAGCAAAGACTAGTGAACGAGTGCCCTGGCTGACTGTCATCAGTGAACTATTAACAAAAAAAAGTAAAAAAATCAATATATTGCTATTATTCTAAATGGTACTCAACTTTGGATACTTTCTGTGCCCTGCCAAAAAATGATTAATCTTCTATCTTTTTATATAGTCCAGTTGATGTTAAATCCATAGACTACAAACTAAAATAGTAAAACGAGATATAGATAGATACAGTTTCATTTGCTTACCCTTTATTTCTGTAAAATTCTGTATATTATTATACAGCAAAGTTTAAGCAGGCTTCCCTACTCTAGTATAATAACTCTAAGAAATATTTACATATACATTATACAACATTTGTCAAGTAGACAAGTAACCTCAGATCATATGTGTTGTTAATAGATTTTTAATTTACCAATTTTGAACTTTTTCTTTTATATTGATATACATCAACCTATTATAATTGTAGTGTAAACGATTCATTCTTTTAAATTATAAAATATGTTTTGTTTCATATAGTTTTTTTTTAAATATCTTACATATGAGAAAGAAAAAATAATATATGTGTCACAGTTTTATTTAAACTGTTGTTTCGATAAAGCTTAATATTTAAGTTAAAATACAGAACGTTTATTTTTCTTAATTCAATTTGAAAGATTTCTTAAAATTATATTTTTAGAAAAAGTATTCGTCTTATATCTTATGTTCATTGTTCATTTAGCAAGTTTTTTGTTAAGGCTTTGGAGAGCAACCTTTTTATTTTAATCGATTTCTAGAAAATTTATTACCATGGTGCTATTTATCTATAATTAATTAAAAAAATAATGAAGAGCAAAAACGCGGGAAATTGTAAAATACTACAAGAAAATAATAATAATTGGAAGAATAAACATTTATTGCGTTTATATGAGTAAGTTTTAATTATAATTTACTCCGATGTGTCTTTAGATTTGTAGCCTTTAGGTTTTACTTGTGAGCAACACTGCTACAAGTTATAGCAAAATTTATACACATGTAGGTCATAGAAAAATGGCTTGAGTGTTCGGAGATCGTACGTCCTGTGGTTAAAAAAATATAATATTTAAGTTTAAATGGCCTTCAGTGATTTGTGTCAAAATAGTAACGCGTACAAAGCCGTCGAAAATGAAGCCGATCAGGTATGTACAATTGTGTGTAGTGTTTGTGAAAATGCCTTTTCCCATGGGTGTTGTAAATGTCCAACTCGAGCTGTCAATTTGACCCGTATTCTCATAAAATCGCAGAAATGTTTTATAATACGTGTTAGCTTATTGAAGAAACATTATAACCGTGTTAAATATCTCGTTTGACATTATGGATAATATTACATTTACACAAAAACATCTATATATTTTTTCGAGGTGAACGATGACATACAAATACTGCACATAATATTTTTAGAATTATGTAGTTTGCACGTTAGAGGACATGATAAAAGGTATTGCTGACAATCGTGGGCGCTTTGATTGTGATCAAAAGTTCTGTGGCAGTCGCAACTATCGATCATAGTGATATATATAAAGCTGTGCGCTTACTACGCGTTAGATTGTACTTTCTCTGTCAATTTTTATACATTACGACGTCCTTCGATGTATAGTCAATAACAACAATGGTTGTAAAACAAACATATACATTGCATCATTTATAATATAACAAGTGTTAACTTATTATGTAGCAATATGTTCATCCTGTTTACAATAGTTATGTTGTGTTGATACAGTAACAGGTCATATTGTCAAATAATTGAGTCTTGACTGCTATTCGAACAATACTGTTATTTTTCAAAGTACTTTGTAGCTGGAATAATGGTTTAAAATTTGGTTGTTGGTAATATACCAACCATAAGTAACCAACAGTAATATACCATATATTAGAACAATATGTTTTGATATGAAACAAAATACAGTTATAACACATATGCAAATTGCAGACTTAATAGTTTGTGTTTTGAATGAGTTGTATTGCATTGTAAAAAACATATATTTCAGTTGAAAGTTTGCAGAATTTTCAAAAGATTGGTTTTCAATTTTATTCTGCATCAAAATGCTGAATAATGGAAAATAAAAGAAAGTTATTTCATATAATAACCTGTAGCTCTAATGTATGCTTTGCAAATAGGCCTATTGTCTTTCCATTGTTATTTACAGAATTTTAAGTTGCTACATAGTTATATTTCATAAGCTACTAGTAATGTTAGGCTTGGTTAATAGTAAAAATCTGTGGCTTTAAGTGTGGTAATTTCTCAAAACACTAATTAGTAGAAAATACTTTTTCTAAAAACTATTTGAGCAATTAACTCAGATTGTTTAGTAGTTAGTAATTTTTAATACAAAAATTCTATAAAATTTTCAATATTAAACTTTAATGTGTTGTTGCCAGTGACTTTCGCTTTGTATTTTATAGCAACACTGTCATGAAACAAGAGTTTCTCACCCTTTTGACTGAAATGTTGGCAACATTGTGTCATGTTGTTTCCGGTGGAGTCTTACTATTGATAAAACGTTTCAGTGGCGTTCAGTCTTCGCTCGTTATTCAAGAGAAGTGCATCTCGGAACGGGAATTGTGGTATTCCTATTATATCGTGTTATTGTATATAGTGTGTGTTAACAAATGGGAAATAAAGAGTATGGTACAATTATTTAAAACATTTTCATTATGTATACAGATGTTCTCTAGGTGTATGAAATATGAAAGTTTTTACATTATTTTCTTCACCATACAGTTCTTAGATTTTCTTAACTCATTAACTGTCATAGTAGCCGGTGATCCATAAGAAAGGCAAGTATTTTGTTAACTGAGCTCCATTAGTCACTCATAAATGGTATTTTTATATTAAGAATGACCTGTGTGATGGTTCAGGATATTTTGTATAAATACATGAATATCTACCACAACATGTACTATTTATATTGTGAATGGCACAAATGAATGAAACAGGACAAATCAGTGAGGCAGATAATGTGTTAAGACCATTTTCTTCTTATTGATTTAATGGACTTCCACTATTAGATGATCTAAACCACGAGTGAGCAACCTTTTTATTCAACAGGACATTTAAATTTAAAAATTGTAGCAGGTCGCACATGAAGTAACACTTATTATGATTTATAGAAGCAGGCACTTCTTTGTGGAATTCCATAGTGTAGAAGTTACAATAGAATTATTTTGCTGTAATCTGATTGTTAGGAGAATCTATGTAATGCTAAGTGCATGAAGCAGGCATCATTCATATACCGTATACACACAGGACAAGTCACCAAACGTATCGCAAAACGCCGCCACCACAAACACTCCACACACTCACTACCACAATCTCTACAATACTTTTGCCCTGAAACTAAAGCATCATCAGGAGGATAGGCTCCACGACAAAATCGTACTGCAGCACGACTACCACTGACTAACACTTACTAATAATTATACAATTCACAAGCATTGCATACATTCACCACCACAATCTCAACAATTGTTTCGCCCCATAACCGAAGCATCGTCGGGAGATAGACTCCACGACAAAATCGCAAAGCAATTTGCGTTATCGGTGTTTGTTGTGTTATCGGTGTCGGGTAGTGCATGCGTTCTTACAAATTCTGCATGTATCAGGTATGAGAACGAATAGTACCTTTACATTTAGCATTACATATATTTTCTTTTACCGCGGATTATAGCAAAATAATATTCTCATTAGTTTTTACTAAATTTATATAAGTCTGGTCTTTAATTCTCTTTATAACTTTTGTTCCAGTCTGAAGGTAATATGGACCCAGGGACAATGGTTCAGGATATCATCACAAAGGTCCTTGATGATACTGTATCAGAAAAAAAAAGGTAAGTTTTACATTTGTTTATTTATTATTTATTTATATAAAAGTCTTTCACGAAGAGTATCGAAGAGAATGTCTTATGTTTTTACATCGATATCGATCCGTTGAACCGATATCGATGAAATTTGGCACAATTATTCCTTATACATCGGAATAACAAATCCTGTTAATTCTACAGGTATAGGATGACATTGAAAAGCTCCATCTATTACCAACCTATAACAACAGTCCACGCGAAGTCGCGGGTAAAAACTAGTATTTAATAGTATCTGCAAAAGTCAATTTATGATCTGAAAGTATTCACTTTGTGATGCTAAGATTATAGCTGTAAAATACCTAAGCGTAGCGGCTTTCGAACATATAATTCTATTCCAGAACAAAATTTATTCTCAGTCTTTATTTCCATAAAAGAATAATGACTTGTTTCGTTCGAACGCCGTGTGGTATCCGGCTGAATAGAATAGTACCACCCTCATTTCTTACCGAGGTGTCGTTAAAGACGTACTAAGGTAAGTCGACCCGCCATGTGGTATCCGGCTGAGTAGAATAGACCAACCACATTACTTACCGAGGTGTAAAAGGCGATTAAGGTAAGTTGACCCAACGTGTGGTATCCGGTTGAGTAAAATTAGACCACCCTCTCGGTAAGAAACCGAGGAGTCGTAAAATACGACTAAGGTAAGTTGACGTCAGGCAGGCGGCCGGTCGTAAAATACGTAGATAAATCATATGACAACATGTTACAAACATGTCATATGCCGATCCCACTTACAGTGGGATAAGGGCAGGAGGAAGATGACTTGTTTCGTTCGAAAGTCCCGACGTAGAGAGATTTAAATTCAAAACAATACAGGTACCAGCGCGATATTTTCCGCCTTGAGCTATTTCTAAAAATAGCCCATTTCCGTCAACATTATGAATCGATAACTGCAGAATCAAATATTCTAGGTATGTAGGCGTGACCGATTCTGTAGTATTGAAGTTAGGCGTCGACGTATAATAAAATCATTTGATAAACAATTTTATAATTGAACAGGAAGTTATATAAGACGCGGATATAGTCTTTTAAGTGATAATTATTCTCGGTTCAATTGATGATATTTAAATTCAAATTCAAAAAATTCAAAATTCATTTATTCATTACCAGAATTCTGCATTACTATATAAAGGTAGGAACCTTCTAGTGAGTAAGTCAAGTAATTAAATTATGTTTATAAACTATTATAAATTTTAGCTTTACCATCACAGCAGTTTAAAACACTGGTAAAAAAGGAGGCTCATACAGAAAACCTTCTATACTGTTAAGGTTTACATAGATGATAAGAATTCGCGGATTTAGCCACTCTTCGTTTCTGCACAAAATAGTTATAACTAAATGTAGTTATAACTAGGATAACTTGTTATAAGAATTATATTTTGAAAACGGTAACCGTAGAGTTGAGTTTTGTAAAAAAAAATGTGTTTCTATAAAAAATTGTCTTTAATTAATATTTACAATTCATCATGCCCTTTATGGCCAAAACATCTCAAGAAAACTTGTACATCTTAAGACAATGGTAAGGTATGTGAAACTTACCAATGCGCATTGGAGCAGCGTGGTTAGTCTTAACTCCAACATTTTTCCTAAAGTAGGAGTGGAGACCCAGTAATGGGATGGTCGATAAAATAAATTCTTCATATTTATTTAAAATATGTTTATAAGTATATAACTTTAATAACATTGTTTTATGGGAATTCAAATATATATGGTTAAATAACGAACAATGATCAAACGTCACCGTAGTCCACGAGCATAGCCTAATATAATTATTCGATTTAAATTTAGTCAATCCAGACAAATAACTTTATAAAAAACTAGCCGATCGTGCAAACTTTGTTTTGGCCATATAAATTATTTATAGGGAATTTCTATTATAAAAATAATGGTCTAAAAACTAAAATATAAATATTAGGAGTGGACAACCCTTATCACTTAGAAGTATGAATAATAGATAATAGCAATAGCTGATTCTCAGACCTACTGAATATGCATATAAAAATTCAAAAAAATCGGTCAATTTCGGAGAAGTACTGTAACTAGCATTGTGACACGAGAATTTTATATATAAGATTATTACCATCCAATGAAAATATTTGTAATAAACTTTTTCTATTTCAGCTCTCTACCGTCATCGGAAAAAAGTGTGAGCAGTATAACTTCAAGTGTATTCCAATACCCCAAAAATGATACAGGAAACTCATTCATGCCATCACTGTCTCCATACAACTACAACCAAAATCTAAATCTATCATATGATTACAACGATCGACTAAATGGTTATACCTTCAATTCGCAGTCCCAAAATGACTTTAATTCAAACGGCTTTGTCAATTTTTCTGATAGTGATGCTAACTCGCTGCTTCTGGATCCAATAACTGAGGCAGATAATGCTACTCCCGAACATTTAAACTTACTCAGACTCGCTGCGCAACATATTGCAAAATCCCAGCTTGCGAACTCTAACAAATTCGACGACAAATACTACAATTTCTTCGAGCCCAACCAAAGAAACTCTCTCCCTGAAACGAATATATTTTCTAACAACTTTAACCGCCCAAACAGTCTCAATTTAGACTTAAATGTCAGTTCAAATTACGATACATCTCCATTCAATACTCAAAGGTTTCCAAATAAGTACGAAAATGGCTATTTGAAAAGTCAGAACCATGATTCGACTGATTTGCTTTCATACTTGAACCAATTGAACCTAGGCGGTGATCGACTGCGTGATGAATTGTTACAAAACGATTTCAAAATATCGATGGACGTTAATGATTACCAGACTGAAGATTATAACAAAATCCAAGAAGAGCGGAACAAATTGTTGTTTAACAGCAGAAATTTTCAACAGGTTCCAAATAAGAGTTTCAATGGTGAAAATAACTTTTTTATGAACGATATGATGTCGCCGATGACTGAACGCAATGTAGGTCAGAGCTACGACTTCGCTGGTCCATCAAGCACGAGTTCTATGAATTTTAAACCCAACGGATTTCCCCAACACAACGATTTTATGCAAAGGCGAGATGTTAATCAAATGTTACCACGAGAGAGTTTCCAAGTTAATGGTAATGTGGAGCGTGCGAATTTTGATAGTTTGGCAAGAGACAACGCGCAACAAGCTGCCCTGCGTCAACAGGAATTGGCAAGACAGATGAGCCTGATAATGAGGAATCGACCACCGCCGAATCCGTTAAATGTTGATGTATCTTTTTTACACGAGAACAATCCGTATCTTGGTAAGAAATACATTTAATTGCAAGAATATATGAGTTAATTTATACTAATATATAAATCTGAAGAATTTGTTTGTTTGATTGTTTGAACGCGTTAATCTCAGGAACTACTGGACCGATTTCAAAAATTATTTCAGTGTAAGAAAGTCCATTTATAGAACATCACGCTAAGATGAATAGGAGAGCAGCAACAATAAAAAAACAGTACGAAAACGGTAAAATTTAAACCTTACTGTGCGTGCGCTAAACGGTAATAGTTATTAAAAAATCATGTATTACAAAATTGTTACTCTCTGAAAGCTGTAAATAAAAGTCCGCGACAGCATATGTCTAGCTTTTAAGGTTTACCCACTCTAACCATTTTTGTGGTTATCAAGAAACTTCCGGTTTTCAACTTTCCACGCGTTATTACATATACTTCATTGTTTTGATTTAGGATTATTTTGAAAATTACAGGTTTAGGTGCTTTGCTAGGGCCCAGTCCACCGATTCCAACGCCAGTGTTACCATCGCCTATGTTGGACATACCTATATTGGCTCCCTTCTATACAATGAGGAATATGAGGTAAGTTAAAAAGAGGTTAAAGAAAAATAAGACTTATTTTTCTTGACTTAGTGTCTATATAAAGGAGACTGCTAGACTTTCATACATCTTTGGGTCAAGACATTACACTAATATGTAACTATATGTTAATAGGAACTATTTGAGAAAATGAAGAATTTCTTTTTATATAGGGGTTTTTGTAACAATTTTGCAACTTTTGTCAAATAAATTGCCCAATTTTGGCAGTCTCCTTTAGTTCACACGAAAGTATTATAATACTGTTTATCCATCCAAAGAACAGCGATTATATGACTAATTTTTATTTCTAAAAGTACTCATTTAGTTCCAGTATCATTGGTTTGGTTGTTTGGTCATTAAAATTGACTCTTCAAAATATTAAATTCAAATTCAAATTATTCTTTATTCAAATAAACTTGTAAACAAGTGCTTTGAATCGTCAACTCTACTGCTGGTTCGGAAAGCTGTTCCTACCGAGAAGAGCCAGCAAGAAACTCGGCGGTTGCTCTTTTAAAAATATAATTCTTAATATTATTTACATTAAGTCGTTACTGTCTTGTACAGGTTCAAAGAGAGCTATATCCACACATTCTTATCTTCCAAATAATCCTCAAGAGTATAGTAGGCTTTCTGTATCAGCCTCTTTTTAACAGTGTTTTTAAACTGCTGTAATGGCAGTGCTGAAATTGATTGCGGAATTTTATTATAGAAAGTGCTAATCTTCATCCTCCTGCCCTTATCTCATTCTAAGTGGGGTCGGCACAACATATTATAAACATGCTGTCATATGATTTGGCTGCGTTTTAACGACCGGCCGCCTGCCTGACGTGAACATACCTTAGTCGTATTTTACGACACGACTAATTCTAGCAGGTCTTTGGAATAAGAAAATATTTCTTTCTTTGCCAGAGGTGCAGCGACGTCTTCAAGTATCCTCCACGCTCGTCTGGACGCGTGCTATGAACAGTGGAGGCAATTGGAAAGGGAGAGGAAACGAACTGAGGCACGGCTCGCTCTGGCTTATCCCGGTAGAGCGGTCTCATCGTCCAACTCTATCCCAGTGCCCAGGCTTCCCCCTTGTCCCACTAGGGTGGATCGTCTCACTGTGGACATGCTTAGGGAGCATACCAAGGTGAGTTATAGAAAAATGACTTATCTGTCCTGAGAGCTGGTTCTAATTACTTTGGACCAAACCTTTTATCACTTTAACCCCTATTAAGAGTCGGAGTGTGTTCTCTTACATTCTCTTCTATCGTTCGTCAAATCTACCGCTATTTCTCTCATATACTTGTTATACTTCACACAATCCAACCATTTACATTTGTATTATGGACATCTGTTCAAGCAACACCTAATTTTATAAATTGTTCCAGGTATTAACATTAATGGGTAAAATGGAAACATTACGAGCAAGTGTATGTGTTGCTCAAAACAAAAAACCAAATAAGCAAGAAGATGGCAAGATAACAGTATTAAAGCGGGGTCAGGAGAATGTGCCAGTCGAGAAGGAGGGAGGGGCAGAGCCTCTTGCATTTGATCCCACCACGTGGAGGGATGATGTGAAGAATTTAGCAGAGATGTGAGTATTTCATCCAGTATTTAGTCTTCATTCAATACTTGGTCCTTCATACATAGATGAATTATTAGAATCAATCAGATAAAATGATTTATTAGAATCCTCGTGATGTTTTCCTTTACCCAGAAAACCAGTAATTGTCATTCTCTTACCCTTATCCCACTCTAAGTGTGGTCGGCACAATATGTCTTCTTCTTCCATTCTCCTCTATCATTCTTCAACTCTGGTGCCACTCCTTCAACATGCATATCATTTTTCACACAATCCATCCATCTTTTTTTCGGCCTCCCCCTAGTCCTATATCCATCCACATTCATATTTAAAACTCTTTTGGTCACATGATTTTCATCCCTCCTCTCACTTTCATCTTATCTGTAATGTGCGCAACTTTCAGATTTCCCCTAATATACTCATTGCGTATTCTACCCAGTTTTGTCACACCACACATCGACCTTAACAGTCTCATCTCATTCGCATGCACATTTCTTTCATCCTTTTCTTTTATTGCCCAACATTACTAACTATTTTTAATTTATATTAAATTTAATTAGATATAAAGATAGATATAGAATATAAGCGGAAGTCTAAAAGTTGCGCCCATTATAGAAAAGACGTGAAGTGCAAGATTGAGATGGTATGGACATGTAATAAGGAGGGATGAAAATCATGTGACCAAACGAGTGTTAAATTTGAATGTGGATGGATGTGTGACTAGAGGGAGGCCGAAAAAAAGATGGATGGATTGTGTGAAGTATGACATGCATATAAAAGGAGTAGAGCCAGAGTTGACGAATGATAGAACAGAATGGAAGAGAAAAACATGTTGTGCCGATCCCACTTAGAGTGGGATAAGGACAGGAAGAAAAAAAATTAAATTGAATTTTATTACTATGTATGTTTATAGGTGTATTGTATAGTGTGTGCTAAAAACTTAGGTCAATTTAAACTGCGTTTTCACATTTTTATTTGTTGGATATTATTTATTTTTGCTAATATATAATAACTTTTCTTTATATTTCTACTTTTCCCATTATATACAATTATGTTAATTTGTGTATTATATAGTTTTTTTTTAATCTGTGGTAGCCCAGCGGTAACACCGTGCGACTCTTTCGAGGAGGTCACGGGTTCAAACCTGGGCAGACACCAATGAATTTTTCTGATAAAACTTATGTGTCTAATTGATAGTTACAATTTATCACACGCTTTTCGGTGAAGGAAAATATCGTGAGGATACCTGCATATCTCTAGAGAATTCTGGAGATATGTGTTACCTACCAATTCGCATTGGAGCAGCGTGGTAGGTTATAGCTCCAATCCTTCTCTCCAAAAACGGATAGTAACAGGCCGCTGCTTTACTTTATATGTGTGAATTATCTTGTAGAGCTCCTCATAGTGAGGTGGAGAGCGCGATGTTAGCATGGAGGAATGCAGTAGCTGCAGTCCAAGCTGCCAGGAGGAGGGAAATGGCACCGCACACCACACACGCTAGATACATGAGGGCTGATCGTAAGTATTACATTATATAGAATAGAATCAAAATATACTTTATCGTACACCAAAATTTTAAAATCTATACTAATATATAAAAAAGAGTTTGTTTGGTTGTTTGATTGTTTGAACGCGCTAATCTCAGGAACTACTAGACCGATTTGTAAAATTCTTACAGTGTAAGATAGTATGTTTATTGAGAAAGGCTATAGACTATATACATCATGCTAAGACGAGAGAAGCAGCAATAAACAATAGTACGAAATCGGCAAAATTTAATTTATATAGGTTATATACAATAAAGGGTATACAACATCATGCTAAGATGAATAGGAGAGGAGCAGCAATTTTTTAATTTATGTAGTACGAAAACAGCCAAATTTAAAACTTCCCTTGCATGCACTAAGTAAACGGTGAAATTTATTAAATAATCATGTATTACAAAATTGTTCCCCTCTAAAAGTTCTAAATAAAAGTTCGCAACAGCATATAACACCTCTAAGTTATGTTATGTCCTACTAGCAATCGTCAGCCGCCCGCGTGAAAAGATTAAAACCGTAGTATAGTATGTTGATAACCATAAAAATGGTTAAAGTGGGATAACTTTAAGGTTATCCCACTTTAACCATATATAGCCTATATATAGCCTTTCTCGATAAATCGTATATGATTTATTTTCAAATCGGTCCAGTAGTTCCTGAAATTAGCGCGTCTAAACAATCAAACAAAAAAACAAACACTTTAACTTTATATATTAGTATAGATTCTATACCAAAACTTTAAAGTAAGATAACTTAGAGGTATATTGGGCGTCCTTATCGCTACGCAGCAATCTCTTCCAACCTTTGGGTAGATGAAATAGCATTAGACATGGCATATGGGCATACGTAAAAATGAATATATAAATATAATTATGACAAAACATATACATAGTACTTGCTTTTTTCTTTTTTCCCACTTTTAAGGTATTGTATTTAGGGTTTAAGGGCTTATGTTTTATTAACAGAAATATTCCGTAGGTAAGAATAACACTATTAGTAAAAACTCTGACAATCCATTCAGTAGATTTTGAGGAAATCGATCACATATAAACAGACAGCTTTTGGGGACTTTGTTTAATATGTATATATATCTTCCTGTCCTTATCCCACTCTAAGTGGGGTCGTCACAACATGTTTTTCTCTTCCATTCTGTCCTATCTTTCGTCAACTCAGGCGCCACTCCTTTTATATGCATATCATACTTCACACAATCCAACCATCTCTTTTTAGGCCTCCCTCTAGTCACACATCCATCCACATTCAAATTTAACACACGTTTGGTCACATGATTTTCATCCCTCCTCATTACATGTCCATACCATCTCAATCTTGCACTTCTCGTCTTTTCTTTATAATATGTATATATATTTGTTTTATAATATGTATATATGTTTTATTTATTTTTTGCCAGCCATACTGCAATTGGCGGATGCGGTGAAACAACTATGCGTGTGCGCTCGACGTGCGCGCTGCGCTATGTGGTGCGATCTCACACTCACTGTAGCACTCGCGCCTCACTCCAACTCCAACTTACATGTAAGTGTATAGTAAGTAAGTAACAGCCTGTTACTATCCCACTGCTGGGCATAGGCCTCCTCTCTCCATTTTTGGAGAGAAGGGTTGGAGCTAATATACCTACCACGCTGCTCCAATGCGGATTGGTAGGTTACACATATCCCTAGAATTTTCTAGAGATATGCAGGTTTCCTCACGATGTTTTCCGTCACCGAAAAGCGTGTGATAAATTGCAATTATCAATTAGACACATAAGTTTTAATAGAAAAACTCATTGGTGTCTGCCCGGGTTTGAACCCATGATCGTCTCTAGAGATTCACACGGTCGCACCGCTAGGCCATCACAGCTTTTTCTAAATTATATAGAATTATATTAAATTCTAAATTATATAATGCTATATATATTTACTTACTTCATCGCGGATTATAGCGAAATAATTTAATTAATACTTTTGTATTATGGATCTCTGCAAAGTAACGCCTAATTCTATAAATTACAAACATGTTTTATTATCAGGGTGAGAGTTCGCCGCTGCTATCGGCTCAAGCCTCGCCCAGATCGCCTCAAGAGAAATCTGTCAGCAACACCCCAACTACCTCCAAGGGACCGAAAGAGCAAAAGGAGGTAAATTTATATTACAACTATAATAATTATCTCATAATTCTCCTGCTCTTATCTCACTAGTAAATGGCACAACATGTTGTCACATGATTTGGCTACGCATTTTACGACGGGTAAGAAATGAGGGTGGTCTATTTTATTCAGCCGGATACCACATGGTGGTTTATCACTTAAGTTTTTTTAAAGTATTTTTATATATATATGTATGTATATATTAGTTTTATCCCTGTTTTTGGGCAATAAAAAATACTAAAATTTATATTCAACTAGCGACCTGCCCTTGCTTCGCACGGGTATAAAATATATATCCCATGCCAGTCAGTGTAAAAAAAATGATTTAAATCAATCTAGTAGTTTTGATTTATTCATTACTGCCCGTGGCCCGCAATCGTTAAATTTGGAGAAAAACAATTTCCTTTCCCTATACCAAGAAGATTTCCTGCTATCTTTGGAATATCTAAATTCATATAATACATTTTTACTTATTTACTTTTACATTTTCCCTATGTATTTTATTTTTACAATTAATTACAGAATGTCTTTAAACAAACTCTTGAAAGAGCCACTTAGCTGCTAAAGTTGAAGTGTTATAGCGCGAAGCGCGGCGTCCTCACGGCTTTTTAAATCTGTAATATCTCCGAAAATTTTCACTTAAATTACATGCTGTAAACGGCCATATTGATCTATATTAAATCAACAATTTATTTAAGGTACTTAAATGGATAAGGATTAATGCTGTATTGTATAAAAATTGCTTCAAAAATAAGGCAGTATTTTTCGTAAAAAGTAAATGACAAAAAATGCTATTGTGGGTTATCCATAAGAGATAGACATATACCATCGCGGACTTTTCTGTAGACCTTTTCAAGGTGTACAAATACTTAGTACATTATTTTGATAAATCTCGTAGGGTTTAGCCTGCGTTTGCAATGTAAGCGGAAAAAAATGTAATTATTTACAGAAACCTCAAAAATTACAATATTTCTCTACTCCGTATTGAATGTTATTATATGTACAAACCTTCCTCTGGAATCTCTCTATCTATTAAAAAAAACCGCATCAAAATCGGTTGCGTAGTTTTAAAGTTTTATGCGTACATACGGAAATATGGACTTTGTTTTATAATATGTAGTGATATAATACATATTTTTGCCATAAACTGTCAAGTTAGAGTAGCTTATTGAGGAAACAGGCAGTCTCGAGAAAATTAAATACCTAGGATCGATCCCAACTACCTAATTATTATTATTATTTTTTAATTTGTAAAAAATTACCGGATACTAATAATTAAACATTCAGAGTATACCATATATTATATCATAGCATATAGTATTTGTTTACTTGAAGCCGTCCAAAGAACTTATTTCAAAAATTGACTTATTATTTCAGGAGCCCCCATCCACCGAGAACCAACCACCAAAAAGCGATGCAAAACAAGAGAACGAACAGAATCAGAAATCAACAAACAAACAGACAGAGAAAGACAAGAACCAACGTCGACATCAAAATTATAGAAAAGTGAATCAGCGACATGACTTCTACCCGAGGAACCAAAGGTACGACAACAGATTCGTTCAAAACAGACATCCTTTTCATTATCTGGCTACTGGACCTATCAATTAAACCGACATATTGGAAGTTAAACTTGTAAACTTTAGGTCCCCAATAATAAAATTAGTTAAAACTTGTAACAAGTCAAAGTTAACTCATGCATACTCGCATATACAGAGTGGACGATACGACATTAAATGAATCTGATCATTTGAACGTATAGGATAATTTTGGTATAATTCAATATAATAAATGAATGATTTATTTGGTACTAAACACTATAGTATTTAAACTATTAATAAATAAATTAAAATTATTAAAAACAGACAAACACAGTCATGACAATAAATTAACAATAAATCTAAAAACAGTATAGTGTGTTGTCCCAAAATTGATGATCTACTCAGCATTTTCATAGGGGAAACCTCTGACGCTGGTTTTCAGAGACCACCACAGAAGGCAGTGATAACAACATAACCAATTAATTAAAATATCTAATTTAATAATACTAAATTTAAAAAAAATGTAATTTCGAACAAAATATATATAATTTAATGAGCTGCCTGTGTGTATAGTTCACTCACTGGACCTGCACACTCGCACTTTAAGTATTTAGTTTTTAGGTCAAGGTTTTATCGTATTACATTATTTAGAATGGTTAGAACGTGTTAGGGTACGGTCATTGATCTTTATAAACCCTGTTACTTTATTTAAAATTTTTTAAATAATTCCTTTGTTTAAAATATTTTACTGAATTAACTGATTTTTTTATGTCAAGTGTTGAGGTTTGTGGGTACATAAATTAAAATTAATGTCGTATAGTCGGTACCACCCTGTATATTTTAGTGACATATATATTTTTTTAAGCAAAATCAAATTAATTCTTTTACAATGATGAAAAAGAAACGCATCAAAATCTACTAAATATTATATCCTTTTAACTTTACTTTTTGATTTCCTTCAGAATTCTATGCAGTGTGAAATCTTTGAATACAACTCTGTATCTGTTAAAATATATAAACTAAAAATGAAAATATAACGTTAACTTTTTTAGAGAATGCCTTGTTTTATATTTTGACTTGTTACGATCATTTTAGCAAATAAATCAAATCAAATATTCTTTATTGTACAACAAAAAAAAGTTTATAATAATACATTATGTACTAAAGAGAGAGAAAAAAAATTAAGTTAATAGATTTGACATAAATGATTTATTATTGAGGACCTAAATACTTGGTTCATTTTAGAGCGAAAACTAAAAATTATTTTTTGTCAATTGAAGCTGTTTTTAATATAGAAATGTTCTGCTCACTTAACTTTGAAAGATACATTTTTAATTTACAGGTACATTTAATTTTACTATTAAAAATGCTATAACAATAGTACACTATAGTAAATTTAATTTAATGATGCTATTTACTGTACTATAATATATTAACATAACCATATTAATAGTTTTTTCATCCGTTAATGAAATTATTCGTTCCAAAAATTTAAGTCGCTTAATAAAAAAGTAGACCTATTATAAATGTCTAGATTTATAATACGGAGTCTCGGTGTTCGAATAGAAATTGTTTATAATAAAGAAAATCTTAATATTTGTAGAGTTATTTTTAAAAAGAACGCGTTGTATTGTTTGTGTTTACGAGATTTGTTTGCAAACTATTTATATATAAAAATTCCCGTGTCGCTAATTTTCAGAACTGCTCAACCGCTTTGGATGTAATTTTATGAATGTGTAGTGTTTGGTCCAATTTGATAAGGATTTTGGACTCGATACGTTGCGCTTTTGTCGAAATTTAAAAGTTTTTAGTATACGTATAAGGCGTTCTGTGGTAGGACACCGTCCCACCGGACCTATTAGTGTTTTTAAGAAATAAAGTGTTTTCTCTCTAAAATGACATTTAAACTATGATATGATGAAAAATTGGCTGCGTTCAGAAATTAAAAATCCAAGAATAATTCACTGTGATATATATTACATATTAATAATTCACTGCTAAGCTAAAATCGTAATTTTATAATCTATAAGCTAACACTTTTTTAATCTATTACAAAAATTTTATACGTTTTTTACTCACCGCATATACTCGTCGATATTTTTTATTTTTAATTCGAACGCAGCCGATTTTCTAACACGAACGTAGCATTTATATGAACACAGAGTAATGACTCAAGACGGCTATAGTATTTCTATAGACAATTTGATATTTTTAATACGACACAAATATTTGACGTTGATAGTTCATATTTATCAAGCCTTTATGAGTGAAATGCAAAATGCATAAATGAAACGTTTTTAAACTTTTTTTAAAAGCAAAATGTTATACCAATATTTTAATTCTACAGTGATGCTCTAATGTTTTTTGTATATTCAAGAGTTCGTTAAAAAAGAAAAAGAGTAATAGACTAATAGACACATTATATTATTTATAAAAAAACGTTATATCTTTGTTATTCATAAAATGAATTCTCTCTTTAAAATAAGCTTACAAAAAAAAAGTAGAAACGATTTTTTTTTATACTCTATTTCGTCGCTTTACTAAAATAAAAAGAAAATAATTTCGCTCTTTCAGTTACGGTATCGATGTTATAATATCAGAAAAACGGATAAGGAAATAATAAAGGCTTGGGTAAAAATTCTAAATGGGGTCGTTGCAATCCTAAAAATTATCATATCAACATTAAATTTATTTAAACATATGTAATATGAAGTGCACTTTTTAAAATTAACAATATGCATTTACATACAAACTCGAATATTTATTATGATTATAAAAAGTGTTTTTCGTATATCCTATATGGTATGAGAGACCACGATAATTAATATATAAAAATATATATGTTACTCTAATCGAAATAGGATGTGTGTAGAGTAGTTCGTACGCGTATTTGATACCTTGCGTAATTTATTAATCGTGCTTGGCTGAGGTTTTATATTATAAATATATAAATGTGTTATGTCTTTATATCTGTCATAAAGAAATGGCTGGTTCGACTTTACTTGCCAAATTCGTTCGGTGTGAACGAAAACAGCAAAACCATTTTAATCCAAACAAAACTATATTTATAACGAATTTAACTTTAGACGAATAGGAATGACTGAGTCGTAATAAACTCAGCGACTGATTGCATATTTTGTATCTAGGAGAGAAAAAAACTACGTTTTATTTAAATAAAAATCATTCCCCGATGCACTTTGCGTGCATTATATCTAGTCATTACGATTGGCAACTAAAAATGGAGATGAATTTATAGCGAATTTAAGTGTAGCGGTGCGAATGAAGTGAACTTGATGGATGGTAAAGTGAAGTAAGTAAATACATAAACGGATTTAAAGTTCGGCTATAGACGGTTATATTTTCGTTCACACCAATTTAAATCTTTAATAAAATGTGATGTTTCTTAATAGTAGTTGATTCTATTTTATTATCAAAATTCGTTCAAATATATAAAAAAATGAAGTTATAAACTAGTAGCGTGTAAGTGTAGCACTTATTTATTTAAAAGTGAAACGATTTTGATGAATTTGTACGGTTTAAGGTTAGAGGTTTGGGTGAATTGATTTACGGAATTGATACATTAATTTTAGAGAGTTTTCATAGAGGTTATATATTGTTTCTCACGATTAGTTTGTTAGCAGTTTTATATTAATAGTTACTCAATAAAATTACGCTTTTTCGCTAACGAATCAATTACCAGTTCCTCAAAAATATAGTATAACTGATGTATTTAGTTATCGTCTTTAATAATGCAATGTGTTATTACATTTACTAATCTACTTCATGATAATAGTTGACTATTTCTCGGTGGTATATCTACTTAAAATTAATGGAAATTATTAATATTATTTATATTTTGTCTCTGGTTATTCTTAGAGTCATGCATAAAGTAAATTTTTGGTTATGCTTTATTTATTTACGTTTTTTATTATTGCACACTAATTAATCTTTTTTTTTTTCAATACATTATATGCATTAATATTGCCCTTTTTAATTTTTTTTTGTGAAGAGTTGATTTTTTTGCTTAAGCAACATTCTCCTGCCCTTATTCCACTCTAAGAGGGGTCGGTACAACATGTTTTTCTCTTCCATTGTCTCCTATCATTCTTCAACTCTGCTGCTGCACCTTTTGGAATTTCACACAATCCAACCGTTTCTTTTTAGGCCCTCGTCCATGAATTTTATAGTAAAGAGAAATACTCCATTTTTCACTTTACATTTAAGTTAGACATTGTTTTATTAAAGACGATTACAGTTTAAACAATATATTTGAGCTGCATGATCTTTAAAATGATGCACAAAATGATTTTACTGCCTTTTATACAGACAGAGTGACATGAAAACAACAATAGTATCTTTTATTCTTAGTTTACTTAGGTCTTAAGTTTAACGTGTTAAACGCTTTCAGAATAGTTAAATGAATTTAATAAAAAAATAATATACCACGTTTTTAAAACACATTAATATAAGTAAAATAATCTATTTATACTTAATACTAAATAATCTCGTTATTATACTGCTTAATATGTTTTCAAAACGTGGTATTTTTTTTTAATATAATATTCTGCTTTAAAATTTTGCAATCAATGCTTCTATCTTAATTTTTGTCCTTAATTGGACGAGATAACATACAGGCAGACAAAAAATAAGAAATAAGTTGATTGCAAAATTTACAAAAACGAACTGACAAGATGGCATATAAAGTTAAAATGATTGCGTATTTTAAGAGTATCTTGGTAGAGTTGCTAATTCAGACAGATTTTAAAAGTTGTTATCCAATTTTTTCCCAGCCCGGAATTATCGTATCACTTTGTCTTATCGTGTAAATGGATATTATCGTGTTGTGGGAAATTATCATTTCACTGGCAATTGTGGAGTTACTGTCGCTAAAATTTATCATGTGTCTGGAAATTATCGTGTCGTTAAATAGAAACGCTTTTAATAAGTAATGTCATTTTGGCATGAAAGTCATGTTGAAAAATTTTCACGAGTGACAAATGAAATATAAGGAGGTTTAAAGAGCTAACTATTCACATACCGTGCTCAATGAGTGGCGAAAATAGATAACTAATCAATAATGCACAATTAGTTTATTTTTTTTCAAAAATAAACAATTTTATAGTATGTTCGTAGAGTAATTAGTAACAGTATGTACTATTGTGGAATAGTTTTTCATATCAAAACTATTACTTAAATACAATTCTTAATCAAATCACGGTACTCGAAAATACGCAATCCGTTTTAGTCTGCAACTAACGCATGCATTTTAAATATATTTTGCGATATTGTACAAAATTAAAATGAAGTTTGAACGTTGATTTTATCGCTTTAGTAAGACGTTAAGTTTTTTTTTTTCATCGGTTTTTTTTATTTACTAGTGTTTTTTTTATTTATTTGTTCAACTTTTAGTACGTAATGGGGGGTTGGTAGGCAATTTTAAGAAAAGGTAAACGAATGAAATTTCTTATTACACAGTCTCCCAAACTGTGTCACTTAGATAGTTTGATGTTACATTATACACTGTAGTTTTAATATTCTAGACCAGTGGTTCCCAAACTTATTTATAAACTAACATTAATTTTATGTTACGAAGATGTTTATTCTTGCAAAGCTGATTGCTACAAATGATTGTAATTTAAAGCAGTTCTTTCCATTTCCTGAAAGTTATAAGTTCTGCTTAATTTTTTAATTAATTATTTTATTTCGCGCACATATTGAGAACCGCTGTTCTAGACGTTTTGAAGGCCTAACACTGGGCAATAGTCTAGACGTTATTTCATCTAAATGTTAGTAATAAATAGTCCAAGTAATATCAGTGTATTTAATAGCCTGTTTTCGATGTGATTTCAATGTTGTAGTGTTAAGATCTCGTTACCAATACGAGTCTCCTTTTATCCCACTGATAATACCAACCCCATAAATAATCGCTTCCATTAAAGAAAACTATATTAGTACAATGAATTCGCACTTAGCGTATATTTTAGAATAGTGAAAAAAATCAATTTTGAAGTTATATATAGGATCCCTATTGTCAATGTTTTTGTTCAGTATTAGAAATGTGAAAAACAATATTGCAATTATTATTATGCATATTTGATTCTAGTCTAGTTACGATTTTGACGGACCACTCTCAATAATATTGATTTTTAGGGATCCTTATTTACATAGCACAATAATTTAGTTTCTTAGCTAATATTAGTAGTTAGTTTAATTATAATTTTCTTGTTTTCTAACACCGGTAAAATTGGAGTTTCACTTGATTGTTGCCATATTATAGTAACTATTTACCTCAAAATCCTATCAGCTTAGCAGTTTTCTTGGTATGATATGTAAGAGATATGTAAAAAAAATGTTGTTATCAATTTAGCGTGAAAATTTAATACGCTTCGGTTATATTATAAGCGATACTAATTTTCAACTGTTCGTACACAAAGCTATGTATTGATTTTTATTATTTTAATATTTTTCAGAATTGAAATTAAAGTATGATTTATAAGAATTCATAAATCATATATTAATTGACCGAATTTCGTATCTAAACTTATTTTTGTTTATTTAAATATTTTTTGACAAATATCATTATTGTATACTTAATATAGACGTTTTTCATTTCTTTAAAATCATCGTTAATTTTCATGTTCATTATTTGTGCCATTTTTTAAATAATGGTAATGGCAAACAAAGTTTTGCTTAATATGCACTGTTTTGTGCACTGAATTGAATTTTTTTACTTTAATATTTCTTTTACTAATGAAACATATTATTAACCCAATATTGAATATAAATTTTTCTTACTATTTAATGAACTAAGAGCTCAAATAAGGTTAATTATTAATGAAGAAATATTTAGCTTTGTTTGTATTAATATCGCTTGTTAATTTTATATCTTCGCTTATATTATAACCGGAGCTTTAGGTTGTTGATACTCTTTTATTTATTTAATTTTCATTTGACAGATGAATTTATTTACCTAATATTATTATTTTTGTAGATAATTGTTGATACCGTACTTAGTTACGGTGGCTATGAAATATTGCTTGCTTAAGTGACATCGAAGTAAGAATAATATAGTATGAATTTTTGGAATGCAACTAGCTTCCTTTAAAACCGAATTTGTTGATTGGCGCGTCGCATTTTACTATATCCGCCTATGACTGAGAAGTAGGTAAATAAACGTGCGATAATTGCAACTTTGCAACAAAATTAAAATTTCTTAATCGCGAATTTATGTTTTAAAATTGTCCGTCTTTAAGTTGCGCAGTAAATTATTTTAAGGTTGTTAAATTTCTTTCGGCTTTGTACGTAAACCATTTTTAAATATTCATAATACTTTTTGCGCAGAAATAGGGAGTAGCATAAAACATAATATGTATAGCCACTACAAAGACACAGATAAGTAAAACAAAACACATTTGTTTTTTATGATGGTTTACATTACATATATGAAGAAGCAAAAAATATAATAATGTTTTTGCTTAAACGTCATCTGAATAATCTGTTCTTGTGATTAAAATATCTTATTTTGCATTTGACCTGTAAAAAGTTTTTTTTCTATTCAAATCTATATTAAAAATATTATTGCCATGTTATTGGCTATTCGTTTAAACCAGTGAGCCCTTATATAAGACAGAATTAAAATGTGTTGCTGTTATAAAGCCAATTTTATAAATTTATACTATATCGGTGAAGTGTGCAGCAGTTTTAAATCCTTAGATGCATTAACGTTAGATTGCGCTGCGCAATAAAATTTAAAGTCATTTGACGACCGTCCTAATCTTCCATTGCTCACACACTTGCCAAAATATGAATGAAGATTAGACACGGCAAGTAATCTATTAGTACAATAAATTTTTATAGGTACTAAATTTAAAAAAAAAAACGGTTTTAGGGTACGACGGCTGTGAGTTCGGTGTAACCTAAACTTCGATATAAGCCGCATAAAATGGAGACGCATAGCTGTCAATTTTAACCCAATATTATTAGTCCATGGCATCTTTGTGTGTTATATTCATTGTTGGAGCTGTTATGCTTTTAAAGTTCAAATGAATATTGTATGTATTGTCTGAATTACCAATGACAAATAACACGGAATTCAATAGTTTTAATGATGGCATTCTAATGTATGAAAAATGTAACGACAATCGTTGCATCGTGATACCGGAAGTAATTAACTTCATATACTAACAGTCAAACTAGCATTAAAGCTATCCGGTAATTCTAATTATTGTATTCGATTATGCATATTAAATTTAAATATTATATAAACTCACTCAAACTCTGTAAAATTTCACTAAGTACTCCCAAGTGAAAACCCCATTTTCGTTGTCGATTGTTGAATGACAAGTGAGGCTTATTATGTTATTATGCGTTGTCTAAAGACATAGGTAATGTTTTATGCGGTGTATATTGAAACAAATTTTAGATAAGATATCGCGACGCTCCAATCGACCACTGCCCGTTCTTGTTTTAGCTCAAAACGTTCCTTCCGTCCAAGTTTCATAGACTAAGCTTTCAGTATGTTTCGTTGCAACGTTTCTGGTTGGGACAAAAAGGTGAACGGGATCAAAAACGAAGGATAAGATTTAAATTAAAAAAGCTAGCTAGATGACTGTGACGATGATCTCAAAAATAACGAATGTTGATTAATTTGATTATTAAATTAGCAATCCAGAAATAGTACTTCTTCTCGGTCGTTATCTTCATTGCTGAAGGTCGTGTCCCTGAAAGTCCTTTGCGACTTTTTTAATTAACTTCTTCCATCGAGTCCGGCACTCAGCATCCCTCAGGGCGGTTGCACTGTTTCAAGGGAAAATATTAAAATTATCAATTGACTCACAAGATTGACTACTTATTAAAGATAAAACCAATGTAAGAAAAGATACTAATTTTCCTCTTTTTTTTAAATTAATAGAGATAATATATTTTATTTGATACGTTTCTGTGAATTTAAAAATGTCGCTGGCAACATTTATTTGCAATTAATGTCATTCACATTTTTGTCTCACCTTACCGGAATAAACCAGGCTTCTTGCATTCATCTCTAAAACGAGATAGTCCTTTACGAGTACGTGTTAAGTTTTTTTTAATATATTCGCTAATATATTTATAACATGAATTTCTTGTGACCAACGCTTAAACAGCATATCGTATAAGAATTGTGTGATATATTCCTAATTATAATGAAATTGTCCTTAGTTCATAATGCAATTATAAAAAATACTACAACCAAAATAATTCAGTACTTAATACCAATAAAAATTAACGCTTACAAATATATCTAATAATAAGTGATTCTATATTTCCTAACGTCAAAAGTTCGTCCTATTGAAAGAAAAACTTCTTTATCTGCGGACTTATTTTTATGCGCTATATATATTTCGTATTATCTGTAGGATGATGCCAAATGTTCTAGAATTAAATTTATCTAGAAGTTCTTGGCCATTAATATAGTTAATTTTACTTAGTAAAAAAATGTGGACGCCTCGAGATTCGGTAATGAAAAAGAATTCTTGTAATCAAAGTTCATATACAATTTTTACTCTGTGGTCTTTGAAACCACCTTATTTAAATAAAGAAAATGTGCTAAAAAATTATTTATATACGACCTTATTCATAAAAAGCTTATGCGTTCAAATATAGCGAGAGAAAAAGCCAATGTGCCAGAATTAAAACATGTTTTTACGTATTTTATAAACGAATGTCATCACTCTAAAAAGACTCAATTAATTTACCACCACAGACAAATAACAAAAGAAATGAAAGTCCAAAGAGTTTTTTAAGGTTTTTATATGTGCTAAACAACAGGATAGAAAATTGATTTATTTAATGTAAGCCTCTATTAAAGGTACTCAATATAAGAAGGAAGATATCAAAAGAATGTTGTACAATCAAGTATATTAATGACAATTTTTCGTTTAAGAAGTTGTCTGTACTTTTTAATTAATTAATTTAAATTACAAATTAGTATACGAGCGTTTTTTTATGAATACGGTCGTAAGTTCTATAAAAAAATTATACGGGTTTTCAAAATTGCGCTGACAACTGCGCTGAGTAAAAGTTAATAAAAAAAACACAGAATCCTTTTACACTACCGACGTTTATACGTATATAATCTTATTAAAGTATAACAAACGCTAGATTTTCGTAGATAGTAAAATGCTCGAGTATAATAGCGAATATTTTGTATTTTTACTTGATCAGCTATTTTATAATCTACATGTTTTATCTAGGCACTACTAATACCGTTCTTGCGAAGAACTATTTAGGACCCTCATTCTAATGGTAACTGTTAACAATAATATTAAAGTCTTATTAATTTATTATAGTTATTTTACTCTTAAAATCCTAAATGTACAAAGCACGTCACCCTGCTTGTTTGGTGAAGCTAGTTATCCTGTTAGGATGCGCGTAGAGGTACCTTTAGCAAGACTGGAATATATTTCTTATTATTTAATAGCTTCCAAAGAAGCTATTAATCTCGGTATTAATTACTAAAGTGGAGTTATCCAATATGTTTATTTTTAATATTAGTGTTCAATACGAATATATTTAAACATGTCGCTTCGTTTTTCTCAGACGTTTGAGAATTTATTTACGTGAATGTGGATCAATCTTAGAGCTTTATCGAATTTGATAATAATTTACGATATGGATATTTATAGGAAAGAAAAACATAATTGAACGAGAAAAAAATTGTAGTTGAAAAAGTATTCTTACCACACTGTTTAGATAAATATTTCCTGCAGGATTGTGTATCGTAGATGATTTTTTTATTCTATTTTAAAAGATGCTAGTTGTGTATAAGATGTGGCTTGGAGCCTTTGCCATTAGTTGAACTTAGAAGGTTAGGGCTCTAAAGCCTACAGTACGGATTTAAGAATGACATGTTTTAAAGCCATGCATTGGTTAGAGTCCTCTAAATATTGTAACTTTTATTATTACATAGCATAATATTCGGTGTTCTCTCAATTTGGGATGTAGTTCGATGTATTCGTGTCGCTGTCGAAGGGCGCCTGTCTTATATGAACAAATTTTTGTTGGCCCTGTTCGGGCGCCAATATTTGCATCGTATGCACAAATACTCTATTCTAATAAAAGTTTTAATCACGGTTTTATGATTCTAAGGATTCGCGGTCGTTAGGGCTGAAGGTTCTGTATAAGTTGCAAATGTTAGTATTTATAGAGGTATGATTGCGGACAATAACGGTGGCGAGTCCTGCTTAAGAGGATATTGTGATAAGTCGTGTGCTCGACGGGCCCCGGGCGTGTAGGAGGTCTGCCACCACATTTTTAATCGTACTGTATTTAGTTTGTTAAGTTTAACTTTGCTTCTATGAGGTTTTGCCGTAACAATAGGCGGTTTTTTTTCTATTAAATATTTAGTGGATTTGATATATTTTCAGCGGTTGTTTAGTTTTCATAGACGTAATATTTTTGCTACTCGCCGATTTGCGTACGGTCTGTCCAGTTTTTTAAAGGAATGGCAACATGAATTTCAATACGTGCGGACCAAAATACTGGTTATTTCTGTAATTGCGTTCGATAGTAATGGAAAAATACAGGATTTGTTTTGCCAGTTCCTCCTAAATGTAAGTGAGAATTTCTAAAAATATTTTTATAGGTGTAAGCATCGATGTATTAAGTTTTTTTATATTGTAGCTACTGCGTAAGTACGGTAAGGCGGGCATTGCCGTCAGCTGTTAAATATCGAGCGAGACTCGTCACGTTGTGACTGAAAGTAAAATTAATAATTGTGCGATTTTAACAGTTGAACATTTTACAATCGCCTTGGGTGCACAAGTATTAAACCCATAAGCCAACAGGTTAAGATAATTTACCGGAATTGTTTCTCTGTTGCTAAACTAACGTGTCGCCATTATATCGTTTTTTACGCATACGTATATTGAATAAGTTTTTTATTGTGGTGCTAACTACTTCCCGTCACCATTAATGTATTTCTATGTTTAAGTTTAAGTGATTTCATCAAAGTTGGTATTGTTTGTTATTATATGGGAAACGTTTTGGGAAGGTATGAATTTCGCTTCGGTTTTAAAGTGTGCAATCTCACCCAGTCTGCTGTTCAGTGACATTTCTCATTATGATAAAAAAAAAATATTTTTATAACTTTTGGTACAAAAAAATAACTGATTCCAAGAAGGCTACGGCGTATCTCAAAAAAATTCTAGCAAAAGACTTCTTGGTTTCGGATATGAGTTATATCTTTAGAGAAAGTAAATGTTTGAGTTCCTCTATGATTATTTTGGGCAACCTGAATAAATACCGTATTTTATTCGATTGAAACTTATATCAGAGTATTAGTTTAATACATCCCTAGCATTTTGTTGTTAATACACTGCCACACATTTAGAAACCGACGTGTGTGCTTTTATTCAACATTCTGTTTTTTTTTTATAATTTTGTTTCTTGTTATAATTACTTGTTAAAATGATGCTACGTAGGTACGAAAAAGTTTGTAAAACTTTAAACATCGTATATCAACCTTATATTTGAGCTCCACTGACTTAAAGCGGTCATAGATAATTTACACCATTATAACATAATACAAAGATATGGTAATTGTTTCTTATTGGATATTATCAAGTTTTATTCAGGATATTTATTTTGTTACTATGCATGACCTCGTGGGCTACAAGGTTGAAAAACGATGACTTAGATGAATAAAGCATTCGCTAGTCCTTATTTCATGTGAAAAATATACTTGGATCTGTCCGTTATAAAAAGTTAGATGTTTATAAGATTTAATCAAATTTAATATACTGTCATGTTAATATCGAATTTTATGAGCTTATTAAAAATTAATTCCATGGTGTTGAGCGATGTAATGATTTAGGAAGTTCCTTACTATATTACACGTCTCTTATTGCAAAAATACTGAATAATATAATAAAAACTTTCTTTACTGAGTACTGATTAATATGCAAATAAAAACACGTAAAATAATGTAATGTCCATTTTAATATCTATAACTTCTAACCAATTCAAATCTAAATCTATCTAAAGTATTAGTAAAAACACGTTTTAAATAATTTAATTTCCGTAAGAACAATGTCAAACTTTACTTGTTTTAGGTTTTTTGTTTTATATAAATCGGGACGTGTAATATTGGAATCGGAAATTACCAACAGGAAAGTGTATCAAAATAAATGAAACAGAATTATTTAGTAAGATTGGCAGAAAGCTATCGCAATGGACCAAGGAATAATATTAAGTGCTCACCCTCACTTGCCGACAGTAATAGCATTCGACATAGATGAAACTTATCAATAATTATTATAAATATTTTGACATGTCTTCTCCGTGTTAGATCCATGTATACAATATTTGTGATTAATGTTAGGTAGAGGCATGTAACAGACTGAACTTAGCGCAGGTAAATTATAGGAGTGTAAAACGTCATCTCGTTGGACGGTCTGCGAACGCAGTATTATACGAGGGTAGTACGTGCAAATTGAAACTTTTGAGAATTTGAAAAATGGAACATCGAAATGTTGCTATACATATAATGTAAACAATGTTGCCACTCATTGTTAATGACAATTGCTGCTCAGAAACTAAGAATGAAATTTACTTTAATAAAATTGTTTGATTTTTTATATTTTATCTTGTTATTAATAAATTAATGAACTTAATGACATTTGTACAACTTTTTTGGGGTAAAAGTCATTTCATGAATTTTGTATCATAAATATTCTACTAGACTATTTTGTATTAAAAAATTACACAACAAATTGTGTATTAGTTTTCAATTATATTAATTTTATATTACCTAACCTTTAGTAATTTTTTATAACTTGCCAATTAAATTAATTATTTAATTTATATATTTAAATGAATCTGTTGATGTACAAAAAATGAATTTGTCCAATATAAAAATTGTTGACTAAATAGAAAATGTTTAAATGTTTTTGCGTTTTAAATAAGTTATTTATGATTATTTGGTTTATTCCATTTAATTTGCACGTATTTACCCTCACATTTAAATTAAAAAATGTAGAGAAATACATTATCTGTTAGGCGTATTGGTGTTAATTATAGTTCACGGTTTAAATAATAGTTGTACTACGCCAACTGTATCGTTCAAATGTTGTGGAATAAGTGTTAAATGTTGACCTTTTCAGACCGTTTAGAATATTGTTTTTCTCAATATCTGTAGTTCATGCTAGATGCAGACGTGATTTTTTCTTACTAATAATTTGTTACTGTTTTGGCACGATATTAATTACCTTCTGACAAAAATATATAATGAAGAAAAATTTGTTCGCAGTTTTATTTATAACCTATTCTACCTTGAGTGACAGTGACAGGTTGTGAGGTATTTGTCGAAATGCGAGTTGCATACATATGGGATACCAGCACAAAAGATGCATTCATTATATTGTCTGCATCAAAAAACAATGAAATAGATAACAAAATTTATTACATTAAGTATAATGTTTCATTTTGTTTTTTTTTTTAGAAAAACCGTCTGACTTTCATATTTGTATTTCGGTTTGGCTTTTTTTTCGAATTGACAATATGATGTAGGCAGTGACGGCTCTGATTGAGTGCGATGGCGATTTTTGCGGATCATTTCCTATTATAAATAAAACAAAATTAGTGTTAGAGTACAGCTATATTTATAAATTATGTCATCTTACAACAAAAATCCTTAATGGTATTTTCATAAATATAAATTTTATTCTTCTAAACGAATTTACACGCCATCTAAGTTTAATACAACTTTACCTAACTTCCCTTTGGGTATATCTACTGACTTCAATGTATCTACTACTATTCCTGTGGCGACTGTCACATTGTTCTCTCGTATAGTGAAGGGCTGGCCTTGCGTCATCACCATAGACTCCAGAAGGGTAAGGTAAACCTCGCCATGATCCCCTGGCATCATCATTTCCATGGTAGGTACTAGAGAAAATTTAACATAGATTCATCTATACTACAAAAACTAGGCAGTAAATAATATCTTCATCTCGCTTGCTCTCATTTCAACTCATATGTTTACCTCGTGTTCACTCCTATAGCTACTCTACATGGTTGTCTGGCAGTACTTGGAACTATCAGAAATGTCTGATATTTCAGATCTGATGATCAGAACTAAGACATTTGATGAGTCAGATGATGATGTCTGATAGATCAGAATGAAATTATCCAAGTTAGGGTAACACGACCTATTGCCAATAATTGGTTGAAACGTGCCAATAATATGTCGAAAGGTGTCAATAAATGGTGTATGGGTCTATTTTGAAAAAAACGTGTTTAATTTTCTAATATGCTTAAAAATGCTGCTAGAAATATATTCTATACAATGCATACAATATATTAATTAATCTGAACGCATGATCAAAACTTTCTAAAAAGAAAAAAAGACATTTAAATCATGTTATTTGTATCATATTGCTTAAAGTGCCAATAATTGGGTAGTTTATCCTATATATATATTAAAATCAGCTTTTATAATATGACGTAAATAGAATTATATGAACTTAAAGGCTGTCTGGCAAGGGTTTGCCACGATACTAAGTGTCTGACATTGACTGATGGGATTTTTAATATTATTCTGAAAGTTATACCAAAAAATCAGCCTTTATACGAAAGTAGATTGGTATTTTACACATCTTGAGTACTGTTTATCTCCCACAGCCACGATGATCCAAATTCTATAATGTACCATCGTTTTTCCCTGTATGGGGAGCATGTGCTGACAAACAGCTTTTATAAAATGACGAAGGTCTGGGGTTCACGGGCTTTCGGCCTATTATGCAATCTATATATATATGCAATCAAAAATGTTACAACATGTTTGTAATACAACCTCCTTCATAGAGTTGGTCATTAATATGAAAAAGCATTGTGGCTGTCATATTTTTTTGTGTAATTCATTGAGTTGTAGCGAAAGAGTAAATGGGTTGACTCTGGGAAAACTGCTTTTTATTTATTGAATAAGTATAAAGCAGAAAATATCGTAGCTTTTTATAAAATATTACCTAAATCAATTCGACAAGCGATGTTCCATGTGCCACTAAACATCTGCTGGGAGTATTTGGAAAATATTGGCTTCTTCCTTCCTCCTTCGCTCTTTGATAAAAAGTAAACTTTCGCTTTGAAATGATTACTTAAGGTGACGCTTTTAGCGGCGCAAAGAAGCATACCAGTCTCAACTGACCTCAGCTTCATACCGCGTAACAATACCCCTACATTATCACCTGCTATAGCCTGAAATATGAATGTGTTGTCAGGAGATTACTATTTATTATTATTGTTTATTAAATTATTTATATAATTTATTTATTATTATTGTACATGTAGCTGTGGTAGCCCAGAGGTATCACCGTGCGCCTCTTTCGAGAAGGTCTAGGGTTCAACCCCGGGCAGGCACCAATGAGTTTTCTAGTAAAACTTATATGTCTAACTGATAATTGCAATTTATCACACGCTTTTCGGTGAAGGAAAACATCGTGAGGAAACCTGCATATCTCTAGAGAATTCTGCGGATATGTGTAACCTACCAATCCGCACTGGAGCAGCGTGGTAGGTCTTAGCTCCAATCCTTCTCTCCAAAAAAAAAAACGGAGAGAAGAGGCCTATGCCCAGCAGTGGGATAGTAACAGGCCGTTACTTACTACTTTACTTTTTATTATTATTACGCCATGTGGTATCCGGCTGAATAGAATAGACCAACCTCATTTCTTACCGAGGTGTCGCAAAAGACGACTAAGGGAAGTCGACCCGCCGTGTGGAATCCGGCTGAGTAGAATAGACCAACCTCATTTCTTACCGAGGTGTGGTAAAATACGACTAAGATAAATTGACGTCAGGCAGGCGACAACATATTTATAACATGTTGTGCCGGCCCCACTTAGAGTGGGATACGGGCAGGAAGATGATGATAATTTATTTATTATTATTAGGTAATTGAAGCTATAAGCTGTTTGTCAACTGTGTTGACGGTGTAGATGCTGTTATCACATGATGTTCGGTAAACGAAAACATATTGAGGTAACTTGCATGTCTGTAGAATTTCTTTTTTTTTTTTTAATAAATATATAGGACACTTACACACACGGTCGTCCGTCCCCAAAGTAAGTAACTTAATACTTGTGTTATGGTAGAGAGACAACTGGTGAATATATACTTATATATTTTTAAATACATACTTAAATACAAATATACACCCAGGCTCAAAGGCCAACAAATTCTTTTTTTTTTATAGAAAATCGGCGTGAATCGAACCCGCGACCCGCGGAGCTGAAGGCAGGAATACTACCCACCGCGCCAACGGGCCAGTCAATTCTGGGGATATGCAAAACCTACCAATCTGCATTGGGTCTGTGTAATGGGTTGTAGCTTTAACACCCCCAAAAAAGGAAAAGGAGGCCAGCCATGGGATAATAACAGATTGTTACTTTCCTTTTTTTTATTAGGTATTTTAAAATTGATACTTTAATTTATAGAATTAGACGTTACTTTGCGGATGAACATAATACAAAAGTAATGAGAATATTATTTTGCTTTAATCCGCAATAAAAGAATGTAGAGTGTTACTATTCGTTCACATACCTGATACATGCAGAATTTGTAAGAACTCATTCGAAGCGATTTAGTCGTGGAGTATATCTCCTGACGATGCTTCGGTTATGGGGCGAAACAGTTGTTGAGATTGTGGTGGTGAATGTGTGCAGTGCTTGTGTATTATTGTACTATCAGTGTCGGGTAGTGCATGATTTCTTACAAATTCTGCATGTACACTCTACATTTAGCATTACATAAATTGATATTTCATTAAAATTTAGGAACATACCTCAGGGACACTAGATCTAAATATCTGTATATCTGATAATGTTGTTTTAATATTTTGACCAAATCCCACCAACTCTGCATCATCATTTTTCTTCATTACACCTCTCTTAATAGTACCAATGATTACTGTACCTCTACCGGGTACAGTGAATGCATTGTCTATGGGCATTAAGAATGGTGATTCCAGGTCCCTTATGAGTTGTGGAACATAGTTGTCTATGGTATTTAGGAGGCTTCGTATTGATGGTACACCTGTAAAAAATACAATGTTTTTACCAATTAAAATCAATGTTATACAGGTCCCAAAACTCAACGTCAAGCGGGAACTGGGTAAAGTACCAGGCTATACCAGCTTCACCAGCTTGGTTAAGGAACTACTGTCATACTTGAAGAAATTGACAAAACACCCTAGCTCAAATCTTTCGGTACTATTATCACAATTTTCAGTATTTTGACGATATTTTTTTCTGTACGCAATGCTTAATAACCACGCTATTATAGCAATTACTTGTCACACAACAAATGTCTTAGATTCGTTTAAAAAAAGAACAATTTAATAGAGGCAAGCTTATAAAATAATATAATAATAATCAATGAAAAAAAACCTAAAAACAAGATATTAAAATTATTATATAAAATCTTACAGATGGTAATTAATTTGTACAGATTTTAAATCATATTTTAATCACCAGCAACTAACACGGATCTGCAAAGTGCTATATGGCTGCCAACACACAGAGAAATTGTACTTTGTGTTAATAGTACAAAGCAAACAAAATATTAGCAGTTTACAACCCTATATGTATGTTCTCACATTATATTATGTCATGTTAAATTTAAAAATAAAAATACCTGGGTGGCCAAGCCTTGCTCGGTAATTTTTAAAATGAAAAAAAAACGAAATGTAAAGAAAAATGAAAAAATAATAGAGCAGGTGGGGCTCGATCCTAGGTATTTTCACCTCTCTCGACTGCCCGTTCCCCAAATGAACTTCCATCACATGCTTATGAAAATTAACATAAACAGGGATAAAACAACATTTTTTAAAAAATAAAACTTATCTAGATCGATTTTTCTCCCCCAAAACCCTCTACATGCTGAATTTCAGGAAAATCATAGGAGCTGTTTCGGAGATTCCGAAAATATATATATATATACATACAATATTAACTCATTTAAATATTTAAGATATAAGACAAATACCAATATCTGAATCATCATCATTCAAGGCTTTTAATGCTGATCCTAAAATCATTGGTGTGTTACTGCCATCATATCCAAAATCTGATAGCATTTCTCTCATCTCTATTTCAACTAGTTCTAGTACCTATAATAAAGTTATAACAATTAAAATTTCAAATTTTTCATAGTTTAGGTTTACATTTTTAACTAAGTAATGCTGTAAGATAATTTTATAGAATCAATATAAATGTTGCATATAAAATTAAATTTACATCACATATTTGTGAACATCATCCTCCTGACCTTATCCCACTCTAAATGGGGTCTGCACAACATGTTACAAACAGGTTGTCAGATGATTTGGCTACGTATTTTACGACCGGCCGCCTGCCTGACGTCAACTTACCTTAGTCTTATTTTACGACACCTCGGAAAGAAAGAGGGTGGTCTATTTTACTCAACCGGATACCACACGGTGGGTCAACTTACCTTAGTCGTATTTTACGACACCTCGGTAAGAAATGAGAGGGGTATATTCTACTCAGCCGGATACCACACAGCGGGTTGACTTACCTTAGTCCCAATTTACGACACCTTGGTAAGAAATGAGGGTGATTCTATTCTATTCAGCCGGATACCACACAGTGTCACATATTTGTGAACATAAGAACACAATTAAATGAAATAAATAAAAGTAATAATAAAATTATTTTGCTATAATCTGTGATGGAGTAAAATAGAAAATATATATTATATAACGCTAAATGTAGAGTGGACAATCCGTTTTCATACCTGATACATGCAGGATTCGTAAAAACACATGCACAAACCTCCACCACCGCCACCACAATACACAAGCACTACATATGTTCACTATCACAAACTCAACAATCGTTTCGCCCCGCAACCGAAGCATCAACAGGAGATAGACTCCACAACCAAAATGAAATTAATAACTTACATCTTGTTCCACTAAATCCACTTTGTTTATGTATACTAGTATATATTTTATTCCAACTTGTTTTGCTAATAGCAGATGTTCTCTTGTTTGAGGCATCGGACCATCGTTAGCAGCTACAACTAATATTGCCGCGTCCATTTGTGATGCACCCGAAATCATGTTGCGTATGTAATCTGCATGACCAGGACAGTCTGTGTGTGCGTAGTGGCGGTTTTTCGTGCTGTAACCGACGTGAGCAGCATTAATTGTGATGCCTGTTAAATGATTATACAATATCAATCAAATAGGAAATTGATCTAATGTATACTAATTATTTAACTCAATTCAACAGTAAATTTTGATGTATTGAATCCCTATTTTATCTTATAATTGCAGGTTTAGTAAAAACTAATATAAATACAACCAATTTGAATACGTCATGTTTATTTTAATTATTTAATTCATTATATTGTTATTAAAAGTAGCTTTTTAAAAAATAATCTTAAATGACTTCTTCTAAATGAATCTTGGCTATTTATTTGTATGCTGAATTTACTTTGTAATATTTCTTTTGCAGTCATTGGTATGAAGTTAACAAGAACAATATTTATATAAATTGATAATTAATAAAATCATGTTATGTTATAAATTGTAATCACAGTATAAATATATAAATAAATAAATATAAATATATTACACATACAGCCATCCATCCCCAAAGTAAGTAACTTAATACTTGTGTTATGGGTGATAGACAACTGGTGAATATAAACTTATATATTTTTTGAATACATACTTAAATACAAATATACACCCAGGCTCAAAAACTAACAAATTCATTTATAGAATATGTTGACCATCGGCGGAAATTGAACCCGCGACCCGCGGCGCTAATCCAGGGCCACTAGCCACTATAATTCATATTACTGATATATTTTAATACAACCTACCTCTAGCTTTTTCTTCCGGTGCCTTATCGATCTCATCATATGAAACATATTTTGCAAAACCATCTTTGGATAAAACTTTAGTTATAGCCGCAGTGAGTGTAGTTTTGCCGTGATCAACATGACCAATAGTACCAATATTACAATGTTTTTTCTCTATAATATTAAGTTTTTTCTTAGTAGAAAAGGAATTGGTTTTAACGTTTGCAAATAATCTATTACACGTCAATAAATTACGTTCATATGTCGATTTTTGCGCAAGATTACTTATTATGGAACGAAAAATTAGCTTTGCACTCATTGTTTATTATTTTATACAATAAATAAAGAATTCATAATTTTGAGGTTATATTGACACACACAGAGACATATATCCTATATAGTATATTATCTATACTGAGACAAACTAGTAAGATAAGCATAGACAAATATACTTTTGTACTTGGTTGGTTTTGGGCCTGAAATTGAATCGTATTGCTCCTGTTTTGCGCCTAAAGCATAGACTAGTTAAAAATCACATATCACTCGAACATCATGGCTAGACACAATAGAGCAACTCTATAGAGCGAGCCCCAGACCTTCATTTTATAAAAGCTGAAAATGTACCATCGTTCTTACCTGTGTTGGGAGCATGCCCTGATAAACTTTCAGCTTTTATAAAATGACGAAGGTCTGGGGTTGACAGGCTTTAGTCCACAAGGGTTATCGCTAATTGAAATTAACGTAAATATTTTTATTTATATCGTGTGAACATACATAAACTTCAATGTATGGTCTTAAAGGTTATTGAACAATTTGTACAAAATAAAACACATCATTTTAATGCTTTCGGCATATCACATATTTATTTAGCAATATTACAAAATAATTTTTAAAAATAATGAAAAGATGCATATTGTAAAACTGTTAAGCTTAAGAATTACAGTTTTATCGTTTATGTATTTTTCTCATTTATATATTTGTTGCTGGGATTTGTAGTCTACCTCCATGTATTAAACAAATATTTTTAGTTTAAAATCCTCTTGCCAAAATATATGATGTTTTACTACTACGCAAAATAAATTGCCTCGTATTGTGTGTACGTTACGACAAATCAATTCTAACAAATTATATTTATTAAAATATGTGGGAAAAATTGCCACTTACTAAATTGCTTAGATGACTGATTTGGTGCAGACATCCACAACATTTGTCCACATAATATACATTCTATTAGCTAAAAGAAATTATTAAATGTCAGTGCTTAAAGTTCTATTTTGTAACTAGCATTTACCCGCGACTACGTTCGCGTGATAGATTGATATGAGATAGCGCTATTTAGTGTCATCCTATTCCTGTGTATGTTATTCCGGTGCATGAGGAATAATTGTACCAAATTTCATCGATATCGGTTCAGCGGATTCGCCGTGAAAGAGTAACAAACATACATCCATGCTCACAAACTTTCACATTTATAATATTAGTAGGATTGTAGTTAAGTTCAACTTTAAAAAGGTTTACCACCGCCAAGCTTAGTTTACTAAAACTATGCACTACTTAAGACATGTGTAATACAAAAGTTTAAAGTTATTAAATTCAAATTCAAAATATTCTTTTTTCAAATAAACTTGTAAACAAGTGCTTTTGAGTCGTCAACTCTACTGCTGGTTCGGAAAGCTGTTCCTACCGAGAAGAGCCAGCAAGAAACTCGGCGGTTGCTCTTTTAAAAAATATAATTCTTAATATTATTTACATTAAGTCGTTACTGTCTTGTGCAGGTTCAAAGAGAGCTATATCCACACATTCTTATCTTCCAAATAATCCTCAAGAGTATAGTAGGCTTTCTGTATCAGCCTCTTTTTAACAGTGTTTTTAAACTGCTGTAATGGCAGTACTGAAATTGATTGCGGAATTTTATTATAGAATCTTATACCAAAACCCACAAACGAGTTACGCACTTTTGCAAGGCGCAAAGCAGGAACCGCAAGCTTATGTCGGTTCCTGCTTTGTCTATTGTATACATCACCTATCATTACCTACATATTATATTTACAACATGCGGCGGCGGTCTTTATATACAATTTATGATTGAGCTGCATTGATAACATACAAGTCTCCTGCCCCATCTGTCTGTTTTTTATTCGATTTTCACCGAGAGAAGAAGGAATAGTTTTCTGAAACTTTATTTTTCTGAAGCATTTTTTTACAAAGCAACAAATAAAACTATATTTTATTTGTACAATACCTAAAATTATGCTATTACTGCAACCCTAGTTCAAATAGCAATTATAATACAAAAATGCGCTTATTATAATCGATCATTTATGTTATTTCATAAGATAACTTCTTAACAATTTAATTCATTCAAATATGAAGAAATGTTTTTCTTAAAGCTTGCGAAGAATAGTTATAGTATCGGTATATCCACACTTTACAGACAATAAAAGCCTTCTAAAAGCCCTAGTTAACATTTACTTCAATAAGACTACCGAAAGCTCAAATAGCGTTACTTATTTTTAAATATGATTTAGTCTCAAATGTTTTGATAAGGATAAAACCAATCATGAATACGTCAATTAAAACTAACAATTTTCTAGCACAGCGGACATTTTACGCAGATATAATTAAATATTTGTATAATTTAAATTTTATAAAAAATGTATATATCAAGAGTATATTGTTATATAATTAACACAATAACAATTTAATTTATTAAATCAGTAGCTTAAATAACAATAAATATATTTACGTATCATATAAATAAAATGGATTTTATAAAACGGAAAAACTATATAATTTTGAGGTTATAAAATTACAATTTAACCTAAAATTTATATAATTCTTTTAAATATAGTATTTTTTAGGTATCATATACATACATAAATCAATGCTTAAAGCTGTTGAGTACCGTAAAACATCACAACTTTGCCCGATTTTAATGAATTTCAACTTTTTTTTATAAGTACTTATGTATATTTGTTATTTGCAAACAACTATATAAACAAGTGCATACAGTTGTCAAAAATATAATTGACTTTCCCACTAAATAGTAAATGTTGCTATTAATCTAAAATATTTTTCCTTATTAGCAGATTTGCTTATAATTTACTCTTCGGGCAAAGTTATACTTATTGGCAAAGATGGCATGCCTTACGGTAAATAATTTTGCGCTTAGTCCCTTCACCTAGCTAATAAATGGGTTACCTATAGCATAACACAGTAACGGCCGGTCCCAATATTCGATCTATCGCCAATTTTGGCTTACCGGAGTAAGAAAAGTCAAGGTATCGCGTCCCAATATTCTATCAACGATCAGAGAATCCTATCGTCCGATGCTGTCTGTCGACGGGAGGACCGCGGATCGCCCTCTCCATGAAAATAGCGACATATCGCGTCCCAATAACGTTTTGAACGCTGTCTGTGTCAAATGACATTAGTAAAGATAAGGTATATCGTCTATCGGTCATTTAGCAGCGATAAAAGTGTAGATAGCACAAGTTTTCTTTTTCTTTTCGATGTTTTTGATTTAAAATTATAAAAATACCACCTACCTACCGAAAAGACACTTCCGGACCGATAGAGACAGTATTTCCGATGAATTACCCCAAAAGGCTGAATCATCAAATAAATGAATTCAAAATTAAAAAATATCAAAAGTGACCTCCACACGGTACGTAGCTACTTAACTATATGAAATTCTATGGTTTTTGTACGTAAATTAAATAAAATATAATTAATAAGGCATGGTTTTTTTTCAGAAACACTGGTATATCCTGCGTCAGGATTTACTAACATTGAGATTTTATGTTTTGAGCACAATGCCAGTGTCAGTAACTGACTACATGGGGGTCTCCAAATCATCAGCTAGCCGAAAAATAGCTTATTTTTTTGGTTGGAATAGCAATGCAAGTATATCCTGCGCACGTATATGTGTGTAGTAATACACTGCAAGATTTCTATAACATTTGTCAATTTGCCCGCGTTTAAGAAGCCATTGATGCTACACATATTCTAATGCAATCCCCAAGCAAGATGTAATATATAAATGAGCTAAGTAGTAGAAAAGGTAAATCGTAATTAAAATTTGTAATTATTAATTAATTGATTCAAATATTGGTGAAGACTTCAGAATAGAGCTATTTTTCTGTTGATATTCAATCTGGTTGTGATGCACAATAGTGATTCATGAATGTTGTAGCATGTTGGCCTGGATTGACTAACTAACCATTTTTATTAATTCAACATTGAGAAGTAAATCTCTTCATGCATAATTAAAGGCATTTTTATATGTATAGTGTAAGTTTTTGTTGTTGCTTATTGTCCCCTATATTTACAATCATTAGCCATGAGCTATTTATGTTATAATAAAAAAATGTTAATCATTAATTGTTCCATATTTATTTTTATTTAAATTTAACAAATTTCCTGCTGAATATGAAAGTGAGACAGTGCATATCCCCATGCAAGCCCTATTAACTGTCTCCAGTGTTGGATCCAATTTCATAAAGTCAGTGAAAATACAATGATAATTATACTTTACTGTAACAGATATAGCATAGACATAAGACTGCTGAATCCAAGTCAAAGTTTTTCTCCAATGTTAAGAGACCTCAAAATCCATTATCTCAAGGCTCAGTTAAATTAAAATAATCATGTACCTAACTTATGTATATATAACACCTGCTTATGTATAATACAGATTTATGGACTATGTACACCATCATTACTAATGATAGTTTTACAGTAAATAAAATTATGTTAAAATGGAGAACCTTATTATTTTTCTGTTTTGTTCCCTAAGAACATGAACATTCAAATACAAAGAATTTATTCATTATTAATTGCTTTACTTGTTACAGGTGCTTTGGAGCTAAGAAGCATATATTTCCAGTTATTTTACTAAAAATTAGACTTAATTTACAGTCTATACAGGTTGTATGCATAGATGTACAAACAGAAGTGTAATTATGAACCTAATGATGAAGCAGATAACATCATAGATTAAACAAGAATGATGACATCTTTTTTTATTATTGATTACTAATATATTTAATGGTATAAAATATTTAATAATATTATTGACATTTATTGTGACAATATTTCATTAATAATGTTATTATTTACCTGATTTAAAATATTTTTTTACCATAACTTTTTCATTATTATCATTTAATCTTTATAAAAGGTCTGAGTGACTTCACTAGATGGGGATAGAAAAAAAATCAGGTTAACTATGTTTTCTTCCACCAAAATATGTTTGATAAATTTTAAACTTAGGTAATAGATAAATACTGTTTTTTGTAATAAACTCATTGTGTGAATCAACCTTGGATGTAAACCGATGAGCCTCTGGTAAGTCAGGTTTTCCTGGATGGCGGTTTTTATGTAATAAATAAAAATATGTATTGAAATAAAAAATATTTTATTTCTATAACCTTTTATATATAGATTAAACAGTTCAATGTTTAGACTACTTTAATATTATAAGATTAATATTATATAATAAAATCATTATATATAAATATATTATATAATAAAATCATTATCCCTAATTAAGTTTAGCTGTGCTATTTTTACAGAAGTTAAAAAACTATAAATGATTTTTTGAATGATGATGAAGCAGGCGTTACTCTGAAATCCATAATATATTGCCTGCTTTATACACTTAGCATAACATATATTCTCTTTAACAAACGCGGATTACAGCAAAATAATTCTATTGTATTAACTTCTGAAAAACCAAAAAAATCAAAAGGAGAGGAGACAAAAATTCAATTTAAAGGAGGCTGCGCCATTAAACAGTTATTTGTAGCTACAGACATGTAAACATGAAGTTAATATATATATAATTTGAACATAAGTAATGAAAATACTTTTATTTTGCTATAATACGCGATAAATAACATATATGTAGTGTACTAAACTTTTTAATTACGTCACTTTAATACTAAGCGTGTGATATTTTTTATTATTCTCGTAAAATTAACAATAAATCAGATATTAAAGATATAGTCTGCCAGCATAGCTTACAGTCTCCTGCATAAATAACAGAATATTCTGGAATAACGCCTTAAAAATGAGCATAGCAATCAATAAAATTGCGTATTGTTATAAAGTTATATTAGGGCTGCATGTTTAATCTCAAATCTTTACTAAGTTATTTTATAACAAAGTCCACAAAATCTGTCTGTTTGTATGTGATCGACTTCCCTAAATCTAATGAAAGGATTTTTGTAGTGTTTTTATTTAAAGGTAGTGCAATTCTTCCGGAAGTTATAGTAGTGCATTACAATTTTATGTAGGTATATTGAAGACATCGCATTTGCATGAACCGCGTAAAGCAACTGAGAAACAACCGATTTATAGATCTTCAAAAATACTGCAAAAAATCCGCAACAGCATGTCTCTATCTCTTATGGTTCTCAATATGTACTTTTTATATGTTTAAAACTTCAATTAAATACACTGATTTCGACACGGGCGAAGCCGCATGCACAGTAAGTCTTACGTATAAAAATGAATGTTTGTCTGTATGTCCTTTATTGACTCTGAAACGGCTGCAGCAATTCTAATGAAATTTTCAGACAACCTTTAGAAAGACCCAACAGATGAACCTTTTTCTGTTTCAAAGGGAATTCGAAACCAGACTAAGCCACAGCAACGCTTGGACAAACTTGAATTTTATGACATGTGGGAAAAAAACGATCTAGCTATATTTTATTTAGAAAAATGACATTTTATTCCTGTTTTCAGGCATTGTAAAAACTTCTAAAATAAAAATAGATTTCAAAGCTTCTATTTCCTATTATTTGTAAATTTGTTATAGCGTAATGGTATATGGGCGGACTATATGCGGATATATGAAAATACCCGGGTTCAAGTCCCACCTGTACCGTCTATTTTTTAATTGCATTTTTTTTTAATAAAATTACAGAGCAAGGCTGTCATCCAAGTACTACCTTTAATATTTAAATGAGTTAATCTTGTATGTACGTATAATCTTTTTTTTTAATCTCGGAAAATGCTCCATTGATTTTCATGAAATTCAGCATGATTTAGGGGGGAAAATTGTGAAGCCTAGGTTTCATTTTGAAAAATGTCGTTTTATGCCTGTTCTCGGGCACTGAGACTTTGTATAATGGATGGAAAAAGGGAAATAAGTATGGATCAAAATTGATTTTAAATTTCTTGTATTTCTTTTCTATTTATAATTCTAATTTTCTTTTCTTTAATTCTAAAACTTAATATTACAAACATTAAAATAATATTTCATAATCTTGTTATAATATTCTGCTGTCTTCGTTTTTTCTTTTCTGGGATGACATATCAGCAGGAATGTGACCTTTTAGCTTTCCTAAAAATAAAAAAATTTAAAGTTCATAACTTGTTTATTTGTACTTAAGTATCATAATTCACTCTGTAAAGGCGAATCAGATGGTTTCTATTAAAAATTCATACTTCAAATTTATCTTTACTCAAAAAGAAATGCTGATATAATCCTGAAATAGTCCTGCACTTCCTCATTCAATAATACCATATTCCACCTTTACCAATATTAATTGTAACATTAACTGTACTTAAATAAATAAATGTAAAATAGACTTTAAATTACTTAGATTTTTATATAATCTCTACATATTGGCTTGTATTATGCCTTGACATTGACTTGATCACATAATAAAAATATTTTTTATGTTGTATTGTTCATAGAGAACCAAACTTCTTAACTATTTAAGATTTTCAGAATTAAAATGAAATTTTGTCTATTGTATAGTGCATTATTTCAAGTATCTCATTACTTTTTAATAAATATTTTATTTCAACAAAAAATATTGATTATTTGAAGTCAAAATTAATAATAAATTAAAAAAAACAACCTTTACCTGATAAAAAGTAATTTAAAAAGGCAGTTGTATTGTTGTAAGATTGTGTTATACAAAAGTAATAAAATGTAAACTTATATACACCTTTGCTTATTGCAAAAATAATTTTCTGGGATAAATCTGCCTGGGGTGTATTAAGTAGGTAATGATAAAGCATGCAGTTTCAGAACAGGTGTGTTTAAACAGGCCTAGCAAAAAGGTGCATGGGAACTTCATTTTCACCAAAGTTGTTCCTCTACTGCAAACTCTTCTACCACAGCATCATCACCATAGAGTGCTGTAAATCCAGCACAAGTCAGACCTAATATGACTGCTACTCTATCCAAAGCATCATCTGGTGGAATGTACTCTTGTTTCTCACCTTCAGTCTGAAAAAATATTAATTATAAACTAACTTAGCTTTGTAATATACTACCCACATTGTTATGATACTTTTTATATAATGTGTACTTTTTATTTATTTATAGATTAACCAAATTCACACTTGACATTAAAATTATGCATTGAACAACTTAAAATAAGTAGTATTTAATTTTAGGTGATAATAACTTTCAAATTAAGTTACAACAACTGAGAGATACAATTTAACTAATTTTATGTTATGGTTAAAATTACAAAGTCAAAGCAGGAATATATTATATAAGTATCAAATCTATACTAGACCAGTCTACAGAAAAATTTAAATTAGGTATAACAGATATGCTTATACATATACATATTATGTTAGAAATTGAAGATTATTTGGATAATAAAAATGCCACGATTTGAAAATCCTTTCAGCTTCACACAAGATTGCGGTTTGATAATGTAAAAAAGATTGATATCCGAGTTTCTTTCTGGTTCTTCTTGGTAAGAGCAACATTCCGAGCCAGTTGTAGCTTCAATAATCATATTGATCCTTGATGATTCAAAAGTACTTGAAAGAGCTTATTTGAATGAAGATTATTTTGATTTGTTTTGAAGTAAGTAGGGGTTACTTAAATATGTAGTACTAAATCTCTATTATAATACAGCCTTCAGATGTCAACGCATCATAGTATTATCTCAGCATAAGAAGGTAAAAAGAATACATACCTTAAGGTTATTATTACTGCTGTATGTTAACAATCGATGCATTGAAAACATATATGATATCCCATAGAGCGCTTTCTTTTGATTGATTGTTGGCCACATCCGAGGCCTTGCTAAAGACCACGATGTCAGATAATAAATTCTATTAGGTGGAGCACTTCGCTTGTTGTAAGCGGCTTGTTTTTAGTAATTTAACTTTAGTACATAATAGTTGACTATTGTTTTACAGCAAATATTGACAGCGCGCCAAATACGATAAAAACGTCATTAAAAAAGATTCCGTTATCATCATGTCTGTTATATTTCTAATATTTGTAAAAAAATATTATTTACTGAAAGTTAATAAAATTATATTAAATCTTAGATGAAACAGATAATTTTACGTTTTTTATGGGCTAATATAATTAGTATGGTGTCGAAAACATGTATTAAACAGTGAAGTGACTAGTTTGATGCCCTTAGTAATATAACGTAAGCTGGAACGTATGGGAGGGCTCAGATATCCTGTCTATCTACAGCGAACTCGAGTAATGATTCACTAATCCGAATTATTGGGACGTGATAGGTAGACGGATAACTTGATCGTTTTCGGCGACGATAGGAGTCTGTCTTTATCTGTCGGTAGATTATTGGGACCGGCCGTAAGACATGTATATCTGTATGCATGTTTGACAGCTGGAGTTGAGTAACTCGCGAGCTAAAGACAAGATATATCTTTCCAAAGATATAATCACTCTTTAGCTCACATGTGTTTCAATTATATCTTTATATTTGAAGTTAATCGAGTGAATTTTCGTGATGAGTTACGGCTCGTTCACAGTTAGAGAGAAAGAGATGGGCTTATATAGCAATTTACACGTAAAAGAGAGAGACGAATAGCTATTACATGTTTGTATTAAAAGTCGAAGATATATTTGTAGTCTTGCCTTTTTCTCTCTCTGAGCCGTACTGAGCTAAATGAGTTAAAGATATAAAAGATTGATATATATCTCAAGATTGAAAAGATATAAATAACTTTTTTCTTGTCAGGGATACATTTTGCCCACCTATACTGCAGTTTCAGTTTATCTATTACAACATGATTAGTGTATATTGGGTGGAATCTCATTTCCTTTTTAAAAGACATAAAACAAAAGGTTGTCTGGAAGAAATCGCTAAGAAGCGAAGACCGCGTCTTGTAATTTATAAATATTTACTTTTAGTGATTGTATTGTGTATACTATAACTTTTTGGTGTACAATAAAGTATATAAATAAATAGATATAACCTATTTTTATGGCCTATCAAGCAGACATAAATACAAAAAAGTTTTATCACACTACTACATTGACTACGGCAAAGAAATTATTATCATCTGGGCTTATTATCCAATATTACAAACAGCTCAGTCCTCCATTGAGACAAAACACTATATAGAGATAATATTAATGTAATAAGCTAATTAGCCTTTAGCACTTTGTATATGTACATACTAGTGCCTATGAGCAAATCTGGCATATTTTCCATTTAAATTGAACTACGGATTCATAAACACTGGCCCGTTAGCGCAGTGGGTAGTGACCCTGCCTTCAGTTCCGCGGGTCGCGGATTCAATTCCCGCCGACGGCCGACATTTATTATAAATGAATTTGTTGGTCTTCAAGCCTTGAACACATATTTTTTCTCTAGGTATAAAATAGTCTGAAAATCTTGAATATATTAAAAAAATTAAATCATTTTTTGAGACATCTTTCTCAATGGATGACTTCATAGGGGATCCAATGAAGTGTTAAAAGTTGATAGAAAAAATCAAATAAACCAACATACATTGGGATAATATTTAATATTAAGAGTTGAATTTACATTAAGTTCAAAGAATAAATCAAGATACTAGGATAACATTAAGTAAGACTGTTTAGAGTTAACCTTTGTTTTAACCAAAGAAAAAAAAATATGGGGATACTAAAATACACTTATTGTGACATTTTTAAATTACCTATATAAATTTGTATTTAATAATATTTTATAGCTAGAGCTATATGAAATTTGAATTTATAGCATATTAGAATTTAGACACAACATTACCATAAGTCAATCTTTATAGACAATATTAGAATTAGGTAACTGGTTTACAAAAGTAATGAGAATATTATTTTGCTATAATCTGAGATAAAAGAAAATATATGTAATGCTAAATGTAGAGTGTACTATTCGATCTCATATCTGATACATGCAGAATTTTTAAGAACTCATGCACTACTTGACACTGATGACATAACAAAACACAAGCACTGCACACATTCACCACCACAATTTCAACAATTGTTTCGCCCTGTAACCGAAGCATAATCAGGAGATCGATCCAGTAAGCTGAGTTATATAGTCACGAGTTAAACCCTCCCCCATTTAGTTGACTTTGTCAAAGTGCATGAGTTCTTACAAATTCTGCATGTATCAGGTATGAGATCGAATAGTACACACTACATTTAGCGTTACATATATTTTCTTTTATCGCGGATTATAGCAAAATAATATTCTCATTACTTTTGTATTATGGACCTCCGCAAAGTAACGCCTAACTCTATAAATTATTTAACTGGTTTACATTTACAAAACATCCAATGTTATATCCTACATATTCATATTAAATTAACTCACTATAAGCAACCTCTTTATCTTGATCAAATATAACACAACACTTTCTCAACTGTTTGTTCAAGTTCATAGTGAATATAATTGATTTTCATTGTTTCAACACTCTATAATGCAATGTGAATTCTACACTCGACTTCCATATGAAGTGTCGGACGGTTCGCAAGTCCATATTGGGATCTAAAACCTGTTAAAAAAATTTAAAAGTTAACAAAGAAAAAGATATACACAAAACTTATCTATTCTAATATATAACTAAAGAGTTTGTTTGAATATGCTAATCTCAGAAACTACTGAAACGATTTGAAAAATGATTTGAGTGTAAGATAGTCCATTTATGGAGGAAGACTATACATTTTGTAACATCATGTTAAGATGAATAGGAGAGAAACAGCAATAATTTATATGACAAAACGTTTAACAGTGAGCTAGTTGATTATACAATAGTATTTCAATTCATTTAATATAGTTGTATGAATTCTAAACATAAAATAACATCTAAAGTTTAAATAAAATTAAATTTCAAATTTCAATACCTTGGGCAGTGTGATCTACTTGTGATCTAATAATTTTTCATCCCTGTTTTAACACTATTTTTACAGTAAACTGTCAAGTCAACGTAGCTTATTCAGCGAATGGGCGTTCTCTAGATATGAAAATACCTAGGATCGAGCCCCACCTACCCAACAATTTTTTTCTTTTTTTTAAGTTTCTTTTTTTTATTTTATAAAAAATTACAGAGTAAAACTCGGTCACCCAGGTACTAATTTATAAAAGATCTAAGGCTCTTTTATAAGCCTTCTATCTTCTTTTATATGGTCAGATGGATTTCGATAACACTATATACATACCTGATCACAGCAAAGCAACTCTACTCTCTCTTCTGGGGAATCGTTGGCACTGTCTTCGCTGTTCTTTCCCGCGCTAGCACCATTCACATCTCCACCACCAACTATTTTCTCAACAACATGTTCAGCCACTTTTCTACATTGTATGAAATCATTTGCTACTAGTCTATCCTGAAATGTCATATACAACATATTAATATTATAAATGAATGAATGCAGCAACAGGCCAATGTGATTTTTAGTACAGTAGAAGCTCTTTATTCGCGGGGTATACGTTCCGTAAATATGGCGCGAATACACAAACCGTTAATATGGAATGGTAATTATATAGGGTTACAGGGGATAGGTTTCTGAACGACGAAATAAAAAAAGCAAAAACAAAAATCAGTTCACAATAAAATAAGTTTTTGACTTTACATTTTTATAAGTCACATATTATCTTCAGATTTAGGCAATGGTAGTAATTTAATTATGTTTTAAGTAATAATTTTGTTTTATCTAACTGTATTGACTGTACTGTATTGACATAGGGGAAGGGAGTGACGTTGGCTACTTGTTACCTTATTACTGAAGAGAATACCTTCCAATAGAAGCTATAAGAATACTTAAGCTAATAGAATACTCTTTATTTTTTGTCTGGTCCGATTGTTTTATTACTGATTGAAGCATGGGAAAAGTCATCTAGTAAACTACACTTATCTTTTACTAATGTGAAATGGATAAGAAATTATTTGGTTATTTAATAGCTGTTCAATTATAAAAATTGCTGTGCATTTATTGAGGGTTTTATTTATGCTTGTAAACAATGACTTGAATGATTGAAACTTATTAGAGACTTGTAAAGTCAATCAATTTAGCATCCGGAATAAATCTTATCAGGTTGGCAAGTTTTCTTAAAGTACTCTGCCATCTATTATGATAAATTAATACAATAATCAAACGTAACAGACATTAGTAATTAAGAGAATACATTAGCCATACATACTTTCTTCTGTCTGTCCTGTTTACTTTGACAAGTTGAGTGTGGCAGTAGATAAAATGGTAGTTTGTTGAGTTTAGGAGCTGCCATCTCTATCGCAACATCTACCACCCATGAGGGCACTGTCTCCATTAGAAGATTACTCTCAGTTTCACCTCCTGCATCGCCTACCTGTAATATATAACATTTTAATATTAAGTCTAGTTAAACAGTAAAATATTTATGTATTACCTATTATTCAATTTGTTATGCTTTTATTTTACGTATACACATTAGGGCTCATTTTCATTGGTTGTTACAGCCCGCATTCGACGTGTGAGAGATTTTTGTTTACGCATGCCATAAGGACCGCATGCGGAAACCATTTTCATTAGTCGATGAAACCCGAATACGGGGTACGGGAGATTTAAGTTTAAGCATGCCTTAGGACCCGCATGCGGCAACCGTTTTCATTAGTCGATGAGGCCTGCATGTTGGATATTTAATTTTCTTCAGCGCGTATCTATGAAGTATATTTTAGAGTAGTGCTAAATAGACGTGCAAGCTATGGATCAAAAATTAATTTTATGTGTAGCAATTTTATCTGTTTTGACGTACCTGACACCATTGGCAAACTGAATTCCCGCACCCCGTTTGCTTTACACCGACCGATGAATTTCATTGGTTGTTAGGCCGTGTGCGGGGAATACCCGCATGCGGTATATAGACTGCGATATCGATTGTAACATAAAAAACGTATATTTATGTATTTTTATATTTATTTAAACGTATTTATGTATATTTTATTATTTAAACAATAATTTAACGCGCGGAATCGTGTGACTCATTCCTAGTCACACGACGCGGGCCCTCCTCCCGCTCCTCCCCGCCTCTTGTCTCGCCATAGGTGGGCGCGGGCGCATTAGCCCGTCAGCCCGGCCTGTTCGTTTCCTGAGTCGACGGGGTGCGCACGTTCACAGGCATGATGACCTGTGACTTTAATCGTGCGTGCCCCTTTCTTCGAAGAGGACGAACAGCCTAGATATCTTTTATCTATGTATATCTAGTTTATTTAGTGTATTTATTTCCCCACGTATTGGGTAAGTGCTGAAGAATTTCTTACATTGCATCTTGCTAAGCGACGTCATTGTCAAACGTCCTTAATTTAACCTCTGTACTTTTCCATTGTCATTCATCGTAGTTCATTTGTAGTTTTTTTTATATTAACTTTTATTTAAATTTATTATGTTTTTAAATCATTTTAATTTTATTTTTCATTGTATTTTTAAATTTCACTTTTTACATTTTTCTTTACTTTGTTCTTCGCTTTATTCTCCGTTCTGATTGCGACATGCACTACATCACTTCACTAGCGCATTAGCCCTGCTTTGCCTATGCTGCCGTGCACGCAATCAGAGGAGACGAAGGCATTCATAAAGTAACACGCTGGACGTAAATTTCAGGGTGCCATACCTGGGCTTAAGCCAGGTACTTTTTACCCCAATCAACGACCAGTGGCGGACAACAGCGGCCCTTGAGTCCGGGCCCGACGTTCTTCGGGTCGGCTCTTCGTTCTCCGGGCGCGCGCTGCACGGCCTACTCCGCTGATAGACAAAGCCAGGGCAGTACCTAGCGCACACCTACCTACTTACGGAGCATAGCATTGACGGGCGGTAGACTTACGACCCAATAAAAATTGTTGTTACCGTCTGGTGAGTCTTTTCTTTCACTCCCGGCGGGACACGATAGCGCATTTTCACTAGTCGCTATTCCGTATTCGGGGACTCCCCGTATGCTGTATAACTACCGAGTTATCGACCAGTGGAAATGAGCCTTTAGTTCACATTTATGTGATAGTGATAAAGAAAAAATCAATTTATAAAGGAAACAACTAAAAAAATAAAAGTAAAGTGAAATTTTGTTGCAGTAGGTATTTTAAGAGTATAACATTAGGTTTTGTTATTTTATATTAATTTATAGAATTAGGCGTTACTTTGCGGAGGTCCATAATACAAAACTAATGAGAATATTATTTTGCTATAATCTGGCATCCGCTATCCGGCGATAAATGTAATTTATCGTGGATTATAGCAAAGAAATATTCTCAATAGTGTTGTATTTTATATTATTTTATCTGCACTACAAATAATATAAAACATTGTAATATTATACTAAACAGATACATTATTATTATTGACTGGCCGTTGGGGCAGTGGGTAGTAACCCTGCCTGCAGCTCCGCGGGTCTCAGGTTCTATTCCCACCAAGGGCCAACATTTTCTATAAAATGAATTTGTTGGTCTTCAAGCCTGGGTGTATATTTGTATTTAAGTATGTATTTAAAAATATATAAGTATATATTTAGCAGCTGTCTGTCTACCATAACAAAAGTATTAAGTTACTTACTTTGGGGATGGACAACCGTGTGTGTAAGTGTCCCATTTATTTATTTATTTTATTATAACATGAAATATAACAGACATACAGGGAGGAATACTATGTTACCAAATGTTAAGTGATGTATGTAATGTTAACAATTACTGTATTATCATTGAGTGTTTTACCTGAAGTCTATAAAGTGTCCTCCCACCCACTTCACTGAATATTAAAGGAGTGTGCAATGGAACATTGAAAAAGTTATTTCCAGCAACCTTTTGTCCTGCTTCAGTTACTCGGTTTGGATGATTCCAATGTTCCAGCAATGCTTGCAGCAATAATGCACCAAAGTTGACTTTCTGATCCATTTCAGTTGTTAACCCAGCCTCTTTAGCGCTTACCCATGCGCTAAAACAGTCTGTCTCATCCTGTCCCAAATGTATTGTCAACATACCAGTCTTCAAATCAACATTAAACCAGTTTGGTACATACACCATTTTGAAACACTTCTTCACTTCCTCTTCGTAGTCAACCTCACCTAAGTCTTCAACTTTACAAGCTTTTAAGACATCATATAAAACAACATTGTTAGCTGTGTCTTTTGTTAAAATATGCCTTTTACCATTTAGGACTGTATAGTGTTTTATTGCCCTTCCACCAGCTATATGATGGAAGGGCTGTGTCTGATAAACATTGTTTGTGTTGTACATGTCTTGGTTGTGCATATCAGAGTTTAGTGAATTAAATGGTGGGAGTTTCCAACATCGAACATCTGAGTCTGAAGTAGCGACCCATACACCTTGCTGGTCAGCGGTAAAACATAACTTAAGTATGGGTGCTGTCTCTTCACAAACAATCATAAAGTTATCTGGATTTCTGAGTTCTGTTATAATGACTAGACGATCCCTTCCACCAGATATGATATGTGTAAAGTTTTCTGTAGCTAATAGAGCCCATACAGCTTCTGAATGAACACGTATTGTAGATACACATCTTTGCTGGGATAATGACCACAATTTAATTGTACCATCAGAACTACCTGATACACATTGTGAGCCATCTCTACTGACGACCAATGCCTTAACATTATCAGAATGACCCTTCAGTTTCATGAGTCGTGAACAGTTCCGCGGATCCCAAACCCTAAGTACTTTTTCAGTGGAACCACTAACAATGACAGTACCTGGTGGATTCATAGCAAGACTGTATATAGATTCCTTATTACCAACCAAACTTGATGTAGTTACTGTATTATTACTTGCAGTTAGTGCAGTGAGGGTGTTAACATCCCATAAAAATATTGCTCTGTCTAACCCAGCACTTGCAACCTGTTCTTTGTCTTTAGCATAAGCTAAAGTTCGGACATAATCTTTATGAGTTCTAAGAGTGGACATACAAAAACCTTTAGGGGCATTCCATACCTTTACGGTGGTGTCAGATGATGCGCTTATTAGATTTTTTCCACCACAGCATAGCACTATGTCGTTTACCCAATCTGTATGGTGTTCCATACTTTGTATGTACATGTCTTGGGTGCCTGCCCCGGTGTGCCAAACACGAATAATGCCATCTCGACCGGCCGAATAAAGTCTGCCTTGTATTGGATCCAACTGCAATGAACTCACACCGTTTTTATGTCTCCTTTCTTCCTCGTCGCGAATCACAAACGAAACTTGAGTCTTTTTACGCATGGTGGCCATTTTCCGACATTTTAAATTATTAATTAAATTATATTTAGAGAAAATAGATTGAAATTCATAAAACGGGGTTCGTCAAGACGTCAAAGCATTTGTTAGTAGTCTATGGTGAGTTTGACAGCTTTGTGACTTATTTTATAGGGATGTTACTTGGAGTGGAAAAAATCGATTATTAATAATCGAGTTTTAAATGAATATAACATATTACATCATCATCCTCCTGCCCTTATCCCACTCTATGTATGTAACATATGAATAATGTATGAATGTAAAATATAACAATAAAAAGAAGTAAAGAGAAAGCAAATGACGGTGATCTATGTCTTTCTTTTTTATGTGGGAATAGACAAGGATGATGTTTAAGAGTTTTATCTTCCCTAGCATTATTTTTGTGTCATTGTCAATTCCAAGCATGCCTATGGCTCTCTATGCCTATTCTAAGTATAATAACACTATGGGCTTACCTACTCTATGTATCATAACTATACCAATTACCCTTATTTAGTATATTAACTTCTCTATAGTATATTAAATTGTTTTCAGTCTTAATTGAATTATTGAAGAGAGTACAAAGAAAAAGAAGATAATCAATAAATCAAACTTTTATTATTACTTTTGTATTATGGACCTCCGCAAAGTAACGCCTAATTTTTTTAAATTATTTTATTAATCGGTTATTAATGTTTAGATAATAGATTATTAAAAATCGCTTATAATAATAAAATAATCGTTTAATATAGAAATCGTTTATTTCTTATCCCTACTCCATAGTTGTTGTCATAGATTACTAACTTAAATACTAAAATAGTTGTTGCTACTAACTAGCATAGACTCTTACTTTGTACTACCTAAATGTATGTAAATTCCTAACGCCTTACCTAAACGTAATCTATGACCTAACCGGAAACCTATGGAAAATGGAATTTTAGGGAAGTAACTTGGAGTAGAAAAAATCGGTCAATAAATAATCGTTTTTTTCCATTTAAATATCAAATAAATCGATTAAAAAAAGCAATTAATTTCTATCAAAATAATCGATTAATAATGATCGATTGTTTCTATTTGAAAAGTTACCTTTTTAATATTTATAATTAATCAAAATCAAAATATTCTTTATTCAAATAAACTTTTGAATAAAGAACTTTTGTACTTTTGAATCTTCAACTCCACTTCTGGTTAGGAAAGCTGTTCCTACCGAGAAGAGCCAGCAAGAAACTCGGCGGTTTCTTTTTTAAAAATACAATTCTTAATACTAGTTACATTTAATCGAATTAGTAAGAATAAAGGCTAATTAGACAACTACCAATAAATAAACAGAAGCGCTGTTTGTGGAATTCAATTAAAATGTGTAGGCTACATAGTAGTGTTGCCTACTTTAGTTTCATCCAACAATGCATATCTAATCTTAAAAACAAGAAAAATACTAAAAAAGAAAAAAGATAATTAAAATAATCAACTTTAAAAAAAATCGATTTTTAATTTAACAAAATCAATAAATTTTTTTTATCATCCCTATGGAGTTTACCGTCTGGAAAATCATAGTATGGATTCTGCTGGAATTGGTATCTATAATCTATGATTGGAAATTGGAATAAGCAATTGCGAACTTACTATTTATCCTATATAGTGTATTATCTATGTTACTATTTATAATACTTTAAAGACTAGAGTTTGTGTTAAGAAATTTAAAGTAATTTTACATGAAATTACCTTCAGATAAGAAGATTTTATCGCATATTAGTTCGTGTAAATACGAATGTAATCATATTCTAGCTCATAAGTTATAAATAATTTAACGCCAGCAAATTTTCTAATTTATCAGGAAGTAACGACTGAAGAAATAAATTTTCCAATTCTCCATTCAATATGTCATGTGAAGCATGTATTAACAGAAATGTTTCAGATGAATGCTTAATAACAAGAAAGAAATTCTATAATTACATAATCAGAAACAATCCATATAATTACCCTAAAAATAAAAAAGACTGCCATAGGATAACAACGGGTTTTATTGAAAATGACTTGGAAATAATAAGAAAATACAGTTTTTTTGAAATTATTCTTAAAAGAGGTAGAAAAATGTTGGCTGTAAAAACGGATGAAAGTAAAAAACATTATAACATTATATTATTGCAAGAAGCATATGATACAATCAAAGAAGCACATTTATTAAACTCGAAACACAATAGAAAAAGTAATATGTGGGCGTATATAAGAACAAACTATATTGTTCCATATGATTGGATTAGCTTCTTTTTTGATAACTGCAAAGTTTGTTTCAACCTTAATGAGCAACATCCAAAATCTTCACTGGTCACATTGAGAAATGAAAGCTATTCTGAAAGCACTTATTTATCTGCTGTTGAAATATGCACTTGTACTTTAACAAACTTTACTGATAGCAATTTTACTCAAGTTCTTATATATGTTGATTCAACTTCCCATTATGCTATCATTAGACCATTAATGACAGATTCTGCTGATGAATTAGCATTTGAATTGTATAAGATTTTTACTGATTTTGTACCTCCTAAGAAAATTGGATTTAAATATATGAAATCAAAGCTAAATTCTGTTATGGAAATTTTGAAAAAATTAAAGCTTCCATTTGAATTACCTAAAATATATTGTCACCGTACTTCTAATGTGTATGCATTATCTATAGCAAATATTCTACAAAAGGAGATGTTTTCTTTAGATAAAATTGAAACCAAAAACTGGGCAACGACTATAAGGGAATTGCAATGGAAGTTAAATCTTCAAAAGAATGGGGTTGTTAAATCTAGATTTATGGAGCAATGTTATTTAAAGTCTCAATTTCATGCATATTTTGGTGTGGATTACAAGGATTTTTCCACATCTACTGAAAATTTTGAAGAAAATCCAAATAAAATATGCTCAGAGTGTCAGAATCGCATCTTTAAAATATATGTATGTGAAACCTGCAAAAATTCAGTCCATTTTACATGCTGTCAACGGAAAGTGATAATGTGCCAAATAAGTTATGGAATTTATACAAAGAGAATGATAGCCACATGTTTGTCTTGTACAAATAAAACTGTTGTTTCTACAGAACCAACTGGTTAATTTAGCTATAATTAAATTTAGTCTGATTTTGTCTTGAAGTCTTTATTTAGTTTGTTCCTGTCATAGTTTATATTTGAAGAACTTGTTAAAATCTAGATTATATATAGGGGAATAAGACATCTTAAAAAAAGGAAAAAAAAATTGGTAACACAAATATATGGGATTATACACTGTCCATTATATTAACCATCTTTTGACAGATTGACGATAGTGATGTCCTAAAGATTCTCGTATGCGATACCATTCCGATTATAGTACCTACTATCATTAATCGAATTACGTACCTAAGTAATTCGATTAATAACCTACGTAAACTAGATTACTACTTGAGAAAAGAAATTCCAACTTTGAGAAAACTTATTGTTTCTTTGAAAAGAAGTGGTCTATTTCATGGTGAAAAATCTTCTTTGGTCAAAGTTTTGAACACAATTGGCTTTTCATATAAAAAGTTAAATAAAAGAAAATTATTAATGGAACGCACAGATATAGCTATAGCACGTTGTGATTTTTTAAGAGAGGCAAAGAAAATACAAGATTGGGCAAATATTGTTTTCACGGATGAAACATGGCTCAACGCTAACCACACACTATCTCGTTTCTGGACTGATGATACTGCTGATTCCACTTCCTCAGTACCAATGGGAAAAGGTGAGCGCCTAATCATTTGCCATGCAGGTACAGCAAAAGGATTTGTACAAGACGCACTGTTGGCATTTAAATCGAAGAAATCAAATGACTACCACGAAGAGATGAATGCAAATGTGTGTGAAGAGTGGTTCAAAAAAATGCTCATTTCATTGGAAGAACCATCAATAATTTTTATTGATAATGCGCCCTACCACTCCCGTCAAATTGACAAAATGCCAACACAGGCTAATAAAAAGCATGAAATAATTAATTGGCTTCGGGACAATGGAGAAAATGTGGACGACTCAATGTTAAAAGTTGAATTAATAAAAATATTAAAAACCAAAAAGAGAGCAAAACGCTATGTAATCAATGAAATGGCAGCAGAATATGGCCATACTGCTCTTCGGATTCCTCCATACCACTGCCAGTACAACGCAATAGAACTTATATGAGCACAAGTAAAAGGGCATGCTGCGAGATGCAATACAAGCCCCCCATTCACAGCGAATAAAATGTTGCAATTGCTAAAAAATGCTTGCACCCACGTAACGGCCGAGAACTGGGCAAGTGTGGTGGAAAGAACTAAAAGAGTAATATTCTCTGATTGAGAACGTGATATTGCGTTTGATAATATATTATCTACACAAGAGCTAATAATAACTGCTACTGAAGACTCCTCATCGGAGGAGTCTAGTGTTGATTATCATTCCGACGACTCGTGCTAATAAAATAAATTAAAATATCCTGATTGTTTTATTTGTATTCATGTATTAACTAAGAAGAAAGTAAAACTTTATATAATGTTATTAAATGTCTTTTAATACTCGTAACATCGATTTCTACCGATTATTTTTAATCTGTGGCATAATCGTAGTAACCCATTATGTGTGACATCACTAAGTGGGCGGTACCCATCCATAAAGTACAAATATTATTTGTATGATATTTGTACGTAAGCAATACAAAACTTAATGAGCGTGAGCTGTCAAAAGACTGATAATATGATGGACGCAGTATAATAAGTTCATTTTGTAATGCATTTTACACTTTATAAGAAACATCAACAGAACAAGAAGCTTACTCTTCCTATATTTATTATATGTACTTGTACATCATATTCAGGCCCTCAGGGTTTCATTAGGGCCTCTGGTTTTGGAAATACACAATACACTTTGAACAAACCGGACTGACTCTAGCAAATTTAGAAAAGCAATCTGGACCCTGAATCCTCACTTGACCAACTGTCAACGTAGAATCAGAGATCAGCGTAGAACTAAAAAACAGAGCATCTATTTCTTATGTTGTACACCTATTATCTCCACAAACATTATTAACCTCGACACATTGACATTGAATGCTGCTAGCTTAGGTTAAAACTTATGTGTCTAATTGATAATTGCAATTTATCACACGCTTTTCAGTGAAGGAAAACATCGTGAGGAAGCCTGCATATCTCTAGAGAATTCTGGAGATATGTGTAACCTATTAATCCGCATTGGAGCAGCGTGGTAAGTCTTAGCTCCAATCCTTCTCTTCAAAAACAGAGAGAAAAGACAAAATCGGTTTTTTAAAAATCTTATATTTTTAAAGGGTAAAAAATAGATTATTTATGAATGGATTTTTTCTACTCCAAGTCACATCGCTAATTGCGGGGCTATCGCACTTGTTGCCATCTAGCGATAGACTGCGTGTATCTTTTTTTTCGGACACTAAAAATCTTTTTTTTTTCGAATTTGACAAATTCTGTTAGCCCTAATGGCTTTGACTGTGTGTGAAAGAACGCAGAAGCATCGCCGGGGAAAAATCATCACCGTTTTATACTAAACTGGCTGGTGTAAAGATATTCCTATTTGCTAGTGTGCGTGCACACAGCCTTATGCTTTAGAAATGGTGCCCGCGTTGTATTGGTTATAATTTTGTGTTATATTTTTAATATTTGTTGTATAAAAATAGACCAAGTTTAAAAAAATAAAGACAAAAAAAAGGTTTATCTATATGTCATACATTAAAATGATGGTATCGTTTTAAATGAACCTCAATTACATTGCAATATTATTTGATCAAGTACGTCAACGTAGTTTTAAAATGTTGCAAGGCATTCAAATTGAATATTTAAGACAGTACATAGAAGCGATTAATATTTTATAAAATTTAATATTTTTATAATTTGTATAGTATGAAAATTTATTATACAACAACTGTGATCAAATGTAATTTAGGTTTATTTTGATGCTTCGAGGTCATATCAGAGTTGTCGATAGATATAAGCGATTTTGTTTCGAGATTGTTTGATAGTTTTCGACTTTTATCGGTGGCCAGGGACCGTGTAAATGTGATATGAAATAACTTGGCAGTTTCATATCTACTTGTAATCTATAAAAATAAATCTTGTCATTTTGTATCACAGACGTCTAAGTAGAATATACATTAACATTTATATGAGAAACTGAAAACTTAAACTAATCTAAAAAATTTATATGTAAAAATATATAGTTATTTAACAACATTGGCCGGTTTTATATTAGATTTTTTAATGCATCGACATAAAACTCGGTTGTTGTTCTGAATTTCAGAAAAACAACTGTCGAAGTTAAATTTGAGGTATAATTTGACATAATTTTGCCGTTGACCATAAAAATAATATTAAATACATACATCTATATGTATAAATTTTACTACCTGCTGCCCGGACTTTAGTAAAAATTACATTTATTTTTTAGTTTCAAAAGAAAACTGATAGAAAGATGGACATAAGACGTTTATAATATTAGTAAACCTACTATACCTACTTAGTGCATTACATTACCAAGAACAAGAGCTGTGGTAGCCCAGCGGTAAAACCGTGCCACTCTCTCGAGGAGGTCACTGGTTCAGACCCGGGCAGACACCAATCTGTCTGTAATTTGAGTTCATTTATATACAAAATACGAGATATTGTAATTGTTTTTAAGAGAAATGTAATTCTTCGACACGATTTACGTAAAAAAGATGGCTTAGAACATAGAAAACTGATTTTAGATGTAAATTTGAAATACTCCACACACACTACATTGAACCTGGTGTTTGCCAAATATTGGTGTTAAATTTTTAGTCCTTCCTACACCCTCGGCTTTAAACATAAAAATTATGAAATATTAAAATTATTATATGTACTATATACACTGAAATATTTAACCAAAAAGCTCCACGAGAGGTGAACAGCATGTAACATAAAGTACAATTATACCGATGGTGAATGCGCTCATCAATGATACACGTGTCGTGGTTAATCTGATGTTTTTGTATTAAATTGTTTGTGGTATTAGCGGTTTATTTCAGTCATCATCTTCCTGCCCTTATCTCACTCCAAGTGGGGTTGCCACAACATGTTATAAACATGCTGTCACATGATTTTGCTGCGTTTTTACGACCGGCCACCTGTCTGACGTCAACTTACCTCAGTCGTATTTTACGACACCTCGGTAAGAAAGTGGGTGGTCTATTCTACTAAACCGGATACCACACGGTGGGTCAACTTACTTTAGTCGCCTTTTACGACACCTCGGTAAGAAATGAGGGTGGTACTATTCTATTAAGCCGGATACCATACGGCGTATTAGCGGTTTATTTCAGTATCGTTGTATAACAAATTTCTTTAATGCCTGGACGTTATTTAGGCCATCAGAAGGCCTAGGTTCCGCCTATAGATTTTTGGGTCTCGTTTAGGTTGAGGGAATATAAAATAAATAAATAAGAAAAGACATAGGGTCATCTCGCCCGGAGGCAAGTACGGCACGGGCCTTGCGGTAAGCCCCTTTTCCCGGACTGGTCCTCGCAGGCTTAGTTGCCTGGGTATTACAAAAGCCTGGATCTAACCAAAAAAGCTAGTCCTCTTGGTTTGGTTGGTGGAGCTGTCAGTGTTAGCTCTGCTGGTTAAGTCAAGTTTGGGATAAAAAGTTGAGCAGGGTCTACTCACATACTCTCCTTGTGGGGAGGTAGGTGGGGTACGGGCCTCGAGGAAATCCTCACTACCCGGGCATCTCCTAGCGGGCACTTAAGCCCGGCATGTGTTTCAGCCGTAGGCTGAGGTCACATAGGTGACCTAAAGGTGCCGGTATTTGGGCCGTAAGCCCAGGTCGCCTAGGTGATCTAATGGATGTCTTGTTCGGTGGAGAGGTCTGGTTATAAAAAAGCAGCAGGGTCATCTCGCTGACTCCCCGGGTGGGGGGTAAGCGGGGTACGGGCCTCGAGGCGTACCTCTTTGCCCGGGCAGTTCCTCGCGGGCACTTAAGCCCGGTCTGTGTTTCGGCCGTAGGCCGAGGTCACCTAGGTGACCTAAGGGTGTCGGTATTTGGGCCGTGAGCCCAGGTCACCTAGGTGACCTAAGGGATGTCTGGTTCGGTGGGGAGGTCTGGGAATATTAGCTCCCAGACCTCAAAGTCGTCGTCAGGTGGTGTCATATCCGGTGGTGTCATAATCCGTGGTGTCGCCCTCTCGCCCGTCGCGTCGTCCTCGTCGTCGCCGTCGTCATCCGCATCGGGCCGCGGAGACGGTGATCGCAGGAGCTCGCGAGGCAGGGAACGTCCATCGGGTGGTCGCGCATGGAGTGGCGCGATGCCATGGAGGTGTACGTGCGCGCTATTGTCCGCACGCGCGAACATCCGGCGCGCAAGGCGACGGACATACTCCTCCACGGTCGGCATTTTGGTATCCCGATGCACGACGTCGTTCCGCACATACCTCGGGGCTCCTACGATCAGTCGCAGGCAGCGGTTCTGCTGGACTTGCAGTCTTCGCTTCTGGTACGCCGAACATAACGCGTACCAGGCGGGTGCCGCATACGTCAAGCGCGAGCGGACGTAGGCACCGTAGACCCGCAGTTTGGTGTTCATAGGTAGATGGGATGTGAATAGCGCGTAAAGCTTGGACCTAGCAGCGGCAGCTCGACCCACGACGTGATTCACCGTGGGGATCATGCACAGGCTGCGGTCCAACTCACACCCCAAAAACCTTACTGTGGTCTTCCACTCTACGTCCTGGCCTCGTAGAGTCAGCTGACGTAGCGGCTTGGAGCGGCTGGTGAGCAGAGCGGCCGTCTTCCCGACGTTGACGGCCATCCTCCACTTGTCCAGCCATTCCGGCAACAAGTCCAGCATACGCTGCATGCGGTTGGTGGCGACGATCTGATGGTAGGACGACGCGAAATACGCGCTGTCGTCGGCGAACAGCGACAACAGCACGTCCTCCTCCCCTTCCCGCAGATGGTGGCGCAGGGTGGGGATGTCATCCGTATACGCCGCGTATAAGCGCGGCGATATACAACTGCCCTGGGGTACTCCGGCTTGGATGGTGCGTGGCTGGGATTCGGCACCATCCACTGCCACGTAAAAGCTACGGCCGTGTAGAAACGATGCCAGCACTCGCACATAAGCAGGCGGCATGGTGGTGTCCAGTATTTTGACCAGGAGCCCGGCGTGCCACACACGATCGAAGGCCTTCTCGATGTCGAGAAAGACCCCCACGGTGTAGCGCCCGTTGTTCCGCTCACTGGTCAGGTGGTTGATTACCCTCGCCAGCTGGAGCGTCGTTGAGTGGCCGCTGCGGAATCCAAACTGCTCCTCGCGCAGGGGCAGATGGGGCGTGACTCGACGCAGCAGCAGACGCTCAAACAGCTTGGCTATGTGCGAGAGCAGGGTGATCGGCCGGTAGCTTCCAGGCAGGCGGCGGTCCTTCCCCGGCTTGGGAAGAACGATGATCTTCCCGGTCTTCCACGCCTCTGGGAAGTGGCCGGTGCGGAGTACTCCGTTGAACAGTCTCGTGAGCGCTACGAGACCTGTTCGGGGCAGCAGCATCAGCGCGGCGTTAGTGATTCCGTCGGGGCCTGGCGCTTTTCGCTTATCAAGGCGAGCAGCGACCGACCGCAGCTCTGACAGGGAGATGAAGTCCTCTCCCCGGAGCGGCGGTGTAGGGGCCGACAGGAACCTTTCCAGCTTGTCCTGGACAGCCGCGTGATGACGGATGACATGGAGGTTGGAGGTGTTGGGGGCGTTGGGCGTAAATGTCTGTTCCAGGTGTGCCGCCAGAATCTCAGCACGATCCTTGGCGGCATAGGTGCGTTTACCCGCGGCATCGAGCAGCGGGTAAACGGGGGTGTCTTGTCCGGTGAGTTTCTTGCAGAGGGAGTACAGCGCTGTGTCGTGTTCTGTCGCTCGATCGACGGTATCCTCCCATCGCGCCTCGTCGAGAGCGACTACGGCACGCGCGATCCTCTCTGCAAGCCGGTTCAGGTCAGTCTTCACCCTGGGGCAACGAGTGCGGGCCCATAGGCGGCGCAGGGTGCGCTTCCGCTTAAGCATATTGCGGAGCGAGCTCGGCAGGTCCTTCCTTCGATTGGTATCCGGTGAAGTCGACGTGGTGGTGGTGGCTGCTGCCTTGGCGGCGATGATCACCTCCGCGATGAACGCAGCAGCATCGTCGACTCCCGAAGGTGTAGTGATCGGGCCTGCTAGCTCAAGCCCGGCAAGCTCTGCGGTGTAGCGCTCCCAGTTCGTCCGCGTCCGCGGCGGGCGGGGCACTAAGAAGCCTCCCTGGGTGGCTAGGTTGACCAGAACCGGAAGGTGTTGCGTGTCGAGGTCGTAGAGTACCTCGACATCAAAGGGGTTGTCCAGTCCATGGTGCAGCACTATGTCTATGACGTCTGGCTGGGAGCGGCTGTCGGTGGGTATGTGGGTCGGCGCTCCCGGCCCCACCACACCGTACCCGCTCCTCACGCTATCTTCGTGCAGGTGCCTCCCGACCGCAGTGATGATTCGCGATCCCCACGCGTGATGTTTCGCGTTGAGATCGCCCACGATCTCTGCAGGTCCCTGCTGCCCGAAGATTGCCTCGACATCAGTGCTGCAGAAAGTCAGTCCGGGTGGTTTGTAGGCGGCATAGATGCGGAGCTCCTGGTTGCCCACGTTGACTCGCACCCCCTGTGTGCGGGTGCTAGTGAACGGGGTGTGCTCCAGCTCTTCGTGTATGATGTCCCTCCGCACCAGAGCGGCCGTACCTCTGTACGGGCGGCCCCGGGGAGAGACTTCATCGCGGCGATACACGAAGTAGTTGGGCACGCGGAGCTCGACGCTGTCCGTGAGTTTAGTTTCGCCCAGGAGGATGACGTGGATATCCTGCGACTGGGCGAGTAATGTTAACTCACGGACGTGACCTCTGATGCCGCCCGGGTTCCAGTATAGGATTCGTAGGGAGGTCATTGATACGACCTCCCAAACTGGGTAATTGCTGCCGTGATGGCGCCGACTACGTCCCTGTTGCTCAAATAGTGAGTGAGCGCCGCCATAAGCGCCTCGATAAGGACCCGAACAATGTTGTTAATGCCCGAGTCCTGCGCGAGGGGTGGCGGGAGGAACGTAGGATATTGCGGAGCTCGCAGCTCCGCCTCTTCTGTGGTCAGTCGGTGGCCGCGGCTTCTCGGCGCCTCGGCAGTGTCGGGTATCGCCGCCAACGATGTTGATGTTGGCGGCCTGGGGTGCGGTGTGGACGCGGCGGCGGGCTCAGCATCTGCTGGCCTCGGCTGCCTGCGCCTGCGCCGGTTTCTTTTCCGTCGCAGGGGCTCCCCCCTGCCTGTCGGGTCGTTTGCCGGCGGTTGCAGAGTCGCCGGCTCTTGGTCTATGGTAACCCCGCCCGCTTCCCCCCGTCGAGTAGCTGGGGCGGTCGGGATATAGGCCGGCGGTTGTTTGGTCGCCGGCTCTTGGACTATGTTAGCCCCTCCCGCTTCCCCCCGTCGAGTAGCTTGAATGGACACGCCGGGCGTCGGCGGGGCGCTACTCAGTGCGGGTCGGGCGGGGGCGGCAAGTACGGCCACTGCGGGCCGCGCCGCGGGGGCAGGGGCGGCGCGTACGGCTACCGCGGGACGTACTGCGGGGATGGCGGGGGCTGCTGCGACGACTCGTATGGCGGCGGCGGGTGTTGCGGTTGGGGGGGGAACTTGCTCACCCCTCCCTGCCCTCTTCTTCGCCTGCCCGTCCGGGCGCGGCGGCGCGACATCGATTCCGCGCTTCCGCGCCTCGCGGCGAAAGACTGGGCATCGTCGGTCACGCGCCACGTGCGCTTTACCACAATTCGCGCACTTGGGCGCGTCTTCCTGGGGCCTGTCGCAGTCCTGGGCCAGGTGCCCGCCTGCGCAGCGGACACATTTCGGCGGCCGGTGGCAGTTGGCCGATGAATGGCCAAACTGCTGGCACCTGTGACACTGGGGCGGACCACGTCCGCCCTTCCAGGCCTCGATGGTGAGGCCCGGCATCGACAGGAGCTCGGTCTCTCTGTACAGGTGACCGAGCTCTTCGAAGGTCAGGTGCTCCAGCTGCACGTAGTATGTGCAGCCGTGCCGCCCTCTGACCGGTGGTATGGCCCTCGCCTGGGTTGCCGGATACCCAAGGGATCGCAGCGCCGCGATGACCTCCTCTGGTGGGGTGTCCTGTGGTAGCCCTCTGATGGCTACCTTGCTGGGCAGGCTCGACGCTGGGCTATAACAGAACCACGCGATGTTGGGGTCCTGTTTAGCGGCGTCGAGGAGGTACTTCTGTAGCACCCGAAATTCCTCCGCCGACTTTGGGAGGAATCTGACACCCTTCCCCATCGGGCGGGCGTTAGGGGCGTGACCGAGCTTTTCTCGGATCGCGGTGAAGTGCCTCGTCCAGTTGGGGAGGCACTCCACGGTGATGGGAGGGTATTCGGAGCGCGCTGTCTTCGCTCCGGTAGTGGCCTGCGGTTTTTGCTGGCGCTGCAGCTCTTCCTGGCGCTGCTGGAGCGCCCGGGGTGACGGCGGCGCGGCGGCGGCGGCGGCGTAGCCGGATGGCCCGGCCTGAGGGGTAGGGGGGCGGGACGTCGCCATTGGAGACGGCAACGAAGTGAATCCGGCGTAGCTCGTCGAGTCTCGAGGCCACGAGGCGGATCCCTGCGACGCGCTCTCTGCAAGCGGTCGCACGCCACCGTCGTCCCGAGGCGAGGAGGCCGGCGGTGGAGTGGGCCGAGTCCTTTGCTCGGCTGTTAGCTGAACGTCGAACGATGACGACGTTGTCAGCGAGGTGGTCGGCGACTGGTCCGTCTTCGGACGCTTGTCGTCTCCCTCGAGGGATTCGGGCGAAGAGTCGGCAGCCCGCGGACGCTTCGGTGCTTCGCCGCCCGATGTAAGCCCAGCTACATCGGCGGAGAACAAAGGTGCGGAGTCTGGCGACTTTCGCTCGCCGGATGAAATCCGGAAGCGTGGTAGTGGTTCAGGCGCTGGTGGTGATGGTGGCGCTGCTGCGGGTGCGATCGGCGTAAACGTGGCAGTAGTGCTGTCCCGTATGTCGCGCCGCACTACAGCGCGTGGGAACGCGGGGCGCTCCCCCCTAATACGTGGGTCCCTCGGGGGGGGCTCCCCCCGACCGGACATGGTCGCGCAGTTTTGCGACTGCGGGTAATGCTACTCGGATAGTAGCTACAGAGGTACCTTAGTGAGCCGCTCCTGTGCGAGTGCAGCTCCACGCACCCCCGGCGCGTGCAACCCAGCCGGGTGAGACCCCTGGGGGGAGGCCCAGCTAGGCGCCCGCGAGCGGGGGCGGAGACTACAAACACAATGGGATAATGAACGGTGGTTTCACTGAGGGCACGTCTGCATACGTCTTTGCAACGAAAGGCGGTGCAGATCGCTGCGTCCGGGCAGCTTCGGCGGAGCAGGTGCACGCGATGCGCTGCCGACCGCTTCCTCGAGCCGCAACACGGGTCGTGGCGAGTACAACTGGCGCCGGTGGCAGGGGTGCAGGGGCGTTAACCGAAACTGACGAACTTTACGTCTCACACGATACGCGCAGCGATAACGTTCACAATACGCGTCCGTTCACTGCGCGCGTCCGCACGAGTTATAAAAAAATATTAAATAATTTTTAGTTCGGCCATTTAAACTGAGATGGCGCCGCACATTTTACGTTATTGTGCCTTGAGTAATTAATGTACTAAGGTTCGGTTTGTGAGTATAGCTACACACATTTTATCACACCTTTTTTTATTTATTAAACAATACAATAAGATAATACATAAACAAATATAAAAACACACCTGTCGAAAACCACGCAGGGTTTATATGAAGGTGTGGAGTTCGCATTATTTTTCTATATACTATTATATTTTATTACATATACATTTTGACTATTATATTTTGTTACATATACATTTTGTTTTTAAAGAGTAAGTCAAATTATATTTATTCTTATTTATTTATTTCGTTAATTTTGTTCTTATATTAAAAGAAAAGACACTTTTTGTATAGAATTTAATAAAACTACAATTGAAAAGTTTGAAAAGTATTGTCATATTGTGTATCTGACAATAATTATCAAGCTTTATTGACAAATTTAATTTAGTGTTCAATAGCTTTATAAAGTGTAATATTTCCTAATACGTAATATAAGTAAAACTACATTATATTATTATATGAGATTGTATATTAAAGGCTTAACACTGCAGATAGTCTAAAAGCGCCCCAATTTCCATTAAGCTCCGAAAGAGGGCGATACGGCGACACTACGCACAGTCGTAGCCGCTCTACGGTAGTAGCCTCACGTAGCAATTCGCTACGAATATTACGCGGACTTTTTCGGACGTAACTGTATATCGAAACAATTTTAAACTCAGTGAAAAGTGCTTGTGGCTATATTGGAAATTTGTTGAATTTTAATGTTGAATAATAAAATATTTAATGTTTAAAAATACAACAAGTGGAGTTTTTATTTGTGTACAAAATTGTGATAGTGCCGTATCAACTAGGAGTATTAATTGAAGTAAGTGGAAACTCTTTATAAGCAGTTAGATCATTTTACAGTTTTACTGTATATTTAGTTGGTATAATATACAGTTATATATAGTTAATAATTAGTTAAATTATATAACAAAAATTAATAAATTTTAAAGTCAAGAAGTTGGGAATGAAATAAATTGTATTCCTACGAAATTTTAATTAAAAAGGAATTATTATAATTTGAAAGATATTTGAAAGATCGCAAGTGTTACACATGGATATAAAATCTACGAATTTTTAAATTTATTTATTATATTAGTACAAAGCTAATAAAAGTAAGGTCACGCAATTTTTACTATTTTTATAATCCGTAATAGTAAAGTTAAGTAGGCTTTCTGAATCAGCCTCTGTAATGGCAAAGTACAAACCTATTTAAAGCTACATATAAAAGCATATTTCTCTTATGGGTGAAATAAGAGATTTATTTTACCTCTTTTTCGAGTTAATTCTACATGAACAGTTTCCCATGGGAGGTAAAGGACGGACAGGGAAAATGTAAGTGTTTGTAACTATAAAAATAAACGTTCTAAAAATGCTTTGACCTATATAAGACCCTCACAATGGCTTAATGACTAAATAAACATTCACACAATTCGAGAGAAATTTTATTGGAAATATGCTATAAACTGCAATCACCAACCCGCCTGCCGACCGGGATGATTATTGAATAATTTTTAGTTGATAATATATTCACAGAAATGCTCTACCATTGTTTGTCATTAATTAACTTACGGCAGAATAATAGTATATTTTGACTGAAATATCACTGACCGATATCACTCGTGTTCAGTAAGTAAGTAAGTAAGTAGCGGCCTGTTACTATCCCACTGCTGGGCATAGGCCTCTTCTCTCCGTTATTGGAGAGAAGGATTGGAGCTAAGACCTACCACGCTGCTCCAATGCGGATTGGTAGGTTACACATATCTCCAGAATTCTCTAGAGATATGCAGGTTTCCTCACGATGTTTTCCTTCACCGAAAAGTGTGTGATAAATTGCAATTATCAATTAGACACATAAGTTTTAATAGAAAAACTCATTGGTGTCTGCCCGGGTTTGAACCCATGATCGTCTCTAGAGATTCACACGGTCGCACCGCTAGGCCATCACAGCTTCATGTTCAGTGTAAATGACAAAAACTTAGCACTGCCAAACCACCACACCTAACCGACTCAAAAAGCGTGCTGATTATTGATCAAAAATTTTATACATAATATGAGAGAATTGAATATTTCTTTAAATCCATATTATATCAATAATAAAAAAATCCGCTTTAATTCCGAAAACAGGTAAAATATATAGTGCATTAAAGGTATTTTAAATTAAAATTGGCGCGAACGAAGTGGCGATGGAAATAGTGAAAAATAAATACTTTGATATGACATTGTTATCGTTATTAAAAGCGCATACAGTTATCAGCAGATCTAGACTCACTCAAAACTCAAAAGTACTCAAATATATGCTGTAAGTAAGCAAGTAGCGGCATGTTACTATCCCACTGCTGAGAATAGGCCTCTTCTCTCCGTTTTTGAAGAAAAGGTTAGGAGCTAAGACCTAACACGCTGCTCCAATGCGGATTGGTAGGTTACACATATTTCCAGAATTCTCTATAGATATGCAGGTTTCCTCACGATGTTTTCCTTCACCGAAAAGCGTGTGATAAATTGCAATTATCAATTAGACACATAAGTTTTAATTGCAAAATTCATTAGTGTCTGCCCGGGTTTGAACCCGTAACGTTGACCGGTTGCACGGTGTTACCGCTGGGCTACCACAGCATTTATTTACATACTAATTACTAGCAATTATTTATATACCTAATCTTTATTAGTAGTATAGTATATGAACGATATTTTTACTTTACACTTATTCATTAAACTAAGAAGCAATTTTCCCCGAAGTCAACCCATTTTTTCTTTCTCAACAATCTGTCAAAAATTGACGGCTACAATGTTTATTTTTTCATTTTAACGACCTAACTATTTGAAGGAGGTCGTATTTGGAGCATGTTGTAACAATGGGTTTCGGGAAAAAGTTTTTTTTTAAACGTTATATTAAAGCTACATTATATAAAAAAAAGAATTAAAATGTACCTTAATTTACTGTGCTTTTAATAACCCTAAAAATACATTTAACTATTAATGTATTATTGATCATATTTACCACCTCTACCTTTACCATTTTGTCACATGATTTGATTAGGTATTTTACGATCGGCCACCTGCCTGACGTCAACTTACCTTAGTCGTCTTTTGTGACACCTCGGTAAGAAATAAGGTTGGTTCATTGTACTCAGCCGGATACCACACGGCGGGTCAACTTACCTTACTCGCCTTTTACGACACCTCAGTAAGAACAGCAACATAGGATATCTGTATGTTAAAAACACAAGGGCTAAATAGCAATGAAACACTGATATGAAACAAGCAATGAAACACAGAGCATGTAATCGTATTACCTAGTGGCGAAACTTCAAAGTAACATTAGCTTGCTAATAGAGGTTCTCTGTTACATTTAGTTCTTGCGATAAGAGGCTTTGTTAATTAATACCTAAACGTTTATGTTAAAGACAAATCCTATCCTATCCTACCGTACTTCCTTACTAATATTATAAATGCGAAAGTCTGTCTGTCTGTTACGTTTAAAATTATGTAACATATAGGCTATAGAAATCCTGTTAATTCAAAAGGAATTTAATTCAAGAGGAATTAAATAGGATGACATTCAAAACGCCATTTATAATCTATGGAACTTTTTTTTATTCACGATGTGTCAAAATCAAGTCAAATCTGTATTTAGAGAAGTATTTAGATTCATAGTTTTTCGGCTTACGTCAAAAGAGTTATCTTTAGAGAGTATTTATATTTTATTTTATTTTTAGTCGTTTACTGAAAAAATTTAACAGAGCTATTAAAATGGATAATTAATATAAGTAATACAGGTTATTTATTAAAATAAATAAGCTAATAATATTATAAATACGAAAGTCTTTCTGTTACGTTCTAATGTCCGATTCGCTTAACGAATATAGATGAAATTTGGCACAATTAATGTTTATATACCGGGGTAAAACATAAAAATCTCTGAAAAAATTATTTTTATTAATTTTTTTAATGTTTCGTTTTTTGTTTATTTAATAAAGGTGACCGCCATAATTTCATGATTCTATCCGGATCCATCTGATTTTTGTGATGGAGATATTTGCAGTGTTAAAGAGTGACAGAAGCTACTCTTTTTTTCAAGACTACAGTCCACGCGAATGAAGATGCGGGCAAATGCTAGTAATTAATAAATAAGTTTTTTTTATCTTGTACCTATAATTTTTTTTTCTTTTACGACACCTCGGTAAGAAATGGAGTGTTCTATTTTACTCAACCAGATACCACACGGTGGGTCAACTTACTTTAATCGCCTTTTACGACACCTCGGCAAGAAATGAGGGTGGTCTATTCTAATCGTCCGTTTACCACACGGCATAAATCTATAAAAGAGACCATATCATATAAAATAAAATTTATATAAAATCATATTAAAAAATAGCAAAATTAAATAAATTGGTGATAGCAAAAGGTCATTTATCCAAACACAATATTAATTAAATAGTTAAGAGCAACACAGAGCGTATGTAATAGCGTTATCTGGCGAAACTCGGAAGTAACATTATCCAGCTAATAGCGGCACTTTGCCCACAGTTCGTTCTTGCGAAAAGTAATTTAGATGATAAGGTCCACGTTAGCTTTGAAAGAAGTTTAATGTCCTAATAATAAAACTGACAATAGGCTTACAAGGACTTTATTTTGTCTAAAAAATTCAAAATTGTACCATATTAAACGTTAAATCAAATAGTCAAACACTATAAACATTAAGAGACGACTAAAATATTCAGTTTGTAGAAAATTTGTAGTACACTATTTTCTTAAAAAATTGTTTAGCTACAAATTCATCGAATTACATTCGTCTTTGCAAATAATTAACTAACTAATAATATTTATTAATGACTTATGTTATAATTATTATAATAAATGTCTCACTTCGTAGGTTAGCTGGCAGAGATCTCTGTCTTAGGGATAACTTGACCTTTGGACACTTTTTTACAAATAATTTTTTTTCCAACATTTTTTGTGGTACATAAATAAATAAGTTGCTAATAACTTAGTATTACTTATTTTACTTAGAAAAAATTACACCGTGTAAAATATTTGTCTGCTATATAACATAGGTATATACTGCTATGATTTTTTTACATTGAATGGCCATTAAATTTGTTTTGGGTGTTGTTTACACACATGCTTCATTATGACTTCCCAGAAATTCTTCTTTACAAAGTTTCCTAGGGGCTATCTCGATATTTTTATTGAAATTTACAAATGATGATTGGCAAGAAACTTGCCCAGCGTTGGTAACGATCAGGGGCTTTTTGGATTCACTTATGATGAAATATGAACACTTCTTTCGATTATTATAAAAAAAAACTGTACATGAGGATCGGAAGCGTGTGAAGTACCAAATTTCCATCTAGTGTAAGTGGATGGGTGATTGATTGCAGTGAGCGTTGAGACACAATCAATTTCATGTTCGTTGCCATGAACAAGCTGAAAGTACTTATATTTATTATCAAGTAGATCAAGTAATTTTTTTTATATAAATTAGTTTCTGCGCGCAACTTCGTTTGCTTCACGTTTACAGCCTCTTTATTATACCCAAATGTCAGTCGATGCTTTGTTCCTAGCACATCATCTTCCTGCCCTTATCCCACTCAAAGTGGGGTTGACACAACATGTTATAAACATGTTGTCACATGATTTGGCTACGTATTTTACGACCGGCCGGCCTGACGTCAACTTACCTTAGTCGTATTTCACGACACCTCGGTAAGAAAGAGGGTGGTCTATTCTACTAAACCGGATACCACACGGTGGGTCAACTTACCTTAGTCGCCTTTTACGACACCTCGGTAAGAAATGAGGTTGGTCTATTCTACTCAGCCGGATACCACACGGCGGGTCGACTTACCTTAGTCGCCTTTTACGACACCTCGGTAAGAAATGAGGGTGGTACTATTCTATACAGCCGGATACCACACGGCGTCTTTGTTCCTATTGCACGTTAAACAAATAACGAAAAATGCAAAACATAAATACAAGAAACACTCGCACTATAATATATGAATGACTAAGGTATTTGTAGGTTTTTTAAAGATTAGAACTAAGTTGGATTCGGTAGAGTGACCATAATTAGGAAGCTCATTACTTAACCATTTAACAAGATACCCTCCGCATTTTGGAGAGCAAATTAAGTGGTCATTCTTGTTTATTATCACTGACATCGTTAACACTACGTGAGATTTATCCCTGCATCACTAATTTGTACCACGCATTTTTGGAATAAGTAAACAGTTGTTTCATATACTTAAGAGATGGTAACATCGCATCTGTAGACGTATAAGAAATCCAAGTGGGTAAATACTAGTTGTTTACAGTGATACATTTAGCTTCATAACTCGTTGTCATTTTTTTATATATTTCTATTGAATATTTTAACAATATATTAATCCTAAATACAGTTTTCACGAAGTTGAGAGTTTTTACATAATATGTCACTTTCCAGTCTTTCAAGTATACCTTTACCAAAAGTATAGCATTTGTAACTTAAGTATAGACAATACTAAGTATAGACGAAGATTGTTTATATAATACTATATATTATATAAGCAATTGCCAGCGGCTCCATCCGCGTGGAAACATAAATCCGTATTTTGATAACCATAAAAACGGTTAAAGTGGGTAATCCTAAAAAGCTAGATATATGTTGTCGCGGGCTTTTATTTAGAACTTTTAAAGGGGAATAATTTTGTAATACATGATTTTTGATTAAGTTTCACCGTTTACTTAGCGCACGAAAGAAAAGCTTTAAATTTTGCCGTTTTCGTAATATTTTTTACTGCTGCTCCACTCTTATTCATTTTATTGTTATGTTATATAGCATATAGCCTTTCTCGATAAATGGACTAACTTACACTCAAAGAATTTTCCAAATATGTCCAGTAGTTCCTGAGATTAGCGCGTTCAAATAATCTTACATACAAACAAACACACTCTTCAGCTTTATATATTAGTATAGATTTATTATCAGAGTAGTTCTATCTTTAAACTATAATAAACCTTTGTTGGAGAGATCTCATATCCCCTCTTGACGATAATATTATCAAGTTATTTGATCTTTACAAATATAGCGAAGTATGTAACTAAAAATAAACTAAACGTTGAAGATATACGAGGCGAGATCGGAGGGTCTATAAAACCTTGACCTATTTAGTAAGATTTTATGTATCTATAATATTTTAGAACGAAGTTAGAAAATGTGAAGTAGGCGTTACTTGCGGAATACCACGGTACAAAAGTAAAAGTAAAGTTGAATTATTTTGCTATAATCGGAGTTTTTGTTTAAACACGTATTTTTTTTTATTAACAATATATTCATATTGTAAATTGTTTAATTTGTTAATAATTAAAAATACATTATTATAATACTTAAATTTGAAAACAGTGACCGCCGAGTTAACTGCTGGTTCTTCTCGGTAAAAGCGCCTTTCCGAACCAGTCGTTGCTTCATTGTAATAAAACGATTCAAAAGTGCCTGTAAAAGCCAATTTGAATAAAGAATTATTTGAATTTGGTTTATTAAGCAGTGCTAAGTATACGTTAAAAACTAAACTTTATTTAGCGCCCTGTTCACGAGAATTTATTTTGAGACACATTACTGTCATAACATTGTTTGTTATTAGTTGTGAAAATAAAGTAAATTAATGCTAACCTGAAAAGATGATCTACTCAGTTAAGCATAAACTTGACAATATCATCGTTGTAAGAATGTGTGTGAAAATTTTATTTATAGAAGAGTTTACCTGTAACTTGTTAAGTATATTCTTCAGCTACGAGTCAAACGTATCGATTTACTTATATTATAAAAAAAGAACTTTGTGAATGGATGTGCCGCTTTAACGTTCTAACGGTTTGACAAATTGTGCGAATTTCAGGGAAAAGTTACCCTCTACCTAAAATAACACGTAAGCTTACAGGAATCATAAAATACAGAATTTTCTTTTATAAGTTTGTACAACTTCTTAACGTTTAACATCTTACTTTCGACACAACTTTCGCTACATGAGCGTGAGCGTAGTTAGTATTTTATACATATACTAGGAGTCCCGCCCCAGCTTCGCACGGGTATAAAGCATATAGCCTATGTCACTCAGTGATAATCACAGTATTTCGCTCCTCCATATTGAATTTTAATATACATATAAACCTTCCTCTTCAATCACTCTATATACTTAAAAAAACCGCATCAAAATCTTTTGCGTAGTTTTAAAGATTTAAGCAAACATAGAGATATAAGGACAGACAGAGAAAGTGACTTTGTTTTATACTATGTAGTAACGTTTATAGCTACTACTATTTTGATAATTGTCATATTTTTACCATACTTATCCAAAGACTAAATTACGTTTAGCTGTCATATATGTTTTGTTTTTCCATGTCATAGTCGTTTTCGCAATACCACGTTTTATAGTGACTTGACGGGATAAAATAAATGGGGTCGAACGGGATAAAAAGTATCCTATGTCCGTCTCCTGGTTCTAAGCAACCTCTCCACCAATTTTCAGCCGAATTTGTTCATCTGTTCTTGAGTTATAAATAGTGTAACTAAGACCAACTTTCTTGTATATATATAGATATATATATATACTAATATATAAAGCTGAAGAGTTTGTTTGTTTGTTTGATTTTATTTGAACGCGCTAATCTCAGGAAGTACAAGACCGATTTGAAAAATTATTTCAGTGTAAGATAGTCCATTTATTGAGGAAGGCTATAGGCGATATAACATCACGCTAAGATAAATAGGAGAGGAGCAGCAATAAAAAACAGTACGAAAACGGCAAAGTATAAAGCTATCCTTGCGTGTATACATAAACGATAATAGTTATTCAAAAATCATGTATTACAAAATTTCAAAAATAAAACTTCGCGACAGCATATGTTTAGCTTTTAAGGTTAACCCACTTTAACCATTTTTATGATTATTAAAATACTATATTACGGGTTTCACACAGTGGCTCAACCTACCTTAATTGCCTTTTACGACACGTCGGTAAGAAATGAAGGTAGCCTACTCTACTCAGCCAGATACCACACGGTGGGTCAACTTACCTTAATCGCCTTTTACGACACCTCGGTAAAAAAAAGGAAATAAAGAAATAAAATATCAGTCAAATAACAAATTTTAAAGCCAACCTACATTTGCCTCGCTGTCCATCATGGCGTCATTACTGCGTGTTTGAAATTACTGGAACAATTATAGTGCAATCAGCGCTCGCAATAAATCCGCGCTGCGGTCGCTGCGGCGAACGATTTTGTGTTTATCTGTATACCTGCATTACATACCCGATTAAGATCTTATGCTTTTATTCTATAGTTAAAAATATGTTATTAAATATATTACTAAACTACTTGTGTTAATAAAAGAAGTATGCTAAATCAGTTTTATTCTTTTCATAAAAATTGCAAAAATAAAATCAATCTCATTCGCTATTCGCGGGCTAGCTGCTAATGACAGCAGCTGTCACATCTCCCACGTCAAAATGGAGCGAAAGGATGTGGCAAGATGTGATGTCTGGCTTGCTTGCTTGCAGTAACGACAAGGCGGCGTTGTCACAAATACTTTCTTTTTGAACTGAAAATTTCTATGGGCGCATTATAGCATAAATTTTTGTGCATAAGAATAATTATAAAACATTGGCGATGTATATAATAGCTAAATTGCGGCTCCTGCTTTGCGCCTTGCAAAAGTACGCACGTGTTTGTTTTGAATTTTGAATAAACGTTTCTGGTTTTTATTTGAGATCACAAAAAAAATAGTACACAATTGAAGTTGTTTTAACATAATACCACGATCGGAGTCGATAATTTGATATTCGATTCAATATTTTCAAAGCTCCATGATTCGATTGCGACAAACGTGAAATGAAAGTTGATTGAAATGGCCAGCATAATTACAGAGTTATTATTGCTTGTAACAATAGTGTTTATTCACATTGCGGCCTGCGTGGAATTACGTTTGAATTATTTTATTGAATGGAATCATTCGAATTGAAGCCGATATTCCTGATAATGCGATTACAGTAATCATTTATATATTTATAAGGAATAAATTGTAAAGTATGAGCATATATATTATAATTAATAAGTTAGACGGTATTACGAATAAATAGTTTATAAATCTATATAAATATGTGAAATCCAAAACGATTTATTCTTTTTAAGATAACTGTATACACGCAGGAATCTAATACAGATTGGCAAATGATTTGACTGCGTATTTTACGACCGGCCGATCGTACTGTTCGTCGTTTTTGTCGTACAGTTAGTACCTGACTTATCTCAGTCGTATTTTACGACACCTCACTCAGAGGTGGTCTATTCTACTCAGCCAGATACCACACGGTGGGTCAACTTACCTTAGTCGCCCTTTACGACACCTCGGTTAAAATGAAGGTAGTCTATTCTTCTCAGCCGGATACCACACGGTGGGTCGAATTACCAAACCGCCTTTTACGACACTTCGGTAAGAAATGAGGGTGGTCTATTATATTAACCGGATACCACACGGTGTTATAAAATATTCACTGTTTATGTTTATTTTGTCAATATCAAATCTGAAATAGTTTAGCATTTGTGCTGTGACATGAAATATTGTTATGTATTAAAAAATAAGGATTCAGTACTCGGTAGATTCTTTAGGTAGGTCGGTAGAGTATTTTTTGCTGTATTTGTTGTGCAAATACGCATCTTAGAAATAACAGTTTAACCTACTTTCTACTTCTAATTCCGTTATAATGGCTGTTGATGAAAAAGGGTGGCCAGAGTATTGCCCTTCTAATACGATATTTGGCCGTTGTAATAACGCATCGTCATCTTAATATTGTATGATAAAATTGGTGCTAATATCGCTTCTCGTAAGACGGCGTCGTGATGTATGACGGATTGTAATATTATTATAGATGGAGGTTGGTTGATTGGATTGATATAAGATCAATCTTTTAGCTACTAGCAAATCCTCTTGCAGCTTTGTGGTTGAAAATTTCGTTAAATAATGGATTAATGAAAAACTTACGTAGAAATGTTGTTATCGCTTTAATTGAATTTTTAATTAAAAATATGGGATACTTACGCGCGGTTATCCTTCCCCAAAGTAACTTAATTTAACTTAAGTAACTTTATACTCGTGTTGTTGTTGACAGAAAACTGTAAACATGTATAAATTTAATTTCAAATTCCGGGAAATCAAACCCGGGACCCGCGGAGCTAAACGCCAGGTCACTACCCACTGCACCAACGGTCCAGTTAATAAAAATATTAACCGACTGAACCGAATTCAATCGAATTTCCTTACTTTATCCATCAACAGATTCAGAGAACATTGTATCATTAATTGTATTTCATTGCAATAGTATTATTTTTAAAGGAAGTATAAATTATGACATCATTTTAATTTTAAGTATGTAATGCATGCTGAACAAAGGTCAAACTCACTTCTTAGAACCTAAACATACTTAACTTTTAAAACGATTAGACAAATGGAGCTAGTTTATGAAAGCTTATAATAATAATAAAAACAACAATAATAATTAATGCTGGATCAAGCGTAGGATACAGAAGGCAGTATTGTAGTGTAGTATACGTATAGCATGTATTGTAGCACAATACGTGCTGAGTATTGTGAGGAGGTCTGGAATCCTAACCATCGGGAACTTCAGTACTTTGTCCGCTCCCTGTGCTCAACAATTTTTTTATATACATTTATAGAAAATATTTATAATACAGTATGTTTTATTAAAATTTGATACAAATAAATAAGTAGACAATAACTAATAACATACTATCCTATCCTACTATTATAATATAATATAAGTTGGCTAAGTCAATAACTATTAAACGCAATTCATTGAAAAGTATACGAGCCATTGTGAAAGTGTAATACTGTTTCAATCCGTGACCAATAAAATAGTGCCTTCAAAGGAACCATTTATAAACCAACTGTCGGCACACTTGGCCGTAACTGTTACGGTTGCAATTGAGCCTTTTGTTTGGAGTTGTGCGGATTGTTTTCGTGACGCGGCGCTATAAATATTCATTGTAATGTATTTTCGACGCAATGCAAAACGCCCGCTGGTCGCTGACTATGGGCCTCATAAGAAAGCTCAGAGTCGCTCAGCGGGCGATGGAGCGAGTTATGCTCGGAGTATCTCTACGTGATCAAATCAGAAATGAGGAGATCCGTAGAAGAACCAAAGTGACGGACATAGCTCAACGGGTCACATAGTTTGAAGAACCGATGGACGTTGGCGTCTCAAGGTGCTAGAGTGGTGACCCCGCACCGGAAACCGCAGTGTAGGCAGACCCCCCACCAGATGGACAGACGACCTCAAAAAGGTCACGGGGGGCCGCTAGAATCTGGATATGAGGCGGCACAAGATCTTGTAGCGTGGAAGTCCATGGAAGAGACCTACGTCCAACAGTGGACGGCTATTGGTTGATGAGAGAGACAAAGAGAGAGCAAAACGCCCAACGTACAAATACAATACTCAAGCTGTGTTAGCCCAGCAGATTTTCGGTGATGAAAACATCATGAGGAAAACTGCATATCTCTAGAGAATTCTAAGGGTATGTGTAACCTACCAGGAAGACTCTAGATAAGATAGGAAGAAGTAGTGCTAAAAGAGAGGCCATGTGAAGTCACTGACGATGAGGTCCAAGATAGAGCGAAGTGGAAGCGTAGAATAACGCAAGCTCACCCCACCACCATGTGGAATGAATGTAAGAAGTGTGTAACCTACCAATCCGCATTGAAGCAGCGTGGTAGGTTTTAGCTCCAATCCGTCTCTCCAAAAACAAGACGCTTATGCTCAGCAGTAATAGTAATATACAAAAATAAATATCCAATAATAGTTCTTTGTGAATGACCTGTCAGATCATGTTATGCAGGAATTTGTAGTATAAAAGTTTAGTCGGAACCTATAAAACTAATGAAATAAAATGAACCTATGAATAATCTATAAATAATCTGTGCTAAATTGATATTAAAAAACAAATTATTATCGTTTAAATTCTTAGATCCCGAAATAAATATTAGACATGTTGTGTAGAAAAAGCATTTGAACATTTTATGTGAAAATTGTTATATTGTCACGTGTTTTTTTCTTATAGGTCCTATAAGAAATATAAAATATAATAAAATAAATTGAGTATTATTCATCTTTTTAAATGTTGTTAAATGATTTAGCTGGTTATTTTACCTCCGGCCGCCTATCTGACGTCAACTTAGTCGCCTTTTACTACACCTCGGTAACAAATGAGGGTGGTCTATTCTACTCAGCCGAATACCACACAGCGGGTCAACTTAGCTTAGTTGCCTTTTACGACACCTCGGTAACAAATGATGGGTGTTTATTTTACTCAGCCGGATGCCACACGACATATAGTACTAAAGTAAATAACATTTTAAAATCTGTTGAACTCAGGTCAGACCTCATTTCCCATGAGGTCGCTACGAGCAAATACTCATCAATCGGAATACTTTTCGTGATGATTTTTCGCTTTTTTAATCGTGACAATCCACCGTTCACATGCATTGACGAGTCAGTGTACTTACTGTTTATTGCTGTCTGTATTGATCATTATTAATGATTGAAGTGTCGTCATCATCCGTCGCCCTTACCCCACTTTAAGTGGGGTCGGCATAACATGTTTTAAATTATTCAAATTTTCTTTATTGAGGGGTGCCAGAGTCAATTATAATAATTAAATTTATTAAAGAATACATAGTAAGTACATTGTAAACGCTTGTTACATAGATTCAAATAATTATAAAGCACCATCAGACTTACTTCTGATATACCCCATTTCCTGTGAGATTGTTCGAAGCGATGAAATATTCCAAACCTTTTTAATCTGTGATGATTAATCATTCACGAGTTGAGCGCTGACAGTGAGTTATATGATTTTCTCATAGGTTTTTCGATAATGTCTGTTGTTCTGACTGACAAGAACGATAGAATCTGATTTTAGAAAAAGCGTTACGAAATTCGTTGTAATTTCGGCACCGTGCTTTATTATATTTATAGTATATGGGTGACCGTGCTCGGTAATTTTTAAAAGATAATATTTATAAAAAATAAAAAAAGGAAGAAGGTGCCGATGGCATGTGGGAATCCAACCCTGGTTTTGAACATTTTCGGTCCGCCCGTTACTCATCCGATATCGAAACATTGCTTTTGACAACTAAAAATATCCTTTGCTTTCAATTCTTCATATTACCATTTTTTTAATGCCCAAAAACAGGGATAAATGATTTTTTTTAAATAAAACCTAGCTAGATCGATTTTTCTCTACCAAAACCCCTACATGCTGAATTTCAGGAAAATCGTTGGAACCGTTTCCGAGACTCCGAATATACATATATATACATACAAGATTAACTCATTTAAATATTAAAGATATATCGTATAATGATCATTTAATATTGAAGAGCTTCTTAAATCTGTAGCAAAATGTTCTATTCTAAGGCAGTTTTTAAATCTTTGTAGGGATTTCGGCCTTAAATTTTCATCTTATCATTTCTGTTGGAGAAATAATTATTTATATCGGAGCCATTCCTCTTAGATAATATGATTAAATTGTCCCTCGATGTTTTTTCATTGTAAGTTATTTTCAATTACTTATTTAGTTGACAGATAATAATATGTTTTTATTCTTGATCTTTTATTCAATATTTTTAGGAGCATAGGCTCCTAAAAACATTCTATTAATATTTCGTAGTCGCTATGTAAGGTATCTTTTGTAAACAAAAGTATAATATTGTGCCGTTAATATATATTTTTTCAATTATTTTCTTTCTATTAGAATAAAAGACTTTTTTAGTAAACATTTTCTTTTTATTAGATAATAGGGTGCTGTTGGTATAAGCTGTGGTAGCCCAGCGGTAAAACCGTGCGATTCTTTCGAGAAGGTCACGGGTTCAAACCCGGACAGACACTAATGAGTTTTTCTGTTAAAAACTTATGTGCCTAATTGATAATTACAATTTATCACACGCTTTTCGGTGAAGGAAAACATCGTCAGGAAACCTGTATATCTCTAGAGAATTCTGGAGATATGTGTAACCTACCAATCCGCACTGGAGCAGCGTGGTAGGTCCTAGCTCCAAACCTTCTCTCCAAAAACTGAGAGAAGTGGCCTATTCTCAGCAGTGGGATAGTAACAGGCCACTACTTACTTATTTAGATAATAGGGTAACAACAACTGTTGTTGAAATTCATAAATAGTTTTAATTAATAAAATTAGTTTTAATATATAATCGCTTGAACACTATTACAGAATATATTAAGTGCATAGATATGGCTTAGCACACACTAATTCACGTACACACGCACACACTCACTAAAAGCACACGCACACATTTAAGTTTTTAAATAGTTTTAAACAGCAATTATTATGATTACTTATTTAATCATTTTAAGTCATGACCGGTGTATGGTGGGAGTACTTGTCCTTTACCTTTGAGTTTTGAGAACTTATGTAATAAAACAGAAATATAGGGATAATGAGGTCACTTCTACACAGAATCATGATATCGAATATATGACAGCGCAATTGTAAATAAGTCGATTGAAAGATGCTTTTAAAAAAAATTCATTTACCTACCGTTAACCGTTAAGGAGTCCCCTCGTCTGGAGTCAATCCTGGCAGAAGCATCAATTCATTCTTATCATAAACATGCATTGTCATTCTTCTTCTTTCTCAACCGGTGGACGTCCACTGCTGAACATAGGTCTCCTTAAGGGATCGCCACAATCCACGATTTCGTGCCGCTTGGATCCAGCGGCTCCCCGCGACCTTTTTGAGGTCGTCAGTCCACCTCGTTGGGGTCTACCAACGCTACGCTTTCCAGTGCGAGGTCTTGTCATTGCATTGTCATTAGGACTGGGCAAGTATCTAAAATTTCAGCTTAATCAGACACCGGGAAGTGGGTCAAATTTAACTTGCAAAATTCCACTTTCACATACATACATTGTTGTCACAAGTTGAATAAAAGCTTTTAAAAAGCATAATAATGAATAGTCTTCAGTTTGGAGTTCATACAAGCAACCTTAGAGGTCCAAATTAAAATAAAGATTACTTAAATACGAATTGAAATCTATTGTTTGTACGAGTACATATTTACTTAGGCTTACGTTTGACGTGGGCCCAAAGAAAAAGAATTCAATTAAGCAGCGATCGCAAAGTTTTATAAAAGGGTCTTTAAGTCTACTCTATTTTAATAGAAGTTTCTTAAATACTTTTAATGGCACATCGATTATACGAGAGCAATAGTGAGGAGGTTGAAAAGGTTAGACGCAATAGGAAATCAGAAGCCATCGATATCAATGCATTGCTTTTTATTTGAGAGGAATTTCTAAGAATATACTTTCCGATGCGACCCTTTTTAAATATTTATATGAATATTATTGAAGTTACTTCAGTTATTCTTGTATTTGCACATTACATCATTATTATCATAAAATGTCATCAAATCTTCTTAAATGACATATTTAGAAGATTCTATATTAGACTAGCAATCGCCAGCGGTTCCACCCGCGTGGAAAGATTAAAACCGTAATATAGAGTTTTGATAAATAAAAAAATGGTTAAAATGGATCAACCTTAAAAGCTACATATATGTATGCTGTCGCGGACTTTTATTTAGAACTTTCGGTGGGGAACAATTTTGTAATACATGATTTTGGAATAACTTTCACCGTTTACACAGCACACGCAAGGAAAGCTTTAAATTTTGCTGTTTTCGTACTTTTTTTATGGCTCTCCTATTCATATTAGGGTGATGTTATATAGCCTATAGCCTCCCGCGATAAATGGACTATCTTACACTGAAATAATTTTTCAAATCGGTCGAGTAGTTCCTGAGAAACATGCATTATCATCGAGACAATATCAGTATGTATGCAATAATGTACCGAACTGTTAAACGTAATTTAAAAATGCTATAATGCAATGCCACATTCGGCAACATGATCATTATATCTCTGACATCAATCAGATAGACTACCTTTGTGCAGTAGAACGATATAATAAACAGCTATTATTTTTTTTCTTTTATAACTTATGTGTTTAATTGATAACTGAAATTTATTACACGCTTTTCAGTGTAGGGTAACATCGTGAAGTAACATATATATCTCTAGAGAATTCAGGAGATATGTGAAACCTACAAATCCACATTGGAGCAGCGTGGTAGGTCTTAGCTCCAATCTTTCTCTCGATAAACAGAGAGAGGTGGCCTATGCCCAGCAGTGGGATACTTATAGTTGACTCTGACACCCCTTTCAATAAAGAAAACTTGGCTAAACATAAATTCATCAAATGCTTAACAGAATGCTTAACAAATGCTAAGAATGTTTAACAGAACTGTGTCTTAGCTCAACCACTTCTCTCCACGGAAAGAGAAGGCTTACGTCCAGGATAGCTACAGGCAACATAACAACTGTAACTTTAAACTTTAAACAAATTTTGTTGTACTAGTCAAGGTACAAATACTAAGGATTTAATTCGACTTACAGATCCATGAGAATGGCAAACTCATCTGATTACATTCGAACTCTGAAATAGGTCGATTAGGAAACATGGAAGTTAAGCTTAGATATCTGCCGGATAAATTAAATTCTAAGCTGACATTGGATTTAATCTGCGCGCACAGCATAACTCAAGTTACGTTTAAAAGTATTTTCACGATAAATTGTCAATAACATTCGCTTAAACATTTTTGGTCTTTAATATTTAAATGAGTTTAGTCGTGTGGTATCCGGCTGAGTAGAATAGATCAAACTCATTTCATACCGAGGTGTCGTAAGAGGCGACTAAGGTAAGTCGACCCGCCGTGTGGTGTCCGGCTGAGTAGAATAGAACGACCTCATTTCTTACCGAGGTGTCGTAAAAGTCGACTAAGGTAACTTGACCCTCCGCGTGGTATCCGGTTTAGTAGAATAGGCCACCCTCTTTCTTATCGAGGTGTCGTAAAATACGACTGAGGTAAGTTGACGTCAGGCTGGCGCCCGGTCGTAACGCAGCCAAATCATGTGACAGCATGTTTATGGCATGTCGTGCCGGCCCCACTTAGAGTGGGATAATGGCAGGAAGATGATGAATACTTAAATGAGTTAACCTTGTATATATATACTAGCTTATACCAGCAACTTCGTTTGTGACTATTGTCGTGCGATAGATTGATAATAGATGGCGATTTTAATATCATCCTATTCCTGTAGAATTTACATTTTTCTATAGCCTATATGTTAACCCGATGTATAAGGAATAATTGTGCTAAAATTACATAGATATTGGTTCAGTGGATTCGCCGTGAAAGAGTAACAAACATACATAACATACTCACAAACTTTCGCTTTAATAATAGTAGTAGGAAGTAGGATAGGATGTATATTTGCCGAATTTCGGAATCATCTTCAACTAGTCAAAAAAAAACATGTTTCAAATATTTTGTGCCGACCCTACTTAGAGTGGGATAAGGGCAGGATGATGATAATATGTTTTTTAGTAGCCGAAATAACTCTGTGAACAATAGACCTTATATTTTTCAAGTATACAATCAAATAATTTATTGAAATAATTTTCTATAAATCAGAATCATAATCATTGATCAATCTAAAGAAGCAGTAACTAAATTACTGTTATATAAAGTTCGAATTATTAATAATCAGGACTATTCAAAGGTTCACTTTAAATAGTACTCTCATTTTCCGTGGTCGTTCATAATTTCTCCCGTTAATCGGCTTTATAAATTAATATAAAACGACTTTTCTGGCCTCTACCTTCTCTATTGTTCGTTTCGATTAAGAAACCTTAAAAGTTTTTTAATTGATAGCTTTATGCGCAGTCTAGAGGTCGTAGATAAAACAATACAGCAAGTGATATTTAATTCACCTTATATTTTTTATGACTTGTAAAGATGTATGGTTTCGTCTATCTAATCTTCATAAATTTGTAAAATTTCATAAATTCGTTCATAGATATTTTATTTAAAATCAATACTAACAACCTATATATGTTTGCTATGTGTAGTCATACAATTATTATTCTGGAGTGAGAAAGCCAGCCTATTTGTCATATAACAGTGAAGATAAAGCAAATGAGGGTGTTTCTATCTCTCTTTTTTATGTGTGATTGGATAAAGATGAAGTTATACGAGTTCCCTCTCACTATTTATTGTGACACTATTACACAGGCTTACTTACTTCCCTACTTACTGTAGTATAAAAACTCTACTACTATACTAAATAAAAGTATAAAAAACTTGTATGTAGTATAGTCCTAGTCAAGCTGTGATAGCCCAGCGGCAACACCGTGCAACTCTTTCGAGGAGGTTACGGGTTCAAACCCGGGCAGACACCAATGAATTTTTCTGTTAAAACCTATGTGTCTTATTGATAATTGCAATTTATCACACGCTTTTCGGTGAAGGAAAACATCGTGAGGAAATCTGCATATCTCTAGAGAATTCTTGTGATATGTGTAACCTACCAATCTGCATTGGAGCAGCGTGGTGGGTCTTAGCTCCAATCCTTCTCTCCATAACGGAGAGAAGAGGTTTATTCCCAAGTGTGAGAGAGTAACAGGCCGCTACTTACTTATATGTAGATGACATGAATAGAAAACATTAAAATATTCTTGTACTGCCCGACATTCATTAATAACATTGTTCTTGTGATATTGACCTATGTCACGATGCTGTTGAAAAATGAAGCTGGCGACCTCTTACTGCGACATCTCGTTAAGCAGGATAAATGAATCCTTGCTTACTCAACGTTAAGGATATATTTATAATAATATTTAATCAAACAAAAGGAATGCATGTGATTTTCTTTTAGCGTATGATATTCTTCGTTATTCAAGGAACTTCGTTTTATTATTCAGTACCTGGTTAACCTTGGTCAAGCCCTGCTCGGTAATTTTTACAAAATAAAATAAAGAAACAAAAAAAAACAAAAAAATAATTGGGTAGGTGAGGCTCATTCCTAGGCATTTTCATTTCTCGCGACCTCACGTTCCGAATAAGCTACGCTGACTTGAACATTGACGGCTAAAATAGTGTTTTATATATTCAATGTAAATTTTAGTATTTTTTTTCATGGCCAAAAACAGGGACAGAACGACAAAACAATTTTTATGAAATAAAACCTAGTTAGTACAATTTGAATTTGCATGCTGAATTTCAGGAAAAAGGCTTCGTTTGAGCCGTTTTCGAGAATCCGAAAAAAATAAATAAATAAACACAAATAAATAAAATAAATATATACAAGATTAACTCATTAAAGATATATGTTTTATTTATTGTATGAGATTTCTTGAATGAAAAATGTATTAGAAATAAACTTATTATTTATTTAATAATGCAACTTACTGAGACCTCAGTTCTCCATGAATATGGATGGATGGACATCCATGGTATATTACAATTTACTTAAGTAATAATTAAAATATTTTGCTATTATCTGCGATTAAGTAAATAGAAATGTATATATTATATGATGGTAAATGCAGAGTGGACTATCCGTTCTATTCCGATACATGCAGGATTCATAGAAACACACACATACACACAATCCTCCACCACCATCAGAACAATACACAAGAACTACACACGTTCATTATTACATACGTTTTGCCACGCAATCGAAGCATTATCGGAGAAACACTCACAGACTCACGACAAAATAGCAAAACTGCGATTCAAAAATCTTTTCGATTGAATTCAGAATGCCACCAATTAACTTGTAGGTGCAAAGTGAGGAAACCGAGATTGCCATTAAATAAAATCGAAAATAATCTGTGATGAAAAATAATAATAGTACATCTATTTTGACTAAATTAATTTACTTTTTATTAGAAGTACCTGGTTGACCGAGCTTTGCTCGATAATTTATTTCAAAATAAAAAAAGAAAGTTTAAAAAAAAATAGGCTTGATCCTAGGTATTTTCATTTCTCGAGACCACCCGTTCTCGTTATGATGACTTGACAATTTATGGCAAAAATAGTGTTTAATTCAATGTAAATTTTACTATTCTTTTAATGCTCAAAATAATACATCCTAATTCTAATTTTTACATATACATGCAACATGCATGGAATGTCATATAGTAAACATCTATATAAGTAAACAAAACGCACGGAACAAAGTCGAGTTTACCCAAAAAGGCCACGCTTAAAAACGCTCCCATCAAAGACTATTTATTCGCGTAATGGAAATGAAGGCGTCTGGAGGCGTCGATTCTACGAGTTGAATAGTGAAGAGCTTGAAAAGATTAGACAGAATAAAGGCGGGCGTCGGTTTCAATGCGGAGCATTCCACTGGGTCTATATTGTGAAGTCCTTTGAATGGATACTTCATTTTAAATAATACGATTGTAGAAAATGGTCTGTACATTTTTTGCTCCTTATATTTTTTACAATATGATCTAATGAAATATCCAAAACCTATAAGAAAGTCTGTCTGTCTATATATTACGTTTTCATGGCTAAACTGCCATAATATATATAACGGAGGGAAATAGAGAGAAGTGGAACTTATAGCATAGAGACGTTAGGGCTCATTTTCACTGGTCGATAACTCGGTTGTTATACAGCATACGGGAAGTCCCCGAATACGGAATAACGACTAGTGAAAATGCGCCATCGATATCTCAGTCGATATACCGCATGCGGGTATTTCCCGCACAAGGCCTAGCGACCAATGAAATTCATTGGTCGATGTAAAGCAAACGCGGTGCGGGGATTCAGTTTGCCAACGGTGTCAGATACGCCAAAAACAGATAAAACTGCTACACATAAAATTAATTTTTGATCCATAGCTTGCACGTCCATTTAGCACCACTCTAAAATATACTTCATACATACGTGCTGAAGAAAATTAAACATCCAGCATGCGGGCCTCATCGACTAATGAAAATGAGCCCTTAGAATAGCTGTGGAGAGGTGTGGTGAAGTGGGGGCAGGTAGGTGCGGAGAGTAGAGTGGCACCATTTGACATGATTTTACAATTTGTTAAAAACTAATAAATTGATTGTTGGTTTGGGAAGCTACGCGAGATCTTTTCGTCCAAAATACCTCAGTGCTTGAAGACCAAAATCTTCGAACAGTGCGTGTTGCCAGTGATCTGATACGTGGTCGCTGACTATGGGCCTCATATGAAGGCTCAGAGTCGTTCAGCGGGCGATGGAGCGAGCTATGCTCGGAGTATCTCTACGTGATCAAATCAGAAATGAGGAGATCCGTAGAGTTATCGACATACCTCAGCGTGTCGCGAAGCTGAAGTGGCGATGGGCGGGGCACATAGTACGTGGAACCGATGGGCGTTGGGGTTTCAGAAGTTGGAATGGCGACCCCGCACCGGAAAACGCAGTGACGGTAGACCCCCCACGAGATGGACTGACGACCTCAAAAAGGTCGTGGGGAGCCGCACCGTCCAAGCGGCACAAGATTTGTTCACTCAGTGTTCTGGAGATCTCATGAAGAGACCGATGTCCAGCAGTGGACGACCATCGGTTGACAAAGAAGAAGAGAAGAAGAATAAATTGATTTGATTTTTTGAGAAAATCGTTGCATATTTCTTGAATAAAATTAAAGGAAAAGTCATCATCCTACCTTATCCCACTATAAGTGGGGTCGGCATGACATGTTAAAAACATGTTGTCACATGATTGGGCTGCGTATTTTGCAACCGGTCGCTTGCCTAACGTCAACTTACCATAGTCGTATTTTACGACATCCCAGTAAGAAAGTGGGTGGTCTATTCTACTCAGCCGGATACCACACGGAAATAATTAAAGGAAATATATCATTGTAATATATATATAAACATGAAGATAATAGTGTTTGAAGCTTATATATACAAAGCTTATATTACAATTTTTTTAGAAATAATAATAGTAAATTTCGCTGTCAATTGCAGAGTTGTAATAGGGAACCGGCGAACTTAAGAAGTCATAATACCCAGGATCAAGCTTTTATTACCAAGCTTTTTTAGCACAGAGTATAGCTCGTTCACCGAGGTACTTTCCTTTATTAGCGAATAACATTTGGATCTTCTAATGAACTTATACATGATTTGATATTAGATAAATAGATTCAGCTATAGAACAAGCATCTTAAATAAAGTTATTCGTAAGTTCGAGCAGCGCATCGACCTAGTTTATAGTTAGAGAGCAAAAATTTAGCGGTATCTTATGACTGACATACAAACAGTCTCGACACTCAGTGGAAGTTACTTTGGACCAATGCCATATATTTGATGCTATTTGAGATGAAACAATTGATACAATCAATGGTCTACGACGCAAGATGGTTTTTTAAGTGTAGTATATAATATCTGGAAAGAGATGGAGGTGGCCTTTGCTTTATGTCCCACCGAGCAGCGGGATATTTTGTAGATATTACTAAGCTAAATGTAGTAAAGTTATTTGTACCTGTTTTCTCGGAATAAAAGGCTATCATCATCATCATATAATATCTAGATGATATATAGAGTATATAGTTGTTATGTGCGTACGAGTGATTCGGCGGAGTCAAGTTATATAATAAACGAGGCACTAGGCAGTGCCAATCAAGGTGTCATCTCTTTTGCATGCATCACGCCTATCTAACGATAGTCACCAATATAGTTCAATGTGTCCTAAAGGTAACGGAAAGAATAGGAAATGTAGCATATATGACATAGTTTGAAGAATTGTCTTGTATTTTGTAGAGTACTATAGAGAACGTAACTCAAAAATGCTTAAAAATCGATGGATTGAAGTGCCCGAAGACCGTGTGGTGTGGAAAAATCTTTATTTAGCAATGGACCTCAGTTGGTTGAAAGGATAAAGATAATCATTCTTATGTGTGTGTTAAGTGTGACTAATTATAGATGAGTAAAAGTTTTATAATTTTGAAGGCAACGCTAAAAAGATAGTATAAGATATCGCACGCAAAATACCTGAGTAATTTAGTTTCACCTTATTTCATGCTTATTAACTGTAAGTTAATTATTAGAATTAAAGCGTTATAAAGCAATTAATCATTTTCACATTAAATAAATAATAATAATAATAATAAATATATGGGACACTTACACACACAGTCGTCCGTCCCCAAAGTAAGTAATTTAATACTTGTGTTATGGGTGACAGACAACTGGTGAATATATACTTATATATTTTTAAATACATACTTAAATACAAATATACACCCAGGCTCAAAGACCAACAAATTCATTTATAGAAAATGTTGGCCCTCGGCGGGAATCGAACCCGCGACCCGTGGAGCTGAAGGCAGGGTCACTACCCACTACTCCAACGGGCCAGTCAAATATTAGTCTACGAGCTTATTTTATAAATTAAATAGCAACATTATTTACAAAACAATTAATGAATTTTAAGGTTAGTATTTTTAGATTCAACAGTTATTATCATATACTATGGACGTCAATTACTTTTAACTTTGGGAGTTGTGATCGTTTGAAGTATCATTTTACACAAACGATCTCACATTGAACTTACTATATAAAAGAAAAGTAAGTTCATAAAAAGTGCTAAAGAAATTTATTAGGGCCGAACGATGTTGGATAAAAGTTTGGGAGCAATTTAAGATGTCCCATCAAAAAAATTTCGCGGTAATCAACGAGTATCAAATTTCGTTACCTTTTGGAAGTAACTTCAAAATTACAGTAAGGGGACGCTAAGTGTGTTATTTACATTTCATGCTTTTTTTTGGTACAAAACTACTTAGTTTTGTTATCGATTTATTTAATTTAGTATCCATAATTACTGTATTATAAAACGAAATAGGATTATATGACATAGAAATTTCTTGATATTTGGGAATCTATCACATCCATCATATTATAAATTTATCTTCAGTTTTTTCTGCAAAATCAAAAACAAGCTATACTAACATTTTTTTTCTACTTCAAAAGAAGATCATTTACGAATATGTTCCTCAATAAGTAGGATATCTGGCTCACTTTATTGATCTCAGCAATCATTTTGTTTTGCTTTACTCAATTGGTTATTTCTCAAAAGTTATTAAGGTTTATAGTAAAAATTTAACCATATGAAAAAAAAAACACTTTATGGTTAAGTTAGACTACAATTCACTGTATTCGAATCATTAGTAATATATAGCAGTTATAGGTTTATTAAAACTTTTACCCGAACAAAAATGTCTCTGGCTACGCGAACTACCTGATTATTCTTTTAAAAATTTATTTAAAATATTACACGCTAAATTGACTGGCAACGTGATGGAATTTGAAATGTGTTTCCGGGAATAATTTTGCTCTCGCCAGTATCGCGCCATGCAGCTGTGTAAACAAGTATAATAACGAAAATGCCTTACTTATATGTCGTTAAAATTGGATTGGTTTTCGCTTTCCAGCATCAAAATTCCTTTTTGACGAACTTAGTAGTATTTCTTTCACCCTTTTCCCCTCTCTTTAACAATTAAACGTCCACTGTTGAAAGTAAATCTCATTAAGGTAACTTAAATGATTAATCGAAGCAGGCGTTACTTTGCGGAATTCCATAGTACAGATATTACAACAGAATTATTTTACTATAATACGCGTTTGTTAAGAGAATCTAAGTAATGCGAAGTGTATGAAGCAGGCAATATTCAAATACCTCATATATGCAAGACACGTAACCAGACGTATCACAAAACGTCGCCACCTACACTCCAGAATATCACATACTCACTACCACAATTTCTATAATCGTTTCGCTTGAAACCGAAGCATCATCAGGAGGATAGGCTCCACGATAAAATCGTAATACATTATGATTCTGACTTGGTTTGGCATGTATAAAGTATGTGAATATTGCCTGCTTCATACACTTTGCACACAAATGTGAATTATAGCGAAATATTTGTTGTAACTTCTCATCAAGGTACTTACAAGCCACACAATCTAATGCCGCTTAAATCCGACAACCATCTTGCAACTTTTTTGGGGTATTCTGGCCATCTACATTTAGTAAGTAAATCTTCCGATGCAGTATTACAGTTTCAATGTATTGAGGCACCAACGCTCGTCGGTGCAATACTCCAATTTAGTAAATTCTCCACCCATCGTTACTTTAGTATAACGATCCGTTTGGTTATGTCAGTGTTTTTAGTTTTCCATTCCACTTCTGATTTGACCAAGGAGAAACTCCTCCAAGCGTTCTTTTACATACTATTGCCCCAATTCCTGTTTACTGACTAGTTTTCTTACAATGCCCATAATTTGAAACCGGGTTTCGTATATAAGACACAAGCTAGCAATACGCATTGTTTAAAGACTAGATATGAATATACCCTGCGATAGGAAAAAAATATCTTATGTGAGAATATTCGCCTTATTTGTATAGAAACTCACAATATAATATCAGATTTCATCCAACTGGTATGTATTCATGAGATTTTTATGAAGCTAGTCGCGTACGCTTCTACACAACAAGGTTCCGTTGCAAAAAACTGTGTTAAAACTCATAAAAATGGCCTATGGACATATATACTTGGAACTTGGTTAAACAAGTTATACAATATGTGAGTATAACGAAAAGTAAAATAAAAGGTGAAGAAAATGGGGTTTCCGGCTGATATTTGCAATGTTATTCTTTAGTTATTATTTTGCACTAATATTCCAGATATAATGGAAAAATTCAGTAAGTAAGATCCACAAAGAGTTATAAGCTAAGTGCAGGACGCTAATATTTATAAGTATTATGGTTTTAAAGTCCAAATGTGTGGTATCCGGTTGAGTAGAATAGACCACCCTCTTTATTACCGAGGTGTCGTAAATTACGTAACCAAATCATTTGACATGTTTACAACATGTTGTGCCGACTCCACTTAGAGTGGAATAAGGGCATGATAATGATGATAGTTTAAAGGTCCAAATGTCAGCTAGTTTTATCATTTCACATTCATTATTGCTGTAAAGATAAACATTGGCGAGGGAATATTCTGTTTTCATATTATATTACCACTCACACCATTATATTTCGTGATACTGTTACGTTGTCAACATAAACTAAGAAACTTCGTTTAAAAAGTATATTTTCAAAACAAAATTATAAAAGTTAAACAAAGGTAGAGATTGCGGATTATTCATTATTCTTAAGCATGAAGCATTTCATATTTTTTTCATAAAAGAGGGCTTTTAAACTATTACCACAACATTTAAGCTTACTCGCAAATATTAATTTAATATTGGCGTAAGTAAACTCCTACCTTTTAGCAACATTGTCAAGTTTCGAAACACCTTTTAACTTTCTTTGAAAATTCTATTAATACCTTAATAGTATATACGCGTAAATCTTTACAAGTTCGATATCCATTCATAGACTTTAGTTTCATTTTCTTTGCCAACGTCCGATAATTTTATTTTGCCTTAAAAATATAACAAATTAAATTCTCGTTTATTGATATTTGTTATTAATGCCAGTAGTTATAACCCCTTATTGTAGTTATGGTCTATTCGGTTCGTATGCTTTTCTGAAAATTAAAAATGCCGCTTAATTTGTTTAAACATTTGTTGACATCATGTTAAGGTTACACTTTTGTTCGATAACAATCCAATGATATAATATAATGAAGCTGGTCATGACGTTTTAATTAGTAATATTTAACTTCTAGCAATTTGGGCTACAAATTACTTGTAAACTTGTTAACCCCTCGAGCTAAGCTAAAATCCTTGTGATAGGCGTGGGTTCGCGTCGGAAGTATAATAATAATAATATAATAAAACCGGAATTCAAACGCACGACCTCTCGGTGGCAAGTCCCTTACCCTAACCATTCCGCTACCGCTGCTTTTCTCGTTGATAATAAGAATAACCTCGACTAAAAAAACTTATTAAATATTATTTTCATCTTATATTAAATAAATGATTCAATAGTTTGGACTTGGCAGGATTTGTTGTTTCCGAAAGTTAAGGACAAATTAGTTAAGTTATCGAATAATAGGAAAAAATTATTTTCGAAAATGCTGCGAGGTTAAGATATGAAACTATTTATTTTTAGGTAAGCGCCACAGTGAATAACTTGACGAATAATATGTATTTTTGCTTTTTTTTTTGAGGTTTCAAACTTTTAGTTGGTTGGTTAAAATAATATTCAAATCAAAACGTCATGTTGTTCTTCATACAATAATAAATGTGGAGAATCGATTCTAAGATAGCAGTGGTTCAATTAGCTTTTTATTTTGCTTCGTGATTTATTTACTTACTGGTTTTTTGTCTATTCTAGTCTATTCTAGCTATTTATTTCTTTAACAAACTGACAAATGAAAAAGAGAAATCGAAAGTAAAGGTTTTATTCGGGGTAAGTAAATATTTGACTTACATGTGTTACTGATAATAGCATTGTTCAATCATTTGGACTTATATCCGCATCCGGAAGAAATCTCATCCTACTGCCGTCGGGTATTTGAGAAAATGTAATCGGAAGGGTTTCACGTTTGTTTAATGTGATATATTATTTCATGACACATTTTTTCTTTTATTTTATCCGTTAAAGTAACACGATATTGATTAAAGAGAATATCATTATTCTCCTGCCCTTATCCCACGCTAAATGGGGTCGGCATATTTTAAACATGTTATTACGTGTTTTGGCTACTTATTTTACAATCGACCGCCTGATGTCAATTTTCCTTAGTCGCCTTTTACGACACCTCGGTAAGAAATGAGGAGTGGTCTATTCTACTCAGCCGGATACTACACGGCGGGTCGACCTATGTTAGTCGCCTTTTACGACACCTTAGTAAGAAATAAGGGTGATCTATTCTACTCAGCCGGATACCACACGTTGGATAGACTAACCTTAGTCGCCTTTTACGATAACTCGGTAAGAAATGAGGGTGGTCTATTCTATTCAGCCGGATACCACGGCATTAATAGATAAACAGCGGTTGTAATTAGTTTATTGAAAGTTCTGCAGTAACATATTTTATGACCCTTGGCGTTATGAGCCAAATTTAAATCAAAAGACAACAAAGTCATATATTATTCAAGTGAAAGTTCAAGAAGTATATAACATCGCAGCGCTTGTATTAAATATTTTATCACTTGGTAAAAAGCGGCAATGTTTTTTAATAGAAAGTTAACGCAGCATTGCATTTCTTAGCATTCGTCTTACGATGCAGAACCGCAGAGAAAAGGCTGTGTATTAAATTATTAAAGTTAAAGTTTCAGCAGTACACTTTATAGTGGAACTCGTGTAGCTTGGATATAACTTGATTAAAAGTCAGCAAGTTTGTATATTCTTTACTAAAATGTTCACACAGTATCACATTTCAAGACACTCGCAGTGACGCAACGCTAGAAGAAAACACTTGATAGATTATTCGTTTAAAAGTTCAAGTACTATAGCGGAGGATGTGTTACGTAATATATCCCTTGGCACGCAAGTGTTGAGTTTACGTGTTGTTTCTTGGCAAGTTTTTTACAGTATCTCTAAGAATATGCAAAACATAATACAGCTCTTTTGGAATTGACTATATGTTGTTAGTAACGGCTTTTACAGCGTCACCGGAGCTGATGGGCTAGTGTAGAAGTATCGTCGAGGTTACGAAATGCGTAGAGTAAAGCGCAGAAGCTCCACTAGTTGTTGGAGATATTGTCTTAAGGGTGCCTCCTGTGAGGTCGGACCACGGCTTAGGGCGAAGCGTAGTAAGAAAAAAGCTAAGGAATATTAGTTTATTAGTAAATCCACAAAATACTTACTTTTGTAATGGCATACTTTGGTGATCGGGAGAGATAGATCTGTTTTTTTTTTAAGTGCAGTTATGAATTCACGGCGTTAACCTCATGTGACAGGTGTGTAGAAAATATATTATTTAAGTAATTAAGATTTCATATGGATTCATATTGGACTGGCCCGTTGGAGCAGTGGGTAGTGACCCTGCCTTCAGCTCCGTGGGTCGCGGGTTCGATTCCCGCCGAGGGCCAACATTTTCTATTAATTAATTTGTTGGCCTTTGAGCCTGGGTGTATATTTGTATTTAAGTATGTATTTAACAATTATATATGTATATATTCACCAGTTGTCTGTCACCCATAACACAAGTATTGAGTTACTTACTTTGGGGACGGACGACCGTGTGTGTAAGTGTCCCATATATTTTTATTTTATTTATTTTTTTATATTTTTTTCTTGTTTGTTTTTTTCTTTAATTTCACTCTCTATCATCATGTTGTTCTTCTAATAGGGTAATTGATTATTTTGATTTTTATTTTGACAGACCTTTGTCACTAACATAACTTAGTAAGTAGGAAAGTACTTAAAACAATAGATCGATATAATTTAAGTAATTTTTGAAAATATGCGATTGGTAGAACAAATATACATCTCAACTTGAGTGTATAAAAATTATATTGTTTCTAAAACTGAGTGCTCTATAACACCTAAATAAATATTTAGACCTTTTTTATTGCCATATCATCTTTATTTTAGACATCTTTATAGTATATTTACAATATTGAAGATCGAGTACAAAGGAAGTTTGTGGTCCTTTTTACTATTCTACTAGCATAATAAACCTTTCCAAGGTGTTCTAATTGGGTATGAAATATAAAAGTGCTTTCCTTATTTGTTTTAATGATATTATCGATAATATATAAATTGCACAGTAACAATTCTCTATAACAAGCGAAGAAATTGTTACTATGCTCTTACATTATCATATAACATTGTTCATTATGAAACCAGAGCATTAATACTCCTTGGTATATATTAGTTATATACATATATATACAATATGAGTATAATATCATCATCCTCTTGCCCTTATCCCACTCTAAGTGAGGTCGGCACTACATGTTATAAATATGTTGTAACATTTGACTACGTATTTCACGACCGGCCGCCTGCCTGAAGTCAAATTACCTTAGTCCTAATTTGCCACACAATGGTAAAAAAGGGGGTGGTCTATTTTACTCAACTGGATACCACACTGTGGGTTAACTTAACTTAGTCGCCTAGACGACACCACGGCTAGAAATGAGGGTGGTCTATTCTACTCAGCCGGATACCACACGGCTTAGAATAATACTATATAATATAATATATTTACTTATTATTATAATTCTAAGTTATTCCTCGTACTATTAGGTGGTATTGTAATGTTATAAGGATGTTTGATATAACGAGATTAATGACGCAGTAATAAATATTTGTATGAGGTTTACAATATAGTAAAACATACTAATGATATATTTTCGTGACCAATGATCTGAAACTATTTTAGGAGGCCATTTAAACGTTATACGGCTGGTATTTACTACAATTTGATATTGTAGTTTATTTTATTGGGTTCGTATATTATATCATTTGTATTTCGTAATGTATTAATTTTTAATTCATAAGATATTTTATCTACTCTGATACTATAATACAAATATTATAAAACTAAAACCAAAATTCTTATGACAAACATTACGTTCAGGCCAAAAATTTAAAAGTTTTATTACGATACAGGTCTTGTATGGACACCTGTATCATAATATAACTTTTTAATCATAACGATACACCTATACAACCTCCAGCTGGACCAAGGAGGTTGAACCTCTATAAATAAAATAAGTTCATTTTGCATATGTACCTATATGATACCAATGTTGAAATTCAGCATATAGGGGGTTTTGGGAGGGAAAAATCGATCTAGATAGGTTTCATTTAAAAAAATGACCTTTTATTATTGTTTTCAGAAACTGAGGAAATACTAAAATTTGTAAAGTAATTGTAATAGATTGGTGGATAACGGGCAGGGGGTGCCAAAGTGGTCGGCCTCCTCGTGGCGCACCCTGGGCAAGCTTAGTCTTGGCGAACGGACCACTGAGGGTTGGCCAATCCAGTTGTCCCTCTGATTAGCAGAGGGCAATCTGGACGGGCCGGGGACTTCGGGGGGGTTGGGGTGAAGTCCCTAATGAGCGACGGGTCCAGTTGGGCTTACTCTAAGTCTGGCTGGACATGGTTACGGCCACCGTCGGCGAAACCCGGAAGCCCAGCAATGGGAACGGGGACCTTCGGGTTGCGAGGAAGAAAACCTTTATAAAAAATTACCCGGTGGGGGCGGAAACGCCCACCAAGGCGTTGGGGCCCCTACTTGGGGCGCGATCTCTCCCTGTCGACCGTGACATAGCAAACACGGTGGGCAGGGAGCGATCGTGGGCAGCGATGGCCTCCCTTAGCTCTGCGGAGGGGGGCGGAGGGAGGCGGCGGAGCGGCTCCACGAACTGTTGTTCTGGATCCAATCTGCTGCTGGTGAGTCCAGGTGTTAGTGACTCGCCCAAGCCCATCGTCTGCCGCCCTAACTGGGGACCTTCGGGTGTTCCGAACGGGGTACATCGGACACCTGGCTCACCCGAGGCGGTCGGTGCATCTGGTGCTCCCGATGCACCGGTTAGCGGAGGGGGGTTTCTCTTTCGAGGGGCCCCTACCTGGAGGTGTTTATTCTCTGGGATCAGAGCTGTCGGCGGGATGGGGGCAAAATGTACAATGATACCCTGTCCTTGCCATCGGCAGCGTGGTGGAGCACACAGGTCGTTTTAGTCGGTGCGAGTCCGACATAACCGCCGCCTGTCCCCGTCGGGCGGCGGTACCCATAAGGGGTTTTTTCCTGTATAATAAAAAAAATAAAAAAAAATAACGGGCAGACTAAAAAAGCGAAAATACCCCAGACCGAGCCCCAACTGCCCAATTTTTTTTTTCTAGTTTCATTTTTTTATAAGAAATATTTAATTAAATAAATTATTTTGACAAAAACACTTTAATTTCAATTTCTATATTTATAAATCATATTTTTGTAATTGTTTGTGTTTTATTTACATTTAGCTAAGTAGCTAAACCTACGGAGTATATATGCGGATACCGCTAGCTATATACAATTTTCCGGTTATAATAACCAGTAATAAGGAAAAAAAAATTCTAGCGGAAGAGAAATAAGATGATGGCGTCGGTCGCAGCTGTGCAGCCTATTACAGTTACGGGATTGTATACATTTGTGTAACACAAAATGACACACGTTTCCTTTATTGTCTGTTGATATCGGTTCGCGTATTTTCATTTCGGACCTAGTTGCAGTTTGTTTACAAGCTCTACTCTCAACTTGAGTGTTCAAATAAGCTCCTTCAAGCACTTTTGAATCGTTAAGCTACAGCTGGTTCGGAATGTTGCTCTTACCGAGAAGAACCAGAAAGAAACTCGGCGGTCAATCTTATAAACATTTTTAATTTACATAATTAAACTTCAGTCCTGTATGAAGCTGACAGTATTGTCGAATCCAGGCAATCATTTACTCAATCTTAATAATTTACTCTGTTATTCTCAAATGTTGAAATCCGGCTGAGTACAATAGACCACACACATTTCTTACCGGGGTGTCGTAAAATGCGACTAAGGTAAGTCGACCCGTCATGTGGTATCCGTCTGAGTAGAATAGACCACCCTCATTTCTTACCGATGTGTCATAAAAGGCGACTAATGTAAGTTGACTCGCCGTGTGGTATCCGGTTGAGTCGAATAGACTACCATCTTTATTACCGAGGTGTCGCAAAGGGCGTTTTTGGTAATTTGACATAAAGCACGTAGACAAATCACGTTACAGACAAATCATGTTAATAACATATTGTTCACCCAACTTGGAGTGGGATAAGGGCTGGAAAATAATGATGACGATGATGACCACAAGATATTTCCAAGCGTGATCTTTTACGCCTTAACTGATAATTTTTTTAACGCGATCTGCCTTACAATATGCCAGAAATAAACACTCCTAGTTTTTAGTAATTATAGAAATAGCCGTTACTTTGCGGAATTCTTGTAAAATTAATTAAATTGATTAAGTTTATTTTTTATTTTTTTGTATGGTTTGTGGTGCGAAATAAACGTTTTATTATTATTATTATTAATCCATAGTACAGAAGTTACGATAGAATTATTTTGCTAAAATTCGCGATTGTTAAGAAAATCTATGTGATGCTTAGTTCTTAATAATGCTTGGATTACGGGGCGACATGATCGTAGAGCTTGTGGTAGTGAATATGTCTAGTGCGTAAGTGGTGTGTTCTTGGTGGCGACGTTTCGTGATACGTGTGGTAAATAATCCTGCATGTATAAGGTATGAATGTTTTGTGCTTCTTACACTTAAAATCACATAGATTTTCTACCAACGCGGATTACAGTAAATTAATTCTACCATATCTTCTATACATGTAGAAAATATACCTTAACTTAGTTTATGTCAAAGAATATACATTAAAATATTGCACGTTCAATAATAATAAAATGAGAACAAGAGACTTGTAAAATATATATGAACTTTAGGTACACAGATTTCTATATTATTGTCTAATTCGACTATAAATTTTTGATTCTGTTATAAAATATTTGAGATACGTGTCAATAAAAAGAAACAATAAATAAAAATTAAAATACAGAAATCCTCTTTTTGTTTGTCAATGTCGTATTTTTCACGGCACTTTAACCTCGGATTTTATGATCTAAAATTTTCCAGGCAAGATATGGCGGAAAGATATTTTTGATAGAGTGATAAAATAGGTTATAACCAGACGGCTCGAGACGTTTATTGATATAGGTACAGGCGAAATACGATTTCTGACAACAATTTATAACTTGGTTATAGTTTTTTTTACATTTATAAAGAAACAATGTAGCAATGTAGTCCTGAAAGAATTTTGTCTAATTTTTGTAATTTTGAATCGAAAAGCGTAAGATGGTAATGATTTATTTATTACAAATATATAATGCCTTGTGGTATCCGGCTGAGTAGAATAGATCACCCTTATATCTTACCGAGGTGTCGTAAAAGGCGACGAATGTAAGTTGACGTCAGGCAAATCATTTAACAACATGTTTAAAACACGATAAATCGATATAGCAAGGTTTCATTTAAAAACAATATTGTTTCATCTCTGTTTTCAGGCACGAAAAAATGCATTAATATTATTTGGAAACATAGACTATATATGCTGTCATTTGTTAGTTTGAGTCTAGGTATCTCATATTCCTTTTCTTCCTTTTCTTTCCTTTAAAAGATTATTATCTTTTTTATCTTTAAAAAAAATACCAAGAAAAGCTCGGTTTACCCAGGTAATATTATATAATATACAATTTTATTTTCTATAAATATTTGAAAAGCACAAACTTCCAAATTCATACAGAAAACCAAGTAGCTTCGGTCGCCGGAAATCGTAAAATATTATATGAATCTCTATTGGTATCCGCAATAAAATAACCTAGCTTCAAAAAATTTATGTTCTAGAACTCTTTTATTGCTGTCTCCAGTTTAATCTTGGGCGAAAATATTACAAAGTATATTTCATACGTTTGTTAGAACGCAATAAAGCTGAAAATTGAATCGCCCGTTGTAACGACGCAGCAATGTTTCTGATAAATGCGAGATACATTTTATATTCAGGTTAGCGGAGACCCGACTGTGAATTTCATTGGACATGATATATTTTTAATCTATACTAATATATAAGCTCCGCCGTGTGGTATCCGGCTGAATCAGAATAGACCACCCTCATTTCTTACTGAGGTGTCGTAAAAGGCGACTAAGGTAAGTTGACCCACCGTGTGGTACATTAGTAACCGGATACCACACTATGGGTCAACTTATCTTAGTCGCCTCGACACCTCGGTAAGAAATAAGGGTGGTCTATTCTATTCAGACGGATACCAAACGGCGGGTCGACTTACCTTAGTCGCCTTTTACGACACCTCGGTATGAAATGAGGGTGGTCTATTCTACTCATCCGGATACCACACGACTAGTAAGCGTAAAAATCTATTTTATGCAAAATTATAGTTGTCTGAAGGGATGTTTAAGCTTAAAAAGCTACGATCAGGTGCTTTTTGGCCTGTGTTAGCTAAAGTTTTTGTTTGTTAAATTTAGGTACATCGAATACTTTGCCGTTGAAAGTGAAATTGTCAATTTTTTTGACCCATCACAGATTAACCTAAATATAAATAAATAAAATAAATTTATGAGACACGTACACACACGGTCGTCCGTCTCCAAAGTAAGTGACTTAATACTTGTGTTATGGTAGACAGACAACTGGTGTATATATACTTATATATTTTTTAAATACATACTTAAATACACCCAGATTTAAAGACCAACAATTGATTTATAGAAAATGTTGGTTGACAGACAACTGGTGAATATATACTTATATAATTTTTAAAGACATACTTAAATACAAATATACAATCATAATTTAGAAAATGATGGCTCTCGGCGGGAAGGCAGGGTCACCACCCACTGCGCCAACGGGCCAGTCAATCAAATCAAGATCAAATATCAGGATAAGATCTAATAGATTGAGGCAATTTCAAACAAAATAGGCACTAATATGTGACGCTTTAAGTTTACGCGCTAACCTCGTCTTATTAAGGAAACGACATCAAGAGTAGAAGCTATAGCGGAAATAACTGAATCCGGCAAACGTCGCAAATATCCTCTCTTTTAGAGACGTACATTTTTCAATGTAGCATTTAGAGTTGCGGCTTTGCTATTTATTTACTTATATACTTTGCTGTTATAATAACATTAAAATCACAAAAAATCTACCGGCTCAGTATGTCCGCGTTTGCAATGTTCATTTTTTTTTCTCTTTTCTAGCAACACGTATGTACAATAAAGAAATAAAATTAATAAAAATTAGAATTTTGTACAAGACGTACAGAAAAAAATAAGGTTTTCAGATAACGTTTGGATTAGAAAAGTTGTTAGATAAATATGTCATCATCCTCCTGCCCGTATTCCACTTAAAGTAGGGTCGGCACAACATGTGATAATCATGTTGTCATATGATTTGGCTACGTATTTTATGACCGGCCGCCTACCTGACGTTAATTTAACTTAGTCCACTTTTACGACATCTCGGTAAAAAATGAGGGTGGCCTATTCTACGCAGCCGGATACCACACGGCGGGTCAAATCACCTTAGTCGCCTTTTAGAAAACTGGTGGAAATTAATGTGTTACAAAGTTTTTCCCGCATAAATCCCAACCCCGCAATTTTAATGAAATGCATAGTGCAGTAATTTAAACCTTCTTGAATAATTACACCACCTTTTAGTGAAAGTCCTACTTAACTTCGTTCAGTAGATTTTGAGAAAATGGATCATATACAGACAAACAGGTTTTGGGAATTCTGTTTTATAATATAAATTACAATAAATTTTTTATTATTTTATTATAATAAAAATTTAATTTAATTATAATAAATTTATAAAAAAAACTTACATACACGTTCATCCGTCCCCAAAGTAAGTAATTTAATTCTTCTGTTATGGGTGACAGACGACTGGTGAATATATATGTATAATTTTTAAATACATACTTAAATACAAATATATACCCAGGCTCGAAGAACCAGCAAATTGTTCATAGAAAGTGTTGGCCGTCGGCGGGAATGAAACCTGCAACCCGCGGAGCTGAAGGCAGGGTTACTAACCACTATGCCAACAGGCCAGTCAATATGTATAGATTTGCATGTTTCCGACAGTCGGAAACGTTACATTTTCTCACGGCAGTGTAAAATTTATTATTGTTCATTACCCTAATTTAGCTTGTAAATTCACAATTGCTTATTGGGCGGAGAGGGAAATAATTTTCCTCGTTCCCTTTAAATGTACCGTTTTGTAAAAAGGATCCCAGTGCGCGATAGACACGAGGAAACATTGGAATTTTATTTGGTATTGGAATTTAATCAGGTACGGTTGTGTTCGAAACACTCGTAAATTTGAAATTGCTTGTTATCCTTGTTAAACAGGAGAATTATTTTCTGTTTATCATTGGCACTAAAAGAGTGTCAGCATCTTTAAAGTTTAGTACTTGGATAACTGAGTCTTGCTCGATCCTTTTTTTTAAGATACAAAAAGATGAAAATTGAAAAAAAATGAAAATTATAATTGGGCAGATGGGGCTGAAAATACTCCGGGTATTTTCATTTTTTTAGTCTTCCGTTTTCCACTAGGCTATTACTACTTCATAAATTAAAACTAAATATCATTTTCATTTTATTCTACATTATAGCATTTTTTCAGAGCCTGAAAACAGGGATAAAAAGACTTTTTTTATCCAAATAAAACCTAGCTAGATCGATTTTTCCCCCCTTAAAACCTCCTACATGCTCAATTTCATGAAAATCAAGACCTATATAGGTACATAGAAGATTAACTCCTTTAAATATTAAAGATTTGAAAAATTTAAATTTAATTGAATCATAATTATAACATAATAAAAATGCTTGGAAAAGCCCAAGAAAGAAAAATATATTATTAGCTTATATATTATTATTTATACCTATTGACGATAACAGTTTATAAATATTTATTATACGCGAAGGATGGTTTTTCTGTTATTCGTACATGTAATGGATTTCTTTACATAGTTTACGAGACACAAAGGACCGGAATTCGGTACAGAGGGTTTTCTTTATTAAATGAATATGAATCCCGACGGTTTTTGTGATTGGATACAGTCTTTGGGTAGAACACATATGTAGATCATAAAACTGATAGCCACTGCCATTACTTAAGTAGAAAAAATAGGCAACGCTTTTGTCTTGGTTCGTCCAATGATACTTGAGTCCTCTAGAACAATTAAATGTCCCATACCGCCACAGCTTACACATACATAGTCTTATATAATAATTTCGGGATTATATACATTGGCAGTCTTTCTAATTCTAAAATTACGATTAAATATGTCACAATTATTCCTTATACAACAGGGTACATAATTGCTATTAAAATCCTGTTTTTTCTAAGGGAAAAGCAGTAAATAGAGAAATGCTGTCTATTATCAATATATCGAGGTTATTATTTACTATGTGTCAAAGTCAAGTTTGTCAAATTTCGAATTGAACGTTTTTATATATTTCGGTTTTGTTTAATGCATAAATTTAAATGAGTTTATATTATTCATGTAAGTTATAGGGGTTATTTACTTAAATAATTAAACTATGCTCTCGAGAAAACAATAAATCTTTCTCAATCTTCCCGGGTCGATTTGATTTTTGTGATAGAGATATTTGGAGAATGAGTTTACACAGCAACTAGTGTTTATTCAAAGACGCGCTGCCCGCATTTACAGTCTGCGCGAACGAAGTTGCGGGTAAAAGCTATTTTTTTACAATTGGAACACAAAATATCTTGAAATGGGACAAATATTTCTAATATAATGTGAGATGTGAAAATACGAGAAAATATTTGATTTTGATAAAAGAAAGGAGTTCATTATTACGCACCGTGAAATATTGACACAATTAGAGTAAATTATTTATACGGTTTAATGAACACGGAAAATTACATTCGCTCAATTGGACTAATATTTGAATATAATAAGGCCTTTTGGAACATACACATTATTTTCATTTGTGAGCGTACCTTTCATGTTTATTAAGAATTCTCGTTTTAATAAGTATTTCACTCGCAGACATATTGTACCGAAATAGAAATTTCATTATATTTCTATTTTTTGCGTTAATATAACGAGCATATGAGTACATTTTTCACTTATTTACACACTTTATTAAACATCAAATAATGATGAAATTGTGAAAGTAAAACACAGAGAACAAAGACGGGCGTTTTCGAAGTGACATCCAATAATAAAAGCTACGTACGTTACGTTTGATATTATATATAAATGAAAACTTTTGGAAATTCATCATTCAGGTCCTTTAAAAGGAATAAATACCTAACAAATGTGAAGTTGTGAATAGTAACTATAGTCTATAGATAAGAGTTCTCTATTATCTAGTAACAATACTACGATTTCACGTTGTTTTAACTTATATCTTCTAAATTACTAAAGCTTATGGTACGCGCTAATGAATAGCCATAAACAAAGCCACCAATTTGTGGGAACTACGACCAAACGGGTCTCGTATAGGCATGAATAGATTTAATTAAGATTAAGATACGACCTTTATATTGATGTTCGGCTCTTATTTATATAACCATAAAGTCTATATTCGTACTCATTATAACGCTGTTGAACTGAAAGGTGAATCAGGGGTTTGTATGCTGATGACGAGGGTCAGGTATCGATACTCGGAACTGTCTAAGAATTTCTGAGTAATAAGAGATGTTCACGCAGTCGTAGAATTTTCATTTATAACAGATAAGCGTTAGATTTCTGGCATACCTGATGGCGATTATTGTTGGGTTGGGTTGGGTGGTCATAATGCCATGTAGTATCCGGCTGATTAGAATAGACCACCCTCATCTTACCGAGGTGTCGTAAAAGGCGACTAAGGTAAGTTGGCCCACCGTGTGGTATTCGGTTGAATAGAATAAACAACCACTATCTTACCAAGGTGTTGTAAAATACAACTAAATTAAGTTGACGTCAGGTAGCGGGCCGGTTTTAAAATACGTAGCCAAAACATGTGACATCATGTTTATAGCTTGTTGTGCCGACCCTACTTATGGTGGGATAACGGCAAGAGGATATAATATAGGGTACAATTACCAGATTTATGATTATTTTTGAAAACCAGTAAAACCATAGACAAAGAATATTAAATTAATAATTTGATTCTTTCTCAATTTGACCACAGACTATAACCATAAAAAAGAGTATATATGTGCGCCAAAGACATTGTAGTGTGTATGTTTAGTATTAATTTATTTTTTAAGCATTATGTAAAAATTAATAATAGTTAACGCGTTAAATTCATAATGGTTTATAAAGGTGGCTGACAATTGTGATAGAGTAATAATAATAATAACAGATTATGGTAAAGATAAATCCTTTAGTTTAGAATCGATGGCTAAATATTCTAGCTCTTCCCATACATTTGGACAATTTTTTTAACAGTAAGTGCATTAATTTTCATCATTCATAGCGAGGATTATTGAAAGAGAGAAAATAGAGAAGATTAATGGACGTGATACTTTATAAAGGAAAATTCTGGATTATTGAAAATCCCTACTGAGCGTTTCGCATAAGTTATGAATCGCTCTAAAGTTGTCGACACAGATACGTTCACTGGATTGTGCAGTAATTCGCTCCATAAAACATTAAATAGGCTGTGTGCACGTCGTTAGTGACAAATGAACCACTCACTATGTGTCATACGAACCGACAGCTTAGTACGTCATGTAATACGTACGTAATAAATATTGTGGTAACTGTCACTACAATTTGAAATACATAAAGGACATACATTAAGGGACATACAATATACACATAGGGGTATAGGATAAAAAAGTTCATGCTTTTTTCAAGCTTCAAAAAGTTCAAGCAAATGAAAAATGAAAATGAAAAATTCAAATTTAAAAATTAAAAATGAAAAATTCAAGATTCAAGATTCAGGATTAAAGATTCAAGATTCAAGATTCCTAGGTTCAAGATTCAAGATTCGGGATTTAAGACTCAAAATTAAAAATTAAAAATTAAAAATTAAAAATTAAAAATTAAAAATTAAAAATTAAAAATTAAAAATTCAAAATTCAAAATTCAAAATTCAAAATTCAAAATTCAAAATTCAAAATTCAAAATTCAAAATTCAAAATTCAAAATTCAAAATTCAAAATTCAAAATTCAAAATTCAAAATTCAAAATTCAAAATTCAAAATTCAAAATTCAAAATTCAAAATTCAAAATTCAAAATTCAAAATTCAAAATTCAAAATTCAAAATTCAAAATTCAAAATTCAAAATTCAAAATTCAAAATTCAAAATTCACAATTTAAATTCAAATGCGAATTCAAAATCAAATTTAAATCAAAATTCAAAATTCATTTAAAAATTCATAATTCAAAACTCATATTTAAATTCACAATTTAAATTCAAAATGTTATTTTTGTTATTTTATGTATGTTATGATAGAAGTAAACTTGTAAACAAGTGCTTTTGAATCTTCGACTCTACTCTATACTCTATAGCCTTTACTCTATTTGAATAAGAACGTAGTATACGTTTCAATAAAGATATGTCTTTCTTTGTTATGAAGTATTAGTATCAATTATCTGTGTAAAGATTTGCTCATTACCTACGAGCAATTTGTAAGGGTCTCTAACAATTAACCCTTCGCGACCCTTTCTAGGGTGACAGCTAATGTGTTTACTTTTCTTTCACGACATAATAATATATTAAACGTGCCCGTTGTTTACTATATTCTAAGTATGATTTAATGTATAGTGGGATTTAAATGTTTGCGTAAATGAAAGCGCTTGTAATGATGGATTATGCGTCACTTTGATGTATGGGAATCTGGAAAGACCTTAGTTTTCTTCTTGTTATACAAAAATAATGATAGAATTATTTTTCTTAGTAATGTCACACAAAAAATCGTGGCGCCTATCTCCTAATGATGCTTTAGTTATGGGGCAAAGCGATCGTAAACATTGTCATAGTGAATGTGTGTAGTGCTTGTGTAGTATGTTGGTGGTGGCAGTGTATTATGATACGTGCGGTAACTAATACTACATGTATAAGGTGTGACAACAGATTGTGCTTAAAACGCTTAGAATTAGACAGATTTTCTTAACTAACGCGAATTATTATTGCTTTAGCAAAATAAATTCTATTATTATATATAATACCTTTATACTTCGAAATTTCGCAAAACAACGCCCAATTCTACTTACTTATAAATTACTTACTGTTATACTGTTTACTTTGCAGATATGTATAGACAACAACATAAGTTTGAAGCAAATGTTATAACCTTGGTCATCGTCATAAGAGTTCTTAGAGCTTTAAAGCTTCGTTTGCGGGTTGTCGATAAAATGCAGCTCACTCAGTTTAATATAAATGGCGCTGAGGATAAAAGCGCAGTAATGTCAGTACTGACTTTGAATTAGTCTACAAAAAAATATTTTCTTTCTGGAGAGATTTTTTTTACGTTTTTGTGTTTCTACTATGTGTTTTACGGTGAACAAAATATTTTTTAGTATTTTCTCAATATCTTTGTGTTTTTAACATGATCATTTCTATGATATATAACTCTTATAATTACAATGAAAAAACTTGGTTCGTTTGACTTCCATATGCATCAGTGAGAATAGAATGAGAGAAGTCTTTTGCCTACCAATGGTATATTAACTATGTTATACTTTGATTTAAAAAATTGTCGTTGTTTCGTGTCGTTTTATCCCTGTTTTCTTGCATGGCAAAACTGCTAAAATATGAATAGAATACAAAGGTTAACTTTGCTGTCATTTATAAAGTTGTCAGCTCAGTGGGGCAACGGGCGGATTAAATTGAAAAAACCCGGGATCGAGTTCCAGATACAATCAGCCCTTTCTTTCATTGTTTAAATGCAATTTTATATCTTTTAAAAATTTACCAAGCAAGGCTTGATATATATAGGCTAATGCTAATAGCTGTTGGCTGTGGGCTACAGTGGCTCAGTCTCTCGATTTTCGACAGGCTTTTGAGTCCCCTCTCATAATATTTTAGCAGGTACCGTAACATTGTTTTGTTAAATCTTGACTAGATTAATGAGCGTTATATTATCTTGTTACACCTTTAATAGATTAGGCAGCTATACATTTCTTTGTTACATCTTAAACAGATAAGGTAATGTTACATTGTTTTGTGACTTTAACAAATTACGCAGCTTTACATTGTTTTGTTATATTTTAATCAATTCAGTCAACCGTTTTTGATGAAAACTGCTAAGCGGCGTGTCTTTTTATAACTATTTTAAATAAAACGTTAACAAATTAAACACTAATTCGAAAAACTCATCACGAACCACAGTTTTCTGTCGCGAATTGAACCAAAAATTTTCTTGTTTCTTTTCACCGCTACTGTTGATTAATTTTTAATGTTTATCATCATCTTTCTGGCCTTTGTCCCACTCTAAGTGGTGTCTGCACAACATGATATAAACATTTTGTCACATGATTTGGATCCGTATTTTACGACCGGCCGCCTGCCTGACGTCAGCTTACCTTAGTCGTATTTTACGATTCCTCGGTAAGAAAGAGGGTGGTTTATTCTACTTAACCGGATACCACTTGGTGGGTCAACTTACCTTAGTCGCCTTTTACGACACCTAGGTAAGAAATGAGGGTGGTACTATTCTATTCAGCCGGATACCACACGGCACTAATTTTCAACCAGTCCACACCGAAATTTGTACCTACACTTTCATTAGAATTCACACAATTTATTTACTACGTTAACGCGGCTTCGTTATACTAAACAAGGAAAAAACAAATATTACAAAAAAATATCTGTTTTCAGAACACAGTGGGACTGCTTGACTAATGATAAAATATTTCATTTAATATACGAAATTCTTTGGGTGACAGAAAAAGACAAAGGACTAAAGAAAGGACGAGGAAAGAAAAAGGTCATGAAAAATACAGACGACAAAGGAAGCCAAATAACGCCATGAAGTGAGGGATTAAATTCAGAAGAATTTAATTCTTTTTAATAATTAAAATGTTATCATTGTTTGCATCCGATATGTTGATGTAATTTTGTATTGAATTTGTTAGTCTGTTTAAGCACCTATACTTTTTTACAGATGCTATCTTTTTTAGTTTTATGAAAAATATTGTAAGGAACATAACGATTTTCATATTCAAGCTTCATGTTCTATTTTACAACCTTTAGCTTCACAAATCCTACATATATTAATGATTGTCAGTAATTAATATTTTGACGTGAAACGAAGTATATTTTATGTTGAATCATCATCCTCCTGCCCTTATCTCACTATAAGTGGGATCGGAACAACTTGTTTTAAACGTGTTACGTGATTTGGCTGGGTATTTAGGCTAGGTACGACCTGCCGCCTACCTGACGGCAACTTACTTTAGTCGCCTTTTACGACACCTCAGTAAGAAACGAGGGTGGTGTATTCTACTCAGCCGGGTACCACACGGCGGGTCATCGTACCTTAGTCGCTTTTACAACACCTCGGTAATAAATGAGGGTGGTCTATTCCATTCAGCCGGAACCACACGGCGGAAAAAATATTATCAATAAAAATTTAAAACCGTAATTGAGAAAAACCCGAAATATAATTGAAGGCATTTGAACACTTAAGTTGACGTTCAAGAAGTTGTGGGTACAGCTTCTAAGTAGTAAATCGTGACTCATTCACATTTACAAGGAAAAAATATGAAAAAATAAGCGTTTCAGTTCAGGTTAAACCTAAAGCGGAGTTTTCAATTCGTGTTCACCTACACTTTTTAATGAGTTCCAAGTCATGCACTCTCAAAGCTTCATATAATTTGTGTTGAAACCTTATATGAACTGTTTTCTAGAATTGAACTTAAACTGTATATTGTAAAGACAAGATTAAAAGAGTTATCAAGTAAGTCTGAACTTCTCTGAGTGTTTCATGAATTGAAGAAGAAACCTAAGATAGACACGAAAGAAATGCCATCAGTTATCTTCAAATAATGTGTGACGTAATTCGTATCAAGTAATGTCTAACAACTATTGACTTCGTAATTCTAGTGTAATTCGCCTTCTCTGACCTAAAACCTCCATATCACTAAGAATTTCTAGTGTATGTATCACGTCATCGCGATGGGTGAGTGACCTTTGATAATTTTTTTGCAAAGAAAGGAACCTTTATATACAATGCTACACTGTAGTTATTTATCCAAAATTTGGGTAAAATTTAAAGAGATTTTAAATTTATCCAACTTATAATTAGGTAGTTATGTGACTTCATCGTGATGGATTTAATCTTTGATTCCTATTTCTAAGGACAATGGATAGGATATACAATGCTTTGATTTTATTGTTTTCGTCGAAAATCTTAATACTTAAACATCATAACATTATTTTTGAATTTAAACTACCGTGAGTGGTATTCATAATTAATGTATAGAAACCGGCTATACTCTTGTCTTATTTTATCGGATGAGCCCGTCTAGTTTCAAGTCCATATGGGGCTCTTATTCATGAGCTCCTTAAGTTTCATGAATCCGATAGAATAAGACGTGAGTATAGCGGGTTTCTATACATTAATCATAACACCTTTTTGATATAATTTTTAATACCATGAGATCAATAAAAAAAACTATAAAAAGAAGCTGATACAGAAAGCCAACTATATTGTTGAATGCGTGCAAATAGCTTACTCCTCAACCTTACGCGAGATAGCAATGACGAAATGTAGAACTAGTTATAGATTAATTTTTTTTAAACAGCTCCGCGAGCGTACTGGCTCTTGTCGTAGGACAGCTTTCCGAACCAGCAGTAGAGTTGATGATTTAAAAGCACTTGTTTACAAGTTTACTCGAATAAAGAATATTTTGAATTTGAATTGAATATTTCAGTTCAAACAGTTCTCTCAATATAATATATATGCTTTATATATGGGTCACTTACACACACGGTCGTCCGTCCCCAAAGTAAGTAACTTAATACTTGTGTTATGGTAGAAAGACAACTGGTGAATATATACTTATATATATTTTTAAATACATACTTAAATACAAATATACACCCAGGCTCAAAGACCAACAAATTCATTTATAGAAAATGTTGGTCCTCGGCGGGAATTGAACTCGCGACTTGAGCTGAAGGCAGGGTCACTACCCACTGCGCCAACGAGCCAGTCAGCTTTATAATATATATTTTAATAATATTTAATACTTTTTGATTTTTTATCTGTATTCACAATAGCGCGAACGTTTCATCTCTTAGCATGTTTACGTAAACACGCGAACAAATTCATGTCAGATTCAGGCTTATAGCGGTTTGAATACGCGCTAAAACGTTGCAATATTTGGATATACGAGTTGTTTTTCCATCATTTGGTATTTGTCATTTTTTACGCCGTGTGGTATCCGGCTGAATAGAAAAGTACCACCTTCATTTCTTACCGAGGTGCCGTAAAAGGAGACTAAGGTAAGTCAACCCGCCGTGTAGTATCCGGCTGAGTAGAATGGACCACCTTTATTTCTTACCGAGGTGTCGTAAAAGTCGACTAAGGTAAGTTGACGTCTGGAATGTAAATCCGCCTTGTGGTATCCGACTTAATAGAATAGACCACCGTCATTTCTTGCCGAGATGTCGTAAAAGGCGACTAAGGTAAGAAGACCTGACGTGTGATATGAGGCTGAGTAGAATAGACCACTCTTGTTTCTCGTAAAAGCTAAGGTAAGTTGACGTCTGGCATGCGGCCGGTCGTAAAATAACTTGGCAAAACATGTAACAAATTGTTTAATATATATTGTGCCAACCCCACTTAGAGTGGGATAAGGGCAGGAGAATGATGAATGATGATTTAGGCATACTACAAGTCACAATATTCCTTTATCGGGCTAGCTCATATTTTTATTTATGTTACGTTTGTAAGGCAGCATTTTCTTTTATCTCCTTTAAGACGACATTAGGAGGCTAAGGCTCCTCATTATAAGAGGCTAAAACGGGATCACGTAATTTTGTTATTTTTGTTTTTGTATTTTTAAAGCTTAAGAAGGTCACGGACGACTTGTTTTTGTTTAGCCTACATACATAAATCATCATCCTCCTGCCCTTATCCCACTCTAAGTGGGGTCGGCACAACATGTTATAAACATGATTTGGCTGCGTTTTTACGACCGGCTGCCTACCTAAAGTCAACTTACCTTAGTATTTTACGACACCTCGGTAAGAAAGGGGGTGGTCTATTTTACTAAACCGGATACCACACGGAGGGTCAACTCACCTTAATCGCCTTTACGACACCTCGGTAAGAAATGAGGTTGGTCAATTTTACTCAGCCGGATACCACACGGCGGGTCGACTTACCTTAGTCGCCTTTTACGACACCTCAGTAAGGAATGAGGGTGGTACTATTCTATTCAGCCGGATACCACACGGCGGTAGCTACATACATAAATAAAAAGTGAAAATACATTGTAATCTATACTAATATTATACACGCGAAAGTCTGTCTGTTAATCGTAGCGCTAATCCGCTGTAGCAATATTGATGAAATTTGGTACGATTGATCCTTATATACGTCGTGTGGTATCCGGCTGAATAGAATAGTACCACCCTCATTTCTTACCGAGGTGTCGTAAAATACGACTAAGGTAAGTTGACGTCGGCCGGTCGTAAAATACGTAGCCAAATCATATGATAACATGTTTGTAACATGGGATAAGGGCAGGAGGATGAATGATCCTTATATATCGGACTAAAATGTAGGGAAAAAATTGTTTCTTTCGGGAAACATCATTCTCTTATACCCCTCTAAGTGGTGTACACAACATATATTAAACAATTTGTTGCATGTTGTACCAAGATAATTTACGACCGGCCGCATGCCAGACGTCAACTTACCTTAGTCAGCTTCTACGAGAAACGAGAGTGGTCTATTCTACTCAGCCGCACATCACACGGACCTTAGTCGCCTTTTACGACATTTCGGTTAGAAATGAGGGTGGTCTATTCTATTAAGTCGGATACCACAAGGCGGATTTAAACGGTTATACACAGTTGTCAATTTTAGAGTATTATTACCTACCATCACAAGTTTAATCAAGAATGAGAAGCTATTAAAAAGTTTTTTTAAGTAGGCGTCTTATTTTCGATAAGGTGAAGTTTATATTTATTAATACTATATTATTAAATATCACAGCTTTGTTAATATGCTGGAAATTTATATGCTTGTATAAACTTATACGCCTAATTAGGCCTTTTCGTTCATTACTTTTTCATACAGTGAAAAAAAATTCTCGCTCCGGGAATTAAACGCACGTCTCCGAATTTCGACGGCTTATTTAACGTGCTGAAAAATTTTACCGTCACAAAAAATCGGTTTTTATTATAGAATTCTTCATGTTATGAATATGTATAATCTAAAACAATACTATAAAAGCAATAAAAATCCTTTTGTAATTAATTTGTACGAGTTGGAATTGAATAAGTCAAATGAGCTTTACAAAAATGGGTTGGGAATCAATACAACTATTAGATGCTCTGTTGGTTAGGTTTCATTGATTTTTGTTTACATTGAATTTAGCTGCGATCGGACGGGTTTTTTTTTCACATGACCAAATATATGTAGCTCGTTCAAGAGTAACTTCTAAAGAAAACATGTTTGTATTGTGTAATGACAAGGAAGCTGTGAATGTTGTATATAAAGACTTTCTGTAATTAATTGTAAATAAAATACATAGGGAAAATGTAAAAGTAAATAAGTAAAAATGTAGTACATGAATTTAGATATTCCAAAGATAAGCAGAGAGTCTTCATGGTTTAGGGAAAGGGGGATTGTTTTACTCCAAATTTAACGCGTGCGGGCCACGGGCATTTATGAATAAAACAAAACTACTAGATAGATTTTAATTATTTTTTTCATTGAGTGACATATATTTTATACCCGTGCGAAGCCGGAGCGGGCCACTAGTAGGTACATAAAAATATGTTTTGTTTTGAAATTTTCAATTTAAGGAATTGCATTTAAATTTTAATAGAATATCTAGTATTTTACGTAAAAAAAAATTATAGCAATACTTCAAATTTGCGAATTAATTAAGAGCTTACAGGATGAAAGAAAAGGCAAAGTTCTTAAAAAATGGCGGTTTTGGCAACACGCCACGAGAAGACCTACTTTGTCATAATTAACAATGTTCTATTATCTTCGTTGTAATCATCTTTTAAAGAACTTTGCCTAATTATGTTATAATTTTCTTTCGAGCTTTGAATTTATTCATCTTTTAATCTTAGTTAGATGCAACTTATACTTTCTCGATCGTATTTAATTACCGTTTATCTTATTATTGGCGTCACTTTAAAAATTAGTGAACCTCATTTTTTAGGCAAAAAAGTTATAAGTTAAAGAATTAAGTAGACATTATAACATTCAACAAAGTTAAGCTTTCACAATCGAGAGTGTGAGAAATATCTTCTTATAGAATTTTTATTGATATTAGAAGATTTAATATATATTTCCTTGATTTATCATTAGTTTCCCCTTTTTTAAATTGCTACCAAAAAAGTTATCTAAAAATAAGTAAATAGGTAGATGCAATGCAATTTAGGTTAGAGTGAAATGGTTTCTACGTTACAATACCTCGTAAACATTCTAAACAAAATATTTCCTTGAACAGGAGTATACGTATGTTATGTATTATTCCATGCTATCAACTCAACAAAATTTTAAAAATTTCATCAAAATTGTTGGGAACAATTAAATAGGTAAAATTTTTACTTTACCATTTTTATATGACAGGAAGCGTTTTCAACTAAATAATAATAAATAATTGATATCTTTTATTATAATATGTTATAGGTAGTTCAAGAATTACATAATAAACAGATTTGATCCATAGGATAATAAAAGTGACCACGAGAAGCATCTATACATGATTACATCGTGACTAAAATTTGTGGCCAGTTATCCTATTTGAAGATTTTATTTTTAGGTTTACTGTCTCCTTTACAAATTTTGGGCTGCTGACATTTTATTTTTTTTGACAGTCTAAAATGGAATTAGCCGACCTGTAATAACAGGTATTTCGGTATAGTGCAGCCCCAATTCTAATAATAGACTCAAGTGAACTAAAATATTATAACTAAAGTTTATCCGTCCTGTTACAACAAATATGCAATAACTATCTAAATCTTTTATACAAACCATCCTAAGTACTTGGAAACTATCGTAAGTGATTTTTCAAATCTTTAATATTTAAATGAGTTAATCTTGTACGTATATATATATATATATATATATATATATATATATATATATATATATATATCTCTCTCTCTGAAACGGCTACACACGATTTTCCTGAAATTCAGCATGCAGGAGGTTATGGGGGACAAAAACTGATCTAGATAAGTTTTATTTAAAAAAAAAATCGTTTTATCCTTGTTTTTAGGCATTATTTTTTTTTTAAATTTACTTTGAATACAATCACAATTTTTCGCTGTCAAATGTAAAGTCATGATAGTTCATTTGGGGAACGGGCGGTCTAGAGAGGTGAAAATACCTAGAATCGAGCCCCACCTGCCCTATTATTTTTTCATTTTTCTTTAAAAAAAATTTTTATTTCAATTTTTTTACATTATTTATAAATTACCCAGCGAGGCTCGGTCACGTACTTTATAACTAATACGTTATATATAATAAAGTCCAGTAAAACGACTCCTCAACAAGTGGAAAGACAACATTGATGAATACCTTTTTATCGAGTGTCATTAAAGTTGAGCCCTTACGGAGAGTAAAAAAAAAATGATCATTTCGGTTGTAATAAAAAAGTTTTGTCCTAAAAAAACTCTTAGAAACGTTATATTAGAATCGGATCACGTTGTAGGATTATGACATTTTTAATTTCTCAACTACTAACGGCTTCCAGTCACGTAGTTTGTTAATAATATTTCAATGCTTTTTAGCCTTTTTCTGCAAGTTTCTGTGGGAAAGCTTTGTTAAAGACAATTTATTACACTTTGGCGGTTTTGAATGAGTGCTTTATTCGATTTTGTGATCTGATAGGCACCAATAATGGAAATAGCTTTTTCACGCTCGATCTTTCGTATAGGAACTTAATTGCGATCAACTTCATCTAGAGAAGTTGGTGATCGATTGATGATTCATTATAATGATAATTAGTTAGGTTAATCTATATATTTGAAAAAGGTAGCAAGTCCTTTTTGACTATAATTATATGAAGTACCTGGGTGACCGAGTATTTCTCGGTAATTTTTTGCCGAATTCGGTAATTTTTAAAAAATGCAATAAAAAAAAGAATAAAGATAATGGTATCTGGAATCGATCCTGGTATTCTTAATTTGAGACCGTCCGTTACCCAAGAAGCTAGCGTGACTTTGAAATTGACAGCGCAGCTAACCTTTGTTTTCTCATAATTTAATGCGTATTGATATAATAAATACAGAAAACAATAATTTAACTTAGTTTTAGCTTAATCTCGTTTGCAGGACAAATTGAGAACGGCTATTCAAATGGTATATAACAATAATTAAAGTTATAATTTTCTTTGTTTCATATTTTATAAAGATGTTTTTAATGCTGAAAAATAGGACATTGTTAAAGACGTTCGTTAAGATAATGAAAACCCCTATTGTATAGAGAATTTCGACAGCGTTTTCACTTTTTCACAACAAAATTAAAGATTCTCTTTACTAGAACCTTAACAACTTTCTTAATAACATTAAGGTAAGAGGTTTTTACATTGTTCTGAGTCATCGTCATATTATTATTATACTTTCATAATTATCGTTAAGATAATTATGAAAGTATAATAATATGACGGTATGTAGGAAAATATTATGGCATTCTCGAGTAAAAAAGTTAAGTAACGACCCGTTAATATCCTACTGCTGGAGATAGAGACTCCTCTATCCGTTTTTGGAGAGAAAGATTTTAGCTAAGACCTACCACGCTGCTCTAATGCGGATTGGTAGGTTACACATATCCCAAGAATTCTCTAGAGATATGTAGGTATTAGACACATAAGTTTTAATAGAAACTCATTGACGCCTGCTCGGGGTTTGAACCCGTGACCTTCTGGTAAGAGTCGCATGGTGTTACCGCTTCTAGAGTATTTATTGGTAAATTGATTAGATACAATCAGTTTCCTAGAGCAGTTATGATTTAATGGCGAGAGCGGGTGACTTTTAAGGAGGGTTAAAGTTGTCACCCCGGGAAAACGTAGATCTATGTCGTTATTCTTCTGCCCTCGTCCCACTCTAAATGGGATTCGCACAACATGTTTTAGACATGTTGTTACATGTTTTGGTGAGGTATTTTACGACCAGGTTGTCTGACGTCAACTTACCTTAGTCGTATTTTACAACACCTCAGTAAGAAAGAGGTTGGTCTATTCTGCTCAGCCAGATACTACACGGCGGGTTACGTTAGTCACCTTTTACTACACATCGGTACGAAATGTGGGTGGTCCATTCTACTCAGCCGGATACCACACGGCTTTGCATATTATAAGATCGAGTATATCATATGTTTAATAAAGGAATAAATATATATATTTTTAAAATGACACTAGTATGATACGTGGGGTACAATGGCCTTATTTAGTATAAAATAAAGCAGTCAATATGAACAAAACCTTTCAAAACCAGCGACCACTTATGGCGTGACTATTTGCCTTAATACGACGTATATAATTTTCTATTATTTGTCAGCTATTACTTACAGGTCTTAATAGGTCTATGTTTGAAGAAGTAATGACTTCAATCAAATGTTATTTACAATCATTAATAGTATAATAAAATGTAATGTAAGAACCATATTATTATTGTATTTTCTTTTACCATTCTATTTTCAGGGTTACTAAATACGTTGTGTTACGAGTAATAAGAAATCATTACAAAGCTAGGACTTAAGTAATAGAATATGAAGGGAAACATGAGTAGCATAATATACTAAAATTAACGTACAAATATTGTGTGTCTGAGATATTTTTGTTACGGATAATAAAATAAAACATCTAGTACGATTAATATCGTTATTTACTTATTAGTTCATACAAAAGTAATAAAATTATTTTGCTATTTATTCGTGATAAAGTATATAGAATATATATATATAATGCTCTAAATATAAAGTGGACTATACGCGTAGTGTAGTATCCGGATGAACAGAATAGATTACCCTCATTTCTCACCGAGGTGTCGCAAAATGCGACTAAGGTAAGTTGACTTCCGTGTGTTATCCGGTTGAGTAGAATAGACCACCCTCTTTCTTACCGAGTGTCACAACATGTTTTAAACATGTTTGCCGAACCCACTTAGAGTGGGATAAAGGCAGGAGGATGATGTAGAGTGAACTATGTTGTCATACCTGATACATACACAATTACCAAAACCATATGCACTACAAACCTCCACCGCTGCCACTATAATACACAAGCATTACACACATTCACTATCACATAATCAACAATAATTTGCCCTGCAACCTAAGCAAGCGAAACGGTTTTTTAGTTAATGTTATGTGTGTATCGCTTCTGTATTGTTTTTTAGGTAAGTTAATAACGCGCCTTATATTTTCATATAGCGTTCATATAGCGCTTTAATATTAATAAAAAAAACAAAGCACAGTCTAAAAGTTTTTGGTATGCACGTTTAAGAAGTGGTTTTGAGAAAGACATCGCGTTCTCAGCAGGGCCACGTCGTCTGTATTCAATATATTCGCTATAAGTCTGACCGCGACGAAAGTTCGTGAACTCGAAAGTACGTCGCAAATACAAATATCTATTGCAGTGCCGGCGCTAAAAGGATTTTATGCAGACGTGTTTGCTTGCTGATACATTTAACCGCTTCATTTTTAGCGCGGACTTATATGATCGCCCAACTGAATTTTCTCCTCTACGATGTTACTAACCGCTTCATACTGTTTAAAACAAATTGTAAGATTTTATAAACGTTTATAAACATATCAGCGAAGACTTACATAAACATAACTTAAATAAAGTTAAATGTATACATCATCATTCCCTGCTTTTAGCCCGTTCTAAGTGGAGTCGGCACAACATGTTAGAAGCATGTATTGGCATTTTGCTACGTATTTTACGATCGGCCGCCTACCTGACGGTATCTTACCTTAGTCGCCTAAAAGCTTAAAAGTGCAATAATTCTTTTTGGAGTACACGATTCCAAAGGTGTGATACACACTTTATTAATCTAACGCTGTCTTTGGACTAATAAGTACAATCTTACCTGATGAAAATAGTTAAACTAAGCATATACGCAAGAAGTAACTTATGATTTTTATTATCACTACTTGATTAAATATGAAATGAGTAGATAGAAAAATCCAAATTCTAAATATAGATCAGTGTGTCGCAAGGCTTATATGGCAATGGGCAGTGCAAATAATATGAAGAAACGATGTGAAAACAACGTTAGCAAGCGAGATGCTACGAGATGGATAAACCTCTTGAAAAGATCTATGCGTAACAGTAAGCCTTTATCATGTTTTCGCCAATGACTTTCGGTTTGTATTTTATAGCAACAGCGGCAACAACAAGTGTATCGCGCCCTTTTGACTGAAATGGTGGCACCACTTTGCCGTTGTTGTTTCCGGTAGAGTCTTCCTATTGCTAAAACGTGTTCAGTAATGTTCATTCTGTGGTCGTTATTTAAGTGTATTTCGTGAATTGTAGTGTTATTTAATATCGTATTATTGTATAAAGTGTACGCTAACAATCGATTAAAAAACAAGAAGAGATATAGTTGTCGTTAGTGAATACAATAAAATATGGTGTTATGGCTGTCTACACCATTATGTTTACTTAATGATAAGCCGAAATGTGTGACTACCTTATAGTGTTTATACTTTTTAGTTATCAATGCTCTTATTTGAGATATTAAGCAAATATATTAGGAAAAAAATATTATGTATTATATGTATTATAAATGTTATGTATGTTATATTGACGGCTCTGGCGTACGGAAAAACTCTTATGAGTTTATGTTTGCGCTAAAACTATGTAAACTTAATAAATAAAAAAAAAAAAAATACAAAAGGACCTGATAGACGTAGACGTTGTCCATTCAATTTCGTTATAATTTAGACATTTTAATTTTCTTGAATTGCCCGTTAAACTACGGATTTTTTTGGTAACAAAATTTAAAAAAATGTCTAGATAAATCTGATAATTATTGGTATAGGTATTAATCTTTCACTTACGTTAAGTATTGCAAAGATCGTACAGCACGTGTTTCGTGTAAAAACTGAACAGGAAATGATTAAATAACTGGTTTCAATGAAACAAATCCTAACAAAGTTGTTTGCATGTTAAATGTGGGTTAGAAAATGTATACTGTGGCCAAATACTGGGTGTAAACTACACCGGAAACGGTTCGTGTACTTAGTTTTTGTTACGAATGAACGAGCCCTCGCCACAAGCACAAAATTATATTTGATTTGCCGCAAATGTCAACACGTATACGCACCCGACGATAAATAATGCGATATTTGGGAAAATATTTGTACCACGATAGCGTGGCGGGAATAGTTTCCCGATAATATAGTCCCGGCAATAGGCATATTTGTGGTACATTTAAAGCGAATACCAGTTTGAAATTTACCGTGAAGCCTTGACACAATTTCCGGGTTGCGCAATTTAATTTTAAAACTACATTTTCCAGCGGTTTCGCCCGCGTAGGAATCAATGTCATAAAAATTATTCCCAATTTGAAATTAAGATTCCATATCAAATTGAATTTTAATTAATCATCCTTTATCCCGCTCTAGGTGAGGTCGGCACAACATGTTTTAAAAATGTTTTTAACATGTTTTGGCTAGTTATTTTACGACTGTCCCCCTGCCTAGCTCAACTTACTTTATTCGCTTTTTACGACACCTTCGTAAGAAATGAGGTTGGTCTATTCTACTCAGCCGGATACCACAGGGCGGGTCAACTTAACTTAGTCGCCTTTTACGACAACTCAGTGAGAAATGAGGGTGATCTATTCTACTCAGCCGGATACCATACGGCATCAAATTGAATTTTAATTAATATCTATACTTATTACAATACAAAGTATCCAAAAGCTGTCTGTATATGATCGACTTTCTCAAAATCTACTGAACGAATTTTTGTATATTTTTTAGTAAAAGATAGTGCAATTATTCCGTAAGGTTTAGGGTACTAGTAAATTACTGTTTCATGTAAACTGTATTGTAGATGCCGCGCGGTTGTAAAAAAGACTCGAAATGAAATCTATAAGAAAGAACTTCTATTCATATCCCTACTTATAAACTATTAGTTAAAAGCCGCGAATTCTTCTGAATTTACTTAAGTACTAAGATGTCCCTTCTAAGCGCTTTAATTACTTTATACGAAATCGAATCGATGCGTAAAATAATATGTAAATGTACGAGGTGTGTTCAAAAAGTATCGCGAATTTTGTGTATTTTCAAAAACTATTTATTTATTCGTGAATATTTATTTTGTCCCCTTCAAAGTAGTCCTTCAGGGATATTATACACTTGTGCCAACGTTTTTTCCAAGCTTCGAAGCACTTCAAAAAATAATTATTTTGTATCTTGTTCAGCTCCTCCTTCGATGCCGTCTTTATCTCGTCAGTCGTGGCGTAGCGTCGTCCTTTCATGGGCCTTTTCAGTTTCGGGAACAAGAAAAAGTCACAGGGGGCCAGATCTGTTGAATAAGGTGGCTGCGGTATTATTAGTGTGTTGTTTTTGGTCAAGAAGTCGCGTACAAGCAGCGATGTGTGAGCAGGGGCGTTATCGTGGTCCATTTTTTTGAATAAGTAAAAATCGAAGAAACCAAAACACGTGCAAGCAAAGCAGCTGTCAACAATTAACTGAAAATTCAAAATGGCCAAACTTGTCAGCATAAGTGAGGGACAAATGTACCAACATAACGCCACAAAAAAAACGAAATTCGAATATACGTAACCTGAGAAAATTCAAAATTCGCGATACTCTTTGAAAACACCTCGTATATGTAATATAATATTTGGCGGGTATAGTCAGGAAAAGTCTTGGAATATATTGTAGTGAAAATCTACAGGGTCGGAAAGATGATTTCTAGAAACAAAAATTAGATACTTACAGTTTGATTCATTATAACTTTGGCGAAGAACAAGTTTTAATTAGCGATGAAATTCAAATTATAGGATTTCAGTAATTAATGAGAAATTTTGCTTCCTTCGCTATAACTATATTATTTGTTGTAAATGATTAACAACGGTTAACATTAACGGCTTTAAGTTTTTTCTTGATTCATTGAATGCAGTTTTATACTGCAATTTTTGAAGTCACCTCAGCGCTTTTATTATGTTATTCATACAAAAAATTTAGCTAGAATTATACATTTATTTATTTATTAAGTCCGCCAACAAAGTATACATTATTGATCAACTACAAAAAGTAAAATGTTACCCTATATATAAGTGGACGCAACATGCAGTACATTTTCATCATTAAAATATTGTCAACATATTAGAAAATCAAAAAATATATGCGAATATGTCATTACAATGAGACAGAAATAAATGAAATAAACCAATAATAAGAACTATAAAAACCCTCACTTATAGTAAAGAACTAAAATCAAATTATAGACAACTTTGTATTTTTTAATATTTAAATATATGCTCTAAAATTAATTAACATTCAAAATATGTTTCGTTATCAGATGCATAATTGCATGTATATAACGATTTATGAAGTTTATTGTCTTAAATTTCTTGTATGTATGTACAAAATAACTATAACTATATTTAATAGTTCGTCAAAAGAAAGCTAGTAAAGGCAGAGAAGGTGAAAAGTGCATTTAAAATTCACTTTTAAATTCTTAGAGATCTTTCTACATAACAATGTCAAGTGACGTTTTGCTAGAGAATACATTGTTTCATAGAATGCTTCGAAAAAGCTAGCTTCAAAATGACAAGAGCAAAATAATTTAATGTCACCTGAAAGGGCAATGAATTAGAGTGATAATTTAAGTTTTTATTGCGCGTAGGCTTCAGAGCTTTAGACGTTAATGGTATAACTTTATAATTTCCGATGAGAGAGGCTTTGTTGGGTTGTAATACCGAATAAGACTCACTTTTCTGATATGGAAAACGATACGTTAAAATTAGAGTTCAAGCTGTTTTTAAGCATATAGCGTCAGGTGTCCTAGCATCATCGAGTTATCCTGTATAGAAATAGACTTACCCTAGACCTATATAACCATCATGGTGACCTTTTTCAGTCCTCTCCTGGACGTAGGCCTCTTTCCACTCCCTTAATTCCACTTACATTGAAACCTTTGTAATACTTCTACCCGCCATGGCTGGCGTGGTGATTATGGTTAACTTCAAACTCAAACCATGACTGGAAAAATAGAATTAGTGACCTATTAATATCCCACAGTAAGGCACAAGCCTCCTGTATCAATTGGACTCAAGGATTGGAGCGTAGTCTAGCGTCCAAAGTAAATTATCAGCTTTTGTTAGGATTTAAGCAAATATGCTTTTTAAGATATTTATTGGTGCGTGTCCGAGGTCTGTACTCTCGTTCTTCTGGTAAGGGTGAAACAATCACATTTTGGTTTGTTATGTTTATAGCTCACAAAAAATGGTTGGGAAAGTCGACTATGGCAAGTGTCCTTTAGACGGGCTTTTGATGAGACCTTTATCTTGTTTTATACCAGAAAAACCCATATGAGTCATTAGCAATCGACTGGGATGAACGACGGTTATGTCATACGCTCATTAACTAAAAACTTGATGGTGCTCCACCAAGTTACAACTGGTGACATCTAAGGAGATGTTTTGCGACTTGAAGCCATCTCCGCCAGCGCTTCGATGAGCCTTAGCATTTAACGGACACAAACTTTTGTTACAGCAGTGACCTTGTTTAACATAATGTCAATGAGAGCCCAATTGGGCATCACGATCCTTTACAATTGCTGATGTAGCGCCAAAACTGGTTTAATTTACAGCCTTCGTACCGACGAGATTGGCATGAGGCCAAGTTTATCGTTCCGTCTTATATTGGCTTCCGTGATATCAGGAAAGTTCTGCATCATATTAATAATAACTAACTTAACTTGTTTCTTCAATGTTTTTTAGGTGGTGTTTCAATCCAATCAAATTGTAATATGATATCGGGAACTTTCCATACGTTACAAGTATCTTTTAATCTGAGACCAATATGTAAAAAAAACATTACAAATACGGTTCCTGAGTCAGCTAATATGATTTTTTTTAATTTTGATAAAATTATAAATCCGAAATCAGGTCGCTTTGAGCCTGGAAGATAGTTTTGGATCATAAAGCGCGCAATAGAAAGTAATATGCTTGTTATAATGACAAGAGAAAATTTGTAAAAGCACTTAAGAAACTGAAACTTTAATAAGAAATTAAGTGGAAGAAGTGGCAATGAATAGAGAATGCAGTACTAAATCTATGGACTCCATTCCAACTAGAGCGACAGTGATTGGGATTTTCAATTACGTTGAAAGACGGCATTAAACAGGTCACTAGGAACGGATATTTAAGTATCACAAGACCGCAAGACATGTCATTACTTTCAAAAAACATGTCTGGTATTTAAAATATTGTTATATTAATGTAGGATTTCAAAAAAAAGTACCACCACCGATTGCTTTAATTAATGAGGCTCATCTGACAACGTTGTACGTAAATATATTATAATCCCCAAGGGACTTAATCAAATAGCTGATTCATTATATGTACTTATAATGGAGATGTACGGAATTCACTAAATCTTCTAGCATAACCTTTAGCCCTGTTTAACATAGTGGTTAAGAATGATAGTCCATTTAGCTATCACGACTTGGTACATAAATCCCAATGCTGCGCCAAAACTGGTTTAATTTACAATATTAGTGCGGACGAAATTGGCATGAGGCCAGATTTTGAGGTTTACACTTCCACGCAGCTCACACTACTTTTTGTTGAATTCAAGGATTTTTCGTGTTAATTAATAAATGTTTTCGTTAATCACTTGGTGATTAACGATAAAGATTTAAAGCTTAACTGAGTCTTCATTATATCAAAAATTGGTATAGGTATTAAAACTGTTGAAGATATGAATTGTTCTCGGATTACATTTGTGTAATAAACATGTGTAAGAATGTTTAGTTTTCAGTTTTTAGTATTGTGTAGTTTAAACTGCAATTACAATAGGTCACTGCTATCGTGCGTATTACGCCTGCAGCCGTTGGATAAGCAACTCACCACGACTCCAAAAAGCAATTATACAGTTCCCTGTCACGGAGCGTCTTATGAGTGCAGCCGATGGCGTGCTCGGCGTAACGCCTAATACCAAATAGACGTTTCCATGGCAGCGGAAGAAACGAGCCATCTTGTGTGATGTGACATATAACTAACGACGATATTTCTCCTTTACACCCGGTTCACATTATTCCAGTCCAATAATCCAGCGAGTCAATCCAGTCAAGTGCTGGACTGGATTATATCGTTTACATTATTCCAGTCATTAAAAGCTGTCGCATCTGTACCAATAGAATTCCACAAATAAAACAATACGTGTTCACTGCTTAGCGTGGTAGTCAAGCACTGGATTCAACTGGATTGGCCGTTCACACTATTCCAGTGGCACTGGAATGGGCGAGCTGGAATGAAAAATAGAACGCCAATCCAGTCGACTGGACTGGATTGATCATTGGATTGGTACATTCCAGTGCAGGTTTACATTATTCCAGTAGCATTCCAGCGCTGGACTGGAATGGTCGACTGGAATAATGTGAACCGGGCATTATTCTTATCCATTAAAAAAAACAATTTCTCAAAGACAACCCATTTAATCTTTCACAACAACTCAATGACACATATATGACAGACACAATGCTTTTTCATATTAATGACCAACTCTATAAAGGAGGTTGTATTAGAAACATGTTGTAACAGACGTTTGCTTTGGGGTATTGTATTATTTTTGGGATCGAAAATATAAGTTAAATTATAGTTAAGGGTAATTAATACTCGCTGCTTAACCTTCTTTAACAGTAAATATTCAGTTTCCATATTAACGTCACATAAATCCTAATATAAAAAGTTAAAAATAAATTGTGCAGGAGCATGAATAATAACTTTCCGCCACATAATTATAGTGTAAGTGTACAAAATACACAGTTGCATTTTCTGCAGGCAATATTTCATAATTGTGCTTCGAGACGAATGGCTTATAAATCATTTGTAATAAATGACAGTGAAAAATTGGCTTTTACCTGGAGTTATTCATTATTCTATCATGATTTGTTATTGAGGTTTGGTATTGGAGCCTTTGGCCCTTATTCTTGTTTTTCATTTCATTGTTAAGTTGCATTGTTTTTGATTAAATAATGTTTTTAATATAAATAAATAATTAAAACAAAACATTAACAATAAAAATCAAAAAGCTTCCTCTGCTTTTCTATAATACTTCAATAAATTTAGTATTATGGGTAGAATGACTACTTTATAAAATTTTGACTTAAAATGAAAGCTTCTCATCCATTCAGGTAAGCGTAGGAAAATAATAAAAACCTTATATATTTACTCGTATGTGTTTGAAAGCTATGTAAGCCGATCGGTGAGACCATCTGACTCTTTCGACGGTGGTTCGAACGAGTTTTCCTGCAATTTATCACACGCTTTCCGTAAAGGAAAACATCGTGAGGGAATCTGCATATCTCTAAGAGACTTTTGGGGATATGTATAACTTACCAATTCGCATTGGTATAGTGTGGTGGATCTAGGCTCCTACACTTCTCTCCGAAAAAGAGAGAGGTGGCGTATGCCCTGGCCTGTATCTTGTAAGGAACGCATCATTTTCTATTCATATATTTTGTTGTTTTATTTTATGCCGTGTGGTATCCGGCTGAATAGAAAAGTACCACCCTCATTTCTTAGTGAGGTGTCGTAAAAGGCGACTAAGGCAAGTCGAACCGCCGTGTGGTATCCGGCTGAGTAGAATTGACCAACCTCATTTCTTACCGAGGTGTCGTAAAAGGCGACTAAGGTAAATTGACCTACCGTGTGGTATCCGGTTTAGTAGAATAGACCACCCTCTTTCTTACTAAGGTGTCGTAAAATACGACTAAGGTAAGTTGACGTCAGGCAGGCGGCCGGTCGTAAAACGCAGCCAAATCATGTGACAGCATGTTTATAACATGTTGTGCCAACCCCACTTAGAGTGGGATAAGGGCAGGAGAATGATGATATTTTGTTGTTTTATTTTCAGTACTTAGATTTAAGCCTTTCATAATAAGCAGTATACTCACATGCAAACAGAATATTTTATAATGAGCGTATTTTACAAATTTAGCTTGGAGGCCACTTTAGCAAAATTAATTATGCTAAGCCGACTATTATTTAGTTTTAGCGTAGTTAGTTGATAAAATAAAGTAGTTATTTAGCCGCTTTATATTATTCTTAAACTTTGTGTATATATTAAGAATTTCTTGTTACGATTTTCCGGCAAAAGAGTTTACGTTGAGCGCCTTATCTTTATTAATATTTTTTAGAAGTCGTTATTCAGGTTGATCAAGATTTTATTGTGCAAAAAATCTTGTACAGAAACCTACTGTTTATCAAATAAGGTTTTGTATTGCTTTTTGACTGGCCCGTTTTCGTAGATGGTATTGACCCTGCCTTAAGCTCTGCGGTATGCGGTTTCGATTCCCAATGAATGCACTCATTGTTTAAATACAATTATTTGTTGTTTCTTCGATTCTGGGTGTATTTAAGTATTTATAATTATAAATGTAAATATTTACCGGTTGTCTGTTACCCATTATACAAATATTAAGTTACCTACTTTGAGGACCGTGAGGTTGAGGTCGACCGTGTGTGTAATTGTCCCATATATTTATTTATTTATCGATAGGTTGCTATATCTAATCTGTAATTTAATGTATATCTGACTTGCTTAACTAACACAATTTCATTTTAAATCAATGATAACGATATCATTTATCATCCATAATGCACAGTTATTTAGCTAGAAATCATAATCTTTCAAAGGGAGAACGAGAGAGTTTAATTCTTGCATGAGCCTTACTTTTGCGGAAAAAGTACATTTACATATAAATGAGGAATTAAGCAGAAACAAACTTTATTCCGGCGCAGTGAGAGCCACGTACGAACCCGGCAAGCATAAAGTCAAACGAGCTTTATAACATGCTTAGCCAAGGAACATAATTTTCCAAGAACGTCCTCTTTATCTGAAATGTAATTTTGTCTTTTGGCTATCTTCAAACATAGCGCGTCCTGTTTCGCTTAGTCGGCTTCCAGCTTGCTTAGGTTTACTTTCACCAAATTAATGTCTTTTATTATGCTTGCTAAGGGAAAATGCAGTGAAAATTTCTGGATTTCCTTTGGGTAAAGAAAAGTTTTTTATAATATAAAGGGAGTACTAATTACTTACTAAGCTGCGGTAGCCCAGCGGTAACACCGTCTCTTCGAGGTCACGGGTTCAAACCCGGGCAGACACCAATTAGTTTTTCTGTTAAAACTTATGTATCTAATTGATAATTGCGATTTATCACACGCTTTTTAGTGAAGGAAAACATCGTGAGAAAACCTGCATATCTCTAGAGAATTCTGGAGATGTTGTAACCTACCAATCCGCACTGGAGCAGCGTGGTCTCAGCTCCAAACCTTTTCTCCAAAAATGGAGAGAAGAGGCCTATTCTCAGAAGTGGGATAGTAACAGGCCGGTACTTACTTACTACTTACTAGTAAGGGGTACTACTATCTTCTCCTTCTTTACGTGCTTTTCCAACTAGTGAAGGTTGGTAGTCATCTCTCTCTTTCATCTCATTATAATGAAGATTAAGGGGATATCGGAAACAACATTTTATCCAGCCTAATTGTCAACCTCACCTGCTCATGCCAGTAGTTTTTTTCAGAATAGCTGGCAGCGGTCGTCGTGAGGTTCTCTGCTTGACAAGAGATGAGGCAATTACGAGTAAGCATAAGCGGCTGAAGGAAGGAGGTTTTAACGGCCTTGAGAACCAAATATTCCCTAAAAATTGTGGTGCAGAAGGCAAGAGAAAACCACTACACTAAATTTACCTAGTAATTAGTTCTACATGAAAAAAGTTGAAAAATGTACGGCCCCGAGTTCCCGGGGTCCCTTCAATGGAACAGGGGTGCGTAGAAAGAATCCCCGGGCGGAAATTATTTAGATACAACTGTACTCGTATACTATAAATGATTACAAAAAATTAGTTTGTTTGATGGCACTTATTTTCCATACAATTGCAAGTGAATGTTATGTGTGGTTTGGAAAAGATTGAAAAGCTTAAGAGTCACATAGACTTGTTCATATTTCGATACTGAACTCAATTCATGCAAAAACATATCATTATCTTGCAGAATCGAAATCAATCATGCAGAAGCTTATTTTAAACTAGCTGTACCAGTAGCTCCGCCAGCATGGAAATCAGTGTGTCACATATTATTTTTAAGTGTGTCACATGTTATTTTTGTTAATTATAGAGATTTTTGAATAACTTTCACTGTTTACTTAGCGCTTTAAGCTTTAAATTTTGCCGTTTTTGCAATATTTTTTATTGCTGCTCCTCTACTATTCATCTTAGCGTGATGTTATTATATACTCTATATCCGTTCTCGATAAATAGACTATCTTACACTCAAAGAATTTTTCAATCGGTCAGTTCCTGAGATAAGCGCATTCAAATAATCAAACAAACAAACTTTTCAGCTTTATATATTAATATAGATGAATTAATAATTACTAGAAAGTATTTCCTTTTAATAAGATTATATAAGATGATTTCCGGTATTATGTATATTAATAGGAAGCTTTTAAATAGCTCAAACGTTTTAATACAATGTTGTAATTTGAAACACGGGCAAAATACCAAAATACTCTGTATAAGATAAGCCTGTGATGTTCTTAGCAAAGAGATATAATTTTCAAAGGCTTTTCTTTAATGTCGTTCTTGTCTCATGTAGGCTGTCTTTGACTATAACGACGAGCTTATTTCGCTTAGCGGGATTAAAGTTGAATTTTAGTAAGCCTTTTATTTATTTTAATCAGTAGAATTTGTTTTGTTCTATACTTAAAGGTATATTGAAGCAACCATAGTATTTTTAATATTTTGGTTGGATTGATCTTGCTACTGTTTTTGGTGAGAACTGTCAAGTCAGCGTAGCTTATTCGGTGAACGGGTGGTCTCCAGAAATGAAAATACCTAAGATAGAGCCCCACCTACCCAATTATTTTTTATTTTGTAAAAAATTATCAAGCAAGGCTCGGTCAACCAGGTGTTCATGACCGATAGAGCAGCAGGATCGTCTCGCTGACGTCCCCGTCGTCCCCGGGTGGGGGGTAAGCGGGGTACGGGCCTCGAGGCGTACCTCATTGCCCGGGCAGTTCCTCGCGGGCACTTAAGCCCGGTTTGTGTTTCGGCCGTAGGCCGAGGTCACCTGGGTGACCTAAGGGTGTCGGTATTTGGGCCGTGGGCCCAGGTCACCTAGGTGACCTAAGGGATGTCTGGTTCGGTGGGGAGGTCTGGGAATATTAGCTCCCAGTCCTCAAAGTCGTCGTCAGGTGGTGTCATATCAGGTGGTGTCATATCCGGTGGTGTCATAATCCGTGGTGTCGCCCTCTCGCCCGTCGCGTCGTCCTCGTCGTCGCCGTCGTCATCCGCATCGGGCCGCGGAGACGATGACCGCAGGACCGATAGAGCATCTAATTAATTTAAGTTGTGTTTGTCCAACCATAGATGGCGCTGTACATTTACAGCCCACGCTATTGAGTGTATAATGTAATTAGCATAAGTCCGGAGAGCAATTTTGTAAAACCAATAAATACCACCAAATAGATCAGGATTTTATTTTAGCCTAGTGATATCGCCCGGTCCTACAAACCGGGAGAGGTCGGTATTTTCTACCTGGTACTACTTATTTACAAGTCATTAAATAACCAACCTATATGTAGGAATCGGAAATAATGTTATTTATTGTTATTTTGCTTTGGTACTTTGCGATTTTGTCATGGTTTGATTTTAAATAAGCTATAATAAATAAGCTGTGAGTCTGTGACAGCCCAGAGTTAGTACCGTGCGACTCGTTCTAGGAGTTTACGGGTTCAAACCAATAAGTTTTTCTTTTAAAACTTATCTGTCTAATTGATAATTGCAATTAACCTTTAGGTCACCTAGGTGACCTCGGCCTATGGTCGGAACACATACCGGGCTTTAGTGCCTGCGAGGAGACGCCCGGGTAGTGAGGATTTCCTCGAGGCCCGTACCCCACCTAACTCCCCACAAGGGGAGTAAGTGAGATGACCCTGCTGCTGAATTGCAATTAATCACACGCCTTTCGGTGAAGGAAAACATCGTGAAGAATCCTGCATATCTCTAGAAAATTCTGGAGATATGTATAACCTACCAATCCACATTAAAGCAGCGTGCTAGGTCTTAGCTCCAATCCTTCCTACAAGAACGTAGAAAAGAGGCCTATTCCCAACAATGGAATAGGTAACAGCCCGCTACTTTACTTTATAATGATTGATAAAATATTTTATCATCAGTGTACATAACAAAATCATTTTATGAAAGCACCGAGGAGATTCAATTAACTGTATCTGACACGCTGACGAATTATGTAATAATTTCTTCTCAACACGATTAGTATTCTATGTGGTAGGTTAATTAAATTTAAATTGATTTTGGTAGTAAGGATACAAAGCAATTAACTTAATCACTTTATTAGATTGAGATAAAGCCGTGTGGTATCCGGCTGAATAGAATAGTACCAGCCTCATTTCTTACCGAGGTGTCGTAAAAAGCGACTAAGTTAAGTTGACCCACCGTGTGGTATCCGGTTTAATAGAATAGACCACCCTCTTTCTCACCGAAGTGTCGTAACATACGACTAAGGTAAGTTGACGTCAGGCAGGCGGCCGGTCGTAAAAACGCAGCCAAATCATGAAACAGCATGTTTATAACATGTGCTGACCCAACTTAGAGTGGGATAAGGGCAGGAGGATGATGATTCACTAATGATAAAATGCGTGGATACAGAAGAACAATTTAAATGACTAATTCAGCATAAATTTATTCCCGTTAAGAAAATTTGTATCGATTTTCTTTGAGTATGCTATTATAATACTCGTTAAATAAGGTGACATTTGTTATTTCCTTTCTTAAATAAATAAAGTTAATGATGTCAGTTGACTTGTGCACGTTACAATATACATTTGCGAAGCTTCAAAGCATTTCCAATTGAATGGAAGTTGAGGCGTGGGTTGTACGATTGCCCCAACAATAGTACTAATGAACTGGCATGTAAACTAACTTTTATTAATAAACTCTCTCGCAGTATTGGAGTTTGTTCTGTGTGAAGTTGAACTTTAATATTACGGGGTTATATCTTGGTATGCTTTTGATATGAGTTGCGAAACATGAGTGTTATCACGATTGAAAGGGATTGGACAGTGTTACCAATTATTACTTTATTAGTTTTAGTCTGCGTTTCCGATCAAAACTATGGTCGTATAACTCACTGTTCGTTTGACTGTGCAAGGAGGAACACATTAAATTCGTTGTAAGCATTAAATATACTCAAATATGGTTTATTATTTTCGACAAGCTAACAAATTTCAAAAGCAGTAATTGGTAACATTGTCTAATCCCTTTCACGATGCGCAATCATAAATAATGTTATGTGTATTCTGGAATTAGGTATTATTGGAAACAAACACTTGTCCTTTTTAAATTGACTTTATTCTGTTTTCACTCACGTAGTCTGTCGTACTAGCACACTTTCGTCAGAGTCATTTTAAGTCGCCATTTTAGGCAATATGATGTAAACGGAAACACAGGTGACCACGATAGATTCTCAGTAATTATGACGTATTATATTCTAACAACTTTTATATTGCAATAACTTTAATATAATAATCGAGCTTCTATTATTATAACTATTAACAAAACTTTGCTGAAATATTGAAATTTTAATAATTATATATTTTTTTAAAAAGAATGTAGGGCTGAGACTGTTACACCCGCAGTGTGGTATCCGGTTGAGGAGAATAGACCACCTTCATATCTTACCCAGGCAGACGTAAAAGTGTCGTAAAAGGTAACTAAGGTAATTTGTAAAACATGTTATGCCAATCCTACTTAGAGTGGGATAAGGCAGGAGAATGATGTTGAGTTTAATATGGTCAGATATAGTATGTACTTTCTTCTCAATAAATTAAATAAATCAAATAAAACACCAATTTGCACAACAACTGGCAATTATACAACCAAAAACAAGATTAAAATAAGAATACGTATAAAGGATTGAAGAGTTTTTAAGAATGCGTATAAAAGCAAAGCTAAATTAGTTAACAGTTATTGCTAAAATTCTCAATAGAGATTGGGATTTCATTGACCTCGTCGTCCTATTTTCAGACGTGCGGCCTAGACCCTAAATGGCATCCAGGGAGGTGTTGTGTGGTGGGGAAGCCTTTTATAGCTCGGTTAGGCACCTTTTGTACTCTCTCTTATAGAATTGTCGTGAAAGGGCACATTCAGGCATTTCATCCTTCCCGCACTCAAGACTCTCCACATGATGAAATTTTATTAATGTGTCCATTTACATTTTGCGTGTGAAATCTGGTAGATGTTTTTTAAAGGATTATTCAAATTCAAATTCAAATTTTTTTATTCAAATAAACTTTTAAAAAAGTGCTTTTGAATCGTCAATTCTACTGCTGGTTCGGAAAACTGTTCCTACCGAGAAGAGCCAGCAAGAAACTCGTCGGTTTCTCTTTTCAACGTAATACTTATAACTAGTTACATTAAGTAATTACTATCTTGTACAGGATCGGACAGTAGTTATATTCATGAGTAAGTGACTCGGATAGGCTCGAAACTAATCGGGCTAACCCAACAGAACAAGACGTGACGTAAGTTTCAGTACATAGAAGTTAAATAATTTATAGAATTAGGCGTTACTTTGCGGAGATCCATAATACAAAAAAGTAATAATAAAATTATTTTATTTTTTAATTTAACTATTTTATTTTTTTAATAATTTAAAATTATTTTATTGTTACATAGAAGTTACTTTACTAATCAAATATAATATTAAAGAAAACTTATTCTAAAGTCATCCATACTTTCATATCGTTTATTTGTTCATTTACATGAACGACTTAATTTTCTCCAAAAAGCGTATAATAAGATTATACAGTATAACATGTATTGTGTTAGCTTAACAATAAAGTTGAAAACAATACATGGTGTCAAGGATGTTTCACTTTATAAATTGAGTTTATCTTAATGAAAATGTAAAGCTCATAAAACCAGCCATTGTATTTGTTTGTCCGGATGTAAAAGTAATGTTGATATTATCTTTAATATTTAAATGAGCTAATCTTTAATAATATTTATTTCTAATTCAATAAAAAAATGTACAAGTTATATTTCTAGTTAAATTACTTACACTAGGACTATACAAATCATACCCACGTGAAATGGTCCCAAGAATGCTGGCAGCGTTTCCGCGCTGAATCGCTAAGCTGATTCTGTGTGCGAAAAAGGAGCCAGCCCTCTTGTCACCTTAAGAGGCAATTAACCGGAAATTGTCAGAACAGACTTTGCGATTTTGTCGTGGAGTCTTATCTCTTGATAATGGTTGGTAATTATTTTTTGCTTTATAATTTACAAAACATTTGTCTAATCGTTAATGCTTATTAGTGGCATCGATCACATTTACTGTACTTATTAAGGGTTATCTGATCACAGAAGTACTAATAGCAAATTTGCAATTTCCACAATTTGTTTGTAAATGTCAATATAGTAGTGGACTCTGATGGACACTCCACTAAATTAGAGTGATACTATTACTCGTATATGCTCTGAATTTCCCCCCTAACTTCCTCAACAAATAGGGCGTTGAACATTAATTGGTTGCAAAATTAAACATAGTGTAACATAACGTAACATAGTTTAACATAATGTAACATTGTTTGTTACAACAGTAATTTGTTTTGGTATGTTACGGGACCTATTTAAATTTATGCGGTGTATAGTTATTCAAGGTATCGTAAAAGGCGGCTAAGGTAAGTCGACCCAACGTGCGGTATCCGGTTGAATAGAATAGAACACCCGACATCTCGTAAAATATGATTAAGGTAAGTTGACGTCAGGCATGCGGCTGGTCGTAAAATACGTAGCCAAATCATGTGATAACATGTTTTGCCGACCCCGCTTAGACTAGGATAAGGGCAGGAGGATGATGTAGATAATACGGTGTATAGTTCAAAACTTGCGTTATAGCTGAAGAATATCTGGACTATGTTTTTAACCTGACTTTGTTAATCAGATTGGATCAGATTCGATGACAGATAATTTCCAAGATGTAATCGATTGTATAACTTTTAGTTGCAATTATAGTATAACTTGTACTTAGGGTACTAATATACACTAAACTTATGAAAAGTAAATTAGATTCAAATCTAAAAATATTAGTAAATTTATTTCATATATGAATTATGTCGGCTGAAAACTATTATATCCTAATCTTTAAGTTTCAAAAATAATAATGTTCGCTGCCGGGTTACTAAAAGTAAGCGTAAAACTAATTTTAATATTTTCGGGTATATATATCGAACCCTAAAATGTTAAAATGACAGTCAATAGATTGCAAAATTTCTAGTTGAAATTATTATGAGCTTTATTTTATTTCACTTTATTTTGCACAGTGCGTTTGGCTTAAATTCATAGAATTCTGCTGCATAGCAGAATTCTATGAATTTAAGCCAATCGATAACATATCTCTTTTCTTGGTTATCTGTCTATAGAAAAAAACAAATATACCTACTTTTTACGTTATATTAAAATGTAAATTACTTGAGTAATATATATTGACCGTATTAACATTTTTGACGTAGAAAGGGCTTTTATTTAGTATCAAAGGCCCGTTGATGTTCAAATGAATTGAGTTTATTGATAGTCTATCTGTTTCGCTGGAAGGCTGCCCATTTATTAAAATTCCGTTTGTTGTTAAAAATAATTGCTTTTGGCGTAGAGTTTTGGGTATAAAAATATTTCGATCCTGTAGATTTACCGCCTGTTTCAAAGCTTCCGACAAGTTGGATTAGGAAAATATAGTGACTGGCCCGTTGGCGCAGTGTGAGTCTACCTTAAGTTTCGCGGGTCGCGGGTTCGATTCTTACCGAGGGGCAACACTTTCTATAAATCAAGTTGTTGATCTTTAAGTCTGGGTGTATATTTGTATTTAAGTATGTATAAAAAATATAAGTATATATTCACCAGTTGTCTTCCATAACACAAGTATTAAGTAACTTACTTTGGGAACAGACGACCGAGTGTGTAATTGTCCCATATATTTATTTATAATTTTGTTTGTTTTATATATACATACTAGCTGTGTCTGTTGCTTCGTCCGCTTCGTCTGGAAATCACAGTATTTAATTAAAATTTTGAACATAAATGTAGTTATTGTGATTTAACAATTAGAGACAGAGATTAAAAATAGATTGGGCGGAAATTCTTAGTGTTGTGGGGTGCTGGAGCGAGAGGGGTTCTTGATGGTGTTGATAGAGATATGTTGTCGCTGACTTTTTTGGAGTATTTTTGTAGATCTACAATTCTCTAATAGTATTATATTTGTAGTAGTAGTAGTAGTATGTCTCTGATGGATTACTCTGCGCACATGAGTAAAGCTCCCAACAGGCGAGTGTTTTACGACTGGTTTTCAACACAATTTACATGAAACCGTAATGTACTATAAACCTAAGCTATTCGGAAGAACGGCATATCTTTTTAGTAAAAACCGTATAAAAATCCGTTAAGTAGATTTTAAGAAAACCTTTCGAAGAGTATATAGTCGTATTATAATGTTTTACTCGCACAAATAGTACATAATTAATTATTGTTAATACTATTCTCATATTAAGTTGACGTTACAAAAGTCCCTTTCTAGTATAATTAAAGTCTGTTGAATTAATTTGAATACGGGAAACAAGTCATTAGAATTCACATAAATTATTATGTTCGTTTTATTATTACGGTTTGGTACATCTGTGGATGTCTTTGAAAGTTGTTATATGAATATTTAATATCTTTTAGTCCAAGACTTTATTCATGATACCAATGAAGTTAGAAAGATTTCATACCTAAAACGTCATTTTATATTTGAATAATAATTCTTAGTGGAAATATTAAATGAATAAAGTATTATAAAATTAACTTAAGTAGTAGGTTTCTCGGGATATTCACAAAACTGTGATTAATAGTGATAGCAGTAAAATCTTGTGACTTCACGGATCTTGCACGGATTCAAATCCAATATGCGAAAATAATTTAAAAAAAAATAGGTACACTTGCGTATTATAAATAAATAAATATATGGGACACTTACACATATTGTGTGATATTGTGGATATTGTGGGCTTGGACAATACCTAAGATCCAATCGTTTTCTTCAAAAAAGGACACACACCTTAGTAGTATTTTACGACACCACGGTAAGAAATGAGGGTGGTCTATTCTACTCAGCCGAATACAATACGACGGGTTAAATTTTTCGTTTAGTCGAGGGTGGTCTTTTCTACTAACCGGTTACTACACATCAAATCTAACATCCTCTTACAATGAACGATATAAGAATAAAAGCTTTTTTACGAATGCTAACAATCAATTTACGCTTTTAAAGCTAAAAGTGTTAGTTTCACATACAAACTAGGGCAGCCCTCACAAAAAGCCGTTTATAGTAGGTTTAATATTAGGAAACAAAAAAAATATTATAATAACAATTTAACACACAAAGAAGTCGACTACGTGGAGTGCGGAAACCGAGCGAGACGGAAAACTGATTTCCGGTGCTTTTGAAATATGTCTTTGTACTTTATAGCGATGGTAATTTAAATATATTGGTGTTACAAAAATCACGCATTTAATGTGTAAAGCGTGTATTAAAAAAATAAGTCCCTGCTAAGGATTAGACCTTGTTACTCCTTGAAAAGACTCACATGGTCTCATGCGAGGGTATAGCCACTCTTCGACACTTACTATAAGATTACAACGCAGTAATGACTAAATATAACTAGTTCTAAGAAATTGAATAGAGCAACCACCGAGTTTCTTGCTGGCTCTTCTCGGTAGGAACAGCTTTCCGAACCATCAGTAGATTTGACGATTCAAAAGCACATGTTTACAAGTTTACTTGAATAAAGAATATTTTGAATTTGAGTATCACTAAATTTTCTGAAGTATTCTGTTTACTTAATGATTATTTAAATATTTTTTCGTCTAATCACATATTATCAATTTCGCGCTTTTATATTTAAAACTCGGAGGTTCTGGGTGTTTGAATAATCGAACCTTTTATAAATTTGTGCGCTTAAGCCATTAGGCAATTGTGTCGACGCGCTTCATTAAATTTGTTCATAATACTCAAGTTACTGAGTTGTGAAATTTTTTCAATACATATTTTATATATTTGTTTTATACATTTTAGATTCGATTTTAAATGCCTGTTTTTTCAGGTTTGCTTGAACATTCTTTCTTAAGTTTTGGTCCAAAATCTCATTGCTAAAATTATACCAAAATCTTCGATCAGCGCGTTCCTTATAGCTCTTAAAACTTTAGCACTAACTACACCAAAAACATTATAACCAGAACACAGAAAGAACGAGATTTGGAGCAGAAATTCACAAATACATAGAAAAACTATGAACAACATAATTATACCTATCTGAAACATAAAGTTAGATGTTTTATGTTTTTACACAGAACATGTAACTCTATTCTTCGAATGGGGTGATAAACTCCATAACCAAGCCAAATTGACAAATACATACTTTTAACAATCTTGATATTTTAATACTTATCAAAATGTACGGTTTGCAGGATATCGTTCGACGATTTATTTTTCAAGAATACTTGAGTCGCACAATAGGTCTTTAGCAGTGTAACTTAAATAAAGGACGCTTTGCATAAGTAATTCGTACTACAGAATGATGAATGACAAGTAAAATTAAAATATTTTTAAAAAGCTTTTAAAATTTTTTTATGTCTCTACTGCTAACTGTTGAGCAGTTCCCTTGTCTGGAGCCGATCTTGGCAGTAGCATCAAGTTACGCTTATCATGAATATGCATTGTCATCGAGACCAATATAAAAAATCTCAGCTCATTCGGACACATGGAAGTGGGTCAAATTTAATTTGCAAGATTCCTCCTTCATATACATACATAGTTGTAAGTTGAATAAAAGCTTTTAACAAGTCAATTTAAAAAGGCAAAAAAAAGCTTTTAACTAAATTTCATGTCCCTTCTGTTGAGGAGTTTCATCCTCTGGTGCCGATCCTGGTAGTAGCACTAGGTCATTTTTATCAAAAACATGTATTGCCATCGAGACTGGAGCAGTATGTTGAATTTCAGCTCAATCGGAAACCGAGAAGTGGGTCAAATTTAACTTGCATCTTGGGCATTCAGGAAAATAGAACTGATTTTTATACTGGAAATCATTATTCCATGGACACGAGTCGTGTAACCTAGTATCAGCAAATTATGCGTAGTCATGTCGTTGGGTCTTTGCCCCCATATTTGTATTAGGGCTGGAATGTAATCTTGTATATAAAAATCTACAACAACTAAATATTGGAAAACAATGAAATCATTTCAAATTGAACGCTAAAAATAATAAAACCATGTTGACCTGAATTGAAAATTAATTACTTTAACAAAATGAAATAAGTAATATTGTTTTAACATAGTGCTAGATTAAACTTGAAAGAAGGCTCAAAAAGGGTTTCCAAGGTGTTAGAAAAAGAGATCCCGCAGAGTAAACATTGATACTGTAAACAATGTTGGCAAAGGCCCCATCAAGTGGATTGTCGACCTAAAAAAGGCTGCAGGCAGAAATTCCTTTAAAAGAAAAGTCTATCGTTTGAAAAATATGAAAATATACGCTGGGGCGTAAGAGAAAACTTGTCTTTGTTTATTTATTCCCTGATAAATCTCATCTGCATAAGAATCGAAAAGGCCTTAGGACATTCTGTTTACATTTTAAACTAGTACTAAATGTTCAATCATTTATTGTTGATCCTTTAAGTTGTATACGTGAAATAATTAAATGTTGATACTCCTCTTTTTCTACTACACATAGGTTTCGATTTAGGATTTTTTCGGTACTCATGAGCATGTGTTGTTTGTATTCAGCTGTCTTCATTTTTTTATGTCGTCTGCTTACCTCGTAAGGAGGTCTTACCAATGCTACGTTTTAACATATAGTGTCGCCATTCCTACACCTTAGGACTCTAACATCCATTGATTCTTCGTACTATATTCCTCGTCTATTGCCGAAGTGGCAAGCAAGTCGGCTTCACGAAATGTTAAGCTATCTTGGTAATTTATTTGATTACGTAGTCACATACCCAGCATATCTCGCTGCAACGCTAAGGGAACTTTACTTTCTTATAAGGGACATGTAATTTAAGTATTTTATTACGTTGTGTGAGGAGACTCCTGCCCCATTATTATAATATACGTAATTGGCACTTTCATTTTTTTTACATTACCTACTGTTTACTAACAATTAATGAGGTTTTGATAATGAATTAATTATAATATAACAATTTTTACCAGTAGATTTAAATACTCCTGTTAAAAATCTGTAGTTTTGTGAGAGTGATTAAATGAGTACTACGACCTGCCTCGCAATTGAGGCAAATATTGTAAATAGGTCTTCATGGCAGACATAGAGGTGACATATAGCAATATATGTCGTCTAAAAGAGTGTCTATCTACCAGAAATTGCTTTAAGTTTCAAGTAATACTGCTCAAAGCTTATAATATTGTATTTACTTTAGCATTTAAAATATTCAAAATGTTAATTATTTTTTCTTTAAAATATACATAAGATTGCTTACTTTTTATTTATTTCATAAGCCGCGTCACAAAATAAAATGCTTTCAAATTATTGTAAAGCTATAAAATATTGTAAAGACATAAGTAAATTAAAAAATTTAGTGTTTGTCATTATATTGATGAAAAATCAGTATTTAAAGTTAATTAATATTAACTATTAATTTCCTATGACATCGAATACACAAGAAACATTTTTCTCTTAATTTATTCTAAAATAAGCGACTTTCCTAACTTAATTTGCGTTTCATAACTAAAAGACGACGGTAACGGAGGTCAGTTAGCATAACCCTTAATTTTTAGTGTCTCAATTTCTGCGCGGGAATGTTAAATATTAGCGAGATAAAGTCCATCATTCTCTGAAAAGACCTGAATCCGACTATAAGAAGTCTTCCACCGATTAACCTACAGGCGTTTTACTGTCGATTAGCTCGCAAATGGAAAGACACCTTATTTATAATTATTAATACAGTTTATCTGTGTCATCATTCTCATGCTTATTCCACTCTAAGTGGGGTCGGCACATGTTATAAGCATGTTATCACATCATTTGGCTAGGTATTTAACTACCGGCCGTGACGTCAATTTACCTTAGTGATCTTTTACGACACCGCGGTCGGAAAAAGGCGACTAAGATAAGTTGACCCACCGTGAGGTATTCGGCTAAGTAGAATACACAACCCTCATTTCTTACCGAGGTGACGTAAAAGGAGACTAAGGTAAGTTGATCCACTGTGGTATCCGGTTGAGTAGAATAGACCAATCTCTTTCTTACCGAGATGTCGTAAAATACGACTAAGGTAAGTTGGCAGGGGCCGGTCGTAAAAAACGCAGCCAAATTATGTGAAAACATGTTTATAACGATCCCACTTAGAGTGGGATAAGGGCAGAAAGATGACGAAGACGCGGATACTAGCTAGCGATAAATAAAATATTTATAAGTAATTCATTGTAGTACTTACTTTAAGTATATACCGATGGTATTTGTTTGAGACCATAAATGGAAAAGTATGTTTAAGTAGAGTTTTTAACAAAAATTGCATATGAATGTTATTCTTAACTCGAAATCCTCGAGGTGTTTTTACATTTACTTATGAACTCGATGAAAATTTCCGTTTTTACATTATGAGTTTTGACTTGTTCGTTTATTTTTACGTTTCTCGCATTCGAAGTTACTGTTATGGAGTTATGGAATCGGTTTTACTTAAGTGTGATAGAATGAATTGCTAAAGCATTATTTTAACTCGCGTGTTCTATATTTGTGATCTTTAATTGATTAATTCAGAAATAAGATGTGAGAGTAACTTCTATTTATTTCGTCGCGGTGTCTAGACTTATTGAAAGATATCTGTCTAAATACGTACCTATATTCCTGTACCTACATATCGTCTTCAAGTGGCATATTCAAATTCAAATTCAAAATATTCTTTATTCAAATAAACTTGTAAACAAGTGCTTTTGAATCGTCAACTCTACTGCTGGTTCGGAAAGCTGTTCCTACCGAGAAGAGCCAGCAAGAAACTCGGCAGTTGCTCTTTTAAAAATATAATTCTTAATACTATTTACATTATGTCGTTATTGTCTTGTACAGGTTCAAAGAGAGCTATATCCACACATTCTTATCTTTTAAATAATCTTCAAGAGTATAGTAGGCTTTCTGTATCAGCCTCTTTTTAACAGTGTTTTTAAACTGCTGTAATGGCAAAGCTGAAATTGATTGCGGAATTTTATTATAGAATCTTATACCAAAACCCACAAACGAATTACGTACTTTTGCAAGGCGCAAAGCAGGAGTCGCAAGCTTATGTCGGTTCCTGCTTTGTCTATTGTATACATCACCTATCGTTTTATAATTCTTTATATTTTTAGGAGTGGAAATCCCGTGAAGAGACGTGAAGGCTTGAGGAAGAAGTAATTCTATACTTCCATATTTACTTCTGACATTTTCTAATAACAATTTGTACGATATATTCTTTTATTGCCAGCCCATTTAGTGAGGGCTGGTACTAGGATCGCAACATTTACCTTTGTCTTATACGAGGTGAAATTACTCTACGTACATTTTGTGAGTGAAAAGAGGTCATGTAGGCCGATGTACATTGGACGATTTAACATGAATACTCTTTACAGAAATTCTGTAAGTATTGGTTTGTTGGGATACTATAGAATTATTTTCAGTAATATTACATGTATCTTAAAATGAGGTAAGTAATCACTATAATGTTTTCGGCATCTTCGAGGCATCTGAGTGGTCATTTTAATATATGTCAATTATCAGATAGGATAAGTAAACATGTCAAAATATTCTTCGTTCAAGTAAACTTTTCAACAAGTGCTTTTGACAAAAGTAATAGTAAAATTATTTTGCTACGAATCCTGCATGTATCAGATATGATAACCGATTGTCCACTCTACATTTAGCATTATATATATTTTCTATTTTACTTCATCGCGGACTATAGCAAAATAATTTTATTTTTACTTTTGTATTATGGATCTCCGCAAAGTAACGCCTAATTCTATAAAGTGCTTTTGAAACAACTCTACTGCTGGTTTGGAAAGCTTCTTTTACTACGAAGAGCCAGCAAGAAACTTTTAGATTATTTATACTTTTAAGTTACTTTAAAACTTCCGCCGTGTGGCATCCGGCTGAGTAGAATAGACCACCCTCATTTTCTTCCCGAGGTGATATAAAAGGCGACTAAGGTAAGTTGATATCAGACATGCGGCTAGTAGTAAAATAGCCTTGCCAAATCATTTAACATCATTTTTAAACATGATGTGCTGGCCCCACTTTAAGTGGGGTAATGGCAGGATATGTGAATGACTTACTTCAGGACTTATAAATCATATATGTATATATTATGTTTTACTTATAAATGTAAATAATATAAAAAAGGCGAGAACATAAAATTAACAATTATGAGGTTTTTTAACAAGTTTATAACGGGATTCAGATTATTAAGAAACAAACGCCGAAGTCTATGTAACTCGAGCCACTGAGTTGGAGCATTTGCAAAATTGCCTTGATTTCTAAATCCCGCACTTCCCTTTCGAATAAGAAAAAAAAAACCTAAGCAAAATGCATGGACCAAAATGGCCACATTTACCCGTCAATAACAGTAAAAGTTTATTGGTATTATTTTTTTCTAATTTACCCTGCAAAATACATTTGACTGTCTGTTGTTCGGTCGTTACTTTTTGCATCATTGCCTCTATATCCCGGACGCTTAAGCCTTTTTATTCCAAGTTCCTCGTTTAGAATAACTTGTGTTTACTTTCTGGATTTAGTAAACGTATTAAGTAATACAATTATATAATTTGTGAAAAGAATTCTGTATTTAAATATCTATGTTCTTCCGTATAAAATTATTTTTCGTAAATTGTATTGGAATTATTGCCTGTGATGATTAAATATTTATGTTTATAGTTTTTTATAGTTTACTAGCTCAGAAATAAAAATCAAGGAACATTTATTTCGCTTAAATATCAACCGCGCCGGAATTCTACGATAAAAAGAAACCTATATGTTGCTTCACGACCCACTCTATCTATCTAGTGAGAGTTCCATTAAAATCGGCTTAACCGTTCTGGAGAATGTTATATCAACTAAAAGTAAAAGTAAAGTAAAAATCTTTTAGTAACAACCTTCTTCTAGTAACTTGTAATAAAAACAAAAAATCATATAAGGTTTTGATAAAATAGATCACATACAGACAAAGGTTTTGATAACTTTGTTTTATAATTATAGTTTATTTTGACGTCACTATTATCAAAAGTTGGAAGCAATAATTAGTTATTAAAGCTATTGTGTCAGTGTCTCAAGTTGGTAATTGGATGGGTGTCTTATATTTGATTGATTGCATGTTATTAGTCCCTGTTATAAGCACTAATAATAAAATGATAAAGTCAGGAGTAGCGAATTTTTCATGCACTTTTTTTCTTTCATTTCGTCAATCTGCTTCTGGCTTTAATATAGAAGAAGTGTAGAAGTATCGAACGTTGGAAAACTCCATTCTAAGGCCACAGTTAAGACCCTATTCCGGGCGATGTTCAGAAGTTCATATTATACTGGTCAATTCACTGTTCATTGCACTTTGCTTAGGGCGGTAGTGTAGAAGTGTGAACGACCGTGACTCTTTGATATAGTTGGATTTTGGCGGGAAGCCAGAAAAGGCGGACGGCAGAAATAGAGAAGGCCTCTTGGGCATTTTTAGTTTTTGATATTTGGCGAGCAAATTTCAATCAAATAAATGTTTAAAATTACATATCAAAATTGTGAGGTTCTATACAACTTTTTCATATTTACCAAAATAATATTAAATGTAAAACTTGTCATATCCGGTTGAGTAGAATAGACCACCCTCATTTCTTACCGCAATGTCATAAGAGGCGACTGAGGTAAGTCGACCCGCCGTGTAGTATCCGGCTGAGTAGAATAGACCGCCCTTATTTCTTACCAATGTGTCGTTAAAAGTGATTAAGGTAAGTCGATCCGCCATGTGGTATCCGGTTGAGTAGAATAAACCACCCTCTTTCTTACCGAGGTGTCGTAAAATACGACTTAGGTAAGTTGACGTCAGGCAGGCGGCCGTAAAATACGTAGCCAAATAATGTGACAACTTGTTTATACCATGTGCCGATCCCACTTAGAGTAGGATAAGGACAGGATTACTAACTAAATAATAACACTACAAAATGACCTTAATTTATTTGTGAGCTTTGCGATTTTGTCGTGGAGTCTATCTCCTGATGATGCTTCGGTTGCGGGGCGAAACGATTGTTGAGTTTGTGAAAGTGAACGTATATAGTGCTTGTGTATCACTCACGGTGGCGGTGGTGGAGGTTTGTGTATGTGTTTTTACGAATCCTGCATGGCTATGACAACGGATAGTCCACTCTAAATTTAGCAATATATATATCCTCTGATAAGTTTATCGTGGAAAATAGTAAAATAATAGTATTATTACTTTTATATTTATAATAAACTAAACCGTTCCTTCCAATGAATAAAAATATTTGTCGAGCTGAACAAGTTAGTGTTATTGCGTGCAAAAGTTAATTATTTTCACCGACCAGCGTCCATAATTCCGTAATTCTGCAATTATAATGCAAATTGAGTTCACACGTGTTGACAAAATTATCATTCGCACTAATAAATAGATTAAACAATGCCAAAAATTAACACCATCAAGGGAGACGTTGTTAGTCAGGTTTATATAAACTTACAGGAATAATATATTTTAAAGTATGTATGTATGTATGTCATGATCATCATCCTCCTGCCCTTATCCCACTCTAAGTGGGGTCAGCACAATATGTTTTAAGCATGATGTCACATGATTTTGCTACGTATTTAACGACCGGCCGCCTGATTGACGTCAAATTACCTTAGACGTGTTTTACTTCACCTCGGTAAGAAAGAAGGTGGTCTATACTACTCAGTCGGATATAGCACGGTGGGTCAACTTAACTTTATCGCCTTTTACAACACCTCGGTAAGAAATGAGGGTGGTTTATTCTACTCACTCATATACCACACGGCGGTTCGACTTATCTTAGTCGTCTTTTACGACACATCGGTAAACGAGGATGGTCTATTCTACTCAGCAGAATACGGCTTTATGTATGTAACATAATATAAATGTATTTATATAATATAAATGTATTTATATAATATAAATGTATTTATATAATATAAATATATTTATATCATGTTAATGTATTATATTGTACTAGCTTTTACCCGCAACTTAGTTTGCGTGGACGGTTGTCATGTGATAGGTTGATAATAAATGGCGCTTTTCCGTAACATACTATTCCTGTAAAATTGACAGGAATTGCATGACATATATCTATAGTCTATATGTTATCCCGGTGAATAAGGAATAATTGTGCCAAATTTCATCGATATTGGTTAAGCGAATTCGCCGTGAAAGAGTAACAAATATACATCCATACTCGCAAACTTTCGCATTTACATTATTAGTAGGATAGTAGGATTAATTAAGCTTAGTAATTGACATTTAGTTTGTGAAGTTTTTAGCGGTACACCTTATCTATTCATAGTACAAAAATACCCGAAAGATCTCAGTATGTGATCGATTTTCTCAAAATCTACTAAACGGATTTTTGTATGTGTTTTGCTAAAAGATAGCACAATTATTGAAGAAGGTTTAGCTTAATAGTACATTACGGCGAAATTCCCGGGGAGTCGCGGGAAAAATTTTATTTAAGCAACGAGCATAGCTAGCAGATGACAGTAACAGTATTTTTTTAAATCTTTATTCAATCCAACACTAGAAACTACAAATATAAGAGATACAATATATAACAAATATTTGTTTCAATAAAATTAAAATAGATAAAATTATTGTAGTAATAATTTATTTAATATTAATTCGAGATACTACAACTTTTAAAGCGTTATGTCGTCCAATATCCGTAACCGCAATACGTGCAGAATTGCCGAATCGCAGAATATCGTATAAAATACGGTTTCCAATTTAGCAAAATAGTTGTAACAACTTTTTTATTTGAAAACTTTGTCCACTAAAGCGTCACACAAAATTTAATCGCTTGAGTTTCACAGTGTTATACACTAATTTCGACAGCGTAAATGTATTCAGTTGTATAATTTAGTATCTGAAGCTGAATCTATTTATAACTATAAATGTCAAGTACAAGCGAACGCCGTGTGGTATCCGGCTGAATAGAATAGTACCACCCTCATTTCTTACCGAGGTGTCGTAAAAGGCGACTAAGGTAAGTCGACCCGCCGTGTGGTACCCGGCTGAGTAGAATAGACCAACCTCATTTCTTACCCAGGTGTCGTAGAAGGCGACTAAGGTAAGTTGACCCACCGTGTGGTATCCGGTTGAGTGAAATAGACCACCCTCTTTCTTACCGAGGAGTCGTAAATACGACTAAGGTAAGTTGACGTCAGGCAGGCAGCCGGTCGTAAAATACGTAGCCAAATCATATGACAACATGTTTTCAACATGCTGTGCCGACCCCAAGTGGGATAAGGGCAGGAGGATGATGAAATGTCAAGTACAAGCAAATAACTTTTAACAATAAGCAAATAAAACATTTTATTTACTTAAATTACTATGAAATTGTTTTACTAGTTGTACTCGTGGCTTCGCCTGCATTTAAATCAGTGTGACACAAGTTTTTCCCGCGTAAATCAAACCCCACGGGATTCTAGGATTAAAACTAGCCTATATGTTGCTTCACAACCTCCACACACAACAAACAAAGAAAAAATTAGTAAAATCATTACATGTCACTTTAAGTCGAGGTCTTTGAGGTAGCATACTTAAAAGGAAATTACCAGGATGCATTTTTTTCTCGACGATACTTCTGCACTCGCTGAATTTTTCAGTGATGGTGTAAAAATCTATTTGGGCTAACAGTAAAAAATGTTTCGAAACGCCGTGTGGTATCCGGCTGAATAGAATAGTACCACCCTCATTTCTTACCGAGGTGCCGTAAAAGGCGACTTAGGTGAATTGACCCACCGTGTGGTATCCGGTTTAGTAGAATAGGCCACCCCCTTTCTTACCGAGGTGTCGTAAAATACGACAGAGGTAAGTTGACGTCAGGCAGACGGCCGGTCGTAAAAACGCAGCAAAATCATGTAACAACATGTTTATAACATGTTATGCCGACCTCACTGGACCGACTGGAATATGGACAGGAGGATGATGAGTAAAAAATGTTGTGAAAACAAATCTTAAGCCTGCTTACAAAAAAGGATAAACGCCATAAAAATATTCTTTACGACGCTAAATAAAAGTTATTACGCAAGTAGGGCCATAAATTTTAATTTAGTGCAAAGAGAAAGAGTCTATATATATATATTAATTGTTGTTTATATTTGTTGATGCATGCGTTTGTTTATAACTAGCAATTTGGGTTACAAATTACCAGTTAACTTGTCAAATTCTCCAGCTAAGCTAAATGCTTGAGCTAGAAGTGGGTTCACGTGGATAGGATAATGGCTGGGATTCGAACCCACGACCTCTCGATCGCCAGTCCGTTACTCTAATCATTCCGCTACTGCCGCTTCCAGCTTACGCTACTTTACGCTTTTCAATCCTTTTACAATCAGATTTTATAAAAGCAGGCGTTACTTTGCGGAATTCCATAGCACAGAAGTTATGATACGACCATTTTGCTATAATCCGCATTTGTCAAGAGAATCTATGTAGTGCTAAGTGTATAAAATAACGTTCACGTACCCTATATATGCAGGGTAAGTCATTACCCGTATCACTAAACACCGCCACCAGAGCCACTCCACTTAAGCACTACACACATTTACTACCACAATCTCTACGATAGTTTCGCCCTGAAACCAAAGAATCATTAGGTGGATAGGCTCCACGACAAAATCGCATTACATAGATTCTCACAAGACAGTAGACAAACGCGGATAATAGCAAAATAATTCTATTGTAACTTCTGAATCAGACGGTTAACGGTTTAACGGTCTCTGATAACAAAATGATTACAGTTACTTATTATTTAAAGGATTTTTCACTTTGCTAGCTTGCAAATCAGTAACAAATTACTGAAAAGTAGTTATTGTGTTTTTATAAAGAATTTATAGAATATAAAGAACTGTTCGTGAAATCAAGTATCTAAACGAATTGTAAAAATTATAATATACATAAAGAAATAGTTAAAACATGCAAAAGGTTATTGATAAAAGTCTAATTGGAATCCAAAGAATAGTGATTTAATTAATTTCTTATTAAAAACTTGCTTATCTATAACAGTTGTTTAATAATAATGAAACTTTCATAAAAATAAAGCGAAGTAAGTTATGTTACACTCATGTAGCGCCAGTGCGCTATAAAGAGTGTACGTGCTGTAATATACGTTGAAAATATACTATACCATAAATATAATAAGTAAAATGTGTAGAGAAATAACTGCTAAGATAGATACATGTAAACCTCGTTTTTGTAAATTATGTATTTTGCTTCTGTTGCTGAAATAATATTTTAAACTAGCTAAAACCAGCTACGTTTTGGTAGCTCGTTATGGAAATTTATGTTACCATACTTTTGAATATAATATAATATTTTCACAAATTCACAATTTAAATTAAAAAAACTACATATATAATAATAATAGCTACAGAACAAATATAAAGTAATTCACACAACACACACACACCTGCGCACACACAAACGAAATTTACACAACTTTCATAGATCTGTTAATGAAATAAAATATTTTTGATTTTTATTTTATTTTCGAATTCAGATTAAATCAGAGTTATTAAACATATAAATTTACAAAAATGAGCTTGAAAAAGTGTAGAGACTAAAAAAGGATTAAACGATTTGATGTTACACAAATTTATTCCAAATTAATATGTTTGTAATGCTAATTTATGGAGGTCCCGACAAGAATTTACCATTACTTTTATGATGGTTTACTTTTATGTTTTCATATCATTACAAAATAGATCATAAAAGTGTAACATATTATAATTTTTATACGCATAATTTTAAGATCCAAAATAACTATACTAATAATGGAATTGTTATGAAGTTAGTAAATTTGTATTCATTCGAAGTCCACTGCGCAAAAAGTATGCTGCATTATGTAGAGCAGGGCTTCTTAAACTTTTTTATATAGCGACCCCCTTCAAGCTTAGGAAATTTTAAACGACCCCCTCCTCCATATAATGAAATATATATTAACCGTAGATGTAGATGTAATATCGCACTTTTTACTTTATTTTTGTATTTTTTTTTTATTGTATTTTGTTTGATTTTTATTTGTATTTGTATTTGTACGTAGTGTGTATACTAATTTTAAAATTTTATTTATAATTGTTGTAAACTAACCAATCATAAATTTAGTAAAATCTATTTTATTAAATTTAATGAAAAGGGGTAATGAAGGAACTTAGGAGGAGAAATATCAATAAATCTTTGTTAGAAAAGTTCTTTAAAGGACAGCTGCAGCCATGTAGTTGTATCAATAATGATTGAAAAGTATCAGATCTTTGCGACGCTCCTTTCAGTAGTCTCGCGACCCCGTGGGGGTCGCGACCCACAGTTTAAGAAGCCCTGATGTAGAGACTTTCGCATTTATAATATTAGTGTTGATTACTATGAGAATGTATTAATAATACATTTTATTTTTCAACAAAATAGATCATAAAAGTGAAACGTATTGTAGTTTTTAAACGCATGATTTTAAGATACAAAATCACTATACTAATAATGGAAATGTAATGAAGTTAGTAAATTTGTATTCATTCAAAGTCCACTACGCAAACAGTATGCTGCATAATGCGCATTTATAATATTAGTATTTATTACTGTAGGAATGGATTAATAGTTTAATTTATTTTTAAACATTTTAAGATAAAGATTAAAACGTGTATAAATCTACGAGTAATATTCCGTTAGTCAGTAGGATTTGTCGGCGAATGGAGCGCTCGAGTCATGAATAATTTGGCAGTTTGCGAGCGAAGATGGGTTGAGTTGATAAAGGGGCAGACAAGCCCAACCAGCGTGAGAAAGAATCGTCGTAAAATGTTTGTCTGCTTTACTTACATTTGTTGAGAAAAATAACATTTTACGTATAATACATTTCGCAGATTTTATCGTATGGCAGGTTTTGAATTTGTTTCGATCTGTTCTAGATTTGAACTCAGATAACGCAATATATATGCGCCTTTTTATCATAGAGTTATTACAGACAAAAAATATCTGGCTAAATAAGAATTCAGTAATGACCGTCAGTTTAAATAAAGTCGCAATATTTTCTTTCCTAATTTACCGCACAAACAGTGTAACTTCCGTTTGCTCTTTATTTTCTGCATCATTACCTCTTTGTCTTTCAGTATTATAGAATCGTTTTCATGTTGAACAAGCACAGTTTCAGTGAATTTACCGACTGTATTAGTCTTCCTGCTAACTTAACGTTCTTATGGATTTTAATTAGAATAATACCCGTCCTTACTATATAAAATAGAAATTCAGTTACATAAAAAAACAGATATATAATGTGTTAACGTTTTTTATACACAAAACTTTTGATTATTCGAAACGTTTTGGCCGTAGATATTATACTAGACAAGGCAAGCTATATTAAAACGTGCCAAATTACAATAAAGACAAAACAAATGAGGGTGATTTATCTGTCTCTCTTTTTTATGTGTGATTAGACAAAATGAAGAATACGAGTTTCAACTTACCTCTCATTATTTATTGTCATTATCACTTAGAGACCTGCTTATGCCCTGGTCTAGTATTAATAGCTCTATGCTTTTTATTAATCAGTAAATTGTATGTTACACTCCTTGTTTAACAGAAAGTGGATACGTTTGAGAATGAAAATGTAACATGTATGTATTGATTAGATGGAATTCATAAACTTATGTAGTATAACAAATTTATGTCTTATCTTTTCTGCGTAGAATACAGTATCGAGAAAAAGGGTTTATAATGTCAGTCTGTCTGTGGCCTATATTACTATAGCCTTGGAACTATTTCCTTGCCAAATGCAATACGAACCACAAACATAAACGCTGTCACGTTTACGATACATATAGAGATTTTTTTTGATAATTTTTTGGTAATTTTTTCTTTCAAAATATGTCTTGTGGTACCTGACTGAGTGGAATAGACTATCCTCATTTCTAGCGGAGTTGTTGTAAAACGCGACTAAGGTAAGTTAACGTCAAGCAGCGGTCGGTCGTAAAATACGTACGTACGTACGTAATCATGTGACAACATGTTTAAAACATGTTATGCCGATCCCACTTCGAGTGGTATAAGGGCAGGTAGATGATGATTTATGCGTCCTTCAAAATTTATAATGTTTCTTTTTGTCACGTAATGTAACATTTATTAATAATTTCGTAGGTTTTTATTTAAAAGTCTTTGTTATGCATACTGTCCTAAGCTTTATATAATTTCAATTCTCAAGATCTTACTTTGTAGGAAACCCTCTTGTATTTAAATATCCACTCGTAATGAAAATGTAAATCCTCAAGACTTAGCCTCGAGACTAACCTTTTCATATTGCGTTGACTTTTTTTATGAATTGCTGACTGTAACTGAATATAAATTATTTAAAAATAAGCAGTTAAAAATAAAAAGAAGAATCAAAATCGTCACACGATTAAACTGTGATATGATATGATAACACTTATAGAGTTTAGCAAGCGACCTTAACATATCGGAATTCGGGCCAATTCGGAATCTTGGAAATGGCTCCAACGATTTTCCTGAAATTCAGCATGCAGGATATTTTGGGCGGGAAGAAACGATCTAGCCAGGTTTTATTAAAAAAAATCGTTTTATCCCTTCTTTTGGGCATACAAAAGTTATTAACATTTAAATTTAATGTAAAACACTATTTTTGCCGTACCGTCAAGTTACTGTAGCTTATTCGGGGAACGGGCGGTCTCGAGAAATGAAAATACCTAGGATCAAGCCCCATCTACCCAATATTTTTTTTTGAAGTATCTTTTTTTATGATGTAAAAAATTATCGAGCAAGGCTCGGTCAACCAGGTGTTATGTATGTATATAGCAAAATGTACTAGATTTTAGGCTGGCAACTTGTACTTTTTTGTTCATGTATTTTAGCGCTAAGACATATCCTTCGAAGGCTTAGTAATTCAAACTACTAAAGTAAGGGAGTAATCAGTCATAAAGCGGGCGGATTAAATAAAGTTGACGAAGGTCGTATCGTTCATATAATTTACTATATTCTAAAAATAAAAGTAATAATAAAAGTATATTGCTATAATCCGCGATAAAAGCGTTTATTGGATTATATCAAAATAATTTTATTAATAATTTTGTATTATGGATCACCGCAAAGTAACGTCTAATTCTATAAATTATTACTATCGTCTAATTAACAACTACAATTACTTACCTTTCCATTAATTTGTGTACACTTGGCCAACCGAGATTTTAAATAATGCAAAGAAAATTATACGATGTGAGAGGTTCACGATGAGCTTTTTAAGGGCGGTTCAAATATGATGTTATGAGCTAAAATTCGAGCGAATGACTGCCGTTTAATCTGGGAGATTGTGAGGTATTTTATTAATACGGTTTATGATAAAATGTTGAAAAATTGTTACAAGCTGTAAATATATTACTCCAACAGCATTACATATTAAATAATCCACCAAATATCAAGGCAGGTCTCTAAGTTATAATAATAATAAATAATGGGAGGTAAGTAACTCGTATACTTCATTTTGTCTAATCACACATAAAAAAGAGAGACAGATAGATCATCCTCATTTGCTTTCTCTTTATTTTAATTTGGTACATTTTAGTATAGTTTGCCTAGTCTAGTATTATATCTATGGCCAAAACGTTTCGAATAATCAAAAGTTTTGTGTATAAAAAACGTTAAGACATTATATTCGTTTTTTTTTATGAAACTGAATTTCTATTTTAAATAACAAGGACGAGTAATATATTTAAATTCTAATTAAAATCTACAAGAACCTAAGTTAGCAGGAAAACTAAAATACATTCAGAAAATTCACTGAAACTGTGGTTGTTCAACATGAAAAAGATTCTATAATACTGAAAGACAAAGAGGTAATGATGCAAAAAGTAAAGAGCAAACGGAAGTTACACTGTTTGTAGGGTAAATTAGGAAAGAAAATATTGCGACTTTATTTTAACTGACGGTCATTACAGAATTCTTATTAAGCCAGATATTTTTTGTCTGCAGTTTTGCTGGTTTTACATACTATGTTCGAATGATATCCTGAAGATTTTAATAATTCCTTATTTTTATTTTATGAGATGTTATTTTGCAGAGATCGATATCACAAAAGTAATTAGCTATAAACCGCGATAACATTATATCGCGTACTATACCAAAATAATATTGTTGTTACAATTAACAAATTGTAACAACAATATTATTTTGGTATAGTACGCGCTTGTTTCAAATACAACAACTTTCAAATAGTTAGGTCAATAATTTAAAAAAAATGTCGCCATCGATATGACGAGTTGTGGAAAAAGATTAAATTGGTTGAGTTTTGAGAAAATCGCTTCTTATTTATTGAATAAGTGAAAACAAAAATATCGTTGTTATAACGTTGTTATTATTTTTTAATTATTTACAGTTACCTATCAAAATTAGTCAGTGAAAATCATGTGTATCACATTGTTATTTTCGCGTAAAACCCGATCCCGCGGGAATTTTAGGATAAAAATTTGCCTTTATGTTGCACCGCAACTTCTGTATTCAAGTGAAAGTACTATTAAAATCGTTTTAGGCGTTCCGGATATGTACTATTAAACTAAACCTTCCTCAAGAATTACACTATCTTTTAACAAAAACCGTACCAAAATCATTTCAGTAGATTTTGAGAAAATCGATCGCATACAGACAGACAGCTTCTGGGGCCTTTGTCATATAATAAGGATAAATATAAAATGATTTTTGTGGGATCTAGGGTTTCTATTGTTCTTTTCGATATAAGAAACATAAAAGGTGTTTTCTTTAATAGCTTTATGCTTAGAGGTCGTAAGATAAAACAATACAGCAAGTGATATTTTTAATTCACCTTTTTTCACCTTCACCTTTTTTGTCTGACTTTTAATGTAAAGGTATATTGTTCCATCTAAGTCTCAACTTCACAAATTACAAATAATATCTGGTTCACTTTCTTGACTTCTTCGTTCTTCTTCGTTGACTTTTTTGGTTGTAATTTGTTACAAAATAAGAAAAGGAACTTCAAAAAAGAATAAAAAAAATAATAGGGTAGGTGGGGTTTGATCTTAAGTATTTTCATTATTCGCGACACCCGTTCCCCGAATAAGCTTTTAATATATCGAAGCTTTGGAGCCGTTTCCGAGATTCTGAAAATATACAGATACATACAAAAAATACATACAAGATTAACTAATTTAAATATTAGAGATATTATTGCAACTCAGTCTTGATTTATGGTGATTATTTTGAACTGAGCCTAGTGCATAAATAGCGATGAAAAATACCGGCTACAACGCAAGGCGCAGAAATGAAGATTACAAGTTACTTTAGAGATAGATTTTGAGTTCTCATTTTATAATTTCAAGAGAAAATAATGAAAAACAAATAATTCTTTGAGAAAATTTACTTAGGATCGTGTCAAATTTCGCGTTTATATTGGGATTTTGGCGCATGATTTAACATCTAAAATTTGATTAAATTATATTGATAGCTTTAGAAATCAGTCTCTTCACATTTATCCTTATCTTCATTTTTAATATAATTTATCTTATCTTGTATATTAATCTGTGTTGTCTCTAATTTAATAAAAAAATGAGTTTAATACCCGAAACCGAAGTTTCATTTTGAACAATTTGTATAAATAAAATTATGCAGACATATATGAAAAACTATATTATAAATGAGAAATTCATTTCTTATAGAGGTGTCGTAAAAAGCAACTAAGTTAAGTTGACTCACCGTGTGGTATCCGGTTAAGTAGAATAGACTACCCTCTTTCTTATCGAGGTGTCGTAAAATACGACAAAGATAAGTTGACGTCAGGCAGGCGGTCGGTCGTAAAATACGTAGCGAAATCATGTGACAACATGTTTGTAACATGTTGTGCCGACTCCACTTAGAGTGGGATAAGGGTAGGAAGATGATGATAATTGTACAAGAAAATAGACAAAATACCCGAAACCGAAATTTCATTTTGAACAGTTTGTATAAATAAAATTTTGTAGACAGTTATGAAAAACGATATTATAAATGAGAAATTCATTTCTTATCAAGGTGTCGTAAAAAGCGACTAAGTTAAGTTGACCCACCGAGTACCACCACCACCCTCATTCCTTACCGAGGTGTCGTATATGAGTAAGGTAAGTTGACGTCAGGCAGGTGGTCGGTCGTAAAATACGTAGCCTAATCATGTGACAGCATGTTTTAAACATGTGCCGACCCCACAAAGAGTGTATTAAGGGCAGGAGGATGATGATTATGGATTAACTTTTCAGGAAATTACGTCTTTATTGAATAAGTGTAAAATAAAAATATCATTATATTTCTTTGTGTTGAAGCATAAACAAAACGTCGCCACTCTCACGCAAAGTCAACTACTATAACTACTGTAATGTAATTAAACATAATCCAATATTTTACAAGAAAATAGCCAAAGTAAAGCTCGATAAACCAACCGAAATTTCATTTTAAATAGTTTGTATAAATAAAATTCTATAGACATTTATGAAAAACGACATTATAAATGAGAAACCGTTAAATAAAACGACTTCTATTACTTGTTTAATATTTATTAATCAGGTTGAATTGTACAAAACGTTTGACTATTTTCATTAAAACTTCATTATAGTTTTCATCTCATGAATTTCTAAGCAATCATAAAATTTCAAGTTTGAAAATGCTCCATTTGTGAATTTCAAGTGGTATTAATAGAAATTCTCTTTTAGGGCTCCTTATTTTAAGCTTATTATTTACAATAGTGATTGCGAAGGTAAAGTTTTAGTAGCAACAGCTTTTTAATGATAATTGCGTTGTTTTAAACAATAGGAAACACAAATAAAAAGTTTTATAATATTATTTTGCTTATTAGCTTACTTGGTGACTTAATAGTTTCGATTAATCGACGATGTGGTTGTTATAATTATCAACTTATGTTACTTAAGCTATGATATCCCAACAGTGAGACTATGCGACTTTTTCGAGGTGGTAACGGGTTCGAGCCCCGGACGGCCACCGATGAGTTTTTATGGTCTAACTTATGTGTTTAATTAATTGATAATTGCTATTGATATTGCCCGTATTGGACAACACCGTGAGATAAACTGCATGTCTCCAAATAACTTTGGGAATATGTTTTATGTAAATATGTCCTAACTCTAACCCTTCTCTCTAAGATATTCGGGGAAAGGCAAGGAAACACGTTATATTTGTTGGCTGGTTTAATGACAAGAGAGCGAGTACAAACTTGACAGCTAACAAAAATTTTACCTGCACAGATCAATACCAAGTACCACCTACATCACTCTCTCTAAAAAGTAGAAAGGAGGCCCGTGCCCAGCTGTGGGATAGTAACAAGTGGTTACTTTCAATGTCAAAAGTCTACTATACCGAGATCGTTCTTTCCATAAACATGAGGAAATCAATTAATATTTATGGGAAAGAGTTCCCAAAAATTTCGTGGAGTATTTTTGAACGACGGAAAAATAAAATAAATGGGCAGCCTTTCATTGAAACAGATAGAATGTCAATAAACTGAATTTATTGAGCTTTGAGTCAATAGGTATGAGTGCTAAATTAATGCCCATTTTTTGTGAAAATTGTGAAATATTGAAGTATTTATCATTTGGAATTTTTAGATTATTTTGACTGTGGATAGCGTAAAAAATATTCGAGCTTACACGATTGTATTGATTCCATAATATTAATTCATCTCGATAGCATGAAAAAAGGCTACTGTAACTATCTATACTAATATATAAATCTAAACAGTTTGGTTGTTTGTTTATTTATAAGTTAGATTGTTTGAACGTGCTGATCTCAGGAACTACTAGGCCGATTCGAAAAATTCTTTAAGTGTAAGATATGCCATTTATTGGTGAAGGCTATAGACTATATAACGTCACGCTAGGATAAATAGGAGAGGAGCAGAAATAAAAAATATTGCGAAAACGGCAAAACTTAAAGCTTTCCTTGCGTTCTAAGTAAACGTGAAAGATATTTAAAAATCTCTTATAATTAACTCACGATAACTGCTTTTATTTTCAAAATTTCAATTTAGAAAAATATTTGCGACACACTGATTTCGATGCGGGAGAAGCTGCTGGCACAGATAGTATTTTATATATTTAAAGTTCATCGCGAAAAAAGGTTTCTCAAAAAAGTAAAAGCTATTTTAAAGTTATTGCTTAAGTAGCGGCCTATTACTACTACTACGATTGATGAATTCTTGCCAATAAGAGAAGATACCTATGTATCTTCTTTTCTTGGCGAGAATTAGAGCTAATATACTACTACGACGCTGCTTCGCTGATATTCAGTTTACCCATAACATATCTATAGTTTTTTCTTACACGGATGTACAAACTGTATATGTGTTTTCCTTCTATAGTCTGTTTTTAAACTCACAAGTGGCCCGGTTTTAAACCCACGTACCCTCGATAGGGTTTACATGCATCCGTCGTGCAGCTATCGTAGATGTAAAAGTTATTATTATAATACATTTCCGCAGTGTTAGACTTGCACCGAAAGATTAATTACAGAAGTAGTCTGAGAAAATATTTAAAGTCTCACGGTGTTCGAAGATGTTACGCCATAGATAAATAATTAATGCAAGAAACTTAAAGTCACTACTAAATAGAAGCTCGTTAAATAGATCCAGGCTAAAAATTAAGAAATAAAAGTCATTTGGCCTGCAAAATGCTTCTCATAGAGCACCTCAACCATTTCAAGCTTGTAGGCTCTTAATTTAAATAAATAATTTATGAAACTTGTCACTACAAAACTAATGAGAATATTATTTTGCTATAAAATATATGTAATGCTAAATGTACAGTGTACTATTCGTTCTCATACCTGATACATGCAGAATTTGTAAGAACTCATGCACTACCCGACACCGATAACACAACAATACACAAGCACTGCACACATTGTATTATGCACAGTTTTGTATTAACGACGTCCGCAAAGTAACGCCTAATTCAATAAATTAAACTTGTCACTGTTAAGATAGAAGCACGCTAAATATATCCCAGTTATACATTAGAAAAATAAGTCATTTGCGTTATCATTGAATTTGTAATATATCCTGCGGAATGGCCACCATTGAGTACACTGTAAACCATTTTAACTGGATCTCTGCCAAATATTGAAAGGTATAACGAATTGGTGCCAAGCTATTAGTGAGGATCCACACTTATGATCTATAAGTGTGTAATTCCGATTTCCAGTAAAATTCTGTAAAATTTTAGTAATTTATCTATAACTTATAATGTACTTTTTGGTTTTAATTATTTGATTTTAAAATAAGAAGATAAAATATGTTTAATAATTAGGTAAGTATTTATTTATTTTTAAATGCTGGATTGGAGTGCTTCTAAATGGCTAGACGGTAATGAAAATGCTGTTTGTGTAAATTATGTTTTTCAATTGCCTCTATTTTCGGGTAGTCAATTTAAATGAAGGATACGTGGAAGCCAGATCAGTGGTTTGGAATATATCTTGCCTTTTCCGTAGTACGATTTTAGAACCGTTTAAGTGATGAGCTACAAGTATGCTGAATTAACTGAATGACTCATTGTAGATTGGTTGTGTTAGTGGTTGTTTTCATTAATCGGTTTTGTAGTCTTCTCAGTGAGAGCAATATGAAGTAAGCCAACGTGAAGCTTGTTTAAAACATTATAGTATTATATAAATTCGAAATTTTACTCCTCTTTATTAAATAGTCGTGTTTAGAAATATACGTATTTACTCGAGGACGGTAATGAAATATTGAAAAAGGACACTTAGGTATTTAATTCTATGACGGTTGTCTATTTCACTTTATATTTTCTATATTCAATTTATCACTTATAAATTATTATTATAACAATAGAAAAATCAATAACAGAATAGTAAGAGAAAAAATGTACATAATTATGACGTTACAAATTGGAACACCACTCAGTGTAACTTGGGGTATTCCTCAACGCTGGTTTTCAGTGGCGACCATTGTTATTTAAATCTAATATTAATCTGAAGACAATAAAACCGACAGTGAGAGACAGTATTCTATTCCGTAATCCTCTAATTTACTTTATAGTATCGCAAACTTCTCCATTATCAACACACATGTGCAATAAAACTTTTAGGGAAAACTATGGAACATCTAGATAGACAGTTGGGGTGGATAAAATTTGATCCAACATGTGGCACGATCGTAAAGCGTTAACGAGAATATATAACACTTTATTAGAAAACTCTCTTATATAGGAAAATGTTTTGACATAAATAGACTTGGTTAAAAGTATAATAGGTAATTTTTTTAAAAGATATAAAAAGATGAGAACTTGAAAAAATATAATGGGGCAGGTGGGGCTCGATCCAGGGTATTATCACTTCTTTAGTCCGCCCATTATCCGCTGAGCTGTGACAACTTTATACCGCCTGCCTGACGTTAACATGCCTTAGTCGTATGTTACGACTCCTCGGTAAGAAAGAGGGTGGTCTTTTCTACTCAACCGGATACCACACGGTGGGTCAACTTTTTTTTATACTGGATAAAACCCCTTATGTGTATCGTTGCTCGATAGGGACAGGCGGCGGTTATGTCAGACTCGCACCGACTAAAACGACCTGTGTGCTCCACCACGCTGCCGATGGCAAGGACGGGGTATCATTGTACACATTGCCTCTATCCACGCCGACAGCAGCTCTGATCCCAGAGAATACCTCCTCCGGTCAAGGACCCCTCAAAGGAGAATCCCCCTCCCCTAACCGGTGCATCGGGAGCACCAGATATAACGGTGAGTCAACTTACTTTAGTGTCTTTTACGATACCACGGTAAGAAATGCGGGTGATCTATTCTAATCAGCCGGATACCACACAGCATTTAATTATAATTTAAAGACTATTTAATGGTAAAATACGCTGGAATCAGCATATTTTCCCATTAAATAACAACATCTCTGATAAGATTTTTTTTAAATGTAAATTATAAGATCGATGACTATCGTTGGTAATAGTGCGCGCTCAATATAGTGAACAAAAAAAGCTCGGTAAAAAACAGGAAAGTTATTTTCGTTAGCGATTTATGGACTCGTTGTTTATTCGGGAAGTTAAGAGTGAAAAACGCACATGTGGATAATTGCGCAGCACATCCAGCGTGATGAAGTGTTAATTATAGTTCGATAGGTTATTGTCTCGTTTATATCAGCTTATAAAATCTGGATATAAATTGTGCTTGAGTTTTTAATAAAAAACGGTTTTGTTGGGTTAAGCTACCAATCCAATAAGCTGTGATAGTCCAGCGGTGCGACCGTGCGAATCTCTAGAGACGATCATAGGTTCAAACCCGGGCAGACACCAATGAGTTTTTCTGTTAAAACTTATGTGTCTAATTGATAGTTACAATTTATCACACGCTTTTCGGTGAAGGAAAACATCGTGAGAAAACTTGCATATCTCTAGAGAATTCTGGAGATATGTGTAATACCAATCCGCATTGGAGCAGCGTGGTAGGTCTTAGCTGCAACCCTTCTCTCTAAAAATGGAGAGAAGAGGCCTATGCCCAGCAGTGGGCTACTTACTTACTTTTTTAAGGTACCAATCTAATTTTGATACAGAAAGCCTACTATACTGTTGAGGATTACATAGATGATAAGAATGTGTGGATATAGCTCTCTTCGAACCTGTACAAGACAATAATGATTAAATGTAGTTAGTATTAAGAATTATATTTTTAAAAGAGCAACCGCCGAGTTTCTTGCTGGCTCTTCTCGGTAGGAATAGCTTACCGAACCAATAGTAGAGTTGAAGATCCAAAAGCACTTGTTTTACAAGTTTACTTGAATAAAGAATATTTTGATTTTGAATTTGAAACGATTTTGGCGTTTTTTCTAACACCTTCACCACTCCACACACTCACTACAATTTTAACGATGGATTCTTCGCCTAATGATGGTTACGGTGATCTCTTAATAGATCTCTTAATATATTTATTTACAATGCAAGGTAGTAGAGATGTTGGTTGATGGTAGGTGCCATTTACTTATTCTAAATTCATATTAATAATATAAATGCAAAAGTCTTTCTGTTTCTCTATCTATCTGTATGTTTATTTGTCTGATACGCTATCAAGGAAAAAATGGATGAGAGAAAACTGATACACTTTCATACCATTTTGGTCTCAATATGTAAAAAGAGAGAAAATACGGCCAATTAATAAGCTTTTTATTAGTTAACTATCCTTAAAATTTGGTTGATTTCGTCAAACTAAAAGCAAAGTTATATAAGATTTAGTAATAGTTAGGTTATGAACATCTTTTAAGTTAAACAGCTGATTTTTGAAGTGTATCTGATATTTCGAGCATAGATAAGTGTAAATACAATAGAGATAGAATAATCAATTGATTACTATAGAACTCCTGTTAATTCTACAGGAATAGGATAACATTGAAAAGCGCCATCTATTATCAACCTATCCACGCGAACGAAGTTGCGGTAAAAGCTAGTTGTTATATAAAGTGGGTGTTTATTCTTATTAGACCTAGATATTATATAACTGTAATAATTTCATTAAGTCCGCATAATATTCTTCTTGAATAATGAAATATAAAAGCCAACAATAAACATTATTTATTTCTGTCTCAGATACCGTAATTAGTGTAACTTTGCATAGTTAAAAGTACATAAATCCTGTTAAAGTTTACATTTTAAAGTGTTTTCTTTCTGGAGTACCATTTTAATTAGACTGAGTAAATTTTATGTTTTATCTTATTAAACAAGCAAGAGATTTATTTTAATTTTTGTATTTCAATTTCCTTGGTAATTTCCATTTTTATTTATTAAATGAATTATTAAGCTATATTAAGCATTTGAAATCCGCCGCGTGATATCCATCTAGACTAGAATAGACCACCCTCATTTCTTACCGAGGCGTAATAAAACGCGTTAAAGGTATGAATGGATGAAATATACCTTATTGTACACCAAAATATTAATATAACAATAGACATGGTATAACTTAGACGTACATTGGGCGGCCTTATCGCTACGCAGCGATCTCTTCCAGGCAACCCTTGGGTAGAGGACACATAGCATTAGAGATGGCATATGGTAAGTATGGAGATGGTAATTTGACGTTAGGCAGGCACTAGTAAAATAACTAACTAAAACCCCCTAAAAGTGATATAAGGGAAGAAGAATGATGATAAATTATGCAAATGTAGTATGACTATTATTTTTGACGTTAGTTTATAAAATGTAAATATCATATCTTTTTTTGTGCATAAAAAGATGAACAATACTTTTGTTTGTACACACACAACCACACATACACAAATATATGTACAGCGGATTACAAGTGCTAAAGCGAAATTTCGTCGAAGTTATTCATAACTATTCACAGAATATGAAATGACGTGTAAAGCGTTCTTGGCTTTAATTAATTCAACTCAAGTATACTGCGCTTTCTGAAGTATTCACCCCTATTCATAATTCATTTACTTATGAATATTAAATATATGAATTGCATTGACATTCTTAACAATAATTAAGTTGTTACTAGGATAAAATTTTGATATTTCATGTTAAAGTATCGTCCAGTTCACAGCCCACAGTGCCTTACCATAGGGTAGCTGTGACAAGTGTTATTTGTTTACAAGTTAAGTTATGTATTTCCTTACCCCAAAAGCGTGTGAAAAAAATAAACTGCAATTATCAATGAGACACATAAGTTTTAATAAAAAAACTCATTGGTGCCTGCCCAAGGTTTGAACCCATGATCGTCTCACAGCTTAAAAAAATTACTTATAAGATATTAAATTATTTATATTATCCATCTAAACACCCTTGTTTCTGTAACTTTCTATAATGTAAACAAACAAATATGGCCTAAAGCTTTACAAGCGATTATTAACTTAAATATTTGTAGTTTCACAGCGTAATTGTTAACTCATTCTGTACACGAAAATAAAACAAACATCTGTGGGACGAGCTTAAAGTTAATTAATCATGATTACGTTTTACAACCTCCACTTTACCCTTAATGTAAATTTTATCTCATTAATTAAACTGATGGTAATAATAGGCTTTGTTGAATATTAATATCGTTATGTTGAAAGGTAAATAAGATTAAACTCTAACAACTCTGGGTAGAGGCGAGGAGAACCGACTGGAGTGGAAGAAAATTGTAACTCTAAGCTATTTCGCTCTAATAGCTCTCTCTAATAGCTAATATATATTAGCTTTAAGCTATATATATAAAGTTACCTTCAACAGCTGAAAAAGCTCTAAAAGTTAATAGTTTATTAACATTTTTTAAGGAAAACATCGATATGTAACCTGCATTTTGTCTTATTCGTTGTAAATCGATGGGCATAGTATCTACTTTTATTGTTTTTATCAAATTTTTTCAAATTTTTTTTGAATTGATTTTTAGTATCTTTTGCCGCTTGATTCGAGCGTTTTCCCACAATATTTTTGAGGAGGCCAACATATCTCGGGAAAACGTACCGGTTTTTTTATTCTCTATATTTGAAACCAAATGAACTAATATCTCGCCATCTTAAATCTTAAAGAGATGTTTAATCAAGCGTGTATTACTTATAGTAGGGGAGCCCACGATGCTAAATGGCGATTCACTCGACCGTCATAATGTTATATAATACCTTTATACCTTTTTATTTGTGGAGGAAGCGGCTATAGATTTTCAAAAATTTTAAAAAATGTTTTATGTATTTTTAATAAAGTCATCATAATTCTCCCGCCCTTATCCCACACTAAGTGGGTCGGCACAACATGTTTTAAACATATTGTATCATGATTCGTCTAGGTATTTCACGACCAGCGGCTTGCCTGACGTCAAGTTACCTTAGTCGCCTTTTGCGACACCTCGGTAAGAAAGGAGGTTGGTCTATTCTACTCGTTCGAATATCACACGGCGAGTCAACTTACCTTAGTCGCCTTTTATGACACCTCGGTAAAAAATAAGGGTGGCCTATTCGACTGAGCTGGATACCACATGGTATTTATAATAAAGTGTGTATGTTAATCTGATTGATGGCATAATGGGGGTAGCATTAAAGCTAGTCTTTAATACTGCATATTTATATTATACGAAAAGAAGACGTGAAGTTAAACGGTAAGGTAATGGAAACAACGCGAATAAGTGTAAAATATTTTAAGTACTAAGACATTTTAATACGACCGTCGACCGTTATTCTGGGGTAAAATTTATACAGGAAAATGCATTAACAGTTCTGTATAAAGAGGAAGTGTACAATAAATTCACATGATTTTATTTTAAAAGCGCGACAGAGTCGCGATAACCCTCTGATGTATGGCCCCTACCACGACTCTCTTTTGTGTCATTTAAAATATTACATCGGGAGTTGGTAGTGAGTTTGCATAATAATGGAATAATGTCGTTCTTAAATGGACTGTGTTTACCTCAATAGTGGCTATTTACTTTTTTATAGTATCGATCATTTTCATATATAACCACACTGATTTAGAATGCGAAATCATATTTTGCATCTTTAGCTTATATAATAAATATAAAACAAAGTACCCAAGTATCTGTATGTGTTCGATTTTCTCAAAATCTTCTAAACCGATTCTTGTACAGTTTTTACTAAAAGGTAGTGCAGTTCTTTCGGATGGTTTAGGTTAATAATGCATTATGGTTTTATGGAAATTGTGCTAAAGAGGTCGTGAGGTTGTAAAAAACCTTATTTGCTTGGGACCTTTAGTTGCGTGCGCTATGTAAACCATCAGAGATACACTAAAGTTATGTAGCAGAGAATTGTAGACCTACAAAAAATCTACAAAAAAGGCCATAACAGTATGTCTCTATCTCTTATGGTTAACTCACAATAACTCCTTTTATGTTCAAAATTTCAATTAAATACACTGATTTCCAAGTGGGCGAAGCCGCAAGCACAGCTAGTACATAATAAACTCGTGGTATACGCAACTTTATTTGCGTCGACTTTATTATTAAACTACCCTCTACTATATTCCCGATGGAAAAATTGTATTTTTTATCCCTTAAATAAACCAGATGCATAAGCTTCAATAGTAGAAAATTTTATCTATATTTCTGCAGTTGATTAACCGTGAAGCTCTAACCCTTCTCTCCAAAAATGGATAGAGGATGCCTATACCCAGCAGTGGGATAGTAATATGCCGTTCTTACACTCTCACCTACAATGGCGAAACAGTGTAATTATTAACGTTTACGAAGACGGAAGTCGCAGGAAGAAGGTAATTCATAACTTTTAAGTACCATAGTTGGAATGGCGTCGACGCTTTTAGAAAATTCGGCCCGTTAAAAGATTATGGTTCGGGAATTTTAATTAGGCATGTCACTGACCGTCTTGGCTCGGAATATTTTTTCCTTTCCGGAGTATGTAGCTCATAGCACCATAGATATTCGCGTTCAAAGCTTTATGCTAATGGCAGTATTAGCTTATTTGAAATCGAACTGAGTTGAAATAAGTTAGTTGGATACAAATTTCGTACAATTTTGAATATGAACCTTAGAACGCTGAATCCACGAGTTAAGGCTTTATCATCAGGTGAACATCGAGGCTATCCAGCTTGTCGATAACACGGGTCTAGTAAGAAAAAGGAAGGGTAGAAGTTTATAAAAAGGAAGTGAAAAGGACAAAACTTTTGAGTTATTGTAATTTAGTGATAGTGATACATAAAGAACAAAGTGATATAGTAAGAAAGACTAAGATAAGTCACTACCTACTTTTAGATATAAGTTAATGTAAAGGTTTAGGTTATCTTTAAGTTCTTCTGCTTCTTCTAGGGGTAGCGGCTATGCAGGGCCTGAGGGCACTTTGACCATTGCTGATCTATTGTGATCACCACTGCTTACAGTTCGCTACCAATGCAGGTATCCAAGAATTGCAGGATTTATTGGCAGCGAGATCTTTCACATTGTTTGGGCGTAAATTATGGACCCTAAGAATGAGTGTCGAATGTGAATGCATAGGATATGCATGGGTGTTTTCTCCGACTCTAGGCAGTCTATCTATTGGCTATTTTTATTATACTTATCAGCCTTTTAGATCGTAACAATAATAAAGTACTTCCTCATGGGTTGTTCTTTAGATTAGTAAAAAAGCTTTAGAATTTATTGTAGAGGTCCAACCGAATAACTGCGTCGGACATATTCAAGGATACATGTTTGCGATTGGAACATCAAATACTGCAACCAAATTCAGATAAGAGTAGTAGTATTTTTTCATAATATTTTTTCATATTCACTCTTTTTTCTCATTAATTTTTAGTTTTTATTTTTATTGCTAACATTATATTTAATTTAGAATTATTTTTTATTTATTTTGATCTCAAATATGTGTTTAATTTTTGTTATTAAATTCATGAATGTTGTTTCACTCCTTTTATTAGTAAGTAGGCTAGCTTAAATTTTTTATTGACCTGTATTTTGTGTTTGCTTGGCCTATTAACTGTTGGCGTGCCAATAAATGAATAAATAAATAAATAAACGCGGCAGTGTAACTGCCAGTTTTCTATTGAAATTGAACGCCTGTTATAGATGGCGCTATATTTGTAGTCCTATTTACTCGTATAAATCTTATCACAATAGCAGAGAGTCGGATTAAAGTGGGCCCAAAGTAGCGTAAGCCTTTGAAAGGAATTCCAAAGATGTTTTTCGTTAAGACAAACAAACGTAGTACGTGCATGGTGTAAAGCAAAATTAACATAACACATTCTTTTAAATTACTTTGGATGGTTTCCAACGTTCATATTGGAGGGAATGTGGAACATCGGTTACGTTATGGTACAGACGTGTCAAATTAAAATGATGTATGGTATATTTGGCCCCAATTTTTTTCTTATTTGTATTTTATACTTTACCTAAAATTTGGTTACTTTTATGCCATGAATTACTTGAGAGAGCAGAATTATTGTATTGTTTGTGAAGCTGTTTAAAACTCATAGACTTTCAATATTCAATTTTCTTAAAATTTTTAATTTGAATAAGGAATAATTTTCTGTGATCTTTCCATAGATTTTAATACTAGAATAGAGGACCCAGCCTAAAATAGGAAAAACAAAAAAGATTACATAAAATTACTACTACTATTACAAAAAAGAAAGCAAATGGGACAGTCTTTCTATCTCTCTTTTTTATCTTAAGACAAAAAAATGTATATGAGTTTCATTTTCCCTCTCTTGTTTGATGCGTCTCTCACTTACAAACCTTCTTATAGCTCCCCTACTGTGGTATAATATTAAATATTGGTATTCATTGGCGACTCTATATGTGTGTTGGTATTCGCGATTGTTATTTTCGCAAAGAGGAACGTCTTATGTGAGGATTAGTAAAATGATTGTGGTATCCGAAATGGCTGAGTAGAATAGGCCAGGGTGGTATATTCTACTCAGCTATTTTTTACCGGAAGTCGTAAAAGACGATTAAGATAAGTTGACATCAGACAGGCGGGCGATCGTAAAATAACTTGCCAAAATCATCTAACAACATGTTTAAAACATGTTGTGCCGATCCGATTTAGAGTGGAAGAAGTGCTGGAGAATGATGATTATAGTGTATGCGGGTTGATATGTATTACTTACCTTGTATATACAAGACACATTATAATGTAATACATACATACTCACAGTAACTTAACATACACGGTTTCAAGATGCACCACGTTAGTAACACAAGAGCCCTTGGTGAGAGTGAACGTGAAGTGACATGTGGTTACTTGTTAGTGCGTGTTTGAGCCTGTGCTATATTCATACAACATTAGTTTATATACACTACAATGATGATGAATGATGAGTAAAAGTATTGTATTAACTACGCACGAGAGGATTTGCGTAAAGATTTGCACAGATTTGATCTGGATCGTCTTAGACACGGTTCGCTACCCTACAACCAACTGGCACATTCCTTTTGTTATGGTAAAAGTTCGGCGCACAATAAACGTTTATTTTTGGCAATGCGCCAGTTATATTTACGTACAGTCCAGTGACTTGCAAGTAAATTAAAGTAAGCTTCAGAACACTTAAAAAATTACAATAAACTTATCATCTCATAATTCGAGTTAAAGTATTAATTTCTCAATGAATTTTGTACAATCACTTACAGAGAAAATCATATTTACCTGTTCATTTTGTTCGGCATTATAACGTAGAAAACACGCAAACAAACATCTATCAACCAACTTTTATTCCACACTGGTTGAAGAATGCAAAACCGTTGCCACAGTATAACTGAAGTTAGTGTGAAAGTTATTTTAATTTGGTAACTTTATTTAGTTAATTTTATTTAGTATAAAAGTAGTAAATATTTAAAATTTACTCAGTACGTGTGAATAAAGCATAAGTATAGTATGCGTGCAGCTGTTTTAAGTTAATGATTTTTATGTCTTTAAATAATTATAATAATTAAAGATTATAGACCACAGTCACATTAGTCATTTTAGTCAAGTCTATGTTTTAAATTCACAGTATAGTCAAGTGAAAAATTAATCTTTAAAATAAAAAAAGGTTTGCTGGTATGCTAAACACATTCAGGATAAGATTTTAATAAGTATCTCTTTATAGTGAAATTTATAGCAATCTGTATTCAATAATTTTAAATCGGAGAAATTTTATACAATTATATTGTACTCGAGAATCGAACGAAAAACGAAATTAATAATTTTGATACGAATACTAAGTAAGGTCTTTGTAATTAGAAATATTTTTGTGTATCGCACAAAATAGTACATCTTAAATTTCGCAATAACCTTGAACAATCAGTGGGAAACAACGACACCTACCTGAAAGAGTTATTATAATTTTAAAAGCTTTCTTCTATAGTATAGATAAGAGGTGTTGAAATAACTTCCATAAAATGACATGGCAATTTGCTTAACAGCGTATACATGTTATCCTCTCGGCAACAAATATTCTAAAATTTTGCTATATAGACTTTAGTTCACTTTAGATATAAAACATTTTGAATATTACTGCCTACTTTATTGCCATCGAATTAAGTTCGAATTGAATAAAACCTTTAAAACAAAGTTTAATTAATTTACAGTAAAAAACATTTTGATTGATATGGAACTCAAATAGTTTAGAAAATCGGAATGGAACGTAGATGTGCGGATCGAAGGCAATAAATGTATAACGACGATATTTTTCCTTTATACATATTCAAAAAATAAGAAGCAATTTTCTCAAAAGTCAACCCATTTATTACTTTTTAAACAACTTGTCAACTCCGCGTGCAAATCATGACTACGTCAAATGGCGCCAGCATTCTCCTTTCTGCACCTCTCCTCACCGCACCGTACCACAACTTGCCACAGCTAAGTTCATGTCTCAATGCTACAACTTCCACTCTCTTCCTTTTCTTTTCGTTACAAATGACAAAATATGAAAAAAAGAATATTGGTTTAAATGAAGACAATATATGTTTTTGGAATAAACAAGATGTATGAGCTTAAAAGGAATTTTTATATTGAATTTACAGACTTCTTAATTTTAATTTAATTATCTATGACGTATTAAAGTTTATGGCAACATTTAAATCGAAACTTTGCCTTAATAATATCTTTGTTACCATTTTAAATAGCTCACGATACATACAGATAATAAATTTAACAGTCTAGTGCACACGAAGTTGTAATTGAATATTTCAATCAATCCAAAAATAGATTCTAACTCCGTTAATTTGGTATTTCTTACTCGTAGATAAAATATTCGTTAAATAACTATAAACTCATTGCTTTTGCGTTCTTATACATTATTTCTTATAAGTGATTTATGGATAGCAATTTTCAAGGTATCCGAATATAACAATGAACAAGAATTGACGAGAGAATATCGGCATAGAGTACCTCAAGGGGGCATGCTGTAAACTCTGTTATTCAAAATCTTCATCAGTTCTATAACTTTAAGATAATTCTTTAATATTAGTTATCTCTATCATATGTATTCAGACGGCATTCAGATCTACAGCTACTCGACATTTGTAAATCTACTGCTGTTGTTGTTGTTTTAGCTTTGCTATTAAAGCAGTTTGAAAACACTATTAATAAATGGCTAATACAGAAAGCCTAGACTATACTATTGAGGATTAAATGATAAGAATTCGTAGATATAGCTACACTTCGGCTCTGTACAAGACAGTAATGACTAAAGCTTTCAGAAGTAGCAGTAGAATTCACGATTCAAAAGCACTTGTTCACATGTTTACTTAAATAAAGAATACTTTGAATTTGAAAATAGTTGCCCCCCGTAATTACGATCTTGCAATAATTTAAAACATTAGGTCTTTTCTTTTAACAGTTCTTTTACCTCTTTTAAATAAACAACACTGCAACACTGTATGAAATGATATGTTTTTATATTAAAATTAAAGCAATATTACTAAATAATATTACTTATATAAATATCGTGCGATACTTAATCCCTTGAACAAACCGCAAGCAAGATATTTTACTTCCACTTTACAATTAAAACGACTATTATTCTCGTTTATTGTTTTGGAACGAACGTGCTCGGTTTATATGCCTTTATGAACAATAGTGTAGTACAAGTATGGTTTAATCTGTGTGAAATGTACTATCCCGTTTACAATTTAATATCGTGTTCACTTTACTATCATGCTTAGTAGTGCATCTTCGTAACAAAATCTTTACTTCTTTATTAATGAATCTTTTTTAATTAATTTCTATAGAATTCTGTAGAGTCTACTACCTGTGTTCATAATTTGTGTATGTAGGATTTGTAAGCCCTATAAATCAAACGTAATATCTACAATTTTTTCGCCCCGTAACCGAAGCATCATAACGAACGGCGAATTTTGCGAACGAACGACGCAACGACGAATTTTGCGATTTGTTGAGAACGCAGTACTCTCTACTTTTAGCATTAAATAGATTTTATATAATCGCGGATTAAAGAAAAATAATATTATCATTACTTTTGGAGCCCTTTTTATGTAATTAAGTATGTTTCATTTTTAACCAATAATTTATAGAATTAGGCGTTACTTTGTAGAAATCCATAATACAAAAAGAATAATAAAATTATTTTGCTATAATCCGCGATAACGTAAAATAGATTCCACGACAAAATCGCAAAGCTTTGTTTTCGCTCATCTCCTGATGATGCTTCGGTTGCGGGGCGAAACGATTGTTGAGTTTGTGATAGTGAACGTGTGTAGAGCTTGTGTATTGTGTGTTGTAGTGAAGGTTTGTCGATGTGTTTTTATGAATCCTGCATATATCGGGTATGAAAATGGTTAATCCACTCCACATTTAGCATTTTATACATTTTCTAATTTACTTTATTGCGGATTATACAAAAAAAATTGTTACTTTTATATGTTCATTTTTAATAACACAATAAATAAAATTACAATGAAAAAACATTGTATATATTCCATTTTTTTGTAATAATATGATTATATCTAATGAAGTTACCAAACTAGCCTAACATTATAAGAGCTTTTAACATGGCGTCCTACGGGGACGGGTAACGAAATAATTGGCTTTTAACTAGTCCGACAAAGAGCTACGCATTGCGGCATTATACAAGAAATATGGTAACGTAGACTGTTATGCGGCATGTCCCTATTGGCACAAAAATTGCAAGGATGATAACTTACTATACGGAGCTCGACTGTAAATTGTATTTCCAAATTTAAAAACAATGGATATATATATATCTTTATCTTTAATATTTTTATGAGTTAATCTACACTATGTAATAGAAATAAACAATTTTTTTTTATGTATATATGTATATATATATTTTTTTAATTTATTTATTTATTTGTTCATACATAATATTACAGTTATATAATAGAGAAACATAAACTTATTCAAGTTTTAACGCACATCAAAGTCAGTCGACAGATAGTGTAGCAAAACAAAAACACAATGTATATGTATATTTTCGGGTTCTCGGAAAGGGCTCCAACGATTTCCAGAAATTCAGCATGCAGGAGGTTTTGGACGGTAAAAATCGATCTAGTTAGGTTTTATTAAAAAAAAATCATGTTATCTCTGTTTTTGGGTATTAAAAAATACAAAAATTGAAATTGAATATATAAAACACTATTTTTGCAGAAAACTGTCAAGTCACCGTAGTTTATTCGGGAAATTGTATCTTTACAAATGTAAATTTCGTTATGAACAATTTATAGAATTAGGCGTAACTTAGCGGAGGTCCATAATAGAAAAGTAATGAAAATGTTATTTTGCTATAATTATCGCGGATTATAATTATGCAATAAATATATAAAAAGCTGTGGTAGCCCAGCGGTAACACCGTGCGCCTCTTTCGAGGAGGTCTAGGGTTCAAACCCCGGGCAGACACCAATGAGTTTTCTAGTAAAACTTATGTGTCTAATTGATAATTGCAATTTATCACACGCTTTTCGGTGAAGGAAAAAATTGTGAGGAAACCTGCATATCTTTAGAGAAATCTGGGGATATGTGTAACCTACCAATCCGCATTGGAGGAGCGTGGTAGGTCTTAGCTCCAATCCTTCTCTCCAAAAAAAAAAAAAAAAACGGAGGGAAGAGGCCTATGCCCAGCAGTGGGATAGTAACAGGCCGTTACTTACTTACTTTTTTTTTAATAAATATATTATTTATCGCGGATTATAGCAAAATAATTATTTTCATTATGAACGTAGACCAGTACAAATAATAGATGCCATAACATCTAAGTAGTCGATGTTACCAACATTTATCTCGATGAGACATAACCCAAAGACCACCTTTTACAACAAAGACGTCCTTTTACACGTTTTTTGACGTCCTTTAGTGATTGGTGTCAATGGAACCTATCCATTAGTGATTAATAGTCTTATTAAGAGTAACTATTGCGTCTCGCTTCACGAATTCTATGGAGTTTATTTGTCGGATCGCGAAGTAATTGTCACATTGTTTGTGGAAAAAAAGCTTTGCTATTATCTTTTAATTTTTAAATACGTTTCTATTCACGAATTGTGCATAACGTGAATTTTACAATGCGCTGTATAGGTATTATTGGACTTAAAAACAAAAGCATAGTGATTTATATTCAGAGTTATTATGGCGCAGTTTCCGGCTAGCTTAATGCGTTGTATAATATTTTGTTGATATTTATTTTTATTAATTTATAATAGCTGCGATGTTTCGCCGTGTAATATCCGGCTGAGTAGAATGGACCAACCTCATTTCTTACCGAGGTGTCGAAAAGGCGACTAAGGTAAGTTGACCCACCGTGTGGTATCCGGTTTAGTAGAATAGAGCAATTTTTTTCATGTAAAATTATATAATCAGTTTGGCTATATTAATAGATTAAGTGTATTTATATATATTTTATGTAAATAGCTGTAGATTATATAAAATATACACAACTATAATTAAATTGTTTGTATAAATACATATTATTAAACAAAGTCTCCTGCCGTTAATAGTTATTGGCTATAAATCTTGCCTGTCAATTTAAATTTCAACTCAACTAGATCGTACAATAATCATCATTCTCGTCCCCTTATCCCACTCTAAGTGGGGTCGGCAACATTTTTTAAACATGATGTTAGTTTTGGCTAGTTATTTTACGACCGGCCGCATCAACTTCAACTTATCTTAGTAGACTTTTACGACACGTCGGTAAGAATTGAGGGTGGTCTATTCTTCCCGGCCGGATCCAACACGGTTGTTCAACTTACTTTAGTCGCCTTTTACAACACCTCGGTAAGAAATCAGGGTGGTCTATTCTGTACCACCAAATTCAACTTGTGTATTTATTTTTAAAGAAAATTAGGATGTCGTATTAAAATTAATTTTGCTTAGACGCAAAGGGTCCCGACGCCCTAATGTAATTAAACGACGTAACCGCCTCATTAGCTATTTCGAAGATATTTGGAAACCTTCCAAAGGGGACAGTTTTTGCTGGGAAAATGTATTTTATAACGGGTCTTAGAATTGTGAGGGTTGGTTCTGAAGCCAGTTTTCATTTTGTTTGGCTGTAATTTGCATGTAATATTCTTATAGTATCAGTCTTTTAATGTCTCATTGTTTGGAAAAGACCTCTTTCTGCGGAGATACGATTGACGTATATATGTCAATATAGCACAACTGGAAAAGGCTTTCTCCCCAATTCTAGCCATAAAGAGTTTAAATAGTTGCTTAACAGTATATTTTAATTAATTTAATTTTTGTACATAAAAATATTAAGAACAATTCAAAGCAATAGCTGATGTATTTAATAAACAAAGTAGAAACCGACATAAGATTTGATTGCACCTTGCAAAAGTATGTAAGTCGTTTGTAGGTTTGGGTATAAGATTCTATAATAAAATTCTGGAATCAAATTTTAGCTTTGCCATTATAGCAGATTAAAAAAGCTGTTAAAGGGAGGCTGATACAAAACGCCTACTATACTGTTGAGGATTATTTAGATGACAAAAATGCGTGGATATAGCTACTGTTCGACTCTGTACAAAATAGTAAAGACTTAATGTAACAACCGGCGAGTTTCTTGCTGGTTCTTCTCTGTAGGAACAGCTTTCCGAACCAGCAGTAGAGTTGACGATTCAAAAGCTTGTTTTACTTTACTTGAATAAATAAAAATTTTAATTTGAATTTAATCACACATGTTGATTCTGTGAAGATAGATGTGTTGTTCTTGTTAGAGCAATTCTTTTAAGAGAAATGTAACTAGATTGGACGCGCTGAGTCTTGCGAATTTTTTGCAGCCATTATTCTGGGTCCCTTACTAATCAAGGGTTATCCTTTGGCCTAAATTTAAGAAGGTAGAAACGTATAATGCTTACCTTTTTGCATTCGTTTGTACGGAATTTGTATTTTATATTATGGCGGATAATTAAATTGTCATAAACCGTTCAGGCAATGATCCTGCCTTCAACTCCAGTGATTGCAGGTTCGATTCCTGCCGAGGGCCAACACTTGTTAAAACATTTTGTTGTTACTTCTGGTCTTAGTGTTTAAAGTATTTATTTCAAATTATAAATATACATATTTACCGCTTGCCTGTCACCCACAACACAAGTATTAAATTCTTTTCTTTAGGACGATCGTGTGTGTAATTGTCCCATATATTTATATATCATCCTAACTGCTACGGTGGCTAGAGATAGAATTAAACAAGGTTAACTAACTTCTTAAAAGATTCATCGGAGAGATCTAGTGCCTCTACACATTCAAACTTTCGCATTAGATATCGGATAGTTTGATCTTGTTGAGAAATTTGTATTCACCTTAATGGTAACAGTATTACTAAGCCGACTTATCTATAGGGTGTTTGAGAACCAAATGTTCTCTATATCCATACTAATATTATGAATGTGAAAGTTTTTTGTTAGTCTTTTAAGCATTGAAAGAAATTTTTATATTCTATTAGCTGTGCACGCTTCATCCGCAGTAAAATCTGTGTGTCACAAAATTTAGGCTTCGTAGTGGGAATACTAAAATAAAAATTAGCCGTATTACAACACCTTCTCATATCTTCCAGTGTAAATCTCGTCAATATCGATTTAGCCGTTCTAGTGAATCTAATATTAACCTATACCTTCCTAAACATTGTTAAATTTTTAGTAAAAACCGTACAAAAATCAGTTTAGTAGACTTGAGAAAATCGATCACATACAGACTTCCTTTCGGAACAATCCTTTGGGAACTTTGTTTTATAATAGGTATTACGCTGATTTTTGGAAACGGCCTAACGATTTTTATGAAATTCAGCATGTAGAGGGTTTTGGGGGGAAAAATCGATCTAGAGGTTTTATTAAAACAAATGTTGTTTTGCCCTGTTTTCCGTGAAAAAAAACTGCAATAATTTTATGAGAATGCTCGATTGGGTAACGGGCTGTCTCAAATTCAGAATACTATAGATATAGAAGATAGATTCCAGATAAAGTCTATTTATTTTTTATTTTTTATTAAAAAAGGTTCAGTCACCCAGGTTCTGGAATTTAAAAACTTATGGTGTGTTTAAAATGAGAATTGATAATAATTGAAAAGCAGATGCAAAATTAATATCAGATTTACAAAGTTTCTTAACTTTAAACTATGGTTATGATACTTGTTTCGGAAGTCGCGGTTGGATTGTGGCTACCTACGCTCAGCGTCGGGGGATTGCGGGGACTTGCTACTGAAACGTGTAAATCCCATTTAGGGCAAGTGGTATTACGGGTATCGCATCTAAGTACAGTAAAAAGCTTTTAAACATGAATCCTGACAAGAATACTTTAAAAAACGCAGTCACAATACTTCACTTAAAATAAACTCAAAATTTTGTTCTTATCTGGAAATGTTTTTAAACTATTAACATCCAGGTGGATGACCGAGTTTGGTATTTTTTTTAGGAGATATAAAATAAGTGCATTAGTAATTGACCATGTAGTTGACCGTTTTGTATGAAATTTGAAATAATAAACGTGTTGTTTGTTGTTGCTAATAAAAAAGAAATTTGAAATTACATGTTACCATCTACTGCCCAAAACCTCAAAACTGTAGCCCATTGTTTAATATTTGAAATTTAATATTATTAATTAATATTTTTATGTACTATAACATTTTTATTTTTTATGTAATATAAAACACAACGCTTATTATTTAAAATTTAATATAAAACGGTCAACTACTAATACATGGTCAATTAATTAATTCTAAGCTAAGTAAGGTAAGGGCCGAGTGCCCTTACCTTACTTAGCTTAAAATTAGATGGGTTGATAAAGGCCCCCAAATAATAGTTTTTTGTTCTAAAATACTAAACTTTAAAAAAGGGGAAAAATTATTGTACTGGAGACATCTGGACACGAACAAAGGTCTCATGTTTCTGGGTCCGCCTGATTTCCCACCTGACCTATTATAACTTCGTAAATGGTGGCTAAATTTACCTTCGTATTCTAAAGATAATTTAGTAGTTTTTCATTATCTTTAAATATGAATAACATCACATTTTCTTCTAATGACACCTAGCTAGATCAATCTATCCCGGTATACTAAATTTTATTTTTTACATTTATTGAATTGAATAATGTTAACGAAAATCGTTGGAATGAAATTCTTGTATATAGAAGACTTGCTTGTTTAAAATTTTAGATGAAAATAATTTTATACTATTAAATTAGATATGATTTTATTTTAACGGGGTCTTTTTATTAATAAGCTGCAAAAGTTGAAGGAAGCGATTATAAAAAATCCAAGTTGAATTTTGAGTTGAACTTTTAATCCGACGTGTATTGAATTTACCCGTAGTTCGAAACTTTGAAAGCATCCAACTAGAATTTTTTAGTTGCTTTTCAAATGATTTTGCTTTAAATTTAATAGACTGGCTAGATGAGTCCCATCTTTAAATATTTTTAATTTGTTTGTTGTTTTTAGAAATATACTTCTATTTAATTAATACTATATTACTTATATATATAATAATAGTTATATTTAATATATGAAAAGTGACTTTAAATTCATGTCAGAGACAAAGAAAATTTGATTCTTAGATTTTGCTAAGCTGTAATAACCCAGCGGTGAGACCGTGTGACTCACTCGAGGAGGTCACGAGTTCAAATCCTGGGCAGGCACCAATTGGTTTTTCTATTCAAACTTATGAATCTTATTTATAATTCCAATTTGTCACACGCATTTTGGTGAAGGAAAACATCGTGAAGAAACCTACATATTTCTACAGAATCCTCGAGTAACCTATCTATCTGCATTGGAGCAGCGTGGTAGGTCTTAGCTTTAACCCGTCTCTCCAAAAACGGAGAGAGGAGGTCTATGTCCAGCAGTGGGTTAGTAACAGCCCGATACTTTCCTTTTTTTACTAGTCATTTCCAGTGGCTCTCTGGAATGTTCGATGCTAGATTAAGGAATCTTTACTCAATTGGTGCTATGTAAAGCAATAATGGCTTCAATACTTTTTTTCTTACCGAGGTGTCGTAAAAGGAGACTTAGTTAAGTCGACCCGCCGTGTGGTATTCGGCTGAGTAGAATAGACCACCCTCATTTCTTACCGAGATGTCGTAAAAGGCGACTAAGGTAAGTTGACCCAACGTGTGGTATCCGGTTGACTAAAATAGACCACCTTCTTTCGTCGTAAAATATGTAGCCAAATCATATGACAGCATGTTTGTAACATGTTATGCCGACCCCACTTAGAGTGGGATGGACAGGAAGATGATGCAATAATAGAAAACGATAACTTTTATATTGGTCGACATTTGTAATCTCGAAACTCTTCCTTTTATAACGATCTGCGATAATATAGATTTAATATTAAAAAAATGAATCAGGAAACAAATAGAATAACCAAAGTTTCGTATTAACGTTTTTTTACGTTACTGTGGTGTACGTATACAAATGTCGTATAAACTAATTCTCATTTAATACTTAGTAACATTATTAAGGTTATATGAGATTGTGGTAACAGTAAATGTACCCTAAATTCAACCACAGCATTGCATATTGCCTTAGGAAACCGTCTAACCATTCAAACATGCAAATTCCATTTAGAGTAGACCATTTATGTAATTGCGCTTTTGTTTGAAATGTTGCCCGAAAATAATTTTGATGTTGACAAAAGATTGACCTCTGTAACGATAACAGAACAAGTTAAGCAGTATGGTTTGCAATTGTTATTACTTAGAAATATACAAAGTATATAGAAATATATAAAAAACAACAAATTTACGACATGAAATCAATTATAATTCTTGGAATAACTTAAATACGTTATAATCCAAATAAAGTAAATATAATAATAACAAACGAATGAACAGTGAATATATCAAGAAGCTGTATAAACTATAGAATGGATCAAGTTCAAGCGAGTTTTATATAATGTTCAAGCTAGTAACAATGTTCAAGTTAGTAATTTAATAACAAACAAATTCAAAAACTCTATTCAAATTGGCTTTTACAAGCACTTTTGAATCGTCAAATTACAATGAAGCTACGACTGGTTCGGAAAGGTGTTCTTACAGAGAAAAACCAGCAAGAAACTTGCCTGTCACTCCTTTCAAAAATAAATATTTCAATAAGGTATTTGTAATTGTTCACAAATCAAAAATTACAATATTATCTAGTGCGTAGCTGGTCGCAATTTAAATCCAAGCTTTCTTATCTTCAACATAGTCCTAATAAGCTTTATGATTAAGTGTCTTTTAAATTGCTTTTTTCAAGTTGTGTAAAAGTAAGTCCAAATTAGATTGTGGAATTATATTATAAAAATGTATAAAGAATGAACAGTGAATAAATATACAAAATTTCAGTTATAAAGCAACAATTTTAAGACATAAAATCAATTATAATTCTTGGAATAACTTAAATACGTTACACTCCAAATAAAGTAAGTAAGTTAATAACAAACGAATGAACAGTGAATATATCAAGAAGCTGTATACACTATAGAATGGATCAAGTTCAAGCGAGTTTTATATAGTGTTCAAGCGTAGTTTCTGCACCAGAAACCGAATACCCAAGAACAAGGTTATATCTACTCTATCATGTATACTTTTCATTGCCACTTCGAAGGATTCACACTATGGCTTATGTCCTACCTAGTAGATTAAGTTCATCTGCGCTAAGTAATTCAAATAAATCAAAGTATTTGAGTATTGATTATTAAGGTTACACCACGAGAATACCTTTTTCCAAGAGGGCTTGCTGACAGTTATATATCATCCACCGAAAGTGTTTGGTGTAATACACCTAACACGTGACGTGATGCTCATAGGCGTCTGCGCTAAAAACTAGTCTGTAATCTATTAGTCCGTAGAGACCGGTTATTGCTATTCCGCAAATAACACAAAAATAATAATATTATTTTGCTATAATCCGCGTTAATAGAAAATATATATAATACTAAATGTACATTGGACTATACGTTTTCATACCCTATACATACAGGATTCGTAAAATCACATGCACACAACTCCACCATAATATACAACAACTACACACGTTTACTATCATATACTCAACAATCGTTTCGCCGCGCATCATCAGGAGAGAGACTCCACGACAAAATCAAAAAAGCCGCAAACCAGCTGTTAGTTATCAGACATAGAATATTCAAAGGTATTTAGACAATACCTGTTTGATCAAGACTCACAACAAAAGGATTTAAGTTTAAAAATAGATTTTTTAACAAACCGTCGTTGATTAAAGACCTCCTGTCTTGTAAGTAAACGCTTTCTGGGTCAGAGATACCGTCACGACCTTCATTATCGTTGTCAAACGTAATCCTATTATCGATGAAAAACTGACGCAGCGATATCCGACTCAATTTATAGGTGTTACAATGGCTTGAGTACTTTAAATGTAAGATGTGCGGGCTCAACAATTATATTTCACACTGAATTAATTTAACGTTTTTAGCAACGTCACTGGTGCTATAATATATAAACTCGTTTTATTAGTCCTAAAAAATTAAATACCTACGTCTGTTGGTAAATCTTTAGTCGAAGAAAAATGAAATTCTTACCACTAAGCGATGTTTGTTACAAATGTAAGAAAAAAAACTTTTGAATAAAAAGTAATAAGGTGGATGTAACGAATTAACAAAAAATGACTAAAAAAACGCTTAAAAGTTTAAAAGTACTCAAAGTATCTCTTAAATGTTTCAAAATTCCGGGTATATTTTTATCCGCTGTGAAACACGCAAATATTCCGCGCTGCATTTTTGCTAGCGTCCTGATATTTTCCCGGATAAAATGTAAACTTTCTGGCACTTTAAAATCGGGACTGTTGATACTTGCACAGTCTATCAATACCGAATGTATTCAACAATTCGGTATATAATATTTGGCACAATTTGATGCTGTAGATACATACAGAAGAATATTCTTTACAGTAGACCTTAGTGTAGTATTGATATACTTTTTTTGTGTACCAAATATAATAATGAAGAGGTTTTGCGGCGTATATCATGTAAGCTCGAACTTTAGAACATCAAAACGAAGAAAGTTTCATAACTGGGACATGTGTATGTAGACACTATGGACTCCTGCAACTTAATATGATTGGCAAAGTTGGAGGCAAAAGGCGCATCGGTTGCAAGAGGAAGTCATGGTTGTGCAATATATGCGAATGGACTGGAATCGCGAGTGCTATCCAGCTTCTTAGCCTTGCGATAGACAGAAAAACATATTAAGCACTGACGGCTACTTTTCACTAGTTAGAGAGGTACAAGAAGAAGAAAAAGAAATATCTCCAGAGAATTCTGGGGATATGTCTAACCTACCACACCGCATTGGAGCTCCAACCTGTCTCTCCAAAAACGAGAGAGGAGGCCTAAACCCAGCAGTGGAATAATAGCAAGCCTATATTTTACTTTCTTTTTATTAACAATAATTAAGATATGGGTTTTTAAAAATTATTCGGTTTGAATGTTTTTCTGTTGCACACAGTAAAGGTGATACGGGTTGAACTAAGTTTGGCGTTCGTCCTGACATTTTTCTCGTATAAAATGTTGACTTTTTGACACTTTGAAATGGAGTCTGTGCTGGTGGCGGTTGAGACGATAAATCAAATGCATTTAGCGGCAAATATTTTACAACTACTGTATAACGCAGCTTCCTGCAGTTATGATGATTTATTTTATGTGGTGTATTTTTATGATAATAAAAATCCAAATGCATGCGTTTATGTACGTGCGAATGAACAATGATTTGGACAGTCATAAGTTCAACCACAACTAAATGCTGTCATAATTAGGTAAAATCTAAATTATTTTAACACGTTATGTATGGGAACATTTCACGCGCAAATTTACTTATTTAATAACCCACATCATAAATTATTTTTGCACAAACCATGTTGTTATACTAGCCCGTACTAGTACGTGACCCGCGCTAAAACATTAATCGTCAGAAAACGTATCTACTAATACGTGCTCCGCGCTCAAGTATCAATCGTCAGAAAACGTACCAATACGTGTTCCGCGCTCAAGTATCAATCGTTGGAAAACGTACTGGTACGGGTTCCGCATACAATTGCTTAGTTAATCAGTGTATATTTCTATATTGAATGAAATATTCACACTATGGCACTTGTTTAGTATACAACCGGTGAATTTAATGTTCTGAGGCGTCAAGTAAAATTACGAAATATTTAAACCAACTATATCAGACTACTAGAACTGTAAAAACCATATGATATTCAACGCGTCGAACTTTTTTGGGCTATATGGTACTCGCATGTAAAATATTTACAACTTCCGCAAAATTTTGCTTTCTGTAAAATATTTAGATTTTATAGCAACGTGAATTCAACGCTACGTGAAAAAGTTGCGTTTATTTACTAGGTTGTATTCTTTCAAAATATATATTACGTAGGACAGTATGGTGTACTTTAATTAACTGTGTAAACTTATTAATTTTAAGTAACTATAATTTTTATTAACTATAATGCTAGTAATACCACAGTACCCATCTTACCGTGCCCATTGGTGCAATAGGCCCTGCCTTCAGCTCCGCGGGTCGCACGTTCGACTCCCGCTAAGAGAAACAAAAACAATTTGTCTAATCTTCAAGTCTGGGTATTGAAGTATGTATTTAAAACTGTATATGTATATATTTACATCACCTTCACCTATAACACTAGTGTTAAATTACTTAGACAGTCGTGTGTGTAATTGTCCTATATATTTATATTTAATGTTCCAGAAATACTGTCCATCCATTAGTTTAGCCGCTCTTGTCATTTTTTTTCATTATATTTAGATATCTATTATTCAATTACAAATCTTATCTATATATAAATAAAATGTATGAATTCTAATATGTACCAAGGTGTGTAAAAAGTAAATTGCAGAATACCAAAATTATTTCGTATTCATACTTGTTCTAAAATACGCCGTGTGGTATCCGGCTGAATAGAATAGTACGACCCTCAATTTTTACTGAGGTGTCGTAAAGGCGACTAAGATAAGTCGACCCACCGTGTGGTATCCGGCTGAGTAGAATTGACCAACCTCATTTCTTACCGAGGTGTCGTAAAAAGGCGACTAAGGTAAGTTGACCCACCGTGTGGTATCCGGTTTAGTAAAATAGACCACCCTCTTTCTTACCGAGGGGTCGTAAAATACGACTAAGGTAAGTTGACGTCAGGCAGGCGGCTGGTCGTAAAAACGCATGACAGCATGTTTATAACATGTTGTACCGACCCCACTTAGAGTGGAATAAGGTCAGGAAGATGATGTTTCACAAATATACTGTTTAGCCAAATAGTTTTGTGTCGATTTGTTTAGTTTGTTATTTTCATTAAATTTAGATATTTATTATTCAATTACAAATCTAATTTATGTATAAAGAAAATGTATGAGCTCTAATATGTACCAAGTTGTGTAAAAAGTGAATTGCAAAATAAAAAATATTTAAATGCTTGTTCTAAAAATATTTCTGAAAAAGTTAATTACCTTTTTGCATCTTTTTAACAGGTGTATAAAAGACTATCCAGATGAAATCTATGGCTCCTAACGGTTGGGTTTGACAAGATGACTTCAGCTGGCCTGTTGGTATTCAGCACGCTTCTCACTCGGACGTTATGTGTGATCGCACCGCAGATACCAGGTAATGCTATCATTATTATCTAGCGTATTCGATGAAAGGTCTTAGGTGATTATCGTCATATATAAACTAATTAATACAAATCTTAAAAAAAAATAATTTCAAAACTTCGTTATGAATCAATTATTCTTTCATTGAAAACTACGTGAAAATCTGTTAATAAGTTTAGAGTTTTCGTGAACAGGCAGACAGATATGGCGGAGAATTATTATTTATAAAATGTAATGATTATAGAAAAAAGTTTATTATACGAACGTTATAAATTTTTGAAGATTTGGTTATATATGGTCATGTTTTTATTCAATCAGAAGGCCCAATGGCCTCACATTAACAGATATACCGAAAAATGCTGCTAGTCACCAGGAGAGGTTTTACAGTTTTCAGCAAAATATATATATATATATATATATATATATATATATATATATATATATATATATATATATATATAAATATATATTTGCTTATGCCAATGATATATCTTTGTTTAGCAGTGATGGCCATGGACCACGGTCCACGGGGACTAAGTCGCGGGTAAAAGCCAGTTTTATTATAAGTATGATGTAGGATGATGACGAACAGCCGTGTGGTATCCGGCTGAATAGAATAGTACCACCCTTGAGTGAATAGACCAACCTCATTTCTTACCGAGGTGTCGTAAAAAGCGACTAAGGTAAGTTGACGTCAGGCAGGCGACCGGTCGTAAAAACGCAGCCAAATCATGTGGCAGCATGTTATAACATGCTGTGCCGACCCCACTTAGAGTGGGATATGGGCAGGAAGATGTAGGATGATGACGAATTTTGATATTTAGGTATGAACGAATATGAAGATATGATATGAATGATATGAATTTATTAACTTTGATAACATGAATTTATATAATAAATAATTATTATTAACACATTATTATATAAATTTCATCATTATGAATAAACAAAACTGCCGTTATTATTATTGCATTACATTAATATTAAACAAAGAATTATTGTATAACAGAGCATCCTTTTCACAGAAAAGTTTCTTACGTTTTTATTTCTTTTAAAATTGTTCTACTCTTGTTTAATATTCGTTTGGCTCGCCTTTTGCAATTTAGTTAGAGTAGGTACAAATTGGCTTTCCTTCGGCTTTCAAATCATGGGGTTGGAAAAAACATCGTTAAAACAAAATTATTTTTACTTTTACCTTAAATTTATCTCATATTGGATTTCGTGGGTTTGGAAATAATCTATAACCACATAACGTTAAACCTTTTGCCTACACTAACATAACAACATTCAAAAAAGGTGCTATTCCATTGTCATAGTATTATTTTTTGTATTGATTCTTTTAACCTGCTATAGTCCAGCTAGAAATCTTCTTATCTTAAAATAGTTTTATATTCTTTTTCGTACACTTGATTATTGAACTATCAAAATGTAAGGTAAATCTAAATTTTGATTCTTGTTTATGGCAATGTGTCAGAGCGGTGTCGTAAAAGGCGACTAAAGTAAGTTGACCCTCCGTGTGCTATCCGGTAAGTAGAATAGTAAAATATGGAGCGAAATTATGTGCTAACATATTTATAACATGTGCCAACTCCACTCGAGTGGTGTAAGGGCAGGGAGATGAAGATTGGGGTGCCAAAGCGGTCGGCCTCCTCGTGGCGCACCCTGGGCAGGCTTAGTCCTGGCGAACGGACTGCTGTGGGGTGCCACGCCAGTTGTCCCTCTGATTAGCAGAGGGCAATCTGGAGTGGCCGGAGACTCCGGGGGGTGGAGTTTCCAATGGGCGACGGGTTCAGTCAGGCTTACTTTAAGTCTGGCTGGACATGGTTTCGGACGCGTCGGCCAAGCCCGTAAGCCCAGCAATGGGAATGGGGACCTTCGGGTTGCGAGGAAGAAAACCTCTATAAAAAATTACCCAGTGGGGACGGTAACGTCCTTCCGTGCGGCGAGCCGTTCCGGTCATGTTTTATGGCCGGTAGGCTATTGGCTTTCGGGTCACGTCGGGCGGAGTAAACCGTAATTCCGCAAGTTAATGCGGAACCGGGGGCCGCTCCTTCTTCGGGGGACGGGGCCACGAGGAAGACAACCTCTATAAAAAATTACCCCAATCCCAGGTTCGGGGCCCGCCGAGGGGATGAATGGCCGGAGGGTTATTCGGTAGCTAGGGCCTTTCACACCGTAATCCGCAAGTTAATGCGGAACCGGGGGCCGCGAGGAAGACAACCTCTATAAAAAATTACCCCAATCCTAAGGTTAGGAGCCCGCCGAGAGGATGAATGGCCGGGGGGGATCCGGTCGCTAGGGCTTCATAAAAAATCATAAAACAAACAGCATGGGTAAAACGACTTCAGGAAAGACTACCCAGGAGGGTCCCGGTTCTACCGGGGAATCCCTCACCATGGCCGGTGTCGAATCTCAGTCCAGAGTTTCTCTGGCTCTGGGGTACGAGACCGGCCGTGGTCGCCCCATCGTATCTGGGGGGGCAACACATGCTTTGACGTCGGAGGGTGCCAGTGGAATTGAGACCGGCTCAGCTGGTGTTCCTGCTGGTACGTGCAGTGGTTTAAGGCGCAAGAATGTGCGTCGACGAGGAGGAGACAAGGTCACCCGGAGTGTTAGTGCAGGTTCAGGCAAGAGCCTGACCGAGAACTCTGGCATGGACATTTCCAGTGTGTCCCTTGAAGGACTGGACGGCACGCACAAGCGTGCTCATTCGAAAAAGAGAACACGGGCGGAGACGGGGAACCCCACAGAGTCGGATGAGGATTTGGACGCCAAAAAGGCGGATATCAGGCCCTACCTGCGGGGATCCAAAATGGGTCTTCGAAGAGCTCACGGCGCTGTAAGGCGCGGCGAGCCCTCCGAGGATCCCTACACGGATGATTCGTGCGAAGAAGTGAGGAGCAACCGGACGTCAAAATTGGCATCGACCACATCTGGTGAGCCGAAACTGACCCTGAAGGAGGTAAACTCGTCGAGGGTCTGCGACGTTCTGGTTAAGAATGCGGAGACGATGAGGGTGACCGTGGGGAAATCTCGTAACCTTAATGGTAAATGTAGAGGTACCCTGAACATGGTCGCCCAAACAATTGAAGAAGCCGCGAGAGCTCTTGCGGAGAGGACGGAGTCAGACGAGGTCCGGCTCCTCAGAGAGGACAATGCCCGGTTGACACAGGTCGTCAACAATCTCTCGGTGGAAATATCAACCTTGAAAGAGATGATCACCCGTGTCAATAGGGAAACCATGAAGGAGGTAACTCCAGCTGGCAGCTCGCAAGCCGTGAAGGGTCTAACCATTCAGGAAGAAATGGCTAGACTCAAAAATATGTTCACGGCGCGCCTGGATAGTGTAGAGAGTCGCCTACCTCCAGAACCTAGGCTGAGACCGCCACTTGCTGCCGACAAAAAGCGAGTGGCAATGGTCAATAAAACAAATATGGAGACGGCCCAACTAGTACCTGCGGCTGCACCAAATCGGCTAAGTAAGCCAAAAGGGCGGCCTGAAATTCGGGTGGTTGAGCCCGCCACAGCTGAGTTGACCAGCCGTAATAAGGCCAAGAAAAAGAAGAAAAACAGAGTGGCCCAACCTGAAAAAGGACAAGAGCCCCGTCTGCTGCCACCAGCCCCCACATCAATGAGCGAGGGTTGGAACGTGGTGGCTCGGAGGGGTGCAAAGGCAAAGTCTGCGTCTACAGCAAAGGCGCCTACAGTCACCACTACTAAAGCGCAACGTGGGCTAAAATTAAAGGCCCCGCGCTCGGCTGTGGTCGTGGTGACCCTAGATAAGGAGGCTTTAGATAAGGGCCTCACCTATACGGAAGTACTGGCCCGAGCTCGTCGTTGTATAAATATTGAGGACTTGGGCCTAGAAGGTGGTATGCGACTTAAAACGGCTGCCACCGGGGCCCGGATGTTTGAGATCTCTGGGCCCACTAAAGACGAGAAGGCGGGTGCTCTCGCTAACCGACTCCGCGATCTTTTTAGTGAGGAGCCGGCAGTGCGCGTTACAACGCCTACAAAATGCGCAGAATTGCGCGTTGTGGGCCTTGATGATGCCACCACTGAGGGGGATGTTGTCAATGCCGTCGCCCGGGTCGGGGAATGTTCTTATCAGGACATTCAGACCGGGGTGATGCGCAGGACAGAGAGAGGGCTAGGCTCCCTCTGGCTAAGAGTGCCTGTGATGGTGGCAAAAAAAGTAGCGACAGTGGGAAGAGTCTTGGTGGGTTGGGTATCGGCCCGGGTTCACCTGCTGGAGGCTCGCCCACGGCGCTGCTTCAGGTGCCTCGAAAAGGGGCATCTGCGAGCTGACTGCACGTCGTCAATTGACCGCAGCGATGAGTGCTATCGCTGCGGCCAAAACGGCCACAGGGCCCAGTCCTGCTCTGCAGCCCCGCATTGTTGGAGTTGCCAGCGAGCGGGACTGAAGGCCGACCATCGGGCGGGGAGCGGGCAGTGTAAGGCACCGCCCGTTCCTAAGAGAATCAGAAGGGGGGGTGAAGACTCGAGGGTCCCCTCACCACCCACCGCCGGCCCGGCTCAAGCTACGACGAGCCGGGTGATAGAGGATTCTATGGAGGTCACTGCGTAATGGCCTCCATGAGATTCCTCCAGGCGAACATCAACCACTGTGCCACGGCTCAGGACCTGCTTTTCCAAGCCTTGGCGGAGTGGTTGGTGCACGTGGCTGTGGTCTCCGAACCATACTTCGTACCGTCGAGCGAAGAGTGGGTCGGTGACCATGATGGGGTGGTGGCCATCGCGTCCAGGGCTGCAGTCGGCTCCTCAGCCCTGGAACGCGTAGAAAGAGGACACGGGTACGTCTCCGTTAAGATTGGGGATGTATCCGTAATCGGGGTGTACTACTCACCAAACAAACCTTTCGCTGACTTCGAACTTTTTATGGCTGAAATCGGCGATTTGGTGAGTAGGTTACGCCCCGGCAAAGTACTCCTGGCTGGAGACCTCAACGCAAAATCCGCTGCGTGGGGGTCTCCTGTCACGGACGTGAGGGGGACCTATATGGACGGTTGGTTGGCCTCGACCGGGATGGTCGTCATGAACCGGGGGACGGCTGACACATGCGTGCGATGGAATGGCGGCTCCAAAGTCGACGTTACCTTTGTCGACGCCGCTATGTCACGCTGTGTTAGCAATTGGGAGGTAATTGTGGGTGTGGAGTCACTCTCGGACCACCGCTATATACGGTTCGAGGTCTCCACATGCCCCACTCCCGTTTCCCCCCAGTCAAGAAGAGGCGGCGGCCCTAGGTGGTCCATCAAAAAGATGGACCCCGAGCTCCTGGTCGAGGCCGCAATCGTCCAGGCGTGGGTGGCAGGGCCCACGGGTGGAGTTATTGCCGCAGAGGTAGAAAACCTCCAGCGGCGGATGTCGCTCGTCTGCGATGCCAGCATGCCGAGGGTGCGTAGCACAGGACCGGCATGCGGGGTGTACTGGTGGTCGAAGGAGCTGGCGCAGCTGCGTGAACAGTGCGTGGCCGTGCGCCGCCAGTACACTCGGTACAGGCGTCGCAGAAGACGCGACATCGAGGAGGAGAGGCGCCGCTACGAGGCATATAAGGCTGTCCGCGTCTCCTTGCGGATGGCCATTCGCGTAGCTAAGGACAGGGCTCACAAGGAGCAGGCCGAAGAGCTCAACCGGGATCCGTGGGGGAGGCCGTACAGAGCGGTGCGCAAAAAACTTCGCACCCGCGCCCCTCCCCTCACTGAGAGCCTTCGGCCGGAATTCCTTGACTCCGTAGTGGAAGCCCTGTTCCCGCAGGGAGCCGAGGTAGAGCCACCTCTTATGGCGCCTCTCGAGGAGGAGGAAGGCACTGTGTCAGGTGCGCCGGAGGTGTCGGAGTGGGAGTTAGCCGGGGCGGTGAGTCGCATGAAGGCGAAAAACACCGCCCCTGGTCCTGACGGCATTCCTGGGCGTGCCTGGGCGCTTGCTCTGGGTCCTTTGGAGTCAGGGCTCAGGGCGACTTACAGTGCCTGCCTCGAGCAGGGACTGTTTCCCCGTAGGTGGAAAACGGGGAAACTGGTTCTGCTTAAGAAGGAGGGAAAGCCGGCCGATAGACCCTCCGCGTATCGGCCGATTGTTTTGCTGGATGAGGCGGGAAAGTTACTCGAGCGTATCGTAGCTTCCCGCATTGTCCAGCACCTCCAGGAGGTGGGGCCTGATCTCAGTCGCCTCCAGTGCGGATTCCGCCGGGGCATGTCCACCCTCGACTGTATTGAGGGCGTGAGAGTCCTGGCGGAGGAGGCGACAGCCAAGCGCGAGGTGGTGTTGGCGGTGTCATTAGACATCGCCAATGCGTTCAATACCTTGCCTTGGAGTGTGATCAAGGAGGCCCTACGCTTTCATCGTATCCCCTTGTATCTGCAGCGCGTTGTCGGCGACTATTTGGCCGACCGCGCTGTCAGGTACCCGACGGCTGGGGGTAGGTGGAAGGAGCGGAGGATGTCGTGCGGTGTTCCGCAGGGGTCGGTCTTAGGCCCCCTCCTGTGGAACATCGGGTACGACTGGGTGCTGCGCGGTCAGATGCTCCCGGGAGTGCGTCTGTTCTGTTATGCAGACGACACTCTCGTGACTGCCCGCGCGAGCACTCACCGGGAGGCCCGTATACTGGCGACCGCGGCCACTGCTCACGTCGTGGCCCGGATTCGTCGGTTAGGTTTGGGGGTGGCCTTGGAGAAATCCGAGGCCATTTGCTTCCACAGGCCTCGGATGGCGCCCCCAGTGGGTTCCCGGTTGATGGTGGACGGGACGTCCATTGGAATCTCAGGTACTTTACAGTACCTGGGATTAACTCTCGACAGCCGATGGACGTTCGATGCCCACTTCCAGCGGCTCGCCCCAAGACTTAAGGCGACCGCTGGAGCCCTGAGCAGGCTCCTCCCAAATGTGGGGGGGCCAAATGCAGGCTGCCGGCGCCTTTACGCCGGGGTGGTCCGGTCAATGGCCTTGTACGGCGCTCCAGTATGGGCGGAGCGACTGACCGCCAAGTCTCTGCGCCTTTTGCGCGGGGCGCAGAAGATTGTGGCGGTCAGGATAGTGCGGGGCTACCGGACCATCTCCGGCGAGGCGGCCTGCGCCTTGGCTGGGTCCCTTCCTTGGGATCTAGAGGCCAAGGTGCTTGCTCAGGTTTACCGCCGCAAAGTAGATTCCCGTTCATTGGGGAGAAACTCTGCGGCGGTGGAGACGGATTGGCGGAGGGTAGCTCAGATGGAGCTCCTCCGCCAATGGAGGCGGCGGCTGGAATCACCCAGCGCAGGGTTCTGGACGATTTCAGCCATCCAGCCCATTCTCCAGGGTTGGGTCGCCAGGAGGCATGGGGTCCTCACCTTCCGCCTGACGCAGGTACTTTCCGGTCATGGTTGTTTCGGGAGGTATCTGTGGCGGGTGGCCCAGCGCGAAGCGACTGGTGAGTGCCACGAGTGCGGCGCCGAGTTTGACACGGCGCTGCACACGCTTGCAGACTGCCCAGCTTGGGCGGTTCAGCGGGCGAAGCTCGTGGCAGAGGTGGGGCACGATCTCTCCCTGCCCACCGTGGTTCGTGCCATGGTGGACAGGGAGGAATCGTGGGCAGCGATGGCCTCCTTCTGCGAGGACGTTATCTCGCGGAAGGAGGCGGCGGGGCGGATCCGGGAAGTCGAGTCCTTGGATCCGATCCGCCGCAGGCGAGCGGGGCGCAGGCGACTCGCCGAAGTCCGTCGCATGCCGCCCTAACGGGGACCTCCGAGCGATCCGAACGGGGTTCATCGGACGCTCGCTGGAGTTAGGTCCCCGAGGCGGTCGATGCATCTGGTGCTCCCGATGCATCGATTAGCGGAGGGAGGGGCCACTGTTTAGAGAGGCCCCGACCCGGAGGTGGCGCTCTCCGGGGTACAGAGCTGCTGCTGGCGGGGATGGGGGGCAATGTCTTCATAGGTACCCTGTCCCCGCCACCAGCAGCGTGGTGGAGCACTGTCAGGTTTTTAGTCGGTGAGAGTCCGACATACCCGCCGCTCGTCCCCGTCGGGCGGTGACGACCCATAATGGGTTTTCCTGACATGAAAAAAAAAAAAAAAAAAAAAAAAGGGAGATGAAGATTACAATGTGTAAGAGCGCTCTAAATTTAAACTTATCTATAAAAGGCAAAAGAAAACCATTCAAAGAAATAAGTAGAGTAGGAGTAGGACAAATAAAGTAGAAAAAGTATTTATATATTTAGTTTTTGAGTTTCGTTTTTACCGAACTAGCAGTAGAGTTGATTATTTAATTAAATACACTTGTTTTAAGTTTACTTGAATAAATAATATTTAAATTTAAAATTTAAAAGAATTTGCTATGCGTTTCTCTTACTTAAGTTATTTTGTTGATCAGATTTCAAAACCGGTGACAAGAAAATAATTAACGGACCCTTCTGGCATGAGGTCTTCACGGAGGTTTACGAAGACCCAGACGAAGATATATCTACGACAACATTAGAACCACTGCCTTTCTTCGAAGATGATGCTTCTACTAATAATGTAACGGCACAGTTGGGAAGTCGAGTTCATCTACATTGCCGAGTTCATGATTTGGGAGAAAAAACCGTGAGTTTATTATAATTTTTTTTTTTTTTCATTTATTTTCAAAAACAATTTACATGTTATTTAAACTTAATTAGTGATTAGAAGCTCCATTTAAGCAAGTAATGCCTGTGCTTGGAGCCTCCATCCTTCCATAGCTCTATATATACATGTAATGTATTAACAAAATCAATTTAATATATAAAATGTGTAAACGCCTATAAGCGTATTGTATACATTGTCTGCATGAGTGTGCGTGTCCATGTGTGTATGTGTGTGTTATATGAAATCAATATATTTCTTTATGACATATTTGGACTTAGTCAAAATTTGTTTAGGCTCCCAGGCATTTCAATACCCTATCCCCACCACCAGCAGCGTGGTGGAGCACACAGGTCGATTTAGTCGGTGCGAGTCTGACATAACCCCGTCGGACATAACCCAGTCCGACATAACCCCGTTCTATAACTAATTACTTTATAAAAATATGTCATTAAAATTAGCTAAATTTAAATTTATTTTAGAAATATAAGATAAACATAAATTTGTTTTGTTTTTTAATTTATAATTAATACTGTAAAATACAAATTTCTTAATAATACGTTTTTTATCTTTAATATTTAAATGAGTTAATCTTGTATGTATATATTTTTTATATATTTTCGCAATCTCGGGAAGGGCTTCAATGATTTTCCTGAAATCTAACATGTAGGAGATTTTGGGGGAGAAAAATAGTTCTAGCTAGGTTTTACTGAAAAAAAAAAATAGTTTATACCTGTTTTTGGGCATTAAAAAAATGGTATAATGTAGAATTGAAAGCAAAGGATTTTTTTAGTTGTCAAACGTAATGTTGCGATAGCCGATGAGTAACGGGCGTACCAAAAATGTTCATAACCGGGGTTCGAATCCCTCATGTTATCGGCGCCTTCATTTTTTTATATCTTTAAAAAAATTACCGAGCAAGGCTCAGTCACCCAGACACTATTATTAAAATGTAATAGAGTATTTCGTAGAAATAGTCTTGAAGAAGAGTTATGTTTTCTAGCTGTACGTTAGTACATTAGGAATCTGTGTTCTGCCCTTAGAACTTGGAAGCTTTTAATCGTGTAATAACATATATGTAAATGCAATTATATATCCTATTTAATTCTTAGTTTAATTTATAATTGTTTTATTTACTAGATATCTTGGGTACGACGTCGAGGTGAAGATTTGCATCTGCTTTCTTTTGGGCGCCATACCTATTCAGCAGATTCGCGATACTCCCTGGCTTTCGAGCAACCAAATGATTGGAGATTACTCATACAATATGTGAGTGAGAGAGACGAAGGATTCTATGAATGTCAGATTTCTACGCATCCACCGCTAGTTAGAAGGGTTCATCTCAGTGTAGTGGGTGAGTAAATTTTTTTAGTTTCTTACATCAACTTTAGCCATTCTTTATAGCACTTAATAGCTAAGGTAGCATGAAGTGCATATAGTTTGAGAAATAGCAAACTGTATTACAATTACAATTTATCCTAATGTAGTCTACATCGAGGAAAAGTTGCGAGGGATATAAAGTACATGCTAGAACAAAAATATGAGATGAGTTCCAGATTCTTAAATAAATATAAATATATGGGACACTTACACACACGGTCGTCCGTCCCCAAAGTAAGTAACTTAATACTTGTGTTATGGGTGACAGACAACTGGTGAATATATATACTTATATATTTTTTAAATACATACTTAAATACAAAATATACACCCAGGCTCAAAGACCAACAAATTCATTTATAGAAAATGTTGGCCCTCGGCGGGAATCGAACCCGCGACTCGTGGTGCCGAAGGCAGGGTCACTACCCACTGCACCAACGAGCCAGTCAAAAGCATCGTTATATAACTGTATTATATATGTATAAACAAAAAAGACCTATAAATATATCTGTTGTATGACAAAAACCAGACTACACGGACGTATGGGCTATTGTAACATGAATTGTCAAAAATGATTAAATAAATTTGATTTGTTGCACATCTCATATAATTTTAGTGTTTTTCATATTTTCAAGTATCGGGTATCCCACTTCTGTGTAAATGCATCTCTTCATTCTTAAATAGGGGAATATACAGTTTAGACCCACCATATTCACCATATATACAAAGTCTATAAGTATGTGGAGCCTGCATAAGTCTATAGAGTTCCCTCTAATGGAGTTTTCACCTTAGATCAATAAATTATAAATATTTACCAAATGCACAATTTTTAAATAGCGCATACTATTTTTCACCGTGGAATTTGTACTCGCGAACCCTTGGTAGTGATCACGTTCTCTGGTCGTTGTCTGAGTCATTATACTTAAGATAATAGAGTTTATAATCATTGTCCTGTCCTTGTCTCTCTAAATCGATACGAGAAGCTTTTCCCCTTCCATTCTCTCCTATCATTCATCAAAGCACTACTCATTTTATATGCGTGTCATACTTCACACAACCATCTCTTGTTCAGTTTCTCTCTAGTATACATATAAATAAATAAATAAATAAATAAATAAATAAATATATAAATATATGGGACACTTACACACACGGTCGTCCGTCTCCAAAGTAAGTAACTTGTGTTATCGTAGACAGACAACTGGTGAATATATACTTATATATTTTTTAAATACATACTTAAATACAAATATACACCCAGGCTCAAAGACCAACAAATTCATTTATAGAAAATGTTGGCCCTCGGCGGGAATCGAACCCGCGACCCGCGGAGTTGAAGGCAGGGTCACTACCCACTGCTCCAACGGGCTAGTCCATCCACATTTAGATTTAACAGTCGTTTGGTCATATTACTTTCATTCCTCTTTATATTATCTTAATCTTGCACTTCTAATCTTCAGTAATAACTTCAATTATATTTATAAAATTTCAAACAGTTAAGCTGAATAAATTTCACGACATTAAAATTTACATGAGTATTATTAAATTAAAGTGCTCACAATTCCAGCCTACGAAATTTGCGTAGAAATGAGAGCAAAATGAGCGACTAAATTTATAGTGACAGTTCGATCAACACATAAATTACTGCTTGAGTTAACGTTGTTTAACCACTCAATTATGATACGGGCTCTAACGCTATACTGGTATTCTGTTGTTGCAACACGTCCACCTGTGCCCGAAATTAGTATGTAGCGGTTAATATTTAACTTGTGGCCAAAGGCCTCTTGTCTGCATTTTGAAGAGAATTTTAGCCTTAACTAACTACGCTGCTCTAATACGCAGAAATATGCAGGTTTCCTTATGATTTTAAATATAAATTAGATTATTTATTTATTAGATTTATTACACAAATTGTATAATAATAAAAATACGTCAAACGTGTGATATCCGGCTGAGTAGAATAGACAACTTTCATTTCTTAAAGAGGTGTTGTAATAGGCAACTAACGAAAGTTGATCTGCCGTGTGGTATCCGGTTGAGTAGGATAGACCACCCTCATTTCTCACCGAAGTGTCATAAAAGGTGACTAAGGTAAGTTGAAGTGTGGCAGGCGGCCGGTTGTAAAATACCTAGAAAAATCATGTTACAACATGATTATATATTGTGCCGACCCCCACTTAGAGTGGGATATGGACAGGAGAATGGTGATGATGAACAAAAATAAGTCAGGTGTGTAGCCCTGGATTTGAACCCGTTTACCATTAGTAACCATAAACGCGTTATGCTATTACGAACCAGCTTACTTTTTGTTTAATATAATTCAGTAATATTTCCCTGTTCAACAAAAATTCGTATCTAAAATAACATTTGCGAAGATCCAAAAAAATTCTATACAGCTTTAAAGGCCAACTCTCACAATGAGGCTGATAAAATTCCAAACACAATCTCCTCTCTGACAGAAATCTAATCCGGAGTCAAATGCTGAGAAATAAACAAGGAAACATTTTATGGTGGTACATTTTGGCTACTGTACTTTTTCTATAAAATAAAATACAATAAACGGGTCGGTGTTGTTAAAAGAAGAATAGGTTGTACATTATTAAAAAGCTATCACGCCGTGTGGTATCCGGCTAAATAGAATAGTACCACCCTCTTTTCTTACCGAGGTGTCGTAAAAGGCGACAAAGGTAAGTCGACCCGCCGTGTAGTATTCGGCTGATTATAATAGACCACACTCATTTCTTACCGAGGTGTCGTAAAAGGCGACTAAGGTAAGTTGACTCAACGTGTGGTATACGGTTAAGTAGAATAGACCACCCTCTTTCTTATCGAGGTGTTGTAAAATACGACTAAGATGTTGAAGAAGAGAAGTTGACGTCAGGCAGGCGGTCGGTCGTAAAATACGTAGCCAAATCATATGACAACATGTTTATAATACGTTGTGCCTACCCTACTTAGAGTGGGATAAGGGCAGGAAGATGATGATTATTAAAAAGTTATTATAATCATATTGATGCTAGACGATTCAAAAGTGCTGGAAAGAGCTTGTTTGAATAAAGATTGTTTTGATTTCATAATAATACTAAGCTGAGCCTGCGACTTCGTCCACGTCAACTGTTTTTAAATACCCTAAGTTATGAACTTTGTAATATTTCCTGTTTCCAAAGGAAAAACGGTATTTTTTAATCCTATATACTACTAGCCCATTAAATAAGCTTTATCATCACCCTCTTGCCCTTATCCCACTCGTAACTAGGGGTTGGTACAATGTGTTATAAATATATTGTCACATGATTTGACTACGTATTTTACGACCGATTGCCTTCCTGACGTCAACTTACCTTAGTTGTGTTAGGGTGGTCTATTCTACTCAACCGTATACCACACGGCAGGTCAACTTATTTTAGGCGCCTTTTAACACCTCGGTAAGAAATTAGGGTGGTCTTTTCTACTCAGCCGGATACCACACTGCGGGCTTCAGCACAATACTCACATTACGATGTATGTGAATGTTGTGTGCTCCATACACTTTAGCATTACATATATTCTCTTAGCAAACGCGGATTACAGCAAAATAATTCTATTATAACTTATGTGTTATGGAGTTCCGCCAAGTAACGCCTGTTTCTATAAATCATTGAAAAATTAATCGCTGACAGAAATTCTATAATTAGATTGAGCCAAGCGTATAGGGAGAAAATCGGGAATCCTAGCATGAACGCTAAATTGGACCGGACGTATCAAGGACGTACGTGTAAAGGTTCAATAAGAACTAAAGAGACAGAGGCATCTCCAAAAAGGTTTCCGTTCGGGAAAAATTTTAATACAAAGTGGATACTTGGCCATTATCGATGAATGGCCAAGTATCCACTATAATGAAACTAAAAACAAGATATTCCTGGAAGGATTTTTTTTAACAGAATTGTATCAATATCACTTCATCTGTTATATTATGTCTGACTGTCGGGTACACAAACTCACTTTGTCAAAATAACTTTATTATTGTTTACTAAATAATAATTAAAACTATAATGGAAATTCTCTTATACTATTTACTATTACCTGGTTGACCAATTTGGTAATTTTTTACAAAATAAAAAAAGAAACTTAAAAAAAAGAAAAAAAATATTAGGTAGTTGGGGATCGCTCCTGGGTATTTACATTTGTCGAGACTGCCCGTTCCCCGAATAAGCTACGCTGACTTGACAGTTCATGGCAAAAATAGTTATAATATAAATTTTTTGTATTTTTTTAATGTCCAAAAATACACACAAACATACAAAAGGGATAAAACGATTTTTTTTTCATAAAACCTTGCTAGATCTATTTTTCTCCTCCAAAACACCCTACATGCTAAATTTCAGGAAAATCGTTGGAGCCGTTTCTGAGTTTCCGAAAATATATGTATATACATACAAGATTAACTCATTTAAATATTAAAGATATACTAAAATATCTAGGTGTCCGTTCCTACCGATAATAGGTTGATAAAAGGCGAGGTTGCACGAAGTGTCTTTTCCAGGCATGGAACACTACAACTAAGGTGTCATATGGAGTCTCGGAAAATGGCAAACGCTGAGTAGATGTAACAAGCGGAGTGGCCTTAATTGCGTAAGAGATAAAAAGACAAGACTTTATAACAACATTTGAAAGTATAAAGCCGATGTTAAGGCCGGTTTCAACCTAACGAACATGGCACTAGAGCTTGAACAGGAGCATTTTTTCTTGATATTTTAGTGAATACGAAAATTTGTTCTTAGCGTTTACACTATAATATAACGAGCAGGAATAAGAGTTAAGAACTAGAACTATTAGTTGAACGAATGATTTAATGACACCGCTCCGCTCTTGTTTCGTTTTCAACAAGTGAGTGAGCATTCTTAGAATATTCCATAGAATCTGTTAGATTAGAAAAAAACAATATAGGAATGCTCTACGAATTTTATTGAGTGTTACTATATCAATATTCTAAGTATTCAATTTTCGTGTGATATGTTAATTCACGTTCTAAATTTACCGAATTGGGCCTACTAGCTTCGAATCCATTCGGTTCCCTAATGATGAGTTCATTACGATGCAGAATGTGCGTACAGTCGGCTACACTACATGAAGGTTTATTTTGTTACAAAGGTTTATCGTTAACTAGTTGTTTTTATCTGTTCTTGAAAGTGAGCGGTTTATTTATACTACAAGTTAGCCCGGTATAAAAATTTCAATCGTATCAAATTTTAAAGATTAGTCTAGCAGATTGAATTAATTCTTTATTAATATCTTTTATGTTTTCTTTTTGCGTTTCATACATTTAAAAACTACTTTAAGATAAAAATTCATTAAAGATAAGCTCATTCTCGCGAACTTTTTATTTTAAACTTAAATCAAATATTTTCTATCTAAAGCATGTAGGGAACAAAGATAAATCTCTTTTTGAATTTTTAAAAATTCGGTATCTGCATTGTTCGAACAAAAATTTCACAAGCTTTTTTAATTTTTGAAATCGTCAAAGGCTATAAATCTCTCTGCGATGTCATAAATCATTAATGGAGTTTGATGGTTTTAAAATTCATCTGAACAACTGTCATGGAGTGGTTTACAATTCATCAATTGCTTTAGTGAATGTATATAGGCTATGTGACTGACGAAATGTTCAGTGACGTCATGTGTGTGTGCGTGTGTATTGCACACACAGAATTCACATATATATTTGTATCCACAGTGCCCAAAGTCGAAATAATAGACGAACGTGGTCGACCTCTTCAAGACAAGTTCTACAAAGAAGGGTCTATTATAGAGCTGCGTTGCGTCGTCAGCGAAGTGCCCCAACCAGCTCGTCAGGTCAGCTGGAAGCATGGTGGCCGACTTCTTAATTATGATACAAAGAGAGGTGGAGTCAGGTATGTCTCATTAATCTGGATCCTTTTTATAGAAAAATTCTATTACAAAAAGTTCTGCTTACACTCAGTGAAAATATTTTCTCTTTAAACTATTTGATTTTCCCACCGTGTGGTATCCGGCTGAGTAGAATTGACCAACCTCATTTCTTACCGAGGTGTCGTAAAAGGCGACTAAGGTAAGTTGACCCACCGTGTGGTATCCGGTTTAGTAAAATAGACCACCCTCTTTCTTACTGAGGTGTCGTAAAATACGACTAAGATAAGTTGACGTCAGGCAGGCGGCTGGTCGTAAAACGCAGCCAAATCATGTGACAGCATGTTTATAACATGTTGTGCCGACCCCACTTAGAGTGGGATAAGAAATGATGAAATTATATTATTTTCATTTTAAATTATATAATCCCCTCTAATAACTGAGATATAAATCCTTTCTATCTGCTACTTTTTTTATGGCTTATCCGCTGGAGAAATTATTCAACTTTTGTTCGATTGAAGCTTATATAATTTTATTATATAAGTTAAAAATTCCGTTTATTGGGATAAAGATCGCGTTTTTCCAACGTGAAGCGAAAAACACATTACATAACGTTTTATAAATAAACTAAGTTCGGACTTTATTAATAACTTTATAGGTTAAAGATCAAAATTAATAAAATAAAAGTAATTCAACAATTAATATATTCTTTAAATTTCTAATGAGCATTTAAAGCCATTAAGAGCAACTGGCTGTCTAGAAAGCATCTCAACTATGACGTATACTACAAGATGGCTGCCATATCTCAAGAAAGTATTTGCGCAGTTTATTAGAATCTAGAGCAGTAAGCAAGATAAGTTTGAAACCAATCCCATTAAGTAAGAAACATCTAGAACAGATGATCTAAATACCAGAGTTATGTGAATGAGGTTGTTCTATCTTCAAAATGAATTCGATACTACTATTAGATGCACTGCTCACTAGGTCCTTTCTATGTATTATTAATTTTATTGCTTTCATAATAACTATTAAACCCTATTAGACACTTATATCATTTTTATCGTTATCCGCCTGGCCTTACCCCACTTTAAGTGGGGTTGCACAATATTACAAAGACATGTTGTCACATGATTTAGCTAGGTATTATATGTCAAGCCTCCTGACGTCAACTTAACTTAGTTATATTTTACGACACCTCGGTAAGAAACAGGTTGGTCTATTCTACTCAATCCGATACCACACAGTGGGTCAACTTACCTTAGTCGTCTTTTACGACACCTTGGTAAGGAATGTGGGTGTTCTATTCAACTCAGCCGGATACAACACGATGGGTCAACTTACGTTAGTCGCTTTTTACGACAACTCGGTAAGAAATAAGGCTGAGTAGAATAGGCCACTATTCTACTCAGCCGGATATCACACAGCATACTTATATAATTGAATGAAAAAAAGTGACCTAAAAATTACTGCGAGTATTAAAATATTATTTATTATCAAAATGTTTATAACCTTTTGGATTCCGCTTTCGTTTATTCATACATAAATATACCACTATCTATAATTGAACGGTGTCCGATCTTACAAAATTCCAAATAAGATAATAACAAGGATAACCGATACAAGTGTAAATAATCCTAACAATTTGCGTTTTAGGAAATGCTTGCAAAGAATTTGGTAGGGTCCCTTTGTAAACGTATGTGAATGTTTGGGACCGAGATTTATTTGAAAGAAGTGACAGTTAATTCCAAGTTGCCTTTTGTTTGGAAATCATTACGGTTGAATGAATGATTTAATTAAAACACTGATTTCATTATGCGGGGTTTCTTGGACCCACAAATTAAGGATGTAAGTGTCTTTCTGTACGACATAGCGCGGTCGATGAAATTATGAACTTTTCATTCCAAGTAGAATCATTTTTACGGTACATTTTGTTATTTTATTTCATTCCATTGTTTAGTAACGCTGTTTACTCTTAGGGTTGTTGTTTTAGGTAATGTTTGCTTGTGTTTGTAAGACGTCTCACGGATTTCGAAAACTAATATTGCGTAGTGTTTTATGTGAGATTTTATAAGGCATTCGTGCTCAATTCTTATACGATTTGTTTGTAACCAATTTTTGGGTAGGAGAGGCTTAAGTATATTTATTTATTCGATAAGTTGTGCGTTATTTTACACAACAATAGGTTAATCTCTTTCGATTGCGTGCTTCCGAGTTGAAAGAAGCGTTGAAAGTTTTTTTACAGTTCATAAAGTGGTTATATGAAAGTATATTGACATCGAAATGTATATAATTCCTCCTTCCCTTATCCCACTCTAAATGGGGTCAGCACAACATGTGAACATGTTGTCACATGATTTGCTACGTAATTTACCTCCAGCCGCCTGCCACGTCAACTTACCTTAGTAGTATGTTACCACACCTCGGTAAGAAAGAGGGTGGTCTATTTTACTCAGCCGGATACGACATGGCGAGTTGACTTAACTTAGTCTCCTTTTACGACACCTCGGTAAGAACTGAGGGTGATCTATTCTACTCAGCCGAATACCATACGGCGGGTTGACTTACCTTAGTCACCTTTTACGACACCTCGGTAAGAAATGAGGGTGGTCTATTCAACTCAGCCGGATACCATACGCCTTATCGAAATGAATAAAATCCACTCTAAACTCTTTTGATTTTCTATTATTTTTTAAATTACGTTATAGAGTAAAAGTAAAGAGTAAATAACGATTTGTTACTATTCCACTGCTGGCCATAGGCCTCCTCTCACCGTTTTTTGAGAGAAGGGTTGGAGCTAAGATCAACCAAGCTGCTCCAATGCGGATTATTAATCCCAGAATTCTCTAGGGATATGATGAGTTCCTAACAATGTTTTCCTTCACCGAAAAGCGTGTGGTAAATTGCAATTATCCGTTAAGCTCGAAAATTTAAACAGAAAAACTCATCGGACCCTGCCCAGGTTGTGAAACCGTGAACCAAATTAAAAAAGTCTCAGCTTTTAAGTTATGTTCGGTAAATGAGTCTTGATATTAAGAGTATTCAATGTTTTGTCAACAGTGTAAAAACTGAAGCCACGACGAACGGTGCGCTGTCTAGACTCTACATTGCGAATGCAAATAGAAACGACTCTGGCAACTATACTTGCTCACTTACGGACGTAGCGGCGTCTGCTGTATCTGTACATGTATTAAGAGGTATTTTTATATTTACTATCATCATTTTCTTGCCCTTGTCTCTAGGGATCATCATGTCTTTATCTTCCATACTCTTCAATCATTTGTCTACTTTGGTGCAACTCCTTTTCTTCCAACCATCACTTTTTCGGCCTCCCCATTCATATCTACCGCTCATTCATTAACATTACTTCATTTACTATCACAAATTCATATTTAACAGATTTATAGAAGCAGGCGTTACGTGAATTCCTTAATACAGAAGTTGAAATATAATTATTTTGCTGTGATCCGCGTTTGTTAAGAGAATTTATGTAATGCTAAGCGTATGATGCAGGCAAAAATCACATACCCCATACATGCATACCATCGTAGAGGTCGTGGTAGTGAGTGTGTGTAGTGCTTGTGTGGAGTGTTGGTGTTGACGGCGTTTTGCGATACGTGTGGTGACTTGTCCTCTCTGTTCCCATAATTATGTTGAAAATTATATAAAAAAAAAAAATAATGAATAACACCTCAGTCGGATTATGACGTGGGAGGAATAATGTTATTTATTACAATCGTTTTAATTATACCTTGTTACAGGTGAAAATCCACTGGCGATGCAACGCGGAGACGCTTCACCGTTACGTTCAAGTTTGGTTTTATTAAGCACTTACATAATTAGTTACGTAAGCTGACAAATAATTGTCGCGTAATTTACACGCGATGTTAAATGTAAAAAGTATCAGTATAATTTAATCATATATTAATGACTGAAATGTTCGTGAAATTCTGGAAGTTATGTTGTTGTAACTTGTAATATACTTATTTAAGTAATATTAAATGACAAATCAATAAAAATCATACCTGGAAACCGATTTAACTGGTGTTACAAAAAGAGAAATCAATAATTGAAAGGAAGAAATGGTAATATAATTCATTTGTGACATCCAGAGTTATAAATATTATTACAATTAAATAAATTTGTCCATATGAATTAGACAACAACTTTATATACTTAAAAGTATTTTCTTTTTCTATTAAAACATTTGTTCGTTTATTACGTTTATTCGTTAAAGTTATTGTTGTTATTTATCTTAATTATTTTTCCGACATCTTAAATATACTTGCGATCAAAAAATCAAATAGCATTTTTCGATGAGTTGCTTTAAAATATAAATTAAAATAAACTTATTACATAACTCCGTTCAAGTATAAATTTAAATAATTTATAGATATATACGTTACTTTGCGGATATCATAATACAAAAATAATACTTAAAAATATTAATATAAAGTAAATAGATAATATATATAATGTTAAATGTATCCTATCCGTTTTTATTCCACATACATACAGGCTTCGTAAAAACACGTCTACAAACCTCCACTACCACTACACATGTTTACTATCACAAATTCGACAATTTAGAACCGCGACCGAAACATCTTGAGGAGATACGTAAGGACTCTCCACGACAAAATCGCAAAGCTTTATCACGGATTATATCTAAATAATTTTACTACTACTTTTATATACATATTTTATTAATTTTTTAAACATGTTTAAATTCGTACTCTAAAATTTGCTCTTCATGTTCGTTAAAAGAGTTTCGCAGTCAAAGTTTTCACAGCGAACTAATAATCGCTTAGAGTGCGCATACATGTGTGTCAGCACATTTTCCGCTACGGAAGTTTGCTTTTGCAGTTATGAGCGTTTATTGCTTTTTAAAGAATGATCGAGTGAAGTCTAACTTTTTGAAGAACTCGAAGAACTAACAAGTTGTAAAATGTTCGTAAACTATAGCAGTTCGTTAAAATTTTATACGAAAGAAAATAACTTTTGTTCGAGGAGCGAAATATTCAATTTTCAAAAAAGGAATTGATTATTCCTCGACTTACTGATTTATATCAGGTTAAGTTATTTATAACGAGTTATCTTTAATATTTAAATGATAATCTTGTATGTATATTTATACGTATATTTTCGGAATCTCGGAAACGGTTCCAAAGATTTTCTTGAAATTCAGCATGTAGGGGGTTCCGGGGGAGAAAAATCGATCTAGCTTGGTTTTATTTAAAAAAAATCGTTTTATCCCTGTTTTTGGGCATTAAAAAAATACTAAAATTTACATTGAAGATATCAAACACTATTTTTCCCATTAAATGTCAAGTCAGCGTAGCTTATTTCAGGGAACGGGCTGTCTCGAGAAATTTAAATACCTAGGATCGTACTACATAATTATTATTTTCTTCTTCTTTGTTCCTTTTTTTTTATTTCGTAAAAAATTACCGAGCAAGGCTAGGTCAACAAGGTACTTATTATAAAACAATAAACTGATAGAAAAATGTTGTCTTCTAGTTTAAAAATACAATTGCTCTAATCTTTATCTTCCTTTTATTTTGCTCCAGCATTTCCCCACATTGTTTACTCGAACAAAGTGGATAAATTTCAAATAGCCGTCCACTGCAACTGTTTACGGGCGAAGTTACTCTACTTGAGATTAACTTTGAATTTCTACGACTGTAATGCAAGGCTGAGCATTAAATACACTATGAATTTTATTTTAAAGGAATTAATTAAAATTTTCTTATTACAATCATGTAAAACATATAATATGGCATTACTAAATTCTCACGGAGTTTTTTTTTTTTTTAAATTAGAATAATCGCAGTTAAATTAGAATAATCGTGTTTGCAGGATTGTAATAAAATGATTTAAAAATAGTTTATTTATATATCCTTTGAATAGGAACGAATTATTATTATTAATAATACCCAAACTTTTATTTAGATTTGTTTTTTACTTTGACAGAATTTGAACCTTTTTACAAGATGTAAATCAAAATGTTATTTACTCTTTATTAAAAACCGACGTACCCTTAGATTACACTGCACGATAATTCCAAAAAATACATATATGTATATTATATTAATAACCTAACCTTAAAAACCCTTATGTAAAAAGATAACAAAAAATGTCTAAATGCGATAATGTTTACAAATGCTAATCTAATCGCTGCAATACTTTTCAACTATTCTTAAATTTGTATTCTTATATTTTAAATACAATTTGATTTTTAGATCGCATTTAATCCCTACACTACATTGAAAACAACATAAATATAGCGTTCAGAATTAGATAAAGAATAATTTAATATTAAAGTGATAACGATATTTTAATAATTACATATTATGTTATAATTTACCCGATGTACACTATACCATGTTAATGCTCATTGTAAATAGATACGTAGATAGAATTCGGAATATTGTAAATAACTGTTTTAATTAATTAAATTTAATCATTATACAAATCACGCTCATTGCTAGTTCATAATAAATGGAGTGTTCAATATAAATAAATTGTTTTATTAAAAATTTGAGAGTTGATTTATTAAAATTTTATTTGTTACGTTTAGTTGCTTATTTTTGTGTATATTTAAATTAAATGATTAAGCGTTTATTTAAATTTATGAATTATGATAAAAATAAACGTGTGAAATTTTAAATATTTCGGTTTCTGAATTCTGAAAAAAATTTTTTTTTTAATCTATTATAAACGGTAATAGAGTAAATAAACAGAACGAAAGCGTGGTATTCAAGGAACATTAAGTATATGCAATTATCTTGCTATTTATTCGAGTATGTTTATCAAAAAATGTCACAGGTAATTTTTTTAAATATACAAAATAAAACCTGTGAGATCGAGAGACTATTTCGAGGGGGTGACCCCTTAAAATAGTTCAAATCCCGGGCACTAATGAGTTTTTCTATGTAAAAAAACTTATGTGTCTAATTGATAATTGCAATTTGTCACACGCTTTTCGAAGGAAAACGTTGTGAAAAAACCCTCTCCAGATAATTCTGGGGATATATGTAAACAAACCACATTGGAGCAGCGTGGTAGGTCTCAGCTCCAACAGTTCCTTTTAGAAATGGATAGAGGCCTATGCCCAGCAGTGGGATACTAACAGGTCGTTATGTCACTTCCTCACTTGACAATTGACTAAAATGTATATAAAGTTCTTTTTACATTGTCTGACGAAGCGAATACTTCCTTATCACGTCAAGAAATCGGAAACTCTTAATGGCTCTTCAATATCAGGGGCATTGTCAACTTAACTTGCGTAGATAATATCGATACGGCCTTAAGGCCGTTTATATTAAGTTATAAAATGGAAATGCCAATAAGATTTTTTCATTTTACTTTAATATATTGTTTTACCCCAAGACTTCAGTGTGCTTGTTTAAACCTACTCGATCGCGTTAGCGTAACGCAATTTGTATAGCGCTGTAACGGCGGACACTAGATGTCGCTGTTGCAGCGTCATACAAATTGGCGTTAGGCTAACGCGATCGAGCAAATTCAAATTCAAATTCGAAATTTTCTTTATTCAAATAAACATGTAAACAAGTGCTTTTGAATTGTCAACTCTACTGCTGGTTGGGAAAGCTGTTCCTACCGAGAAGAGCCAGCAAGAAACTCGGCGGTTGCTACATATAGTTATAGTTACATTAAGTCATTACTATCTTGTACAGGGTTGGACAGTAGCTATATCCACCCATTATTATCATCTTAATCCTGCTCTTATCCTATCCTCCATCGTAATCCGTATAGTAGGTTTTTTGTGTCACCCTCTCTTTAATAGTGTTTTTAAATAACTGTAATGGCAAAGCTAAAATTGATTGCGGAATTTTATTATAGAATCTTATAGCCAAACTGATAAAAGACTTACGTACCTTTGCAAGGCACAAAGCAGGAGCCGCAAGCTTATGTCGGTTCCTGCTTTGTCTATTATATGATTCACCTTCTATTTCTCTTGATATTTTTATGTACAAAAATTAAATTAAAATGTACTGTAAAGCAAATGTAAGAATACTTATTTTCTTAAACTTCTCGCAGGGAATCACGTAGACTGAAATTGTAAATGCTACGTGTGGCTCTTATTTGTGATACAAATTTTTTTTCACTATCCGCGCATTTACCTCATAGCAATATTCCATAGGACATAATGCTATAGAAGTAAGCAAGTTAAAAAATTCGCACCAAGCACACAGTAGTATACGTCAGACATTTTTGAATACCTTGTGAAATTTTGACAAATATGTAATAAGTACATTTATATTGAGTTAGTGACGCATTTACTAACAGGCTGAGTGAGCTTGAGTCAAGGGCGGTAAATTTGGGTCCGAATTCTTTTTACGATAACATAATGAGGTTGAAATAACAAATATTGGTAAAAAAGTTGTACCCGTAACTTAGATCGCGCCGACTGAAGCGTTTTAATACACTCAATAATGAAATATGTGTTTTTATCCTCCGAAAGAAAAACGGTATTTTTTTACCCCGATTGCGTTAATTGATAAAATTTGGTATCAATATTGATGCAGCGAATTAGCTGTCAGACAGATATTATTATAAATGCGAAAGTATCTCTGGATGGAATAGTTATAAAATTAAGTAAAATTATAGTTTTTATACCCGGAAAACATAAATGATGAAAAATTTTTCCGTTGCACCTTAAGAAAAGGGGAAAAGCACACAGTAAATAATAGAGGGTACTTTAACGAATAAGTTGATGCATAGAAGTCGAAAGCTCAACTCTTTTTCTTACTAACTTCTGTACAAAAAAAATTCACGACAATTTTTTTGTGTATCTTATTTAGGTATATAAGATACACAAAAAATATATGTTATAGTTAAATTAATTTTATGTTCTATAATTATAAATTGAAACATGATTTTTAATTAATTCCGAACATTTACATTTTTGGATAATTTGCTTTAATTGTTGAATCTGTTAATGTTCGTCGATCTTGTTCGTGTCAAGTCTCTGTGATCATCGTAGCATTTATTTTGGATTAATAAATATAATATTAACAGATATTATTTAATTGCAGTCTTTATTTAAACGTTATTTACAAGTTTACTAAACAAAGAGCCTTAGCCTTGTGGGATCGTCAGAGACTGCTTACTTTCTAAATAACCATTATGGTACAAAAAGAATCCGTAATTTTCGTGTATTTTTTTAAAAAACACTCGTTTATAAAAAATAAACCCTGCAAATTAAATGCACGGATATAAGGAAATAAAATATTAGATCTTGCTTTATCCCACTTTAAATGGGGTCGGCACATCATGTTATAAACATGTTGTCACATGATTTGAATAGGTAGGTACGTATTTTACAACGGCCGCATGCCTGACGTCAACTAATCTTAGTCGTTTTTTACGACACCTCGGTAAGAAAAAGTCGACTGTCGAAAAGTCGACTGACCTTAGTCATCTTTTACGAAACCTCGGTAAGAAATGGGTGGTCTATTGTACTCAGCCGGATACCACAGACGGGTCGACTTACCTTAGTAGCCTTTTACAACACCTTGGTAAGAAATAATGGTGGTCAGCTGGATACCACACAGCATCGCTAATCTATACTTATCTTGACAAATAAAAAATGAAAGCATCCTGTTTAAGAACACGGAACCGTTATTTACTATTTTTACGTAAAATCTGGAGTTCCTTAGACCTTTTTAAGGGCGACCCTAATAAATACAGGTAAGTAATGCCGGGAACCAGCCCGGCCTAAAATAAAATGAAGATCCTTTTAATTTCTACGGTAGGCAATTTTGAACTTTAACTTTGCGTAGATTTTTTTGTAGAATTTCGATTTAAAATCTTGCCTGGCTAAAGAGGCTGGCTAAAGAGCCAGGTTGGTTCGGAAAGCTGTACCTAGCGAGAAGTCGCTAGGTAGAGCTTTCCGAACCAACAGTATTTAAATATAGAATATTTTGAATTTGAATTCAAGCAGAGTACTTATGAATATCACTGTTAAAACTTATATAATTAATTCATACTTGCAGTTTATCACACGTTTCGCGGGGAAATGTGTGATATATTGACAACCATACAAATTTTATTTAATAATTTTCTTAAATTCAGGTACAAATAATTCGCCCTGTATCGTTAGTATCAATCTGCCAAAAATAGGACAATAAAGTAAATAAAAAGGAACTATTCAAAAAAATAATCCAAATCATAAAAAAATATTGCGTAAATGTTTTAAAAAAATATTATGGGCGTGCGTAAGTTTGTTTTGTGTTGTGTTGTGTTGTATAGTATTGTGTTGTGTTGTGTTGTGTTGTGTTGTGTGTGTGTGTGTGTGCATGTGTGTGTACGTTGACACGTGGGCTTTTGAATATATATTATAAGGAGTATTTTACGCTTCACGGTGTAAACTTCATGAGGAATCCTGTGTACCTCTAGAGAATTCTGGTGATATGTGTAAACTATCAATCATTGGAGCAGCGTTGGGTCTAGCACCATCCCTTTTCTTAAAAACCGAGCAGAGAAAACTTATATCCAACAGTGGGATAGTAACAGGCCGTTACTTTACTCCTTGCACTTACGTTAATAAATTGAAACACGTAATACATACGTAGGTATCAATTATTTTATCGGTGTGTTCGTTGACTGATTATTTTCTCTACTTTATATAAATTTAGTATAGGTCAGTGACTTGCATTATGTCACAATATTTTTGGTGATATTCGGCATTGTATTAGTCACCTCCAATTTGCATCGTCATTAAATTTGTTAAAATGAGTCATTGATAAGTTAATTTGCATTGTCATATTTTTCGATAATATTTTGTTTTTATCATGTAGATTCTGTTTGCGCCGTTGTCTAGACTTTAATATAGAAAAATTGGGCTGTTAGTTTCAGCGCTTTAACTCTTTCGATACTGTACTGAAATCGATACGTTGTTCTTACAGATTAAGAAGAAAGTTCTCGATTTTATAATACTAGAAAAATTACTAAATACCATGTAAACAACTATTCAAAAGGGGAATTTTTTTTTATGTACATAAATAATAGTAATATATGTCTATATTACTATTACATAATTATCACTGGATGTCGTAAAATAAACATCATAGAAATGCCTCAAAATTAGCATCTCTTTGACAATGTAACAAATTTAAATAAGTAAACAACTGATAAAGCAATCCTTATTGGTAGTCTATTATTATTTGAAGGTAAATTAGATGATACCTGCCTGTTTTGCCTAAATTACTTTAGAAGTCCTCCCTTTTATTTACGAATTGTTCGACAAAAACAAATTTCTGAAACTCAAAGTAAGTGCCAAAATACATTGTTATCTCTTTTATACGTGTCCTTCGCTAAAAGGAAACTTTTGCGTGTTCTGAAAGTCTTAAATCAGTTTTATAGAAACAAAGATTTTTGAAAGGATCTGTGGGTTTAAAATTACGTGATAAAAAAGTCTGTTAGCTTATGCTTGACTAGCTTTTCCCCGCGGCTTCACTCACGTGGAACCAAAGTTACATAAAATCATTGCAAAATATATCCTTTATGTTATTCCGATGTATAACCTATATTACTGTGCAGTTCAATCCAATTCCGTCTTATAGTCTTTTCGTGAAAGAGTAACAAACATACATCCATACTCACAAACTTTCTCATTTATAATATTAGTAGTATAGGAAAAGATTTCAATGGGAGGAATTCAAAAGAGAAAATTGCTCTTAAAAAGGTGAATGCAGTAGATCTTTATATTTTATTTTTTATGAATCATTTCTGAAGAAAGTGAATTCAAGAGGAATTTTAATAACTATTTTTATTATAAAAAATTATCCTTAATTATGTACTGCATTTTTCTCTTTACGGAGGTAACGGAATTTTTTAATTCTCTACAAAACTAATGAAAATATTATTTTGCTATAATCCGCGATAAAAGAAAATATATGTAATGCTAAATGTATAGTGTACTATTTATTCTCATACCTGATACATGCAGAATTTATAAAGCATTTTGCGATTTTGTCGTCGAGTCTTTCTCTTGACGAAGCTTCGGTTACGGAGCAAAACAATTGTTGAGATTGTGGTGGTGAATGTGTGCAGTGCTAGTGTATTGTTGTGGTATCGGTGTTGGGTTGCATGTATCAGGTATGACAATGAATAGTACACTCTACATTTAGGATTACATATATTTTCTTTTATTGCGGATTATAGCAAAATAATATTCTCATTAGTTTTGTAATTATAGACCTCCGCAAAGTAACGCCTAATTCTATAAATTAATCTTAAACGTTTTAAGACTACGATTTCTATATCAATTCTAGCGAATTGCAAACGCAATATGTTATATTTATACTTAAGTAAGGTTATCACGTACGATATTTAATTGAGTTTTCTCGGAAACGAAACTTTTCCTTTTCTTTACCTCATACGTAGTTTTAGAATGAGTAAATTTATACTTGACTTGAATAGTATTAAAGTGAAAATTTGAGAATATCGTGCTAAGAATTCTGAAGGTTAGATAATGTAGAAATAAATGTTATACAATTAAAGTTTTATTGAATGTGAAAAATAAAGCTATATATAGTTCGGAATGTTTTTCTGGTCTAAAAAGAAACAACAAGTAACTCGGCGGTCAATCTTTAAACATTTTGTTTTACATTATTAAACCGCAGTCTTGTATGAAGCTGAAAGGATTATCAAATATAGCCATTTTTATCATCCATCATCCAAATAATCTTCAATTTTGTAATATGCTTTACGTATAAGCATATTTCTTATACTTAATTTAAACTTTTCTGTAGACAGGTCTAGTGTGGACTGCGCAATTTTATTGTAGTAGCGAATACCGAGACGTATTATACCTAAAAAATACCTATAATAGATCTATAGAAGAGTTTATTCATCAGTCATGGGCTACATTATTGATACAACTAAAAAAATACTTGTTTTATAAGGAACTAGCTATCCTTGCGGCTTCGCCCGCGAAATCAGTGTGATTAATTGAAATTTTTAACATAACATAAAAGTAGTCATTGTGAGTTAACCATATGAGATAGAGACATGCTGTTCAGGACTTTTTTTGTAGTATTTTTATAGATCTACAACTTTCTATTACATAACTTGAGTGTATCTCTGTTGGATTACGCGTCGCACACGGCTAAAGCTTCCAACAGACGAGTTTTTTTACAACTGCGCTTCCTGCGTAGTTTACATTAAAACTGCTCTGCACTAATATAAAGCATCCCGAAGTTTTGCACTACCTTTTAGTAAAACCCGTACGAAAATCGGTTTAGTAGATTTGAATAAAATCGATCACATACAGAGAGACAGCTTTTGAGGACTTTGATTTATAATCAGTATAGATAGGTGTAAATTTTAAAATACCCTTTCTTTTCAGCAAAAATACCGACAGAACTCATACAATATTAGGCCGTTCGTTTAAAAAAATATAAAACTTTTTTTTATGTATTTCCCTCTGTAGTGTATATAAAGTAATATGGTATAAATCTCACAGGCTCATACACGCACTAACAAGTAACCAAATGTCACATCACGTCCACTCTCACCAAGGACTCTCGTGTTACTAACGTGGTGCATCATGAGACCGTGCATGTTGCTTTGTACATCAGTATTAATGTGAGTTAGTGTATGTTTATGTATGTATTACATATAATATGTGTCTTGTATATAAATATACATGTATATACATACGTAAGTTACACATCTCTACCCGCTTACACTACACCCTCAGCAATGAAAACTTTAAGCCCATTTATCTCAAAACATGATTTTTAGCTTGTGCCATTTATTGCTCCCCATGAGCGATATATTGACGTGACTGGCCGCCATGTCTTCTCATGACATGACTTGACAGATTGATGACAAAAAGGACAAAGGTTTTTTAATTAATTAATATTTAAATTTAATAATTTATATTTAATATTTTAAATTTATTAAATTATAACCTTATTTAGTTGTTTTAAAATGAAAGGCGAGTGCCTACAAGTTAATTAAAAACAACTAACACAGCATGTATTCAAGTGAAAAGTTTATATGCGTGATGTTTACTTTAAAGAGAGAGTTACTCCGGATAATTAGCCCAGCGCCCCTGTGGTGTATATTTTACTGTAATTTCACTTATTACACAAATGAAATGTGTTTTCGTTAGTGTTTCATTAAAGTTTTTAACGTTGCATTTACGATGTTTACGGAAAATGTATTAAAATTTTGCAGTCAATTACACTTATTATCATCATCCTTCTGCCTTTATCCCCCTCTAAGTGGGGTCGGCACAACATGTTATAAACGTTGTCACATGATTTGGCTACGTATTTTTGCCGCCTGCTTGATCAACTTACGTTAGTCGCTTTTTACGACACCTCGGTAAGAAATGAGAATGTTCTATTCTACTCAGCCGGATACCACACGGTGGGCCAACTTACCTTTGTCGCCTTGAAACAGAAAAAGGAACTAGATTACCTGTAAAATAAATATGTAATTAATTGAAATATTTAATTAATTAAAGACTTAAATGTTAGCACAAGGTGTATTGGATAAAAATATTAGCTTTATATAGCTAATAGCTAACTAATAATACTATTAGTATAGTCAATGTGCCAACGGGCCAGTGAAGAATCTTTCAATTTTCACATATACAATAATGTCTTTGTTAAAAATAAATTAACTGTAGAAAAATAAAACTTATTATAGACGAAAAAGGTCTTGTACGAATATTCGTTTGGAAATGACAACACTGAGCTATAATTCAGTCCGGTACAAACACAGTCGTGAAACTGTAGGGCAATTTTTCAAAAGGCAACCGACAATACATCAAGCTGTTCTAAATTAAGGTGAACAACACTGGCGAGAGAAAAAAACACTTATTTATTCAGAATATCGTATATTTGAAATATATTATATCGATAATTTTGAACAATAATATCGTTATAATGGAACTGCTTTTCAATATCGATATTCTAACATACTTATAGTAAAATATAAAAAGATCCCTCCACATATTATTATTGTTGATTTTTTTAACATTCGACCTTTTTGACAGTAAAAAAATCCGAATATATAATTTGTTGATACAAAAATAGAGTTTACTATACTTTAAGTGAGCGATAATTAAAGTGAGAATATATTCCAAATAAATACTATACCGCAGTTATGATGTGATGAAAATGTCAGATGTCATAGACGCTTAAAACGAATTACTAAATAGAGTCATATATTTATATTTGCCACAAAACACCTTTTTTTAAATAGGTCACTAAATTAATCTAACACTCAAAATATATATACTAGCGACTTTTTAGATGAATTAGAGGAACACAACATTTTCTCTGGACAAATTGTTTGCTTACAGTATAAATCTTATGATCTCCATTATTTTCCAATAAGCAATGTATCGTAGGGGTAATAGCATAAAAAACGCTCAGTATCGTCGTATCGGATCATTTAAACGTAGACCTTTTCGAGATTGAATATAAATGTAGGGTTATTTGAAGAAAAAACGATGAAATAAATGAGGATCCGCGTGTGGTTCTACTTAGAGCGTTGAATATTCTTGTTGATAGCAAACTGTTAACTTAAAGGAGATACTGGACCGCAGTCATTTTTTGAATATTTACCAAACATGCTAACGTCTAATACACCGTCCACCTTATAATATCTTTCATTCGCTTGATATCTAAGTAATTAATAAGCGCCGGTTTTCAGATCGACGAAACCTGGTATATCAGCGGCAATTCCCACTGCGTGACTTTACATCGTGTTATCAATCATATCAAAGCGATAACCAAATTATGACTTTTCATAATTTAATTATGTTCTTATCTAGCTACCGTTTCACTTTGTTCTGTATCACTATATTATTCATTGTATTGTATCATTCACTATATCATACTATTATTTTAATTTTTATAAGTGACTTGTCTTCGAATACATAAATCAAGAAAGTGAATAATACTCGTGCTGTGATATCTTATTACAAGAGAATTAAAAATTTATAGTATGAAGTTATTTTTATTTGTAGAATTTAGTAGATAAGAACTAATTTTATATTTAGGTTTAAATATATACTTATAATTTGGTTTATAGTCAATATAATGTTTAAAAATGCTTATTTAAAAGTTATCTGTATTTTTGTAAAATAAATAATATTTAAAGAATTTTCATTCAAAAATATTATGTTTCTATAATTTGTTTATAGATTATAACAACATAGTCAAAGTTATAAATTACTCCCGAGACTTTAAAAAAAAAAACTAAAATTTCTTTATATTTTAATTTATTCAAATACTTTTACACACTATGTAGTAGTAAGTAAGTAACGGCCTGTTACTATCCCACTGCTGGGCATAGGCCTCTTCTCTCCGTTTTTGGAGAGAAGGATTGGAGCTGAGACCTACCACGCTGCTCCAATGCGGATTGGTAGGTTACACATATCACCAGAATTCTCTAGAGATATGCAGGTTTCCTCACGATGTTTTCCTTCACCGAAAAGCGTGTGATAAATTGCAATTATCAATTAGACACATAAGTTTTAATAGAAAACTCATTGGTGCCTGCCCCGGGTTTGAACCCTAGACCTCCTCAAAAGAGGCGCACGGTGTTACCGCTGGGCTACCACAGCTTTACACACTATACTATATACTATCTCACTAAAATCAGGTGTTGCCTGGTAGGAGCCGAGTTAGGGACTGCCTGTCTTTGCGATGATTCCAGCGACCATCGGGTGAGCAATGCAGGTGGTCGCTTATTTTTTTTTAAAGTATTTAGTAAAGACCACCCTGCAAGGCGTGGAATCGACATCCATAACTATATAAAATAAAATAACATTTGTTTCCAAACATAAACTGAATACAATTTTTTACAGATATGCTGTCACTGACACCACACCTCGTTCGGGTTGAGCTACATATTACCCTTTACCCAACTGTTACCAATATTTGTTTGATAAATTACTATTTTATGCAAACACAAGTCTCCCTAATGCGTTTTTAGTATGAACGTGACATGTTGACTTTTTTAAGGACTTGAAAAAATGGACCTCTGTATTTGATATGCATTATATCTTAATAGTATCATCATCATCAACTTATCTTTGTCCACTGTTGGACATAGGTATCTTCAATATCACGCCACTGATCTCGGTCTTCAGCACTTCGCTTCCAATTGACGCCAGCCACACTGCGGATATCGTCACTCAACCTAGCTGGAGAGCGTCCTACACTGCGTTTGCCAAGGCGCGGTCTCCACTCCAGAACACGTCTACCCCAGCGGTTAACGGTTCTGCGACAAATGTGACTAGCCCACTGCCACTCGAGCTGGCTAATCCTTTGGGCTATGTCGATTACTTTGGTTCTCTGTCGGATCACTTCGTTTCGAATTCGATCCTTCAGAGAAACTCCGAGCGTAGCCCTTTCCATAGCTCGCTGAGCGACCTTAAATTGGTGGACCAGTAGCATTGTGTCCATGTCTCGGCGCCATATGCCATTACAGGTAGGACGCACTCGTTAAAGACCTTTGTGTTTAGGCTTTGTAGTATATGTGACGATAAGACTCGATGAAGTTTTCTAACAGTATGTTTTTTGTAAGTTGGGAATGATTGTGTATTTACAAACTTAAATTATTTTTGGGATGACGCGTTATTACTTGTTAGCTGGTAACCGGCTGAGCATAATATATCACTCATTTCTTACCGAGGTGTCGTAAAAGGCGACTATGGTAAGTTGACCCGCCGAGTGGTATCCAGCTCAGTAGAATAGACAACCCTCATTTCTTACCGAGGTGTTTTAATAGGCGACTCAGGTAAATTGACCCGCTGTGTGCTATCTGGCTAAGTAGAATAGACACCCTCAGTCGTAAAGTAGTCGTAAAGTAACTAACCAAAATATGGAACAACATTTTTTAAAACATGTTGCGCCGATTCCACTTAAAGTGGGATAATGGCAGGAGAATGATGATGAGTTGTTAGCTGTAGCTTCATTAATCATATTCATCCTTGACAAACCAAAAGTGATTGAAAGAGCTTATTAGAATAGATATTATTTTAATTTGATTTAATTTAAATGTTAATGTAATTTTCATTTGAAGCTATTTTGGCTAATTTACGAGATCAAAAAAGCTTCACCTTCGAATAAAAACAGTACATAATTAAGAGTAGCTTTTACATTTAAGTTGTCTCAAATGAAATCGTAGGTACAGCTTAATATGGGCAAAAAATATCTACGTTATGCAAAATTCGAAACAATTCAGTTATTCAGATAAAATCAGTGTTAAGCTAGAAGCAGTTACAATATGTTCGTTACTTGTCGAATGCAAAGTGCAATCGTGGTGATTCTTTTGTTGGAATATGTCTATGAAAAAAAAAACTAAACTTGCCGCTGGTTGCCCGCTTCGAGCTTCGGCCAGAGGGTCAAGTGTTATATCGTATATTTATAATAGAGGAATGCATAAGAAATTTTATTTTTGCAATTTGGAATTACTATTATACAATAGCGCAGTTTCGGTAGACCCCCACGAGACTGACGACCTTATAAAGATGGTGGAGAGCCGCTGGTTCCAAAGGGCACAAGATCGTGTGACCTATGTCCAGCAATGGACGTCCATTGGTTGACAAGAAGAAGAAAGAAAGATTATATAATAACTGGTATCACTCAAACTTCGGTTCCCATCGATGTTAGAAAATAGACCACCCTCATTTCTTACCGAGGCGACTAAGGTAAGTTGACCCACAGTGTGGTACCCAGTTGAGTAGAATAGACCACCCTCTCTTGCTCCCTCTTTGCTACCGAGGTGTCGTAAAATATGACTAAGGTAAGTTGACGTCAGGCAGGCTGCCGGAAGAAAATACATAGCTAAATCATGTGACACCATGGTCATAGCATGTTGTGCCGATCCCACTTAGAGTGGGATAAAAATAAAAGGAGGATGATCATGTTTTTCACTGTTCCCTTAGGAAAAACGTGCATTATTTATTTCTATATGTAGACACGTTATATAAGCTCCAATTGCATCAAATTTTATAAATATCACTCAAGCTGATTAGACGTAAAAGCGTAACTTACAGATAAACACAGAAACACAGACCGACTTTCGCATTTGTAATATTTAGGCTGGATTATTAAAAATAATTAAATATTGATTTTAATCTATTGAAATTTTGACAACTTTTATCCGAACCTACTGGAACAAAAAGAAATAAATATTTAGGTATATAATAAAATAATTAACAATACTTGCGCAGCGACATTTTATCAAATAGATTAAAGGGAACAGCCATCTAAATCAAAAGAGTAATAAATAGGAGAAAATATTTTTTAAAAACACACGTTAATTTCATTATCTTTTTTGGCGCAGAACAGTGACACGATTTCAAATGTTAAAATCCTTTATTAATATAACTCAATTTTGTAATTAATAAACACCTTCATAAATGTATAATCAAAGTTACACAGTTTCTGATTAACACGAATAATTCAACAAAGAGGATGATATTATTAACAAAAGTTAAGAAATTGCCGCTTGCGGACTAAACATGAATAATAAATAATATGTACGCATATCTTATTTGTTAAAACGTATTTATTATATTTGTCAAATTGTGAAGGGTGAAAACATAGGATCTTCAAATTCTTTCAAAATTATAAATGAATAAATATGTGGGGCAATTACACACACGGTCTTCCGTTCCCAAACTAATTTAATACTTGTGTTATGGGTGACATACAATTGGTAAATATATGCGTTTATAATTTTAAGAATTTGAAGAACCAATGAATTGTTTTTAGATAAAACACGAAACACGACCCACGGACCTTCAAGCAGTCGAAACTACTTATATATTATTTTCTTTGTATTTTACTGCCCAATTCAGTGTCGTTTATCATTTAATACTTGGAAAATCCTTGACGAGATATAGTTTATCAGTGGTCTGAAACATTGATTGGGGTAGATAACAGTAAATAAATCAACCATATAAATTAAACCTAGAAAATTAATAAAATAAATGGTTTTATACTCAATTTGTGCATATAAGCATGGTTCAGCATTAAGGTGTAATTGTTATGCGTCATGTATGCGACAAAAAATCTATCAGTCAAGGTCTAAAGGTCGTCTTTAGAATTAAGGACTATTAGTACATACACCGTAAATACAGCCCCTGATTGGAAATTTGCCAAACTACCAGCTCCGGATCACTTCAGAAGGTCAAATGAGGGATAACAGGATTTATTGTCATAGTAACGGAGCGAAAGTTTCGAAATTACTCGTTTATCTCTTAGATAAAAATGACAATATTGTTGGTGTGCCGCCGTGAATATACTCTACTTGACTTTTACGTTTGAATCTCTTGTAACGTTGTAATTAAATTATTAAATATATTAAATTAAATATATACGATTCCTTAAATCGTTCACCGCGCCGCGTACGCATCCCTAGCAACAAAACCTGTTTGTTACGAGGGCCGCGCCGCGGTGAGCGATGTCGACCTTCCTTCGCCCGGCGCCCCGGAGTATGCTTCCTACTTGCTTTGAGGACGGCCGTACTACCTTTTTAACTGTCCGCAACTAATAAGTTTAAATCTACGTGTTGTAACGTGAACCCGCTGGGGTTTTTCTACGCCACGTTTTCTACGACACGTCTTCAAGACACGTTTTAAGACACGTGGAAGACGCTTCACTTCAAGTACGCCTCGAGACCTGACCTACTACGTCTGCGCATCGGGTGATACCTGCTATTGGGGTCGGCGCACGCGGTCAGGCTGGTGACCGTGCGCGTGGTGCTGGCACGCGGCGTCCACGTGGAGGACCTGAACTCCGGAGGACCGCGTTAAGGCCAGTGCTTCAAGTCCCCCGTATCTAAGCTCTAAAACCAGTGTATGGCGGTTGGTCAAATACAAGGATACAGAACCCAACTGTCTTTTTCTGCCCCTCGCAGCCGCCCCCCTAACGCGACAGTGGCGCCCAACGTGGGGCGGCTGCGAGGGGCAGAAAAAGACAGTTGGGTTCTGTATCCTTGTATTTGACCAACAAGTTACCCTACGTAGCTGAAATACTCGATAACCTAAAAAATGCTAAATATCTCTCTAGTATTGACCTATCTAAAGCTTTTTGGCAAATACCAATCTCTATAGACGATCGTGATAAGACCGCTTTTTATGTACCTGGTCGAGGCACTTTCCGTTTCGTTACTATGCCATTTGGCCTAACCAATGCGCCAGCTACACAGCAACGACTAGTTGATGTATTATTTTACGGACCGGAATTTGAGAATTCGGTATTTGCATTCGTGGATGATATTATTATAACTTCTCCAGATTTTGAAACTCACATATCTCTTTTGCTAAAAGTCTTTAAAAAACTAAAAATGGCTAACTTAAGTATAAACTTATCTAAATCAGTTTTCTTTCGTAATGAACTAAAGTACCTAGGCTACGTTGTCAACTCTGAAGGTTTGCACGTTGACCCTAGCAAAGTTGATGCTATCCTAAATTTTCCTAAACCTAATAACAAAAAGGATGTTAAGAGATTTCTTGGAACTGCTGCATGGTATCGTAGATTTGTTCCTAACTTTAGTACCATTGCAGGACCTCTTAATGCACTTACATCTACCAGTAAGAAAGCTAAACCTTTTGCTTGGTCTACTGAAGCCGACGAGTCTTTTAAAAAACTAAAGGAATGCCTTATTTCTGCTCCAATCCTATCGTGTCCTGATTACGATCTACCATTTCAAGTTCACACTGACGCTAGTGATTACGGAACAGGTGGGTTGCTAACCCAAACTATTGACGGTACTGAACACCCTATAGCCTACATGAGTAGATCGTTATCAGCACCTGAGCGAAACTATAGCATTACTGAGAGAGAAGCTCTTGCTGTCCTAGTCGCTTTAGAACACTGGCGTTGTTACTTAGACAATGGCCAGAAGTTCACTGTTTTCACAGATCATTCTGCACTAAAATGGTTCCTTAATCTGAACAACCCTACCGGTCGTTTAGCTCGTTGGGGAATTCGCCTATCATGTTTCAACTTTGAAATTAAACATCGTCGCGGATCTGACAACATTATTCCTGACGCTCTTTCGCGTGCATGCCCGATTTCTGCTATAGATACTAGTATAGATAGCACTAAAACTACTGACCAATGGTATCTAAATATCTTTAATGGCTGCCAACAATCTCCTACTTCATTTCCTAACTACATTGTTAAAAACAAACGTCTTTACCGCTTTATGCAAGGTAAATGCGCCCTACATAAAGAATTCGAATGGAAAGAAGTAGTACCATTTGAGTGTAGACAGTCTATTATACTAGAAAACCATGCAGAACCTACGTCTGGTCATTTTGGTGTTTTTAAAACATACAAACGCCTATCTCTAAAATTTTATTGGCCTGGCATGTATGCTGATGTAGTTAAATTAGTTACTTCCTGTGATACCTGTATCGCTCATAAACACCAAAATCACGCTACACTAGGGGAAATGGGTCAACCTAAAGTTTGTCACCGTCCGTTTCAAACTATTAGCGTTGATCTTGTTGGACCCTTGCCGCCAACAAGAAAGCAAAATTGCTACATCTTAGTAGTGACTTGTTGTTTTAGTAAGTATTGCTTACTATTTCCAATCAAGAGAGCTACAGCTGAAATAGTTACTAGAATTTTAGAAGAAAATATCTTTCTAATTCATGGTATTCCATCTACCTTAATACTAGACAATGGTAAACAATTTGTTAGTGCTACTTTAAAACAAATGTTAGATAAATATCATGTCCCTAATCTACACTTTACACCTAAATACTCACCTCATGTTAATACAGTTGAACGCTACAATAAAACGATTATGATGGCTATATCTACATTCATACGTAACGATCATCGAGTATGGGATCTACTAGTACCTAAAATACAGTTCGCTTTGAATAGCTCAGTTAACGAAGTGACAGGTTTTACACCTGCCTTTCTCGTGTATGGACGTGAGTTAGTCACTTGCGGTTCACACTACATAGATGCTAAAACTAATGATGAGGTAATCTATCAACCTCGTGATTCTTATGCCGATAATCTTGGTGTAATGTCTAGCATATTCAATAAAGTCCAAGCGTTATTACTACAAGCTCATAGTCGTAATGCTACTTCCTATAACTTACGTAAACGTCCAGCTGAATTTAACGTGGGAGACATAGTTTGGAAAAGAACATTTTTTCTAAGTGATAAAGACAAATACTTTAATAAAAAACTAGCACCTAAATTCGTTAAATGTAAAGTTTTATCTAAAAAATCTCCTCTTGTTTATGAACTAGCTGACGAATCAGGTAAATCTATTGGATCGTGGCATATAAAAGATCTAAAACTAATAAATTATAAAGAATAAAATATAGAAATCTTTATTAAGACTAATTATAATGAATTATATTTTACACCTATAATATATTCTATTTACATATATACTATATACAAATACTTAACTATAAAATATTATTTAAAACTAACACTATACACATTTATAACTAACTTTAACTTAACTAATAACTTAAAACTAAACATTTACAAAATTACTAATTACAGTACTTACAGTACTTACCTGCTATATTCCACCAACTTACCTGTTGTACGAATATTGCAACGACTACATGCAATATTCAACTGCTGCTATCTTGAGTCGATATAAATATTATATTTACTCTGAATATTAGGGTCTTACGTCTTACTGTTACGGACAACGAGACTGCATGTATGATAGTTTTAGAAAGGGAAGGATGAAAGTTACATGTATGAATGAATGAATGTTAAGATAGTAGTTACGATGAGTAAGTTTAGACGGATTTTGCTGTAGTAGGCAAAATCCTACGCTTTTTGGCGGGGTACTGTAACGTTGTAATTAAATTATTAAATATATTAAATTAAATATATACGATTCCTTAAATCGTTCACCGCGCCGCGTACGCATCCCTAGCAACAAAACCTGTTTGTTACGAGGGCCGCGCCGCGGTGAGCGATGTCGACCTTCCTTCGCCCGGCGCCCCGGAGTATGCTTCCTACTTGCTTTGAGGACGGCCGTACTACCTTTTTAACTGTCCGCAACTAATAAGTTTAAATCTACGTGTTGTAACGTGAACCCGCTGGGGTTTTTCTACGCCACGTTTTCTACGACACGTCTTCAAGACACGTTTTAAGACACGTGGAAGACGCTTCACTTCAAGTACGCCTCGAGACCTGACCTACTACGTCTGCGCATCGGGTGATACCTGCTATTGGGGTCGGCGCACGCGGTCAGGCTGGTGACCGTGCGCGTGGTGCTGGCACGCGGCGTCCACGTGGAGGACCTGAACTCCGGAGGACCGCGTTAAGGCCAGTGCTTCAAGTCCCCCGTATTTAAGCTCTAAAACCAGTGTATGGCGGTTGGTCAAATACAAGGATACAGAACCCAACTGTCTTTTTCTGCCCCTCGCAGCCGCCCCCCTAACGCGACACTCTAAATCTTTGAAGGCTCAGAATCTATTTTTTTTTGTATAAAATGTAGTTGACAATTTTTACCTGTTCCGTAAAGGAGACCGTCAAAATCTTTTGGACAAAGTTACAGCTATGACTGCTATAATCTTTAATATTTAAATGAGTTAATCTTGTATATGTATATATATATTCCGAATCTCGGAAACGGCTCCAACGATTTTCCTGAAATTCAACATGTAGGAGGTTTTGGAGGAGAAAAATTGATCTAGCTAGGTTTTATATAAAAAAAATTTGTTTTATCCCTGTTTTTGGGCATTAAAAAACACTAACATTTATATTGAATTGAATTTTCGCCACTAACTGTCAATTCGACGTAGCTTATTCGGGTAATGGGCAGACTCGAGAAATGTGAATGCCAAGGATCGATCCCCAACTAAATAATTGTTTTTTAAGTTTTTTTTTTTTAATTACCGAGCGAAGCTCCGTCACCCAGATATTAATATTTTATGTGATATTGAAGAAATCATTCCAGAGTTATAAGATGAAATCTGAGCTACTGAATGTAGCCCAATTCAGATGATCTCTTTTAACAAATAACTTTAAATATTTATTATCTATATACTTATTATAGAACAAAGTCTACAAAAGCTGTCTGTCTGTATGTGATCGATTTTCTCAAAATCTACTTAACGGATTTTTGTACGGTTTTTACTAACAGATTTTGCGATTACGAAGTGAAACTCTATTGAAATGTTTAATTTAATAGTGCATTTTTAATTTAATAGTCCGTTTTATGTAAACTGTGTTGAAGAGGTCGGGTTGCAAAAAATCTTGCCTGCTGGGAGTTTAACTTGCGTGCGCCGCGTAAACCAGCAGAGATGTACTACAGTAATGTCCTAGAGAATTGTACATCACAAAAAATATTACAAAAAGCCTGGGATAGCATGTCTCTATCTCTTATGGTGAACTTACAATAACTAATTTTATGTTAAATCACATGTTAAAAGGCAAATTTTTCATCAAAGGGACCGATCGTGTCAGAATAAGAATCCGATGTTCAGACATAATATCATATGAAGTAGTACATAAGGAATAACGTGTATTAAACCAGTTAAATTGCTACGCATATCTGACCGTATAAATCGGTTAAGGCTCACTGGTAACCCCTGGGTGTATCGTCATTTGTCAATATGTTAATGGAAAGCTGGCGTTAAGCCAGAACAAGATTTAGCAAGTTTAGGATCTATTCTGCTTGGGATTTAGCACATTTAATTTTCAGTGTGTATTGTAATATCTAAATTGAAGGGTTAAAATGTCATTTAAGTCTTATGGACACTGATTTCTTTTGATATAGCCGATGCATTGCATTTACGAGTAGCATTGGTAGATGGATACCTAAATCTTATTTTATTTAAGGAATATCTATATTATTCTTTATTATTAAGGACTATCATCATCATCTTCCTGCCCTTATCCCACTCTAAGTTGGGTCGGCACAACATGTTATAAACATGTTGTCATATGAATTGGCTACGTATTTTACGACCGGCCGCCTGCCTGACGTCAACTTATCTTAGTCGTATTTTACGACACCTCTATAAGAAAGAGGGTGGTCTATTCTACTTAACCGTATACCACACGGTGAGTCAACTTACCTTAGTCGCCTTTTACGACACCTCGGTAAGAAATGAGTGTGGTCTATTATACTCAGCCGAATACCACACGGCGGGTCGACTTATCTTTGTCGCCTTTTACGACACCTCGGTAAGAAAAGAGGGTGGTACTATTCTATTCATCCGGATACCACACGGCGTTTATTATTAAGGACTATATTAGTCTTTAAATATAATTTCTGTAGTTATTCATCTGTAACTACAGTACATCTGCACACTAAAGTAATGCACAAGAGAATTGTAGGTTTACAAAAATTTTACATAAAAATCTGGGACAGAATGTGTTTATCTCTTATGGTTTATTCACAATAACTTCTTTTATGTTCAAAATTTCAATTAAATACATTGATTTCCACGCGGGCGAAGCCGCAGACACATGTTGTCTCAACTAAAATTCATACTATCCTCTAATTCGTTTACTTTTTACCTAAATCCGCTCGTTTAATGATCTAGTGTTATTAGACAAATGACTGATATCGAAAATTGCTATAGCATATTTTGTATGGTACATATTATGAGAGATAATTGCACTACAATAGAAATAACCTTTAACAAAATACATAATAGAACGTAAAATATATACAGCGATATATTTAACGCAATTTCCTCTCCGAGATCTAACATTATCGGAGACTAAATTGGATGATGGACAAACGATGTTCAACGCTTTAACGATAAGACATCGACCTTGTTATCCAGCGAAGCTAATGACTGGCTATAACTAATAGACTTAACTAATACTGAATTGTATTCACACATTTTAGTTTTGATGTGGTATACGGGAGCTGTGATAGCTCAGCGGTGAGATCGTGCGTCTCTGCTGGAAGGGCCGCGCGGTCAAACCCCGGTCAAGCACCAATGAGTTTATTTGTGAAAACTTATGTGACTGTACTTGAAATTTATATACTATACCATGTGCAGCAAAAGGGAGATAGTTTACTGGAAATACATACATATGTTAAAAAAAACTTGTAGGATAAGCCTGTCTTTAGAAGCCAAAAAAATCGCTTATTCTAATATTTGTATTTTTAAAAACATTTTTTTTAAAGATATACTGTATCGTAATTTAAAAATCTAAAATTTTTCATGATTTATGGTCAGTAATTGTGTTGCTATTAAGTTGCAAAATTACAACGGTTTAGCCAATGCCATAAAACCTAATAATATCTAGAAATCACAAAGGGAGTGCAAATCACTAGAGCAATTTAATTGCTGTATATTTTGTGCTAAGATAAGGAGATAGAAATTAAACGGATCAAAATCTCTTAATTAACATCAAGTATGTAGTGTGTGCTTATACATATACACGTAAACGTATTTCTGTTACATACACACTTAAAGGACTTTAATCATCATATATTTTGGCTGTCAAGAAAAATGCTGCCAAAATAACGGCTGTTACTTCTAGTTATTAGAGTTGAATTTAGCATGTTCAATGCTTGACAAGATCCTGATTATGTTATAAAAAAAATGGAGCTTTGATTTTGTATAACAATATGTAATTATAAGATGTAATCATAAATATTAGCAATTACTGGTTTTGAATGAATCCTTTCAGTAAAGTATTACGCAACATTACCCACTTACAAGTTGCTTGGCCTTTTTGATAAAAAACAAGCTTTTCCTTTTCACTACAAGTTGCTATCGATAAAAATGGAATGGACATCGGTCGTGCAATATCCGCTACGCTCCGGGTAAACCACAGCTGAGCCGATATTGTTAGGCAATATACCTAAACGATAACATGACTATTACAGATCCTCATTTTCCCTTCTTAGTTTTATGGAAATCATGATAAAGTATACAAATATATGTTTATGTATACAATATGTAACGTCTCACCATAAGCCATGATAACCAAGCCTTAGTATAAATAAGTCCAAAGCCATGCAGCCATTTCCGATATTTTCAACCAGCCAACATTTTCGCAACGCATGTGACGTCAGTCATGCCACCATATTGTTGCTTACCCTACACCAAAAGAGGGGCAAGTCCAGTCATATATATAACTAAGGTACGGATCCAATAATAGTTTCAGTGCGAACTTATTGCTGACAATTAATGCAAGTAACACTGAAGTAAATTGCAATTTTAAAATATTTCACAGGACGTCATAAATGATTAATACGTCGATAGCTTTTCCTGAGCTGTATTTTAACTGCATTTTCTAATAACAGCGAAAGTAAACTTGTCCATTAGACATTATATTCATGCATAAGAAATTATATTATAGTATGCGGGACGCGTACTGGTATGTTTTCTGACGATTGATACTTGAGCGCGGAACACGTGCTAGTACGTTTTCTGACGATTGATAAGTAAGCGCGGAACGCGGACTAGTACATTTTCTGACGATTAATGCTTTAGCGCGGGTCACGTACTAGTACGGGCTAGTATAACAACAGTTTGTAAAGGCCTATGTCCAATAGTAGACCTCTATTTGTTGATGAGAGAGAAAGAGCTCAGTTGGAAAGAATATTGAAATATACACATATATGAGCGCCTCAAGATGGGCCAAGTACTTCAATTGTTTACCGAAAGTTCCAATTTCTTTTAGCGATCCCCATTAAGATTAATAGTCCTTTCGCAGAACAAACTCTTGTATAAGATATTAAAATTCATGTCAAGATCGTAGGCGTACATTATTTTTAGTTATATTGCCTTTTATGTTCACAGCCAATATTTAATTTCAGCGTTAATATTTCATTGTTCTAGATCTTATTTGGAAGTAGGATCATGTCTGGAATGTTATATATATCGAATATATAGATAAATAAATTTAATAATTCAATAAACCGTGTATGATATATAGTTTTTTTTTAATTTAATTTATTATCCAATATAATGAGACATAAAATAAATATATATAAACACACCTTTCGAAAACCACGCAGGGTTTATATGAAGGTGTGAAATTCTTTTTATTTCTCTAAATCTATGTCTAATATTATAAATTTTTTTAATGGTATATTTTCAAAGGCTATCGAAACTTATTAAGTTAACATGCAGGTGTACAAGAGTTTTAATAGAAACAGCTGTTTCTATTAAAACTCTTGTACACCTGCATGTTAACTTTAAATTTATACAATCAATACAATAAAAAAATATGGTTTATATCATTAGTTTTAAGCAAATATCTTTGAAACTTCTTAATAAATACATTCTTTTTTAAAGATTTATCTTGTAACGCAATTGGACATTCATTTAAGATTTTTGTGACAATATACTTATATACTAATATACTTCTTCTAATAGCTGGGAATCTATTTCCATATTCTCTAGTCCGTGAATATAATAATCATGGATAAATCGGAGGAACTATTAACTGATTACCAAAATGGATTTTTGGTGTCGAAATTCATTCTGAAAAATGTTAGGGTAGTTGCGTTTGGAACAAACAATTGGGTGGAGGTGTTGACCGGATATTACGAGGGTAATATCCGGCCTACGCCGATCCATGCTATCGTGGTTTGTTCAACTTTAAATTTCCATTCAAAAGTGACGAAATAAAACAAAATGAATTTACAATCATTCGGACGTATATGGATAGAGTTTTACTTATATTTGTGAGTTATAGCCAGTAAATAAATTGGTATATTTTGTCTTATTAGCTGTTTTAATTGTCGAGATACGATCGCATAACAAGTTAAGAAAATACATACAAATATTCAGTTAAAAGTTTCCCTGTATAAACCGTACAAATGTAGAAAGTTTCCTTTCATCAGAGCATCAGAGTGAATATAATATTCATGTAACTTTAGGTCTTTTATGACTTTACAAACGATTTTATCTAGACGGCTGATAGTAAGCTTTGTGTAAAATGAGTATTGTTGTAATATATATTTAGCAAAACATATAAAATGGAATAATAGATTATTTTAATCTAAAACAATTAGCAACGGCCTATTACAATCCCACTGCTGGGCATAGGCCTCTCAGTTTTTGGAGAGAAGGATGGAACTTCGACCTACCCAGCTGCTTCAATGCGTTTTGGTAGGTTACACATATCCCCAGAATTATTTAGCTATATAGCTTTTCTCACGATGTTTTCCTTTACTGAAAAGCCTGTGATATATTGCATTTCAAATTCAAATTCGAAATATTCTTTATTCAAATAAACTTGTAAACAAGTGCTTTTGAATCGTCAACTCTACTGCTGGTTCGGAAAGTTCTTACCGAACAGAGTCAGCAAGAAACTCGGCGGTTGCTCTTTTAAAAATATAAATCTTATTACTAGTTACAATTAGTCATTACTGTCTTGTACAGGGTCTAAGCGAGCTATATCCACATATTCTTATCTTCTAAGTAGTCCTCAACCGTATAGTTGGCTTTCTGAATCAGCCTCTTTTTAACAGTGTTTTTACACTGCTGTAATGGCAAAGGCAAGCTAAAATTGATTGCGGAATTTTATTATAGAATCTTATACCCAGACCCACAATTATCAATTAATCACAATAAATTTTCAGAGAAAAATTCATTGCATGCCCGGTGGTTGAACTCGTGGCCCCTCGAAAGTGACGCACGGTGTCACAGATGGTCTATTACAGCTTTAATGATAAATCTTTTGAGGAAATCAACATTGTTTTGACTGGATTTCCCGGTAAACTTCGTATCGCCTATTTGATTACATATACATTCTGATCAGTGATTATATCGCTCATTGGTGATATCATGTCCAAAACTGATAACGCCTAGTTCACTATCAACAAATACATTCAATCACGATCAGGGTTTTTGCAGTAATTTGTAATGTCCAATTTACTCTGCTAAGGCAAAATGACTCATTGTTGCAGTGATGGATATAAATAAATAAATATATGGGAAACTTATACACACGGTCATCCGACCCAAAGTAAGTACTTAATACTTGTGTTATGGGTGATAGACAACTGATAAATATATACATTTATAGCTTTAAATACATACTTAAATACAAATACACACCTAGGCTCCAAGAACCAACAACTTTTTTTATAAAAAATGTTGGCCCTCGGCGGTAATTGAATCCGCGACCCAAGGGGCTGAAAGCATGGGCACTGTCCACTGCGCCAATAGTTAGAATTCTACTTATTTATATATTTATTCATTTATTTGCATTTGAATATCTTTATTTGAATATCTTTATATCTATCTTTATTTTACCAATTCATTTTTAACAATACCTTAATATCGATTCCAAATCATCTTTAATATGTACTTATTTCACGCGTTCTTTGGTTATTTATTGACTATAGCTCAAACGAGTTTATTTTTACCTTATTTTTGGTTAAATTATTTTTGTATATGAATATCGATCTAAAAACTAAAGGATAGATACAGAACACAATCTGCAAAAATTAGTAATATGTGTAATATACAAGTCATTCTGTTTGGATGAATACTGCCTAATTTAATTTGCTTGAATTAAACAAGACCAAAATCAAAAATCAAACCCAAAAACTTTTGTTATTTCTTTTTCTTTGCAAACAGTACTAAAAAGCTACATTTTTAAACACGAATTTCTAAAAGAATTCCTTTGCCTTGTTAGTTTCGTACGTTTGCTCTGTGAAACGTTGCATCAGAATGTCGACTAGTTTAATTACTATTGACAAGGAGTTTCTTTGAAAAAATTCTGTTCTTAATGTTCTTTCACTACACACGTACACCTAAAATAGGAATAAATTTATGATTGTTTGTTTCAAAATGCAGAATTAAATTTAATACACCACAAACCAAGACACTTATGGTTTAAAAACGGTTTACTTACTGTTTTTTGGGAATAAAAATTACATACTACGATATGTTTTGATAATCACTACATATTATAAAACAAAGTCCATATTTCCGTATGTACGCATAAAACTTTAAAACTACGCAACCGATTTTGATGCGGTTTTTTTTCATAGATAGAGTGATTCCAGAGGAAGGTTTGTACGTATAATAACATTCAATACGAAGTACGATCAATCAATCGATCAACCAATCGACCAATCAATCGACCAACCCATCGACCAACCCGTCGACCAACCCGTCGACCAACCCGTCGACCTGCCCGTCGACCAACCCGTCGACCAACCGGTCGACCAACCAGTCGACCAGCCCGTCGACCAACCGGTCGACCAACCGGTCGGCCAACCCGTCGACCAACCAGTCGACCAACACGTCGACCAACCCGTCGACCAACCCGTCGGCCATCCCGTCGGCCAACCCGTCGGCCAACCCGTCGGCCAACCCGTCGGCCAACCCGTCGGCCAACCCGTCGACCAACCCGTCGGCCAACCCGTCGGCCAACCCGTCGACCAACCCGTCGGCCAACCCGTCGGCCAACCCGTCGGCCAACCCGTCGGCCAACCCGTCGGCCAACCCGTCGGCCAACCCGTCGGCCAACCCGTCGGCCAACCCGTCGGCCAACCCGTCGGCCAACCCGTCGGCCAACCCGTCGACCAACCCGTCGGCCAACCCGTCGACCAACCCGTCGGCCAACCCGTCGACCAACCCGTCGACCAACCCGTCGACCAACCCGTCGACCAACCCGTCGACCAACCCGTCGACCAACCCGTCGACCAACCCGTCGGCCAACCCGTCGACCAACCCGTCGGCCAACCCGTCGACCAACCCGTCGGCCAACCCGTCGACCAACCCGTCGACCAACCCGTCTAAACCCTACGAGATTTATCAAAATGATGTACTAAGTATTTGTACACCATGAAAAGGTCTACAGAAAAGTCCGCGATAGTATATGTATATCTCTTATGGATAACCCACAATAGCAGTTTTTGTCATTTACTTTTTACGAAAAATGATGCCTTATGTTCAAAGCAATTTTTATACAATACAGCATTAATCCTTATCCAATTAAGAACCTTAAATATATTGTTTATTTAATATTGATCAATATGACCCTTTACAGCATGTCATTTAAATAAACAGTTTCGAAGATATTACAGATTTAAAATGCAGGGGCCGCGCCGCGAGCCTATAAATAGCGCGTCGGAGGTCGCGGTTCGCCTCTCGGCGATGCTTCCGCGCTCGCCCGTCTTATCGGTGACGCTGTCAAAGCCAGTAGGGCTAACAGCATTAGTCAAATTCGTAAAAAAAAACGTGGTTCGCCCTTTAACCATTTGAATTTAGCAGCGATCGGACGCATTTATGATCGGAGCTCTCTAGCGAGGAAAATAACAATCACTACATATTATAAAACAAAGTCCATATTTCCCTATGTATGCATAAAACTTTAAAATTATGCAACAGATTTTGATGCGGTTTTTTTTAATAGATAGAGTGATTCCAGAGGAAGGTTTGTACGTATAATAACATTCAATACGGAGTAGAGACATACTGTAATTTTTGAGGTTTCTGTAAATAATTAAACTGTAAACCCTACGAGATTTATCAAAATAATGTACTAAGTATTGGTACATCTTGAAAAGGTCTACAGAAAAGTCCGCGATGGTATATGTCTAATTTTTATGGATAACCCACTAAAGCATTTTTTGTCGTTCACTTTTTACGAAAAATAATGCCTTATTTTTGAAGCGATTCTTATACAATACAGCATTAATCCTTATCCAATTGAGTACCTTAAATAAATTGTTGATTTAATATAGATCAATATAGCCGTTTACAGCATGTAATTTAAGTGAACATTTTCGGAGATATTACAGATTTAAAATGCCGTGAGGAGGCCGCGCTTCGCCCTATAACACTTCGACTTTAGCAGCAATGTCGCTCTTTCAAGAGTTTGTTTAAAGACATTCTGTAATTAATTGTAAAAATAAAATACAAAGGTAAAATATAAAAGTAAATAAGTAATAATGTACTATATGAATTTAGATATTCCAAAGATAGCAGGAAATCTTCTTGGTATAGGGAAAGGAAATTGTTTTTCACCAAATTTAACGCTACGGCCACGGGCAGTAATAAATAAATCAAAACAACTGGATCGATTTTAATCATTTTTTTTACACTGACTGACATGGGATATATATTTTATACCTGTGCGAAGCAGGGGCAGGCCGCTAGTTAAGCTATATGTTTAATATATTGTAATAGAACATAACTAAACACACCATAATTAATTTTAAGACAACGTATTAAAATGAAAATATCCTTAAATACAACGACTAAAAAGTTAGTTAATTAAACAGTATATCGAATACCAGTGCCACATGTATCCATTAGTTTTGCTAAACGTTTTAGTTATTTTAATCACCCACATGTATAAAATAATGTAGTAGCACAATGTAATATAAAGTGCCTACTTTCTAAACCAGCTAACGCCGTGTGGTATCCGGCTGATTAGAATAGTACCACCCTCATGTCTAACCGAGGTGTCGTAAAAGGAGACTAAGGTAAGTCGACCCGCCGTGTGATATCCGGCTGAGTAGAATAGACCAACCTTATTTCTTACCGAGGTGTCGTAAAAGGCGACTAAGGTAAGTCGACCCGCCGTGTGGTATCCGGCTGAGTAGAATAGACCAACCTTATTTCTTACCGAGGTGTCGTAAAAGGCGACTAAGGTAAGTCGACCCGCCGTGTGTTATCCTGCTGAGTAGAATAGACCACCCTCATTTCTTACCGAGGTGTCGTAAAAGGCGACTTAGGTATGTTGATGTCAGGCAGGCGGCCGGTCGTAAAATACGTAGCTAAATCATGTGACAACATGTTTATGTTGTCACATGATTTATGATTATAACATGATGTATAACATGATTATGACATGTATAACATGATTATAACATGTTGTGCCGACCCCAATTAGAGGGCAGGAAGAAGAAAGTTATGAAAAAATAGAAAATTTCATTTATGTTTGCGAAAATTTGAAGTAGAAAAAGAATGCACACCGTGTGGTATCCGATATAGTAGAATAGACCACCATCTTTCTTACCGAGATGTCGTAAAATACGACAGAGATGACGTCAGGCAGGCGGCCGGTCGTAAAAACGCAGCCAAATCATGTGACAGTATGTTTATAATATGTTGTGCCGACTCCACTTAGAGTGGGATAAGGGCAGGAAGATGATGATTATTTCTAAACTAGCTAAAGATGTAAATAATTAAATGGCTTCACACTCAAAGTTATCTGGATATTGAACAACTTTTAAATTGAATCTCGCTTGTTTCTAAGATAGAGAATATGCAACTGTTCTGCTAAAGTTAATTATAACTATATTTATAACGTTACAGGCAAACTCTGGCTTCCCAAAATACAGGTTTACCTAGTTTGGAGGCTATTCGTAAATCTCATCTTCATTTAGTATCTATTTTAGTTTATTTAAGACGTAATAAGTGACCACCTGTTTGGAAATAAAAAATTTTGAATTTGAATTTGAAAAATCATTAAACCAACGATTTATTTTAGTGATATTTTAACTGCAATCAGCTATGCACTAAGCTGCTACGATTAACATGTACATCACAGTACGTGACCACGGTGGATGCAACTCTGCGAAACATAAATTATACAAACGTAACTCAATTTTATCGCGATGTGACCCGTATGTTTATATAATAAGTTGTATGAATCACGAATGTTTAAAATCTGTTAAGTCTGTTACCTAAGTCATGTAATCAGTTAAGTAGCTTGTATAATTTTTTAAAGATTATTCGCTGAGTATTTTGCTAATTTTTTACGTAGGAGCAAACTCGCAAAGCAATGGTAACTTCTTCAAAAACATTTGATGATTCAGAATCACTGGAAACTCATACATACATTCTCCTGCCCTTATACCACTCTCAGTGGGATCAGTACAACATGTTATAAACATGTTGTCACATGATTTGGCTACGTATTATACAACCGGCCGCCAGCCTGACATCAACTTACTTTAGTCGTATTTTACAACACCTCGGTAAGAAAGAGAGTGGTCTACTCAACCTGGTACGACTCGGTGAGTCAACTTACCTTAGTCTCCTTTTACGACACCTCGGTAAGAAATGGGGGTGGTCTATTCTACTCAGCCGGATACCATACAGCGGGTCGACTTACCTTAGTCGCCTTTCACGACACCTCAGTAAGAAATGAGGGTGCTCTATTCTACTCAGCCGTATGCAACATGGCGGGTCTACTGACTGGAAACAGTCTGCTGAATATAGAATATTTTGAATTTTAATCTGAACGCGCAAAACATTAGATAATCTGTTACATATGTATTATATATGTTGTCCAAATTTGTATATCTCACGTCCTTACCTAAGAAGTTTCTCTACGAAGTTGAAATATCAAGCTGAATACAACGTTATGATCCAAGTGAGATTACTAACATTAGAGTAGTTGTCAGCATAATTACAGTTCGAAGTTAGAACATCTTAGTTTGCATAAACGTGAGCTATTACAAAACCCATTTTAAAAGTTTGTTAAAGTGATTTGCTCAGTAGGTTTATACTAAAAATAATTACCTCATTAATTTGTTGTAATCCTCGATATGTATTCGCTGATTGCGGATTATAGTTTAATTTACTACTTATTAAATTACAGAATTAGACAAAAGTAATAATAAAATTATTTTGCTATAATCCGCGATGAAGTAAAATAAAAAAATATATACAATGCTAAATGTAAACCTCCACCAACGCCACCTGATACATGCAGGTGGAGGTTTGTGCATGTGTTTTTACGAATCCTGCATGTATCAGGTATGAAAACGGATTGTCCACTCTACATATTATTATATATATTTTCACTATACATAGCATTATATATATTTTCTATTTTACTTCATCGCGGATTATAGCAAAATAATTTTATTATTACTTTTGTATTATGGATTTCCGCAAAGTAACGCCTTATTCTATAAATTATTTATAGATTAAATATAATTAATATAATAATAATTAATTAATTAATATAAATAATTAGAATTAAACTAAGTAATAAATGTTCACTGAATGGTTCATAAATTTTCTCTTACATGTATAATAGAAAATGTAACAACCGCAAAAACTACCTTGGTGGCTTAATATAAAAAGTCGCATACATTTCTCCGCTTTGTCTCTAATTATACAAATGAACTCCTTAATTATAATTTATTTAACAACAAAATATATCTTATATCAGAAATTAAATTTGAATCCTTTCTTAGGCTCTACATTTCTTCATATATTATAATATTAGCTTTTACCTGCGCAATTTTTTTCGCGTGGACTGTAATACTTGAAATTAAGAGTAGCTTTTGTCACTATTCAAACCTTCAAATATCTCCATCACAAAAATCTGATCGATCCGGGACTAATCAGAAGGATTTATCGTTTGATCAAGAGCTTAATTTTATAATTTTAGTAAATAGCCCGTACTTACATGAAATATATATTAAAATAGCACAGTAAAAGGACTAGAAAAACTTCATATACATGAAAAAATCATAATGTTTTTCTGGTATTAAATATCTCTATAAATATTATAAGCTTTGGAAACGTGTTAGAAAACTTATTTAATTATACCATTTATACGTAACGAATCAACTGTCAAATGGTTTTTTTTTTCAAATATTGTCTTCAAAATAGATTAAAAAAATACTGTAATAGTAATGTAGACTGCCCATTCCACCTAAATTACTAAGATGAACTAAAGTTCCTTTCACCTATCTAATACATACTCGTAATTCCAAATTATCGCCTTATATTTCGTAATAAACAATATTATTGAATTAAGAAACATAGACGCCGCATTGCGCTAAGTTAATTCACTTAAGATGATTGCCTTTGCTATAATAATTAGTTCGTCGATTATCGACGATGAAATTATTAATGGTCGTTGATTAATTGCTGATATTTTTTTAATTATAATTAATTGATGGTTTATTCATGTTTGCGTAGGTGATTTATAGCATGTACGTGTGTTTGCGTCTAATGTTAATGTAGCTCTAATAAGCGTTAGAAACTTCTTTTGACAGCCATGGACATTACGACATATTTTATCTTTTAAAGTTGTTAAACTAAAGCGACTCACTGTGCCCTTTTTATCCATTGGAGTTTATTATTGAGATAGCAAGATCTCTTCTAAATCATGTGACCAAAAGAGTTTTAAACATGAATGTGGATCTATGACTAGGGGGAGGCCGAAAAAAAGATGGATGGATTGTGTAAAAATGATATGCATATTAAAGGAGTGGCATCAGAGTTAACGTACGATAGAGGAGAATGGAAGAAGAAGACATATTGTGCCGACCCCCTTAGAGTGGGATAAGGGTATGATGATGAGTTTGCAAGATTTCATTGCACTTTAATTAGTCCCAATGTGAACTTTGCGTTTTTAGGGACTAAAATACAGCGGCTATTTAGTGATTCTGATGATACTCCTATTATAAAAGAATAGCTTTTACCCGCGACTTCGTTCGCGTGGACGGTTGTCGTGTGCTAGGTCGATAACAGATGGCGCTTTTCAATGTCATCCTATTCCTGTAGAATTAACAGGATTTCTATAAGGAATAATTGTGCCAAATTTCATTGATATTGGTTCAACGGATTCGCCGTCAAAAAGTGAGAAACATACATCCATACTCACAAACTTTTGCATTTATAATATTATTAGGATTAGGATAGGATAATATCAGTAGGATAGGATTACGTAATAAGCACATTAGAACCTTGAGAATATATCTTTAAGCTTGCTCAGCTTTAAGTAAGTTTACTTCATCACCTTCTCCCGCTAAACAAGTTTTATAGGTCAGTATAAATTCTGTTCAACTTTTACGTGTTTTAATTAAAAGTAACAAGTCAGGAATCCCTCAGAGGTCTATAAATATGTAAATTACTTTCTAAAACTTTAAAATACTATCACATGCACGATTAAATTAAGTTGGAGATTATTTTAATTATTTACTCTTGATTAATTGAACGTGAACCGTATATTTGTTATAGATTGGTTATCGATTGAACTAATAATTAAATTATCATAGTAATTGAAAATTTCCATAACTAGTGTGACAGATTAGTTTAGAATAATCTTTGATGTTTATGTATGGGAAGCACAGATTATATATATTCTCCTGTCCTTATCCCACTCCAAGTGGGGTCGGCACAACATGTTTTTCTCTTTCATTCTGTTCTATCAATCGTCAACTATGGCGCTACTATTTTTAATGGTAAGCAAGGATTATAATAAATCAGAATGTTTAGAGACGCTGAAGTGGTATCCGGCTGAGTAGAATAGACCACCCTCATTTCTTACCGAGGTGTCGTAAAAGGCGACTAAGGTAAGTTACCCACTGTGTTACCGGCTGAGTAGAATTAACCAACTTCATATTTACTGAGGTAGGTCGTAAAAAGCGATTAAGGTAAGTTACAAACCGCGTGTTATCCGGTTGAGTAGAATAGACCACCCCCTTTCTTTTAGAGGTATCGTAAAATACGACTAAGGTATGTTGACGTCAGGCAGGTTGCCGGTCGTAAAATAGGTAGCTAAATCATTTGACAACATTATAACATGTTGTGCCAATACCACTTAGAGTAAGGGTAGGGGGATGATTAGGGTTCTATGTTGAGGTTAGTTTGAAATAATTTGGAAGGACGGATTTATGATTAAATTAAATATTTTGTGAATATACATCTAGTTATATGATCTTATTTATGTCCGTGTAGGAAAATGTTCCCTAATTAAAAGGAACCTGGTCCCTGACCCTAGTTCGCTGGTGGGTAATTTAAATGGGCTGTATAGCGATCGAGCGGCCATTAGCGAAGGTTCCGCGCTCACGTAGACACTCGCACGGCGACAGACGAACCGCTCGGCGAGTGGCGTTTTCATTGCTACCCACATATCACCGAATAAAAAAATGACATTTGCCCAGAGACAAAAAGTTAATACAAAATAAATATAATTATTAAATATTTACGAACAGTCCGTAATATATTGCTGCTGTATTGTTTTCTTAGCTCTTACCTACAGCTAAGCCTTTTAACTTAGTCCTTTCATTGAGATGATTATATTGAAGAGACCGCTATTTATCGCCAGATTGTAAAATTTTAGTCTAGGTATTTTCGTTATGCAATACTATTGCTATTAATATACTATTATTACTATTACAATAAAAGTAAAATCTTTCATTTATTCATAATCTTTTCATATAGGAAACGGGCAGCTCGCATACGATATTTTTATCTATTTTCCTAAACCGCAATAAAATCAAAGGTAAGTTATATTTTATGTCTCCCAAATCTTTAAGCTTTTAGCGACGAGCGACGTTCTATCTACGAGATATAAAGTTGGGTATCAAAATCCATAGACTTTTTACATCCATCCGCTCGGGAACCTTAAAAAGTGGATAAAAATCTGCGATAGTTATAACCCGGTCGTAAATCAGGGCGGCAATATTTTGGTGAAATCACTAAGTTGGGTAGGGATGCCGCTCAGCATGTTTTTTTTATAATTTATTGCTTTATTGTAGGCCTACAGAAATTGTTGACTAAACAACTGTTAAGGATTGATGTAAATTTTTTTATTTAATCCGATTGTGAACGACAAAGATAAATTTATCTATAATATTTAAATAAGTTAATCTTGTATGGCTCCAACGATTTACCTGAAATTCAGCATGTAGGAGGTTTTTGGGGAGAAAAATCGAACTTTTTAGGTTTTATGTAAAAAACAATCATTTTATCCCTGTTTTTGGGCATACTATAATTTAAATTGAATATATAACAATATTTTTGCCTTAAACTGTCAAGTCAGCGTAGCTTATTCGGGGAACGGGCAGTCTAGAGAAATGTAAATACCTAGGATCCCCAACTACCTAATTAGTTTTTTCCTTTTTTTTGAAGTTTTTTTTTATTTTGTAAAAAAATTACTACAGTAGTAAGAAGTAATGTGGCAATTATTCCAATGGAATCTCATTTTAAACTCGTATTTACAGTTTTGGGATGTCTAATAATACATCTAATAATAAACTTTTGTAATAATTATGTATGTGGAAACCTAGTTTTTTTTTGGAAAAGGGATATGTTTATAAGGTTTGTTGTCAATACTATACTACGATGACCACCAACGACGTCGTTTGCGTAGATTTAAGTACAAAGATAAAACCAGCTTATATAAGTTTTACCTCTATATCTCCATACCAAAAAAATTATATCATAGTGCATAGATATTTACAAAGGAGTATACTTTACTTGTATTTTTCAACCCTATTGGAGCGAACGTGAACCGAAAAACGATGAGCCATTACATACCGTGCGTATTTTGAATACCCCATGATCACTGCCATATTGTTTCCGTTGTTCTGTATCACCTTTAATATATTTTATTCAACCATATTCTGTTTGCTGTCAACCTGACTGTCTTACAGTATTCATGGGACATCTACACATAATATTGTAAAAGTAACCGAAGTATCGTAAGGAGATAGACTCCACGATAAAATCGCAAGTTCTTTGATTATGAGGCGAAACTATTGCCGAGATTGTGGTAGTGAATGTGTGTGGTGCTTGTGTATTGTTGTTTTATTGGCGTGTAGTGGATAAGTTTTTACGTATTCGAATCAGATATAATAAATAGCAGTACACTTTACATCTACCATCACATATATTTTCTTTTATCGCGGATTATAGCAGAATAATATTTTCATTACTTTTCCACCGTGTGGTATCCGGCTGAGTAGAATAGATCACGCTCATTTCTTAATAAGGTGTCGTAAAAGGCGACTAAGGTAAGTTGACCCACCGTGTGGTATCCGATTGAGTAGAATAGACCACCCACTTTCTTACCGAGGTGTCGTAAAATACGACTAAGGTAATTTGACGGCAGGCAGGCGGCCGGTCGTAAAATACCTAGACAAATCATGTGATAACATGTTAATAACATGTTGTGCCGACCCCACAACATGTTAATAACATGTTGTGCCGACCCCACTTAGAGTGGGATAAGGGCAGGAGGATAAAATATTTTTATATACGATTTGTGTTTTTTTGTCGGTTTTTAAGGTATGCGTGAATAGGCATAAATTGAGATATATGTAAATAAACGTATAACATGAGTGATCCATCTATCTATACTAATATAATTATAAAGCTGAAGAGTTTGTTTGTTTATTTGTTTGTTTGTTTGTTTGTTTGAAAACACTAATCTCAGGAACTACTGGACCGATTTGAAAAATTCTTTCAGTGTAAGATAGTCCATTTATTGAGGCATGCTAAAGGCTATAATATAACATCTACACGCTAAGACGAATAGGAAAGGAGCAGCAAAAAAAATAGAACGAAAACGGCAAAATTTAAAGCTTTTCTTGCGTGCGCTGAGTAAACGGTAATAATTATTCAAAAATCAAGTATTACAAAATTGTTTCCCTCTAAAAGTTCTAAATAAAAGTCCGCGACAGCATATGTCTAGCTTTTAAGGTTGATCCACTTTAACCATTTTTATGGTTATCAAAAGACTATATTACGGTTTTCATCTTTCCACGCGGGTGGAGCCGCTGGCGATATTAGTACTAAATAAGTACCTTCCTTTGGGCAAAATTACAGAAACCTTTGAAAGAAATTAATCTCGGTCATTACATCATCCTAAGAATAGTTGCAATATACTCAAATGGAAACATTTTTTGTGTAATTTTTCGTATAAAAGTTTTAAGTTTTAAATAAAGTACAAAATGTAACTTTTCATAAAATGAACATGCTTTGCTTTGTTAAATTACGTTAGACACTTCGGGGATAGTGGTACAGAGCAATATAACTCACTCATGCAGTATAAAGTTGGAGAGCCGTAAAATCTTTATTGTAGGTACGCATTGCCAACGGGAAATAAAACTGTAGAATATGAAAAATGAACAAGAATATTTTTGATATATTATATCAAAGTTTTTATAACAATGAACATTTTTTTTCAAATCATCCTACCCTTATCCCTAAGTGGGGTCGGCACAACATGTTATAATATAATTTGGCTGCGTATTTTACGACCGGGCTGCCTGACATCAACTTACCTTAGTCGTATTTTACGAGATCTCGACATGAAAGAGGGTGGTCTATTCTACTCAACCGGACCACACGGCGGGTCAACTTACCTTGGTCGCCTTTGACGATACGATAATCTTTTTTGAGAACAACATTAACAAACTGAATTTTTATATCAGAACTAATAATCTCTTAGCAAGTTTGGTCCACATGTGTATCAACGCATTTGCCGCAACAAAATTTTACTTTGCAGTTATGGTTGGTTATTGCTATTTGATATCGAATATGGCCAAAGTTTGCTGTACTTGAAGTTGTAAAGTTGTTCATATAAAGTGTTGGAAAATCTATATTAGTTCTTACATTGAGAATATCGCATCAACTTTCAAACGCATTTTCTGTTGCTACAAAAAACAAATTTTAAGAAACTACATATTGTTCATTTGAAAATGTGGTATCCGGCTGAGTAGAATAAACCACCCTCATTTCTGACCAAAGTGTCGTAAAAGGCGACTAAGGTAAATTGACCCGCCGTGTGGTATCCGGCTGAGTAGAAAAGACCACTCTCATTTCTTTTTGAGGTGACAAAAGGCGACTAAAGTAAGTTGACGTCAGGCAGGCGACCGGTCGTAAAATACGTAGCCAAATCATATGACAATATGTTTATAACATGTTGTGCCGACTTCACTTAGAGAGAGATAAGGGCAGGAGGATGATGTCGCTCTTTGAAGACAGTAAGTTAGTAAGAAGACAATTATTATATTAATTATTTATTTATTAAAGATTTGTAATTTACAACACTACATTGTACTTATTCAGAACAGATTAAAATATAATTTTGTGACCTAATACTTATACAATTAGATTTATTAAAAATTCATTCATTGTATTTGCGAATAGTAGTTCTAAAGTACGATATGTTTATGATCTGCGTAAAAATAAATGAGATAACATGTACATATTTATAGAAGTTCTTATAAAACATGTTCACATATTTCCGTTATTTCCAACCTGCATTCCTATAAAATACTGACAGAATGTATTGACTTATACCTAACAACGGTAAATTGTGATCCTATTTCGGCTTTCAGTTCACGATTGGATTATGAGATTACCTTTTGAACATTGTGCTAGATTCGAAAGAATCGAACGGAAAATCCCTAATGGTTCACGTGTTTTGACTCTTTTCTAAATGGCGATACTAAATATTTTATATAAAGTTATGCAAAAATAACGCCGTGTGGTATCCGACTGAGTAGAATAGACCACCCTCATTTCTTACCGAGGTGTCGTAAAATCGTAAAAGGCGACTAAAGTAAGTTGACCCACCGAGTGGTATCCGGTTAAGTATAATATCACCAAGGTGTCGCAAAATAAGACTAAGGTAAGTTGATGTCAGGCAGGCGGCCGGCCTTAGAATACGTAGCCAAATCATACGACAACACTTAGAGTGGGATAAGCGCAGAAAGAAGAAAGTTATGCTAAAATAGAAATTTCATTTATGTTTGCGAAAATTTGAAGTGAGAAAAGAATGCATAAACAATAATATTTTGATGTATGGATGGTGTATTTGGATGTTTAAGTTTATTTAAAAATCTTCAGAATATGGCGAATTAAACTAGCATGCATTGTGAAGTTTTGCTATATAAGTACCTAAATTGCTGCTTTAGATATGCCGTCTTAATGAATTATTTAATATGATTACTTTGAATTACTGTAGTAAAATTATGTTTTACATTACTTAACACAAATATATACATTGAGCTACCCCAACATATCAAAAATTTTATTTGCACTTGAAAAATTTAAGCTAATTTTACGCGATATAATTGTTTTATTAATCCTATAGCTTATAACATAGCAATTAAGGATGCCTAAATTACATAATCCTATTATAAATGCTACTATGTTCTTTGTAAAATTTGCCGATAAGTTTTAAGATCTAAAATTTAAGAAAACAAATGAAACCGCTGCTTTATTGAACAACGGTGCAACCGTTGTGCTCATTTCCATTGTAAGGGGATTTATTGTTCGGTTTTTCATTGATCATATTTCTAAAGGCTATTGAAGTATATTTTATGGGAAAAGGGTAAAAATATCTGGACTCCGCAAATAGGGCTTTATTTTAGCATTATGGAATTCACGGCTAAAAATTTAAAAAGGAATGTGATTTATTGTAAAATAAATTATTAAAATTTGTAGTTTTGCTTGGACTTATAAGGACCATATTCAAAGAATAAAGTCACATTTACTATGCTTATACATGGGACATGTGACTTTATTCTTCGGATAGGGAAATATATCCCGTGGAGATCCCTCAAAAGAGACCTAAGTAGACGTCCATCGGTTGAAGCAGAAGAAGATATGGAAGTTATTGGATCTATAATAGCAGAAGTTTCTCAAAATATGCCTATATTGATTTAATTTTGTACAGTTGTAGCTTTTATATCGAGTTAAGAAATAGGTTAATAAAATATCATTTTTCTTCAGGAAATAAAGCAATGTCTTGGTATGATTGTAATAATTTTTTCAAAGATTAGCCGCCGAGTTTCTTGCTTGTTCTTCTCGGTAGGAGCAAACTTCCGAATAAGTGGTAGCTTCTTTAAAATATTTGACGATTCAAAAGTACTGTAAACAGTCCACTTGAATAAAGAATATTTTGAATTTGAATTTGATCCTTATCAACACAATGATGGGTAATGCCTGATTATAGACTTAGGACCTCCTTTCCTATTTTTGAACTTCAGTCCTTATTTATTAATATACCCCAATGTTTTTAAGAATACTACAGGGTTTATGATGTTACGTCAACAGCCTACACGTGCATTTGCTACATTTGCTTTATCGCTTGCTATATCGACAGGGGGTCTTACATTTTAAGATCATTGCTCACTGTTGATTTTCGATGCAGAGATACTAACTAAATAACTATGTCTCTCTTTTTATGTTCTTTGTAATAGTTTAACTTTATCCCTCGCGAATCGCTCCGAAAAAAGTTCAGAGAAATAGGCATACTTACTGTCTGCATTACTTACTGTTCACAATATATCACAATATATTATATAGTAATAATTTATTTGTACGGAAAGATATCCATATCTATAAGACGAGATTTGATGTATATCATAAACATACGAAAGGTCATAAAAAGCTTGTGATACCTGTGTCGCGACTGAGTAGAGTTAGCAACTAATTCGATGGTCTCGGTATTCGCTTCTACAATAAAATTCCGCATTCCACACTAGACCAGTCTACAGAAAGATTCAAATTAAGTGTAAGAGATATGTTTACGTATATCTCTTACACTTAATTTGTTACACGTAAAGCATGTTACGAAATTAAAAATTATTTGGATGATAAAAATGCCTGGATTTGAAAGTACTTTCAGCTTCATACAAGATGCGGTTTAGTAATGTAAAATTGAAAATGTTTCAAAGATTTACCGCCGAGTTTCTTTCTGGTTCTACTCGGAAGAGCAACATTCCAAACCAGTTTAAATTTATAAGCAGTGGAAGAGTACTTAATATGTGAGTTCCGCTATGTCAAGGTAAACAAGTAATTAGTACCGCGTCGCCAGAGCCTTTTTTTTCGACTGTATCGTGCGTGATGTCATCTTTTTTTCATCATTTTTATCATTTAGCATCACAGAGACGCAACATTGACACATCAGTCGAAAAGGGCCGCCTAGATGTCGATAAAAATAACACTAATTATGTTCTTTCAAATGTTCATATAGAATCACTGAATCAGTTTTGCTGTACGTATTCAAAGTTGTTTCCTTCAGAAAACAAATTAGACACAATTAATTTGCTTTCTACAATATCAACACCTTAATATACGTTCTTTTTTAGCCAACGCACTGCATGTGATTTTAAGGAGGAATTTTTATTATAGGCGTTAGCGATAACATTATATTCTCCATCAAAATACAACTTTAAACATTTCACAGGTATATGGGAATATAAATCACAGTGGAATAAATTTTGCCATTAGAAAACCACTAAATTTACGAAAACTAAACTGGAAACTATTTTTAAATAGCATAACAGAGCATGCAGAAATAATCTCTGTTGATTGTGAGACCAAAACATCTGAATCTTTTCTTATCGTTAGATATTATGTTTAAACGAAATATATGAGATTAGATATAATAGCTAATATTGTAATGTTATAAATATTTCACGGTGTCAAGCTTACGCGTCACTTGAAAATGACTGTCATGATTATATTCTACTTTTGTTATGACGGATAACCACACCCAAAAATGACGTATTTACATCAATTATCGCCCAATCAAGCAAGCGATTAATTAAAAGATAATATAAAATATATGTAATTTTAAATGTAGAGAGTACTATCCGTTCTCATACCTGAAACATATCAAATAAAGCAATAACTACAGTAATATCACAACCAAATAAAAGCACTGCACACATTCACTATCATAACATCACACCGTAATCGAATCATCGTCTGGAGATAGCAAATAAGCAGAAATATAGATAAGCAAATGAGCAGAGTTATATAGTTATAAGTTTAATACCCACCGTTTATTTTGCTTTCGAACCCTTGTGTGTTCAAACTTATTAATATTAGGTTATTATTAAATCAGATACGGCGAGCTGTCTATGAAGGCAAGCTGCAGAGGATAGGTCCACAATTTTTTGCAGAGATCTTCTTCATTAACAGCTCAACATCGATGAGTTGCAATTTTATGCTAGGTTTTATCCCTTTATTGCACAATTAATCAGCTTTATTCTGATGTCAAACTTGCAAATTTTATTCTATCCAGTAGATTACGATCATCACATAATAACACAACTGTACCGATATCGCCACTCAGTTCAATCATACATACTATTGTCATTGAATTCAATTTGAATCTACATTGAATACTCTATGTAAATTATTTATTATTATATAACTATACATATGAAATAAACGCTAACACGTACTAAAAACGAGCACTGAATAAAAATGAAGTGATATATTTTGTTAAACACTTATATTTGAACACTAGCTGTGTTCGCGGCTTCACCCGCGTAGAAATCAGTGTGTCACAAAGTATTTCCAACGTAAATCCCTTTAATTTTATTGTCTCTAACCAAAATTGGAAATAAAAAAAAGGAAATACCTATTAGGTAAAATAATATCTAATAGGTATTTTCAACGCATACAACGTTGTGCGTTCAGAAAGTCGATGTGCTTAATATGTCTATTCGCTTCCAAAGTCGGATCACGGTGGCATGTCATGGAAAGAGCGCTGACTCGTGGATTATTTTTTTGGTGACGTACAATTCTGTAATACGTACGTATCTGTAATATCTTTAAGTATTGATTTGATTCATACGACATACCAAAGCTAACAAACGCATCTACTTTAATAAGGATTGATACTGCAAAGAAGAAAACAGTCTAAAAAATAACATAACATTTTCAATTAAAATTTGGAACATAAAAGTAATTATTGTGAACTAAACATAACAGATAGAGACATGCTGTAACGAAATTTTTTGTAGTCTTTTTATAGATCTACGACTCTTTGGTACATTACGTTAGTGTCTCTGTTGGTTTAGGCGGCGCACGCGACTAAAGCTCCCAGCTGGCAAGTTTTTTTTACAACTACGCAACCTTCTCATAATTAACATAAAAACGCATCGCAATTAACATAAAAATGTAATGTACTGTTTACTTAATAATATAATACTATTAAACCTTTTGGGAGCATTGCTTTACCTTTTAGTATAAACCAAACAGAAATCCATTTAGATACGTTTAGTAGATTGATTGAATAAGAAAATTGATTACAGACAGACAGCTTTTGGGGTTTTTTTATAAGTATTAATATACGTGTAACGATGAGTGTGCATTTTTAAAGTATTTAAACTACGAATTTTTTTACAACGATAGTATAATAACTTATCATAATACAGTCGTTACAGCTGATAGGATTTAGTGTATAATACTGTGTAGCTCGGGTTATTTTTATTGCATAAATAATGTTGAAAATACTTATAACATTTTGTGTCGTGTGTGCAAGTATTACAGTTGAATCTGCTAGAATATTAGCAGTCTTTCCAATCCCTTCAATAAGTCATCAAATAGTGTTTCGCCCTTTAACGCAAGAGTTAGCAAAACGTGGACATGAAGTAGTTGTTATCACAACAGACCCAGCGTTCCCAAAAGGACAATCACCACCAAACCTAACGGAAATAGATGTACATGATGTGGCTTACAAAATGTGGAATGATTTTCTAGCAACTGGGAAAGCACAATCTGATATCTCATCTGAACAAATCATAGGGTTTATGGTATTGACTGCATTGGTTTTTGAGGCGGAAATGAGATCTGATGGTGTACAAAAACTAATAAATGATAAAAATCAAAAATTTGACCTACTATTCATAGAATCTTTAGCTAGACCAGCTTTTAGCTTCGCTTATCTTTATGATGTACCAATAATAGAATTCAGTTCAATGGGTGGTGTTTATGGCACATACGATAGTACTGGAGCTGCCACGAATTGCCTTATTTATCCTATGCCAATGCGTCGAAGAATTTTTAATCTTACATTGAAGGAAAAAATTTTAGAGTTATATTATGAGTATATTATGAAAAAGGCATTTATAGAAAACGAAGAATTTGAAAATAAAGTTATAAGACGCCTGTTTGGAGTAAAAGTTCCACATATAAATGAACTTAGGAAAAAAGCACAATTGGCGTTTTTAAATGTAAATTCTATTTGGGACTTAAATAGGCCTGTTCCCCCTAACATAATTTACTTGGGAGGCATCCATCAGAAAGCTGACAAAGAATTACCAAAGGTAAGAGTACAACGTAAACAGTAAATCTAATTAAAGAATTATTTCGTTCAATAGGTATTGTTTATCAACAAAGATCTAATCATCAATCCAAAAATTGAAGTTGTTTATTATAGTATAGTCAAGTTTATATAAATTTAAATGATCACTATTGTCTATATTGCATCTTACTTTTATATTTTGTGTAAATCATGCAATTATTTAATCTTTGTATATAGTTTTTTTTCTTTTTCTTTCTTTCTACCCGTATTTTACTTCTTGTCCTTTTCCTTCTTTTAATCAAAGGTTGACTGGAAGATATCCATTTAGGGGTAAGACTACCTTTGCACATGTGAATTTAGTATCTTTTTCTTTCCTAAGAATTTATATGCACAATAAATAAACAAATTTGTTCTAATAAAAGTAAGTCGCACAATTATAATGGTACCGGTTTTTTTCAGGATATCAAAAACTACTTGGATTCATCAGAAAACGGTGTTATATATATAAGTTTTGGTACAAATGCTAGACCATCTTTATTACCAGCGGAGAAATTAAGAGTTTTTACTAAAGTATTTTCAAAGTTACCATTTGACGTTCTCTGGAAATGGGATACCGACGAATTACCAGAACGTCCTAAAAATGTGAAGATATCAAAATGGTTACCACAATCCGATTTACTAAGTAATAACAATTATTTTTATTTGACTATTAGTGTACTATCTGTACTAACTTCGGACAGAAGTTGGTCATGTGCAGACAGTTGAGCAACTATTATGTTAATAATATAACATATCATTTTTATATATGTATATGTACGTATAGGATATATATTTGAATTATTTGTATATATTTATTAATAAGCACGCCGTGTGGTATGCGTCTGAGTAGAATAGACCATCCTCATTTCTTACCGAGGTGTCGTAAAAGGCGACTAAGTTAAGTTGACGTCAGGCAGGCGGCCGGTCGTAAAAGACGTAACCATATCATGTTTCAATATGTTTATAACATGCTGTGCCGACCCCACTTAGAGTGGGATAAGGGCGGGAGGATGATGATGATATTTATTGATAAGCATATTATTAGTTACATAAACATAATATTTTTTTCTATTTATGCCTAATATTTTATGCCTGCTTTAATATATATTGTTTCACATCCAAGGATAACTGCCAGATATTTCTGACTTAAGGATAAGTAGCTTTTGCACTTTTTTTTTCTAAATAATGGATTTCAAAATTTGATGTCGAGGTACATAATAAATAACTTAATAAAACTGTGATTCGTTAAACGTTTAAATTGGCCTTACGAAGGAAACTAAAATTAAAGGTAATGAATCGAAGTTAGTATTGAAACCTATAATATTGTGTTCATATTTTTTCAGAACATCCCAAAGTAAAACTATTTATAACACAAGGAGGTCTGCAGTCAACAGATGAAACTATTACAGCAGGTGTGCCGTCAATTGTATTGCCATTTCTTGGCGATCAGTGGTTTAATGCCGAGCAGTATGTGAAACTTAATATTGGAATTTATTTGGATATAGAAACTGTTACTGAGGATAAGCTGGAGAATGCCATAGAAACAATAACGAAAAATGAGACGTGAGTAAATTATTGATTATTTTATATAAAAGTTGGCAATAGTCTTTACTAATTTCAGCCATTGTCAATTATTATACTTCATAGAACTGCTGTATTCGGGTTTTTAGGCAATTAATTTGTGACTAACATAAGGCATCTCTTTATTAGTTACCGAGAAAATGTTGTCAAACTACGTAATTTGATACGAGACCAACCGCAGCAGCCGCTAGAACGTGCCGTTTGGTGGACTGAGCATGTACTGAGGCACGGAGGAGCAACACATCTACGATCAGCAGCTGCAGATTTACACTGGACGGAATATTATGCTTTAGATGTAATTCTATTATTTTTAGCTATTCTTTTAGGTCTTTTTGTATTGTTTGTATTAGCTGTACGTTTTGTGATATTAAAATATAGAAGCTTAAGTATTAAGGAAAAGGTTAACTAATAAATAGACGAACATATGCCAAAACTTTTTCATTATCAATTTTTTTTAATCATTGTAACAGATATATCAAACATTCTACTTACCTCTTGTTAATAAACAGAATTGCATAGATGGAAAATAATATCACTGAACGTATGAGTTTGCAATTCGATTCCAAAAGGCACAACCTTGCTTCTACTAGTATTAACCAAATATTCGCCACGTTGAATTTTAGCTATTAACATAGTCAAACAACGCAAGTCTGGTATACCATCATCAATTTTCACTATCATCCAATACATGTAATAAAATCGCAGAGATGTTAAATCCGTACATTTAATATTTTAAAGAAAAAAATTGTGTTGTCGTCTTAAAACACGCTTCTAAACATGAGACTTTAAAATTTTGTCTGTCTGTGTGTCTGTATGTCTGTGTCTCTCAGAAACTGATTACCGGTTGTTAGAACAGAAAGAAACAATTCTTTTATTACCGATTGCACGATCTTCGAAGCGAAATTTTAAAAGAAAATAGTTCCCTAGCATTTTTGTACAACCACAGTTAACGCGCCTGACATATAAAAGTTTCCACTGATAAAGATTAAAAATATATCCAAGCGATAAATATAATAATCTCCACCTATTATTTCTTTGCCTTTGTTTAATTAACCAATTATTTAAACGGTAATTTTGCTAAATTATATTCATAAGGAGTATAAGTAGTTATAGTTCCTATGGGATTCAATAAAGAGACTGTTCCAAGTTTTGCGGTATGTCTAACGTCTGTTGTCTGTTATGCTATTGATGAAACGTAGGCGATATTGATTTATGATCATCGCATTTTTTAAATTACTTACTTGAAATGATTAAACTCTATATTGCCTTCGCCTGTCTGTCAAGATAATTTTTAAAAAGGACAATCAATTTTATTCTTATTGTGACTTATGTTACCAAGTATAAAGAGACAGTATAAACCGAGAGAGTCTTACAGTGAGAGTACAGACTCACAGTGTTGAACAAACACAATTTCATAAACACGTTCCACGTTCTAAGTTTCACGGTTTACCTCGTTTGACCTCGATTATAGACTTTCCCTTATCCCAGACATCATTAGGCTTTAAGAGCAGATTGTGACATCACGGAATTTTTACCTCTTAGTACCGTTTTATTTTTGTCTACAACAGACCATCAATCACTAGTTTATCATGTATAACATGTTCGTTTGCATTTGATATACTTCATCAACAGTTCATCTGTTAAAGTATTATTACACATAGAAAACAATGATGTTATCAATTTTAATATTAATGTAGAGTTATGTTTTTGATATATGTTCCGAGACTAATGTTTTTGCTAAAGATTGTTGCATTGAATTTACTATTATAAAATCAAATAACGAACAAAAAATCTCGTTAAGCCGCTTTTTCTCACTCTCCCCTATGGTCGCATTATTTACGCCCGTAAGAGGTGTAAGATCTCACTGCCAAAAAGATCCTAGAATTCTTGGAAGATTGACATTGGCAGCAAACTGTAAGCAGTGGTGATTGCAATAGAATAGCAATGTTTAATATTATACTGGGTCTTGAGGGCCTGCATAGCCGCTACTCAAGCAAAAGCTGATGTCTACAAAATATCGTGAATCTATCCCATTTTCATTGAAAACTTCCTCCCTAGACAGCTCGTCTATATCTAATCTAATAATAATCTAATCTTTATAAGGAAGCTCGTTTTGAAGGTAAAAAATTGTCATTGACAATCGTCTTATCTTGACAAGAAGGTATGCGCTGCCAGACATACATATGTCTGTTAATATGTCTAATTTTGATTATCCATAAATATTACTAGCACTAGTCTTATAATAAATTTACTATGGCATCTACCGTATAATTACAATTTAAGTAGGTTTTTATAAATTCCAGCATTTATTACACAACGTTGCAATTCTTATGACAGTCATTTAAATTTAATTTAATATTATATAACTATTATATTTTATATACTATACTATATTTAATGTAACATTCATACAATATGTTATACTATGATACTATCATGTTGTTTCTTGAACCAAGTGGCAAGTGACCAAAGATCCTGGTACAACTCTAGTCACACTTTTTTTTCTATATTTTTTTCCATGCAATTATGGAAGCAATAGGCTTTAACTCACGTGCTAAATACGTGGATCGCCAGTCGTTATAATAGATAACACTATATTATAACTCCGCAGTTTTTAATCGGTATACGATTACTATGTCGGGGTTCCTACATAAGCAAATGAATAAAAATATATTCAAATTGTAATAACAAAAGGAACTAGTTTTAATAATATGAATATCAATCAAAGTAAAAAATATACGTCGGAATAAGTTCTATTTATCGTGAATCAAATCATCTAAATCTTCTCATTATCGTTAGATAAATTATTAGATTATGCTGAAACTTAATAGCTAAGATTAGATATAAGAAAGGAGCTAATAATGTGAAAAGTGTCATACATATTTAATCGTGTCAACCTTACTCAACACTTTATAATGATTGTCATGATTATATTTTACTATTTTTTACGACCATAAAACACAGCTGATAAATGGACTATTTATATAATTATACGTCTGAGTTATCATCCACTCAAGGGCGCGATAATTAAAAGATAAATTCAATGTTTAAGAGAATTTCATATTATTACGAAATCAAACATTCGAACCCGATTCGCACATGAACTCATACTTTGTTATATGTATTTACTTTTGATTTTATTGTTCTGTTTTACATCTTATCCTTGGACACTGATACACTCACAAAACTCTCTTTACCCTTAAATCCTGGAATCGTTCCCTCCTTCATCCCCAATTATTTCGCGATGTTGTCCCTTGTTGTTTTACCTTTCTTCCTATTTTTAAACCCGTGTGAATGCTTGACATATTATTTTTCTCGTTTTAATATCAAATCTTATGTTTGATTTTTAATTTCTGATTATTATATGGTTGTTAAACTGAATGGTAATATATTATGCGTAATGTAACCATCATCAGTAATCAGTTTTAATCCATAATGAAATTCCATTTAACCTTTTCGGGTTTAAATTTTTTTATGTTGTAATAATAAAATATACTGGTAATAATAAAATTATGTTGTTCAATCGTATAATTTTGTTTTACGATTGTGAAACAACAAATTGTTGCAAGTTAAATAGCATTACTGGGTATTCTGTCCAGATGCGAACGTGTTAAGGCGTATATACGAGTATATTTGTTAATATATAGCTAAACTAATGATTGATTAATTTGTTTACATCTACTTGCGTCCTTATAACATTCAATCATGTAATGAACTTGGTTTGGAGTTGTTATATGTTTATGCTATATGTTATTCCACATGACAAGAGAAAGTTAAACAATATTACTTAATATATGTATGAATGTTATATTAAATACAATAAATAAATTATAATACCTTTATAATATTTCATATATTATTTTAGTTTATAAGAAATACTATTAATAAATAAATGTATTGTTACCAAATATGGTTCTATTTTATGTCTTTAATTCACAATTCAGTAGCTCCAAACTAATATAACCCTTGCAAATTTTACTCTAATCAGTAGATTATAACAAATGTCCACAACTGTGTGGATATCACCACTCAGCTCGGTTACACATAGTTTTGCCACAAGCTACTATGTAGCTTATTCGATATATAAATATACACATGAAATAAAAATTAACACGTTGGTACTCAAAAGGAGGACTCAATGAAACTTTAGCGATATAATATTTAGTCACATTCCCTCTCATGTAATGTTATTTCAAACAATCTTATTGGCATATATTCTTATAACGATGAGTATGCATTTTTAAAGTATTTAAACTTCGAAATTTTTAATAAAACGATAGTATAGTAACTTATCATAATACAGTCGTTACATCTGATATTATTTAGAGCATAATATTGTGTAGTTGTAATGTTGTTTAATACTCTGTTGTAGTGTTGTTTAATACTTTTTTGTAAATATTTTTATTTTTATAAAATAATGATGAAAATACTTAAAATATTCTGTTTCGTGTATACAAGTATTACAGTGGAATCCGCTAGAATATTGGCAGTCTTTCCGACTCCTTCGATCAGTCATCAAATAGTATTTCGCCCTTTAATGCAAGAGTTAGCAAAACGCGGACATGAAGTCGTTATTATTACAGCAGACCCAGCATTCCCAAAAGGTCAATCGCCACAAAATCTAACGGAAATTGATGTGCACGATGTGGCTTACAAAATATGGAATGATTTTCTAGAAACTGGAAAGGCACAAAGTGATATATCATCTGAGCAAATGAAGGTATTTATGGTAGTGGCTGCAAAGGTTTTTGAGGCGGAAATTAGATCTGAGGGTGTACAAAAACTGATAAATGATAAAAATCAAAAATTTGACTTACTTTTCATAGAATCTTGTGCTAGACCAGCTTTTAGCTTCTCTTATCTCTATGATGTACCAATAATAGAATTCAGTTCAATGGGTGGTGTTTATGGGACATTTGATAGTACTGGAGCTGCCACGAATGCTCTCATTTATCCTATGCCATTGCGTCGAAGAATTTTTAATCTTACACTGAAGGAAAAATTATTAGAGTTATATTTTGATTATATTATGAACAAGGCATTTCTAGAAAATGAAGACTTTGAAAATAAAGTTATAAAACGTCTGTTTGGCGAAAAAGTTCCACATATAAATGAACTGAGGAAAAAAGCACAACTGGCGTTTCTAAATGTCAATCCTATTTGGGACTTAAATAGGCCCGTTCCCCCGAATATAATCTACTTGGGAGGCATCCATCAGAAAGCTGCTAAAGAGTTACCAAAGGTAGGTATTATATAACTTATACAAAAAAACCAAAATTTAAGTAATCATTGAATAAACGAACAAACTTTTTACTTTCATTTTCTGTTGGATTGATAAAAACAAAATTATCAATCCAACAGTTTACAGTTGTTCTAAAGAACATAAGTCACACGATTATAATGATAGCGTTTTTTATCTAACATTTTAAAGTTATTTTAGTAAAAGTAAGAAGCACAATTATGATGATAGCGGTGTTTTCTTCAGGATATCAAAAACTACATGGATTCATCAAAAAACGGTGTCATATATATAAGTTTTGGTACGAATGCTAGACCGTCTTTATTACCAGCGGAGAAACTTAGAGTGTTTACCAACGTATTTTCAAAATTACCATATGATATTCTCTGGAAATGGGATAAGGACGAACTACCACAACATCCTAAGAATGTGAAAATCGCAAAATGGTTACCGCAATCTGATTTACTAGGTAATAAAAGTTATTTTTCTTTGACTATTAATCCGTACTAGATGTGGCCGGTTTTAACTTCGGACTGCAGTTTTCAACAATCTAAATTTTATTTAAACATCTTTGTTAAATTGATTCATTTTAAGCTTTACACAATACTTGCTTAGCTGAAGAACAATAAATTTATAAATAATTTTTGCACGATAATAAAAATAAATTATTTGAAGTAAGTTTTCAGAATTATATATTTTTATCCTAATTTATATTATTTTCAGTGCATCCCAAAATGAAACTATTTATAACGCAAGGAGGTCTGCAGTCAACAGATGAAGCTATTACAGCAGCTGTGCCGTCAATTGTAATGCCATTTCTTGGTGATCAGTGGTTTAATGCCGAGCAGTACGTGAAACTTAATATTGGGATTTATTTAGATATAGAAACTGTTACTGAGGATAAGCTGAAGAATGCCATAGAAACAATAACAAAAAATGAAAGGTGAGTAAATTATACATTATTACATTATAAATTGCCAATAGTCTCTACTAATTTCAGTCATCGTCAATCATTATACTTCATAGAAGTGCTGTATTTGGGTTTCTAAGCAATTAATTCGTGACATATATAAGGCATTTCTTTAACAGTTACCGAAAAAATGTTGTCAAACTACGTGATTTGATGCGCGACCAACCGCAGCAGCCGCTGGAACGTGCCGTTTGGTGGACTGAGCATGTACTGAGGCACGGGGGGGCAGCACATCTACGATCAGCAGCTGCAGATTTACATTGGACTGAATATTATGCCTTGGATGTAATTCTATTATTTTTAGCTATTCTTTTAGTTCTTTTTATATTGATTGTATTAGCTGTACGTTTTGTGATATTAAAATATAGAGACTTAAATTTTAAGGTAAAGGTTAACTAATAAATAGACGATTACTTACATGCATGTTTTTTTTTCTAAGCAATTTGTGTGATTCATGAAATTAAAATGACATATTAAATAATCTATCTACCTCGTGTTAACATACGGACATGCAAAGATTGAAAACACATTGATAAATGTCTGAGTTTTAATTCAATTCCAAAAACAAAAACCTTTTTATATTTTAGCTATGTGTGATATTTGGTTATAGATAAAGTGATAATCACTGAGCACGTGCGGCACAAGTAAAATCTCGTGTATTTATTATAATTGTATAAATGATTAAATTTGAGAACTCCACACTACTGGTAGATGAAATTTTCATTAAAATTAAAGTATTAACAGCAGTACTAATCACTTTTACTGTAGTTTACCAAGTAAAGCCAGTGTAACTATTTGTTCTTAGATATTTATCAAAATTTAAACCTTCTGACATATATTTCTTGTAAGAAAGACTTACAAATGTGACTTTATACTTTGGACAAAGAGATTTCACTGTTTTCTCAAATCAGTAATGATTACCAAAGACTTTAGAAACCTGCATAGAATTAGAAACATTCCTGAAAAACTTATAAATATATTTTCCATAAACCCAATCGGGATTCGCATCGAAGTTTAAAAAGCTTAGCCCGCGGTTAAAAATTTCAGAATAAATTGTAGGTATTTCACCACACCTATTTCAGTAACATACACTCACATACATAGAATCATTCAAACTTACACAATATATACGCACTACATCACACATACCCTTGGTATAGAATATACTTTCATACTTACTCGGGACTGACACGAAATACTCACCGGTCCAGCTGCTCTAGAAAACGGCCCCGCCGCCCACGGTTTTGAGCGACCAAAGCCGGCGCACTAGTGACCAAAGACTACAGTGTATATCTAGTGACCTACCATCAGCCGATACGAATTGAGCGTTTAATTGTAGTCGCAATCATTTTCTCTAGTTTAGTTTTATATTTCCTTTTATTTGCTTGTGTATTGTTCACTTCTTCTTCTGAACTTTGTGTGTGGCATATTATATATATGGACTTTTGTATTTAAATATTATCATTCTAAAGAATTTTTTTTAATCGTCTAATTATAGAACTATTAATCTATCAATCTTTTTGTATTCGTATTATAGTAGGAAGTAACTTCGCTTCATTTAAACGATTTAGTTTGAACCTCGTTAGTAATAATAATAAACAAATTTCAGGTTCAAAGCGACTCGGGAATTAGGTCAAATCTACGTAAATTATGTAAAAAAATTAATGGAATATATTGTTGTATTGTACCACTGAAACCATTTGATACGAAAATAATGTTTATTACCTGAATGGCTAAGACAATAACATACTTTCTCTTATCTTGATTTCTTTATACATGTATCTTTTTTTTTGCAATTTTTAAATATATTTTTTCATAATCTTTTATTTATTTTATAATTTTAAAACATTAAAGTTCCACTTTATTTAAAACAATGATTGCTACAAAAATATATATTTGTAGCGATTTAAATATATCTATGAATTTGTATATTGTATATGAATTTATATTTAACTCAACTAGACATTTTCTCATTAACGTTAATTATCTCTAATTTTTATCTCTATTTCGTTCAATCGTTAGCTAGTATTGAATCATATTATCAATTTGATCTGAAATTATATTAAGTTTATTATATATTTTATCACATGTGACAAGATGTGGCGTCACAATATTAGCAAATATTTATCATATGTATACTATTTCAATATATATATGATAAATATTTGCAATATTTGAATCAACTTCTCCGATTATTATTATTGTAAAATAGTTTATTTTAAGCCATGTCCAGCATAAAGAGAAAAAGTAACTATTCATAAAAATTATTGAAAATAATATAATTGTTCGAAAAATTGCAGTATTGCATTGTAATTTGTAAATACAAATTAGTACATTTACTTACTGGGAACTTTAGTTACTGTAAAAATGCTGGTATTTGTGAAAAACTACTTAACTTATAACTAATTACTAACTATAAACAAAACTAATTGTTTTTAGATTATTATTAAGATATACACTTGTAACGATGAGTATGCATTGTTAAAGTACTTAAACTTCGAGATTTGTATTATCATAACAGTATGTCAACTCATTATTACTAATGATACCGTTTAGATAATAGTTCCGGGTAGTTTAAATAACTTATTTTACAGTATTTATTATACAAATAATGTTTAAATTACTTAAAATATTATATTTTGTGTGTGTAAGTATTTCAGTTGAATCTGCAAGAATATTGGCAGTCTTTCCTGTTCCTTCAATAAGTCATCAAGTAGTGTTTCGCCCTTTAACGCAAGAATTAGCAAAGCGTGGACATGAAGTTGTTGTTATTACAGCAGACCCAGCATTCCCAAAAGGACAATCGCCACAAAACCTAACGGAAATCGATGTACATGATGTGGCTTACAAAATATGGAATGATTTCTTAGAAACTGGAGAAGCCCAAACTCGTTTATCATCTACGCAAATGAAGATATTTTTGGAGTTGCTTGCAATAATTTTTGAAGCAGAAGTTAGATCTGAAAATGTTCAAAAGCTTATAAATGATAAAAATCAAAAATTTGATTTACTATTCATAGAATCTTGTGTTAGACCAGCATTTAGCTTCGCCTATCTCTACGATGTACCAATAATTGCTTTTAGTTCAATGGGCGGAATTTATGGAACGTTTGATGGAACCGGTGCTGCCACGAATTCTCTTATCTATCCAATGCCAATGCGACGAAGAATTTATAATCTCACATTGTGGGAAAAAATTTCAGAGCTATATTTTGAATATATTAATGACAAGGTGTTTGAATACAATGAACAATTTGAGAATGAAATTATAAGAAGCATAGTTGGTGAAAAAGTTCCTGATCTAAGCGAATTAAAAAAAAAAGTACAAATGGTATTTTTGAATGTTAATCCTATTTGGGACTTTAACAGACCCGTTCCGCCTAATATCATATACTTGGGAGGCATTCATCAAAAAGCAACTAAGGAATTACCAACGGTAATTATTAATATACAATAGATATTATTAGTTGTTTGAAATCTGTAAAATTTGATAAAGATTACCTTAATTTTTGCAAATTTTTAAGTTATTTTAGTGATATGAACCAGAAGTATCAGAAATTGGTTTCCACGCCAGAGTTAGTGCCCATCCATCCCGTCCATAACGTACCGTCTATGCCGTTTCTTTTATTTTAGAGGAATTAAATGACCGTAATATTTCACTGATGTAATTTTCTTTTCAGGATATCAAAAACTACTTGGATTCATCACAAAACGGTGTCATATATATAAGTTTTGGTACAAATGCTAGACCGTCTTTATTACCAGCGGAGAAACTTAGAGTGTTTACCAACGTATTTTCGAAGTTACCATATGACATTCTCTGGAAATGGGATACAGACGAGTTACCAGAACATCCTAAAAATGTTAAAATATCAAAATGGTTACCTCAATCTGATTTACTGAGTAATTAAAGTTTTTTTTTTTATTGAACTATTAGTGCACTGATACTAAGGGTTATGTGAGATCTAACGTTGTGTAGGGTTCTTAAATGGAAAAGATCTCTCGGTTTTTAATTGTGATGACAAAAGTAATGAGAATATTATTTTGCTATAATCCGCGATAAAAGGAAATATATGTAATGCTTAATGTAGAGTGTACTATTCGTTCTCATACCTGATACGTGCAGAATTTGTAAAAACTCATGTTGGGAGTGTGGTCAACAATTGTTTCGCCTTGAATTGTTTGAGATTGTGGTGGTGAATGTGTGCAATGCTTGTGTATTGTTGTGCCATCGGTGTCGGGTAGTGCATGAGTTTTTACAAATTCTGCACGTAGGAGGTATGAGAACAAATAGTACACTCTACATTTAGCATTACATATATTTCCTTTTATCGCGGATGATAACAAAATAATGTTCTCATTACTTTTGTATTATGGACCTCCGCAAAGTAATGCCTGATTCTATAAATTAATTGTGATGACATTGGTATTTCTGAATTTTTATCTAGGAGGAGAATAGTCTCCTTTACTCAGAATTCTTCAAATCTCTCCAAAGAAACACAGCTATGATAAACAAGATTTTACATATGTAACTTGTTTTTAAATTAAAAAAAAATAATAATAAGTCAAGTACTTAAAATTTCACTATAATAATATTATTTTATTATTAGAGGTGTTTAAAAAATTATTATTATAATTTTAATTTAATTTCGCTCGTGTAGACACGTTCCGTAAAATACGACGTACAATAAAATGAAAATTATATGAATCGAAGCAAAAAAATTATAATGTTTTTCACCCTAATATATTAATTTCAGAGCATCATCTTCCTGCCCTTATCCCACTCTATGTGGGGTCGGCACAACATGTTATAAACATGCTTATTAATTTCAGAGCATCCTAAAGTTAAACTATTTATAACGCAAGGAGGTCTCCAGTCAACAGATGAAGCTCTAACAGCAGGTGTGCCCTTAATTGTATTGCCTTTTCTTGGTGATCAGTGGTTTAACGCCGAGCAGTACGTGAAACTGAATATTGGAATTTATTTGGATATAGAAACTGTAACTGAGCATAAACTCAAAAGTGCGATAGAAACAGTAACGAGAAATGAAATGTAAGTTATAAATTTTTAAATTAAAAATTGCAATTTCTTCTCTCTTCAGCGTCTAGCATAAAGTTTAGCGGTTTAACGCTGAACCTGAATTTTAATGAATATATTGAGATTTTTCACTCAGTGACGTATCTTTTGAATATAGAAATAATAATTAAAATTAAATAATTCTTCGACAGTTACCGTGATAATGTTGTCAAACTACGTAATTTGATGCGCGACCAACCGCAGCAGCCGCTGGAACGTGCCGTTTGGTGGACTGAGCATGTACTGCGGCACGGAGGGGCAGCACACCTACGATCAGCAGCTGCACATTTACACTGGACAGAATATTATGCTATAGATCTTATTTTATTATTATCGGCTACCTTTTTAGCTCTTATTGTAGTGATTGTATTAGCTGCACGTTTTGCGTTATCAAAATGTAGAAACATAAAATTTAAGGCGAAGGTTCACTAATAAATAGTTTTAAGTATCAACAATTTTAATTCTTAATTCTTTTGTTCAATTCTTTGAATTAAATAATATAAATAAAAATTTTGATAAAAAATTATTGAATCTGTAAATCGAATTTTACTAAATTGTTGTTTCTATTAAACTTTGGACAATAGTTGTCGTAATAGTGTGTTAAAATTATTTGGTTAAATCAATTATACTAATTTTGTTTAACTTAAACAGCGTGGTTAAATTTTTTTAACACGAAATTAATTCAAAAATAATGATATTATTATTTTTGTATTAAAAGTAATGCTTAAATAATAACGAAATTTACTATTTGTTATGGCAAAGTTATTTTTAATATAATTTAAATTTAATTGTGGTATTTAATTTTCTTTCGTCAACAAATTTGTCTCGGTTTGCTCATATTTATTGCATTTTATAGAGATTAAAATATGGCCAAGAAAATTTCAAATTGTAACAAAATTGAAAAAAATTACGTAATTAGTGTACATTTTCAAATGCAATTACTGGTTGTAAATTGACTGGAAAGTGACGATTCTCTATTAACCGGTAAGAATATTACGTAGATTTTTTTTTGTACACACAAAGTTAACGCCGCTGAAAAATAATACAGGTATGTTACCATGAAAAATATATCGAGTGGCGAATATAATTCTGGACTTATCATTTCCTAAAAGCTCTTGATTAATTAACCGTCTGTTATATATTATATATCATGTCTTATAGCATCGGTAGGCCAAATTTTGTATCTAGCTAAGTAAATAGACCAATGTTCGTGGAATTCAATGGCAAAATGAAAGTTAAAAAGTAAATGAAAGTATAAAAGTTTCTAATAATAACCTTTACCTAATTAATCCAGATGATGTTTTCCAAAGACACTGATAGACCAAAAAAATAATATCGTTTATTATTTCCTAGTTCTTTGAGCTTAAAGTAATTTTTTTTTTCAGTTACCTTTAATATAAATAACAAATTAAACTTTTCTCAACTTTAGTCGTTTACTTTGGATAAGCGTTTGCGTTCAGCATTTAAAATAAAGTAATAGAGCTAATAGCTACTCTATAGAACCTTCGGGATTCAATAGATAGACTCTTCTCAGTTTTGCATTATGTTTAACGTTTACTATTATGCTATTAATGAATGTTAGGAGACATTAATCTATACTAATATATAAAGCTGAAGAGTTTGTTTGTTTGATTGATTGTTTAAACGCGTTAATCTCGGGAACTACTGTAAATATTTGAAAAATTATTTGAGTGTACGAAAGTCCATTTATCGAGAAAGGCTATATAACATCACGCAAAGAAGAATAGGAGAGGAGCAGCAATGAAAAATATTGCGAAAACGGCAAAAAGGAAAGCTTTAATTTCTTTGCGTGCACTAAGTAGACGGTAAAAGTTATTTCAAAAATCTCTAATAATTAACTTACTTAACTGATACGTTCAAAATTTTAATTCGGAATAAAAATATTGACTGATTTCCACGCGGGCGAAGCTGCTGGCAAAGCTAGTTCATAATAATCACATTTTTGAAATATACCTATACTTTCAGTGATAAAGCACTTGTAATATTTTTGCCTGTCAGTCGAGATATGGTCTTTTACACAGGACTTATGCTAGTAAGTAACAAGAAAGACGAAGTGTTGAAAGAACACAATTGAGTAAACACAGTACTCCAAAAAATCACGGTTTTCATGACCTTTAGCCTTGTGGTATCCAGCTAAGTAAAATAGAGCACCCTCATTTCTTAACGAGGTGTCGTAAAAAGTGACTAAAGTAAGTCGACCCGCCGTGTGCTAGCCGGCTGAGTAGAATAGACGACCCTCATTTTTTACCGACGTGCCGTAAATGGTGACTAAGGTAAGTTGACCCACCGTGTGATATGCGGTTACATAGAATAGATCAATATCTTTCTTGCCGAGGTGCCGTAAAATACGACTAAGGTAAGTTGACGTCAGGCAGGCGGCCGGTCGTAAAATACGTAGCTAAATCGTGTGATAAAACGTTTATAACATTTTGTGCCGACCCCACTTAGAGTGGGATAAGGATAAGAGGATGAGATGGTATTCATGACCTTAATAACAAATTTACTGTTAGTTCTTTTACGAAAACAACGTAGTTCCCAGATATGATTAGACATTGAACGCAGATTGTGATGTCATGGAATGTTTATGTGTTCATTACACTTAGCATCAGTTTATTTTAGTCTGCGGACATCAATCACCCATTTATAATGTTTGACATGTTATTGTTTACATTTGATACAGTCTATCTAGGGTTTATCAGCTAAAGTATTATGTAAGATACACAATACAATGAGAAACAACGATGTTTCCGATTTTAACGTTATTTCACCGAAAGTAGTTTTCGATAAAGACTGTAACAGTCATTGCAATTACCATTACAAAAAAAACGATCTCGTTAAGCCCCTTCAAAGTTCCAAAAAGGCTATTTTGTGAACGACATCGTTATTCGTTCTGAAATTGCACCGATATTGGTTAATTTATTGTATTCTAGAATTTTAATGCGAAATGGAATGACTGTTAAAGAGTAACTTTGTCGTTAAAATAAAGTTGGAGATAAGAATACAAAGTATTTTAATCCTAAATTATTTTATATAGTTGTGAAATATTTTCTAAAATGCAGTATCAAAAATTACACTTTGGAAAGTTTAACAATTTTCGACGATCTCACTATTACTAAAATAACATTTTTTATTCTGCACTTAAGAGTATATTATCCTACTTTATATTATAAATGCGAAAGTTTGTGTATGGATGTATGTTTGTAACTCTTTCACGGCGAATCCGCTAAACCAATATCAATAAAATGGCACAATTATTTTTTACACACCGGAATAACATATAGGCTATAGAAATGCTGTTAATTCAACAGGAATAGGATGAAGTTTAAAAGCGCCATCTATTATATCACGTGACAACAGTCCACGCGAACGAAGTCGCGGGTAAAAGCTAGTCTATTATATATCAAATTCAATTTTTTTTTATTCAAATAAACTTGTAAACAAGTGCTTTTGCATCGTTAATCTATTCTATTAAAATATCTATTTCGATTGTTTATCGCTTTCCAAACTACGCTATTACACTTAGAAGCGTTTTGTTTATTTTTTTTAAGTGAAAATCAGTTGTTCTTTTACCATGAAATCCATCTGCCGTTAGAGAGTTCTCGTTTTTCAAGTGTTGGTTAAACAGAAGTTTCTCCCAATTCCTTCAAGTTTTCTTTCTTTCTCTTTCCCGTTCTTTCAAATTATATCTTTATAATGCTACTTCTAATTTCTCATATTATTGCTTCGCGATAAAAATGTCTAAAAATGGAGGGCAATCCATCAAATCAGTACTTAATACAATTTTACAATAGATGTGTTATGGGTATTTATTTGAAAAATATAATCTCAAATATTGATTTCTCCTTCACAAATTCAGTACAAATTTCACATAAAAAACCTAGTTATTTTCGTATAAGTTGGCGATATTTTTTATTGAGAAAACAAAACAGCGTGTATATCAAAGAGAAATGTTTATCACAGCGCCTCTACCTATGATTGATATTGCATTGTTTTGATGGGATCTCTCGCTTTTAAAACGAGGAAAGTTATTAACTTAAAAGCAGTACATGTTTTTTAAAGTGAATAGCATCCGCCTAAAAGCAGGCACCACAAAATAGTATTAATACTTTTGGCCATTGTATTACTTTTTCCACACATGATTCTTTATAGTCAAGCAATAAACGCGTATATTGTAATAAACAAAGCGCTTTGAAGCCTATTCAATTTAGTGTTATAAGATAAAGACGTTTTAGCAATAAACTACCTAACAATATCCTCACAGACGAATTTAAGCGCTAGTTGTCCTAAAATAACAGAACGTTTAGATAACAGATCATTTTAATTTTTCAATAGGATTGGCGGAATGTTAAAATAAAAAGTTATTTAACCCAAAAGAATTCAATGGCCGAATTGGAAAAATAACAAGGCATTTATTGGGAAAAATATAAAACTACGTCCCAGCTTATCAGAGCTTTGAGCAACAGTTTTCAATATTTCATTTTTTTAAATAATAAAAATAAAGAACAAAATTGATTTTTATACACACACTAAAACTTCGAATGAGATTACGTTTATGAAAAAGATTTATTTACCGAAGTCTGTTCGTGTTATTATATTATTTTAATCGGTTTTACTTTTGACTCTTGTCAATTTGTATACGTAAGCTATACAAATACCAAAACATAAGACGATCGCTACAAAAACTATCACTAAATAAGACACCAATTCTATTTCGTAATAGTCCTTTAAGTCCATAAAAGCGGCAGGTGTTCGCAAGTGTTTTGCGCCACCATGTCTTATAGCATATTCTGTCCACCATACAGCAGTTTCTATAGGAGTTTGAGGCAGGTCATTCATAACAGAACGGAGCTTTATTACGTTATGACGAAATCTGGAATATTCAGATATTTATAATGAGGTATATAAAAGTATTAATAAAATTATTTTGCTCTAATCCGCGATGAAGTAAAATAGGAAATATATATAATGCTAAATGTAGAGTGGACAATCGGTTATCATACCTGATACATGCAGGATTCGTAAAAAAACACATGCACAAACCTCCACCACAGCCACCACAATACCCAAGCACTATCTACGTTCACTATCACAAACTCAACAATCGTTTCGCCCCGCAACCGAAGCATCATCAGGACTTTTTCTTTACTTTTGTATTATGGATCTCCGCAAAGTAACGCCTAATTCTATAAATTATTTAAAATGAGGTATATCTTTACAAAATATCATCAGGATCACAAACAAATACGTCAAACTCTTTTTGATTTTGTTCAGAAGTTTTTAATAAAATTTTTAGACTTTTGCCACCAATCACTATTGCTATTGCAATTGCAGATCGTATTTTCAATGCGTTGTTCAGAATTAATTCCCTATCTCTCTGTTTCTTCAACCAATAGACGTCCACTGTTATCTCTTCCAATGAGTTACATTCTACATGATCTAGTGCCGTCTGGATCCAACGGCTTCCCACGACCTTTTGAGGTCATCTATCCACCTATTGGGTGCTCTGCCTACATTACATTTTCCAGTGCGAGGTCGCCACTCTAGCACCTTGAGACCCCAACATCAATCGGTTCTCCGAACTTCTAAAACAGACCGAAAGTGGTCGACGCTGTCGGTGCAAAATTGTCTGCATTACGATCCACACAAAAACATACAACCCGCAAGCCAAGCGAGGTGGTTACTGGCATATACCCCCAAAGACAAACACATTAAGCCACAGCTTCTTGTCCCCGGCAGCCCCGCTATTAAGTTCCTAGATAAAGTTAAAAAAAATGAAATGTACCTTCTGTCATTCATAACTGTTTCTATACTATTTCTTAATATGTTTTCGTTCATTGAATCGAACTCTAATTGAAGTCCTATGTCAAATTGCAAGTATTTATCCACGTTAAGCCACTGGTCCCACATCATAGGTATACCAATAAGGGGTACTCCAGCTGCTATCGATTCATAGGTAGATTGCAATCCACCTTGGGTTATAAACAATTTCACATTGGGATGCACTAAAACATTATTTTATAGAAATATCATTAGATCATTCGATAATCGATATCGTTTGTCAATCCCTATGAAATAATATCTATACTAAATAATAATATCTATACAAATGAAGCTGAAGAGTTTGTTTGTTTGAACCCGCTAATCTCAGGAACTACTGGATCGATTTGAAAAATTCTTGTAGTGTAAGATAGTCCATTCATCCAGAAAGGCTATAGACTATATGACATCATGTTAGATGAATATGAGAGAAGCAGCAACTAAAAAAATAGCCAAGACGGCAAAATGTAAAAGCTTTCCTTGCGTGCGCTAAGTAAACGGTGAACGTTAATCTAAAATCATGTGTTACAAAATTGTTTCCTTCTAAAAGTTCTAAATAAAAGAATCAGCACATGTCTAGCTTTTAAGGTTAACCCACTTTAATCATTTTTATGGTTATCAAAAAACTACGGTTTTAATCATAACGTGGGCAGAGCCGCTGGCGATTGTTAGTTATATATATAATTTTTACTTGAATTCTTAAATGGCTGGATATTTTCTTATTAACAACAAAAATGTACAAGTTATATCTATCATAAATTACTGGATATCAAAGTTAACGTAATAAAATTTCAAACATTAGATAAAAGACATTCATAGTTTTTATTCGGTATCCTACTTTTACGTTCTTTTCATAATTTAGGTTAAATAATCCGAGCGACTTACTCAACACATCCGCTTGTGAGACCCATTTTGCAATTTTAATATTTTTTATTTCTTCTGTAATACTGTCATCGTCGTATTTCATTAAAAAGTTGTATGGTAATTTGGAAAAAGTCTGTATCATCATTTTCATCGTTTGTTGGCGTAATATACCAGAATGAACATTGGTTCCAAAACTGACGTAGATCACACCATTCAGAGACGTATCAAGGTATGATAGTATTTCCTAAAATTATAAAACAAAGTATATTTTTGTTTCGCATCGAATCGCATTATAAAAATTGTATTAATAAATCGGACCCTGGACCAATAGAAGAGTAGAGGTGACCTACGCTACCGGTAGTAAGGTTGTCTAAAGCAACACTATACCCACATATTCGCAGGTTTAAGGTTTAAGGATATCCAAGTTATATACATTAGAGAATGAAAACTAATTCTAAACTTTATAATTATTGAAAGAAAATTATTTAAATTCATCGAACTTATCTTTATAGGTTATGACCGATATTTATTCGGTATTTATCTTATCTACTATTATTCTAACCTATGCTATTTCACAATTTGATGATACAATATTTACGTTAATATAATTGCTTAATTTGGTTACTTAGTTTAGAAGAACAGTCCTCATATTGACCTAATCTAATTAAATTATATCTAGTCACAAATGTTTACAGAAACAAAATATTTATTATTATATTTAAGTCACGAACTAAGTTAATTCATTTTGTATGATTTATAAATATTTATTATTTTATTTTAGAGTTTTCTATTACGATGTCCAAAATAGTGTAAAAATCATCGTGCACTAAAGGTATTAAAAGATTACTTTATTATATTTAATAATTTTATATTATTACCTTGTCTAGATCTCCACTTGGTTTTTGATAAATTCCACCAAGATATATGACATTCAGTGGAACTGGACGATTATTATCCCACAAAGGATGAATATTCAAGAACACTAAAACAATGTTTTTTTCTAATTCAGATAAATTTGGAATATTCGCATCGAAAATGTTTTTTAAGCCTTTATCGTTTATATTTTCACTGTGATAATATATATTCATCAAATAATAATGAGAGTAGTATTCGGATAGCTTTTGCCAAAAGGTCAAATTTCGAAATATCTGCCTTGCTCCGGAAGGATACAAAATAGGATGAATCGCTGCTCCGATACTCTCAAACATTCCAAATGTTCCACCATATGAACTAATTTGAATAACTGGAGCTCTAAAAATGTGAGAAAATACTAAAGCCTGTCTCATACACGCTTCGACAAATATTATATCGAAATGCTGTTCTTTATCTTTTATTAGCCTTTGCACTTCCGGTAATTGCATGTGTTTTTCGAAAATAACGTGAAAATTGGTCAATCCTACTTCTTGTTGTGATACGATATCCGTAGCTGTTTCCAACTGTTTGAATATTGTTTCTATCAATTCATTATTCACCGAACTCAAATCTATTTCTGTGATATTATCATTTGTTACAATGTCATCTAGTCTATAGTTTGATGCCAATACTGTAACTTTGTGGCCGCGTTTTGCTAGTTCTTGCATTATCGGTTTAAAAGTCACTTGATGACTATATGAAGGAACTGGAAATACAGCCAAAATGTTAGCAGAATCACAGATTTTTATAAAAATAATAAAATACACAAGTTGATGGAACGACATTATGTTAGATGTACTGAATTGAAAATGTTGTCATTAATAGTATTATTTACATACTGATATGATAATGATATATATAAATGTATTCCATGAATGTTGGTATACATACCAGAAATTTATCTTATTAACATTAAAGATATACATATCTTTAATGTTAATAAGATAAATTTCTACTTTTATCTAATCTAGAATCAGTGCTGATACTTTTTAACAACTGTACAAAAAATGCTTTATACATATATAAATCTTGAAAGATAAAAATTCAACCATCCGTATATTTTGAAAGTCGAAAATTGACTACTAATTTATTTGAAATTATTTTGCACTTTTTAATATATTTTTTCAGTTTTTGATGAAAATATAATAATTTAAGAAAATAAAATTACTAAGCAAGATCCAAGATCCGGATAAATTTATACGTTTTAATACTTCGATAATTGTAGATTGGGATAGTATATTTACTTTTTTTAATACAAGTCATACTACTAACCAATACTAGGTAATTCGCGCAGCTTTTCGGTGAAGGAAAACATCGTGAGGAAACCTGCATATCTATAGAGAATTCTGGAGACATGAAACCTACATCCGCATTGGAGCAGCGTGGTAGGTCTAAGCTCCAATCCTTCTCTCCAAAAACGGAGAGAGGAGGCCTATTCTCAGCAGTGGGATAGTAACAGGCCGCTACTTACTTACTTATATATAAATGTTAGCGATTTTAGCGATTAACTGATGAACACATCTTTTTAAAAATACTGGAGCATACTGAACGGGACTAGGAACCAGGGGATCGGGGTCAGTTAGTATTGTAAGTACTACGTCTTAAGTTGCTTATCAAGAGCTGTGCGTTGTACTAATAATAGTATTGCTATTGAGGATAGTGGGATAGTCACTCACAAAATCATCGCCATCATTATAGATAGATTTGAAAGGTTTCTCAAAGATATCATATATTTCTTTACTGCCCTATGCTAAATAGTGCCCTAACACTATTTCATAAAAACAGCATTTTAAAATCTTCACAGCATTTTAAAGTTATTATGTTTCAAGTGATGTTACTATGGAATACTGTTCATTAGTCCATATTTCAATTTTCTAGTTATAAAATATGAAAAGCGAGAACATAAAAATGAATTATTAAATTATACTGTATGACCAAATAAATCCGGCTTGATTCAACACGATTTGCACTAATATCAGCCGACGTCACGCACCGAACCCCGCCCGCTGAATCACATAATTTTCCATGCTGTGGATTTACGGTAACGCTTTCGCATTTGGTATTAATTCTAAGATTTATGGTATTTTTTATTTCTATAACGTATAGTCATTATTATAAAGCAGAGCATCGATTCTGTTGGTAATATCTAAAATTGTTTACAAACGTCTTATATTAATTATCCGTTTGTTATACTCGTTTGAAATAAGTTACCCCGAAACCCAAACCTGAATCCCCTAAAACTCAAAGTCAGATACGAAAGATTACGTATATTAAAACAAAAGAAAAATTGGTTTATTCTAGACGCGTAATGCACAATACCAAAAATCCTTCAACTAAGATAATATAATAATAGAAGGATTCCTGGTTCTTCTTGCAAAAAAATCTACATCAACGGCAACCACTTGAATATTGTAACTCCCAAAATTTTCCCTACTTCCCTCTGTCAAGCATTGTCAAAGTTATGCGGGAAAAATCGTCAAACTGTTAATAAGAACTTATAATAATACAAAACAAACACAATTGAGTTCAATTTATTTAAAGAACACTGTATTATAAATTCTAAATAATTTTCCTTACTAATTTAAATTAAACTGTCAAATAAAAAAAATATATTCGTTGTACTTTTATTGTACTAATAATGCCCAACTAAAGATTTCAATTTGCATTGGCCCATTGTTCGTTCGATTAAGTTATCTAGACTTAAAAATAGCTACTTATGGTGAGGTTGAACACGCAAACTCTAATAAGAGTTCTCGTTGAAACTGCTTGTTACAATTTATCCACGTCATAGCTCAACGTTCTGTGAAGAAATATTTAAGATTCCCGCGAGAGGCATGGAGAGGATCAATATTGTTCAATTTACGGGGTTGCTTGTTATCTGACTTCATAAAGAAAAAACAGGAGGCATTTGTATTAATCTTAATATTACTATTTTAATCCCAGAATAGAGTAGTGTAATTAAATAGTTCATGGGAATGTTAACACGTTATATGCACAACACGTACTAGTACGTTTTCTGACGATTGATACTTGAGCGCGGGATACGTACTAGTACGTTTTTTGACTATTGATTCTTGTGCGCAAGTAGTGTACTAGTACCGGTTAGTATAACTAAATTTACGCGCAAAACGTCAGCTCCACTGCAAAATGTGCAACAACTAATATGTATAATCCATTTTTTTTTATATTATGTGCCCCTTAAAATATAATGGTACATTGTTTAAACAGTCTGCAGTGTGTTAACATTCAGGCGTTTTCATACTTATCTCGCCCTATAGCATTATATACTAATGTATCGCAAATTGGCGTGTGATTATCACACTGCGGGCAAAGGCCTATTCCTAAAGAAAAGAATTTTAGGTTGGACCCAAAGCGATGCGATTTGTGCATTTAATAGGTAACTTTGACTTCTCTAGAGATATGTATTTATATGTTCCTGGAAATGTTTACTCAAAAAGGATTAAAAAATGTAGTGTACTTAGAATAAAAATATTTTTACAAAATATTTATTTCTCTACTATGTACTATACACTAAGTAGTGAAATGACAGAGTTTGGATATATGAACAGAATGATAATACTCTTCAAATCCAATCATATCAATAGTGCTGTTGTGACTGTGAATTTTATGTTTTATCTTATAACACTGCAATATCATGCAGTGTTATAAGATAAAACATAAAATATAATTCATAATCTTATAACAAATTTACAGTAAATAGCCATTTAATTAGTAAAGTCAATTTAAGTTTATCACTAGATTGCGGGTCGTTGAGCATATAGCTACCTAAGTACCTTAAATAAGTAAATTTGACTCAAACGAAAATAAATTACAAATTCCGAATGTAAAAATATATAGGCTTACAATCAATTTTTATTATAACATAATATACATATATCATAAAAATCTTTGCGAATAATTGACTGTATTTATAGCAAATATTATATAGCCCAGGAACACGGCTGTGGTGTATCAAATAGTTACGCTCTCTAGGTATTAAACATGTCACAGCTCTCCGATTATATTGTCAATCTAGTGATAGTATTACCATATCATACCAAGAATATATACCTAATTTGGTGCTATTTGAAATACCTAATTTGGTGATATCCTATCCTATCCTACTAATCTATACTAATATTATAAAGAGGAAAATTTTGTATGGTAATTTTTAAAATTTTCTCTTTCACTTTTAAGTATTACTAATGATTTTACGGAGCATTTTGCGTATATTTCTAGATATTTGCGATATATTATGTAAATATAATGATGGAATTAGTGTGCTCTTATCTCTGTCGAGAATGAAATTTATTTATGACTCTAAATGCAAAACGCACAATATTTTCAATAAAGCGCAAAAGTGTGTTTATATTTTTCCACTTTTAATATGGAAACAAAGACCACATGTAACCCTAGTCTTAAATAACATAGACTATAGTTTTTGAGATTGAAAATTTAAAATATAGACAAATTTCATGAGAGCTTTGTTCTAAAATTCTTTCTTTTAGTTTATTGGTCTTATAACGTGTAACCAATATTAAGTTGAAGATTTTATCGAGATCATAAAGACGTTACGGAGCAGTCACATCATATCGGTTGCAAAAGTTAAATAACTTTGTAACTTAACGGAAATTAAAAAGTACTTTTATGATATCAGATCGTAGTGCCAATCACGGCTTATATTTGAACCAGTGAAAAATATTTTATTTGCTATGTTAGATTTTTAATTACTTTTTTTACTAGCTGTGTCAGCAGCTTCAGAATTCACAATATTTTTCATTACTGCTCCTCTTCTATTCATCTTAGCGTGATGTTATATAGCCTAAAGCCATTCTCCATAAATGGACTACCTTACACTCAAAGATTTCGGTCCAGTAGTTCCTGAGATTAGCGTGTTCAAACAAACTCTTGAGCTTTATATATTAGTATAGATTATTCTCACTCAATGAAAATTAGAGTATTTTACGATATCATTTGACCTCATCCGTGACCATAACTCATTATCTATTCAGATGTCTGCAAATTGATCGAAATCGCATACGATTTGGTTATATAGATGACTTCGGTTCTTTTACGTATCTCCTTATTTTGTTAACACGTGTAGTCAATTCAAGAACAATAGCACTTTCCATGGTCCACTTATTACTTCAGAGCTTTAAGATTTATTAATTACTAGCTTTTACCCGCAATTTTGTTCGCGTGTTAGGTTGATAATAGATGGCGCTTTTCAATGTCATCTTATTCCTGCAGAATTAACAAGATTTCTATAGCCTATATGTTATTCCGGTGTATAAGGAATAATTGTGCCAAATTTCATAGATATTGGTACAGCGGATTCGCCGTGAAAGAGTAACAAACATGCATTCATATTCACAAATTTTTATCATTTATAATATTATTACGATTTAATTGATATTAATGTTTTTATTTAATCTCATTGTAGATAAGCTGGCTGATGCCTATAAATATATACATGCTATGTTTCTCTCAATCATGAAGATAATATACTATAGATAATGTAGTGATGTATGTTTATAAAACTGGGAATATTAATTAAGCGCTTATATTTTTCTTTGAAATTCAGAGTTACTTGAACCAGGCTTTAACGCAAATCTTTACTAGATATCATTATATACATAGATATCATACGCCGTTTCAATTTCCATAAAAAACGAAATCCTAAGCTGTATAGAATTTAGCTACAGAATTTAATATGTATAATAAATTTCGTCGTACATTCGCGTCCTCACTCCTACGCCCTCTCATTTCTTGCTACATTAATAAACGCCACAACTTTCACAATACACTACAGTGCACAACATATCATTATATGATGAAAATAGGCATTCTTAGGATAATTTCGATATAATGTACATTTATGGTAGATATTCTTCCACTTTCTTCCCATCGGTTTTGCTTGTTTGCATATAATACAAGCCTATAGCCTATATGTTACCCCGCCGTAGAAGGCATAATTGTGGCAAATTTCATCGATTTTGGTTCAGCGGATTGTCCGTGAAAACGTAACAGACAGACAGACATACAGACAGACTGGTTTTGCCTGTTTGCTTACAATACAAGCATCGTTTAAGTCAGATTAGTTTATAGTAAGATGCTAAGATACTCTACTGCAATTCCGTACCAGGTTATATATCCTCCTGCTCTTATCCCACTCTAAGTAGGGATGGCACAAGATGTTATTAACATGTTGCAACATGATTTGGCTACGTACCTATTTTACGACCGGCCTCCTGCCTGACGTCAACTTAAATTTGTCGTATTTTACGACACCTCGATAAGAAAGAGGATGGTCGATTCTACTCAATCGGATATTACACGATGAGTTAACTTACCTTAGTCGCCTTTTACGACAATTTGGTGAAATTGAAGAAATGAGAGTGATCTATTCTACTCAGCCGGATACCACACGGCTATAATTCCGTACTAGGCTAAATAACTTAAAAAATCAAAAACGCATACTTTTCTTGCTTGGTTCTGTGAATTAATTTTTTGACTTTATATGTTTAACTTCATAATTCACATCTAGTACGTTTCCTAATTCTATGGTAAACAAAGTTTGCTAGTGGTCGAGGGGAAACTTCGTCATTGCAACAGAAAAATCTCGTTAGCATCACTTTCCAATTTCAGCAGCTAAATTGATTTTGGAAAAAAGTTCTCTGCGTAGATAATTTGAAAAGATAACCTTTATTATTAATATTTTTATAATAATAAAAGCAATTAAAAATAGATTATTTTTTAAATACATAAGTACATATATTAACAAATAATATAAAATGTTCAAATTATAGGTAGCTTTTATTCAATTAATGAAAAATTTTGTCTCATGAAAGGACCTAGATGTACAAATGCGGTGTTACTCTTTTTTAAATGCCAAATACGTTTGTAATGCACAAACACCATAGTGTAACTACGCAAAAAATAACTTTTAAGCTTTTTAAAAGGAGTAATGTCACCAGTTACAAGATATTCCCCATGTCAGTCTGGTCTCTGTTAACGCTGAGAGGAAGTGTTCTTTTCACTTAAAGCGTCGCGTTGATTTATGTCTTGGCCAACAGATTCTCCACTATATAAATATTTTATTAGTGTTGCCTTACGGATATAGATTCTTTTAAGTAACCTTAAGGTTCTGCTAATTTGAAATTTATATGATATATGAAATTTATATAATGTAGTATTTGGGTTATCCGAGGCAAAAACTCTGTAGATTTAATAATGTTTGTTTTATTTTCCACTGAACACTTTCCTATCTGTCATCCATCGTACATTCTTCCTTTATCCTTGATCCTTCCCTCCTGTCATACTATCTCGCTCGCACACTCACCTACATTCTGTTTTATGCATTCATCTAACGTTCCATTCCCACATTAATATGATATTATAAAAAAAGCGTTTATTAACAATAGATAGGACACTAATAAATGAAAAACGGTGATCCTGAAATATATATTGTGTTGCAGTGGTCAATGCGTTTGCAAAAACCGTCAATGTTCCGAAATGAATTACATTTTTATTCAACTTAGAAATTACTTATAGCGTTTTTCGTACGTCTTCATAAAAAAAAAAAAAAAAAATTGCTTTGAAAGTCCTATACGAAAAGTCCAAAAATTCAAAGACAAATGACTTTATTCCTACAAATACATTTGTATTCCAAGAATTCATCTGTTATAAGGATGCTGTGTGAAAGGGGAATAATAAATTTTATATTAGAATCTTGCACGCAAACAACAATGTGGCAATAACTCACTAAAATGTGATACGTCGGAAATGCGAAGTGAATTTATTCTTGGTATGATTTACTGTGTAGCCTGTAAATATGATATTTGGAAGAATTTTATTTACAAACAAATTTTTAACATAGTAAGAGATTTTTTAGATATTGGGATGGTGTCATTGACGTTGGGATTATGGGATAATTTGCACAAGACATTTTTTTAAAGCTTTAAATTTTGCCGTTTTCGCAATTTTTTTTATTGCTACTGTCCTATTCATTTTAGCGTGATATTTTATAGTCTATAGCCTTCCCTGACAAATGGACCATCTTACACCCAAATCGGTCTAGTAGTTCCTGAAATTAACTCGTTCAAACAAAAAAACTCCTCAGCTTTATGTATTAGTACAGAAAAGTTCACACGAGTCAGACGGTGTTTATAGATCACCAGAGTGATTTATAACATTTTGTAGAGGTTTTTAATTACTACATGTACATCTCCAGTGAAAAAAATAACCCTGCGCAAATAACAAGAAAATTTATGTTTTTAAGGTTCGCCGCCTTATATTAAATTTAATATGCTTTCATGTATTCTAAATATTTTAATTTTCATTTCAAAAACTTATTTCATAAGAATTTTGAGTACCAAATATAAAAAAATTTATAAATATTCTCATACAGCTAGAGGTTTAATTAGCGTTCAGGGTATAATGTTTAAGCGGAAATTAAAATGCCTTCATAATTTTTTATCTAAATGAAAATATACGGAGTTGGTTTCAGCTAAATGTATTGCATAATAGGCCGGCTACTTACATTCCTTTCCCTATTGCAGACCAAGAGCTAACCTAAGTTAGTTATGCATCTGATCGCGCTTACTGCGTGCCTTCGATAGCTGCAGTTGGTGAGCATAGGTAGGATAGGCAGACAACCGGCAATTTCTCCACCCCGAATAATCAAGGAGTACTAACCTTTGACTTAGAGGCTTCTTCTTAAGTTATGACGTCGACGCCGCTCCGGCCGGAGTATAACCACAAAAAACTTAATCCACCTATATTCGTGGAATCACAAATTGAATTGTTCTTTAATATATTTTATACACACAAACACCGAATTATCCTTTATATTTCGTATATATTAATACGATCATCCACCGAACACCGATATTTATTGCAATTCACTCAGAGGCCCGTGCACCGTGTTGCGCGGCCGACCGATCTTCTTTTTTGTGTGACATTAGTCACCTATCCACACCTCAGGTGCATTAAGCCCCGATTACCGTCGGTGGAAAAAATTGCCCGAACAGCATCGTTTATCGAAGGGAGAGGCCACTTTTAGAGAGACCCCGACCCAGAGGTGGAGCACCCTGGGGTTCAGAATTGCTGCTGGCAGGGATGGGGGTAATGTGTACAACGGTGGTGGAGCACTGTCAGGTTTGTAGTCGGTGAGAGTCCGACATACCCGCCGGTTCGTCCCCGTCGCGCGGTGCCGAGTCATAATGGGTTTACCTGACATAAAAAAAAGTTTAGCTCGCATAGCTTATGTAATTTTCGATATCCTTGTGCATACTACAAATACAAAATATGTGAGCTAACCAAAATATTGTGTATGTCGTTGCGCAGCTACATGAAGTTAGCTAAACCCCTCCCGCTTACCCCGCACTTCCTAGGTCTGCCGAATTGAACTTCGTATGACTGATTGAGCTACCGCTTAGTTTTTGGTGTGCACGGAATATATTTTTAATTTATATTAACTTAGCTTAGCTAAGCTAGCTTAGTTTAGCTTCGGAGTAGCTTAGCTTTTGGTCTGCAACCCGCATTAAGCAGAGCTGGGCTTAGCTAGCCAAAGCACAGACCAAACCGTATGCCCCTCTATAGGGAGAAATGGGTTCAGACGGCGGGCAGGCCCAATGAGTTTTCTATTAAAACTTATGCGCCTACTTTAAATTTTGCACTTTATCAGATGCTTTTAGTATGTTCGTATGTAACCTACCAACCCGCAATTAAACATCGTGGTGGATCCAAGCTCCTCTCTTCAAAACAAGACAGAGGATGCCTATGCCCAATTATAGAATAAAGTTCTTAAGATATCTATCCTGGGTTGTTTATTTGGTATAAATTGTATCTAAATCCCAATATGAGCTGTTTAAATGTTCGCATCCTTCGCTTCGTAAAAAGACTACTAAAGTAAGTTGGATTACTAAACAAACGGGATTATAATGAGAGTACAAAGCTTATCAGTAATCACGTCCGTTACGTGCTGATATTTTTGCTAAAGCACGCCTCCATTTACGATGTCATTTTATTATGACTATGAACGTCACTTGAATGGTTATTAGAAGTATACTCCACGCTTTAGTGGAGCATTACTTTAACCGAGACGTGCTTCGGTCATTCCTTTGCCGTAAACGTAGAACATATATATTATAATTTAAAAGCTCGAGCTCAAAAACAATTTAAAAAGTTTCTATTACTCTATTATATGGTTTATCGCGCTTCAAAAGCCACGACCAAGACAGCAGTTGTTTCGAGTCAGAAAATTCCGCTAATTAGCCAAATACAGTTGGTGTGTCCACTAACCTTGAGCTATTCGATGTTAAGTAGTTATAATACAAGATCCATTATTTACACGTTATAAATAATTTTAATTTCTAAACAAACAAAGCTAATACTTAGTCAAATTACTTAATACAATACAATCGACGCAAAGGTGTCATTAGTAAATGAATGGCAAACAATATTGACATCCACTTACGAGATCTCATCAAATAATCACGCCATTCCATTCTTGACACTATTTGTATTGACATAGACATCAGTCTACACTGTACCGATTTGATTACTCTGTTTATCTAGTACATAAACCATGTCTGGTTAATAGTGATTTGATGGTATTATAATTCCACAAATGTAATTACCAAAACGCATGTCCATTATAAAACTTGTAATTAATATGCCTTTTTGTTAAAACTTTTGTGCATGAAATTTGCTATGAAATAAGTATCATTCTTTATAGATACGTAGATCAGATCTCACGGGTAAAAGATAATAGTTTTTTTAAGTGTCGGTTTGCAACATGATTCCTAGATCTCAAAGTATCTGTTGGTGGTATAGATGATAGCGTCAGCAACACAAAACGCAACCCTTGGTTTATATCTATGAAACTACGAGCCTATCCTATTTGACGTGGAGAGCGGGAATTGCTATATAAAATTAGGTGTTACTTGCGGAGATCCATATTACAAAAGTAATAATAAAATGATTTTGATATAATCCGCGATAATCCCGGTACCATAATAATTTTATCGCAGATTATACTAAAATAATTTTATTATTACTTTTGTAGCGGCAATTGCATTCATACACAATTTCGCTATTTTAGCTACAGCTTCATTGACTGATAAACCTTAAGTAGAATTGTTTTTTCCACTAAATTATCCTCAAGTAATTAAATATCTTTGTGGATAATTAACGTCGTGAAAATAGGTTTAGACTAGGAATCTCGGTTGAGTTTGAATGTAATCTGGAAAATCCGATATTTATGACGAGAGTATAGCCTTCTATGCTAAATCTCGCCTGTTTTATGGTATTAAAATAATTGTATTGTCTAAAATGGTTATGTTTTGGTGCTTATTTTTTTAAACATATCTGTACCCTCGAAGACTTAAGCATCAATATCACCATTTTTATTTCGGTGTACATCTAAGACCTTATATTTTTTCATTTTTTCCTATATTGAATTTGAAACATAATGCATAAAATTGATGAATTATAATGAATGTTAAATTATTATGATGAGATAACTTTGTTTTGCTGTTTTTATGACAGGCTGAAGCTTTATATGTCTCTTTTGCGTAAATGTGAAATTACAAAGTAACCGTTGACAATTTTCAATATTTATTTTAGATTATAAAATATTATTGTCATAACAAATTTTTGTTTTCCTAAAATCATATTTTTAATTCACTTTAACTTTAACACGCATATAATCGAAATTCAATAAAATATACTGTATTAGTGAAATAATTGCTATCAATGCAAGCAAAACTACAAACATTATAGGCAGTACCAGGTCTAGCATATAATATTCTGTCCAATGTATATTTGCGGCTGCGGATCGCAGATGTGATGCTCCTCCGTGTCGCAATACGTACTCCGTCCACCACACAGCCCTTTCCAAAGATGTTTGCGGTTGATCGTACATAATACTGCGTAGCTTAACAATATTTTCCTTGTAGCTACAAAAAATAGGAACATTAGTTTGTTAACATTAGAATTAAAAGAATAGTTTTAAATAAGCATTATTCAAAATATTCTTTATTGAAGTAAACTTGTAAACAAGTGCTTTTTATAACAATTATAAATCATGACAAGTGCAATACTTTTGTTCTTTTTCTTCTTAATCTATAGACGTCCACTGCTAAACATAGGTGTCCGATACATGACCCTGTATCGCGACCTTTTTGAGTGGTATATCGTAGGGGTCTACCGACATTGCGATTTCCATTGCGGGGTAGCCATGTTAACTCCTTAAGACCCCACCGCCCATCAGTTCTCCGCACTATTTGCCCCGCCAATTGCCCCTTCAGCTTCATGAACCGCTGAGCAATGTCTGTGATATCTAAATCTTTGCACCGACATGCTTTTTTTATCTAATAATAATTGTAATAATGTTTGGCCCGTTGGCGCAGAAGGTAGTGATCGTGCCTTCAGCTCCGCGGGTTGCGGGATAGACTCCTGCCGAGGGCCAACATTCTCTATAATAGAATTTGTTCGTTCTTAGAGCCTGGGTGTATGTTTTTATTTAAGAATGTATTTAAAAAAATAAATATGTATATATTTACCAGTTGTTTCTCACCTATAACACAAATATTAAAATTACTTACTTTGCGGAGGGACGACCATGTGTGTAAGTGTCCGATATATTTATATATTTATTTATTTTATTAATAGCATTTTAAAAGATGACGTCAAAAATACATATTAAAATATTTTAACAGTAATTTTTAAAATAAATTGTTAAAATGGGAAAAGGATGATTTAGAATTTTACCTTGCATTACCGATTACAGTCTCTATAGCATTTCTCAACGTTTCCTCTGTCATTATTTCTATATCAAGTTTCATTCCTATATTTAGGATAACATATTTTTCAACATTATACCACTGATCTCCTAACATAGGTATACCAATGAGCGGAACACCTGCCGTTATGGCCTCATCTGTCGATTGTAGACCTCCCTGTGTTATAAATAATTTTACTTTCGGGTGTGCTAAAAATGTAATCAAATTAATTACTAAATACACAATTTAGACTTTAGCATTTATAAGTCTATCGTTTGTAATATTTCCAGGAAACTCAGATTTGATTTGAGTTTTTAACTGGGAAGAAAAAGCCCGTTGGTGCAGTGAGTAGTGATCCTATCTACAGCTCCGCGGGTCATGGATTCAATTCCCGCCGACGGCCTACATTTTTTATAATAAGAATTTGTTGGTTCTTTGAGCCTGGGTGTTTATTTGTATTTAAGTATGTTTTTAAAAATAAAATAAGTATATATTCACCAGTTGTCGCTCACCCGTAACACAAGTATTAAATTACTTTCTTTGGGGACGGACGACCGTGTGTGTAAATGTCCCATATATTTATTTATTATATTTATTTTTCTATTTCGTAAGACCGAACACCTATACCTTTCATATAACCTATACCTTTCATTAAAATAATTATTATAATTATTTTAAAGATTCAAATGTATAATATTATAAAACTATTGTTAAGTATTACTTTATGACTTCTTCTTTATGATATTGAGATTGACATTATATATGATATATTTTTGACATAATTATTGTAAGGTACCTTTAATTATTGAACTCGAATTAATACGAATGACGTGATAACCTTTAATTAATAGACCATTTACAATGAGATTTGACTAATATAATTTAAGAAATTAAAATGTATCTATTGTTGGTTGTCCAATAAATAAATAAATAAATAAATATGTCATTGGGTGGGATTCATAACTTACTTACAATACAAAGCATTAAAAAAAAGGTAAAACAATGGCATTACTAATTGGCAACTACTTTATTAAATTGCTGTAGATAATGAAATTGGAAATTGCTAAATAATTAAGCTGTGTTTGAACGGAATTGGTACAAAGGAGTACGAAGTTTGTTTGTGAAAATCTTATTAATTCAGAACTCCATTTCAACTTCCTAAAATAAATAATTAAAACGTATTTTCGAGTTTTTCACAATAAATTTCGAAAGGGATCAGAAAAGTAATAAGTTTGTTGAGAAAAATTATATTCATTGGGTATTTAAAAAGTAGAATGCATTGGGTTCAATAATTAATATATAATGTTAGATGAAATGAATTGCTTACATAAGACAAAATAAGATAAACTTTGCAAATTTGTTGATGTAATTAAGAATAAGACGAAATCCAGCAATATTTACTCAAAAGGGCTTTTTAAAATAAACTCACTTAGTAAATCAGACTGTGGAAGCCATTTGGAAATTCTAACATTTCTGGGTCGTCCTGGAATTTCATTCTTGTCCCATTTCCATAAAATATCGTAGGACAATTGTGAAAATACGGTAGTAAATATTTTAATTTTTTCTGGTGGAAGTAGTGAAGGTCTTACGTTTGTACCAAAACTAAAGTAAATTACTCCATTTTTTGATGAATCCAAAAATGATTTGAGTTCCTAAAAGTAAATATTTCATGAATCAATTTAATTTATAATAAATTCATTTAGCGTTATGTCGCTTAAATCAGATGTTACAAGTTTTAAATTCTTAAGAATTTAAATTCAATATATAAAAAAAATAATATAAATCTCTAATCTTTAACACAAAAAAGAAACAGATAGTATAATAACCTTAATATAAATTACAGTAATAGTCTAGTACAAATTAAAAAGCAAATCTTTAAAGGCGTACGTAACACTCTATTGTGAGACGTAGAACAAATTTATATTAATATTTTAAGAATAAAAATATATTGATAGTTATTAATTCACATCACCTTTGGTAGCTCCTTTTTAGGTTTCTGGTGTAGTCCACCTAAGTATAAGATGTTAGGTGAAACAGGCCGATTGGAATCCCATACCGGATGTATATTCAAAAATAACATATCGACATTTTTTTTCAATTCACTCAATGCGGGTACGTTTGGACCTAATATCCGTTTCAACATGCTGTTTTCGGATTTTTCTAGTTCCTTAAAAATACGCTCCGATGAAAATTGTGTGTAAAGTTCTGATATTTTTTCTTGATATGACAAATTATGAATTCTTTGACGAGTAACAGAGGGAAAAATTAGAGGTTGAATTGGGACTCCCATGGTATCAAATGTTTCATATATTGGTCCCAGAGAACTAATTTCAATCACAGGTGCTTCAAATACATACGACAGACTCAAAGCTGGTCTTACACAAGATTCGACAAAAAGCAAGTCGAATTTTATATTTTTATCATATATTAATTTTTGCACTTCTAGAGATTTCAACTGTTCTTCGAATACTTCTGATAACAATTCAAATATGAATTTTATTTGTGCATGTGCAGTGGTTTGTTTACCTTTCTCTGCAATTATGAGTTTATTCCATATACTGTATGACACATTGTGAACATCAATTTCAATAAGGTTCTTAGGAGTTTCCCCTTTAGGAAACGCAGGGTCTGTAGTGATCACTACTACCTCATGACCACGTTTTGCTAATTCTTGTACAAGAGGACGGAACACTACCTGGTGACTTATAGAAGGTGTGGGAAATACAGCTAATATTTTTGCACAATCACATACACTAGCTATAAATATAAAACAAAATTTTATTAATATTTTTTTCATTTTTGAATTTCACAGAATACTATGGTAGTAATACTGCGATAAAGATAGAAACAATATATTTGTAAAGTTCTAAACGTTTGTTCTCTCCCTTTATAGATGAGAACACACTACCATTATAATAACATCACATTATTTCCGATGATATGAAAAAATTGTTGGCAATTACGTCAACTTTGCAATGTCACGTTGCACCGTGGGACAGAATCTTAAAAGTCTGGCCAAAACCTCAGAAAGTTGTTGAGAAGGCTTTAAAATTTTTACAAGGAGCTTTTCGGGGTCGTTGATAACAATTTCAGTTTTTCTGAAAAAAAATTGGTTGCTGATAACGAATCTAAATTCAGTTTTTTTTTAATTGTTGATCCAATGTGGTCAACAATTTTATAAAAAAAAACCTTTATATTCCAGCTCGCTAAGCTTCCAGCATAAAAAGTGCAGTGTAAAATCGCAGTGCCACCTGGAGTACATAAGCCTTCTATACCGACATAGTGCATAGTAACTTCATCAGCTTCATGTCTTCGTTTGCGCAAAAATGCGCAAGTCCATTTGTCCAACTTTTTTTGTTAAGATATAAAAAAATATTCCTAAGAACGAGCGAGGACGATCGACATAGTAAAATCTGATTGAAAGTTAATTTTCGTTTGTGTTTTTTTTTTCAAAAAAGACGCCCTCAATGGAATAGGTATATTTTTTTCATATTAACATTTTTTAATTATGTAAATTATGTTATTACTTACATACCTTCACGAAGAGAAGTTATTACACATATTCAATTGCACTTTTTGACGACTTTCTTTTTTTCACAGTTTTTTTGGAGCGTACAGTGCGTGACCAATTCGTTAGCTCGATGAGACTCGTGAAACGATGAAATTCTAACTGATTCTGCAGCGACAAAAAATATACTTGGGCCAAAAGGAAGGTGGTTTAGGGATCCTCGGTTTTCCTATCTTATATTTTGCAACAAAAGAAGAAATAAAAGGTTTTGGACACCTTTTTTGAAATATGATCCCACTGTGCGTCGCGCGTAGTAAGAAAATGTTTGATAAAACTAGTACTTAAGTGTTTATTTAAAAAACATCATACGCTATTAACTTTTTTTGAATGTAGAATACATTCAAAAAAAGTTAATAGCGTATTAAAGCGTATTAGCGTATTAAATTTTATATTGAAACTTCAATTACGTTGACTGTTATTATTAATTTTTTATATTTTTAATAAGAGTTGTAAAAGGCGACTCAGGTATTTGAATTATGATTTCCTTATTTTATATTTGTTTATATTAACTTTTCTCTTAACTATTAATATTAAAGAACTGAAAATAGAATAAGAAATTTCCTGATATTTGGCTTTTATATTAACTGTATAACAAAGCTTTATTAAAAAAGTAACTGGTTGCCGAGTCTTGCCCGGTAATTTTTTTTAAATAAAAAAAAAGAAAAAATAATTATGCAGTTGGGATCGATCCTATTAGATTTCTCGAGCCTGCCCGTTTCCCGAAAAAGCTACGCTGACTTGACAGTTAATGGCAAAAATTCAATTCAATATAATAAAATTTATATTGAATTGAATTTTTTAATGCCCAAAGACAAGGATAAAACGATTTGTTTTATACAAAAAAGGAAAAATCGTAATTTTATTAATTAGTTGGAGCGAATTGCGTTACGTGTGGTCTTGCAAACCTGTATCGTGATGACGATTCAATTTAACAACAAGCAAACATTGTTTGCGATTAGCATGTTAATAAAATTGTATTTGTTTGTATTGTATTGTATTGTATTGTATAATTAAATTAAATAACTTAATAAATAGTAAATACTTACCTTTTTAATATAATTATATAACTTACCTTTGTTATAGAAGAGCAGACCTTCTGACAGACGTATTTCTAATACTTACTAGAAGGTCTCAATGTGTATTTCTTGTAATGAATTAATGAAAATAAATAAATATTTCTATATTTTTGAAGTTAATTATTGATATCCATATAGTATGTACCAAGATAAGTGTATCTAATGGAATAGCAACAATAGCGTTGCTCACTAATGTACTAACATTAGTAGTGACTTGCGTAGATGATGTCTAAATTGTTAGATATACGCTATTAGGCAATATCGATAGTGCACTCACATGTTACGTTTATAACTCTACTTTCTGCTTATTGCTACTTTGAGTTCCGACCCTTAAGATAACTTATGGATTTAAGTGCATCTATTTTGCCGGGCTATGATATGATTTGAGACATAATGAGTAGATCATGTTTAATGCTAACAACAATTTCTTAGTTTATTTCTTATGTCACTTAGCCGTGTGGTATCCAGCTGAATAGAATAGTACCACCCTCATTTTTTACCGAGGTGTAAAAGGCGACGCAGGTAAGTCGACCCGCCGTGTGGTATCCGGCTGGGTAGAATAGACCAATCTCATTTCGTACAGAGGTGTCGTAAAAGGCGATTAAGGTAAGTTGACCCACCGTGTGGTATCCGGTTTAGTAGAATAGACCACCCTCTATCTTACCGAGGTGTCGTAAGATATGACAGAGGTAAGTTGACGTCAGGCAGGCGGCCGGTCGTAAAAACGCAGCCAAATCATGTGACAGCATGTTTATAACATGTTGTTCCGACCCCATTTAGAGTGGGATAAGGGCAGGAAGATGATGATGAACAATTTCTTAGTAATGAATATAATATAATTCTCTGAATAAATAACGCTGAGTGGTATCTGGCCGAGTAGAGTAGACCAATCTTTCTTACAGAGGTGTCGTAAAATACGACTGAAGTAAGTTGACATCAGGCAGGCAGAGGTCGATCGTAATATACGTAGCCAATTCATGTGGCAGCATATTTATAACATGTTGTGGCAACTCCACTTAGAGTGGGATAACGGCAGGAAGACGCTGAATAAATACGACACTTTATATTTTGAATTCTATAATAACTTTAGAATTTAATCTATTCTCTATTTAATTTATTCTATCTATTTAATAGTAGTATTCACAGTTTATGTACAGAAACCTGCTTTACTTATGTCTTATTCCATCGGTTTTGCCCGAGTTTCATTCCGCGGCGTAAAGAGATAACGCCGATATAGATATTTAAAATAAATGAAGAAAATAAAGAACATGCATAGATAAAGCGTGGGTTCGATTCCCGCCGAGGGCCAACATTTTCGATGCATTTTCTATAAACTGAGAAGACATCATCATTATGTTGCACACTATAAAACTTCGCTCAATTCAAGGTAAGTCGTGCCAGTACTTCGGTTTTTAAATCCACTGTCGTTCTTTCGATTATTTAATTTGATTACAAAATTATTGTTCTTTTTTTTTATTTATAATGTAAATGTTATACGTAACTTGAATAATATTTATATCTGTCGACGTAACCCCTAGGGAGGCCACTGAAAATCAGCATAGGGCTCACCGTCCTTATTAGTCTGAGTGGTTATCCTATTTCTTTTTCTGCACACCGCCACACAACGTAATATAAAAGTTTCGTAATATAAACTCTTCTTTTTCATGTTAATTTCTAATAATTTTTTTTTAATTTTCTATTATTTTAACTATAATTGTAATGTGTGTAGAAAAGAAATAAAGAAATTCTATTCTATTCTAAAACATGGTTTCTCATAATGCAAAGTTATATAAATTCTAGATTGATAAACAGCATCATTCCCTTGTCGTTATCCCACTCTAAATACTTTTTACTCCTCCGCCAAGTTATATTATTTTTAGATCGTTGTAGCTCTTTAGGTACACATATCAAAGAAGGAAGTTAAGTTTAATGGTGCTAACAGCTGTGGAATGAAATATGTTAGGTGTAAAAGAATCCACCAAACAGGATACGCCCACTCGCTCCATAACTCAAATAGCGGATGTAGGCGTAAAAGTTGCCAGAATAAAGTGGAGTTTGGTGAGTAGTATTTATAATACTAAATAACTTCAAACATAAATTCCGACGTGTGGTATCCAGCTGAATAGACCAGGGCTTTTTAAACTGTGGGTCGCGAGACTACTGAAAGCAAAAGGCGTCGCAAAGATCTGGTACTTTTCAATCATTATTGATACAACTACATGGCTGCAGCTGTCCTTTAAAGAACTTTTCTAACAAAGATTTATTGATATTTCTCCTCCTAAGTTCCTTTATTACCCCTTTTCATTAAATTTAATTAAATAGATTTTATTAAATTTATGATTATATATTTCATTATATGGAGGAGGGGGTCGTTTAAAATTTCCTAAGCTTGAAGGGGGTCGCTATATAAAAAAGTTTAAGAAGCCCTGGAATAGACCACCCTCACTTCTTACCGAGGTGTCGTAAGAGGCAACTAAAGCAATATACGAAAAACATTATTAAATAATGAATAGTACCTGGGTGACCGAGCCTTACACGGTATTTTTTTTTTAATTATTAAAAAAAACTGAAAGAAATGAAAATAGAAAAAAAAATAGTTGGGCAGGTGGGGCTCGAACGTAGATATTTTCACCTTTCTAAACCGCCCGTTCCCTAAATGAGCTACCAGAATTCAACGTAAATTTTTGTGCTTTCTCGAAAAAAGGGAAGATTTTTTTTTAAATGAACCTATCTAGATCGAATTTTTCCCCTCAAAACCTACATGCCGAATTCGAATTTCATGAAAATCGTTGGAGCCGTTACCGAGCTCAGTATATAAAGACTTTTTTTAAATGAAGATATAAAATATATACATGTATATAGAAGATTAACTTATCATCGTCAAGGATCGTTAGTAATGTGCTGTTTTGATGTTCTTCGGGTAGATCCACAATTTTCCAAATTAAGTGATTTGGGCAAGGGCCAGTTATCATGTTAAGATACGAGTAGGGCAATTGTATGGCTATTTTCTACAAATTCTTTTTCATGTTCAGTCACATAGGAAATATTATTTTACCGCATTAACCAATTAAAATACACGTTATTTCGGTCGATTTGCGTCCACGCCTAATTGTGCACCCACATAAATATTGAAAGCATTGTTATATTTAATTACATCATGATCGCTTACAAATTTAATGTCACTGAATAGGTCGAAAACAATCATAAATTATAGCTTAGGAAATAAATTTGAGTCATTATAATAGCCTCATTAACGGAAACAATTTAATAGTTAAAGTCAAATCAAATCAAAATCAACATAATCTATATTCAAATGAGTTTTTTCAAGCACTTTTGTATTATCAAGAATCAATATATTTTATGAACCAGTGGTTCGCAATGTTGCTCTTAACGAGAAGAGCCAGCAAGAAACTTTGCGGTCAATCTTTTAAATACTAACTAATATTGCATAGACATATTACATAATTATTATATTCTTATTGTTATTTACAATAATTTATATAGATCAAGATTATATTATGGATAGGGTAAATAAGTAGAGAGGATTCTTATGTTATACCAGGAGACTAATCATTCTCAAAAATAACTTATAAGACTTGTTATATTACAGTAAAATGCAATTTAAAAAAAAGAAAGCACACGTGACATGTGGGACTCAATCCCGAGTTTTGAACTTTTTTGGTCCGCCCCCTAACCTTTGGGTTATCACAGCATTCAGTTTGACATTTTTAATTTACTTTCTAGGTATTCAACATTTTAGCATTTATTCCAATGCCCGAAAACAGAGATAAAACATTTTTTCAAATGAAATGATGCTGAATTACATGAAAATCGGTGGACTGTTTCCGATATTCGAAAAATATATGTTTAATATTAAAATGAGTTAACCTTGTGTGTATATATATATATATATATATATTTTCTGTTCATTAAAAAGTCTTTTTATACCTTTTTTCAGACACTAAAAAAATGCTAAAATCTAGAATAAAATGCAAATGATATTTTAGCTATCATTTGTAAATTTTCACCGCGCACAGTGCAGCTTATGTATTAATAAAGAATACTTATTAAATATTTAAAATCTAAACCAACCAAGGATAAACTCTAAATAAAAGGCAACAAAAAATTCCGTTTAAACTTTGAAACGCCATTTTACTCCCTTAGGGCTATAAAATAACGTTTTTTGGCTTTTGCTCCGTAGTTAAGCTATTCAGCGTCAAGGTGCAGTGGTTCGTTCAAACTGATAAGAGTCTTATTTCTCTTATTTTCAGTTAAAATTTTCTGCTATAATATGCTTAAGGATATGTTAAATCGTATGATAACCTCGTCATTATGAATTGTTCTTTTAAATTAACATAGTAAATGACGCCGTAAAAAACTGTTAGGGGTGCCAAAATACTGTCAGTTCGAAAAAGAAAAACAAGATGTTTCGAAGCTATTTTTCATTGATAATCATACACCTTATTATAGTACTTTTTACATGAAGCCACAATTGCAATCCGCAGGAGGAAATATTTTTTCTTAACTATTATTAACATATTCTTAAAGTTCCATATTATTGTTGGATCATCATCACCGAAGCATCATCAGTGCTTCGGTTTCGGGGCGAAAAGACCGTAGAGATTGTGGTTGTGAGTGTGTAGTGCTTTTGTGGAGTGTTGGTATTGGCGGCGTTGTATGGAATTCCGCAAAGTAACGCCTGCTTCTAGAAAAATGTTAAAATGTTTAAGTAATCTGTGTCACAAAGGTTTCAAATCATTTAGATCCGACGTTGCTTACTCTAGATATGTAAATTTAAAAGCCAACGAAATATCAAATAAGCTTTTGAAGTTTCAAAAACAGTAAAACATTGAGGTATAGTAACTGTAAAATGAATGCAAATGGAGTAAGGAATGTAAATGTATCAAAGGGAAGCCAGCGAGTCTTTTAACAAAAGTTTCCTTTTCAGGTGTATTGTATTTTTCTGCTTAAACTCAATGAACACGTGTATATATCGATACGAATATTTGAGATATTCTATTTTACAGAAATCGTTTGATTTTTACTAGCTGTGCCTGCGGTTTCGCGTGGATATCAGTGTATTTGATTGAATTTTTTAACATAATAGTGGTTTTAGTTGCTATGTCATCACAGCAAAAATGTACAAGTTATATCTATCTTAAATAACTTACACGCTAGGACTATACAAATCATGCCCACGCGGAATGGTCCCAATTATGGCAACGTTCCCGCGCTGAATTGCTAAGCTGATTTTTTGTGCGAAAAAGGAGCCAGCCCTCTTGTCACCTGAAGAGGCAATTAACCGTGGTGTTAAAACGGATACAAATTTTAGTAGTTTTGTGAGTTAACTATAAGAGATTAATGATGTTAATGGCCTGTCATTGCGTCGAAATATTGCCGAACTACGATATATGTATAAAAAAAACAAAGTTTGATTACTGATAGAACAATAGTTTTTTGTAAAGTCAAACCTCCGTCTAGTAAGAGAGGGCCAGGGCTGACTGAAAATAGTAGTAGAAGTTTAAAGTAGCAAGAAATAGCAAAGAAAAGTCACGAATCATTATTTCTCCTGCCCTTATCCAGCACTAAGTAGGGTCAGTATAACATTTATTAACCGGGTTGTTACATGATTAGGCTCGGTATTTTACGAATGGCCGCTTGCCTGAAGTCAACGTACCTTAGTCGCCGTTTACGACACTTCGGTAAGAAATGAGGGTGGCCTTCTCTACTTAGCAGTATACTACACAGCATAATAGAACTTCTGTTATTATAGACAATAATCATCACGTATAAAATCAATTCACGTAACTGGCTTTCATTATTAATTACAAAATATAATTATTTCCAGAACCCAAACCTTTGTACCAATACGTGTGTATCTATTACACTGATTGTATAAACTTTGAAATGAACCCTTTGTTATAACTAGCTGAATTTGTTTAGGTTTTAATTTGATTCCATTCTCAACTTTGAGTGATATTTGTGAAATTAATTACGCCAATCCGTATAATCTGTGTAAAACTTGTATCAAAACAATTAACATCCTTTCTACTAATATCATAAATGCGAAAGTTTGTGAGTATGGTACATCCATGTTTGTTACTCTTTCACGGCGAATCCGTTGTACCAATGTTAATGAAATTTGGCACAATTATTCCTTATACACCGATATATCATATAGGCTATAGAAATCCTGTTAGTTCTAAAGGAATAGGATGCCATTGAAAAGCGCCATCTATTATCAACCTATCACGCGACAACAGTCCACGCAAACGAAGTTGCGAATAAAAACTAGTCGTTAATAATCGTAGATAATACTATTAAACATTCCTTACGCCAATCTGTTTTTATGACTCAAATAGCACTTCATAAGTTTAGTTTAAATCAGGACTTTCATCATTACATCCATCTTTTTCACACTAACATGGAAACAAATAAGTTGAAAGGGGATAAATGCGGCCCATTAATATCTAACCCACTATAAATTCCTCTGAAGTCACAGGAGCCACTAGAAAATAACGAGCCAGTAAATTTTCTCAGCAAGATAGCTTACTGTAATACACACGGTTATATTGCTCGGTAAGTAATCCTATTCCTGTAGAATCAACAGAATTTCTATACCCTATATGTTACCCCATGTATAAGGAATATTTCTGCTAAATTTCATCAATATTCTTTCAGCAGATTCGTCAGAAAGAGTAACAAACATACATCCATACTCACAAACGTTTGCATTTATAATATTAGTAGGATAGGATGTAAATTTAGACACTGATAGGGATGTTAAGAGACAGGACGATTAAACTTTATTTAGGATGGCTTGTTCGTGGTTAGTTACAGTTGATATAGAGGTAATTCTTATTGGCAAAGGTAGCATTTGCTTGAAATTGCGAAACTAATACAGACAGTGTGTTCGCTCGAAGTAGTCATAGATTAAGATGTTAAATTTAGACCTCATCAGTATCCTGCCCTATTCCACTCTAAAGGAGGTCATCACATGTTATTAACATGTTGTTACGTGATTTGGCTGGGTATTTTACGACAGGCCTCTACCTGGCGTGAACTTATCTTAGTCCATAGTTACGATACCTCTGTAGGATAAGGTGGTCTATTCTACTCAGTGGGATACCAAACGGTGGGTCACTTCTTGTGGGGGTGCTTAATCGGTTGGCCTCCTCGTGGCGCACCCTGGGCAGGCCCTTGGAATTATGTACGAGTATTCCTTGGACTTGGCGAACGGACCGGTTATGGGTGCTGATTCCATTTGTCCCTCTGGTGTCAGAAGGCAACTAGGATAGGCTGGGAGCTCCGGGGGAATGAGACTCCCAAATGGTTGGCGCGTTCTGTTTCGGCTTAGTCTAAGTCCTACAGGACACGGCTTTGGCCTCCGTCAGCCAAACCCGTAAGCCCAGTCATGGGAACGGGGGCCTTCGGGTCGCGAGGAAGAAAACCTCTATAAAAAATTACCCGTGGGGGCGGAAACGCCCACGTTGCGCGGCGAGCCGTTCCAGCTGTGTTTTTCATGGCCGGTAGGCTTTTGGCTCTCAAATCGGGAGCCACGTCGGGTGGAAGTAAACCGTAACTCCGCAAGTGAATGCGGAACCGGGGGCCGCTCTTCTTATTTGAGAGGAGAGGGGCCGCGAGGAAGAAAACCTCTCTAAAAAATTACCTGTGGGGGCGGAAACGCCCACGTTGCGCGGCGAGCCGTTCCGGCTGTGTTTTTCATGGCCGGTAGGCTTTTGGCTCTCAAATCGGGAGCCACGTCGGGTGGAAGTAAACCGTAACTCCGCAAGTTAATGCGGAACCGGGGGCCGTTCTTCTCATTTGAGAGGAAGGGGCCGCGAGGAAGAAAACCTCTCTAAAAAATTACCCCAATCCCAAGGTTCAGGGTCCGCCGAGGGGATGAATGGCTGGGGGGAATCCAGTCGTTAGGGCCTTTTACCCAATCCTAAGGTCTAAGCCCGCCGAGAGGATGTATGGCCGGGGGAGTACCCGGTCGATAGGGTTACTATAAAAACACATGGAAAGCAATGGTAATTACAGTAATGACTACCCAGGAGGGTCCCGGTTCTTCCGGGGAATCCCTCACCGTGACTGACAATGTTGGTCACGGTCGCCCCAACGTATCTGGGGGGGCAACCACTGCTTCGGAGGAGATAGGAGGGGGTATCGGTGGAATTGAGACCGGCTTGGCTGGTGTTTCCGCTGGTACGTGTCAAGAGTTACGGCGCAATCCTGCGCGTAGTGTGAAGACGGCAGCTGCCGTTCGCAGTGCCAGCTCGGGCTCTGCAAGGAGCCGTAGCAGGACTTCTATCCTGTCAGGGAGCGAGTCTGTGGAGGACGTTTCTGGCTCGAGACTGCGGCGTACAGCGTCAAAGCGACTGAGGTCGGAGTGTGGGAGCGCTCACGATTCAGACGAGGATCTAGGGTCGAAAAAGGTCGATACGAGATCCCATGTCTTGGGTTCCCTAGACGGCCTCCAGGAGGCTCATATGATGTTACAGCGTTGTGAGGTTGAGATGGTAACAAGTGACGATGAGCCGAGTAGCCAGAAAACCAGGCTGGCACCGGCTAAAGTATCGCTGAAGAGCGTTGACACGTCGCGAGCATGCGATGTGTTGGCGCAAAGCGTTGAGGCGATGCGGAAGACGTTGAAGAAATCTAAAAACCTCAAAGGAGATTGTCGAGGTACTCTCAACGACGTCGCCAAAAACGTTGAGGAGGTCGCGCGGGCGCTGTCCGAGCGAACGGAGGCCGAGGAAATCCGCCTCTTGAGAGAGGAAAACAAAAGGTTGGCGGCGGTAATCAACAACTTGTCTATTGAAATAACAACTCTCAAGGAGATGATGGTCACCACCGCCAACAAGGGGTCAGGGAATCAAGGTGCACCTAATGTCAATCCACAGCCGTTTAGGGGCTTGACCATTGAGGAGGAAATGGTCAGGCTCCGTAATATGTTTACGGCAAGATTAGACAGTCTGGAGACGAGGCTTCCTCCAGAGGAAAGACTGCGACCACCTTTAGCGGCAGATAAAAAAAAGGCGACAGCAATGGCGAAGAGGAAAGAGAAAGAAGCGGTGGAAAAAGAGAAGCCTGCAAAAGTCCGAAACACTCCGGAAGCCACCTCCAGCCAGCCGCCGACTAGCCAGTTCTGGAAAAAGATTGTGGTGGTTGACCCTGCACCAGCAGGGCCGAGCAATGTCAAGGGAAAGAAAAAGGCCTCCAAAAAGAGGAAATCCAACAAGCAGGCTGAAAAACGTCCTGCACCCAGACCGCTGCCACCAGCCCCCGCTTCAATGAGCGAGGGCTGGAATGTGGTAGCGCGTAGGGGCGCCAAAAAGGGGAAGAAGCTTGCGCCAGCCAACAAAGTAGCGCCGGCAGTTGCCACAACCAAATCGCAGCCGAAACAAGGGGGAAAGAAACTTCAGACCCCGCGTTCGGCTGCTGTTGTGGTGACCCTTGATAAGGAGGCCACCGAAAAGGGCCTCACATACACGGAGGTCCTAGCTCGGGCCCAGCGAGGCATTAATATTGAGGACTTGGGCATCAGTGAGGGCTTGCGTCTCAAAAAGGCTGCCACCGGGGCCCGGATGTTTGAAATTTCCGGGCCCACAAAGATTGAAAAGGCGTCTGCTCTTGCTGATCGCCTTAGGGAATTCTTCCACGACGAGCCGGCGATACGCGTGTCCATGCCCACAAAATGTGTAGAACTGCGTGTTGTGGGTCTGGATGACTCTGCCGTTGAGGAAGACGTTGCCGCCGCGATTGCTCAGGTCAGTGAATGTGCAAAACAAGACATTCAGACCGGCGTGATCCGAAGGACGGGGAACGCGCTGGGCTCTCTCTGGCTCAGGGTCCCTGTCGCGGCAGCGAAAAAGGTGGTGGCAGCTGGTAGACTGCTGGTGGGCTGGGTATCGGCTCGGGTCCAGCTACTCGAGGCTCGCCCACAGCGCTGTTTCAGGTGCCTCGAGAAGGGGCACCTTAGAGCCGAGTGCACGTCGGCTATTGACCGCAGCGGCGAATGTTATCGCTGCGGTCAAAACGGCCACAAGGCCCGATCCTGCTCGGCAGCTCCACATTGTGGAAGCTGCGAACGAGCGGGATTGAAGGCCGACCACCGGGCGGGGAGCGGGCAGTGCAAGGCACCGTCCGCTCCAAAGAGGAGGGGAAGGGGGGGTGATGGCCTGAGGGTCCCCTCGCCACCTGCCGCCGACCCGGCTCAGCCCACCACGAGCCGGGTTATGGGGGATCCAATGGAGGTCGCTAATTGATGGCCTCCATAAGATTCCTCCAGGCGAATATAATGCGCTCCACCAGGGCCCAGGACCTCATTTTCCAGACCCTGGCGGAGCGGATGGTGCACGTGGCTGTGGTCTCCGAACCCCTTTTTATTCCGTCGAGTAAGGAGTGGGTCGGAGACCGCGTAGGGGATGTGGCCATTGCATCCAGGGCTGCAGTTGGCTCCCCAGCCCTGGAGCGTGTGGTGAGGGGACGCGGGTACGTCTCCGCCAAGATTGGGGACGTATCCGTCATCGGGGCGTACTTCTCACCTAATAGACCGTTCTCCGACTTCGAGCTCTTCATGACTGAAGTCGGAGACTTGGTGCATAGGTTACGCCCCGGTAAGGTGGTTCTGGCCGGAGACCTCAACGCGAAATCCGCCGCATGGGGGTCTCCGGTCACGAACGTTAGGGGGAGATTCCTGGAGGGTTGGTTGGCCTCAGCTGGGATGGTCGTCATGAACCGAGGGACGGCTGACACATGCGTGCGATGGAATGGCGGTTCCAAAGTCGACGTTACCTTTGTCGACGCCGCCATGTCACCATGTGTCAGGAACTGGGAGGTAATGGTGGGTGTGGAGTCACTCTCGGACCATCGTTATATATGGTTCGAGGTGGCCGCACGCCATGCTCCCATTTTCCCTCGGTCGGGAAGAGATGATGGCCCTCGGTGGTCCGTCAGGAAAATGGATCCCGAGTTCCTCGTCGAGGCCGCAATCGTCCAGGCGTGGGCCGCTGGGTCCACGGGTGGGGAGGTTGCCGCGGAGGTCGAGGACCTCCAGCGGCGGATGTCGCTCATCTGCGACGCCAGCATGCCGAGGGTGCGAAGCACAGGGCCGGCGTGCGGTGTGTACTGGTGGTCAGAGGAGCTAGCGCAGCTGCGTGATCAGTGCGTAGCCGTGCGCCGCCAGTACACTCGGTGCAGGCGTCGTAGACGACGCGACATCGAGGAGGAGAGGCGCCGTTACGAGGCTTATCGGGCTGTCCGCACCTCGTTGCGAACGGCAATCGCCGAGGCCAAGAACAGGGCCCACAGGGAGATGGCCGAAGAGCTCTGTCGGGATCCGTGGGGGAGGCCGTACAAAGCGGCGCGGGGGAAGCTTCGTGCCCGTGCCCCCCCTCTCACTGTGAGCCTTCGGCCGGATTTCCTGGAATCCGTTGTGGAAGCCCTGTTCCCGCAGGGAGCTGAGGTGGAGCCGCCTCGTATGGCGCCTCTCGAAGAGGAGGAGAGCACTGTGTCAGGCGCGCCGGGGGTGTTGGAGTGGGAGTTAGCCGGGGCGGTGAGTCGCATGAAGGCGAAAAACACCGCTCCTGGCCCCGACGGCATCCCTGGGCGCGCCTGGTCTTTTGCCCTGGGTCCGTTGGAGTCTGGACTCAGGGCGACGTTCAGTGCCTGCCTAGAGCAGGGCCTCTTTCCCCGTAGGTGGAAGACGGGGAAACTAGTCCTGCTCAGGAAGGAGGGAAGACCGGCCGATACACCCTCTGCGTATCGGCCCATTGTCTTGCTGGACGAGGCGGGGAAGCTGCTCGAACGCATAATAGCTTCCCGCATAGTCCAGCACCTCCAAGAGGTAGGGCCCGACCTCAGTCCCCTCCAGTGCGGATTCCGCCAGGGCAAGTCCACCCTCGACTGTATTGAGGGTGTCAGACTTCTGGTGGAGGAGGCGACAACCCGGCGCGAGGTGGTGTTGGCGGTGTCGTTGGACATCGCTAACGCATTCAACACCTTGCCCTGGGGAGTGATCAGAGAGGCCCTACGCTTTCACCGCATCCCCATGTACCTACAGCGCGTTGTCGGTAATTACCTGGCAGACCGCGCTGTCAGGTACCCGACGGCTGGGGGTGGGTGGAAAGAGCGGAGGATGTCGTGCGGTGTTCCACAGGGTTCGGTTCTTGGCCCCCTCCTGTGGAACATCGGCTACGACTGGGTGCTGCGCGGGCAAATGCTCCCGGGGGTGCGTCTGTTTTGTTACGCAGACGACACCCTCGTGACTGCCCGTGCGAGCACCCACCGGGAATCCCGAGTGCTGGCGACCGCGGCCACCGCTCATGTCGTGGCCCGTATTCGCCGGCTAGGACTGGGGGTGGCCTTGGAGAAATCCGAGGCCATTTGCTTCCACAGGCCTCGGATGGCGCCTCCAGTGGGCTCCCGGTTGGTGGTGGGCGGGACGTCCATCGAAATCTCGGGTACATTACAGTACCTGGGATTGCTTCTCGACAGCCGATGGACGTTCGAGGCCCACTTCCGGCGGCTCGCTCCCAGACTAACGGCGACCGCCGGAGCCCTGAGCAGGCTCCTCCCGAATTTGGGGGGGCCGAATGCAGGCTGCCGGCGCCTATACGCCGGAGTGGTCCGGTCGATGGCCCTATACGGCGCTCCCATATGGGCGGAGCGGCTGACTGCCAGGTCCCTGCCTCTGCTGCGTAGAGCGCAGAGGATCATGGCGGTCAGACTTGTGCGGGGCTACCGGACCATCTCCGGTGAGGCGGCCTGCGCCTTGGCCGGGTCCCCTCCATGGGACCTAGAGGCCAAGGTGCTAGCTCAGGCCTACCGCCGTAGAGTCGAAGCCCGTTCATCGGGGGGAGACTCAGAGGTGGTAGAGGTGGAGTGGCGGAGGGCAGCTCAGGAGGAGCTCCTCCGCCAATGGAGGCGGCGGCTGGAATCGCCCAGTGCAGGATTCTGGACGACTTCGGCCATCCAGCCCATTCTTCAGGGCTGGGTCGCCAGGAGGCATGGGGTCCTCACCTTCCGCCTTACGCAGGTGCTTTCCGGACATGGTTGTTTCGGGTGGTATCTGTGGAGGGTGGCCCAGCGCGAAGCGACTGGTGAGTGCCACGAGTGCGGCGCCGACTTTGACACGGCGCTGCACACGCTCGCAGACTGTCCAGCTTGGGCGGTCCAGCGGGCGCAACTCGTGGCACAGGTGGGGCACGATCTCTCCCTGCCCACCGTGGTTCGTGCCATGGTGGACAGGGAGCGATCGTGGGCAGCGATGGCCTCCTTCTGCGAGGACGTTATCTCGCGGAAGGAGGCGGCGGGACGGATCCGGGAAGTCGAGTCCTTGGATCCGATCCGCCGCAGGCGAGCGGGGCGCAGGCGACTCGCCGAAGTCCGTCGCATGCCGCCCTAACGGGGACCTCCGAGCGGTCCGAACGGGGCATCGGACGCTCGCTGGAGTTAGGTCCCCGAGGCGGTCGATGCATCTGGTGCTCCCGATGCATCGTCCAGCGGAGGGAGGGGCCACTTTTAGAGAGGCCCCGACCCAGAGGTGGCGCACTCTGGGGTACAGAGTTGCTGCTGGCGGGGTTGGGGGTAATGTCTTCATAGGTACCCCATCGCCGCCACCAGCAGCGTGGAGCACACAGGTTGTTTTAGTCGGTGCGAGTCCGACATAACCGTCGCCTGCCCCCGTTGGGCGGCGGTACCCATAAGGGGTTTTTTCCTGTTCGAAAAAAAAAAAAAAAAAAAAAAGAGGTAATTCTTATTGGCAAAGGTAGCATTTGCTTGAAATTGCGAAACTAATACAGACAGTGTGTTCGCTCGAAGTAGTCATAGATTAAGATGTTAAATTTAGACCTCATCAGTATCCTGCCCTATTCCACTCTAAAGGAGGTCATCACATGTTATTAACATGTTGTTACGTGATTTGGCTGGGTATTTTACGACAGGCCTCTACCTGGCGTGAACTTATCTTAGTCCATAGTTACGATACCTCTGTAGGATAAGGTGGTCTATTCTACTCAGTGGGATACCAAACGGTGGGTCACTTTCATTAGTCCCCGGATAAAGATGGTTTATATTTTTACTCAGCCGGTTACCACACGGATAAGTGGAATTAAGACCTATCACAGATTTTCTTATTTAAATATGTCAGCCATAATTGATCATAAATTGTACATTGTGTTATAAATTCCATGGTATATTCGCACATATAACATAAATGTGAACAACGTATACACAGAATGCCTTAGGCTCGTTTATAGCTGAAATTGAGTACTGAAATATTCTGTGTTCCTACTGCCTTGATGTTGTGTATAAAATTCTTATGACCCCTCGAAGTGTGTCGATATCGGTTCGTTAAAACTTTCTACCGTGTCTCCCATATCCTTCCCGCTTTCGTCTTGCACCTGTTACCCGGTTCCTTTGTAAACTAACGTTTTTTATACGAACAATAAAGTTTACGGTTATTTCACACTAATACTTTAGAATTGCTGGAAAATTGAGCGCGTTATATAAATTCATAGAATTTATGCAGTATTTTTTGAATATCTTTTGACACCTTGGTAAGAAATGTGGGTGGTTTATTCTACTCGGCCGTATACCGCACGGCGGGTCGACTTACTTTAGTCGCTGTTTGGTAGATGTTTAAAAAAAATTAGTGCTGATTGTCACAGACACGTTTACTGCGTGTATTTGATACAACAGCTTATTGCTTAGTCTCCATGTGTCGTCATGTCGTAGTTGCCATTTCTTAAATACATTAAAAAATTATTTTGGTTCGTCACATTGCCACACATAAAAAAATTATAAGTAATACAGGAAGACCTAACGATTCTGTATTGAAAACATAATTAATTATAATATTAAATTTATACTGCAGCCACAAGCAATAATAAAATAAAAGGTAGCTACTTTTTAAAACATGAAATAAAAATACAAAAATACTTTCTATTGTGAGTTATAAACTGAAAAACCTAATAAAATTTTACCTGGGACGAAAAAACTGATTCAAAACTTCAATGCACACAAATCAACTCTCACAGGAAAACCCATTTCTGCTTGCTACGCGTTCTGAATAATTAGTTAGTTACCAGATGCAGAAACAAAACTCGCGTTATTTCTTTCTTTTAGAGCTTTATATCTTTGCTACACTGGTATCGGATAAATGTACGATTACTAAAATGTACGATTACGAATATGTGAAATAAGAAAAAAGTTACTATACAATTATTTATCTATCAAAATAATTCTATTATTACTTTCGTACTACGATATTCAGCAAAGTAACACCTACTTCTGTAAATGATTGTAAAAGAAGAGCTCAAAGTGCAAGTTCATAGCACAGTAAAGCTTGCAGCTCTGTTGATAATAAAAGATACGAAAAAGACGTCACTACTCCTTAATGAGGTCTGTTTCATCTAGTTAAAACAAAGAAAAATCTAGCAGTTGAATTCATGCTATGAGTATGAAATATTAGTTTGATAACGTTTATTGAAATAATTATGACAATTACATTATGATAGCTTTTAATGTATTGGTATTAATAACTACCATAATTTAATACTTAAATCATGAAACCAAAAAGAAAGAGACCAAAAGTTGACACCTCTATTTGCAATGCTAGATGAGTAAATGTATTCTATTGATCTATAATAAGCTAGAGTCTAGATAAGTAAAATAAAATGTTAAAGTTATTTAGCAAAGCGTAGATGAATCGGAGCAAATAAGATAGATTATAGGTTTTTATTTACTCGATACAATATTTGGGCTAGTAGGCTTTTGCGTTTTGTTTTCGTTTTTTTGTTATTCATTGTGCACGATATTACATATTACTCACAAAAATAAGTGAAAATAGAAAACAGGACTTAGATTCATTGACATATTACTAAAAAGTGTTTAGCTCACATCTCTTTAATATCACGATATTGCATATTGTTGCTCATAAAAAGTAGTGTAACGTAGAAAACAGGATTTAGGTTCATCGACAAATTGCTGAGAAAGTATGTAACTCACGGCTGTTTAATATCACGATATTGCAAAGTGTTGCTCATAATAAATGGTGGAACATAGAAAACAGGATTTAGGGTTATCGAGAAATTGCTAAGAAATTATGTAACTCACTTGTGTTTAAAATCATGATATTGCAAAGTGTTGCTCATAAAAAATGGTGGAACATAGAAAACAGGATTTAGGTTCATCGAGAAATTGCTAAGAAATTATGTAACTCACTTGTGTTTAAAATAATGATATTGCAAAGTGTTGCTCATAAAAAATAGTGGAACATAGAAAACAGAATTTAGGTTGATCGACAAATTGCTGAGAAAGTGTGTAACTTACTTCTGTTGAATATCACGATATTGCATACTGTTGCTCATAAAAAGTGGTATAACGTGGAAAACAGGATTTAGGTTCATCGACAATTTGCGAAGTGTGTAACTCACTTCTGTTTAAATAGGTAAAAAATTACGACGCCTTTATACGCCTCTCGCGAAAGTAAGCGTATTTACGAAAACGATTTACGCGTCACTAGAAGCGGTGCTTGAAAAAAATCAACTCCCTAGAACATATTAATCTTCGTCAGAGTTTAGGGAAGTATTTTATCTTTCTCCATAAATCCTGACGGTGCCGTTGGCTCTAATATCACAAGGTCTGGAATAAACTGATACAGATTGCACGAGGGTTAGGACGTTTTTTTTAATGTGGATTTTTTAATAGACTAAAATACTCTAGTTACAATGATGTAGGGAAGTTAACTTGCAGAAGATAATATGAAGTCTATACGTTTGGTTTGGCATTTATATGGCCGAAATCTGTATCACTTACTTAGCTTAAGCCGCCATTATTTTTACCATTTTTACATTCCGCAGAGAACATTTTCTCCCCAAAAACATAATATACTTTATTATCTAGACTAATATATAAAGCTAAAGAGTTTGTTTGATTGTTTGAATGCGCTAATCTCAGGAGTTACTGGACCGATTTAAATATTCTTTGAGTGTTAGATAGTCCATTTATCGAGGCTATAGGCTACATAACATCACGCTAAGATGAATAGAAGAGGCAGCTATAAAAATATCGCAGCACAGTTTAAAGCTTTCTTTGCGTTCACTAAGTTAACGGTGAAAGTTATTCAAAAATCATGTATACAAAATTGTTCCCCTCTAAATGTTCTAAATAAAAGTCCGCGGCAGCATATGTCTAGCTTTTAAAGTTAACCCACTTTAACCATTTTTATGGTTATCAAAATACTATATTACGGTTTTAATCCTTCCACGCGGGTGGAGCCGCTGTCGATTGCTAGCTAACAATAAATGGGAAAGTCTACACCGTGTTGTAGCCGACCCCACTTAGAGTAGATAAGGGAAGGAGGAGAATGAAATAATCTCGCGGAAGGAGGCGGCGGGACGGATCCGGGAAGTCGAGTCCTTGGATCCGATCCGCCGCAGGCGAGCGGGGCGCAGGCGACTCGCCGAAGTCCGTCGCATGCCGCCCTAACGGGGACCTCCGAGCGGTCCGAACGGGGTATCGGACGCTCGCTGGAGTTAGGTCCCCGAGGCGGTCGATGCATTTGGTGCTCCCGATGCATCGATTAGCGGAGGGAGGGGCCACTGTTTAGAGAGGCCCCGACCCGGAGGTGGCGCTCTCCGGGGTACAGAGCTGCTGCTGGCGGGGATGGGGGCAATGTCTTCATAGGTACCCTGTCCCCGCCACCAGCAGCGTGATGGAGCACTGTCAGGTTTTTAGTCGGTGCGAGTCCGACATACCCGCAGCTCGTCCCCGTCGAGCGGTGATGACCCATAATGGATTTTCCTGACATAAAAAAAAAAAAAAAAAAAAAAAGGAGGAGAATGAAAAAGTTGAGATATTGTTAAGATTTAATTTCGCTCGTAAATTATAGGATTATGTATTCTTTAAAAAGTAAACGTATTTCTAACTTTCAACCTACTAACGTTTCTTACACGGTATTTTTATTCATAGCAAAGTGCAAATTATTCATACTTGCTTGGATTCGTACCGACCGGCAAGCTGTCGCTTTGACGAAAGTCAGTATTTAGCTTTGAAAAAATTCTCTTTGGCAAAAAAAATGCCTTTTGTTTACACTCTCATAACATTTTGTGTGTTTTTCTCTTGGGAGTTTTCGGCAAATGCAATTTCAATCTACAAAGGAATGAGATATTTAGGTTATAATTATTTTTGAATTATTGCAATTTATATAATGTGACGTAAATTGAAAATTTAAGCTAACAGAAGTTACAATAGAATTATTTTGCTGTAATCCGCGTTTGTTAAGAGAATCTGCGTAATGCTCAGTGTTTGAAGGAGGCAACATTCACATACCTAATGCATGCAGGACAAATCACCACAATTATCACAAAATGTTGCCAACACCAACACTCGTAATCACACTTGTCCTGCATGTATAAGGTACGTGAATGTTGCCTGCTTCATACACTTAGCATTAGGTACATAGATTCTCTTAACAAACGTTAACAGCAAAATATAATATAATATTTTGTATAAATATCTGCGTGACCAAGCCTTGCTCGGTAATTTTTATAAAATAAAAAAACCTAAAAAAAAGATAAAATAATAGGGTAGGTAGGGCTAGATCCTAGGTATTTTCATTTCTCGCGACCACCCGTTCCCCGAACGAGCTACGCTGATTTGACAGTTCAATATAAATTTTAGTATTTTTTAATGCCGAAAAACAGTTATAAAATGTTTTTTTTTTTTAACCTAGCTAGATTCGATTTCTCCCACAAAATCCCCTACTAGCTGAATTTTGAAATCGTTGGAGCCGTTTCCGGGATTCCGAAAAAATATTTATATATAAATACAAGATTAACTCATTTAAATAATACAGATATAAGCAAATATAAGTAACGCCTGCTTCTATAAATCAATTTGAGCTTAATTTTAATAGTACTAAAGACGAAGAACTATCTGCTTATATTTGACATCTTAGATTCTAAATCCGTTTCATAGAATGTTTTCGCACCAGCTAAAAGTACTTATCCTTCAAATATGACTCTTGACAAAATTGGGTCAGGTCAGCTCAGAAAAGCAAACTCAAGAATTTCTCTATTTTAATTCAATGAAAATGTTACTAATGAGGTAGTATGTTATGAAAATTTAAAGTTATTTGGTAGACAAGAACAAAAGCAAACCAGTTCGTGATATTTCAGTTGAAAAAAATTGAGACCTCTAAGTTAATGAGCCTTAATAAAAGAAAATTATTAAATCTCATATCGTTGTTCCTTGTGGGAGGTAAACATTTTTGGGAGGTAAACTCTGATGCAAGTTTGGCATCAACAAATAAATGCTCTTATTAGATATTCTCGTTTGTCATTTCTATGAAGGCTCGTTCATTTTTATTCCCGAACGTAATATAATCTATGTTTAGTAAACTTCAAAGAATCCCTAATAAAAATATCCAGTGAAATCCAATGAATCTGGACGCCACGAAATTGGCTCTGACTGAATCTACCTAACGAGATGTACCTGGCTTGGATAAGTGTTATTAAAATCTTAACCTACTTATATTTTAATGCGTAAGTCTGTGAATATGGATGTCTGTTTGTTATTCTTTCGTACGTGTAGTTCTTGTGGATTTTATAATACGTGCGGTAGCTAATCCTGCATGTATAAGGTATGAGAACGGATTTTGCTTCCTACACTTAGCATACATTTACTTAACAAACGCGGATAAAAACCTTATCGTTGTGTACATGATATGTGAATTAGTGACTGAATTAGTATCAAAGACAGTGTCATGAGTGTCAATAATTAAAAAAAACAGTATTTGTGACGTTTCATTACCATAGAGTTATTATATTGTTAATAACTCTTTGTTCATTACACGTTATATTTTTTTACTACAATCTTGCGTGTTACGGAATGCATAGAGCGAACGATTAGCGCGTAAAATATTATAGTTTAATTCAGATTAGTAAAATTGCATTGACAAAAGTCTTGTGCAAGAGAGCAAAACCAGATTTATTTTAACGCAAATTAAATATTTAAAATTCACTTAAACGCAAATTATCTCTTAAGTTACATTAAGTTAAAATTAATTTTGATTTAAATTTATTTTACTGCAAGCTGCCCTTAGAAAGAACATGCAATTAGAATGGCAAATAAAAACACGTGGTTACCTTAAAATTGGTGTTTTGAATGGAATTATTTGAAACTGTGGTAGACTGACAGTATTTATAGGTGAATTAGCAATATTCCTCAGATATAACCCAGATCTAGTTCATACATTTTCCATCGTTATATGAATTCTCGTTTTCTTTGAAGCTTTTCCGTGAAGCAGAGAAACACTTTTGATGTCAAAATTAACGAAGTGTAAAACTGGTCTATATTCTGCACTGTGATCCGCTTCCGCGAGCTTTTATAGCATTTTATAAGAATATTTACAATGTTTTCTACATAATAAACTCTACATACTATTACACGTTGAATTGATTAGAACAATTTGTTTTTGATCTACTAATATGTTTTGATCTGACTAAATCAAATATTAAACAAAAAGTATTTACTTTGGTCTGTTTTTATAGAAGTGGACGTCCATCAGTTGAAAAAGAAGATAAAAAAGAAGGCTAGATAGCAAACACTAGAAAGAAAGAAAAGTAAAGATGAAGAAAAAGTATATTTACAAGTATATGCGATGACTCAAAGATGTTTGCTATTGAGTCCAATTTTCGATAACAAAACTTTTACTTGATCTCATATCAAATGATACAAGATGTACGGAATATTTTGACAAGGGAAAATACAAAAAGTATATCAATCCTTTTATCACAAGTCAGTATATCGACAGATATTATATGTACTCGTATAACCAGGTCAACAACAAAGCTATTATTCTTTCCAAGTAATGTTATTTTACGTTTAGCCATAATTCTTTATACAAAAGACTTTATGTTGACATATTGTTGAAAGTTTTTTTTACGTTCATAATATTTTTTGTCGTTATATAAAATACTACAATACAAAAACTTAAATATAGAATGATTCTGTTATATTTTATATCATGAATTAATATTTTATTTATCCCTTGGACCTAATATGCTTGTTGAGAAGTTCTTGTAGATTCAGAAATGCAGAACTTAGGATTTAGGTCGTGAAATTTTTGACAAGATGACGCATTAACGCGTATTTAATTTGTCAACCCCCCTTATTAAAAGTTATTTAATCATTGTGAACCCATCCAATTATTTACTTTTTTGTTGGTAACTGCTTATTTCTGTTATTTTGTGTATTTATTTATTAGGAAAGATAAAACAACAATAAAAAAATAAAAATGGAATTATTTATTATAACAGTTAAACTATTATGAACTTATAACTTTTGATGATATGACCAAAATGTTAATAGCAACTTACATAATGAATTGCTGAAATACTATAACGTTTATTGACTATATAAAATAAACAAACTAAAAATATTGAATATAATATAAATTCAAATATAATATAACGCTAGTTAAACTATGAAGCATCAAAATAAAATATTGACCACGCGAAATTTTCACCGCAAATTGCTTACTACTGATTTATGGTTTAAACGTGACCACGATGTTTTAGGATTATGTGGTTTTGTATATGGAAAAATATGATATGATATATATAATATATTTTCCAAGAATATTTGTAATCTAAGGAGGATTTTACTTAATTTATCACCTCAGCTAGGTATGGCACCAAACTGATGATAGCAGTTGTGAAATATTTATAATTTTCTATTATATAGAAGTAGTTATCAAAAATAAGATGAAATTGTAAAGAACGGAACGTACTGATGAGTGAAGGAATAGGAAGGATGTGTGAGAGAGAGAGACGTAAAAGGAAGGGATTAAGATTCAAGATGGCTAAGGTGTAAGATGTATTGTAAAAATGTGAAGTAAGTTATAATAAGTTTAAAGAAAGTAATATTTAAAAAACATTTTCTACGTTAATATTACTCGTAAGATACTTCAAAATGACGTGTGTGTTTACTAATATATCGCTGTCCTTTTCGTTTTTATCGAACAAATAGCATGCGTGCTCTTTTTCATTTAAGTGACAAACTAAAAACCGCTGCAATGTTGTGTCCTCTTCTATCGCATGGAATGATTTGCTGGGGCCTAGCTGTCACACGTATTCACTCGCAGCAATATTTCACTTTTTTAAATTCAAATATCGCAATTCAGGACTGATTTTTTGTGACAACCCTATATAAACCTGTTTGCTATAAAATTATCTTTATTTTAATGTTAGTTTTATTCAAATAATTTATAGAATTAGGCGTTACTTTGCGGAGATCCATAATACAAAGTAATAATAACAAAGTAATAATAATTTTATTATTACTTTAGTTTTATTCATTAATAAGACAGGTGCAAGTTACTAGTATCAATTTACCTGTTTATACCTGCCTACCCAAGATTTGTGACGGGAAATAAATAGTCAACCTTACGTTTGTACATTCTATATGTTTCATGTTTTCGATTGGAATGGAATTTCTTCATTAACCAGGTCAGTGTAATTAAAAAAAAAAAATAATTAATCATAATCTGGAATGAATTTTTTTAGACAACCCCTTCGCAATTTATTTATTAACATATTTTATTTGATAAATAATATCTTTCATCCATTAACCAACTCGGGGAAGGTCGTTGTATAGCGAGATCATATACTATAGTCTTAGTACCAACTTCTCTATGAATATCACAGATTAAACATTATATTCCACTTACTGAATATTTGTGTAACAAAAAAGCATCAGTTAGTAAAAAATTAATTAAATGATAAGATACTAACAGATTTGTATTCTATGTACTGATTGCTGATAAGATTACACTGATTCACAAAGTTTTACTATCTGTCACCATGACAGTTGAATTTTCCAGAGCATTATGAATTACGTATGAGTTCACCTTCAACTTCATTAAACGATAACAGTAAAGTAACGATGTTTTCATTGAGAACCGTGCGATAAATTGCAAATATGATTGCATAATAAAATAATTTATAGAATTAAGCGTTAATTTGCGGAGATCCATAATACAAAAGTAATAGTAAAATTATAATAGTATGAATGCGATGAAGTAAATAGAAAATATATAGGTATAATACAAAAAATGGCTGATCCGCCATTAAACGATGGTTGCAATTATTGCCGTACAAAAACTACAATCTAAACAATGATATTTTTCTCTATACCCTATGTTATGCCTTCCACCCATCGTAAGTTCACGTAAGTGGGGTCGGCACAACATTTTATAAACATGTTGTCAGATGATTTGGCTACGTATTTTACGACCGGCCACCTGCCTGATATCACTTACTTTAGTCGTATTTTACGACACTTCGTTAAGAAACAAGGTGGTCTATTCTACTCAACCAGATACCATATGGTGGGTCAACTTACTTTAGTCGCCTTTTACGACACCTCGGTAAGAAATAAGGGTAGTCTATTCTATCTTTATTATTGTCACCATAATATTTTATTTAATCATGTAACTTATTGGTATTCCAGGAGCATTGGATAATTTAGATCGTTAATTTTCATACCCAATTTGTATTGAAACAAAATGCAATTATGAACTCTATTACTATAACATTACGGATAAAAATGGATTATTCCACTAAATTGAAAATTGTATATAGGTGAATTTCGTTTTAATCCGATATCATTAACGCTATGCCGAACATCTGCTCGCTTGGTGTATGATAACCCTTATCATAAAAAAATGGATCAGAATACGTTACTAATGTGTACGTGAAACTTGGCATAGTGTTTGTGTAGTAGTTAAAGTAAATATATTATTTATTCTTTTAACATGGTTTTATTATATTTTTTAAGCTGATAATAGGTTTAACGTAATTAAATAAAATGTAGTTTATTCGACGTAGAAATAATGTCATTATCATACCTAAAATCCGTACAACGCTTTTGCTAATGTTTTCTTTTGCGTATACCCTAATCTGTTTAATTTATCTATTTATTATTTATTTTGAATTTCTCCTTTTATCTATTGCTCCGGACTCTTTAACTTACAAAATTTTACAGTAAGTTACAGTTAGGTAAAGTACCTAGGCGTATTGTCTTAACATCCAGTTTTTTTATTAACATAATATTTGAAATTTCTATAGTGACCCTTTGTGAAATTTAATGAGCAATGTCCCGTGCTATTTTCCAATTTATAACTATCACGTGTACCTTTCTGTGAGGCTATTAAAGAAACTCGAAAGTAAAGATATACAGATAAAGTAGTTTCACAGATTATTAATTTACGAAATTAAATATATAGGTTTCTGATAACGAATTTATCAGAAATATAGTTTCGCAAGTATTTGTGCATTATTTTATGTTTTGGTAGCACCTGTAAGATTATTTCATTTTTACAATCAGTGTTATCTATAGAGTATTTTATGAGTCGTTTTATTTTAACTCTTATTGAAATCATGTTATTTATGCTTAGGCTTCTTCCATGTCTGTTTTGTTTATTAGTTTTTTATCACGTTGTTTTTACTATTTATAACAATTTGTCTTCGCAACATGTAATTGGTTGTAGAAGTGAATTTTTGTCTGTTTCCATGATGTCAACTCATGTTTGTGTTGTAACACATTAACGTATTATAGAACTCTGTTGTAACACAGTTCTACGAGTAAACTACGATAAAGCTTGATTTCAACAATTAAAAAACAATGAAAATGCTAACAGAATTCATAGGTTGATATTTTTAATAAGTAACGGCCTGTTGATATTTTTAATAAGTAACGGCCCAGCAGTGGGATAGTACCCACTGCTGGGCATAGGCCTCCTCTCTCCATTTTTGGAGAGAAGGGTTGGAGCTAAGACCTACCACGCTGCTCCAATGCGGATTGGTAGGTTACACATATCCCCGAATTCTCTAGAGATATGCAGGTTTCCTCACGATGTTTTCCTTCACCGAAAAGCGTGTGATAAATTGCAATTATCAATTAGACACATAAGTTTTATTAGAAAAACTCATTGGTGTCTGCCCGGGTTTGAACCCATGATTGTCTCTAGAGATTCACACGGTCGCACCGCTAGGCCATCACAGCTTATATATTTTTAATAATATTCTATTAACTACAATTTAATGATCGAAATAAATTATGTTTAATGGTTATTCTAATTAGTCCTTAAAATATACCTTAAAAATATTTACATTATGATATGATACAATACTCGTATGATTGAATTGTTACGTGAATTTTATACACATGTCGAAAACGGAAATATTCTGTAGTTTATTCCAATAAAATAGATATTTAACTATAAATAATAAACGCTAGTACAGCCAAATTACAAGTTCTTTGGTTAGCTTCTGATACCATAGAGTTTTATACTAGACGAAGGGAAGCCATATACTTCTCTTTGTCTATTCACAACTAAAAAAGAGAGACGGATAGATATAGTCTCATTTACCTTCTTTATACTTCTTTTTATTAATAGGACAGATTTTAGGCTGGCTTTCCTACTCCAGTATAATAACTCTATGGCTGATACAACCAAATTCCAGTTCTTTTTTCATAAAACACATAATATACGAAACATAAATAACTAAAAGTTACATTGTTTGCCTAAAAAATGGCTTATTGCGTAACTTACGCGTAGTTTCATCCTGTATCAGAATTTAATTTTCAATTTCACAACATTCGTAGAATATTATTTACTAGATTTTTATTCGTAACTTCCTTTGCGTGGACTGTTGTCGCGTGATAGGTTAATAATAGATGGCGCTTTTCAATGTCAATGTATTCCTATAAAATTAACAGGATTTCTATAGCCCATATGTTACCCCGGTGTGTAAGGAATAAGTGTGCTATATTTCATCGATATTGGTTCAGCGGATTCGCCGTGAAAGCGTAATAAACACATCCGCACTCACAAACTTTCGCATTTATAATATTAGTAGGAATTAGGATTAGTAGAATATAATTTTGTTTAAAGCTTCTTTATTTTAATATTTTTTCTTAAGAATTTGTAAATAAACTTGAAAACGAATCTTAAAAACAAACCTGTTAACAATAGGCATATAGCTAAAATGCTTAAAACTATTAACACTAATTTAACTTCGTAATATTCAATCCAAGACATACGTGAAGCCGGTGCTTTGATATGACTTCCACCATATTTGATAAGATGCTCTGTCCACCAAACCGCTAATTCCAAAGGTTTTATTGGATACTCTCTCATCAGTTTTCTTAGTTTCAATATATTGTTCTTGAAGCTTTAATACATAATAAGTTTATTAATTTTTACAGTTTTTTGAATCAACAAAATTAACTTAAAAAATTGTGTTACATATATTTTTATATAAATATGTTATCATCCTCCTGCTCTTATCCCACTCTAACTGGTGTAGTCACAACATGTAACAAACATGTTGTCTCATGATTTGGCAACGTATTTTATGACCAGCCTTCCGCCTGACATCACTTACCTTGACTTACCTTAGTCGCCTTTTACGGCACCTCGGTAAGAAAGAGTATTTTTGCACGGTTTTTACTAAAAATGTAAAGGTTTATTGTAGATCTACATAAACACTATAAAAAAGTCGTCGATGGTATTTCTCTATCTCTTATGATCTACTCGCAATTATTACTTTTATATTCAAAATTTCAATTTGGGAAACGTTTTGTGAAACTGATTTCTACGCGGGCAAAGCCGCTGGCACATTTAATCTTTAATATTTAAATGAGTTAATTTTGTATGTATATATATGTTCGGAATCTCGGAAACAGCTCCAACGATTTTCCAAATTCATCATGTAGGAGGTTTTAAGGGAGAAAAATTGATCTAGCTAGGTTTTATTTTTTTAAAATACGTTTTATCCCTGTTTTGGGCATAAAAAAATACTAAAATTTATATTGAATTATATTTTTGCCACTAAATGTCAAGTCAGCGTAGCTTATTCAGGGAACGGGTGGTCGCGAAAAATGAAAATACCTAGGATCGAGCCCCACCTACCCTTCTATTTTTTCTTTTTTTTTGGAGTTTAATTTTTTTTTGGAAAAAATTACCGAGCAAGGCTCGGTCACCCGGGTATTTATTTATAAGAGAATAAATAATAAATTCCTTACCTCTGATCCTCAATTGCTTTAACAATTGATTCCTTAAAGTTGTTCTCAGTTATAGTTGGCAAGTCCAGCTGCAATCCAATTTTATGATACACGTATTTCTCCACATTGTACCATTGGTCACTTGATATTGGTATTCCGATCAAAGGAACAGCAGCGTCGATAGCTTCATCTGTCGATTGCATACCTCCTTGTGTTATAAACAATTTAATTTTCGGATGCTCTGCAATATTAATTTTTTGTTTAACTTCTGCTAAATGTTTTGAGAAATCCTCAAAATTTAAAAATGACACTTAATAATTTTTCAATTTTTCAAAAATCATCTTACTCCTGCCCTTATACCACTCGAAGTGGGGTCGGCACAACATGTTAAAAACATGTTGTCATATGATTTGGCTACGTATTTTTCGACCAACCGCCAATTTGACGTCAACATACTTACCTTACCTTATACAAAGGTAACTCGAGTTTATCGCGATGTGACCCGTTTGTTTATATAATAATTAATCAACGTACTTAGTCGTATTTTACGACACCTTGGTAAGAAATACTGGTCTATTCTACTCAGCCGGATACCACACAGCGGTTCGACTTACCTTAGTCGCCTTTTACGACACCTCAGTAAGAAATGAGGTTGGTCTATTCAAATTAACCGGATACCACACGGTGGGTCAACTTACCTTAGTCGCCTTTTACAACACCTCGGTGAGAAATGAAGGTGGTCTTTACTACTCAGCTGGATACCACATGAATAAATTATTTAAAAAAATTAACTAACTTAATAAATTCGCTTGGGGGAACCACTTCAATATTTTGATATTGTTAGGTTGACCTGGTAATACATCTCTATCATATTTCCATAGAACTTCATAAGGTAATTCAGAAAAAACTTTTGTCATAATCTGAATCTTTTCAGGGGACAATTGTGATGGTAACACATTGGTTCCAAAACTTACGTATATAACTCCATGCTTTGATTGATCTAAATAACCTTTGAGATCCTGCAATGAAGAAAAAAGAAATTTTTAAATTGTTGAATAATTTTTTCAATAAATAAGTTCCGCTTATTTTGGGATACACCCATAAAAAGGTTTAGTTAGCGATAATATTATTTTTCTTGTAAATGTAACGATGCTCAATATTAAATTATGTTTGTTGTATCTTAATAATAAAACTAAGTAACAACAGAAATATTAGTAATTAAGTCAGTAATTGAGTCACTTACACAAATTTAAAGTCTTTTAAAGGTAAAAATAAGTTAATTAAACAAGCTAATTACTTTGAAATATATTCGTGTAGTACTAATTTAAATATAAATGCCGATTTTTGTGCCAATTTCAAAAAAATGACATCATTTTACTTTGATTATACCCTTTATACATTATACACACTTTTTTTGAAACTAAAGCGAAGGACATAAGTGAATATGTTATACAAAAGAAAACAATTTATTTGCATCAGAGCTGCAATAGAATCGTAAAGTTGGCGTGGTGATATGGCAATAAAACAATTGGTTGGTTTATTTAAGTAGATTAGATAGATAGAATTGAGCAACGACTTTAAAGACTTCATAAGACACCATTCGATCCAAGCGTTAAAAAACAATCTTATGTGGAAATACTGTATTAGGACCAATATCCCAAAACGAAAATATTGCCTTGCCTGATCTATTTTATTACAACTCACCGCAGGTAAATCCTTTTCCTCTGTTTGATGTATGCCACCCACATAGATAACTCCAGGCGGCACTGGCCGGTTATCAGCCCAAATTCGGTGTTCGTTTAAAAATAACATGTCAATCCTTTTACTTAGCTGCTCAAAATCTTTAATTCCTTCACCAAAATGTTTCTGTAATACTTTAATGTCAAAAGCTTCTGTGCCTGCAATTAACTTATCTAACACGAAATGCTTCACTATTTCTAAACACTTTTCGATTAATGACAGGTTGTAAAGTCTTTGTCTTCCTGCTGTAGGATATAAAAATGGATGTATAGGTGCGCCTAAAACAGCATACTGTACTGGAACAGCTCCAAAAGAACTCACTTGTATTACTGGAGCATCAAATTTATAAGTGAGTCCTAACGTTAGTCGATTGCAAGCTTCAATTAGCATTACATCAAAATAATCTTTTTCCTTGTCCATTATATTTGTTTTCACGCCAGGTGTTTGTAACTGTCGATCGAATATGATTGCAAACTTTTTGAACATCAATGTTATTTCTTGCATCAAATCTTGTTTATTTCCTGTGTGGAATTTGTATAGTTCTTCCCAATTGTCATATGATACATCGTGCACGTCGATTTCGGTTAGATTGACCGGAGTTTGTCCTTTAGGAAATGCTGGATCGGTGGTCACAACAACAACTTCATGGCCACGGGCCGCTAAAGCTTGTGTAAGAGGTCGATATACTACTTGATGGCTTATAGATGGAGTAGCAATGTACACTAATATTCTTGCACCTTTAATTTCTATAAACGTTAACACAAACAATTTGAATATTATGCTCTTTATTGACATGTTTATTTATAGATATAGTTGTTATGACTGAAAATAAACATCATCGTTTGCTTCTTATATACCTAATATTTTTCAGTTCTCATTTTCATAATATATCTACACTTTATCTTTGAAATTATATTTTAATAATGATTATCAAATTAATACGTAAAAAGATAATGTGGTCGTTTATATCAGTTTCGTACTCGTTACATTGCGGCTAAAGCGCTAAAATACATGTATATATGTCTTTTCTGGTAACGTTTTATTATATATTTATTATATACTTTGCCTGCGTGATAATCAGTTTGTCACAATTTTTTTCCCGAATTGATATCTTGAACATAAAAGTAGTTATGTCGAGTTTTTACAAGAGATTTTTGAATGACTTTCACCGTTTACTTAGCACACGTAAGGAAAGCTTTTAATTTCGCTGTTTTCATAACATTTTTTATTGCAGCTCCTCTCCTATTCATCTTAGCGTGACGTTATATAGTTTAAAGCCTTTCTCAATAAATAGACTATCTTAGACTTAAATAATTTTTCATATCGGTCTACTAGTTCCTGAGATTAACGCTTTCTGACAAACGAACACTTCAGCTTTATATGTTAGTATGGATATTTCTACGTATATGGAAGTATAAGATAGTATATGGAAAATCTATTTAGTTTTACCGCTTTATACGCTTTTACCAATCAACACTTTATTTTTACTATATTTCATTCAAACAGCTAAAAAACGTAATTCACTGCCGGCTGGCTCATATTTCTTATTCTAAATCTGGATGCTTTCAAGAAAGGCGTGAATTGGCATTATCTATTAAAGCACAGTCCTTTGTTGATCAAATGTTTCCATCTGGTAAATTTTATCAAAAAAAAAAAATAATTCTCAATTATCTTACGTTTTATGAACACCAGAAATATATTTGTCTATAATATAGTATATAGACTCTATATAGTAAATTGTATCGTGACATGGCGTTACCGATAAAACTCCACTCAAAAATTTTTCACAATCTCTGTCAATATCCCTTAAAAAATCTTATTAACCAACTATTATACTACTACGTACTTCGTAGATTAGCTGACAGAGATCTCTGTCTTAGGGATAAGTTGACCTTTGTACACTTTTTTATTATTATGTATTTATTATATTTAGTATTACATAATATGGAGATGGAAGATATACGAGGATATTCAGATAATAAGTCTCGTTTGCTTTCTCTTTATTTTAATTATTTACATTTTATGTTGGTTTCTCTACTCTAGTATAACAATTCTATGTCAAATATAGGCACTACAAATTAAACATACTCTCACGCACAGACCTAAATACATGTAAACATGCATATGCACTCAATTCACATGCACACATCCACAATCACAGTATAATTACTATGTCTAATGTTGATACATCTCTTAATACATATAAATATAGTAACGCAGAATACAAAATAAGTTTAATTTAATCAGTGACATTCTATTTTTTTAATGTAATCGTTAATTTAACCCGTCAAACAAATCCTTTGTAGTTGCGAGTTTTTTTGAGTACCGTAGCTTTGTTTTTTGTACATATATCTCTGACACGGTTGCAAAAAAATTTCTACCTAATTTTATGTATTGCAATGTTTTTTCCGTTAATTTAACTATAATAAAATAGAAATTGAACAAAACATCAATTAAAGACTATCTAGGTAATAAACAATTTTTGTTAAAGAAGGGTATGGAAATTGCACTCACAAGGCTTCACTATAAATTGGCAAATTACATAAGTTCCAACCATTTTCTAGCCCTAGCACTAAATATAATATAATCTAATTTTTTAATATCAAAACAACAAAATCACCTAATTTAAAAATAACCAAAATAAAAACTGAAGAAGAAAGACATCAAATTTTTTTTTCAATTCCTGTTACATTATCTATATAAGAAATTGATTTTTAATTTCTCAACATTTCTACAATATTATGCAGATGTATATCATGTTTATACAAAGTACTTTAAAGTTTCTTTATCTTAATATCTTTTCTTAGAAATTCGTAAATAAATTTGAAAAATAATCTAAGAAATAAACCTGTTAAAAATAGGCATATAACTAAAATGCTTAAAACTATTAACATTAGTTTAACTTCGTAATATTCAATCCAAGACATACGTGCTGCCGGTGCTGTGATATGACTTCCACCATATTTGATAAGATGCTCTGTCCACCAAACCGCTAATTCCAAAGGTTTTATGGGATACTCTCTCATTAGCGTTCTAAGTTTCAATATATTATTCTTGAAGCTTAAATACACAACAGGCTTTTTAATTATAATAGTTATGGCACATCAACAAAATTAAGTTAGTTGTAATTTTTGTAGCAAAATAAACTTCAGCTAAGTGGAAATCAGTTAGTCACAAAGTTCTTCCCGCTTAAATTCTGATCTTGTGAGAATTTTTATGTAATGTATCTTTAATTTAAAACTTTCTAAAGATGTACACTACAACTGAAATAAAGGCTGTCTGTTGTATGTGATTTTATTTCTGAAAATCTACTGAACGAATTGTTGTACTGTTTTTACTAAAAGTACAATTATTTAGAAAGGCTTAGGGTACGTCCAGAATGGCCTAACCAATTTTGATGGGTATCCTAATGGATATTAGAGGAAGTTGTAGACCAACATAAACGTTACTTCTAAGTAAGAACTTAGAAACTTTTAATTCTAGAATTCTAGGAGTCTACTCCTTAGTCGTTCTAAATTTACTAAATAGAATTCTAGAATTAAAAAGAATTCTCATTAATTCTAGAATTTCCGCGGGTTCGGAATTTACGTGTTTATTTGAATTTGAATTCACTTTATGACATGCTAATATCCACACAGATGGAGCCGTGGGCAAAGCTAGTACATATTATAAATCGAAAGTTTGGCTTTTGTTTTATTTGCAGATTTAATTAACTATTAATACTTTCTAACCTGATGTCCTCAATTACTTTTAAAACGGATTTCTTGAACTCGTGCTCAGTTATAGCCGGGAAGTCCAGCTGCATGCCAATGTTGTGATGCACATATTTCTCCACATTGTACCATTGGTCAGATGACATTGGTATTCCAATCAAAGGCACAGCAGCGTCGATAGCTTCATCTGTAGATTGCATTCCTCCTTGTGTTATAAATAATTTAATTTTAGGATGCTCTAAAAAATTTGTTTTATGTTAAAGATTAGCTTCTTGTAACTATAACCAATACTCATAATTTTTCTAAAAAATTACTCACTTAATAAATCGGCTTGCGGTAACCACTTCATTATTTTGACATTTTTAGATTGCCCTGATAGTACATCTATATCATATTTCCATACAACTTCGTAAGGTAATTCAGAAAAAACTTTTGTCATAATCTGAATCTTTTCAGGGGACAATTGTGATGGTAACACATTGGTTCCAAAACTCACGTATATGACTCCATGCTTTGATTGATCTAAATAATTTTTGAGATCCTGTACAATATGTAACAGAAAATTTTAAAATTGTTGAATTACTTTTGCTTATTTTGGGATACACTTTACTTGTAAAAATGGTCATTATCTAAATTATGTATGTTGAATCCTAATAATAAAAGTGAGTAAAAACAGTATTATTGGGTAATTTTGCATCAAAAGTCGGAAGAAAATATAATTCAAGACTTACTATTCCAGGGTAAAGGATGACATCGAAAAATTCGCGCGGAACCCCTGGTTAAAGCAGGAAAAGATAATCTTGCATGATAGTCTGTAGTAAGGCCAATGATTGTGATGCAAATTTGACTATATCTAACCTTAATTGCTTGAGACGCCTAACTTCAGTATCATTTACCATTTACATTTGAAAAAACGGCCTTAACTATAACACTACTCACCAAAGGTAAATCTTTTGCCACTGTTTGATGTATACCACCCAGATAAATAATACCTGGCGGTACTGGACGGTTATCTGCCCAAAACCGGTGTTCATTCAAAAACAACATATCAATTCTTTTACTTAACTGTATAAAATCTTTAACGCCCGCACCAAAATGTTTCCGTAATATTTTAATGTCGAATTCTTCAGTAACCATGCTCAAATTATATATAAACAATTGCCTAATTAGTTCTATACACTTCTCAACTAAAGACAGGTTGTATAGTCTTTGTCTTTCAGCTGTTGGATATAAAAAAGGTTGTACAGGTGCACCTAAAAGAGCATATTGCATTGAAATTGCTCCTAGAGTGCTCACTTGTATTACTGGAGCATCAAATTTATAAGTGAGCCCTAATGTTAGCCGATTCCAAGTTTCAATCAGCATTACATCAAAATAATCGTTTGTCTTGTTCATTATATTTGCGTTCACATCGGGTGTTTGTAACTGCCGATCAAATATAATAGCATATTTTTTTAACATCATTGTAATTTCTTTCATTAAATCTTGTTTATTGCCTCTGTGATACTTGAAAATTTCTTCCCAATTGTCGTATGAAACGTCATGTACGTCGATTTCAGTCAGATTGACCGGAGATTGTCCTTTCGGAAAGGCTGGATTGGTAGTAACCACAAAAACTTCATGACCACGAGCAGCTAAAGCTTGTGTAAGAGGTCGAAAAACTACTTGATGGCTTATTGAAGGAGTAGCGATGTAGACTAATATTCTTGCACAATTAATTTCGGTGATAGTTAATACAGTAAACGTGAAGATTATCTTTCTTATCAACATCATGTGTGGTTGCAGTCTAAAACTGAGTGTAAACATCTTTGTTTGCTTTTTATATAATCTTTTGCAATTCTCATTTTCCGGTCTTATCAACGATTTATCTACTAAAGCTCGGTATATTTAATGATAATTAAATAAACTGTGAACCGATAAAAAGGTTTAATAAACTCTTCTAAGAAAATAATGAAAAAATAGCATTTTAACATGCTTATATACTTAGTACCGTAGTGATCGAGCCGTTCATTTTTTAGAAGATATATAAAGACATAAATTAGGAAAAATAGGGATGGTAATATTAGCATTTGATCCGGGGTATTTTCAACTTTACATCCAACCGTTCCCAACTGAGCTATTATAAATTTGCAAGTGCAGTGTTATTAACCTTTGTTTTCTAAAAATATCGAAGATTTTTTTCAGTATGGGGATTCCTCGCACTTCTTCTATATTTAATCACCAGGGCGACTAAGGTAAGTTGACCCACCGTGTGGTATCCAGCTGATTAGAACAGACCACCCTCATTTCTTACCCGGGTGTCATAAAAAGCGACTAAGGCAAATTGACGTCGGACAGGCGGCCGAACTAGCTAAAACATATAATACCATGTTCAAAACAAATTGTGCCGACCTTCTTAGTTAGGGATAAGGGCAGGAGGATAATGATGATGAACAATTTTATATATATACATACATATGATTAATAATGCATGTTACTGGGTAAACCAACGCTTCAGAACTACATGATTTTCTTCATTTATTTATTGATGTCATTTATGAAAATAATGAGGTGGAAGATTCGATAAAGCTTTTAAAGGTCTTTTTGAATAATCTCATCTCACGTAAAAAATAAAGCTATATTATTTCCTGGTTGATATTCACTTTACATAAATTATGCATTTGACTGTAGCATAACATAATCTCAAAAAAAAGTAAATTAGGTAAGCAACGGATGACGATGTGATAGGTATATAAGATTAGGAACAATAGAGTATTAACTGTCATATTTCTTGGATATTAACAGCATATCTATATTTCATATCAACATTTTCATGAAATTCAGCATGTAGGGGTGTCTCTAGAATCTTGTAGTAAAAACTGTGCACAAATCTGTTCAGCAGGTTTTGAGAAAATCGATCACATACAGTCAGACAGCTTTTGGGGACGTTGTTTCATAATATGTATAGATAACTTTGCTCTTTCACATATTTGTCTGATAGTTACAATAATCTTCGGCACTAATTCTTCTTCTGCTTTGTCAACCGATAGACGTCCACTACTGGACATAGATCTCTTCATGGGATCTCCAGACCACATGATCTTGTGCTACTTGGACCCAGCGGCTCCACACGATCTTGTTGAGGTCGTCAGTCCATCTCGTGGGGGGTCTAAAAACACTGCGTTTTCCGGTGCGGGTTCGCCATTCCAACACCTTAGGACCGCAACGCCCATCAGTGCTACGCACCATGTGCCATCGCCACTTCAGCTTCGCGACACGCTGAGCTATGTCTCTGGTTTTTACTTAGGTATTTTATGTGCCAAATCATGTGACACATGATTTGGCTACGTATTTTACGACCTGACGTCAACTTACCTTAGTCGTATTTTACGATACCTCCGTAAGAAAGAGGGTGGTCTATTCTACTCAACCGAATACCACACGGTGGGTTAACTTAGTCGCCTTTACGTCACCTCGGTAAGTGATAAGGGGTGTTAATTCTACTCAGTCAGATACCACACGGTGTAATAATTCGCATCTATACCTATTATATAACAAAATCCCAAAAGTTGTCTGTCAGTAAGTGATCAATTTTCTCAAAATCTACTGAACTGATTTTTGTACGCTTTTTACTAAAATACATTAGGGTTGAATTAAATTGTATTGAAGGGGTCACATAGTTGTAAAAAACTCACCTGCTGGGATCTGTAGTCGCGTGCGATACATAAACTTACAGATATACACTAAAGTAAAGTACTAGATGTAGAACTATAAAAATACACAAAGAATCCGTGATGGCATCTCTATATCCAATGGTTACAATAACTATGCGTATAGTAAATTTAATTGAAATTTTGTATAAAATATGTACAAAATTGCAATTTAATACAATGATTTTCACGCAGGCGAGGATGCAGGCACAGCTAGTATTGTATATATCAGTGCCAAATCATTGCGAAATAAACAAAAAATATGATTCATATTGTTATAGCGGACATGCCAGAGTTTAATAGTTGAGCGATTGTTTTGATATCTACTTATTTCTGACTGCTGTCTTTTAGGATCATTATTGTGTTGATAATTAGCATACAGTAATATAGTAATTTCTAAAAAAAAGAAAATATTATTTTATACATATATAATCGCTATAATCCGCGATAAAAGAAAACATATGTAAAGCTAAATGTACAACTATCCGTCCTCATACCTGATACTTGCAGAATTTGTAAAAACTCATGCCACTACCTGCCACCAATAACACAATAATACACAAGCGTTGCACACATTCACGATCACAATCCCAACAATTGTTTCGCATCTCAACCGAAGCATCGCGAAAGCGATGTTTGATTTCTTTTGATTTTGCGATTATGCCGTGGTGTCTAATTCTATAAATTATAGTTATTTGTCTTTAATTAATTAAAATTGTTAATTTGCTGGTTTTTTGTCATACCAGATCATTTAAGGCCAAGCTTACTGAAAAAAAATGACGGTTTAATTTTGGCACCGTATTTCATTTATAGCGATTGTGTTTATGATTCCCCATAATATGATTTGACAATATAAGTAATTAAAATGATATTAAGTTTTGCGAGAATTACTCCATCTTTGGAATTTTTTGTCTTGTTTGTTTGAACTATTTTAAATTAAATATATAGGACAGTTACACACACGGTCATCCGTCCCTAAAGTAAGTTAACTTGATACTTATGTTATGGGTGACAGACAACTGGTTAATATAATTTATACATACATAATTTTTAATACATACATATATACACCAAGATTCGATAAACCAACAAATTGTTGTTTTAAAATTTTAGCCCTCGGCGGGAATCAAATCCGCAACCCGCGGAGTTGAAGGCAGGCTCACGGGCCAGTCACTCCTCCAGTGTCTGTGGAAGTAAAGAAAATGGACCTGAAAGCGCAGTTTTGTGGGACAATAGACATTTATAATAAATAAATAAATATATGGGACACTTACACACACGGTCGTCCGTCCCCAAAGTAAGTAACTTAATACTTGTGTTATGGTAGACAGAAAACTGGTGAATATATACTTATTTATTTTTTAAATACATATTAAATACAAATATAAACTTAGGTTCAAAGACCAACAAATTCACTCATAGAAAATGTTGGCCCTCGGCGGGAATCGAACCCGCGACTGCGCCAACGGGCCATTTAAGATGTCTTGTTTTAACAGGTGAAGATACGATTATAAAGTAGTTGCAAACATCTGCTGGTATCAAGTATAACAAGATAATAAAAAAATTAAAATTGTTGCTACATTTTGTTGTTATCTGGGTTAAATCACGTTTTTTTATCTTCGAACAAAGCTGAGTTACCAAAATCAGCTGTGGCTTATTATCGTAACTTTTCGTATCGCGTGATAGTCATTCGATATGAATTTATCAATGTGAAATAATATAGTATGATATTATTGACGTGACAACGTCTTAAATCAGGTTGCGGCTTGGAGTCACTCATGAAAAAGTGTAACGCCCGCTCACGTCTGTTACGATGAGTCACCGAACGAAAGAGAGGCCCGCCGGACTGGCGAATGCCTTGCGTCTCTCTCCCACTCCAATCCATCACATTTAAAAAGACATTGTCACGAAAATCTTTGCCCGTAAAACCGACTTTACAGGCAACCTATAACTTATGAATGTAGTTACAAAATATCGTATTTTTAAATTTTGTGAAATATCTTATAAGTAAAGTACCATTAACTTTGCTTTTTTATCTTATGCCTGGAAACTGCTGAAATTATTTCTAATATTTTTGTTTTTGGAAACAAATTCAAATAATTAAAAAGTAGTAAACGTTTGCTAATTATTTAAATCAATATGTACTTGTAATATTCCATGTACCTTTCTCTTAAACTAAATATGCTGGAAATACTGTAATACATCGTTCTATTATTACGCCTTATGGCGTATAGTGATTTATTTCACGACATTGATATTTTTAACGATAATATATTTTCTTTCAAAAATAAAATAAGAAAAATACTGTATTAAACATTCCATTAAATAGTTAAGCTTTTAACTTACTAATATTTGTGTAACATTTTTTAGTGGAAACTTTATTGATGTATGATACATTTATATTTCAATATTTATTTAGTAATAGAACCATTGTTTGTTCCCCAAAAATAAATAATATGTACTACATTATTATCCTTAACACAGATTATTTATAACCTAGCTAGGAGTACAGCGCATCAACCAATAGATTGAATTTACTTGTACAATCTATTTTATGAGTCTTGTATTCAATTTTAATCTACGAATGAACTTTTATTACTTCTATTATTTATTTTTTTGTAATAGGATAATTCATTCACATATTTTTACCGTGTCTAAAAGGTCCACTCAGACGCAATAAGTGGCAGAAACTCGTATACAATAATTTGCTACTTAAATGTGGCAGGAGCGCTAATAAAAAAGGGTTTTAATTTTTTTGCCATAATTCTACAAGTTTAAAGGTTAACAATTTTTTTCATAGTTATATATGCAAAAAGCATCTGAATTATCGATGCTATTCAGAAATAAAAGTACTTTTATTTAAATTTAATCGTTTATACGTAAACAATAGTAAAAAAGTAATGATAAAATTATTTTGGTATAATCTGCGTTTGTTAAGCAATTCTATGCTATGAAGTGTAGGAATTGTAGTGGAATGTATTACTCTAGGAAGTGTAATAGTAGCCCCACGTTCCACAAATTACAATCAATACCACTACCACACTACACACGTACTGCGTACTGACAAGGGGTTATACAAAAGTTTGTATAGCCCCTTTTTGTGTTTCATAATGTTGAAAATATTTACCGATTGACTCAGGTACCAATATGAACCTTATATCAAATTACTTACTTAACAAATTTTTTTCTTACAAGTTCTCGGGATAATGACGGTCTTAATCCTAACTTAAGGCTGATTTAAGCAATATTTCTAGCGATATCTATCTCCAACCCCATATTTTTACCCTATTAGATATCGTGAGCTATTGAGACCGTTAAGCACTCTTAGACTTGCAATAGATTTAATGAGAAGAAGAGAATCTTTCTATAAATTTGCAAACCTCACTAACCAACAGTACACCCAGTCGATGAAAAAGCTTGTCAACCGCTTTTTGTTTACTTGTCCACCGATTCATTGTCTTATCGGCTTCTCTAGATTTGCTGAACTAATGTACCAACGTTTTAGGATTAATAAGGCTAACATTTTGCACATTTAAACATCTGCCACATGAGTTTATTATTAATTCATGGCATCAGAAAGATGGAGCTCTAAGATTATGGCTTAGGCTACTACAATTCTAGATAGAAGAAATTAAAACGGTCACAGAGAGCCATTGAATGTAAATGGCAAGTACGACATTGTAATAAATCCTTAATAAAACTTGTATCCAACTGTAGACATCCATTGGTTGAAAAAACCACTGAAAAAAACCTTATAATCTTAATAAATACTCCTAATGTTGTGTATTTATATAATATTATTTATTAGTTTATAGATTTAATATTTATTATTTTTATGATGTGTAAAACGCCGTGTGGTATCCGGCTGAATAGAATAATACCACCCTCATTTCGTATCGAGGTGTCTTAAAAGACGACTAAGGTAGTCGACCCGCCGTGTGGTATCCGGTTGAGTAGAATAGATCACTCTCTTTCTAACCGAGGTGTTGTGAAATACGACTACAGTAAGTTGACGTCGGGCAGGCGGCCGGTCGTAAAATACCTAGCCTAATCATGTGACAACATGTTTATAACATGTTGTGCCGACCCCATTTAGAGTGGATAACAGCAGGAGGATGATGGTGTAAAACTCTTGTCTGTGTATTTGTGTGTATTATTAGTATGTATTAACTTTAGAATTGTTCACCAACTACATAGTCATTTTAGTTCTCCTTAACCCTATGGTCGTCTAGAAGAAATCGCCTCTAAGCGATAAGATAACCTTTTGTATGTTACAATTTATGTTTTCTTTTTTATTGCTTTTTGTTCTTTCCTTTTTTTTTCTCTGTGGTGTACAATAAAGTGTATAAATAAAAATAAAATAATCTTAAATAGTAGGCAACATCTTGATAAAATAATATAAATAATGAAATGAATGAATTTAAATATATGTACCTGAAAGTAACAATTGGAAAGTTTTGAAATAAAACAAAAAGTAGGTTGGATTGCATAATTTAATATTAATTACTTAAGATATACGAAAAATTATCGATAGATCTACTGAGATTAATAATGGCGTCATTATAAATCGGTTCCCTATCAACAATGATTATCACTGGAGTAGATATATAGTTTTATCACAATTTATTGAAATTATTGTGTATTTTGTATAAATCTTACATATTTTAAATATAAAATACACATTCAAGACTCTAAATTCCTTATACACCTATTTTTACACTAACTGTCGACTAATATTAAGGTTTATAAGTCTAGCTAATCCTAAACTTAATTAATAATTTAATTAATTTTTACATATAAGAAAAGATCATATTGAATAGAATTTTGAAACAACCATTAATAACTAAACTAACATGGAAAATTTTACTTTAATAATATCTACTATGAACAAAATATACATGTTTTTTTTCGAAAATTACATGAAACACTGAAATAAAATATTTAATATTCTATACATTGTCATTTATGATATGACTTATATCGTCTTCTTTTTATATCACCATCAATTCCACTGTAAAAATTAGTTTAAAAAGTATTATTTAAGTTTTGATTGAGAACGTTACTATTATGCATTTCTGTACAATTAACTGTTACTTCCTAATTTTATACCATCTTTTGCAACATTCAGATCTATACCTTTATTTTAAGAAAGAGGTATTCGTTACTTCGACTCCACATCGGATTCAATGACAAAGTGAATGCATGCAGCATTAGGCGCGTACCATTTTAATAAATTTTCTCAAGATATTTTAATACATTCAATAATGAACTTTTATCATATTCAATATAAGCTCAGATTTAATATGTTTTTAACTTTATATTTGTAATGTACATGTTATACATAATTTTCAAAACGAATTTCATTAATAAACCTAATAAAGCAAGGATCACTAATAAAATTGATAGCGCTATGAGCACTAATTTTATTTCATAGTATTCTGTCCATTTCATCATTGCAGCTGGTGCTTTAAGATGTCTTCCGCCATACTTAATGATATGTTCTGTCCACCAGACGGCAAGATCCAAAGGCTTGATTGGATATTCTCTCATTATCGATCTTAGTCTTGTCACATTATTTTTAAAGCTTGAAAATAAGACTTTAAGTAAATTTTACAGAATTTTTTTATATTTAAATTTAAGCCGTGTGGCTCCGGTTGAGTAGAATAGACCACCCTCATTTCTTACCGAGTTCTCGTAAAAGGCAACTAAGGTAAATCGACTCGCCGTGTAATATCCGGCTGAGTAGAAAAGATTACCTTCTTTTCTTACCGAGGTGTCGTAAAAGGCGACTAAGGTAAGTTGACCAACCGTGTGGTATTCGGTTGAGTAAAATGGACCACCCTAATTTCTTACCAAGGTGTCGTAAAAACGACTAAGGTAAGATAACGTCAGGCTGGCGGCCGGTCGTAAAATACGTAGCCAAATCACGTGACAACATGTTTATAACGCGTTGTGCTGACCCCGCTTAGAGTGGGGTAAGGGCGGAAGGATGATGATCTTAATATGAATATATACAGGAAATAGATATTTTCTAGTTTCATACGAGTTACTATAGTACTATACTATATTATACTAGAGAAGGGAAGCCAGCCTAATATGTGCCATATGACAATAAAGAGAAAGCATATGAGGGTGTATTTATTTTTCCTGTTTTTTAACAAGGACGCAGTATATATTTCATCTTCTCTTTCATTATTTATTGTGACACTCTCACTTAAAGGGCTGCCTGTGTCTATCTTACACTAGTACAATAACTATGTGTGTAATTTTGATTCGCTTCTTGATATTAATGTCTCATAAATCTTGTTAGCCTACAATATACAACCGATGGTAACGAGAAGTTTGAATTATTATAGTCACAAGACATTTCTTACCTAATATCATTGATCACTGTTTCAATTGAATTCTTTAGGTTTTCCTCTGTTAATGTAGTAATATCCAATTGTAATCCAAAATTGTGATGGACAAATTTTTCAACATTGTACCATTGATCCACCAACATCGGAATACCAATAACAGGTACAGCAGCATCTATAGTTTCGTCAGTTGATTGTAAACCTCCTTGGGTTATGAATAATTTAACATTTTTATGTTCTGAAAGCAAAAAATAAAAAAAGGTATTATATTTTTATATTATTAAGCAGTTTATCCATCAAAAAGTTTCTAATTGAAACCTCTAAAACTTACTCAAAGATTTTTGCATAATATTTATTAGTTCAACTAACGATAATTATAACTTATTCTAACTGGGTCATTTAAATTAGTTTTGTCTATAAATGAACACTTAAAGTAAATAAGGCACTAAGTACCTAAAAATTACAATTCTTTTAGAACCAAATTGCATACTTACTTCGAATTTTTAGGTACTTAGTGCCTTATTTACTTCAAGTGTTCAAATACTTACATAATAATAAAAACGTCATAAATTATGTGTTAAGATGGTTACGACCATATTAGGTAATTATAATTTTAAACAATACTCACTTAAAAGATCCGGTTGGGGAAACCATTTTGATAATTTGATATTCTTTGACAGTCCTGGTAAAGTATCTTTATCATATTTCCATAAAACATCATAGGGTAATTCTGAGAAAACTTTAATCATAATTTGAATCTTTTCTGGAGGGAGCATCGACGGCACAACGTTGGTACCAAAACTTACATATATAACTCCATGCTTAGAAGAATCCAACAAATCTTTTAGATCCTGTTAACACAAAAATAAAAACAAAATTAATTAAGTAACAAATTATGGATTTGTTTAATTTTTAATCACCTCAATCATTACATATACGTCGTTATTGCAGCTTTCGTACTTTCTGTACTAAATTCTGTTAAGGAAAATTTATTTATGTAAAACTATATAATCAGTTTGGCCTTATTAATAGATAAAAAAATTTATATGTATATTTTATGTAAATAGCTGTAGATTATATAAAATAAAATAAAATAAAAAAAAACTTTAGACACTTACTTTTGGTAATTCCTTGGCCTTTGTTTGATGTATCCCGCCAACGTAAATAATACTAGGAGGAACAGGACGATTGTCCGCCCAAAATGGATGCTCGTTGAGAAACATCATTTGTGTTTTATTTGTTAACTCAGCATAAGTGGGAACATCCTTGCCGAAATGTTTTCGCATGATTTCATGATCAAATTCATCGGTATCAACAATTAAATAGTCAACTATGCTACTTCCCAGCAACTCAACAGCCTTTTCGAACAAGGAGAGATTATATAATTTCTGTCTTCCAGCTGTTGGGTATAATAACGTATGAGTGGGAGCCCCCATAATTAAATATTGGTATGGCACTGCACCAAATGAACTAAATGTTATAACTGGAGCGTCAAATTTATAAGCCATTCCCATTACTGGACGGTTACATGCCTCAAGCAGTAGTAAATCAAAATAGCCTTTGTCTTTTGTCAACAGTCCTTTCACTTCTGGCATCTGTAACTGCAAATCTGCAATTTTTGCAAACGTATATAAAACTGATTTGACTTGTAACAAAATGTCTTGTTTATGTACTGTTTCTTTGACGAATAGGTCGTTCCAAGTTTTATAAGATATATCGTGTACGTCAATTTCTGTCAAATTGGCTGGGGTTTTTCCTTTGGGAAAGACTGGATCGGTGGTGACGACGACAACTTCATGGCCTCTAGCTGCTAATGCATGTGTAAGGGGACGAAACACCACTTGATGGCTTATGGATGGTGTAGGGAAGTAAGCTAATATTCTTGCGCCTTCAGTTGCAGCTATCGTTAATAAAAATAACGAAGATATTATAAATCCACTGCTTCTCATGATTATTTTGAGTACGTGACTGAATGATATTAAATAAGTAATGCCTTTATATGTTACTCTTATAATATTCATTAATAGTGTGATATCTATATGTTATCAATAATTGAGTAGTAACCTGATTATGTAATATTGATAAATTTTAATATTTTGATAATAGGAGTCATTAATCGAAAAAACATACGTCGGATATATTTTATTCTCTACGAATCTTATGTGATTAATTTGAGCTTAATCTGACGGCATCACGCATTATTTATACGAATTGAGAAAGATTATTCATAGAAAATATAGAACGAAAGAACTAGATGTAATTCTATTTTCTTCATTTTTTAATTAAATAACATTATTACGATTTTTTTGTGTAGCTAAATTTTATTATTTACTTTTCACTTTCATAAATTAAGCAATAGTTTACATTTTAAAATGTCACAAAACAGTACGGTTTGCTACTATAATATTATCAATGATAATTATAAAAAAATATATATTCTATAAATTTGAAACACGATCTATAGTGAGCTACGGTGAAATATAGTCTCCATACATCTTTCCGATAAACAAGACGAATAGTGTTTAATTCTAGTTTAATATACACCGATCAAATACAAGTAATGTCTATTCATATTTAATTTAAGGTACTCATTAAATTAAAAAATCTACCTTTTTGACTGTATGAAATTTAATTATGCCAAATATCACATTCTAATTATCTTTGCTTTTTTTGGATTCATACAACTTGCATATAGATGAAACATTAATCTTAAGTGCATTAAATAATATCCTATGATGTTTTCAAAAACATATTAATAATCGCTTGAGCAAACAATCGCAAGTTTATCCACTAAGCTCGTATATGAACTAAATGAGTGTATACTCAATGCTACGTCATAACCCCGGACATAATGTGGGCGGTCATTTTCTGCCCGCCGTTTAAGGCGGATATGGGTATGTCTGTGGAACAAGAAATAGGCGTAAGCGTTAAATATACATTAGTGGTTATTTTATATGTACTAGCAATCGCCAGCTGCTCCGCCCGCGCGGAAAGATTAAAACCGTAATATAGTCTTTTGCTAACCATAAAAATAGTTAAAGTGGGTTAACCTTAGAGCTAGACATATGCTGTCTCGGATTTTTATTTCAAACTTTTAGAGGGCAAAATTTTAGAAATACATGATTTTTAATAACTGTCACCGCTTACTTAGCGCACGCAAGGAAAACTTTAAATTTTGCCGTTTCCGTCAAAAATTGATGGTTGCTTTCTGCTATTCTTGTTATCGTGGTGTTATGTAGCCTATAGCCTCAAAGAATTTTTCAAATTGGCTTAGTAGTTCCTGAGATAAGCGCGTTCAAACAAACAAACAAACTCTTCAGCTTTATATATTAGTATAGATGTAGTATTATAACCTCAAATGTATATATTATAACCACATAAAACAAATTATTGTATAATTAGGACAACCAGTCATCATTCCCACTCTAAGTGGGGCCTACAGAACATGTTTATTGCTTCTATTCTATTTTATCATACGCCGACTTTGGCAACCAATCTAATATGCATGTTATACCAAACACAATCCAACGCTCCTTTCAATATTTATTTTGTACTTCCTCTAGTCACATAATCCATCCACATTCATATTTAATACTCATTTAGTCACATAACGCCGTGTGGTATCCGGCTGAATAGAATAGTACCACCTTCATTTCTTACCGAGGTGTCGAAAAAGGCGACTAAGGTAAGTCGACCCGCCGTGTGGTATCCGGCTGAGTAGAATAGACCAACCTCATTTCTTACCGAGGTGTCGTAAAAGACGACTTAGGTAAGTTGACCCTCCGTGTGGTATCCGGTTTAGTAGAGACCACCCTCTTTCTTACCGAGGTGTCGGAAAATACGACAGAGGTAAGTTGACGTCAGGCAGGCGGCCGGTAGTAAAAACGCAGCCAAATCATGTGACAGCATGTTTATAACATGTTTTGCCGACCCCACTTAGAGTGGGATAAGGGCAGGAAGATGATGACTCGTTTAGTCACATAGTTTTCATCCCTCCTCATTATATGTTTATACTATTCCAATCTTGCATTTCTCGTCTTTTCCATAATGGACGCAACTTTCAGACTTCCCCTTATATACTAGTTCCATATTTTATCCAGTCTTGTCACACCACACATCCACCTTAACATCTCATTCGAATACACTCTTCTCACCATTCGAGCATCACGGATAAAAATAATGAAAATGAGAATTTCCTTTTCCGCTTCATCTTATACCTTTTCTATTATTTCATTTTGAAGTGATATATGATAAAGTTGGACGACCAAACAAGGTCTAACGACATCGATTTACACCGCATTTGGCTTTAAGTGAACATTCTGACATAATCTCTATCAAACCTAAAGTCAAATTTGGAATTACACTTTGAAACTAAGTTCAAGTTTATAAATATCAAGATATCTAAATATCAAAGTTTTACTGTGATTTTTCTTATCTTTAATATTTAAATGAGCTAATCTTGTACATCCAACGATTTTTATGAAACAGTGTTTTGGGGGAAATAGTTCGATTTAGCTAAGTTTCATTAAAAAAAAAGTTTCATCTCTGTTTTCAGGCATTGAGAAGACTGCTAAAATAAAAATAGATTGTAAAGTTTAAATTCGCTGTCATTTGTTAAGTTGTAATAGCGGTATGGTAATCCGTCCGTTTACCATTACCATTACCCGTTGGTAATGGTAATAGTAAACGGGCGGATTAAATATATAAAAAAAAACCCTGGCTCAAATCCCACATGTCATCGACTTTTCTTTCTTTTTTATTTTTTTAATTGCATTTTTTATATATATTTTAATAAAATTATCGAGCAAGGCTCGTTCATTAAGATCCTATATACAATCATCAGTCTCATGGCCTATGGATGGAATTTTGGCTATCGGGTTACGTGTTAAACAAGAAAAGGAAAATTATTTAGATAAATTTCAGTCTTTCTATTTCAAAATCAAACTAAAAGATAGAAAGCAATACGAGGTATGGCTTAGTCTGGGGTGATTAGCACTCTCGCGTGCATTAGCAGTGATTGTTCAGGTGAGTAGGCTCCACGCACTTGGCATGTCGCCAGACGCCATTGTCACAGGTCTTATGCTCATTCGTGAATAAGTATAGTCATGTAAAAGCAAACCAGTAAAATATAATGAAAAAAAAAACACTTTCGAACTTAAAAGTGAAAAGTAACGACGAACACTAGTCATTATTCTGCCCTTATCCCATTTTAAGTGGGGATGGCAGAACGTATTAAACATGTTGTTGAATAATTTGGCTGATCAGAATATTTGAAATAAATTAGAGCCTATTTCATCCTCAAAAAAATAAAAGCATAAAGTTGATATTGTAAATCAGTATTCAGTTTTTTCGATGTCGTAAAACATTACGAGCATAAGGTTGGAAGTCACGAAATTTCTAAAAAAAAAAGTAAGTTTTTCAATCTAATAAGGTAAATTTTAAATTAAAAGTGTTACGAATCGAAATATTATAAGCTTTCACTAAAATATTAGTAATATTTCATTTTGAATTATCTATCCATAAAAACTAAAATACTAGTCCGATTAGTCTGTAAATTTTTTTCGTTCTCCTGAAATTCATCAAAGCACACATCGGACCTTAAGCGTCTAAGATCGAGAGTTATTTTACGACCGGCCGCCTGCCTGACGTCATCTTACCTTTTTCACCTTTTACGACACCTCGGTAAGAAATGAGTATAAATAACGACAAATTGTGAAAAAAAATTGGGGTGCTATTTAAGTATACAAAAATGTACATATATATTTAAGTTTACAAAAATGTGGCACACGTTTTGCATTTATCTGTTCAACACTGCGGGGCCACTTACCTTGGTCGCCTTTTCCGACACCTCGGTAAAAATGAGAGTGGTCTATTCTACTAAATGCCACATGGCTTAATATGATGAGTGAATCCAAAAAATTTGAATAGTTTAAATGCTTCACTGTTGCATAAAACCTACCATAAAATGGAAGTAAAAACAATGCAGCGAGTGTAAGCACGGACAATCGGGACGCTGCGGATGGGTGACCTCAATGTGTTGTGTGTAGCTAAGAACGATTGAATTGAAAGTGACGGTAGTTTTACTAAATTGATTTGAAAAAGTCTTTCACTGTTAGATAGTCCGTTTATCAAAGAAGGCTTTAGGTTATAACATCACGCTACGGTGAATAAGAGAAGAGCAGCAATAAAAAATAATGCGAAAACGGCAAAATTTAAAGTTTTCCTTACGTGCGCTAAGTAAACGGTGATGGTAATTAAAAAATAATAATATAAGATAACTTTTATGTTCAAAATTTTAATTCAGGAAAAAAATTGTGACACACTGATTTCCAAGCTGGTGAAGCTGCTGGCACAGCTAGTGTTTAATTAACCGATAAATTTTGGCACAATTAAATTTTATACACCATATAAAATTATTACAAGAAACAATGTTAACTAATTTTCAATTTAAATTTCAAGGCTCTACATTTTAATATTGCATATGCTATAACAAATATAAGCATTACAAATAGAGCTAATGACGTCATTAACACTAATATTAAGTCAAGGGCATAATATTCCTTCCAACTCATATGTGCAGCTGCGCATTTCAGATGACTTGCTTCCCCATGCCTGAGCACGTACTCCGTCCACCAAACAGCACGTTCTAACGGCGACTGCGGCTGATCGCGGATGATACTACGCACTTTTAATACGTTTTTATGGTAACTAGAATGAATAAAACAAGTTAAAATACACAGGAACTAAAAAATACCAATAAAGTAGTCACAAAAAATAGAAAGCTGTAATGGTATAAGAGACATCTGATTCCTAAAATATTTAAAACCTATCTAAGCTCCAATTTAAAGAAAAGCGAAGACCATTTAGGTACAACACTAAGCAGCTAATTTATTAAAAGATAAAGCCAAAACAATAAAGCAAAATTTCCAAACATTTTTATTTATCCTACCGGATTAATACTTGATTTTGTCACTTGTAATAGCATTTTGGCTTCTCCAGATTCGGGAGAAGCGAAATTGCTTTACAATGTGGTTAAAGTAGGCATAAGTCGTAGAAAGTAAGATTATTTTCTAGTTACTAAGGGAGTGGCATTTTCCTTGAGTAAAACCCCCAAAAATATAGATTAAAAAAATAATAATATTATAAATGCGACAGTTTGTGAGTATGGATGTATGTATGTTACTCTTTCACAGCGCATCCGATAAAGCAATATCGATGAAATTTGCCACAATTATTCCTTATACACCGTGGTAACATATGGCATTAGAAATCCTGTTAATTCTAAAGGAATAGGATGACATTGAAAAGCACCATCTAATATCAATCTATCACGCGACAACAGTGGACGCGAACGAAGTTGGTGGTAAAAGCTAGTCTGTTCATAAGTACAGATGCGACTTCGTATACCTAGCATCATTCACGGTCAAAAATTTATTTTACTTACATGTTTTCGGTCATAATTGTATGTACTGAATCATTCAGCTCTTTCTCGGTTAAAGTTTCTATATCCAAATGTTTTCCAATATTTAATTTTACAGCATGTTCAGCATTAAAAAATTGATCAGCGAAAAGTGGGACTACAATTAACGGTACACCTCCTGTCAACGCTTCATCTATGGACTGTAGACCTCCTTGTGTAATAAACAATTTTACATTAGGATGTCCTGAAAATGAACCCAAGAATAATGTGCTTATACATCGTAACTCATGCCATATAAAAAAATATCTTATTTCCACAATACTATTTTAAAACTAAGTTATATTCACAGTTAATTCAGTAATGATAATTTTGCCACAATTATTGTTTATTGAAGCAATAAACTTTAACATTAATTACTCAATAAATCAGATTGCGGGAACCATTTTGAAATTATAACATTTTTCGGTTGGTCTGGTAAACTATCTTTATCCCATTTCCATAAAATGTCGTATGGCAACTCCGAAAATACTTTCGTAAAAATTTTTATTTTCTCAGATGGTAACAGCGATGGTTTGACATTTGTACCAAAACTCATGTATATAATTCCATTTTTCGATGACTCGACGTAAGTTTTAAGGTCCTGAAAAAATTAAATTAAATATATTTATATTTAATACAAGTAAAAAAAAGCAATAAATAAAAAAAATATGCAAGTAAATTAGAATTCAAGCCTGAAACATAATAAATTAAAACCACAGATAGAATTATTGGATCCTTACAAGAGCAATTCATTCTTGACGTATTTAGATTTTGAAATGTTTTGCTTTGTTAATGTAAGTGTGTAGTGCGATGTAATGAAAACTCGTTTTTTGACTGTAGGCCCCATGACAAAGACTAGAAATTTTGAGCATCAGTGTGTGTTCGAATTAGAAATGAGATCATAAAACATACAAAATTACTGATAGTGTTATCAAAATAAATCGGAACACAAATTTTTTAAAATACAAATCTGCCGTATGCATTAGCTACACGTGAAAAAAGCGTGACAAGATAGAAAAAAGCGATAACAAACTTGTTTTTTTATATATAAAGTATTATTTCTTGTTGTACATTAACAGTTATTACCTGTGGTAGATCTTTAGCAGGAATTTGGTGGATGCCTCCCAAATATACGATGTTAGGTGGCACTGGTCTGTTGAAATCCCAAATAGGGTATATATTTAAAAACACCATTTGTACATTATTTTTCAAATGACTTAAATCTGGTACATTTGCACCGAATAGGCTTCTTACTATTTTATTTTCGAATTGTTCATGTTCTTTCATCACCTTGTCATTAGCGTAATCAAGATATAACTCAGAAATTTTTTCCCATATTGTAAGATTAAAAATCTTTCTACGTAATGGCGAAGGATAAACAAGAGAGTTAGTCGGAGCCCCTGTTCCATCAAATGTCCTGAATATTCCGCCCAATGAACTAAATTCTATAACTGGAACATTATAGAAGTATGCAAGACTTAATGCAGGAGTGATACAAGATTCGACAAACATTAAATCAAAATGCTGATTTTCATCATTTAAAAGTTTTTGAACGTTTTTAGATTTGATTTCCGCTTCAAAAATGATTGTTGTCATATCTAGAAATGTCTTCACTTGCTTGTCCTCGGCGTCAGGTGTGGTCGTTTCCAAAAATTCTTTCCATATTTGATAAGCCACATCGTGAATATCAATTTCTGTTAAGTTACGTGGAGATTGTCCTTTTGGATACGCTGGGTCTGCTGTGATTACCACTACTTCATGTCCACGTTTTGCTAATTCTTGCATTAAAGGTCGAAAAACTACTTGATGACTTATTGCGGGGAATGGAAAAACCCCTAGTATTCTAGCAGATTCTATTGAAATAACCATCCAAAATATAAAAAATAGTGCGTTATTGTACATAATTGATTTTTAAATAATGATTTCCAAACTATACAATGTAAACCATTTTCAACAATATTTTTGTATGAAGTTGCGTTAGTCTACTGTAATGTGATAAATTCATTAACAATCAGAAAAAATCTCGAGCTCTAATACTTAAGCCACCGTCATTGTTACAAGTTGTTATGTAAGAGCAAATATTTAACTGACACTATCTACTGCGTTAATATTTTAAGTAATTAAACATAGATGCTACACTTTATAATGCAAAGAGACTGTATAAATTTACATACGTGCATATAAAATGCTATTCTTGCTTCCTGTTTTTTCTTTCTAATAAATGGTAAGTCAGGAGTAGATATATAAAATAAAACAAATCATGTATTTTATTTAATGCTTTATGCTTTAAATTACGATTAATAAAAATTACTAGAATACACTTGCCATTTAGTCCACGCATCATCGGAGGAAATTTCCCGCCGAGACTCGACTTGATGACGTGGGTTTTTTGAGAAGTTTACTATGTGTAGGAGGAGATACTAGACTAATTAACCAAGTCTGTTGCTCGAATCCACTGTAGTCGAGTAAAGCTTAGGCTGTCGCATGCTGCAACACATGGTGTGTTGAGGTCTTTGCCACACTTTAGACACTCTTCGAGGTCAAATGACGTTTAAAGACCTCTTTTAGACAGTGATATTGACATATTCATAGTATTTTCCTCTTTCCGAAATCAAAAATTTTCGTATTTTTGTAACAAACAATTGCTTTTCTAAGTACCGTGACCGAGACTTACTCGGAAAAAAATGCTCGAAAAAATGCATGAAAAACAAAAATTTGGCAGGTGGGGCTCGATTAGCGATTAGGGAGGGGATATTTACATTCCTTTAATCCGCCCGTTCCCTAATAAGCTGTTACACCTTTACAAATGACACTTAAACTATCATTTGCATACTGTTCTACATTTTAGTATTGTTTCAGTGCCCAGAACAGAGATAAAACGACATTTTGTTTAAATGAAACCTAGCTAAATGAAGCCTAGCTCAAAAATAAAAATTATACACCAAAAAAATTAATACAATTAAAAATATGGTTAAGTATTTTCCTAATAAATATTTCTTTACAGTTATTACGTTAAACTGAGTTATTACGACTGAGTATATAAATAAAACCATGAAAGAATGGAAACTCGTTTTATGGCGTTATATAAAGAATAATTAAACAAAAATTACATCCATTCATTAGGTGATATTAATATTGATGGCACATTTTCAAAATCTAATGGCAGTTAAGGTGAAAAGGCTCTTGATTTTTTAATTAATAGGCCTTTGGGGTTCTATCCAATCATTAAATATATCATTTTTATTGCAAAGTCGATTTATATGTGATCCGTTCACGTATTCATTTGAAATATTCCTTTACATGTACTTAAATGGATTACTGTTGACGTTTATAATTAATTAAATTCGTATAATAAAAGTTTTTTAGTCTGAAAATTTATAGAAGTTATATCATTATTAATATTCAAAATTATATTAGAGTAAAATTTATTTAAATTTAATGTATGTTACTGCATAAAATACAATTTAATCAATCGTTTGAAGTGTTGATACTAAATTGGAACTCAATATACTGGGAATTTAAAAGGATTTTTGCAAAATAATTAAAATAATATTCCTGTAAAATCATAATTATAATTGAAATGTATTGATGCAAATTAACACATATTTACAAATGCAAATTAACTCATATATTTATAGTTCATGTATCTTTAGTAAATATTACTTACTTAAATCTCCCCTACATTAAAACAGAGCCTCACAAATTCAATTTATAGAATTAGGTGTTATTTTGTGAAGATACATAATACAAAAGTAATAATGATCTATTGTAATCCACGATTAAATCTATAATTATAATATTAATCGCTAAATTATTCGATAAAATTAATCGCGGATTATAGCAAAACAATTTCATTACTATTTTTGTAAAACATTACATAACGTAACGTACATTTTGTCTGTAATGAAAACATCAACAGATACTCCACAACAAAATAGCCTTTAAATTTATTTGTGCAATGGCCTACTGTCAAGTAAGGTTCAAACTGTGGTAAAACCAATGGACGGTTACTGCTGGACTAAAGTCTCTTTAAAAGATCTCCATACCACACGATCTTGTACCGCTTATATCAAGCGGCGCCCCGTGACCTTTTTTTGGTCATCAGGCCTCTTAGGGCTCCTCCAATTCAGTCTCTTCAAGAGTCAAACTCACCGTCCATCCATCCATCCATCAGCCTATCGCAGTCCACAGCTGGACATAGGCCTCCCCATGTTTGCGCTAGACATCCTGGTTCTTCGCAATGCGTATCCACCTGACCCTAACAACCTTCCTGATGTCGTTGGTCCAGCGGGACGGTAGACGCCTTACGTTTGCCAAGATGCGGTCTCCACTCCAGGACTCTTTTGTTCCAACGGCCATCAGTCCTGCGACAGACGTGACCGGCCCACTGCCACTTCAGCTTGCTTATTTTGCTAGCTACGTCGGTTATTCTGGTTCTCTCGCGGATAATCTCATTTATGATTATATCCTTGAGAGACACTCCGAGCAGAGTTCACTCTGCTGCTTGTCGTTAATGATCGGCTAATGGCGGGATAACCATTCTGGAGCTTACCCAAATACTACCAGACGATTATAGGCAGTTGCACAGTCAGCACTGCAATCACCCACCCGAATGCCAAGTGGTGATTACTGGCATAACCCTTGATATATTGAAATAATAATTTTTTTTAATTTGTTCGAGATATACGTTACAATTAATTGTTTTGTTTGCTGAAATATTGTAGGCATTTAAATATTTTCTCGTAATTATGTAAATAAACAGTAAACTTCAATCACTTGAGTTTTCAAAGAAAAACGGAAGATTAGGAATAGATTTTCCATAAGTACACATAAGTAGTAAACTGTTTTGAATTTGGTGAAAGTTGAATGAAGCATATGTAATTTATCAATGATTAACGAAATCATGCGACTAATTACTTCCTGATCAAGAAAACTTGTCACTTACATTCAACACGCACGTGTGCTGATAAACAAAAGGTATTATTGTTAAGATAATGTGATGAATTTGTTATCAAATCTGTTAATTATTATTTGTTTGATAACAAATTGACGTAGATAAAATTTGAGGTATATCTATACATTACATCTCGTAATTCTACCATGAACCTGTACATTGACGTATTTATGAATTATATTTAACAACTAGTTGTCCGGCCTCGCGTTGCTGTGACGCAGTCAAGGGGTGAAACACCCTAGGTAACTTTTTAGGTCGCCACGAGCTCTATCTCTTGATATGTAGGAAAACAAAATTAGTTTTATTCAAGGGTTCAATAAATGTCGTAATGTCTACGATATTAATAGAAAACAAAGGTTAATTACCCTGTAATTTGTATAGGCGGGCTCATAGTTCGGAATTCCCGGATGGATTCCATATATCATCGCCCAGCCATTAACTTATTTTTTTTGACAAATTGCAGCTTTATATTTTCTAAAAAAATTACGAGCAAAGCTCAGTCTTCCAGGTGATTTTTATTAAATGGGTCACTATAAGAATGCAGTACAGCGCCATCTAGTGGATTATTACGGTAACGTTGCAGTGACACCTCTGAGACGGTAGAAAAATACCGACCGTGGAGGAGTTTGTCCGCAAACTCGCGCGCACAATGTTCACATGTGCGGACAACAGTGTGTGCGCCCATCTCCACGGTATAGCACCGACAAAATCGAGACCGACAGAAGGACGACCTCTTCCCAGAGAGCTCCTCTCATCCTTCCCAGAGGGAGAAGAATTTGAAGACGCCGAAAATAGGTGCCCGACCGAATTGCATCCATAAGGCGTCCGCTCTCACAAGCGTAACCCCTGACCGTTCCAGGTCGAAGCAATTACCCGGCCGATAGCAAATCGCCCGAGAGTTAATTCCCGGGTAAAGAGGTTATACCTCGAGGTCCGTAGCCCCCATCAGCCACGGCTGAGGAGAAGACCATATACATATATGAGACGGAACGTAAAACAGTTTCCTCTCATTACTCGAATAAAATACTACGAGGCACCCGCCTGGTGCGCGCTATGTTCGGCGTACCAAAGGTGAAGGCTTCAAGTCCAGCAGAACCGCTGCCTGCGATTGATCGTAGGGGTACCGAGGTATTCGCGGAACGACGTCGTGCATAGAGATACCAAAATGCCGACCATCGAGAAATTCGTTCGTCGCTTAGAGCGTACACTGTTTTGGACACTTGGACAACGGCGCGCATGTTCAACTTCATGGCAAATTTAACAGAGAACAGAGAATTTACGTTTACCTGTTTGTATTTGTTAGGCTATATCAGACATCAGGCTATAACTTATTACATATATTTTTATACCTATATGTAGCAGACATATTGTTCTCACGAAAATAATTGTGTAATTATTTATCCATCTAGAATTAACGCCAAGACTTAACTTAATACAAAATAACAAGTCATAACCTAATAAATATAGGAGATGTATTATGAACGGAATTATACTAGCAGTGCGTATGATACGGTAGAATGAACCGCATTAAGCTAAAATGGAGGAATGTATACAGGATTATGAAATATTAGACATGACTAAAAAAAATATATTTTTACCCATTATAATTATTCCTGACATCTGTGCTGAGGCCGTCTTTTAGGTAAAAAAACCTGTACCAGAGAACCCCATGTTTAAACATATTAGTCATGTCTATTAGGAAATTAGATTTTTTTAAATAATATACTTAACAAATTCTCAATAATCGTTCACCATTCTCGTACATTTATCCTACTCTAAGTGGGGTTGGCACAACAAGTTTTGAACACATTGTTACGTGACATAGCTACTTTTAGCGACCGGCTGCCTTCCTGACTTCAACTTACCTTATTCGCCTTTGACGACACCTCGGTAAGTAATGAGGATGATCTATTCTACTCAGCCGGATATCACACGGCGGGTCAAGTTACTGTAGTCGCCTTTCACGACACCTTAGCAAGAAATGAGGGTGGTCCATTCTACTCAGTCTGATATTACACGTGCCACGTCTATAATATATTTAGTCTATATTACAATCCCTATAATAAGAGATTTAACGGTTACAGCGTCTGATATAATACGGCGAGATGTCGCTTACTATTTTAGCGACAAGGTTTCGTAATTATGATTTTCTAGTTTAGACACTAATTAGAAGATTTATTTTCAAAATTAGACGAATATTGTAAGTGGAACTGACTTGTTAGGTAAGAAGATTTCGTGTAATTTGAAATTTTATTTTTAAGGTACTATAAAACACAAAAATGTTAATTAATTAATTTATAATATTCACGTGTGTATTATTAAAATAAAACTAACAATTTACTTATCAAAGTGATCAGAGAGATATTAAAAAAAATTACTTGCTTGATTTCATTTAAGGAATTTGCGTTGATATAATATTAATTACGCCGTGTGGTATCCGGATGAGTAAAAGAGACCTTATTTCTTACCGAGGTGTCGTAAAAGGCGAATAAGGTAAGTTGACCCATTGTGTGGTATCCGGTTAAGTAGACTAGACCACCCTCTTTCTTACCAAGGTGTCGTAAAATACGACTATGGTAAGTTGATGTCAGGCAGGCGGCAGATCGTAAAATACGTATCATGTGATAACAACATGTTGTGCCGACCCCATTTAGAGTGGAATAAGGGCAGGAAGATGATGACAATGATGATATTAATTACAAAAATAAATTTATAAGTCACTAGTAATTTGGATCATTCAAAATCCATTCAATTTAAAAAATCATTAAACTACTAAAAGTTTTATCGAGTACTATTTAAATTCGATCACGCTTTATTATGTTTACTCTGATATTATTTATTATTCGTTTCCCGTTCCCGTTTGTTGATTGTGAGAACTTCGGAATACAAACGGACGAAGAAAATATGTTATAACATTGTGTGAAAAATTGTACTCTATCCATAGACTATCTATATCCATATTGTAAAATTAATTAAGTAATTCGTCATAAAACAAGTTGAATTGATTTTTCTTTTTTTATCATCATCTTCCTGCCCCTATCCTACTCTAAGTGGGGTCAGCACAACATGTTATAAACATGTCGATCAACAACAACAACACATGGATTTGAGCTTTGCCATTGCCGAACAACAAATCGATTTTAACTTTGCCGATTGACAAATCAATTTTAACACTATTAAAGAGAGGCTGATACAAAAAGCCTACTATACTGGTGAGGATTATTTAGATGATAAGACTGCGTGGATATAGGCTACTGTCCGAGCTGTATAAGATTGTAATGATTTAATGTAACTAGTTATAAGTATTATGTTGAAAAGAGCAACCACCGAGTTTCTAGCCGGCTCTTCTCGTTAGGAACAGCTTTCTGAACTACCAGTATAATTGTCGATTCAAAAGCAGTTGTTTACAAGTTTATTTGAATAAAGAAAATTTTGAATTTGAATTTGTTGTTATATGGTTAGACTGGGTACTTTACAACCGGCCATCTGCCTGCCTAATTATACCTTTTACGACACCTCAGTAAAAAATTGGGTTTGCCTATTCTGCCCAGCCAGATACCACAAGGCGGTTACACTTACCTTAGTTACCTTTTACGACACCTCGGTAAGAAAGAGGGTGGTCTATTCTATACAGCCAGATGTCACACGGTGGGATTTTTCTATTTTCATTTACCATTAATAAATACAAGTATGCGCTTCATTTCAAGCGTTGTTTAAGCTTTTAACTAAAAGCTAAGGGGTGTGTGGCAGTCGTAACACCGATGACCCTTTATAATGCGCTTATGGAGTCAAAGCGCTTAAATCACGTGTTCCTAATACTATAGAATACCCGTAATTATGGAACATCTTGGAGGTTGATTAGAGCTCGAATCATCCAGTTTACCTCTGCATTAATACGCAATACAATTACAAAAGACTTTGTATTTTATAATTGTATGTTCAGTTGAATGTTTTTAATGGACTATGCGCCTGTTAATGTTGGCCAAACTATTTTTATCGCCGTACCCCACCTGATTTATTTGGTCATAAAATTTATCCTCTCCAAATAAATTATACGGATGAATTTATCGATGCAAGATTTAGACATATCCGATTAATGCACGATAAGTGCTAATAAAACCTATATTATAAATGTTAAAGACGCGATTGCGGAGTAGAGACCCTTAGGAGCAGGGTACAGGTTCTAACCCCCGGTAAGAACATTTTTTTTTATTAAACTCATGCGTCTAATTGGTATTTACAATTTATTATATTTAAGAAAACATCGTGAAATTAAGTCGAATGTTTTTGGCGGTTCGGATTACAAAAAGTATGAAATACTAGCGGTCCGGCCACTCGTTGCTGTGGCTTAGTCTGATTTCGAATTACCCTCGAAACAGAACTCAGTTAAAAAAATTCTCCGATCACCATTTTTATGTATGTATATACTCCAAAAACTTGATGTCTGACGCAATCAAGAATAATAATATTGACATTTATAAAATTGACATATACAAATATTAAAAGAACATAAATCATTTTTTATTATAAAAATAATACGGAAATAGGCGATAATCGTAATAATATTGTACATAATGACAGTCAAATAATTATTTGAATTTGTAAAGCTTTTCTCATATTGTATATATTTAAATTCAAATTCAAAATTTTCTTTATTCAAATAAACTTGTAAACACGTGCTTTTGAATCATCGTTTCTACTGCTGGTTCGGAAAGTTCCTACCGAGAAGAGCCAGCAAGAAACTGGGCGGTTGCTCTTTTGAAATAATACCTTTAACTAGTTACATTAAATCATTCCTATCTTGTACCGTATCGGACAGTAGCTTTCGGGCTTTTTGTATCTGTCTCTCTTTAACAGCTTTTTTAAACTGCAGTACAGCTAAAATTGATTGCGGAATTTTATTATAGAATCTTATACCCAAACCCACAAACGACTTACGTACCTTTGCAAGGCGCAAAGCAGGAGCCGTAAGGTTATGTCGGTTCCTACTTTGTCTATTATATACATCACCTTTCACCTATTAATCATCTATCATCATCCTCCTGCCCTTATCCCACTCAAGTAGGCACAACATGTTACAAACATGTTGTCACATGATTTGACGATGTATTTTACGACCGGCCGCCTGCCTGACGTCAACTTACCTCAGTCGTATTTTACGACACCTCGGTAAGAAAGAAGGTGGTCTATTTTACTCAACCGGATACCACACGGTGGGTCAACTTACCTTGGTCGCCTTTTACGACACCTCGGTAAGAAATGAGGGTGGTCTATTCTACTCAGCCGAATACCACACGCCGGTTCGACTTACCTTTGCGGCATCTTTGCGGCCTTTACGGCATCGCGCCACTCCATGCGCGACCACCCGATGGACGTTCCCTGCCTCGCGAGCTCCTGCGGTCACCGTCTCCGCGGCTCGATGTGGATGACGACGGCGACGATGAGGACGACGCGATGGGCGAGAGGGCGAAAACACCGGATTTGACACCCCTGATCATGACACCACCCGACTTAGGACCACCCGAAGAAGACTTTGAGGTCTGGGAGCTACCATTCCCAGACCTCCCCACCGAACCAGACATCCCTTAGGTCACCTAGGTGACCTCGGCCTACGGCCGAAACACAGACCGGGCTTAAGTGCCCGCGAGGAACTGCCCGGGCAAGGAGGTACGCCTCGAGGCCCGTACCCCGCCTACTCCCAAGGAGTAAGCGAGACGACCCTGCTGACTTACCTTTGTCGCCTTTTACGACACCTCAGTAAGAAATGAGGGTGGTACTATTCTATTCAGCCGGATACCACACGGCATACCTATTAATCGTCACTTCACCTGAATCCCGGTAAAACTCTATTTAGAAGTAACAATCTTTTGGAACTTAAGATTTGTTGGAAGCGATCAATCGAATCTATTGGAAATAAATAGACCATTGCAAGAAATACAATAGGATAGTATTAAGGGAAAGCCAAACATATTTAGATACAAAATAATTCGTTTTCTGAAGCTCTAGTTTGATTTCACCCCAGGTCAATAAGACTTCAAGTAATCTAAAATGGTTTATGACTTTCACAAGAAGAATTTAACTCGGAATTTATTGCCAAGCGATTATTTGCTCCAACATTGTAATCCCTATAAAATTTCATAGTCTAGAAATTTTACTGCTATTTTGTTACAAATACCTTTTGTTACTGTCGTATAATAAAATATTTGAAAGTATGAAGTTATTTGTGTCATTTTAGATTATTTGATGTTAATTCTTTGCTTCAATATTAGAAAATATATTAAGGTTTTAAATATTAATATTTAATTTGAATCAATTTAAGAATTCTTTCCATTTACTACAATTATTTTTATATAAGACTAGCCTTTACCCGCAACTTCATTAGCGTGCGCTGTTGTCACGTGATAGGTTGATACTCTTTAGTTAGTTAGTTAGTTTAGGGTCACAGGTTCAAACCCCGGCCAGGCACCAATATTTATTTAAAATAAAAACTTATGTGTCTAATTCCTATTTCATATTTAAAAAATTAAAATAAACAGTTTATAGAATTAAGCGTTAGTTAAAGGGATCAATAAAAATAAATTGCGGATTATAGCAAAATAATATTATCAATACATTTTAAATGAAATAACTTTATGTTAAATGAAAAGTATACCGTGTGGTATCCGGCTGAGTAGAACAGACAACCTCATTTCTTACCGAGGTGTCGTAAAACGCGACTAAGCTAAGTTGACCCACCGTGTGGTATCCGGTTAAGTAGAAAAAACCTCCTTGTTTCTTGCCGAGTTGTCGTCAAATACGACTAAGGTAAGTTATCGTCAGGCAGGCGGCCGGTCGTTAAACACGTAGTCAAATCAAGTGACGACATGTTTATAGCATATTGTGTCAACCCCTTTTAGAGTGGCAGAAGGCAGGTGGATGATGATGATGTCAAATGTAGAAGAAAGAATAATTTCTTATTCGCTCCAAGTTTATATCAAGTTCTCATACATATTAAGTTTATAAAATAGTTTACTAAAATTAAATACGGCCAAAACTAATAGCTCACCCTTAACCGATAATTACAGGATTCCGATATTCGGTTAGCGATACAATCTTCCGCTCTGTTTAGTCTGCAAATGGAAAAACTACTTTTAAATCGAATTACTGCGTTAGATTAATTGCAAAGTATAAAAAATCCTACCTGCTTCATGTAGCATAAAAAGTTCTAGATATTTCGATGCAGTTGGATTGTGAACTTTGCCTGAATTTATGTAACAAATGTTTGTGAATATATGTAAATTGATTGAATTATTTATAATCATTATTTTCATAATCGTAATTAGGAAATTTTGTTGTTAATAAACAATCAATATAATTTTTGTCGTTACCAATGAAACGACAATAGTTTGAACAAGCAATCATTAAATTAACTTGTTAACAAGTGAACAATATAACTAAATTACTACTGCTATAATTTTTATTATTTAAAATGTTTTAATAAAGTTAACTATCATTTTGTTGTTATAAATATAATTAACTTGTTAGTTTATTAATTTAATATTAACATTTTATATTCTGTAACAAAGATTGCCGTGTGCTGTCCAGCTGAATAGAATAGTACCACCCTCATTTCTTACTGAGGAGTCGTAAAAGGTGACTAAGGTAAGTCGATCCGCCGTGTGATATCCGGCTGAGTAGAATTCACCAACCTCATTTCTTACCGAGGTGTCGTAAAAGGCGACTAAGGTAAGTTGACCCACCGTTTGGTATCCGGTTGAGTAGAATAGACCACCCTCTTTCTTACCGACGTGTCGTAAAATACGACTAAGGAAAGTTGACGTCAGGTAAGCGGCTGGTCGTAAAAATACAGCCAAATCATGTGACAGCATGTTTATATCATGTTGTGCCGACCCCACTTAGAGAGGGATAAGGGCAGGAGGATGATGATGATTCTATAACAAAGAATATTTATTTCAAAGTCGCATATTGTTTACGTTTGATATAGTTGTATACTTTATGCCGTGACAGCCTAGCGTTGAGACAGTGTGACTTTTTCGAGGAGGTCACGAGTTAAATCTGGGTAGGCACCAATGAGTTCTTCTATCAAAACTTATGTCTAATTGATGATTGCAATTTATCACACGCTTCCGATAAAGGAAAACATCGTGAGCACACCTGCATATCTCTTAAGAAATCTGGGGTTATGCGTAACCTACCAATCCGCATTGGAGCAGCGTGGTAGGTCTTAGTTACAAAACTTCCCTTCAGAAATGGAGAGACCACTCATCGTGAGATAGTAACAGGCCGTTACTTTACTTTTACATTTTATACATACTACTTTTCACTTTTCTCGTTGCAAGGTACAAAATATTTACAGAAGCAAATTAATATAAACATAGTGTGATGAAAGTTATTTCACATAATTTCCTTCATCGCTGATGTAAACAATTCGTAAAACAATTCTGGTTTTACCTTCCCGTGCCTTCGAGTGAAATGAGGAGACTTGCAATTTGTATTTTGATATAGGGCCAGGAACAACGCGTTAATGTGATTAACTATGTGGCTTACGTTAATATATAAAGTTATATATTTATACGTTTATATTATTTCATTTCATTTCATATAGTTATGAATATTTTATCAAATTGTCCAACATTGCAAAAATCAGATCTACCTATGCTTACGAACACGATATACATTCAAATATCGATGCATAAATAATAATTTTATTTTTTAATTATTAATAAATTCCATTGAGGTTTTTATCCCTCACCAAGACATGGTAAAATTTAAATGTATGTAAAGAATATAAACACAATATTTTTAAATCAAAGTAAGTAATTTTAGCATCACTTATCACTTAATTTTGGTTCATCTGATAATATCAAAATTGCTTGTTTCATGGCTCCACCTTCGGCTTTACTTTAACATTCCCTTCAAGGCGCTGACAGAAATTGGCCTCGACAAAATGAGAGTGATAATTCTGTTAAACCGTGACTTGCTTCGCAATTCCTGCACTTTAATATCCCGGTTGGTCTCTATTGTTTCTTCAAATTAATTGGACGTGAACCTGCGATTTCTAAACTTGAAAGATCGATGAGTTCAATTGTGAAGAGTTGAAATGAAGCTTGTAAAATTAATTAATATATATTTTAACGACATTTCTTATTACTGATTAATATTTTTATTATATATTTATCATTTTAGTTATATTATTTTGGTTATTTAGCTTATTATTTTGGTACGAAATTTTGTGCTATTTGATATAACTTTTAACTAGTTATTAACCAACATCAAATCTTCTGTTGCAGACTCATTTATACACATTTATATACTCAACGTTTATAGCGTTCTCTATCTAATGCATTGTCCTTTTAACGGATTTCATTTTAAGAGTTTTGGAGCGCACTGAAATTATATAAACATAGCCTATTTCATAGATAGCTATATTTATAATATTTCATATTAAAAATTTATTTCTCATACGAAAGCTAAGTTTAACGTCATTAGGTTTCAGTGTTAGGCATAAGGTTCTTTAAGATAGCGCCTTCCTATGTCATTAGATGATTTCCTCATTAAACTACTACCTCCATCTTTTAAGCGCTGGTCCAGCTGGAGGCCACACTTCGCTTCGATATGCCGGTCTTTATTCAAGAAATTTCCTATTCTATAGTTCTACGAAAAAAAGTTCTAAAAAAAAAGCTGTGATGGCCTAGCGGTGCGACCATGTGAATCTCTAGAGACGATCATGGGTTCAAACCCGGGCAGACACCAATGAGTTTTTCTATTAAAACTTATGTGTCTAATTGATAATTGCAATTTATTACACGCTTTTCGGTGAAGGAAAACATCGTGAGGAAACCTGCATATCTCTAGAGAATTCTGGGGATATGTGTAACCTACCAATCCGCATTGGAGCAGCGTGGTAGGTCTTAGCTCCAACCCTTCTCTCCAAAAATGGAGAGAGGAGGCCTATGCCCAGCAGTGGGAAGTAACAGGCCGTTACTTACTTATAGTTCTACGATAACCATAATAAACATTAGATATGTTTAACTGGCTTGCGACAGTGGACAATTATAGACATATTTGTATGAATTAAAGAAGAGCAATTATTTTAAAATGATCATCTCTGTACGTTGACACATTTGATGCATTGTATATCGCGACCTATTGTCTATCATAGAACAAAGTAATTTCAGAAACAGAAATGTAGAACACATACCATATGAAACAAAGACGTCGCTCGGAACAATAATACGGGGTGATGCGACCTATTTATGAAAATATGTGATTGTTGGAATTGCTAAAGTGATGTAACTGTAAAAGAATAGAATGTTAGGTATTTTATTTTATTATATATCTGTTTAATAAACTACGCGGGATAACTATAAAGCAAAATTCATTACATTATATAAGAAAATTATGGAAATCCAAATAATCTCCACTTATTTTTTAATATTTTCAGATATCTAAATATGAATTGGCAAGAATTTTAAAAACATAATTAAGAGGGTAGCAATGAGGGTGACGTATGCAAACTTCGGGTAAGTTAGCAGGTTGTTCAGTCTATAATTCAATTGTAGTTAATCTAGTAGATTTAAAATATAATAGTAAACTTATTACTTAAATATCAAGTATTGTAGTTTGATTCTAGCAAGCAATTGCCCAGTACAATAAATAAAGATTACCATGCTTGCGTACCGACCAAAATATCAACAAACTTGGAGCCAGGAAAACCGCGGTTATTTAAATAAAACGCATTATTATGGAAATTTACTACAAGTTATATTATACTACAGAAATAAAAAACAATTAAAATGCAATAAAAATAAAAATTAAATGACATCCTATTCAATTATATGGTATTGGATTTTTTTTATAACGATGTAGTCAAATATCACAACAATCTATACTGAAGTATTTGTTGACAATTTTGAAAAACCAGTTTATCTTGGCTTCATAGTAATATGTACATATACTAGTGTTTTAAGTTTCATGGGTCGAATTTGTTTTATATGCAATAAAGTATTTTTATTATTATTTTTACGAAAGTCACACCCTACATACTAATTTTTATATATATAAAATAGAAAAATTATATTTTTATTATTATATGCATCTTGATTTTCCTACCCGGTGTAGCTTAGTTTCGGCGATAGGTATTTCTATATCTATCTTCATCTTCCTGCCCTTATCCCACTCTAAGTGGGGTCGGCACAACATGTTATAAACATGTTGCCACATGATTTGGCTACGTATTTTACGACCGGCCGCCTGCCTGACGTCAACTTATCTTAATCGTATTTTACGACACCTCGATAAGAAAGAGGGTGGTCTATTCTACTTAACCGGATACCACACGGTGAGTCAACTTACCTTAGTCGCCTTTTACGACACCTCGGTAAGAAATGAGGGTGGTCTATTCTACTCAGCCGGATACCACACGGCGGGTCGACTTACCTTAGTCGCCTTTTACGACACCTCGGTAAGAAAAGAGGGTGATACTATTCTATTCTGCCGGATACCACACGGCGTAGGTATTTCTATATCTATATCTATCCTTATTATAAAACAAAGTCACCAAAATCTGTCTGTCTGTATGTGATCGTTTTTTATTAAAATGACCGACCAGATTTATGTACGATTTTTACTAAACGGTAGTGCAATTCTTCCGGAAGGTTTAGGCTGATAGTATATAACCGTTTTATTTTAATTGTGTTAAAGAGGTTGCTTTGTAGTAAAAAAAACTCTCCACCTGGGACCTTTAGTCGCGTGTGCTGCGTAAACCAGTAGAGATACACTAAAGTAATATACTGAAGAGTTGTAAATCTACAAAATACTACACAAAAGTCCACGATAACATGTCTCTCTCTCATGATTGACTATCAAAAACTACTTTTATGTTAAAAATTTCAATTCGGAAGAAAAATTTTAGCACTGATTGCCATGTGGTGGAACAACTACTAAATTATAAAGTTAACGTTAAAACAGTTTAAATCTTAATTCCATAAACGAATTTTAATGGCCCAACATTCGAAACGACATTGTTCCCTTATATCGTTACCATCGGTCAGATAAGTCGTTAAGCCTTAATAAGAGACGATAAATATGCCAAAATGAGAATGCTTCGGATCCGCTGTAGACGCGTTGACTAGAAAATAGTGGTTTTTGTAATTGGCCTCATGTACTCACAAGACCAGTTATAGTTCATTTTATAATCACAGTCTTTATTGTTTTTACCAGGTTTATAAAATAATATTAAAAGACGGATGATGATATGCTCAAAATTAATATGAAGAAACGTCACGTCTTTTTTTATTGGGAGAGCCTGACTAGTTTTAAGACTATTCATGAGTTATTTATGCGGAGTTATCAAGCGATACATTGGTTATGAATATTACTCACGATTATTTAAAGTCAGCATCCGCTTAATAAATTGGTTTCTTTATTCTACAGTGATTAAGTTTTTAGAATTTAAGGTTATATTAGTCTCCCATACTCAAATCAGATTAACATAAAATTTCAAGATTGGTATTTGTGATATCTGCGTTAGATTATTGGAATTTATGTTAGTCGTGTGGTATCCGGCTAAGTAGAATAGTACCACCCTCATTTCTTACCGAAGTGTCGTATAAGGCGACTAAGGTAAGACGAACCGCCGTGTGGTATCCGGCTGAGTAGAATAGACCACCCTCATTTCTTACCAATGTGTCGTAAAAGGTGACCAAGGTAAGTTGACCCACTGTGTGGTATCCGGTTTAGTAGAATAGACCACCCTCATTTCTTACCGTAAAAGGCGGCTAAGGTAAGTTGACCCACAGTGTGGTATGGGGTGCCAAAGTGGTCGGCCTCCTCGTGGCGCACCCTGGGCAAGCTTAGTCTTGGCGAACGGACCACTGAGGGGTGGCCAATCCAGTTGTCCCTCTGATTAGCAGAGGGCAATCTGGACTGGCCGGGGACTCCGGGGGGGTTGGGGTGGAGTCCCTAATGAGCGACGGGTCCAGTTGGACTTATTCTAAGTCTGGCTGGACATGGTTACGACCACCGTCGGCGAAACCCGGAAGCCCAGCAATGGGAACGGGGACCTTCGGGTTGCGAGGAAGAAAACCTCTATAAAAAATTACCCGGTGGGGGCGGAAACGCCCACCAAGGCGTTGGGGCCCCTACTTGGGGCGCGGTCTTTCCCTGTCGACCGTGACATAGCAAACACGGTGGGCAGGGAGCGATCGTGGGCAGCGATGGCCTCCCTTTGCTCTGCAGAGGGGGGCGGAGGGAGGCGGCGGAGCGGTTTCACGAACTGTTGTTCTGGATCCAATCTGCTGCTGGTGAGTCCAGGTGTTAGTGACTCGCCCAAGCCCATCGTCTGCCGCCCTAACTGGAGACCTTCGGGTGTTCCGAACGGGGTATATCGGACGCCTGGCTTACAGGTCCCCGAGGCGGTCGGTGCATCTGGTGCTCCCGATGCACCGGTTAGCGGAGGGGGGCTTCTCTTTCGAGGGGCCCCTACCCGGAGGTGTTTGTTCTCTGGGATCAGAGCTGTCGGCGGGATGGGGGCAATATGTACAATGATACCCTGTCCTTGCCATCGGCAGCGTGGTGGAGCACACAGGTCGTTTTAGTCGGTGCGAGTCCGACATAACCGCCGCCTGTCCCCGTCGGGCGGCGGTACCCATAAGGGGTTCTTCCTGTATAAAAAAAAAAAACAGTGTGGTATCCGGTTTAGTAGAATAGACCACCCTCTATCTTACCGAGGTGTCGTAAAATATGACAGAGGTAAGTTGACGTCAGGCAGGCGGCCGGTCGTAAAAACGCAGCCAAATCATGTTAAAACATGTTAATAACATGTTGTGCCGACCCCACTTAGAGTGGGATAAGGGCAGGAGGATAATAATATTGGCTTTTATGTATGGAGGTAGCAGCTGTAAGAAGAAAGTTCTCTATAGAGAAGTTTCCTTTTGATAGAAACTACCCTATGAAGTTTGATTGTCAAAATCAAGTGTTCGCTGTCTCTTTAGTTGGATCCTTTTCTTCCCGATTGCGAGCTATTCAGACAACTTGTTTGATCACGACGCTTTGTATTCCTATTTTATCACATTTCATCTTTAATTATGGTTACATTCAGTTATTAATAGATATTATTGATCTTTGTCTTATTCTTTCCTATCCTACTCATCATCTTCCTGCCCTTATCCCACTCTAAGTGAGGTCGGCACAACATGTTGTAAACATGTTGTCACATGATTTGGCTATGTATTATGACCGGCCGCCTACTTGACATCAACTTACCTTATTCGTATTTTACGACACCTCGGTAAGAAATGAGGGTGGTCTATTCTACTAAATCGGATACCACATGGTGGGTCAACTTACCTTGGTCACCTTTTACGACACCTCGGTAAGAAATGAGGGTGGTCTATTCTACTCAGCCGAAAACCACACGGTGGGACGAATTATCTTAGTCGCCTTTTACGACACCTCGGTAAGAAATGAGGGTGGTACTATTCTATTCAGCCGGATACCAAACGGCGATCCTATCCTATCCTACTAATATTATAAATGCGAAAGTTTGTGAGTATGGATGTATGTTTGTAACCCTTTCATAGCGAATCCGCTGAACCAATATCGATGAAATTTGGCACAATTATTCCTTATACACCGGGATAACATAATGGCTATAGAAACCCTGTTAATTCTACAGTGAAAAGATTACATTGAAAATCGCCATCTATTATCAACATATCACGACAACGTCCACGCGAAAGAAGTTGCGGGTATAAGCTAAAATACAATAAAGCGTAAGGGTTCCAAGGTATAATTTTGTTATGTAAAATTTAGATAGTAAGACCTCAAATTTATTTAATCGTATCTTATGGATTATTTAAAAACTTTAAGTTTTTTCGTAAATAATTTGTAGAATATGAGAGTAAGACGGTGTTGTACATAATTTAATATGCTAGCGATCCAAAAAGTAATGGGAATATTATTTTGCTATAATCCGCGATAAAAGAAAATATATGTAATGCTAAATGTAGAGTGTACTATTTGTTCTCATACCTGATACATGCAGAATTTGTAAGAACTCGTGCACTACCCGACACCGATAACAGAACAATACACAAGAACTGCACACATTCACGCAAAGCTTGCGATTTTGTCGTGGAGTCCTGACGATGCTTCGGTTACGTAATTGTTCAGATTGTGGTGGTGAATGTGTGCAGTGCTTGTGTATTGTTGTGTTATTGGTGTCGGGTAGTGCATGAGTTCTTACAAATTGTGCATGTATCAGGTATGAGAACGAATAGTACACTCTACATTTAGCATTACATATATTTTTTTTATTGCGGATTATAGCAAAATAATATTCCCATTACTTTTGTATCATGGTCCTCCGAAAAGTAACGCCTAATTCTATAAATTATGCTAGCGATCGTGATTGATGATAATTTTATTACTAAGTAACATAATTTTGTATTTCAAGTTAAGTATCAAATTAGAGTACCAGATGGCGCAATAAAACATTTTATGCTGATACAGACAGCTTACTATTGAAGATTACATAGAGATGAGAATGCGTGAATATAGCTTCTCTTCGACCCTGTGACAGTAATGACTAACTGTAACTTATTATGTTAATTATATTTTGAAAAGAGCGATGGCCGATTTTCTGGCGTGCTCTTTTCGGTAGGAACAGCTTTCCAAACCAGCAGTACAGTTGGCGATTTAAAAGAACTTGCTTACAAGTATACATAAATAAAGAATATTTTGTAATTAAATTGAAAATTAAATGCTCGTTTCATTGTATGACGATAAACCAAGATTTAATGCGACGTGTTTACTGTTATTGTCTTTTTACTTAGCGTAAACCAACTATGCCATTTTTATTTCTAATAATAAACAATATTTATTTTAGAAGTGTTTTATTAACATGGTAGCGAAAACATTATCCATTTACGACGCTTACATTCTGAAGATGTGTCTGAGTCTTAGGTAATATGATTCTTGGTCAATCCAATTTCTCAGCGCAGAAACTTTCGCGTACACGCCAGGGTACTCGGGTCGCGCACAACCCAATCCCCAAGAAACGATACCCGCCAGCCTTCCATTTCTAACTAGTGGACCACCGCTATCGCCCTGTAAAATATACATTGTTGTCATATTGCAAACATATTACTAGCTGGTTTGGTGCCGTGTGGTATCCGGCTGAATATAATAGTAACACCCTCATTTCTTACCAAGGTCTCCTAAAAGACGACTAAGGTAAGTCGACCCGCCGAGTATCCGGCTGAGTAATAGACAATTCTCATGTCTTACCGAGGTGTCGTAAAACGCGACTAAGGTAAGTTGACCGACCGTGTGGTATCCGGTTAAGTAGAATAGACGATCTTTTTAGTTACCGAGGTGTCGTAAAATACGACTAAGGCAAGTTGATGTCAGGCAGGTGGCCGGTCGTTATATACGTAGCCAAATCATGTGACAACATGTTTATAACATGTTGTGCCGACCCCACTTAGGGTGGAATAAGGGCAGGAAGACGATGATTGCCAGCTGGTTTGGTATAATCGCCGCTTTACCAAATTATCATACTCACAAAACTGTATTCTATATACTGTATTTTCAAAATGTTTATTGCTTATCCTCGCCTAATTATCTAAACGTGATTTTAAATAGTCTGTAGCCTTCCTCGATACATGGACTATCTTACACTCAAAGAATGTTTCAATTCGGTTCCTGAGATTAGCGCGACAACAGTCAATCAAACAAACAAACAAACTCTTCAGTTTTATACATTAGTATAGATATACATTTAATTTTTCAAATTCAAAAAGAAACTTTGCGTACCGATTAATACTCAAAATAGAAAAATTTATCTTCCTAAAACTTCGTTACGAAGAATAAGTAAATAGTCTTAGTTATTAAATAGATACATAACTTAATTTCTCTTTATGAATGGACAAATTCAAGATACCTAAGATTACGAAAATTGGTTCAATGAATGTGAATACCGTAATGATGGAATGGAGTAAATAATTTCCGCCAAAACAGAGACTAACAAAAAGCTTTGTCGTGTAGCAATAAATAAGCCCAATCTATATTAGGAATATTATGTAATTGTTCGGTCGAGCTTTGAGCTTCGAATTCGTAAATTATCAATAGTTCTCCCTAATTCAGGCAATTTTTCTTCTTTTTCAATTGTGTAAAGCATGTCCAATAACAAAGAAATATGCTACTTAAATTATAATTAAGTATCTACCTGGGTGACCTGGGTGGGTATTTTCTTTAAACTTTGAATGTAAATTTTAGCATTTTATCAATGCCTGAAAACAGGGATAAATCTACATTTTTTCTCCCCCAATATCTTGTATATATTATATGCAAGATTAACTCATTTAAATATAAGATAAAATTGAAGATCCTTATCCTTAAGATATCTTAAATTATTTCTTGCGAACAGTTATGGCCTAGTAGTTTCGACTGAAAGCCTGAAGCCTAGATCTTTAACCTATGTATATTATGTATAATAATATGTATTTAATTTGTATGTATTTAAAATGTATGTCTTTAATTGTACTAAAAAGTTATTAAGGTATGAGGAAATAATCATTTTTCAATTTTCATAGTCTGAGATAATGTCTAGGATTTCTACACTCACATACACATGCATACACGCTTGCCGTGTGGTATCCGGCTGAGTAGAATAGGTCACCCTTATTTTTTACCAAGGTGTCGTAAAAGGCGATTAAGGTAAGTTGACCCGCTGTGTGGTAACCGGCTGAGTAGAATAGACAACCCTTATTTTTTACCAAGGTGTCGTAAAAGGCGATTAAGGTAAGTTGACCCGCTGTGTGGTATCCGGCTACTTAGTCGGATACCGATACGGGTACGGAGAATAGACTACCCTCATTTCTTACTAGCAGCATAAAAATAGGTGAACATCTGCTTTTATTTAGTAGCAAAAAAATAGCTCATATCATTAATATTTAAAAGGAATAATCTTGTATGTATAAATATACATATGTATGTATGTATGTACTTATTTCGGAAACGGCTTCACAACGGTTTTTTTAAATAATCTTTTAAACATACCTGGCAAGCATCCTTTCCACCTTGGGGCATACCGGCACAGAGCATTCTAGGAGTAATGCTATATTGAGGAGCGTAAGCGTTGCTGCAAACTATTGCATTCACTTTAGGCACCAGCACCATTTGTAACGTCTTCGGAAAGCCACCACCTTCCTATAATTAAATAAATATGACTTTTTATGCTTTGATTCTATTTTTCTATTTCAAATTAACATAAGTAATAAATAAATAAATAAGAAAATGTAGAGTGGTGGAATGCATAGTGGAGTCTATCTCCTAATGATTACGGAGCGAAACGATTGTTGAGTTTGTGGTAGTGAACGTGTGTAATAGTTGTGTAATGTAGTGGTGAAGGTTTTTGCATGTGTGTTTTACGAATCTTGCTTGTATCGAGTATGAAAACGAATAATCCACTCTACATTTTAGCATTTTATATTTTCTATTTAGTTCATTGCGGATTATAGCAAAATAATTTTAATATTACTTTTGCATTATGGATCTCCGCAAAGTAAAGCCTAAATATAAATTATTTGAACTATCAGTTATTTATTGCTAACAATCGCCAGCGACTCTACCCGCGTGGAAAGTGGTCGTAATATAGTATTTAGATAACCAAAATTGGTTAAAGTTAAAAGGTTAACCTTAAAAGCTAGACATATACTATCGCGTACTTTTATTTAGAACTTTTAGAGGGGAACAATTTTGTAATACATGATGTTTGAATAACATTCACCGTTAACTAAGCGCACGCAAGGAAAGCTTTAAAGTTTTCCGTTTTCGTAATATATTTTATTGCTGCTTCTCTGCTATTCTTCTTAGTGTGATATTATATAGCCTATAGCATTCCTCGATAAATAGACTATCTAACATTCAAAGAATTTTTCAAAGCGGTCAAACAAACAAACTCTTCAGCTTCATATATTAGTATAGATATAAGATAAATAGAATGTTTTTAAATTTTTATTAAATTTAAAAAATACTAAATTACTCGTAATTATAAATTTTTATGTTACTTAAGAGAATAAGTTCAAATAAGTTTTTTATCGTTTTGCCTGACCTAATTCTTAAAGCAGAAGTACAAAATTTCATTGAATAATCGTTCTGTCTCGAATCAATTTTATTATTACTTTTTCATTATGGATCTCCGCAAAGTAATGGCTAAATATAAATTATTCGACTATCAGTTATTTATTACTAACAATCCTGGCGACTCCACCCACGTGAAGATTTCATTGAATAATCGTTCTGTCTTGAATCAACATGTTTTTGAAAGTTATGCTTAATTTAAGACTCCAGCATAGCTTCTGAGTAGGTATAACTGAATGTATAAAATTTTATGATAAAGATGTAAAGTTACTGAGCTTATATTGCTTTAATACTTACTCTTAAATTACCCCATCCAGTTACAACAGTTAATTCACCATCGGCAATCTCCTCGCCCACATCAAACATTCGTACAGGAGCAACTCTGTTACTGAATTGTAAAGGTCTCGTTAGCCACAATATTGCGATATCGCTATCCATTTTATTATATGTAAAATCAGGATTCCAAACGATATCTCCAACTTGATAGATTTCACCGCCATTTTGGTTAGAAGAAGATCCTACTCGAACTTGGAGATTTCTAGCTGAAGACCTGAAAATTTATTAAAACTCAATGACAGGTTTACTAGATAAAGGCAACATTCTTGATTCTTTAAACTTTTTTTAATTATCACGTTTTACTATTTAAAATAAACAGATATGGTCAACATTTTTGGAAATAAAGTATCTTGGTAGTGAGAACAAAAATATAGTTCTTTTTTAATATTTTAATATATAATAGATTTTTAATATTTTTTTAATAGAGTTATTTTTATGAATTTCTTCATTTTCTAATTGATTGCTCGCGTAACATTCGCTATTCCTCCATTAGCTTGCAAATATGACTTCTGTATTTTTTGGTAATATAATATTGCTATTTAACTTATTCATCAACCCCATTCCAAGTGGCGTCAGCACAACATGTTATATACATGTTGTCACATTATTACGTATTTTCCGACCGGCAGCCTGCTTGACGTCAACTTACCTTAGTCGTATTTAACGACACCTCGGTAAGAAAGTGGGTTGTCTATTCTACTTAACCGGGTGCCGCACGGCGGGTCAACTCACATTAGTCGCCTTTTACGACACCTCAGTAAGAAATTAGGGTGGTCTATTCTACTCAGTTGGATACCACTCGGTAAAGTCATAACTTAACGATAAATGATTGACTTAACTTAAGTTTCTTATATTTTTATGACTAACATATGATTAGTTACAACGCATGAGTAAACAACCCTGACGAGGTGATTTAACTTTGTGATTGCCTAAGTTTCCCACAAGCCTTGTCAGATATTATTACAAATATATTACTTACACTATGTCTCATGAGTCACGTATAAGTTAAACCATTGATATCAACTTATATATTATATTTTAGCTTCAGTATGATATAAGCTAGCACATAAAACTTTTACATCTACACTTTTTATGAATTATAAGAAGTCATAATCTATCTTTCTTTATTGGTTTTAAATTAATTGTGTTTTCCTTTAGTTCTGGGCGTGTTTATAAATAGTTGTATGCCATTATACTTTCGTCAGAGCAACATAAGTAGATTGTACTGTAGGCAGACGACGTAAAACTCTAAGACCTTTACAAATATACTATTGCCAAACCTATACATATCAAAAAACAAAGTCCTCAAAAACTGTCTGTCTTAAGGTCGATTTTCCCTGACTGATTGAATTTTTCTACGGTTTTTACAAAATTTAGTGCGATTCTTGAGGAGAATTTAGTTTAATAGTATATTCTCCATTATGCTAAGCCGATTGGGATGGGACTTGCACTGTAAGATAGAGGAGGATGCAGAGCAACATATAATAGGCTAATTGTGCTCTTGGGCTACTTTTTATCCTTGAATTCCCGCGGGCTCGGAATTCACACGTGATACACTGATTTACACGCAAGCGTAGCTGCGGACATAGCCAGTCTTACTTCCAACTAATAAAGTTAGTGAGTGTGGATGTGTGTTTATAACTCTTTCACGGCGAATCCGCTGAACTAATATCTATGAAATTTGGCACAATTATTCCTTATACACCGGAATACAGGCTATAGAAATTCTATTAATTCTACAGGGATAGGATGACACTAAAAAGCGCCATCTATTATCAACTTAGCACGCGAACCAAGTCGCGGGTAAATACTAGTTAATCATAAATCTCACCCAATCACACAGTGCGCCGCTGTCAATATGAGATCCCTGTCAATAATAGCGCCTCCACACATGTGTCTGCCTCTACTGAGCAAGGACACCTGGTAAGGAACTGCTGTTATATCTACATCTTCTCCACCGACAATTCTTGTGTCTTCTTGAAGAGGTTTGGATGCTGTAAAAAGAAAAATTAGACATCTTACTATCAACACAACTTTCATTGTAAATTGCAATTTCCAAGTTCAGTGTCAAAGATTTTGAAACAACGTTAATATTCAAGTTTTCACTTCTGCCTACATAGTGTGCAGCCTGTTTTTTTATTTAAATTAAAATACTGATAGAAATAGCTTTTATTTCCAGCAATCACATTTAATTTGTAAGAAATTTCCGGTGCAGAATCATCGCATTTCCAACAACATGAAACCCCAACGGCCATTATTTATTATTAGTGCGACACGCTGCATTATAATTAGCAGTAATTTTAGTTCTTATACAGATCTCTTTATCCCAGATCTGATTACGTAGGGATACTTCTAACACACATCGCTAAAACTCCAACTCTGAGCTTATAAGAAGTCTATTGTGAGCGACCAAGTTACAGATCCATATGTCATTTCTTACAATATGCACTGTTCAAAGTACTAACCCTTCTACACTGAGATATTTTGAATACAAAGTACTTGTAAACATTAGTAAGTAAAAAAAAAAATCAAATTTAAAAACTTAGAATGATTCATAATAATGCCTTGCAAAAGTCAATGCTACCGTGCTTTTAATAGATAGTGGACTCGGAAGCGATTTGTAGATAAACAGAGTATAAATTAATTATGCCATATATTTGCGATATACGAAAGAAAATTAAATATTTTAGAATATGAATTTAATTGTATGAATTCATAATATAATAATATAATTATAATTCACTGAACTCTTTATTTCGTTAGATCCGAGTTGAGAAGAAATTTTCAACTATGTAGATTTATAACTCTATTAACATTATATAATTATTAAGTTATTTATTCAAGTTATTTAAAAGCATATTCTTTTTGATTAAATTTAATATTTAGTTATAGTATTCGCTTACCAACATATCCGATGGAAATCAGTATTAATAACTTATACATTTTGCGTCACACTATGCACTGGTCATGACATCTACCAACGAATCCCCATTTATACCTGGGAGTTACAAAAGAAAGGATATTGGGTCAACACAATTATCAAATGTCTGATAAAGGTGGACCTTCACACCGATTCAGAGATAGAGATAATATTGACGTGCTTTATAATTATTTTATAAGTGGTATGATAACTGTTAAAATATGAGAGGTCATTGGTACTTAATGATAAGCGAGAAGATGGATTTTAGACTACCTCGTAACAGTTTGCAGCTACGGCTCAATCCGTTTTTCCTTGGACTTCGATAGTGCAGACTGTTGTTTATTTTTTTCAATTTTTATCAATATTTACTTAAGGCTCTATTTTATAGAGTACAATTAGTGCCAGCGGCTTCTGCCACGTGAAAATCTGTGTCATATTTTTTTTTCCCGAATTGAAGTTTTTTAGTCATAAAAGTAGTTATAGTGAGTTAAGCGTAAGATATAGGAATATGGTGTCGCAGACTTTTTTGTAGTATTATTGTAAATCTATAATTCTCTCGTACATTACTTTAGTGTATCTCTGCTGGTTTAAGTGGTGCACGCAAGTAAACGAGGTGAGTTTTTTACAACTGCGCGTTCTCTTAAACACTATTTACATTAAACGCTAATTTACTATTAACTAAAACCGGAAGAATTACACTATCTTTAAGTAAAAGCCGTATAAAAATTTGTTCAGTAGATTTTGAGAACATCGATCACATACAGACAGACAGGTTTTGGGGACCTTGTTTTATAATAAGTATAGATACAGATTTTTTTTTTCAGAATAGTTTCAAAAGTTTTAGTCATCATTTAATATACGAAGTATTAGTGATTGACAGAAAGAAAAGTGCATCAAAATTTTTTACATCAATCCTAATTTGTTGGACTCAAATTGCAATGCTTATTGAAATTGTCTTTTTTGTTATTTGAGGGGGTTTTAAGCTTAGCTTTCATTCCTTAATTATTTAGTAAAGGTATGTTATTTTTTAAAATTATTTAATGAAGAAAACAATTTATTTCACAGCAGAACCATCCCACGGGTATTTGGTACTAACTACAACTAAAGATGCAAGTTTATTGAATACACTATCAACTATGTTCAATATCTTTAAGTATGCATACTGGAAATATAGATTTGATTACTTACAATTTTCACAACGGTTGCTTGTGATTTATCCTTTATGTTATCTTAATTTATATTTTTTTTACTCCTGTACATACATATATAAGTTGAACCAAGTTAAGGTGGGCACTGGTTCCCAAAATACAGTTTAAACTAGCTTGGGAGCCAGGGACACAATAATTGTACATGTGCATTGTTGTAAAATAAATAAATAAATAAAAAATAAATAAAAATAAATACATAGAAATCTATGTATTTGATCTAATAAATAAATTTGAATCTGTCTATGAATAATGATTTATAAATACATAGAAAGGATTTAATGTTGATAATAACTGTTTTTTTTAATATCCCATAAATTATCTTGTATAGCTGATCATTTTGGTTTATAATTACGAGTATAGGAATTGCAATTTATAAATTTCAAAAATCATCATCTATTTTGCTGAGTCATTTCTAAAATCAATGCCAGTGTAAATAGGAAAAAAGTAAAATTATTTTAAATTTATCTCCAATTTTTGGTGTTTTCAGAAACATTTAGTTTTATGATCTTGAGGTGACCAATAGTTTAAATAAAAACACCAAGAAAATATTAGTTTTTACTTCCTAAGGATATCGGGTTTTTGTGTGTAGCATGCTCGGGTGTAGTGTATGTAAGTCATTTACACATTCTTTTTGGACGTAAAGGCAAAAAAACGTTTTCATAACACCAGTGAATGGCAATCCAAACAATGAATTCCGATTTATTTTACTTTTCCGATAAATTCATGACAACGCTGAAATATTCGAATACCCTTTTTCACGAACTGAACGACTAACGCAAATGCACCAAAAATTAGAATTAAACATCAATAGTTAACATTCCCTGGATGAGACAAAATGTTATTAAAAATAGTTAATTGAAATAGTAATAATAATACTTTAATATCTTAACGTTTTCTACAATCAATAGTATCAAATTCAACATTCTCCTTTATCAAATTCAATTGATATTAAAGCAGTAATGGTACGCATAAATAGAAAATATATTATGTTTATGTTACTAATAATATGCTTATCAATAAATATCATAATCATCCTCCTGCCCTCATCCCTCTCTAAATGGAGTCGGCATGTTTTAAACATGTAACATGATTCGGCTACGTATTTTACGACCGGCCGTCTGCCAAACGTCAACTTACCTTAGTCGCCTTTTACGACACCGCGGTAAGAAATGAGTGTGGTTTATTCTACTCAGCCGTATACCACACGGCGGGTCAATTTACATAACTTAAATACAATAATAAATGCAATTCAGGTCCAAAAATGATACTTTCTGTATAAGCTGAGCACTAATTGCTCCATACAGCCAGCTATATTCAATTTCGAAAATAAGCTAGCGATGCTAGTTAGAATCGATACATTTTACACTTTCTTAATTAGTTGTTCATTTGTTTTCTTTGGTAAACAGTTTACTACAGTTTCGATCAACTATGGTGCTCATTTTTTTATTTTATCGAATAATATTAATTTAATTTATTACGCCGTGGTATCCGGTTGAATAGAATAGTACCACCCTCATTTCTTACCGAGGTGTCGTAAAAGGCGACTAAGGTAAGTTGACCCACCGTGTGGTATTCGGCTTAGTAGAATAGACCACCCTCTTCTTTACCGAGGTGTTGTAAAATACGACTGAGGTAAGTTGATGTCAGGCAGGCGACCGGTCGTAAATACGCAGCTAAATCATGTGACAGCATGTTTATAACATGCTGTGCCGACACCACTTGGAGTGGTATAAGGGCAGGAAGATGATGATGAATATTAATTTAATTTTTAATAGTAATTTTTGTAGATATATCCATTATCTTTATATATAAAAATCCCGTGTGCGTTTACGCTGATTTTCAAAAGTACTTAACTGATTTCATTGAAATTTTTTAGTTAGTTATATTTTGGTCCAACGGATAGTTTTAATTCCGATTTCTCAATCATGCGAATTTGTTAAGCTGAAAAGTTCTTCAAGTTTTCAATAGATGTCAATATATTAAGGTTTTTTTATTCACGATGTTTTAAAGTCAAGTTTTGTATGTAAATTAAAGAAGTACGTTCTAAATTACGATACCTACGCGATGTATATATCAGGTTCTTATGAAAGAAAAAAATTGTAAGTTTAGCGGAAATTTAAGAAAATTCTCTGAATAATTTATAGAATTAGGCGTTACTTTGCGGAGATCCATAATACAAAAGTAATAATAAAATTACTTTGCTATAATCCGCGATGAATTCATCGCGGATTATAGCAAAATAATTTTATTATTACTTTTGTAAAATTCTCTGACTTAAACAGTCATTGTAACAAGTATATGGGACATTTACACATAGTTATCCGTATCCCCAAGTAGGTAACTTCATACTCGTGTTATGGGTGACAGACAACTAAATATATAGACATATAAAATTTTAAATACATACTTAAATAAATATACCTAAAATCAAAGGACCAACACATTGTATATAAAAAATGTTGTCCCTTGGCAGGAATCAAACCCGCGACCCGCGTAGCTGAAGGCAGGGTTGCTACCACTTGCACTGACCATCAGGTCAATATTTAAAATATATTTTTTTAAAATTTGTATTTGTGTTTGTGTGCCACCAGATTATTTAATTAGGAAATCCCATACGCGTTACACTTAACTTATGTATAACGATAATAATACGTGTCAAGGTGTACCACAATTAATTGAAGTTTCACAATCAGATTAAATGATTCCATACAAACACGTGAATGACATTAATTGGAATGTTTACATTTTAAATGTATTTGGCTTCTGAATAAAAATTAAATAGTAGCCGTCAGTGCAAAGAAAACTACCAACTTCAGTGCTGTAAGTTTTGAATTCAATTCAGATGTTACATAATGTGGTTACAAAAATGTTTTTTAAAGCTTTTATTCAAATTGCAATGTATATATGTGTTCAAACAATTCTGCGTGAAACGATAAAACGGGACGTCGAACCGCCAGTTTCAAAATTCAAATTGAAATTTGACAGATGCGCTGACTTTTCGCAATACACTGTATATACGTCCCGCGATACTATTGTATAAAACCGCAAATTATAATTTCAAAACCAATCAAGTACGCCTTTTACTTAAAGAGTATGTGAAGGTGGAATCTTGCATGTTAAATTTAACCCATTTCCCGGTGTCCAATTGAGTTGAAATTTTATATACTGGTCTAGTCTCAATGACAATGCATGTATAATAAGCGTGACCTGATGCTTCTGATAGGGTTGGCTCCAGACGAGGGAACTAGTGAAAGGTTAACAGTGGCAACATGAAATTTTGTTAAAACCTTGTTTTGTCGGAAAACGACAGAAATTATTATTTAAATTACGTACAATCATATCTGTTGTTTTAAACGTCCAAAATACATTTGTATTTTGGACCTATAATCGGTATTATACTTAACTCAGTATTACACGTAACTTATAATCAGTATTAGAGCAATTTAAATATTCTTTAACCGAATTAAAACACTTTTCTAGAAGTTATGTGAACAATGCCTATTTCAATTTTACGAAATAAGTTCTTTTATATTATTAGGCAATTTAACAAATTGAATTAATTATTTATTTTTAATATTATTGGAAACTTTTAAGGTACTTATAACATTTTATTTAATTTTTTGTCAGTTAAGCTTGAATAAAGATAAACTAATCTTTTATTTAATAAACTAATCTTAATATTAATGTGTATTTTCACACAATACATTGGAGCGACATGTTCAAGCTAGATCAGTTATTCAGATGCTTATTTATTCATGGAACAAGTTTCTTGTTTCTCCTTTGCTGATTTAGGCTTTTCTTATTCCCAAGCCATTGTCGTTATTAAAGACGTTTAACGCTAAACCGATAATCTCATTAGCAAGTCTAAATAGTTTGTAATCTATATTCCAAACTTGGAAACATTAAGGTCGATTACTTCTAACTTTCATGTAAATACTTATGATCTAGAAAGTTTGAGGGCACTTGATGCTTTGATAATTGAATAAAAATCAATTACATAACTGAAATGTACTGTTCGGTTGTTTCACCTGGTTTTGTTATAGTCCATGATCGTAGAACCTAGTTTCTAATTAAAGTCTAGGAAAAAAGCTGAAAAACGAATACCAGACGATTAAAACATTATTTTCTGATTAAATCTGAGATCATAACAACGAAAAGATCTATACAAGAATAACGAATCCCTAAAATCAATAGCGAAGCTAAATTGCTGATGCTGATTTCAATTATTGGCTTTAAGAATTCATTCTTTGAAGTCATTGAAGTCCTACATATGTTGTTTTGGGTATCATTTAAAATCTATGGAACATCTTCAGCGATTCAAGATTGTTGCGTGGTTGCCACTCTGGAATCAAGAATTCTTTATTATCAAAGTATGCGTTCCGCATATTGTCACTTTAGCTTAACGATTGATAAAAGTAATATAGATAGCTCTACTAACGATTTTTTTATTCCTGTTTTAGTTTCAATTGTTTTTAGGTTTTAGTTTAAATTCAATTTGCTGATCAATACTACCTAAAATCAACAAGTAGATTGACTAATTACATAATATATCCCAGGAATTCTCCAAAAACTAACACGTTTCCTTAGGATACCGTCGTCCACCAAAAGTCGCATGATGGTTGTAAAAGAAACTGATATAAACTTCTTATTGTATAACAAACACTATGCTCGCATGTGGTAACCGGAATAGAATAGACTATCGTCATTTCTTACTGAGGTGTCGTAAAAGGCGTCTAAGGTAAGTTGACCCGCCGTGTGGTATCCGATTGAGTAGAATAGACTATCCTCATTTCTAATTGAGGTGTCGTAAAAGGTGACTAAGGTAGTTTGTGAGACCAGGCGACTTTTCGAAAAATACTTAGCCAAATTATGTAACAACATGGTTAATATCTGTTGTGCTGATCCCACTTAGAGTAGGATAAGGACAGGAAAATTATTATAGTATGCAGATGAAGTTATGAGTAGCTGGTGGGAAATGTATTAAAAATAATATAATAAATTATTATATGGAATAATGAGAGACGATAGAAAATGCCCTAAAACATTAAAATAATGTCACACATACATGTAGTCTTTAAACTCTATTTAGTACGTTACGTCACAATATTATTTGTATTCTCTTTATTTATTTATTTAATGATAAAGTAATAGAACTTAACCAATCAATAGGCAATTCAGCAAATTTGAATTGAAATACAATGTAGTAAGATTCAAATCGTTTTGTTCTAGATCTTGCAATTTAAGTCCCTGCAAAATGATTGATGAACTGCGATTTGCAATTGTAGAACGGGATTTGAATAAAGTATTTCTGAGTTGTAACGACATTGGCTATGATAGCAATCCATCATTTTTGTTTAATGTTTCAGAGCAAATAAAGTTTTGAAAATTATAATAAGACAAAATAAAATATAAATTAATATTATATTAGTAACTTAATATGATAAAGTTTTGCTATTTATACAACACAGGCGAATCTTATATATTTCATTTAAATTTATTGATTTATTTATAACTGCCGTGTGGTATTGGGCAGAGTAGAATAGACTTCCTTTATTTCTTACTGAGGTATTGTAAAAGACGACTAAAGTAAGTTGACCCGCCGTGTGGTATCTGGCTGAGTAGAATAAACCTCATTTCTCACCGAGGTGCCATAAAAGGCGACTAAGTTAAGTTAGCGCGCCGTGTGGTATCCGGCCGAGTAGAGTAGACTTCCTTCATTTCTTACCGAGGTATCGTAAAAGGGGACTTAAATATGTTGACCCGCTGTGTGGTATCCGGCTGAGTAGAATAGACTTCCCCTTATATCTTACCGAAGTTTTATGTCGAAAACTGTAGGGCTAGCGCACCATACAAAATGAAACCATCATATATTTATCTTTTTTATTGTAATTTTTTTATATGATAAGTAAAAAAATACTGGATTGACCAATAAAACGGATATCTATAATAACAACTATGATGTTTATGAGGTACACGTTTTCCTTGATTTTGAATCAGTCTCTTTAAACTTCCTTACAATTTCAGAAATTCCTTAGGCTAATTTCTTCAGTATATTTTCCTTCGCCGTATTAAGTATGATGATGACAAATCAATACAATTTTTATTTAAATAGGCTCTTTCAAGCATTTTTGAATCGTCAGGGATTATTATGATTAACGAAGCCACAATTCGTTCGAAATGTTGCTCTTACCGAGAAGATCCAGCAATTAACTCGACGGTCAATCTTTTGAACGTTTTCAATTTATTTTCACCTTACCTTGTTTGAAGCTGAAGATTTCAAATCCAGGCATTTTTATTAAACCAATTATTTTTCAATTTTGTAACATGCTTAATCTATAAGCATATTTCTAGCAAAAGTAATAATAAAATTATTTTACTATAATACGCGACGAATTGCTATAATCCGCGGATTATAGCAAAACAGTTTTATGATTACTTTTGTATTATAGATCTTCTCAAAGTAACGCTTAATTCTATAAATTATATTTCTAGCACTTTATTTAAAGCTTTCTGTAGAGAAGTCTAGTATGAATAAAACGATTATCGAGATCAACTAATGAGTTACTAACTCTGCTAAGTCGCGACACAGGAATCACAAACCTATTGTGACCACTTGTATCAATAAATAAATAAATATATATGGGACACTCACACAAACGGTCACTAGTCCCCAAAGTAAGTAACTTAATACTTGTGAATTGTGACAGACAACTGCTGAATATATACTTATATGTTTTTTAAATACATACTTAAATATAAATATACACCCAGGCTCAAAGACCAACAAATTCATATATAGAAAATGTTGGCCCTGAGCGAGAATCGAACCACGGAGCTTAAGGCAGTCACTACCCACTGCGCCAATGGGCCACGTCTATGACATGATATATATGTATATGATATGATATAATATGATATGTATGTCTATGATATACATCAAATTTCGTCTGTTATAATTAAGCATCATAAATACCGAAACGCCGAAAAAAAATATTTTTAATTATTACACCATAAATATTTTTTTGATAAACGGTTAAATAGATATAAAAAGATACGTCTTTAACATGAGGATACTGTGTTTGAGAAGGGTCTGAAAGGAGGGAACCTTCCAATATAATCGTCTAAGAAAGAATTAATCTTATATAGTATCTTAATTTTTTAGGATATACATATAAGCAAAGTGAAGGTAAACGGAAATAAATTATCCACCCTTGTTGACAATTAAATTAATAACTTTAAAATATGATTCAAATCCTTGCAATAATAAATTTTTAAATATATTACAGTAATCATCTATAACGGTAGATTGTTACCGCGTTATAGGAAAACGTTTTGTAGGAGTATTTTCGTATACCGCGCTCATATGACGCTCGTTAAAAATGGTTTAAATGGAATATTAAGATAAAACTATTTTATGAACTAGGAATAAGTAAATCCATAAAGTTTTCTATTTTATTTTAAGTTAGTTACGTCACTTTATTAAAATATATTAACTCATATTTTATGGTAATAAAATTCATCATTAATTCTCCTGCTCTTATCCCCACTCTAAGTGGTGCGGACATGTTTTTCTCTTCCCTTGTCTCCTATCATGCGTCAACTCTGGCGCTACTCATTATATGTATGTCGTACTTCACAAAATACCAACCATCTCTTCTAAAATTATCGTTAATATTTACGTTATTGCAGTCTTATTTAGTGAATAATGTCCCCATTATTGTATCTGAGTATTAACATTTTTTTGTAATTTCGTTACGTAATGTTACAACTTGCAATTTAACATTTTATAACTGTGATGACTTTATTTGCGTATAGTATCAGCACGATTCTCTACTTATGATGTTTGATGTAATTTTATTTAATTGGGGTCATTATCAGTTGTTATTTATAATAGTTGATCTCTGACCTGTCAGATTGTAGACACCGGAGCATATATTATAAACGTGATCTAGTCGTTCAAACTAAATGATTTTTATTGAGTAATAAGTGAGCTTCTTCGTCTTCTTTTTTTTTTCAACGGACAGCCTTCCACTGCTGGATAAAGATCTTTTTAAGGGATCTCCACACTCCACGATCTTGTGCCGCTTGGATCCAACAGCTCCCGTGACCTTTTTGAGGTCGTCAGTCCACCTTGTAGGGGTCTACCGATGCTGCGCCTTCGCCTGCGAGGTCGCCATTCCAGCACCTTAAGACCTCAACGCCCATAGGTTCTCCGCGCTACGTGCCCGGTCTATTGCCACTTTAGCTTCGCGACACCATGAGCTATGCCGGTGACTTTGGTTCTCCTACGGATCTCCTCATTTCTGATTTGATCACGTAGAAACACTCCAAGCATAGCTCGCTCCATCGCCCGCTGAGTGACTCTGAGCTTTCTTATGAGGCACATAATAAGCGAGCGCTAGACTGAAATCATATCTTATAGTATTATACTGATACTGATTATATTATTATACTTATACTAACGATACTGTCTGTTTGAGTGCGATTGCGTAGAAAACTTAGTGTATTCACTCTTGCCATATGCTAACATTGCCCATATGTAAAAATACCTATAATATAAGTAAATTCAAATTTAAATTAAAAATATTCTTCATTCAAGTGGACTGTTTTCAGTACCTTTGAATCGTCAAATGTTTTTAAAGAAGCGACCACTAATTCGGATGTTTGGTCCTACCGAGAAGAACCAGCAAGAAACTCGGCGGATAATCTTTTCAACAAAAAAATTACAATTTGAAGTAGTAGGAAAGATACCTATAAGCTGTAAAAACAATAAAAATGCATAGTGAAAAAAATAATTTTGACAGTCAATTTTTTATACATTTTGTCTTTGCAACTCTATATTTAACTATAGTAGGTACTGAATTTGACTTCAAGTCTATGGACTCTATGGATGAAAAGCTCAACTTAAATCTTATCTACATTGCAAACTCTAATCACAGCAAACTACCTCCTATAGCAGTGGAATAAGATACACTGCTTTCCTAATTATTCCTTCATTCAAGAATATTACTGCTAGTTCCAGAAATTCATAACTTGTACCCGAGTTGTTTTATAATTTCATTTCACTTCTGCAAACAACAACCCGGAATGTGTTTCTGATCGAAATAACTTTTCGTTTTGTCTGCAAATGATAATACCAACACTAAGAAAAGTACCTATGTTCAAATCAAATGTTTTATTAAATATTTCTATATTATTTCGTAAATATGAATTCTCTGGTTGCTATCTTTTTCGAGGAAAAATGTTACGAGCGATTAATTTTGGAATTTATTGGTAGTCATGGCACATAAGAGTATGTAAAATATTACTTGATAAATAAATCATAATGTTGAACATCGATCCATATTATTTAACATGATTTTTATGTTATTGTATTGGCTATTAAATTCTAATTTTACTTTTTAGGCAACGTAAACTAACATATTAGGTATTAACAAGAAAGTCATTGAAGAAACAAAGCTAGTAAAATATCCCACTTAACATTTTGACAACGATTTTAATTAACTATTAAAAACAATTAACGTATTCGAAACTCATTTCGACAAGTTAACACATTTGAAATTTTAAACGGAACCATTTAAAAGATTATATATTTTTAGAACTTTGAGAACATTTTTGCATTTCGGCTTATAATTAACAATTAACATGACCAGCATTTATTTACGTTAATTACTTATTAAATATTTGGTAAGTAACAATTTTGTGACAGTTTTTTAAGTCAAATTTTAATAAAGAATTGAATTTTAATTTTAATTTTTTGATTGAGAAGTTTTTAGTTTTACTTAAAATAAAATTATGACTAAATGCAAATATTTATGCAACTTTTATTTTAATATTGTGTCTGAGTATTCGAAATATTAAACGCAACGCTGTGTATAAAGCGAGACAGAGTAACGATAAAACAATGATCGAAATTAACACTAATGTTAACACTAATTCGAGTTCTAAGTACTGTGACCAAGACATGTTAGCCCCAGGTGCTCTGAGATGCTTGGCACCGCGGTGTCTCAAAACATATTCAGTCCACCAAACAGCGCGCTCCAAAGGCGTTTGTGAATTATCTTCGACAATGGACCGTAGTCTTTTTATATTTTCTCGAAAACTGTAAGGAAATTTTTTTATATAATTAAGATGAACTACAAAACTTATATATATTTTAGTACCTGGTTAAGCGAACCTTGCTCGGTAATTTACAAAATGAAAAAAAAAACTTGAAAAAAAGAAAGAATTAGGTAGTTGGCGATCGATCCATAGTATTAACATTTCTCGAAACTTTTTTTATGTCAGGAAAACCCATTATGAGTCGTCACCGCCCGACGGGGACTAGCGGCGGATATGTCTGTCTCTCACCTACTAAAAACCTGACTGTTCTCCACCACGCAGCTGGTGGCGTGGACAGGGTACCTATAAAACATTGCCCCTATCCCCACCAGCAGCAACTCTGTACCCCAGAGTACGCCACCTCTGAGTCGGGGCCTCTCTAAAAGTGACCCTCCCTACGTTGGACGATGCATCGGGAGTACCAGATGCATCGATCGCCTCTGGGACCTTATAAAATGGGCGTCCGACAAACTATCAATTACACTAAACTTACAACAAAGGACTATAACTTTGTGTTCTTATGTCTCATGGAATAACATTTACATCATCGCGAGAATACTACTAAGTAGGGTCCGCACAACAGGTTTTAAACATGTTGCACTTTTTGGCCTATTAATTTACGACCGGCCGTCTGCCTGAAGTCAATTTATTTTAGTCGCCTTTTACGAAACCTCAGTAACAAAGACTTGGTAACAGTACCACGAAAACAGTATCACGCGTCGGGTCAACTTACCATAGTCACGTTTTACGACACCGCGGAAAATAAGAAGATGGTCTATTTTATTCAGCCGGATACCACACGGCGTTTAAAAAGTAATCTAAGTATTTTATTAAAATAAAATAGAAAATAGACAACCTCAAAAAAAATTTCTCGTTGAGCCGCTAGATTTAAGCGACACAAGATCGTGTAATGTCGAAATTCGGTGAAGAGGCCTATGTCTAGTAACGGACGTTAAAGAAGAAGTGGATAATAGGAAAGGTACATACCTTTTATCAGAAATAACAGTTTTAATGGCTTCTTTAAATATTTCTTCCGTCAGTGACTCTAGATCCAGCTTTAGACCTATTTTGTGGTGTAAATATTTTTCACTGTTATACCATTGATCCCCTAACAATGGTATACCTATAAGAGGAACTCCAGCATCGACGGCCTCATCCGTAGATTGTAATCCACCTTGAGTGATAAATATTTTAACTTTCGGATGCCCTGTAAATTATTTTATTAAATAAAATTAAAATTTTGCATAACTGTGATACTCAATATTAATCAAATGTAATCTAAAGAAAAACAAACTAAATTTCCTTGTGGTACTACTCTGACGATTTTTAATTTATTTCAATGTAGGTTTGCATAGTTCTAACAGTTATATAATTTAAGTTGTATCGATAGAAACTATAATATATTTATGTTACAATATTTATGTAATAAAACTGTAGACTACGTAAATTATAAATAAAAAATATAGTAAAAATCTTTTTGCTTAGGAAATTATATAAGAAATTGTAAACGTTGTGCTATATTGTTGTGAACATGTAACTTAAAAATAGCTTGACCAATATCGATAAAATTGCATATACATATACCGATCTAATATCTAAGACTAGAAATAAATAAAAAAATCTATAGGATTAGAAAAATTAGCTATTTTTCTGATCCTATAGATTTTTTTTGAGTATGAAATTGTAGTATCTGGGTTACCAAGCCTTGCTCGGTAATTTTTAAAAAATATAAAAAATCGTAATAAAAAAAGAAAGAAAGCGCCGGATGACATGTGGGAATCGATGCCAGGCTTAGAACTTTTTTGGTCCACTCGTTACCATCAGGCTATCACAGCTGTGACACACACATTTTACAGTTTAAAAATAATTTGCATGCTATTGTATATTTACGCATTTTTCAAAAACAGTGATAAATTTTTTTTGTTAAATGAAACCTAGCTAGATTGATTTTTACCCCCAAAGACGCCCTACATGCTGAATTTCATGAAAATCATTGGCGTCGTTTCCGAAAATCAAAAAAAATTGTGGATTAAGCTACTCTGTTTTTTATTCCAATATAATTCAGTCCAATAAAAGTTTATAAATTAGACTAACATAATTAAAATGTTTTTTTAAATAACATATAATTTAAAAAAAAATCTTTCCAAACTTTTCTAGTACTTTAGGATTCTCTGGTATAACTAATTAATAGGAATAGCAAACCCAAAAAAGAGTACTTACTAAGAAGATCAGATTGCGGTAGCCATTTATATATTTTGATGTTTTCCGTTTTCCCAGGTAGTGAATCTTGATCCCACTTCCATAATACATCGTATGGTAGTTCAGAAAATACTTTTATCATTATTTGTATTTTGGCGGGCGATAGAAGTGACGGTCTGACGTTTGTTCCAAGACTAAAGTATATTACACCATTTCTTGATTCATTTAACAGCGTCTCCAAATCCTTAAATAACAAAAAAAAGTATCCAACTAATTGGACGAATTTTTTCACACATATATTTATAGCTTGAATTAACGTATACGATGCTAATAATATTTATTGCTATACAACATACCGCAGGTAATTTTTTCGGTGGATTTTTGTGTATTCCTCCAATATACACCACATTTGGTGGAACTGGTTGGTTATCCGCCCAGATTGGGTGATTATTCAAAAATAGCATATGAACGTCGTTACGCATCTCTTGAATTGATGGTGTATTCGGTCCAAATATCCTTTGCAAACGTATGTTATCTTCTTGTTCGATTTTTGCTAAAGAATTCTCTAGCATCCATCTACTATACATTTGCTGACACTTCTCTAAATAAGTCATGTTGTATAGTTTTTGACGCAACACTGTTGGGTACAATAAAGGGTGTGATGAAGCGCCAAATGTTCTATAGTTATGTTCCAATCCACCGAATGAGCTAAACTGTATTACATGAGCTTTGAATATTTGAGTTAAAATAAGCGCAGGATTAACATAAGCTTCTACGAATATTAAATCAAAGTGATCCTTTTTGTTATTAATTATATATTGAAACTCTTTTGTTCCTAATTGGGCTTCAAAAATTTTTGAACTTAGTCTCATTATTAATGACATTTGAGAAATAAGCACATCTTTATTTCCAGTTTGTTCTTCGAATAAATTGTCCCATATTTTGTATGACAAATCATGAACGTCTATTTCTGTCAAATTGACCGGCGCCTTGTTCTTTGGGAACGCAGGATCTGTTGTAACAACTGTAACATCATGTCCTCTTCTAGCCAGTTCTATCATCAATGGGCGAAAAACTAATTGATGACTGATTGAAGGTGTTGGGAATACTGCTAATATGTTTGCACAACTAGCTATACATGCACTTGTAGCGATAAATAATAATAACGATACTCTCACTCCAACAAACATCGTGATATACTAAACTTATCAAGTATCTGTTACTTATTATATAGTATAAGATACACTTTTATTTATATAATCATGGTGATCATGTTTATTTACGAGAGGCCGTGTAGTGTGTTGCATACAAAGTGAATTATACTTGAAGTGAATGATGCGATTGTGATTTAAAAATCATATATCGTTTTGTAGTAGAGTAATACTGATTCGTTCTTTGGAAAAGCATATAAAACTTATGTGGATATTTCAATACCATTGCCCCGTTGGTGCAGTGGATAATGATCGTGCCTTCAGCCCCGCGGGTCTCGATTTCAATGCCCGCCGAGGGCCAACATTTTCTATAAACGAATTTATTAGTTCTTCGAGCCTGGGTGTATATTTGTATTTAACTATGTATTTAAAAATTATATATGTATATATTTACTAGTTGTCTTTCACTCATAACACAAGTATTAAATTACTTACTTTGTGGACGGACGACCGCGTGTGTAAGTATCCCATATATTTATTCATACTATGTTGTTTGTATATATGCAGCTGTACAATTTACACTATAATAATATGATATCTTGGATTCATATTCTTTTCAAACAATGATGTAAGTAAATAGTTAGTAGAATTAGGCTTTACTTTGATCACGCTGCTCCAATGCAGATTGGTGGGTTACACATATCCATAGAATTCTCTAGAGAAATGCAGGTTTTCTCACGATGTTTTCCTTCACTAAAAAGCATGTCATAAATTGCAATTATCGATTAGACACATTACTTTTAATAGAAAAACTCATTAATACCTGCCCGGGGTTTGAACCTGTGCCCGTATCGAGGAACCGCACGGTCGCTAGGCTATCACAGCTCCACTATTTACTTAGTCAAAATTATCACAATTTCAATATACATTAAATGTCAAGGAAGGATTATTATCAAACAGTACATTATGTAAATATTATGAGTAAAATGTGATAAATCATATAAATCGCAGGCTGCAAGTCATTGAGACGTATCCGTAGAACATATAATTATTAGGCGAAAGGAAAAAAAATGCGATTAAAAAATAATAAAAAATCAAAATCTGTTGCGTAGTTTTAAAGTTTTATGCATACATAGGGATATATGGACAAACAAAGAATGCAACTTTGTTTTATAATATGTAGTGATATATATATATTAGTCGTATTTTACGACACCTCGGTAAGAAAGAAGGTGAAGAATCCACCATGAGATACCACACGGCATTCTCATTATATGTCAATACCAACTTAATCTTGCACTTTTTAACTTTTCTATAATGGACCCAACTTTCCGATTTTCCCATATATGTATACGACACCTATACCGATAGTATTTCTCAATCATGAGACCATATAATATTATGTATTTATGACTTTTAGGTCCAACAGAATTGGAATTATATTTAGTTTTACTTCCGTAAACATTACTTTGAATTGATGGCCGTATGGAAATATATTTTAAGTTTTCAATGACACAATGAATCTCAAACATTCAATTAAAAACAATGAAATTTACTGCTTAAGCTATTTTAATATATTTAGCACCCGAGTGACCGAGCCTTGCTCGGTATTTTTTTTAGATATAAAAAAAAATATTAAAAAAAAATAAAATAAGAAATTAAGCGTAATGAGGAATTCGAACCCGCGTTTTGAACTTCGCCCACCCGTTACCCAGCATCGCATGGCTATCGCAGCATTTTTGACAGTTAAAAATATCCTTTGCTTTCAATTCCACATTTTAGCATTTTTTTAATGCCCAAAAACAGGGATAAAACGAATTTTTAAATAAAATCTAGCTAGTTCGATTTTTCTCCCCCAAAACCCCTACACGCTGAATGTTAGGAAAATAGTTGGAAACGTTTCAGAGATTCAGAAAAATTAATATATAAAAAGATTAACTCATTTACATATTAAAGATAAAGATATTATGACAAGCTAAAAGTCAGTGAGCATTCCGCAAAATACATTGTTAATATGTTGCATTCTAGAATCCCTTAGAACATATGTTGATACTGCCTCGAAAGTAATAAGAAACATGGGTAAACAAAATGATAACATCTTACGTCAACGTAAAAACGTCCAAGTATTATCAGATTTAGCATTCATTACCATAAATGTAGGTATATTTAAGTAAAATTTATTTTAAAATAAAACTCCTGATAAATCTTTGAATTATAATTTATTTTATGTTATAAGATGATACGAAAGAAAAACTGTTCAGTAGTTTTTTGATTATATCGCGAAAAGATAAAAGATACGCGGTAGGAGATTTTGTATAGGTAGACCTAAAAAATATTTGGAGGATATAGCAGGGTAGTAAGGAAGGCAAGCTAAGGATGTAAGAAATGGAACAAATTAGGGGACGCTATGCCAAAAATACAGAAAGACCTAAAACTTATTAACTAAAAAACAAAAACTAAGATTATTCCAAATGGATGTTTTAGGTAATTAAGAACTTTATTTGTGTGTATATAAATTGTACTATCTGTTTTATTAATTGTCAAATAATGTTTTAAATATACTCAAAATATTTAAACTCAATTTAGCTACTTATGCTTAAGTCGTGTGGTATCCGGCTAAGTAGAATAATACCACCCTCATTTCTTACCGAGGTGTCGCAAAAGGCGACTAAGGTAAGTCGACCCGCAGTGTGGTATCCGGCTAAGTAGAATAGACCGCCCTCATTTCTTACCGAGGTGTCGTAAAAAGTGACTAAGGTAAGTTGACCCACCGTGTGGTATCCGGTTTAGTAGAATAGACCACCCTCTTTCTTACCGAGGTGTCGTAAAATACGACTAAGGTAAGTTGACGTCAGGCAGGCGGCCGGTCGTAAAAATGCAGCCAAATCATGTGACAGCATATTTATAACATGTTGTGCCGACCCCACTTAGAGTGGGATACGGGCAGGAAGATGATAATGACAGAAAGACCTAAAACTTATATTTAATCATAATTCTCCTGCCCTTATCCCACTCTAAGTGGGGTCGGCACAACTTGTATTACCCATGATGTAACATGATTTACCTAAGTATTTTACCAACGACCGCCTGCCTGATCTCTACTTGTCTTAGTCGCCTTTTACGAGATCTCGGTAAGATATGAAGGTGGTCGTCTCTACTCGGCCGGATACTATACGGCGATAAAATAAATATTTAGTGTCACTTTAAATTATTATCCTATAAATGATTATAGTAAAATAAAAGTTATTTTATAATGTTTTAATAAGTTATATTTTTATTTATTTTATCATGTATCCACCCATTCAAGTATAATTAACAGGATTTATACATTATATAGTCTATATGTTATACCGGTGTATAAGGAATAATTGTGCCAAATTTCATCGATATTGGTTCAGCGGATTCGCCGTGAAAGAGTAACAAACATACATCCACACTCATAAACTTTCTTATTTATAATATGAGCAAGAATTAGGACCGGACTTGCTTTTACCCGTAACTTAGTTTGCATGGACCGTTGTCGCGTCATATTTTGATAATAGATGGCGCTTTTCAATTTCATCCTATTCATGTAGAATTAATAGTATTTCTATGGTCTATATGTTATTCCGGTGTATAAGGAATGATTTTGTGGAATAATTGTGGATTCGCCGTCCAAGTGTAACAAACATACATCCATACTCACAAACTTTCGCATTTATAATATTAGTAAGAAGTGGGATGACGAATGTAGTATATTATAAGGGAAAGAAAGTACCCAGAAAAAATTACCATTTATGAAGACTTAACTTTAATACTGCTTCTTATAATCCTTAATACTAATTGATATATTAGATACATACAAAAACAAATTAATAACATAGCTGAGAACAAAACTATCGCTACTGTGGCAACTAATTCGAGTTCTAAGTATTGCGCCCATGACATATTAGCACCAGCTGCTCTTAGATGTTTAGCGCCGCCGTGTCTTAGAACATACTCGGTCCACCAAACTGCACGCTCTAACGGAGTTTGTGGGTCATCTTTCATAATGACGCGTAGCCTTTCAATATTTTTTTTGTAGCTGTAAATAGAATTTTGAATCATTAATCCTTTGCACTGCGTTGGCTCCGCTACAGAGCTATCCATTTAGAAGGATGTTACGAAAAATTAAATTAGAACATTTATTCAACTACCAAGTAATTTTTGGAAAATACCTGGAACAATATATATGCTGATAAATCCGTAATTGATTCAAGTTAAAAAGGTTGACCAACCGTCCAAAAGATCATCTTGGCACTAGGGATCACTACCCTCAGCAATGATATCGTTGCGAGAAGGAGGACAGTTGACCGTTGAGGAGTGCCCTCATCTGAAGCCAATTCTGGCAGCAGTATCAGATCATGCTTGTCATAAACATGTATATTCATAGATGTTTTTGTAATCAGATTGCAAACTCATATGATATGGATTATTGTTGTGCTGCGATTAGTATTTAAATTAAGAGTTGGAACAGCTCAGTTGTAAATGTAACAGAGTACGTAAAGTAACAAATCAAACAGGATTTGTGATCAATATTGCCAATTCATTTATATTAAAATCAAGTAAATTCTCTACCATAATTTATACAAATTTGCCGTAACGTTGAAAAAGTTAATTCTCTCCACGTAGTGCTATTATCACAATGACTTAAAGTTTTTTCTAAATTATCATATTTAAATATATATGTGGTATCCGGCTGAGTAGAATAGACCACCTAATTTCTTACCGAGGTGTCGTAAAAGGCGACTAACGTAAGTTGACCCGTAATGTGGTATCCGACTGAGCAGAATAGACTACCCTCTTTCTTACCGAGGTGTCGCAAAAGCCGACTAAGATAAGTTGACGTCATGCAGGCGGCCGGTCGTAAAATACCTAGCCAAATCATTTGACAACATCTATATAACATGTTCTGCCGACCCTACTAAGAGTGGTATAAAGGCAGGAGAATGATGGTAGGTATTTTTTATGCATCTTATGAATTTAAATGTATACCATGATTAATATATATGTTTAATTGTAAGGAAATAAAGTTAATATATTTTAAAAAGTTTACACTTATTATTTTTAATATAAAATCTTACTTCTTAAGTAAACAAGTCTCAACAAGTATTTTTTTGCATGAAATTATGAGGCATATATAATTTTAAGATAATAAAGTTAAATATAATATTTAAAAACAATTTTTTCTTGGAATAGGTTGATTATTTTTAACATAAAATTACCTTTTCTGAAGTAAAATCTCAGCAAAAACTTAATTAGAGTTAGTACCTATCGTAACTTTGGCAAATTTAAAAATGAATTGCCAAACACTTTATTTAACGTTGTTTCTCTAATAAAAATTAGAAAGTAATGAAATTTTCTTTCACTTAATACCTTTCTAATGAAATAAGAAACGCTTTTATGGAGTATTAAATAACTATAATTTAATCGAGGTAATAGGTCTTTTATCTGGAAATTCTTAGTTAGCTTAACCCACATATATGTACTTCTGTAATTTTGAAACTTAAGCTTAAAATCTTTAATATTTAAATGAGTTAATCTTGTATGTATATATATTTATATTTTCGTAATCTCGGAAACGGCTCCAATGATTTTCCTGAAATTCAGCATGTAGGGGGTTTTGGAGGAGAAAAATCGATAGATATTTTATTTAAATAACATCATTTTTTCCCTGTTTTTGGGCATTAAAAAAATACCAAAATTTAAATATAATATTAAAATTTTTGCCATAAATTATCAAGTCAGCGTAGCTTATTCGGGGAACGGACGGTTTCGAAAAATGAAAATATCTAGGATCGAGCTCCACCTACCCAATATTTTTCTTTTGTTTCTTTTTTTTATTTTGTAAAAAATTACCGAGCACTCGGTACTAAATATAATTCTGCTTTTCTTTTTGATTGTGGTAGACTTTTTGGGTAAAAATAAATTAAACTAACGGCCTTTTACTATCTCACAGCTAGGCGTAGACCTACCTCCGATTTTGGAGAGATGAGTTTGTCCTAAAACCGACGCTGCTATAATACGGTTTGGCAAGTTACATTTATCCCCAGAATTCTTTAGAGATATGCTTTACGATGTATTCCTCCACCAAAATGCGTGTGATAAGTTGCAATCTATACTAATATATAAAGCTGTTGTAAGTGTTGGTGTTGGCGGCATTTTGTGATACGTGTGGTGACTTGTCCTGAATCTATAAGGCATGTGAATGTTGCCTGTTTCATGCACTTAGCATTACATATATTCTCTTAACAAACGCGGATTACAGCAAAATAATTTCAAATTTGAAATTCACGTAGGCAGAATAGTACATAAAAAGACTATTTATTTACTACATTATGCTAACTGATATCATTCTCTTGTCCTTATCCCACTCTAAGTGGGTCGGGACAACATATTTTAAAAATGTTTTTACATGTTTTGCCTAGTGATTTTACGACTTGTCTGACGTCAACTTACCTTAGTCGCCTTTTATGATACCTGGATAAGAAATAATGGTGGTCTATTCTACTGAGCCGTATACCACACGGAGAGTCAACTTACCATAGTCGTTTGTTACGACACCTCTGTGAAAAATGAGTGTGGTCTATTCTACTGAGCCGGATACCACACGGCGGATTATGCTAATTGATGACTTTAAATAATTTAGAGGAACTATATTAACATACCTTTCATCAGATATAATTGTCTTGATGGATTCCTTAAATTTTTCTTCAGTTAATGTTGCAAAGTCCAATTTGATACCAATTTTGTGTGGAACATATTTTTCTGTATTGAACCATTGGTCCGTGAACATTGGTATACCAATAAGTGGAACACCAGCTTCTATAGCCTCATCTGTTGATTGAAGCCCACCTTGGGTGATGAATAGTTTAATTTTCGGATGTCCTGTAATTTATGACAGCTAAATTAGCGAAAACATGTAATCAATAAAGTACAACGCGTCACAATGTTTGCAAAAACGGCGTCAAAGGGTTCTTAGCTTGGGAGGTAGAAAGATATTTCTTGTCCTTTCATTCACAAAAATCTCTGCAAAAAATAAGTTTGGTTTACACCGCAAAATTGAGAATTGTTTTTGAATAGTTATGTATTTGATTAATTGAAAACAGTCTTTTACACTTCTGAAATCCAATTTCCACTACCTAAATATTTGCTCAGTAGCACTTTGCAACGTTACATTTATCTGCGTAAGTAATCTTTTACAATATATTTATTTTTGTTTAAAGTAAACGGCCTGTTACTATCCCACTGCTGGGCATAGGCCTCCCCTCTTTTTCTGGAGACGAGGGTTGGAGCTAAGAACCACCACTGCTGCTTCCATGGTCCTATGCAAATCGGTAGGTTACACATATCACCAGAATTCTCTAGACATATTTTTTTATTACAGGACATCCGAAAATTAAACTATTCATCACCCAAGGTGGGCTTCAATCAACAGATGAGGCTATAGAAGCTGGTGTTCCACAGGTTTTCTCACAATGTTTTTCTTTACAGAAAGATTGTGATAAATTGCGTAAATCTATTAGCGCATAAGTTTTAATAGACACTCATACAACTCACACAATAAAACTCATTGATGCCTGCCCGGGGAACCCCTAATCCTTGAAAGAGTCGCACGGTCTCGCCGCTGGGCTATAACAGTTATTAGTTAGTAGGTACTAGCTTATTTTTGTTTATTAGTTACTAATTTAATATCGCCTTATCATTTAGGCTTCGATTCTTTATAGTAAGTGATAGTTATTAATAAAAGTATTTGATTAATTTAGTATTTGATTAATTTAATATTTTATTTGACGGCTTTAACGTGATTATTTAAGAAGTGACTTACTTAGAAGATCCGATTGTGGTAACCATTTGTAAATTTTGATATTTTCTGTTATACCAGGTAAAGAGTCTTTGTCCCACTTCCATATCACATCGTATGGGAGTTCGGAGAATACCTTTATCATCATCTGTATTTTAGCTTGCGGCAGAACGGACGGTCTAACATTTGTACCAAGACTAAAATATATTACACCAGCTTTGGACTCAGTCAATAATTTATCCAGGTCCTATAAGAAAGAGTTATATTTATCACTGGTACAGATATACACAAATTTAGAATAAATTTTTAAATATTTTCTATTAAATAACACAATTACCACAGTCATAGGAGCTAGTAAGCTCCCAGTAGTTAGTACCGTTACTAAGTATCCTCACGAGAGACGACTCACCATATGAGTCGTCTCAAGCAATACTGTCTTCTGTATCCTACCCTTGATCCAACAATTAAGCGAAAGCCCCTTGTGATGTTGATTGGCTTTTGGCAATAACACCGTTAACCGATAACGATAATTCATCAATTATATACATAAGGGTAAGAGAATGATGTCTCTTACCTTAATCCTACCATAAGTGGAGTCGGCACAATACGTCTTCGTCTTCCACTCTCCTCTTTCATTCAACTCTGGTGCTACTTCTTTTATATGCAAATCATTCTCCACACAATCCAACCATCTCTTTTTAGGTCGCCCTCTAGCCACATGATACATGATTTTCATCTCTCCTCATTACATTAATATACCATCTTAATCTCGCACTTCTAATCTTTTCTATAATGGGCCCAAATTTCAGGCTTCCCCTCAAATAGTCATTTCACACACCACACCTTAACATTCTCATCTCATTCACATGCACCTTTTATTTTATTCCATCCTTTTATTTTATTGCCCAACATTCTAATCAACTGAATTAAATTTTATTCTGTTTTAATTTATTTTTTCTTTTTCCGCTTTTATAAGATTACAGTCATGTCTTACAATGTTAACAATAATAGTTACCGAATCGGTCCAATAAAACTATATCTGGTTTATTGGCAACAATATATCTGTCAGTGACAACGGATCAGTATCAAAGTAGGTATTTATTGTTACCATAACAATGTATGAAAAATATCATAAAACATTTAATTGTAAATATTATATCTGATGAATATCGAATCTATTGACACCCAATATTTAAAATGTATATAATGAATAATTTTTTGTCATTTGTAATAGCTTAATTAATTAGAATAATATACCAGTTACTGTAACTTACATGTGGCAATTTGTTTTGAGGATTTTTATGTATTCCTCTAATATACACCAGATTTGGTGGAACCGGTTGGTTATCCGACCAGATTGAGTGAATATTCAAGAATAGCATATCAACATTGTTAGATAATTCTTGTATGGACGGAACATTCTTCCCAAATAATTTCTGTAAAAGTCTATTATCTTCTTGTTCGATTACCGCAAAAGCGTTCTCCATCCGCCATCGATTATACAACTGTTGGATCTTTTCGAATTTAGTCAAGTTATATAATCTCTGATGCACCATTGCTGGATATAACAAAGGGTGTATGGAAGCACCCAAAACTTCGTAGTTGTATGGAGCCCCACCAAACGAGCTCACCTGAATTACAGGAATTTTGTATATATAGCTAAATATTAACGCGGGTTTAACAAACGCTTCCAGGAATAGAATGTCAAAATCACCCTTTCTTTTGTGAATTAAATCTTGAATTTCGTCAACACCCAGTTGAAGTTCAAATATTTTTGACATTGATCGCAATACCGTTATTGCTTGAAAAAAAATATCGTCTCCAGAACTTTTTTTTAGCAGAGCGTCATTCCAACATTTGTACGATAAATCGTGAACATCTATTTCTGTCAAATTTGTTGGAGCTTGGCCCTTAGGATATTCAGGATCCGTTGTAATGACCGTGACCTCATGTCCTCGTCTGATCAGTTCTGATGTCAACGATCGAAATACTAAATGATGACTAATCGATGGTGTTGGAAACACTGCTAATATTTTTGCATTACTAACTAAGCCTACGTGAACACAAACGACGATCACCACAAACAATATTTTTATCAATGTACACATTGTAATATACTAAGCCTTATCGGCGTCCGTTTCGCATTATATACGGGCATCATAATCAATTTCTTGTCGACATTTGCCAATATAAATTATTTAAAAGTTCACATACGAGACAAAAAATTTAAATTGCTGTTAAATTACTACATAATACTTGTAGTGTTATTTTTATTTAAACCTGTCTTCTCGTCATTTATGTATTGTAGTCATTTCAAGGTTGTTCTTATAACGATCATTGCAAAAAATATGGTAATCCCGTAATTTTTAACAGACGGCAATTGTAGATGCAATTTAATAGAATAAGCTCACGAGACACGTAACTTTTTATATAGACGTTTAACACAATAAAAAAATTTATCACGTGCCGCAACAAACATCGCATTATGAAGAAACAGCGTAAACTCACTCTCTACATTTACTACCGTATGTAGTTAGGACAGTTCAGTTATCCCCACCACGATTCAAGATACATTATCTTTATCGGTCACCACCAGTCAGTGTAAAACATTTACATTATGAGCCTATCGGAAAACGATACTGCAGTATCTTTAATATACATATATATATATATATATATATATATATATATATATATATATATATATATATATATATATATATATGTATACATATATATTCAGAATCTCGGAAACGGCTGCAACGATTTTCTTGAAATTCAGCATCTAGGGAGGTTTTATTTAAAGAAAAAAGTTGTTTTATCCCTGTTTTCGGGCTCTAAATTTTTTTTGAAATTTACGTTGAATACAATCACAATTTTTCGCTGTCAAACGTAAAGTCATGGTAGTTCATTTGGGGAACGGGCGGTCTAGAGAGGTGAAAATAGGATCGAGACCCTATTATTTTTGAATTTTTCTTTCCAATTTAAAAAAAATATTTTTTTACATCTTTTTAAAAATTACCGAGACTGAATACGTGATACGCGCATATGTTAAAAAGGTAGCAGCCACCGATGACAAGTTGCAATCCTGGCAACCAATCGCTGTCGCGCGCTTTAGCTACCTTTATAGTCGCTTTTAGCTTCTCGTGGTTCCGTTTGTGGCTGTCGTGCGCGATGACCTTTAGGCTGGATTCATACTATGATGCCGTTCTCGGTACGATCTCGCTTCGTTCTCGGTCCGGTCAAATCTCACTGTGTCTACACTACTCGATGCCGTTCTCGGTTCGATCTCGATTCATGGTCGACATACGATGTTTAAAAAAAGAATCATATTAATTTTATTCGCCAGAAAATGGAATTCAATTTTTCTATTGAAGAATTAGCAACAATAGCATTTTGGATAAACAAGATATAAATTAAAAAAAAATTATAACAAAAAGAAAAGAAAAAAAGGGGACAAGAAAATATGGGTTTTAGTAAAAGTAAAAGTTTATTACCGAGAAAAGAGGAAGACGAATATTATACTTTATTTCGTCATTTGGTAAATAATGAAGAATAATGTTCATTATATTGATTTAGGATTGTATTCAGGAATATTTGAAATCATTTTTAAAATAATTGAGCGCAAATTTTAAAAAGAAACACCTCTTTTCGTCAGGTTACTAATGGTTTGGATAAGGTAAGTAATAAAATATGATATTTTATAAAATTTGTATATTTAAATTATAACAATCATTGACATGCATGAATTACATAATATGTATATAGCGGTGATGGTGTTGGTTGATAATGCATTTTCCTGTTGAGGTCCTGTTTTTTTCTGTTTATATTTTTTTGTTTATTCCAGTGGTACATTACTAGCGAACGTATTGACGGAATAAATTTCTAATTAAGCTCCTTCATTGACATCAATTTATCTTATCATAGTTGTTGGTTCATCTGTCTCTTCAATATCCATATCACGAATATTGTAATTGTTAACTTCATCATCGGCAATAATGGATATTCGTAGTCTATTACAGTTATGTACTCATTAATAAATTACATTTGGTCGTGATATCGCCATTTGCAAACTTTGTAAGCTGCTTGGCCACTTTTGGCCACTTTTTAATTTAGAGAGGTATTTTCGATATTGAGCTCTTAGTCGCTCCCATCGATTCCTTGCTCCTATAATAGAAATATAACGTTTATAAATAAGGATATGTAACAACATGCATTCTGCATAATATTATTAGAAATTCTGGAATTCGATGAATTTCGAGGGTAATTTGTATTACATTAATAATAATCACGTGCAAAATCTAAAAAGACAAAGAGGAAATGCATAGGCCTATAGGCATAAGTGAAATAAAAATCAACTCTCCTGAAGTATCAGTGCCATGGCAAGAAAAACTTGCGATATAATTACAATAAAGCAATTAAATGAATATCACTTTGTTACGTTTGTGTTTTACTCACCAGGTAATCCTATTGCGTCTTCAATCTCGTTCCATATTTTTATTTTGTAAATATTGTCACTGTAGTAGTGTGACTGCAAATCATACAGGCTGCGTCTACTTTTCACAAATTCAATATGTCTTTCATCTGCAAATAATAAATATTCAATTTATTTTTTATTTTTTGTAAAACAGTCGACCATTTATTTATTAATTTAACTCTATGCACTTTTCTCAAAAAAAAGGCACATAGAAAGACTGGTAAAATAATTATAGCAGAATTATTCTTTATCTATAACAAATGTTATAAACCACATAAGAAATAGTTAACTTTTTCTGAACTCTACGATTTATTACCAGACATATCATCACCTTCCTGCCCCTATTCCACTCTAAGTGGGGTTGGCACAACATGTTATAAACTTGTTGTCACATGATATGGCTACGTATTTTACGACCGGCCGCCTGCCTGACGTCAACTTACCTTAGTCGCCTTTTACGACGTCTCGGTAAGAAATGAGGGTGGTCTATTCTACTCAGCCGGATACCACACGGCGGGTCGACTTACCTTAGTCGCCTTTTAAGACACCTCGGTAAGAAATGAGGGTGGTCTATTCTACTCAGCCGGATACCACACGGCGGGTCGACTTACCTTAGTCGCCTTTTAAGACACCTCGGTAAGAAATGAGGGTGGTCTATTCTACTCAGCCGGATACCACACGGCGGGTCGACTTACCTTAGTCGCCTTTTACGACACCTCGGTAAGAAAAAAGGGTGGTACTATTCTATTCAGCCGCCACTCGGCGGATTTATTACCAGACATAATTATTTAATTAATTTTATTTAACATAAATGCTAAACACATGCGGCGCGACTGATGAAAGACTGCAGTTGAAACAAAAGAAGCGAGTTCAGGTCGAGACAGGTCCGATCTCACTTCAGTCAAATTTTCTTGTCGACGAACCGACGCTCGACCGATATCGGATCGGTACTGGCCCGATACTATAGTGTGAATACTCTGATTCTTTTTTATTTAAGAATATTTTACCGGACCGAGAGCGAAGCGAGATCGAACCGAGAACGGCATCATAGTCTGAATCATGCCAAAAGTTCAATTCAGACTATGATGTCGTTCGCGGTTCGTTCTCGCTTTGTAGTTGACATAAGACGTTTTGGAAAATCACTACATATTATAAAACAAAGTCCATATTTCCGTATGTACGCATAAAACTTTAAAACTTTTTTTAATAGATAGAGTGATTCAAAAGGAAGGTTTGTACGTATAATAACATTCAATACGAAGTAGAGAAATACTGTAATTTTTGAGGTTTCTGTAAATAATTACATTTTTTCCCCTTACATTGCAAACGCAGGCTAAACCCTACGAGATTCATCAAAATGATGTACTAAGTATTTGTACACCTTAAAAATTTCTACAGAAAAGTCCGCGATGGTATATGTCTATGTCTTATGGATAACCCACAATAGCAGTTTTTTTCATTTACTTTTTACGAAAAATGATGCCTTATGTTCAAAGCAATTTTTATACAATACAGCATAAATCCTTATCCAATTGAGTACCTTAAATAAATTGTTGATTTAATATAGATCAATATTGCCGTTTACAGCATGTAATTTAAGTAAACATTTTCGGAGATATTACAGATTTAAAATCGCGCGAGGAGGGCGCGCTTCGACCTATAAGCACTTCGACTTTAGCAGCTATGTCCCTCTTTCAAGAGTTTGTTTGAAGACATTCTGTAATTAATTGTAAAAATAAAATACATAGGGAAAATGTAAAAGTAAATAATTAAAAATGTACTATATGAATTTAGATATTCAAAAAATAGCAGGAAATCTTCTTGGTATAGGGAAAGGAAATTGTTTTTCTCCAAATTTAACGCGTGCGGGTCACGGGTAGTAATGAATAAATCAAAACTACTCGATCGATTTTAATCATTTTTTTTACACTGACTGACATGGGATATATATTTTATACCCGTGCGAAGCAGGGGCAGGCCGCTAGTAACTATATAAATTTAATTCAACAGCATTTAGTATTTCAATATAAAAATCAGAAAAGAAAAGCAAGAAAAAATAAAAAGAAAGAATAACCGAATAATAAAAAAGGCTAAAAGAAAATTAAAACAAAAGTCAAGAAAAATCAAAAGAATAGCACAAAAAGAAAAAGAATGACAGAAAAGAAGATTCAAAAGAATAGAAGAAAAGGAATAAGAAAGAAAGAAAAGCTGATAAAAAATTATAATAATACAATCACTTATAACAAATTTTATAAAGTACATGATAAATACTTACCTAATTCAGATTCCCACTATTTATTACCTTTAACTTAATTTGATTTGATTAAAACACACTAGCGCCACGACTGATGAAAGTCTGGAGTTAAAACTGAAGCGTGTTCATATTGTCGATGTCGGTACAACGCCGAGACAGGTTCGATCTCGCTCAAGTCAAAATATTCTTTTTGACGAACCGGTGCTGGAGCGATATCGGACCGGGACCGGAGCGATACGATAGTGTGAACACTCTGACTGTTTGTTGTTTAACAATATTTTACCGGACCGAAAACGGCGCGAGATCGAACCGAGAACGGCATCATAGTCTGAATCATGCCAAAAGTTCAATTCAGACTATGATGTCGTTCGCGGTTCGTTCTCGCTTTGTAGTTGACATAAGACGTTTTGGAAAATCACTACATATTATAAAACAAAGTCCATATTTCCGTATGTACGCATAAAACTTTAAAACTTTTTTTAATAGATAGAGTGATTCAAAAGGAAGGTTTGTACGTATAATAACATTCAATACGAAGTAGAGAAATACTGTAATTTTTGAGGTTTCTGTAAATAATTACATTTTTTCCCCTTACATTGCAAACGCAGGCTAAACCCTACGAGATTCATCAAAATGATGTACTAAGTATTTGTACACCTTAAAAATTTCTACAGAAAAGTCCGCGATGGTATATGTCTATGTCTTATGGATAACCCACAATAGCAGTTTTTTTCATTTACTTTTTACGAAAAATGATGCCTTATGTTCAAAGCAATTTTTATACAATACAGCATAAATCCTTATCCAATTGAGTACCTTAAATAAATTGTTGATTTAATATAGATCAATATTGCCGTTTACAGCATGTAATTTAAGTAAACATTTTCGGAGATATTACAGATTTAAAATCGCGCGAGGAGGGCGCGCTTCGACCTATAAGCACTTCGACTTTAGCAGCTATGTCCCTCTTTCAAGAGTTTGTTTGAAGACATTCTGTAATTAATTGTAAAAATAAAATACATAGGGAAAATGTAAAAGTAAATAATTAAAAATGTACTATATGAATTTAGATATTCAAAAAATAGCAGGAAATCTTCTTGGTATAGGGAAAGGAAATTGTTTTTCTCCAAATTTAACGCGTGCGGGTCACGGGTAGTAATGAATAAATCAAAACTACTCGATCGATTTTAATCATTTTTTTTACACTGACTGACATGGGATATATATTTTATACCCGTGCGAAGCAGGGGCAGGCCGCTAGTAACTATATAAATTTAATTCAACAGCATTTAGTATTTCAATATAAAAATCAGAAAAGAAAAGCAAGAAAAAATAAAAAGAAAGAATAACCGAATAATAAAAAAGGCTAAAAGAAAATTAAAACAAAAGTCAAGAAAAATCAAAAGAATAGCACAAAAAGAAAAAGAATGACAGAAAAGAAGATTCAAAAGAATAGAAGAAAAGGAATAAGAAAGAAAGAAAAGCTGATAAAAAATTATAATAATACAATCACTTATAACAAATTTTATAAAGTACATGATAAATACTCACCTAATTCAGATTCCCACTATTTATTACCTTTAACTTAATTTGATTTAATTAAAACACACTAGCGGCACGACTGATGAAAGTCTGGAGTTAAAACAGAAGCGTGTTCATATTGTCGATGTCGGTACAACGCCGAGACAGGTTCGATCTCGCTCAAGTCAAAATATTCTTTTTGACGAACCGGTGCTGGAGCGATATCGGACCGGGACCGGAGCGATACGATAGTGTGAACACTCTGACTGTTTGTTGTTTAACAATATTTTACCGGACCGAGAACGGCGCGAGATCGAACCGAGAACGGCATCATAGTCTGAATCCAGCCTTAGAGTGTTGAGTCATGTCGCAAATCCGTGGCGTGCTTAGAGCGAGTTGTTAATATGCGATGTTTTTATTTAAACAATGAATTGTGTCGTCGATGTCATGTTTTAATTTCGTCTGTTTTTTTTGATGTGACAACGTCTTAAATTAGGTTGCGGCTTGGAGTCACTCATAAAAAAGTGTAACGCCCACTCACGTCTGTTACGATGAGTCACCGAACGAAAGAGAGGCCCGCCGGACTGGCGAATGCCTTGCGTCTCTCTCCCACTCCAATCCATTTCCAAATTCTTTGCCCGTAAAACCGACTTTACGGGCAACCGTTTTTTTATTTATTTATATTGTTCATACATGGACAATATTACAATTACGTAAATAGGTGTAAACATAAACTTATTCTAGTTTTAAAGTACACCAGACTCAGTCGACAGATAGTGTATCAAAACAAAAACACAATATATATATTTCTTATACACTATACATACTACCTATTACTATTAAAGATTAAAAAATTAACAAGGTAGGCTCAAATAAATATTTAATATATTTTAAAAATACATATTATGTTAAAAATTTTGCTGTTATGTTAAAAATACATATTACAAATAAAAAGATTCTAAAGTTATTGTAGCTTGTATGATAAGTTACCTATGTTATCTAAATTATTATTTACCTATGTTTCATAAGTATATTTGCTTAGTTCCGAGGACTGTTTATTATTTTCGGTTATCAATAAAACATTAAAAATGTCATATCTGTTTTAATGTGTCCGCTGGGTAGATAACAAAAAATATACACTTATATTTTAATTACATTCGCATTCATAACTATTTTGCTAGCAAGTCGCCTACTGTTTCACATTTAGATAAAGTTTAAACATCCATGTCTAAACTAGGGACTATTTTCCTGGTTAGACTGGTAAAAAAATAGTAGTGGCATATATAAATTTTCTGCTTCAAGTGTGGCCTATGAAATTGACTCACAGTGTATGACTGAAATTCTATTGACATATGGTCAATACACTATGTACAGAAATAGGCGTTACTTTGCGAAGATACATAATACAAAAGTTATAATAAAATTATTTTGCAATAATCCAACTATACCTATTCAAATATAGAAAAATAATTATAGCAATTATAGTAAAATGTGACCGAGCCTTGCTCCGTAATTTTTAAAATGATGTAAAAAAATTAAAATAAAAAAAAAAATGGAAAAGAAATGAAAAAATAATAGGGCAGGTGGGCTCGATCCTAGGTATTTTCACCCTTCTAGACCCGTTTCCCAAATGAACTTACATGACTTTACATTTGACAGCGAAAAATTGTGATTGTATTCAACTATATAGTGTATTATCTATGGTATTCAACGTAAATTGCAAAAAAATTTTAGAGCCCGAAAACAGGGATAAACTTATTTAGATCGATTGTTCTCCCCCAAAATCCCCTCCTATACTTTTAGAATCTACTTTTTCTCATTCAAAAAACTATTTATTTCATCAGTATATAATCAGTACGATGGACTTTATATTCCTGGAATGCAAATTGCTTATCACATAAGAAAAATATATTATTAATTAATCAAAATATGTATGATTTTATGTACACCAAATAAGATTGTAATACGTATGTAATCGTGAGTATCTACGTTCGATTTTCTATATGTATATGATGTTTTTATAATTTATTAACATAAACAGATGTTTTTGTCGTTATTTTTTTAATAATTTTATACATAGGTAGTTGAGTTTTTAATTTTTTTTAAACTACATCATCATCCTCCTGCCCTTATGCCACTCTAAGTGGGGCGGCACAACATGCTATAAACAAATTGTCACATGATTTGGCTACGTATTTTACGACCGGCCGCCTGCCTGACATCAACTTACCTTAGTCGTATTTTACGATACCACGGTAAGAAAGAGGGCGGTCTATTCTACTCAGCCGGATACCATTCGGTGGGTTGCCATACCTTAGTCGCTTTTTACGACACCTCGGTAAGAAATGAGGGTGGTCTATTCTACTCACCCAGACACTACACGGGTTAACGCAAATAAAAATGAATCGCATAAATTATTTTAATTTTTTTTAAATTTTGTTAATATGAAATATTATTTTTTCATATTAACAAAATTAAAATACTGTATTAATAAATCGAAATTTTTACGGCAATCCCCTGGATAAAAATAGACCGTAAAATAGGGATAGAAATACCATCAAAATAGACCATAAGAGACACCTGTTTCGGTCAATTATTAATTTATGATTAACATGTTTAAATTATTCCATTTGCTAACCTTGATTTATAAAGGAAATAAAATTTATATTTTTTAGTATGTAAACTTACTTACAGCATACAAAAAATATATTTATCTTAGATGTATTCATTCTAGAGATTCATTTTGTATTTAAGATAAAACTATAATAAATAACATGAAATAAAATACATTTGCATTTTTAAATGTGACCTTCGTTTCCAGACTGTCGGCTACACAATAAACATATTATAAAACAAAACAGCCATAAAATTTATATATAGCCAACCAGAATATTTTTAATAACTATTTGGAATATAATCATGCATTGAGAAGAACTGGAAAGAAACTCAATGGTTGCCCTTTTAGGGAATATTAATGGCATGTGCATATTAATTAAATAAAATAAAATAAATAATTATATTGTAAAATTAGAGACATCACGTCATCCGTCTACTTAATACTTGCGTAATGGGTGACAAAGAACTGGTAAATATACTACTTTAATAATTAATTTAAAATAAATATTTAAATACAGATCAGAAATTGTTTTTTTAGGAAATGTTGGTCCTCAACGGGAATCGAACCTGCGACCCCAACTACCGCTACCACATGCGTCAAAGCGCCAGTTGAATGGCTAGAGATTGTACTGATATAAACATTTAGAATATTATCAGCAAATACATTAAAACGTCAGTTAGAAATTTAAAACTTCATTTAGATATTCTAACTATCAATCTATACTAATATATAAAGCTGAAGAGTTTGTTTGTTTGAACGCGCTAATCTCAGGAACTACTGGACTGATTTGAAAAATTCTTCCAGTGTAAGATAGTCCATTTATTGGGGCTATAGACTACATAACATTACGCTGAGAGCATGAAAGTGGTAATAACGAGCATAACGGTAATAGTTATTTAAAAACCATATATTACAAAACTGTTCCCTTCTAAAAGTTCGAAATAAAACTTCGCGACAGCATATGTCTAGCTTTTAGGGTTAACCCACTTTAACCATTTATGTGGTTACTAACAGACTATATTACGGTTTTAATCCATCCACGCGGGTGGAGCCACTGGCGATTGCTAGCTAGATATATAAAACCAATAAAATATATTAAAACATCAAGTAGATATTTCAATTATTAATAATGCAATAAAAACGATTGACTGTTATTAATCAATTAATCAATAATGCAATAAAAACGATATACTGATACTGATTGAATAATCTATACTAATATCTATACTAATATTTAAAGTTGAAGAATTTGTTTGTCTCTTTTTAGCTTTACATATTAGTATAGATTTTAGCATTTTTTCAGTGCGCGTAAATATGCGCGTATATAAAGACATTTTTTTAAATGAAACCTCGCTAGATCCATTTTCCCCCAAAACCCCCTTCATGCTGAATTTAATGAAAAACGTTGGAGCCGTTTTCGAGAATCAGAAAAAAAATATTAGGCGGTCGATGCATCGGAAGCTCCAGATGCATCGACCGCCTCGGGGACCTTTTCAGGTGGGTGTCCGATAAACCCCGTTCGAAAGGCCCGGACCTAACTGAGACCGGTAAGCGATGAACTGTCACCAAAAACTAAGAATAATTTATATTAATTGCTGTTAATGTGACGTGATGAAGTGATAATGTAATAATTATAAAAATAAATAAATTACAAGATTTAATGTGTTATTTTGTGATATTAATCTTGACGTCAAACTACCGCCATTTATTCTTGCGAATGCGTTTTACCGAGATAATTAAAAAAAATGTCTCGAAAAAATTCAATATCTTACAATTCAAGCAATTGCTTCTAATATATTGGTAACGCTGCAGATTTAATACTCAATAATGTAAAACGTGTTTTTCTCCTGTTCCAGAAAGAAAATTTTTTGTACTATATCACATGTCACATTAATAACTTTTGGTAGGCTAAGTTCATTGCAAGATAATATTATCCATGATACACTTTATGTTACTGGTGATAAGTATAAAAGAATATTAATTTTTAATACTTGAAATCGTCAACAAAAGATAAGAAAATATATAAAATATGCAATTATATTTTTGAACACTTTAAATATGTTTGCATTTACTTCAAATTTCAATCGACGTATACACCAGAGTGGAAAGAAAAAACATTAGTTCATAGGAATGAGATTTCATTTTGGCCATTGAGTCTTATAGGTTGTTGGCACTAGACGTGTTCAGTAATGACTTGAAATCAGAACTGCATTACAATAAGATCACAACATACGATCACTTTTAAATGGGTTCATAAGTTAATTCATCAAGTTATGTAACCCACTTCACAAAACTTTTTGTCTTGAATAAAACTAATTATTTTTCTATTTGCGCCTAATCTGAATCACTAATCCAAGATGAATGAAAAAGCTACATGATTAGAAAAACAACGTAAATTTTATAATTAACATCATACTGACACCTAAATAAAAACTGAATATTTATATATAATGTGTGCTTGACAACTTAACGTTTAGTACTTCACGATGTTTGTTGAAGAGAGACTATTGTTTATATTGTTAATTTTCATCACTCTTAACATATCTACACTTAGATGTGCGAATATATTAGCAGTATTCCCATCACCTTCGATTAGTCATCAAGTAGTTTTTCGTCCGTTGATACTAGAGCTGGTTAAACGAGGGCATGAAGTTACAATTGTGACACCGGATCCAGCATTTCCAAAGGGCAAGGCCCCAGTTAATCTGACAGAAATAGATGTTCATGATTTGTCCTACAAGATATGGAACACCTTACTTGAACACAAAACTGGAACCGAAGATGTAATTATATCGCAAATGACATTAATATTCAGATTGATTTCCAAAATTTTCGAAGCCCAATTGGGTACTAAAGAGTTTAAGGATATTATAGAAAATAAAAGAGGAAAATTTGATTTAATATTTATAGAAGCATATGTTTATCCTGCGCTAATATTGACTCAAATATTCAAAGTTCCAATAATTCAGTTTAGCTCAATGGGTGGTATTCAATATAATCTTGAAGCTTTCGGTGCTGCTTCCCATCCTATACTTTATCCATCAATGATGCGTCAAAAACTATATAATCTGACTAATTTAGAAAAGTTTCAACAATTGTACAATATGTGGCTGCTAGAGAATTCTTTTAGAGAAATTGAACAGGAAGATAACAAGCGTTTGCAAAAGATATTTGGTAAGAATATACCATCCATTCAAGAGATGCGTAAAGATGTTGATATGCTTTTTGTTAATTATCACCCTATCTGGACTGATAACCAACCAGTTCCACCCAGTATCGTGTATGTTGGAGGCATACACAAAAATCCACCGAAAAAAATACCCAATGTAAGTTCCCTAAATATATTAATATCATAGAAAGATTGTAACATTTACAAATTTATATAACTAATAAAGTGATGGCCTGGTACTGTGCCATTGCTGGGAATACACTTCTCCACTCTTCTAGGAGAGAAGGCTTGAAATTTAGACCAACCATGTTACACTAAAGAGGATAGATAATATATTCCCTGAAATCCTCTGGAGTATTCCAGGTTTTTTTACAAATTTTACCTTTCCAAAATGTGCATTATAAATCGTAAATATAAGGTAAGGTTTATTCGTTTTTATAGAAAACTAAATGGTTTGTTTCAATCCCGGACAGTCTCTTAGGGTTCGAACCCGTGAAATCACAGTCACATAGTCTTATATATAAAAAATGGGATGATAGAAGGCATCCCATTTTTTTATGTTCATTTCCAAAAAAATCTATTAAATTATTTTTTTAATATACCTATAAATGAAATTTCTTTCCACTCAGTATTATTTATTTTTATAAAAAGATTGTTTTCTTCAAGGACTTGGAGATGTTATTGAATAAATCAAGAAATGGTGTCATATATTTTAGTCTGGGAACTAACATCAAACCGTCACTTCTACCACCGAACAAAATACAAATAATGAAAAAAGTATTTTCTGAGCTCCCATATGATGTATTATGGAGGTGGGACCTTGACTCACTCCCTGGAATAACTGAGAATATTAAAATATTTAAATGGCTACCGCAATCTGATCTTCTTCGTAAGTACTTTTTACTTTCCAGTTATGATATTAATGTTTTTTCTAGCGTGACAAAAGTATCCGGGAAGTAGCAAGAATTATTTTCTAGAACGTTTTACACATTTACAAATGGATAAAACAAGTAGTAACGCTATATAGCTCTCGCTGAAACTATTACGAAAAAAATATTGAGCCCTATCTGGATCTCTGGAATATGCGTCTGTTTTGATGCTTAACAACTGGTTGGTAAAAGCACATTATTAAAGGTTGCTTTATATAACATGACTTGTTATGTTAGGCTTACTTTCTGTTTCCATTTCACATCTTCGCTTTTCAAGTGCCAATTTTATGATGGTGATGGCCATCGATATGGCCATTAACTACTTACAATTTTTTGCGACAGGATACTAGCGTGTACTCATATGTCCACTAGGGGCGGAGCGCTCAGGTTTTAAGTCGGTAGGAGTCGGACATACTCGCCGTTCTTCCCCATTGGGCACTGTCAACCCGTAATGGGTTTTCCTGACAAAAAAAAAGCAAACTACACTAAGACTTGACTATAACTAAGTCATTTTGATAAAGTGCATACGACAGTCCATGATATTTTTGATATTCGTTTCCAGTATGTACCATATTTATATTTATATCATCAATTTTTTGTTTGTCTACTCTCTAACTGTTTGTTGTCTACCTCTACTAAAAATTAGATCTGCTATATCCTTTTAAATTATTTCCAGGACATCCAAAAGTTAAATTATTTATCACTCAAGGTGGATTACAATCAACGGATGAAGCTATAGATGCTGGTGTTCCTGTTATTGGTATACCGTTGTTGGCAGATCAATGGTATAATACTGCTAAATATCCACACCTAAAAATAGGCCTCAGGTTGGATCTAGATGCATTGACGGAGAAAATGTTTAAAGAAGCCATTGAAACCGTTATTTTTGATAAAACGTATGCAATAAAATATATTATAATTAATATTTTCTAAGTGCACAGCTTTGAGTTCTGCAATATCAATTAATTTTAACATGTTGATTATTTTAAATTTCAATGTTATTGCGAGTTGACGTTTTAACATTGCATTGTAAGGTATTCGATATTTGATCTAATATTTGTTTTTTACAGTTATCGAGAAAATATTAAAAAACTGCGCTCCATCGTCGAGGATGAACCACAAACTCCATTGGAGCGCGCTGTTTGGTGGACCGAATATGTATTGAGACACCGCGGTGCCAAGCATCTCAGAGCAGCTGGGGCTCACATCTCTTGGTCACAGTACTTAGAACTCGAACTCGTTATAACTTTAGTGTTGATTTTGATCTCTGTTTTATCGGTACTCTGCCTCGCTTTGTACACAGCGTTGCGTATGATATTGCGAATAATCCGAACTAACATTAAAATAAAGATTTCGTGAATACTTGATTCATTTCAGGGTAAAAATTAAAGTAATATACTGCAGTACTGATCAAGCATATAATTTTTATTTTTCACGGAGTACTTGATATTTAATAAATATTTTGCGCTTTATAAATTTAATTTATGGTAGTAAATAAGATATAAAAATACAAAATATTAGATATGTTTTTATTTCTTTGAATTTAAATTCACGACTAAAACTAACAGTTTCAGTAACTAAGAAACATATACAAATTTGGTTGGATAATTTTATATATAATCACCTGCTGTCGCACCACGTGTTGCTGTAGCTCAGGTCTGTTTTGAATTCCCCTCAAAACAGAACTTAACAGTTGAAATAATGTTAAATTGATGAATTATCGAAGAGATCTAGACCGAGCCAACATTGTACTGGCTTGGGAGGCTAGAATTGTAAAAGCATATCTTTTTAACTAGAACCCTTAGCGCTAAGCTAATCTACTTTAGATCGAGTAACAGACGACCCAGAATAATGTGCTTTGTATACAAGGCGTTTGATTTGATCATAGAGAACATTGACTTCTGAAGCAAAATGTTCATGCATTTTGCCTATGCATAGATTTATAAAAGAAATAAAATCTGCCATCTGTCTGTACGCAATCGGTACGCAACGAACGAAGCACCCGAACGCAATCGAAGGTGTTCAATGATATGACGTGATGAATAACAAATGCATATTTAATTGACTACATGCTATTAACAGGTACAGTAACTGAGAGTAAATACAAAGAAAAATACCTTAGCTTATATAATACGGATTTTAACGGGGGAATGAAATACAGGAAATGTATTGTCACGTACATTGTACGAGTATTTCCTATATGCTTATTTCGCATAACATTTTTATTTACCCATATCTCACTTACTAATTATTTAAAACTATACAACATGTGAGCCACCTATGGTTTTGCTTGTGAATCATGTGTGGCTGTACGCCACAGACTATTTTATATTAATCGGTTATTTTATTACCATCTGGTTTTTTTATTCGTAGTTGTCTTAATTAGTCTTTATTTCAATTATTAATAATATTACATAGTCACCTTTTCGAATATCATAGAAATATATATTGTTAGGTTTTGTATAATTAAATAAAGGGGGTAAGATTAAGATCTTTTTGTACGGGCATTCGGAACGCTGCGGGCGCTGTGGTGGTCGATTGTTTCAGTGGTATCTGGGAGTGTTTCAATAAACTAGTTCCAAGTCTTATGAGTATTTATTATAGTTCAGAAGACGAGATACTAAAACTATATTATATTCCACGCCGCCACAAATCCGTTTATAAGTACGTTTAAAAAAATAAAGTAAAGTTGATAAAAGTCACGTAAATCCAGGTGAGTATTTAATTCAATATTTAATAAATAATTGTAAAGTCGAGAACCGACGCCATGTACGCCTCAGTGTGGGCCAAGCCACACGCGGGCCAGGCAAGGCCGGCGATACCGTTCGCCACGCGGTCGGCGGTCAGGGACTTCGGAAACTTCGCGGTCACTACGACGACATCGATCGGACTTAGGACGAAATAAGCGACAACATTCTTCTTCTTCATTCATTCCGTAATGTGTCCAATGAAAGTAAATGTAAGCACAGTTAATATAGCGATTCTTAGGTAGCTAATAAGAATGAAGTCCCCTTTTCAGCTCGTGATTTAATAGATTTCATTAAATGGCTGCCCACATCCGCATCGCAGGCACCAAAGCATTTTTCAATGAATACTAATGTAGTACCGGAGTTTGATCCTTTTAATAATGAGCAGACTATTGATATATGAATAAACAAAGCTCAGGAGTGTGCTAGTATGTACAAATGGACTGAAATGCAACTTTTGCATTATACGTTGGTTATCTGTAAATTTTACATGGCCTGAATGGAAAGAGAAATTAACCAAAATTTTCCAACAGTCATGAATTTTGCAAAGGTATTACAGAAAATGTTAGATAGGCGAGTTAGGCCAAATAAATCGTTAGAGATATATTTTTATCATAAAGTTAATTTATTAAATCTCTGTGAGATAAAAGGCACTAAAGCGATTGATTGTATAATTCATGGTCTTGATGATCGTAGTATGCGTCTAGGTGCAGAAGTTGCAAAATATTCAGAGCTGGAAGATTTATTTACTTGTTTATTTTAAATAGATTGATGACATAAAAGAACGCCTTCAATTACTTGTTTTAACTGCGGAGAATTAGGACATCTGAGCTTTAAATGAACTAAACCTTTAATAACGTGTAACATTTGTAAAAAATTAGGGTATGAGTCGACTATCTACAGACTGTTGCTAAACAATTTAAGTAAGCAATGAAATCAGTGGTGTAGTTGTGGATGTATACGATGCATTCTAAACATTTTATTGTACACGTTATTATTGTTAACGATGATTTGTTGAAGTTGGGCTTATTTATGTTTTTGAAATGTAAATTAATTAGACTGAAAATGAATTGACTAATGTATTAGATCAAATCTTAGTTAATTTATTTTAATTTTATAAGACATGAATGAATGTGGATTATCACACATGAGGCCGTTCGGCCAAACTGGAGTGTGTTATTTGACAGGATTAAATGCGCACATAAAGCCGATAAGCCAAATTATGAGTCCACATACCCATTGATGATGATGATATTGATAATGATGATAACGATAATGGTGATAATGATGATGATGTTACAATGTGTTATTTTTTTTTTGTTTTGTCTTAATTGTAATTACTATATATATAAATTATTTATATAATAACATCCATAAATTATTTACTATTATTGTTGTTATATAAATGGTGGAACAATTTGAATTGTTAAATGGCCGAAACAAATAAGTCTTAAGATCACGTTTATAAAATAAATTTTATTCCGCGATAAGTATGTATATCTTTTGCTTGACAACTAGTCTTGATGCGAGTGGTTATGATGAGTCTTAAGATTTTTAATCTAAATGTAATTTGCGAAAGGGCTCGCAATGTTCAGAATTGCTGAATAACTTTTGTATAATTAAATAAAGGGGGTAAGACTAAGATCTTTTTGTATGGGCGTTCGGCACACTGCGGGTGCTGAGATGGTCGATTTGTAGTATCTGGGAGTTAGTTTCAAGTCTTATGAGTATTTACTACAACTTATACAAGATAAATTCATTAAAGATCAAAGATAAATAATAAATAAAGATAAAGATAATAAATAATAACATAAGATTTAGTTGATTATTTCGCAAATTTAATAAAAATATAAAAGTGTACTTTAATCATCACCTAAATGCAATGCAAAACTATTTATTTACATTAAAAATATTTTTATGAATATTAATTCATAGCTTTCTGCTAATTTACAGTATTCAATAATTTTGTCATAGCAAGAGCAGTATTAAAGAAGCGAACCAACTGCCATGAAATAATTCATTATAAGACAGATCGTTCGCTCGTTATAAAACAGCTCCTGTGGCGAAAAGTGAAGAATTGGAAATCACATGCGGATCACGAACTAACGAACTAAAAAAATCTACTAGTTCGTTTAGGCGCGAAGAATCAAATGATTCAATCTCAGCTGCGAACTGTTACGCCCAAAGACTACCATCATTGTCTCTAGAGAGTCCCGCCGTCTCACCGCTTGAATATCATAGCGGCATCACAGCATCACAACAAAAAAAAACAAATATTTCAACAGTTTGCTTCTTTAGATAAAACCATGCGGAGTCTTGGTTCAATTCTAGTGAGAATAAAACCAAGTATTTAATGTATTACTTCGTTTTTAATCTAAATTAACTATCTCAAAAAATAACATGTTTAAAAAGAGAACATAAATTCTATAACTCATATGACACTGACACTTCAGTAAAAACTGAAATTTATATATAAACCGTACCGGAGACTTTACAAATGTATTTAGTATTTCACAATGTACGTTACAGAGAGACTATTGTTTATATTATTATTCTTTATCACTCTTAACATATCTGCACTTAGTTGTGCGAATATATTAGCAGTATTCCCATCACCTTCGATTAGTCATCAAGTAGTTTTCCGTCCGTTGATACTAGAGCTGGTTAAACGAGGACATGAAGTTACAATTGTGACACCAGATCCAGCATTTCCAAAGGGCAAGGCCCCAGTTAATCTGACAGAAATAGATGTCCACGATTTGTCCTACAAGATATGGAACACCTTACTTGAACACAAAACTGGAACTGAAGATGTACTTATATCGCAAATGTCATTATTTTTCAGATTGATTTCCAAAATTTTCGAAGCCCAATTGGGTACTAAAGAGTTTCAAGATATTATAGATAATAAAAGAAGCAAATTTGATTTAATATTTATAGAAGCGTTTGTTAATCCTGCGTTAATTTTAACTCATATATTTAAAGTTCCAGTAATTCAGTTTAGCTCATTGGGTGGTATACATTACCACATTAAAGCATTTGGTGCTTCTTCACATCCTCTGCTATATCCACCAGTGTTACATCAAAAACTATATAATCTCACTAATTTAGAAAAGTGTCAGCAACTGTACAACATGTGGCGGCTGGACAACTCTTTTGCAGAAATTGAGGAGGAAGATAATAAGCGTTTGCAAAAGATATTTGGTAATAATATACCATCCATCCAAGAGATGCGTAAAGATGTTGATATACTTTTTGTGAATAATCACCCTATCTGGACTGATAACCAACCGGTTCCACCTAGTATCGTGTATATTGGAGGCATACACAAAAATCCACCGAAAAAAATACCTAAGGTACGATCCACAAATATATTAATTTCGTACAAAGATTTTTATAAATTCACTTAAAGACTTATGAAACTAATCCTAAATTCTACTGCTGGAAAAAAGCTTTGTTATTCCAATTTGATGTGAAAAGTCAGCACTTAGATCCACCACTTGCACCAATGCTATGGTTTGGTTACATATATCCCAGTGATTCTCATGAAATATATTACTCACTATATTTTCCTTTGCGTGTGATAAAATAGGTACATAAGTATTAGATAAATCTTATTGGTGCTTGCCCATGGGTTGAACACGTGACTCGCTGGTAGAAGTCACACTAGTTTCATCGTTTAGCTCTTACATTTTTTTGTATGTGTACATATGCAAATACACAATTTTTCTTATTATCATGCATATATGCATCTTATTATCATGCATGTATATACATAGAATTGGTTTATACTTAAAACTAAGATTTCGCTCATTTTTATTATTGTATGTTAATAAAATTATTATATCGTTGAAGGAGTTGGAAACATTATTGAATAAATCAAGAAATGGTGTCATATATTTTAGTCTAGGAACTAACATCAAACCTTCACTTTTACCATCGAAAAAAATACAAATAATGATAAAAGTATTTTCTGAGCTCCCATATGATGTGTTATGGAGATGGGACCTTGATTCACTCCCTGGAATAACTGAGAATATTAAAATATTTAAATGGTTACCGCAATCTGATCTTCTTAGTAAGTACTTTTTACTTTCTGGTTAAAATAATATTATGTTTTCTTCTAGCACCACAGAAGTAATTTTTTTTCCGGAACACTGTCATTTATTGTTCACTAGTGGCCCGCTACGGCTTCGCACGGGTATAAAAAATAAAGCCTATGTCACTCAGTGAAAAAATGATTGAAATCTATCCAGTAGTTTTGTTTTATTCATTACTGCCCGTGGCCCACGCGCGTTAAATTTGAAGTAAATTCACAATTTACATTAAATTTGAAGACAATTCCCTGTTCCCTATACCATGAAGATTCCCTGCTATCTTTAGAATATCTAAATTCATATTTTATCGACCCCTTTTTGAGGAGATAGATTAAAGTCAAACTTTGTGCAATTATTAATTTTTCAAGAACCGGTGACAAAATAATGCAATAAGTAACTTGAAACAAATAAATTTAAGAATCATGGCATAATTGTATAAATTATCTTTATTTATAATTATTTGCAGGACATCCAAAAGTTAAATTATTTATCACTCAAGGTGGATTACAATCAACAGATGAAGCTATAGATGCTGGTGTTCCTGCTATCGGTATACCGTTGTTGGGGGATCAATGGTATAATACTGCTAAATATCCACACCTCAAAATAGGCCTCAGGTTGGAACTAGAAGAATTGACGGAGAAAATGTTTAAAGAAGCTATTGAAACTATAATTTCTGATAAAACGTATGCTATAAAAAATATTTTAAACGTATTATTTAAATTAATAATCTGTGTGGTATCCGTCTGAGTAGAATAGACCACCCTCATTTCTTACCGAGATGTCGTCAAAGGCGATTAAGGTAAGTTGACCCGCCGTAGGGGTGCCAAAGTGGTTGGCCACTGTGGTGTGGCCAATCCAGTTCTGGAGCAATCTAGACGGGCCGGGGTCTCAGGGAAGGTTAAGGCCGGGGACTCCGAGGGGGGCTGGGGTGGAGTCTCTAATGAGCGACGGGTTCAGTTGGGCTTACTTTAAGTCTGGCTGGACATGGTTTCGGCTACCGTCGATCAAGCCCGAAAGCCCAGCCATGGGAATGGGGACCTTCGGGTTACGAGGAAGAAAACCTCTATAAAAAAATTACCCTGTGGGGGCGGAAATGCCCACCACGGCATAGGGGTCCCTACTTGGGGCGCGGTCTCTCCCTGTTGACCGTGACCAGATAACACGGTTGGCAGGGAGCGATCGCGGGCAGCGGTGGCCTCCTTCTGTTCTGCAGAGGGGGGGCGATGGAGCGGTTCCGGGAATATTTGTTCTAGATCCAATCTACTGCTGGCGAGTCCAGGTGGTAGAGACTTGCCTAAGTCCATCGTCTGTCGCCCTGACAGGGGACCTTCGGACGTTCCGAACAGGGTATATCGGACGTCTGGCTTACAGGTCCCCGAGGCGGTCAGTGCATCTGGTGCTCCCGAAGCACCGGTTAGCGGAGGGGGGCTTCTCTTTTATGGAGTCCCTACCCGGAGGAGGTGTTCTCTAGGATCAGAGCTGTTGGCGGGGATGGGGACAATGTGTATAACGATACCCTGTCCTTGCCTTCGGCAGCGTGGTGGAGCACACAGGTCGTTTTAGTCGGTGGGAGTCCGACATAACCGCCGCCTGTCTCCGTCGGGCGGCGGTACCAAGGGGTTTTTTCCTGTATAAAAAACAAAGTTGACCCGCCGTGTGGTATTCGGTTGATTAGAGTAGACCACCCTCTTTCTTACCGAGGTGTCGTAAAAGGCGACTAAGGTTAGTCGTCCGCCGTGTGATATTTGGCTGAGTAGGATAGACCACCCTCTTTCTCAACGAGGTGTCGTAAAATACAGCTAATGTAAAATTAACATTTCAAGTGCACGGCTTGGAGTCTTGCAATGTTATTTAATTTTAACATGTTGATTATTTAAAATTACAATGTTATTGCGAGTTGAAATTCTAACATTGCATTGCAAGGTATGCGATATTTGATCAAACAATTTATTTTTCACAGTTATCGAGAAAATATAAAAAAACTGCGATCCATCGTCGAGGATGAACCACAAACTCCATTGGAGCGCGCTGTTTGGTGGACCGAATATGTTTTGAGACACCGCGGTGCCAAGCATCTCAGAGCAGCTGGGGCTCACATCTCTTGGTCACAGTACTTAGAACTCGAACTCGTTATAACTTTAGTATTGATTTTGATCTCTGTTTTATCGGTACTCTGCCTCGCTTTGTATACAGCGTTGCGTATGATATTACGAATAATTCGAAGTAACGTCAAAATAAAGATTTCGTGAATACTTGATTCATTTCAAGGTAAAAATTAAAATAATATAATACATATATATGAGTACTGATTAATAATACACTGAGTACTTGATATCTATACTAATATATAAAGCTGAAGAGTTTGTTTGTTTTTTTGATTGTTTGAACGCGCTAATGTCTAAATAAAATTTTTGCGCTTTATATTGTTATTTTTAAGGTAGTTAATAAGAAAGTACCTGGATGACCCAGTCTTGGTCGGTAATTTTTTTAAAGATATAAAAAAGATGCAATATGAAGAAGAAAGGAAAAAAATGGATGGTCAAATCTGGTACTCTCGAGATGAGTTGCGGCTTCGTGAAGTTAAATTGTTTATTAAGAGTATTTTTCAAACATCTTTAAGGCAATTTGAAGTAAACGGGTGTGTTACAAAGTCAAATATTGTATCAATAACATATATAAACTATCGATAGCCGTGTGGTATCCGGCTGAGTAGAATAAACCAACGTAATTTCTTACCGAGATATCGTAAGAAGCGCCTAAGGTAAGTTGACGTCAGGCAGGCGGCCAGTCGTAAAATAGGAAGCCAAATCATGTGACAACATCTTTGTTATCAAAACATCGCTAATAGCATGAAAAATTTACAGAATGTCGGTTTCTTTACTAATGTAATTTGTAACTTTTGCTTTTTTAAAACTCGATCTTCTTTTTAAGATATACTTCTATATTATACTAGTAATATCCCGCGGTTTCAACCGCGCACATACCGATCTCATGGCAGTGCAAAGTCTACTAAGTCGGACTATAGATTTATTTATGTTAACATAAAAGTTTTATTTCACTTAGGTTTCTTAGTTTTTAATTACACTAGCATTAATAATATAATGAATGACAAAGTAGTTATTTTGGCATAACTATAGATGTTGGATATATGGTGTCACAGACTTTTTTGTAGGATAGTGCAGTGATACGTTTATTATACTGTAGAACATTTTTTTATTCTATCATCAATAGTTTCCGCAGCGCTCGCGATGACAGATTTTTATGACTTATTTTTTGCACCTTATTATATTGACGGATCCCTATTTTTTTTAATGTAATAGAGCCTATGTTGATCAGTAAACGTGCAGTTTTCTATTGGTGAAAGAACATTTGAAATCGGACCAGTAAGTTTTTGTGTGAAAACTTTATAAACATACATACAAATTTTACCTCTTTATAATATTAGTATAGATTAGTATAGATAATTTATATATAAATAATGAACTGGACGTTGCTATAAAGGCTCCTAATAATAATTTTTCATTTAAATCAAAAAGCTAAAATGTTAGCTTAAATATCATTTGCTTTCTAATCCTATTTTAACCGTTTTTTTAGAGCTCAAACACACTTTTTTTTTTTTAAATCTAGCCAAATCAATTTTTCCCTTCCAAAACCTCTTACAGGCTGAATTTCATGAAAATCATTGGAGTTGTTTCAGAGATTCGAGGAAAAAAAATATAATTTTTTTAATAAACAAAAAAAAGCAATAAAAAAAAAAAGATTTTACCTGTGATCGATCCTAGTATACAGAATTCGAGGCCACCCGTTGCCCAATTGAGCTATTATGACTTTGTGTAATTGACAGCGTAATTACCCTTTGCTTTCTCATAAAATTATAACTGTCTTTTTCAGTGTCCGAAAACAGCGATAAAACAAAAATTATTTTTAATAAAACCTAGCTAGATAGATTTTTCCCCCCGAAAACCCATTACATGCTAAATTTCATGAAGATCGGAGTCATTTCCAAAATTCACAAAAATATGTATATACAAGGTTAACTCACTTAAATATTAATGAGATAAAAACAATGAATATCAGATATGTTTTTATTTCTTTGCATTCAAATTTACGACTAAAACTAACAATTTCAGTAATAAAGAAGCATACACAAACATGGTTGGATAACTTTATGTATAACTAGCTGTCCGACCAAACATTGCTGTCGCTCAGTCCTTTTTTAAATTCCCCGAAACAGAACTTAACAGTTGAAAAAAATGTGAAATTGACGAAATATTGAAGAGCTCTAGACCAATCTAACATTATACCGGCTTGGGAGGCTAGAATTGTAAAGCTTAACTTTTTAACTAGAACCCTTAGTGCTAAGCTAATCTACTTCAGACCGGGTAATAGTCGACCCACAATATTGTGCTTTGTGTACAAGTAATTTGCTTTGATCATTGAGCACATTGAATTCTGAAGCAAAATGCATGAATCCCATGCATAGATTTATAAAAGACATCAAATCTGCCATAAAAACTTGGAATTTTAAAATGCGTTTCCGTTACTTCTAGTTTAGATATGTAAACGATAGTTGAACAAAAAAAAACTTTATTTATAGATCTAAATTATTTTGGCATAAATAAAGCAATAAATGGCAAAAAGGCACGTAGATATTACTTTAAGCATCAAAACAGTACAAAAGTATACAGCGACGGCCAGTTACTATCCCACTGCTGGGCCTTCTTTTCATTTTTGGAGAGAAGGATCGGAGCTAGCACGTTACTCTAATGCGGATTGGTAGGTAATACATAATCTAGAATTCTCTAGAGATATGCAGGTTTCCTCGCGATGTTATCCTTCAGCGAAAAGCGTGTGATAAATTCCAATTATCAATTAGACATAAAAGTGTTCAATAGATTGCTGCCTGCCCAGGCTTTGAGCCTATGATTGTTTCTAGAGAGTCCCGCGGTTTTACCGCTGGACTATCACAGCTACATCACAGCATCAAACAGAAACAAACAAATATTTGAACACTTCGCTTCTCTAGAAAAAAACCGTGTCTCTAGAATAAAACCAAGTATTAATGTCTTCCTTCGTTTTTAATCTTAGTCAATCTGAAATATAATAACATTTTAAATAAAGAACATAAATTCTATAATTTACATACATATCACACTGACACCATTAAAAACTGAAATATATATATGTGCATATAAATCCTACCGGACGTTTTATAAGTTTAGTATTTCACAATGGTCGTTGCAGTGAGACTATTATTTTTATTATTATTTTTCATCGCTATTAACATATCTGCACTTAGTTGTGCGAAAATATTAGCAGTGTTCCCAACACCTTCGATTAGTCATCAAGTAGTTTTTCGTCCGTTGATACTAGAGCTAGTTAAACAAGGACACGAAGTTACAATTGTGACACCAGATCCTGCATTTCCAAAGGGCAAGGCCCCAATTAATTTGACAGAAATAGATGTCCACGATTTGTCGTACAACTTATGGAACACCATACTAGACCAAAAACTTGGAACTGAAGATGTAATTATACCGCAAATATCATTATTATTCAGATTGATTTCCAAAATTTTCGAAGCCCAATTGGGTACTAAAGAGTTTCAAGACATTATAGATAATAAAAGAGGCAAATTTGATTTAATATTTATAGAAGCGTATGTTAATCCTGCGTTAATTTTAACTCATATATTTAAAGTTCCAGTAATTCAGTTTAGCTCATTGGGTGGTTTACATTACCACATTAAAGCATTTGGTGCTTCTTCACATCCTCTACTATATCCAGCAGTGTTACATCAAAAACTATATAATCTCACTAATTTCGAAAAGTGTCAGCAATTGTACGACATATGGCGGCTGGACAACTCTTTTGCAGAAATTGAGGAGGAAGATAACAAGCGTTTGCAAAAGATATTTGGCAAAAATATACCATCCATCCAAGAGATGCGTAAAGATGTTGATATGCTTTTTGTGAATAATCACCCTATCTGGACTGATAACCAACCGGTTCCACCCAGTATCGTGTATATTGGAGGAATACACAAAAATCCACCGAAAAAAATACCTAAGGTACGCTTCACAAACATATTAATTTCGTGCAAAGATTGTTTTAAATTCACTTAAGGACTTATGAAACTAATCCTATTTCCTACTGCTGGCCAAAAGCCTCCTTAGTCAGCGCTTAGACCCACCATTTGTACTATGCTATGGTTAGGTTACACATATCCCATTGATTCTCCAGAAATATATTCCTCACTATATTTGCTATCAGTAACAGGCCGTTACTTTACTTTTTTATATTTTCCTTTGCTGAAAAATGCGTGATAAAATAGGTATATTAGTATCAGAAAAATCTTATTGGTGCTTGCCTACGGTTTGAACACGTAACCGCCTAGTAGAACTATCCTAGTAGACGCCTAGTAGACTGATCTCACCGTTTAGCTCTCACATTTTTTTTTGTATGTGTATATGTGCAAATGCACGATTTTTCTTATTGTCATGGGTATGTGTATACATGGAATTTGTTTATACTTATAACTTAGATTTCGCTCATTTTTATTATTGTATGTTAATAAAACGATTATGTTGTTCAAGGAGTTGGAGACATTATTAAATAAATCAAGAAATGGTGTTATATATTTTAGTTTAGGAACTAACATCATGCCGTCACTTCTACCACCGAAAAAAATACAAATAATGACAAAAGTTTTTTCTGAGCTCCCATATGATGTATTATGGAAATGGGACCTTGATTCACTCCCTGGAATAACTGAGAATATTAAAATATTTAAATGGTTACCGCAGTCTGATCTTCTTAGTAAGTACTTTTTACTTTCCGATTTAAATATTAATGTTTATTATGTTAAAATATTAAATATTAATGTTATGTCCTTCAAATAAAATATTACTACTGTCGTGCTAGATAGTAGTTATATTTTTTCTGGAATGGTGTTATTTTTTGTTCATTTACAAATCGATAAAACAGGTATAGTACACGCTGAAACTGTAGACTACTTTCAATACCTCGGTACCAGTAATCACAAATAAAGGCAATAGTGAAATAGAGATTTGTAGACGAATTGGTATGGATAAATCAGCGATAAATATGGAAAGACAGGAACATTTCAAATCGGACAAAAGTACACGTGGTCCGAACTCTTGTCTTCTCCATTTTTTTTATGGGGCGGAGACATTGACTCTAAAAGAAGGCGATAGGAAAAGGGCCTTCGAGATGTGGTGTTGGCGTCGGTTATTGAGAATCCCCTGGACAGCCCGGCGCACTAATGTTTTCGTTCTAAAAGAACTAAAAATGGAGAAAACACAGCGACTGTCTAGTGTCTGTTTGCAGAAGATCCTGCGATACTTTGACCACATTGCTCGTAGGTCTAGTGACAATTTAGAACGACTGATGGTCACAGGGAAAGTAGAGGGTAAGAGACCCAGAGGTCGCAGTCCGAAATGATGGTCAGACCAAATATCGGAACAACTGGATATATACCCATCAGTACCGCACTACACAGAGCTGCCGATCGCAACATCTAGAAAAGGACAGTTGATAATTTGAAAAAGGGTCACGATCCTCAGCAATGAGGGAACGAGTCAGAAGAGAGACGCTGCGTAGTTCTTGTTGAAACTATTAGGAAGAACGACAGCTAATAATTTTTGCTTCTGTGATTCTATTAACTGGCTTGTTATTATTCATATCATCGGGTACCATCAAAGTAACGTACAGGTCAACTGTATACCATAACATGACTTGTTATGGGCACTGTTATCATGCGTTTCTTCCTCATATCTTTGCTTATCAAAAAAGGTAAGTGGAACTATTTATGAATATGCATTAAGAATATAATGAACAGAATATGGCGTTAAAGGAACGCACAGTGGAAGAAACATACGTTGTAAGTTATACTTAGTGATTAAAAGAACTTACCTCAAGTAAAGTTCTGTCATAAAGAAATAATATAATCTGAAAGTTAATCTTTCGAAGTCTCTGAAAATTGTGAATGTAATTTTTATTTGGTTTATTTTCTATTATATATTATATTATTTAAGTATATAATTATTTTGGACACAACTTGTGGTATCCGGCTTAGTAGAAAAGACCCCCTCATTACTTACCGGGGTGTCGTAAAAGTCGACTAAGGTAAGTTGAGCCATCATGTGGTATCTAGCTGAGTAGAATAGAACACCGTCATTTCTTAACGCGGTGTCGTAAAAGGCGATGAAGGTAAGTAGACCCACTGTATCCGGCTGATTAGAATAAACTACCCTCGAGGTGTCGTAAAAAGCGACTAAGGTAAGTTGAGGTCAGGCAGGCAGGTTATGTATTTACGTATATATGGATGCATATATGTATGTATGTAATCCACCGCTTTGAAATCAATTTTGACCCTTTTTGAGGGGACAGATTTAAGTTAAACTTTATACAATTATAATTTTTGTTATAAATTATCTTTATTTAAAATAATTTCCAGGACATCCAAAAGTTAAATTATTTATCACTCAAGGTGGATTACAATCAACGGATGAAGCTATAGATTCTGGTGTTCCTGTTATCGGTATACCGTTGTTGGCAGATCAATGGTATAATACTGCTAAATATCCACACCTCAAAATAGGCCTCTGGTTGAAACTAGAGGAATTGACGGAGAAAATGTTTAAAGAAGCTATTGAAACTGTTATTTCTGATAAAACGTATGCTATAAAAATATTATAAACGTATCATTTAAATTAATAATCTGTGTGGTATCCGGCTGAGTAGAATAGTCCACCCTCATTTCTTACCGAGGAGTCGTAAAAGGCGACTAAGGTTAGTCGCCCGGCGTGTGGTATTTGGCTGAGTAGAATAGAACACCCTCTTTCTTACCGAGATGTCGTAAAATACGGCTTAAGTACGAGTAAGTCAACGTCAAGCAGGCGGTCGGTCATAAAATCAGTAGCCAAATCATGTGACAAAGTATTTATAACATTTTGTGCCGACCCCGTTTAGAATGGGATAACGGCAGGAGATTGATGATTATTAAAATTAATATTTCAAACGCACGGCTTTGAGTCCTGCAGTGTCAATTAATTTTAACATGTTGATTTTTTACAGTTATCGGGAAAATATAAAAAGACTGCGCTCCATCGTCGAGGATGAACCACAAACTCCATTGGAGCGCGCTGTTTGGTGGACCGAATATGTTTTGAGACACCGCGGTGCCAAGCATCTCAGAGCAGCTGGGGCTCACATCTCTTGGTCACAGTACTTAGAACTAGAACTGGTTATAACTTTAGTATTGATTTTGATCTCTGTTTTATCGGTACTCTGCCTCGCTTTGTATACAGCGTTGCGTATGATATTGCGAATAATCCGAAGTAACATCAAAATAAAGATTTTATGAATACTTGATTCACTTCTTCAAAACATAGTATAAAACAAAGTCGCTTTCTCTGTCTGTCCCTATGTCCCTATATCCCTATGTATGCTTAAATCTTTAAAACTACGCAACTTTGATGTCGTTTTTTTAGTAGATAAAGTGATTGAAGAGAAAGGTTTATATGTATAATAACAGTCAATGTAATTTCTGAGGTTTCTAATGCGATAACGTAAATATTTTTTTCCGCTTACATTGCAAACCCAGGCTGAACCATACGAGATTTATCAAAAAATTGCACTAAGTTTTGTACACCTAGAAAAGGTCTACAGAAAATTCCGCGTTCGTATATGTCTGTGTCTTGTGGATAACCCAGAATAGCTTTTTTTTGTCATTTGCTTTTGCCTTATTTTCGAAGCAATTTTAAACAATACAGCATTAATCCAATTAAGTACCGTAAATACATTATTGATTTAATATAGATCAATATGGCCGTTTACAGCATGTAATTTCAATGAACATTTTCCAAGAAATTACATATTTAAAATGCAGGGGCATAGCGATTGCGCTTTGCCCTATAGTTATTCGAATTTAGCAGCGATCGGACGCGTTTGTTTTACACATGGCCAACTATATGTCGCTCTTTCAAGAGTAACTTCTAAAGAAAACATGTTTGTATTGTCTAACCACAAGAAAGCTGTGAATTTTGTATATAAAGACAAGTCTAAATAAAATTTTGCGCTTTTTTATGGTATTATTAACTACCAAGACCTGGGTGACCCAGTCTTGGTCGGTAATTTTTTAAAAGATATAATAAAGATGTAATATGAAAAAGAAAAGAAAAAAATGGATTATCAAATCTGGTAACTCTCGAGACGAGTCGCGGCTTCGTAAAGTTAAATTGTTTATAAGAGTATTTTTCAAACATATTTAAGGCATTTTGAAGCGAGGAGGTGTGTTAAAAAGTCAAATATTTTATCAATAACATATATAAACAATCGATAGTCGTGTGGTATCCGGCTGGGTAGAATAGACCACCTTCATTTCTTACCGAGGTGTCGTAAGAGGCGCTTAAGGTAAGTTAACGTCAGACAGGCAGCCCGTCGTAAAATACGAAGTCAAATCATGTGACAACATGTTTATAACATGTTGTGCCGACCCCACTTAGAGTGGGATAAGGGCAGGAGGATGAGGCTGATGATATATAAACAATCGAATACTAACTGGCTTAGTGTTGCTTAACAACGCCATATATTGTTGCTGTGTCTTAAACAAAGACTACGTTGGACATAATGAAAAATGGTCGCTAAGCAATTAATTGCTCCCAATTAAAATAATATTAGTCGTCAACAGATATCAGGAAGAGATATCGTAGAGAGTTTGATATGTTTATCTTTGTTACCAAAACTCTTACCAATTTCTTCACCCACCGAAGCTTCTGCGGTCGCCCGTCCTTCCGGTGACGCTGTCAAAACTATAAAGGTCAACAGCATTAGTAAATTCGAGAAAAAAAATACCAAACATCGCCAATATCATGAAAAATTTCCAGAATGTCGGTTTCTTTACTAATGTAAATAAATAAATATATGGGACACTTACACATACGGTCGTCCGTCCCCAAAGTAATTTAATACTTGTATTATGGTAGACAGACAACTGGTAAATATATACTTATTTTATTTATTTATACACTTTATTGTACACCACAAGAGAAAAACAGCAATAAAAACAAACAAAACGTAAATTATAACGTACAAAAGGCGGCCTTATCGCTTAGTAGCGATCTCTTCCAGGCGACCCTTGGGTTAAGGAGAACTGTAACAACGGTGTAACAACTTATATATTTTTTTAAATACATATTTAAATACAAATATACACCCAGACCTAAAGACCAACAAATTAATTTAAAGAAAATGTTGGCCCTCGGCGGGAATCGAACCCGCGACTCGTGGAGCCGAAGGCAGGATCATTACCCACTGCACCAACGAGCCAGTTAATAATTGTCAATCAATTTGTAACAATTGCTTTTTTAAAGCTCGATTCTTTTAAAAGATATATTTTTATACTATACACATAGTATAAAACAAAGTCACATTCTTTGTTTGTCCATATATCCTATCCGTTTAAATCTTTAAAACTAATTTTGATGCAGTATTTGTAATAGATAGAGTGATTCAAGAGGAAGGTTTATATGTATAATACCATTCAATATGGAGTAGAGAAATACTGTAATTTTTGTGATTTCTAATGTGATATCGTAAATAATTACATTTTTCCGCTTACATTGCAAGCGCAGGCTAAACCCTACGAGATTTATTAAAATGATGTACTAAGTATTTGTACACCTTGAAAAGTTCTACAGAAAAGTCCGCAATGGTGTATGTCTATCTCTTATGGATAACCTACAATAGCATTTTTTGTCATTTACTTTTTACGAAAAATAATGCCTTATGTTCAAAGCAATTTTTATAGAATACAGCATTAATCCTTATCCAATTAAGTATCTTAAATAAATTGTTGATTTATTATAGATCAATATAGCCGTTTACAGCATGTAATTTAAGTGAACATTTTCGGAGATATTACAGATTTAAAATGCCGTGAGGAGGCCACGCTTCGCCCTTTAGCACTTCGAATTTAGCAGCTATATGTCGCTCTTTCAAGAGTTTGTTTAATAACAAGGAAGCTGTGAATGTTGTATATAAAGACATTCTGTAATTAATTGTAACAATAAAATTCATAGGAAAATGTAAATATGTAGTATATGAATTTAGATATTGGATATAGCAGGAAATCTTCCTGGTATAGGGAGAGGGGAATTGTTTTTCTTCAAATTTAACGCGTGCGGGCCACGGGCAGTAATGAATAAATCAAAACTACTGGATCGATTTTAATCATTTTTTTCACTGAGTGACATAGGCTATATATTTTATATAGCCCGTGCGAAGCAGGGGCAGGCCGCTAGTACTATATAAATAATGAATTAGATACGTTGAAATAAAGGCCCTAATAATAATATAATAATTTTTCAATTAAATCAAAAATTAATAAAAAAATTATTATAAAAAAATACTAATAAAAAATTAAATAAATAAAATATGACACACCTGAATTCTTACTAGGGTATTCACAAATTTCAGTCCATCCTTCACCCGTAAAGCTACCTATTTTAAACCTATTTTAGCAGTTTTTTAGAGTCCAAAAACAAGGATAAAGCTACATGTTTTTATATAAAACCTAGCTAGATCAATTCCCCAAATCCAATTACATGCTGAATTTCATGAAAATCTTTGGAGTTCTTTCCAAGGTTCGAGAAAAAATTATATATGTATATAATTTTTTTTATTAAACAAAAAATAGCAATAAAAATATTTAAAAAAATATTTTATCTGTGATCGATCCTAGTATGCAGACCGCCCGATACTCAATTGAGCTATCATGACTTTGTGAAAACAGCGATTAAACAAAATTTATTTTTAATAAAACCTAGTTACATAGATTTTTCCCTCCAAAAACTCACAACATGCTGAATTTTCTGAAAATCGGAGTCGTTTCCAAAATTCAGAAAAATATGTATACACAAAATTAACTCATTTAAATATTGAGATGAAAAATAATAAATATTACATATGTTTTTATTTATTTGCATCCAAATTTACGACTAAAACTAACAATTTGAGTCATTAAGAAGCATATACAAATTTGGTTGGATTATTTTATGTAACTAGCTGTCCGATCAAACGTTGCTGTCGCTCAGTCCTGTTTTGAATTCCCCCGAAACTTAAGACTTGAACAAAATGTTAAATTGACGAAATATGGAAGAGCTCTAGACCAATATAACATTGTACCGGCTTGGGAGGCTAGAATTGTAAAGCTTAACTTTTTAACTAGAACCCTTAGTGCTAAGCTAATCTACTTCATAGCGGGTAATGGTCGACCCAAAATAATGTGCTTTGTTACAAGGTTTTTCTTTGATCATAGAGCACATTGAATTCTGAAGCAAAATTAACGAATCCCATACATAGATTAATAAAAGACATCAAATCTGCCATAAAAACATTTTTTGAATTTTAAATTGCGTTTCCGTTACTTCTAGTTTCAATCGATATGTAAACAATAGTTGAACAAAAAAAAAACTTAAATTATAGATCTAAATTTTTTTGGCATAAATAAAGCAATAAATGGCAAAATGACACGTATATATTACTTTAAGCATTAAAACAGTACAAAAGTATACAGCGACGGCCAGTTACTATCCCTCTGCTGGGCATAGGCCTCCTTTCCATTTTTGGAGAGAAAGATTGGAGCTAAGACCTAGCACGCTACTCTAATGCGGATTGGTAGGTTTTACATAATCTAGAATTCTCTAGAGACATGCAGGTTTCCTCGCGATGTTATCCTTCAGCGAAAAGCGTGTGAAAAATTCCAATTATCAATTAGACACAAAAGTTTTCAATAGAAAAACTCATTGCTGCCTGTCCAGGATTTGAGCCTAGGATTGTTTCTAGAGAGTCCCACGGTTTTACCGCTGGACTATCACAGCATCATTACAGCATCAAAACACAAACAAACAAATATTTGAACACTTCGCTGCTCTAGAAAAAAACCCTGTCTCTAGAAAAAAAACAATTATTAACGTCTTCCTTCGTTTTTAATCTTAATCTATCTTAAATATAATAACATTTTAAATAAACAACATAAATTCTATAATTTACATACATATCATACTGACACTTCATTAAAAACTGAAATACATATAAACCCTACCGGACATTTTATAAGTTTAGTATTTCACAATGGTCGTTGCAGTGAGACTATTATTTTTATTATTATTTTTCATCGCTATTAACATATCTGCACTTAGTTGTGCGAAAATATTAGCAGTGTTCCCAACACCTTCGATTAGTCATCAAGTAGTTTTTCGTCCGTTGATATTAGAGCTGGTTAAACGAGGGCATGAAGTTACAATTGTGACACCAGATCCAGCATTTCCAAAGGGCAAGGCCCCAGTTAATTTGACAGAAATAGATGTCCACGATCTGTCGTACAACTTATGGAACAGCATACTAGACCAAAAAATTGGAACTGAAGATTTAATTATACCGCAAATATCATTATTATTCAGATTGATTTCCAAAATTTTCGAAGCCCAATTGGGTACTAAAGAGTTTCAAGATATTATAGATAATAAAAGAGGAAAATTTGATTTAATATTTATAGAAGCGTATGTTAATCCTGCGTTAATTTTAACTCATATATTTAAAGTTCCAGTAATTCAGTTTAGCTCATTGGGTGGTTTACATTACCACATTAAAGCATTTGGTGCTTCTTCACACCCTCTTCTATATCCACCAGTGTTACATCAAAAACTATATAATCTCACTAATTTAGAAAAGTGTCAGCAATTATACAACATGTGGCGGCTGGACAACTCTTTTGCAGAAATTGAGGAGGAAGATAACAAGCGTTTGCAAAAGATATTTGGTAAAAATATACCATCCATCCAAGAGATGCGTAAAGATGTTGATATGCTTTTTGTGAATAATCACCCTATCTGGACCGATAACCAACCGGTTCCACCCAGTATCGTGTATATTGGAGGAATACACAAAAATCCACCGAAAAAAATACCTAAGGTACGCTTCACAAATATTAATTTCGTGCAAAGATTGTTTTAAATTCACTTAAAGACTTATGAAACTGATCCTATTTCCTACTGCTGGCTAAAAGCCTCCTTAGTCAGCGCTTAGACCCACCACTTGCACTATGCTATGGTTAGGTTACACATATCCCATTGATTCTCTAGAAATATATTCCTCACTATATTTGCTATCAGTAACAGGCCGTTACTTTACTTTTTTACATTTTCCTTTGCCGAAAAGTGTGTGATAAAATAGGTATTTAAGTATTAGAGAATCTTATTGGTGCTTGCCTACGGTTTAAACACGTAACCGCCTAGTAGAAGTCACACTAATCTTACCGTTTAGCTCTCACATTTTTTTTGTATGCGTATATGTGCAAATGTACGATTTTTCTTATTGTCATGGGTATGTATATACATGGAATTTATTTATACTTAAAACTAAGATTTCGCTCATTTTTATTATTGTATGTTAATAAAACTATTATGTTGTTCTAGGAGTTGGAAACATTATTAAATAATTCAAGAAATGGTGTTATATATTTTAGTTTAGGAACTAACATCATACCGTCATTTCTACCACAGAAAAAAATACAAATTATGATAAAAGTATTTTCTGAGCTCCCATATGATGTGTTATGGAAATGGGACCTTGACTCTCTCCCTGGAATAACTGAGAATATAAAAATATTTAAATGGTTACCGCAGTCTGATCTGCTTAGTAAGTGTTTTTTACTTTCCGGTTATAATATGTCCTTCAAATAAAATATTACTATTGTCGTATTAGACGGTAGTTATATTTTTTCTGGAACGGTGTTATTTTTTGTTCATTTACAAATCGATAAAACAGGTATAGTACGCTGCGTAGTTCTTGTTGAAACTATTAGGAAGAACGACAGCTAATAATTCTTGCTTCTGTGATTCTATTAACTGGCTCGTTATTATTCATATCATCGGGTACCATCAAAGTAACGTACAGGTCAACTGTATACATAGCATGACTTGTTATGAGCACTGTTATCATGCGTTTCTACCTCATATCTTTGCTTATCAAAAAAGATAAGTGGAACTATTTATGAATATGCATTAAGAATATAATGAACAGAATATGGCGTAAAAGTAATGCACTGTGGAAGAAATACACGTTGTAAGTTATACTTAGTGATTAAAAGAATTTACCTTTACCAAAGTTCTATCGTTATAATATAATCTGTAAGTTAATCTTTCGAAGTCTCTGAAAATTGTGAATGTAATTTTTCTTTCTATTACCTATTATATATTATATTATTTAAGTATATAATTATTTCGGACACAAATTGTGGAATCCGGCTTAGTAGAAAAGACCCCCCTCAATACTTACCGGGGTGTCGTAAAAGTCGACTAAGGTAAGTTGAGCCACCATGAGCATGACCATGATCTAGCTGAGTTGAATAGAACACCGTCATTTCTTGACGCGGTGTCGTAAAAGGCGATGAAGGAAAGGTTTTGAAATCAATTTTGACCCTTTTTGAGGGGATAGATTTAACTTAAACTTTGTACAAATAAAAAAAAAATATAATTTGAAAGTTAATTTTTTGAACGCATCTTTGAAAATTGTATTTTTTTAAATATTCTTTATTTTCGTTTACCACCGATTTAGAAAGAAGCAGTTCAAATGATTTGGGCATATATTTAATTATCTCTAAAACAAATGGCTTATTGTAGTGAAATGAATTATTTGTAGGATTAACTGATTTTGTCATCTTCTATCAACAAAAAACGTCGGCAGGCGACTTGTTTTTACATAATACAATACAATAAATAAGTTGAAAAAAATAAATTAAGAATCATCGCAAATAAATTATCAATAAATTATCTTTATTTAAAATTATTTCCAGGACATCCAAAAGTTAAATTATTTATCACTCAAGGTGGATTACAATCAACGGATGAAGCTATAGATTCTGATGTTCCTGTTATCGGTATACCATTGTTGGCAGATCAATGGTATAATACTGCTAAATATCCACACCTCAAAATAGGCCTCAGGTTGGAACTAGAGGAATTGACGGAGAAAATGTTTAAAGAAGCCATTGAAACTGTTATTTCTGATAAAACGTATGACATAAACATTTTTTAAACGTATTATTAAAATTAATGAGCCGTATGGTAAAATCCGTAGCCAAATCACGTGACAAAGTATTTATAACATGCTGTGCCGACCCCGTTTAGAATGGGATAAGGGCAGGAGGATGAATATTAAAATTAATATTTCAAGTGCACGGCTTCAAGTCCTGCAGTGTCAATTAATTTTAACATGTTGATTTTTTACAGTTATCGGAAAAATATAAAAAGACTGCGCTCCATCGTCGAGGATGAACCACAAACTCCATTGGAGCGCGCTGTTTGGTGGACCGAATATGTTTTGAGACACCGCGGTGCCAAGCATCTCAGAGCAGCTGGGGCTCACATCTCTTGGTCACAGTACTTAGAACTAGAACTCGTTATAACTTTGGTATTGATTTTGATCTCTGTTTTGTCGGTACTCTGCCTCGCTTTGTATACAGCGTTGCGTATCATATTGCGAATAATCCGAAAATCAAAATAAAGATTTTGTGAATACTTGATTCACTTCTTCACTACATAGTATAAAACAAAGTCGCTTTCTGTGTCTGTCCCTATGTCCCTATATCCCTATGTATGCTTAAATCTTTAAAACTACGCAACAGACTTTGATGCAGTTTTTTTAATAGATAGAGTGATTTAAGAGAAAGGTTTATATATATAATAACAGTCATGTATCATGTAATTTTTTGAGGTTTCTAATGTGATAACGTAAATAATATTTTTTTTCCGCTTACCTGATATCGTCAACAGATATCAGGAAAAATGATTAATAAAAATAACAAAAAGAAAATATTACACACCTGGATTTTAAACTGTGGTATTCACAAATTTCAATCCATCCGTACCGTTATTCAGTTACCCGTAAAGCTATCAGAATTTAAAAAATGGTAGCTAAAGTATCATTAGGTTCTAAACCTATTTTAGCAGTTTTTTAGAGTCCAAAAAAAAAGGATAAAACTAATTTTTTTGAATTAAAACCTAGCTATATCAATTCCCCAAATCCAATTACATGCTGAATTTCATTGACCTATCATGACTTTGTAAAAACAGCGATAAAACAAAATTTATTTTCAATAAAACCTAGTTAAATAGGATTCCCCCCCCCCCTCCGAAAACCCACTACAGTCTGAATTTCCTGAAAATCGGAGTCATTTCCAAAATTCAGGTAAATATGTATATACAAGATTAACTCATTTCAATATTAATGAGATAAAAAAATAACAAATATAATGTTTTTATTTATTTGCATCCAAATTTACGACTGAAACTAACAATTTCAGTAAATAAAAAGCATATACAGCTGTCTGACCAACGTTGCTGTCGCTCAGTCCTCTTTTGAATTCCCCCGAAACAGAACTTAACAGTTGAAAAAAATGTTAAATTGACGAAATATGGAAGAGCACTAAACCAATCCAACATTGTACCGGCTTGGAGAATTGTAAAACATATCTTTTTAACTAGAACCCTTAGTGCTAAGCTAATCTACTTCAGACCGGGTAATAGGTAGTGCTTTGTGTACAAGTAATTTGCTTTGACCATAGAGCACATTGAATTCTGAAGCAAAATTAACGAATCCCATACATAGATTAATAAAAGACATCAAATCTGCCATAAAAACATTTTTGAATTTTAAAAAGCGTTCCGTTACTTCTAGTTTCAATCGATATATAAACGATAATTGAACAAAAAAAAACCTTAATTTATAGGTCTAAATTATTTTGGCATAAATAAAGCAATAAATGACAAATAGGCACGTAGATATTACTTAGCATCAAAACAGTATAGAAGTATACAGTGACGGCCAGTTACTAGCCCACTGCTGGTCATAGGCCTCTTTTCCATTTTTGGAGAGAAGGATTTGAGCTAAGACCTACACGAAAAGCGTGTGATAAATTGCTTTTAATAACATACAAAAGTGTTTTAATAGAAAAAGGCATTGTTACCTACTTGAAGTTTGAACCCATGATCGTCTCTACGGTCCCAACGCAAACAAACAAACAAATATTTGAACACTTCGTTTCTCTAGTAAAAAAGTCTCTAGAATAAAACCAAGTATTAATTAATGTCTTCCTTCGTTTTTAATCTAAGTTAACTATCTAAATGATGACATGTTTAAATAAAGAATATGAATTCTATAATTCATACCACACTGACACTTCAATAAAAACTGAAATGTATATATAAACCGTACCGGGGACTTTACAAATTTAGTATTTCACAATGTTCATTACACAAAGACTATTGCTTAAATTATTATTTTTTATCACTCTTAACATATCTGCACTTAGTTGTGCGAATATATTAGCAGTATTCCCATCACCTTCGATTAGTCATCAAGTAGTTTTTCGTCCGTTGATACTAGAGCTGGTTAAACGAGGACATGAAGTTACAATTGTGACACCAGATCCAGCATTTCCAAAAGGCAATGCCCCAGTTAATCTGACAGAAATTGATGTTGGAGATTTGTCCTACAAGATATGGAACACCTTACTTGAACACAAAACTGGAACCGAAGATGTAATTATATCGCAAATGTCATTAATATTCAGACTGATTTCCAAAGTTTTCGTAGCCCAATTGGGTACTAAAGAGTTTCAAGACATTATATATAATAAAAAAGAAAAATTTGATTTAATATTTATAGAAGCGTATGTTAATCCTGCGTTAATTTTGACATATATATTTAAAGTTCCAGTAATTCAGTTTAGCTCAGTGGGTGGTTTACAATATAACATTAAAGCATTTGGTGCTTCTTCACATCCTTTACTATATCCACCAGTGTTACATCAAAAATTATATAATCTCACTAATTTCGAAAAGTGTCAGCAATTGTACAATATGTGGTTGCTGGACAACTCTTTTGCAGAAATTGAAGAGGAAGATAACAAGCGTTTGCAAAAGATATTTGGTAAGAATATACCATCCATTCAAGAGATGCGTAAAGATGTTGATATGCTTTTTGTGAATAATCACCCTATCTGGACCGATAACCAACCAGTTCCACCCAGTATCGTGTATGTTGGAGGAATACACAAAAATCCAGCGAAAGACATACCCAATGTAAGCTCCACATTGTTACGAATCACTACATAGTATGAAACAAAGTCGCATTCCCTGTCTGTCCCTATGTCCCTATGTATGCTTAAATCTTTAAAACTACGCAACAGATTTTGATGCGGTTTTTTTAATAGATAGAGTGATTCAAGAGGAAGGTTTATTTGTATAATAACATTCAATATGGATTAGAAAAATACTGTAATATTTGAGGTTTCTAATGTGATGTCGTAATTACATTTTAATTACATTTTTTTCCGTTTACATTGCAAGCGCAGGCTGAACCCTACGAGATTTATCAAAATAATGTACTAAGTATTTGTACACCTTGAAAAGGTCTACAGAAAACTCCACATAAATATGTCTCTTATGGATAAACCACAATAGCATTTTTTGTCATTTACTTTTTACGAAAACTAATGCGTTATGTTCAAAGCAATTTGTATACAATACAGCATTAATCCTTATCCAATTAAGTACCTTAAATATGTTGTTGATTTAATATAGATCAATATGGTCGTTTACAGCATGTAATTTTAGTGAACATCTTCGGAGCTATTACAGATTTAAAATGCCGTGAGGAGGCCGCGCTTCACCCTACAGCACTTCGAATTTAGCAGCTATATGACGCTCTTTTAAGAGTTTGTTTAATGACAAGAAAGTTGTGAATTTTGTATTTAAAGACATTCTGTAATTAATTGTAAAAATAAAATATATAGGGAAAAATGTAAAAATAAATAAGTAAATATGTACTATATGAATTTAGATATTCCACAGATAGCAGAAAATCTTCTTGGTATAGGGAGAGGGGAATTGTTTTTCTCCAAATTTAACGCTTGCGGGCCACAGGCAGTAATGAATAAATCAAAACTACTGAATCGATTTTAATCATTTTTTTTCACTGAGTGACATGGGCTATATATTTTATACCCGTGCGAAGCAGGGGCAAACCGCTAGTTCCATTTTAAATTTATGCTACAAATTTATGTAAATACTAATTCCACTACTGGAAAAAAGACTTCTTGCTTCGATTTTTAAATAATAATAAATATATGGGACACTTATTAAAGTAGATTTGGCGTTTGACTCACCACGTTGCATCAATGCTATGGGCAGGTTGCACATATTCTAGTAATTCTTCAGAAATACGCAGGTTTCCTCAGTATACGTTCTTTTGCCGAAAAGTGTGTGATAAAATAGACAAGTTATTAGAGAAATGTTATTGGTACTTGCCCAGGGTTTGAACCCGTGACAGGGTATCACAGTAAAGAATGACACGGTCTCAACGTTTAAATCTCACATTTTTTTCGGTATGTGTATATGTGTAGATACACAAATTTTCTTACTTGAGTGTGTGTGCAAATAAATGAAATTTGTTTTTTATTAAAACGTTATATCCCAGTATTATTATAATTATGAAAAAATTGTTTTCTTGAAGGAATTGGAGATGTTATTAAATAAATCAAGAAATGGTGTCATATATTTTAGTCTAGGAACTAACATCAAACCGTCACTTTTACCACCGAATAAAATACAAATAATGATAAAAGTATTTTCTGAGGTCCCATATGATGTATTATGGAGATGGGACCTTGACTCTCTCCCTGGAATAACTGAGAATATTAAAATATTTAAATGGTTACCGCAATCTGATCTTCTTAGTAAGTACTTTTTAATTTCCGGTTATAATAATAATAACGTTTTCTTGTAGCACGATAGTAGTGATATTTTTCCAGAACGGTGTTATTTTTTGTTCATTTACAAATTGATAAGATAGTTATGGTACATTGCGTAGTTCCTGTTGAAACTATCGCGGAGAACAACAACAAATATTGACTACTATAAACCTGTAAATAGATACTTGCTTCTATTAACTGGCTAGTTATTGTTCATATCATCGGGTACCATCAAGGTAATGTCAGACAACTGTATACATAACATGACTTCTTATGGACGCTGTTATCATGGGTTTCTATCTCAAATCGTTGTTTTTACCAAGTAAGATTAATGCAACTATTTATGAAAATGCATTAAGAATTTAATCAACAGAATATTTTACAGAAAATTATATTGCTATAATCCGTGATGAAGTATAATAGAAAATATATATAATGCTTAATGTAGAGTGGACAATCCATTTTCATACCTGATACATTCAGGATTCGAAAAAACAATGCACAAACTTCCACTACCGCCACCACAATACACAAGCTACATACTTTCACTATCACAAACTCAATAATCGTTTCGCCCCGCAACCGAAACATCGTCAGGAGATAGACTCCACGACAAAGCTTTGCGATTTTACCTTAAGTAAAGTTCTATAATAAAAAAAATATTAATTTTTTAAGTTATACTAAGTTAATTTAAAAAAGAAAGTTAATTTTTCGAAGGAATCTTTAAAAATCGTATTTTTTTTATTTTCTTTATTTTCTGTTACCAAAGAAGAATTTTAAATGATTTGGGTATACATAATATAATTATCTCTAACACAAATGGCTTATTGCATTGAAATCAATTATTTATAGGATAAATTGTTTTGGTCGTCTTCTATAAAAAAAAAACGTCGACCGACAAGTTTTTTACATAATACAATACAATTAATAAGTTGAAAAAAAAATTAAGAATAATCGCTATAAATTATCAATATATTATCTTTATTTATAATTATTTGCAGGACATCCAAAAGTTAAATTATTTATCACTCAAGGTGGATTACAATCAACGGATGAAGCTATAGATGCTGGTGTTCCTGTTATCGGTATACCGTTATTGGCAGATCAATGGTATAATACTGCTAAATATCCACACCTCAAAATAGGTCTCAGGTTGGAACTAGAGGAATTGACGGAGAAAATGTTTAAAGAAGCCATTGAAACTGTTATTTCTAATAAAACGTATGCCATAAACATTTTATAAACGTATTATTAAAATTAATGAGCCGTGTGATATCCAACTGAGTAAAATAGACCACCATCTTTTTTCCCGAGGTGTCGCAAAAATACGGTTAAAGTACTAGTAAGTCAACGTCAGGCAGGCGGCTGGTCGTAAAACCCGTAGCCAAATCATGTGACAAAGTATTTATAACATATTGTGCCGACCCCGTTTAGAATGGGATAATTGATGATTATTAAAATTAATATTTCAAGTGCTTCAAGTCCTGCAGTGTCAATTAATTTGAACATGTTGATTTTTTACAGTTATCGAGAAAATATAAAAAGACTGCGCACCATCGTCGAGGATGAACCACAATCTCCATTGGAGCGCGCTGTTTGGTGGACCGAATATGTTTTGAGACACCGCGGTGCCAAGCATCTCAGAGCACCTGGGGCTAACATGTCTTGGTCACAGTACTTAGAACTAGAACTCGTTATAACTTTAGTATTGATTTTGATCTTTGTTTTATCGGTACTCTGCCTTGCTTTGTGTACAGCGTTGCGTATGATATTGCGAATAATCCGAACTAACATCAAAATAAAGATTTCTTGAATACTTGATTCCCTTCAGAGTAAAAATAAAAATTATATACATGAGTACTGATCAATAATACACTGAGTACTTGATATGTCTAAACAATTTTTTTTAATTAGTTAATTAGAAAGTCCCTGGGTGACCGAGCCTTGATCGGTAATTTTTTTTAAAGATATTTTTATATCTTATATGCAAGATGCAATATAAAAAAGAAAAGAAAAAAAATGGATGGTCAAATCTGATGCTCTCGAGACGAGTCGCGGCTTTATGAAGTTAAATTGTTTATAAGGGTATTTTTCAAAAATCTCTTAAGGCATTTTGAAGTGAACAAGTTTGTAAAAAAGTCAAATAGTTTATCAATAACATACATATATAAACAATTGATAGCCGTATGGTATCCGGCTGAGTAGAATAAACCACCTTCATTTCTTTCCGAGGTGTCGTAAGAGGTGACTAAGGTAAGTCGACCTGCAGTGTGGTAACCGGCTGAGTAGAATATACCACGTTATTACCGAGGTGTCGTAAAATACGACTAAGGTACGTTGACGTCAGGCAGGCAGGCGGTCGTTCGTTAAATAGGAAGCCAATTCATGTGACAACATGTTTATAACATGTTGTGCCGACCCCACTTGGAGTGGGATAAGGGCAGGAGGATGAGGATGATGATATATAAACAATCGAACATTCATTTGCTTGGCGTTGCTTAACGTCTTTTACTGTTGCTGTGTCTTAAACAAAGACTACGTCGTACATAATGAAAAAAGGTCGTCAAGCAGTTCATTGCTTCCAATTAAAATAATATTACTCGTCAGCAGATGTCATGAACAGTCATAGAGAGTTTGATATGTTTATCTTTATTACCAAAACTCTTACCAATTTGCTCGCCTGTCTTTCCGATGATGCTGTCAAAGTCATAAGGTCTAACAGCATTAGTCAATTCGAGACAAAGAAATACTATAACATCGCCAATAGTATGAAAAATTTTCAGAATGTCGGTTTCTTTGCTAATATAATTTGTAACGTCTGCTTTTTTAAAGCTCGAACTTCTTTTTAAAGATATATTTTTATATTATATAATTCATATATAAATAATGAATTAGATACGTTGAAATAAATGGTCTAATAATAATATAATAATTTTGTCAATTAAATTAAAAATTAATAGAAAAGAGTAAATTAAAAAAAACTGATTAATAAAAAATAGCAAACAGAATATATGAGCAAAGAATATATGAGCAAAGAATATATGAGCAACAATCAATTAAACACAAAAGTTTTCAATAGAAAAACTCATTGCTGCCTGCCCAGGCTTTGAGCTTATGATTGTCTCTAGAGAGTCCCACGGTCTCACCGCTGCAATATCACAGCATCAAAACACAAACAAACAAATATTTCAACACTTAGCTTCTCTAGAAAAAAACCGCGTGTCTAGTACAAAACCAAGTATTAATGTCTTCCTTAGTTTTTCATCTAAATTAACTATCTTACATAATATAATAACATTTTAAATAAAGAACATGAATTCTTTAATTTACATACATATTACACCGACATTACACACACTATATATACATATAAACCGTACCAGACATTTTATAAGTTTAGTATATCACAATGGTCGTTGCAGTGAGACTATTATTTATATTATTATTTTTCATCGCTATTTACATATCTGCAATTAGTTGTGCGAAAATATTAGCAGTGTTTCCAACACCTTCGATTAGTCATCAAGTAGTTTTTCGTCCGTTGATACTAGAGCTAGTAAAACAAGGTCACGAAGTTACAATTGTGACACCAGATCCTGCATTTCCAAAAGACAAGGCCCCAGTTAATCTGACAGAAATAGATGTCCACGATTTGTCCTACAAGATATGGAACACCTTACTTGAACACAAAACTGGAACTGAAGATGTAATTATATCGCAAATATCATTAGCTTGCAGATTGATTTCCAAAATTTTTGAAGCCCAATTGGGTACTAAAGAGTTTCAAAACATTATAGATAATAAAAGAAGCAAATTTGATTTAATATTTATAGAAGCGTATGTTAATCCTGCGTTAATTTTGACATATATATTTAAAGTTCCAGTAATTCAGTTTAGCTCATTTGGTGGTTTAAATTACAATATTAAAGCATTTGGTGCTTCCTCACATCCTCTACTATATCCACCAGTGTTACATCAAAAATTATATAATCTTACTAATTTAGAAAAGTGTCAGCAATTGTACAATATGTGGTTGCTGGACAACTCTTTTGCAGAAATTGAAGAGGAAGATAACAAGCGTTTGCAAAATATATTTGGTCAGAATATACCATCCATTCAAGAGATGCGTAAAGATGTTGATATGCTTTTTGTGAATAATCACCCTATCTGGACCGATAACCAACCAGTTCCACCCAGTATCGTGTATGTTGGAGGAATACACAAAAATCCAGCAAAAGAACTACCTAATGTAAGCTTCACATTGTTACGAATTCCATTACAAATTCATGTTACAGATTTATGTAAGTACTAATCCCACTACTAGACAAAAGCCTTTTTGCTCTAATTTTTAAATAATAAAAAATATATGGGATACTTTTTAAAGTAGACTTGTCGCTTGACCCACCACGTTGCATCGATTCTATGGGTAGGTTACACACATCCCAGTAATTCTCCAGAAATACGCAGGTTTTCTCAGTATATTTTCCTTTTCCGAAAAGTGTGTGATAAAATAAGCAAGTTATTAGAAAAATCTTATTGGTACTTGACCAGGGTTTGAACCCGTGACAGGGCATCACAGTAAAGAATGACCTTCTCTCAAGTCTCACATTTTTTTTCTGTATGTGTATATGTGTAGATACACAAATTTTCTTACTTGAGTGTGTGTGTGCAAATAAATGAAATTTGTTTTTTATTAAAACGTTATGTCCCAGTATTATTATGTTTATGAATAGATTATTTTCTTCAAGGAATTGGGGATGATATTAAATAAATCAAGAAATGGTGTCATATATTTTAGTCTAGGAACTAACATCAAGCCGTCACTTTTACCACCGAATAAAATACAAATAATGATAAAAGTATTTTCTGAGCTCCCATATGATGTGTTATGGAAATGGGACCTTGATTCACTCCCTGGAATAACTGAGAATATTAAAATATTTAAATGGTTACCGCAGTCTGATCTTCTTAGTAAGTACTTTTTACTTTCCGTTATAATAATATTAACGTTTTCTTGTAGCACGATAGTAGTGATATTTTTTTCGGAACGGTGTTATTTTTTGTTCATTTACAAATTGTTAAGTTAGTTATTGTACACAGTGTAGTTCTTGTTGAAACTATTACGGAGAACAAATTTAAATATTGACTACTATAAACGTGTAAATACACAGTGGACAATCCGTTTTTTTTCATATCTGATACATGCAGGACTCGTAAAAACACATGCACAAACCTCCACCACCGCCACCACAATACACAAGCACTACATACGTTCACGCATCATCATCAGGAAGGAAGCATCATCAGGAAATAGACTCCACGACAAAGCTTTGCAATTTTACCTTTAGTAAAGTTCTATAATAAAAAAAAAATATAATTTGAAAGTTAATTTTTTGAACGCATATTTAAAAATTGTATTTTTTTTAATATTCTTTATTTTCTGTTACCACCGATTTAGAAAGAAGTAGTTCAAATGATTTGGGCATATATTTAATTATCTCTAAAACAAATGGCTTATTGTGGTGAAATGAATTATTTGTAGGATTAACTGATTATGTCATCTTCTATCAACAAAAAACGTCGGCAGACGACTTTTTTTACATAATACAATACAATAAATAAGTTGAAAAAAATAAATTAAGAATCATCGCAAATAAATTATCAATAAATTATCTTTATTTATTAATATTTGCAGGACATCCAAAAGTTAAATTATTTATCACTCAAGGTGGATTACAATCAACAGATGAAGCCATAGATGCTGGTGTTCCTGTTATCGGTATACCGTTGTTGGCGGATCAATGGTATAATGCTGCTAAATATCCACACCTCAAAATAGGCCTCAGGTTGGAACTAGAGGAATTGACGGAGAAAATGTTTAAAGAAGCCATTGAAACTGTTATTTCTGATAAAACGTATGCCATTAACATTTTATATCCGTACTATTAAAATTTATGAGCCGTGCGGTATCACACTGAGTAGAATCGACCACCCTCTTTTTCACCGAGATGTCGTAAAATACGGCTTAACGTCAGGTTGACGGTTGACGTCAGGCAGGCGGCCGGTCGTAAAACCCCTAGCCAAATCATGTGGCAAAGTATTTATAACATGTTGTGCCGATCCCGTTTAGAATGGGATAAGGGCAGGAGATTGATGATTTTTAAATTTAATATTTTAAGTGCACGGCTTGAGTCCTGCAGTGTCAATTAATTTTAACATGTTGATTTATTACAGTTATCGAGAAAATATAAAAAGACTGCGCTCCATCGTCGAGGATGAACCACAAACTCCATTGGAGCGCGCTGTTTGGTGGACCGAATATGTTTTGAGACACCGCGGTGCCAAGCATCTCAGAGCAGCAGGGGCTAACATCTCTTGGTCACAGTACTTAGAACTAGAACTCGTTATGCCTTCAATGTTGATATTGATATCTGTTTTGTCGGTACTCTGCCTCGCTTTGTATACAGCGTTGCGTATGATATCGCGAATAATCCGAAGTAACATCAAAATAAAGATTTCTTGAATACTTGATTCACTTCAGGGTAAAAATTAAAATTATATACGTACTAATCAATATCACACTCAGTAATTGATTTTTATAAACAATTTATTTTCGGTTTATATTTTAATTTATTCAAATAAGAAATAATAAATATTTGATATGTTTTTATTTCATTGTATCCATCCATGAGCAAAACTAACAATTTCAGTTATAGTAATCATTAATTTTTAAAGGATTTAAAAATTAGATTAGATAATTATTTTATGTATTAGCTATCTATTAACTAGCTATCCAGCCATGGGTTGCTATGGCTCTGTCATGTTTCGAATTTCCCTCGAAACAGAAATCAAAATTAAAAAAAATGCTTTGATCAATACTAAAATTTACAGGATCATCTGCTGGGTCATTTTAAGAGTGTCTGAGAATTTCATTAAATTCGGCACAGCTGTTTCGGAGTTTATAAAAACATACAGACAAACATTTATTTTATTTAGAAGATTTATCTAGGAAAGTGTTAGTTTGCAGTATTCATGTGTTATACATGAATTTTGTATTATATTAAGCCTTAAAGATTTTTCTTTGCATTTAAAGTTTCTTAATTTTTCCTAATAAGTAATATTACGACTTTTCTGGATAGGGAAACAATTTATTTAAAATTTATAATATGATACTCACGCCGCGCGGTATCCGGCTGAGTAGAATAGACTAACCTCATTTCTCACCAAGGTGTCGTAATAGGTGACTAAGTGAAGTTGACGTCAGCCAGTAGGACGGTCGTAAAGTAACTAGCCAAATCATATAGCAACATGTTTATAACATATTGTTGTAAGAGTGGGATAAGGGCAGAAGTATGTTGATGAATGTAATCCTCGGTATGGGGAACCAAATAGCAAAGTAAGTATAAACGTCGAAGGGCTAGCAAGACAATCGGCGGTTCCCAGAAATTTAATTTTCTGAAAAAGGTATAGGTACAAAGTTTTTACGTAGTAATATATAAATAAGTAAACAACACGATCTGGTTGGTTTATTTTAAGATATTAATCTTAGTGACGTCAAACCAATGTTTTATTTGTTTTTAACGGCGTTATTTTTGCGATGATGAATTGCATTGTCGAGATAATTAAAAAAGTTTGTATTTGTTGAAATGAAATTAATAGTTAATTATAATTTAAACAAGCTAAAACAATTCAAACATCTCACAAATCTATAGAATAATAACAGATTTATTACTATAATGCTTAAGTAATTATTGACTTCCTTATTAAAACCATAAACAGTGTGCTATCGTCAAAGAGCCACGATTCTCATCATTGAGAAAGCGACGCAAGAAGAATTATTGACTCCATACTTACTGACTCAATACCCAGACAGAAACAAACACACACTTACACATACATGCATACATACACATAATAATAACCTAGCAACCGCACCTGACGCACCTGAAGTACTGAAGTGAAGGTTTATTATACTGCCATTAAAAAAAATGATTTAATTTAAGAATTTTGTTATAGAAAAACACGATAAAAATGAAATATACTATGAAATGAACGTGACATACACCTGTTTACGATAAAATATTCAATAAAATGTGGAATTTAAACGAAACTAGAGAACGATATGCACTATGTGTTCCACACGTGGGAAAATCGTTGAATTATAATTCGCAGTCGACGTATTCAACTGAGATATTAAACACCGCCATCGGCTTCTCAGCTGGAACACCACGAAGCTGTTTCGCCGTCAAAAACATGACGTCGACAAGTCGTGGGCCCACAACAGGTAGGAAGTCGAGGGGGCACCTGCGATGCGCATTTACATGGGCTCCCACAGCCAGTGGAGTACTGCGCTATGTAGTAAGATCATCATCCTCCAGCCCTTATCCCACTCTAAGTGGGGTCGGCAGAACATGTTACAAACATGTTGTCATATGATTTGGCTACGTATTTTACAACCTGCCTGCCTGCCTGACGTCTACTTACCTTAGTCGTATTTTACGACACCTCGCTAAAAAAAAGGGTGGTCTGTTTTAGTCAGCCATATGGGTACCACCACCCGACGGGGATAGGCAATTTTTATGTTGGGCTCGCACCGGCTAAAACGACACAAGTCGCTTCTAGTGGCGGTATGAGATCGTTTTTAAATAAATATCCTGGCATGCTAAAGTATTTTATTAAGTTCACATAAATTAAACGGATCACACACTCATTTTACTATTATCTTTCAAAAGCTTTGCGTAGTAATCGTAAATATTACTTTAAGGATTAAAAAAACACAAAAATATTTGAACACTGCTTTTCAAGAAAAACCACGTCTCTGTAATAAAACCAAAAATTAGTGTCTTTCTTCGTTTTTAAAATAACTTATGTAAATAATAACATGTTTAAAAAAACAAAATAAATTCTATAATTCACATCGCACTGACACTTCAATAAATACTAGAATTTATATATAAACCGCCGGAGACTTTACAAGTTTAGTATTTCACAATGTTCGCTGCAAAGAGACTATTGCTTATGATATCATTGTTTATCGCTCTAAACATATCTGTTATTAGTTGTGCGAATATATTAGCAGTGTTCCCAACACCTTCGATTAGTCATCAGTTAGTTTTTCGTCCGTTGATACTAGAGCTGGTTAAACGAGGGCATGAAGTTACGATTGTGACAACAGATCCAGCATTTCCAAAGGGCAAGGCCCCAGTTAATCTGACAGAAATAGATGTTCGAGATTTGTCCTACAAGATTTGGAAAAACTTACTTGACCAAAAAACTGGAACTGAAGATTTAATTATATCGCAAATGTCATTAATATTCAGACTGGTTTCCAAAATTTTCGAAGCCCAATTAGGTACTAAAGAGTTTCAAGATATTATAGATAATAAAAGAGGAAAATTTGATTTAATATTTATAGAAGCGTATGTTAATCCTGCGCTAATATTGACTCATATATTTAAAGTCCCAGTAATTCAGTTTAGCTCGTTGGGAGGTTTACAATATAACATTAAAGCATTTGGTGCTTCTTCACATCCTCTACTATATCCCGCAGTGTTCCATCAAAAACTATATAATCTCACTAATTTAGAAAAGTGTCAGCAACTGTACAACATGTGGCGAATGGATAACTCTTTTGCAGAAATTGAAGAGGAAGATAACAAGCGTTTGCAAAAGATATTTGGTAAAAATATACCATCCATTCAAGAGATGCGTAATGAGGTTGATATGCTTTTTGTGAATAATCACCCTATCTGGACTGATAACCAACCAGTTCCACCCAGTATCGTGTACGTTGGAGGAATACACAAAAATCCACCGAAAAAAATACCCAATGTAAGCTCCACAAAGATACTAATTTCGTAGTAAGATTGATATAAATTTAGTTAAAGAAACTTAGCCTCCTTGTTCCAATTTGTAAAGAAAGGTTATTGCTTAGACCCATCATTTGCACCAATGCTATGGATAGGTTACACATATCCCAGTGCTTCTCCAGAAAGGTATGTGATAAAATAAGCACATAAGTTATTAAAGAAATCCTTTTGGTGTTTGCCCAGGGTTTGACCTCCTAGTAAAAGTCACACTGGTCTCACCGTTTAGCTCTCACATTTCTACTGTACGTGTGGAAATACACGATTTTTAATATTGTCATAAGTATACATGGAATTTGTTTATTCTTATAACTTAGGTTCCGCTCATTTATTATTGTATGTTAATAAAATGATTATATTGTTGAAGGAGTTGGAAGCATTTTTGAATAAATCAAGAAATGGTGTCATATATTTTAGTCTAGGAACTAACATCAAGCCGTCACTTTTACCAGCGAACAAAATACAAATAATGATAAAAGTATTTTCTGAGCTCCCATATGATGTATTATGGAGATGGGACCTTGATTCACTCCCTGGAATAACTGAGAATATTAAAATATTTAAATGGTTACCACAGTCTGATCTTCTTAGTAAGTACTTTTTACTTTACGGATTATCACACGCTTTATATTAGTTTTACCTGTCTTTATGTATCTACGTATGTATGTTTGAATATATATATGTAATCGACTCCCTTAAAATCAATTTTAAACTTTTTTTGAGCGGATTTAAGTAAAACTTTGTATGTACAGTTATTAATTTTTCAAGAATCGGTGACAATGTAATAAAATAAAAAACACGAAAAAATAAATTTAAAAATCAAACGCTTAGTGCGTAAAAGTAAAAAGTAAAAGTAAACTAAAAGACACATATATATTTTATAAATTACAATATTAATTTATTTTTGCATAGCTAAGAAATCAGGAGGTAATACTGCCCTACAGGACTATCGTGTTGTAGTGTTTGGTAGTGCAGAAGTTTCTACGAATCATGCTTGTAACAGATAAAAACACGGACAGTACTCTACATTTTGTATTACATATATTTTATTTTATCGTGGATTATAGCAAAATAATATTATTATTACTTTTGTACTTCCGCAAAGTAACGCCTAATTCTATAAATTGACAGTATATTATTTTTTATTTATAATTGTTTACAGGACATCCGAAAGTTAAATTATTTATCACTCAAGGTGGATTACAATCAACTGATGAAGCTATTGATGCTGGTATTCCTGTTATCGGTATACCGTTGTTGGCGGATCAATGGTATAATACTGCTAAATATCCACACCTCAAAATAGGCCTTAGCTTGGATCTAGATGCATTGACGGAGAAAATGTTTAAAGAAGCCATTGAAACTGTTATTAATGATAAAACGTATGTTACAAAAAAACAGTAGAATCCAATATTAAATTCATCTTACAGTATTAATTAATTTAAACATGTTTATCATTTAAATTATAGTGCTTAGGGAATTAACATAAAAATAATTGAATACACCAATGATGAACTTACATAAAATATTATTTTTAAAACATCGGTCGAATGCTCTACCGATAGCAATAAAGGAAACGAAATCATTATATCACTTAAGTTAAGTTTAAGTTAAAACAATATTACATCTCACTGTCTGGTTAAGACAAATATGGTTTTATATGTAATAAATATGATTTGTATATATAAATATATAGTAAATTATTTATACGTATGTATGTATATATGTATGTATGTGGGTATATTTATGTATTAGAATTTATATACATTGCACCACCTAACTTATTACCGTAAATTTAATGTCTCTAGCCCAAAGGTTGCCTGGAAAAAATTGCTATTTAGCGATAAGGCCGCCTTATTGAATCTGCATTAAGATTATATCGTTTTTTTTACAATGTATACTGTAATTGTATGTGGTGCAATAAAGAATATTCTATTCGATTTAGCTGATCATTTTTTTACAGTTATCGAAAAAATATAATGAGGCTTCGCACCATCGTCGAGGATGAACCACAAACTCCGTTGGAGCGCGCTGTTTGGTGGACCGAATATGTTTTGAGACACCGCGGTGCCAAGCATCTCAGAGCAGCTGGGGCTCACATCTCTTGGTCACAGTACTTAGAACTAGAGCTCGTTATAACTTTAGTGTTAATTTCGATCTCTGTTTTATCGATACTCTCTCTTGCCTTGTACAAAGTGTTGCATAGAATACTCCTAATAATCCGTTATAAGGTAAAAACAAAGAATTTGTGAATATTTGTTCTTCATCATATTTTAATATAGAAAGATAAATTTGTTTGAGTAAATACTTCCACATCATATTTACTTTAATTCTTTTAATTCTGGTATAATACCAGAAGTTACGTAAGTAGAAAAATTCAATAAAGATTAAGATTCGTACATAGTAAAAAATAAATACAATATACAGGAGTACTGATAAAATATTTTATGAAGTCGTTAATTTTTTTCGGTCGGTTTATATGTTTATTTCAACGTATATATAAATATAATTGATTAAATCATTGAATTTTTTATTTCTTAGTATTATAAATATACCACTAAAAGTAAAAATAATTTTAGTACTAATAATCAGAATAATCAAGAAGCATAAATAATTCTATCTGAGTAATTTTATATTAGAGAGCGTAAATGGTAGAGTATTTCATGATACATTTCTTTTGTATTATCGAATTCAGAACAAATTGTATTAAATTATTACTTTTGTTATTTATAGTTATACGTTATTCTATGTATTTTGTGTCGAAAAAGTTAAAGAATTGAATTTCTTTTACTTTAAACTTTCATTCACTTTTCATCACTATATTGCCTTAACGAATTTATTTGCATTTAATGTTTCTTTATATATTGCTAATAAGTAAATATTATATTGTCAAGCATAAAATGCAATGAATAAGTCGATCATTTGTATTTTGTTTATGCTTCAAAATTGCTTAACTTTATTGATTATGTAAAAAACTAACGTTTGTTTCCTCCAAATCGCAAAACTCGTAAAGTTAAAGTTCTTTAACGATCTATACTAATATTAAAAAGAGGAAAGATTTGTATGTTTGTAATGTTTTCACACAAAAACTACTGGATCGATTTAAAAAATTCTTTCACCATTGAAAAGCTGCGTTTTTACTGAGCAACATAGGCTATATACCATTAAACAAAATATATTATGATAACAAAAAAAAATCGATAGACCGACTTAATAGACTTTCCACTGCCATGAGTTCGGTATGTACGCGGGTGAAACCGCGGGATATTACTAGTCATTAATAAAAGTTTACTGAACGTTGTCTTCCATACACCCATCTCATCCTCCTGTCTTTATCCCACACTAAGTCGTAAGGTCGGTACAACATGTTGTAAACATGCTGTCACATATTTTGGCTGCGTTTTTAAGACCAGCCGCCTGCCTGACGTCAACATACCTTAGTCGTATTTACGACACCTCGGTAAGAAAGAGGGTGGTCTTTTCTACTAAACCAGATACCAGACGGTAGGTCAACTTATCTTAGTCGCCTTTTACCGTTTAGTCGACACCTCGGTAAGAAATTGGGATAATGGCAGGAGGATGATGATCACATGAAGTTTCTTGTAAGTTAATTTTTAATTTTCGGCCTTCTGCATTAATGCCAGACAAGATGGAAATGAGACAGATAATCACTACACAGAAAGCGACTTTGCACTTTCTGTGTCTGTCCTCTATCCCTATGTTCTCTTAAATCTTTAAAACTACGCAACAGATTTTGATGCGGTTTTTTTTTTAATAGATAGAGTGATTGAAGAGGAAGGTATAAATGTAAAATAACATTCAATATGGAGTAGAGTATCTTTCATAACGAACATTCCATAGAAAGACTCCTTGTTCAGAGGCATGTTGAAGGCAAACGGTCATGCGGTCGATCATCCACGCGTTGGACAGACCTTATACGATCAATAACACAAAAAACAGTAGTACAATGTTCTAGAGACGCTGAAAACCGCAACAGATGGAGGCAAATTGCAAGGGCATCGCTATAAGATGAATGAGTGAGCGACTGAGGAAGGAAGAATGGAGTAGAGAAATATTGTAATTTTTGAGGTTCCTAATCTGATGTCGTAAATAATTAAATTTTTTCCGTTTACATAGCAAGCGCAGGCTGAAACCGTACGTGATTTTTCATAATAATGTACTAAGTATTTATACACCTTGAAAAGGTCTACAGAAAACTCCGCGATTGTATATGTCTATCTCTTATGGATAACCCACGATAGCATTTTTTGTCATTTACTTCTTACGAAAAATAATGCCTTACTTTCGAAGCAATTTTTATACAATACAGCATTAATCCATATCCAATTAAGTACCTTAAAAACATTGTTGATTTAATATAGATTAATATGGCCGTTTACAGCATATAATTTTAATGAACATTTACGATGATATTACAGATTTAAAATGCCGCAAGGAGGCCGCGCTTCGCCCTACAGCACTTCGAATTTAGCAGCGATCGAACACGTTTGTTTTTCATATGGCCAACTATAATATGTCGCTCTTTCAAGAGTAACCTTCAAAGAAAACATGTTTGTATTTTCTAATGACAAGAAGCCGTGATTGTTGTATATGAAGACATTCTGTATTTAATTGTAAAAATAAAATACGTAGGGAAAAAAGTAAATAAGTAAAAATGTAGTATATGAATTTAGATATTCCAAGGATAGCAGGAAATCTTCATGATATAGGAAAAGGGGAATTGTTTTATTCTAAACTAGCGGCCTACCCTGCTTCGCACGGGTATAAAATATAAAGCCTATGTCACTCAGTGAAAAAAATAATTAAAATCGATCCAGTAGTTTTGATTTATTCATTACTGCCCGTGGCCCGCAAGCGTTAAATTTGGATAAAAACAATTCTCTCTCCCTATACCAAGAAGATTTCCTGCTATCTTTGGAATGTCTAAATTCATATACTACATATTTACATTTTACATTTTTCCCTATATATTTTATGTTTAAAATTAATTACAGAATGTCTTTATTTACAACATTCATAGCTTTGTTATCATTAGACAATACAAACATGTTTTCTTTAGAGGTTACTCTTAAAAGAGCGACATTTAGTTGCGCGTCCGATCGCTGCTAAATTCGAAGTTCTATAGGGCGAAGCGCGGCCTCCTCGCGGGATTTTAAATCTGTGATATCTTCGAAAATGTTCATTTAAATTACATGCTGTAAACGGCCATATTGATCTATATTAAATCAACAATGTATTTAACGTACTTAATTAAATAAGAATTAATGCTATATTGTATAAAAATTGCTTCGAAAATAAGGCATTATTTTTCGTATAAAAGTTAATGACAAAAAATGCTATTGTGGGTTATCCATAAGAGATAGACATATACCATAGCGGACTTTTCTGTAGACTTTTTCAATGTGTACAAATACTTAGTACATCATTTTGATAAATCTCGTAGGGTTTAGCCTGCGTTTGCAATGTAAGCGAAAAAAAAAGTAATTATTTACGACATCACATAAGAAACGTCAAAAATTACAGTATTTCTCCATATTGAATATTATTATACATTCCTCTTGAATCACTCTATCTATTAAAAAAACCGCATCAAAATCTGTTGCGTAGTTTTAAAGATTTAAGCAGTCATAGGGATATAGGGACAAACAAAGAATGTGACTTTGTTTTATACTATGTAGTGATAATCCCTATAGCATGATTCAATATTCACGCGCGATGGCTTATTATTAGCGTATTTCATATATTACTTTGGTGTTTCTATTCCGATTTCAATGATTCTTTTTTTATACAATGGTTAATACTATTTACTTTTTTATTTAGGGATGACTGAGAGTGATATAAACGTAGGAGTAGACAAATATAACCAGAAAGCTTCGAACTGCTAAGCTATCGGGAGTTACACGTGTTATTGTGAGTCAACCATAAAAGATAGACATATGCTGTCGTGGGATATTTTTTATATAATTTTAAGGAGAACATTTCCGTCATACATGATTTCTGTATAGCTTTAACCATCAAGGTTGCACACGCGACGAAAGCTTAAAAAATGGAGTAACTTCTCCCGTTTTCCCGACATTTCCCTTCACTGCTCTGCTCCTATTGATTGTAGCGTGATGAAAAGTATACTATAACCAGCCCAGGAGTATGAAAAATAATTGTACCGAGTTTCGTTAAAATCCGTTGAGTAGTTTTTGTTTCTATAACGGTTATACAGACAGACAGACAGACAGACAGACAGACAGACAGACAGACAGACAAAATTTTTACTGATTGCATTTTTGGCATCAGTATCGATCCCTAATCACCCCCTGATAGTTATTTTGGAAATATATTCCAGTTACAGAATTGACCTCTCTACAGATTTATTATAAGTATAGATAGATTTAACGCGTGCGAGCCACGGGCTGTAATGAATAAATCAAAACTACTGAATCGATTTTAATAATTTTTTTCACTGAGTGACATGGGCTATATTGTTACAACATGTTTTTAATACAACCTCCTTCATAGAGTTGGCGATTAATATGAAAAAGCATTGTGGCTGTCATATTTTTATGTGTCATTCGTTGAGTTGTTGCGAAAGAGTAAATGGGTTGACTTCGGGAAAACTGCTTTTTATTTATTGAATAAGTACAAAGGAGAAATATCGTCGTTTGTTATATTCAGAAGGGGATGTAACCTAAACTCACAAATAGAGTGGACAAAAGGAATATCTGGAAATTTAAAGAGTTCAAAGAAAAGACAAATGACGATCAATATCTTGAGACAACACGGAGAGTGCGAATTTAGTATAATTTGAGAGATAGTTGCGATATGTGATGCTATGGAATAAAAAAATTGAGTTTTTATTGGAGCGATTATTGGAGAGATTATTGATGGTAATTGGTATTCGGTTAATTAATTCTGTGAGATCAACGTGACGATGTGCTATGTGAGGCCTTAGATGCGCCCGTGACTTTTGTTCGATGGAACTGTCAGCTAGAATGACGATTGTTCTCTGGATCTTTCCAGTTGTAACGATTGTTTTCTAGACTGTGGACATCTGCAACGACTGTCAGCTAGGCTCTGCCTAGAAGTGGTGATTGTTCTTTGAGCGTTATCATTTGCGAGTCTGTTTACGTGTGTATCTGCTGAGTTGGTTGCCACTAATTGAGCTGTGTTATGCCATGACAGTGATTGAGGGTGAGCTTGAGGTGCGAAATGCTTATGGTGCGAAAAGCTTAAGGAGTTGAGGAGTTGAGCTTAAAGAGTTGAGCATAAAGCGTGAGCTTAGAGTTGAGCATAAAGCGTGAGCGTAGTCCTGTCATGTCATGGCATGTGCGGTTTTCTTTTACAGATTAAAAGAGCAAGTACTGAGTTTCTTGCCGATTCTTCTCAGTACAATCAGCATTCCGAATCGGTGGTAGATTCATTCCCAGAAGTCAGCTTATGAGATTTGCGGGGTCGCAAATGTTGTCAGGATGGTCGACTGTTACAACATGTTTTTAATACAACCTCCTTCATAGAGTTGGCGATTAATATGAAAAAGCATTGTGGCTGTCATATTTTTATGTGTCATTCGTTGAGTTGTTGCGAAAGAGTAAATGGGTTGACTTCGGGAAAACTGCTTTTTATTTATTGAATAAGTACAAAGGAGAAATATCGTCGTTTGTTATAATATATTTTATACCCGTGCGACTCCGGAGCGGACCGCTAGTAATTAATAAATTTAAGATAAAGTTTTCTGTCCCTGTGATATTGCAAATTTACAAGTATCTATATTTTTTTCAACAAAGTTTTCCATTTTCTTACAACTAATTATCTCGCCAAACTAATTAAGTTTGTTGGCGAGTACACGCTAAACTATAAAAAATCTATATTCTACCTATAACAATAGAACAAGAAAAACATGCGCTTATCACTATTATTATTATTTTTTAATTAAATAAATGATATACATTCACATATACATAAACAAGATAATAATAATAATACATACACATATATATTCATAAAGATATACATACATATATACTTATTACAAAGTTGTCTAACTACTGAAAGAATGCCTAATAAATAGTTCTTTAAGTCTCCAATATATTGACCTTAAATATTCCATATCATTATATAATTTGGATACTAAGTAACAATTTAATCTTTTCCTATAATCATTTTTCACCCTTGGCAAAGCTAATCTATATTTCCTTACTTTTCTAACTTTTCTAATAGGATATAATATAATTGTATAGTTATATATCGATTAGTTCAAATTACTATGACTGCCTTTAGTTAATCTTGAACCAAACAAAATCGAGTATGACTGCGTTTGGCAAAAGTCATCCAATTTTCTGTGTAATCGATAATTTTAATGTTCTATATCATAATCATCAAGCCACTTACATTTTTGCTTAGGCTCAGAGAATTCTGATAGATAGCATCTGACAATTAGTGTTATATGCTCCTGTTTCAATTATTTTTTACCCTCATCATCTTCCTGCCCTTATCCCACTCTAAGTGGGATCGGCACAACATGTTTAAACAGTTGTCACATGATTTGGCTACGTATTTTACGACCGGCCGCCTGCCTGACGTCAACTTATCTTAGTCGTATTTTACGACACCTCGATAAGAATGAGGGTGATCTATTCTACTTAACCGGATACCACACGGTGAGTCAACTTACCTTAGTCGCCTTTTACGACACCTCGGCAAGAAATTAGGGTGGTCTATTCTACTCAGCCGGATACCACACGGCGGGTCGACTTACCTTAGTCGCCTTTTACGACACCTCGGTAAGAAAACAGGGTGGTACTATTCTATTCAGCCGGTTACCACACGGCGTTTAAATTATTTTTTTTACCCTATTTTATGTAAATGAACTTACGACTTGCTATTTAATTACCTATGTTTTTAATTTAATTTTATAATAATTAGCTCAATTATTAGTGTAGTATGAAATAAAGTTATCATTATTATCATTAATTTCAAGGTCCCTGAATAATACATATCAGGGGTTTCACTTTAAATTTAAATTCAAAAGCTCCTTATGAGTTTTGTCCATAATTGTGCATGAATATTGTCTATACTAATAAGTTGCAGAAGTGTGACCAACTGTGTATTTGTATGTGATATGCAAAAATGTCGCATTATTTTATCTAAAATATGATGTAGTCATCACGAATGACCATTTATAGCATGGCACATAAAGAAACCCGCTTATCAGATTTTGAGTAAAAAACATGTCTCACAACACTTTTTTAAGCAGAAATAGCCATAATTCAAAGTTATCTAATAAAAACTTACATCTAATGTAAAATGACTGTTTTTAACTTTTATACATATTCATAAAGAACGATAATAAATTATCATTCCTTTTTGATTTTCTGACATTAATTATAATAAATTTATTTGATAATCTTTATACCCGTGCCTCTATTTTGAATTTTTGTTAAACCTAATTTTTTCAAGTTTTATTATAGGTGAAACTTATTTTGACAAGTTTTGAAAGAAATTAGTTGGTATGGCGGCGTACGAAGCTAGGAATTAAATTAAATTTAAATTAAAAAAAAAAAACTGTACATGGTTGCGGTTGTCGAAAATACAAGTACCTACCCGAATAACAAATGGACAAATGGACCAATGAATATGAAGATATAAGAAAGAGTACCCTTTATGTGCGCAATTTTTTTTTTTACTTTACTAGCGATTTTACTAGCAGATTTATCAGAGAAACAGCAAAATTTAGAAGACTTTAGTAACAAAAATTAAAAATTTTGAAGTTGAATTTTTTTTACCATTTCTTTAATTCTTAAAAAAGAATGCGTCTTATAATATAACTAACGGTTAAACTATTAGAAAACATATTACATTTTAATTTGAAAATTCAAGTTTACAATTAATATTTACTTTTATTTAAATAAATTTACATTGTTTTAATTTTAATATAACATCTAATATATTTTGCTGACATATTTCGTAATGTTATATATAAAGCAAGAATAAGTAGTAATGAAGAAGAAAACAATACGACCAATATAATTATTAATTCTAATTCTAAGTACTGTGACCAAGACATGTTAGCCCCAGGTGCTCTGAGATGTTTGGCACCGCCGTGTCTCAGCACATATTCAGTCCACCAAACAGCACGATCCAAAGGAGTTTGTGGTTGATCTTCAAGGATGGACCGTAGGTTTTTTATATTTTCTCTATAGCTGCAAACAGAAAATTACTTTAACTAATCTTATGATCGAATATATTCCAATATATCATACTAGCTTCTACCCGCGACTTCGTTCGCGTGAACTGCTGTCATGTGATAAGTTGATAATTGAAGGCACTTTTTAGTGTCATCCAATTGCTGTAGAATTTACAGGATTTCTATAGCCTATATGTTATTCCGGTGTATAAGGAATAATTGTGCCAAATTTCATTGATATTGGTTCAGCGGATTCGCCGTAAAAGATTAACAAATATACATCCATAATCACAAACTTTCGCATTTATAATATTAGTAGGATATGATAGGACTTTAATGAATAAAAACTCGCCTGCTGGGAGCTTTTGTTACGTGCGTCGCTTAAACCAACAGAAATCCACTAAATTCATGTACTAGAGAATTATAAATTCACAAAAATACTACATAAAAGTCCGCATATCTCTAACTTTTAAGGTTAACGTATAATAACAACTTTAAAAAAATACGATTGGAAGAAAACGATTGAGAAGAGGGATCATCGAAAAAGTAATAAAATTAAATATACCTGGTATCAAACAAAATTGTTTCGATAGTTTTTTTAAACGATTCTTCGGTCAACGACGGCAGATCCAGTTTAATTCCAATTTTATAATATTCATATTTTTCTGTATTGTACCATTGATCTGCTATCATTGGTATACCAATAAGTGGAACTCCAGAATAAATGGCTTCTTCTGTTGATTGAAGTCCACCTTGTGTAATAAACAATTTGACTTTTGGATGCCCTTAAATTGCATAAGATTTTGTGAATAAACATATCTTTTGACTGTAAAGATGCTAAGTAGACAATTCCTTTATGTATGCATAAATAAACTATTGTAAAAACAGTTATACACATCGAAACTTTTCTTGACCAATTGAGGCTTGAGGGGCTAGAATAAAAATTGGCAAAATTTCATATTAATTGCTATCTAGACCATATGTACCTAGAATTAAAAATTAGTGTCCATTATTTTATAAAAAAAATTACAATCTTTTTATATTCCTGTTAGTTATGTTATTTTAAGTAACTATCCGACTTCGTGTAATAATTCTGGAATCACTTTTTGAATCATTAAACAATATGACTATGCTAATTATTACTATGAGAGCATATGTTTTACAGAACCTATTTTAAGGGATGATTTGAGATATTTTCTTGTAAATAGAAAATCTTTAGAATAAGTGATTATAAAAAATTAATAAAGAGCTATAGTATATTAAATAAAGAGCTATAGTCGAAATTTGAATACAAAAATATTATTTACGAAAAGTTTAATTTAATAACTTATATCGCCTTTTTTACTTCACTTACAAAATAATGTGATCTTCATCTAAAAATAATACCGGTGTTTTACTTTTGTACGTCAATTTAATTAGACCAAGTGAATGAGTGGCAGTTATTATAATGTAATAACAAAATGATATAAGAGATATAAAACGTATATTTAGACGTAGTAAGATCTGCGATTTTGAAATTGATAGTATCTATTGATGTTCTGTAAAAAGTGTTTTCGAAATTTATCCCTTAAATGTATCCAATAGGCAGTGAATTGTATTGTTATCTAAATAATGAAGTGGTGAACATAAAGTACGAGATGTTTCAATAATTCACTAGAAAAAATGATTTAAATTATGAAAAATTTTAGGATTTAAATTCTTATTTGATATACAAAATATACTTGTAATTGAGTGAAATGTATTTAATTATTAGCGGCATATGTAACATTTACTATCATAGAAGTCATCTGAATGCTGTTGAATCAAAGGGAACATTACGTATGTACACCTATCTTTCTTTAATATTTAAATAAGTTAATATTGTATTTATATATATATTTTCGGAATCTTGGTAACGGCTCCAATGATTTTCCTGAAATTCAGCATGTAGAGATATTTCCCCATGTTTTTGGGCATTAAAAAATACTAAAATTTATATTATTACACTATTTTTACCATAAACTGTCAAGTCAGCGTAGCTTATTCGGGGAACGGGCAGTCTCGAGAAATGTAAATACCTAGGATCGATCCCCAACTACCTAATTATTTTTTGTCTTCTTTTATTTTGTAAAAAATTTTCGACCAAGGCTCGGTCAACCAGGTACTATTTCATAAAAAACGTCATCACGACATTAAAGTCATTCTTCCCTAACATTAATAAATACTTACGAAGAAGATCCGATTGTGGTAGCCATTTATATATTTTTATATTTTCCGTTATTCCAGGCAATGTGTCTAAATCCCACTTCCATATCACATCGTATGGGAGCTGGGAAAATACTTTTACCATCAGCTGCACTTTGTTTTGCGGCAACAATGAAGAGTTCACGTTCGTTCCAAGACTAAAGTATATTACACCATTTTTAGATTCATTCAATACTGATTGCAGTTCCTTAAAAAAACAAGTATTATAATCTTAGCCGCAATATTTATTAATTTTTATTGAATTAACTGAACTTGGTTCCATGTTAGTTTTTATTAAATTTGAGTTAATCTCGAGCCTTACATTAGGTAATTCCTCCAAAGGACTTTCATGTATTCCTCCAATGTGAATTACATTTGGTGGTACTGGTTGGTTACCAGTCCAAATTTGGTGGTTATTTAAAAACAGCATATGAACATTGTTGGATAACTCTCGTATAGATGGAGTGTTCTGCCCAAATCTCTTTCGCAAGAGTTCGTTTTCTTCTTGTTCAATTGATTTGTAGATGGTTTCAATTTGCCATACGTTATGTAACAGTTCAAGTTTATCTAAATTTGTCAAGTTATATATTTTTTGTTGGAGCACCATTGGATATAGGATAGGATGTGTGGAAGCACCAACAACGTCATAATTAAATCGCAATCCACCAAAAGAGCTAATTTGAATCACTGGAATTTTGTATATGTGAGTTAAAATTAAGGCTGGTCTAACACAAGCTTCGATAAGTAACAAATCAAAATGATTTTTCTTCTTGATTACATCCTGGATTTCTTTAATATTTAATTGAGCTTCAAATACTTGTGTAATTAATCCCATCATCACTTTTATTTGAGAAAAAATATCACCTTTGCTTCCGGCCTTTTCTTCTAGCGCCCTACTCCATATTTTATATGATATATCATGAACGTCTATTTCTGTCAAATTAAATGGCGTCTGGTTCTTCGGAAATGCAGGATCTGTGGTAATGACTGTGACTTCGTGTCCTCGTCTAACCAATTCTTGTGTTAATGGCCGAAACACTATCTGGTGGCTTATTGAAGGCATTGGAAATACGGCTAATATTTTTGCACAATAAACTAATATAAAATGAAAATATATGATAAGTATAGTAAAAAGTATCTTAATCAGAGTGATCATAATGCTGTACTAATCGCGGTTGAAATTTTCGAGTTAATATTTAAATTCTAAATTCTGTAAGTAATTAGGTTTGTTTACAACCAAACGTTAAATTATAATAAGGGTGCGTTATATTTATTTTTACTGCACTGCATTCTTAGACCTAGTGCTTTCACCAGTGTCGATGTTTTATTTTAATCGCTTGCGATAAACGATTAAATGATTGATGAAAGATATTGCATATAACCATGATTGGAGATGATTTGTAGAGAGGTTTAATGATTATTGCTAGAATTAAATAACAACAAAATATCATCATCATCCTCCTGCCTTATTCCACTTTAAGTAAGGTCGGCACAACATATTATTAACATGTTCTCACATGATTTGGCTACATATTTTACGACCGGCCGGCAATCTGACGTCAACATACGTTATTCGTATATTACGCTTCTCGGAAAGAAAGAGGGTGGTTTATTCTACTCAACCGGATACCACACGGTGGGTCAATTTACCTCAGTCACTTTTTACGAAAGAAGTAAGAAATGAGGAAGCAATGAGAAGTAAGAGTATATTTGTATGTATAAGACATATGTATGGATGTATATATGTTTGTTGTTATTATATTGTTATGTTATATTTTATGTAAATTTTTTGCACGTTTATTGCATTTATTTTTATTTTATTTTTAGTTTCACGTTTCAAATTTGTTTTATGTGCAATAATGTATGTTTATTATTATTATTATCATTTATTTAGCTTCAAGCAAACTCGTTACATTTTTTAATATTTTGAATCTAAAAAAATACAAAATAATTAAGTATATATTATAAATATACATACATATATATATATATATATATATATATATATATATATATATATATATATATATATATATATATATATATATATATATATATATATATATATATATATATATATATATAATATATGTATATACGGCTCCGTTCGTTTCGCGCGTTTTATCCCTGTTTTTAGACATTAAAAAAATACAAAAATTTTAATTGAATATATATAACACTATTTTTGTCGAAAACTGGCAATTCAGTGTAGCTTATTCGGGGTACGGGTGGTCTCCAGAAATCACCCCCAGATCATCACCAGATCGAGCCCCACCTACCCAATAATTTTTTTCTTTATTTTTGATTATTTTTTTTATTTAGTAAAAAATTACGCAAGGCTCGGTCCAGGTGCTTATTATCGTATAGCTTAAGTAAAATTACGCAATAAATTAAAATAAAAGAATAATGTGAACACGTTTTAATAAATATTATAACATTAGCAAATTTTTTTCTGTGCGCACGTCAAACCAACGTTGGCAAAACAATTCCAAGGATAATAATAATAATTGTTTACTTTAAAGTAAATTTATGACTTTACACCGCACATTGAAGGTTGATTAGTAGATATTAAGTACCTATATAAAAAATTACAGTGACGTAAATCTCCAGCTTAGTATCACAGAGTAAAATATACTAGATATGATTATGAATTTGACGTGGGTATTTCGATGTCGTATAATTTTATTTAATTTTTAATAATGGCTGAGTAGAATAGATCACCCTCATTTCTTACCGAGGTGTCGTAAAAGGCGACTAAGGTAAGTTGACCCACCGTTTAATCAGACACCCACCCTATAAGGTACTGCGGCGGTCGATGCATCTGGTGCTCCCCATGCATCGTCTAGCGAAGGGAGGGGCCACTTTTAGAGAGGGCCGACCCAGAGGTGGCGCACTCTGGGGTACAGAGTTGCTGCTGGCGGGTATGGGGGCAATGTTTTCATAGGTACCCTATCCCCACCAGCAGCAGCGTGGTGGAGCACACAGGTTGTTTTAGTCGGTGCGAGTCCGACATAACGGTAGCGGTCCCCATAAGGAGATTTTTCCTGTTTAAAAAAAAAAAGTTGACCCGCCGTATTGTATCCGGCTGAGTAGAATAGATTACAATCTTTCTTATTGAGGTGTAGCAAAAGGCGACTAAGGTAACTTGACGTTAGGAAGGCGGCCAGTTGTTAAATACATTGCCAAATCATGTGAAAACATGTTTATAACATGTGCCTCCATTTAGAGCGGGATAAGGGTAGGAGAATGATGAGAATAATAACTAATAGTACACTAAATGTTATAACTCATCTTCTATAGTATTATATAATAAAACAAAACGCCCAAAAATTGTCTGAATGAGGATCGGTTTTCTCAAATCTACTAAACGGATTTGTACGGTTTTTACTAAACGATAGTACAAATATTCCGAAAGGTTTAACTTAATAGTAAATTATCGTATTTGATGTTTAGAAGGGTTTGAAACTAGTTGGGCTAAACCGATAGAATAAGATGTAAATATAGCCGGTTCTAAAAATTAACTATGAATACTACTCACGATAGTTTAAGTTAAAAAAGTACACAATCGTTTTATAAATTGTGCTGGGCACGAGTGTAAAAAAAACTCGCCTGTTGGAAACCTAAGTCGCGTGCGCTGCGTAAAGAATGTAATTCTTGAGGAATGTTTAAGTTAACAGTACATTACATAGCTGTGAGCTGTGGTAGCCCAGCGGTAACTCCGTGCGACTCTTTCGAGGAGGTCACGGGTTCCAACCCGGGCAGACACCAATGAGTTTTTCTGTTAAAACTAATGTGTCTAATTGATAATAGCAATTTATCACACGCTTTTCGGTGAAGGAAAACATCGTGAGGAAACCTGCATATCTCTAGAGAATTCTGGAGATATGTGTAACCTACCAATCCGCACTGGAGCAGCATGGTAGGTCTTAGCTCCAAAAACGGAGAGAAGAGGCCTATTCTAAGCAGTGGGATAGTAACAGGCCGCTACTTACTTACTTACTTACTACTTACATAAAAATTACCGCGGGGTCAGATTTGCGCGGCTAAATCTTGACACACTGATTTCCACGAAGACGAAGCCGCAAGCAAAGTTATAAATAAAATTGAATTTAAGTTTAATTAATTTTTATTTTAATATTATCTCTTATAAATTTTAATAGAACATGCCAAATTACATATAAACTAACGCTAAATAACATTGTAAATAGGACTAAAATTACACATACTATTGTTACTAATTCGAGTTCTAAGTACTGTGACCAAGAAATGTTAGCCCCAGCTGCTCTGAGATGCTTAGCACCGCGGTGTCTCAAAACATATTCGGTCCACCAAACAGCGCGCTCCAATGGAGTTTGTGGTTCATCCTCGACGATGGTGCGCAGTCTTTGTATATTTTCTCGATAACTGCAAAACAATGACGATGATCATGAATTTAAATCTTGCATTGGAAGTAGCGTTTCAAGTTTGAGCGAATTTAATTTCTCAAGATATATTGAGTAACTGTTATTAACCGTCGCAACAAAAACCAGATGGACAGATGGACAGTATGTATGTTGAATAAAATCAGCAAGAGCTAACTTATAAGATTAGATGATATTGAAAATTTGACAGGGATCTATTAGTTAAACGGCTGCTTATGTCAAAGAAGTACTGACATTAGGTTAACTGTGTTTTGGGTTACCGTTAAAAGCTATAATTATGTTAATATTTGTTATAATTTGCATTCAATTCTACATTTACGCATTTTTGTAATGCCCGAAAACAAAAAAGTCAAAAAAGAAAAAAGGTATAAATAATTTTTTTTTAAATGAAACCTTTGATTTTTCCTTCCCAAAAACCCCTGACCAAACCATGCTGAACTTCATGAAAATTGTTGAAGCTGTTTCTGAGAGAAAAATATATATAAATAAGAGTATGTAACTCATTTCAATAATAAAGATTATAATACATGCCTTCCATCAAGTATAACTTTTTCGATTGCATTTTTAAATATTTCTTCGGTCAATGAAGGCAGATCTAGTTTAACTCCAATTTTATGATATTCATATTTTTCAGTGTTATACCATTGATCTAATAACATAGGTATGCCAATAAGAGGAACTCCAGCATCTATAGCTTCATCTGTTGATTGAAGTCCACCTTGTGTGATAAATAATTTAACTTTTTGATGTCCTGTAAATAATTATAAATAAAAAATAATATATTGATAATTTATAGAATTAGGCGTTACTTTGGGGAAGTACAAAAGTAACTTTGCGGTGCCCTAAAATATATACATAATAAAATAAAAACATTATATTCATTATGATTGGCTCGTTGGCGCAGTTGGTAGTGACCCTGCCTTCAGTTCCGCGGGTCGTGGGTTCGATTCCCACCGAAGGCCAACATTTTCTAACAAAAATTTGTTGGTTCTTCGAGCCTAGGTGTATATTTGTATTTAAGTATGTATTTAAAATTATATAAGTATAAATTTACCAGTTGTCTGTCACCCATAACACAAATATTAAGTTACATACTTTGGGGACAGAAGACCGTGTGTGTAAACAAAAAAAATATCTAGAATTATAATTAAATTGGTCGTGTACCCGGTGGAGTAGAATAGACCACCCTCATTTATTACCGAGGTGTCGTAAAAGGCGATTAAGGTAAGTTGACCCGCCGTGTGGTATTCGTCTGAGTAAAATGGACCACCCTCTGTCTTACCGAATGGTCGTAAAAGACTACTAAGTTGACGTCAGGCGGCTGGTCGTAAAATACTTAGCATAATCAGGTGACAACATGTTGTGGCGAACCCAGTTAGAGTGGCATAAAGACAGAAATAATGAAGTTTATTAGCTATAATGCTATAAAATTACTAGCGTTAAAAACATACTCAGAAGATCAGATTGTGGCAGCCATTTAAATATTTTGATATTTTCAGTTATTCCAGGCAATGAGTCTTGATCCCATTTCCATATTACATCATACGGTAGTTGAGAAAATACATTTATCATTATCTGTATTTTGTTTGGCGGCAAAAGAGACGGTTTCATGTTCGTTCCAAAACTAAAGTATATCACACCATCTTTTGATTCATTCAATAACGAATCTAAAACCTGTTAAAAAACGACAATTTGCCTATAAATAATGCATCATAAAATTGTTACATAGACTTAATTTATTTTAATTGCAATGGTTTAGGCTAAACCATCATAAATACAAAAAAAAAAACAATTATATAATATGATATGATATAAACATAATAATCAATATAAGATACTGTCCCGCTTCCGAGGACTAAGGCTTTTTATATTTTTAATGTTTTTTTAAATTATTTTATATTTGTAATTACAAATATTGATGATTGATTATTATTCTTTCAAAGACAGCTTTTCCATGGAGAAAAAAAATGATTTATAGAAGCAGGCGTCACTTTGCGATATTCTGTAATACAGAAGTTACAATAAAATTATTTTGCTGTAATCCGCGTTTGTTACGAGAATATATGCAATGCTAAGTGTCTGAAGCAGGCAACAATCAGATACTCTATACATGCAACACAAGTCACCATACGTATCACAAATTGCCGCCAACATCAACACTCCACACAAGCACTACACACACTCACAACCACAATCTCTACGATTGATTCGCCCCAAAACCGAAGCATCATCAAGAGAATAGGCTCCACGAACAAAATCGTAAAGCATTTTTATATATTCTCTTAACAAACGCGGATAACAGCAAAATAAGTTTATTATAACTTCTGAATAACAAAAAACTAAGAACTAGAAAGAATAGTTTGGATACTTACTTGTGGTAATTTTTGTGGCTCTTTTTTATGTATTCCTCCAATGTACACAACATTTGGTGGTATCGGTTGGTTATCCGTCCACACTGGGTGATTATTCAGAAATAACATATCAACATTATTGTATAACTCATGAATTTTTGGAGTATTTATTCCAAATGTCATTTGTAGATATCTATCATCTTCTTGTTCAATCAATTCATAGATATTGTCTAATCTCCATCCAGTATAAAGTTGCTCGAGTTTTTCAAAATTTGTCAAATTGTATATTTTTTGCTGCAGCACCATTGGATATAGGAGAGGATGTGTCGAAGCACCAACAGCTTCATAATTATATCGCAATCCGCCAAGGGAGCTAACCTGAATCGCTGGAACTTTGTGTAAGTGCGTAAAGATCAGAACTGGTTTAATAAATGCTTCAACGAGTAACAAATCAAAGTGGCCTTTCTTCTTCTTAATTATATTTTGAACTTCTTCGACAGCTAATTGAGCTTTCACAACTTTTGAAACTAATCTCAACATGACCTTTAGTTGGGAAAAAATATCATCTTTGCTTCCAGCTTTATGTTTCAGCGCACTACTCCATATTTTATATGATAAATCATGAACATCGATTTCTGTTAAATTGGATGGAGCCTGGTGTTTTGGAAATGCAGGATCCGTTGTTACGACTGTGACTTCATGTCCGCGTCTAGCCAGTTCTTGTGTCAGTGGTCGGAATACTATCTGATGACTTATCGAAGGCATAGGAAACACTGCTAATATTCTTGCAGACTGTACTGAACACAAACAAAAACCAAAGATAAATAAATTCAAAAAGATTTTTTCCATAGCCATGTTTAGGTGAACACGCATGAATTATTTTTGATTATTATTTAATGTTCGATAAAATAATTGTTTTGTTATTCTTTTTGTTTGAGCAATTTTATCTACATCTATGTATGTATACAATTTTTATTTTATTACTTTGTTCTTGTTTATTATTTTTTATTTTACTTATTTTTATTAGTTCTTTTTATTATTTTTGAACACCGAAACCAAGAAATGGTTTCGGTGGTGGTTATGGTAGACTTATTTTAACGTATTATAGGTAAGTAATTAAAATATATATTTGCAATAACTTTCAATATTCCTTAGACATTTTGTGACAAAACACACTGATTTACTCATTTACACCGAGTACTAAACTGCAATACAAATATGTGAAATCAGAGCAAAACGATGCAAAAATATGTTTAAATAGCAACTGCTTTGCTTTAATACTAAGCTAAACCGTCTTCGTTTTGCGTTATATATAAAATATTGGCATCATTCCATTGCGATTATCCACTGAAACGAGGTTATAAGATAAAGTTTTTTTAAATGTTAGTCAAATATTTGACTTACATCGAAGCCCCATATATACCATTTGATAAGACTTTTTTGACAAATATATACAAATACATGAAACAGGAGAAAGAAACCTCAATCAACTAACAGTACAAATATCGTATAGAATCAAAAATTTAAGTTAAAAAAGTCTTTATAATTTATAATAAAAATTAACAACGTAAATTTACATTTCTTTTCTTTATAATCCACATATCCATATAATATCGTGGTTATATTCAAGTAAATATTTGACAAAAATGTACACTGCAGGTAAAATAATAAAGTATATAATAAGAAATACATTCTTTATTCGACCAAAATGTTATTTAACAACGTAAAATAGTATAATAAATCTAAAAACGCGAGAAAGAACACGGATAGATAAACAGACCTTCGCATTTAGAATATTAGTATTATAGATGACATATTAAAAAACAGTTAGCACTTAGTAACATTGACTAAAAATTGAAGAAAATAAACAGTATTTACAATAAACGTTCAATTGAATAAAGCAGCCTTCAAACAGTCGTTATGCAGGGCTAGAAAAATAGCGATTTTAAAGACGGCCAATAATGGCAATGGAAGTAAAAAAAATAAAAGGCATATATACATATATCCTTATTTTTGCAAACACGTTCAAGACTTTTAAAGTTGTAGAATAAATAGAAAAATGAATACAATTAAGTTTTCTAGAGTTCTTTTTTCGCAACATTTTTATAACTAAATTGCTCTTTGCTTATTGTATTTGCCAAATATTTTTAAACGAATACCGAAAGTGTTGCTGTTTAGAATTGTGATCGGTATTAAATAAAATGTTTTTCAACAATTACTATCCTAATGAAAACCCACGTAACCGGTTTACAAATAAAATATATAATCTAGTGATAATTTATTGCGCTATGTGGTACGCCAAAAGGAGTGTTCTAAACACGTCTCTAAAACTCGCATAATTCTAATATTAACATAAAAGTAATAACAAAATTATTTTGCTTTAATCCACGATAAAGTGAAATAGAAAATATATATAATGCTAAATGTAGACAGGACGATCCATTAACGGATTCGTTACTTCATCGCGGATTATAGCAAAATAATTTTATTATTACTTTTGTATTGTAGATCTCCACAAAGTATCGCCTAATTCTTTAAATTATCTAATATTAATATCGGTTTTATTTATACCGTATTTTTTAATGTTTCATGCATTCAATTATTGATTCTATTTTAATACTTAAATAAATTGTATAAAAATTACGAGAACCTCACGAATTACAATGCATGAGCGTTGTAACAATTTGTTGGCAAGTTCATTTAATAATTACGTTTTACCATTTTATTGAGATACATATAGCTGTAACAAAGCCGTTTGGTATCCGTCTGAGTAGAACATACAACCCTCATTTCTTACCGAGGTGTCATAAAAGGCGACTAAGGTAAGTTGACCCGCCATGTGGTATCCGGTTGAGCAGAATAGACCACCCTCTTTCTTACCGAGGTGTTTTAAAATACGAATAATGTAAGCTGACGTCAAGCAGGCGGCCGGTCGTAAAATACGTAACCACATCATGTGACAACTTGTTTATAACATGTTTTGCCAACACCACTTAGAGTGGGATATGGCTATAGCTGTAACTATTTATTATAATATCTCTTTTGAAGTTGAGATTTTATTAAAAGTTATCTTTTATTAACTTTAATTCCTTTAATTTAAACACTGCACATCGCGTGGAGTGTTGTCGCATGATAGGTTGTTAATAGATGGCGCTTGACAATATCATCCTATTCCTGTAGAATTAACAGTATTTCTATAGCCTATATATACCCCTGTGTATAAGGAATAATTGTGCCAGATTTGTTCAGCGAATTCGCCGTGAAAGAGTAACAAACATACATCCATACTCACAAACTTTCGTATTTATAATATTAGTAAGATACTCGTAGTGGGAAGTAGGATCTTACTAAGCGAACGTATTCGCTTATTTACGGGCTCCAAATTATTTAAAATTGAATGTGTCTCCCTACACATATCACATAGACTCATGTATAGTGTCAATAACAATCGTTCTTAGGGGAGAAATAAGCAGCATGAACAATAAAATAGAATGTTTATAACGAGAAACGATTGTCGTATTTTCCTGTTCAATATACAGGAATGAATTTGAATATTGTAAATTAGTCATGAATTTGTGTCCTTAAACATTACACAACCTTATACTCTGTTTAATGAAAATCACGTGATGTGAACTTAATGCGAACTTTCATTCTGGGTGGCTTTGATTTTTGGTACCAAAATTCTTTTAAGAATTTCTTTTCCTCCATAAAAAATAAAATCCAAGAAAAATTCTTTTCTTCCATAGTTTATCTACAATTCTAAAGTATCATAGACATTATAAAATTAAATATAAATAACCGAGCGAACTTTAATTTTTTATTTACAAGTCAAACTCAACTTTATTATAAACGATGCGAATCTTCTATTTCCGTGAGAATTTTGGTAGATATTATATTACAGAAACCAGATAAATCCAGTTCAATCGGTGCAGTGGTTGCAAGAATAATCTGCATAAAGAAAAACTTGACGTACAAATTTTTATTTGGACTACAAAGGATTGTTTTGGTACTTTACGACGTAAATCAATTATACATACCTAATGAAAAAAATACATTAAATTATTTTTAAAGACAGACAATTATTTTTTTTTAATATGTGTGAATTTATTATGTTATCACGAGTAACCGTTTATAGCTTGTGATAGGAAGGTAAATGTGATAGATAACACGGCGATAACGCGAAAGACAAGTTATCAGCATGACAAGACAAAAAATTGTGATACTTTGAGACCTACTGTATTCGTAGCTGTTGATATTTTTTTTAGTTTCACTGAGTTCTACATAACCGTTGACTAAGTCACCAGGTCGTTGATATAATTTATTATCTATGACTAGGGATGTAAACAAATAATTATTTTTTATAATCAATCAATTTATTGCGTAATCAATTTTCTAAACATAACAATTCATTTTTATGTAATCTATTATATTATAGTATTATTCACCCTCATTTTTTTACTCTCTACTGGTTTTTTTATGATAAGATATGCATTGTTGACTTAAACCAATGTAGCCAAAACTACAAATTTTAATCCAATGTCGCAAACAGCGCATCTATATTATTTTCTAATCTTACTAGTCTACTTTAATTAGTCTTTATTCAAATTAATTTTTAATAATATAAAAAAGCGAATTTTCGAATAGTCAGAAAAAATCGATTATTAAGGATCTAGTTTTTTTTTGAACGAATAAAATCGATAATTAATTAGTAATCGATTTTTTCTACTCCAAGCTCATCAATATCTGAGACAGATTGCACAGATTAAAGATTATTCCCATTACATGCAACAAGTTAAGGTTTTGAGTGCAAAAACACAGTCATTATCAGTACGATAACTCGAAAATTTTGAGATAACTTTAAGACCTAAATAAATTTATAGCCACTTCGTTTAAATCAAATTGTGACAGATGTGTACCAGGTCACCATGTCGCAAGGAATATTTTATATGTGTGAATTGTTCAGGACGTACCTATTCCAGATATTTTTAAATATTTCCTTAAGAGTATCAATTATGCTATACCACATACTTGCATAATCCAAAAACATGCAAGTTACACACGCGGTCACTTCTCTACACACACATCTACATATATACACGCGACCACTCGTCTACATACCCATGTGTGTACACTTGTACGGCCACTCGTCCAGACGCAGGGGCGCATTTGTACACACAGGGACACACACACACACACAAACTTTTAAAATTTGACTCTTTAAATAATTCAGAGGTTACAAGGGCATTGTTGTAATTTTTGTTGGTGCAAATTTAATCACAAAAAAGAAATTTATAGCACGTCAACGTACGCTTTTCATTTTCTCGTCAAGTTTATCTGGAATATAATGCTTGAGAAAAATTATGATAAGCATTAAATCTATCTTTGTGCATTTATTAATAAATGCATAATTTAGTTGTTCACTAAAATTTAGTTTAAATTTAGTTGTACACTAGAAAATACATAAAAATAAAAATAGTAAGTTTAAAAATAGTAGTAACAGTAAGTAGTAGTTGTAAAAGTAAAAATAGTAAATATTTTCCTTCTTGAACAGGAAAAAAACATTTACTTCATAAACGATGATATTTAAACACTCAAGTTTACACAAAGTCGTGGGTTTAATTTCTGTCGTATAAGCGGGCAAAAAAATATGCTGAATTTTCTTAATTTACCTTTACTCACGAAAATAACCGCGTGAATTATTTTATATGAGGTAGCAGAATTTCGATAACGTAGGTTTAAAATGTTTGTGGTGTTAACAATTATAAAATTTTAATTATTTTTCTTAAAAAAATTCTGTTAAAATGCCTGAGTTTTACAACTCTTCGACTTTGTACGAGATTGCTATAACGAAATGTAACTTATGAGAATTATATTTTGACAAGAACAACCACCGAGTTTAATCTGGCTCTACTACTTTTTACATGCTTTTCGAATCAACAATAAAGTTGACGATTCAAAACCACTTGTTTACAAGTTTACTTGAGTGAAGATTATTTTGAGTTTATTATTGAGAGAAATTAACTTTACGCTTCATGTTTAAACTGCGTGGTCTTAACTGGTATTTGTTAAATCATTGATTGAGAAACAATGCTCAAATTTCCATGAATTTATAGTAAATAAATCCATATAAATCAAAAGTAACATTGAATTATTTTATTCGATTTTTAATTTAACAGAAAGTGTATGTTCTTTTAAATATTTCCCTAAACATAAAATAGAGGTTATTTTACTATCTCACTATAGAAAATGAGATAGTTAATTGTTTAATCAAATATAAACTTAGAACTTTGCGCTGTTGTTAATGACATTATTTGTTCCGCGTTATCATCTATTGTCTTTTTAGAGTTATCACAATACACTCAAATACTTTTCTTGTTATGGTTTATTTTTATATTATCTCATTTTTGTTTAGTCATTCGTTACTTTCTCGTTTGGTTAACAATACTTGTACACAAAAATAAATTGGCGGAAAAGGTTTCAGAATTTGTGCCTGCGATTTAATTTATTAAAATTCATGTATCTTAAAGAAATCGAATATCGTATATAGTTAATAAATAAATACATTTTCGGAACAATATTACAAATAATAATTATGGCTATAAAAATATTAGTTTTAATGTTTGTGAACGTATTGACATTTACGCAGGCAGCAAGAATTTTAGGTGTGTTTCCTTTTCCTTCTATTAGCCATCAAGTTGTCTTCCGTAAACTTACACAAGAACTTGCCCAAAGGGGTCACGAGGTTATCGTTATAACACCGGATCCAGCGTTCGGTGAGGGTGCCGCACCTGTCAACTTCAAAGAGATAGATATTCACAACATATCGTATAAAATATGGGAAAAATCATTCCAAAAAAACTATAAAGTTAACAAAAATTATATATCGTTTTCTCAAATAAGACGTTCACCGGTAACAATGGGAAATATTTTCGAAAAACAGCTCCAATCAGTAGAAGTAAAACAATTGCTATCTGATGGGAATCAAAAGTTTGATTTGATTATTATAGAAGCTTTAATACTTCCTGCGATCGCATTCTCTCACGTATTCAATGCACCAACAATTTTAGTAAGCTCATTGGGTTCTTGGTTTAAAAATCACGAAATTATGGGTTCTCTGATACACCCATTATTATTTCCACCACCATTCCACAAAAGAGTTTATAATTTAACTCTTTTTGAGAAAATAGAAGAATTATATAACCATTTTTCTATTGAATATGCATTATATTTGAATGAAAATGACGAGAATTCTCTTTTGCGCAAAAATTTTGGAACAGATATTCCACCACTGAATGAACTATACAATAATGTTGATATGCTGTTTATTAACATACACTCCATATGGGCGGATAATCAGCCAGTTCCACCAAATGTTATCTATATGGGAGGTATACATCAAATACCAGCAAAGGAATTGCCTATGGTAAGTAACCAATAATGTTAAGTAATGTGCCATTTGAAGTTGATTTTTTTAATATAAATTTGCTTTTTATATACTACTAGCTTTTACCCGCAATTATATTCGCGTGGACTGTTGTTGCGTGATATGTTAATAATAGATGGCGTTTTTCAATGTCGTCGTATTCCTTTACCATTAACAGGATTTTTATATATGTTACCCCAGCGTATAAGGAATAATTGTGCCAAATTTCATCAATATTGCTTCAGCGGAATTGCCATGAAAGAGTAACGAACATAGACCCATACTCACAAACTTCTTCGCATTTCTAATAATAGTAGTAAGTAGGATTTAGAACTAACATTTTAGATAATGTGGCCTCGTTACAGGATCTCAAGACATATTTAGACTCTTCGAGACATGGTGTAATATATTTGAGTTTTGGCACCAACGTTTTGTCAGGAATGATGCCAGCAGATAAAATACAAACAATAATAAATGTACTTTCTGACCTGCCTTACGACGTTTTATGGAAATGGGATAAAGATGTATTACCAGGGAAAAGTGATAACATCAAAATATCAAAATGGTTTCCGCAGTCAGATTTATTAAGTAAGCCATTTTATATTCCAATTCAAATTCAAAATTTTCTTTATTCAAATAAACTTGTAAACAAGTACTTTTAATCGTCAATTTTAACTGCTGGTTCGGAAAGCTGTTCCCAGCCAGCAAGAAACTCGGCGGTTGCTCTTTTCGAAATAATACTTATAACTAGTTACATTAAGTCATTTCTATATTGTACAGGGTCGAACAGTAGATATATCCACGCATTCTTATCATCTAAATCAACCTCAACAGTATAGTAGCCTTTTTGTATCAGCCTCCTTTTAACAGTATTTTCGCAGTAGAAATTCCTTCTCCCCTATCCTATTTTGCATATAATATACTAGATATTGATCGATACTCGATAAATACAAATAAATAGAAATACATATAAATAAAGAAAAATAAATACAAAAGATCTGTTGATCAAGAACATAATCCGGATCACACAAACAAAGGAAACTAAACTTCACACAGTCAAAAGCTTTATTCTAGTCTATTAAGTTCAATACAACAGAAGTGTTAAAAACAATACATTTGCGTACCAATTAATTTATATAAGTCATTGCAAATGGATATTAATTTTTATTTCAGAACATCCTAAGGTAAAACTGTTCATAACCCAAGCTGGGCTTCAATCTACAGATGAAGCTATAACAGCTGGTGTGCCCCTTGTCGCTATACCGATGTTTTTCGATCAATGGTATAATGCGGAAAAATATGTTAAACATGGAATTGGTATGCAGTTGAACATAGAAAACCTCTCTAAGGAAAAATTTAAATACGCCGTCGAAACAGTCATAAAAGATCACAGGTGTGTACTCGTATATTTAATCTCTTAGATAATGACATGCCAATTGTGAAGATACCATACGGATTCAGATATTATATATTATATATTCAGATTATTATATATAGTATATCAATAAAATTTTGACTACCCTCACGTTGGTTTACCTCATTACTTATCGCTGTTATGACATCAATAATTTGTATTTAATCTTTAATTTTTAAACGAGTTAATCTTGTATCACTACATAGTATAAAACAAAGTCACATTCTTTGTTTGTCCATATATCCCTATGTATGCTTAAATGTTTAAAACTACGCAACAGATTTTGATGCGGTTTTTTTAATAGATAGTGATTCAAGAGGAAGGTTTGTATTTATAATAACATTCAATACCGATTAGAGAAATACTGTAATTTTTGAGGTTTCTAATGTGATGTCGTAAATAATTACATTTTTTTTTCGCTTACATTGCAAACGCAGGCCAAACCCTACGAGATTTATCAAAATGATGTACTAAGTATTTGTACACCTTGAAAAGGTCTACAGAAAAGTCCGCAATGGTATATGTCTATCTCTTATGGATAACCCACAATAGCATTTTTTGTCATTTACTTTTTACGAAAATAATGTCTTATGTTCAAAGCAATTTTTATACAATACAGCATTAATCCTTATCCAATTAAGTACCCTAAATATATTGATGATTTAATATAGATCAATATAGCCGCTTACAGCATGTAATTTAAGTGAACATTTTCGGAGCTATTACAGATTTAAAATGCCGTGAGGAGGCCGCGCTTCGCCCTTTAGCACTTCGAAATTAGCAGCTATATGTCGCTCTTTCAAGAGCATGTTAACAATAATGACAATAAAGCTGTGAATGTTGTATATAAAGACATTCCGTAATTAATTGTTAAAATTATTAAATTAATATTTAAATTATTGTAATTTAAATTTGTAATTTAAATTATTGTATTTTTTTTAATTACGAAGCAAGCCTCGGTCACTATGGTACTATCTATTATATGATATTTCAGCGGCCATTCGTGATAGCCTGTAGTGAAAATCATAATCAAATATAAAATTCAAAATTAAAATTTTCTTTATTCAAATAAACTTGTAAACAAGTGCTTTTGAATTGTCAATTCTACTGCTGGTTCGGAAAGCTGTTTCTACCGAGAAGAGGCAGCAAGACACTCGGCGGTTGCTCTTTTCAACACAATACTTATAACTAGTTACATTAAGTCATTACTATCATGTACAGGGTCGAACAGTAGCTATATCCACGTATTTTTATAATTTAAATCCTCAACAGTATAATAGGTTTTTTGTATCAGCCTCTCTTTAATAGTGTTTTTAAACTGCTGTAATGATGAAGCTAAAATTAATCAATCTATAAAACAATAAATATGTAATCTTTGTTATAGTTATCGGAAGAATATTATTAAGCTTCGTCAACTAATGCGTGATCAACCGGAAACCCCACTACAGCGTGCTATTTGGTGGTGTGAATATGTTATACGCCATGGTGGAGCCAAGCACCTTAGGGCGGCTTCAGCGAATAAATCATACGCACAGTATTATGAAATTAAAGTTGTATTATTAATAATATTAATAGCGTTAATCCTTTTAATTGTAATTGTAACAGTTGTTACTTTAGGAATATCATTCTTAAATAAGTTAAAATTATCTGGAAAAAAGATAAAAATTGATTAGTTGAATTAAACTTAAACAGATTATTGTTATTACATAGTCATATGTCTCTGGGTTTCAAGACAATATTTTATGTATTCATTTACGTTATAAATTGATTTTTTACAATGTTTGCATAAAATAAGATACCATACTATTGTAAAGTTTTGTTATTATATTAGTTCACTTATATAAAAAATACTAATTGCTTATTTATTTACTGGCAATTTTATTATTTGACATACCACTATAAAAATATACTAAATTGATCTAAGAAGTTAGTAAGAAATAAAAAATAAAAAACCTACAAATTAAAACTTTTTTTATTTTAGACTGGTTGGCTGGAAAAGATTCTGATTCCGGAATAAGCCAGCCATTGCAAATTATGTTATTTTTTATTATTATTTTTATTTGAATTAATGCAATAAAGAGATTACAAACAAAGCTTTTATTAATAATGTCGCATTAAAAGTTAAAAAAATAACAGAAATTTAATTTAAGTATAGCATAATGATTACTAATTTTTTAGATTATATAAAAAATTTATGGTTTCCTGTTGTCATTTTTAAATAATGTTATCTCATCATTTATAATTTTATTATTATATAGAACTTAATCGTATTAAATAACACGTGATAAAATTACACGAGCGTAACATTAATCAAAGACATGTCTGTCGCATGTTGGCTGATAAAACTAATAGGGTTACGTCATTTAATTTTTTTTCTTAGTCGCGGTTGTATTATTTTAGTTTATTTTTAGCCCGTTTGTCCACCGAGGGCTAACAAACTCTGAGCTCTTCGTTATTCTATAAATTCTACTTACAATGTTCCCCACATTGTAACAGAAAAGAAAAACACTTATAAGAACGCACATTTCCTAATAACAGGACGTTATCAAGATTATTAATAATTATCCTTAATGTACAAGCTCCCAATTTAAGTTGTGAAAAAAGGGTAAATCTGATATTCTACATTGTAGGATGTTGGATAATTTTTAAATGAAAGTTTTTAGGGAGCCAAGGCCTAAGATAAAGGTATCATATTTATTAAATCATATACCTATTATTAGAGTATGATTTACGAAATATATTCTATATAGAATACGAATGTGAATGTGGATGGATGTATGAATTGAGGGAAGCCGAAAAAAAGGTAAAAAAAAGAATGGTTTGTGTGAAAAATGATATGCATATTAAAGATCAGAGTTGACGAATGATAGAGGAGAATGGAAGAAGACATATTGTGCCAACCAATTTTTTTGTATTCTATTCATTTAAAGAAATGCCATCTGCTACATCTAAGTCAATTAATATGTGACCTACTAATGTAATATTTATATCATCAATCATTATTTGTACACATACATACAGAAAAGCAGTATGTTAACGATATTACTCTCTGATGTTCAATAAAAAAATATACCATGTCTTTTAACTATTATTCTGAGGGCGATGTATTTCTGTTACAACAAATGAGACTTCCATGGATTCGATTATATTAAAACTGTCCTGACGTATATTTTTCGTCATCTACTCATTTCATCATACAAACGTCATTCTGGACTTTTACTACCATCGTAATGTTTGAAGCACCATTTGTTTGAACTTGTTAAAGCATGGTACTAGGTTCCAACGTCTAATATTTCAGTTCAGTTGCTACTTGCCTCCAACACTCGTGTTATTAAGTTGATTATTATTATTCTATATCAATAAATAAATACTTCATTCTATAACAGGTTAAATTAACCTGTTGAAGATAAGTATTATAAATTGTCAATCAGATATAAATATAGAAGTTAACGTTGTAATTATGGCATTATTTGTTTTGCGTTATCAGATATTTCTCTCGTCCGGGTGTATCACAATACTTTCAAGTGCATTTATATAGTATATTTCTGTAACATCGTTATGCCGCGTTTTAATTTAATTAGGTTTGTTATTTTCGTATAGAAAGATATTTGTTATTTTATCGTAATTTTTTTTAAATTTGAGAAATTTCAGTATAAGAATTCAAACGAGTGAGAATTAAAAGCTAACAAAGTGACACATAATTTTAACTTTTAAAAATATATAGGACCATGAATATCTTATTATTACTGTTTTCTGTTTTTGTATTAAGTGTGCAAGCAGCAAAAATTTTAGGCGTCTTTCCATTTCCTTCAATCAGCCATCAAGTGGTATTTCGTAAGCTTACACAGGAACTTGCCAAAAAAGGTCATGAAGTTATTGTTATAACAACCGACCCAGCGTTTCCCAAAGGTGGCGCACCGGCTAACTTTGAAGAAATAGATGTTCATGATATATCGTACGAAATATTCCGAACGTCATTCCAAAAAGACTACAAAGTTAACAAAGATTCCATATCGTTTTCTGAAATAAGGCGATCACCAATTATAATAGGCCGTATTTTAGAACAACATATTCAAAATGCAAGAGTAAAAGAAATTTTATCCGATGATAAACAAAAATTTGACTTGGTAATAATAGAGGCTTTTATCCTTCCTGCGCTTGCATTCTCACATATATTAAAAGCACCAATAATTCTAATGAGTTCATTGGGTGCTATGTTTAAAAATTATGAAATTATGGGTATCCCGACTCACCCTCTAATATTTCCGACACCTTTGCAAAAAAGAATTTATAATTTAACTCTTTTCGAAAAAATAGAAGAACTATATAATCATTTTTCCATCGAATATGCACTACATTTAAATGAATATGACGACGATGTTTATTTACGCAAAAATTTTGGAACAGAAATTCCGCTAATGAATGAACTATACAATTACGTTGACATGATGTTTATTAACATACACCCGATATGGGCTGATAATCAACCAGTTCCACCAAATGTTATATACATGGGTGGCATACATCAATCACCGGCAAAGGAGTTACCAAATGTAAGTTATTTGTATGTACATTAGCATGATACTACGTTATTTACAAGACTGGTAGTCCTGCAGTTGAGACTTTTGAGTTTCTAACATATTGTCCATGTGTAGTGTATATATACACAGGTATTTATGATTTACCATGACGATTTTAAATGACAATAACTATTATATAATAAAAATTTATAGTTAGTATGTTTTATGATAATCATAATTACAGGACCTAAAAACATATTTAGATTCTTCGAGACATGGTGTAATATATTTAAGTTTTGGAACCAATGTATTGTCGGGAATGATCCCACCAGATAAAATACAAACAATAATAAACGTGTTTTCTGATTTGCCTTATGACGTTTTATGGAAATGGGATAAAGATAAATTACCGCGAAAAAGTAATAATATCAGAATATCAAAATGGTTTCCGCAATCGGATCTGTTAAGTAAGCCATGATATATATTTTTGTAAGTAATTTATTATTTACGATATCGATTTTAACTCATTTCAATGATTGCATAATATTTGTTGTTCTAGGACACTCTAAGGTAAAACTTTTCATTACCCAAGCGGGGCTCCAATCTACAGATGAAGCGATAACAGCTGGAGTACCTCTTGTCGCTATGCCAATGTTGGGAGATCAATGGTATAATGCAGAAAAATATGTGAAACATGGAATTGGTATACAACTGAGTATAAAAACCCTTACTGAAGAAAAATTCAAAAACGCTGTAGAAACAATAATAAAAGATGACAGGTTGGTTTATAAGAACTCGTTTGATTTATGTTACATATTTTTGTGACTAAGTTCCAAAAAAAACTATGAACATTGTGTTCATTATGTTATGAATAAGAATCCTGTTTTTACGGAAAAATTATTTCATTATATAGTATGGAAAAAAATGGAATTTGTAAATACATTTTACATACATTGATTACCCGTCGTTTATATGTATGAAACTAAAAGAAGATGTCTTATATTTATATCAATTTAACCATATGATTAACCTTTTTATTATTGATTATTATAGTTCACTTAATACCGTGAATTTCACATACTCTCCTGTTCCATAGATCAATTTAAAACATACGCGCACTATAAATAGTATTGATTCATTCAAGTTTAGCTTCATTATTCTTTTCTAAATGTATTTTTTATATTGGATTTGCTAATGTAGGCTATTCTTGCATGTTTGTTTTATATCCCTTTGAACAAAACTACTTTGTAAATTTGAAACTTTAAAAACATTTTAGGGATGTGGTCGATAGTAAGCTATTAAAATTGAACGAAAATTAAAATATCTGTTATCTTTATTACAGTTATCGGAAGAATATTATTAAACTTCGCCAACTGATGCATGATCAACCGGAAACCCCACTACACCGTGCCGTTTGGTGGTGCGAATATGTTATACGTCATGGTGGAGCCAAGCATCTCCGGGCGGCTTCAGCGAACAAATCATACGCAGAGTATTATGAAATTGAAGTCATATTAGTAGTAGCATTATTAGCGTTAATCCTTTTAGTTGCATTTGTAGGAGTTATTCTTGTAGTAATAAAATTTCTAAGCAAATTAGTACTAGGTAAAATCAAAATGAAAATAAATTAAACGTTTCATTATAGATGTATAATTTTAAATTATTAGATATTTATTTAAGGAATACTAAAAAATAATCAAGAACGTATATTTTTTCAGCTCGTCGATACCATAATCGGATGTATAACTATTTGTAGATATATTGTTACAACATGTTTGTAATACAACCTCCTTCATAGAGTTGGCGATTAATATGAAAAAGCATTGTGGCTGTCATATTTTTATGTGTCATTCATTGAGTTTTTGCAAAAGAGTAAATGAGTTGACTTCGGGAAAACTGTTTTTTATTAATTGAATAAGAATTAAGGAGAAATATAGTCATTTTGTTATATTCAGAAGGGGATGTAACCTAAACTCACAAATAGAGTGGACAAAAGGAATATCTGGAAATTTTAAGAGTTTTAAGAAAAGACAAATGACGATCAATATCTTGAGACAACACGGAGAGTGCGTATTTCGTATAATTTGAGAGAAAGTTGGGATATGCGATGCTATCGAATAAAAAATGGAGTTTTTATTGGAGAGGTTAATGATGGTAATTGGTATTTGGTTAATTAATTCTGTGAGATCAACGTGACGATGTGCTATGTGAGGCCTTAGACGCGCCCGTGACTTTTGTTCGATGGAACTGTCAGCTAGAATGACGATTGTTCTCTGGATCTTTCCAGTTGTAACGATTGTTTTCTAGACTGTGGACATCTGCAACGGCTGTCAGCTAGGCTCTGCCTAGAAGTGGTGATTGTTCTTTGAGCGTTATCATTTGCGAGTCTGTTTACGTGTGTATCTGCTGAGTTGGTTGCCACTAATTGAGCTGTGTTATGCCATGACAATGATTGAGGGTGAGCTTGAGGTGCGAAATGCTTATGGTGCGAAAAGCTTAAGGAGTTGAGGAGTTGAGCTTAAAGAGTTGAGCATAAAGCGTGAGCTTAGAGTTGAGCATAAAGCGTGAGCGTAGTCCTGTCATGTCATGGCATGTGCGGTTTTCTTTTACAGATTAAAAGAGCAAGTACTGAGTTTCTTGCCGATTCTTCTCAGTACAATCAGCATTCCGAATCGGTGGTAGATTCATTCCCAGAAGTCAGCTTATGAGATTTGCGGGGTCGCAAATGTTGTCAGGATGGTCGACTGTTACAACATGTTTGTAATACAACCTTCATAGAGTTGGCGATTAATATGAAAAAGCATTGTGGCTGTCATATTTTTATGTGTCATTCATTGAGTTTTTGCAAAAGAGTAAATGAGTTGACTTCGGGAAAACTGTTTTTTATTAATTGAATAAGAATTAAGGAGAAATATAGTCATTTTGTTATAATATTGTCTGATTGTTGTTTTATTATTTGAGTTTTATGAGTATCATAATGGGACAAGAATATGTAAACAATTTATTATGAATAGGATTTTTTTACTTGGTTTACTGCGATCGATAACTAATAATAACTAATCTAATAGTAACTAGTTCGATTAAATATGAATAAGACAAGTATTCTGCTTCCAAATTTAGTTTATATTTTAGTGTAAAATCCGTAACGAGTCTTCATATTTATCATACATTTACAAATAATTAGAGCATGCAACTATGAGTTTGATAGACTTTTACTCACTTTATTTATACTTACAAATTACAAATCTTTATGGTTCGTTCGTTATTGCCCCGACGATAATGTTATTAATGCCAGTCATCAATGACATCATCGAGATTTCATTTTAATTTGTTTACTAAGTAGATTTCTGAGTTTACCCACAGTTTACCCACATTTAATAGTTGATGGTAAGAAAATCCATCTGTCTTAACATGTAGTGAATAGCCGCTATTGCGTACAAAACAGATTCATACAAAATGAGAAATTTTATTGTACCACACTAAAGCTAACTAAGGTTTTTGTGGTAGGGGCAATGTTCTTTACAGCGGACAGTAGCTTCCCGAACTGGTGGTAGAATCGTCCATTCAATAAAAATTAAGTAAATAATTTCCTCCGCATTTATTACTTCATCATCTTCTCGGTTTCCTGAAAATACAATACAATATTAATTAATATTCCATCTCACTCGACGCATTTGCTTTATTTATCAAAAAAAAAAATTCTCAGCACTCGTGAATAAAGAACGATACAATCACTAGTTAAGCAATTCGATGTTATCGTTAGATTAGCCTTACGTATAAAAGAATTATATGGGCACTGTAACTGATAGTGTGATTTTTTGATTTGTGTGAACTTGAATGTATCTTTTGTGAACACCAATTACATTTCTATAAAATGTTGTTAACAATTTTAATTTTTATAAATGTGTGCACGCAAATACAGTCGGCAAAAATTCTCGCAGTATTTCCAACACCTTCCATTAGTCACCAAGTCGTGTTTCGTCCGCTCACGCAAGAGCTTGCTAGAAGAGGTCATGAAGTTACTGTCATAACACCTGATCCAGCATTTCCTAAAGGGGATGCTCCAGCAAATTTGAAAGAAATTGACGTTCATGATATATCTTATCAAAGCTGGCAGAAATTTTTTCAAGAAGTTTACAAAGCTGACCAGAGCGATATGAATTTTTCAGAAATCAAACAAGGGCTCATGTTGATGGCATGCATTGTTGAAGTTCAGTTACAATCGCCTCAAGTTCAAAAACTATTATCCGATGAGACGAAAAAATTTGACTTAATATTCGTAGAAGCTATAATGCGTATTGCTCTAGGATATTCTTATATTTTCAAAGCACCAGTAATTTTAGTAAGCTCTCTAGGTGCTTTATTTGATAATCACCACGTTATGGGTTCTCCCACACATCCAATTTTATTTCCGTCAGCATTACATAAGAAAACGTATAATCTTACGCTATATGAAAAACTAAATCTACTTTATACGCATTATTCTTTCGAATATGCACATTACTTGAATACAGCTGATGAAAACAAATTATTACAAAAAACTTTTGGCCCCGATATCCCACCTATAAGTGAATTATACAGTAACATTAACATGTTATTTATTAACATTCATCCAATGTGGGCCAATAATCAGCCAGTGCCGCCGAATGTAGTGTATATAGGTGGAATTCAACAAATAGTGCAAAAAGAATTACCACAGGTAAATCTAACATTTAAAATTAGACTTAATAGTTAAGTATTAGTTTTATTACTACAATTATTCTTGACAGTTAAAAACTGTGTGAATCCTGTGTGTAACTTTTTAGTGAACTTTACTAGTAATTAATTAGCATTTGCTAAGGAAACTATAAATTTTATTTATATATTACAACATTATTTTTTACAGGATTTACAAACTTATTTGGATTTATCGAAACATGGTGTAATCTACTTGAGTTTTGGATCAAACCTTCTTGCAGAAATGATACCTCCTAATATAGTCCAAATAATTATTAAAGTTTTGTCTAGTCTTCCTTATAATGTATTATGGAAATGGGATAAAGATGAATTACCAGGTCGCTCTGAAAATATCCGACTATCTAAGTGGTTTCCGCAAACCGACTTATTGAGTAAGTTTTGTTCCTAATATAGTTGTAAGTGATAGTTTTTCACTGCAATTAGGAATATTTAAAAATAATGTTTAATTTCACAGGACATCCTAAAGTAAAACTTTTCATCACACAAGCTGGTCTTCAGTCCACAGACGAAGCTATAGCTGCAGGCGTGCCACTTCTTGCTATTCCAATGTTGGGGGATCAATGGTATAACGCAGAAAAATATGTTAAACATGGCATAGGTGAAATGTTAAATTTAGAGACATTAGCTGAGGATCGTTTTAGAAACGCCGTTCAAAGTGTCATAAATAATGAAAGGTTCGTTTTTTCTTTATGTCAATATAAGTCAATTTAAGAAGATTTCTTGTGCTAAATAAACTTTCATATTTTTAGCTATCGGGAGAACATAATTAAACTTCGTCAAATTATGAGAGATCAGCCAGAACCTCCACTTCAAAGAGCTATTTGGTGGACAGAATATGTAATCAGACATGGCGGTGCGAAACATTTGCGTCCACCTACAGCTAATATAACTTATTCTCAGTATTTTGAAATAGAACTCATATTTATTACGTTGTTAACAATACTTGTAGTTTTTGCTTCAGTTATGGTAGCATTAGTATTTATGATGAGAAAAATTTGTTATTCTTTGAACTATAAAATTAAAGTTAAAAGTAATTAATCTGATTTCCGATATGTCTTATTGCTATAGTGTTTCACCGTTATGCATATCACGTACCACCTATGTCATAATTTATTAATATTAATTTGATTTACTCAATATACCGAAAATGAGATGGAAACTACATTCTGATTAATCGATACCAATGAGAATATATAGATTTTTATACGTCAATAATTAATAGTTTTAAATTAATTGTAAATAATATTATCTAATAATGATGAATGAATGAATTTCGAATTCTTAAATTTTCTTATCATTACAGTCTTATTATCCTATTCGAAAGTATATAAGGCTTTTTCCAACAGCAATATATAATCCCTATTGTGCAGATTCTCTCACAGATGTGCAGAGCGGAAAAGAAATGAAATTTTAACATCACTTGCTGAGTTGACATTTTCATTGGACGTGACGGGCATTGCAACGAAGTCAAAAGACATTTCACACGTTTTTGGATTTTGGGCAATAATTGATTGCATATTATATCGTAGAATATTTATGTTTGAAGATGTTTTTTAATGTGTAAGACTTTGCTTAATTGTACTTTAAGTAAAATTTAACTTACGTGTTAATTGCAATACATAACGATATGATATATTTATTCAAAGAACATATTATTGTAATTAAGCAACTGTATTTATAATTAGTACAAATATTTGATAATACTTGACAAATATCTCACGCAGTTAATTACTGTTTATATAAAACACATTTTTTTGCGATTGATAAGACTAGATACTTAAGATACTTATTGTAAATAGTTTAATGCTCAATTGATAGTGAATGGTGAAGCTGTGAGTTGTAAACGAATATTTTAAATGCGTTTAACATGGAGTTAAAAATAATGTCAATTTTAGTGTTTATACATACACTGACTGAGATAAAATCGGCAAAAATACTTGCAGTGTTTCCTATGCCTTCGTTAAGCCATCAGGTTGTGTTCCGTCCAATATCCCAGGAACTTGCTAGACGTGGTCATGAAGTTACAGTTATTACTCCTGATCCGGCGTTCCCTAAAGGCGATGCTCCTCAAAATTTGAAAGAAATTAATCTCCATGATATATCTTATCAAGCTTGGCACAATTTCACTCTGGGTTACAAAGTTAATGGAATTGGCATGAGCTTTAAAGATGTTAGGCTTGTGTCCTCAGTACTGGCACATATATTTGAAGTACAAACACAATCTTCGGAAATTCAGAAACTACTTATGAATAAGAAAAACAAGTTTGACTTGGTATTAATCGAAGCTTTGTTCCGTCCTGCGATTGTTTACTCCTACATTTTCAATGCACCAGCGATTTTAGTTAGTTCACTGGGTGTTCTTCTTAATAATGATAAAATATTGGGCTTGTATACACATCCATTACTGTTTCCTTCTATACTTCAGACAAGAATTTATGATCTTACATTTGCTGAAAAGTTTCGTGAACTTTACATGTATTATTCTATTGAATATGCCAACTACTTGAACGAAATAAATGATAATCGAGTATTGAAAGAAAACTTTGGTCCTAGCGTTCCACCATTAAGTGAACTTTACAACAATATTGAAATGTTATTTATTAATATTCATCCTATTTGGGCTGACAATCAACCGGCTCCTCCAACTGTCGTATATATTGGTGGTATTCACCATAAACCAGAGAAAGAATTATCACAGGTAATTTCTTATAATAGTCATTGTAAATATGACTTAATTTATTTCATCGTGAAAAAACTAACTTTTAATTATTTTATAGAATCTTAAGACATATTTAGATGCTTCAGAACATGGCGTAATATATTTGAGTTTTGGCACCAACGTACTGGCAGAGATGATACCTTCAGAAACAATTGAAATTATAATTAAGGTGTTATCTGGGCTCCCTTATGATGTATTATGGAAATGGGATAAGGATGAATTACCAGGACAATCCAAGAATATTAGATTATCCAAATGGTATCCGCAATCTGACTTACTAAGTAATAATTGGTTTAATAAAACGCTATGATATGACAAAATTGTAAAAGTGAAATTCATTATGATTATATTTACAGAACATCCTAAGGTTAAACTTTTTATAACACAAGCCGGACTTCAATCTACTGATGAAGCCATACTTGCGGGTGTTCCTCTGGTAGCCATTCCAATGCATTGGGACCAATGGTACAATGCAGAAAAATATGTTAAGCTGGGCATTGGTATGAAACTTGATATAACAACTTTAACTGCAGAAATCTTTAGGAACGCAGTTGAAAACGTAATAAACGATGACAGGTCAGTTAAATCATATTTATTATTTGGTGGATTATATTATTTTCTGTAATATTTTTCGGGTTAAGTTAGATTCAATTGATAGAGTTGAATATATTTTTTATAGTAGTAGTAGTAGTAAAAATTAATTTAAGTATATTTTTATCTATTATTTATAAAAAAACTTTGCCGAACCTTGAAAGAGAGAATATATTATGTTTTGTCAAAAAGGAAATTTTGATTTATTCCATGACTAGTTGAAAAATGGTGAACTTACGGATTTTTAAATTGTTTCCAGCTATCGACAAAATGTAACAAAACTTCGTGACTTTATGGGCTGCCAACTGGAACCACCATTGGATAGAGCTGTATGGTGGGTAGAAAATGTCATAAGACATGGTGGAGTGAAATATTTACGTCCACCTTCCGCTAACATATCGTACGCTCAGTATTTTGAATTCCAACTTATATTTATTTTACTATTAGGAATATTAATAATTTCAGCCGCAATAATAGTCGTAACGCTACATATATATAAAAAAATAAAGAGTTTTTTAAAAGATAGAATTAAGTATAAAATTAATTAATTAATAATCTAAATTATAAAAAAGTTCAAGTTATATCTATCTTAAATTACTTACACGCTAGGACTGTACAAGTCATGCCCACGTGGAATGGTCCCAAGAATAATCCAAATAATATAAATTATTAACACCGATCTCAAAATAATGTTTAAGGAATTGGTTCGATTTTCGGTTAAGCGACTAAACAAAGCTGCATTTGCAAAGCTTACCCTTAAATTGCTTTGAAATTTATAACACTCTTAAGCTCCATGTATAATATTGTAGTGGTATAAAATAATTTCAAATTATTAATTATATAAAAAACGGTAATATACATCTTGCATACTACATTGGACTTTTATTTAGGATCAATCCTAAATAACTTGACTTAAGTTTTGGACTGATACGCAGTATTTAAATCCATCTTTGAAGTAATTTTTAGAAAGTTATTAAACTGTCTTATAGCTAATTCTATCTATTAAGTGCGTCTTAAAACCAATTTTGGTAAATTAGTCTTGGCGCTTTGTAACTAACTCCACCTTACTCGTCTATAAAATATAATTTATATTACTTAACCACCGCTAGAGCGCTCGCACTCCAACGGCGTAATACATAAAAACGCGCCGAAGGCGCTAGCACTATTAATATATATTGGCTCGTGATTCGTCTAAGTGGCTAGGACCCGTACTACATTGTGTTTTGTAATAACTCAAATTCTTTTAGAGCGTCAGAGGCTATGTGTCCGTCAATCTAAAGGAGTCAAATAAAACCTTAAATAGAATAAAATAATGTGATAATAATCACATTATAGTTTTATAATAATATTTCAATATATCATATTCTTTAATATAGAACGAGCCGTCAGGCCCTACATTCGTAGTTTGTATCGCTTTGCTCAACAGAGAGGTTCTTTATCAAATATCATTTGTTATAATATAAAACAGTTGTTTGTCATCAGTTTAGAGGCGTAAAGCAGGCATAAATTAATATAAATAAATTATTGAATATAGTGTTCGATTCATGAACAGGTTTTATATTTATCTAATACAAGAACAGGTTTTACATGTACTCTACATGAACAGACTTTATATGTCCAACAGATATATATTCGTTACACGAACAGATTCTTATATGGTCAATACATGAACGGGTTACTATAAAATTTGATAAAAAAAAAAATGCGAGACATTCAGATAGTTGAATGTCTCGCGAATGTCTTATGTTACTTCATAGGATATGTTATAGCCAACAGAAAGATCACTCACTCAATCTAAATACCTAACCCTTAAACAACTCCGTAGAGAAGTTTAATCAATGTGGTATCTCTCTCCCATCTATTATATTCTTCCGATTTGGAAAAATATAAAAAGAGAGTGATAGTCAGTAGCTCCGCACCCGCTACCAACGGTGAGCTCCGTCCATAGGATATGAGCCCCCCCCCCAAGGGGTACCTGTTTATAGTGCGCCTGCGGCGTATGATCATGGGATAAACCCATTATTGTCGGGAGTCAACAAAACCACAGTTGACGTATTAGGCATGAGTGCCTGGGTGTATAATAGAGGACCGAAGCCCATATAATAAATAGCCGGAGCTATAAAATATGGCATTAGCCAAAGGCACAAGGCCTCGTAACATTGATAATAAATTACCAATTCTTATATTCAGTAAAGCGCATGTCGCCTGCACACGTCGTAACGGTGCGTTCTATGGTAAAAACCACATACAGTATAATACGTATAACACGTATAAAGTCCACAAAGTGGAAACCCATCGAGATGGCAAACATGTTGCAAAGCAACTTGATTAGTTATAATATATACACCATATAGGTGTGTGTCCACCGAAGTGGATAGTGTGTGTCCACCGAATTGGAAGATGTGTATTGCAGAGCATTACATGAATGCCAATCACCCCCTATTCACCCAATACCATATAATGGAGTCACACATAGTGCACTCGCTTACGGTATGCACCAAGCTCAACACGCCACCTCATACAACAAAAGGTAATTTATGTTTAACGCGGCAAGCCACGTAAGATGTATATGTATATGTGAAGATAAGGGAAATGCAGGCCACACTGTCTAAAGCTAGTCCGCAGTCTTATTAACAAAGACCCGACCAGCGGCTTTAATGCAATAATGCCATGCTATAATGGTCATTCGTGGTATCATTAACTAAGCTAAGGGGAAGTCCTGAAAAGGACGAAACACCACACCCATCCGTTACTATGAACAGAGTCCATAGCGGTCCATCACTGCCGCGGCGTATCACTTCAGCAACATAAAGTTAACTTCCGCAACGCCCAGCAACATTCAGCTGTGGTACCGTCACTATTGAAAAACTACGAACAACGTTTAGATGTCCGTTCGTCAAACAATAACATTTCAGCCACCACTGTACCGGCACTACTTCAAGCGGCCTATGCGTCCAAAGATCGAGCAAGGCACACGGCAACGACCGAAATCACCACCGGCCTAACCAAACCCGTATCACAAAGGCACACGCCCAAAGTAACTCTGGTTGCGTCAAACCAAAGCCGAATAAAGGCACGCCGCAGCAACCGAAGTTAACTACGGGCCTAGACCCAGCCCTAATAAGATGCAGCCTAGTGTAGCCTTTTGGGCCAGGCACACAGCAATGACCGAAATCACTGCCGGCCTAAACCTCAAGTCTCCCACCAGTACCCGCCAGAGCATGTTCGGTAGAGTGCCAACCACTACTCAGCAAAGTTGCCTTTACCAAGTAACATTCAGACACTTTAATCGTTCGAGGTGAGCTAAGCGATGTAACCATCGCTACACTCTTAATGGTCAAGTCACATTCACAGCCTTTCCAAAGATCGGCACGATCTTGCATCTTGCAACCATTATACGAGAGCGGGCCTAGATGTGTATTTATTATCAAATCCGCCCCAGTACACATCTACAATATCATTATAACAACATTTCATAAGCGACCTAACAGATCACTTCTGCGCTCCGCGCTCCGCCCGCTCTCTCATACTGTAGTACGGCGGATAACGTGACATTCGGTCAATATGACGAAAATTATACTTTTCTGAATTTGATGTTTTATGAATAGAGCATCAATTATAGATGCGAAAAAACATTACTGCGTGACAAACAAACATTTATTTTTATACTTATAGATTTTCCTAAAATATTGAAATTTTAATAATTATTTATTTTTGAAACTCGAATGTAGGGATGAGACCGTTACAGCTTGAACCTCGTATCCTTTCGTATTAATTAAGAGCTCACCAGAGTCACAGTTTTAATAAACTCAGTGGGAACATATAAATATTTATATATTTGTTTGTAAAATTAAAATACCACGCTCGCAAATACAGCAATCAAATGGTTGTATACATATAATATAATTATTTGTCTTCCGAGATAAGATTAACGAAAATAAAGATAGTATTGACCCGAAAACACTACATTGTCCATACATCATCATCTCTGGATCGCGTGACATTTGCCATAACATTTGCGCAGCATTAACTAAAATCCAATAATGAGTAATGTACAAAAATAAAAACACACATTTTTTCTTTCAATACAAAATAATGTTATAAATAAAAATTCAATTACCTGCTTTTCACCAGAGAACCAAATCGTATAATTAAAATAGCTTCGAATTAACACAGTAATAGGAACTCCAATTTTGGATATGGGCTGCTGAATTATTAATTTGCTTAACGAATATGAGTGCTAAGTTGGTACATGGATAATGGCAGTAACGTCGCTTATATAAGGGACCCTATACACTTGTATTGACAAGTGTAATGTATTGGGTATGAGTTTTAGTTTGATAGTTACTAAAATTGGGAATTAACGTACATGTTGAATGTTGATAAAAACGAGACTGGCATCTCAATCTCGTTTTTATCAAAGACTCAATCAAGACTTAATCAAGGACTCAAGAGTAATAGGTTCCCCGTCATCTGGTGGTGATGGGAACTTGGGTTGTATTAATATTTATTATGCAAGTACTTAGAGTATCATCGAATCACCAGTGCATAACAAACTGTCTACTGGCTAGTGGACTTACAAATTTCATATTTCATCATCATCCTTCTGCCCTTACCCCACTCTAAGTGGGGTTGGCACAACATGTTATAAAAGTGTTGTCACATGATTTGGCTTCGTATTTTACGAACGCCTGCCTGACGTCAACCTATCTTAGTCGCCTTTTACGACACCTCGGTAAGAAATGAGGGCGGTCTGTTGTATTCAGCCGGATACCACACGGCTAAAAAAATTTCATATTTCATATAGTGTTTACTTGTCAGCTCGATTTACGACAATATATGAATTTATATTGCCTGTTTATGGAAACTTCTAAAGTTAATATTGCCGATAGGATAGAGCATAGAGCTACTTTTTAGTTTTTATCAACGAATGACAGTATTCCAAACAGGTATCGAAATGGTTTCATTACCAAGTAGATGTAACTAAACTCTTTCACTGTCTCTTGACAATAAATCTGACCGTAAGAAGTGGGAAGAACAGGTCTCTTTCATTATAACCAATACGTTAATTTATATTTAGATATTATAAACAGTTTAAGTTACAGTATAATGCAAATTGTATACAACTTTTTATTACAATATAATTTAAAAGCTTATGTAAAAGCTCCCTTAATTGCTTTGTTTACTATTCTTTCGAAAGATGGCGTCAGTAAGGTGTCTACAAGTAAACATTTATTTAAATGACCTGATTTCTTAAGCATTGAATAAACAAATCGCGTTCTTCCGCTAGGTGTTTGTCGTTGTTTTGTATTTTAATATTTATGGGAAAATTATTTTATCATAGTGCTGAAGTTACCATTATGAAAATAAATAAACCTACTTTATTTGAAACATTATATAACTTTCAAATTATAAGTGTAAGATAATATCCTGAAATTATATAAAATTGATCAGAATCAGTAATATCAAAAATTATTGAGATATCACTAGTATATACTATATTTGAGATCTATACTAATATATAAAGCTAAAGAGTTTGTTTGTTTGATTTTTTTGTACGCGCTAATCTTAAGAACTACTGGACCGATTTGAAAAATTATTTCAGTGTAAGATGGTCTATTTATTCAGGAAGGCTATAGGCTATATAACATAATACTAAAATAATATTTTAAAGCTTTCCTTGCTTGCGCTGAGTAAACGGTGATTTTTTTTAAGTTATTAAAAAATCATGTATTACAAAACTGTTCCCCTCTTAAAGTTTTAAATAAAAGTCCGCGACAGCATATGACTAGCTTTTAAGGAAAACCCACTTTAACAATTTTTATGGTTATAAAAAGACTTTATTATGGTTCTAATCTATCCACGCGGGCGGAGCCGCTGGCGATTGCTAGTAACAGATAAAATAAATTGTAAGATTTCAACCGTAGTGATGAGTAACTTTAAACTTTATTTAGAGCATATGTCGCGATTAGCTATTAAAGCCATTAGTCAGTTCTGGCAATATTCTCTCTTATGTCCAATGAAAAACAAAGATATAATACACAGCATACTATGCAATTTGCATAACTGTCGCTTCAACTAACAATAATCTAATTTTATCCAATCTATAATATTTTAACCCTGAAAAAACATTACCGAAATTGTTCTACAATGCAAATATTATATTTTTATTAATTCCTGTTGGATTCAAAACCCTAGATAGTGTACTTAACATTTGTTTTGCAATTTTATCTTACCAAAGTCGTAACATTTACAATTTGGCCGGGATTTTTCGAACGCTCTTCCCTGTATTTGCGATTCACACAAGGCGAGTGGAAATCGAACGTGCCATGAATGGAGAATCAAAATTAGTCACGTTTACCGAGAACTCTATGTATCCATGCGTTATATAAGAGTACGTATTGTAACCGTTTCTATTTCTGAAAGTATTATTCATTTCTTAGAACTCTAAATAACTTTGACTAGCTAGAAGAATATTGTACACTCAAATAATTATTCGTAATGCATTACGATTCTTTTAACAAACGCGGATTACAGCAAAATATTTCTATTGTAACTTCTGTACTATGGAATTCCGCAAAGTAACGTCTTTTTTTTTAACAGGAAAAACCCCGTTATAGGTACCGCCGCCCGACGGGGACAGGCGACGGTTATGTCGGCACCGACTTAAATAATCTGTGTGCTCCACTACCCTGCTGGTGGCGGGTATAGGGTACCCATGAAGACATTACCCCCATTCCCGCCAGCAGCAACTCTGTACCCCAGAGTGCGCCACCTCTGGGTCGGGGCCTCTCTAAAAGTGGCCCTTCCCTCCGCTGGACGATGCATCGGGAGCTCCAGATGCATCGAACGCCTCGGGGATCTTATAGGCGGGCGTACGATTAAACCCCGTTCGGAAAGCCCGGAAAGGTCCTTGTTAGGGCGGCACGCCAAGGTCTTGAGTGAGTCGCCTGCGCCCAGCTCGCCTGCGGCGGTTCGGATCCAAGGACTCGACTTCCCGGATCCGCCCCGCCACCTCCTTCCACGAGATAACGTCCTCACAGAAGGAGGCCATCGCTGCCCACGATCGCTCCATGTCCACCATGGCACGAATCACAGTGGGCAGGGAGAGATCGTGCCCCACCTGTGCCACGAGTTCCGCCCGCTGAACCACCCAAGCTGGGCAGTCCGCAAGCTTGTGCAGCGCCGTGTCAAAGTCGGCGCCGCACTCGTGGCACTCACCGGACTCTTCGCGCCGGACCACCCGCCACAGATACCTCCCGAAGCAACCATGTCCGGAAAGCACCTGTATCAGGCGGAAGGTGAGGACCCCATGCCTCCTGGCGACCCAGCCCTGGAGAATGGGCTGGATGGCCAAAATCGTCCAGGCTCCTGCACTGGGCGATTCTAGCCGCCGCCTCCATTGGCGAAGGAGCTCCTCCTGAAAGTAACGCCTGCTACTACTATTTATCTTCGACTCTTGATGCATTTATGTAAAGTGTTTATTTTAAAATTATATTTGTACATATTTACCAGTCTCTGTCACTCCATTATTAAAGTTATTATCCTCGTGTATTATTAAAAAAAACGACTCACACTTATTCACAGCTTTACGCCATAGACCTTTGCTAGAAACATTTTAATACGTACACGAGTACTACAGTCGATTGGATTTGAGATTGTTACTCGCTTTTTACGAAATTCTATACCTTAAAGTGTGTTCGCAATCTCACATGAGTGCCGCTGTATAGACTGTTTTTTTAGGATACAATAATAAAGTTTAAAGTTGCCGCCGTGTGGTATCCGGCTTAATAGAATAGACCACCCTCATTTCTCACCGCAGTATCGTAAAAGGCGACTAATGTAAATTGAGGTCAGACACGCGGCCGATTGTAAAATACCTAGCCAAATCATATAACGACATGTTTACAACATGTTGTGCATTTTGGAGTGGAATAAGTGGAATGTTGATTTATTAATGATGATTGTGATATCTTCACCGCAGAAAGTATATTTTTAAATATTATATGTTCAAATGTTCCGGAGTATCACGTTTAGATACTACACTATCTAGATTATCTAGAATTAACGATCTCTCCCACTAAGTAATGTAATATTCATACAGCGTAAATAATTTCTCATTCGCTTTATAATACCAAGTTAAATGTATTCTGAGAACAAAATCACGTACACAATTTACTTTTATTTTAATATTAATCACTGCATCATATTTTGTGATTTTGCTTTGGAGAAAATTTTTTTTTTTTTAATACATATTTATAATAACTCAAATATTTGTTAAAATAAATATGAAACGTATTCTAATTCTCTTTGTGTATATGTAAATGTAGTTTTCGGGCTTTCAATACAAATTAAAACACCGTAGCTCGTATTAAACTTATTATACTGTCCATCCTCCGTTCTGTCTTTTTCTTTCTCCTTGCTCCCTCTCTCCTGTCATATCGTCTCGCTCACACACTCCCTTGTATTCCGTTCCATGCACTCGCTTTACGTTCAATTCCCACATATTTAATATAATCTCCTACTATAATATCTATTTTATAAATATAGACTGCCGCAAAAGGAGAGTAATAGCACGAAATAGAGGAACAATGATAAAAAAGAAAGGGAAAAATTATAGAATACACGAATGAATGTTTTTATACTTCATTATATTAATTACGTTTAATTTAACATTTCGTTCCACCTGAAAGTCCTACTAATATTATAAATTCGAAAGTTTGAGAGTATGGATGTATTTTTGTTACACTTTCACGGCGAATCCACTGAACCAATATCGATATATAAATAAAGATACTTATTATATATTATTATACTTTCACTCACAGCTTGATGAAACTAGTGGTAAAAATAAATAATTTAATAAAGTCCTCTACAGTTGCTTTGCTGACCTTCTCAAAAGATTTAATTTGCGTCCAAGATGCTAAATACGTTGAAGGTTATAGTTGAAATATTACTATTACTTAGCTTGGTTAAATTAAGTGTGCATAACCAATAAACGTAAAACAGTAAAGTTCGTTTACATTTGTTTATTTCTTTTATTTTTCGTTTTTTAAAGTTTTTTCTGTAGAAATTATACCCATTATAATTCCGCTTAGCTTGATGGAAGTTAATGAAAACAACGAATAAATGAATACACTTATTTACATTCGCCTTGTTCACAATCTTCAGTAATCTTATACGAAAAGCTTGTTCGTCGTGTTCATGAATTCGTTATCAAGCGATTAAGTTTTCCCCTGCATCAAGTATTTTTTATACTTTTTCGGATTAAACATCTTATTTATCCTACCAATATAAATACGAAAGTTTGTGAGTATGGATGTATGTTTGTTTCTATTTCACGGCGAATCCGCTAAACCAATATCGATGAAATTTGGCACGATTTTTTTTTGTACATTGAATAACATATAGTCTATAGAAATCCTGTTAATTCTACAGTAATAGGATGACAATAAAAAGCGCCATTTATTATCAAGCTATCACGCGACAACAGTACACGCAAACGAAGTTGCAGGTAAAAAATAGTAATATTATAAATGCGAAAGTTTGTGAGCATGGATGTATGTTTGTTAATCTTTGACTTTGTCAAATTCGCTGAATCAATATCGATGAAATTTGACACAATTATAACTTATAGACCTGAGTAAAATATAGTCTATACAAATCCTGTTAATTCTACAAGAATAGGGTGAAATTAAAAAGCGTCATCTATTATTAACCAACGGAGATATTTGCAGGGTTGTAGATATTTGCTACTTTAAGATTTATTCCAATACTACAGCCCACGCGAACGAAGTTGTGGGTAAAAGCTAGTTATTATATATTTTAAAGTTCATTTCTAATGTTATACCATTGTTTAAAGTAAACAATTGTAAGTGTGTATATTTAAAGAAATTACCGCCGTGTAGTGTTAAGCTGAGTAGAATAAACCACCCTCGTTTCTTACAGAGGTGTCGTAAAAGGCGACTTAGGTAAATTGACGTTAGGCAGGCGGCCGGTCGTAAAATACCTAACCAAATCATGTAACAACATGTTTATAACATGTTGTGCCGACCCCACTTAGAGTGGGTTATGGGCAGAAGAATGATGATGATATTTAAAGAAATTCAGTTGTAAAGTTGAATAAATAAAACATATTATTGTAATAAATAAATAATACATAAAAAATACATAGTATAGTATTAAAAATAATACTACATTATGTATTTTAAATAGTTTTATGCGAAAAGGTTTAATTTGAAACATAATTATATAACTATAGTACATTCCGGGTAATTTCAAAATAAACTGAATATTACTCTAACGAAAGCTTTATTCTCTATCGTAGGTGCTGTTAGAGAACTAAACTTTCACTATAATATTTCAATTCATAATCATACAAAGGGCAATTCTGTGTCGTAGGTCCTTATTTGTATTAAACTCTACATATCTTACAAATTATTTCAGTACTGGAATTGCTTATTATAATTAATCAAAGTGGAATGATGCGACCTGTTTCCCGATCTTGGTCTATTAAATAAATATATGGGACACTTACACACACGGTCGTCTGTCCCCAAAAGTAATTTAATACTTGTGAGAGACAACTGGTGAATATATACATACATATAATATAATTATTAAATACATACTTAAATATAAATATAGACTCAAGCTCGATTAACTTAAAAGTTCTTTTACAGAAAATGTTGGCACTGGGCAAGAATCGAACCCGCGACCCGCGGAGTTGAAGGCAGGATCACTACTCACTGCGCCAACGGATCAATCATTGTATATTGTATTCTTAGTCTAGTTATGTTTTTTTACTATACCTATTTCATTTTTATTCAATTTATATTTTAAGCTCTGAATTAAATAAAGTGATATCTAAGGAGCTATCTTAAAAAACTTACTGGCTCCAAAATTGATCAAGGCCAGATCTAGTAAAAGGCACTAACAGCTTTATTATCCGTTCAAATCGAGGGGGATTCGTTAGTGATATAGTATTGTAAGGAATCCAGATCTCTAAGCTGTGACAGTCTATATAAGATATATACATCGAAAATAACTTATTTCTTATTACTCTAAAATAAACAGAAAAATTTAATAAATAATTAAATTTAATTTAATTTAGTTAATAGTTTAATAGTTAGTTATTTTAATTTAATAATAATTTAATTTTTAGTTTTAGTCTTTGTCTGCCTATCTTGTTTTAGGCGTCCTTTTTCATAATCATTTCCGTTCCCTAATTCAATGGGGAAAAGGCTCTAGGGGTCGGTGTAAAACCTTCTCTTCCAATTCTTCTATTATTCATCAACTCTGGCGCTTCTCCTTTTATATGCTTGTCATACTTCACAAAATCCATTCAACTCTTTTTCTACCTTCGTCTATTCACATATTCATCATCTTTTATGTTTGTTATTTAACATTACTTGTTAGCCGTGTGGTATCCGGCTGAGCAGAATAGTACCACCCTCATTTCTTACCGAGGTGTCGTAAAAGGTGACTAAGGTAAGTCGACCCGCCGTGTGGTATCCGGCTGTGTAGAATAGACCAACCTCATTTCCTACCGAGGTGTCGTAAAAGGCGACTAAAGTATGTTGACCCACCGTGTGGTATCCGGTTTAGTAGAATAGACCACCCTCTTTCTTACCGAGGTGTCGTAAAATACGACTATGGTAAGTTGGCGTCAGGTGCGTAGGATTGCTAGGCTTGCAAAACAAATGTTATCACTCGTTTTTTTAAATTGATATAAAGAACGCAGAAAGTATTTCTGTGTGAGATAAATTCCCTTCTATCATACACGGACTCACATATAAAAGGTAATATGATACGCGAATTGAATATAAAACGAGTTTTCAAGAGTATAATAACTGAAATCTTTAAATTTTTCATCAGTAAATGTTAATATATTTTCGTTCATTGATCCGAGTCAGAAATTAAATTACATTGCGACGAGGCATAATTATTTAAACGAATTAAATCAAAAAAATATATTTCAAATTTTAATATGAAATTACGGCAAACGGTAAACATAATTTCGATATAAAGACCATAAATTCCGTACATGAATCAACATCATTACTCTGTGTCGGAACACCAGATAAATTATGGTAAATATAAAATTCTGCCTGCATAATAATATTTGAATACATCGAAATGAGGTGATAAATTGAGCGAACAATATACCATGATTTCTCCACCGTATTATATACACAGTAAAAACGTGCTTCACAGCAAAATTTAATCTAAACAGAAATATGTAAATAAAAAATATAAGGGGATGTTTAGGATAGCCAGACATTTCTTTGTTTCGTTTCATAAACAAAATATATAAGTTGTATATATGATTGATTTTTATTAATTTACTGTAGAGGTACGTTTTACGTGGTACTTTTACGTATTGAGGAAATCTTTAGACATAAGCGGATGTCATGATTCTTTTCTTTATACCATTGCAAACTGCGTTTGTAACCTTAGATGCTGAACATTTTATTTGATCATCATCCTCATGCCCTTATCCCACTCTAAGTGGGGTCGCCACAACATGTTATAAAAATTTTGTCACAGGCTACGTATTTTACGGCCGGCCGCCTGAAATCAAATTACTTTAGTCATATTTTACGACACCTCAGTAAGACCGAGGGTCTATTCTCCTCAACCGGATACCACACGGTGAGTTAACTTATCTTAGTTGCCTTTTAGGAGACCTCGGTAAGAAAGAGGGGGGGTCTAATCTACTCACCCGAATACAACATGGCGGGTCTACTTACCTTAGTCCCCTTTGACGACAACTCTGTAGGAAATGAGGTTGATCTATCCATACACCTTCTTAAGAACAAGCCATATAAATTTGTAACCTCACTCAAAAGTGTTTCTAAAAATCTCTTCTAAACATAAAAAAAATCTTGATAAGCGAAAGATCGAACAAATCTAGACACAGCTGTGGAAGTTGTGAGTAAGAAAGAATTCGTTTCATATTCCTCATGCATGCGATAAGAATTGCTATTGAAAGGCTAGACGGGTAAAACATCCTTCCTTTTTTAAACTTGTTAGCAACACAACATATGTTACTACGTTCTCTGTTCAGTTATACTGAAATATATCTCCTTCAAACCTAGTCTGTAGAATCGCACATAATGTTTAAAGCCTCATAATATTTTTACTATACTTTATTTACTCCTGCGCCATTTATGGTCGCATAATTTGGAACATGCCTGATATTCGGCAAACTTAATAGATATTGTGACTTTTTACACATTTATCGTTGTGATGTCCTTCTTACCAATTACTTAGTACCAATTTGGCGTCTCAACGATTAAATAGCTTTAGTTAAATAAGCTCTACAACTCGATTTTATATGTTACTAAATATTTTATTGCTAGTTTTGATTCTTAGTTATATAACGTAGTACAGAGATTGTGTAATTTTCCTACAAAGTTTTATAGCTACGCTACTATATAGCTACTATAGTTTCCTATGAAGATGATGACGGAAATTGCAGTCATAAATATTAACTACAAAGGATTTTCCTCAATTCCCATAGTAAACGTGGAAAACGAAGAAAAAATTATACAATTTTCATATTATTGAAGACGGATAAAATATGTCGAACAAAAATATAAATGATTATTACCGAGTAAACAAATGATTTGTCTCTATTGTAATTTACATTGGTCCTCCTTTTAATAGATTATATTATTTCGGAACAATCAAAACGATTAAATAATGCAAAATGTTTCATCTCACGGGAATAGGAAAAGGAAAATTGTATTGCAAATACGTAATAGTTATTGAAAAGCATTCTGATATTTGATCAGATAGTTTGTTAATTCAATAATATTGTTTTATGAATATGGAAACAATCGTTAAATTAATTAATTTAAAAGGGTACTTGTTACGTCTGCTATTGACCTAAAAAATAGTGTTACCTTTATTTAACGTTTTCCCTCCCATGCCCGCAATACCAAAAAAGGCATAGAATTTTTTGGTCAAATTAATGGCTTAACGTGATGGTTAATGGCGATACAGTCGGACATGGTATTAAACTCTTGCGAGCGCGAGAGCTCGAGGGCGCATGCCTAGAGATGGGACGCGCTTGCCTAGAGATGGAACGTGCTTGCCTAGAAAAGGAACGTGCTTACCTAGAGATGGACCGTGTTTGCCTAGGAATGGAGCGCGCTTTCCTAGAGATGGAGTGCGCTTGCCTAGAGATGAAGCGCTCTGGCCTAGAGATGGAGCGCGCTTGCCTAGGACTGTTATGTAGTCTAGTCCTATGCCTATATAATCTGCCTATGTAGTCTCTAGTATGTCTCTCTAGTCCCGTATAATAACATTCTTGTCCTCCGTTAGGACACTATAAGCGATTACAAACAAAACAGAAAGTAATCTTCTGTTGAGAAGACAGAAGTTGTGGAATCCGATCCCAGAATTTAATTTGCCAAATCGATGTAGGCTGAATTTTTAATTTTCTCTTGCAGTCTGACATTCGATTATCGAATTCTTGTCAGGCCGGGCCGCAATCTGGAATCCAATATAAAATCGTCCAAAGCATTTCAATAGAAACAACTGTCTTTCGCTTTATTAGAACCAGACTATTTGACAGCTATAACAGAAGAGTAGCGGCGTGTAGACATCTATAACAGTAATATATTTAAAATATTCTCGACTGTCAGTAAAAGAGTAGAATTTATTATTAAAAAAAAAAACTAATATATGAGTGACTGTCTCTGAAACTTCAGCTTAATTGATACTAATGAACGAAACGAAACTTAAGTGTTACCTTTTAAAGAAATTTTATTTATCTCAACAAATATCATCCTTAATGGGAAAATTCGAATATGAAATTGGCGTAGTAGAGTTATTATATTGATATTTTACGGACAGTTCCTTATATAACATTTAATACTATGAGGTTTTTTATAATAGTACTTGTTAATGTGTTACAAATATGTTTTCCATCTAATAGTGGGAATGAATATAATGCTATTACAAATTAGTCAAACCCAGACACGCTTCAATGTATTGAAGCTTTAATAATGAAAATGCTGTGACGTTTGAAGTCAATCCAAAGACAGCTTTTGGAGTTATTTATTTACCAACACAAAAATTAACGAGTATAATGTGTATTCTTGCATTGTACTAGACGCTTTAGTTTGATTAGGTGAAAAACCTATGAACCATATGCATTAAACTTTTATTTATTACAAAGTTTGTGTGTGGCAGTGTTAGTTTGTACCGTTTTGACGACGTTACGATTTAAGAAATTTTGCATACAGGTAGACTTTGTCCTGACACAAAAATCTTTAATATTTGAATGAATTAATCTTGTATATACATATATATTTTTCTGAATTTTGAAAATGGCTCCAACGATTTTCATGAAATTCAGCATGTAGGTTTTTGGGGGGAAAAACCAATCTAGCTAGGTTTTATTAAAAAAAAATGTCGTTTAATCAATGTTCAACACAACAATTTTATCAAACAAACGTAAATTATGCTCCAAATTTTAAAGTCATGATAGCTCATTTGAGTAATGGACGTCAAAAATTGATCTCAAATTCAGAATACCAGGATTGACTCCAAGTAACATATTTTTTTTATTGTTTTTTATATATTAAATAAAATACCGAGTCAGGCTAGGTCACCCCAGTATTATTTTTTATAACGGTAAAACCCATCACCACTAGGTATTAATTTACTCGTATTATTTAATATTAAGGGAATTTTGAGTTAAATCATTGGCAACATTATAAATGCACATTATAAAACAACAACAAAAAAAAACAACATTATAAAAATTATATTTAGCTTTAATATTGCAATAGAAAACAGATAATTTTAAGACTTTTAACATAGAATTAAATTTTCTAGTAGAAACGTTTTATGTGTTTTTCATTTGCATAACGGAGCTCAATGAAAACTAGAGCTTTGGCTAATAGTTAAAGCTACGCTCAGTCCGTTAGTACTGCGGAATAAAAAAAATTAACTTAAACATTTTACTACATCCGCTGCATTTATGTTGTTTTATCTTTCTAGTTTCATCGCTTTTGAGGTTTTACTATATACTACTATTTTTCTAAATATGTAGATTTACTGCTCTTTTAATTAATATTTGAGTTATTTTTTTTTGAAGATATAAAAAAGATGCAAATTTAAAAAAAGGGCTGGTGATATCTGGACTTAATCTGGGATATTTTCACTTCTTTAGTCCGCCCATTCCCAACTGAGCTATTATGACTTTGTTAATGATAGCGTAATTAAACTTTGTTTTCTAAAAATATTGAAGCATTCTTACAGTGCCTGAAAACATTCATAGTATTAAAATAGAATTGAAACATTCAAACCAACTGTGGTATCCGCCTGAGTCAAATAGACCACCCACATTTCTTACCGAATTGTCGTTAAAGGCTACTAAGTCGTCAGGCATGTGGCTGGTCGTAAAATAATCAAATCATAAAGTCAAATCATGTAAATAAATAAATAAATAAAAAAATGTAACATCATTATTTATTTATTTACATAGGGCGGGGCACATAGTGCGGAGAACCGATGGACGTTGGGGTCTCAAAGTGTTGGAATGGCGACCCCGCACCGGAAAGCGCAGTGTTGGAAGACCCCCTACTAGATGGACAGACGACCTCAAAAGGGTCGCGGGGAGCCGCTGGATACAAGCGGCACAAAATCGTGTGTTCTGGAGATCCCATGAAGAGGCCTATGTCCAGCAGTGGACGTCTATCGGTTGAAGAAGAAGAAGAACATCATTTTTAAAACATGTTTTGCCGACCCCACTTAGGCACCCCGCTAAGGGCAGGAAAATGATGTTGATGATTCAAATCAAATTAGATACAAAGTGTATTTCGTATCAGTGCGTGAAATCGAAATGTACTGCGCAAGTTTAAAACGTGCTTATATAATTTTGTATAGTTCTGTACTGTATAATTTTGTATACTACTGTACAATTGTGGGGACACTAAGTAATGAAGCTAGTTTAGCTGACATTTACATTTTAGAAAAATGCGTCTTATATCAGTAGAAATAAGAGTTAAATAGAACGCAAATGCTAACCTTGCAAATTTATACTATTGTGGTGACGAAGTTAATGATTTACTGACTTGACTGCACTGCAGATTTGGCGTAATTTACCAGATTCAGTATGCTAAACAAGTTACATAAAAACCTCTTTTGGTAGTAGAAACATTTAAAAAACTACATAAATCTTTATGTTTTGGAAATTTAGACGGACTGTGTCGCTGCAAATATGAATACAATATTAATTTTTTGTTTCCGTGTGGCATGCGGCTGAATCGAATAAACCACCCTCATCTCTTACCGAGGTGTCGTAAAAGGCGACTAAGGTAAGTCGACCCACCGTGTGGTATCCGACTGAGTAGAATAGACCACGGTCATGTCTTTTTAGCCAGCCCAGCCTATAAGGTCCCCGAGGCGTTCGATGCATCTGGTGCTTCCGATGCATCGTTCAGCGGAGGGAGGGGCCACTTTCAGAGAAGCCCCGACCCAGAGGTGGCGCACTCTGGGGTACAGAGTTGCTGCTGGCGGGGATGGGGGCAATGTCTTCATGGGTACCCTATCCCCGCCACCAGCAGCGTATTGAAGCACACAGGTTATTTTAGTCGGTGCGAGTCCGACATAACCGTCGCCTGTCCCCGTCGGGCGGCGGTACCCATAAGGGGTTTTTTCCTGTATAAAAAAAAATGTCTTACCGAGGTGTAATATGTAGGTTTATATGTAGGTGTATATGTAGATATATATAGTGGAACATTCCTGTAGTGTTTAACCGTACTTTTGGAAATAAAACACGACATTCAGAGTGCACGTTTACTCGGCGGATTGCAAACTGACAGCTACATCATTTAGTTCCGCATCTACCTACATTATAAACACTATAATCCCTCCACCAATATTCTAATATTAAATATCAACTAGTAACGAAACTTAATATAACTATTTATTACGGCGTAAGATATAAGGGTTCCGGGTCTGACGAATGGGAAATCTCCGAACTTGTTCTTTTTCTGGAACAAGCATATCGTCATCAGAAGCGTCATCGGGGTTATTCTGTTCTTCGGAAGGTGATACCGCGGAATTATCGACGACACAAGGTTCATTACTTTCCTCCTCCAACCGTGTATCTGCTTCCCTGTCAGTTGAGCATGTTCCAGCCATGGGACAGCCTGGCCCGTCCTCTGTCTCGATCTCTGAGCCTGTCAGGTTTAAATCGACCTGTTCTTCAGATTCTGTAAATAACTGAGGTATCACATCTCCAATAGTATCTTCATCCGATTTAAACGAACGTTGAACACCCTTATAAGCCAGAAGTTGGTCTATATGTTTTTTTACATGCCTTTGTAAATCCGGAATATAAACGATGAACATTCTTGATCCGACCAGTTTTTTGATTATTCCCATTTTCCAAATATGCTTAGTTCCATTGTTATAGTAATGTCTTGTTAGTACATTTTCGCCTATTTGAAATTTTATATTACGCGACCCTCCATATTCCTTACGCTGTAATATCTGTTTTGAACAAACATTATCGTTAGCTAACGTTGCCGAAGATGATTGCAAATTATCCTTACTATGTTTAGAAGTGAAACGTAAAAAATCGAGTCGAGAAATTAATTTGCGTCCTAACATTAATTCTGCCGGTGTAAATTCCGTAGTGCAATGCTTTGAATTCCTATAATCGAATAAAAATTTGAACAGCTTCTTACTTATTGTTTTTTTATTAGTGTTTTGTTTCAAAATTATTTTTAGACCCTGCTTCACGGTCTTGACAGTATTTTCCGCCTACCCGTTGGACGCGGGGTGGTAAGGAGCGATCGTGACATGTTGTATATTGTTAGACTCACAGAATGTGTTAAATTGACTGGAGCAAAAATTTGTTGCATTGTCCGCAACAACAGTACCAGCTAAACCGAACCTACTAAACATCTCGCATAATTTCAAAACAATCGCTTCACTATCTGTAGAAGACATCGAAAAACATTCGACCCACTTAGAGTATGCGTCTACCGCTATAAGGAATTTTTTTCCGTCTAAAGAAAACATATCCAAATGAACTCGCTCCCAGGGCCGACCGGGGTAAGGCCAGGGAGCAAGCGGGGCTCGCGGCGGAGTGTTTCGAAACGTCGCGCAAATACTACACGAACCTATTTTTTGTTCAATATGCTTGTCGATCTCAGGCCACCACATCCGCGACCGTGCTTCCGTTTTTGTTTTAACTACGCCGAAATGGGAAGAATGAAGTTCGTTTAACATTTGTTCGCGAAAAATATAAGGTATAACTACCTTGTGCCCCCTCAGAATACACCCATTTTCTAAAGATAGTTCTAAACGACACAAGTAATAAGGTTTCAACTTCGAGTCTAGAACTTTACGTGGCCAACCTTCTTTTATAAAATAACTAACTTTCTGCAGAACATCGTCGCGTTCTGTCTCGTATTTTATATCTCTCACCGTCACGGGTTTCAATAACGAATCCGAAATAAAATTTATAAAGCTCGAACGATCAATTTCGTCCGCAAAATTTACTAGTTCTTCCTGGTTAACCGGGATAGACCGCGATAAAAAATCAGCTACATTATTCTCGCCCTTAACAAATTCGATATTAAAATTATAAGCCGACAAAAATAAAGCATAACGCTGTAATCGATTTGCAGCTAATTCAGGAATTCCCTTTTTCGTACCGAGAATAGATAGTAATGGCTTATGGTCGGTACGCAGAGTGAATGGCACCATCCGTCCATATAAATAGTGATGAAATTTCTTAATCGCAAACACTATAGCTGCCGTTTCGTTCTGTATCTGCGCGTAATTACATTCGGCCTTCGTTAGCGAGCGCGATGCGTACGCCACCACCCGTTCCGTGCCGTCCGCCTGAGTCTGCGCGAGGACCGCGCCGAGTCCCGCGGGCCCGGCGTCCGCCGTCACTATCGTCGGCAACTCCGGGTTAAAATGAGCTAGTACGCGGTCAGAAGTTAACTCTCAGACAGAGCGAAAGAAGCGGCTCTAAAGCTGAAAAAGAAACCGGAATATGACATGTGTCCGGTCTCGTTCGTCAAGAGACAATTACGTTTGAGTTCTCTTGACGAATGGAACCGGCGATATAAATCTGGTACTACTGCCTCAACAACCAAAAAATTTTTCCCTGATGCAGTTGCCGCGTACAGCACTGTACGAAAAATAGAAATAAATCCACTATTGACCCAGACCTTAACAGGGCATGGTGGACTCTCAGGGTATTTAAGTAGGTTTAAATGCAAGGAGGACACATTATGCGCCTGCAAACCTGGGACAAGTGAATCAGTCGCTCACGTAATTGCTGAGTGTCCAATCTTTGAGATTGCACGAACAAATTTTGAAATTGAGCATTCTACAAAAATTTCAGAAAATAATTTTTCTTACCTAATAAATAACATATCTTTAAGAAAACACTTCATACAATACTGCATTGATATAATGAGAAAAGTGAATTATAGAAATAGAAATTAAACTGTCTTTTACACATATATAAATAAAGTATATATTAGGTAAAAAACTACTAATTAGTGCAATAAATAAATAGCAGGTCAATGTAATAAAATAGTAGATATATACTGATAACAGATATAATTGAAAAGATAAAATATATATAATCAAACAGTATATGAGCGGAAATTATTAGTATTATAAATATTAATAATTAAAAACAAGAAATTTCTAGATAAAAACAAATAAAATATATGTAAAAAGCGAAAATACCACTTTAAGAACAGTTAACCTATAACCCTGACCCACAACATAAACTAAATACAAAATGTAGCAAAGTAAATATAAGCTCAATTGTTAATAGTTAAGTCAAATGTAAAATTGTAAATAGTTATAAGCGAACAGTGTTAATTTATAGGGTACAATGTAAATATAGCTAATTGTTAAATTGTTAATCAAAGTCTCTGACCTTACATATCAGAGGAATCAGAGGAACAAGAATAAAAAATAAAAAAAACTCTCAGACAGAGGACGGGCCAGGCTGTCCCATGGCTGGAACATGCTCAACTGACAGGGAAGCAGTTACACGGTTGGAGGAGGAAAGTAATGAACCTTGTGTCGTCGATAATTCCGCGGTATCACCTTCCGCAATGTCGCTGTCGTACTCCAAGAAATTATTCTTTACATTTTTTAATTTGCACATACGCTGTAGGTGACCTTTTTTATTGCATTTACGGCACGTATAATTTAGAAAACGACACTGATCTTTTACATGATTTTTATAACCGCACACTTCACAACTCTGTTTTACACTGCGTGACTCATTCCTAGCAGCCGTAGGTGCGCCGGCGCGCACCGCGAACACGGCCTCGCCGCCGCTGGCCGCGTGCGCCGGCAGCGCCCGCGCCCCGTCCTGGTACGACGAGGGCTCCCCGTGCGCGCTCCGCAGCGCCAGTCGGGCACACCGAACACTCGTAGCCAACTCCAGTGCTTTGTTAAATGTTAACAACTCAATATTTTCGGCAAACAATTTTTCTTTCTCCTTGACATTTTCTAACCCCAAAACGAATCTATCTCGTAACGCCACGTGGAGATCCGATTTAAACTCGCAATGCTGAGCTAAATGGCGTAATCGTGCTGACCACTCTGTGAGATCTTCTCCGGGACGCTGTTCCGCTTTGTAGAACATGTATCTCTCTGCGAAAGTACTTTTCTTTCCCAAGAAATGATTGTTTAACTTTTGTATCAATTTTTCATATTCAACATTTTCTAAATCTGTAGGAAATGCCAAATCTTTCGCGACGCGGTAAGTATCTTCCACAAAACACATCAACAGCAAGGCTCGTCGTTTAACTCCAGATTTGTCGTTTTCTATGTTAATATTGTTCGCCGTACAGTACTGTTTGAATCTACTTATAAAAATACTCCATTCTTGCGCACGGTGATCGAACATTAGCGTGCCACCAAAAAGTACATTTGCACCCGATGCCATTTTCCAATACACTAACTTTGCTTAAACACTTAATATTATGCGTGGAATACGTATTCGTCGCCAAATTGTAGTGTTTAACCGTACTTTTGGAAATAAAACACGACATTCAGAGTGCACGTTTACTCGGCGGATTGCAAACTGACAGCTACATCATTTAGTTCCGCATCTACCTACATTATAAACACTATAATTCCATATTTTAATGACGTTCAATTTAATGTGTTTGAGGAAGTATGAAGAAAATCTTATCAAATAACAAATATCGATAAATAATGTCTCGTAACGAGCTATTACTCCAAATTACTCATAATGTTGTTGGAAACATTATTTACTTTAGTAATTACTTTTATTATTTACTTTACTGCTTACTTTATTATTTATTTTAATACTTCAAAATATATTTATATAATATTGTTATTATTAATTACTTTAATAACATGTTGTTGTTGTTATTCTTTAGTAATTTTTGTTTAATTCATTGTTTACTTCATTCTGTGCCTGATTTGTTAAGTAAATAAATCGACTACTGGTCAAATTTTTAACAAGTCAGTGTACCTGTTTTAGTAAAGCTATTATAGAATTCGAGAGCGACTGTAAAAAAGTAAACTTCTGTTGGCTATAATTGACTATTTAGATATTTATATCTTAGAACTTCCAATCGGGATGGCTTAAAGTACGATCTGACGATCGAGCGATATTCTGTTGGCTTTATTAAACAAATTGTTTATAGAAATTGTTGGCCCTAAGCGGAAATCGAACCCGCAACCTGTGGAGCCAAAGGCAGGGTCAGTACTAACTGTGCCAACGAGTCAGTCAATTATTTGTTAATATATGATAGGTAATATATTTAATATGGTTATATACTACAATATAATCATTTACGAATATCCAAGAATTAATAAGATGCCAATTTTCCTAAACACGCAGTAAACAATCAAAATCTGCAAGAATTATTTTACTATTAAAGATAAATTTGCTAACTGCCCTCCCTAATTGCTTCTCACTGACTTACTCGAGATCATTTAGCTTTCAATGTGTTAAGCTGTGGAATGATTTACCAGTATCAATCCGCAAATCTCTTTCCATTTCGGTATTTAAATTACAGAATATAAAATATTTGTCTCAAGTAATTATATATTAGTAGCATCTTTACATCTATTTATCTTACCAAAATTAATTAATAGATTAAATTTTTATATAAACTTTTTCTTCTTCTCTATATTACGCGTATTCTCTTTTTTTTTCACTTCTTGTCCTTTTCCTTCTGTTACTCAAAGGTCCGCCTTTATACGTGTGCTTTTTACTTTTTCTTTCTTTTTTCTAATTACATGTATAAAGAGAAATATATAAATAAAACTGTTGTTTAACCCGAGGTTATCAGGTAGTCACATGTATCACTAATGCGACTAACCACAAGTTTAGCCAGCTATTCGTCACAGGATTATACAAGCTTACATAAGATATAGTTTGTATCGTCAAAATCAATACACTCGTATTCTGAGCTAACCACAATAATTCTCACAAACAATGTTGCAAATACAAATTTCAAATTGAAAATTTCTTTAATCATTTAAACTTGAAAAAAATGCTTTTGAATCGTCAATTCTACTGCTGGCTCGGAAAGCTGTTCCCACATTGAAGAGCCAGCAAGAAACTCAGCGTTGCTCTTATCAATTTTATCGACATCTCAGTAAGAAAGAGGGTGGTCTATTCTACTTAACCGGATACAACACGGTGGGTTCAACTTACCTTAGTCGCCTTTTACGACACCTCAGTAAGAAATGAGTGGTCTATTCTACTCAGCCGGATACCACACGACGATATAGATGTCCGACTGCATTTAAAAATTGTATTTTATTTTTATGGCTGCTAATTTAGTTACAGTAACAGCTCGCTGAAAATGTTTTCGCTTCCCAAAACTAATATATCACATGCAATGCGTAGGGATGACATAAATCGCCCTATCGCTTTCCGCGCCACTTGACGTACTATCGTTCTATCCCAGGTCTAGTGTTTGGACATTGTTATATTGTTTGATGCTTCTATTTCTTTCAAAGTATTTTTTATGTGTTAAATTTTTCTTATGAGTTATTAATACAATTTAGAGACAATCTACGCTATTCTGAACGTGATTGTCCGCCCTGTTCACTTTTCGTACATCATTCTCCTTCCCTTATCCCACTTTAAGTAGGGTGGGCACAACATGTTATATGCATGTTGTCACATGCCTTCTGCCTGACGTCAACTTACCTTATTCGCATTTTACAAAATCGGTAAGAAATGAGAGTGGTCCACTCTACTAAGCCGGATACCAAACGGCGGGTCCACTTACCTTAGTCGCCTTTTACACCTCGGTAAGATATGAGGTTGGTCTACTCTACTGAGCCGGATATCACAGGGCACGCATTTAAAATTATATATGTATACTATATTTTCCAGTTCTTTGTAACCCATAACACAAATATTAAATTATTTACAATTGACTGCAAATGATATTTGAGTTGCTAAATGCAAAGGTATTGTAACGGGCGGACCAAAGAAGTTCAAAACCTGCAACTGATTTCCACATGTTACTTAGAGCTTTCTTTCTTTTTTTCTTTTATTGCATTTTTTTATACCTTCAAAAAATTAACTGAGCAAGGCTCGATAAACCAGGTACTTATTTGTATAATTGAATTGAATTCAATTTTCTTTTAATTTTTTTATTTAATATACTTTATTGCACAACAAAATTTTTAGAGTACAAAAAAAAACTTATACCTACAAGACATGTACAAAGAGGCGGTCTTATCGCTTAGCAGCGATTTCTACCAGAAAACCTCAAAACAAAAAATTCAAATACAGATGCAAAAAAAGTGTTAATCTAATTACGCAAAAACCACACATTCTATTTATTTATTATACCATAACAACTCGCCGCCGCGACGTAATGATCGTATCTCATATGGCGCGGAAAGCGATAGCGCGATTTATGTCATCCGTACTGATGTATTACAAACTTTAACACGCGAAAATCATTAGTAACACATAACCGAAACCGCGTATGTGTCAAAGTGAAACTAATAATTATGTTAATAAAAGGTTGATCTATTCTGAATGTAGCCTATGTATAATAATATTAAAATGTATGGGACATTTACACACGTCCATAAGTAATTTAATACTTGTGTTATGGGTGACGGACAACTGGTAAATTTATATCAACTGGTAAATATAAACCAATTAAACTTTTTAAACATATACTTAAACACAAATTATCCTCCTGCCCTTATCCAACTATAAGTGGGGTCGGCACAACATGTTATAAACATGATTTTGCTGCGTTTTTACGACCGGCCGCCTGCCTGACGTCATATTACCTTATTCGTATTTTACGACACCTCGGTATGAAAGAGGGTGGTCTATTCTACTAAGCCCGATACCACACGGTGGGTCAACTTACCTTAGTCGCCTTTTACGACACCTCGGTAAAAAATGAGATTGGTTTATTCTACTCAGCCGGATACCACACGGCGGGTCGACTTACCTTAATCGCCTTTTACGACACCTCGGTAATAAATGAGGGTGGTACTATTCTACTTAGTCGGATACCACACGGCTAATATACTTAAACACATTGATAACAAAATTAATCAATTTGTAATAACTGGTATTAAACACTTTTAATAATTAAAATAGGTATAATTTAAAGTAATTAGATATTATAGGGTGATTAAAGCTGTTAACGCAAAAAAGTCTTGTTCCCACTCATTGTATGGTGTGGGAATCAGACAGGATTTTTAATTATTTAATAACTAAATAAGATGTACAAAATTTTAATAGTAATACAGTTGTCACGATTCCAGTCATTTAGCTAATAATAGATGATAATGACAATATTAACATTGAACATTTTCTAATGATGACTCCATAAAAGTTAACCAAGTAACTATTGTGTTTAAATTTATTATTTAATTCATTTATTATGGAATTAGCTGCTACTTACATTATACGTTTTTTCATTATATCTTATGCAATATTACTATGCGGTAAATATGCGGATAATGAAAAAAATTGTATAACAAAAAAGAGCCATACATGGCTTTTACAATTTCCGTATGATTCCCTGCGAGAGAATTTTAAAGAAATAGGTATTGTTTCATTTACTTCACAGTACATTTAGAGCAATCTAATTTTTTACATTAAAATATAAAGAATTATAAGACGTATATATAGGTGATGTATAATTTAAACAAAATAGGAACCGACATAATCTTGCGGCTCCTGCTTTGCGCCTTGCAAAAGTAGGAAACCTTTGTGGGTTTGGAAATAATATTCTATAATAAAATTTCGCAATAAATTTTAGCTTTACAATCACAGTAGTTTTAAACCACTGTTAAAGGGAGGCTGATACATAAAGCCTACTGTACTGTTGATTGGATTGGATTACTTAGATGATAAGAATGTGTGGGTATAGCCTTCTTTGGACCTGTACAAGACAGTAATGACTCTATGTAACTAGTATTAAGAGATATATTTTTAAAAGAGCAACCACCGAGTTTTTTTCTGGCTCTTCTCAGTAGGAAACAGCTTTCCCAATAAGCAGTAGAGTTGATGACTCAAAAGCACAGAAGTTACAAAAGAATTATTTTTCTGTAATCCGCGTGTGTGAAGAGATGCAATGCTAAGTGTAAAACATTCACATACCTTATACGTGTAGGACAAGTCGTGGAGCCTATTCTTCTGGGTTTTGGGGCGAACCTTCTTAGATGTTGTGGTAGTGAGTGTGTGTAGTGCTCGTGTGGAGTTTTGTGTTTTATGATACGTGTGGTATCAAACGTATTGTGATACACGTACGGTAGTATGTGAATATTACCTGCTTCATACACTTAGCATTGTATGGATTCTCTTAACAATCGCAGATTACAGCAAAATAATTCTATTGTAACTTCTGTGCTATGGAATTCCGCAAAGTTACACCTGATTCTATAAATCATGATTCAAAAACCACTAGTTTACAATTTTACTTGAATACAAAATATTTTGAATTTGAATTAGAATTTGTTTCTCTCAACTACAAAGAAACAGCCAACATTAAGCAGAATAAATTGAGCAAAATTAACAATGGAGCAAATCTAATACGGATGTAACAAATAAACAGCAAAACAAACATTAATTAAATTTTAGATCGCTGAATGGTGATCATATTCAAGCTAATAAATTGCTGATTAGAACATTAAGCTGGTAATAAATTAGATTGAATTCAAAATTTGTTTTGCTGTTTACCTACTTTATCAACGGTGTTTGTTATACGACTTGGAATGTATTTTGTAATTTTTGTTATCATGTCACGGTCTGTGCTAAGACGAGTTTAAAAGAGCAAATTTGATAAAGTATTAATGATCTTGTCATATCATGCAGGATTGCACAAAACATGTTCTTAAACACAATCTTTAAAAATGTAATTAGCTACCAACGATATTAAATTATCAACTTTCTTACCGAGGTGTCGTAAAATACGAAAGAGGTAAGTTGACGTCAGGAAGGCGGCCGGTCGTAAAAACGCAGCCAAATCATGTGACAGCATGTTTATAACATGTTGTGCCGACCCCACTTAGAGTGGGATAAGGGCAGTAAGATGATATGATGATATTAAATTATGAACAATAATAATTTACATGATACTGAACTATGCCTGTGGACGCCGTCTGGTATCCGGCGGAATAGAATAGTACCACCCTCATTTCTTACCGAGGTGTCGTAAAAGGCGACTGAGGTAAGTCGACCTGCCGTGTGGTATCCGACTGAGTAGAATAGTACTACCCTCATTTCTTACCGAGGTGTCATAAAAGGCGACTAAGGTAAGTTGACCCAGCGCGTGTTATCCGGTTAAGTAGAATAGACCCCCCTTATTCTTACCGAGTCGTCGTTAAATACGACATAGGTAAGTTGATGTCATATCATATGACAACATGTTGTGCCGACCCCACTTAGAGTGGGATAAGGGTAGGAGTATAATATATATACACACACCACAGCTTCTAAGAGCCAACAAAGGAAGAGGGAATCAAACCCGTGACCCGCGGAGCTTAAGGTTCACTGCCATGTGCGCCAACGGGCCGGTCAAAATTCGAACAAAAAAATATACCTTTCAAATATCAATTACCCATCCAATTCTCAATTTTTACCACTTTTGTAATGAAATATTCATCTAATAATCCCTGTCGCTAAACTAGGCCATACCACCCTCGTTATTGTTGTTCCTTATATCGCATTAATCATATAACAAATAAGTCGTTAAGTACGCCGCCGTTGAACTCAGTTTCACTTACTACGAGTGTTTAATGGAATTAGTAAAGCTACTGTGAAACTTAGTAATGAAATTTAACTACTATTTAATCGCTTAAGAGAATATGGTGGATTGGAAATGTTTAATAGACACAATATTGTTTATCTTTAATATTTAAATGAGTTAATCTTGTATGTATATTATTGTTTGTAATTTGTTGGTCTTCGAGTCTGGGTGTATATAGTGGTATTTAAAAATTATATAAGTATATATTCACCAGTTGTCTGTCTACTATAACACAAGTATTAAGTTACTTACTTTGGGGTCGGACGACCGTGTGTGTAAGTGTCCCATATTTATATTTATATCTTTTAAAAAACACCAAGCAAAACTCGGTCACCTATATATTAAACAGTATTATATATTAAACGCGGTAACAATTTCAAATTAAGAAAAATTCACACGAGTTATCTGGTAAATAAAACTGACATCTGTACGTGTTTTAATGTAATACAGATCCCACGGTCTTTAATAATCATAAATCTTAATACATCTAACATTGCTTACCTAATCTGTTTGAAATAAAAATCTTTGTCTTATTCCGAATAGATTCAATAACCTACTAGCTATATCTATTTGACGTAAACTAATCTGTGGTGTTATTTTTTGATCCACAAAAAATCAAATGTGGGGCATGCTGTGTGGTATCCGGCTGAATAGAATAGTACCACCCTCATTTCTTACCGAGGTGTCGTAAAAGGCGACTAAGGTAAGTCGACCCGCCGTGTGGTATCCGGCTGAGTAGAATAGACCACCCTCATTTCTTACCGAGGTGTCGTAAAAGGCGACTAAGGTAAGTTGACCCACCGTGTGGTATCCGGTTATCTAAGATTATATAAGTTCCAAAATTGACAGCCTTGTTACTCCCATTTTTGTTATTATTCTTTATTATTCTTGTTGCCGTAGTAACGAGGCCGTCCGGTGTTGCCGGCCAGACGTATTAGAATTCCCAACATCCTCCCCCCCCTTGGGAACTTGCTTCCCAAAGAGCTCTTGGGAATCTGACGTGCCTTCCAGTGCACAAAGTTTCGAGATGGATCTCTTAATGATACCACCTGCAGTTTGAACGTCGACGACTCTGCATAGTCCGTCGGCGCCAAGGTAGAGTTGATGGATGCGGCCCAGAAGCCACTTCATCGGCGGTAAGTGATCATCCAGTACAAAGACAAGATCACCGATCTTGACATCTCGCTGTCTTGTCCTCCATTTCACACGTTCCTGTAGAGTCGACAAGTAACCCCTTTTCCAGCGTGACCAAAAGTGATGTCTCAGGCGTTCGATCAGCTCGTATCTGTTGAGGCTGATACGTTCGATATTAGGCGAAGGCAGTGAAGTCAACGGTCGGCCCACTAAGAAGTGCCCAGGTGTTAAGGGTAGTAGATCAGAAGGATCAGATGACATTGACGTAAGTGGACGTGAGTTCATGATCGCTTCAACCTGAGCAAACAGTGTATACAATTCTTCGAAAGTTAGACTAGAGTTACCTGCTATTCGTTTTAAATGGTATTTGGCCGATTTAACCCCTGCCTCCCAGACCCCACCAAAACTAGGTGCATAGACGGGAGAAAATTTAAAATTAATACCTTCATTGCACGCAAAGTCGCTGACTGGTGCTTGACATTTCTTTAGAAGTCTGTTTAGTTCATTACTAGCTCCTACAAAGTTTTTCCCATTATCGCAAAAATAGTATGAGGTTTACCACGTCTTGCGATAAACCTACGCAAGCATAGAATAAACGCATTGCTACTTAGGTCGCTAACTACTTCCAAGTGTACAGCCTTTGTAGCAAAACAGATGAAAATACATAAATAGCACTTGGAAGTCTTTGCGCCTCTACCTTTACGATTAAGAATAAGAAAAGGTCCAGCGAAGTCGGTGCCACAAGTCTCAAAAGGAGAAGCAGGAGTAACACGAGGTTCAGGTAAGTCACCCATTAATTGTTGCATAGGCTTAGCCTTAAATCTTTGACAACGTACACATAATCGTACAGTAGCAGTTGCTAACACTTTGCCACCTAATGGCCAAAAGAGTTCTCTAATGGAACTCAACAACTGTTGAGGACCGTAAGTGTTCTCTTTCAAATAACATTCTCGTAAATACATGTTTAGGGTCTAGTAAAATAGGATGCCTTTTATTATAAGGGCAATATGAAGCGTTGTCGATACGACCACCGACACGTAATATGCCTTGATCGTCCAAAAACGGATTTAAAGAAAGAATAGAAGATTTACGATTTAGGATTTTATCAGTTTCTAGCGAGTGTATATCTTTAATGAAAGTTTCTCTTTGTGAAGCTTTCGCTAGCAAGGTAAGTGAAGTGTGCAATTCAGAACAGGTAAGTTGACCAGTTATTTTGGTATTATTTTTTCTAATATTATTTATAAATCTCAGTACATAACCAAAAATTCTTTGCAATTTGTAGAGTTTAGAGTATTTATTAAACGGTATTACATCATTAGGTAGAATATAAGTATTTAAGCTTATTCTTGTTTCAGATAACACAGCAGGAGCATGTGGAGAAGAAGGCCATTCTTTTTCAGGTTTAGCCAGTAAGGACGGGCCGTGCTACCAAAGGACATTCCCAGGAAGAAGACGAGGCTGAATCCCTCTGGAAGCCATGTCAGCAGGATTCAATTCGGTAGGTACATGACGCCAGCAGTTTTCATTAGTTAAGTCCCTAATTTGTTCAATACGATTACTAACAAACGTTTTAAGTGTTTTAGGTGGAGTATGCAGCCATCCCAGAACAATAATAGAATCTGTCCAGAATACAGAACGAGTAATAGGAATTTTAAGTGACTGTATAACCTTAGAATATAATTTAGCGCCAAGCAAAGCGCCTAGGAGCTCTAAGCGTGGAATAGTTTCAGATTTCAACGGACTGACCTTGGCCTTAGCACAGAGTAAATTAACAGATTGATCACCCTTATCATTAGTAGATTTTAGATAAATGCATATCCCATAAACGTCTTGTGACGCATCTGTAAAGCAGTGCGCTTCTACAGACGTAGGAGATTCACAAAGTACATATCTAGAAACATTTATGTCTTCAAACAATTTCGTCTCATTATAGAAGCTTAGCCAAGATTTTTTTGTATCTTCTGGGAGGCTATCATCCCAGTCAAGTTTACTAAGCCATAATTTTTGAAGAGTAATTTTATGGAATATGGTACAAGCTGATAACAAACCCAATGGGTCAAAGATTTTACAAGAGTTTGACAGTATAGAACGTTTAGTTACTTTAGCAATATTTTCGACATCAACCGAAAAATGCAAAGTATCAGAGTCAGGTGTTCATCTTAGTCCCAATACAGAAGACTGTTTACAGAAATCTTGAAATTCATTACAAGTAGGAATATCGTCAAATATACGGAATTTCCTCAAAGGAAAACAACCTTCGTTAAGTTTATCAATAACCTCTTTTACAGTAGAAACTAAGACAGTTTTAGAATCAGAACCAGTATTCAAATCATCGACATAGAAATCGTGCCATACCATATGGTGAGGAATGTAGTAACTAAAGGTAAGTCGGTCCATGACTTCTCTCACGGTACCCAAGTTAGTAAGATGTCCTAGTTTTTCAAGTTACATTTAGACAATTTATTTTCCAGATTATAGAAACGCCTCTTGGCCAGATGATAAGAGTCGCCAAGAGCCACCTCGGGGATCTCGCGAAAAGGAATTTTAACAGAGAACCTACCATCATCCAAGCGCACAGTATTAGAAGAAAAATGATTTTCACAATATTCCTTATCTTTAGAAGGAGATACATTAGTAGGTAGAGGAACATCTTCGATTTCCCAGAATTTAGCAATAGAATCTTCAATCTCCTGACAAAAGTTAGAATGAGTAGTAGAAGTTGGACCCTGAGTAGTAGTAGGTCCTGTCACGAGCCAACCTAGTTTAGATTTCTGGAGCATGGGCTTATTTTTGCCTAACTTGATTTGTTTAGAATCCATTATGTCCCAAAATATATCTGCACCAAGTAGTATATCAATATCAGAAGGACGATAGAAATGTGGGTCAGCAAGTTCAATAGAATCAGAAAGAGAAAGTCGCGAAATATCTACCTCGACACAAGGTAGTTTACCACTAATCGCAGGTATGACATAGCAAGAAACATTACACTTGAAAGTATTCACCCGTGACTTCAATGTTACCTTACATTTCTTAGTAGTAGTAGTGACTCTATTGTTTATACCAGCAATAGACAGATTAGTATTCGAGCAAGGAATTTGTAATTTATTTTGCAAATTTTCAGTAATAAAAGAAGACTGAGATCCATTGTCTAGAAGAGCTCTAACAACATGACACTTATTAGTATTAGTATCAACAAGCTCCACTTCAGCAGTACACAATAAGACCTGACCGAGAGTTACAGCGGACAATGATACAGGATCCATCATAGCAACAGTGGAAATCTGAGCAGAAGTTTCTTCAGACGAAGAGGTCGCAGGAGCGGACGCAGCGACAGAAGCGCCAGATATCATTCTAGTATTTCTATGTAATAATAGATTATGTTTTTTGTTACAGAACTTGCATGGAGTATGTTTGCACCTAGAAGAAAAATGTCCAGGACGCAAACAATTTTGACACAAGCGGTGTTTTAAAACCTCACTGTATCTAGAGTCTATTGACATAGATTTAAACTTATCACATTTATACACTAAATGTTGTTCTGAGCAAATAACACAATTAGCATTTTTCAAAGTAGGAGAAGCTACAAAAGATCTAGAAAGTTTATTTTCCTTTGAAAACGACTGTCGTTGTTTTTCAGATTTAGTTACATTATTATAGTGCAAAGTTTCTAAAATATCAGCGCGATTGCGCAAGAATTCATTAAATTCAGCTAAAGTAGGCGAAGTACTCGTGTTAGTTCTACTTTCTTCCCATTTGCGACTAGTGGCGCCATCTAGTTTCGACACCATCACATAAACAATCAATGTGTCCCAATGAGAAGTAGGTTCATTTAAATTATTTAAGGAACTCAAATTTTTAGAATAGTAATCAATCATATAACGCAGAGACTTGAAGCTTTCCTTAGAAATCGGTTCAAAATTAAAAAGAGAGTTTAAGTGGTTGTTTACAAGTATTCTATTATTATTATAACGTTTAACAAGCAAATCCCAAGCAGATTTATAGTTAGCAGCAGTAAACTCAACCGATTTTATAACTTGAGACGCTCCACCTTCAAGTGAAGAGCGTAAATAATGAAATTTGTTGATGTCAGGGATATTATTACTATTTATTAAAGACTCAAACGTATCCCTAAACTCCATCCATTTAAGGTAGTTACCGTCAAAACGCGGAAGTTGGATGGTGGGAAGCTTTATACTATCAGTATTATGGTTACAAACGTATTCAGTAGAGTGCGAAGGCACTTTTGAGCCAGCTATCGAGCCATAATTTGAGGAAACATGTAAAGCAGTTACACTTTGAATTATACTTTCGGCACAAGCAATATTCAAGCAAAAATCATTTTCGATTTTCTCATGTTCCTCTAACTGATCGAAATCTAAGATCTCAATATTATCCTTTAAAGAATCAAACTGAGTAAATAAGTCTCTATGTCGCGATAGTTTTAATTCAAGTTCCGCAACTAATGCCTTTGTAAGTTCCTTAGGATCAATTAATGTAGTAGTTTTTAAGTATTTCGCAAACGTCGTAATTCGACTCTTTATACTAGCACGTTTCCGAACAAGTTCTTTCAACTCTTCCGCCATAGTAAATAACAATTTAATGCCTTATCACAATAATCAACTAAACAGACTGTTCGGGGTAAGTAATGACAATATAGGTATCAAAGAACCGCAACGTTAGTTACAGCGTCAAAAAATGACGACGCCGGCCCCAGTCAGGTGCTCGCGGTCAGTGGAGGTCACACGCAGTCGACGCGATGTAACAGCACCGAACACCAACTTTACGCGGGGTCGGAGAAGCAGTGGCCACAAAGAACCTAGAATGATTTAGATTGTTAGTTAGAAAGATGCAAACAAGAATGAAATTATAGACAGTTTATTTAATGTCAATATTTATAAGAAATAAAGATAAGTAAGTAACTCTAATTGTTTCAATTCAGTATTTAGAACTTCAATAATATTGTAAGAGAGTAACATTCGTTCTTATATAAGTAGATAGGTAAGTAGGTAGCTAATTTTAATATAAGTAGTTTAGAGTAACACAGTCGTATTCATAGTAAAGTAAATAGTTTTATAGTTTTACCTAGTTCAATCTAGGGCTAGTTTTAAGTACTATAGTAATAGTATAGAATAGTATTCAGTTGAGTTTAATCAAAGAGACTAGATCGCAAAGTAATGGACAGAATAATAGGCTATGCAATCTAGCTTAATAATTATAGAAGCTTTAAACTCAAGCAGAATAAAGTAAGTATTTTTAGAAAGAATTTTAATCTGACTCCATAGATATAAGTAGGGAAGCTAGTAGTATTGAAGATGCAAACTACAGAGTAGCATTTTAACCAAAATGCATAATAGCGGATGTGAACACTGTTTGCAGATGCAAAACAATCATGAACACAACGTTCTTCCGTCTGCACACACAAAGTATAATACCAAAATTGGGCGTACTTCCCTGTGAGTAAAACAAAAGACAACACAGATCCCTCGCGCAATAGTATCACGTAGATCACGATCACGTCCGGTTTCACCAAATATGATCTCGTCGGGTTCACCAAATATGATCACGTCGGGTTCACCAAATATGTTGGGGGTAATTCCAAGAATAGGATCTGTGTGTTTTATCCAATTATATATTTATTATCCAAGATTATCTAAGATTATATAAGTTCCAAAATTGACAGCCTTGTTACTCCCATTTTTGTTATTATTCTTTATTATTCTTGTTGCCGTAGTAACGAGGCCGTCCGGTGTTGCCGGCCAGACGTATTAGAATTCCCAACATAGACCACACTCTTTCTTACCGAGGAGTCGTAAAATACGACTAAGGTATGTTGACGTCAGGCAGGCGGCCGGTCGTAAAATGCGTAGCCAAATCATATGACAATATGTTTGTAACATGTTGTGCCGACCCCACTTAGAGTGGGATAAGGGCAGGAGGATGATGAAAAAATCAAATGTGGGATATGTCTACTCAATAATATGACTCTTATCTGGTCGCTAAAATTTGTTCTACCCGCAAAATTTTTGAATTCAGGATCAATTTAAAAAATGTGTCACTGTCCACATAAAAGTTGATCCCTTACTTAATATTAATCTAAAATTCAATTAATTAAAGTTAAAATTTATATAAATTTATTTGTCTATCCTATCTTACTAATATTATAAATGCGAAAGTTTGTAAGTATGGATGTATGTTTGTTACTCTTTCACAGTGAATCCGCTGAACCAATATCGATGAAATTTGGCACAATTATTCCTTATACACCGGGGTAACATATAGGCTTCAGGAATAGGATGACATTGAAAATCGCCATCTATTATCAATCTATCACGCGACAACAGTCCACGCAAACGAAGTTACGGGTAAAAACTATCTAATAATCGTACTTGCTTTTGTGTCCTAATCTTTAATTATTGTCTTAACCTATTAACGTAATCCTAATTTGTTAACGTAACAATAATTGATATTTCATATTTATGAGACTATATCATATTTTTGTGAATCATTTATCACATTTTCGGTATTCACTAACGATGATAAATATACATTTAACGAGATAAATGTATTTTGAACCGGATTTGTATTGTGGAATTAGAACACCAATTTATAAAGAAAATCGCTTCCACAAATTACTTCCTTTTTCACATAAATTTTACAAATAACGAAAATAGATTATTGATAATTTGGCATGTAACTTTTGAAGTTTTTAATTACATATAATTACATGAAGTTTGTTATTACACATGCACACATTTAGGGACTAATGCCGTGTGGTATCTGGCTAAGTAAAATAGACCACCTTCATTTCTTACCGAGGTGTCGTATAAGCCGACTAAGGTAAGTCAACCCGCCGTGTGCTATCTGGCTGAGTAGAATATATCACCCTCATTTCTTACCGAGGTGTCGAAATAGCGACTAAACTTGACCCACCGTGTGGTACCCAGTTGAATAGTATAGATAGAACCTAGGCAAGAAAGAGGGTGACCTCTTTCTTACTGATGTGTCTTAATAGGAAACTAAGATAAGTTGACGTCTGGCCGGTCGTAAAATACGTAGCCAAATCATGTGACAACATGTTTATAATTATATTGTTCCGACCCCACTTAGAGTGGGATAAGGGCATGAGGATGATGATGCCTTTAGTTTAGGGATCAATTTAGTTATAGCTACCACCTTAAACTGCCAAAAGAAATATTTGATAAATGTATAAAATTTAAAAAGTCTTAACCCGCTATCATTCTTCAAACAAATAGGCCATAAAACTGTATATTTACCAATTCCCAAAACTGCTATAGCTTGCCAATCCATAAGATTTCAGTTCCGACAAAAGACATCAAATCCAGAAATGGGAAAGACCAAGAATTCAAGTAATAATAAACCCATACTCATACCCTCATAAATTGCAGATATTAACAATTGAATCTATTACCGCCTCAAAGACCTTTTCAAGAACACTTTTGACCAGAAATAGGATTTTGATATAGCATTTCATGAAATATGTGTGGATAGCGTGTCTTTATGCTCAACGGAAAGAATTTAATAACAAAATATTCCAAACTTAAATTGACTATTTTTTATGTTTAATAGTTTTGCTAATTAACATTACTCAAAATATGATTGATTGATATTAATGAACATGAAAATTAAAACAACAGCAACTGATAACAACTGATCTTCTATGGACACCTGTATCATAATATAACTTTTTAATCATATCGATACACCTATACAACCTCCAGCTGGACCAAGGACGTTGAATCTCTACATTAAAAAAAAAGGTTTCAATGAACAAGTCCGCGGCGACGCAACACGCATGCGCAATTGATGTTTGCGCCTTGGCGCTAACATTTGACATTTAAAAAATCTTTTCAATATATAAATTGGTTTTTATAAATATTTTGATAATATAATATTAATTTATGTATTATAGTATAAAAGTAGATAAAGTAGTGTATGACACTGTACATAACTTGGTCTTATAACACTCGTGTTATAAGAACCCTTATTATGCAACAGTATCATAATCTACTATTATCATCTATCTCTTCTTTGCGCGTACTTAGAGAGCAAACGTTATTTTGAAGTTGTAATGAAAATTTTATTTTATTATTTTTTAAATTAACGCATCATAAATATTTCTCTGCGCATGTGCGATTAGACAAAGATAATTAAACGAATCTAATCTTCGCTCTCTATGACTCCTCTACTGTACTATAAAAACTCTATGGATATTATTAGTGGATGCTTGGTGACATTACATTACAGTTTACATAAATTGTATTATCACGAAATCGTTTTCACTTAGAATCAATTCCTTTTCGTCTGAAAAAATATAGCTACATCAAGCTGACACTGACAGTGACATATTTTTCTCACGATTTAATGACTTTAAATCTACTCTATGCCTTAAAAATAAGGTTTATATTTGATTATCTAAATGCAGACACGGCTTTAATAGTTAACGATTGTTGACAGATACAAATGGTATTTGCAAATTTCTTTATTCAGGAGCGACGATTTGATTTGTATTCATTAAGATGTTTGCTGTTATATCTCTTATACGGCTGTTTTTTTTACTTATTAAAACCAGTACAAACATCGCTGATATGAACATTGTCAAGAAGTAATACTGTTAGATTATCGTGAATAAGATAGCTAATAACTTCACAATCACAAATATATTACATATATTTTGTGTTTTACTATATCCGTTTCTATTTAACTACTTTAGTGTTTGTTACCGCAACACCCCCGGGCATAACAGCTGAACTCAAAACAAATACGAGTTCTGCAACTATATTAATATACTCATACATTATACTGATCAATTCTGAATTATTTAGTACTCGAGAATCGTGGATGAATACTAAATAATAAATTTAATATTCCAATGTGAATCCACACCTTATTTAACTTAATTACTTTTGCTGAATAGTTCTAATTAGGGGGTAAAGATACAATCACATTCATGACTATTTATTCCATAATTGTAGAAATATATTATACATTAAGAAAATTAACATTCAGTATTGAACAAATATTGTTCATAGGTCGTTGTTATAATTCCAGAGTTGGATGTACATCAATGTGATCACTTTAGAAAACTTTTTTTTAAACAGGGAATCTTAAAATTACAGGCAATATTTTTAAATTAACCTTAATTCCCCCATAAAATTTGCCTCCCATTAATCATACAGAACTGCCGAAAATTTGTGGGTAAATCCCCCTTCGTAATTGTCGCGGAATCTTGTTAACTTCAAGATGGTTGGTGAACTTAGATATTAAGTCTTATATTAAAAATATATGACTGCCTGTATATTTACTGCCATATTTTTTTGGATTGTACTTCCTTTTTTGGTGATTATTAATTTATAATAAAGTAATTCAAGATTATCTTATGAGATATCATAAATTGACGTCTAAAATGGTATAATAGTAAACAAAAAACAATATCACTGCCAAGATTTATGAACACTTACGAGCATCGTAGAATGTAAAAATAAATTAGGCTTCATTTACACATTTATATACATCTAGGCACTAAGGCGTCTATTCTTTGGTATTAAGTTTGTTACACACTAAAAAATACCATCTATGTATTTTTAATAATAATAAATTGTTAAAATTTTTATATAACTTTTTTTATTCGAATACATTAAAATACAATGATTTCCATATTAAACCTAGCCTTGTACCGGATTAATACATTTATAATATTGTATCTTTTGTTAAGTTTTCTATATAAATACCACCGCAATAATATAAAGCTTTACTACATTGTAATAATGGAAAATTACGTAATTTAATTATTTTTTATATTTATTAGGCCATCAACAATATATATAGTTAAATAAGTGTTCAGAACATATGTACATGATACATTAAAAAATGAAATTAAATTCTATATTAATTAAAGAAGGCAACAATATGTAAAATAATAACAAACATCCAGCATAGGAATTAAATAATAAATAATAAAATTTTAGCGATACAAGTGTTCTATTCAGTTTTTATTTTTTTCGTCACAAAAAATCGTATAACACGCAATATTAACATAGTTACTACTTTAACAGCACATATTAAAAATGCGAGGATAAGTACAATGAGTTTTACTTCATAATATTCTACCCAAGTCATATTTGCTGAAGGTGATCGTAAGTGTAATGCTCCTTTATGTCGTATAACATATTCCGTCCACCAAACAGCTCGTTCCAGAGGTGACTGTTGTTGATCTCGCATAAAAGAGCGTAATTTGATTATATTCTCCTTGTATCTGTAATAACAAGTAATTTAATTTAGGAATGTACACTATTATTTTCATAATTTTAATTATTACGAATAAATGGGCTCCGAATAATTGATTATGTCTTCGATGGCGTTAAATTATCTTACTGTGATATTAAATTTGATATTGAACTAGATATACTTGATAAATTAATTAATTTAATTGTAACATTATAACTATAATTTAAAATTAATTATGTAGTACTAATAATTAATTTTAAATTATAGTCCATCCAATAATTAATTTTAAATTATAGTCCATCCAACTCTGGAATTATAACAACGACCTATGAACAATATTTGTTCAATACTGAATGTTAATTTTCTTAATGTATAATATATTTCTACAATTATGGAATAAATAGTCATGAAAGCTGATTGTATCTTTACCCCCTAATTAGAACTATTCAGCAAAAGTAATTAAGTTAAATAAGGTGTGGATTCACATTGGAATATTAAATTTATTATTTAGTATTCATCCACGATTCTCGAGTACTAAATAATTCAGAATTGATCAGTATAATGTATGAGTATATTAATATAGTTGCAGAACTCGTATTTGTTCCAGAGGTGACTGTTGTTGATCTCGCATAAAAGAGCGTAATTTGATTATATTCTCCTTGTATCTGTAATAACAAGTAATTTAATTTAGGAATGTACACTATTATTTTCATAATTTTAATTATTACGAATAAATGGGCTCCGAATAATTGATTATGTCTTCGATGGCGTTAAATTATCTTACTGTGATATTAAATTTGATATTGAACTAGATATACTTGATAAATTAATTAATTTAATTGTAACATTATAACTATAATTTAAAATTAATTATGTAGTACTAATAATTCTTTATTAGTAGTACATAATTAATTTTAAATTATATAGGACATATGTTGGCTAATTTAATATGTAGGTAATGTTGTAGAGGCGATCGTAATAAATAAATAAATATTACTTAAATTAATTTATCCTAATAGTGTAACCATTAATTATTCGCAATACTTAATTTAATGTATCCTAATCATTTTTATATTATTATTGCTTAGTGACACTGTTATATAATTAAAACGGACAAAACAGTTCAATATTTTATGAGAAGGACTACAATATTGGCAACATGATTGTAGATAAGTAAATATTACACATCTTTTGCGTAAAACAAAAAAGTAAGACCTATGTTATGGTTGTTATAGAAAAATTCATTCTTTTATGATGGTTGCATGGTTTCAAACATTCATTCATATTTCATATTTATCGCGTATTTTTATTTATGCAGGGAAAGTCTTGTGGATCAGTTACTTAGCTATTATTAAAGTGTTTCCCTTAACTTAAATTGGAATAGAATATAACTACCTTTTATCCAGGATCACTGATTCGATTGCATCTTTGAATTTATTTTCAGTGATGGTATTTAGATCTATCTCAAGCCCAATGTTTAATTCCAAATACTTATTAACATTATACCACTGATCCCACATCATCGGTATGCCGATAAGAGGTACACCAGCAGCAATAGCTTCATCTGTAGATTGTAGCCCTCCTTGAGTTATAAAAAGTTTTATGTTTGGGTGCACTGTAATAAAAAAAATACAAATTATTTTTAATAGGTATAGCTGTTGAATAGAGCAAATTAAGACGGCTTTGACAGCGTCAGCGGAGAAACGAGGCGAGCGCAGAAGCGTCGTTGGGGTTTACTATTTTTTTGCAATAAATATACAATATATGTTATTGTACATACTATTAAACATATCATTTTTAAATTAAATTTAAATACCTGTGAAAAATTGATGTGCCTGTTGTTATAATAATATACCATGTAAATCATTATCCTTTTGCCCTTATCCCACTCTGAATGGGATCGGCACATCATGTTATAAAAATAGTGTCACATGATTCAGCAAGGTATTTTACGACCGGCCACATGGCGGGTTTACTTGCCTTAGTCATCTTTTACGACACCTCGGTAAGAAAGAGGGTGGTCTGTTCTATTCAGCCAGGTACTACACGACGGGTCAATTTACCTTAGTCGCCTTTTAAGACACCTCAATAAGAAATAGAGTGGTTTATTTCATTCATAGATACCACACGGCGGAATAATACATATACCATGTAAATATTTTTCTTATTTTGTATGAATACTTACTTAATAGATCTGATTGCGGAAACCATTTGAAAACTTTTATGTTTTTAGATAATTCAGGAAGTTTTTCATCATTCCACTTCCAGTATACATCGTAAGGTAATCTTGAAAACACATTTACCAAAATCTGCGCCTTTTTTGTAGAAAATAAATCTGGCTTTACATTGTTTCCAAAACTGACATAGATCACACCGTTGACAGCAGAGTCCAGAGATGACTTGAGTTCCTATAAATAAATAAAACTATTCGAGAAATTCAAATTTGTTAAATATGATATTAGTAAATAGTAACAGAAGTATTATCCTACTCACCTAACTTACTTACTTAGCTTACCTTAGTCACCTTTTACAACACCTCGGTTATAAATGAGGGCAGTCTATTCTACTTAGCGGGATTCGTTGTTTAACTTAGAATTACATTATTATTTAATTTAACCAATAATTATAGGCAAATAATTTTTCAAACTACGCAATCATAATCAATAAAATAATAAAGGCGATAATAGTGGTTAAAAAGTGGGACATAACGTTTATACGAAAAAAAACTTTTATGAACAAGCATATTTATAACAGTAGGCGTTACTTGCGGATATCTATTATGAATTATACATCCATTACTTATATTGTGGATTATAGTAAAATAATAATTAATATTAATTTGATCGTTTCAATATTGAAACGATCAAACATACAGCGCGGTGGAGCACTGTTAGGTTTTTAGTCGGTGCGATTCCGACATACCCACCGCTCGTCCCCGTCGGTCGGTGACGACCTATAATGGGTTTTCCCGACATTAGAAAAAAAAATGATAATACCAAACCTTTGACAACTCTGCTTGTGGTTTCTTGTGAAGACCTCCCAAATATATGACATTAGTAGGAACGGGACGATTTGAATCCCAAATCGGATGTAAATTTAAAAAAACCATATGCACATTTTTTCTGAGTTTACTTGTTGTAGGAGAGTGTTCTCCAAAATGTTTTTTGAACACGTGATTTTCCTGTAATGTTGCATCGTATGCTCTTTCTAAACGATATTGTAAATACATCTCCGATATTTTTTCCCACAGTGTAAGATCATGATATCGTTGTCTAACAGCAAGTGGAAACAAAAATGGATGTGTTGCAGCACCCACTGCCTCAAATGTTTCAAATGTACCTCCAAAAGAACTCATTTGGATAACTGGAGCGTTAAATACATGAGTAAATATTAATGTTTCCTTAAAACAATCTTCGATAAAAATTAGATCGAAATATTTACTGTCGAGCTTCATTAAATTCTGTATTTTTCCTAATCTCAGTATTCCTTCGATATACTCAATAGAAAGTTTAAAGGTAAGTATAAACTGGGAAAACAAGTCTTCTGAAACCGTCATTTTTTTTAAAAGGGCTTGTTGTTTCACATCGCTCAGTAATTCACTTACGTTAATTTCTGTATAATTAACAGGCGCTTGATCTTTTTCATAGGCTGACAATGCGGTAATCATTGTAACTTCGTGACCACGTTTAACTAATTCTCGTATTAACACTCGAAACACACTTTGGTGGCTTATTACAGGAACTGGTAGAACTGCTAAAATTCGTGCTGCTTCACTTTTATTTAAAAACGTGGTCATTATTACACAACAAAATATGAGTTTATTAAACATTTTTCTTCAAATGTACAAAAAAGAATTGTTCACCTATGTCGATGTGATGTTACCTAAAAGAATGATAATATTCCTTTAATAATATCGCATGTCTCATAATTTATATTTGTTTTATGTTATCTATCATGCAAAACTTCAAGCTAAATTCTAATAAATGGAATCTTATCATATATACACACAATAATTATATAAATATTTACTAGATTACACCATATAAAAAATTACTGTGATTAAATTGCTAACTTTGTAGTTAAATCGTTGTGACTAACGTAATATCAAAGAGTCATCATCATCTTCCTGCCCTTATCCCACTCTAAGTGGGGTCGGCACAACATGTTATAAACATGCTGTCACATGATTTGGCTGCGTTTTTACGACCGGCCGCCTGCCTGACGTCAACTTACCTCTGTCGTATTTTACGACACCTCGGTAAGAATGAGGGTGGTTTATTTTACTAAACCGGATACCACACGGTGGGTCAATTTTCCTCAGTCGCCTTTTACGACACCTCGGTAAGAAATGAGGTTGGTCTATTCTATCAAGCCGGATACCACACGGCGTAACGTAATATCAGAGTATGTAATGGTATATGGAAAGGTGTATGGAGCTAATGGTATTCTATATGCAACTAAGTGATGTTGTCCTTGTTGAGATCTTTTTGTGTAAAAAACCTTTAATACTCGGAAAGGGTTTCATTTTTTAACTATGGTTCTGAAACTTTGGAAAAAAAGTGTTGAAAGAGTAAAATTATATATAATTTGTAATAAAAAATCAACTATGAAGATTATGTACAGTCAAAAAAATCAAAAAAAATCAAAAATGTTTATTTCTTACCAAAATTCATTACAAGAAATATAGATTGAGACCTTCTAGTAAGTATTAAAATACTTGTGTCAGAAGGTCTCGCTCTTCCATAACAAAAGTAAGTTATATAAATATTAAAGGTAAGTATTTACTATTTATTAAGTTATAATTATAGCGTACATGTATGTGAAGCGCGCGCGCGCGCGCGCGCCTTTGTGTGTGTGTGTGTGTGTGTGTGTGTGTGTGTGTGTGTGTGTGTGTGGGTGGGTGTGTGGGTGTGTGTGTGTGTGTGGGTGTGTGTGGGTGTGTGTGGGTGTGTTTGTTTTGGTTTGGGGGAGGGTGTGGGTGGTTGAGTGTTTGTGTGTATAGATGTGACTGTTGTTGTGTGTGTGGGTTTTTTTTTATCTGTGTATTTAAGATGTATATTCTAATAAAGCTTCCGTATCTTCATAATTTAAAGTTTTTAGCCAATAAGATAAAGTATTTTTGCAGTTATGGTAAGTCATCATATATATATTCAATTTTTTATTAATTATGTCATATAATTGTGACGCTTGTTTATTGTGCTGACGCCCAGCAAAAGCTGTTTTAGTTTTAACAAAGGGAGTGACGTTTTTTATTCTTCTTTTATTTTGAATAGGCAATTTAAACTGTAGTTTTTTGTGTAATCTCAGTATAGTGTTTAGAATATATAATTTCCTAACAGATAGCATCTTACACTAAAAAGTCGTGATCAAAGAACTCTTAATGAGTTCTTTGATCACGACTCGACTCGACTCGACGATCTCGATTAATAACCCTTAAGGGAGAAGTGTAATGTTCAATGCTTCAGATTTACATACACACACATGCACTTACGCGCAACACACACGCATACACTTATGAACAGTACGCACATGCGTACGCGCACACGCCTACGACCGCGCGCTCACTATTTCGCACACTTTATGAAGCTTCCATGCGACAGCTATACTGCGTCCATCATATTATCAGTCTTTTGACAGCTCACGCTCATTAAGTTTTGTATTGCTTACGTACAAATATCATACAAATAATATTTGTACTTTATGGATGGGTACCGCCCACTTAGTGATGTCACACATAATGGTTACTACGATTATGCCACAGATTAAAAATAATCGGTAGAAATCGATGTTACGAGTATTAAAAGACATTTAATAACATTATATAAAGTTTTACTTTCTTCTTAGTTAATACATGAATACAAATAAAACAATCAGGATATTTTAATTTATTTTATTAGCACGAGTCGTCGGAATGATAATCAACACTAGACTCCTCCGATGAGGAGTCTTCAGTAGCAGTTATTATTAGCTCTTGTGTAGATAATATATTATCAAACGCAATATCACGTTCCCAATCAGAGAATATTACTCTTTTAGTTCTTTCCACCACACTTGCCCAGTTCTCGGCCGTTACGTGGGTGCAAGCATTTTTTAGCAATTGCAACATTTTATTCGCTGTGAATGGGGGGCTTGTATTGCATCTCGCAGCATGCCCTTTTACTTGTGCCCATATAAGTTCTATTGCGTTGTACTGGCAGTGGTATGGAGGAATCCGAAGAACAGTATGGCCATATTCTGCTGCCATTTCATTGATTACATAGCGTTTTGCTCTCTTTTTGGTTTTTAATATTTTTATTAATTCAACTTTTAACATTGAGTCGTCCACATTTTCTCCATTGTCCCGAAGCCAATTAATTATTTCATGCTTTTTATTAGCCTGTGTTGGCATTTTGTCAATTTGACGGGAGTGGTAGGGCGCATTATCAATAAAAATTATTGATGGTTCTTCCAATGAAATGAGCATTTTTTTGAACCACTCTTCATACACATTTGCATTCATCTCTTCGTGGTAGTCATTTGATTTCTTCGATTTAAATGCCAACAGTGCGTCTTGTACAAATCCTTTTGCTGTACCTGCATGGCAAATGATTAGGCGCTCACCTTTTCCCATTGGTACTGAGGAAGTGGAATCAGCAGTATCATCAGTCCAGAAACGAGATAGTGTGTGGTTAGCGTTGAGCCATGTTTCATCCGTGAAAACAATATTTGCCCAATCTTGTATTTTCTTTGCCTCTCTTAAAAAATCACAACGTGCTATAGCTATATCTGTGCGTTCCATTAATAATTTTCTTTTATTTAACTTTTTATATGAAAAGCCAATTGTGTTCAAAACTTTGACCAAAGAAGATTTTTCACCATGAAATAGACCACTTCTTTTCAAAGAAACAATAAGTTTTCTCAAAGTTGGAATTTCTTTTCTCAAGTAGTAATCTAGTTTACGTAGGTTATCATTAATCGAATTACTTAGGTACGTAATTCGATTAATGATAGTAGGTACTATAATCGGAATGGTATCGCATACGAGAATCTTTAGGACATCACTATCGTCAATCTGTCAAAAGATGGTTAATATAATGGACAGTGTATAGTCCGTGTCAAAACTAATAATGCAAGAGTTCCTTCAATCCTACCAGTCCTACTAATATTATCAATGCAAAAGTTTGTGGGTACGTTTGATACTCACGATGAATCCTCTGAACCAATATCGATGATATTTGGCACAAATATTCGTTATATACGGAAATAACATATAGGCTTTAAAATCCTGATAATTCCAAAGAAATATGGTGACATTGAAAAGTGCTATCTACTATCAACCTATCACTCGAAAACAGTCCACGCAAAGGAAGTCGCGGCTAAAAGCTAGTACAATATAATTCAAACATTTTTTTTTAATATTTTGTTTTATTTCTTTATACACAAATGTATATGAAATAATTCTTTAAGTTACTAACATTGATCTATTTTTTCTTTCAAACATATTGTTTTAATTAGGTAATTATATTAACCCTATTTATTACATTCCAATCCCGTTAACATAAAACTTTGTTATCTATTAATTCTCTATTACATGTCGTCATTACTTACATTACTTCATCTATTACATGTCGTATTAAAATAATCACATGATATAACGAATTACAAAACAACTGAAGTTACTACTATTTATTATGATCAACAAATTCAGAATATTATCACAGGCTACTGGATCAGAAACTGAGGTTTAATAATATATCACTGTTATATAATTATTCATCAAACAGTCCACAACACTTTACATTATTATTCTGTATGTATATTGAATAACCGGAAAATGAAACAGAGTACAAGTTCACCTTTACATTCATTCACATTACTATGAATCGAACAAAGCTGTATCATTGCTTATAAACAGTGTTACTTTGTTATTACGATACACTAGATATTGCTTTTAGAGCATCAGATGGGGTCATCAGATGAGATGACAAAGACGATCTATCTTAGAATGAGGATAACAGATTTTGCGGTTAGCGACCATTGCAATCTCAGATATACTAAGCTTGCCTTTGTTATTTATATTCATTCCTTCTTGAACAAACTGGCGCAGTAAAATATTTATAAGTATATTTAAGATGCGTATGAGCTACCAAGAGTCTGTATGGATCTACAGTTGATCTCAGGTCGTAGGAAAAAAAAGTTTGTTTCTCCAAAATTACAACAATTTTTTTGATCTCATTCTTCTCAAAGCATAGATGCATGAAATATTACTGCAGATACTACTACTTAAATTTAGTGATGTATTCGATTCATTATTATTTGTTTTAAATATGTAATTTTTGATAACCCAATTGTTTTAACTTATCTTTAGACTTAAAATGAGTAACTAATCAGTTTTTAATTTTACCGAACAAATTCTTAAAATACTTAATATTAATATCAATATAGCTATCATAGAACATAAGACAAATATGAAGACAAGTACAATAAGTTTTACTTCATAATATTCTACCCAATTTATATTTGCAGACGGTGCACGCAGGTGTAATGCTCCTTTATGACGTATAACATATTCCGTCCACCAAACAGCTCGTTCCAGAGGTGAATGTTGTTGATCACGCATCAAAGAGCGTAATTCTATTATATTGTCCTTATAACTGAAATTATCATTTATATTAGAGGTTTTCTTCCTTGCAACCCGAAGGTCCCCGTTCCCATTGCTAGGCTTCTGGGCGTTGCCGACGATGGCCGAAAACCATGGTTTTCGGCCATCGTCGGCCAGCCAGACCTCTGTTAGAGTGACTGAGAGTGATAGTGAGTGAATTAATTTTTAAAGCACAAACTATTATGATAGTGAACATTTGTATAAATTTGACCTTGAAAGTCGCAAGCAAGCTATTGAAATATTAATTTGCACACGAGCGTAAAGAGCACCACTTAGTGTATGTGTAAATTTGTCTTGAAACACTATAATAGGTATATGTAAATAAATTAGGTATGTGTTTTGAGTATACTATATGGTAATGTTTGTTGGTAATGGTAATGGTAATTTATTTTATCATCATACTGTCATAATTTTGATATTTTAGTCTCTTAATATCCTTATATAAGATTAAAATCAAAATGCGTTTAGGATTCGGAGGCGTCTTATCAAAAGACGAAATAAAAATGGTGGGTTATACAAAGGAAAAAAACAATTATTTATTTTCCTAAACCATGTACAAACCGTAAATGTTTAGATTATGGGACTTATTTACACAAGCTTTTAATTTTAAAACCACTTACCTTTTGTCCTTCATAACTGTTTCTATAGAATGACCTAATTTTTTTTCGGTTATCGAATTAAGATCTAACTGTAAACCAATTTTTAATTGCAAGTATTTTTCCGCATTAAACCACTGATCCCACATCATTGGTATGGCAATAAGAGGTACACCACCAGCAATTGCTTCATCTGTAGATTGCAGTCCTCCTTGCGTTATGAACAGTTTAACATTTGGATGCACTGTAATGTAACAAATTTCAATTTTTAAATCATCATCCTCCTGCCCTTATCCCTCTCTAAGTGGGTTCGGTACAATATGTTAAACATGTTGTCACATGATTTGGCTACGTATTTTACGACCGGCCGACTGCCTGACCTCAACTTACTTATTGCATTATTATTACGAACCTTAACAAATGATAATTATTTATTGAAATTCATAAATGTTTCAGATATTTAATATTTCATACAAAGTTTAATCAATTTTTTGTTTACAGTTGAAACTAGTCATATCAATGATTCATTCACAGTTTCTGTAAATACCTCAAAAATATTCTTACCGGTTTTTGTTAATACAGCACTAATATGACAGAGTTTGGTTGGTGAGACATAGCAACAATAGAATAAAAATATGAATTAAATAAAGGCATAATTAGGCAGTAGTGTCGCATAGGACATGCGAAACCACACAAAGGCTGTCATTGTACAAGATCAGGTCCTGATTTTCTTAGTTACTAACAGAGTATCTTTCGTTTTCTGAAGAATTCAGAGGACGGAGTAAGACGAGTACAATGCGAGTATTTTTTTAATTAATGTCTTGTTAGCTACTGCAAAAGCAATGCTACTCACTCCGTATAAACGAATCCAGATTTGCACGGGAACGTATCTTTATAATTGAAAATCAACAATATTTTATAGTAATAAAAAAGGATATACTTTGTCTACTGTAATTCTATTGACTTACTCAACAAATCTGATTGTGGAAACCATTTAAGAACTTTAATATTTTTGGATAACTCAGGGAGCTCTTGATCATTCCATTTCCAATATACATTGTAAGGCAATTTTGAGAAAACATTAACAAAAATTTGTAGTTTTTCTGAAGATAATAATGCTGGATTCACGTTCGTGCCAAAACTTACGTAGATTGCACCATTACCGGAAGAGTCTAGGGAAGATTTTAAGTCCTGCAAGTAATATGATTAATTATCGTTATTATAGAAGTTATGAAAAAAACTGGTAAAAAAAATCGAGTTTAATATCAAAATCGTAGCAATGTTAGAAGAGTGTTCACTTAATTATGCAAGCATTAAATAAACATTTAGCGCGGTTTTAAACTGAACCGCAAATGAAGACATTGCTAGAATTTAATTGACTAAGCATAAACTGTAATGGTGTTTAATAATTAGGAATATTAAATTATTATCATTACCAGTCTATACGTCAAGTATTCTTTTCGTATATCACATGTATTATAATCGATTAAGCTTAATTTAGTTATTACCAAAATATCTATACCAAAAATTTCATTCGAAAGGAGAATGTTACTATAAGATAAGATACTGAAAAATAGTACATTTAAGATTATCGTAAAATGCAAACATTCCTTATCATGGAAGTAGATACAATATTTTGAACACATTTTTATTTAGAGATACAACTTACACAGTTAGTATAAAACTAGAGCCAAACCTTGGGCAATTCGCCTTGTGGAGTTTGGTGAAGACCTCCCAAATATATAACATTAGTAGGAACGGGACGGTTGGAATCCCAAACAGGATGTATGTTTAAGAACAGCATGTGTATATTGTTCTTTAATTCATCTAATGTTGGTGTATCTTTACCAAAATGTTTTTTAAACACTTCATTTTCAGCTAATTCAGCCTCATTGTACGCTTTTTCTAATCGGTATTGATGAAATATTTCCAATAATTTTTCCCACACAGTGAGATTGTAATATCGTTGTCTCATTGCAAGTGGGTATAAAATTGGGTGTGTTGCAGCACCCACTGCTTCAAATGTTTCAAATGTGCCTCCAAATGAACTCATCTGAATAACTGGCACTTTAAATAGATAGGAAAATATTAATGTCGACTTAAAACAGTCTTCAAGAATTAGTAAATCAAAATATGTCCTCTTATGTGTAATTAAATTGTGTACATCATCTAATCCTAATAATTGGTCTATAATAACAGTAGAAAAATGGAAGGTATTTTTGAATTGTGAAAAAATGTCTTCGGAAACCTTCATATTTTCTAAACGCACGATACTTATTGCGTCGTCCGTCACAGAACGTATGTTTATTTCTGTATAATTAACAGGCGCTTGTACTTTTTCATATAGTGGTAATCCGGTAACAACAGTCACTTCATGGCCACGTTTAGCTAATTCATGTGTTAACACACGAAACACTTTTTGGTGACTTATTATGGGAACTGGTACAACAGCTAAAATCCGTGCCGACTCGATCGCTAACAGTGTTGTCAATATCACAAAAAAAACTAAAACTTTTTTCATTTTAATTTTATAACTGTTAGCTTAATAATAACACGTTTGCATTCCTTTACTGCAACTTGTGGGAATGATAAAAGTTAATATCTTTTAATGTCACTACTAATGTGTGTGTTGCCCATTATATCTTTACTGATTACTTTATCTCTTCCATATAACTATATTTACATAAATAATCACTAATGAATTCATATAAATAATTTATATACTGCACATAAAAAAGAAACAGATAGATTCAGTCTTATTTGATTTATCTTTATTATAATAGGATTTTAGTAGATACATTAGTTACAACTTATTAAAGGGAAAATGAAATAAAGATCTAACATTTTGGGCTGACTTCCCTACTCTATAATATATAGTATTTCTATGAGCCAAACTTAAATGTGTATCGACCTCGACAATAAAGAGAAAACACTGGCACGAGACTTATTATCTCTCTCTTTTCTCTCTCTTTTTTATATGTGATTAGAAAAAGATAAGTATATGAATTTCATCTTCCTTTTCTCATTCTTTGTTGTGCCAAATTCACTTATAGGCCCGCCTTCGATATAATAACTCTATGCTTTTTGAGTTGTCAACTTTACCATAGATTTGCAAAATTAATCCTATTAAGACGAGGCATCAAGAGACTGTACTAGTTCAAAATGCTGATTGTGTGTCACAAAGATTACAGGTGTGTCATTAGCTTCGTCCGCGTGAAAATCAGTGTATCACAATTTTGTTCCCAAAATGAAATTTTCAACATAAAACTAATTATTGTGAATTAACCATAAGAGATAGAGAGTGGACGCGGACTTTTTTGTAGTACTTTAGTAGATCTACAATTCTCTAATACATTAATGTGTACACGAGTGTATCTCGCAGTAGATTGTAGATTTGGTACTACCAAATCTATACTATCTTTTGGTGTTTCAATATCTTTTTAATTACTATTTAAACTTACGTACAAGCAAAATTAATTCATACTTGAATATTGTTAGGAAACAGCAAATGCAAAAATAAAACTATACAGTTACAATCATAGTATGTATATTGCATCTTACGATAAATATATGTAGATATAAATAGTATTGTAGGGGCTGTTGATCGAGAGTACAGTTGATAAAAGTATACGAGAAGAAATTATACACAAACAATGTCCATACATATAATATGACAAACACAAAGTTCAGAAGAAGGGGTACACAATACACAAGCAGGTTAAAGGAAATATATAACTAAACTACAGAAAATGATCACAACGAAATGAAGCGCGGGCGCAAGCCGCGCGGCCCGTACCCGGATTCGAGTGCAGCGGGAAGGTTGAGTATATCGCGGCAGTCCCGGGTAAGTGTGTAAGTATATGCTATACCGCGGGTGTGCCTGTGTGTGATTGTATTGTTTAAGTTGAGTGATTGTATGCATGTATGAGTGTATGTGGTGGAATCCCTACAGTATATTTGCTACAATAGTATAGTGTAATAATAGCAAATCATTAAGATATTTAAATTTTACAAGTTTTGTTTTGAGTTTACTTTTAGATGAGTTCAGAGAGTGTCAACTGTTTTCCTTTAAAGTGATGTCCAATGCATACAACAAAAAATATAAAACTTTCGCAACGCCTTATAATTGCTACGAGCAATTATATAAAGAGTGGTTTCGTGGTACAAAAAACTATTTGTACGCGAGTAAATTTGATAATCTGTAATTAGACGATATTACGAGTAGTTATTGAACTGATATTTTTCTTGTTGCGGGCCTACTTCTACACATAGTCACTGTTACCTGACCTAATATAGCCCTTACTGAAAATGCGAGTGAAAAGTTAATTACAAAGTTTGAAAGTGATATAGAGGAAAAAGGAATTTCAATTTAAATCTGTCTTACATGATAAAGATATTGATATGATTTGTAAAAATTAACACCTTATTATTTTAATTTTATATAGTAACGGAGTTAATTCGATGGAGTTAGTAAAAAAAATATTATAGGTAAAGTTTATTTGACTGAAGTAATTAATTCCAACAGAAATTATTTTAAAAACAAATGATTTCAGGCATTATACGTAGTTAAGTTATTAATCAAGTAGTTATTATGTTAGGTACCTAGTCAATACTTGATCTAGATGCAATATGTCTTGTTTAGCCAGTATTCATACTTGTAGAATTGCAGTTGTCGACAAGCGTTATACGGAAACATTTCTACGTTCAATTGTTGGAAATTGTCGACTGTTTGAGAAACGAAGCAATTCATCCGTCGACTGCCAAATATTGAACAAAGATATTGCAATGGGAATAAGGTTTTGTGCAGAATTTACATCAATCAATCGCCATAGAATACTTTACTTCAGATTAACCAAATTTACTGTTCTTCTGAGAAATTTATTAACATAACGACAAAGAATTTTTTTAATTACTTTTTTTTATTGGGTAGGTTGTGCATGAGCTCGTGTCAATCGATAACCAGTAAAAATAATATCCGTATATCACAGAGAGAAGATAAAAGTGAACAATAATATAATTAATTTAATATTGATGTTGTTTTTAGAAACAGTCATTAGTTAGCGGGATTAGAATAAAATATTGTTTTCAAAATTATTCACGAATTAATTAATATTATGTTGGTGCCTAATATTTTGAAGAGGCAGATAATTATGCGGAGACATCTCAGGCGTATCATAATGCTATATCCAATTATTTAGGCGGTTGGCTAGATAATTACCGAATAATTGAAATATAACTAATTATAGGAATTAAACTTTAAAATGTCATTGCTTTGTTGTGATACCATGTGGCATCTGGCTGAGTAGAATAGACCAACTTCATTTTTACCGAGGTGTCGTAAAAGGTGACTAAGGTAAGGTGACCCACTGTGTGGTATCGGGTTAAGAAGAATAAACCACCCTCTTTCTTACCGAGGTGTCGTAAATATTACTAAGGTAAGTTGATGTCAAGCAGGGGGGCGGTAAAAACGTTGCCAAATCATGTAAAAATTTGTTTATAACATGTTGGGCCGGCCCCTCTTAGAGTGGAATAAAGGCAGGAGAATGATGACTATTGCTTTGTTGAGACATATGAGTTAAAATTCTATGTTACATGTACTAGATTTTAGCGTGAAAAAAATTAAAGAATTATTTTTTTTGTAAGAAATTCTTTAAGTATCCAAATTATAATAGCTTTTTTTAACGAATCCTTTTCTAATTAAAATCATAAGTATATTACAAATAGTGTTTTCTGTATGAAAGTGGCTTGTAATGATTGTCACCAATTGTCATTATTATTGCGCTTTTATATTACATAAAAAACTGTTACTATCCTTGTACTGCGCAAAAGCTTTCTTTTTCCATTTGGAGAGAAGGATTTGAGCTATGTCTTTCAATGCTATTAAGCGAGTTTCAAATATCACTTGAAGTGCATGATCAATTGTAAATATCAATGAAGCATATTGTTTAATACAATCATTACAGATATTTTTCCAGGAATTGAACCCGTGTACCGTCAAGAGTGCGTACCATGTTAATGATAACGCACTATCGCTGAAAAAATCAACAGAATCGTACAATTTGACCCCAATTACACTGACTGATTACTGTGTTATCACTGCTATTGGCATTTAGAACATCAGTTTTTATATCAATTTTAGGATTTTCCTAAAATTAAACAGAAAAACCCACATTGTTTTTAAAGACTAATATGAAATTCGTAACAACCTATTTGAGATAATGAATATTGAACCCCGCTACAATATTTTGGTCACGAACCCTTCCTTCGCCGGCTTAATATCAATTTGTTCATATAACGTGTTATACAAAACTGTACACCATTTCAAAATGATTTAACCAAAAGTTTTAGTTTATATTACTAAATTACACTTAAGTTTGATCCTGGCACACATACACACAAATGCACATATATTTACACACTCTCATACACGTACAGGCACATGGACACATATACAAGCACACAAATACATAAAGGCACACACACGTATGTACATATCACCTAATATTTACTTTTTGATAATTTTGTTTCTTTTTTATAATAGTATTAACATTCTTACGTTGTAACTAAGGGAAGATGCGAGGCAATACAAGTATCTTTTTTAACTTGATAGGGTTGCTTTATCTTTGTATTGCACGACAATAAAAGATTCAATAAAGATATATATATTTTTAAATAATTATGTTTTAAACGTAAAAATATCACCAAAAATAAGCCTTGGCAGTAATTTTTTGCTAATTGTAAAAACTCTGTTGGCTATAACTGCAGTGCTGGACAGGAATGCGCCAAAACATCGTCATGGATGTGAAATGCACAGAAGTTCTACTTGCGTCGGTGTTTTGTAGAATGAAGAGCTGGTGACATATGACAAGCATTTACCTCCGCCTGCGAAAACGCTGTGAATAATGCGCCAAATGTCTTTTACTTCTAAATATTATATTGAATTTAATGTGTTTTTTTTGTTCTGAACCCATTAGTGTTATCCTGGCAATATGTAGCCGGCAACTTGCAGTAACTTACACTTGTTAATTTATAATTTCATTCATTTTTGGTTTTTACAATTTAAGTCTGCGTGATCCCCTAAATCAGAAGATTAAGGAAACAGGTATTCTTGGCTTCCCAGTATATAATAGACAAAATAGGATCTGACATAAGCTTGCGGCTCCTGCTTTACGCCTTGCAAAAATACATAAGTTGTTTGTGTATAAGTACTTATCCTATAAAATATTGCACGAGAAAAGTATTTATGCAACAAATAAATTGCAACAAATGTGTTTTATGTTGTTTGTTAATAAACGTTTAATTAGATAGAGAAGTTGTGTGTAACAGATAAAGTAATCAGTAAATTCATGATATAATGTATTAAACACCGGCTAATATGTGATATTAAAAAAGGTAATAAATTTTATCATTTCCTCAAGTTACAGCAAGGGGAGGTAAACGTGCAATGGCAAATTATTTGGTGTGCAAATTTTAAAACTAAACTATAATGTGGAACAAAGTTTTAGTTTATTTTGTTGTATTGGCATCTTTGTTAGAAAGCTCTGAATCAGCACGGATTTTAGCTGTTTTACCAGTACCAATGATAAGTCACCAGAAGGTGTTTCGTGTGTTAACACATGAATTGGTTAAACGTGGTCATGAAGTAACAATTATAACTGGATTACCGCTCTATGAAAAAGGCCAAACGCCTCTTAACTATACGGAAATTGATATAAGTTTTATAACGAGTGAAGCAATAAAAAACGTGCGTTTAGAAAATATGAAGGAATCTGAAGACCAGTTTCAACAATGGAAAGATATTTTTATGTTTCCTGCTTTTTTTATTGACAAATTATTAGAATACGTCGATATAAAAAATCTGATTACACAAAAGAGAACATATTTTGATGTACTACTTCTTGAAGACTGTTTTAAGTCAATATTAATATTTTCCCACCTATTTAAAGTTCCAGTTATCCAAATTAGTTCATTCGGAGGCACATTTGCAACATTTGAAATAGTGGGTGCTGCAACACATCCAATTTTATATCCACTTGCAGTGAGACAGCGATTTTATAATCTCACCGTGTGGGAAAAAATGTCGGAAATATTTCAACAGTACCGGTTAGATGAAGCTTACCATGAGGCTGAATTATTTGAATATGAAGTGTTCAAAAAGCATTTCGGAAAAGATGCACCAACAATAAGCGAATTAAAGAATAATATACATTTGCTATTTTTAAATATACATCCTATTTGGGATTCCAATCGCCCGGTTCCTACTAATGTTATTTATTTGGGAGGTCTCCACCAAACAACGAAAGGAGATTTGCCTGAGGTTTGACAATAGTTTAATTGAAAGCACTCGCGGAAAATAATAATTAGCATAAATGTGACAAATACTGCTTGTTTTTAAATAATTTTAAATGTATCTTTATGAATAATTTGATTCCACCTTTTCGTTTACCTAGTGTTAAAGCTAAACTAAACTTGATTTTAACTTATTTTAAACTGATTTTAATATTTTGCGACATTACAAAAAAAATATATTAAAATTAATGTACGATAAAAATATAACAATATAATATAATAAAAATTAAAAATAAATTCTCTATTTAAATTTTTTTTAATAAATTTAATAAAAAGTAGACACTGATTAAGAACTACCAAGACTATAATCGTATATTTTTTGCTTTTTGGACACCTGTTTATTTAATTTTTATATTTCTGTTTGGTCATTAGATTGACAAAATTTTATCAGTAAATCCGTAAATATTTAACCGTTGTCTAGCGTTATTACTAATTATAAGGTGATTAAAGTCTCGTATTACTTGCAGGACCTAAAGTCATCCCTTGACTCCTCCAGCAATGGTGCGGTGTACGTAAGTTTTGGCACCAACGTGAATCCAGCATTATTATGTCCGAAAAAACTACAAATTTTTGTCAATGTTTTCTCACAATTGCCTTACGATGTTTATTGGAAGTGGAGCGATACGGGACTGCCTAAACTACCTAAAAATATAAAAGTTTTAAAATGGTTTCCTCAGCCAGATCTGTTAAGTAAGTAATACTGCAGGTAATTTCATTCAATAAAAATATATAGCATTCTTGGTGATTGTACTTTATTTAAAATATAAAGTAAGTTGGAATACTATGAACTTGTATCAATCATTTATATGAAATATATTAATTAATAAGCAGTGCTAGATAAAGTCAATCACAAACAAGTCACTGCAACGAAACTATATATTCCGCTTTATCAGGATTGTAATTTAGATATTCATCTTAGAGTACGACATGGGCCTTAGAATATAATAATGTCACCTAATGATCGAGGACCTCGGTAACGGATCATGTTACGAGATTACTGTGTTTTGAGTGTAGACGAAATTTGATATAACTTTAATAAGAACGTGTGTAATATCAATCTCAACAATTAAGTCAATCTTGTCATCTACGCAAATTTTGATTTAATCATTATCGGTTTAAATTTTTTTTATTACATTACAGTGCATCCAAATATTAAACTTTTCATAACCCAAGGAGGATTACAATCTACTGATGAAGCTATAGCCGCCGGTGTACCTGTTATCGGAATACCAATGATGTGGGATCAATCGTTTAATGCTGATAAATATTTACAATTAAAAATTGGGTTACGGTTAGACCTTAAATCGATAACGGAAGAAAAATTACGCGACGCTATACATCTAGTGATAAAGGACAAAAGGTATGTTGAATTAATATTTAAATGCTTTGTTTCAAATCATTAATTTAAAAGTAACCTGTCATTTTCGCTTGTATAATCAAGTTCGCCTTCTTTCTCTTTGCTTGTTTTGTCCACGAGCAGCATTTATATGATTGTCTGATGATATGCCGCTATTGCGCGGAGTTATTTAATGGTACAATTTCACTTTTCCGCTATTAACATATAACTGTTGACTGTATCGATTCTATCTTAGAAAGGTAGAACTTTCATAAAAACAAGAATTACAGCGCCCGACTGAATCATTTCCCAATCATGACTGTTTTAATAATGAAACGCCAACCTGGATGTAGCTGCTCTTTCAACTAGTAGCTTGGGAAGCCCTTAACGGGTTTTAGCATTGCAAACTAAAACTTTAAAGGCTTGACTATGTGACACATATTAAGCCCCAAGTATTGAGTATTAATGGGAATATAATTTATCTTACAATATTTTAGTATTATTATTTACCGCCCTCTTTCTCACTCTTTAGCCAAATGATACCCACTGTTGGAAATAAGTCTCTTCAAAGAATTTTTTCACGCTACCTAAATCCAGCAAGTCCCTGAGACCATTTGCACCATTGATTGGCCTGTTTATTCAAGCGACTAACCTTTTTTTTAAATCCATAGCATAATTTAATTTAATTATAATCCGATATAGGCATCGTTGAATAGTAAAATATGTATACTATGTAATATATCTATTGTTATATCTCATTCATAGTTTTTAAATACATTAAAATGGCTACGTGATTATGATTTTTTTATATCAATTATACTTTCAGTTACAAGGATAATATTATCCAGTTGCGTTCCTTGATGCGTGATCAACAACATTCACCTTTGGAACGAGCTGTTTGGTGGACGGAATATGTTATACGTAATAAAGGAGCATTACACCTGCGAGCGCCGTCTGCAAATATATCTTGGGTAGAATATTATGAAGTAAAACTCATTGTACTTGTCTTCATATTTAGTATATGTATTATGTCAGTAATATTGATATTAATATTGTGTATGTTGCGCATGTTTGCGGAAAAAGTAAAAATAGAATAATATAATACTAGTCATGATAGCAGTAAGTTAAACCAAATACTAGCAAGTGATATATTTAATAGCTAAATTTACATAAATTTAAATAAATACTTTTATCCATATTGCATCTTTTTTATCTTTTGTATACATACATAGATTAATATTTGCTTATGTGCAAATATTAATCTATGTATGTAGTTTTTCGTTATTTTTATTTTTCTTTCTTTCTATATTACCCGTATTTTACTTCTTGTCCTTTTTCTTCTGTTACTCAAAGGTTGACTGGAAGAGATCCCTTTTATGCATAAGTCCGCCTTTGTACATGTGCTATTTTACTTCTTATTTTCTCTTTAACAATCTCTTTATTAACAATAAAGAAAGAAAAAAATAAAGTTAGTACTCACGAACACCATGTAGACTTTGACTTTTGAATATTAGCAAAACATTTGTAGGTCATTAACACCAATAGAAGAGGACGCGATCTGTAAAATGTACCATAGGCCTACTACATCACAGATTCGCAGGAGAAGATCGAGATAGCAGAGATGTTGCTCAGGGCTATTGTATCGAATATAATTTATATTCAGCAATTTTCTCTCTAATCCGTTTAAGAGGTCAAGCTATCGCAAAAATATCCATGGGTTGACGAGAATAACGTGAACAGGATGCATGATGTTGTTGAAAATTGCAAAGACAAAGATACAACGGATCCGGAATTACGATAAACAAAAAATTGTATACATAATAAAAACTGTAAAACAAATAGAGGTACTAAATAATATAACAATGTCCATACACTCGACCTGCGATAGACCGATCGTATGTCAAGTGGCGCGGAAAGCGATAGGGCGATTTATGTCATCCCTACGCATTGCATGTGATATATTAGAGAGTTTTAGAATTAGGAAAACATTTTCAGCAAATCGCAATTATTTTACCGGGATTAATTGTTATTCGTGCAAATACAGAAAATTTTCAAGTATAATTATATGTCTACAATGTTTTGTAATACTTTCATTTATAACCAAAGTATTTTAAGTTTAGAATTAGTATCAGAATAATATCAGGGCTATCTAAAGCAAAGGAAATCTTGTAACTTCTTTTACGAACTGAGCACTTTTCCATCCGTCCTTCATCGTACGTCCTTACTTTTCCCTTTCTCTCTCCCTCTCTCATACAGTCTCGCTCACACTCACGTGCATTCCGTTTCATGCATTCATCTAACGTTCCATTCCCTAAGTAGTAAAATCGAATGTTCTAAAATATATTCAAATCATACGTAAATTGATGCCTATTGGACATAGTGTATTATAATTGTGTGGTAAAGTCATAGTTTATAACACTATAAACTCTGTAGTTTTAGAAATGTATTTAATGTGCTTTATGAATATATAATGACAATTTGTCATGTGTTTTATTATAGAGGACTTTTTATGAAGAGTAGGTACCTGGTAATATATGTAAGCTGTCAATGTATTGGAGTATTGGGATACTTCCCTTTATTTCTTCTTTCAAATGAGTCAATTAGTTTTAATGTCTTGTCCAGAAGTGGGACTGTAACAATCCGCTACTTTACATTAATGGCTTTAAAGCTATCTAATATATAATCTTGTAACTAACTGCTTTTATATAGATATTGTCATAAAATATATACATCTTACTCTTAATGAGCTACAATTCGCCGCGAGCAATACCGCGAAGTATAGCTAGTCTTAATATAAGAAAATGATTATTTGTCTGTATGTCTTTAATATACTTTAAAACGACTGGACCAACTTTAATGAAATTGTTAGACAACCTTTAAAATGATTCAGCGCATGATACTGTAAAGTTTGATGCAAAGCATATTTTTGACTGTTGAGTTCTGTTTCTGAGTCACAGCAACGCGTGGCCGGACAGCTACTTTATTATAAAACACAAAAGGTAACAAATATTAAGACAATTCGTAAATCATATTCTATCACAAACTATGAATGACCAACGTACCTAATCATAGCAGATTTAAAATGATAACAATATAATGATGTCATAATTTATCTTGATTAGGTACCTATATGTTATTAAATTCTTATTTCGCGTATATAGTGTATGATAAGATATAATCATGACCACACGGATTTATATTCCAATTATAAATTTGATTGACAAACATTATCAATATTTATTGTATTTAATATATGTGCAATAATTAATATGCTTTGATTAAAATAAAGTTAAATGTATTATCAATACAAAGATATGTTTTCTAGATTATTACAAAGTTTATTATTTTTTAAGTTTATTATTTTTCAGTATATTGTATGCACTGACGTCATAAACCATTAAAAAAATCTTGATTAATAAAACTATTATTACTTATTTTGCAGAGATCTATAATGCAAAAGAAATAATAAATGGCCAAACAGCTTATTTTGCTATAGTAAGTAAGTAAGTAACAGCCTGTTACTATCCCACTGCTGGGCATAGGCCTCCTCTCTCCATTTTTTGGAGAGAAGGGTTGGAGCTAAGACCTACCACGCTGCTCCAATGCGGATTGGTAGGTTACACATATCTCCAGAATTCTCTAGAGATATGCAGGTTTCCTCACGATGTTTTCCTTCACCGAAAAGCGTGTGATAAATTGCAATTATCAATTAAACACATAAGTTTTAATAGAAAAACTCATTGGTGTCTGCCCGGGTTTGAACCCATGATCGTCTCTAGAGATTCACACGGTCGCACCGCTAGGCCATCACAGCTTTATTTTGCTATGTACTGCCCGTTTTTGTATCTGATACTCGTACATGCAGAATTTGTAAAAACACAAAAAGGTATGTAAAAAATAATAAATACTTTTATCGCTTGTCTTAAATTTTTTTAATGCTGTGTTGTATCCGGCTGAATAGAATAGATCACCCTCCTTTCTAACCGAGGCGTCGTAAAAGGCGACTAAGGTAACCCACCAAGGTAAGGTAAGTTAAGGTTGACCCATCGTGTGATTAATTTGAGACCTTCATTTGTTCATTGGTTTAAACACAGGCAATCACCAATTAATTTTGACTATTTAAACTTATCGGCGTAATTGATATAAGTAATCTATTAAACACTTTTCGGTGAAGGAAAATATCGTGCATCTCTGCATAACAAGCTGCATATCTTTACAGAATTCTTGAGGTATGTATAGCCTGTGAATGCGCATTGCAGCGTAGTAGGTCTTAGCTCCAACCCTTCTCTTCAAAAATGGAGAGAAGGCATAAGCATCTATGCCCAGTAATGGAGTAAAAAGAGGCTATTACTTTATATACATTTACTCTAAAAGCAAAGAAGTAATCCAGATTTCAATCAAGGAAAGCTCTCGAAGCTCGGAAGAAATTTTGCTATTTAGTTAGACCGTTTATTAATTGTGTTCACTGTAAGAGATTTAAAAGGGCAATTAAGTTTCCAGGCTTGTGAAGGAGGTTTAATAAGGATTTTGGGATTCAATATAATTATGGAACAGTTTAGGTTAATATAAAATAACTGTTAATCAAAGACAAACTGCATTTCTACGTAAATCTGAGCTCCGTTTCTTTAGAATTGAAAGCCTCATGAAAATGAAATTGAGCGCCTAGAGTATATAATTAATTATTGGATGAGTATCGAATCGAATTGTATTGCGTAATTTTATTGTTGAGTTTTGGTATTATTGATCAATTAATAGATGGTAAAATTGATAGACAGTATATTATTTTTATCTATAACCGATATGATAGGTCAGTAACAGCAATTTTCAGTACAAGATAACCTTGTTGCTAGATAAGAACTCTAATATCACGATATTTGATAATAACGTCATCGTAAAACTTACATCGAGTTGAGAAATCGTTTGAGATCGGAAAATAAATCATAATTGAAGCTAGTTCAATTCGTTTTACACCACGTTCGCTTAAACTTAGTCAAATAAATATTAACCATATTTTTCCATTAAAATTCAAATTTAGACTCGGTTTTTAAAAAGTTACCGCTACTCATATAATTCACAAAATATCTATTTATACAGTTTATAAAGATTATGATAATACCAAAAAATCCATTTATCCATCTATCCGTTATTTGAAGCTTCGGTAAACAGCAACGCAAAGTAGTGTGAAAAAATTTAACGATTTTCAAATATAATATATAACTTGGGTACGACTTTTTTAAAAATTAATTACGAGTCGTAAATAGATTCACTATCAGAGATTTGCGACATAATAACCAAATGTAAGAAGTAAAGTAGCGGCCTGTTACTATCCCACCGCAGAGGATAGGCCTCTTCTCTCCGTTTTTTAGAGAGAAAGTTTGGAGCTAAGACCTACCACGCTGCTCCGATACGGATTGGTAGGTTACACATATCTCCAGAATTCTCTAGAGATGTGCAGGTTTTCTCACGATGTTTTCCTTCACCGAAAGGCGTGTGATAAATTGCAATTATCAATTAGACACATAAGTTTTAACAGAAAAACTCATTGGTGTCTGCCCGGGGGTTTCAACCCGTTGACCTCCTCGAAAGAGTCGGACGGTGTTACCGCTGGGCTACCACAGCTTTTTACCAAGTGTGATTGTTGATAATTGGTTTAGAAAACAAACGGTGATTTGTGGGTAATTCGAAATAATTGGAATAGTTAAATTTAAGTGACAAATAAGATCAGAATATATTAGAAAACGTAGTCTGGAACAAATGGACCTTTAGTAATACATGTAAACACTAAAAACCTTAAAACAATGTTAGGATTTATTTTAATTAGAAGTACATTTTGTACTGTTTAAAAATACAATATTAATATTGAAATAGTTTAAAATTACAGACGTATTATGGAAAATAATCTACGATTTGTGAGCTTTAATAAGTTAAATATCAAATAACTTAAATTGCACAGGTTTTTTTAAATAAAATTTATAAATAAGTAAATTAGGTAACCCATAATGCTGCCTGTATTCGGGATTTAGGTGAGAATTATTTGTCAAAAATGCCTCATTGCTTATAGTCCAACTTTGGTTAATACATATCGACATTGATGCCAAATATTGTATTTATCGGGAACGGAAATAGTCAAATGACATTTCTATCATTTTTTAACACCGAATATACCGGAAACGAGGCTTTCGCGATTAGTAACGAAAGTAGGTGCCTCCTAACTGGTGGTGGAATCGATCTGGTATTAAAATTCTAAATTCTAATTCATGAAATTGTTATAAGACATGTTCAGTTGTGGTTTATAAATTATAACCATACTTCATAATCATAACCAATAATTATAATTATGTTTAAAAAAATTATGTTTATTATTAAATTATTTATTATTAAAAATTATGTTTTATAATTCTTTGCCTACATGTTCATAAAATTATAAATCTAATAAACTACAGCACTAAAATGTGGCAGTGTGTACTTTGTACCGGTTGTTCGCTATTGACCGATAATAGGCAGTAAGGTTATCGATTAGATAGACCTATCGCTACCAGCAACGACCCCCTAGAACAACAATATTTCGGACACTAATTAACATTAAGCCATCAGACCAGGCCACGTGTTAGTTAGACTTTAATTTTCTGATAATTTCTAAAATATGCATGCAAATTAAATGGAATAAATTATCATAATGTTAACAAAGAAATGTTTAAGTTAACTAACGTATATAAATTGTTGAGAATAATAAATGTATCTCTTAAATTCTATTATACCACTAAATATGACTTGCAATGGCTCCTCCTACACTAACTTAAACCAACTAAGTAAAAATTACAGGTGTCCCAAAAGCGTTGTAAATGATCCTGACGATCAAATCATAATCTCAAAATCAAATAAACGAAGTGTCTTCTTATATTAAGCGTTATAGTCATGTTACTTTCACCCACTACAAGTCGACATAAGTCGTGGTTTTTGGTTAACCTGGTGTAACATGAGGCATTCGTTCTTTGTGGTAGCCCAGCGGTAACACCGTACGACTCTTTCGAGGAGGTCACGGGTTCAAACCCGGGCAGACACCAATGAGTTTTTCTGTTAAAAACTTATGTCTAATTGATAATTGCAATTTATCACATGCTTTTCGGTGAAGGAAAACATTGTGAAGAAACCTGCATATCTCTAGAGAATTCTGGAGATATGTGTAAACCTACCAATCCGCATTGGAGCAGCGTGGTAGGTTTTAGCTCCAATCCTTCTCTCCAAAAACGGAGAGAAGAGGAATATTCCGAGCAGTGGGAGAGTAACAGGCCGCTACTTACTTACTTACTTTATAATTCGTTATCGAAGCTAGTAGAACTCTACTTTCCGCATCCTTAATCCTGAATCCTCGACGATCCTTCTGTGCTCGCCAATCCCTTCGGTGACGATATAAAACCGTAAGAACTCGTATAAATTATTCGAAGGCAGAATAACAAAATGGTTATAAATTAAAAGAAAATCTACGCTATCTATTTTTAACACTATCTATTTTTAAAAGTACTACTTTAATTTTCACATAGGATAAGATTGCAAATAACGATAATTCCTTAAAAAACAGGAAACAATCTATTTAAAATTTTATCAAAATGCGATATGATATGAAATTGATTACATCCTTTTGCAGATAATCTTTACACGTCACGAATACTTGATTTTCAGGATTACAATCATTTACTTATCTACAGTTTCGAAATAATGAAATTCTTTTGATAAATATAATAATATTATATTATAACTAGCTGTGCCTACAGCTTCGCCCGCGTGGAAATGACTGTGTCGAAAAGAAAGAGATAGCGACACGCTATCGCGGACTTTTCTGTAGTATTTTTGTATACCTATAATTGTCTAGTACATTACTGTTACAACATGTTTTTAATACATAGAGGTGGCGATTACTATGAAAAAGCATTGTGGCTGTCATATTTTTATGTGTCATTCATTGAGTTGTTGAGAAAGAGTAAATGGGTTGACTCTGGGAAAACTGCTTTTTATTTATTGATTAAGAATAAAGGAGAAATATCGTCGTTTATTATATTACTTTAGTATGACTTCCCTGGTTTACACCGCGCACGCGAGTACAGTTTCCGGCAGGCAATTTTTTTGCAACTCTGCTTTTTCAACACAATTTGTAGAAAACCATAAGGTACTATAAAAAAACATACAAAAATCATTTCAGTAGATTTTGAGAAAATCGATCACATAATGACTTTTTTACAAGGCTTTTGGGGCCTTGTTTTATTTAATAAGTATAGACATTGATTAATGAGTTGGTGTTAAATTGAACATATTTAAATGCAAATACTTCGAAATTAAGTATGCCTCACAATGATATGAATTCAGATTATGGAAAAGTTGCAGCATGACACATCACTTTTAACACATTCACTGATTGGGCACCTTTATAAAAAAATTTAGTAGTTAAATTACTTATTATACTATACTTTGTATTCAAAATTAATATATATATCCTAAAACACTCCTTCGAATTATTAAATATATCAATCTGGGTGTAATTGACATAATCCCTGCATATATATATTTGCTGAAAGGGACTTTTATATATACTTTTTAAAAGAAACCGACGGATGCTGCCCGTGCATTAACAAAATATTCAACGGTTTTAAAAGCTTATAATAATCAAAAAATGTTGGGAGATTTAAGCTCATTGCATTAAAGGATTACCTCACTTTCTTTGTCTCATCAATCACAGCGGAACTCTTAGTGTTTTCACTGGCAGGTTAGGGAACAAATTTTCAATTCCTCTCATTACAGCCAAGCCTGAGTCAATTAGCTAAGTTGCTGAATACTGCATAATTAATGGATTCATCGTCTTGCGACTTTAATTATTAATGAACCCTTCTTTGTTTTATTTTTGCCATATTCAAAGGGATTGATCGACGCCGTGTGGTATCCGGCGGAATAGAATAGTACCACCCTCATTTCTTACCGAGGTGTCGTAAAAAGCGACTAAAGTAAGTCGACCCGCTGTGTGGTAAATCCGGCTGAGTAGAATAGACCACCCTTATTTCTTACCGAGGTGTCGTAAAAGGCGACTAAGGTAAGTTGACCCACCGTGTGGTATCCGGTTAAGTAGAATAGACCACCCTCTTTCTTACCGAGGTGTCGTAAAGACGACTATGGTAAGTTGATTTCAGGCAGGAGGTCGATCGTAAAATACATAGCCAAATCATGTGACAACATGTTTATAACATGCTGTGCCGACCCCACTTATAGCGGGATAAGGGCAGGAAGATGATGATTCAAAGGGATTGATCTCTATAAATTTATAGTGATGATATATATACAAGCAGATATCTAACATATTATCAAGTCTAAAATCATTAAAGATCTAGGCAGAGCTAAGTTATTAGCGGTTAGACAACTCATAAAATATTACTATTCGGTAAAATATAATCATCATCCTCCTGCCCTTATCCCAATTGTCGGTCGGCACAAAATTTCTAATATCAATAAACAAATATTTTAAATCCGTACTAATACTATAAATGTGAAAGTCCTGTCTGTTAAACTCTTACGACTGACCCACTCTATAATAGTGAAGAAATAAAAAAAACATTCGAGAACAGGAAAAAAGACGGTAGATAATTGAGGGTAGATTAACACTTAATTTGATGCGAAAGAAGTAGGCATTAAAGCGTAACAGATAGACACAAAACTTATTTATTATATAAGAAAACTTACAGCTAATACATCAAAATAGTTACTAAAATAAATTAGGAAATAAGGCTAATTTCAAGTTTTCGCAGACAAAAAAGTTATGTTATATTATATTAGTGTGGATACAGACTTTATTGTTGTACTGTAAAATAGAAATAAAGAACTAAACAAGGCGTCTGAGTTTCATATTTTATTGTTTTTAAATACGTAGTAAAATAATGTTTGTGAACAGTGGCTTCAGTCACAGTCATTTGTCATGTGGAAAGGATTTTATTCAAAAGAAATATTATAAAATATTTAACTTTTATAGTTGTTCACTTTACCAGCGTAAGTCGAATCCCGTACATCGCAAATAGAAACAGAGACTGGAAAGTAGAACATTGTGAGATTTGATTGTTACGAGAATTGTAGTGTTTGCGAGATACAATGTCTCGTGTTGACAGACAAATAGTGAATGGAGATCTCGTTTTAAACGTTAGAATGTGCTTAATACAAATTTAATATGGACGGCCGTGGCATATCAATTGAGACATTTTTAACTCGCAAAGAGTATGATTATTGAACTTTAGATCGGTGCCAATTGTAAGCGCTAAATTTTATTACCTAGAATTTCAGTAATCAACGCCCACCTCCGTTACTAAAATAAACAATGTTCCTTATATTTAATTATGACTACTATATATGTAATGTTAGTAATGATGTTACTATTGTGAATATCTGTGTTTATGTGCGCATATGCGTGCGTGCTTGCGTTCTTGCGTGCGCGCGTACGTGCATGCTTGCGTTCATGTGCGTGCATGTTTGTGTGTGCGTGTGCATGCGTGTTTGTGTGTGCGCGTGCGTGCGTGCGTGCGTGCGTTTAAGTAGATTATATAGCAGTTCTTCTGTATTCTCATATGATAAAATTGTTAGCTATTAAAGATCTTTTTTACATTAGCCAAGGTAATTGGTAAAAATTAAGAAGCTTGTTTACTTTGCTATACAGCAACGAGCTAATGTAAGAAAACGAGTATGTCGACATGCAGCTACGGTCAATATTTTGACATGGCCAAAATATACAGATTAATTTCGTCTTTCCTCTCATGTACCTATGCTTTTTTTTTAATCACTTTATAACGGATCAGTTGTATATTTTTCATAACATTGGATAAAAACATTTCATGACCTACGCTACCTTTGTGCGTATTATACGTAATTACTCGTGGAAGGTCGTAGAAGGTGACACTTATAATACGAGGTGTAATTTAACATTGTCTATCTTTTCACTTGTACAAATATTATTAAATATTACGGCGCAGTTGACTTATACTTATTTGAACAAAAATGTTGAATATGCTACTGAGGTATAAAATAATAATATGCAATTGTTTTAAGAACTGACGAGCCTATTGACTGGCCTGTTGGCATAGTTGGCAGTGACCCTGCTTACAGCTCCCCGGGCGCGGGTTCGATATCCGCCGAGCAACATTTTCCCATTTAAGTGTCCCATATATTTATTTATTTATATACAATTTTTGGTTCTTCAAGTCTAGTTGAATATTGGTATTGATGTATTTAACATTACTTATGGATATATCTACCGTCTCTAACGCATATTACAATTATTCATCATCATCATCATCGTGCTGCCCTTATCGCACTCTAAGTGGGGTCGGCACAACATAAATAAATAAATAAATAAATATACATGTTACATACATGTTGTCACATGATTTGGCTACGTATTTAACGACCGGCCGCCTACCTGACGTCGTATTTTACGACTCCTCGGTAAGAAAGAGGGTGGTCTATTTTATTTAACCGGATACCACACGGTGGGCCAACTTACCTTAGTCGCCTTTTAAAAAAGTACGTAAGTCGTTTGTGGGTTTGGGTATAAGATTCTATAATAAAATTCCGCAATGAATTTTAACTTTGCCGTTACAGCAGTTTAAAAACACTATTAAGGAGAGGCTAATACAGAAAGCCTACTATACTGTTGAGGATTATTTGGACGATAAAAATGCGTGGATATAAATATTGTTCGACCCTGTACAAGATAGAAACATTAAATGTAACTAGTATTAAGAATTGTATTTTTTAAAAAGAGCAACCGCCGAGTTTCTTGCTGGCTCTTCTCGGTAGGAACAGCTTTCCGAACCAGCAGTAGAGTTGACGATTCAAAAGCACTTGTTTACAAGTTTATTTGAATAAAGAATATTTTGAATTTGAATTTGAATTTGAATTTACGACACCTCGGTAAGAAATGAGGGTGATCTATTCTACTCAGCCGGATACCACACGGCGGGTTGACTTACCTTAGTCGCCTCTTACGACACCTCGGTAAGAAATGAGGGTGGTACTATTCTATTCAGCTGAATACCACACGGCGTCCATATTACAATTATTAAGTAACTTAATTTTTAAAACAACTCCATAAACTCTTGATATAATTTAAAAACTCACACTTCGTGTAACACCTCATTAGTTTCACTTGTCGTAACGAACTGACTCCAAAAATATACAATTAGCAACGTATTTGAGCATAATTCCCCACTACTTAATACTTTAAATAATTTATAGAAGAAGGCGTTATTTTGCGGAATTTCATAGTACAGAAGTTGCAATAGAATATTTTTGCTGTAATCCGCGTTTGTTCCGAATATATATGTAATCATAAGTGCATGAAGCAGGTAATATTCACATACCTCATACATGCAGGTCAAGTTACCCCACGTATCGAATCGTACTGGGTGCCTGATTCACCTTTGATATTAATGTGATAGAAGAAGAGTTACTGATTAATAAAATGTTTAATAATTAGCTAGGTTGTATTTTATAAAATCTCATTTTATCCCTGTTTTTGGGCTACAACTGAACTAGGAAAGAAAGTAAATGATATTTTCGACTGTCAAACGTAATGCTATGATAGCCTAATGGTAACCATGCCACTGGTGCTTTCTTACTTTTTAAAATTCTCTTTATTTTGTTATGGTTATTTTAATTTTATGTATATATATATATATATATATATATATATATATATATATATATATATATATATATATATATATATATATATATATATATATATATATATATATATATATATATATATATATATATATATATATATATATATATATATATAGGTATATATACATTTAGGAAACGTGCGATATAGATATATAAAATCACCTACGATCGAGCCCCACCTGCCCAATTATTTTTCTTCTCATTTCTCATTCAGATCTTGTTATCATTATTTATCTTGTCCCGAGCCAGGCTCGATCACCCAGGTACTAAAATTTTAATTGATAACAGTAATCTCCACTTCAGGACAGCAGTGATCGTAAAATTATAATGAAATAACAAACATTACGTAGTACAAGAATGGATTGTAACGATGTGATGAAATAGTCATTATAAAACAATCAAGCTCTATTTGATAAAGCCAGCTCATGATTTCGCGCTATAAGTGTATATTTTCACGCTTCACAATAGAAAAGCTTTGCAACATATTTACTCAATATCGATAACTAGAAACGAAGGCAATAAAATTGTACTAATTTTAATGTTTTTTGTTTCTTTTAATTTCACATCATCATTCTCCTGCCCTTAACCAGCTCTAAGTGTCGGCACAACATATTATAAACATGATGTCACATGATTTGACTTCGTATTTTACCTGATGTCAACCTACCTTAGTCGTATTTTACGACACCTCAGTAAGAAAGAGGGTAGTCTATTCTACTTACGGATACCACAAGGTGGGTCAACTTACCTTAGTCGCCTTTTACGTCACCTCGCTAAGAAATGAGGGTGGTCTATTCTACTCTAAAGGTTACTAAGGTAAGTTGACCCGCCGTGTGGTACCCGGCTAAGTAGAACAGACCACCCTTCTTATTGAGGTGTGGTAAAATACAATTCAATTCAATTCAATTCAAAATATTCTTTATTCAAATAAACTTGTAAACAAGTGCTTTTGAATCGTCAACTCTACTACTACAATTCAACTCTACAATTAAGTAAAGACTTGCAAAATCTTATAATTTAGAAAGCTCATGTAGCATCTAATATAATATTCCTGTCCCAATGGATCTACACAATTGTAGATTTGTACATTTGGATAGTCAACAATTATTGAATGTGACCGAATTTAACTCAGATCGACGTCAACTAATATGCATTGGTCTATTATGTTTGGTTCTTTCATTAACATCATGCTTCGCAAACCAATGGGTGCTTGCAATAGTGACCGCATTTCACCAATAACGTCACTGGTTTTCCATAGACTGTTTAGGTCAGATGGTATGAATGTTAGTAGCTCATCAGAACCCTATTTTAAAAAAGATCTTGGGGATACATAAGGTTGTTAATAGGTTAGTAAACCTTGTTTTAATTTAGGAAAACGAATCTCTCTGATAACTATAATATTTTGTTAAAAAAAATTACATTTTAAACATGTTTTCATTCGTTCATTTTAAGTTGTTAGCTAGCGAGAATTATAAAATAATATTTTAGTACAACAAAGACTATATTTACTGTTTTTCCATCAACGATCAAACGAAAACTGAGTTTGAGCACGCCTCTGAACGTCACCTGTCAATATGTTTTCCCGTCTCTTTTTTTGATCGAAAACGCACACTAACTATCTAATATAACATTAATTGGCAACACTGTTCAATCCCTTACAATTCAATGATCACCATAATCATTGATGTAAATTTTGAAGTTTTGAAATAAATTTCAAAATAGCTTCAAATTCGTATAATAATATATTAAGTATATTTTAATATTGATATTGAATTTAATAACTATTAAATAAATTAATTAATATAGAAACAATACACTAAAAATTAATACTGAAGTAGGTGTTTAGTTAAGAAGTTTTCTTTTTATATAATGTTAGTAGTCGATAAATAATATAAATCGTAGTTATCAAAAGCAATATAAAACACATCATAACGATTAACACTAGTTCCAATTCATAATATTCACTCCAGTGCAAATGTGCGGCGGTTGACAACAGATGAGTAGCTTGGCCATGCCGCAGAACATATTCGGTCCAAAACACGCCACGCTCGAGCGATGTTTGCATTCTATCTCGCATCTTTTTACGAAGATTGATAATGTTATAGCGATAGCTGAAAAATAAATACCTTTAGAAAATGAATATTAAGTTAGCATCAAGTTACCTGCGACCGAAAAATACGGAAACGGAAAAATCCGTTGCTGCTAGGCTCTGACCTCCGCCCCTTTTGGAGAATAAAATTGAAGATTTGATACAACATGCTGCTCAAATACTGATTGGTAGGCTATACATATCCCAGGAATTCTTTCGTTGATCGAAAAACATATGATAAATTGTAAATATCAATTAATCACACAATTTATTATTGAAAACTCATTGGTGTCTAGAGCTGAACCCAAAGCTCTCGATAAAAAAATCTGTTTAAACTAATCTTAAAACTGTTTGCTATAATTTATATTCATACTTAAAGTACAATACGCACCTTGGGTCTTTAATTATAGTTTCTATAGTTCTCTTTAAATCATCTTCTGTTACAGTTTCAATGTTTAATTTAATACCTATTTTAAAGAATTCATATTGTTCCACATTAAACCATTGGTCACTATGCAATGGTATACCAACTAAAGGAACGCCTGCATCAATTGCTTCATCTGTAGATTGTAGGCCACCTTGGGTTATAAACAATTTTATATGAGGGTGATCTGAAATAGTTGTATGAATATTTTAGTAAAAAAAATTTTTTGTTTCGAAGTATTAAAGTATTAAGTAGAGAATAATCAAATGGCAAGCAAAAAAAATCAGAATGAAATTTGTAAGAGCTAACAAAAATAATAGTTCTTTTTAGCAGCGTTTGAAATTTTTAATAAGAGGTATCGGTTTAAAGATGACATCTATTCTTATACTTATTTCCTGATATATCTAAACTTGGAGATTCATATTGCTCGTGTAATTAAGTAGATACTTACTTAATAAATCAGACTGAGGAAACCATTTTCCAAGTTTCACATTTTTTGGACAGTTTAAAAGTTCATCACTGTCCCATTTCAATAAAATATCATAAGGAAGTTGAGCAAAAACTCTTGTAATAATTTTAATAAATGTTTGAGGTAACCAGGATGTTTTCATGTTGGTTCCTAGACTCATGTATATAACACCATGAATTGCATTATCAAGGTATAGCTGCAAATCCTTTAAAGGAAAACAAATTATAGCAAATTTCTGAAGACAGAAATAACTTATATATTTTCTATTTCAGAATGTTATTTACCTCAGGCAATTTTTGTATAGCTGTTCTATGCATTCCCCCTAAATAAATTATATTTTTCGGCACAGGACGATTTAAGTCCCAAAGTGGATGGGTATCCAAAAATATCATTTGAACATGTCGTTTTAATTCTCCAAGTTCAGGTGTTGCAGGGCCAAATATTTTTTTTAGAATTTTATTTTGCAAATTTTCGTATTTATGCACAAGTTTATTTAATATATAATGGGAATAAATCTCCCAAACACGATCTAATAAAGTGAGATTATAGAGTTTTTTTGCAGTCCAATATGGATATAGGATAGGGTGAACGAATGCATCGGTCATCACCAACGACCCCTGTATGGGACCTAGTGAACTAATTTGAATGACTGGTACTTTATATAAATGGGAAAATACCAATGCTTGTGGCATACATACTTCAGCGAATACAAGATCAAACGTTTTATTCTTATCACTTAACAATGTCTGTACTGCAGCAGACTTAAACTGAACTTCTACAATTTCCGATAATGTTTTAAAAATCAATTCTATTTGCTCAAAATAACCATATCCTACAATGGGCAGTACTATGTCTTTTCCAAAATTGTATGATACATCGTGTATATCGATTTCTGAAAGATTCGCAAGTGCATTTTCTTTCGTAAATGCTGGGTCCGTAGTTATCACAACCACTTCATGGCCACGTCCAGCTAGTTCTTGCATCAACGGACGAAATACTACTTGATGACTTATTGAAGGTGTGGGATATATTGCTAATATTTTAGCGAATTCACTTTTCACTACTAACGACAAAATTATTGCACATAAAATGTAAACCATTGTTACTAGTTCCAAAGTTGTAAAACAAAAACTGTTTTAATGTCTCAAATTCACAAATGGGTGATTTTTGCCAATAGTGCAGTTGAACTAACAAGCAGTATTCAACAGTTGCAAATAGTATGACTAAAATTAAATAAGGTTATAAGAACATCATTAATCGATATTTGCATTAAACTTGATCTTGAAATTATTGTTTTTAATAATTGAAAACAAAAGGCTGATATTATACGATGAGACGTAATATATGTACAAACTTTAGTAAATATTTTGTATATCATTTAAACATGTAAAAAAGAGAATCTACGATTGCCACTTTAAAATAAAACAATTTTAGTTTAAAATTAATCTAGTTGAGATATTTTATGAAATAGTTTTATATTTAATATAGCTTCTGTAAGAAGAATTGCCTCTCATGAAATGTGCACCGCATTTTACCTTATAATGTAAATTAGTTTTAAATGATATTATAAGTACAAATATTAATACCTATTACTCTCGTTAGCTTATTTTATGAGGCTAACATATCATCACTACTAACAATCTTTTATTTATATTAAAGTTGAATTAGTAAAATATTTTATAATATGTATTGACAAAGTCATGAAATTGTAATTTAAAAAAAATACAAAACATTATTTACCTATGTTTCAATGATTTCATATAAATTTTTTCTAAGAGTAATATAAAATCATTAGCATTCTCCTGCCCTTATCCTCTCACTTAGCTCACATTTATATCAAATTGTTGTGATGTGATTTGACGAGGCATTTTACAGACAGCCGCCTGTCTGACGTCAACTTACTTTAGTCGTTTTTTAAGATATCTCTGTTCTTTTCTACTCAGCGGGATACCACACGGCGGGTCAACTTACCTTAGTTGCCATTTACGACACCTAGGTAAGAAATAGGGTGGTCTATTCTACTCAGCCAGATACCACACGGCGGGTCAACTTACGTTAGTCACCTTTATCGACATCTTGCTTAAAGATGAGGGTGCTCTATTCTACTCAGCCGGCCAGTTAAGTGAGAGAACCTAGGTGACCGAGCCTTGCTTGGTAATTTTTTAAAATATGTAAAAAATGCATCAAAAAAAATAAAAAAGCGCCAGGTGACATGTGGGAATCGAACCTAGATTTCGAAAAGTTTAGGTCCGCGTGTTACCATTAGACTATCACAGCTTTGCTTTTGACAGCTAAAATGAATGAATGAATGAATGAACACTTTTATTGAATTATTGAACACCACATTAAAAACAGTAAAAACTAAAAATAATAATAATAAATACATATTAAAAAAGTAGTGCCACAATCTGGCGGACTTATCGCTAAATAGCGATTTCTTCCAGCCAACCAGGTTGATGAAAGGACAAGGAAGATTTTCATTTACTTTCTATTCCTATTTTAAAAACATTTTTTTGTGCCCAAAAACGATTTACACCAAGAGGTACACCAAAACAGCTGGAAAAGGTTCCTCACTGTCAGTTGCCTATATATATTAGGGGTAGGGTGCTAGAAAGAGTATGCGAGGCGCGTAATTTAGGACTGGTATTTGATTCTAGTCTAAGATTTGAAAAACATGTTGCACTTACGGTGCGAAATTGCTTCTATCGTTTAAAAATACTTTATAAAATTCGCAAATATTTATCTCAAGATCTACGTATTAGGCTAGTGGAAGCTTTAGTTTTATCAAAATTAAATTACGCGGATTTAGTTTTTGGTCCTCGTCTTCTAAGTAGAACCAAACGAGTAATTCAACGCGTGCAAAACGCTTGTGCGCGGTTTTCTTTTAATATTCCCCCGAGAAGTCATATAACACCATATTTAAATGAAAACCGTTTATTAAAAATGAACTCCAGAAGGAAGCTCCATCTTGCTAGTCTTCTCTACGGTGTTATCAAATCTGGTAAACCTTTATATCTCTTAAATAAACTCAATTGGTTCGATGATAGAGATACTACTCCTCTGAGACAATGTCGTAAACGGCTGAAAACCCCATTCCATCGTACTTCTGCATTTAGAGGATCTTTCAAGTATTCCGCCACTAAATGTTGGAATAATATTCCTCCACCGATTAAGGGTGCTAAATCTAAATTAATGTTCAAAAAACTACTAACTAAATTCCTTTTAGATGGTCAAAAACAAACTGAACATCTAGTGGCGGAATACTCCTTTCTCTGAATCAGCAGATTGACATGGTTGCTCAGCATTCATGTATATACATATTTGTCTTTATTTATTTTTATTTTTATTTTTTTCCCTTTTATTTTTCTTCATTTATTTAACCCTAGTATAGTATAATATAATATGATAGTATAATAGTAAAAAAAAAAAAAAAAATTGTTATAATATTAGGAGACTTTAATAAGTAGATTTAGAAGTTAATTAGTAAAAATAATAAGTAAAATAAAATAAATAAGTAAGTAGTTATAGTTTATGTCCGTGACGTCATCTGCTGGGCGTCATCTGAAAATCAGTGCTGAATGTCTTAATTTGGACATTCAGCTCATACTGAGATGAAGGCCCATTCAGATCTACGTACTAAAGGTAATAGACATTAAGTTTAATGATAATAGGTAGTATATAATTAGATTTATTTGTTTTTTCTGTTACATTTAGTACATAGAGAGTTGAATAAATTCTTTTTCATTTCATTTCATTTCATTTCATTTTTTTTTAAATAAAACCTAGCTAGATTGATTTTTCTCCCCTAAAACCCACTACATGTTGAATTTCAGGAAAATCATTAGAGCCGTTTCCGAGAGTCCGAAAATATATTTATATAAACATAGACGATTAAATCATTTAAATATTAAAGATATAAAATATGTAAAAATATATCGTTAGGTCTCTAAATATTTTTCTAATATTCTTTTATTATAAAATCTTAACTATCAAAATTTCCAGAGAAAACATCGATTATATTGCTCTCTTTATAAGAGCTTCTATTCAGGTCCAGATTCCGTAACATTATTTAATGAAAAGCAGTAAAACATCAGAATATTTTTATCAGAAACAAAATTGCTAATATATAAATTGTTCTTTGAGGCAGACTATGCCTTATTGGAGTCTTATTGACGTATTCAGCACTCATCAGGCGTTTCAACATAGTGCGAGTGGGACGGGGATCACCGCCGGGACAATTTTCATACATCATATTACGATCGCAATCCTGAGAAATAGTATTATGTTAGTAAGGTAATTATAACAACGCCGTATGGTATCCGCCTGAATAGTATAGGCCAACCTCATTTCTTACCAAGGTCTCGTAAGAGGTAAGGTAGAGACTAAGGTAAGTTGACCCGTCGTGTGGTATCCGGTTAAGTAGAATAGACTACCCTCTTTCTTACCGAGGTGACGTAAAATACGACTTAGGTAAGTTGACGTCAGGCAGATCGCCTGTCGTAAAATACGTAGCCAAATCATGTGACAACATGTTTATAACATGTTGTGCTGACCCCACTTAGAGTGACACAAGGGCGGGAGGAAGTAAGTAATAAGGTAATTATAAGAATAAAACCGCTACCCGCGTCTACGCGTCTAGTGTACTGTGTTGTCTCTGGTTTCCGAAGAAATAACAATTTATTTTTATTTTATATGCTAACCCGATATATGATTTTCGATTGTGCTTAAATTTATCAATAGGCTTCAACGGATTATCCATTGTACGCGTAGCTGACAGACAGACTTTCGCTATCGAAAATTCATCATCCTCCTGCCCTTATCCCACTCTAAGTGGGGTCGGCAGAACTTTTTATAAACATGTTGTCACATGATATGGCTACGTATTTTACGACCGGCCGCCTGCCTGACGTCAACTTACTTAAGTCATATTTTATGACATCTGGGTAAGAAGAGAGGATGGTCTATTCTACTCAACCGGATAACAAATGGTGGGTCAACTTACCTTAGTTGCCTCTTACAACACCTCGGTAAGAAAAGAGGATGGTCTATTCTACTTAGCTGGATACCACACGGCGGATCAATTTACCTTAGTCGCCTCTTACAACATCTTGGTAAGAAATGAGGGTGGTCTATTCTGCTCAGCTTGATACCATACGGCTAATTATTTAAATACTTATTGAAAAAAACCATATTTTTCATACGTGAATTACAAAACACGTTTACACCATTGAGGCTATTTTAACATTAAACTTGACGAGAACGAATACACCTATATAGTTACTATACATCCCTATATGTCTTTAAAGTAATTTAAGCATTTCAGTTATAGGTACTTGATCATTATAAAGTACAAAATACCTAAGAGAAAGCGGACCCAATGAACAAAAATGCAAATTGTGAAGAGAATACAAGTTCACTAAATGTAGCTATAGGAGAAGAAAGATATAAGTGAGTTACAAACTTCAGCGCTCTAAAATAATCTTACAATGCAGTTCAAAATGTTACAATAAAATTAGTGGCAGTCTGAGTGTTAATAAAATTACAAATTGCGATGAATTTTCACAATCAAAACTGTCTCAGAGAGGTTTATTCACAGGCGCGTATTTTTGGATTGGTCAACTTAAATCGCTTTGTTAGTGAAAGATTTATTTTTATTGTGCTAAAATACGTATACAGGTTGCTACAAATTGTAGTTTCACTTAACCCAAGATAAACATATATACATGTCTATCTCCTTTCAACTATATCCATACCAAAAATAGCACAAAATTTTGCAGAAGCATTTCTTGAGTAATAAACTCGCGGCATGGATTTGTTGTTCAAACCAATGTATTCGATCTATTATAATCAAAAAACGATATTTTATTTTAATTAAATAGAAATGATTAGAGACTCAATAGCTACTTACCATTTTTATTAGAATTTTGCAATGTATAAAATATCATCCTCCTGCCCTTATCCCGCTCTAATTGGGGTCGGCACAACATGTTATAAACACTTTGTCACGCTGGACGTCAACATACATTAGTCGTATTTTACAACACCTCGGTAAAAAAGAGGGTGGTCTATTCTACTCAACCAGATACCAAACGGTGAATCAACTTACCTTAGTCGCCTTTTACGACACCTCGGTAAGAAATGAGGGTAGGGTCTATTCTACTCAGCCGGATACCACACGGCGGGTCGATTTACCTTAGTCGCCCTTTTCATAAAAGCCTTTTTCTTAAATAAGGGTAGTCTATTCTATACCACACGACGTTTTAGCAATGTATAAAACGTAGTAAAGAATTTTGGAACCTGATACACGCCTCCTTCTGATACAATCACTGAAAACTTTTGTAACGTAACTGCTTGATCGTGTGTACATTTCGTGGGAGAAATAAACAGTGATTCCAGAGTACAACGTCTGAAACGAGCTCGGGCACTGAAAACAATATTTTGACAGAGTATAAGATATTTTAGGATTTAAATGCAATATAATATAGTATTTTGATAGCCCCGCCGTGTGGTATCCGACTGAATAGAATAGTACCACCCTCTTTTCTTACCGAGGTGTCGTAAAAGGCGACTAAGGTAAGTCGATGCGCCATGTGGTATACGGCTGAGTAGAATAGACCAACCTCTTTCTTATCGAGGTGTAGTAAAATACGACTAAGATAAGTTGACGTCAGGCAGGCAGCCGATCGTAAAATACGTAGGCAAATCATGTGGATAAGGGCAGGAAGATGATGAAGATGACGATAGTATTTTGATAATCATAAAAATGGTTAAAGTAAGTTAACCTTAAATATTAGACATATGCTGTCATGGACTTTTATTTAAAACTTTTAGAGGGGAGCTATTTTGTACATGATTTTTGAATAACTTTCACCGTTTACCTAGCACACGCGAGGAAAGCTTTAAATTTTGCCGTTTTCGTAATATTTTTTTGTTCTGCTTCTCTCCTTTCATCATAGCGTGATGTTATATAGCCTATAGCCTATAGCCTTTCTCGATAAATGTACTATCTTATACAAAATAATTTTTAAAAATCGGTCCAGTAGTTCCTGAGATTAGCGCGTTTAAAAACCATTCCATTGAAAAAAATAATAATTGTTACTAAGATAAGAAAAAATCTATTTAAGAACACAAAAGTATTAGTATAACGTCTGGCCCAAAGATTTTCTTTATTGAATAAACAAAAACCGATATATTCAAAAAATCTCTTTTGACGATTTTTATACGTTATCCCGATATATAAACATTAATTGTGCCAAAATTCATCTATATAGATGAATACGAACCAATATTGGTTCAGCGAATTGGCTACGAAAACGTAACAGACAGACTTTCGCGTTTATAATATTATTAGTCTATTTATTTTAGTAAATAACCCGTATTATATTAATTATACAGACAGACTTTCGCATTTATAATATTAGTAAGGATATTATAAACTTTCCTTACACATAATACATACTCTCATATTTTCACTTGGCACTTAATTTAACTTTATAGCAGAGAGTTGCAACGTGAGAAGATCACATATTGCAGTTAAACTTCAACTATTTTTGAATTCCAACTGGCAACTAGCTATTGGCTTCTGCCCAAAAGGTTCATGTTTTATTCAAAGCATCTAACGGTTTTTGCTACACAGTATTTGTAGTTTGTCAATAGAAACAGCTGTATTTGGTATCGAGTACTTCAAAGTTTGGGCGTACGGTACATTTAACGTGTATACTTTGGATGTGAAAACAAGTTTCTATGGCTAATTTATCTATAAAAAGTTCTAAATACTACTAATGGTAACTTTCTTAATTAGATATACGATATATAATTCCTCTTCAGTATTGGACTATACAATTATATTGTGAATTTATAAAAATCATATCATTCATCATTTTGCTGCCCTTATCCCACTCTAAAGGGTCGGTACAACATGTTTTATACATGTTACCACATGATTTGGCTACGTATTTTACGACCGGCCGCCTGACTTAACTTACCTAAGTCGTCTAAGTAAAAAGGACCATTCTACTCAACCGGATACCACACGGTGGGTCAACTTACCTTAGTTCCCTTTTACGAGAATTCGGTAAGGCATGAGGATAGTCTATTCTACTCAGCCGGATACCACAATATAATTGTAAAATAATTATTTAATCTTACCAACATAATAGAAAATGCACTTCGTAGTGCGTCCATTCTTGCGTGGTATTCTTTTGCTCTTCTACCGCTTTCTTAAAACTTATGTAGCAGGCTTCCCAAGAATCTGTTGAACTTTCTATACAAATTGGTAACTCTTCGTATCCTATACAGATTATCGATGTCAAAAAAGCAGTAGTAAATACTATATATCAATACACGAGCTCGATGACAAATTAGGTTTATGGCATATATTACTTTAAAAATAAAGGGGAAGCATTTTTTATTAATTATTTATTTTATTTTTATATTAATTGGGGAACTTAAACTATGACGAGTTTCTCGCCGGCCCTTATTGGTAGGAATAGCTTTCCGAATCAGCAGAAGAGTTGACTATTCAAAAGCACTTGTTTACAAGTTTATTTGAATAAAGAATATTTTTAATTATGAATTTTTATCAAAGACTATAGTAAGTAAAGTAAATAACGGCCTGTTACTATCCCACTGCTGGGCATAGGCCTCTTCTCTCCGTTTTTTTTTTTTTTTGGAGAGAAGGATTGGAGCTAAGACCTACCACGCTGCTCCAATGCGGATTGGTAGGTTACACATATCCCGAGAATGCTCTAGAGATATGCAGGTTTCCTCGCGATGTTTTCCTTCACCGAAAAGCGTGTGATAAATTGCAATTATCAATTAGACACATAAGTTTTACTAGAAAACTCATTGGTGCCTGCCCGGGGTTTGAACCCTAGACCTTCTCGAAAGAGGCGCACGGTGATACCGCTGGGCTACCACAGCTTTACTCAAAGACTATAATAGGTTTTAATCTTTCCACGCAGGCGGAGCCGCTGGCGATTGCTAGTTATTTAATAAAGTATACAATATGTTTGAATTATCTGCAAAGGAGTTAGTTGCAAGAATTTTCAATGTTACATATATAACTACAACTCTTGTCACGTTCTTATTGCACGAACTGAAAACTAGCAGTTGTGTAGCTGTTACCATGACACTAGCAAGTAAAGGAAATTTCAATTATATTCAGTTTAAATCTATATGTTATAAATCCATACATTTACAATCTAATTTCAACCTTGTTAACAGCTAGAGAGAACGTATTATTGTATGTTTTAAATATATTTAGACTAAAGTTTCGGACAAGCAAATATATCAAGATATTCAGAGTATAAATTTAAGTTCCGAATTGTGTTACAGCTCAGACTAACGACTCCGAAAATACATTATATACACACATCAATGCAAATGCTTAAAAGGGAAATTTGAATGTATGACGTGTTTTAGAGTTATTATTCTTAGAGTAGGAAAGTCATCCTAAAATGTGCCACATCATAATAAAGAGAAATAAAGAAAAAGAAAATGCTCCACCATCGTGGAAAGATTAAAACCGTAATATAGTATTTCGATAACCATAAAAATGGTTAAAGTGTGTTAACCTTAAAAGCTAGACATATGCTGTCGCGGACTTTTATTTAGAACTTTTAGAGGGGAACAATTTCTTAATACATAATTTTTGAATATTTTTCACCGTTTACTTAGCGCACACAAGGAAAGCTTTAAATTTTGTCGTTTGCCTAATATTTTTGATTGCTGCTCCTCTCCTATTCCGCTTGGCGTTATGTTTTAGCCTATAGCCTTTCTCAATAAATGGACTATCTTACACAAAAGATTTTTTCAAATTGGTCCAGTAGTTCCTGAGATTAGCGCGATCAAACAATCAATCAAACAAACAAACATACTCTTCAGCTTTATATTATATATTAGTATAGATAAAGATTAGACAAGGATTAAGTATACGTGTTTCATGTTACCTCTCATTATTTATTGTGATACTCTCACTTACAGGTCTACGGCTGTCTTACTCTAAGTATAATAACTCTATAGTTTAAAAAACAATGAACACAGCTTGACAATAGTTATACCGTGTGGAATCCGGCTGACTAGAATAGTCCACCCTGATTTCTTACCAAGGTGTCGTAAAAGGCGATTAAGGTGAGTTGACCCGTAGTATGATATTAAAACATGTCACAAACAGCTTGGCAATAGGACTTTTACTAACGAGAATTTTAATAATACTACGAAAAATCTTAAACAAATATTTTCATCATTATGAAGGTTTCTTTGGAAATTATAGTTATGATTAATCTAAATTGGATAAATTTTGGAAGTCTAACAAAACTCAAAAAGTTTTTTAATATCTAGAATTATGTAGGACTACGTGTCATCATCCTCCTGCCCTTATCCCACTCTAAGTGGGGTCGGCACAACATGTCATTAACATGTTGTCACATGATTTGGCTACGTATTTTACGACCGGCCGCCTGCCTGACGTCAACTTATCTTTGTCGTATTTTACGACACCTCGATAAGAAAGAGGGTGGTCTATTCTACTTAACCGGATACCACACGGTGAGTCAACTTACCTTAGTCGCCTTTTACGACACCTCGGTAAGGCATGAGGGTGGTCTATTCTACTCAGCCGGATACCACACGGCGGGTCGACTTACCTTAGTCGCCTTTTACGACACCTCGGTAAGAAATGAGGGTGGTACTATTATATTCCGCCGGATGATTGCGTTTCTGTTAAATTTAGTACATGGAGCTGAATAAACTCTTATTCATTTCATTTCAAAACTAGAAATAAACTTACGCAGAAGAAACCATTCGTCGTCACATATATTATTAACAACATGAATATGGCCCTTTATGCTTTCTTCGTTGAAATGACTGTCAGAGACGTCTTTGCAATCGGTGTTCCAGTCTATTGCACAGTTCGTTAAATATTTTATTGCTCTGTAAGGAAAATTTTTCAAACATTGAGCTACTAACAGGAATATATAAAATATAAAGTGGAACATTATCATCATCTTCCTGCCCTTATCCCACTCTAAGTGGGGTCGGCTCAACATGTTATAAACATGCTGTCACATGATTTGGCAGCGTTTTAACGACCGGCCGCCTGCCGACGTCAACTTACCTCTGTTGTATTTTACGACACCTCGGTAAGACAGAGGGTGGTCTATTCTACTAAACCGGATACCACACGGTGGGTCAACTTACCTTAGTCGCCTTTTACGACACCTCGGTAAGAAATGTGGTTGGTCTATTCTACTCAGCCGGATACCACACGGCGGGTCGACTTACCTTAGTCGCCTTTTACGACACCTCGGTAAGAATTGAGAGTGGTACTATTCTATTCAGCCGGATACCACACGGCTTATAAAGTGGAACATTATATTATGCTGAATATAAATACATCATGTGACAGTAACATACAAGTAAAAATATTTGGCCATAGGCTTCTTGCCTCAATTTTGAAAGAAGGATTGAACCTGATACCCACCACGCTGCTTCAATACTGATTGGTAGGTTACACATATCCCCAGAATTCTCTAGAGATACGTTTTCTCACGATGTTTTCGATTATCGAAAAGCGTGTAATAAATTGCAATTATCAATTAGACACATATGTTTTAACAGAAATACTCATTAGTATCTGCCTGGGGTTCGAACCCATGACCCCTTCGAAAGAGTCGTACGGTCTCACCGCTGGGCTATCACAGCTTACAGTAACAATATCTGGGTGACCGATCTTTGCTCGGTATTTTTTAAAGTAATCGTAATAGTCTTTTTAATCGTTTATTCACAACTAAACTATTATAACTTTACAAATGAAATCAAAATTATCCTTTGTATTCTATTATATTTTAATGAAATCTAGTTACGTAAATTTATTGTCCCCTGAACTCCCTACGTACTGAATTTCATGAAAATTGAAGCCGTTTCCGAAATTCATATTATCTAAATATGTATATGCAAGATTAGCTCATTTAAATATTAAAGATAAGAACAAGAAATATCAAGAAATCTTTTCTCACGATCGATGAGCGTGCATTAGACGTGAGTATCTGTGACATTTAAATTCATCGGGTCTCAGCGACCTTTTTGGGACCGATTATCTATTATACAAAAACTTCTTCACGTCTGTGGATGCTGAGCAGCCATTCCAAGACGTTGGAAATGTATCCGTTTCGTTATATCCTACGTGCCCTACCCACCTGTGATTTTGCATGTAGAAGATATAAAATTCTTTGAACATATTTTACACATACGATCACTAAATAATTTATAGAATTAGGCGTTACTTTGAGGAGATCCATAATACAAAAGTAATAACAAAATTATTTTGCTATAATCCGCGGTGAAGTAAAATAGAAAATATAGGTATATATTATTTGCGATTTTGTCGCTAACTTCGGTTGTGGGGCGAAACGATTGTTAAGTTTGTTATAGTGAACGTATGTGGTGCTTGTGTATTGTGGTGGCGGTGGTGGAGGTTTGTTCATGTGTTTTTACGAATCCTGCATGTATCATCGGATTGCCCACTCTACATTTAGCATTATATACATAATAGCAAAAAAAAATTAGTATTACTTTTGTACCTGCCATCACTTTAAATAAATACAGCCCGTTTTGATACCTTTTTTCAGCATTTAGGATAACGCCATCAGTGTTCGAAATAAAATCATTAAATTGTAACTTGGATTCAACGATGAAGAAACCTTGTAATTTCAATACATTATATTAGCCGCAAAACTTTCAATTTAAAAAAGCAATCACGACAATCTAAATTCAAACAGGCGTTTAGTTAATATAAAGTATTATTCGGAGTGTGATAACCACAGATCAGTTTGTTTGATAGTTTGAAATCTCTTTATTGCAAAAACGACAACTAAAAACAAATTTAATCAATCCACAATAGACATTAATTCACCAAAGTCTTCTTCGCTATTAAATAAACAATATAGAAATATGATATCCAACTGTAACGTTTATCTTAGTTTTAGTTCCTGAACTAGACTAGCGTTTAAATGCTGAGCACGTTTCTTTCCTTTCTTCAGCATTTTCATTATTAACATTAAGCCAGTTAATGGATCCTCGGCTTAACGATCGACTTTAACGTAGCACTTAGATTAAGATTACAAGCTTCGGGATAACGGAACAAATTTCTAATTAGATCACTTAAGGAACAAATTTTAATTAATTTGCGTTTTTTCAACCCTTGCAATACTGCACTTAACTAATTTGTAGAATTAGGCGTTACTTTGCGGAGGTCCATAACACAAAACTGATGAGAATATTATTTTGCTATTATATTATTTATCGCGGATTATAGCAAAATAATATTCACATTGGTTTTTTACTGCACCTAACGTAAAATACGATTTCATAATAAGCCAATTAATTATGGCTGTTAATGACTTTAAGCTGCTACGATCATCATCCTCCTGCCCTTATCCCACTCTAAATGGGATTGGCACAATATGTTATAAACATGTTGTTACATGATTTGGCTAAGTATTTTACGACCGGCCGCCTGCTTCTTGTCAACTTACCTTAGTAGTATTTTACGACCTCAGTAAGAAAGAGGGTAGTCTTTTCTACTCAACCGGATACCACACGGTGGATCAACTTACCTTAGTCGCCTTTAACGACGCCTCGGTAAGAAATGATGGTGGTCTATTCTATTGAGCCCGATACCACACGGTTTGAGCTGATACGAGAAAAATGTAAGATTTCGTCGTATGAATATAAAAAATACCTTTTGCGTTGTTACCTATCGTAAGTGTGAGGTAAAAAATAATATGCAATATAAATAATAGACTACAATTGTGTAGTTTTTATAATATTTCAAATACAAACTTGCACCAGTCATATATTTTTGAAGTAGGCGGCGGCGACATCCGACTCGAATTATAAATTAGTGCAGCATCAATTGTACAGTTCACAGCATATTTTGAGAAATCATCGCAATTTATATTCTTCGCTGCATTATTCTCTAAATTCTTAGAAATCGTCGTGACTGGTTCGAATTCTTCGTTCTCAGTGATTTTTGTTAACCTCTGAGACGTGTCATCGTCATAATTTACATCTGTAATGGTCAGAATATTTTGATGTATTAATATTTTTTTTTAATATATTGGACAGTTACACACACGGTCGTCCGTCCCCAGAGTAACTTAATACTTGTGTTATGATAGTAAGACAACTGATGAATATTTACTTATATATTTTTAAATACATACTTAAACACAAATATACAGGCTTAACGATCAACTTTAGCGTAGCACAAAGATTAAGATTACAAGCTTCGGGATAATGCAACAAATTTCTAATTAGATCACTTAAGGAACAAATTTTAATTAATTTGCGTTTTTCAACCCCTGCAATACTGCACTTCACGTAAAATACGATATCATAACGAAAAAACAATTATGGCTGTTCTCCGAATCTAGACATTATCGTCAATGTTGTATGGAGCGCTATATACATAGGTGGAAGTGTGTTAATAGACCCGCGGTTGCTGGTTGCACAAAAGGTTGTCTTCTGTGAAGCCGTACCAAGCATTGAAACAACATGTAGTATATAGTTTGTGTACCCACAACAGTGTTTCAACAGTGCGTTTTCTGAATTCAGCTATAAAAATTACGAAACTTACACAGAAAAATTTGAAAGAATTTACTAGAGATATCACAAGGCTATTATAGACTGAAATGAATGCACTATCTCATCAAATTGTTCAATACAAATAAACAATAGAATTTTTTTTTAGAATATCACAATATATTGGTCATTTTGTAAAGACCAATGTATTTTTTGTTGTAGTGTAGAGTTTATACTAATTGTCAAAAATGTATAAATGAAGCATTGAACTATAAAAATATAGCAAACTAGATTCAAAAAACGGTAATTTTATATAAGAAGTACTTATTTGAAATCGAAGTAAAGCGAGGCGCTATTTATCAATTTATTCGTAGTATGCGAGTTCATACATTTATGTTACTGTTATCAGTTATCTCAAATATCATGTCAGTCGCAGAGATATAAAAGCATAATACATAAGTATCTATAATGTAAATTAAGCTTCCAGATATTTCATATAATAATACTCACAAGCTGCATTTAAAGCATCCAAAATAATTGTCAGAGTACACAAGAACAATTTTTGCATATCGATATTTTCATTGTTATAAACATATCTCTGTACGAAATTTTAATGGCGGTGACATAAAATAAAGTGTCAAGTACATTTAATAAACAATGTATGACAATAGAAAATATGTCCAGATAAAAAACTTATATAATAGATTGTAATATACTGAAAATACTATGATAATAATTATTTGCAATAAATAAATTCAAGAAATAAAACAGCTCTTAAATAATTTGAGTAAAAATTTTACAGTATTTTTATTTTGCTAATATATAAGATAAAGTTACCGGATGTTTAGCATATGCACCCGATATGGAAAACTTAAAAAAATTAATTACCAAATATAAAATTATATTTAAAAAATTTAAAATGAATATAAATATTCAAAGTATAAAATAGAACCAATCTTATATTTATTGAACGTAAAATTAAAAAAAATATAATATTATATTAATTTCAACAACGTAACTTAATTATAATTAAAAAATTAAGAAGACTAATAAAAAATTAGTCTTACCTGCCCGTCGTAAAATTCAAGTCTTTGTTCTCTGAAACTCATATAACAGTGTAAAACTCGGTAATTAATCCTTAGAGATTGATTTAAATATGCATATTCTGAGGTCTAAAGAAGAAACGCTTTTGTGTGTTATTATACTAGAGAAAAGCGAGCCTAAAATATGTCCTATTGCGATAAAGAGAAAGCAAATTATAGTGTATCTATCTGTCTCTCTTTTTGAAGTATAATTAGACAAAGATAAGTAGTTATAGATAAAATAATTATAATAAGAAAATAATAAGACGAATTTCGTCTTTACAGTCACAATTTTTTTTGTTTAATAACACTATGCAATAAGTACAGTCACTATAATTATTTGTTACCTAAGCTAGAGTCTATAATCAGACACTTTATATATTACGTTAAAATAAACTTAGTTTCAACTATATAATAAAATAGTTCAACATATATAGACAGACGATTCTGTAGTATTAAAAATTGATAAAATATAAATTTATGAATGTATTTTATCTAAATATGTATATAATACAAGAAGCAGTCGAGTATGACTAATGTGGACGGATATAGTCTTCTAAATCAGCAGGAATGGAGAAAATCATCTTCCAAACTTCTCTTAAGATTTCAATTAAGTGCAGAGATGAAATAAAAATTGAAAGAACATCATCAGGCTGTCTGAAGCTTCCAGTGAAGTCACGGTTGATGGAATGATGAATTTGATCAAGTGGGTCTTCTTAAAAAAACGGTGTATAAGTGCGCATTATATGGTATTGACAATCAAGATTTTACCTTAAAGAAGGAAAACGGCTATTTATTTTGTGCACTTCAGTTTTTTTTAAGGTCTTTAGAAATATAAACGACATTTTGTGCTACATGTAGTCAATGAAAATTTTCAAAATTACCCAGCAAATAACTAGATTCACAAATCATAAATACAATTTTGCTTTTATAGATAAAAATTGAATGAAACCATAACGAAATAAAAATGTCCACAAATAAATAATAACGGTCGTAAATCTCTTAGCTGTGCCTGTAAAATATTTCTGCCATCGAATCAATTCCGATAGAGTAATGGACGCAAATTTAGCAAATCTGCTCTAGCCGTGATCGGAGGAAATTTGCTGAAGTAAGCCTTAGGAATATATTCGAGATAAATCAAATAAAATGAGACAAGAGTTCCTTTAGAAATTTGACTTTAGGACAGGTTTGGGTATAAGTTTAATAAAAACAAAAGTGTTATTGACCGGGGCGAAACGATTGTTGAGTTTGTGATAGTGAACGTGTAGTACTTGTGTATTGTGGTGGAAAGTTTGTGCATGTGTTATAACGAATCCTGCATATATAAGATATGAAAACGGATTGTCCACTCTACGTTAAGCATTATATATATTTTCTATTTTACTTCATTGCGGATTTCAGCAAAATAATTGTATTATTACTTTTCTAATATTTTTAAGTAAATATTTTTGTAAACTTAACACTGAACCTAACAATTTGAAACCTTGACAATTATATTAACTTTTTTTTCTGGTAACACTAAAGGAGACTCAACCTTCCGTATCAATACATCCCAGTCAGCTGACGCTATAATACCCTTTAGTGCCAATAGCGTAATTATAGTCACTTAATAAAAAACATATATAAATTCCCTCTCACTCACGCTTATATTTTTCTCCTTCACTTGCTTTCGTTCAGAAAATATGACTATATAACTTTCTAACTTGAATAAATCGTTAGTTTTCGTGACGAAAAAAGTAACCTGAGCTTATATAAATTTATATAAATAAATTTCCAAACAGGCAACTAGGAATGGTCGTAATATGTAAAAGATATAGCGGAATTAACAAAACAGCAATGAAAGAAACGAATTCAAAGTTAATTTTTAAAGCGGACGTAACAGACTTCGTGATCAAGTATTGACTCATAAAGCTTTATTTACTTTTTATAACTCCTCTTAAGGTTGCATTGGTCTGGTACTGTTATGAATGTATGTATGTATGTATGTATATATGTATGTCCAACAAGGGATAAAAAATTATTGTAACTTTCTCTTTTCTAGCTCTTTTCCAAACACCAGTCTTACGGTACGGAGAGATCTCGTGAACTTCGCCATAGCGCTGCAAGCTCGAGCAACAAGCGTAGTATAAGTTTAAAATAAAAATGATGTGCTTAAATGATAATTATATTAATTATACGCTTTTCGATGAATAAAAGGCCTCTCCTTTTTTTACTTAAGGCTCATATACTCTAAGTACTTTGTCGAACACATTGTATAGAATAATAATATTGCCAGTATTTATCTAGTAAATTCCCAAAACTTCACAGGTAAAGTTTCATTCGCGTTTTATCTTCCGAACGATATGTGTACAATAATTTATACCTATAATTGTTCAACACATTTCGCGAACAATAAATTGTATAAGATTTTGTTGTACAATTTACAGAGGTAAAAGTTTCAAAGTGTGATATATTATTATGTTCACGTTTGTATCGCGAGGGTGGATGGAATGTAAGATCTAAAAATATCAGTATTTTAACTCGGTGAAAAGTTCATAAATTTCTAGGTGTATCGAAGGTGTGTACTGAAATAAACTTTAATTACTAACTTTCTGCAAAATATGGTGTTAAGTTTACTCTTTAAGTTTGAACTATTTATATTCCCGAAATACCTCACATATAAATAAGTAGGTAAGATTGTGAAAACTTATATTAACTTTAGGTCGTAATATCATAGTATTCACATCCTGACACAAATATATAAAAGAAATTAAAATTTTATGTTATGTTCTATGAGATTTGAAAATAATTATTATGTCTGAATTGGGAAAATATAATACATTCTAGCCGATCCGCAATGATATTCCTGAAATTCAGCATGTAGGGGGTTTTGGGGGAGAATAATTGCTAGGTTTTATTAAAAAAAAAATCGTTTTATCCCTGTTTTCGGGCTCACAATTGGCTATAAAAAATTTTCGTTGTCAAACGTAAAGCCATGGTGGTATATTTGGGGAAAGGGCGGTCTATATAAGTGAAAATACCTAGGATCGAGCCACAGCTGCCCTATTATTTTTTAATTTTTCTTTTCAATTTTTTTATAATATTTTTTTACATCATTTTAAAAATTACCGATCACCCAGGTACTGTAATATGATACTACTATTGATAAATTACGTATTGTATAACAAAATTTTGTAGAAACCAAGTATATTACCATCTTTTTCATTCGCTCGATCAGACATGTCCTCATCGCTTCCATAATGTAACAACGTTCGGCAGCTGGGAGTTTTAATAAAATCTGTATCGTACCCAGAAGCAATAGTAATATTTATTTGATAGACATTTATTCCCAACTTATACATATTATACACATTCCCTAGCACAAGTAATATCTATTACTAAAAAGGGAGATATAATGTTACTTTTAGAAACGAAAAAAATAAACAATTTTTTTAACTTTTTATTTTATTTTTATAAAACAATTTTCGAAGTTTATCTTTACAATGTGACCCAGTTTTAAGCTGAATACTCTAGTATAATTATTAACTCTCCGCCGTGTGGTATCCAGCTAAGTAAAATAGACCACCTCATTTCTTAACGAGATGTCGTAAAAGGCGACTAAGTAAGTTGATCAACCGTGTGGTATCCGGTTAAGTATAATATATCACACTCTTTCTTACCGAGGGGTCATAAAACACAATTAGAGTAAGTTGACGTAAGGCATGTGGCCGGTCGTAAAAATACGTAGCCAAATCATATGACAACATGTTTATAACATGTTGTGCTGACCCCACTTAGAGTGGGATAAGGGCAGGAAGATGATGACTCTAGTATAATTTTTAACTAAACTTTATGAATTGTTCATTAATTATAGCATAATAAATAATAATATTTTACAGTCTATAAGACGTTATTAAAAGGGGTGGAGGGGTGATAACTGCTTCTGAGTATATTTCTAAATCATAACAATAATCTTTTGATAATAACGTGTTTCTAGCTTTAGTAGCTTTTTCAGCTAGTTTCTTAACTTTAATATTTAAATGAGTTAATCTTGTATATTTATAAAAAAATGTCGTTTCATCCCTGTTTTCGGGCCCTGAAAAAAATATTGAATAGAAAGTAAATGAAATTGTTAACTGTCATACGTAATGCTGTGATAGTCTAAAGATTAACGAGCGCGCCATAAAAGTTCATAACCCGGGTTCATAAAAAAAATCGGGTTCATTAAAAAAGTTCATAAGTCTCACATGTCACTTGCGCTTTTTTAATGTATTTTTTTATATCTTTAAAAAACTTACCAAGCTCGGCCATCCAGCCATGTAATTTAAGAAGTAAATAAAACATAAAAATATACTTTATCATTAAATTACAAAGTTATGGTAGCTATCGACGAAAATCTTGTTAGCTTCAAGTTGAAGTTTGTGAAAATTTCAGGACCAATCTTATACGTTATCAAAATGAATGATATATTACAATTTCAAACTTTTGCCTCGGTTTTACTAAAATAACTTTGTAATTTACTTTACAAATATCGTTAGGTATATCATACTTTATATATATTCCAATTTCAAATAACCAAAAATATTTAAATTTATAGACTTAGGCGTTAGAATAAAATTATTTTGCTATAATCTGCGATAAAGTAAATAGAAAATATATACAATGCTAAATGTAGAGCGGACTATTTTCATACCTGATACACACAGAGTTCCCAAAAAACATGCAGTACAAACTTTCACCATCGCCGCAACAATACACAAGCACTACACACATTTACTATCACAAACACAACAATTGTTTCGCCCCGCAACCCAAGCATTATCAGCAGGTAGACTCCACGACAAAATTGCAAACTTTGGTTCGCAACATGATGAGGTATGCAGGTTACTCTTGTTCATCTACGGATCTTCCCATTTCTGATTTGATCACGTAGAGATACTCAAAGCACAGCTCGCTCTATCGTCCACTGAGTTATTCTAAACAGGCCCACAGTTAGCGACAATGTTTTAGGTCTTTCAGCACTGGGGTATTTTGAAAATCTTAATATAAATTATTAACAGAAATGTTAACACTTTCTCTGACGAGGTGATTCTTGAAACAACTTGAATAGTTACAAGGATCGCTTAAGTTAACATTCTCAAATTGAACACATTTTGTAGATAGTTTACATCGTTTATTTATTTACATTAAATTTCAATCAAGACTGTTATGTAGATTGAATCGTTCTCAACTGAAATTAGTGTTACCAAATACTTGGAATAATTTACTGTGTTCTCATTTCAAGTGTTGATGTTGGCAATAACAAATTAATGGCTAATTGTTATTTCAAAACAACGTAGTTTAGTTTTGTTTGCAAAAACTAAACTACGTTTACTTTATATTTTTCTTACAGGATATTTTTTGCCTTATGCTGGAATTAAAAACGAGAAAACATTTAAATTTCACTGTTACGCAAACCAGGTTCATAAATAGGCGTCTAGGCGTTGTTTGAACGTTGAGGAATTAAATTCCTGTGCTGTTTTTAAGGTCATAATTTTTTAACACTTGTTTAAGAGCCTGTACAAAATAGGGAGCAATAACGCTCAACGTCAAAAAATCATTTAAGATCAAGGCAATAACGAAATACCCGCATTTTGATTTTTATTTTTGAGTTAATTTTTTCACAAAAGGTATAATTCTTTTGTCAACTGTCACTATTATAATAATCAACAGAACAGCATCTCTTTTACATCCTTCTGATTCTATTGGATTTTAAAAAATAATTCATCATCATCCTCCTGCCCTTATGCCACTCTAAGTGAGGTCGGCACAACATGTTACAAACATGTTGTCATATGATTCGGCTACGTATTTTACGACCGGCTGCGTGCCTGACGTCAACTTACCTTAGTCGTATTTTAAAGAAACTCCTCGGTAAGAAAGAGGGTGGTCTATTGTACTCAACCGGATACCACACGGTGGGTCAACTTACTTTAGTCACCTTTTACGACACCTCGGTAAGAAATGAGGTTGGTCTATTCTACTCAGCCGGATACCACACGGCGGGTCGACTTACCTTAGTCGCCTTTTACGATACCTCGGTAAGAAAACATACATTAACCGTATTAAGATATAATATAATTTGTATAAAAAAATTGTTACAAAATATTTAATGAACATACAGTAACATATCTCTCGACCTCATAACGCCAGCTATAACAAAAGTTAATTCATTACACCTAACATAAACTTCTCTTGACGTTTCTTGAGAATCGTAAATATAACTCTTATGATGTTTGTACTAAGGTATATATTTGGTTAACCAATTTTCATCTAGGGATTATACCCTTGCGAGGAGGCTCATAAGAGCTCTATAGGGTATATGACATTAATTTTCAAGTTTTCAGCAGTAGGTACGTTCTTGCGAAATTAAGCGTAATAAAATGTATAAGGTCGTTGCTATGTTTTAAGCCTTAAAAAATTATATGACCAATTAAAAATTATCATTATGATTAAAACCTATATTAAAGATACGAGTTTCTCGGCGACCCGTTTGTAAAAAGTAATTTCTTTTTCAGTTACATCGATATATGTAAAGTTGAAAGTTCGAGAAAGAAAACAAAAGAAAGATACAAAAGTAATAATAAAATTATTTTGCTATGATCCACGATAAATATCGCGATAAATTTATCGCGGATTATAGATAAATAATTTTATTATTACTTTCAAATTATGGATCGTCGCAAAGTTACGCCTGATTCCATAAATTATTTAAATATCAAGATAGTAATTGACATATAATTGTAGACAGGTTTTTATTGTGACACATTTTTTTTTTGTTTTTGTGTATTTTTCAACCTATTATTTTTAATGGACGACGAAAATAATTAAATAATAAGAATAAAATAAAATGTAGATTAAGATAATATCTGGGTGACCAAGCTTTGTCGCTATATTTTTTTTGAAGATATAAATAAAGATGCAATATCTAAAATATGGTATGGTAAATATGGTATGGACGGTATGGGATGGTCATATCCGGATTATCTTCACTTTTTAATTTCGTGAATTCCCAACTGAGCTATTATAACTTTGCAAATGACAGCGTAATTAGCCTTTGTTTTCTAATAATATTGTAGCAGTTTTTTTGGTACCTTAAAACAAGGTTAAAGCGTCATCTTTTTAAATGAACCCTAGCTTGATAGTTTTATCGTCCCCAAAACTTCCTATATACTAAGTTTCATGAAAATCGTTGGATCTGCTTTCGAAATTCAAATTCGAGATTAAGTCATTTAAAGATTAAAGACATCGATTAAATTTATTTCTCTTCCGTGTGGTATCCGGCTGAATAGAATAGTGCCATCCTCATTTCTTACCGAGGTGTCTTAAAAGGCGACTAAGGTAAGGCGACCCGCCGTGTGGTATCCGGCTGAGTAGAATAGACCAACTTCATTTCTTAACGAGGTGTCGTAAAAAGCGAATAAGGTAAATTGACCCACCGTGTGGTATCCGGTTTAGTAGAATTGACCACCCTATTTCTTACCGAGGTGGCGTAAAATACGACTAAGGTAAGTTGACGTTAGGCAGGCGGCCGGTCGTAAAAACGTAGCCAAATCATGTGACAGCATGTTTGTAACATGTTGTGCCGACCTCACTTAGAGTGGGATAAGGGCAAGAGGATGATGATAAAATAAATAAATGAATATATGAGACACACACATGGTAGTCCATCCCCAAAGTAACTTATTACTTGTGTCATGGGTGACAGACAACTGGTGAATATATACATATATAATTTTTAAATACATACTTAAATACAAATATACACCCAGGCTCAAAGACCTACAATATCATTTATAGAAAATGTTGGCCCTCGGCGGGAATGAACCCGCGACCCGCGGAGCAGAAGGCAGGGTCACTACCCACTGCGCCAACGGGCCAGTCAAATGAATAGGCATCTTATAGGCATGCGCGTTCCTTCTTAGACTGCGTCACTGCTTACCATCAGGCATGATTGTGGTCAAGCGCTCGCCTATTAAACAATAAAAAAAAAATGATTAAATTTATTTCTCTTAATCTTGATTTTAACTCGCCAAATTCAGCAAGTTCATAATCTTTACTCCCTTTCTATGATTTATCTTAATCGCTCTATCAAACATAAACGCTCTGCCCATGTAATAAACCTTCACCGTGATGGGTTTTCCGGGCAGTTATCCCATGTAACGGCTTTTGCTAGTTGAGAATTACTGATAAGTGAATGCTTCGGATTAATTTGACGATAAGCCAGAGGTTAACGTTCTGTTTATACAAATAACATTAGCATAGGTATCACCTAGTATTTCCTTATTTTATATTTTACATTTTAAAATTTTGATGCGAATCCATGTAAATATGTCTAAAGTAAATAATAGTCACACGCTTATTATTAAAGAGACCTAATTCTAAAAAGCGATTCGTCTACAAAACTCGGGAGTGTGCAGGAGCAAATTCCATCACTATTGCTCCACCGTATTAGCTATTTAAGTGATAGAGACAGACTTTCACATATATGTATAACAAGAGAGTTTTTTACAACCACGCGAATTATTAAACACAATTTAAATAAAATTGTAATGTACTATTATTCTAAACCTTTCGGAAAAATTGTTCTATCTTGTAGTAAAAACCGTACGAAAATCCGTTTAGTACATTTTGAGAAAATCGATCACATACATATAGACAGCTTTTAGGGACTTTATAATAAGTTTTTATAATAAGTATAGATATTAGATTGTATCCGCTGTATGGTATCCGGTTGAATAGAAAAGACCACCCTCTTTCTTACCGAGGTGTCGTAAAAGGCGACTAAGATAAGTTGACTCGCCGTGTGGTATCCGGCTGAGTAGAATAGCCCACCCTCTTACTTACCGAGGTGTCGTAAATGACGACTTAGGTAAGTTGACGTCAGGCAGGCGGCCGGTCGTAAAATACGCAGCCAAATCATGTGACAACATGTTTATAACATGTTGTGCCGACCCCACTTAGAGTGGGATAAGGGCAGGAGGAAATAAGATATTAGATTGCATACAAACTTAATCGACTTAACAATCCAAACTTTTCTGATAAATTTCGCAAATTGCACAAGCCAAAAGATTTTACGTTTAATTAAATAGACTAGACATGATTCAAATAGTTTCCCGAAGCCACTGCTAGCTTTGCACTCGGTGGGACAATTTCACAAAAGTCAGACTACCGACGAGAAACTCGATTTACTATTGTTCACGTTACAATAGAGCTATCAAACGCTTCCATGTTACACTAAATGTCCATTCTATTATAAGGAATATAGGGGAAGCCAAAGAGTTTACGGTAACTGACGACCTCTATCTTTGGTACAGATTAAATAAACCAGAAATTCTGAACCTTATTCTATATATAGAGTTTTATGCCAGCCGTATGGTATCTGGCAAAATAGAATAGACCACAAACAAACAAACAAATACACTTTATTGCACACAGAAAAATCTTAAACAAAATGCAAAAAGAAAAAGAAAAAAAAAGCATAGTAAATAAGATTATGTACACGATATAAAAAATCATAGTAAATGAGTCTATGTACAGCAGGCGGACTTATCGCTAAATCAGCGATCTTCTTCCAGGCAACCGACAATAAAGGAAAACAGTAAAACAGGCCACCTTCATTTTTTACCGAGGTGTCGTAAAAGGCGACTGATGTAAGTTGACCCACCGTGTGGTATCCGGCTTAGTAGAATAGACCACCCTCATTTCTTACCGAGATGACGTAATATAGGGCTAAGGTAAGTTGACATCAGACAGGCGGGTCGTAAAATACGTGGCCAAATCATGTGACAACATGTGGTGCCGACTCCGCTTAGAGTGGTATAAGGGCAGAAGGATGATGACTAAATTCGAAGCTTAGACATAGAAAATGATTTTGAATGATGTCTTTATGCGCTTAGCATTCAAAAGCGCTTATCGCTGTTTAATAAATGATTATGAAATAAATGTAATCGCAGCCAAACCATCATTGTTTTAATTAAAAACTACTTTACTTTCTCAAATCAAAATTGTTCGTAAATATTTAATAATTTTATTTATTTCGCAATATATTTTTGCCTCTCAGCAATTGCCATTTTTTATTCATCGATATGTGGGTAGCAATGAAAACGCCACTCGCCGATCGGTTCGTCTGTCGCCGTGCGAGTGTCTACGTGAGCGCGGAACCTTCGCAAATGGCCGCTCGATCGCTATAAATAATTCGTATCAAATTCATTATAAAACATTAATACGTCTAGGACTTGCAATATTAAGTGCAGTGCCTAACTTTAAAGTGTCGTGTCGAGTTTCGGACTCGTAATAGTGTTACTGTTCGTTCGAGTAACAATCCCCTGGCGTCACAAGAAACGCCCGGCCGCTGGCGCATATCGAGGACTTCGAACCTTCCAGCGCATGGTGGCAGTACAAAGGCATCGAAAAGTGGGTGGTGCTAAGTTGTTACTACGTATCTGTAATAAATTATGCATTGCCCAGAAAGATAGAAAATAATTAACTCCCTGAACCCCCCTATACATTCCACTTAAATTACCAACCAGCGACCTAGGGTCCTCGGACTAGGTTCCTTTTAATTAAGGAACATTTCCCTACAATAATAAATTTATTGAAGCAAACATACAGAGTTTCGCGTAAACAACCTGAATTAATCTTTTTACAAACACGAAAGCCGGCTTAATATGTCATAAAAAATTTAGTACCAGTTTATAGGCAACAATTTTGTAAATTGATTTCAAATAACATTTTTATATCACAGTAGTACAGGGCTTCAGTAATCTTAGATATAATCTACCTTCAAGAAATATTATAAGAATAGAAGAATATCTGTAAGACTTATCATATAATTTATTTTTAAGAATATATAAGAATATTTCAACTTCGATGTTATTTAACAAGACTTTCTTGAATATTTTTTCTTATTGTTTCCTTTTTAATCGATGAACATAGTGATATGTAATCTTGCACCAGCTTTCTTGTACCACGGTGTGGTAAAAGGAGACTAAAGAAGGTTGACCCGCCGTTTGGTATTCGACTGTGTAGAATAGACCACCCTCATTAATTACCGATGTGTTTAAAAAGCTACTAAGCTAAGTTGACCCGCTGGTTAGTTTTCAGCTAAGTAGAACAGGCCACCCTCATTTCTTACCGAGGTGTCTTAAAAGGCGAATAAGGTAAATTAACCCACCGTGTAGTATCCGGCTAAGTAGAATAGACCACCCTCATTTCCTATCGAGGTGTCGTAAAAGACGATTAAGGTAAATAAACGTCAGGTAGGCGGCCGGCCGTAAAATAAATAGCCAAAACAGTGACAATATGTTTAACACATGTTGATCCCACTAAGAGTGGGATAATGGCAGGAGAATGATGATGAAAGAAAATAGTCTTCGGACAGGTTTTATTGACAATAATAACCTAAAACAACGATCTAATGTCTGCCAATAGACTTAGCGAAAACAGTAAAAAGGCATTATTGTCAAATTTACACCGAAATGATTCGCCGAAGAACTAAAATGACCCTTAAATCTAGTCGTTAAAAAGGACATTATACCCGTAGTCACATTTGTATGATTCTATATTGGGTAGTCGAAGATATCCCAGGTCAAAGCAATCGTAAAAAACACTGTATCCTAAACGAAGTGAAACAATACTTCACGCCAGAACAAATCTTCACCTTATACCAAGCTCAAGTCCGTTCTTGTGTGGAGTACTGCAGTCATCTTTGAAATGGATTCGCTAAGTACCAACTTGAGGCACTTGAGTCTGTAAATCGATGCGCTAGATGAAATATAGGCGATAGTAAGCTGGCCAAAAGAAGGCTTGCTATCCTAGAGTATAGACGTGCAGTCGCACGCTTTCTGTTTTTCATAGGATATATTTCGGAGAATTTGCCACAGATCTATTTGATCTGATTCCTTCCTCATCATTTTACGTGAAGTGCAGCACCGCTATTCAATAAATATTCAAAAAATTTGCACAAATCGGTTCATCTTTCCTTATGTGTACAGCCAAGGTATGGAATTCCCTTTCTGCATATATCTTCCCGGATTCCTACGATTTGAATACTTTCAAAAAAGGAGTAAATAGGCACTACATTGGCAAGCGTGGTCTACCTTAGGCTGCATCTTTCGCATGCTATCTAGTGCCTTATCATGTGAAAAAATGTCTTTCAGCTTTCAGTCTAAACAGTCCGATCATTTGTTAAGGTTCCTTAAAATCGCTTCCCGCTTCTCGGGTGTCATATATCCATTGGCTAAGGTGAATGGTGTAAACAGGCAGTGGCAGTTTAACAATGCTATAAAAGGGTTTTGGTAGATACGTTTCATCTTGAAATATAACCTATAAATTTTCTCTCCGAGATAAACATAAACACGGTTATATTTAATGTCCTTTTGTATACGACTTGTAAGGTATGTATTAAATGTAAATATGTGTATAGCACAGTTTAAATGCATTAATTTATCACATGATTTGGTTACATATTTTACGACCAGCCGCTTGCCTGACGTCAAGTTACCCTAGTCGTATTTGACGACACCTCGGTGAGAAATGAGGGTGGTCTATTCTACTCAACCGGATACCACACGGTGGGTCAACTTACCTTAGTCGCCTGTTACGACAACTCGGTGAAAAATGAGGGTGGTCAATTCTACTAAGGCGGATACAACACGGCGGGTCGACTTAACTTAGTCGCCTTTTACTTCACCTCATAAAATGGTGGGCTATTTTAGACAACTCTTATATTTTAATTCGTCTTTAATCGTTTAGTCCTTATAACTCGTCAACCCAACTTGAACTACTTTCATGTATAGATACATTACCAATTTCATAAAAAAAAACATTCCAATATTTTTCTCTACGAATACACTTCATTACGTGAATAAATCTATACTTTTGTTTTCGCCTTCTGGGTATTTTCCTTAAATAGCAGCCAATCCTATAGATAGGGTGTGTTATTCAATATTATTTCAGTCACAAAAGACATCAATGGCAGACAAGGAAAGGGTGAATTTAATATACAATAAAATGATACTTATACCCTTATAAATTGCAGATATCGCCAATTGACTGTATTAGCCTCAAATTATGACTTTTGGAGAATACTTCTGATCTGAGAATGGTTTTAGTATAGGCTTTCAAAAATGGTTTAACTATTTCATTCTTTATTGCATCCGTATAAGGATTATTTTTGCTTTCACAAAATCATACGATTTACACAGAAAGTACGGTATTTTCCATTTAATTTCCCATTATATCTTTTGATAAATAATGTTAAGTTAATTATATTAGATAAGTTTAATATAACAATAAATTGCAATTACAAATTCAATATAATGGTCTATTGCCGACTTGGTAACATTATTACTTAAAGTTCAGAAAATTTAAATATAATCAAGTAATAAAACATTAATAAACCTTTTCTTTTACCTTGCTTTTTTAAAAACAAATGTGTTAGTTCGTAGAAATGGGAAGAGACCTGAAGATATGACTATAATACTATTTAAACTGGGTGATCGTGTGTTTGAGTATGTACGCATATATTATAGGCTAACAGTTTAACTCAATCCTCGCCTGCGGGGTCTTTGTTCAGGTCTTTGTTCTCGTCCTACTTTCGCGCCCTTGTACACCGCAGGCGAGAACTAAGTTAAGCGGTCAGCCTATAGTTGGCAGCCTCTCATATTCAAGAAACCTCCATGCCAGACGTGACATGTCGTCATACGAGTAAAGTGGAAATTAAAAAGCATATTTTTATACCTTTTAGTGCACAGAGAGTCTCAGAAATAGACGAATGTGGCTGTATCAAAAAAGCAGTCTAAAAGGTATGTCGGTTGGAAAGCTGAAAGCTGTCAACTTCCTTACCCAACGTATAAGTTAGGACTTACAACTAAGTAAAATTGTCAGCACTTGGAAAGTACTTTAATGGACAGTAAATAAGATGGTTTATTTAAGATCTTACACGTATTTTATTATTTTATTGTAATACTAGTAATATCACACGATTTCACCCGCGTACACACCGATCTCATGGCAGTTTAAAGTCTACTAAGTCGGACTATAGATTTATTTTTGTTAAATATATCATCAATAGTTTCCGCAGCGCATGCGATGACAGATTTTTATGCCTACTTTTTTACACCTTATTACATTTTTAATACGGATCCCGATTTCTTTAAAAAAAAAACGGTTGCCTGTAAAGTCGGTTTTACGGGCAAAGATTTTACGTGACAACGTCTTTTTAAATGTGATGGATTGGAGTGGGAGATAGACGCAAGGCATTCGCCAGTCCGGCAGGCCTCTCTTTCGTTCGGTGACTCATCGTAACAGACGTGAGTGGGCGTTACACTTTTTCATGAGTGACTCCAAGCCGCAACCTAATTTAAGACGTTGTCACGTCAAAATCTTTATTTAACAAAAACACATTTAACAATAATTTAGGAGTATCCGTAGGAACTTACACTAGGTATTCCTGTGCTCTGAGTTACCTTTCGTGATTTAACATAACAGTTTTTGAATTGCGCTCGGTTTTATTTTAATTAATTCTAAGTAATCTTAAAATGAAAAACTTATATAAGATGCGACAAAATACTTTCAGTTGTATCGTAATTTAAAGAGGTTAGCCAAGAAAATATTTTAGTTTAGGCTTCTTTGACAGAACAATGTCTTATGTCACACGCACGGGCTACTTTATTTTTAATGTAATATAATAACCTGTGTTGCTCAGTAAAGATGCAGCTTTCCCATGGTAAAAGAATTTATGGAAATTAGTCCAGTAGTTATTGTGTGAAAACATTTCAAACATACATACAAATTTTTCCTCTTTATAATATTAGTATAGATTCTAGCGGTAAGACTGTGAGACTACGTCGAGAGTATCACGGGTTTATAACCAGGCAGGCACAAGTGAGTCTTTCTGTTAAAACTTATGTCTCTAAATTGACAATTGCTATTTATCACACGCGTTTTGATGAAGGAAAGTATCATAAGATATGTGTAAAGTTACTTTACATTACAAAACATATTCTTAATAGAATATATGATAAAAATACACACATCTTCCTACCCTTATCCCGCTCTAAATGGGGTCGACACAACATGTTATAAACATGCTGTCACATGATTGCGTTTTTACGACTGGCCGCCTGCCTGACGTAAACTTACCTTAGTCGTATTTTACGAAACCTCGGTAAGAAAGAGGGTGGTCTGTTTTACTAAACCGGATACCACACGGTGGGTCAACTTACCTTAGTCGCCTTTTACGACACCTCGTTAAGAAATGAAGTTGGTCAATTCTACTCAGCCGGATACCACACGGCGTATATTAAGAATAGAATATGTAATAAAAATACATTCTATTAAGAATAAAATCTGTGATAAAAATACATTCAGTAAACATAAAAGAGATGTCCTAATCAACCTAAAATTTAATCAACCAAATATCTGGATCGGCCGATGTTTTATAGTTTTATTTAGCCCAAATAAATTTTATGTCGACCTAGATTTCTAGATTTGACATCCCAGTCACCATAAAACCTGTTGGAACAAAACAAATTTTGATCAATCAAATATTTGTCCGGTATACGACCATTTTATTTATACTAGTGTTAGTTCAGTGGTTATAAAATGATCAAATATAAAGTTTCTATCAAAATTGTTTCTGTCATACATTTGACTTTGAGTAAAAAAAAATACAACAAAAATTTATAATAATGACATAGTATACATTAAACTTTAACATAATTTTGTATTTATTGATTTATTTATAGATCACCAACAAAATACACACTTCACATTACTCTAATACATTGAACAACTTAAAATAAGTAGTATTTTAATTAAAAGTTATAACAACTTTCAAACTAAGTTACGACAACTGAGAGATATAATTTAACTACAGAAATTTTATATAATCGTAAAATTAAAAAAAGAAAGAATTTATAAAAAAGAAAATTAGTACAACCTTAACATTATTAAACCTTATTAAATATTTGATTTTTATCTGTATTTTTAATCTTTAATTTAAATGAGGTAATCTTGTACGATTGTAACGGTTTTCATAAAACTTACTATGTAGCGCGTTTCGGAGGCGATAAATCAATCTAGCTAGGTGTCATTTAAAAAAATGTTGATATTATTTGTAAAAATAGGCTAATTAGACTGTCATTTGAAATGTAAACTTGTAATAGCTCAGTGGGGTTAGGGTAATCAAGCGGTCTAGAGTGAAAATATTCCGGACCGAGCTCTACCTGTCCAATTAATTTTTCGTTTTTTTTTCGTTTTGTCTTTTTTATTTCTTAAAAAAAATATTCAGCAAAGCTTGGTCACCCAGATACTAATATTTAAATTATGAAAAAGTTTAATTTTATATCACGAAATCGACAATATTTTATTTTATCACACTTAGTTTATTGATAATACATATCAGATTAAGCGTATGATGTTATAGGTAAGACAGAGATTTTTTTTTTATATTTATTTGGCAATCCAACAGCGTTTTACAATTTCATTACAAAGTATGAATATATATTATAAAATAAGCCAATTTAGGATTACACTTTTAATGCCTTAAGCTAATCTTATCACTAGTTACAATACAAAAATCCGCCAAAACTAAGATTTGTGTATGTGGATGTGGATGTGTGTGTATGTGTGTGTTTCTGTGTGTAGCGTCTGTTTGTTCTTGCGTGTGTGAGTGCGTGTATGTGTGTGTGTGTGTGTGTGTATGCAATTCATAAATAAATTTAGTCACTAGTATGTCTATTAAAAATTTCTAAACTTAGTTTTTCCTTATTAATATTGAATATTGATTATGTAATGTTCTTAATTTCTATAACCTATTAACACTATAGAACTTATCATTGGGCGTGATACTTAGTTTGCGGTTGTTATTAACCTTATTAAGCTCTATGATGATTACTCAATTAAACTTATGCATCTGATAGATAGTTAACCTTAACCTTAACCTTCGAATCAAACTCTGCACATTCCTACAGAATTTCTTGAATATCTGTCACCTGCCGATCTATTATTTCCGGATTAGTTCAGCGTGGTGCATCGTCTACGCTCTAAACCTTTTTTTTCATGTTTCAAAACAAGACCTTAGCATAGCTTCGTGATAATAATAGTTACATCATTAATCCATAAAGCGAAATATGGATAATAAACGTACTTAGTTAAATATGAAAAAAGTGAACTGTAAATTTTGCAGTAAATGTAATCTAGACGGACCTAACGACTTTGTCCATTAAAAAGGTCACGTTTACCCTAACAAGATATGACTTTTATATGAAAAGCTCTAAAAAAGCCAAAATTGTTATTATAGTAGAGCACTAATTTTATTTTCACGATTATAATTAGAAGGAGTAAAATAACCTTTAAAATCTCCTTAACTAATATATCATCATCCTCCTGCCCTTATCCCACTCAAAACGGTAAAACATGTTGCCACATGATATGGCTATATATTTTACGACCGGCCGCCTACTTGACGTCAACTTACCTTAGTTATATTTTGCGTCACCTCGGTAAGAAAGAGGGTGCTCATTTCCTACCGAAGTGTAAATGGCGACTAAAGTAAGTTGACCCGCCGTGTGGTATCCAGCTGCATAGAATAGACCACCCTCATTTCTTAGTGAGGTGTCGTAACGGGTGACTAAGGTAAGTTAACCCATCCTGTGGTCTCCGGTTGAGTAGAATAGATCACCCTAACTTCTTAGCGAGGTGTCGTAAAATGACTAAGGTAACTTGACCAGCCGTGTGGTATCCAGTTGTGTAGAATAAACCACCCTATTTCTTACCGACGTAAAATACAACTAATGTAAGTTGACGTCAGGCAGGCGGCCGGTCGTAAAACAACTAGCCAAATCATGTAATAACATTGTGTGAACATATTGTGTCCACCCCACTTAGGGTGGGATAAGGCAGGAGAATGATATCCAAATTTAACAGTTATATTGTTTCTCGTTTCTACAATTCCGCAGAATTTTATGAGTATCAGCTATGGAAGTAAAATTTCGTTATTATATAAAGTGCATGGCTTCATTTCAAAGTGAAATGAAACCAACTGACGTCCACATGTCTGCCAACTTCACAACTTATTCAATTTAGCGGCAGCTGGCGGCGGGTTCGTAAGTCGCAACTCATGCAGATGTCGGCAAATTGCGAATGAAATTCTGAAATATTTAAGTTTACATAATATAAATATATGAGAAATGATCTTTTCAGAAATCACAATAGAATTATTTTGCTATCCGCAATTGTTAAGATCCGCCGTGTGGTATCCGGCTGAATAGAATAGTACCACCCTCATTCCTTACCGAGGTGTTGTAAAAGGCGACTAAGGTAAGTCGACCCGCCTTGTGGTATCCGGCTGAGTAGAATTGACCAACCTCATTTCTTACCGAGGTGTCGTAAAAGGCGATTAAGGTAAGTTGACCCACCGTGTGGTATCCGGTTTAGTAGAAAAGACCATCCTCTTTATTACCGAGGTGTCGTAAAATACGACTGAGGTAAGTTGACGTCAGGCAGGCGGCCGGTCGTATAAACGCAGCCAAATCATGTGACAGCATGTTTATAACATGTTGTGCCGACCCCACTTAGAGTGGGATAAGGGCAGGAAGATGATGATGATTCTTACCTGGTTTTAAATACTCTGAAACAAAAAAAGATATCCAATAAATCCTATCCTATCCTACTGTCGTAAATTTTGTGTTGTATTGTAAATTTAATTTGTTATTAATTAAAAATACAATATTGTAATACTTAATTTTGAAAAGAGTGACCACCGAGTTTCTTGCTGGTTCTTCTCTGTAACATAACCTTTCAGAACCAGTCGTAGCTTCATTGTGTATGACGATTCGAAAGTCCTTGTAAAAGTCAATTTATGTAAAGAATTATTTGAATTTACTAATATTATGAATGCGAAAGTTTGTGAGTATGAGTGTATGTTTGTTACTCTTTCACAGCGAATCCACTGAACCAATATTGATGGACTTTAGCTCAATTATTTATACACCAGAATAACATATAGGCTATAGAAACCCTGTTAATTCTACAGGAACAGGATGATGTTGAAAAGCGCTATCTATTATCAACCCATCAAGCGACAACAATTCACGCAAACGAAGTTGCGGGTAAAAGCTAGTATATTTATATTATCAACATCATAATTCTCCTGCCCTTATCCCACTCTAATCGGGGGTTCGCACAACATGCTATAAAAATGTTGTAACATGGTTTGGCTAGGTATTTACGACCGGCCGCCTGCCTGACGTCAATTTACCTTAATCGTATTTAACGATACCTCGGTGAGAATGAGGGTGGTCTATACTCTATTCTACGCGGCCGGATCCCATATGGCAAACATAGTACAATACTTGAAATGCGATATGTATAAAATACTGTCAACTTTAGGAACCGAACATAGACGAAATTTCTAAAAAAATGCTGAAAAATGATTTTTGAGGTTCCAATGATGTATTAAAAAACAATTATATTATTGTATAATATAAAAAAATACGTTATTGAACACGACAAGCGAAAACATGTGTAGAAAAATAATAGTTATACAGCGTTAATTAGGATTAAAGTATTTGATATCTGTGTGTAGAGCTTACTTCGCACTCACTCTAAAACTATGCAAGCGAATAAGTAAAGTGGGACAGAGTATATTTACATTTCATTCGGAGATTATGTTAATATCCACTACGAGTATTAGTTTGGACTTTATTTGCATACATATATTCAACTTGAATTTATATAAAACTAGCTTTTACCCGGGATTTCGTTCGCGTGGACTGTTGTCGTGTGATAGTTTGATAATAGATGACGCTTTTCAATGTAATTCTATTCCTATAGAGTTAACAGGATTTGTATAGCCTATGTGTTATCCCGGTGTGAAAAGGATAATTGTGCCAAATTTCATCGATATTGCTTCAGCGGATTCGCCGTGAAAAAGTAACAAAAATACAACCGTACTCACAAAATTCGCATTTATAATATTAGCAGGATTGTATTTCAGTGCTAAAATATACATGTGTTTTTTTAATTGACTGGCAGCACTTGTTGAAATGAATTCTAATATATTGAACTAGCTGGGCCAGCGGCTGCGCCTGCGTGGAAATCAATCTATGTATTTGAAACTTTGAACATAAAAGTATCAAATCAAATCAAAATAATCTTTATTCAAATAAGCTCTTTCAAGCACTTTTGAATCGACAAGAATCAATATGATTAATGAAGCTACATCTGGTTTGGAATGTTGCTCTTACCGAGAAGAACCAGAAAGAAACTCGGCGGTCAATCTTTTAAACATTTTCAATGTTACATTTTTAGACCGCAATCAGAAAGCTGATTTTCAAATCCAGGCTTTGTTATCATCCAAATAATCTTCAATTTTGTAATATGTTTTACGTATATCTCTAATACTTAATTTAAACCTTTCTGTAGACTGGTCTAGTGTGGATTGCGGAATTTTATTCTAAAAGCGATTAGCGAATACCGAGACTTGCTGAATGAGTTCGAATGAGTTGCTAACTCTGCTGAGTTGCGACACAGGCATAACAAGCTTTTTGTGTGTATGTCTATGGTATAAATCGAATTTCGGCATATGGATATTTTTCCGTACGAATAGAATATTAGAATATTACTAAATTAGAATATTATTAAATTCTAGCGCATACCATCCTTATAATAAAGGATGGGTCTACAACAATCAACCTGTAATTCTATGGCGCTAATTGTCTCTATGGACGAATTTGCTCTTTTCATTTGCCTATGCATACGAAATTATCTCCATACTCCAGGTATATCAAATATGTAAATTCTGTGAAGAATAATTTTGATTCTGTTATATATTAGAAGATCCATGATATGTATATGTAACGTAAAATAATATAATAGTTTCACTACATAATTGAATTTTTCATCCAAAAAAAAGTTGAAAAGCCTCATTAAGCTTCATTTTATAACAATTTTCCCATGCGCAGTTAACAATTACTTCATATTTTTGTTAAAATAACACCTGTGTTAATAGACCACCCTAATTTGTTACTGTCGTATCATAAAGGGCGACTAAGTTGACCCGCCAAAATATGTAACAACGTCTTTAAATCATGTTGTGCTGACCCCACTCAGAATTGGATAAGTGTAGCTGTGTAGCTATAAGTGTACCTGTTAATGTATAGAAATCGGCTATACTCAATTCTTATTATATCAGGTGAGCCCAACTAGTTTCAAGCCCAGACGGGTTTGATAGTTCACGCCGCGGAAACGCCTTAAAAATAGCTCATGAATAAGGGTTCTGGATGGACTTAAAACAGTTGCGCTCAAACGATATAAAATAGACGTGAGTATTGCCGGTTTCTATACATTCACTATGAAAACAACTCACTATCGCTTATACTTAACAAAACAAGCGATCTGTAATGCGATTCTTTTAATAAAGATTTGGTTAATATATCTCGGACTGAACTTGTAATAATAGACATTAGTTCCAAAATATCCAACTATCATAAGTGAAACCAAGTAATCCGAATCTGTTCTTTGAAGTTTATGACAAGCGACTGTTCGAATCTTCCTGCAATCAAATCATACTCGTTCAATCAAAGATTATGGAAACTCAAATATTTTCCGAACAACCAGTTTCTGCCACCTGTGTACATCAAGTGCACTGCCTCACGGAGCACAATCTACATAATCTCGTCCTCTGACAATGTTACACAGGTGCAATGTTCTTCGGTATTATCAAAGCCCTCGATAAGCTCTCGCATGCAAGCTTATATAAAGATATAAGCTCCACATATTAGCTCAGGTTCTACTCATTTAACTTTGCTTGCTACGTGAAAAGATTTCGATTTAATTTAAGGTTAGTTGTACCTGTAAAATTTATCTGCAATATTTATAAAATGTACCTGCAAATTAAAAGGAACATAAGTTCTATACATAACTACTCACAATAGTTTAAAATTATAAATACACCTCCTTCTTTTTCAATCGATGGACGTCCACTGTTGGATATAGGATTCTTTAAGGTATCTACAAATCCTACGATCTTGTGCCACTTGGATTCAGCGGTTCCCCGCAACCCGTGTTGAGATCGTCAGTCCACCTCGTAGGGAGTCCGCCAACGCTGCGTTTTCCGGTGTGAGGTTGCTGTTCCAGCATCCTAGAACCCCAACGGTATCATTATCGCACTACATGCCCCGTCTATTGCCACTTCGGCTTCGCAACACGATGAGTTGTACTATCTTTTACGGATCTCGTCATATACGATTTGATCTGGTAGAGATATTCAAATTAAAAATATTATTTAATCAAATTAACTTGTAAACGAGTGATTTTGAATGAACTCTGCTGGTTCGGAAAGCTGTTCCTACCAGAGCAGCCAGCAAGAGAATCGGCGATACTCCAAGTATAGCTCGCTCCTTCGCCCGCTGAATGACTCAAAGCTTTCTTATGAGGCCCATAGTCAGCAATCACATTTCAAATGCATATGTCATCACTGCCAACACGCACTGTTTGAAGACCTTAGCCGTCAGACACTGAGGTATTTAGGGCCAAAAGATCTCACGTAGCTTTCCAAATGCAACCCGAGGTGGGCTGGGCATTGTTTGGGAAAATATATTATACAATTTAAATGATTTACCATAATTAAAAACTAGGGTGCCTGAATGTAAATTCAAGCGATTACTGACGCGCTGATCACTTGGTTGTCGCTTGCCTACTAATGCAAATTTCGTATAAGGTTACTAGTTTAAAATAACTAAAAGTATGTACTTGTTTCGCAGACCCTTTATCTTGTTCACGGGTGTTATTATACCAAATGAGCCAAGTTTTAGTCGGCTAATTAATTCTGCCGCACGTTGCCGTCTCGACTCGGGCGTTGGTGAATGGTATTATGCAATCATGATTGTGAAATTTAATCTTGAAATGCAAATTAATGCTATGAATTTTTGAATAATGAAATAAATTAAGAATTTTGAATTTAGCTCCTGCGTTATATTACAAATTTAACATACTACCTACGATGTGTAAATACCTTACTCATCTGCGGATTATATACAGAAGAAAATTAAAAAAAATTGCATTCTTGTTGCTTGATGTTATCCTGCGATTATCTTATCATGAACTTGTTATACTTAAAGTCTTCCATTTTTTATGTGTGATTAGACATAGATGAAGAATACGATTTTTGTCTTCCCTTTCATTTTTTGTGACATTGTTACTTAAGCCTGCTCTAAATGTAAAAACTGTATGTATTTTATTAATTATATCAAAATTCAACTGTCAATAAAATACTTCATAAAATTAATCCAGTCTTATTTTTTGTACTCTTTGGCATCGCACCTGAGGCTAATATATAACAATTACAATATTATTATTTTTTTAAATTTAAATAATATTTAAGTTATAATAATACCTATCTATCTACAATAATGATTTAAATATAAAAAAATGTAAAATTTTACTTTAAAATAATAAAATTACGTTCATCCCTCTCGAATAAACCTTACCAACCGTACTAAACATTGATTAACGTCTTCGTGCGTGCTTTATCGTTGGAAAGATGCGCGAAATTAGAGTGTTTTGTATACTCATGGCCCTAACATTGTTAAACAGGCATAGTGTTGATAAATTACTGTAAACTATAAGTATTAAATAATTTTTATCTTCGTAAATATTGGAAGAAGATATTAAGTTGAATAGACCAAAAAAAAGCTCTATCTTTTATGGTAGACTTTAAATTGTCGCGGTTCATATGAATTATTCTATAAATATACGAGCCACATCGCGATATAATCGAGTTACCTATATATGTATAAGGTCCGACGTTTCGGCTGAGTTGCAACTGTCGTGGTCATGATATGACTGGAGCGCGCGCATCACGTTAGATCCATGAAATATGACAATTCTTTTTTTTCTTTTTCTTTCCTTTTTAATACCTTAGTTTTGAATAATTTACAGAATTAGGCGTTACTTTACGGAGATCCATAATATAAAAGTAATAATAAAATTATTTTGCTATAATCCGCGATGAAGTAAAATAGAAAATATATATAATGCTACATGTAGAGTGGACAATCCGTTTTCATACCTGATACATGCAGGATTTGTAAAAACACATGCACAAACCTCCACCACCGCCACCACAATACACAAGCACTACATACGATCACTATCACAAACTCAACAATCGTTTCGCCCCGCAACCGAAGCATCATCAGGAAAATCGATGTTTGTGTTTTGTTGCATTACCATTTTTAAAAAAGATTATTTATATTCAGAGTAGATATATTATGCACTTTCCGCTCGCATAATCCCCCTCCTCCAGAATATACTTACTGTAGAATTACACTTCTTTACGATTTAGTCGTAGTCTTTTTTTTTGAGAAATCTTGATTGTAAAAAACGTTAATAGTTTGATATTAATCCACGATCATGTAACGCATTTTCAGAAAAAAAAATACTTCGAATGTCCTAAGTTCAGTTTTTATTTATTTAATTTTAACATGGGATATAAAGAAGGATATAAAAAAGACAATAATCTTATCAACTCGTGCCGGGGTATAAAAAGTTTTGATACATTGTCTTAATCATGAAACTCTGTAAAATAAAGTTCGGTCTTCACCATACAACAAAGTTGGACAATTTAATTCCGGTGCCGCGTCCCGGCGTTATATTTTGAGGCTTTGCGGTTCCATATTGTGTGACTTGAGGGAAAACCCTTTTAATATTTACTTATATTTTAGAGACGTCATTAACTTCGAAGGCCTTTTGTATGACACGCTGACATATTTTTCTTTTTAACATCGTGGATAAGGATTTTTATAATACACTAGCAATCGCCAGCGGTTCTGCCCGCGTGGAAAGATTAGAACCGTAATATAGTATTTTGATAACAATAAAAATGGTGAAAGTGGGTTAATCTTAAAAGCTAGCATATGCTGTCGCGGACTTTTATTTAGAACTTTTATAGGGGAACAATTTGGTAATACATGATTTTTGGATAACGTTTACTCAGCGCACCCAAGGAAAGCTTTAAATTTGGCCATTTTCGTAATATTTTTTATTACTCCTCCTCTCTTATTCATCTTAGCGTGATGTTATATAGCCTATAACCTTCCTCGATAAATGGAGTATCTTACATTGACAGAATTTTTCAAATCGGTTTAGTAGTTCCTGAGATTAGCGCATTCAAACAAACAAACAAACAAACAAACAAACAAACAAACAAACAAACAATCTCTTCAGATATAGATATTAGAGTAGAGAGTTATAGATACCGCATCTTTATTGCAAATTTTTCTATCCATGGCAATATTCATAAGCAATTTGTTCGTATATTATAATTCGCACGCTTAGTATTAAAGTGACCTAATTCAAAAAAGCGCAGCACATCAGCGCAGCGCCTAGCCACTGCTATATATGGATTTTAATTCATCTAGGTTTTCTCAAAGTATAATGTCAAAAAGCGCTTAAAAAATGCGTGGTGGGTATTAGTTCCAAGCCCAGCAGCCCAGCAGTGGGATAATAATTTTCTTTTTTTATAGATCTTTCAAATGATTTTATAAAAGTGTTTTATATCTTTTTTATCATGTTGGCATCTAATCTACGCAGAAGGTTTACCTTCCTTAGAAAGATTTACAAGCGACCCAGCCTTCAATATACAAAGCGAAATACCAAATTACTCCCTAAACTTCCAACACAAGTATATTAGAGTCTGTTTCCGAAATCTTCCGTCAATATTTTACATTATATTCAGTGAAAACATCATCATCTTCCTGCCCGTATCCCACTCTAAGTGGGGTCGGCACAACATGTTATAAACATGATTTGGCTGCGTTTTTACGAACGGCCGCCTGCCTGACGTCAACTTACCTAAGTCGTATTTTACGGCACCTCGGTAAGAAAGAAGGTGGTCTATTCTACTAAAACGGATACCACACGGTGGGTCAACTTACCTTAGTCGCCTTTTACGACACCTCGGTAAGAAATGAGGTTGGTCTATTCTACTCAGCCGGATACCACACGGCGGGTCGACTTACCTTAGTCGCCTTTTACGACACCTCGGTAAGAAATGAGGGTGGTACTATTCTATTCAGCCGGATACCACACGGCGTATATTCAGTGAAAACAATACTTATCTTAATTTTTCTTATACGATTTATTTTATTTTTCAATTCTTTTTTTTGTTTTCGTATTATTACTTAGTACGCTTCTCTTATAAGCTGAGGTGTGTATTTGTTATTATTTTTAATTAATTATTATAATAAATTAAATAATTAAATATATTATAATAAAATATTTTTTGTAATTAAACAAAATAAATAAGCTATTAGAAATAAATAACTTAAATATATAAGTTATCGGATCGTACTCAAATGGCTATATCTTTAAAATATCATTTAATCCAATTATATTTCTACTTCTTAATACATTATCTTTGTTGCATATAACAAATATCATGAAAATTATAGAAACAAAACTATTAATTCTATTATTATTAAGAATATATTAGTTAAACAACCAAAACAACTAATAATCTAATACTGATCTAATAAAAGTTTTTAACCGAAAACATATTTAAAATTACTTTAAATCGAATTGAATTCGTAAGAAGCCCTATAAAATGCAATAACCTTACATCTAAAACCTATCTCACCTTTAAAATTTGAGTCCATATAGAGAAAGTGAACAATCTTAATGGATTCTAAAAATTTGCTATAAAAATATTGGTTAATCTAATGGAAACATGCAAACATACAACAAACAATCTGTAGGTATATTAGCAAACTAACTTGTTAGGCGTAGTTTGCCGCAACTTCCCAAACCACTTACAAAAGTTTTGTGCGCCATTTTGGGATTAAAAGACCCCTTTTAGGAGCAAAACGTTGAATATTTTTTTTATGTTTTCAAATCCATTTTATCGTGGGCTTTTAATTGATAGCAATAATTTTGAGTGGTGATTAGTGATAAAATTTTGGGTACTAAGTTTTATACACAATATCGAGTGAAAATTATAAAATTACTTGTATAAATAATAGTATCTGAGTGACCGAGCGTTACTTGGTATTTTTTTTAATATAAAAAATGCAATTTAAAATTGCAAGAAATAAAAAAAAGCAATGAAAAGGCTAATGATATCTGAGAATCGATCTCCGGTATTTTTATATAGTCCGCCTGATCTCCACTGAGCTATAAGAACTTTACAAATGACAGCAAAACTAACCTTTGTATTGTATTTATATTTAAGTAGTTCTTCAATGCCTGAAAACAGGGATAAAACGATATATTTTTTTAACTAAAACCTTGCTAAATCGCTAAATCAATTTATCGTGCGAAAAACCCTCTTCATGCTGAATTTCATGAAATTCGTTGGAGCCGCGTCCGTAATTTCGATAACATACATATATGTATACAAGATTTACTCATTTAAATATTAAAGATAAGATTTGTGACATATTCCCTAGACAAATAACAATGTTTTAAAGCATAGGAACTTACAAGTGTTTTAGTAGAGCCATAGTTAAAAAGTTCAAGCTTTGGACAAAGTTTGACAAAGTTGTCTTGTTTATGCACAAAATACAAGATTTTGCGAAATAAATTATTATAGAACATGTTATTACAATATAACTATCTTTAGCATAAATTACGGTGTTTTTATAAAAACGCAAAAATGTTTAATTCATAAAGTACTTTGGTATTATAAAATATCAGTCATAAGAAATTACATTTAATTGAGATCTTAATTTTCATAGATCTTTTGTCATATATCAGTTTATTTCCTTAGACATGTTATTCACAAATCGCCATGGCTAAGTGAAATCATAAATAAATAAATATATGGGACACTAACATACACGTCGTCCGTCCCCAAAGTAAGTAACTTAATACTTGTGTTATGGGTGACAGACAACTAGTGAATATTCTTATATATTTTTGAATATATACTTAAATACAAATATACACCCACACTCGAAGATAAACAAATTCATTTATAGAAAATGTTGGCCCTCGGTGGGAATACCAAACCCATGACCCGCGGAACTGAAGGCAGGGTCACTACCCACTGCGCAAACGGACCAGTCATAAATAAGTCCGGACAGACACTCGAGTATTAATAAACAATAACAATACATTTTATATGGGTTTAATTGATATTTACAATAATGTGCTTTTTTGGTAAAGAATACTGGTTAAATCTCTATATCTCTAAAGGATTTCTAGGACAAATTACTAAAAAAAATTATTTCTCAAATAGTGTATACTTACGTGTAAATTTTGAGTTAATTTAGAAGAGATTCACATTTTCAACTATTTCATATTTTCAAATTGCGTACATAAATACTCAAAGTACAATATCGTAGTAAATTAACTTGAAATTTTTTCGAAATGTTTTAAGCTCTAACGCTCTTCGCTCAAGTAACTTAGAACTCTTGGTTTTGCATAACTTTGTTAACTCTTAGTAAGCCGTGCTTGCATTTTCCAATGTAACAAGAAGCTTTCATTATATATGGGCTGGTTATATCTTTTCAATAGAACAAAATTAAATCTTGAATGAAAGAGAAGAATCTGATTATCTCTAATATATGTTTTACATTATGAAATTATTGCATATACCTGTTTTATTGTTAAGATCATTTAATTTAAAGAAATAACTCTTTTTTTAATCTTATACAGAAGTGAGATTTGTTTGTTTATCCCAATACAGAATCATGTTACTAATATAATATTGCGACATACAACGATATAAATGAAGTGCTGTTATAAAATTGAATGTTCTTCTACAATGTAGTCTTAGCTAGGCTATAAGCTATAATGTTCAGGTGCAAAGATACCGCAAATCGCCAAATTCATATTCTCACCTACTGAAAGGTTTTCTTTACATCACGAAAACCCATTATGGGTCGTCACCCCCCTACGGGGACGAGCGGTGGGTATGTCGGACTCGCACCGACTAAAAACCTGACAATGCTCCACCGCGCTGCTGGTGGCGGTGACAGGGTACCGTTGAAAACATTGCCCCCATCCCCGCCAGCAGCAACTCTGAACCCCAGAGTGCGCTAACTCTGGGTCGGGGCCTCCCTGAAAGTGGCCCCTCCCTTCGCTGGACGATGCATCGGAAGCACTAGATGCATCGACCGACTCGAGGACCTTAAAAGAGTGGGCGTCCGATAAACCCCGTTTGGAACGCACAGAAGGTCCCCGTTAGGGCGGCACGCGATGGTCTTGAGCGAGTCGCCTGCGCCCGGCTCGCCTGTGGCGGGTCGGTACTATAACTTTTAGAAACCTATTAGGACTATGACTGGCTATTATCGGAGAATGATATGTCAATAGTATTAACATCACGATTCTCAATTGTAGCACTGATATGAGATATTATTATCTCATACCAGATTCATATTCATATACAGAAGTACTTTATATCTGCGATGAATTTACCAAGAATCCACTCAATGGTTTGGCTCAGTGGATCAAAGGAATTGCTGATAACAATAAGCTCATTACGGCAAAGCTATGATATTAAGTCTTAGTACAGGAACGAAGTTACCTCCATATTAATATTATATTACTGTTATACTATGAATTAGTGTGTAATTATTTGAATTAATTTACGTAGGTATATCAATAAATATTTGCACTATCCTAAAACCTAGTCCTAGTCTTAGCTTCAAGTAGGTTTGTCTGTAAGAGATCACTATTAGTGATAAGGCCGCCTGATAAATCAGTCGGTCTCACCAGATTAAAATATCACATGAGTATAACCGGTTTCTTTACATTAAATTATACTATAATAATCATCATTCTCCTACCCTTATCCCACTGTGTGTGTATCCCTACCTGGGATTCGTACAACATGTTTTTAACATGTTGTTAGTTGATTTGGCTAATTATTTTACGACTGGCAGCCTGCCTGACATCAACTTACCTTTGTCGTATTTTACGATACCTCAGTAAGAAAGAGGGTGGTCTATTCTACTTATCAGGATACCACAATACCATAATAATACAATATTTGTCCCCTTCACCGCAGTTGCGGTATTTGTCAATGAATGTGACAATATATTTGGCAAATGATGACAATTTCGCAAACGAATTGCTTAACAATTGTGATATATTCCGAGTGTAGAATACATAGTGATACAATTATTCCCGGAATGATTATCTTTGCTTAGATGTATTGCAAGTGGGGCAATCAACCTAGTAATGGGTAGAGCGGTGACGCATTGAAATACATTAATTTTGACATTATTAATTGCCGTCATATGTAAACTATGACAGTTTTAAGTGGTGGCGCACACTGTAGATTTTCTAGCAAACATTTTATTGTTATAAATATTTCGATAAAAGGGAATGCAATTTTTCAAATTATCATCATAATTAATCAAACGATACTATGCAATAATAATGATAAATTACAAAGCGCGATAAAGTGTGGTTGTTTACAAAATAGGATGTCCTGAATGCAATGATATAGATGTGGGTAAGACTGGTCGGAATTTTGAAACTCGTTTTAACGAACATATGGCCGCTTTCAGGAATATTAAACTATGAAATTCACATTTCGCCAAACATCTGTAAGAAAGTGGTCATAAAGTTCCTAATGACTATTGTTTCAATATTCTACACACCTGTGACATAAGTCTCCAATTACATATCTTGGAACAACTTTAGATCATTAAATACAACGATGGCACCCTCATTAACGATCGGATAATTTTTTCTAATTCAAGTTTGTGTTCGGAGACGTAATAAAATAAATGGTAGGGTTAAACCGATTAGTATATAACTAAGCTTGTTTGAGTAATGCTTCACTTTGCGATTTTGTTGTGGGGTCTATCTCCTGACGATGTTTCGGTTGCGGGGCGAAACGATTGTTGAGTTTCTGAAAGAGTTTGTAAACGTGTGTAGTGCTTGTGTATTGTGGCGGCGTGGTGGAATTTGTGCATATGTTTTTACGAAACCTGCATGTATCATGAACACGGATAGTTTACTTTACATGTAGCATTATATATATTTTCTATTTTACTTTATCGCGGATTATAACAGATAATTTTATAATTACTTTTGTATTATGGATCTCCGCAAAGTATTGCCTAATTCTATAAATTCCAATATATTCACTATTAGCTCCGTAATAAATATGCATAATAACTAATTAAAATAAAGACGGAAGAGTAATTGCGGAATGTTTATATAGCTATTGTACTGTTTTACTCTCATTATTCTTGCGTCATGAGAAAAGCATTTCCTGCAAGTAGGTTTTTTTGCCCAATTGCTATCATGCCCCTTCCCATCGTCTCTGCTGCGTGCATTACCATACGCAGTTCTCTTATTAGTGAATTCTAAAACATATTAGGCAGATCAAATTTCCAAATTCGACAGTGTGCTCCAATCTAACCTATTCTGCTAACATATGCCTGTTAATAAATTAAACGTTCATACGAGATGTAAGCTGTACGTATATAATGTACGATTAACTATTTTATTTCAAATTATAATTTACATTCATAATTTTATAAAAAATACATCCATACTAATATTATAAGAGCAAAAGTTTGCCTATTTGTCGAAATTCTACGGCTAATACGCTGGACCAAAAATGATGAAATTAAGCTTTCGAAAGTTTTCAAACCCTGGTAACATATAGGACAAAACCCGTTGTTCTTTCGGGGATGGGGTCAAAACACATAATGCTTTTTTGACATCGTATAATGTATGTATTGATCATTAATCTTATCAATTTTTGGCGACCTTTAATTAATAGGATTAGAGACATATACTTAGTAGTTAGTTGCAGAGATCTCTGTCTTACGGATAAGTTGACCTTTAGTACAATTTTTTTATTAATAATGTTTTTCCAACATTTTTTATGGTACATAAATAAATAAATAATTTCTTTTTGTGCTGTTTTTAATATTGCAGACTAATATCACAATATAGCAGAATAATTTGTTGTTTTTTCGAGACTGGGCTTATATTTGTATTTAAAATTATCTTTTACCCATAACACAAGTATTAAGTTACTTACTTTGGAAACGGACAGCCGTGTGTGTAAATGTCCTTTATTTTATTAAATTACTTTAATTTAATTATTAATTTAATTTAATTTAATTATTAAAAACGATCATACGTGAAACATTTTTGCTTGTGTTGATAAAATAACATCAATGAACAGTATATTTCTTCCTACGTTACAACGACGTGCAATGTTTCAGCGTATTGAATTTATGTACGAATCAACTAATGTAGACCAGTAAGCTCAGTGTATTACATTAACTGTAAATTGGAAACGGGACTAAATTATTGACACCGACATTGGCATAAAGTTTTCCAATATAACGTTATACGATACCAAATTGTACTTCCATATACACCGTGATATGTAGACGAGGTAAACTGATAATAGCACCATTATTTTCCTGTAAAGAACTGTTCATATGTTTTCATGTATGGTAACTATTCATTATTATTTGCTAGGATAATTCCACGTTATTTCCATACAAAAGTATTTCGCGAATAATTCAATAAAAACATTATAATCTTTCATCTTTAAATGAGCTAATCTTATGATGCTAATCTGAATTTCGCAAACGGCTCCAACGATTTTCATGAATCGTAAACGATAAATTTATCTAGCTAGGTTTCATTAATAAAAATAGTTTTTATTCCGTTTTCAGGCACTGAAAACTTCTACAATATTATTAGAAAATAACGCCTAACTACACATTCGAAAGTTTATTCGAACTTTGCAAGTGACTCAGTAATCAGTATGCATAAGTGCTCAGTTGGGAACGGGTGGACTAAAGAAGGGGAAATACCCCGGATCAAGTTCTAGATATCAACAGATATATTTTTTTTCATTATTCGTCTTTTATTAAATCTTCTAAAAAAATAGCACACCAGATTTTGTATATTGTATGAGCTTCATTCGCAAATTAGTGTAGCGTGGACTTCAAGACCGAAATATGGGAGGAAATGCTTTTGATTGTCCTGCTTTCTCGTCTGAAGAAAGCTAACGGTTCATGTGATTGCATGGATGGAGACAGTTCAAGGGCTAAAGAGCGACAAAGATTTTATAATATAAGGAGTATTTTTTTGTTTTACACTGAATCGTTAATATGCTTTTCAACCCAATAATTTTTAACATCATTTGGCGATAATCAGAAATAAAGATGTATTTATAAAAATATATATTTCAAACGAGTTTAAAATGTTTCACATAACGTTTTAATGTATTTTTTATCGAATAAGAAAATACTACATAATATCGGATGTAGATAATAAGCAGCTATAATAATGTTTCAATTTGAGAACTTTAAACGTGGACAACCTACACGTACACCACAAAATACGATTCGGGTTTTGAGGATTTGCTACATTCTTGTAACTAGAATAAAGCACATCTTTATAACGTAGAAAGATGCTCGTTGAAACATCTTAATTGAAACAAACTGTAAAGCTTAAATGTGAAAATAAACCTTACTTTTTGTGGTTATGTATAACTAACCTATTATAAATATTTTTATTACTGGATCGATTATTATCTATCAAAGAAAAAATAATGGCAATGATGTACTATATGAAATAAAAGGCTGTTATTCTTTCTATGTCCTTTAAGACCAATATGTACATTCATCATATTTAACACCTAAAGTCATCTAATCTTTGAAGAATTTCAGTAAAATTACTTATGAAAGTTCAATTGTGGTTCTTCTAAGCTACGGTCCTTATTTCCAAAAGGGATAATTTTCTTTGAGAACTTATACACTTGACTGGCGCAGTGGGTAGTGATTCTGCCTTGAGCTCCACGGGTCGCGGGTTCGATTCCCGTCGAGGGCCAACATTTTCTATAAATGAATTTAATGGTCTTTGAGCCTGGGTGTATATTTGTATTTAAGCATGTATTTAAAAAATATATAAGTATATATTCACCAGTTGTCGGTCTACCATAACACAAGTATTAAGCTACTTACTTTTGGGGACGGACGACCGTGTGTGTAACTGTCCCATATAAAAAAAACAGAAGCTTGATACTTATCAGTGGGATAGTAAGAAACAACTTCTTCTAACTAAATGAGTAAACTCAAAGCAATGCTTCTTTTGGCACATAAGCGTCTAATAAACGTATGAGTCGAGTTGTACAACAAGACTGTCGACTCTAAGTCAAGCTCAGCCATTTATGGCAGTTACAAATGAGTCTCTCTTTTTATTGGTCACGTGACTATCGCGTTGTCAGTATATCCGGTAAAAAAAACTAAAGAGATAATACTTGACTGCTTCCGTCCCCAACAATATTAATAATAATATCTAGCACTAGCTGTGCTTGCAGCTTTTCCCGCATGAAAATCAGAACGTTGACAAAGTTTTAATCATAAATATAAACTAAACAACAACAGCGCAACCTCTTCAATACAATTTACATAAAACTGTAATGTACTATCAACTTAGCCATCTGGAAGAATCGCACTATCTTTTAGTAAAAACCGTACAAAAATCTGTTTAGTAGATTTTGAGAAAATCGATACATTCAGACAGCTTTTAGGGACTTTCTTTTATAATAATCTAAAATTTATTTATTTCATTTATTTATTTATTTACGGTAATTAAAGAAATAAATAAATTTTATTTTTTAATGGTAATCCCGCTGAGTGGTATCCGGCTGAGTAGAATAAACCACCATCATTTCTTACCGAGGTGTAGTAAAAGGCGACTAAGGCAAGTCGACCCGCCGTGTGGTATCCGGCTGAGTAAAAAAGACCATCCTTATTTTTTACCGAGGTATCATAAAATACGACTAAGGGAAGTTGACGACGGCAGGCGGCCGGTCGTCAAATACGTAGCGAAATCATGTGACAACATGTTTATAACATGTTCTGCCGACCCCACTTAGAGTGGGATAAGGGCAGGAGGATGATGATTTCTTTAATGGTAATCATATAATAAATAAGTTATCATATAATAATAAATAAATAAATATCTTTACCCCAAACTTTATGTTTTTAAGAACGTGCTTTATTTCATACCGCGGTTGTGCGATAAATAATGATAAATATTGTTTGTTAAGCCATTGATCTTTTAATTTGGTTTGTGCATCTCTTTTCCATAGGGAATAGTCCCTTTAATCCTATCGTACCGTATTCCTGTGTCGTCGTTCCACCGTTTAACATATTATTAATTGACCTCTCTTGAGTTTCGTTCCGGATTTATTTTCCAATTTGATTAATACGGAACATGAGCCTTTCTAAATTGCCACATGTTTGGTTATTCTACTGCCGTTTAATGAGAATTTTGCTACGGGCTATTATCATTACAAAATCTCAAACGACTAATAAAGTTTTTGGGAAAGATATTTATATAAGCCGTCATGAAACTTATATGAATTGAAATATTTTATAACTGACATGACTAAATTATAGAACTAGGCGTTAATTATTGACGGAGATCTATAAAAGTAATAATAAAATTATTTTCAACTAGGTATGCATGCGGCTTCACCCGCTATATAAGTATATTTCATAAAAGTATTTTAATAATTTTATACAAGTCTGACAATCGTAAGAGATAGAGACATGCTGTCGGGGATTTTTTTGTAGTATTTTTATAGATCTACAATTTTCTAGTACATTACTTTAGTATATCTCTTTGGTTTTACGCGGCGCACGCGATTTAAGCTTTCAAAAAGCGAGTTTTTTTTAATGCGCGACCTTTTTAAAACAATTTACATAAAACCGTTATGTATTATTAATCTTAACCTTCCAGAAAAATTGCATCACCTTTTAGTAAAAACCATACAAAAATCCGTTCTATAGATTTTGAGAAAATCGATCACAATTAAACAGACAGCTTTGTTTTATAATAAGTGTCGAAAAACATGCACAAATGCATTGTTATCCTGCGTGTATTGGGTATAAGAACGGATAGTCCACTCTATATTTAACATTATATATATCTATTTACTGAATCGCGAATCACACCAAAATAATATAATTTATACTACTTTACTACATTACATTACTATACTACATTATAGATTTAAGTAATCAATGATATAATTCAAACCAAAATTATTTGACTGAATAATTTTGTTTGTGTTTATAGCATCCATATAATTTAGATGAAATCAGATACGGAATTGCTATTTCTGTGGGTAATGTGGTTTAATCCAGCCCTCGAGAGCACGAGGCACTAATTACTAGCTTAACTGTGCCATGTTCTAGGATAGTAGATTTACGTACCCACTTCAATAACTTAGAAGCTGTCCAAGCCACAGGATTAACATGCAAGTTTACGCCCGTATATACATTCATACATATAATATGACTAGCTTTTACTCGCAGCTTCGTTTGGATGGAATGTTTTCGCGTGATAGGTTGAGAATGTATGGCGCTTAGGCGGGTGGACAAATTTTTTACATTCATTTTTAGATCATGTTATTAACTATATCTTAATATTTAAATGAGTTAATCTTGTATATATATATTTTCCGAATCTCGGAAACGGCTCCAACGATTTTCCTGAAATTCAGCATGTAGGAGGTTTTGAGGGAGAAAAATTGATCTAGCTAGGTTTTATGTAAAAAAAATATTGTTTTATCCCTATTTTTGGGCATTAAAAAACACTAACATTTATATTGAATTGAATTTTCGCCATTTACTGTCAAGTCGACGTAGCTTATTCGGTTAGCGAGCAGCCTCGAGAAATATGAGTGCCAAGGATCGATCCCAACTAAATAATTGTTTTATCTTTTTTTTAAGTTTTTTTTTGTAAAAAATTTCCGAGCGAAGCTCGGTCACCCAGATATTAATAATTATATGATTTGTATACCATTATCTTTGTGTGTGTGGAACTTCTTTGAGAAACTTCATTTCCCCATTCAATACAATGAATTATTAATAAGTTACATTTATTGTTGGTGAAGAAAACATTTTTAATATTGAATTTGTGCACATGGTGCTCACTACACGTTTAATGCGTTTTGCACCTTCTATAATGCAATATCTGTTTTAAGGAATTCTGTACTAAAAAAAACCTATGAATCTTTTGAATAAAATTTCATCATCCTCCTGCCATTATCCCACCATAAGTGGCGTCGTCACAACATTTATTTATTTATTTATTTTTAGGGAAAACAAACAAATATTAAAATATTTAAATATCTAACTTAAGTTGTAAACTGAAATCAATTAACTTTCCACTGTTACCAAAAACTTATATCTATATTCAATGTAACAAATCGTGTGATAACATGTTACAAACATGTTGTCACATGATTTGGCTACGTATTTTACGACCGGCCTAACTGCCTGACGTTAACTTACCTTATTCGTATTTTACGACACCTCGCTAAAAATCTGTTAAAAAAAATGTAAAAAAAATTATACCGCAATGAGATTATTACTCGAAATAGAAACTCGTGCAATAATAAGCGGTAACAGATACATTAGTCGATTAACAGCGTGAATTAGATACAATGGTTAAATAGAATAGTTAGATGATAAAACAGGACGATAACAATAGGCGGTTTTTGGTTTGATCAACACTTCATTTCAAAATGTAGCTTATTGTGATTTCCCACTACTATTGCGGTACTAAAAATTCCTTTTATACATAGTGTAGTAATTACTAATGCAAAAGTCTGTCTGTCCGAATTTTACGGCTAAGCTATAGGCTACACACCAGGGTATCATGTAAAATAAAATAAAACCTTTTTTCATTCGCGAACAGGGAAAAATAGAACCATAAAAAATATAGTAAATAATACAGCCCATAATTGGGAGGGGGCATTACCGACACTTTCTTATCATAAAAGGCGACTAAGGTACAATAAATTGACCCGCTGCGTGTTATCCGACTGAGTAGAATACACCATCTCGTTCTTACCGAGGTGTCGTAAAAGGCGACTAAGGTAAGTTGACGTCAGGCAGGCGGCCGGACCTAAAATATCTGGCCAAATGATGAGATAACATTAAAACTAACGTAGACGCAAACGAAGTCACGGGTACTTATCTGTACTTTACTTTTCTTTAAAGATTGATTTAAACCAATGTGTTACAACTTGTTTCAAATACCCCCTTTAAATTGGCCAATAATATAAAAGACCGTCACCGTCAATGTGACATTTGTGCGTTGTGCGCTTCTCTTGATATACTAAGCTAACGAATTCACGATTGCATCAACTCTTTAATTCAATTGTACCCTATATTACGCTTTTTAGTAAATTGTCACAGAGCCAGTCTCTTACCGAGTGTAGTGTATGCAGGTTGAGATGTGTAACTTACCTTGTATCTTTATATACAAGACACATATTATACGGTCTCATGATGCACCACGTTAGTAACACGAGAGCCCTAGGTGAGAGCGGACGTGAATAATGTGGTTATTTCTTAGTGCGTGTTTGAGCCTGTGCTATATTCAAATAACATTAGTTTATATACACTTCACCGAGACTCGGGCGACTATTAGATGCTGGTATCCAGGTGGTGAGCTAAGCTAAGTTGCTAGCCTAATGGGTAGTATGTTGATGGCATCAGTCTTTCCGGGTCAAAATGGATTGTACCACGGTTACAAAAATTTTCGTGCTTTATAACTATATACACCAGTATTCGTAGTATTATCCTTCCATCTTCTAAGCTTTATATATACGTACCTTCTATCTTCTAAGCCTTCAATATAACAACACTTGTGTACCATTAAATACCACATTTAACTTAAATGAAACCTATCAATGCTAATGAGATAAGTTCGAACTTCAAATGCCTTCATTAAATAGAACCGTAAAAGTAACTGTCTATCAGAGTTCCTGTGCAAATTTACATCTAAAAACTACAGCCTATCTGTTAAGTAGATTTTTATTGATATAGATTTTGACAGTGACTTTCTCTGCGTGGACCATTGTCCTGAAATAAACAGTAGCTTCTGTCACTCTCCAATCCTGCAAATATTCTGCACGATTGATTATGTTTTAAATTATACAAAATCGATTTTAAAACATCGATGGTTTACTATCGATAATATAAGGTATATCGATAATCATCTAAAATCAATGATAATGTCCCTGTTTCTAGGGAAAAATAAAATGGTTGCTTTCACTAAATTCCTAACCTTTTAAACCATCCTTAGACTTCCATAAATAATTGCATTCCATATTTTAGCAAAATCGGTCCAGTCGTTCTCGAGTTTTAGCGGGACTAACAAATATCAATTCATTTATATATATATAATAGGTGGACCGGAAAGTAATGTCGTTTTTGTGAATCTCGATATTTGGTCGTCATTTCTCAACTTACTGTGTATTGCAAAGAGATGTCTTAGATATTTTAAGGTTATTGTGACTTGTTTACTTCTGAATAATTCAAAATTAAATTTTTTTATTTGTAATTTGAGGAAAAATGGCCAGCCAAATACCAGAAAAACATATCCGGCATTGTATGCTTTTTGAGTTTCGCAAGGGTAGTAACGCAACAGTTGCTACCAAAAACATTTGCGATATTTATTCAAGTGCATTAGACGTTCGCAAATTTCAAAGATGGTATTCCAAGTTCAGATTTGGTAATTTCGATGTTTCTGACTCCTATCAATCAGGTAGACCAACATTATTATTTGACGACATGCTAAGGGCAGAAGTGGAAGCAAATCCACGTCTACCAATCGAGGAACTATCAAACACACTTAACCAACCTTGGTCAACTACTAAGAAACATTTACAGCAGAATAGGAAAATAACCAGTGCATGTGTTTGGGTCCCTCATAATCTGTCTGGAGGAAAGAAAGTCAATCGATGCATTACATGCAACGCATTGCTTCAACGGCACCAAAGAGAACCGTTTTTTTGATCGTTTGATCACTAGAGACGAAAAACGGGTCCTATATGATAATCCAAAACGGAAAAGGCAGTGGTTTTTTTAAATGAATCACCAAGAAGTTCTTCAAAGCCGGGTTTACTTCCCAAAAAAGCGCCCCTATGTGTTTGGTGAAATATTCGCGTAATTGTCCACTCTGAAGTGCTTAAATCAGGAAAAACTTTTAATACAGACCTTTATTGTGAGCAATAAGATTGCGTGAACCAATCTTTAATGGCAAAGTATCGAGCGATTGTGAACAGAAAGGGAGTCATCCTGCAACAGGACAATGCAACACCAAACTGTGTACGGCGACCACCCCAAAAAAATAATGAATTAGGGTGGGAGGTACTGCCTCACCCAGAATACTCGCCCCATATCGTACCTATGGATTTCCATTTATTCCGATCCCTGAATAATTTTCTTAGTTGAAAAAAAATTTAAATTTGGATGATGTCCAAAATGCCACCTCAAGATATTTTTCTCAAAAATCAATTAATTTTTATCAATCTGGGATTACAAAATTTGCACACTAGATGGCAAAAGGTTGCTGATAACGAGGATGATAATATTATTGATTAGAAATAAAGACCTATCAAAATATATTATTTTGAATTTAATGTAAGAAAACGACATTACTTTCCGGTCCCCCTAATATATATATATATATATATATATATATATATATATATATATATATATATATATATATATATATATATATATATATATATATATATATATATATATATATATATATAGATTCATTAGAGCCATTAAAGTGGGATTGTAGCATGTCTCCTCTCAACTATAGGAGACAGAAGGTTACAAGATGCCCCAATGTGGCTTGGCATGTTAATCATTTTTCACTATATTGGACGTACATCAAGTACATACGCTATTTTTTTAAGATGTACTATATAAGTAACATAGTGTTACATAAGTATACTAAAAATCTCGACGTATAAAAGAAAAGTTGTTTTATTAGTTTTCGAAATTTCAATTCGAAAAAAATTTGATACACTGATTACCACGCGGCCGAAGCTGCTGGCACAGCTAGTTAAAATTACTTTAATTATATTATTTTATTATATTATTATTATTGTATAATATGTTCGTACATAAAAATATAAAGAATTATAAAACGATAGGTGATGTGTATAACAGACAAAGTGGGAACCGACATAAGCTTACGGCTCCTGCTTTGCGCCTTGCAAAAGTACGTAAATCGTTTGTGGCTCTGGGTATAAGATTCTATAATGAAATTCCGTAATTAATTTTAGCTTTGATATTACATCAGTTTAAAAACACTGTTAAAAAGAGGCTGAACAAGCCTACTATACTATTGAGGATTACTTAGAAGATAAGAATGTGTGGATATAGCTCTTCTCGATAGGAACAGCTTTCCGAACCAGCAGAAGAATTATCGATTCAAAAGCACTTGTTTACAAGTTTATTTGAATAAAGAATATTTTGAATTTGACAGTGCCAGTTACAAATGGCCAAAGAATCCAACCAAAAATTGAATGTTATTTATATATAAATCTAAATGGAAATAGAAAGTATTCTACGCAATACGCCAAAAACGATAAATCTTTAATCTGCCGTGGCAAATGAAAAGAAAGCAAACACTTCCTCACAAAATTTGCGCTGCGGTCGAATGTAAATCATAAAATTAGACGGGAAAAGATTATACCCAATTATTTTACAATCCTTTATGATTTCAGTGCGTATGTGAATAAGGTTCAAATTCGGTTAAAACTATTGTCAGATATTCATTTTGTTCTGTCTCGGTGTCGCACTAGGTCGGATTAACAATGTTAGTGCAATTGTGTTTCATAAATTGGGATTGTTGAATAAATTACGTTAGTCAATAATGTTTTTTAAATGCAAATTAATAAAACAGACGTCACATAAGTAAAAAATGAAGTATTGAGCAATAATAAAAATAAACCGCTGTGTGGTATCCGGCTGAATAGAAGAGACCACTCTCATTTCTTACCGAGGTGCCGTAAAAGGTGACTAAGGTAAGTTGACCCACCGTGTGATATCCAGTTGAGTACAATAGACCACCCTCTTTTTGACCGAGTTAAAGTAAAAATCAAATAAAGACAGAATTTATTATAGAATTATTTTTATTTAAATTGTAATGCTAAATATAGGAAGAGACAAAGTTAACAAACCTTGTTCATGCAGGGCCAGTCACCACACTTATCATAAAACGCCACCAACATCAACATCACAACACAAGAATTACACACACTCACTACGACAATCTCTACGACCGTTTCGCCCTGAAGTTACAGGATAGGCTCCACGCCAGAATCATAATGCAATATTATCAAACGCATATTATAGCAAAGTAATTCTATCACAATTTTTACGCCGTGTATCCAGCTGAATAGAATAGACCACCTTCATTTCTTGACGAGGTGTCTTAAAAGGCGAGTAAGGTAGGTGGACCCACCGAGTGGTTGAGTAGAATAGACCAGCCTCTTTCTTACCGAGGTGTCGTAAAATACGAGTAAGGTAAGTTGACGCCAGGCAGGCGGCCGGTCGTAATATACGCAACCAAATCATGAGAAAACATGTTTATAACAAGTTGTGCCCTCATAGAGTGGGATAAGGGTAGGAGGATGATAAATTCCATCATCACTTTTGTAATTATATAAAATTAATCCGAAGTTGAAATCAGCAAACGTCATGATTACTTACGCTAACCGTTTGGCCAACACGGCTACGAATTGCTATTTACGAATCACAATTTCACAGTTCGTATAGTTGAGAGGCAAACTTTATCAGGGTCTGATAAACTGGACTCGTGTGTACATTTGATGTTGCATACTGATGTGAACTTAATTACTTTTGTATATTTGAGTAGCGCTATACAGCTTTAAATAGTATTTGCAAAATTTCACTGCGGAAGGCGAGAGCGTGTTATAAATTAAAAGCTTTTGTAGTGGATTTTGGGTTGAGGGTATTGTTTAGCGGTTATACTTCCTGTGTACATATTTTAACGAAACTTTATCTTGCTTAGTGCGTATTTTATGTTCCAGAAGGGTCTTTAATTTACCCGCTTTGCATGATTGTATATCTTTTATTCAATATATACATGCACAATAGCAGACACACACACACACAGAGAGACAGGCACACACACACACACACACACACACAGACAGGCACACACACACACACACACTTAAACCTAACTTCAATATAAACCACCGAACCACCGAATCACCGAAATAAAAGAATTTTCTTCAATTTCGGTACAAGAGTTGGTTAATTTCAGTTAAGCTTACTCAATTTTATTTTATTATTAAATAAATATTGCTTTTACTATATAGGCGTTAACCACTCCACGTTTTGTTGCATAAATCCATTCCGCAAGACCCAAGACAAGTAGGCAAAATGCGGTAAAATTAATTATAGGAGTAAAAACTTGGCTCATTTGCCGTAATATCACTTGAGAACAAGATAAAGCGTCCAACTTCTATTCTACTTGTAGTTTACAAGATTAAATGTTATTTGAATTATTATTAATATTTTATATTGCCTTCGAATGAGCCGGGAAACTTTGTTTTTATAGTCAAAATGGGCTTGCAAAGTACAAAGCATATTATGATTGAGGTACATTCTTAGACTCGCAAAGCTGAAGTTAGGGTCACTTCCTACTGCGCCGACGACCCAGTCATATCAAAGTCAATGAATATAAGTTAGGTTAATCAGGTACAGTGACATTTACGTATGATTTTGATTTCTATATTCTTTGAATCACTACATAGTATGAAACAAAGTCGCTTTCCCTGTATGTCCCTATATCCCTATGTATGCTTAAATATTTAAAACTACACAACAGATTTTGATGCGGTTTTTTTTAATAGATAGAGTGATTAAAGAGGAAGGTTTATATGTATAATAACATCAATAAGGAGTAGAGAAATACTGTAATTTTTGAGGTTTCTAATGTGATGTCGCAAACAATTATATTTTTTTCCACTTACATTGCTAACTCAGGCTGAACCCTACGAGATTTATCAAAATAATGTACTAAGTATTTGTACACCTTGAAAAAGTCTACAGAAAACTCCGCGATGATATATGTCTATCTCTTATGGATAACCCACAAAAGCATTTTTTTTAATTTACTTTTTACGAAAAATAATGCCTTATTTTCGTAGCAATTTTTATACAATACAGCATTAATCTTTATCCAATAAAGTACCTTAAATACATTGTTGATTAATATGGCCGCTTACAGCATGTAATTTAAGTGTACATTTTCGAAGATATTATCTACAGATTTAAAATGCTGTGAGGAGGCCGAGTTTCGCTCTGTAGCGAACGCGTGCGGGCCACGGGCAGTAATGAATAAATCAAAACTACTGGATCGATTTTAATCATATTTTTTTTCACTGAGTGACATGGGCTATATATGTTATACCCGTGCGAAGCAGGGGCAGGCCGCTAGTATATCATAAAACACGGTCACATGTAAGAACAATTACACAAAGAGCAGTTCTTTACTATAAACTTTTATAACTAACCTTTATCTAAAACTTGTTCACACTTCACCGGGTTCAAGCGTCGTTCTTTCTTTTGAAACTTTTATGTACTTTTAGTAACTTTCCTACGGACTTTATAGCAACCTAAGTCCAGAGTTCAGACAAAACCGCTCTTTGTTAACTTCTATATCCCAAGTCGTGACTAGACTTTCGTAGCTTTATTATTAGATCCTTTTTTATCTTCTATATTGGATTACACACGTGGTCAATAATGTTTATATGTAGTCTTTATTAAATGAGTTAGGGCCTGTTTCACAAGTTACCAATAAACTGACAGTTAGCTTAATCGGAACATATCTGACACATATCTCGGAATTTTGCGTTTCTCAGGTTTCTGATAGGATTATTTAGCACTTAAAGTCCCTCATAAGCTAACAGGTAGATCATGCGGCTGATATTTTGTTTATCTGCTGCATAGTAAATACCTATTTCAAAATGGCCGCTTTTTAAAGACTGTTACTAAGTTTATTTGTTGGTTAACTATCAGACACTTTATCAGTAACTTATGAAACAGTCTTAAGTCAGTAATCTTGTAGATATATATATAGAATCTAAATTTCAGAAACAGTTTCAACCATTTTCATGAAACTTAGTATGTAAGGCGTTTCGGGGCCGATAAATCGATCTAGCTAGATTTCATTTAAAAAAATGTTGTTTCATCCCTGTTTTCAGGCACTCAAAAATTGCTTTAGTATTATTGAAAAACATAAGTTAGTTTGACTGTCATTTGTAGAGTTGCAATAGCTCAGTGGGGTGATCGGGCGGTCTAGAGGAGTGAAAATGACGAAAGCTCCCAGTTAGCAAGTTTTTTACAACTGCGTGACCTCTTCACAATTTACATGCACATTCACAAAACCGAAATGTACTATTAACATTAACTTTTTGGAGGTATTGCACTTTAGTAAGTTATACCTTTTAGTAAGAACCGTACAAACATCTGTTCAGTAGATTTTGAGAAAATCGATCACATACAGACAGACAGTTTTTGAGGACTTTGTTTTATAATAAGTATAGATTTCAATTTATTTTTCGTATAATAAATAAAAAATCACAATTCAAAAAAATGCTACAATTTCGATAATAGAAGTTTGATATTTCATTTGATCTGAGAATATCATTGGCTTTCAAGCAACGCGGCTCTAAATACTGGAGCTGTACCGGAATGGAAATTCCGGGACAGCTGTTCCTATGCAAATGCAATGGATGAGTTGAATTTGGTCCTCTCGATAAAGCGTCGGATGTTTCGGACTTTTAAATTCGGAATTTAATATTCACCATTAGGAATTTAGGAACATTTCAGAAGTTTATAAACTTTTTGATTTATTTATTTATATATTTATGTATATGACTTCCGTCGTGTGGTGTCCAGCTGAGTAGAATAGACCATCCTCATTTCTTACTGACGTGTCGTAAAAAGCGACTAAGGTAGGTTGAACCGCCGTGTGGTATCTGACTGAGTAAAATTGACCACCCTCATATCTTACTGATGTGTCATAAAAGGCGACTCATGTAAGTTGATGTCAAGCAGGCGACAAGTCGTGAAAAAAAGCCAAATCATCTAACAACATGTTCAAAATGTGTTGTGCCGACCCCACTTAGAGTGGAATAAGGTAGGAGAATGAATGGATGGGTTTACAGCGTCACTGATCCAAATGGCCAGAAAAAAGCAACATTGAGGGTGCATAGAAACTACAATATAATTATGCAAAATTGATCAATATTAATGTTGGTAACCGTTTTTATTTAGGATAGATGGCTGAATTTTGCCAAGTATCTTTTTCGTTCATATCACGTAAACCTCTTCAAAAGAATTTGAAGCCTCCCCGACCCAAGACCCTTGGTTTGCAATAACAAATGGCATACAATTTACTATATTTTTATATTACAACGCATTGTTTTTCTTTATTTGTTGCTGTTATCCTTTTCGTAATGGAGACAGCTTGAACATGACATTTACCGCCTGAAATCATGCTGAATGTATCCAATAAGTGTATTGGATACATTCAGCATGATAATGCGTTAGTTTACAGAATATAAATGAGTATTAATATTCTGTAAAATAAGGTTCTTTGGGGTCTGGAATCTGTGTGACCGAGCCTTGCTCGGTAATTTTTTAAGAGATATAAAAATAAAAATTATTTAAAAATTTAAAAAAAGTAGGAAGGCGCCGATGATAGGTAGGATTCGAGCCCGGGCTGTGAACATTTTCGATCCGCGCGTTACCCAGCGGCTAACGCGACATAACATTTGACAGATTAAAAATCCTTGCTTTCAATTCTACATTTTCAAATTTTCTTAATGCCCAAAAACAGGGAAAAAATTTTTTTTTAAAATAAAATCCAGCTAGATCTATTTTTTTCCCAAAAACCCCCTAAATGCTGAATTTCAGGAAAATCCTTAGAATCGTTTCCGAGATTCATAAATTATATCTATACATATACATACAAGATTAACTCATTTACATATTAGACAAAGATTAAAGATTACTGTATTAGCATACAACCAATCAAAAAAGAATATTGACTGCTTAACATTATATTAACGTTGTGTTAATATATTTACATAATATTTAACAGTTATTTTTATCAGTACAAATCTACTTATTATTTACAAGAATAATATGAATTAAAATGTCTTTTTATTTGCCCTTTTTCACATTCGAGTGGATGAACAGATAGATATGAAATTTGAATAATAACAGGGTTAGTTTTAATATATTACTGAAACTCACGCAGACGAATTCGCGGATAAGACAAGATAAGACAGGTAAATACAAAAAGCAGAAATATAGAATAAACAACATAACTCATAAAGAAACTAAGAGGGAAGACTAACAAATATGATTAAGTAAATTTTCCCAAAGGAATTTGTAATAATATATATATATAAGAACTTCTACCTTAATTTGCGTCAAGGAAAAAGTTGCCTTTTCCTTATTAAGGAAAATGCAAACATTTTCATCTATTACAGGCAAGTCTGCTAAAAATTATGAGTGTTCTTCTTATAAATAGCGGACATTATAGTCGGTAGTTCATGACAGTGTTTCTCAAACTGGCAGTTGTAATCAAGAATAATGCTATTGTTAGGAATGTTTAGTGCCTTTGATCTCTCAGGGGATCAAATCGCTCATGGAACAAAGCAAACACTTATCAGAATCCAGAATAGTCACGCGTTGCGGGGCCTGTCTGCTAATGTTCTTAGGTGCATCTATTAATATCGGGCTTCATTCGCTAATTTCACGTTGGGGTCTTAAGGTGCTAGAGTGGAAACCGTCCGGAAATCCTAATGTAGGCAAACCACCAACTGATATTCAGTGGGCAGACGACCTTAAAAAGATCGCGGGAAGCCGCTGGATGCAGGCGGCTTAAGATATTGTAGCGTTGAAATCCTTGGAAGAAACCTTTGCCTAACAGTGGACGTCTATTGCTCGAGGAGAGAGGTATAATTTTCGGTATAAATCTGCGGTCTGTTTTTGTTATTAGCAAACGTGTTATAAAGTTTTTATAATTTAAAAAACAAGACAAGATATACCTAGGTAATTATTAATTATTACGGATTAATAGTCATGGTTGGGAACCTCTGTAAAGACTTCGTAGGATGATTGTATTATTCCTTATCTAAAAGATGCTTCTGTCGCAGAGTAGTCTGTTTATTTTGATCATTATTGTAGCTTCGTCTGCAAAATTGTAGCGGAAATTGAGAAAACGGTCATGTACTTAACCCAGAGTTTAAAGTGGGTTTTAAGGATTTGGATTTTGCAATACTGGCAGCTTCTTATTTATCCTATGTTAATTCTCAGATTATTTACAGTTTATATATGTGTTTTTATACTGCTATTCCAATAGCATATTCAATAAAAACGGAAGAAAACTTTTTTCGTTGTTTATAATTTTACTATTATTCTAAGTTTTTCATCCATGATTTTCTTTTATACATTTTTTTCGGCCTGAAATTTTTATTATTTAACATATTACCTTCTTAGCTTCATTAAAATAATAAGTTTTTTCAATTTAGTATTACAAAAGTAATGAAAATATTATTTTTCTATAATCCTCGATAAACGAAAATATAATACAAAATCGCAAAGCATTTGTCGTGGAGTCTATCTCCTGACGATGCTTCGGTTACGGGGTGAAACAATTGTTGAAATTGTGGTATAAATTTTTTGAACGCTTTTATTCTTGGTGGCTAAAAGAATATCCTGCGTAATGTCCTTTCTCAGAACCGAAAAATTGTTATTAAAACCTTTTATTAAACTTGCCGTGTAAGTAAAGATGGAATCTTGTAAGTTAAATTTGACATACTTCCCGGTGTCCGAATGGGCTAAAATTTTGCATACTGGTACCGAGACTGTTCGGTGACAATGGATATTTGTGATAAGCATGACCAAATGCTACTGTCAGGATTGGCTCCAGACGATGGAACTCCTCAACGGTTAACAGTAGGAACATAAAATTTTGATAAGAGCTTTTTTAAAAGATTTCTAACTTGACTCGTTTTAATAAGACAATAACGGTAACCTAAAAAAAGACACTATTTCAACTACGATGACGAAATTGCAATGTTCGGTTAGTAGGTGATACAGCGTTATGTATACTTGGCGATTTGCAGGAGTAATAAACATTTACGACACTGGCACATTTAGTGGTCTGGAAAGCGATAGGATGGGATGGGATCAGCCAACTTGATATATGTTATTGTTTACGTCGTATTAACCATTGTTAATGGTTTTTTGAACAAATAAAATACACGTTAAAGTAATAATGGTAAGAATAATCATTAATTTATCATTTAAAATCCTTGTATATTATTTTTATATTAACTGTTTAATCGAGAACATGCGCCAACTGCTTTTAACATGATGTTTCATCTCTTTTAAAAAAAAAATTGACAGAGTTAGGCAAAGATTTATCATTTCCATGCTAAGAAATCTAGTGCCGCGTGAACCCAATAGCTTCCTGCGTCTTTTTTTGAATCGCTATTCAAATTCATATTTTCAATTCTAAATAAACAATACTCTACCAAAATTATATTTAGGTCCATACGCCGTATGGTATCCGGCTGAGTAAAATAGACCCTCATTACTTAACGAGGCGTCGTAAAATACGACGAAGGTAAGTTGACGTCAGGCATGCGGCTGGTCGCAAAATACATAGCCAAACATGTGACAACATGTTTGTAACATGTTGTGCCGGCCTCACTTAGAGTGGGATAAAGGCAGGAGGATGATGATTTACATTTAAGTCTACTATGAAAATAATCATTTGCATAGTCCCATGGATTAAAAGAAGGGATCCTGTACTTACAAGAATAAAGAAAATTATACGGGTAAATAAAGCATCGAGAGGAATAGCCCGGGTCAAAAGACCAAACACATTACTAGTAAACCGGGATTTGAACCCACGACCTCTCGATCGTAAATCCGTTATCCTAACCATTCCGCTACCGCCGCTTCACCGTTAATTAAAAAGATTTAATAAATTATAACGAAAGGAACAGCAGGAGAGCGGTAGTTGTAACATAGAGGCGTCAAGAAAGCTATGGCGAGGTGCGGTGCGGTGCGGAGAGGTGTGGTGCAGAAGAGAGTGGTAGCGCCATTTGACGTAGTCTATTTATTTATTTTATTAGGTCCGGCAACAGAGTATACATTTTTTATCAATTTAGTCCTGATTGATGCGCGGAGTTAACGAGTTGTTAAAAAGAATAAATTGATTGACTTTTGAGAAAATTGTTTCTTATTTATTGTGCAAACCAGCTTTTATCGCCAACTTCGTTCGCGTGCACTGTTGAAGGTTAATTATAGATGACGCTTTTCATCCTATTTTTGTAGAATCAACAGGATTTCTATAGTCTATATATTACCCCCGGTGTATAAGGAATAACTGTGCCAAATTTCATCGATATTGGTTCAGTGGATTTCCCGTGAAAGCATAACCAACATACATCCGAACGTATAAACTTTCGCATTTATAATATTATTTGAGCAAATATAAAGAACGAATAAAATGTTACCTATAAAATATTTAAATTATTTTAGTTTTCTTTACGTTTGCATATAATTTAAAAATCTTATACGTAAGGTAAACTGGTATCAAATTTAAAATGTCCATTCCGTTAAAAATGTCATGTTAGGGATAAATGGCTGACCTTTTTAATGATCTAACTCGTTAGCATTAATCTTATTCGGATTACTTGCGGTTCACAAAACTGCCTAAATATGATGGGAATAGGATTATGTGGAATATAATTTAATGAAATTGGATACTTTGAACTATGAAGCTTGGTTACTGCCCCTTAACTATTTTTTTAATACCATAAGACTAGCGCCTGACTGCGATCTCGCCTGATGGAATCTAAGATAGACAGCGCTTCCCAATATAGTCACTATTCTCTCTTTTTTAGAAATTTTCAATATTTTTTTGTATTATTGAAGTTCATCATCGTTCATCACCATTTTTATGTCCTTATCCCACTCTAAGTAGGACCAGCACAATAAGTTATAAACATGTTGTCACATGACTTGGTTACATATTTTACGACCGGCCGCCTGCCTGACGTCAACTTTACCTAACGTTAAACGTCTTTTATGACACCTTGGTAAGGAAGAGGGTGGTCTATTCTACTCAACCGGATACCACATGGAAGGTTGACTTACCATAGTCTCCTTTTACGACACTTCAGTAAGAAATGAGGGTGGTCAATTCTACTCAACCGCATACAATAATTAAGTTGCATTTGTTTTTAAATTGTTTAGGACATGATGTATGCTAATGGAAATACAAAATGTCTTTAATAATTTTTGTATTTAGACGCTTGAGATTTTTAGATTTTCTTCCTTTGTTATTTCACTATATGCTAAAATTGATGAATTGCTTCTTTTACATACTTAATTTTTTTTTAATTAAATTAAAGTAAAAATAAAATATTTTTTTAATTTTTAAACCACATTTAAATATTTTTTTTAAAGTATGTACTTATATTAGTTAGACAAGGTATCTATGACTGTTGGAATCTAATTTTAGATTTTCTTTGTTTGTGGTAAAATGTGTTTAAAAGTTTGGCTACAAAAAGTCTTGAAAACCTATTTTCAAAGAAAAACTAAAGGTAAACTAGCTCCTGACTTCGTCTGAGTGAACTTCTGTACTGAGATAAAATGCATTTTTGTTACTCTTCAGTCTTCTAATACTTAAAATCCTAACAAACCATCACTTTATTCGCACGCAAAAGAAAGATACAAAAGCACTTTCGCGCTTGTAACGTTAGAATGGATTAGACGGATGGAGGAAAAAAATTGAAGTCTTATTAAAAGATACCTATTCTGAAACCGTTCACAGTAAATCTGAAAGCTTTCAGTGGCAAATGGAAACTGAATTTTCATCCCGCATCCAATATAGAATGAATCTACCTCAAATATGCCTTAACCTAGATTTTTTCTACAATCGTATTATCATTTGGGACAAGATGGGAGAGTTTGCGAGGTATATTGAATATTTTAATGTAAAAAGCACTGCTCTCACAGCTTTAATACTATGATATTATAAATTAGAAAGAACGCCGTGTGGTATCCGGCTGAATAGAATGGTACCACCCTCATTTCTTACTGAGGTGTCGTAAAAGGTGACTAAGGTAAGTCGACCCGCCGTGTGGTATCCGGCTGAGTAGAATTAACCAACCTCATTTCTTACTGAGGTGTCATAAAAGCCAACTAAGGTAAGTTGACCTACCGTGTGGTATCCGTATGGTATATTGAGTAGAATAGACTGTCTTTCTTACCGTGTCGTAAAATAGAACTAAGGTAAGTTGACGTCAGGCAGGCGGCCGGTCGTAAAATACGCAGTCAAATTATGTGACAACATGTTACTAACATGTTGTACCGACCCGAGTGAGATAAGGACAGGAGGATATTTAATAATTATATATTATGTAAATTAAGTTCCAAACATGTAATAAAATAGCAATGTTATTAATATGAGAAAGTTTTTTATCTGTTAGCGCACACTATATACAATAACACGATATATTAGGAATACCACTATTCCCGTTCAGAGATGCACTTTTCTTGAAAGACGAACTAAGACTGACTGTCACTGAAACGTTTTATCAATAGGAAGACTCAAGCGGAAACAACACGTCACCGTGTTGCCACCATTTTAATCAAAAAGGGCGCGATACTCTTGTTTCATGACTGCATTGCTATAAAATACAAAGCGGAAGTCAATGGCGACAACATCCGGCCCTCCTGCATACGTGTTCGTCCCGAACACGTACTAGTCTAATGTAGAAGCTGAGGACAAACAATGTTCATGTGTATAGTTATCTACAAAGTGAAATTGAGTCATTCGGCCGTTAATGTTCCGTCTAAATGTGAATACTGAATTCAGATTACTAATAACTCTATTCAAACATCAGATAAACAGCGTGGATGGTATTATGGTTTGGAATAGAGATGCCTGAGGCCACTCTAAACGTGTATCACCACGCCACCATTGCAACAGTGTTCACTTCGGATCTCTGTTACAATTTTATCCACCCTGGTATCCTTTGTCTGAAGCGAATACATTAGACAAGGCAAATAATCAGAAAACGAAACTTTGTTGTTCATAAGTTATCTAAGAAATGAATATGAATCATTGGGCTGTTAATGTTTCATCTAAATGTGAATACTGAATTCAGACTATATCTAACTATATATCCAAATATCGGGTAAACAACGTGAATGGCTGGCCTCGTTAGACCGCAAAGGGTCGCAAAACTTGAACGTATGATGGCTTATAACTGAGTTGCCTGAGGCCACTCTTAACATGTATCACCATGCAACCATTGCAACAGTGTTCACTTTGGACTGTTACAATTTAAATCGACTCGGCTATCCTTCGTCTAAGACAACATCCGGCTTATAAGTCATTATTCTCATATCGACAATGTGTGGGCGATCTGCGGCGTATGTTCTTTAAGCACTTCTGATGTTAGCGCACACTATATACAATAACACGATATATTAGGAATACCACTATTCCCGTTCAGAGATGCACTTTTCTTGAAAGACGAACTAAGACTGACTGTCACTGAAACGTTTTATCAATAGGAAGACTCAAGCGGAAACAACACGTCACCGTGTTGCCACCATTTTAATCAAAAAGGGCGCGATACTCTTGTTTCATGACTGCATTGCTATAAAATACAAAGCGGAAGTCAATGGCGACAACATATCTTTAAATATTACTCACTATATCAGCCTTTGTCACAAGAACAATACGAAATACTAGCTACTACCCATAACTGGGTCTGCGAGATATGCAGTATCAGAAAGGCTTTATATTAATTCTACCTATAATTATAAATGTTTTCATTTACATCCGTCCCGTCACTAAGCAACAAACGCACAAAATTTCACATTTATAAATTCAGTTGCAATTTGTTGAATACTAAAACCCAAAATAAAACTCATTCAGTAGTTACTCGTAATATCGTTTATAGACCGACCCCGCGGTTCGCTTTGACGTTGGCATCGGGTACACGCTTCAATAATTTTGTTTGACTTGTCGATATTTCGATTCGAGTTCGAGTTACGTCATGTATCAGGATGTAAATAGCGTACAAATCAAAAACTATAATATCCGCTTTCGACTATTATATGAAGATGTTGCGTGCCCAGAGTGTGTAGAGGAAGAAACGAGTTTTCCCCATATGGCTAAGTGCCCTATGTACTCGCTGGTAAGATGGGAGATACTAGGTAAGGATGAAATTGAAGTTGAGGATCTGACAAATATCTCCTTCAGGGATATTATCAGGTTCGTAAAAGCCACGGGTAGATTAGAGCAGGTGACACTGTCGGGGCAGCAGTGAAACCCTTGTCCCAACATGGGGAAATGGATGATATAGTCCGTAATAGGAGCTGACCACCCGCCCTGCACCGACAGGCGTCCCCAAAATTAGATAGATAGATAGATTATATTAATGATAAGAATAAAGTAAAGAATGAAGACAAAAGATGCTGAAGTTTGTGTGAATTATATATACAATATCTGGGTGACCGAGCTTCGCTCGGTAATTTTTTACAAAAAAAAACTTTAAAAAAAGAAAAAACAATTATTGAGTTGGGGAACCCGAATAAGCTAGGTCGACTTGACAGTTAATGGCGAAAATTCAATTCAATATAAATGTTAGTGTTTTTGATGCCCAAAAACAGGGATAAAACAATATTTTTTTTACATAAAACCTAGCTAGATCAATTTTTCTCCCCCAAAACCATACTGAATTTTAGGGAAATCGTTGGAGCCGTTTCCGAGATTCGGAAAAAATATATATATATATATATATACAAGATTAACTCATTTAAATATTAAAGATACAGAAGCGGTAGCGCCAAAGTTAACGAATAATAGAAAAAAATGGAAGATGAAAACATATTGAGCCGATCTCACTTAGAGTGGGATAAGGGTAAGAGAATCTATATTAATATACAAAGCTATAGAGTTTGATTGTTTGATTGTTTAAACGCGCTAATCTCAGGAACTACTGGACCGATATGAAAAATCTAAAAATCTTTAAATGTAAGATGGTCCATTTATCGACAAAGGCTTATAGGTTATATATCATGACGCTCAGATAAATAACTGAGGAGCAGCAATAATTACGAAAACGGAAAACTATAAAACTTTCCTTGCGTGTGCTGAGTAAACAGTGAAAGTTATTCAAAATCATGTTTTACGAAATATAAAAGTCCTCTAAAAAGTTCAAAATAAAAGTCCGCGACAGCATATGTCTAGCTTTAAAGGTTAACCCACATAAACCATATTTATGGTTATCAAAATACAATATTACGGTTTTAATCTTTCCACGCGGGCGGAGCTGCAGCGATTTCTGGTGATGAATAATTTAAAATATTTTTGAATTGTATTTTGTGAACATTTTTTTCTATATTTGTTTATGTATTTAAAATTATATACATATGTATATATATACCATTTGTATGTCACCCATAACACAAATATTAAGCTACTTTGGAGATGACAGCCGTGTGTGTAATTGTCACATATATTTATTTGTTTATAGATGTAGATGTAATATGTGAAAATATCCTAATATACGCCATAATACCTTATTTGACCTTACATAAATATCATAATCGAAATTACGAAATGCATAAATGACTTTATTTCGTTAATATACATTTAATTTTATCCACTCTACTCGTTCTATATTGTTTTGTGTTACATTTTAAAATAGTAGTTTTCTCACAATTTGTTTTGTTTCGTCTTTTTCTATTCTCTAATGTTATCGGATTATAGGGGTCCATGTTTCGGCTTAAAAAACTCCGCTTAACTCCACTTTGAGCATCGTAGTTGCGAAATTTATTGACCCTCATATCTGAGCTAAAGATTTCAAGACAACGATGTCCGACCTCGCAACCTTACTCTAAGGATTATCACGTTTAGATATCTGTTGCCAAAGTTACGTACTTTGGAAAATTCGAGGTTAAGGACCGTCTAAAGTCCGATCTAAGTCGGACTTCTTGTAACTTGTCTCTAATATCACTGGCTCTATTACGAATATATTCGTGATTACGTTGTTTAATATTAAATAACCTTTAGTTATATATCTTAAAAAGAATAGACAAAGACTCAAATACATTGTACATTGTATTAAAAATACATTACAACACATGCATGTAAATACACACAAAACTATTATATATACATGAAAGACGTTAATTTTTATCTACTTAATTTAAATTGTATTGAACCTAAATTTTTTAACTTATATTTTTAGTTTTTTCATTATCACTACATATTATAAAACAAAGTCCCTATATCCCTATGTACGCATAAAACTTTAAAACTACGCAAAAGATTTTGATGCGGTTTTTTTTAATAGATAGAGTGATTCCAGAGGAAGGTTTGTACGTATAATAACATTCAATACGGAGTAGAGAAATACTGTAATTTTTGAGGTTTCTGTAAATAATTACATTTTTTTTCCGCTTACATTGCAAACGCAGGCTAAACCCTAAGAGATTTATCAAAATAATGTACTAAGTATTTGTACATCTTGAAAAGGTCTACAGAAAAGTCCGCGATGGTATATGTCTATCTCTTATGGATAACCCACTATAGCATTTTTTGTCATTTACTTTTTAAGAAAAATTATGCCATATTTTTGAAGCAATTTTTATACAATACAGCATTAATCCTTATCCAATTAAGTACCTTAAATAAATAGTTGATTTAATATAGATCAATATGGCCGTTTACAGCATGTAATTTAAGTGAACATTTTCGGAGATATTACAGATTTAGAATTCCGTGAGGACGCCGCGCTTCGCCCTATAACACTTCGACTTTAGCAGCTATGTCGCTCTTTCAAGAGTTTGTTTAAATACATTCTGTAATTAATTGTAAAAATAAAATACATAGGGAAAATGTAAAAGTAAATAAGTAAAAATGTACTATACGAATTTAGATATTCCAAAGATAGCAGGAAATCTTCTTGGTATAGGGAAAGGAAATTGTTTTTCTCCAAATTTAACGCTTGCGGGCCCCGGGCAGTAATGAATAAATCAAAACTACTTGATCGATTTTAATCATTTTTTTACTCTGACTGACATGGGATATTTTATACCTGTGCGAAGCAGGGGCAGGCCGCTAGAGGTACTATAAAATTATAGCTAGTGTTGCTCACTTTTTTTCAATTATTTTTCACCGATTTTATCCATTCTTTATAATGTATAGTTACGTTCTGGGTGATGTTTCTTTTCAACTACTTTTAACTTCAGCATAATTAAAGAAAATTACGATTAATTTCATAGGCTATTCTTATAAGGTAGGTATGCCATTGCAGCCATTTTTGTAGTCTTTTATGCATTTTGTTATTTCTCAAAAAGTCCACAGGACAATTTATTAATTTATAGTAAAATAAATAATAATAGTTATCACTAGCAAATATAAAGAAAGACTTCTTTTAAAGTGACATGTTTTATTCTCATTCAACACTTCTACTTGGTAATATAACGATTTTTTGCTCCCACCGTACTGAAATACAACTACAAAAACAAGAAACGAGTACGTGAAGTTACTGAACGCACAATAAAAACTTCAAGCTTTACTCAAACATTTTCATATTCTTTTTTCAGATTATTCTAAATAAAAATTGGCAATAAACCACATGCGTGGTTGTATTGCGTATTTATGCGAAGCACTCGGAAGTTTAACGTTAATATTTGTCATGCTTCTATTATTGATACAGGTTGGTTCAATTTTCCCGAAAGAAGTACAAAATAAATATAATTGTTAACTTTTCTATAATACAAACCAATTTTTACTAATAAGTTTTTTCAATTTATATACACGAGTATTTTAATTAACTTTTAAATTTTCTTTATTTCAAATGTCCAAACCAAACTTTACGTTTTGTGCTTTAAGTCTTAGTCGTTTTCAGAGATGTATAAAATTCCAATCTATTGAATCTATTCAGTCGTATTATTGCAATGAAAACATTGTACGAATTTAAATGGTTCTTAATGAAAGAAAAATGTGGGTCAGTTCTGATAATAAGATTCTCATAAAATAGTAAAAATAAAACTTATTTAATAATAACAAACAGAAATGGTTTAAGCTATCGGTTAAAAATTTTTTTGGGAAGCATGGAAAAATTGCCAGTTATAATAAATTCAATAGTAATTTTTTACCAGCCACCTGTATATGACCCTTTCTACCCGCGGATATAAAAAGCAGACCGAGAAATTTTAACACCATAACACAGAATCAAATATTCAGAGAAACATCGTGCGTATAGTCAATGACAGCTGGTGTCGTGTAGTAATGTTGAGCAAACTGTTATCGATATATTTTTGAATATATACGAAAAAAAAATTTTTATTAAATAAAACCTAGCTAGATCGATTTTTCTCCTCTATATACATTCGGAATCTCGGAAACGGCCCCAACGATTTTCCTTAAATTCACCATGTAGGGGTTGTAGAGGAGAAAAATCGAGAATACATACAAGATTAACTCATTTAAATATTAAAGATTTAATTTAGGATACTATTAGAATAATCAAATTAAATAAGTGAAAAACGACCCTGTGCTAAGTGAACTATACAATATGCACTTTCTTTTCTATTTACCTTATCACTAAACCTTTTAACAATACAGCAATATCTATATTATTATATTTGATAAGTATTATAAATTCTTTTTAAATTCTGCAATTTAACGCCCGTTTGTATAAGATAGTCTAGTTTTACAAATATAACAAATATATATAGTTATTTAGAAGATAAGAATGTGTGGATATAGCTCTCTTTGAACCTGTACAAGACAGTAACGTGTGAATGTAAATAGTATTAAGAATTATATGTTTAAAAGAGCAACCGCCGAGTTTCTTGCTGGCTCTTCTCGGTAGGAACAGCTTTCCGAACCAGCGGTAGTGTTGATGATTCAAAAGCACTTGTTTACAAGTTTATTTGAATAAAGAATATTTTGAATTTGAATTTTAATTTAACAGATTATATAAATTTTCATAATTTATTTATTGTATTTTCTTTTTTAGCTATAGAAAAAGAAACTTTATATATTAAGTATATACAGTATAACACTGAAAATCCCTTAATAACATATTCCTAGTTTTACTTTTTTTATAAGTTATATAATTTTCAAGAACTACTTCATCGATAGCGACTTAAGTCGTTTATTGGCAGCACTATTTTTGTCCGTCCCAAATGTGGTTTTTATTCAAATTTTGGAATATTACGCGCCGGACGCGCAGTTACAGGGGTCTGGAGTTTCACAAGTTCCAAGAATATAAGAATATTTTGTATTGATGGCCTATTGTATGTATTTCCATCTCTTTTATATTTTTATCTTTTATCCTATCTTATTGTCGAGGACCCCTTATACAGTATTTCGCAAATAGCTCGAACGGTTTTTTTTACCTATTAGATCCAAAATTTTCAAATTACCAGTGGTTTACATAGTTTAATCACACTTATTTTTGTGAAAAACTTGAAATATATTATATGAAACAATGACGTCTATAAAAACGAAAAAATCCGTAAATATTGCTAAAGTTTTGATTAATTTAATTATAAACTTTCTCTGTATTCAAGTACGATGGTAAGATATACTACGGTTTCAATGTTTTTATAGTGAAATATTAAAAGTCCAATATCCATAAAATAGAAAATTAACTTTCAATACTGCCTAATTTTGGTAGGTACATAACCATAAATAAGGATGCAGATAAAATGAATTTGATTTCAATACATATTCTCCAAAACATACTCTTAATAGACTAAAAGCAATATTCAACATTTTATCATCTTCCTACCTTTATCCCACTCTAAGTGGGGTTGGCACAACATGTTATGAATATGTTGTCACATGATTTGGCTATACATTTTACGGCCAGTTGCTTGCCTGACGTCAACTTACCTTAGTCGTATTTTATAACACCTCGGTAGGAAAGAGGGTGGTCTATTCTACTCAACCGGCTACCACAACTTATCTTAGTCGCCTTTTAGCACAACTCGGTAAGAAATGAGGGTGGTCTATTCTACTCAGCCGGATACTACACGCCATAAGCAATATTCAACGTATTGTCAGCACAAAATGAAAATGAGCATTTTTGGTAAGTAATTTCAATTAGTCAGGACGCCCTTTTCAACATAATGCAATCCAATGTTATCCTGCAAAGTAGTTTCAGAAGTTTCCCTTTATAATTCAAATTCTCTTTTAAGTCTCGTGAAGCAATCTTTTCTAAGGTAAATAAGCCTGCATTTTCTTTTTACGAGGAAGTTGTTATTATTCAAAGAATTTTTGCTGTCATGAATTGCTAAAGGCGAAATAGGAAATATGTAAAAAAAGTTGCTTATTTAAAATTAGTTTTTGCAAGTTTTACTAATTGTTTAAAATATCTATAGAATTATCCCTGTATTTACTCGTAACTGTAAGAAGAATGTAAAGAGAAATAAAGATTATTTTATACTAATTTATAGTATTGATATATCGTAGTACGGATAGTTCACTCTACATTTAGCCTTATATTCAAATTCAAATTCAAAATATTCTTTATTCAAATAAACTTGTAAACAAGTGCTTTTGAATCGTCAACTCTACCGCTGGTTCGGAAAGCTGTTCCTACCGAGAAGAGCCAGCAAGAAACTCGGCGGTTGCTCTTTTGAACATATGATTCTTAATACTATTTACATTCAGACGTTACTGTCTTTTACAGGTTCAAAGAGAGCTATATCCACACATTCTTATCTTCTAAATAATCTTCAATAGTATAGTAGGCTTTCTGTATCAGCCTATTTTTAACAGTGTTTTTAAACTGCTGCAATGGCAAAGCTGAAATTGATTGCGGAATTTTATTATAGAATCTTATACCAAAACCCACAAACGAGTTACGCACTTTTGCAAGGCGCAAAGCAGGAGCCGCAAGCTTATGTCGGTTCCTGCTTTGTCTATTGTATACATCACCTATCGTTTTATAATTCCTTATATTTTTATGTACATAAATTAAATTGCTTAAAATATACTGTGAAGCAAATGTAAGAATACCTGTTACTTTAAACTTCTCTCGCAAGGAATCACGCGGTCTTAAATTATAAATGCCACGTATAGCTCTTTTTTGTAAAACAAAATTTTTTTCACTATCCGCGCATTTACCCCACAGCAATATTCCGTAAGACATAATGCTATGGAAATAGGCAAAATAAACAAGTTTTGCTGTTTCGACGTCTGTGAACTGTCTTATCTTTCGAACAGCGTAAGCCGCTGAACTCAGTTTCCTTGCAAGAGATATATATTCTATATATATTCTATTCACTTAATCACTGATAATAACAAAATAAATAAATTAATTATTACTTTTGTATCATGAACCTCCGCAAAGCAACGCCTAATTCTATAAATTGGTAATAATGCATCTAATAATGCTATTGTAATTAATGTGGATCTAGGTGTCGTAAAATACGACAAAGGCAAGTAGACCCACCGTGTGGTATCCGGTTGAGTAGAATATACCACCCTCATTCTTATCAAGGTGGCGTAATATACAACTTAGGTAAGTTGACGTCAGTTGAAATACGTAGCCAAATCATGTGACTACATGTTTATAGCATGTTGTGCCACTTACAGTAGGATATCGATAGAAGAATGACGATATGCTATGTTAATTAAGTCTTATATTTTGAACTTTTAACTCCTGAATTTTTATATAAAACCTAGCCAATGCTACTGCTTGTCATTTTTAACTATACCTTTATAAGGATAGGAATAAAAATTGCTATATGGGTTAAAGTAACGTGATCAAAATAGAAAAAATCGAGTATAGTATGGGTTTAGTGAACAATCTTGAAGTTTAGCAGTGGACATCCATCCATTAAGACTTTTATTTGGCTTTTAGTGAATATAAACCGTCTAATTTGAATGATATATAATAGTTTGAGCAAACATAAGAAGTATATGTATATATACTTCTTATATTAAGTATATAGTATTCAGGATACAATTTAAAATAGGTCTATTTTAAATTGTATCCTGAATAAAGTAGAATGGGCGTGTATAACTGGATACACATATAACGCCTATTTCTTTTTGAGAATGGCACTAGCGAATTCCACGCTCCTTCAATGTGTTTAGCAGGTTACAGAAATCTCTAAGAATACTGAAAGTTTTCTCACGATGTTTTCCTTCACCGTAAGGCAAAGTGAAAATCTCCTTATAAGTGAGGTAGCATTAAATAACATTTACGTACAACGTAATCCACACGAGCCTCGGAAATATTCATAAATAATCCACAAAGTTTTTTCTCTTTTCCTCCTTAAGGCGTCATATGTTACCCGCGACGTTACGTTCAAATTTCGCGAATAAAGTTTGCATAAGACGATATGGTTTATGCTTTCCGCAGCCGCTCCTCGTGAGTTAAGGGTTTCCACATACTGTTGAGCATTTTAGTTTATTTTTCAAAATGTTGCAGTTACTTTACAAAGAGCATACGCTACACGATAGCGTATCCAGACAAATAAGTTGTATATATGTCAGTTTTACATTGACTACGTTAAAAAAACTGTATTTTAATCAATGTTTTTTTGTGTCGTAAAAATGCGACTAAGGTAAGTTAACGCGCCGTGAGATATCCGACTGAGTAGAATAGGCCATCCTCATTCCTTATTCAGGTGACGTAAAACATCTAAGATAAGCGAAACTGGTAAAAATTAGCACAATCGGCCATTGTAGGAGTTTTAGCGGGTACATCACCCTATTCCATTCGAGTTTCGAAAATACATGTAAATTACCGATTTATTCAAAGTGATGTAATCAAATTAAGCTTAAATTTTCAACAAAAGATTATTTGGCAGATAATTAGTTAAAAATTTTAAATTTAACTTTTTTATTTTATTTTAAACTAATAAGGGGAATACAATATACCAAGCCGAGCACACGTCGCCATGTTAGCAGACGCCTTTACTTGTACAAGACTCTTCGAATTTAAACTTTTTCCGTCTTGTGTCGAATTTCCTTCATATTGGAGTTCCAGTAAGAACTTGATCCTCTTTTATTGGAAACTGAGATATAATCTTATTTTTTTCTATAATCTTAGTTTTTTCACGACCTCGAATGAAATTTGACTGGCCCGTTGGCGCAGTGGGTAGTAAACCTGCCTTCAGCTCCGTGGGTCGCGGGTTCGATTCCCGCCGAGGGCCAACATTTTCTATAAATGAATTTGTTGGTCTTTGAGCCTGGGTGTATATTTGTATTTAAGTATGTATTTAAAACATATATAAGTATATATTCACCAGTTGTCTGTCACCCATAACACAAGTATTAAGTTACTTACTTTGGGGACGGACGACCGTGTGTGTAAGTGTCCTATATATTTATTTATTTTATTTAATTTAGCTTTATTTTTCCACTTTTTTGTATCCATTAGCTTTGGAGGTAGTTAAAACTCACCTAATACGTTGCACTAATTTGAATTAGTTACGGATATCTCAAGAATTATATCAGCAGTTTTTAATATTATGTTGTTCTTTACTATAAAGCGGGAATCAGTCAATCAACTACTTAATTCTTTATTACCATCATCATCCTTCTGCCCTTATCGCATTCTAAGTGGGGTCGGCACAGCATGTTATAAACATGTTGTTACATGATTTGACTGCGTTTTTATGACCGGCCGCCTGCCTGACGTCAACTTACCTTAGTCGTATTTTACGACACCTCGGTAAGAAAGAGGGTGGTCTATTCTACCAAAACGGATACCACACGGTGGGTCAACTTACCTTAGTCGCCTTTTACGAGACCTCGGTAAGAAATGAGGTTGGTCTATTCTACTCAGCCGGATTCCACACAGCGGGTCGTCTTACCTTAGTCGCCTTTTACGACACCACAGTAAGAAATGAGGGTGTTACTATTCTATTCAGCCGGATACCACACAGCGTGTAATTCTTTATTACCATTACTTATAAAAAATACTTATATTTTCTCGTAATTTAAACCCGCTATCCCCTAAGGCCCATAGTTAGACTTAGCTTCCTATAAAAAGATATCTCGTATTCCCAAAAATACTATCTCCTTATAATAAAAATACCTTAGTCTCCTTTTACGACACCTCGGTAAGAAATGAGGCTGGTACTATTCTATTCAGCCACACGGCGTTCGGAGCTTTCTTATGTGGCCCAAAAATACTATAATCAAGCCTAAAAGAACATTTTCTTTGTAAAAAAACCTCTAGACAATGTTATTACGTCATATAATATTACTTATGCGAAAGCGGTCATGAGTCAAGTAATAACACAGCTGTTATTGCTGAAATTAATCTTAGTATACATGTTTTTGTACAAGGAAAATACTGCTTTTTCTGTATTGTCATTGACTTGTTTTGTGTTCAAGTAATAACAAGTTATAAGGTATTAAAAAGATTTTATTTAAGAATACAAAATTTATAATTGTATACAACTTTTGCAAAAAAAAAAGGGATTTTAAAATATTCTAAGATTGGAAGTTGTTCTAATCTCGTTAACTATGAAAGGACTTATCATCTTCATGAATTATTTAAAAGATTAGTCGGGTCACATCTTTTGTCATACACATCAACATCATAGTTGGTTTTTCACTTTCCAATGAGCTAAGGTCATGTCATCACAAAAACTCAAACATACCTATTTAGTTTTATTAAATTTAATTTTATCAAAATAAAAAAGTCATTTGTATTATTATTACCAGATGTCACTAAATTGAGAGTGGTCCTTATGGTAATTACGTTTGATATTTACTAAAGCGTTTGCGAGTTGAAACCATGGGAAGATATTAAGTTATTGAGAATAAGATATTGAGTTTTCCGTTAATGTTCTTGGTTAAAAATAAAAGTACAACATATGTGTATTAAAGATACATAACCCACCAATACGCAGTAGACCATCACCTCTTTCTCTATGCGTCACAAATAATTTGGTTAAAATCTTTTATGTTTCCTGTTTTTGTTTCTGGAATTTCAACCCATGTATTATACAGAAAATAAGTGCCATTAATAAAAATGCTGCAAAATGTGCTCTTATCCCTTTAAGACAATTCGTTACATAAAACAGTAGTTACTTATGAGAATGTCGCTATAACTCACGTGCTATAAGACATCTGACAGGGGAAGTTAATCTTCGCGTGTATTATTTTTTGTAGCGGAAATAATACTTTGTATTTTCTATAGTATTGTTTTTAATCCTTGCTTCAATTTCCTTTATTGAAGACAGTTCAAGTTTTTATTCAAGAATTTGTTGAAGACTGGATTCAAGACTTAATTCTAATCAAAAATTATGATTGGAGAGACAACTGGTATAAACCAGCGTTTACTGGCTGGCTTTTAACACCAGATAAAAATTAAAGTTGAAACCAGCTTGAAGTGGAAACAGACCTTAGGATAAAACTTTCGTCGTTTTTTGCGAACTTAGTGATTTTAGAAAACTAGCAATCGCCCGCAGCTCTACCCGTAACGTAATATAACAACCGAAAACCATAATATAGTATTCAGATAAACATAAAAATAGTTAAAGTGGGTTAGTTAACCATAAAAGCTAGACATATGCTGTCGCGGACTTTTATTTAGAACTTTTAGAGGGGAACAATTTTGTATACATACATGATTTTACAATTTTTGAAAAACTTTATTGCTGCTCGTCTCCTATTCACCTTAGCGTGATGTTATATAACGTATAGTCTTCCTCGATAAATGGACTATCTTACACTTAAAGAATTTTTCAAATCGGTTCTGTAGTGCCTGAGATTAGCGTGTTCAAACAAACAGACAAACTCTTCAGCTTTATATATTAGTGTAGATAACAGCAACTCCATACTTCGCACTAAAGTTTGGTGTCTAAATAGGCGATAAAGGATGTAGCACTATTTGTACTACTATTAATAAAGTGTGTAATAAATGTGTATTACCCTATTTTATGGAACTAGCTTGGGTTTAAAAGTATTTAGTGGATTACGAAGGGGCAGTATAAAAATTACCGAGCCATGACAGAATTATGTATTAAAAACTCTACTGTAAATGATATCGAATTTGTACAATTTAAACATTTGTATCAAAGTACTGTATGGGCAACCTGCCAATTTTCAGACGCAGATTTTATACAGTCTGCCACCTGACTTTCGCGGCTTCAATTTTATAGAAGTACTGCTACCTGAATTTTTAGCCACATTTTTGAGACTGCGTGGATGCCATCTGAATTTTTAACCGCAATTTTTTTGCCACTTGACATTTGCAACAGCACTTTCGTTAAGGACAATTCTTACATCCGTCAAACGCTGTCTGACGTACGGTTTATATTGTCAGATAAAAAATAGTTCAGCGCCACCGAATATAGTCAAGTTAGGAATAGATTTGGCTGGTGTGTATTTGTCAATTTTTTTACGATTCTTTCTTTGTAGAAATGTATTGAGTTTTGAAGCTAGGTTTTGTTTAATTATTATTAAACTGAAAAGCCGCTGCGTAGTATCCGGCCGAGTAGAATAGACCACATTTATTTCTTACCTAGATATCGTAAAAGACAACTAAGATAAGTTGACGTCAAGCTGGCGACCGATTGTAAAATAACTAACAAAACATGTAACAACATATTTAAAACATGTTGTGCCGACCCAGATAAGGGCAGGAGGATGACGATGATGATGACAAGCTTACACGGCTAATCCGCTGAAGCAAAATTTATGAAATTAGGCACAATTAATATGTACAACAACTGGACGTCTGCGCAGTTGGCAGTGACCCTGATTCTTCAGCTTCTGCTCGGCGAGTCGTGGGTTCGATTCTCACCATAGGTTAACATTTTCTATAAACATTTTTTTCTTTTTCGAGTTTGGGTGTACGTATCTATGTGAGTATGTGTTGAAACTAATATATGTATATATTTACTAGTTATCTGTCACCTATAAACACAAGTATTAGATTACTTACTTTGGGGAAAGATGAACGTGTGTGTAAATGTTGCTATTTATATTTATTTATTTATTTAACATTAACTAATAAAAAGCGCATAATAGTTAACAATGTATATTTATCATAGAAAATACAAACATCAACAATCTTAACAATAAATAAATCAACTACAACATGAAGACCGTTGAAAATGACTTAAAATTAATCAACAATATTTACAAGGCACGGAACTCACTCACAACACTCACACACACAACAAACACATATACACAATCAATGGTGGCCCTTGTGATGGATGGTTTTGTATACTGGGATTTTAACAGGATAAGGCTGGGGTACATGGACGGTTACGGTCTTTTCAATTTTGATGGGAACGTGTTTCTCAACTGGGTAGGGAACATGCTTAACAACGGGATAAGGGACCACCTTTTCAATGGGAATACTGATTTCAGTTTCAACAGGTACTGCTACGGGCTTGTTAACTGGGACCTTGACTGGATACGGATGGGGAATACCAATGAGGATCGGCTTAGGGACATTAACGTGAACTGGCTTGTGAATTGGATAAGTGACATGTTTATAAAGAGGTACTTGAACCGGATGTTCCTCGTCAACGTGCTCGCCCACTGGAATAGCTTCAGCATGTCCGAAGTTATGCTGATCACCGAATTCGTGGCCTCCATCTTGAAGTACGAACCCTTGCTGTCCATTGTCACCATGACCTCCATATCCACCTTGACCTCCATATCCACCTTGACCTCCAAAACCATGTCCATTTAACTCCTCAAGACTAATCTGACCATTTCCGCCATCATTGCCATCATGGTTCTGCCCTAAATCATGCACTGCTTGGAGATAGGAATCGCCACCGAAGTTTTGTCCACCGCCGTGACCGCCAAGATCAAAATTCTGTTGGCCATGGCCAAAATCTTGGTTTTGAATAATTGCAACCGTTTGTTCGTTTCCTTGATTTCCAAAGTCATGGCCTTGTCCAGAGAAGTCGTCTTGACCACCGAAATGGCCGCCACCATGGCCTCCAGAAAAGTCTTGACCTCCTGAGAAATCGTGACCACCCCCTCCACCTATAGGTGCAGAATATTGGTAGCCTCCACCATTATCTCCTATATCATTGTGTCCAGCCTGTTCGTAGCCGCCTTCAATTCCGGCCTTGCACGTGGCAACTGCCAACGCTAATAAACAAACCTATAACAAAAAAAAGTCATATAAATAAATATTTCAAACACATGCTAGCTAACTAATACTAACGAGACACATAACGTCACCAAGGTTATATGTTACGCAGCTGCTACTAATCTTAAACTGTTACAAAGCACAGCTTGATGTTCACTAAATAACAAATATATTGTTTCAAGATTTAATCGAACAATTTAATATACAAGTATTATTGTCAAAATTATTGCTTAATAGACAATCGGAACTCAAAATGATGACGTAACTGAATGCACTACTGACCAAGCGAACCTGTGTGTATAGATTAGCAAAAAACAAACAAAAGTAAAAACAGATTGTATACAAAGAGCTAACATTAATTTTGAATCTAATTAGAAAGTGAGTGGAAATAAACGATCCCCAAAATTAAGTTGGCCGACTTGTCAAACAATTATATTTCGTATCAAATAATATCAGGGGAGACTAGGTCAATTGAAAAAGAATAATAAATAAAAAAGCAATAATGAAAAATCTTTATAATGCCATAGACCTTTACCTTCTAATAAATAAGAAAAATTATATATTGAAGTTAAATATTTAAGTTAAAAGATAAACTTTAAGTTGTATGAACTTCTATAAACCTACAATCATTGTTTCTAATTATATTTTGTCTAGTTTTAAAAATATTTGTTAAAAATTATCTTATACAATGAATGACTGAATGAATGACTGTCATTATTGACATTCAAAACTAAAAATTGATTACTTTGTAAATTGAATTATTATACAACATTACTATTAAATTACCTATGATAAATTTAAATAACAATTATTATTTAACATTTGAGAATAAATTATTGTATCAACAACTCAGGCTACATTTAAAGCTTTCAAATTATGAGCTAGTCATATTAAATCCAAGGTAAACTTTTAAGGGCAATTTTACTGACGGTTTATTTTAATCCTTCAATGACTATGTTTAATGAGAGTATTTATTTTATAATTTTTTTTTTTAATTTATAGCGAAGTTTGTTTGGAAAATATAATAACTAATACAGCGTTAAACAACTCAAACGAGAATTATTATGAATTCGTTACGCTTGATATCCGAAACATGTAACAGAAGCTATTACATTTGATCTTACAAAGTATAACAAATTATCATGAAAGTCATTCTCGCCATTCATCATCGCCATTCGATATTAATAAGCAGTTTTTGCTCGTTACAAAAAACACGTCCATTTTACAAAGACCTTTCACTTTAAGATCGCACTCTACATATCGTAATGAATTCCGAGCTTCTCTTTACATAAAAAAAAATAGTAAAAGTTATATATTAATGGCAGTTCTATGAATTTTTATGTCATTTTAATCTTTATTATATTTGAAAAGTAAACTCGCGGATATACGTTTAAATTATTTTCATTTACAATAACTTTATCCGACACTATTTTGATTTAACATTTTACATTATTATGATTATTATCTATACCAATATTATAAAGAGGAAACTTTTTTATGTATGTTTGTAATGTTTTCACACAAAATCTAATGGACCGATTTCAAAAATTCTTTCACCATTGGAAAGCTGCATCTGTACTGAGCAACATAGGCTATTACATTAAAAAAAAATAGGGATCCGTGATAAAAATGTAATAAATTAATCATATTAATTTATTACATTTTTATTAATCGTAGTGTAAAAAATTAATCATAAAAAGCCATCGCATGCGCTGTGGAAACTATTGATGAAATATTTAACAAAAATAAATCTATAGTCCGACTTAGTAGACTTTCGACTGCCATGAGATCGGTATGTACGCGGGTAAAACCACGGAATATTATTAGTTATTAATAAATAGCTAATCCAGCAGCTGTCCATGCATGAAATTCAAAATTTCAATTTGGAAAAAAAATTGTGACACATTGATTTCCATGCGGACAAAGCTAGTAAACACAAACATAGCTAATAAATTACATAAATGTAAAAAGACCAAAAACAAGGTTAAAGATAATATAAACGATCTTCAACCGGTTTTTTTTGTCAATACATCAATACCTAATGACAAAAGCATCTGTATATAAAAGGTTAAAGAAACATTTCGAGACTTGACGGAAGAAATCTCAGTAGGAACGGACGCAGATCACTCACGCTTCAACGCCCGCATTATGCCATTGAATTTATTCAAGAACAACAATGCCAAAATTCCTTACATAATCAAACGTAACAAAGTACTATAGATTATTTTATTGATCGTTGTTTACAGTCATCGTTATGTAATTTAGAACACATTAAATTGGCCGTAGAAAACAATAATTAAGTATATTAACTATCAAAAATAAATATCAAAAAAATATTAATAACAGAATATCAAATTATTAAAATGAAAATGTATTAATCAATTTATTAGTATCTAAAATATTCAGCGGTGACCATAACTAAATATCGAATTACTTGTACAAATTTATTTGTAAAATAGACCACCCTCATTTCTTACCGAGGTGTCGTAAAGGCGAATAAGGTAACTTGAACCGCCGTGTGGTTACCGGCTTAGGGAAATAGACCACCCTCATTTCTTACGAAGGTATCGTAAAAGGCGACTAACGTAAGTTGACAACAGGCAGGCGGCCGGTCGTTTTTTTTAACTTGCCATAACATGTAACAACATGTGTAAAACATGTTATGCCGACCCTACTAAGAGTGTAATAAAGGCAATAGGCATCTAACGTAACAGAGTAACAAGGAATATTTTTGATGATTTAATGATGATGTTTTTAAATATTACATACATTATAATAAGAGATTTTTGATTTTCGTAAATTTAATGTTCTGATAAGCGATTTTACTAGTAGGTACGTGTGTTTCAAATAAATAAAGGAAAATAACAAAAAATAATTTCAATGAACCCTTTACCTACCTACCTATGATACCCTTTTTTAGAACACTCTCTTTGTTATCTTACAAGAGAATTGACAATATTACTAAAAAAATAAAAAGTCACAATCTAAATTGCGTGATACAATATATAATACCTTGTTGCTAACTAAAACTCTTCCCTTGATAATAGAAATGATTTTTTTAAAAGTGATCTTATATTGTTCCAAATTTAAAAAAACATCATGGCGGAACTGTATTATAATTCTTTTACTTGATATCATTAACTTCAAGATTCGCATTCGAAAGTGAAATGCACAAAAACGATATAACACGAGTAACATAACATAGTACCGAAGTGAACGTCCCTTTTACCGGCCTTTCTAGAGTTTAAACCAGTTTCTATTTAAACATACTAACATTCTGCAAACTAAAAAATATTAGAAGGATCCATATACGGATAAGTTATTTGAGGAAGAGATATTGAAAATAATATCACTTATTAAAACATATTTAGCAATAAACATACAAATTATGTCGTTATGTCGTTTTTTTCTCGTAACTGAAATGGATTTTATATTAAAATAATACAAGTAAAAGTAACGGTCTGTTACTATCCTACTGATGGGCATAGGTTTCCACTCTCCGTTTTGCGATAGAAGGATTGGAGTTAAGATGTACCACGCTACTCCAATGCGGATAGGTAGTTTACACATATCCCTAGAGTTCCCTAGAGATATGCAGGTTTCCTCATGATGTTTTCATTCACCGAAAAGCATGTGATAAATTGCAATTATGAATTAGTCACAAGTTTTAATAGAAAAACGCATCGGTGTCTGCCCGGGGTTTGAACCCATGATCGTTTCTAGAGAGTCGTACGGTCTCACCGCTAGACTATCACAACACAAGTATTGCTTTTCAAAAATTAAAATTTTAGTAACCTTTGGAACACCAAGTTAATCAAGCAATTAAAAATAATCCAATCAATAATAGCGGAAGCTTTTTTATAAGCCATGGCATGTAAAAGCTCTTCGAATATTTGCGCATTACAGAACCATTCAAACGCAGATGTCGTTAGAAGTCTTTGGCTGCTGTTATTTGGTTATCTTAATAACAAGGCAAAAGACTTAATATATAGAATTAATGTTGTATCAAAAATTCATAAACGTTGTAGGTGTAATAAATGCTGTATAACCTAACCACGTGTCTAAATATAACATGCCCTTTCTCTAGTCTACTTTCTCTCAAGCCCTATATCATCGGTTAACAAAATAAATCTAACCAGAAAGCAAATATATTTAGTTAGTTTATTCGATAAAGTCGGTACATGTCATATAAATCCGTAAATAAACCACCCCGCCTTAATCCGTAGGGATGTAGACGTAATTTAGATATATCGACTAATTTATTATTAAAAAAAATGTTGATTGACAGTTATGTTGCGAAATTAAAATAGGGTTTAATAAAAATTATGTATTTAAAAGTATTCTAATTAAGCAAGTACTGATAAAAGTAATTAAAATTTATAGTACTCAAATAAAATTTAATTCAGAATACGATTTCTATAGTTTCAGTAACGGTAGCTAGACCAAAATAAATAGGTTTATTATATAAAAAGTTAGCCTTTGCCATCAGTAGGATAATAAAACGCCGACACTTCATTTTTATGCTATTGCAGCTATAAAATATAAAAAAAACATTGTTAACCAAAGGGAGCGGAGAAAGTACTCAAGCTCCTGTTAGTTAGGTTCCCTGACCAAGGAACCTCCTCACAATCTGTGCTGTCTTAAGCAATACTGTCTTTTATATCCTACGCTTGATCCAACAACTAAGCGAGAGCCTTTTTAATGTTGGTCGAAGCTCTTAGCGATAAGATTATTAACCGATACAACAAACGAAACTATTATTCTTGATATCCGACATGGCGGTTATCTCATGAGCTAGATCTAGATATTTAGTTAATTTTTTAATAATATAATTTTAATATATTTTATATTATTATTTTCTTTTAGTCTAAAGGTTTATTTATTTCATTTGAATTAAAGTCTAAGTCTAATTATCATTTCAGAAAGACAATATATCGACGTTATTGTCACCTCCCTAACCGTCCTTTTGAAATACGAATAAATTGGATCCTGAGTCGATTTTCGCATGGCTGAGCCCCTAACCGAGCAGTAGTAATCGTTCAATCGACTTCGAACTGCAAATTTTCTGCTCACTATTTTGTGTTAACACTGATTTACACACGGAATTTTTTCATTAACATCATTAGATAAAAAAGCGCTATCGAATTTAAACGCATCACATTAAATAAAAAAGCTAATTAAAATTTTTATTTCTATCATTAAATAATGCTATCTTTATTGAATATGAACTGTCGGTAATACTAGTATATTTGTTTCTCTTTATTTGACCCATTTTTTGTTCCGTTTTAGGATCACTTCTCCAATACCTTAGGATTCCAGCACTAATCGGTGCTTTTTATTATGAGCCTCAAACTCCTGTAAGGTTTTTGTATGCTAGAACTCCGCAAAAAAAATGGTAATTTGAACTGAAAAAAAAACATCGTGAGGAAACCTACATATCTCTAGAGAATTCTGGGGATATGTGTAACCTACCAATCCGCATTGGAGCAGCATGGTAGGTCTTAGCTCCAATCCTTCTCTCCAAAAACGGAGAGAGGACACCCATACCCAGCAGTGGGATAGTAACAGGCCGTTACTTTACTTTCATATTACAGAAGAAATAAGTTAAATGTCAGGAAAAGGCAAATTCTACGTTATAATAAAATTATTTAATCGGAAATAATCGTAAAACTTCAGCACCTACCGTTTTACGTAAGACAAAGTGTTAATAGTTTTCTTATAAGAGAACGTGATAAGATACTCGCCATTTCAAATCGCCGTTATAACTTCCGATCGTGACAATAGATTCTAAAGCCGTAACCATATTGGTTGACAGAGGAAAGACAATATCTAATATCTCTTTAGATAGAAATCAAATGAAAATTTATGTTCTATTAGTACAATTCTATGCCGAGAGAATTAAGTTATTTATTAACATACAAAATTTACTACGTTGAGCTAAGCTTTCTCGTAAAACTTGTTAGGTTTTATGGTTATAGAAAGACTCATGCAGTTTTAATTTATTCTATATCTCTCAGCTAAGTCAAAATCTTTTAAATCTGAAAAAGAAGCTACAATAATAAATCAATACATATAAAAATAAGCTGCTATCAATAAATTTGCTAAGCAAGATACTCGCATGTGTCAAATGCTAGATTAGACCATTATTTATTTAGATTATTGATTATAAAGTTTTATAATTAATATGGGTGATCAAATCATATATAAGGAGATCATAAGAGGAAACAAAGTGACTCAGATAAGCCAACGAGTCGTGTAACGGATAAAATGGGCGCTGCACATAGTATGATTTAAAGAATCAATAAAAACGCGTTTTCTAATTAAAAAGTGAAAAATAACTAAAAATATTAGTATAATACTAAAAAAAGCGTGGACTGCCTTATATCTACGACTATATAAACGAAAAAGACGGCACGAAAACGCTGTGGTATACAAATGAAACTAATGTAAAGCGGCTTATTACATACATACTTATAAGTGAACTAATATAAAGAGTGTTACAATAAGAATATATGTTAAGGTCCCAAGGTGCTAGAGTATCGTTCGTGCACCGGAACGCAAATGTAGACAAAGGAAAAAAACTTTCGGGGAGCCATTGAATTTAACTGACGTATGATTAGGTGCATGGACATCCCTTGAAGAGAACATTGATTGCAGAGAGAGAGATGTTTACTGTTATTAATACGTATTACGTACAAATCAACAGGGATGTTGGTTGCGTAATTCAACACCTAAATGTACATAGCAATCACCTGACCTCATAATAGCTTAATTTAGGACTTCACGCAACAAACAAGGAGACAAATGAGGAACTAATTAAAGACTTACTCAAGTTATATAACTTACTTATTATACTTTGTATAATATTGATTAGGTATGACAAATTTACGTTACTTAAAGATAACAGACCGTTACTTTTAAAATTCTTCTCAAATTTTATTCGAGTGTATATTTCAATCAGTTATACATTGACTTTAACTATCTCTAATATTTAAATGAGTTAATCTTGTACATATATATGTAAATTTTATGAGTTTCGGAAACGGCTCCAACGATTTTCATGAAATATTGCATGTAAGGGATTTTTTTGGTCAATCGATATTTCGTGTTATCCGTGTTTTCGGGTAATGAAAAAATGTACAATCAAATGCAATTTATATTTTAGCTGTTATTTGTAATGTTGTAATAGCTCATTAGCGAACGAGTGGACTAAAGAAGTGAAAATACCCGATCGTGCCCCACCTGCCCAATTTTTTTTTCAAATTTCTTCTGTTTTATATTTAAAAAAATAAATTACCGAACAAGGATTGGTTATCCAAGTACGAAACAATTATTGTTGCACAAACATTGCTTATAGTTCCCATTAAAATTATTTTACAAAGTATAAGATATAACTGATATTTTTTTAGAATTTGTCTTTTAAAAAGAAGCACTGATAAGGAAATAGAAAAAGTAAATTAAGTCATTTACTAATCTCTGTACGCAAAGCCCGTTATGTAAAACGTTTTAGAGTAAGAAATAATGGAAGCGACAACATTCTAAGCTACAATTAAGATTGCAATCAGTTTTAAATTACAGTTCCGAGTGTATTATGAACTGACTCTGATTTTCCTAAGGCTTTAAGCCTGAGCTTAACGGATGAAAAAGTGTTATTTAATTCAAATATAAAATTGTATTTACTAGAAACACATTAATTTCAACATTTTTATTTATTTATATTTATCGTAATCATTAATGTCATATTGCGTTATAAAAAACTCTAGAAAAAATTATTAATAAAGTAAGTAACGGCCTGTTACTATCCCACTGCTGGGCATAGGCCTCCTCTCTCCATTTTTGGAGAGAAGGGTTGGAGCTAAGACCTACCACGCTGCTCCAATGCGGGTTGGTAGGTTACACATATCCCTAGGATTCTTTAGAGATATGCAGGTTTCCTCACGATGTTTTCCTTCACCGAAAAGCGTGTGATAAATTGCAATTATCAATTAGACACATAAGTTTTAATAGAAAAACTCATTGGTGTCTGCCCGGGTTTGAACCCATGGTCGTCTCTAGAGATTCACATGGTCGCACCGCTAGGCCATCACAGCTCCAATTATTAATAAAGCATATTACAAAATTGAAGATTATTTGGATCATAAAAATGCCTGGATTTGAAAATCCTTTCAGCTGTATACAAGACTGCGGCTTAATGATGTGAAGTTGAAAATGTTTAAAAGATTGACCGCCGAGTTTTTTTCTGGTTCTTCTCGGTAAGAGCAACATTCCGAACCAGCTGTAGCTTCATTAATCATATTGATCCTTGACGATTCAAAAGCGCTTGAAAGAGCTTTTTTGAATAAAGATTATTTTGATTTGATTAGATTTGATAATAAAAAAAATATGAAGATCAACTTATCCCTACGACAGAGCCCTCTATCAGCGAACCTACAAAGTGAGATAATTCTATTTGAAATATTTTTTTACCATATTTAGTTACTGCAACGATTTATGATGTCTTTTCTAGAATTATTATAACAGAAATTAAAAACGAAATTATAAATTACTAAAGCTTTAAAAAATATATATATTTATTTATTTATTTATGCATGAATTATGTTATGCAATCAAATTATTTATTTCTTATACTTTTACGTCACATTGTTATTATTTAGTTAATAACAGTTGAGCACTTAAACGGACTTTATAAACACTACTTTTACTTTGGCAAATCCTTCACACACATCACAAGAATAAATAAAAAAACACTTACAAAAGTCTTCATGTCGATTTACTTAGTACGGGTTCGTTCCCCAGTGATGTCAAACGCAATGATACCCCACGATGGATGTTCTAACTTTTTATAGTGAACGGAAGTGATTGTCGACTATACTCGCGGGAAAGGCTTTGAGAATGCGAGGAGTGGATGCAACACTCTTTTTTTATTTATTCACATTAATTAATATACATTTTTAAACTTATATTATGTGCATTGTGTTTTCAAATTGCTTTAAAACACAATGAACACAATTAAAAAGATACTCTTTATATTTCAGACTTAAATAATACCTATAGAGATATTTTGAGCACACCGAATATATTAAAACTATATATTAAAATAATATATTAAAACATAGCAAAAGCTTAAAAATAATAATCATCATCCTCCTGCCCTTATCCCACTCTAAGTGGGGTCGGCACAATATATTACAAATATGTTGTCACATGACTTGGCTACGTATTTTATGACCGGCTGCCTGCCTGACGTAAACTTACCTCAATCGCTTATTACGACAACTCGGTAAGAAATGAGGGGTTAAGCTAAAAATAAAAAATAGAGCTAAAATAAATGAAGATAAAAATAAATTAAAATATACCAAAATGTGATACCGAGATCGTGCGTATCTTTCGAATTGATCATGGGTTCAAATTCCGAGAAGGGACCATTGAGTTTTTCTATGAAAACTTATGTATCTAAGTGATATTTGCAATTTATGACACGCTTTTCAATGAAGGAAAACGTCGTGAGGAAACTTACTCTGGAAAATTTTTATAATATGTGTAACCTACTCAAGCGCATTGAAGCAAGGTGGCACTTAGCTCCAACCCTTCTCTCCAAAAAGAGTGAGAGGAGGCCTAAGCTTAGCAATGAGATAATAAGAGACCGTTACTTTGAAGGCATAAAGCCTTAGTCCATTACAAAACAACAAGTTCATTATTCTCTTACCTTTATCTCTCTCTAAGTGCGGTCGGCAATATATGTCTTTATCTTCCATTCTTATCAATCATTCATCAACTCTGGCACCACTCCTTTTATTTGCATCATACTTAACAGAATCCATCCATCTTTTCCTCTCTTATCATACATCCGCCCAAATTCATATTTAAATCTGTAAAATTCACATTTAATTTTCACAAAACAACTCAAAACGTTATCATAAATTTTACTTATAAATAAAACAGAAATATTGCTTAAAGACTGAAAGTATAAGATAATCAAGCGTAATCAAGATTTTTAGAAATAGTGCGGAAATTAAATTTCCCTAAACTTCGGATCAAAATTTATTTAACAGAACATTTTCCTTTACTGAATAGTGAATATAGATAAGCAATCAAGGACAAAGCTAGATAATTCCTTTGGTCAAATAATCTTGATTTCGCATCATTTGAATAAATTACTATTCGCTTTTGCCCTTTTCATAGCCTTGATTTGTTGCTCCCCAAATATTTATCATGAATTTTAAACAGAACCGTAATTTCGTTTGGCTGAAAGATAAATAACCTCTTACCATAAACAATGGTTATAGTTTTGTAAATAGTTTTGATAGTATAACTTATTTAGATTTCAATTTATATATAGTGTTTGTATCAGATAACAATATTGTTCGGTATTGTTTGGGCGACCTTATAAATTATGCATATCTTCTAATATATAAAAATGAATGTTTGTCTATATGTCCTTTATAGGCGGAATGGTTGGACCGATATGATATAAATGAAATTTTCTGTCTTTATTGACTGGCTTTAGAATGACTCAGCGGATGATTTGTGGCGATCGGAGCATTTTTTTATGTTGAGTTCTGTTTCGAGGGAAATTCGAAACTAGTCTGAGCCTTACTTTTACTTACATCTTCTTCTTCAAAAAAAATCAAAATCAAAACACTATTTCTCTTCATGGGGATCTCGTGCAGCTTGTATTCAGCGGTTATAAATTATTATCATTCTTCTGCCCTTATACAACTCTACATGGTCGGCACAACATGTTATAAACATGTATTCACATGATTTGGCTACGTATTTTACGACCGGCCGCCTGCCTGACGTCAACTTTCCTTAGTCGACTTTTGCGACACCTCGGTTAGAAAGCGGGTGACATATTCTACTCAGGCCCGGATACAACAAGGCGGGTCAACTTACCTTAGTCGCCTTTTACGACACCTCGGTAAGATATGAGGGTAGTCTATTCTACTCAGCAAGATACCACACGACGGGTCAACTTACCTTAGTCGCCTTTTACGATACCTCGATAAGAAAAGAGTTTGGTCTTTTCTGCTCAGCCGGATACCACACGCGGGAACTTTTACAACTTTTACAACACACTATAATCTAATAATAAAGCTCTAAAATAATCTAATTTGCATTAATTTACGAGCAAAAATCAGATGTAATCGTGTTCAAACGCAATCCTGTCACATTTCATAAATAAGGCAGAAAATATGCGAATATTTATGAGCCATCAAAATTACCAAGTACAATTCTCATTATAATTATACAAAAGAAGGCCCTACCACCAGAAAACTAATTTGCAAAACAATATGAACTCTGAAACTTTCGACATCCTTGAATTAATATTGCAAAAACTTCTAATTTTGTACTAAAATGTTAATAAGATTCGGAGTAGTAGAAAATAAAATGATTTGATTACTTGCTCCAGTTGTCGTATCTATTTAAAAAATATAATATTAATCATAGTCCTTGACTCTAGGGACTCTAGTACTTCTCTTTTATTTATTACTAGCTTTAACCCGCGACTTCGTTAGCGTAAACTTGTCGCGTAATAAGTTGATACGAGTAATAGATGGCGCTTTTTAGTGACATCCTATTCCTGTAGAATTACCAGAATTTCTATAGCCTATATGTTATTCCGGTGTATAAGGAATAATTGTGCCAAATTTCATCGATATTGGTTTAGCGGATTCGCCATGAAAGAGTAACAAACATACATCCATTAATAGGATGAATCTCGTGTTTTTCTTCTTTAAAACCCTTAATAAAAGAATTTAGGCCTCTTAGGTCGATCTGAGCCTTCGATCTTTGAATATAAAAAGAATAATCAATCTATTTTTTTATCTACTTAAAGATTAATTGATGAAATCGACGATTCTTACCATTTTAATAATTTTTAACATTGAAGTAAACCTATTAATTATTGTACAACCTATTTCAAACGTTAGAGGTTTTACTGTAATCATTTCTATCATATTGTGTTATACTATAAAGTATTTGTTCGGTAATATTTTTTAATCAATTTTTTTCAATTAATGATTGATTTTTATAAAACTGTACTTAACAATGCAACAGTCATTTACGCAAACAATTTATGTACTACATTAACTACGTTTGCCTGAACTTCAGTTGAGCATAAAAAGCATATATGACTTTCCTTTTTTTTAACAATCTCCATAAAAAACCTAACCGGTCCGTTAATCTGTACGCATGTAAAATTACAAGTAACAAACACTGCCTTTTTATTTTTAGTACGGACGAATAAATTAAAAAGTTACTATTATACACTATGTACTTCTAGAATAAATAAATTCAAATTCAAATTCAAAATATTCTTTATTCAAATAAACTTGTAAACAAGTGCATTAGAATCGTCAACTATACTACTGTCGGAAAGCTGTTCTTACCGAGAAGAGTCAGCAAGAAACTCTGCGGTTGCTCTTTCAAAAATATAATTCTTAATACTAGTTACATTTAATCATCACAGTCTTGTACAGGTTCGAAAAGGACTATATCCACACATTCTTATCATCTAAGTAATCCTCAAGAGTATAGTAGGCTTTTTGTAACAGCCAAATATATGCATATTACAGTAATATTACAAATGCGAAAATACGAACTACCCTCAATGCCCGTTCTCACCCTTCTTCCGCGCCCTTGTGTTACGAAGGCGAGGACTCAGTTAAACGGTTAGCCTGTAATCTGTGGTACATTTATTTATCTTATTTACAACTAGCGGCCTGCCCCTGCTTCGCACAGGTATAAAATATATATCCCATGTCAATCAGTGTAAAAAAATGATTAAAATCGATCCAGTACTTTTATTTATTCATACTGCCCGTGGCCCGCAAGAGTTAAATTTGGAGAAAAACAATTTCCCTCTCCCTATTCCAAGAAGATTTCCTGCTATCTTTGAATAACTAAATTCATATAGTACATATTTGCGTATTTAATTTAACATTTTTCCCTATGTATTTTATTTTTACAATTAATTACAGAATGTCTTTAAACAAACTCTTGAAAGAGAAACATCGCTGCTAAAGTCGAAGTGTTATAGGGCGAAGCGCGGCGTCCTCACGGCATTTTAAATCTGTAATATCTCCGAAAATATTCACTTAAATTACATGCTGTAAACGGCCATATTGATCTATAATAAATCAACTATTTATTTAAGGTACTTAATTGGATAAGGATTAATGCTGTATTGTATAAAAATTGCTTCAAAAATAAGACATTATTTTTCGTAAAAAGTAAATGACAAAAAATGCTATTGTGGGTTATCCATAAGAGATAGACATATACCATCGCGGACTTTTCTGTAGACCTTTCCAAGGTGTACAGATACTTAGTACATCATATTGATAAATCTCGTAGGGTTTAGCCTGCGTTTGCAATGTAAGCGGAAAAAATGTAATTATTTACAGAAACCTCAAAAATTACAGTATTTCTCTATTCCGTATTGAATGTCATTATACGTACAAACCTTCCTCTGGAGTCACTCTATCTATTAAAAAAAACCGCATCAAAATCTGTTGTGTAGTTTTAAAGTTTTATGCGTACATACGGAAATATGGACTTTGTTTTATAATATGTAGTGATAAAAATGTAATAATTGTATTAACAGCTCTATATCGGTCATTGTAGTTCGAGCACGCCTTTCTGTATAGATTGTTGGTTACTTTTAAACTTTTTGGCTCCTTCTATCGGTTATATGTATCAAAATACACACCGGCTAGAATGCTCTCACTTCCTTTAATTTGGATTGTTCTATCCTATTTTTTTAAAGAAGTTATACTATTGATGATGTTTTAATTTTTTTTTAAAGTACATATTCTAACTTGATGATTTGTATAATTAAATTCAGTAAGGAAAATGTTATAATTGATATACATACGTACGATATGATATATATGAAAAGAAATATGATCTTACTCATATCATAAAAATAAGTTTTCTTCTTGTTTGATGTTCACGCAGAAAAGATTGCACGGATAAAGGTAAAATTTGGCACACAGATAGTTCATAACTTGGATTAAGCCGTGAAATACTTTGCCAAACTTAAGTCGATAAAATCAAAGATGTGGACAAAACTACTACAAAATTTAAATTAAGTTTATATTTATAAAATGTTAAAATAATTACAAATACTTACGTTAAATAAGTTGTACACACTGATATATTAAAGCTTTCTTATTATATGAGGCGATTGCAAGCTCTTATGCCGTTAGGTCTTAATAGTTGTAATACGCGAAGAATGCTATCTAAGATTAAATGAAAGCTTATAACCAACTATAGGTCAAATCAGGTCGGCAATAACTACATGTTTCTATTATACATGCTTTCCGTATTTTTAGACTACGCTTGCAAAGATAGGGTTAGCTGCCGAACAGTTTGTACCTCTTAATTCCTAAGCTACAGAATACAATGCTAAACCTTTATCGCATACTTTAGGTACTAAATACATTTGTCAGCAACAAAAAATTATTGAAGTAGCTGTATTTTGCGAAATTAACATAGTACAAAATTATTTTGAAAAATAGTTCTATCATTACTTTTCTAGTATATTTTTATCCATTGCAAAAATTTTCACCTTTTGCAGAGCATGGTAGTAGTTTCGATCCACTACACTGCTAAAAATCATATTGGTAAGTAAGGCATAATTTAATCACAAGTACGTTTGCCCTTACTGAAAGCGACCTTCAAGGTAATATTAGGATAACTCACGCTTATTTGTTCCGCTCTAGCCCTTTACAAATAAGTCATGATATCCGAACGATGAAGAGCACGTGACCCTTATAGTCACGTGTCTAAGTTTGGTTCCAACTGACAGTCCGGCACGTATCAGTTTTCAATAAAGACACGTATTCAATTCATAAACAATTCGTCATGAACTATACGGTGACGGAAAACATCATGAGGGATTTGTATATCTCTCAATGAAGACTTGGGATATTGGGAAACAGTAATCGATACGCGTATCTATAAGGAAAGGGAAGATCTTTTTCTACCAGTGGGAGAGTATTGCACTATTTTGCTCTTATTAGATACTAGTAGCTGTGTGACTGAGCTTTGCTCAGTATTTATGTAGAAGATATAAAAAAAGATGCAATATGAAAAAAGAGGTAGTGATGTCTGGACTTGATATGGGATATTTTCACTTCTTTAGTCCGCCCGTTCTCATCTGAGCTATTAAGACTGAGCAAATGACAGCGTAATTAACTTTAGTTTTTTACTAATATTGTTAAATTCTTCAGTGCCTGAAAACAAGGATATACAACCTTTTTTTTAATCAAAACTCCTAGATCATTCCCCGAAATTCCCTACATACAAAATTTTATAAAAAACTTTAAAAGAGGTTCCGGAATTGTTATTATATGTATATATGTATATACAAGATTAGCTTATTTAAAGATTAAAAATTGGTTACTGTATAATAAATATCAAAAAAATTTTAATTGACCTAGAAACTAATGAGGAATATTTGGTTTGTGATACGGAAATTTCCGCTGCACCTGCCAGAGTGAACGGAAGATTGTTGCAGTTTTTTTTGTATATAATTACCGTTAAAAATTTCGAACGTTAATTTATTCTGCACGTAAATAGCTGAATATAATTACATCATTTTAAGTCTAATTACAAATTGATGAATATAAAAACTTATTCATTAATGTATTTATTATTTTCAGTTGTATCTTGTCTGATTTTTTTTTTTTTGGTAGTGACCCTGCCTTTAGCTCCGCGGGTCGATTCCTGCCGAGGGCCAACATTTTCTAACAAAAATTTGTTAGTTCTTCGAGCCTGGGTGTTTATATGTATTTAAAATTATATAAGTTTACATATATTTACCAGTTGTCTGTCACCCATAACACAAGTATTAAGTTACTTACTTTGGGGACGGACAACCGTGTGTGTAAGTGTCCCATATACTAAAAAAAAAACGAAAAAAACTAGCATTTGAGTAAATAAAAGAGATAACATTTACCTATTTCGTCTAATTTTTTTTTATGTAAAAGATCTTCACTTATATGTTATGTCTGTCTTATTCTTTGTATTTCTAAGCTTCTTTGCGGGTATTAATAATATCTTTCACACCCAATTTATAGAATTAGGCGTTACTTTGCGGAGGTATTATTTTGCTATAATCATTTTTATCTTTCGCTTTATCGCGGATTATAGCAAAATAATATTCTCATTACTTTTGTTTTTGTCTTTCACACCCATTAAGTTGCACAAATTTATTGAGTATTTTACTCATATCTTCTTTTTTTTAAAGTAGTGTCAAATTATCATTTTAGTCTAGTCACATATACTTACTCTAGCTTCACGCAATACGTAGTCTAAAGTTCGAGAGCAAACAAATTCTCCGCTAATAAAAAAATACCAAATAAATAAATAAGTACCAAATTTTTGGCTAAGCATTTGACATGACTTACTTATAAATAAATTTATGCTTTTGATTTTAAATCATAATTATACTGCCTTAAATTCGCCACTACAACCTTTGATATGATTCTTTAGTGCTGAATGTGATTCTATACACTACCTCTTTCATTTGTTTCTCAAAACTTAAAATTAGTTAACGACAGAAACAAATTCAACCGCACATCTGTGGTTAAATACAATACAATTTTATTGCAACCAACCACGCAATGTTATCATGTTTAATTAAAGTCATTTTCAGTTTTTGTTTTTCAATTCGTTTAAATAATAGAAAAAAATGAAATGAAAGGAGACAATTTCTTTCAAGACACTGGTCTCGTTCTTCTTTGTTCGTCACTGTATGCTTAGTTATATAACAGTGACCTTTTTAAACCTTCTAGAAGAGATCGCACTTTCTTAGCGTCACAGTTTTGTAGAGTTATTATTAACGCGCGTTTCAGGATTTGTCAATTGGTAGCGTTTGTTCAATATTTTTATTTTCCGCTTCTAGTATCAGGCTGAGAAGAATAGACCACCCTCATCTCCTTCCAAAGGGTCGTAAAAGGCGACTAAAGTAAGTTAACCCGCTGTGTGATATCAGGGTGAGTAGAAACGATCACTCTCATTTCTTACCGTGGTGCCGGTTTTCTGGTGGAAGGCTGCCAGTCACAACTCAAGTTTGACATTAAAAAGCACTTATGCATGACATTAATAGTTTAAACGTTTTTTACGTCGTATGCTGTCGGAACGCTATTATATAGTTTTACCGGTACTAAGTAGTCGTATTTTCTTATTAAAATACGAGATGAAATTGCAACTGCGATCGCGTTAATTTTACTTATAGTGTTTTATTAAAATTAATATAACTAGGGTAGCTCTATATGGTAAGATTTGCCTTAGTTATTTATTTACTATGTATTTTACCTTGTTTTTCACGCCGTGTGGTACCCGGCTGAATAGAATAGACCACCTCATTTCTTACCAAGGTGTCGTAAAAGGCGACTAAGAAAAAAAAAAAAACTATGAAAGACTATAAAAATGTTGTCACATGATTTGGCTATTAGGTATATTACGACCGGCCGCCTGCCTGACGTTACATTTTACGATACCTCGGTAAGAAATGAGGGTGGTCTATTCTACTAGACCGGGTAACACACGGTGGGTAAACTTACCTTGGTCAACTTTTAGGACACCTCGGTAAGAAATGAAGTTGGTCTATTCTACTCAGCCGGATACCACACGGCTAAGTGTACTTAAAGCTTATCTTTAATATTTAAATGAGTTAACCTTGTATATATATATATATATATATATATATATATATATATATATATCGATCTCAATAAGTTTTATTAAAAAAAATGTCGTTTTATCCCTGCCTTCGGGCTCTAAATTTTTTTTTAAATTTACGTTGAATACAATCACAATTTTTCGCTGTCAAAGTCATGGTAGTTCATTTGGGGAACGGGCGGTCTAGAAAAACCTAGGATTGAATCCCCACCTGCCCTATTAGTTTTTAATTTTTCTTTTTAATTTTAAAATATTTTTTTACATCATTTTAAAAATTACCGAGCAAGGTTCGGTCACCCAGGTAAGTACCTGGGTGAAATAGAAATAGCCTTTTCCAAGGCTGTATATAGCCTTTTCCAAAGCTGTATAAAATTAAGATTAAGGATTTGTGTTATGTCTTTGTATTTTTATTTGTATTTTTTATAGGTGTACGTGTATCAAATCAAATCAAATCAAATATTCTTTATTGTACAACAAAAAAAAGTTAATAATAATACATTATGTACTAAAGAGACACAATTTAAAAAAAAACCTATATATTGTCAGTTGCACAACTGGCGGCCCTATCGCTAAAGCAGCGATCTCTTCCAGGCAACCTGCATGTTCTTATCTATATTTTATACAGTATTTGAATAAATATTTTTCTTTCTTTCTTTCTAAATATTAAACATTAAATTGTAAAATTGACATTGTCAAGTGTAGTGAGTATCTGACGCGCTTATATGAAACCCCTAAGAGTAACGGATAATTCTATAATTGCCAGGTTTATCTACACTAGTTTACACGATCTAGGTTTAGAAAGTCCAAATTGAGTAATCGTTTACTTTCTTTCTATTTTCTAATAGACGCCTGCCTTATTAACTCCAAACAATGGTGGAGTAATGTTACCTCAATTTTCACGTTATTGCAAAATTTTTCGTTATGTTTCTGACATGTTTCCGGTACGTGACCCGAGGCTTTCGTTTTATTGTAAGTTAAATTCGATCACTTAAATTGTAATCCAAACCGCCGTGTGGTATCCGGTTGAGTAGAATGGACCAACCTCATTCATTACCGAGGTGTCGTAATAGGCGACTTAGGAAAGTCGACCCATCGTGTAGTATCCGGTTAAGAAGAATAGACCACCCTGTTTCTTACCAAGGTGTTGTAAAATACGACTAAGGTAAACGTCGAACCGTCGAACGACGGTCGTAAAATACGTATACAAATCATGTGACAACGTGTTTATAACATGCTGTGCCGATCCCACTTGGAGTGGGATAAGGGCAGGAGGATGATGATAAGAAAGCTCCGAGTTGCTCAGCCGGCTATGGACAGAGCTCGGAGTATCTCTACGTGATCAAATCAGAAAAGAAGAGATCCGTAAAAGAACCAAAACATGTGACAACATGTTTATAACATGTTGTGCAGACCGCACTTAGAGTGGGATAACGGCAATAGGATGAATTAATTTGATTTCTTAAATTATCAATATATAAAGCCCTGATGCTTTTTTTAGAAGGTGGCTACCAATTTGGGTTACAAATTACTAGTAAACGTGTCAACCCCTCTTACTTAGCTAAATGCTTGTGTTAGGAGTGGGTTAACATCGGTAGTATAATGGCCGGGATTCCAACCCACGACCTCTCGATCGCAAGTCCGTTACCCTAACCATTCCGGTACCGCCGCTTCAAACAAATTTATACAAACACGTCGCTTTATACAAACAGAGGCTGTCATTATCCCACTGTTGGGAATAGGCCTCTCTGCTATTCTTTTAGAGAAAAGGTTTGGAGGAAATTTATAATATTTACAAAATCGATTATACTTATAAAATAATCGATATAAAAATCGATTATTTTTTCACATCCATATTCATGAACTCTTTACACGGCGTTATCGCGGCCTGAACTAATTATATTGAACGAACTAATAATGTGCCAAATCTTTTTGTTGTATCCATAAAGATATATTCCAATAAGCACTTTCAACCGTCAAGTCCACGATGCAAAATGACATACGTACAATCGAGAAATAAACTTTTTATTTTCCGGATCATCGACGTAATCGACCGAGCAAATCTAACATTCATAATAACTTCTCAGAAAGATTCGTGAATATACATTATATAACATTAATAAGCACAGATAAAAAACTGAAACTGGTTCCGATCGAGGCATTCCTTTCAAAAAAAGCTTTATTGCTTTGATTCATTTTATGGTAAAACGTTTTCAATATATATTCCACTTAGCCGTTTGTAATAGATAGGTATTACAGTTTTTGTATAAAATTTTAAGTTTATATATTTTTGTATTCAGCATAAATTTTTAGTATTAATTTTGCTTTTAATTCAGCAGCCATATGCACTACCACAATCTCAACGATCGTTTCGCCCTATAACCGAACCATAAGGGGATAGCCTCCATAATAAAATTGCGAACGCCAATTTGGTTAATTTTCTACACCAATCTAAGTAAAATATAGGTACTAGCGCTAAATAATGACTAAATAATGTGCTCTCTAAGTAATGTGTCTCTTTAGGCGTAATATTATATAATAGTCTAGACCAGGAGTCTTCACTCTGGGTTCCGCGGAACCCTAGGGTTCCCTGAAATGATCACAGGGGTTCCGCAACTAATCTGAGTCAAAAAGCACGTATATAAAAACAATGCATAAAAATAACTTTGTCGAAAAACTTCATCATTTAATTAATAGTTAAAAACAATATTCTTAAAATGTATTTAAAAAAATAAAATCGAGCCTGACTTGCTACCTTTCTACTTACTCTATTTATTGTCGTATTGAGATGTTTATTTTAAAATTATATAAATATTTGAGTAGAAAAAACTTTCAAAAGCTATTTTCTTCGTGAGGTTTGGGAGATATATAAGGTACCTTCAAAAAACCATAGGCTCGAAGTGTTCCTAGAAGTAAAGGTTGAAGACCTGTGGTCTGTCTAGACCGATTTTAGTTGGAAAATATTCAAGCTACTTGTTAATATCCTAAGATTATTTATTGCCGCCCCAATGATATGTTCAGACTAATTATAGAGTAAGTAACATTCCGCCAGCAAACCTGCATCAGTGGTAACAAATCTACCGCCTTACCTAGTGTTACCTAACTATAATTTAAACCTAGTAAGTAATTACGATCACTTGATATCCGCTTATAGAAACGTGAGTGTGTTTCTCAAACACTAGGAAAAGTTTATACTGTTGAGGACTATGTTGATGATAAGAAAGCTTGGTTTTAAATTGCGACCAGCTACGCACTAGATTATATTGTTTATTTGATTAATTTTTTAATTTGTTCTTAATTAAGCCATTATTGTGATACTCAATTTTGAAAAGAGTGACCGCCGAGTTTCTTGCTGGTTCTTCTCGGTAAGAGCACCTTTCCGAACCAGTCGTAGCTTCATTGTAATTTGACGATTCGAAAGTGCTTGTAAAGGCCAATTAAAATAAAGAATTATTCGAATTTGAATTTGAATTTGATAGTGCAGCTACTTTTATTAAAAGCTTTTATTTAACTTTCCGTGTATGCATGTGTAACGAAGTGGCAATGGGCGGGGCAAATAGTGCGGGGAACCGATGGGCGTTAGGGTCTCAAGGTGTTGGAATGGCAACCCCGCGGCGGAAAACGCAGTGTCAGTAGATCCCCCACGAGATGGACTGAGGACCTCAAAAAAATCGCGGGGAGCCTTTGGGTCCAAACGCCACATATGTGGTGTGGAGATCCCATGAAAAAATCCATGTCCAGCAGTAGACGTTTATCTGTTGACAAAGAAGAAGACTATGCATGTGAAAGCGAAATCTTACAATTTTTTTTATTTACAAAAAAAAGTACAAGTTATATCTATCTTAAATTACTTACACGCTAGGACTATACAAATCATGTCCACCTGGAATGGTCCCAAGAATGCTGGCAGCGTTCCCGCGCTGAATCGCTAAGTTGATTCTTTGTGCGAAAAAGGAGCCAGCCCTCTTGTCACGTGAAGAGGCAATTAACCAAGGTGTTAAAACGAATAGAAAAGATTTTGCACTTTGACTCCATGGCCCTAAGATCTCAACTGCAAACGGCACAAATATATAACTCTCGATGAGAGATGCATACATCCGCTGTTTGCCGGATTCGGCCATTTCCGCTGCAGCTCCAGGTCTTGACGTTGTTTCCCTGCAAGTTAAATTTGACCCACTTCCTGCTATGTCTAACTTCTGGAAATGATGACCCAAAGACCTTACTATTTCCATTGATTTTGGTCATTTGATAAGAATCGTACAAATTTATTTTAGGTCGGTATATATGTTCAGTGAACGACCTATCTATTTATATAAGCGGATTATAATATGATTCGTAAGCGACCTAATTGGATCTAGATGGAAACCACTGATATAATCGGATTCTGGCGAGCGTTGCCTTTCTCGAATAGGCAATTATTTTTCTATGGACTCAGGATGAAAGTATAACGTACTAATAGGATTGAAATATAAGCTTTGTCTAGATGTTAATAAACATAATCCGAGCGCGACACAAATACATAAATTACCTTGTTTACGATCGATTGTAATGAACTGAAAGAAGATTAATCTTAGCATAGACCCACTTACTTTCACTTAATAATCTGTTCAATTGACGAACAAATTTATTCTTATGAGTTTTAAAATATATACAGTATTATATCGCTGCAAAGATCGATTGGTATTTCTGATTTCCTTACTATTAATTGTATTTCCAATAGTAATTAATGTAAAGTAACGGCCTATCGGAAACTAGAAGGGTTGAAGCTATGACCACGTTGTTAAAACGCGGATTGGGAGGTTACTCATATTCCAGAATTCTCTAGAAATATACAGATTTCGTTACTTTTGTATTTGTAAAGGTTTATTTAAATTAATACTTCTTTGTAGTTAAAATACCGCTTCATATAAGTCTTTGTCAGTGACTACATATACCTAATGATATCACAATAGTGATGTCTACTTAAGTATTTGTCGCAGAGATTAATAGCTATTAATACGTCAAAGATATGCAAATACCTCCCCTCCCAGTAGAGCGAGGATTATATATCTTAAACCACATCGCTGCTCTATTGCAGTTTAATAATATTTGCGAGATAATCTAAAGCTAACCTGTAAATTGAAAGCATATATACTACTCATACTAATGTACACAAATGAATGAATAACTTTGGTGAGTATAGTATTTCCAGAAACCTAATAAAAATAAATTGCAAAATTTTAACTACCACCTTTAAATTGCCTTATAAAATTTTAATCAATACTTATAATAAAATCCTGAAATTAAATCCTTAACCCGCATTTACACTAAATATAGGGATAAGTTATATTATCTTAAGTCATATCACGTAACAATAAAAGCTCTCAGCGTCCCAACGTGTAAATAGAAAATATATCTATTTTAACAATGTTCAGTGAACAAAGCTAGCGGTGGAGCAAATAAAACTCTTTTCAACGTGTTATATCAATATTTATATATCAGCGTTTACGTCGATTTAACCTTAAAGCGACGTGAACGATACAATTCGTCGGATTCAAGGCAAGACACGTTGGAAAAAAAATCAGCCCATGCTAAATTGTGTAGAGCCATCGGCGTTGGGGTGACTGTCTATCCGCTTATGTCTATCGGCAAAATAAGACTAAAAATCTGAAACATTATTGTAGCTATTATAGTAATACATAGATGAAGAACCGAGACCTGTCCTACAAAAATAATACGCATAGTATCCCCACTGTAAGCTTAGTTATTTCTCTACTATACCGAAATATAAATGTAAATAAATATGTAGGTATTTCTAGTTGGAGTTTTGATATTTTTCCAATTTTATGAATGCGGGAAATGTTATTTAATGGTACAATTAATTGAAAAATGCGTACTGATCTAATTAAGACAGTGCTGTAGTTTGATACTATTTTTTATAAGAGAGGTATGTTTGTATATAAAATATTGAAAACATATTTGATTGCTCTTCTTTTTTATATTTCATCGTGATATTTTTTACGAATTCATAAAAGAAATGCTGGAAATCATAAACGAATTGCGTCAGTGAATTTTTTTCGAATAACCACTCGTTTGAAATAAAATTTCAATTCGTACTGCTGACGAACTCTTTACAATTTCAGTCTTATTCAAGTTTTTATTAGATGCTTACTTTAAATACATTTAATAAAAATTTTGCAAGCTATTGACCGACCGTTGATTGGAAGTAGGTCTCTTCAAGGACTTTCCACACTACGCTATCTTACGATGCTTTGTTCCAAAGGCGCTCTGTGATCTTCTTGAGGTCATTATTCTGTTGTAAAATTAATTAATTAAGGATAGGGCTGAGTTGACTTGAAAGGGTCAAGGTTCAAACTTTTGGCACTACACGTTTATGATCCTAATAAATTTATTAATTGATCAACCGTTTTTAAAATCATAAGAACAATATATAGAAACCTGTTTTATTCTGAACAACTTAAAAGCATGGTGGTAAAAACGGAGAGGAATCTTTATCCCAGCAGTAAAAGTATTTTTTCTTTATCCAAACAGCTCATACGTTTAAGCTTAAAATACGTATAAAACCTGTTACTTTGAACTACCATTGAAATTAATAAATTCAGTCAATTATATTTTTAGAACTATAGTAATAATACCGCGTTAAATAAAACTGAAAATAACCATATTATGCATGCATTCATAACCATATAATGTTTTTTAGACATCTTCATCATAATAATGAATGCATATTTTCAAAGTTGTATACCATTGTATTGTTTTCATGTTGTTGAACTGGTAAACATCGAAGAAATTTATGATAGTAAATCTGTTTGCCTGCTTATAAGCCTCGTATATTGGAGAAAATTTACGTATGTATAAGGCGCTTACAAAGTAGGTCATTGTGATATGTCTGTTATGTTGTACAGATTTGAATGAAAATAAACCAAATCTATGCGTCTTCAAAATATAGATTTAGCAAAGTAGCAATGTTTAATTGTTGTCGACGATTTTTGATAGAATTATTCATACGTGGTTTTTTATAATAGTATTGGCCGATGCCACTATTGCGGGCAGATCTCTCCTCGAAGATAATAACTGGAGCAAAGACTAACCAACCCTACATCAGTACAAATTGGTAAGTTACACAGGAACACTAGGAATTCTGTAGAAAAATAAAGGTTTCCCTAAATGCTCCTCACTGACTTACTCGAGATCATTTAGCTTTCAAGGTGTTAAGCTGTGGAATGATTTACCAGTATCAATCCGCAAATCTCTTTCCCTTTCAGTATTTAAGTTACAGATTAGAAAATATCTATCTTAAGTAATTATTATATTATTACCATCTTTTCATCTATTTATTTTACAAAATTATTTAATAGATTAAATAGTTCAATCTATATAAATTTTTTCTTTTTCTCTATATGACCCGTACTCTTTTTCTTCTTCAATTCTTGTCCTTTTCCTTCTATTACTCAAAGGTTGACTGGAAGAGATCCCTTTTAGGGATAAGTCCGCCTTTATACATGTGTTTATTTTTTTTCTCTTTTCTAAATATATGTATAAAAAGAATAAATAAATAAGGTTTCATCGAATTCTTCTTCTTAAAGTGCACGAGAAATTATAAATATCAAGTAGGTATATACACGTATAACTATATGGCTCTACCCGTGATTTGACACCGTGTGTTTTTGGTAAGGTTTACAGCTCTGACCCTTTCTCGCGTAGTTCGACTTATCCGTTGTACACATGAAATCCTACCAACTTTTTCAACAATCAAGGCTACATATCGTATGGTGATCGTGTCGTATGTAGTCGTGTCGTAAATTATGAATGCAATTTCACCCTCGAGCCAATATTTGTACATGGCTGACAAATATCCAACTGGGTGAGTATTAACTAGTGTTTGAAGTGTGAATTGATGGTGATCTGTAATTATATCAATTAACATTTACATTGTGTCGGTTACAAAAAAAAATTGATAATTAGGTTAGAAATATTCTTTAAAGGTTTAATTATTCTAGAACAGTTCATGAAAATCGATAGCGGACCGAAATATTTATGTATTTACACTTTATATATCAAATTCTTGTGTCACAATGTTAGTTACCATACTCCTCAGAAAGGGCTTGACCGATTTTTATGAAATTTTACATGCGTATTCAGTACGTCTAACGTAACGTAACGAGAATCGGCTACTTTCTAGTTTTTTTATATCCCTATAACTGATAAGGATTGTCCACCCCAAAAAAAATTTAAATTTTTTATATATATTTTTTTTATAATGTACACTGGAAATTTAATAGAAATAATTTATATGGCAAAACCCGTTTTCCCGGTCAGCTATTATTTATATATATTTATTTAGAGATGTACAAAAATTGTCGCTTTCTTATTGCTTCATTGTTTAATTTATGTAAAATATCACCTGTAGAAAGTAATGATTTGTAATATTGAAGCATCAACATCGAGATTTACGATTAACCTTTGTGACGTTTTTGGGCTGGCAAAAAAAAAACAAGCCCTTTAGTCAACACAAAAAAAGGAAATATTTAATTTAGTTTTTAAGAAACGTAAATTGGGTCTTTGGCCCGCCTAATTTATACTTCGCGCAGTTTCGGTACTCTCCTGTGGGGCGATGGGATGGCTGGAGCGAGGCGCGATGCCCAGGTATGACAGATACGGGGCGACGTCCAGGTAGGCAGGAAGTTCTCAACCACGGTGACGTCACGGGTATTACTCCGAGATACTTCTCATAAACTTTTCAGCCCGGCATTAAAACCCTGGAATGTACGTCCAGTAGGTGAACAATTGTTCTTATTTCATTCCTCTCTATTGTGAACACCACAAGCAAAGCCACGTGGGAAAGCCGAAAGAGTAGAATTGAGGCGGCCGTGATGACAATCAGAAAGGAGTGAAACACAATAGCAATACAACAAAAAAACATTATGAAACAATAATTAGCAATATCTAGAAATATAGGCAAAGTAAAAAGTATATCATATAGGTGGAATCTTAAGAAAACAAAATGACAGCCATGTATGATAAAACAATATTAAGTATAAAAAATAATCATTTAACGAATGAATAACAATATCATGAATACTGAGACATTAAGGCGTTAATAGTTATTATTACGCATTATCGCTGCTAAGCGTAACGAAAATAAAGTAAATATGCAATATTGTTGATCATTAAAAATAAGAAAAAGATGGTGGCAGTGAACTTATATACAATGAGGAAATGGTAGAAATTAGTTTCAACACTTACCCAATATAAGGGGGCAATTAATCTTTAAATTATGTTAACAGATTAGTCGAAACAGTAACTTTAATTGTCTCACGAGTACAGTTTAAAGAACGAACTAATTTGTAATGCTTCGTCTACAGCGACAAGCCGCATAATGGTGAACGCAATTAGACGTGCGCGTGCGCCGGTTATAGTATTCGGTCGTATAATATGTACTATTTTATAGGGTGGGATAATAATGCCAGCCAATGAACGTTGAGTTTTAATGCAACGTTACATTTCCCCCTCGCCTACCAAAGATTTTCTCCTACCGAGAAAATCTGAAAAAAAAAATAATAGTCAATCATCAAAAAAAAGGAAAAAAAGTAATAATAATAATAATTGAAAAAAAAAAAAAATTAAGTTCTTAATTTAATCTTACCGATTTCATATCTTTAATGTGCCAAGTTCCTATGTTCTTACCGGACATATCTTGTAGCATGTAAACTAAAGGTGACAGTTTGGCAATAATTTTGGCTTTTATAAATTTTGGGGCCAACTTTTTCGAAAACATGTTTTCTTTATTACTTAAAAAATAAGCGCGTTTCATAACCAAATCGCCAACATTGAATTCCGCAAATTTACGGCGTAAATTATAATGTGAACTATTCTTTTTGTGAGCTTGCCATAATTTACATTGTACTGCGTCAAAAATGCTAGAAAGACATCCTAAATTTTCAGCATAGGTGTCGCGAGGTAAGAATACTATGTCGCTACCATGATCGCTATCAATATAGTGAGAACCGCACGTAACTAGCTCGCGACCAAAAACTAAAAAGGAAGGCGTGAATCCAGTAACCTCGTTGACAGAATTATTGATTGCAAACTGGATCTTAGGTATAAATACATCCCACGATCTATGATCGTCATCTACGAACGTCGAGATGCATGTAATTATAGTTTTATTATAGCGTTCAACCAAATTTACTTGAGGTGTATATTTGGGGGTATAATATACATTAGGTATATTATACTTTTTAAACAAGGCGTCTGCGACCTTTCCAGTAAACTGGGTTCCATTATCCATTAAAATGGTTTGAGGAATTCCGTGCGCAAGAAACACAGAATCCTCTAAGATTTTGGTAATTACTTCTGAAGTAGCCTTCTTGACGGGGTGAATTAAACAAAATTTTGAAAAGCAACATGTGATAACCAAAATATAACTATTACGTAGTCTAGTTGTGGGTAGTGGTCCTATAAGATCAATGGAGATCATTTGGAATGGTCTTGAACAATTCTTTGGACGACCCATTTCCCCTAGCAACTGATGATTTTGGGTTTTATATGTTAGACATTTCTCACAAGTACCTATGTATTTCACAACATCCTTGTGCATACCTGGCCAAAAATAACGTAGTGCAAGCCGTCGATATGTTTTAAAAATCCCCATATGACCAGCTGTAGGCTCTGAATGATTTTCCTCAATAATCTTTTTACGAAATTCAGAAGGCACTACTTCCTTCCATGAAAATTCTGAAGTAAGTTCGTGTTTATTCTTAGAAAGTCGATATAGAATGTTATTTTTAATTATAAAATTTGGAAAATTATTTGGAGTTTTTAAACAACCGTCATAAATACTTTTAAACCAACAGTCCTTGGTGTTTAAATGATGTGAAGTGTTAATTGAATTTAAGGGTACTGCTCGTGAAAGCGCGTCAGGAATAATATTATCGCTTCCACGGCGATGTTTTAATTCAAAATTAAATGTTGACAAACGGACCCCCCATCGCGCTAACCTACCCGTGGGATTACTTAAGGAAAGAAACCACTTCAAGGCACTATGGTCTGTATATACGGTGAATGGTTTCCCATTTTCCAAATAACATCTCCAATGTTCTAAAGCAGTAATGACTGCTAGTGTTTCGCGTTCTGTAATACTATAGTTCTTTTCTGTGGCTGTTAAAGATTTGCTCATGTAAGCTATTGGGTGTTCTTTGCCACTTATAGATTGTGTCAGCATGGCACCAACTCCATAGTTGCTGGCATCCGTATGAACTTCAAAAGGCATTTCATAAACAGGACAGGAAAGAACTGGGGCAGAAACTAAACACTCCTTAAGCCTCTGAAACGCTAGATCAGCTTCAGGCGTCCACTGAAATGGTGGAGCTCCTTTTTTATGCGAAGTCAACTTATTTAATGGTCCGGCTATAGTACTGAAATTGGGGACAAAACGACGATACCAAGTAGCTGTCCCAAGGAAACGCTTTAAGTCCTTCCGGCACGAAGGTGTAGGATAATCGATGATCGCTTTCACTTTTTCAGGATCGGTACGCAGACCACTACTATCAACTACGTACCCTAGATATTTAAGTTGACTTCGGAAGAAATTACATTTTTCTAAGTTTATTGTTAAGTTTGCTTGTTTAAGTTTATTAAATACCCGACCTAAAAGTGCAACGTGACTATCAAAATCTTTACTAATGATGATAATGTCATCAAGATAAGCAAAAACTTGTAAATCCAAGTCTCGAAACAAAATATCTACTAGACGTTGCTGAGTTGCGGGTGCATTGGTGAGGCCAAACGCAGTTCTTTTAAATCTAAAAGTCCCTCTGCCTGGAACATAAAATGCAGTTTTATCTCTGTCTTCGGGCTGAATTTCTATTTGCCAGAAGGCTTTGGACAGGTCTAGGCTGGATAAGTAACGAGCATCTCGAAGATTATCTAGAATTTCAGACACATATGGTAAGTTATATGCATCTTTTACCGTTACTGAATTTAGTTTTCTGCTATCAAGACAAAATCTAGGCTGACCGTTCTTTTTTTTAACAATGAGAACAGGCGACGACCATGCACTTTCACAGGGCTCGATGACATCTAAACTCAACATTTCGTCAACCTGATCAACAAGAATACGTTGTTTCTCTGGTGACATTCGAAAATAACGCTGACGGATTGGTTGGGCATCTCCAGTATTTATACGGTGCATAATGAGATTAGTCTTGCCCAGGCCATTGTTTTCAGTGGAAATACATCTAAACTGGGCAATAACTTTATCAGCTAGACTTCTCTGTTGATGAGAGAGACTCTCGTAATCGCGAATCAATGGGCCTTGAGAAACACCGTTCATATGGGAATCATTAATATTTATAGAATGTAAATATTTTGGACAAATTTTGAACTGGCGCCAGAAATCAACACCAAGGATAAGGTCTGTTTTCACCTCAGGAATAACGTAAGCTTTAACTATGTCAAACTGGTCTTCGAATTTAACTGGTAGATTGATAAAACCTATACTGTGTAAGGCATGACCACCTGCCGTTGACACCGATAATCTACCCTGGTTTAAGTTTAAACCTTCACTTATCAATGGTTTATGGCTATAATTTCCTATAATAGTTACGGCTGATCCTGAATCTAGAAGCCCAGTCATAGGTATATCGTTGACCTTTACAGTGACATAAGGTCTAATATCATTTGTACGAATATGAAGAATTGTGTCGATTTTGTAAGTTTTAAAAAAAATGTTTATAGTTTTAAGCCAAGATTCCCAATCATCGCTATCAAATTTAGATTGAGGAGGTATATCAACACAATTCTTTGATGCTAGTTTTTTGAACTTGTTGGCTGGCTCTTTGAACAATCAGGACATTCTGGTGATTTAACATCTTTTCTACCACAAACGAAACAGAAAATATCACTCTTATCTGCAGTGCATTGACGATAATTATGTGTGTCAACCCGACACCTAGGGCAAAAACGAGGTTTATTTGCAGAAATTGAATGCACAAAACTGTTATTGGTTTGATTCGACGAGTGAATTGAGTTTTTGCTAACTAAATTCGAATCTCTAAACCTTGAATAGTTACTGTAATTATGCTTCAGTTCTATTTTAGTTTTGGTACCAGCATACGCAAACTCAGGTGCTAATGTGTCAGAAGTAATCTTTGGTGGTTCATGAAAATGAGCTAAACGAGCTTGAACGTCCTCATAATTTCGACATAATGACCGTAGGTCTGAAATAGTTTTTATGTTTGGAGATGAAACCAAAATATTAGCATATACAGGCCGAATGTTATGCAAAATTATTTCCAATCTGTCATTTTCGGAAAGAGGATTTGATAAACGTGCAAACAATCCGGACATGATCGATAAATATATTGTTATGTTTTCGGATTCTCCTTGAGTTCTTGAACGTATTTCAGAAAGTAATCTGTAATCATAGTCAGACTTACTAAAATCTTGTTTTAAGAGCTCAAGAAGTGTGTTCCAGTCAGAAATCTGGTCTTTAATGCTCCGGTACCAATGTAAAGCATCTCCAGTAAAGATTTCCGTCGCGTAAGTGAGGGCAGTTGCACCTGAAATATCTCTGGCGTGACAAAATTCGGAAATACGTTCTATAAATGATCGAACGCAACTTTTGCCGTCATATTTAATTTTTAAAATTTCGTTGGATACCCCACGGTCACAGCGTACAGTAATATTAAGTGGGTTGCCAGAATCAAAATTTTCAGTTTTAGGGCGTGGAATTAAAATATCTTCGCAAGTATCTTTGAATGATTCTAGTTTCTCCCTAAAAATTTTAAATTGAGCAACGCAAATATCGTAGGTTTCCTTAGTGCTACTATCACTGGTAATGCGGTTAAGCCGATGATAAATATGATTTATTAAATTTTGAGTACGTTGGAATGTATTTTTATCCAGTTTACACTCAAGAGCTACATCTACCTTAGCAAGAGCTTCTGCTACACCTTGTAGATCCTCATGTGCTTCTAGGTGGCTATAACTAATGTCTTCAGATTCGAACTGAGGACCTAATCTAGATATTTGCTTGCGCAAGTCCTGAACGGTGTTAGCTGGCGTCGCACCTCTAATTGCTACCTCATATTCTAGTTCTGTCTTTTGAAGAGACAAAAATTGTACTGGATAGGACATTATTATAAAAAATTCAAAGAGGGCAAAAAAGAGCAAAAATATAAAAATAAAAAGTCTTGATCAACAAAATATTTAAAAAAATTGGGTAAATGTTGAAAACAATTTTTTTTTTTTAACTCCGATCTGTTACAATGAGAAGTAAAAATGAGATGAACGTTTTGGTTGTCATGCACAATCAATGAGCTACTATGATTCAAATAAAACAGATGAAAGAAAGAAAGAAATAATACTAAAGCAAAATAAAATAAAATCTGCGACTAATGTGTACTCAAAGGTAAGTCCTAAAAACAATAAAGTTTAAAAAAAAATCTGTAAAAAAATTTTAACAAAAAAAAAATATATATTTATTTTATTTACAATGTTTCTAAATTATACATAAAATAGAGAACAAAATTACAAACATATAAATTAAAGTAAGGAAATTTAATACATGAGTACACCTTAGTCACATGCAACCAAAAAAAAAACGTTTTACAAAAAAAATAGCACACCAACAATAATACTACTACGGAAGCGAAAATTAGGCCATATATTATTAGCCCCACGTTGGGCGCCAATGTGACGTTTTTGGGCTGGCAAAAAAAAAACAAGCCCTTTAGTCAACACAAAAAAAGGAAATATTTAATTTAGTTTTTAAGAAACGTAAATTGGGTCTTTGGCCCGCCTAATTTATACTTCGCGCAGTTTCGGTACTCTCCTGTGGGGCGATGGGATGGCTGGAGCGAGGCGCGATGCCCAGGTATGACAGATACGGGGCGACGTCCAGGTAGGCAGGAAGTTCTCAACCACGGTGACGTCACGGGTATTACTCCGAGATACTTCTCATAAACTTTTCAGCCCGGCATTAAAACCCTGGAATGTACGTCCAGTAGGTGAACAATTGTTCTTATTTCATTCCTCTCTATTGTGAACACCACAAGCAAAGCCACGTGGGAAAGCCGAAAGAGTAGAATTGAGGCGGCCGTGATGACAATCAGAAAGGAGTGAAACACAATAGCAATACAACAAAAAAACATTATGAAACAATAATTAGCAATATCTAGAAATATAGGCAAAGTAAAAAGTATATCATATAGGTGGAATCTTAAGAAAACAAAATGACAGCCATGTATGATAAAACAATATTAAGTATAAAAAATAATCATTTAACGAATGAATAACAATATCATGAATACTGAGACATTAAGGCCTTAATAGTTATTATTACGCATTATCGCTGCTAAGCGTAACGAAAATAAAGTAAATATGCAATATTGTTGATCATTAAAAATAAGAAAAAGATGGTGGCAGTGAACTTATATACAATGAGGAAATGGTAGAAATTAGTTTCAACACTTAATCTTTAAATTATGTTAACAGATTAGTCGAAACAGTAACTTTAATTGTCTCACGAGTTCAGTTTAAAGAACGAACTAATTTGTAATGCTTCGTCTACAGCGACAAGCCGCATAATGGTGAACGCAATTAGACGTGCGCGTGCGCCGGTTATAGTATTCGGTCGTATAATATGTACTATTTTATAGGGTGGGATAATAATGCCAGCCAATGAACGTTGAGTTTTAATGCAACGTTACACCTTTACGGTTTTATACATCTATCTAGAACAATAAAGTATGGCTCTACAAGTAGGACCGGTACTACCGTGGGCCAAATTCCGTTCAAATCTAATGCAGGCTGTACACTCTCTAAATATCTCTGCAAGATACCCCGAGAGCCGAGTGTGTGAGTGTATAGGATAGTTCTAGCCTTGCCTCGGCATTACCTGGGGAAGTCGCACCCGCTCCCGCTTTCGTATTAATTTTTGTGTTCTGACGGCTTTACACTATCTGCGAAACACCACGAGACATAGAGAGAGACGAGTGAGAGAGTATACAGAGTACCTCTCGCCTCGCCTCGGCATATCTCGGGGATTCTCACTCGCTCTCGCTCCCGTGTCGGTTTTTGTGCCCGAGTCAAAGGGTCTCGCGCTGCCTAGCATAATCGGCAAGCACTTCGATATTCACTCTCGAAACTGCACATGGTCACTCCGAACTAATAAGTCTCGGTCGAGGCATCTCGGACATAACGAGTGCTCTCAGGCGAGTGTGTACAGCCGCCATAATAACTTTCGCTGATTCTTCGACATATTTGCTCTATTTCAATAACCCAATACCAAAGAACATCAAACAAACCAATTACAAAAAATTCATGCAAGCAGAGCTTATAAAAGCTTGTAGATATCTAATAAAAAAGACGTATACAACTTTAGCAGTCGCAAACATTATCTAACATGTAAAAGTAGGTTGTAAACACCGGTAACGAAACAAATGTAAATTTTATTCCGATTCACTTATTCGTTTTTGAAATGAATTTTAATTGTTGCAAGTGATAAAAATCTACTTACAAACATGTTTGACTAGCCAGAGCATCCGCTTTCTATGCAAGGTTGTTTTGTTTTATTTCATGATTTTATCGTATTAATATTGACACACTTGTATGTCATATAAGCTATAGACCTTAAATAATGTTTTGCGAATAGCTGTCAATTCTATTGTGGCTTCAAGATGTGGTAGCGACGACAAAAACTTTCGGCTGAGTAGAATAGACCACCCTCAATTCTTATCGAGGTGTCGTAAACGACGACTAAGGTAAGTTGACCCACTATGTGGTATCAAGTTGAGTAGAATAGACCCTCTTTTTTACCGAAATGTCATAAAATATGACTCGGTAAGTTGACCTCAGGCAGGCGGCCGGTCGTAAAATACGCAGCCAAATCATGTGACAACATGTTTGTAACATGTTGTGCCGAGCACACTTAGAGTGGGATAAAGATATGTGAAACCTACCAATCCGCGTCGGAGCAGCGTGGTGGGCCTTAGCTTGAACCCTTCTCAGCAAAAATGGGGTGAGGAAGCTTATGACCAGAAAGTAACAGGCTTTAAGTAAGTTAATCAGGTTACTTACTTTAACTAAGCAATCAGTGTAGAACAAGTATTTCAACAATAAACGATTTGTACGCGCTTTTATTACAGTAACAATCAATTTCTTTTGAACATAAACTTTACTATAAAATTCTGTGAGATTTCCTTGTAAGAATACAGATAAAGTTCTCTTCAGTTTTATAATAGTGAATAAAAAAGGGGTTTAAGTTAAATATCTTTTATTATACAAGTGGCTTTTAGAATCGACTTTTGTTCGCTGTTCCGAAACATCATTCTTTAACCGCGTTAGTTATGTAAACTCTTATAAAAGTAATTAAATTTCGTGTGTTTTATTTTTAATAAAATTTTATATGGCGCGTTAGATCATAGAGACCTTAATCAACGTAATGGCTCCTCTTCATAATCGACGATTACAAACGATTAAGCGTGAGCACGATCATGTACATAACCAACTGTAATCGCCAATCATCTATGATCGCCTGCGATCGCCGACATCCCGAGAATTATCGGTTCTTGAGACACGCATCCAAAGGAATCGCTGGTTGATATGTATGATCGCATGTAACGTATGATAATATGGACGATCGTGTGAACATTTTCATAACGATCGTGTCGATAATAGACGACATAAATGTCTAATGAAAACATCATCTTCCTGCCCTTATCTCACTCTAAGTGGGGTCGGCACAACATGCTATAAACATGCTGTCACATGATTTGGCTGCGTTTTACGACCGGCCGCCTGCCTGACGTCAACTTACCTCTGTCGTATTTTACGACACCTCGGTAAGAAAGAGGGTGGTCTATTCTACTAAACTGGATACCACACGGTGGGTCAACTTACCTTAGTCGCCTTTTACGACACCTCGGTAAGAAATGAGGTTGGCCTATTCTACTCAGCCGGATACCACACGGCTGGTCGACTTACCTTAGTCACCTTTTACGACACCTCGGTAAGAAATGAGGGTGGTACTATTCTATTCAGCCGGATACCACACGGCGTAAATGTCTAATGAAAACATTGTCAGTAAATAAAATAAGATTAAAACAATGAAAAAGAAACGCAACTTTCACATTTGCACAAAATAATGTGAATTGATGCTATTTTAAAAAACAAGATTTATTTTTACAGCTGGATATACGCATCAACATAAAATAAAATTTATTACCTAAGGCTGATTTCATAATGTACTATTCATAACAAGAGTCAATAGCTTTCAATTTGAATGCTATCACGAGTTACTTTGGCGTATCACTTAGACACCTAACCTTAAACACCTTTTTCCTTAATAAATTTCTAAACTAATGGACAATCCGTTTTCATATCTGATACATCCAGGATTCTTAAAAACACATGCACATACTTTCACCACCGCCACCACAATACACAAGCACTATATTACTACTATATTACTAGCTGTGGTGGCCCAGTGGTAACACCGTGCGCCTCTTTCGAGGAGGTCTAGGGTTCAAATCCCGGGCAGACATTGAGTTTTCTATGAGTTTTCATAGAAAACAACCAATGAGTTTTCTAGTAAAACTTATGTGTCTAATTGATAATTGCAATTTTTCACACGCTTTTCGGTGAAGGAAAACATCGTGAGGAAACCTGTATATCTCTAGACAATTCTGGGGAATATGTGTAACCTACCAATCCGCATTGGAGCAGCTTGGTAGGTCTTAGCTCCAATCCTTCTCTCCAAAAAATAAAAAAACGGAGAAAAGAGGCCTATGCCCAACAGTGGGATAGTAACAGGCCGTTACTTACATTTTTTACTTATATTACTACTATTAAAGTTATGTGATAGCTAATTTAGGTTAAGTACTTAGTTAAGGATCCAATACCGCCGTTTGTTCGATAACTAACGAATAATAAATGCCATTGTAATCCTAATTTATTGCTGATAATCAACAGTTGTATCTGTAATGAACTATCTTGTTATTATATTATTCTATTGTTTTACTAGCGGCCTGCCCCTGCTTCACACGGGCTATATAATACTACTCAAATACTTAGTACATAATTTTGATAAATCTCGTAGGGTTTAGCCTGCGTTTGCAATGTAAGCGGACAAAAATGTAATTATTTACGATATTTATTAGAAACCTCAAAAATTACCGTATTTTTCCACTCCATATTGAATGATTTATACATACAAACCTTCATTCTTGAATCACTCTATCTATTAAAAAAAAACCGCATCAAAATATGTTGCGTAGTTTTAAAGAAATAAGCATACATAGGGTTATGTGGACAAACAAAGAATGTGACTTTGTTTTATATTATGTAGGGATTGTGTCTTTTAAATGTGCACGATTCTTATCAATAGTAATTAACTGATTTTAACGGTAACTAAAGATGTTGGTTAATTTTGGCTTAATTGTTTACAGACGGCAGAATTTTAATTTGAACTATCCCTATTCATGAGTTCTTTATACGGCGTTATTGTGTCTGGAACTGGACTGGTTCGAAGTTAGAATTCGCCGATTACATATAGCGATATTATAGACTCCGACTAGACCGATTTTAATGAAACTTTTAAACAATCATTATTTTTAAATGACCCAGAGGATAATCCTGTAAAGTATGGTAGCGATATGCGCATTTTTTTAACGGTCAATGACAGTCTTATTCGAGGGAAGTTTAAACCAAACAGCCACAGCAACACGTGACCGGATCGCTAGTGTTTCATATAGAATGAATTTAAAATATAAACGTTTCAACGCTGTACAATTTAATTCTTTAAGTTAATGTAAATACTGATATAAATTTTGCCTGAGCTTTTGAGATTATATCGGTTGGGTATGAATGGAAAATGCCTTTTCCATATTTCCGGTCTTTATACGACCCTTGTTAAACATATACTGTAAGGTTATATAATAACAGTTAAATTGAGCATGATACCGTGTTCTTTGTATTTAGATTTTTTATTAAAATAATAAAAATAATCTTTATTGGTGCGTATAAACAATATTTATGATTATTATATTATATATATTATTATCATATTTTTAGAACATATTTGGATTTGTAAATTGTTAATTATTTGATATAAAACTTAGTACCTTGGTGACCGAGCCTTGATCGTTAATTTAAAAAAATATATAAAAAATGCAATAAAAAAAATAAGTATTGAGTACAGAGTATCAGATTGATTATAAGATTGAGTTTCGAGAATAACGTCGCGAGGAGGAGACTAGGCAGTTGTTGTACAAGTATGTAATTAAAAAAACTCTGCCCTTAAACTAACATATTTAGTCCAGGCTTTAAGAAGTTTAGTATTTCAATAACCAGGAATAAGTTTCAACATATTTTACTAAAGGTATAATTTTTAAATTTAACGATATTTGAATAACGAGTTTGAAAGAAGAACTTCGCTAAATTATGGCAAATAGATATTTAATGAGGCAACCCAGATCTTAATTACTTTGAAACAGTCTTCAATGTTTTTACAAAGTTTGTTCCAAGTTTTTTCGCTTTTGGATAAGAAAAATTGGCAACTTTGTTCGAGATAATAATGATTAAAATGAACGATTACGGAGCTCAAGGCTTTTGGTTATTTAGGAAAAGAAACACAAGTGTATTGATACAAATGTCCTATTAACAACACAGAGAAAAATAATATTTTTAAACGAAATTGTGTGAGATTTATAGCTAACAGGGTTTTTATTAAACCTTAAGTTAATGTTTTAAAATTACTGAAATATTTTAATCTACTAATTTAGACATTTTTAAAAGTATTATAACAACGACATCTAGCGAAAAATGATAGCAATTCATAGTATTAGAGTGACATCTATTAACAGCTTTATAAACAATGATGTAACTGTATGTTCACCAAACTTTATTCTAAATAGTTTAATGGTAGTAAATTAGATGGCGCTAGTAGTTTTAAATAAATATATCTCTAAAAAATTACATCCTGTAAAATTAATATAATTATGGCGATACATTATTAGTCCTATTACCTACGTTCTTTAAATATAGCAATCGTAGATTAAATGACTTTCGACTCAGCGACTGACGGATTAACATATACCTTGGTTTCCGTTCTTTGTGAAATAAACAGATTCCAATGGATCTAGATAGTCCGACCACCACACCACCGAGGTCGAAAAATAGAAATAATAGTGCTAAATAATTACTATTATGCATCTTTATGAAACACAAAGCGTGGAATGAAGAATACCTCGTGAATTTCTTAGTCTATGATCATCTTACCTATGTTTCTTTGTCTGTGGTCTATCATTTTACCTGATTCTGCCACCAGCTGGCGCTCCTCTTACCTCCAGAGTAGGCGCTTGTCTGTGACATTTCATAGCTTTGTGAATTTCACCGCGAAAAGACGAAACTTTCTTGTCTAACGAAATTTAAGTTAAAAAGAGAGTTAATATTTATTGTATCAGTGTTCCAAAGCGTGACATTTTAACTTGTGGTAGCTGTTATACCCAGTTTTAAGTTATTATTAATAATTTTGGCGTAGTTAGAGATGAATTCTCAGAGTGGTGATGAACGTGTTAAGGGTAAGTCAGGGGTGGTTTCTGTCGCTTCGGATGGAGGACAGAAATCCCAACGATCAAATAGCCAGAGTGATAGTTCTTCTTCATCTTCGGAAGATGAGGAGGGCATTGTATCACCGCCGCCGAACAAGCGATCAAGACACGCCCGATACAAACGTGCTCAAACTTGTTCGGACCCACGTTTAGACACGTTGATGAATCAGGTAAGTTACATTTCTGATTATATTGTACAGTTACCGCAATATCTTTTAAATCAAAGGTCAATTACTGAGGGTACTGAGGATGCCTCGGTTAGACATTGTATTCAACAGGATACCTTTTTGGAAAGGCCTGCGTCTCCTGTGCCTGGCCCTAGCCTAATTTTGGGCCAGTTAAGTACTGAAGTTAATGAAAACATAGTTGTCCCTGCAGCCAATAGAGATAGGCTTGAGGAGTTAAATAAACTTCAGCAATTTGATATGGCATCTTGGAAGGGTATAAGATATAAGAAAGCTTTGCAGTCTTACCTTGCAACACCAGGTTTTATAGGATTAAAGATTAATGAAGAACTTTGTCATTTTAATAAGACTAAAGATTATTTGGCATCAACAGAAAGCTTATTAGCTAGTTTGTCAAATGCTGTCCTCGAACAGCGGCATTCTTTAAAGAATGAATTGCAAAATTTGATTAATTGGATGACTGTTAATCCGTCTAGTGTCACTCCTAGTATGCTCTATGAAAAACTAACAACAGTTTTTGGACCGGGTTCTCAGAATTATAAAAGTTCTGAAAATATAATGCAAATAATTTGTGGGAAACGGTCTGAGTGTATAGAGATAAGGAGAGATAGAATTCTTAAAGAAATTAAAAATGTTAATATTAAACAGATCTTGCAGGGTGTTCCACCCAGTTCTGAATATTTGTTTAGTCGAGATAAGTTGAGTCCAATTATACTTTCTCTGGGGGGTGCTAATAGGTGGTTAGAGACACCAGAATATCTGAGAGAACGAAGAGTGATTACATCTCGTGAACCACATCAGAATAGGAAGTATCATAGATCTTTTCCTAAAACACCCCATTATGATAGGAAGGTGAAAGAGATGAATAAAAAGAAGCAGCCCTTTCGTAAGAGTGGCACCTTCAACTCTGCAACCAATTCTAAGCAAAAATGACTGTCATTTGGGGGAGTTTCGAGGGGGGTGCCTAAAGAATCATGTGCAGACTTGGAAGGATCTAGGGGCCAATCAATGCTTACTGAAACTCATAACAAGGGGTCTCATTCCATTAAAGATGAAACCTCCTTTAGTTTACCCAGGGGAAAGTATAAAACAAAAATATGCGACAAAGGTTACTCTCAATATGACAACAATGATCAGAGATTTGAGAGAAAAAGAAATATTAGTGAAACCTCAGATACTAAATCCAGGTTACTATTCAAAGATTTTTCTGATAAAAAAGTCAGATGGCAGCTATCGCCCTATTTTCAATTTGAAAGGGCTAAATTGTTACGTTGCAACAAAATATTTTCAGCTAATATCTCATATAGACATAATGAATTTTCTGCAGAGCCAGGATTGGTTGGTAAAGATAGACCTTCACCAGGCATACTGCCATTTACCAATTTCAGAAACTCACAGACGTTTTCTGCGAGTAATATACAAAGGAGAAATATTGGAACTAGCGGTGCTCCCTTTTGGCCTCTCTTCAGCCCCCCGAACTTTTGCAATGGTCTCAAATTGGGTTGCGGAAATCCTAAGAGCCAGAGGCATGAGGGTAATAGTTTATTTAGACGACTTCCTATTAGTGAATCAGGACCCTTCAAAACTTCTATCTCAGGTTGCGGAAATGCTGAGCATTTTGAAAGGGTTAGGCTGGCATGTGAACTTTCAAAAAATCTGTTACCAACCCAACTCAAAGAATAGAATATCTGGGTGTTGTTTGGAATACACAGGACAATATGATAATTTTGCCTCAGGAAAAGATTACAAAGATAAAAAACAGACTGAAAAAATTACTAAAACACAGAAGTTGTACCATGAAGGAGGTGCAATGCCTTTTGGGAATGTTGAATTTTGCAAATATAACCATTCCAAGGGGTCGTTTATACTGCAGAAGGATGCAGATTTTCCTAAGACAATTTCAGAGACAGAAGCAAAGAAAGTTCCTTATGCCCCAGGTACGGCAAGATCTCAATTGGTGGTTGAAAGCCGTAGACAAGAGTGCAACACCCTTGCACAGAAAAGAAGTTACCCATTTTCTAACAACAGATGCAGCCAATACGGGTTGGGGAGCCCATTTAAACAATTTTTACACATCAGGTCATTGGACAAAAGTCCAGAGGCAATGGCATTCAAATCTCAAAGAGATGTATGCAGTTTATGCAATAGTATACAGCCAGTGTACAAAACTAAACAATGCCCACATTTTAGTCCAGTCGGACAACAGAACATTGGTTGCTTATATCAGAAACCAGGGGGGCACTCGCTCCTTAAATTTACTCAAAATAGCCATGAGGCTCTATATATTAACCGAGCAGCACAACATAACGCTGTCGGCGTCGTACCTTCCGGGAAGGTTCAATGGCATAGCAGACAGGCTCTCGAGGGGCCGTCCCATACCAGAATGGCACTTAAGGGCCGAAGCCGCGGAGGCTATATTCAAGGTATGGGGAAAGCCAGAAATAGATCTTTTTGCAACAAAAGAAACTGCAGTTGTACCACAGTATGTTTCTCTAGATGTAAGAGATGGATGCGCAGTTTTCTGCGACGCTTTCAGTCGCAGATGGAATTTTCAACTCGGATGGGTATTTCCCCCTCCCAGTCTAATTCCCAGAGTGTTGGCCCACCTCAACAATGCAACAGGGACTTATATTCTAATAGCACCAGACTGGAGGGAATGCTTTTGGCTCCCAGATCTGCAGGCCAGAGCACTGGAAGATCCGATTCAGATAAAGGATCTAGACAGGGTCCTTGTCGACCAGTCAACAGGATTGTGTCCCCAGGAAGTGAACAGATTAGCCCTGAGGGCATGGAGAGTTGGGGGTGGGCTTCAAAGGTGTCAGACTGGAACTTAAAAGAGAAAGAATTACTGAAGAGTAGTTGGCGGAGCTCCACATTAAACACATACAAAGCTCCAATTAAAAGATGGTTATCTTGGTGTAAGGAATATAATATCAATGATAAAGCCCCGACACCTGGTGATTTAGCTAGATTTTTAGCCAAATTGTTTTTAGAGGATAATCTGGCTTATAGTACAATTCTTGTTCATAAATCAGCAATTTCCACTTATTGTGCAACATCAGTTGATAATTTTTCAAAAGATTTTTTTGTACATCAGATTTTACGGGCAATATCTCTGGCAAAGCCCCCAGTTAGGAAAACTGCTATATGGGATACTAAGCTTGTGTATGATTGGTTATTAAGCACACCAGGCTCGGGTACTTTATTTGATATCTCAAGAAGAACAGCTTTAATTTTGTTATTAGCATCAGGCCGTAGAGTTCATGACCTGACATTATTAGAATTAGGTAGTGACAATATAGTTTTAGAGGAAAATAAGATAATTTTATGGCCAAAGTTTGGCTCAAAAAACTGATAACCGTCTAAATAGACAGTCTGGTTGGCTACTCCTTCAGCATCCGGACAGTTCAGTTTGTCCAGTAAGGCATGTGCTCCAACTTATTAACGTTTCTGAGGAGAGAAGGCAGCAAACTGGGGTTATAAGTTTATTTATTACTCTTACGGGTACAGTAGAGCCTGCATCAAGAACAAGGATTGCAGGGTGGTTGAGAACCATCTTTAAAGAGGCTAAAATTGATGCTTCTCCAGGTAGTATTAGATCAGCAGTAGCATCTAAAAGCTGGATAGAAAATAGACCAGTGGAGGAAATTTTGAATAGGGGTAATTGGAAAAGTATACATAATTTCACAAAACACTATTGTCGCGAAATTAAATCAATAGACAGATCTAATACTGACTTGTTATGTTCAAATTTTATAGGTTTATAAATTAAAACATCTTAATATTTTCTAATCTGATTGGAAGTCATATTTTTTCTTTTAATATAATATTAGATAAAAATAATTGTTGATCATTTTGATTAAGAAGAGGATATTAGTGTATTAAATTAAATTTTAATAGAATGTTAGAAGATTATTTTTTATTTTTGTTTTGGTTATACTTATTAATTGATAAGTTATGTTTCAATTACTTTAAAATTACTATAATGTTATTTGATGGATGATGATTGATCACTTATATTGATTACTTATTTTGATGATAATAAAGTAGAAGTTTTCCTACTTTATGTTTTATTTACATCACATAGCTTTGTGTTTTTTTTGTTTTTCCACCAGCAGATAGCAAACAGGTCTTCATTCCACGCTTTGTGTTTCATAAAGATGCATAATATGACTGTTTTACATTACAATAAAACAGTTATTATGTATCAGATGAAACACAAAGCGTGGCAACAAGTGTCTTGCTGGTTGAAGACGCTATGAAATGTCACAGACAAGCGCCTACTCTGGAGGTAAGAGGAGCGCCAGCTGGTGGCAGAATCAGGTAAAATGATAGACCACAGACAAAGAAACATAGGTAAGATGATCATAGACTAAGAAATTCACGAGGTATTCTTCATTCCACGCTTTGTGTTTCATCTGATACATAATAACTGTTTTATTGTAATGTAAAACAGTCATATTTTATCGTACAATGTATATAGCGTACTTCAATAAAGGATAGTTTGAAACTTTTACAATTACCGAGAGTACCCTATGAGGCTATGCTTCGTGGACTTACTGCTACATCGTATCAAAAAGACTTAAGTGTATTACAGACACAGTTAAATTACTACTTTAACGACATGGCATAAAGTTTAAAATCATGTAATTATATACCTAAGTGAATACGAAAATTGATTCAGCTGATTCTAAGTGCCAGTGTCTTTTAAAAGAGTGTAAGTCGTCAAATGGCCTTCAATATATTTTTTGCTTTAAATAGTTGCTGCTAGAGTTTAATTTTAAATAACTAGCAATGTTTCAGATTATTACAAATACGTTAACAAAACATGTTTGGTAAATGAAATAACTTTGCGAAGTGTATCTTTGCGGTCTTTTATTTAAGTTCGCAAGCTTCCTTGACTTAGTGGTCTTTAATGTTATTATCATAGAAAGTTTTAGTAATATATATATTCATAAATATACTTTGTATATAGACATTAATTAATGCTGGTTTGGCTAACAAATATAGGTTTGCTTAAATACTCTTAGTGTGACCATACATTAGGTACGATTGCTTCCTTACAGCATACAAGAAACACCATGGAAATAATTTATAGAATTATAAGTTACTTCGCGGTATTCCGTAATACAAAAATAATGAAAATATTATTTTCCTTTAATCCGCAATTAAAGAAAACATACATGTAAGTAATGCTAAATGTAGAGTGTACTGTCCGTTCTCATATCTGATACACGCAGCATTCACAGAAACTCCTGTACTATCGGCGACCAATAACACAATGATACAAAAGCACTGCACACATCACTACCACAATCTCAACAACGTTTCGCTCGTAACTGAATCATCGTCAGTAGATAGACTCCACGATAAAATCCCAAAACGATTGACAGAGCTTTGAGCTTTGAGATTGTAGTAGTGAATGAATGTGAATTGTGTTAATGCAGTGCTTGTGTATTGATGTGTTATGTTGACGGGTAATGCATGAGTTTTAACGAATTCTGCATGTATCAGGTATGAAAACGCTATCCGTTTTCATACCTGATACATTCTACATTTGGCATAACATATTTTTTCTTTTATCGCGGATTAAAGAAAAATAATATTTTAGTTATTTTGAATCATTGATATAAACAATTATCTGATATAATTATGAGATGAAGAGAGAAATTTAGCAAAATTTACATGCTTTGTGCTTGCTTTTTCTATCCGAGGTTTTGTGTAGAAGAAAGAAAAAGAAATTGTTACTACAAAAAATTCTTTATTAAATCAATATGACTAGGCCAATCACAAAATTGTTATTCAATATATTAAAATGGCAATTGATATCTGAAAACAGGATAATCGTAAATCGAAATACATGTCATGTCATCTTAAATAGATTCGAAATTATCAAGACCTCTGATGTTTAAGAACTTTTTAAAATTCCCAATGTCTCTTTATTTAGACTGGTAGCGATAGAGGTTGCTCGGAAATTTACTTCTTTCTAATTCTCTTAATTTAATATTGATTCATTCATCTGTATGACATGAATTTCAATTTATTATCCTTTGCGTTTGACACAAAAACCGTAAAAATTATGAAGATCTATTTACAAGTGAATAAGAAAAATACTTATATCAAAATTAAATATCAAATAGAATTACATACAAATCAATGGAACGGTAGCTCTAACAATTTTCATATAACAATAGTTGCTTTAAATTTGATTTTAACAAACGGAGTACCGGAAGTTTTAGATATATACGATATAGTAATTAAATGATTAATGATTACATTAGTTATTTAACCGTTAGGTCCGAAGAAGTGCTCGAATTTAGCACCAATACCGAAATCGGGCCTGCCATGGCCCAAATCGGTTTGTGAGAAGGTACCGCCCGCGGAGATCCTAGTATTCTTATCCAGATTCCAGACTTTGGAGAGATCTGCCTGAGCCTAGAAATAAATTTAATATACTATAAAAGGAGAATAAAATGGAAAGAAGAAAGTAATAGTATGTTTCATTAGGTATAACTTGACAAAAGGCTATTATGTGATCCTTTGATCTTCTTGGATGAAAATATCCAAGAAATAAACTAAAGAATACACAGTGCGTAAAAAATATGTATTAGATTACAACCAAAACTTTTATAAATCCAATGTTCGATTTGGATTGTACCCGATTACTAAATATAATAAAGCATATCAATAAAGTAAACTTACTCCGGTTGCTCCATGAATTTGCTTAGACAGTTCAAAGTTGGCTGCAGCGTCTTTTGCGGCGTTATTCCAGTTCAATTTACCACCCAAGTAACTGGCGTCTCCGTTTGGTCCTAGCACTCGGGAACCGTAAGCCTCACCCGTCAATTTGCCCCTATCATCGTTGAATATGTTTTGTTTGTAGCCAGCTTTACCCTAGAAAGGTTAACCATCATTAAAAATCAATCATGACAAATCCTTTGTTGAAATTTTGTAAATAAAATGTCATTTGTCTCAAATGTCTCTATCAATCACCACCAATAATCATTGTCAAATGTCTCTAGCAATCACCTTTTTCTTTTAATTAATTAATCAATCTTCTTATGTTAACAACTTATGTACAAATATAAACTTAATATAATTAATAAGTTTTCTACAATCTGTCAGTGTTACGGAGTAGAAAAATTTCATTTAAATATAAAATATTTTTCACAAGGCAAATTCTTTTAATATTCCAATAGAGAATTTAAAATTCTACGATTGCGTATGGAATTTAATTGAAAATATACAATCATATTTTTAATTATGATATATAAGTAATGACTATAGCTAATATGGAAAATGCCTACATCAAAGCTGTAGGAAGGTCTTAATAGAAATCCTGTTTAACTTGGTTTTTAGCCGTTAATATTTTGTAGTCACAACTCATAAAAAGGTAGAGCTTGTATTGAGGTTTACTTACAAAAAGACTGCCGTCATCTTTGTCGCCAAGAGTGCCAAATACTTTGCCATCGCCAATCTTCTTGTCCCAGGTAACGTCACGGGGATGGCGAGCTTGTTTTGCGAATTTATAGGTCTCAGGATATCTAAAAGGTGAAATTGATGAGATTAGAAATCTTAATAGGTAACTAATCATCAAATCGTTATCATTAAAGCACCGATAGCCTCGTTAAATATTAAATTAGTTAAGCCAGATTTCGAATTGCTTGGAAGGTGGCGAGAATAAACATTGCTGCTGAGCATAGGTTCCCACTCTCCGTTTTTGGAAAGAAGGATTGGAGCTAAGACCTAATGTGGATTGGTAGATTGCACATATCTCTAGAATTCTCTAGAGATATGCAGGTTTCCTCACGAACTTTTTCTTCATCGAAATGCGTGTGATAACATAACATAAGGGCCACCACCGCTGCTACCGTGACCAAACCCCCCCCCCCCCCTTTCCCTGCCACTTACGAGTCGTGGCCCAGCGAGTTGCTATACGCAGTTCCCGCCGCGATAACGTCGTGTAAAGAGCTCATGGCTAAGTGCCCCGTGTGGATTCTAAACTAGTCGGGCTAACCCGATAGAAAAAAGACATAAGTATAACCGGTTCTGTATATTAACCTTCACCTTATCACGTGAGCACTATCATTATATTTACTTCGCTGATTAATTTACAAGTCATATTCCTCCCTCAAATGGCAGGAGCACTGTTCCTAGCCTACCACTTAAAAACAGGTACGATTCATATCGCATATAGTTCGTCCATTAAAATAAGTTAGCAATTAATTAGACTTACATTTCCGCATAGTGGGATGGTTGCGAAACCTGTGCATATGCACACGCCAATATCGCTAATCCAAGGATTATTGTTGAATGCATTTTGTCTGAAATAGTAATTGCATTATTAAAAGTGTTGCATTGAGTTGTTGGAAAATGGGTTGACTTTTGGGATTGAATTGCTTCATGTTTATTGAATAAGTTTAAATGAAAAATATACTTTTAATATTAAGAATTTGAAACATTTAAGATGGGAAACTGTTTTAAATTGGTTTTATTTGGGCTATCCCAGTAATTATTTGTAGAACTATCCATTTCTACTAAATTATCCGAAATTCAGTTTACACCTTTAAATATAATAAAATGAGTATGCAATATTGTATTTACTTCAAGAAGGCCGTCACCATAAAATCTTGGCAGAGTCCAACTCAAGGTTAATAAGGATTTTACTAAGCTTTTACACTATTTTAAATTTTTTTTGAAATTTAATTAATTTTTATTTGTTGATTTATTCTTAATAAACAATTATAAATTATTAAATAACTTATTATATAATTTCCAACTCACCCGTTAATAAAGACAGTGCTTATCAGAAGGTCACTACTGTTTACTTTGCAACAGTAAGCTGCAAACTGATATTTTGAAAATGGTTCGCAGAGTATTTATATCAGTTTAAAACAGTGGGTTAAGTCCCTTATTGATCTCAAAGGGGAATAAAGGTGCATTTCAGTGTAAGTCATAACAATTAGATTTTCCTTATGTGAGTTTTTGTTTTTGTAAATATTATCAATAACTGGGCGTTTTCCCCCTTTGTAGAGTGATTAAAATCGAATTGTTATTAGTTATCTTTCTTGCCCCGTGGTATCCCCGTGCAGAATAGATCACCCTCATTTCTTACCGAGGTGTCGTAAAAGGCGACTAAGGTAAGTTGACCCGCGGTTTGGTATCCGTCTGAGTAGTAGACCACGCTTAGTTCTTGCTGAGGTGTCGTAAAAGGCGACTATCTTGGCCCACCGTGTGGTATCCGGTTGAGTAGAATAGACCACCCTCTTTCTTACTTAGTTGTCGTAAAATATGACTAAGGTAAGTTGACGTCAGACAGGCGGTCGGTCGTAAAATAGTAGCCAAATCACGTGACAAAATGTTTGTAAAATATTGTACCGACCCCACTTAGAGTGGGAAAAGGGTAGTAGGATGATGACATTATTAGAGTTATTTTTCGACAAGTTGTATCTACTCTTACTAAGTTTTACATTGGTTTTTACTTTCTTCATGTCCTTGTATAGGCAAGTAGACAAAATTTTGCAACAATAGCAGCGCTTATAATAATAAACAATAATTTAGACAATATAATTTAAGTCAATCGGAAATTAATCACAGACCAAGTGAATATAAATCCAGTATTCGCACTGCTGCGCTTTTTGTAGCAGTTTCATTGGAACTGTCTGGTAAGACAAGGCGTCAAAAAAGTCCAGGTAAACGTTCCAAGATTAATTTCTTTAACTGAACAATATCTAGCTGTAATTTCCCAGCGGTGAAACCCGTGCTACTCTTTTGGAAGGTTCACGGGTTTAAATTTAACACGCACTAATGAGTTTTCCGTTAAAAACTTGTGTATCTAATCTATAATTGCAATTTATCACATGCTTTTTGGTCAAGGAAAACATCGTAAGAAACCTATTTATCTTTAGAGAATTTTTAAGATATGTGTAATCTATCAATCCTCATTGAAGCAGCATAGTGAGTCTTAGCTTCAATCCTGCTATCCAAAAAAAAAACGGATAGAGGAGGCCCATGCCCAGTTGTGGGATAGAACAATATTACTCTATGGAAGCTGTGATAGCCCAGTGGTGTGACCTTGTGACTGTTTCGAGGGGTCACGAGTTCAGACCCCGGGTGGGCACCATTGAGTTTTTCTGTTAAAATTATGTGTCTAATTGATAATTACAATTTATCACATGCTTTTCGGTGAAGGAAAACATCGTGAGGAAACCTGCATAGAGAATTGAGAATTCTAGGGTTATGTGTAACCTACCAATCCGCATTAAAGCAGCGTGGTAGATCATAGCTCCAACCCTGTTCTCTAAAAATGGAGAGAGGAGGCCTATGCCCAGCTGTGGGATAGTAGCAGGCCGTTACTTTACTTTACTTACTTTATTTACCTCACTTTTTTTAACCAATGTTCATCAGGCTTAATTTAATAAAGCGAACTAGTCCATGAAAGTATAAAAATAGGGTAGATATTAATTACATAAGCCTGTAAATTAAATAAGTACCACGAAAAACAGATTGTCGCTATCTCAGCGTGCTCTTCGAAGCAAGAAGCGGATTAAAAATATAATACTCCAGTCAACTTAACGATCTGCTGAGCTCATGACGATTAAGTGCAGTCATTTGAATATATTGTGCTTATGGTGCTTGTGGTTTTATTGAAATTATAGGGGTGAAGAGGGTATAAGAGGGAACGAAGTCCCTCCTCATTGTACAGATAGGGTGCCTATTAGTAGATTATTGGCGTTCTTGGTTGAGGCAATAATGTCCTTTCGTAGTTTGTATCCTTCAAAAACTACGTGTTAGTTTATGTAATAAAGTTTGTGAGCAATAGAAGTAGTACATTAACTAATGAAATCGTTTCATCAACCACGATCACTCAGTCAAGATGAACGACTAAGGAGGAGGTACTGTTATTGACAAATGTGTATGTAAAGAGAAAAATAACTCACTGATGAATGAAAATTGATGAATAAATGATTGTCAGGAAAGGGCCGGAATCTTATCCGATCATTTACATTATTGTAGCATTGTAAAAGTCAATCTAATCATCTTTAGTTGATTTTGTTTTATGTAATTGCAAATACGTGTTCTGAAATGGAGACCGCGAATCAGGAAACGTAGTGTAAGACACTATGAGACTCGATGGAGTCGTCACTACGTAGTTAGTCCATACGTAGAACTACGATGGAAGCAGAGAGCTTAAGATCGGGCTAAGTGACGAATAATTGGAGATCTGAGACAGACTGAGGCCTACGTCCAGCAGTGGACTAGAGTGGGCTGATAATGATAATAATGATGACAAAATACCCTTTAGTCTATTGAGATCTTGGTTCAGAGAAATTATTAAAGTCAAAATAAGTACTGGATTAAACGAATTTCAAGGAGGAAATCTAAAGAGGCAATGCCTGCTTGGGGTTTGAACTTGTTACTCCCGTTCGGCTATTACTTGTATTACTCCGGCTTGGCATAAAAGTAACAAAAAATTGGTTTAAAAAATAAAGAACTATTCGAGCTACGAATAGCATACTATGGGCACTCATAAATTTATGAGTAGTTCGATAGCCGTTTGTTCCTGAAACACGAGCTACATGATTACGAAGTCCGTTGTAGATGCAGAACTCACAATAGGTACCAGTATTTGGTTTATAACACAAACAGTGGCCATGTGGTGAGCGCAGTGTTCCAGATTCGAAAATTTGCATATTCAGACAATATAAAAGGGAAAATTAGATTATCCGAAAAAGAATTTGGCAAGGTCTATTCTTTAGTATTTTGAAAAATATATTATGTTACTAGTAGGCTACTAGTAGCCGTAACTTCATTCACGAAAACTCTATCATTTAACTAACTTCAATAAATGTTTTGTTTCGTTCCGAATAAAAAATGGATTTCTTTTAGACACCAATGAGATTTTCTATCACAACTTATGTGTCTAATTGATAATTGCAATTTATCACACGCTTTTCGGTGAAGAAAAACATCTTGAGGTAACTTGCATATTTTCGAATCTTGGTATTTGTGAAATCTAGAAACCCGAATTGTAGTAACGTCTTAGCTTCAATCCCTCTTTCTAAAAAAGAGAGGAGGCCTATGCCCTTTGGGATAGTAACAATCTGATCGAAAATCTTTTTATCTCGTCATTCTTTATGCTATTTAAATTTTGACCATCCATATTAATATTAAATATGAGATACCTCATAAAATATATTTTGTTATAAAAGAAAATATTTCTTTTGTAGGCATGAACTGAACCATACTAATAGCTCGTTACAAATACATTTATTTCCGTGTTCCCAACAAAATAAATATCCAAGCGATGATCAAAATAATACATCGAATATCGCAGTCAATTTTCCCAATTAGGGTCAGTATATACGCGCATGCTCTCGAAATTTCGTACCTTAGGTAGCCATTAATATAACGGACACATCTCCCATGAGATAACCTTATCAATAGTAACAATACCGGGCTATTTGCTTTAAAATACAAATAGGTAGATGCCATCTGGGAATTTTTGTTCCAGTTTCGATATTTGTTTAATCTGCAGTCCGGTTAAATATTTGGGAATTGAGCTCAAAATGAGGAAGGATTTTTTAATATTATCTGTGCGAAATTAGGATATTTTCTCACATATGCGTGTAGTAACGGTCTGTTGCTGCCCCACTGCTGGGCACAGGACTCCTCTCTACTTTTTCGGAGAGAAGGGTGGGAGCTGGTGGTGGTGGAAATCCATACTAGACCAGTCTACAGAAAGGTTTAAGTTAAGTATAAGAGATGTACTTGTGCGTAAAGCATATTACAAAATTGAAGATTATTTGGATGATAAAAAAGCCTGGATTTGAAAATCCTTTCAGCTTCATACAGGACTGCGGTTTCATTATGTAAAATTCAAAATGTTGAAAAGATTGACCGCCGAGTTTCTTTCTGGTTCTTCTTGGTAAGAGCAACATTCCAAACTAGTTGTAGCTTCATTAATCATATTGATCCTTGACGATTCAAAAGTGCTTGTAAGAGCTTATTTGAATAAAGATTATTTTGATTTGATTTGATTTGGAACTTAGACTTATGATGCTCCAAGTCAGATTGATATTGAAGATTACACATATCCCAGCCATATGTCCCATGTTTTCCTTCACCGCAAAGCGTGTAATAAGTTGCAAATGTCAATAATTTATAGAATTAGGCGTTACTTTGCGGAGATCCATAATACAAAAGTAATAATAGAATTATTTTGCTATAATCCGCGAAGAAGTAAAATAGAAAATATATATAATGCTAAATGTAAGTGGACAATCGGTTATCATACCTGATACATGCAGGATTCGTAAAAACACATGCACAAACCTCCACCACCGCCACCACAATACACAAGCACTATATACGTTCACTATCACAAACTCAACAATCGTTTCGCCCCGCAACCGAAGCATCGTCAGGAGATAGACTCCACGACCAAAATCGCAAAGCGAAGCAATACCCAAATAAGTTTAGTTATATACTAATCGGTTCAACCCCACCCTTTATTTTATTTTGCCTGCAAACAAGTGTAACAAGCTTGAACTAGAAACATTTATTTGCTCGTTAATGAGGGTGCCATTGTTATGTTTAATAATCTCAAGGTTTTCCAATAGGCTCAGCTTAAGGCCTTTATTAGAACACGTGTGCAATACTTCGAAACTATGGTCATTAGGAACTTTATGACCGCTTTCTATCAGATGTTTAGCGAAATTTGAATTTTGTGGTTTGTTATTCCTGAACGCGGCCATATGTTCTTTAAAACGAGTTTCAAAATTACGACCAGTCTGACCCACATATGTATCATTGCATTCAGGACATTTTATTTTATAAACACCACACTTTTTCGCGCTTGGTAATTTATCTTTATTATTGCACAGAATCTTTTTTAAAGAGTTATTACTTTTAAAACCTAATTTTATATTTGATTTGGATTTAAATATAGCTGAAATTCGTTCTGACAATGCTCCAAAATAGGTCAGACTGGCTTTGCACTTATTATCTTTGTAATGTGGCACCGCGTACAAGTGTTTTGCCAATTGCAACTTCTGTTTATTTTTTAATATGTTATGTACTACTTGCTTATCATAGCCATTAGAATGCGCCATCTGGCTGATTATTTGAAGCTCTTTGTTAAAATTCTTCTCGCAAAGAGGGACTGATAAAAGTCTATGTATATGACTGTGAAAGGCGGCAAGTTTGTGTTGCCAGGGGTGAAAAGAAGAAGCAGGTATGATCGTATCCGTGTAGGTTGGTTTGCGAAAGATCTCAAACATATGTTCATTATTGGACCGTGTAATAGTAAGGTCAAGAAAATTTAGCGAGTTATTCTGCTCTGATTCTAATTTGAAACTAATTTTGGGATGTTTGGAATTGATATTATTAATGAATGAAATGAATGAAAATGAAATGAATGAAAATGTAAATTAATATCACTTGATGTTGATAGTTTATTCACGAATGTTCCATACAAGGAAACATTAAACATTTTGACCACATTACTCGAGAAAAAATGTTTACACCCTGGAGAGATTTCAGAAATAATAGAATTAACAGAATTATGTATGGAACAAAATTATTTTCGATTCAATGACCATTACTTTCATCAAAAGGATGGTTTAGCTATGGGCTCCCCTTTAAGTCCACTTATGGCTGAAATTTTCATGGACCACTTTGAAAATCAAAACATTGTCCAAAATAAAAACATCCTTTACTATTATAGATATGTAGATGACATAATTATATGCTGGACGGGTACGGATAGACAACTTGATATTTTCATTAATAATATCAATTCCAAACATCCCAAAATTAGTTTCAAATTAGAATCAGAGCAGAATAACTCGCTAAATTTTCTTGACCTTACTATTACACGGTCCAATAATGAACATATGTTTGAGATCTTTCGCAAACCAACCTACACGGATACGATCATACCTGCTTCTTCTTTTCACCCCTGGCAACACAAACTTGCCGCCTTTCACAGTCATATACATAGACTTTTATCAGTCCCTCTTTGCGAGAAGAATTTTAACAAAGAGCTTCAAATAATCAGCCAGATGGCGCATTCTAATGGCTATGATAAGCAAGTAGTACATAACATATTAAAAAATAAACAGAAGTTGCAATTGGCAAAACACTTGTACGCGGTGCCACATTACAAAGATAATAAGTGCAAAGCCAGTCTGACCTATTTTGGAGCATTGTCAGAACGAATTTCAGCTATATTTAAATCCAAATCAAATATAAAATTAGGTTTTAAAAGTAATAACTCTTTAAAAAAGATTCTGTGCAATAATAAAGATAAATTACCAAGCGCGAAAAAGTGTGGTGTTTATAAAATAAAATGTCCTGAATGCAATGATACATATGTGGGTCAGACTGGTCGTAATTTTGAAACTCGTTTTAAAGAACATATGGCCGCGTTCAGGAATAACAAACCACAAAATTCAAATTTCGCTAAACATCTGATAGAAAGCGGTCATAAAGTTCCTAATGACCATAGTTTCGAAGTATTGCACACGTGTTCTAATAAAGGCCTTAAGCTGAGCCTATTGGAAAACCTTGAGATTATTAAACATAACAATGGCACCCTCATTAACGAGCAAATAAATGTTTCTAGTTCAAGCTTGTTACACTTGTTTGCAGGCAAAATAAAATAAAGGGTGGGGTTGAACCGATTAGTATATAACTAAACTTATTTGGGTATTGCTTCGCTTTGCGATTTTGGTCGTGGAGTCTATCTCCTGACGATGCTTCGGTTGCGGGGCGAAACGATTGTTGAGTTTGTGATAGTGAACGTATATAGTGCTTGTGTATTGTGGTGGCGGTGGTGGAGGTTTGTGCATGTGTTTTTACGAATCCTGCATGTATCAGGTATGATAACCGATTGTCCACTTACATTTAGCATTATATATATTTTCTATTTTACTTCTTCGCGGATTATAGCAAAATAATTCTATTATTACTTTTGCAAATGTCAATTAAGCACAAAAGTTTTCCTAAAAAAAATCATCGGCGCCTGCCTGGGTATTAAACCCATGACCCCCCGAGAGGCATACGGTCTTACTGTTCACACATGTGTATGTTATATGACAATAACTTGAATATCTTCAGTATCATCAATCGAGGGGGAATATTTGCATACAATTAACTGTTTTCTGTTTTAGTAATTGATTGGTATATAAATAGATACTGGATTAAATTTCTTCATGTAACTAAATATGTTCGTCGTATTATATGTAACATCCTTTCTTGTCAAAAAAAACCACTACTAATTGTTTCGAATTTGCAAGTAAAATGTCTGCGGCGAAAATTCCGAAATGTAGCAAACGGGGAATGTATGCATCTCTGATTGAGTTACAGTTGTAAGTTACATATTTGTTTGCAGGATACTCTAAGGTTAATATGTTGTGTAAAAAATATCTTATCCGTTTTAGCACCCTCATTGGGGAAATGTATGGAATAGTCCAGAATAGGAGCTGAACACTCGTCTTGCACCGATCCCCGATATTAGATAGATAGAGAACAATCTCGTCAATTGCCTCTACAGGTGACAGAGTCACTTTTCACACATAGGTACTTTTAGAATCAACTTGCCAAACCAATTATGCGGAAACGCCGCCAGTGTTCTTGGGAGCATTTCACGTGATTTCACGGATCAGGATAGAAACACCTTGTATATTTTAAATTATTTTAATATACTGAATTGTTTATCCTGTGACGCAACGCACAAAGCGCTGCAGCGGATAACACGTAACCTAAATCCATGCATTTTGGGGAAATGGCCCCCGCACCGGACATGTAACATGCTTCAATCACAGACTACACTCCGGAGAATGTATTTACTCTGTATATAAAGTGTTTAGCTCCATTGCTACAAAGTTCGAATTTATTAGGTATATTAGTTCAGATTCAAATTCAAATTCAAATTCAAAATATTCTTCATTCAAATAAACTTGTAAACAAGTGCTTTTGAATCGTCAACTCAACTGCTGGTTCGGAAAGCTGTTCCTACCGAGAGGAGCCAGCAAGAAACTCGGGGGTTGCTCTTTTAAAAATATAATTCTTAATACTATTTACATTTAATCGTTTATATCTTGTAAAGGGTCGAACAATATCTATATCCACGCATTCTTATCGTCTAAATACTCCTCAACAGTATAGTAGGCTGTCTGTATCAGCCTCTCCTTAAGAATTAGTAACATCATAGTCATAATTATTTTAGTTATTAAGTATGTAATCTTTACCAAGAAAGCCTATATCTTCATCTTTTTCTACCGACCCATATATACATATAACTTTTCCAGAGATTACGACGACGTGGCTACCCACAACCTTTAGAAGTCATCTACCCAGTAGTAATCTATCAAGGCTGATCTTCCTTTGCAAGGTCATTGTATTTTCCTCACCGTTAACCGATTGGGAGTTAATTTTTGGAGATGCAATAATTAACAACACCTTTAATAGTTAATATTGTCAAAATGCTTAAGCCACGAGACAAATATGAGAGCGTAGAATTACTCTTGCAGGAACAAAAATGACATTGTTTATGCATTAAAGGATCGTGTGATAAGGTTGTTTAAATGTTTAAACTATTATTGTTTAAACTATCTATATAACATTTTCTCATATTACGTTTCTTTAACGTCCTATATAAATTTTTCTTTCGCCCCTTCTTTAAGTGGCCGTATTAAGTCGTCGCAAGTCCCTCAACATTACTAGTTCATACAAATATTTCAACAATATGTAGCTGTATAAATAGACGTATTTTTATTTAATTTCATCAGGAGTAATAAATAGAATAATAGAAATAGTTTCAAATTCGAATGCTGTTCATACCAGTTGTTGGTCGCAACGCAAAAACGTTACAAAAAATTGATATCTAAAAAAACCCCGATACTAATGATATTATGAATCCCACTCGTGATAGTTTAAATTAAAATAAAAGAATTAAAATATTCAGAAGAACATTTTAAATAATTAACCACGCCGTCGTTCAATGGAAACGGTACTTTCCCGAACATTGCCGAGTCATCATAATGTATGTGCTGCATTTGGCGAGCGCCCAAATTTACTACCAGATACTGCACGTACGTTATACATATGCTTTTATGATGTCCAAAATCATGATCCCAAACAGAATACTAAGATGTTTATGAAATTTCACTTTTCTTTGATGTCTGATTTTAATTGTAAACGCAAAAAGCCTACTACTTTTTTTACGTTAGCCTCTTATTACCTTTACAAAATGATATCATATTAATCTCGTATTTGATATTATGACGTTATTATGGTAAACGAAAAGAACACCTATGTACATAGAACTTTAACCGCAAAGGAATTCAATAGTTTTGAATTCAAATTGAAAAAGCTTAAAACTATATGTACAATAAAACATGCAATTTTTTTGAATTGCGATCTTTTCCTGGTAGCTGTTAAAAAGCTTTTTTCCCATAGTTAATTTTTTAGTACACAAATCAATTAGGGTGTGATTGCGGAGTAAGGTGCAGGAGCTGTATTGTCCTCCGCTCTACTCCATTTGGATCCCTCAGCTACGCTTTTGCATTCGCTTGTCCACCCGTTTACCCTATTTAGGTCACTAAGGCAACAACGATTTGATAATTGGAATAAAAGTGTGACAACAATAAAAGTTTTTTGGATTATTTCCGTTTAAACGTGATATAGAGAAAAGTGGGATATGTCGGGATGATGGCAAGAAGCCAGACGGTTTGACGCTGGTTCCTTGGGAACGGGGACGGGCTCATATGTGGGACGCAACATGCGTTGATACGTTAGCCTCGTCCCATAACAGGGAAACAGCGGCAAGACCTGGAGATGCGGCGGAAATGGCCGAATCCGGCAAACAGCGGAGGTATGCATCTCTCATCGAGAGTTATATATTTGTGCCGTTTGCAGTTAAAAACCTAGGGCCATGGAGTCAAAGTGCAAAAAATTCATTACTTGTTAAGTTTTTAAATTTTTCAGTACTTTCTTATGTAGACAATTATCAGCAGCCAGTTTTAGATCTTTGTTATTACGACAACGACTAGTGATAAGCAAAGTCATCGAAAACTTGGGTATTTAATATGGTGGATTTTATTAGTACCTATATGTTTACATTTAACAATAAAAAAGACCTGATAATATTAAATGAAATTTTTTAAATATTATTAGGAAACGTATTACATATATCAACGATTTTAACAGTATTTGACGACATTAACACAGAATAATCATCATTCTCCTGACCTTATCTCACTCTAAGTGGGGTTGGCACAACATGTTTAACCATGTTATGATGTAATCTAGATATATGTATATTTTACGGACGGCCGCCACCTGATGTCAACTAACTTGTACCTTATTCGCCTTTTAGAACACCTCGGTAAAAAATGGGGGTGGTCTATTTTATTCAGCAGGATACCACACGACACCCAAAGCAGAAAAATATTATTGTTTATATCGCGAGTAGTGATTGTGTATTTTCGCATCCACGTTACAGCGTTTGCTTAACATTAATTAATCAAACCAGTTAACCAACTACAATCGATGGTTGGCCAGAACAATTCGACACACATCATTCGATTCGTCATTAGCATAAATGATGCATTGGCTCAAACAAACCATTACGTGATCAAACATTGATTAATTAATTTAATCATATTTGCGGAATTAAACTCACATATTCAATGAGTATTATAACTTTTGTATGCGGATAGCGTGATTTTGGAGCACGGCAATAAGTAGTTCCACACACAATATATCGTCCACTATGTATCTAGTCATAAGAACTATATTTTTAAAAGAGCAACCGCCGAGTTTCTTGCTGGCTCTTCTCGGTAGGAACAGCTTTCCAAACCAGCAGTAGAGTTGACGATTCAAAAGCACTTGTTTACAAGTTTATTTGAATATGGATGCACTATTCGTTATTTAAGATAGTGCTATTATTTAACTCCCTTTGCCTTGCTTGTAACTACTGGTTCTTTTTTATCTTAATGGTAAGCGAAAGGGCTGAAGTAGAAATGGACGAGTACATATTGCGAAAAACTTTTGAGCTTTTGTCCATCAGGAAACAGACTGTGCAACGTAGTCTTTGTAGGTCAACCCTTTTTTAACTGACTATATGCTGTTAGCCCTAACGGCTTTTACAGCATCACCAGGCGGGAAGGGGAGCGCAGATGCATCGTCGAGGTTGCGAAATACGGAGAGTAGAGCGCAAAACCTCTTCAAGCTTCGGGGATATTAGGTTACCCGCGAGGTGAGTAAACAATCAAAAAGGTTGTACTAACCTATTAGTTCACTAAGAGATATATGAGACCTGAGTTCAAGAGTGAATATCTAGCAGTAAAAATGAAGGCCAATTTAAAGTAAAATATAGTAATTAAACAATAACATGCGTGCCTTATGTGTTTATTACAAAAAGCAGTTTTATGTTCTGTCGTCATTTCATTGAAGTAATGCGGGATGTACCGTTATCGCTAATTACTTTATTTACATTAATTACTCACGATAACTACATTGTTGGTATGCATTTCATTGTCGTGTTTCGCTTTGTACATTTCTCGTAAAATGTAACGAAACTTGTGTGACGCATCGTTATAATAATCGTTTCATGGTTGCAAGTCTAAGAATCGAGTAAGAACAAGGCTTTAGGGCCTGTTTCACAAGTTACCAATAAATTGTCAGTTAGCTTATTCGGAACATATCTGGCACATATCTCGGAATTTTGCGTTTCTCAGGTTTCTGATAGGCTTATTCAGCACTTAAAGTCCCTAATAAGTGAACAGGTAGATCATGTGGCTGTCATTTTGTTTATCTGCTGGATAGCAAATACCTATTTCAAAATGGCCGCGTTTTTTTTTTTTAATTTTCACTTTTTATAGTTTCTTTTTAGAGACATTTATCTGCTACTAGTTTATTTGTCGGTTAACTATCCGACACTTTATCAGTAATTTGTAAAACAGGCCCTAAATCAAGTAAAAAAGAAAAACATGAACTGAACAATAGAGCGCGGCATTTTTAAGTTCGTCTTAAGTCTAATGAAATTTTTGTTTGTAAAATAAGTTGGAAAATACGCTTGTACGCTTATGGTAGCTGTTCTTTTTCTACTTCTTATTTAAACAACGGACGGCCACTCCTAGATATAAGATATCACTAAGAGTTTTTCACGTAATACGAATCACAAGATTTTGATGCTTAGACTCAGCAGCTAACCGGACATTTTTGAGGTCGCCTTCCCACCTTGTAGTTGTATTTGTCTGTGGCTAAGTTACATATCCGAATCTTGTTATTCTTCATTTTCAAACGATGGACGTCCACTGGTCGTACATAGGTCTGTTTAAGGGATCTCCACACCCCACGATCCGAATCTATATTCGAATAAAGAATATCATTTAAGAAATACTAAGCTGAAAAAGTGCATTATTTTAGAAAACCATGCATTCTTTTTTCTATGATTTAACGTGATATGCAACGGCTTTGCACTTAAACAAGCGCATGATGCTTATCTTTTGATAAGCAACATCTAAGTATTGTTCCTTAAGTGTGCAAACTGCACACTTAAGGAATAAAAAGCTTGACCAAAAAGCTCTTATCGCTTAAACAGAAGGAAAACCTGTACAATATTAAATTAAGAAATAAATAATAGCCTCCCTTAAATAAATAAAACAGTCTGTTTTATAAAATATATTAAGTTATTCCATAAATCCTCTCCATTTAAGTCAATTTATATTCGAACGTGTTCGGGCTCTAATGCGCCAAATTTAGGGTAATTTGTTATGAAAACACTCCCTCTTCTTACTTAGTACCGTTGTTTTCACGACTTAACATATTTATTAACAGTAATATTATCACGTAATGGAATAAGTAGATGCAAATTTCAGAATAATTCTAAGGAATAATAGAAACAAAATTGTTGCAAACATAATTTGAATTAAAAGTAAGATGTCTAACTTTCTGTATTATTTTTACTGGCAATAAAAACCTTTCGATCTGAATTGTTTTTGTTCTTTGAACAACGGTCTTTTGGTACTTAAAAATATAAAATGAAACATTTTAGCAGTTTTTGTTTAGTAATACCTTACTTTACCTTATCTCATTCTGAAGCGTTCCGCTTCCGTATTAAGTTTGGCATAAAAAGTATATCGATACACTCATATATAGAAATGTAACACAGTGTATTATAATGTAGTGTAACACTTTTAGTTTGTAAACATGTATATGTGAATATGTATATAGCCATATCCCCTATAATCATCTTCCTGCCCTTATCCCACTCTAAGTGGGGTCGGCACAACATGTTATAAACATGATGTTACATAATTTGGCTGCGTTTTTACGACCGGTCGCCTGCCTGACGTCAACTTACCTCTGTCGTATTTTACGACACCTCGGTAAAAAAGAGCGTGGTCTATTCTACTCAGCCGGATACCACACGGCGGGTCGACTTACATTAGTCGCCTTTTTCGACACCTCGGTAAGAAATCCAACATCTGAACAATATCTTACTGAGATGAACACATGGTGAGAGATGCATATTTACTATAAGCAAAATTACACGGTTTCAATATAAAATATAATAGCGGTCTGGTGGGCACACATCAGCAACTCCCTTCTTTGCAAAAGGCTTTATCCCTTTTTTACAGAGAAGTAGGTATTGCAGTATAAACTACGTTTTGTTAAAACTTTTCAATGCCTGCATATCATAAGGACATTCAAGTAACATCCAAGGTCCTCGAAAAAACAAAAATATAACAAAAAATGTTTAAATACTTAACTAGGTAAATACATAAGTATCATATTTCTTTATACATAATCTTTGCACCGCTAGTGAAACTGGGCGCTACTAGCCTACATCTCTTACACTGAATCACTCTGTAAGCCTGTTTAAGTCAATTTATATTCTAGCGTGAGTTTACTCAGGACCTAAGACTCCCAATTTACAGTAATTTGTTATAGAAAATCCCTCTTGGCTAACTTCTTTAACTTGGAACGACTCACTTTTGGATATTTTTTACAGCGGTAAATACATCATTCTCCTACCCTTACCCCCCACTTAGAGTGGGGTGGGCACAACATGAACTAACGATGTTGTTAAATTATTTGGCTAGATATTTTCCGACCGACTCCCCTGATGTCAACTTACATTAGTCGCCTTTTACGACACCTCGGTAAGAAATGAGGGTGGTCTATTCTACTCAGCCTGCTACCACACGGCAGGGCAACTTACCTTAGTCGCCTTTTACGATACCTCGGTAAGAAATCATGGTGGTCTGTTCTACTCAGCTGGATACCATGGCGGTAAACTGTGGTTCAATAGTGTAGATAATAGTACATTTTCTTTTTATGTTTTTGTAATATTCACTGCGATTACAAAGTAAGGATCTTGGAAATAAGTATGTCTCTAATTTTCTGTATTGTGCTTACGTAATGTAGAAAAACTATCATCAGATTGAAAAAAGTGACGCAATAGTACTAAACCCGCCGACGATCGACGGAGTGGTTGGTTTTATAAGATATTGTTCAAAATTGTCCCTATTTTTATTAAATTCCCTTTAAGTGATGACGTTAAAAATATTATCCATCATATATAAAGCATCAGAAGAGCTATAAATAAAATTATTGTACAGAAGGGTAAGCAGGATACATTCGTTATAAATTTATAGGGAACACACTTATAACGCATGACATAGTCTAATGAAAGCCTTTATCATAAACGTTCGCCATTAGAGCTTATTTCGCAGGCAAAATATTAAAACTGAATAACTCTCATAAAGTAGACTTTAGTTAAGGAACGGTTTCAATGTTGCGTTTTTATTCTCTAGTTCGATCTTTTCTACTCCATTAAATGTCATTACATATATTTTTCACATTAACAAGGTCATTAGTCCGTTTCATCACCGTTTGTCACCATAGAAGAACGGATACGGAAAATTATTAGTTTTAATTAAAGAAGCTCACGCATGTTTCAAATGCAAGAGGGCTTTCGACGTTTGCAAAGTGAATAGGAGCTAGGCGTTCCGGTTTATGCTATTTATAGCGGTAAGTAAGGGTAACGAATTTACAATAATTGAGACACATTCCCAACAAAGTTTTCGCAGATTAACACTTGGTTAACACTACTATATATATGAGCTAACATGGTTATTTACTCAAGAAAAAGCCATCTTTTTTAATCAGTGGCGCGGAGGCATTATTAATGAATAGCATTATTAAATGCTTGAGTTTTGGTTCGATTACCACTTGGGTATTCTAATAGAATTTTCCATTGTCTGGTAGAACCTCTCACGCTTTATCGCGATTAGTGAACGGAATTGTTCACTAATCGCAGTAATGAAGCAATTGAGTACAATATCGACCAGAAACAGTTAAAACTTACTATATACTTAGCAGTTTAGTGATCTTCCTCATCAAATTTATTAGATATTGGTAATTTATGTGTAATTTTTTTTTTTAATTCAGAAATACTGTCTGATAACAAAATGCAACAATAAAGTCGTTGTAAGGAAACAACGGTTTAAGCAATTTCAATTTCCCGGCGCACGACGGCCTCTTCGGATACATTAAGCACTTAACTATCACTGTCTGCTTGCTCTTGGCCCGTTTTATAAAATAAAATCCCGGGATTTTCACGTCTACGGATATTTTTTCGAGCTGTTTATCTCGCCGTCTAAGTGCGTTAAGTATATTTAATTTTGTTAAACAGAAAGCTTATAATTAGTAACCGAGTAAATTATCAAAAATTTCTACAAAAATATTTTGTTTTATTAATATTTTTATATATGGCCATGATGTTATATATTTTCTTTAAATAAATAATGATGAACAATTTTTATCACCAAAAAATGTATGGAAATAAAAAATCTGTTACTCTTTATTTGTTATATCTTTGTTTACAAACGAAACAATTTTTGATATGAAAATGAAAATTTAGCTAAAGTTAAAGGAAATGTTAATAAATTAAGCCAAATATTTTACAGGTATACAAGATATACGGTAGGTACAAAAAAAATATTGTCGAATCAAGCTTTTCATAAAGAAGCAAATATTTCAGTGACAAAAGAGATACGATGTTACAAATGCAATAAAAGGTATCATGACATTGCTCTTAAAACAGTTTATCTACATCAACACAGCGTTCACCAAATTGTTTAGACCCTCGACATAATTTGAAACGTTATTGTTACGGCTACAGATTCGCTTTATTGCCATTGTTACTACAGAAATTTATTGGTCCTCGAGTTTCATTATCTTAATCAAAAGGAAATAAAGAGAAACAAAACAAAGTATAATTTGAAAATTTAATTGTGTAAATCCTTAAATCTAAACATGGTCTTAAAGGTATATATATATATAAAATCCTAAAAATACCTAACCGAAAATTCTAAATAAATTGTGAAACGTAAATGCAATATAGAAGATCAGGTACATCATGTAATTTTACGGGATTCTAAATCTCACAATTTGTCTAACATTTTTACAATAAAAATTTACGCTTTATTGAACACCAGACCGATTGAAAGAATTAATCTTTAATATTTGTTCTCTGATAAAATTCAATGTGGAATAAAAACCAAAACGAATTTTACTCCTCACAACATGATTACATAGACAATCAGCCGGCTCGATAAAGCTTTAAATTTACAACTAAAATAGAATATTAATAAAAAAGATTTAAAAACTTCTGCTAAAGGACAACCCAAATGCAGGTTGCCAAGATCTACTAGGTAAGAATGGTGATACAGACTTTGTGGCTCCCGCATTGAAATCCAAAGAGGATGAAGGGTTACGGAAGAGATTAAGGTTTCCCATAGCTGAGTAATCAGTGCGTTTTAATAGATCAGTGTGAGCCATACCGAGGGATGCGCCAACTTTGTTGCTGAAAATAAATGAAAAAAATATTGTTTTATTCTCTTAGAATACTTCAATATATCATTAAACCTTATCCAGCATTAATTTAGTTTAAAGAAATTAAAAAGATGAAGCAAGAATAATTTCAATACTCACTTGAAAGCGTAATCGAGACCTCCGCCATATGTGTTGAAGTTGGGAATCACTGGGTTGCTGGGCAAATTTCTTGTTGCGAAAGCGTTGGCAGTCAAATCGTGGTGGTCGTTATGGAAAAGATTCGCTTTTCCGGCGGCTGTGAGCTGGTTACCGAATGCTGGGATGTGTCTTCCGGTAAGGGATAATCCATGGCCATTACTGAAACGTAAAATATAATAAATAAGATATTAACATAAGCCCTTTCCAGAACATGGGTTCAACTGCATTTAAACGTTAAAATAGTTTTAACAGTATATCAAATAATTAAATGTTTGAATAAATTCTTTTTCAAATTTTGTAATATGCTGTAAGCTATAAAAGATTGGACTGGATAAACAGCTTATATCTTATTCAGGGTTCAATACATAAGGCTGTCTGGGACTCCATAAGCGAAAATACTTACACATTATCTAAAGCCAAGCCACCAGTTGCAGAACTAAAACTTCCACCATTCTTCAGACCACCGAGACCACCAATAGCACTCAATTTGTTGTTATCGTTGCCAGCCAGAGGCAGTCTTGCCATAATATTCGCCGTACCATCAGGGTTTGTATTAACAACACCATGTAACTGACGGCGAACTCTTGAATTGTGATAAATTGGGTGGACTGATTCTTGAGCACGTTCAAAATAAAGATCTTCCAGGTCATCATTAATCACATTTGCGTCCTCTCCAATCAAATATACTGGTTTTTCGTGTGGTATAGACAAATAACGGCAATTGACTCCAACCAAAAGCACAGTTAACAAAGCGAATTTAGCAAACATTTTGCTGTTTTCTTTGGTCTATTCACAGTATGTACTGTAATTACTAAGTATGCGTTCGGAATGATTTCTTAGACGTATCTTCCCTGTTTTATATTAAAACGCACGAGAGCAGAAAATCCCCGGCTCCGACATTGATAAATACTAGATGCGGTAACATTAGGTTATTTAAGTAAATTGGTTTTCATAAAGGATAATCAATGGACCATGGCGAATTTAGAAGGTTTATGTTTGCTTTTTGTTTACCTGTAAAACAAACGTGCAAATATGTCACGATATATTTTAAACTATGGTAATGGTATTCAATATTCATTATAATTCATAATTCTGATGATCCTATATAGAAAATAAAGAAAGTGAAAAAATTATTGTCACGTATATTATTTATTAGTTGAAATATTATATGCTTCAACTCAACATGCTCGACTAATAACACTTAATATTGTTTTATTTTTATTGTGAGAAGACCAATAAAAAAATTACATAATTCTAAAATGCTAATACGCTTTAAATAAGGCGGTTTTTTTTTCATATTTATTATTCAATTCCAAACGCAGATAAAAAATATAAAAGCTAATCCCGTGTGGTATTCGGATGAGTAGAATAGACCTCATTTCTCACCGAGGTGTCGTAAAAGGCGACTTAGGTAATATGACCAACCGTGTGGTATCCGGTTCAGTAGAATATACCATGCTCTTTCTTACCGAGGTATCGTAAATTACCACTAAGGAAAGTTGACGTCAGGCATGTTAATAACTAAAGATAAAAAAAAAGATTTCTCGATTTCAATATTATGTACAAATTCATGTAAAGTAAAATTGTTTAAAGTGTTTAAAAACTGTAATGTATACACTAGATGTTTTTTACCATCCCTCAAGCCTTCAAACAAAGAATTTTAAAATTGTACTGGCACAAGCAATTAAGACAATGGTTATAGCATTTGTGCTCGTTATGCGGATTCGATTTCCATAGATCTCATATTTTTCAAAAGATTAAACGATTTTTTTTCATATTATAGAAATTAAGCTAAGCTTTCATTAAATAATGAAACATAAAGGTAATTTACTTTTTTCCGAAACAATAAAGTTTATTTCATGAAAGTAATTACATATAATTAATTTATACACATAATTTCAATATAATGATACTAATTAAATACAACGTACTATTTACTAAACTAAATTATTTTAAAATAAATAGATGAAAAATTATATATAATTAGCATAATTATTTTGGTCTCTTCCAGTATATTTATTTCCTCTCTTACGGGTCTGAAGAATTCCCCGATAATACAATGCTCCCTCTACTTGTTATTATACCATTTGACCCCTCAGTTCAGTGGGATATCAGGGTTATCAACTGAACGAGGGGCTTTTTTTCTATAAAATATTACTAGTTATTAACCAGAATACTTATAATTTTAATTTACATGAGACACGCTAAGTGTTTCACGATGTGACTGTTAGAGTTATCCGTGACGGAGACTTTTAATAAATGTATAACAAATTTCGTAATTAACATTAAAAATTCTTAATATGCATTTGTCGATCCATAGTTAGTATTATTATATTTCAGTGATGTCATAAAGGAATCCTTTTCTGAAACAGTGATGTCATAAAGAAATCCTTCGTTACTCGCAACTCACTCGAATTATACTGTGATTTGAAATTCGTTTATTACCGATTTCAAGGAAAAATTATTATTGAAGATGAGTGATCAGTGGGCTATAAAAATAACCACAATATTCGTGATAGAAGATTACGTTGTGCTTTCATTAATTTGTGATTACGATAAGTGCTTCTATATCAAACGTTAAATGTTATAAATTTTTCTTTCTTTATGTTGCTGTAGGAGCTCTAGTTATACTAATATTAAAAACTCGAAAGTTTGTGACTATTGTGTATATATGTACCTATGTCGTTTTAACGGATTAACAGAAAATTTTAAGTACAGGTAGGTCCTAATTATAATAGCAAAGATTTGTGTTGTATATGTCGCTTTTAATACAAAAAACTTTATGTAGAGGTAGGTCTTAGCCTAACATATAGGCTTATTTCTACGTGACATATTGTTACAACATGTTTCAAATACAACCTCCTTCATATAGTTGGTCAGTAATATAAAAAAAATATTGAGGCCGTCATTATGTGTCCTTAAGTTATTCAGAAAGAGCAAATGGGGTGACTTTTGAGGAAATTATTTTTTATTTATTGGAAAAGTGTAAAGTAAGAATATTATAGTTGCTTTTATAATATATTTGAACATGCGGAAAAACAAAAAATAACTAGGAACTAGATAGCCATTTTAAAGGTAAAATAACGATAAATAAGGAATTTATCGAATTAGGTGTTACTTTGTGGAAACCCATACAAAATTAATAGTGTAATTATTTTGCCATATTCTGTGATAATTTTTATTCCGGATTATAGGAAAATCATTTTATTGTTACTGTTGATATATAAGGATTTATAAGGATAAATGAATGGCATCTCAGTAAAAACCCAGTCAGCTAGTCTTAATATATAAAAGCGTATAATATTTATTTAAAAATGTGGTGATAACCCTGTCTTTGCGAGTTATTCCCGCTTATCACTCGTATATGATTCAGTTTGTTTACACTTAATAAATTGCGGCTAGTTTATTTTTAACACAAAGTTTTATCAAATAAATTTATCGTTTATACGCAAGTTGGGTATTTTTTTAGGAATAGCATATCTACTATGAATAGTCACGTTCTAATTTAATATTAGATGAATATTTCTTATTTATACTAATATATAAAGCTGAAGAGTATGTTTGTATGATTGTTTAAATGCGCTAATGTCAGAGACTACTAAACCGATTTGAAAAATTGTTTGAGTGTAAGATAGTCCATTTATCAAGGAAGGCTATAGGTTACATAACATTACACGACATGAATAGGAGAGGAGCAGCAATAAAAAAAATATTAAAAATTTAAAGCTTTCCTTGCGCACTAAGTAAACTATGAAAGTTATTCAAAAATCATATACTACAAAATTGTTCCCCTCAAAAAGTTCTAAATAGAAGTCCGTGACAACATGTGTCTAGCTTTTACGGTAAACACACTTTAACCATTTTTATGGTTATCAAAATATTTTCTTACGATTTTAATCTTTTTACGCGGGCGGAGCCGCTGGCGTTTACTAGTCAAGTATAAAAAAATTACAATGACAGCAGCAATATTGTTGATTGCTATAATGACTATATAATGAATATAAAGATTGCTATAAATTTGACTGGCCCGTTGGCGCAGTGGGTAGTGACCCTGCCTTCGGGTACGCGGGTCGCGGGTTCGATTCCCGCCGAGGGCCACCATTTTCTATAAATGAATTTGTTGGTCTTTGAGCCTGGGTGTATATTTGTATTTAAGTATGTATTTAAAAATATATAAGTATATATTCACCAGTTATCTGTCACCCATAACACAAGTAAATAAATTAAAGTATTTATTATTATTATAGATATCGTAGATCTTATGATGAATTTACTGATTAATAAGTTTTTATATATTAAGTGATTTTATATATTAATTAATTAAAAAAGTTTACTTACTTTAGTCGTTTATTACGACACCTCGGTAAGAAATGATGATCTGTTCTACTCAGCCGGATACCACACGAATTTAAGTATACAAATAAAGTTGGGAATAAACAATTAACTTTTAGATTTAATAAATACAAGAAGAAAATTATTCATAGTGAAGTAAAAAAAGTTGTATTACGTTATTGTTTAAATGTGTATGAGACTATTAAGTATTAATGTATTAACCGTTTTTTACTATGCATTAAAGTAAAATAAACTTTCCGACGGTTATTTGAAATTTAACGGCTTTAATATGATTGTAATATGAATGCTTTCGGGTGCAACGTATTGGATTATAAACGAAGAGTGTTCTTGTTTCTAATTAGGAATAATGGTGAGTTTTCTGGAGTACAACGTAACACAATTGCTGTTAGTCGACCTTTTCAGGAAGAGCGAACGTAATTGCGATGCGCATGAATTTAAAATAATAGCAGCACAATTTGGAGGTTTTTTTTTGCTTTTGAAAACAACATTAGGTGGTTAATTTATATTACATAAATGTATGTACCATTGAAGCGATAAATAGCCTTGAATTATATTATAAAGAGTTTTTTTGTGAAATGATTTATTCTTATGATTAATGCATTAAATTTTTAACATAAAAATATCATGCCGTGAAATATATTAAAGTCCTTACTTATATTGTAAATACGATAGTTTGTCTGTGTCTGTCTGTTACGCTGTTACGGCTAGTGAGCTGTAGCAATTTAGATGGAATTTGGCTAACGTAACGAGCTAAAATATAGTATAAAAATTCACGAATAGGAAAAAAACGATGAAGCACACGATTGGGGGCATTTTAACTCTAATTTGATGATTTGAAAAAATTATATAATTTTTTTTTCAGTGTTAGGTTTAAGTTTCCTGGGTTTGTTTCGCTCAATGAAATTATATGTTACGAACACATTGGCACATGATTCGGCTAGGTTTTTTAAGACCAGCCACCTGCCTGGAGTCATTTTACGACACCTCGGTAAGAAATGAGTGTGGTCTATTCTACTCAGCCGGATACCACATGACGGTTAACAATAACAACAAAAAATCGTAAAAAATGCGGGTATTAGAAATAAAGTTGTTCGTGTTAATGGCAATACAAATAAAATCGTAATTAAAAATATATTTTTAAATTCACTTCACGCTATAGCGTTGAAAGTGAATTTTTAATTTAAAAAATACCTTCAATATCTATCGAATTGTTGAGATAATAAACCATCTTGTACAATATTTCTGAACGCGTCTGATGGAAAGTCGATAAATTTCTTTCCGAAGTTAAAAGTTATCGTCTCCTACTACGATTATCATATTTCTAGCTCGCAACTCGAATTTAAAATATTAATTTAACGCTATTCCGAAAAATTGGTAGTTTCACATAGTCACACGTAAAAGACTCAGCGAAAAATTTGGTGAATTTCTTATTACTCACACTACATATTATCATAGTGTTATCACTATAACCTATACCAAAAAATCCGGTTTTAAAGTGACTAAAAATGCGATTCAAACGCAATTTAAACACAACTTGTTTTGTTGTTCCGAGTGTCTCTATACATATAATAGATTTTTTACGGTCGTCCGTCCCCAAAGTACATCACTACTTGTATTGGGCAACAGACAACTGTTAGATATAATAATAGAAAATGTTGCCCTATCAGCAGCACGAATCGAAGCCTCTTCCGATGATACCTCTGGAGATGTGAAAAAATAATCGTTTTTTATAAAAATCTTTTTTTTTTAAATAATCGATTTTTTTATCATAAAACATCGTTTTTTTTTTATCGATAATTTTAAACTTCCTCTTTATATTTTTCACTCTTTTTCTTGTTATTTAAAATCATATATGCATTGTTGGATGAAACCAATGTAGCCAAACTACAGATTTTAATAAAATTTCACAAACAGCGTATCTGTTAATGTTTATTGGTAGATGTCCATTTTAATTAGCCTTCAATTAATTAGTAATATTAAAAAGGTATTCTTTCAAATACTCAGAAAAAAATCGATTATTTTTAAAGGGAAAAAATCGATTATTTATTAATCGATTTTGTCTACTCAAGTCGCATTCCTACTACCCGTGGAGTTGAAAGCAGGACACCGCCACCTGCGCAAAGGCCCAGTCCAACGTCAATAACGAGTCACATATGATTAAAAATAATGTTTGAAAAAATATTTTGATCATAAAACATCTTTATGAGGACCGATAGTAGAGGAAAGTGCCACTGTGGCGCACTTTTTATATCTCCGCGACCCGGATTGGAAGAATTTAATCTTGAAATTGCTTGCTTAGCGATTTCTATCGTTCGTAAAACAAAGCTTTATTGCTTCTTTATTTGATTTCTTGTTTTAATAAAATCTTATTAAATAGGCACTTATATTTAGGTAAGTGCACTAGTAATTGACCATGTACTAGTACTTGACCGTTTTAAGTTTTAAATGAAATTTAAAGTAATAAGCGTTTTGTACCTACAACAAGTAGGTATGTAGCTAATAAACAATAAATTTGTAATTATCTGTTGCCATCTATTAACAACTGCCCAAAGTTCAGAACTGTATTATTGTGTATAACTGTGTATAACTGTATTATGTATTATTTCGTAGGGGCTCCGAGATATGTGCGGAATGACGTTCTGCACCGGGACACCAGGACACCGACCGTGGAGGAGTTCGTCCGCATGCTTGCACGCAGGATGTTTGCGCGAGCGGACTGCAGCGTGCATGTCCACCTCCACGACATAGCCCCATTGCATGCTCGTCCACCGGAGGGCCTTCCCCTACCTCGCGAGCTCCTACGGGCACCCTCACCGCTAGCGGCGGAACAGGATGACGATCAGGACGACGCGAACCCGGACATGACACCCCCCCCTGGACTTGACAATATCACGGATTGACTCTCCATGAACTCGACACCCCACTGCTCAGAAGTTACCACGTGAAGAGGAAACCATTTCTCCCCGGATTATACCCGGGTTTTCAATGACCTGCAGAGGTCCCCCTCATACACAAAAATATCCCCTAGGCTCAAGCCAACAGGCGAGAGCCCTGGCCATAAGGCCTAAATAAAATCCAGGCGCAAGCCTGCGAGGAACAGCCCGGGTAAGGAGGTTCGCCTCGAGGCCCGTACCCCAATTGCCTTCGGGCATTGAGAAGACCCTTCGTCATCGTGATTATTATTTAAAATTTAATATTATTAATTAATCTTTTTTCTTTCAATAATGCAATACGGTTTTTCAAGTGTCAGAAAATTAATTTTAGGTGTAGCTTTAATTGTAATTCACAATATTCACAATATTCAGCTGATTAGACGTGAAAGTGCAACAGACAGACTTTCGCATTTCAATACTTATTATAAAACAAACTCCCCAAAATGTGATCGATTTTCTCTAAATCAATCAATTTTTGTAAGGTTTTTGCTAAAAAGTACCTAGTGCATTTCTTCCAAAAGGTTCAAGTTAATAGTACATAACGGTTTTATGTAAATTGTGGTAAAATATTCGCGGAATTGTAATAAAACTCGCCTGTAGGAAGCTTTAGTCACGTGACCTACGTAAACCAACAGAGATTCACTAAAGTAACGTACTAGATAATTTTAAATCTACAAAAATACTACAAAAAAGTGCGCTAGAGCATGTCTCTTATCTCTTATGGTTAACTCATAGTAACTAATTTTATGTTCAAAATTTCAATTAAATACACTGGTTACCACGCGGGCGAAGCCGCAAGCAAGCATATCTAGTAATATATAATACAAGCTAGATATATGCTGTCACGGACTTTTGTTTAGAACTTTTAGAGGGGAACAATTTTGTAATATTTGATTTTTCAATAACTACTACCGTTTACTCAGCGCACGCAAGAAAAGCTTTAAATTTTGACATTATCGTACTATTTTTTATTGTTGCTCCTCTCCTTTTCATCTTCGCGTGATGTTATTAGCCTATAGCCTTCCTCGATAAATGGACTATTTACTGAAAGAATTCTTCAAATCGGTCCAGTAGTTCCTGAGATAAGCGCGTTCAAACAAACTAACAAACTCTTCAGCTTTATATATTAGTATAGATTAGTGTGGATGTATACTCAAATTAACTAGAAACATTTCTAAATCTTCGGTTGTTCAATAAATAAAACCATAACATTCCCTTAGCCTTTTTACCGTCGGGAAAATCGTAATTTAATATCGTACCCAAGAGACGTTGAGTTGTTCCAAATCTACGCGACGTGCAGCGCTCAAATGATAAATAACATCACTTTACTGAGTCGACGGAAATGAGAGCGGGAAGAGTTTCAAAATGGAGTTGATAAAAGTAATAATGCAAATATTCTAGGCACGCTAGAAACCTATTCGCTGCATATAACAGACTAGCAATCGCCAGCGGCTCCGCCCGCGTGCAAAGATTAGAACCGTAATATTATAGTCTTTTGATAACCGTAAAAATGTTTCAAGTCGGTTAACCTTAAAAGCTAGACATACGCTGTCGCGGACTTTTATTTAGAACTTTTAGTTGGGTACAATTTTGTAATATATGATTTTTTAATAACTGTCACCGTTTACTTAGCACACGCAATGAAAGCTTTAAATTTTGACTATTACGTCCAATTTTTTATTATTGCGCCTCTCCTATTTATCTTAGCGTGATGTTAGCCTATAGCCTTCCTCGATAAATGGACTATCTTACAATACATTGAAATAATTTTTCAAATCAGTCCAGTAGTTCCTGAGATTAGCGCGTTCAAACAAACAAACAAACTCTTCAGCTTTATATATTGCATTCTCAACCTTTGCATTCTATTTATATTTTAGCAGTTTTTCAACACGGATAAAACGACTTTTTGTAAATGAAACCTAGCTATATTTATACTAATCGTTTTTTCTAAACAAAATTTGTCATTACTGTCACGCTCAGTTTTGCTTAATGATTCAAATTATTCACTTAATTTGAGTTTCTTAACGACATCATTATCGTCAGGTGTAAATAATCAATTGGAAATGCGTCTGTAAGTAATGAAAACATTATATAACCCTAAGTTGAGAATAACAGAAAGGATAATTCAATATCGTCCCTAAGAGACGTCAAGTTGTTTTAAATCTCCGCTATCTCAGGCTTTCAGATGATAAATAGCTTCAGTTCAACGATGAGTTGGCGGAAATGGGCTCCAAACGAGTTTCGTATAGAGTTCTCGAAGACTAGCACCAGAGACGGTAATATACTCAATTAACGTAGTACATTTTTTTCATAGCTTTTATAGGATTCTATAGGAGTCGAAGTATAACAGATAAAAATTCAATATTTTACACGCTTAGTAATACTAAGTGTGTACACTAAGACACCTGATAATTTTTTTTATCAATCGTGACCACGGTGTGGTATCCGGCTAATTAGAATAGACCACCCTCATTTTATACCGAGGTGTCGTAAAAGGCACCCAAGGTATATGAACCGCCTTGTGGTATACGGCTGAGTAGAAAAGACCACCACACTCATTACTTAACAAAGTGTGGTGAGGTAAAATCGATTATTTTAATTAAAGTCTTTTCATTTTTAATCTTTTTTAAGATTAGATATGCATTGTTGGATGAAACTAATGTAGCCGAAACTTCACATTTTAATCGAATTTCGCAAACAGGGCGTCTGTTATTATTTTTTGGTAGTTGTCCACTTTAATTAGGATTTATTCTTAATTATTAGAATTTAAAAGGTAACTTTTCAAAAAGTCACATAAAAACGATTATTGTAAATCGATTATTTTGGTACGATTTAAAAAAAATCGATTTATTTCAAAAAGAAAATGACACGTGAGAAGCCTAATTAATAACAATCGATAAACGAATAATATATGATTAGACTTTAGGTGTATTGAACCAATTGGAACAAACACTCCTTCAAAAATACGACTGTCCCTTTACAGGGAACAGTGCCGCTTGGATCCAGAACAGTAATAATTGGATTTGCTTTATATAATTCTGGAAAAGCACAACGATACCTTGAATTTTTCCGTTGTAGCGCCATCTGGAATAGCGTTTGACAACATAACAGTGCTGTTAAGTTGTTAGTTGCATCAAAATAGATGGCGCTAGTAGTGTACTAAATCAGGCTATAGTCATTATATTTTCCTTTATCTAGTTGTTATCCGTAACTTTTTTCAAGTTGATTTTAATATTAAAATACTCTCAATAATGGAGAATTATTTTCTTATTTGCGAATGTAAAATAGTTTTTAAATCCTACATGTCTTATAAAAGATTCAATGGTACCAATGTTTTTTGTTGCTGCTCCAACGGAATACTTACACTTGAAAGCTTTACAGAGACATAAATTACAGACAGATATATTACAAACTTAAAAATAGACTTTCACAATTATAATATTGTTCTGGATACCAGCCTAATGCCTGGTCAATGTCAATAAGAGAAATACACATCTTAACCTATTAATAAAATTGCCGATGTAAACCAAGTTGCGGGCCTGTACTTGCGACCTGCTTAGAGAGATTTAAAAAAATTATCGATTTATAAAATAATCGATTTTTAATAATCGATAATTTTTTTCATCAAATATGGATTGTTTTAATTATTCTTTTTTACTTTTTCTTATTTTTTTTGGTTAGATACCTATGCATTCTTGGATGCAACCAATGTAGCCAAACTACACATTTTAATCGAATTTTACAAACAGCGCATCTGATCACTTTAATTAGCCTTTATTGTAATTAATTATCAATATCAAAAAAGGCAAGTTTTCAATTAAACTATTCAATTAAATTAAATTTAAAAAAAACGATTAGTTCGTATCAAAATAACCGATTTTTAAAAATCGATTTATTTTAAAGGCAGAAATCGATAATTTATTAATCGATTTTTTCTACTCCATATTACATCCCTACTTGCTTATATATAAATAGCACTCTAGCCTAAATTTATGATAATCACATTCTATTTATTTACATAATTTATTGTATATTTATTTAATAAATACAAACATTTGATTAACACTAAACATAACGTAACAAACTAACAATAAGCAACTTCTTCTAGACAACTTATATAATATAGATATTAAAAACTGTATCTCAAAGAGAAAGTGGGGGATTATTATATTAAACTTTTATACCAAGACTTCAAACTAATTAATAAATATTCATAAAAACTTAAATAGGTAAACTATTTAACATGTCACAAAGAAAGATAATGATTCCAAACATTAATTTATAGAATTGGCATTACTTTGCATTATTCCATATATACATAAAAACAAACCGAACAACAAGTTCCATTTAGGCATTTATTTTCTTTTTTTTCCTATAAGAAACACTATTTACAGCTATATACCGAGCTATAACAAGCAGATGTAAAAGAAATACCGAATTTTATTTAATATTTAACATAAATCCAACGGTCTTGTTATATCTGCATAATTGATCTGTCTGTCCAGAGCTGCAGGTATCACTGGGATATCGACTCCTTTTATCCCCCTACTTGCCCCCCTGTTCATAGGAAACGCACTTAAGAATCTTTACACAGCTAGCGTTGCTATACACTCTTTTGATATTATAAAAGTGTAAAAGTATTTCTTATGTTTTTACCTTTCTCTTTGTCTAATGTGATTTGTCTGACCATCGCAAAGACTAGAAGAAGTATAGAACATTTGTAGCAACAGAAGTCTCTAGCACAGGACAGTACGTTAATTTTTTTTTGTAGATAAATAAGGTGGCTTTATTTCCACTAAAACCCCCTATATACTTAATTTCATGAATATCATTGGAGCCGTTATCAAAGTTTAAATTATATATATACAAGATTAACTCATTTAAATATTAAAGATAAATTAATATTATAATAAAAACTAAACACCAATCCGCTGAAATAAAATCGAATAAAAAATACGATCAAATAAATATAATACAAAAAAAAACAATAAGTTAATGCAGCCAGTCAAGTCGGTCGTGAAGATATTATAGCATCGCTTTATATGGAAAGTTGGATCAAACAATAAAACTAAAGCGAGCCTCCACTTGAGAGGCGTGCGATTGTTACTGCGAATGTAGTGTTTCAACAAATACTATTGTTTTACTCACTTTATATTGTTTATACTGTGCCTTATTCGTATCGAATTTCATTCCTTGCAATGACTCACTAATATGACGTCTTCAGAAAGATATATTGACATTCAATTTATATAGCACTAGCAATCGCCGGCGGCTCCGCCCGCCGATTGAAACCCTGAAGATTAAAACCGTATTATATTACCGTTTACTCAGCGCACGCAAGGAAAGCTTTATATTTTGCTGTTTTCGTACTATTTTTTATTGCTGCTCCTCTCCTATTCATCTTAGCGTGATGTTATATAGCCTATAGCCTTTCTCTTCTCTTCTCTCTACTCTTTCAGTTCTTCTTTCAGGATAGTCCAAATGGACTATCTTACACTGAAAGAAGATCTCAAATCGGTTCTGTAGTTCGTTTTAGGGAGATTTTATTAGTGATTAGCGCGTTCAAACAAATAAACAAATAAACTCTTCAGCTTTATATATTAGTATATATAATAGAGAAATCATATTTTTTTAAACGCAAGTAAACGGTGAAAGTTATTCAAAAATCATGTATTACAAAATTGTACCTCTCTAAAAGTTGTAAATAAAAGTCCGCGACAGCATATGTCTAGTTTTTAAGGTAAACCCACTTTAACCATTTTTATGGTTATCAAAAGACTCTATTACGGTTCTAATCTTTCCACGCGCGCGGAGCCGTTGGCGATAGTAATTGCATAATAACAAAGAAAAACCTTAAAACAGCAACATAATTAGAACATTTGGCAACTATATGCCGATTCTGTAGGTTCGTACCATCGTTAGGCTTGTAGCCAAATCGAAAACGCTGATGGAGATTTAGCAGCAGTAAGCTTTACTAGAATATAGTACGGCGATACAGTAATGTACAACGATTTTTTAAAAAAATGCATAAATACCCTATATCTTTTTCTTTCCCGTCGAGTGGTATCCGGCTGAGTAGAATAGACCATTCTCATTTCTTACCGAAGTGTCTTAAAAGGCGACTAAGGTAAGTCGACCCAAAGTGTGGTGTCCCGTTGACTACAAAATAGACCACACTCATTTCTTACCAACGTTTCGTAAAAGGCGACTAAGATAAGGTGATCCGCCGTGTGGTATACCGCTGAGTAAAATAGAACGCAGATTTTTTTACCGAGATGTCGTTAAAGGCGACTAAGGTAAGTTGACCCGCCGTATGGTATCCGGTTGAGTAGAATAGACCTCCCTCATTTCTTACTGAGGTGTCGTAAAAGGTGACTAAGATAAGTTGACATACCTAGCCGAATCATGTGACAACATGCTCATAATATGTACCTGTTAGATATTAAGTAGGTAGGTTAAGTAATAATTGTTAATTGCCAGTCTCGCATTAAACGCATGAACGATACGCCGTCTTTTATTTGTCACTGGCGAACGCGGATTAAAAAGTAACTTTAATATACGTTTTCTGTTGTGTTACAGTGTTTTAAGTTAAAATGTCGATTGGTCATATTGGTGAATTCGTGTTAAAGACCGGTAATTGGTCATCTTACATCGAAAGAATCGAGATGTATTTTGTAGCAAATGAAATTACAGAACACGTAAAATTACCTACATTAATATCGCTAATGGGAGAAGAAACTTACGAGTTGCTGTCTACGTTAGCAAGTCCTGTGAAACCATCCAATTTAACGTATAAAAAGGCTGTGGAATTATTACAAGCTCATTTACAGCCAAAACCATCAATATTGGCTGAGAGATATAGATTTCGTCAGCGGCGGCAGTTAGCTGACGAATCCATAGCAGATTATGTGGCGGTGTTAAAAAAACTGTCGCGTTATTGTGATTTCAATTCCAGCTTAGAAGAAAACCTCCGGGACCAATTTATATGTGGTTTACGAAGTGAGATCACCCGGCAGAGGTTATTCGCTAAAGAAAATTTAGATTATAAGAGGTCAGTGGCCATGGCATTGTCTCTGGAAGCGGCGGAAAAGGACGCGAGTGTGGTTGAAAGGAACACTGTAAATAACGAACACAAGATCGTGGAAGGAATAAATAAATTACGCATAGACAGTGAATGTTTTAGATGCGGGGACAACAGGCATACGTCGCGTTGTTGTATGTATAAAGATTACGTGTGTAATTTTTGTCACCAGAAAGGCCACCTTAAGAGAATGTGTCCAAGAAAAAAAGAGGGCGTTAAGGAATATCAACATGCGAGACTCATGCCGGCGGACAATGTTGGTGCAGCGGCAGGTCAGTGGTCGTACGGCGGGCGCGGGCTGCCGCGCTCGGCGGGCCGCGGCGGCCGGTACACGCGGCGCGGGCCGCGCTCGGCGAGCGGCGGCGCCCGCGGGGCTAAAGTCCACTTATTGGAAGAGGACGGTAATGAGAGTGAAAGAGGCGATAGCGACGCGGCTCGTGAGGACAAATCGGAGGAGCCGATGTATCAAATGTCATTAAGCGAGTATAAACCGGTGTGTATATCGCTTACGGTTCAAAATCGATTACTCAATATGGAAGTCGATACCGGATCGGCTTTATCTTGTATAAGTAAGGTTGTATATGAAAAATTGTTTTGCGATTTAGAAATCTATCCCTGTTCGCTTACATTGAAGTTTTATGACGGTTCTATTGTTTATCCGTTGGGATACATAAAAACAGAAGTTTTTTATAACGGTATTATTAAATGTTTAAAATTGTACGTTATCAATAATGGCACCACAAATCTTTTAGGCCGGCAATGGTTGTCCGAATTAGGTATACCGGTCAACGTACCGAAAGTAAATTTGCAAAGTAGCTTCGTGTCTAACATTAAAGTAGACAAAAATAATTTAATTAATGACATTCTTTGTAGGCATGAGGCGTTATTCGACGGTACGTTGGGTCGATACTCGGGAGGTGAGGCCGAGTTGTATTTACGTGAGGGAGCGGAGCCGATATTTTGCCGCGCGCGCCCGGTGCCGTACGCGCTGCGCGCGCGCGTCGACGCCGAGCTGGCCGCGATGGTGCGCTCCGGGGTACTCCAGCCGGTGGAGCGGTCCGACTGGGCCACTCCTCTCGTTATAGTAAACAAAGCGGATGGTGGTTTACGATTGTGCGCTGATTTTAAGGTAACGCTGAACAAATATTTATTGATAGAAAGGTACCCGGTTCCAAAGATGGAAGATTTATTTAGTGACTTAAGTGGTAATAAATTTTTTACAAAACTAGACCTCTCACAGGCATATAATCAGGTGGAGTTATCTGAGAAATCGAAATCATATACGGTGATAAACACGCATCTGGGATTATTTAAATATACTCGTTTAGTTTATGGGCTGTCTTCTAGTCCAGGAATTTTTCAAAAATTAATGTGTGATACTTTTAAGAATATTAAAGATGTTGTTATTTTTTATGATGATATATTAATAAAAAGCAGAGACTTGGATAGTCATTTAAAATCGATCAACGAAGTTTTTGAGGTTTTAAAAAGTAAAGGATGGAAGATAAAAAAAAGTAAATGTGAGTTCTTGGCGAGTGAAGTTAGGTACTTAGGGTATGTTATCGACAAGAATGGTGTACGGGTAGATCAAAATAAAATCAAACCAATCGTCACATTACCTCATCCGAATAGTGTTACGGAGTTAAAGTCTTTTTTAGGAATGGTGAATTTTTATGGTAGATTCATTAAAAATTTAAGCTCACATCTGTCCCCACTCTATGTCTTACTAAAGAAAGGTAAACATTGGACCTGGGGTAAGGCCCAAAAGGAAGCATTTGATTCAATAAAAAAATTGTTAGGCGAGGCCTGCGCCGTGGCGCATTTTGATATGTCTCTCGAGACGGTAGTGACGGTCGACGCCAGCTCGGAGGGACTCGGGGCAGTGCTGGCTCAGCGCGCGCCCGATGCGGCGGAGGAGCGCGTTGTGGCTTATGCATCGCGAGCGCTGACTGAGCCGGAAAAACATTACAGCCAAATACATAAGGAGGCGTTAGCTATTGTCTTTGCCGTAGATAAGTTTCACCAGTACTTATATGGCCGTAAATTCACGCTTAGAACAGACCATAAGCCGCTCGTCAGTATATTCGGTCCTAATACAGGTATTCCCAGTGCTGCGGCTAGTAGGTTGCAAAGATGGGCGGTAAAATTATCGGCATATGATTTTAATATTGAATATATTAGGACAGATATGAATGCGGCAGACGCGCTTTCACGGTTAATTAAGCAGCATAAAAATGAAGTAAAAACGGAAGAGCAGCATATGCCGGAGCAAACTTATCTTCATTTTTCGACTAATGCGTTGCTATTAGATTATAAAGTGTTAAAGAAAGAAACCGAAACTGATCCTTTACTTAGCCGTGTTTTAAGCTATATTAAGGATGGGTGGCCGAATGAGGTAGACATACAACAGTTGAAACCTTATTTTAATCGTAAGAATGAATTATATACGGAACTAGGCTGTATTTTATGGGGTCATCGAGTAGTTATACCATCGAGTTGTAGAGACAGGGTTCTTTCAGAGCTACACGACTCCCACATGGGAATCGTCAAGACAAAAGCATTAGCCCGTAGTTACGTATGGTGGCCCCAGTTAAATGATCAATTGGAGGGGGAGTGTCGTGCGTGCACGGTATGTGCGGCCGTAGCCGATGCTCCACCGGCACATGCGCCCCAAAGCTGGCCGTGGCCATCACGTCCATGGTCTCGTTTGCACATAGATTTTCTTGGGCCTATGAACGGTGTAACGTATATGATAGTGGTAGATTCATGTTCGAAGTGGATAGAAGCTATAAAAATGCAAAGAACGACCGCTAGTTCTGTAATTTCGGTTTTAAGAGATTTATGGGCGAGATTTGGGTTACCAAGGCAGGTGGTCAGCGACAATGGCCCCCCATTCACTAGCTCGGAATTCCAAAGTTTTCTTAAGAATAATGGAATAGAACACACGTTCTCGGCACCTTACCACCCAGCATCGAATGGAGCTGCCGAGAGCGCTGTCAAAATTTGTAAACGCGTTATCAAAAAAGCATTAAAGCAACAGACGGATGTCACTATCGCTCTCTGTAGATTTTTACTAGCTTACAGGAATACACAACATGCGACCACGGGTGAAAGTCCTGCGAGTATACTCCAGGGCCGTAATCTGCGTATGAGACTAGATTGCCTTAAGCCAGATCGAGAAGCGCGCGTTGAAAAATATCAAAGACGTAGCGAAAGTTTTGCGGGAGGCTCGCAACGGCGATTAGCGTCTGGTGATTTAGTCTGGTATCGTGACTATTCTGGGAAAGATAAGTGGCTCGCTGGTACCATTACTGAAGTTTTAGGGACCACAGATTATATGGTTAAGGATAGCTTTGGAACCGAGGTACATAGGCATATCGATCAATTAAAACTAAGGGTGCACGGCGCGAATGATAAAAGAGATCCACTTATTGTAAGCGAACCTTTGTTGTTACCTATAACGAGAGAGAGTGTGTCATCGGAGAGTAGTAGTGGTCCGGGGGAATCTAGCCCCATACCCGCGTCTATATCCGATAGGGTAGGAAGTGCAAGGCGATTGACGAGTTCGCGTCAAAGTATATCACCTACCCCTGTTGAGATACCCAATGTACTGGCGAATAATGACAACAGTCTTATTGGCAAATCCAAACCTGTAAGGAAACGAAGGCCTCCAATTCGTTACGGCTTGGATGATTATTATAAATAGTTAATTAGTTTTATTTATAATGTTTTATTATTTTTAGTATTATAATGTTTATATTTAAGTTATGTAATATTTAATAAGGGTGGAGGTGTTAGATATTAAGTAGGTAGGTTAAGTAATAATTGTTAATTGCCAGTCTCGCATTAAACGCATGAACGATACGCCGTCTTTTATTTGTCAGTACCGACCCCACGTAGAGTGGGATAAGGGTAGGAGAATGATGAGTTCAAATTGTGTCATCAATGAGTCTTATTGGAGGCAGGACATGTTCCGTAAGACGAGCTACGTCAAGTCGATATAACTCGAGTTCGATTTATGTATTATGTGGACAGCTTGTGGAGCTGGGACCTGGCAGCAGCCTTGCCCACGGCACGATTGACCATGGGAGTTCGATTTGTATATTATGTATTATGTAAAAATCTGCAACATCTGAAAGCGGTCTAATAATCCAGTTTTACGCTGAGGCGTCAGACTCATGAATATGCAGTGTGTGTCCGCTCGAAGATATTAATTATGCACGGTTTACGTTCTCTGTGGTTAAGGGTAAGTTACGATTAGAGAAAATAACAGTTATCAAGCACAATGATAAGATTATTTAGCCATTATCATACCTCATTATTCTCCCTTCCACTCATCGGCACAACATGTTTTTCACTTCCATTCCCGGCCTCCATATAGTCACATATCCGTCCATATTCATATTTAAAGCTGGTTTGTACATAATTGTCATCCCCACTCATTACATGTCCATAATATCCACATCTTGCAAATAATGGGAGCAATTTTTAGACTTCTAGCCATTATCCTTTTATCATTCTCCTGCCCTTATCCTGCTCTAAGTGGGGTCGGCGTAACATGTTATAAACATGTTGTCATATGATTTGGTCGTAAGCCATTATCCTTTATTTTATGTAAAATATTTTAAATATATTATTTGTGTATTGTGTAGCATAATATTCGTGTTTACATATAAAAGTAAGCAATCCATTTCTCCGTGATGTTATTAAAATTTCTAAAGTTGGCTAAAATCGCTAGTTAGTGTTGTGAGCCCCTTAATTCAAGAACGCAATATTTATTGTGTTTTTTTTTTCTCGACTGGATGCAACAAAAAATTACCGGAATAGTCCTACTGTACCTAAGTTTGCTAAATATTCAACTGCTTAGCAACACATTGACTAATTCCTGTTTATTTATTTCAATTGTTTATTTGTAAAAAATATTTAATACAACATTTTTTTTTATATATATAAAAACAATATTTTTTTATATATGTGTTTTAAGCAATATTAAAAAATATATATTTTAAGTTCTAAGTTTTATAATAAACTAGCTGGCAACTTCATCTCTTGTCTTTACTAGGAACATAAAATGTACACCATATAGCCCTACTAGTCTGTTAAGGATTATGCCGATGATAAGAAGGTGAGGATAAAGGGACTCTTCGACCCTGTACAAGATAGTAATGACTACATGGTAGAATGAATAAATAGTTATAAGAATTATGTTCTGATAAAAACAACCACCGAGTTGCCCGAGATGAGTCTCGCTGGTTCTTATTGCTAGGAACAGCTTTCCGAACCATCAGTAGAGTTGACGATTCAAAAAAACTTGTTTACAAGTTTACTTTTAATAAAAAGATTTTTTTCAATTTTAATATACATATGTGTATTTTATAAAGCCGTGCCCACCCTTAACCGAGTGTATACCGTTGGTTTTAGAGCCCAGATTTTAACCGTAGCGAAACTCCAAACTGCTGAATGAACGAAAAAAACTGTCGCGTCGTGGCTTATAAAAATTTAGCAGTCGAAAATTTTAGCAGTCACGTAGAGCGATGCAGTTGACTGGCAACCTTTTGTATTCTACAATGTAACGTTTTGAAGTCACGATATTTTGGCGGCCAGGCATGCGATTATTGTCTCAGGCCAAGTTTCAATATAGATAGGCTTGTTTAGGTGTATGAATTGGAAGTCGTGAGTTCTAGCCTCCATCAGTTACCTGTAACCTTTTTTGGTGATATTTAGTTCATAACAACCTTTGGGAAAAGTAGGATATCTTGAAATAACCTATGCAGATGATGATGATGTATACGTTATGTTTTTTTTTGGGATATTAGTATAGAATTTGTGTAACCTGGCCTCCCTCATTGGAACGGAGTGGTCTAAGATCCTTTCCAAAGAAAAGATCAGGCATTTTTCCAGAAGTATTCTCTTATTTTTTTACCATTATAATTTTAAAACTGTGTTGTTATAAATCAGCCGTACTATGCTTATGACGAGCTAATGAAAGAGTCTCTGGCGACCGACACTGGATAACAGAAGACGGTATTAGTAGCAATAAAAAATTTAATGTTAGTTACAAAGGTATTTATAAACGCTTTATATTATTCGATTTAACGCGATCTTAAATTGAATTTAAGATACATCTATATATGTACTTATGTGATACCCCAGCAGTAGGTCAGTGCGACTCTATGGAGAGTGTTGCAGGTTCAAAACCCGGGTATGCACCAATGAGTTTTTCTGTTAAACCTTATGTGTCTAATTGACAATTGCAATTTATCACATGTTTGTGAGGAAACCTGCATGTCTGTAGAAAATTCGGGGGATATGTGTAACCTGCCAATCCGCATTGGAGCACCGTCGTGGGTCAAACCCTTCTTTCAAAAAACGGAGACAGGAAGCCTATGCCCAGCTGTGAGATAAGGGATAATAAAAGGCCGTTACAAAGAATAGATGATTATTTTATATCCTTTGATTTCATTGCTTCGCACATAGTTAAAAATTATTCATACAGGAAAGAGCTAAATTCTTAAGCTTGCTTGTGGCAAGCGATAAACACTTCTAGTACATTGTAATAGGTACGACATTCCTATGAAATAAAAAAATCAAAATGACTATCATATAACAATATTGTATTTTCTACTCCCATATTTCTATTTTATGGCCAGACAACAGAAAACATATCAAAATTGTTTTACATATGATTCTCTTTATCGTCATGCCATTATAAACTTTATTTTTTACACCGTAAAGTATAAAATCGTCTTTATGATATCTCGGCCAGTTGTTCAAAGTATAAAGCTGTGAAGCTCATAAAATTGTATTTATGTATAGGACTTTCATACATATTCTAAGTTATGTAAGGTCGAGAATTAATAAAACATTAGGCTGGATAGTTAAAGGGCGAAATTCGATAACTTTACTATCTCTGTTGGTACAGAAGCAAGCGATTTTAGTGGATACATTCATGCTTCTTAGCTCGCATATCAATATCACAATATGTTTTTTGCATGTCCCCGCAAGAGAAACGGGAAGTTTTTTAACTTATATGTTACACCGGTATAGGCTTTAATTGAGTCAAATTTCACCAATATTAGTCGAGCAGATTAGGAGTAACTGCTTTACAGACAGACAGACTTTCAATAATATCAGTATGCATAAAAGTGTACCTAGAAAGCAAGAAAAGATTTCGCATTTAAACAGAATCAAAATGGGCTTCAAAATTGGCCCTTAGCGGAATTAATGAGTTCTGTCCAAGGTCACCAAGGTTCTATGTATTCTATTTCAAAAATAAAGAAAAAAAAACCCTAATTGAGATTTTAATTTTTACGTCGTTTGATACTTCTCTTCGGAGTAGCCAAAAAAGAAGCAAAACAAAAAGAATGAAAAAGCTTAAACGAATATCATTTCGAAACAAGCAAAAAAAGGCAGCGAATACTGCAGAGCCGCAAAATTTTTAATTAAAACCGCATCGAAACGACACTGTAGCCAGGAGCTAGCCTATCCAATAACTATGCAAAAAATAGTAGAACCAAGGTGGATACAGAATCTACAACTCAAATTTATCTCAAACATAATCCTTCATTAGGTTTAACTTATAAATTATCATCTAAGTCTAGTGGTTATGTGTAAACATGTACATCATTAATATACCATTAAATCTCTAAACTTTCTTTTTGGAATCCACCAATCCTAGAATAAACCAATCCTCCAATCCCTTGAGCACGTTTTCAAATAGATGTTTTGAACTAATTACTTCATAGTCCTAAAATTTCAACTACTAAATTACCAATGTACTACTGAAAGGAATTCTTGTGCCATCTACAACAACAACATGTTCAACATCTGCAACAACAACTGCCATCAACAACAGTTATGAAAGTTACAGTAAATTAATTAGAATATTAAATTCTTTATTGATGTAATATCTATATCGACTTTCTTACCGATTCGATATAAATTGTGACTTGAGTTCTTTATTTTTACTTCACTAATTATATGTAACTGAACTGGGATCAAATAAATAACATTTTTATTCAATACCAGTTTTCCTTAGTAGTACAGAGATAGTTTTAATTTATTTTGGCTTTATTTACTATTTCATATTTTATTATGTACTTCATTATTCAGTCCGCACAGGCCAGATTTTGCCCATCTCTTTTAGGAGTTTAAGACTTCACTCCATATTTCGTAAAGTATTATTAAACGAAGCTAAATTTCTAGAAAGTCTTGAATACACATATTATTATCAAAAGTTTTATTAACTTTCTATGTGCATATGGGACTTCGATAAAAAATACTTACCCTTAGAGTGGTCTTAAAAACAGCGTAAAAGTAACCTTTTCGATATCTCCCATAACCGTAAAGAACATTACAAGGCCGGGAATATGAAAGATAAGATTTATACGCTGTAAAGTGTCAATATCCGGGTGCTTTACGGCCCATCGGAGGCGCATCACTCTATAAATTTGATACTTAGGATTCAATGGATCACTGTATTAAAGAGGTCTGTAGCTAAATCTCTCATTGAATTAAATACTAGGTACATTGGTGTACCACAGTTGCCATATAATAATTAACTATCATTCAACAATAAGACGAGCTCTTGCCACCACTACACTACCAATCTACTTGAACTTTGAACATCATTGTTCTATAATTTATAGAATTTTGTGTTACTTTGTGGAGATCCATAAAATAAATGATGGGGGTTGGACTAATTAGTATATAACTATACTAGTTTGGGTGATGCGTCGCTTTGCTATTTTGTCCTAAAGTATATCCCCTAATGTGCTTCGGTGTCGGGGTGTAACGTTGTGTTAGTAAACGTGTGTAATGCGTGACGTATGGTGATGATGGTGAGGTTTGTGCATGTTTTTACGAATCTTGCATGTATTAGGTATAAAAACGGATAGTCCACTCTATATTTAGCATTATACATATTTTCTTTTACTTAATCGCGGATTATAGAAAAATAATTTCTTAGTCATTATTTAATTATATTACTTGTCTATTTTATTAGTGGGTAGCCTATTATTCTTAACTTAGGTACTTATTTATTTTTACTAACATATTTTTCGCTTTACTCTTATCTCACCTGATGTTAAAAAAATTATTCTCGTTCTATTCACTTAATTAGTTACCCGATTTTATATAAGGATACAATCTAAGATCTATATACATGTAAGGAATAGAATCATTTACGATTTCTAAACAGTATCATACCGGAACACTTAACCGTTGGAAGGTACGACTTTGCTTGTAGGTAAGCTAGCCATAGCCGAGATAGCCTCTCACTAGACTAACAATAACATATTTATGCATCTCGTACCAAGAATCGTAGCTGGGACTTTCAATAATGAAAAACATATCATACTAGCAAATTCAACATCTTTAATTGTAAATGTACTCTATTCATCTTATACATTTAACACTTCTCAACGCTTGGATGACGGTGGACGATAGATGGATGTCTTAATACTAGACATCGGTAACTTCAAGGTATTTTCAAAGTATACCATGACCTGATGATGATAATATATGATGAGAACATCATTGCCTCCACTTATCTTCCATTCTTTTGTGTCAATTGCCAATTCAGATGCTACTTCTTTTATTAATCCATCCATTTTTTTTCGGCCTCCCTCTATACAATCTTGTGCAACTTAACGGGCACCTTGCGATGTTTTTGAGGTTGTATTTGCACATAGAGGAACTCAATAAACATTGCGCCGTCCGATAACAGGTCACAAGTAAGTACCTTGAGAATAAAACGTATATCAGAACGCATATTTTGTTTACTTATTTTATTATATTTGTTTATGTATTATTATATTATCTGCCCATAACTTTGTGTTTGCTATCGGGTGAGCTACGTTACTCTGGTTCTTGTAGGAATCTTCTCGGATCACGTTACTTTTACTTTCCCCTATGGCCGATTCTAAATTTGCTGACTGATTACTTATGATACTTAAACTGTGATGTACAGAGTACAAAGTATTTTAGGAAAATAGAGATTAGAATTAGAATTACAGCAATTGTTATATTCGTGAATGTAATTGATTTTAAGATGCATCTTCATCGTCGTAATCAGGTACAGATTTAGCCTTTGCAACTAAGTCACCAAGATTTTGCTTAGTATGTATAATAATTGTTTCATCACTATCCGAACTTTCATCGTCTATAAGTATCACGGGCGTACTGGATGTTTCTTCTACGCATTGCTTTTTAGCTTTGCTTTCTATTCTTGAGGAAATATTCTTGCCAAATAATTTTTCAATTGGTGTTATTTCACCTTCGGAATTTAACAAAGCCTGAACAGTGTAACATGCCGCTGAGTAATCCTTGATTCTTGTTCGCTCAAAACATTTCGAGACTTTATTTCGTAAAAAGGTTTCATTAAGTATATTTTTAGAAATTTTACAATTACATTTCACAGGCATTGGTTCCAATATTTCCATAACACGTGTCATGAAATCTATATGTGTCGTTTGAATTGTTTCTGGAGGCCCAAAATCCGTAAATATTTTATATAGTTCCAAAGCAACTTCTTCTTCTTCAAGAGCTATTAAATATCTCAACAAAATATACCCAGATGCTTTTTCATTATAAACTAATATATGGTCATTTTCATTCTTATTAAATACATTCTCTTTAAATAAAAATGCTATATGAACTATTGAATTATACATCACACAGGCTTTGCTGTACTCTATGCCCAAACTCTCATAAGGTTCTTGTCGGCTCAGCAGTTTTAAATCTGATAACTTTACTTTAAACTGTTTGTTGCTAAAGCAGACATTGCATGATGCCATAAAACATTCTAAGAACAATCTTGAAAAATAAAAGTGCTTATGTAAAATTTCGTACATTTTGTCGAATGAAGCATGTGACATTTGTAGATGTAAGTCTACGAAATGGTCGAAGCATTCCTCACCGGGTAGTATTTGGATGTTACTATTTGAAAATATGAGAATTTCTCTAACATCGTTCGTTACCACCTCTATTTCTTTGTTATCAATTTTTATCTTTGAACAATCACATCCCGAAGTTTTTACTTTTTGTTTTTTAAGTTTCGCAATCAATACGTTTACGTTAAAACGCGTCCACAATGGTCTTTGGTCCTTACGCATAGAGTTATTTACTTTCTCAATATAACTTGTTTTCACTGCGTCATAATCAAAATCGCGACTACCAAACGACATTCGACTATCAAATAACATTTTTTCCAACGCCATTTCTCTACTTTTTACAATGAAAACACACCTTCCGTTAAAAAGCACGTAGGAGACTGAATTGGGCTTGGCCTCGGCCGCGGGTACAGACTACAGTCGGCGTTCGCGTTCACGTCGGCGGTGTTGAATGAGACATAACGATAATCTTAGTCAGAGTAAGCGAGACGGGCTACCAACAGTATCGCGTCACCACTCAGCCATACTTGTTTTGTATTCAACGACGTCTAGGCGAGGTTAAACGCTACAGTTTTGCAATACAACTTATACATCGAAGTTTATTTGAATACTTAATTTCTATACATAATGAACTATTCAGCAATGGTCACTAATTAATTTTAAAATAATATCACTAATCATAGAACATAATTTAAACGCTCAATTTTTTTTGCTGATTATAAAATATCATATAAACAGTATGGCTAACAAGCAGGTGTCTCAGTTATTATTCCGCTTTAGAGAAATAATATCTTAAAATATACAGCACACATTACAGATACCTATCGTTGTATTTCACAGAATGATGACCATAGCATTGTATCATTACCACCTTTAATGGTAGGTACATATTATCTTTCCAATTATGAATTATGATATTATTTTTATTATGTACAGCAATTTAATATATTTTACCTTTACTAGAAATTTTTGACTATATTTAGCGCAAGCGCCATCTATTGACGACATAACAAACAAAAATTAATAACTTTTATTTTTATTTCGGTTAGATTACGTTTACTTACCTATATAATTTTTAATTTCTGACTCTTTTATTATTTTTATTTAGTAGTGCAAATTAACATTTTTGTTTTTGGTTTTATCAGTAACAGCTTAGAGCCGCTGTTTTATCCTATAAATCATGTCATAATTACCTATAATTAGTGATGCAATTGTAATAAGAAAATGGAATTCTAATATATTATGATTTTAAGTATTGTAACCATTATTGGTAATTGAAATAAATATAAAAAAAAACAATTGTACCATTCTAACCATTATGTATGAAATTACAATTTAAGTTATAATTATAAGATTTTATAAAGATTAAATTACGAATAGGTAGATATTGCTAAAATAAAACGATCGTATATTTAATACTTTATAGACTATTTAAAAGTTTGGAAGTCTATTGTTTTTAATTCAAAAATACTGTATTGCTATAATACGCGATTACATAAAATCTATGTAACGATAAGAATAGTGTTTATCCGTATTATTAGGTACGCACTATAAACCAGCACCACCAACAACGCACTACTCTACCAGCATTGCACACATTCACTAACACAATTAATACAATCGTTTCGCCACGCAACCGAACCAACAAGATAAGCAACAACATCAGCAGGAGCTATTTTTCATTATTTTTAATATTTATTTCGAAAGCGTTTTTTTATTTTTAACTCTTTTTGTAATAAATACCAGTTAAAAAGAAATTTAAAGTTGCATTTAAAATTTTTATATCATAGTATTCTAAGAAGAATAGACCACTCTCATTTCTTACCAAGGTGTCGTAAAATACGGCTAAGGTAAGTTCACATCAGGTAGGCGGCCGGTCCTAATACTTAGCCAAATCATGTGACAAAATTTTTATAACATGTTGTGCCGACCCCACTTAGAGTGGGATAAGGGCAGGAGAATGATAATGACGATTAATTTAATATTAATAATATTAATATTAATAAGGAATATATAAATGAATAATAATTGCAAATAATAAAAAAAATATATCATGTTAACGTCCCTCTATAAATAGAACTTTCCTTTGTATGCCCCTTACATAACGTTTTGATTTCAAATTCAAATTTAAAGTATTCAATTCAAGTAAACTTGTAAATAAGTATAAGCAATTTTTAGTATTACGTCCTATCTATACTAATATTATAAAGAGAAAAAAATTATATGTATGTTTGTAATGTTTTCACAGAAAAACTACTGGACCGATTTCAAAAATTCTTTCACCATTGGAACATAGGCTCATTTTCAAGAAAATAGGGATCCATTATAAAAATGTATGTTAAAAAAATAAAAATTACGCGGGTGAAACCGCGGGATATTACTAGTCTATACTATGTTTATGATTTACAATTTCCCATTTCTTGCGGTCGATATTTGGATATTGAAAAGAATTGTAACTCAATGTATCTCAGATACCAATACTATGAATATTTTGATAGACTCGACTGATTGGCGAACAGATAATGGGATTCGCGATTGATATTGGAAATCCTTGCAGAGAATATTGTTGTGCTGTGATTTGTATTTGGCGAAACAACACTATATCTATATGTACTAACCAACGTAGACCAACGTTCTCAACTTTTTTTAATATATTTTAAGTTTTTAATTTATACATTCAATGGCAAAAGGGCGCGCCGTGTGTTATCCGGCTGAATAGAATAGTACCACCCTCATTTCTTACTGAGGAGTCGGAAAATGCGACTAAGGTAAGTCGACCTGCCGAGTGGTATTCGGCTGAATAGAATAGTACCACCGTCATTTCTTACCGAGGTGTCTTAAAAGGCGACTAAGGTAAGTTGACCCACCGTGTGGTATCTGGTTTAGTAAAAATAGACCACCCTCTTTCTTACCGAGGTGTCTTAAAATACGAGTAAGGTAAGCTGACGTCAGGCGGGCGGCCGGTAGTAAAAACGCAGCCAAATCATGTGACACCATGTTTATAACATGTTGTGCCGACCCCACTTAGAGTGGGATAAGGGTAGGAGGATGATGAATGGCAAAAGGGAAAAATGAGTTTACGCCGCGATAACGTCGTATAGAGAGGTCATGAATAAGGGACTCGGATGGACCTAAACTATACTCGAAACTAGTCGGGCTCACCCGATATAATAAGTCGTAGGTTAGTAATATTTCGTACATTAATAATGGCAAAAGGATTACAAATGTTATGATAATATTATTTTGCTATAATCCGGGATGAGTAAAATAGAAAATATATATAATACTAAATGTAGAGTGGACAATCCGTTTTCATACCTGATACATGCAGGATTCGGAAAAACACATGTACAAACCTCCACCACCGCCACCACAAAACACAAGCAGTACATACGTTCACTATCACAAACTCAACAATCGTTTCGTCCCGCAACCGAAGCATCATCAGGAGATTGACTCCACGACAAAATCGCAAAATCCTGAATGTATCAGGTATGAAAGCGGATTGTCCACTCTACATTTAACATTATATACATTTTCTATTTTACTTCATCGCGGATTATAGCAAAATAATTTTACTAGCCTTTTATATGGCTAATGTTCATTACTATTATTTCATTCTGGTTCTTTCAAGGAAATTTAACAAAAATTTAATATACCCAGAGGAATTTTCGTTTCCTCCGTCCCCGGGACACAACAAAGGGGAACCTGCAATAACGCTTCAGAACAAAGAGGTCATGGGCAATTAAAGTTTGTAACTGCGCGCTTTCAGAGCAACTTGGTGTAATGACGCGATGTCAGTGCATGTTAAAGTATATAGCTGTACTGGTATTATAAAAGTACTAGATTTTACCCGCAACTTCGTTTGCGTGGACTGTCGTCGCGTGATAGGTTGATAAATGGTGCTTTTCAATGTCATCCTATTCCTGTAGAATTAACAGGATTTCTATAGCCTATATGCTATTCCGTATATAAGGAATAACTGTGCCAAATTTCACCGATATTGGATCAGTGAATTCGCCGTAAGAAATATACATCCATACTCACAAACTTTCTTATAGCCGTGTGGTATCCGGCTGAATAGAATAGTACCACCCTCATTTCTTACCGAGGTGTCGTAAAAGGCGACTAAGGTAAGTCGATCCGCCGTGTGGTATACGGCTGAGTAGAATAAACCAAGCTCATTTTTTACCGAGGCGTCGTAAAATACGACTGAGGTAAGTTGACGTCAGGCAGGCGGCCGGTCGTAAAAACACAGCCAAATTATGTGACAGCATGTTTATAACATGTTGTGCCGACCCCTCTTAGAGTGGGATATGAGCAGGAAGATGACTCACAAACTTTCTTATTTATAATATTAGTAGAATTAAAATATTATATGTATACAATATAAGAAGCACTTTATAAAAGTATCAATCACAAATATACCAGCACAATGAGGCTTTTTATTAAAACTGCCCACTTCCTGATATACCTTTAAATTGCTAAAGTGTTAAATTGCTATTTGAGTATGGAATTTAGCAATTTAGTACACTGAGTGTGCAATGAAAACGAATAGGAAAACTATTCGTTCATGTTTTATTGATTTCTTCCTGTAACACATAACAAAGTCAGGCAGGAGAATGATGAATGGAGAGCATATTGCCCTTTATATATAATTTAATTTAATTTATTTATTTATTTCAGCCAACTAAGGGGCCATAATAACAACATATAAAGAACAGATAAAAATAATATAATCTAATTAATCCTAAAACAGGAACGATTTGCCAGCATATGTACCATTGTCAGCATCCTGTTGTGTGATCCTGTCAGCAAATGCCCTTAGGACGCTGTTGGAGCTTGCCCGGACTCTGCGCAGCAAGGATGTGCACCGCTTACGCATGGTCGTATAGAAACAATCCACACGTGCCATATAAGTTACACACATATAAGTTTGTCACTTTTTTCGATCTCTTTCAGGAAGGGACACTCAGAGGCGTAAGATTGTTCCACCAAATCATCGCGACCGGGTGAACAATTTAAGAATATATGCAGGTACATATAATAATATTTGTATATTATATTAGTGAGAATTTGGAAGGATAGATCTAGATAGAAATAGACAAATATATCAGAAATACTTCATAAAGCTTTTGAAATAAAAATGTTATGAAAGATACAATTTTTAAAACAAATGAAACACAAAACAATACGCATCAAAAGCAACTGTCCGTAGATATTATTTGTACTCTAGGGTTGGCACTTAGGAGTAAATGGTATTCAAACTCAAAATGAAATTGTTTTATTCCATTTGACTTCTACAACAGTTTTTAATCATTATTTAATATAGTTATTAGGAATATGCTCCTCACAAGAATAGGCAGCAAGAAACTCGATATACGCTTGTCCCATTAAACACTATTAGTTTGTCACGTATAATTCACGATGTGCTTTAAACATTTATTTTTAGATATTTGTAACTTTCTTTATCAATGACAAGCAAATTACATTCAAGCATCTCGCAACTAAGTTCACGTAAGCCTATCACACTGCTATAATGCAAATATATGTTAGATATTATCTTTCCGGGATTGATAATCCAGAGATATACGTTTCCTCACGATGTTTTCTTTCTACGAAAAGTGCGCCACCAATGTAATTTCGTATAAAACTCATTAGTGCCTCTCCGGGGTATGGATACACGATATTAAAGGTCACAGGATGTCACCGTTTGCCTGCTATTGACATAATTATTATGGCATTTTCTATGATAACTACAGTGGTTACGATAATCCTTCGAAGATGCTTAAGCCGCTATAATTGAGCCACCTGTGTGTGTTTTGAAACTTCACAATTTTGTTTAAATAAATTTAAAAAATACGCCTAAAGCTTGTAGTTTGTGTGGGTTGAGATGTGTGATTATTGCTTTTTATATTTATATAAAGACAAACAAATCATACATATATCAATATCCATACACTATTCTAAGCGCACTACGACAGTAGCACCAGAGCCGTAGGCGAGAGTGGACGTGTATTGACATACTATTAGTGCGTGTGTTAGCCTGTGCTGAACTCATATATTACAAGTTCACTCATACATTAGAATGCCCATTCAAACATGGCGATCGGCTTAGTTTTTTTGTATACAGATAATTGGTTTAGTATTTGTCTGGTATACAGCCGATGATGTACTTCATGTCTTAGTGCCGTGTAATATACATATTTACTTATTATAAGTATAAAGTAAAACACATCTGTAGTTATATAATGATCGGAGGTTGTATAATAAATAATTAAAAAAAATAAGGATATTGTTCTTCTTATATATTTTATCCATGGCAGCCCTGAAATGGTGAAACCCAAACAATACTGTGAACAATACTTTGGAAATGCAGTTCTGCTGCAGACAGCTTATCTCTTGAGCGATTTGAAAAAATAGAGGTCTTCATCTGGTATTTGCCGTTTAAATATTTAAAAAACTAAGACTAAGATGATAGCTTGAAAATTTTCTATCTATTTCCTGCATAAAGAATATGTATATTATCATCGTAATATCTACTACTGTACTTTTTTTTTCGCATTGACTAATTTACTGTAAGTCTACCTGATACAACCTTACCGAGCAAACTGGGCAAGTATTAAATAATTTTTGAGTATTGTCGTTTTCTAATTTTGCAGCTTTATTAGCATCTTATTAACATTATAAAGTTGTCTTCAGGATATTTGTATCTTAATGTACTTTTAATTTCTCATCAATACAATATGTTTATTTCCTGTTCCTAAAAGCAAAACAGGATTTTTTATCCTGTATGCTACCCCGGTGTATTAGCAATAGCTAATAGCTTATATAAATAAAAGCAAAGCAATAGCTTTAAGAAATAATAGTGTCAAATATCGTCATTATGGTTTCAATGTAAGAGTTAAAAAAGGCAGACAGACAGACTTTTACATTTATAATATATAAGGTATATCCTTATACAAGGTACATCTTTTTTTTTATTATATTAGCATGTCTGATATCCAGCCCATTCAATACTAATATTATTAATGCGAAATTCTTTGTTGATACTTCTTACACTTTTGGCAACAGATCTGTTTTTATATGGAGATCACTTAAGATGAGAAAAACGAAAGTCCACGTAAACGAAATCACAACTTAAAGCTTGTATTGTAACAAAGAATTTAATCATGGAAAATTAGATTTAAGAGTGAATGTATTTTCTTTTAGTTAGGCCCTTTAAATGAAATGAAAACATTTTAACGTTATCCTAACTTAATTGGCTTCTATTTTTCTTGTATAAGAGTACACTGTTAGTGCCGTAAGCGTGATAAAAATGCTAGAATTGCCCAGTGAGGCAGTATGGACCTTTCAAACATTAAACTTGTATTTAGGGAGTGAATGAAAATTGACCTAAGATCTTTAATCTAACGCAATCAGTCTCGGTGAGCAATTGCTTTTCGAAAAAGCTGTAGCTGGTGGATAAACACAACTTTCTTGATTGAGATGCAACGAGAAATACACCATTTTACCGCATTTTAAGTGCTGATTTTACTGCGGCTCATTAAGTTAGAGTTAGTCTCAGAAAGACTTAAAAGTGGTTGGATATAACTATGCAGTGACAAATCTTATAAATCGAAGATTCACATCTTCGTTGCTATAAAGAATACTTGTAAGCTAAGTAATCCTGTTACTATCCCACAGCTGGACATAAGCCTCTTCTTATTTCTGGATAGAAGGTTTAGAGCTTAGACCTTGATTAGGTTACACATATTCCCAGAATTTTCAAGAGATTATTAGTATCGATTAATAAAATTCTGACTATTTATACCGTGAATGAAAACAATAGACACGCGTAATATACTTAAATGGATTTTTATCACATCTAAAAGCAAGCCCAAACATTTTACCCTCCATTTACTTGCGTAGATATGTACTTAAGCGAGCTTTCATAGCGCCCAGTTCAGGGGGATCCCCCCATTGATGACAGATTATCTTAAAACCACTTTATTACATCGTCGAAAAATTTTAGATAGATTTTTTAATGAAATTTTATGGAGTACCTATAGAAGGAAGGGAATTTATGAATTTCAATGAAGGAGAAATTTGCAACTCTATATTATACAGTCTTACAATATTTTTCAAAAAGCGTAATATTTCTGTTCGTGTATTTACTAATTATATTATTTTTAGTCATAGTCTGTTTGTTTATTAAAATAACTCGCGGCCTATCAAAATTTTATACGTAGAACCATTTTAGGATCTTCAGACGGTAAACTGACAACTTTATTTATTTATTATTGACATTATTTATTTATTATTTATTTATGACAAGCCAACAGCATTTACCCATTCTCATTAATTAAATTATATTATTAAATTTATTTTTATTTCTGCTAGATTAAGTTTACTTATATAATTTTTAATTTCTGACTTATTTGTTATTTTATTTAGCAGTTCAAATTAACATTTTTGTTTTTGTTTTTATTAGTAAGAGTTTAGAGACGCTGTTATATCCTATAAATCATGTCATAATTACCAATAATTACTGGTGCAATTGTAATAACAGAATGGAAATATAATATTAAGATTTTAAGTATTGTAACCATTGTTGGTAATTGAAATAAATAAATCAATACACTTTTTAAAAGACAAGTTCTAAGTAAAGGCGGCTTTAAAAGACAAGTTGTAAGTAAAGTAAGTTGAGGCGAGTACAGCGTTATCGTACCAAGTGAGGTACAAAATATTTTATATTAATAAAAAGAAGAAAATTTACTATTACTAAAAGGATTTGTTTTATAAAGACTTGAGTGACTGCCACTACTTCGGAAAAATTTATGACTCCGATTTTTTAAAAATAAATTAAAAATTTAAAAATAGCCGAAAACCGCATGAATCTGCATATAAGCACAACAATAGCTTAAGAAATCAAAAAGATATCTGTTTAAGATTTAAAGTTTCCGTAATTAGTCACCCGTATTTTTTTTTAAATATCCTGTCGGGTGGTGTCTGGCTGAGTAGAATAGACCATCCACATTTCTTTATCGAGGTGTCGTAAAATACGACTAACGTAAGTTGACGTCAGGCGAGCGGCTGATCGTAAAATAAGTAGCCAAATCATGTGACAGCATGTTTATAACATGTCGACCCCATTTAGAGTCGGATAAGGGCAGGAATATAATGAGGATGATGAATTTATTTAAAAATATTAAATTTTTATTCTATTCTGTATAAATTCAATTATTCAATTATAAAAATAGTAAACATATTAATTATCCTTCTATCTATTTTATTTGCATTATAGACTTGACACTTTATGACACTAGAACTTTGGAGTGATGCCGTCTGACATTTTTTAATTCTTGCATAAAATCGCCATTATCAGGATATGCTGACTACTGATCACTTAATATAATTAAATCAAGATATCGCTATCAGAATAATATCGAGACATGATCTCGGCTACGTTCCCTTAAACAAGAGGTTCCATTGTCAGGTCCTGAATCTAGAGAGAATGTGCCAGCAGCTTTAAACAACTGCTTTATCACAAAATAAGCATTATTTCTCGGGAATAAGATTCAAATGAAATGCACAAGAAAACATTGTTATGGCTACCACGTTCGACGAACAAACTTATTTTAAATATATAAATTTGAAAATGAATCTTATTTTACAGTAATAGGAGTTACAATACGTGCAAATAAAAAGATTGTATTAGATAAAACGTCCACCCTGTATTTATAAGTTAGATCAATCTAAAATAAGTTTTAATGGCTTGTGTTAAGGTGTACGTTGCAAGTAAATGTAGAATAGTACATTCTCAGATACGATGGTTAAGCACTCAATGCACTCTTTATCTTAGATTAAAAAAGGGGGTTTCCAGAGGGTTGAAACAGGTGTTGAAATCATTTGGAGTGAAGTTTATTCACGGAGGGACGCGAAACAATCGACAAAAGTACTTTTAACGTCAATTGGTGAACAATTGAATTTTTCAAGCATTCACATTTCACTACTATGGGTTTCGTTAATACAAAAGATTCAAAACAAGTTTTGTTCGCTATATCGATACTTTATGCTATTCATACTTAAACCTTTTATACATATAGATTGATATTCTTTATAGTTTATATTTTAGAGTCGTCCTAGAGGAAACCAGTTGAATAGAATAGACCACCCTCTTTATTCCGAGGTATCGTAAAAGGCGACTAAGGTAAGTTGACCCGTCGTGTGGCATCCGGCTTAGTAGAATAGACCACCCTTACTGAGGTGTCACAAAAGATGCCAATAGTAAGTTGATGTCAGGCAGGCGGCCGGTCGTAAAATACCTAAATAATAATATAAGAATAAGAGTACAAAATACCTAGCAGAATTATTTGACATCATGCTTATAACATGTTGTGCCAGCCCCACTTAGAGTGGGATAAGGGCAGGAGGATGATGAATTACTTGGTAATTTACCTCTAAAACCTATTTTACTCTGCCTCAAAGACAATTTTAGCAGCTAAGTTCTTAGCTAATATAGCAATAACACACCTTTTATAGTAACTTTTTCATAGTAGCAATTTTAATAACCAGCGTAGGGTTGGAGATTCCGAAGTATTTGTAATATCCGTTTACACTCAGAAATTATTTAGGAAAGAAAAGTTTAATCTTATTATAAAAAATGAATGTTTGTCTATATGTCCTTCATAGACTCTGAAACGGCTGGATCAATTTTAATGAAATTTTTAGGCATTGTTTAGTAAACCCAGCGGATGTTCCTGTAGAGTTGGGTTGCAATTGGAGCATATTTTTAACTCTTGAGTTCTGTTTTTAGACGAATTAAAAACCAGACTGTGCCACAACGACGCGTGGCCGGCCATAGTCTATACTTATTATAAAAAGCAATCGTATATACTAATTATAAGGTCTCCTAAAGCTGTCTGTCTATATGTGATCGATTTTCTCAAAATATACGAAACGGGTTTTTGTACGGTTTTTACAAAAGAGAAGGGCAATTCTACCGGAAGGTTTCAGTTAATAATATATTAAGGTTTTTTTGTAGATCGTTTTGAAAAAACTATAATTAGTTGCGTGCACCGCGTAAACCAACAGAGATACGCTTAAATAATGTACTAGATAATTTTAAATCTACAAAAAATCTACGAAAAAGTCCGCGACAGCACGTCTCTATCACTTATGGTTAACTCACAAAAAAATAATTTATGTTAAAAATTATAAATACATTCACTTCCACGCGGACGAAGCCGCAAGCATTGATATTTTAGAATAAAAAATACACCCCTGAGAATAAAAACTTCTCTATATGTATCTATCGTTATCTGTAAGTAGCCACTATATTTATCAAAGTTTAAAGAATATTACCGGAATAAGTCTCTTACGCAAGAGTGGTTATCAAGATTTTCAAGTGATTTCTTCCTATTAGACAACGCATATTATTGAGAATCAATGAATGATTAATTATTTAATGAGCGTAGCACATTAATACAATTATATTTCATTATTTTTTTAATGTGATTATGATAAACGTTACAAATATTAGTATAATTAAATTCTTGTATTTACTAATCTTATTTATTTTGAACTAAGCTCACAAAAATTAAAAACTTATCAACATCCGTCTGCCTTTATCCCAATCAAAGTTAGGTCGACAGAACATGTTGTCACATGATGTGGATGTATTTTACTGCCTGACGTCAACTTACCTTAATCGTCTTTTACGACACCACGGTAAGAAATGGGGGTGTTCTATTCTACTCGGCCAGATACCACATGACGGGTAAACTTACGTTAGTCGCCTTAGTAAGAAACGAGGGGGTCTATTGTCAGCCGGGTACTACACGGCGGGTCAAGCCTTTTACGACACCTCGGTAAGAAATGAGGTTGGTCTATTCTACTCAGCCGTATACCACGCAGCATTAATATAGTAAAATAAAATAAAATAATGACAATCTCTCATCAACCAATAGCCATCCACTGTTGAACATAGGTCTCTTCCATGGACTTCCACGCTACACGATCTTGTGCCGCCTGGATCCAGTGGCTCCCTGCGACTTATTGAGGTCGTCTGTCCATCTGGTGGGGTGTCTGTCTACACTGCGTTTTCCGGTGCGGGGTCGCCACACAAGCACCTTGAGACCCCAACGTCCATCGGTTCTTCGAACTATGTGCCCCACCCATTGCCACTTCAGCTCCGCGACCCGTTGAGCTATGTCCGTCACTTTGGTTCTTCTACGGATCTCCTCATTTCTGATTATGAAAATAATGGCAATAAAAGTAATGATATACACGTCATTATCAACGGAAGTCGCGGACATTTTGAGTGCATCCTATTTTAGTCCTGTAAGTCCCCGACTGATACAGTAATACGGTTGTGATTTGTGACTCATTCTCAAACCGAAAAAAATCAGTAGCTTCATCTAATATATCGCACGTTTATTATTAAAGAGACTTAATTAAAAAAAAGTGTTATGGCAAATTGCAATAAAGCGTAGCGTAGAGACTACAAAGCTTGTTTTTACACGAATTTCACAAGGAGCGTATCTGTTATTATTTCTTACTAGTTGTCCGCTTTAATTAGCCTTTATTTTAATTAATTATTAATATTAAAAAAGCATTAAGCATAAAGCATAACGGAAAAAATAATTTATTTATTAATTGGTTTTTCTACTCCTTGTCACATCCCTAATACTCAGAAGTGGGATAAAGCTGTTAATTATCTATTACTACTTTTTGAATGTCTCTATAATATAAAACAGAAGTGTAATCATCAATTGATTACAAATCAAAAAAGTCATTTAAAACTGAGGCGTTTATCAACTTGAATGAGTTAATTAAATCAGCATTGAATGTAGGCTGGAGGGGAATCCCCGGCTTTATGCGCCAGGAATTACTTTAGGGATGTAGAAAATCATGCTGTCGATAGAAAGTAAATTATGCTTAATAAAAACAATATAATTTTAAATGAAATAAAACGTGCGTGTTTTCTCACGTACTCGTACATATCCCATCTGAAGAATAAATTATTCTGTCATAATTATCATCATTACCGATAATATAATATAATCTTAATATATAAAAACGAGTGTTTGTATGTTTATTTTTATAGAATCTGATATGATCTGATCCTTTATAGAATCCGAAACGGCTGGACCGATTTTAGTGTCATTTTCTGACAATCTTTAGGATAACATAGCGGGTGGTCTTGTTAAGTATTCTGGCGCTTGAAGCATTTTTTTTATGTTTTTAGGTTCTGCTTGGAGAGGAATTTGAAACCAGGCTGAGCTTCAGCAACGCGCTACCAGACAACTGTTAATTAATAATAAACGATATCATAATGAAAAAAATCCATTCAATATTAATTGATTATCTGTCTAATTTTAGGTGGTCTAATGGTAGGTGTAGGTTTCATCAATTTACTCTGTTCTATGTTACCTATTCAAAATCGGAAGTGGAATATTATCAGATGTAATTTCATCATCATTCTCTTGCGCTTATCACACTCTTAGTGGGGTCGGCACAACATGTTTAAAGCATTATTTTTAATTAATATATTTTATTTGGCTATTTATTTTGAGACCGGTCGCCTGCCTTACGTCAACTATCCTTAGGCGCCTTTCGCAACACCTAGGTAAGAAATGAGGGTGGTCTATTCTACCCACCCGGATACCACACGGCTGGTCAATTCAGGCGAGTCAACTTACCTTACTCGCCTTTTACGACACCTCGTTAATAAACAGGGTGGTCTGTTGGATACCACAGTGGGATACCACAAGTCGAGTAAATTTACCTTAGTCGCCTTTTATGACACCTCGGTAAGAAATGAGGGTGGTCTATTCTACTCAGCCGGATACCACACGGCTAACAGATATATTTTATGGTTTCAAATCTTTTGTAGTGTACTACTTTATCGATATTACAGAAAGTACAACACTATGATCAACCGTATAAAACATATGGATTGCGATGGGCGATAAACAGTACTATTTCAGCCTTTGTGAAATTCTCACTTTTTGTTATAATTCTTTGAAATTTTGTTTTGTTACCAAAATGCCGGTCACTGGAAGTATGTCTACAAACAACGACAAAACACAAAACTATACTATAACGGCGACTAAAGAAAATGACAACAATAATGTCGCGGTTACTGGCTTCGTTAACGGACTAAGAACTGAGGTCGATTTGCTGAAACCAAATGCACCACAATATAACTCAGCGGGCTTGAGCCTTGGAGTTGAAAATAGGTAACTTTTCTTTTTTTTTATTACAAGTAGTATTTGCTTCGTTCATACCAATTTAGGCATTTAAGTGTCCTGAATATTACAATATGTTTTTTCCTCTCTTCCCGAGAGAAAATAGGATTTATTTGGCCTATATGTTACTCCGGCGTCATCATTCTCCTGCACTCATCCCACTTTAGGTGGGGTGAGCACAACATGTTTTAAACATGTTGGAACATGATTTAGCTACGTTTTTTACTACCGGTTGCCTGCCTGACGTCAACTCCCCTTAGTCGCCTTTTGTGATACCTCGGCAAGAATTGAGGGTGGCCTATTCTACTGAGCCGGATACCACATGGCGGGTCAAATTGCATTAGTCGCGATTTACGACGCCTCGGTAAGAAATAAGGGTGGTCTATTCTACTCAGCCGGGTACCGCACGGCGGTTCAACTTACCTTAGTCCCTTTTACAACACCTCGGTAAGAAATATGGGTAATATATTCTACTCAGCCGGATACCACAACGGCAGATAAAGCTCGGTATATAAACTTTAGTAAGACCAAATTTCGACAATATTAGTGCAGCCGATAAGCCGCGAAAGCGTGACAGATAGACTTTCGCATCTATAAGATTACTGTAGATTTTCTTACCATAACCCAAAGCTTAAATTTAGTAATTAATCGTTCAAATTTTTTCCTCAGTGCTGGCTCATTAGGCTTAACAGGAACGCATATACCAAATAGAGCTAACGTAGCCACAGCATCTGCAAGCATGAATTTGTTAGACAACGACGTTCATAAATTGACTGCCAATGCATTTACTACGCAGACTATGCCAAAAGTGGGTCCTAATTTTGGAACCCATGGTGGCGGACTGGACTATAGTTATAAGTGAGTATATATGTTTTACACATTCAGCTGACTATGGGCCTCAAAGTCACCAGAGTTACATATAGCCCTTCATGTCACGAAGTTACGATGGGCACATAGTACGGAGAACCGACGGACATTGTCTTGAACTTGAAACGTTGTCACACGGAAGGTGTTGGAACGGCGATCCCGCACCGGAAAAAGTGGCTTTGGCAAACCCTTTACGAGGATGACTGACGAACTCAAATAGTTCGCTGGGAACTGCTGGATACAAACCGTACAGCCGTATGGAGATTATGTGAATTCAAATTCAAATTATTCTTTATCCAAGTAAACTTGTAAACAAGTGCTTTTGAATCGGTAAACTCTACTGCTGGTTAGGAAAGTTGTTCCTACCGAGAAGAAAAAATCATCCAACAAGAAACTCGGCGGTACTAATTTTCAAAATATACTTCTCATTCCTAGTTACCATTGGTCATTAATTTCTTTAATAGAGATCATAATCTTATCAACAAAGTATACGTCAACAGTAAAGTAGGGTTTTCTGTATCTTTTTAATAAAAATCTTTTTCTGTATCTTTTTAAAAAAGGAAAGCCTCTTTTTAATAGAGTTTTCTAACTGCTTTAATGGCAAAGTCAAAATTGATTGGGGGATTTCATTATAGAATCTTTGACCCAAATCTACAAACGACTTACGTACTTTTTGCAAGGCATAAAGCAGGAGCCACAAGCTTATTTCGGTTCTTATTTTGTATATTATATACATCGGCATTTTTTTATAATACTGTATATTCTTATGCACAAAAATTGTGAAGCGTCCAGCAGTGTAAGTCTACAGGTTGAGAAGAGAGGTAACACTTAATTATCTATTCGTTTCCAGGGAGCAATTCGGAGCCAACGCATCAGTAGCTCACACGCCAATGTTCAAGCACACCGAATATTCTGTTGGTGGAAGAATGAATTTACATCAAACCCCAACTTCATCGCTGGACTTAGGCCTCGGAGCATCTCAAAGTCGAACTCCATATGGAAAGAGCAATTGGGAACCAAAAATGTTCTTCGGATTTAAGAAAACATTCTAAGCGTATTCATTCATTTAATCAGTACGCAACATTCATTTAATCAGTTTTCAGTTTATAAAAATAAGCGTTAATTACTATTGTTTACTAATATATTTTTATCCAGTATTCTATAGAATTGTTATTGTTAAGAATCATCATCCTCCTGCCCTTATCCCACTCTAAGTGGGGTCGGCACAACATGTTATAAACATGCTGTCACGTGATTTGGCTGCGTTTTTACGACCGGCCGCCTGCCTGACGTCAACTTACCTCTGTCGTATTTTACGACACCTCGGTAAGAAAGAGGGTGGTCTATTCTACTAAACCGGATACCACACGGTGGGTCAATTTACCTTAGTCGCCTTTTACGACACCTCGGTAAGAAATGAGGTTGGTCTATTCTACTCAGCCGGATACCACACGGCAGGTCGACTTACCTTAGTCGCCTTTTACGACACCTCGGTAGGAAATGAGGGTGGTACTATTCTATTCAGCCGGATACCACACGGCGTTGTTATTGTTAAGAATATTAGTATAAATGTAACTGGCAATCCGGTGGTACCGGATGACATGTTGTCAAACATTTAACCAATGATATTTCTGCTGAAACAATATTTTTAAGTAAAATAGCGACGAATTGAGATGTCAAATATAACGTTGCATTTAAGTGAAAGTATTATTATGAATAGCAATCATATTTAGCCTTTTTTAATATTAAGAGAATATATTATAGTGTTAAGGTAAATATAAGGGCAATATCATTGTGTTATTGCTTTATTTGTAATTTTTCATCAGGCATAACTATGATCCAGAAGTTGGTTCTTATTAAAAAAAAAATTTAGCACATTAGATGATATAGAACGTAAGAGTCTTATGTACTAGACGTAACAATTATATATTTTATTATACGTAAGATAAATTTTATCTTGCAAATAACTAGTGTTTCTTTAAAATAAAAAGAACCTTTTCCCAGGTGTGAAATAGCAAAACTTTAGTTGATACAGTTTCTAGTATATAAATTTATTTTAAAACTCCTAATATTCTTCGAAGTAGTACAAATGAGATATTGTTCAAGTAACGTAGATGAAAAAAAACGAATACTAAACGGCGAAGTTTGGTTGTTTTTCCTGACCTTGTGACCTTGGTTGGGAGGGATTCGTTCCCGACCAAGGTCGTTAGTATCAAGCAAATCTTGGTCGGGTCGACAGATTTCTACACTGTCCATTTTTACCAAGTTCACCTTGGTCGGGTGGTTTATCCCGCCCGCGTAAAAGACCTTTAAGATAATGAAAAATATGTGTGATCCACACAGCACCTCATATTTTTTTTCTTTTTTAAACTAAGCTTAGTCGTTGTTGAACAAAAAAAAACTATATTAGTTAACTATTTAGGAGAAAGAAACTCAGGTACTTGTATTTGTGTCGGTTATATGTAAATTATTAGCATTTTCAAACATACCTTCTCGCTTGATAAAGTAATTGCACAAGCTTACGTTCACTCAACATAAAAGTACTATGTTGTAAAAATTTGCTAGCGAAATGGCAAAGTAATTAACCTAAAACACAGCATTATTCATGGGTCTAACTACTTATTTCCTTTAAAAGCATAACAAAAAAAAAGCAAAAATGAGCTTAGCGAACACGGAAAAACGAAAAAAACGCCCTTTCATCTCGAAATTCAATTTCATAATAAACTTGCAAATCTCCGAGCGAAAGCATTTTTGTAATAAAACAAATTGTAATTCCAACCTTAAAAATCCGAAGGTAATTCAAAGATTTGAGGATATTTTTAAGCTCAACTCGACGAAACTCCTAACTGTGGCAATAATTGAATAATCACAGGAGTAACTTTGCCGGCAACCGCAATTTCTTGTGATTTGGATTAAAATATAAGCGACTAACAATTTTGGACTGTCAACTGAAGGTGCAATTAATTAAATGATGAGTTGTAGTAATGATAGACAATACCAGTTCCTGGTTTAGAACAAAAGTTCAAGAAAATAATCCAATTTAGACCTGTTACTACTAAAAAAATTAATACCTTTAGAGATAACATCTTAGCTAAGATACCTAAAATTAATACAGCTCAGAATGATCCGGATGAACTTTATAATTCTCTCTTTAGCTTAATCAACCTTGAATTTAACCGTGTCTTTAAGATTGTGGAAAAAAAACTATCACCAAATCTAAAGTTTAGTGATTGGGCAACAGTTGGCATTTACAAAAGCCGGAATAACTTGTTTGACTTGTATGCACAAAAGCAGTTCAATCAAACCCCCACATTCGCCGATTATGTAAAAAAATATTCTAAATTATTTAAAATTGTTTGCGTACAAGCTAAGTCATTATATATAAAAAGGAAGATCGCTACTTCTGAAAATAAAATAAAAGCAACGTGGAATATTTTAAATGATGAAATTGGTAAAAATAAAATTCAAGGTAATAATAATAACAATCTTGAACTTAGCATCAATAACAAAATTATTACTTCCAATTTAGAAGTAGCTCGCACATTTGAAAGTTTTTTTCGAGACATACCAATTACCACTACTAAATCCATCAATTCCTCGCCAACATTAGCACTTAATCTTTTAGAGGGGTGCGTCACTGAATGTAACGTTGTCTTTAATTTTAAACACATTACCCCGTGTGACGTTCTAAAAAGCTTCCAAACAATCCAAATGAAAAAAACGGAAGATTTATGGGGAATGTCAGTGCGCACAATTCAGAATATCATTGATGTTCTTGCGTCTCATTTAGCTCCAATTTTTAATAAAACTGTAGATTTAGGTATATTTCCAGATCTTATGAAACACAGTAAATTAATACCTCTGTTTAAATCTGGAGATAAAAAAGATCCAAATAATTATAGACCAATTTCAATACTACCCGCTTTTAGTAAAATCTTTGAAAAAATTATGCTTAATCAACTGCTCCATCATTTCAATTCTAACAAATTACTTCATTCGGAGCAGTATGGTTTTACAAAGGGTAGGTCCACAACAGATGCGGGTGCAAGATTGATGAAACATGTATTTAGTGCTTGGGAGAAGTTCCAGAATACCTTAGGTGTTTTCTGTGACTTGTCAAAGGCATTCGATTGTGTTCAGCATGAGACTCTCCTGCGAAAACTAAGCCACTATGGGGTAAAAGGTACTGCACTGAAGCTTATTGCCTCATATCTCAGTAATAGAATTCAAAGAGTGTGTGTAAATAATATAAAGTCATCCGGTTCAATCACGAAAATGGGTGTGCCACAAGGCTCTATTCTGGGTCCCTTCCTATTTTTAATATATATAAATGATTTGCCATTTTATGTAAACAATATTTGTGACGTAGTACTTTTCGCAGATGATACATCATTATTATTTAAGATTGACAAAACCAAAACAAAAGTTGACGATGTGAACAGTGCTTTGTCACAGGTATCGCATTGGTTTACAGTAAATAATCTTCTTTTAAATACAAATAAGACTAAGTGCTTAGAATTCACATTGCCTAATGTTGAAAAATTGGTAAATACAGTAAAAATTAATAATGAAATAGTAAAAACAGAAGACTTAGCTGTTTTTCTGGGAGTAACCTTGGATGCAAAGCTGCAATGGGGACCCCACATTACTAATCTTTGTAGTAAACTTAGTTCCGCTGCCTATGCCGTTAGGAAGATTAGGCAATTAGCTGATATTGAAACAGCAAGACTTGTCTATTTTTCTTATTTCCATAGCATTATGGCATACGGTATCTTGCTGTGGGGTAAGGCAGCTGATATACAAAAAATATTCGTTTTGCAAAAGCGAGCTGTACGTGCGATTTATAATATGAAACCACGTGACTCGCTCCGTGATAAATTTAAAGAAATAGGTATTCTCACCGTAGCTTCGCAATACATTTATAATAATATAGTGTTTGTGAGACAAAATATACATCTTTTTAATAAAAAAAGTGATATTAGTAATAGGCAAACCAGGAACCGAAATAAATTAATAATACCCAGGATACGGCTTCAGAAAGTTCGTAGATCGTTTGTGGGCCTCGGTATACATTTTTATAATAAAATTCCACAATCTATTTTGGACTTGCCTTTACACAAGTTCAAAATAGCAATTAAAAAGACACTGATTCATAAAGCTTATTATACTGTTGAGGACTATATTGATGATAAGAAAGCTTGGTTTTAAATTGCGACCAGCTACGCACTAGATTATATTGTAAATTTTTTAATTTGTTCTTAATTAAGCCATTATTGTAAAACTCAATTTTGAAAAGAGTGACCGCCGAGTTTCTTGCTGGTTCTTCTCGGTAAGTGCACCATTCCGAACCAGTGGTAGCTTCATTGTAATTTGACGATTCGAAAGTGCTTGTAAAGGCCAATTTGAATAAAGAATTATTTGAATTTGAATTTGAATTTGATAATACAGTATGTATTATCATTACTACAACTCATCATTCTCCTGCTCTTATCCCACTCTAAGTGGGGTCGACATAACATGTTATAATATGATGTTGATGAAGTAATGTGGGTCAGGAATACATGTTTTTAACATGTTGCTACAGATTTTGATTATTTTACGACCGGTCGGCTGCCTGTCGTCAACTGACCTCACTAGCCATTTACGACACCTCGGTTGAAAATGAGGGTGGTCTATTCTACTCAGTCGGATATCACACAGCACTTACCTTAGTCGCCTTTTACGACGCCTTGGTAAGAAATGGGGTGATCTATTCTACTTAGCCAAACACCACACGGCACTTTGTAGATGCTTATTACTATGCCATCTGATCTGCGCATATTTGGAGTATGCCAATTTTATCTATATCCGATCATTCTTTATTCGATACGTGCTCATTTCAGCACATTAGGACTCCAAAGTATATACAAAGTTTCGTGGCTCACTAAAAATTACGACTCTTCGAACTGATTTTTCCGTTGATCTCATATTTCGTTCAATCGTCCACACAGAGAAACCTCCTTTTGTTTATGTTAAATTACTTTTTAAATCAATTTGGTCAAACATTTCATTTATATTTAAAAACGCTTTAAACTCTTAACTTCCACCAACCAAGAGACCGTTAAAAACAATCTGCTACTGTGAGTTAGATTTATGCAAGTCTGTTTTCAGCGAGGTCTAAAACTTGAGTTGAATACCAGTGAAAATGAAGTTTATTTTTTGTTTTACGAGTTCAAATTACTGGATTTCTGCAAGCTCTTGGCATAAAGCACTGTGTATATATACTTACTTAGCATAGACGATTTATTTAAATTCTTTCTCTTCGTCTAATTTAGCCAAACACACATAGGAAAGTAAACATATACTTAGGACGACGTGATATTGGTGAGCTTTAAACTCCCATAATTTCTTAGCAAAAGGTTTTATTGAATGATGAAATAACGTAATGTAGTGTTTAAATCAAATCAAATCAAAATAATTTTTATTCAAATAAGCTGTTTCAAGCACTTTTGAATCGTCAAGTATCGTATCGTTTACATTAATTTTACGGCTTAGGTTAGAAGTGTGTAATTAGAATTGCAAGTTTGTTATAATTCAAAGTTTTTTAAGGCACTTATTAATAAGAAACCTTTTTTAACAAAAAATATAAAGTTTTTGTAATGTAAAGTTTTGTTTAGTTTCTTTAATAATAAAAAATAATCATAAATAAAAGCCATGAAAAATATTTTCCGAACAACTTCCTATGTGTGTACTTCATCCTACGTGACATTGGCAAAGTAATCTGTGCCCAGTTGGCACGCCTGAACGCCAATTTTTTGAAAGAAGAAGAAGAAAAATATTTATATGTATAGTAAATGCCGGCCTTTTACTAAAATAATTGAGCTAAAACCTCTCTCCTCGACCAATCTCGATACTCCAATTTGAATTGGATTAAAATATGTTATATTTCTTATAATCCCAGGAATTCGTAAAAGAAAGATTCCGCACAATGTTTATCTTGAACGCAATGCGCGTAATTGAATTGCAAATAACAATTAAGGATGTAAGTTTTTACACAAAACTAATAGGTTCCTAACCGCGGTTCAAACACTATAAGATGTAAGCCAAGTGTAGCCAAGTTCCAACTATCCCAAACGAATGTTTTTTTTTCAATAAAAATCTGATTACATCACTCTTTTATCTTAATATGCAGTATTGATAGATAGTTATCATAACAATAAGAGGTGTGTATTTATGTGTGTTTATACATATGTATTATGTACACTCATATTCCATGCTGAAACCGACTCATAAATGATGCCATTTGATTTGAGACCTTTACATACCGTATCTCAATAACATATATATTGCGCTAATGTTTAAGGTAAGTAATCTCTCGTAGGAAATGACAGTCGCAGGTGCGCCTCCGACGGCGACTGCTAATAGCTTTTAGACAGCACCGGTTAGTGTTGTTCTTTAATCAATATATCGATAGATTGTTATGTACAAGAACTATTATGCGAATACACTATTATGCGAAGATGGCTCGTGAAGCCATTGAAATTGAAAACCATAATACTTTCAACAGAGAAAAGGGCTTCAGGTTGTCAACGACTTGGATCTAGTGATTAATAAATATAGAAATCGTTGAAAGCTATATCGCGTGCAGATAATATCAGCTTGGTGTGTGAGACGCCTTATGTGGATTGAGCGGTTCAAGTGAGGGTAGATGAAGCAAATAATGACTGTAGTATTCGGGAACGAAGACGCCGCGGCGCTCCAGTCAGTTCGTGACCAAGGTGGATGCAACTCTGCCGAAGCGTCAAACCTTATACAAAGGTAACTCGAGTTTATCGCGATGTGACCCGTTTGTTTATATAATAATTAATGATAATAAGTTTTAATGGGAGTGTTGACATGTAAAAGTAAATTTAAAAAGTACTAACAATATCCTTCTATAATTCGTGATAAGAAAGAATCTGAGTAATGCAAAAGTAGATTGTACTAGCCATATTCATACCTTATGCACAGGATGCGTAAACCATGCACTTGCACTTCATCGCTTTGGGATTTTGTCGTTGAGTCTATCTCTTGGTGATACTTCGGTGACGGAGCAAAACAATTGTTGAGATTGTAGCAGTGAATGCGTGCAGTGCTAGTTGGGTAATATTAACGGTAGTAATTTATAATGCATGCGGTTTACGAATCCTGCATGCGTAAGTGTATGAACACGGATAGTACTCTGTACTTTTCTCTAATAAAAAAAATACTTTCATTACTTTTGTATTAAGGACCTCCTCAAAGTAAACCCTAATTTATATATTACAAGTAAAATGTAAAATAAATTAGTCTTCCATCTTGAAATGATTATTGACTTGAATTTATACTAAATCTATACTATTATAATAATTAAAATTAACATTATATAACATTATCTATATTAACGGATACCACAAATGCCCATTCACGATACGCTTGTCTGATTTATAGGTAATATTTTATTAATGAAAAATAATAATTTTTCTCGTTTTATTTAATACATTGACGGTGGAGACAGAATTTTGTTCTTAATTATATATTTATAGCAATTCATCTGTAATATTCTGAATGTAATTTTCGTAAAAGATACATCTCACTGATCGAACTTTAAGTTGACATTCTAAATAATTGACAACTTATGACATTTTAATTTATAATCTGTAATTAGTACTTTAAAAAAAATACGTACAATCTTTATTAAATGACTCCTAAATACATTTAAACGTTAAATATAAATAATTCACGTTGCTATTAAAATGGTTTGTAAATTTTCAATACAGCCAATTTTGCTTATTAAAGCTTTAAATTAATCATCCGACGCATTATTTGAAATCGGATTTTAGAATGCGGGCTGCATATTCGAGTATGTTTATGGAATTTATTTTGGTAGATTGCTTGGCTTTTTTCGAGGTCTATAAAATTAAAATTAAAATTAGATCTGGGTAATATTTTTTTAATACCAGATTTTGAAAGTAAACTTGGGAATTTTTTTCTCTTTTATCTGATTATAATAGAGAGTTAATTTTTTTAAACCCATCTTTTAACAAATAAAGGTTTTGACGACGTTCGATCCGCAATATCATAGGTCTTAGTTAGGAATTATAAATCTTTCAATTTTATCCTTTTTTGTATTCATCTATTTGATTTAAAAGTGTTCTATTTCTTACAAGCGTTCCTTACCTAAATAGCAGTATTAGAAAACAAGAAAAGCACTATTAAAATATAGTTCTATGATTTAAAGAAATACAATAAAACTTCGCACAATTAATCGTTTAATGTATAAGTATAATGTGCAAGCACATGCAACTACATATTCTCTATATAACAACATATTCCCTGTAATTTTATTAATAATACACATTAAGTTTAAATTAAACAAAACTAAAATGGTGGATATTTCGACTAATATCAAAACGGTACGAATACAGTTTGCATTATGAACATTTATAATTCAGTTTAGCTGTCGTCCCTTATTGTAGCTTTCAATTTATTATGCCACAATTTATGTGAACCCAATATCAAAATCCTAATTAATTTTATTTCGTAGATTTGCATAAATAGTAAAATTATTTTTTTTAATAATTATCTTAGATATGTTTGCAAGAAAAGAGACAAACTTTGTGATGTATTTTACTGGTCTCAGACTTTAGAAAAAGAAAAGGTTGCACTGCTGCTTACTTTTTATAAATTAATTACCAAGACATTACATTACATTACAGACAATATTTAAAAAAGATTTTCCCTACAAACTTTGCAATTAATTATTATTTTTAAATAATCGGTTGAAATGTATACACCTAAGGACTTATTTAGAGAATTACTCGTATATGCCATCCCGGACTTTCCTCTAGACCTATAAAAGAAAAATAATCAGACCCTACATTATTACCGGCGATGCTTCTGCGCTCGCCCATCCTCCCGGTGACGCTGTCAAAACTTTTAAGGCCTTTCTTCTTCTTCCTTCTTAGGCGTTACTTTGCGGAGGTCCATAATACAAAACCAATGAAAATATTATAATATGTTGCTATAATCCGCGATAAATATTTTCTACTTTATCGCGGATTATAGCAAAATAATACATATTTTCATACGTTTTGAATTATCATTGAATTTTAACCAATTTACGCAAAATGTTAACAAAACTTCCTTATAAATAGCACTTCGGTGAAAATAGTATGAAAGTCAATTTAGTGATTTTTAAATTTATTCTATTTATTTCAGCAGAAAACTTCGTTAAACTGTAAGTATTCATTTATTTTTCTTTACTACGAATATACAGAAAAATAATTCCATAATTTATTTTCTATTACGTAATACTAAGTTACAAATTCATTTTGGTAGCATAAATATCAAATTTAACTATCACATCGTATAGTCTATCGTAGGTATTTTCGATATAGTTATTTTCCCAGCCCTATTAACACAAAGATGACATACAGTAATGGGTGACTTGCACTGCCATCTGGTGCTAGATGGCGGAATTACACCACGTGTTCTTAAAGTCGCTACATGACTTAACCACACTACACTTACGGGTTTATTAGCTTAATAATTCATGTTTTGCTAAGCGTTTTAATACTTAGCATTACTTATTTCTTGACTGGAAAACGGTGTTATCTTTAATATTTAAATGAGTTAATCTTGTACATTTGTATATACCAATGTGTATATATATATATATATATATATATATATATATATATATATATATATATATATATATATATATATATATATATATATATTCCTAATCTCGGAACCGGCTACAACGATTTTCTTGAAATTCGGCAAGTTTTGGGTGGAATAATTCGATCTAGCTAGGTTTCATTAAAAAAAAGTCTTTTTATCCTTGTTTGCAGGAAAATGCTAAAATTTACGTTGAATTTAAAAGTCAATTTTCTCTGTCATACGTAAAGTCATGGTAGCTCATTTGAGGAACGGGTGGTCTAGAGAGGTGAAAATACCTAGGTTCGAGCCCCACCTACCCAACAATTTTTTCTTTTTTTTCAATTTTCTGAAAAAAAAGTGAACACACGTCCCGATTTTGACGGGACAGTCTCGCTTTTTGATGGAAATTCTGCGTCCCGCTGATTTTTTAAAATTTCTGCTTTTAAGAAAATATCTGCATTTCTTTTTTTGAATGGAAGAAATAATAAACAAAAGAAAGAAAATCATATATTTTTTAAATAAACAATTTAATTTGATTAAAATGTTCTTCACATTTTTATTTATTACAAATATTTTTATAGGCACCAATAATTAATAATAAATACATTTTTGTACAAGTATATGGATGTGTGTATGGGTGTATGTGCGTGTATGTGTGTGTTTGAATTTCGAATATATATTTTCTCAAATCCGTAAACACTTGCTAGAAGGCTATATTGATAATCATCAACTTCAAATGCGGTCTGAAATTTAATAGTATTCTGCTGACTTAATCTGATGGTCCCCAACTATAAGTCACTCGAAAGAAAGTCGAATTTCTGAATACAAAAAGGTCTATTATTATAATTTTCAATACTAGTTTCACTGTTTCTTAAGTATAATTCTTGTTTAAAGAAAATACATAATTTTCTTATTATTTAAATGAATCCCAATTTGAAAATTCAGCAACATAATTCCTACTTTTTTAACATTAAAATTCATCGTCAGTACGTAGTCTAAATTTATATAAAATATTAATTTCCTTCATATTCATCAATTTTGTACTACTCTGCTTAATTTAAAGTTTCGTTTGAATATGGAATAGTAAATTAAACTTTAACTAAATATTAGTTATATTGCGGATAAACAAGTGAATGCCATAAATAAATAAAGAAATGCCATATATTCAAATTATAATCTTTAGATCTGTGGCTAAACTTACTCTCAAATACTCTATCTTCGTTCAGTTAAAGTATTAACTAGTTAAGTACTCGTAATATGCTTGTCATTCACCAAACAAAATATATTTGCTTATACATACATAAGTATTAGAGAAGTACTGAAATACGCGTCTTTATTCCGCTTTTTATGCTCATGATTATATCTCAGCTTATCACATCTAAGATTGATTTCATTAAAGAACTTGATAAGTTTTAGCTTAAATCTGATGAGATCGTATCGGATACACCCGAGTTAATTTCACTTAAGTCAATTGGATGCGAAAACTCTTAGTAGAAGAAACTGCCGGTGCACAGTTTCGGTTGAGACGCGGTGAGAAACGCACGCTTCCGATCAACAAAAGAGCGGGAAACTAAAAAAATATTTCGTAAAAAAAAACTTTCGCTATGGTGATTTTTAAAACTGCCGTTGCTTTATCTGTGACTTTTGAATATAGAAAACTTTGTGAACTTAATAATGATATTTTGGATTTTTATAAAATGTAATTAAATAATTTCTACTGTGCCAAAAAACTTTTGTGAATCAATTAAAATGGTTACTAGTTATTGGATGTTTTTACTGATTTTCGCGCCATATTTATCTGGTAAGTTGGTCTATTTTTTGGTGTTATTTTTATAAACTTCTTCTTGTTTGAACGTATAATTTGTAAATAAAAAAAAAAACTCGAAATATTAAGCGATCGAATAATGAACTTCCTTAGCCCAGCTACAATTCGATAACAGAGTATTTAAAAAAAATCTATTTTCAAAACAAATTCATATTACACAATGGAAACAGTTGTCACATTAACTTTTTGAATACATTCTTTATTTATTGTACCAAATTAACATAATGAATACTACGAAAAACTTATTTTTTTTTAATGTTTCCAAACCTAACAAAATAATATTGTATTTATTAGTAGCATAAAATATAGAAAACAATAATGTTAATTTTTGCTTATCCTTTTATTTTGCTGTTCAAGCAAAGGCTTTTATATTTTTTGTTAGAAAGGGAATAAAAATTATCTCTTTGCTTTTTTACCTAACCGAATGTTCGTTTTAATATATGATCAGCTCAAAAGCCGCTTTATGGAAAAAGTTTCATTCTCTACATTTTTGATGTTCACAAAATTTCTTTAATAACCAACCCTCAATCTCTCAATATGACATTGATATTTTCCATGATAGTTTAATTAAATTTAAAAAAAATATTAAAACAATCTTATTTAATGAGTAATTAGATCTAGCAGGTTTCTTTTGTTTTTTAGTTTTTTGGCAAATATTCAAAAATATTTTTATTTAATTTGTATTGTTTTTTATTTTTTTTTTCTTCAAATTTGTACTTCGTTCATTTTCATTGATTTAATGTTTAATATTTTCTCCAAAAACTTTTTTTTGCATGCTTGGAATTAAGTTGTTGTTTTTGTTCATTAGCTATTGTTTATGTGAAGGTTTGAGTTTAGTAACGTTTAAAACTATATTGTTACCTTGTAATAACTGTATTGATTAATCTTTTTACATGTATAGAGACCTATTTTTAATGCTGTGTATACCTATAATAAGTGATTGTAACGGTCCCTGTCCAATTGTTTATGTAAATTAGTAATTTATTGTTATGATTGCTGTTGGTATATCTTTCAAAATAAAATAAAATAAAATAAAATAAAATAAACCCTAACTAACGAGAAGTTGTATCGATTGAAAAATTGATAGACTAAAGAGCTTTAATTTCAAACTTATTATTATTTAAATAATATTTTATAGAATTAGGCATTACTTTGCGGAGTAAAAAGTAAATAAAAGAAAAAAGTACTTCATCGCGGATTGTAGCAAAATTATTTTATTATTTGTTTAAAGAAGATTCTAGTGAGAAATAGACGTGTAAAGACAGATGCGTTTAGATATTTGTGAACTTGTGTCTATATACCTTTATCAAGGCCTGCGCATAGCTTTATTCCTAGATGAAAGAAAAAGGAAGATAGAGGAAACGGATCTAAAAAACATATATGTGTCAAATACTAAACCCGACTCTTAAAGTAAACACACATTAGCATACAAAACTTTATCGACTCCATTATACGCGAATTTGGACATATTATATGACTAGTTGACCGAGCCTTGATCAGTAATTTTTTACAACAAAAAAAATAGAAAAAAAAAGGAAAAATAATAAGGTAGATGGGGATCGATTCTAGGTATTTACGGTTCTGAATGCCCGTTCCCCGAATAAGCTACGTTGACTTGACAGCTTGTGGCAAAAATTCAATTCAATATAAATTTTAGTATTTTTTAATGACCAAAAACAGGGATAAAACGATATTTATTACATAAAACCTAGCTAGTTCGATTTTCTCCCCTAAAATCCCCTACATGCTGAATTTCAGGTAAATCGTTGGAGCCGTTTCAGAGATTCAGAATATATATACAAGATTAACTCATTTAAATATTAAAGATATGTAGATATATAAAAAAGAAAGTATGTGTTTTTGTTATACGTTTGTTCGTACGTTATAGACTCTGAAACGGCTTGATATATTATATACTTATATATTTTGAAATACATACTTAAATACAAATATACACCCAGGCTCAAAGACTCAACAAGTTCATTTATAGAACATGTTGGCGGGAATCGAACCCACGACCCGCAGAGGTGAAGGTAGGGTCACTACCCACTGCGCCAACGGGCCAGTCGACTACGCTTCCACACTTAAAAATATTTTAAATTATACTCAACTATTCAGCAATTCTCCATCTTAGCTTTTTTATGATCTGAGGTTCAATTCTATATACATTGAACCCGTTTATATTATACATAACTTAACATATATAATTAATTAAGCGTAAACTGTTATGTTTGCCGTTAATAACTCAATGTTTGCAAATCAATCTGTTTACTCGTGGAGTTCGTGCGTATACGAAAACAAACATTACCGGGAAATGCGTTAAACCTTCACGACGTAATGTTCAGAGAGATATCAATTGAGAGAGATATGAATTATATTACCGATATATTCATCATCCTCCTGCCATTATCCCACTTTAAGTGGGGTCGGCACAACATGTTACAAACATGTTGTCATATGATTTGGCTACGTATTTTACAACCGGCCGCTAGCCTGACGTCAACTTACCTTAGCCGTATTTTACGACTCCTCGGTAAGAAAGAGGGTGGTTGATGGTGTTGGGAGGCTCGATCCTCAACTAGCTAATTATTATTTTCTTTTTTTAAAGTTTCTTTTGTACATATTGTAAAAAATTACAGGTACTTCTTTTTAATCTTATTAGTTACTATTTCGTATTTGAGGCAAAAATAAAATGAGGTTTCTTTCCTCTTTTTAATTTAAGTCTCTTAAACTAATCCGGCAAATTATATCTCAATAAACAAAGTGGATAGTTTGAGTTGACTGTTTCACAGAACTACGTGTTTCTATTCACATTTAAACGTTCAAACATCTGTAAAACTCTTCTCGTAACTGCTAGAAGAATAATCAGTCTAAAATAAAAAATAAAAAACATTTTAGGCCAACGCGATGTACTTTAAATTTTTGCTCTTATCTAGGTTGCATTTCGTGGATCTAAATGATGCTGTTGTTATGCTACCAAGCTACGCCCTGAAAACCAGACCGCATTTTAATATCTTCGCAATTATTTTAACAGTTTTTCGCTTGACCATTATCTCACCTAAAATTGTAATGATTAAAGCGAGATATTTGCCAAAAGCGGGCTAAAATAGAGATAGTAACCTTCTTTCAGATTAAATTAGAAAATACTTATTCACTTAATATCAAAATCATACGTCATAGGTTCCTTTAAAAAATCCTATAACTATTCCATATTTACAACTTACGATCTACTTAGTAGTATTAATAGTAAGTTACTAGTAGTATATAGTAGCCGGACTCTTAGCCAGTTAGCGACTGTAGTAGATAACTTTGCCAAAACATCAAACTAAGTAATAAGATATCTTGACAATATCATGATATGACCCAAAACGTATAAAAGATACGAATATGGACAGTTTATGATTGAAAGTATATTTTAAAATTAAAACTATATAACTTTGAGTGAAATAAAGCATCTAGTTAAATGCGTATACCCTTGTAGAATTTCTAAATACATGTATATGAGTAACTAGTCAACATTTTAGCAAGGTAGTGGATTCGTTCGTCCTGCTAGAAGGAAGTAGCTAAAAGGTTTTCAACCCAATCTTTCGCAAATCTTTTGGGATGCGATGCTTTAGGCCGTGAAGGTAGTTTTGTTTTCATGCAGTCCTCATCAGGAGTAGCTCTGAGAGGCAACTCCTGATGAGGAAGAGGGAATAGACTTGATGTATTCACTGTACCTAAGCACCTATTGCCAGGCAGTATGGTGGAAGACTATGAGGTATAAGCCGCTAAGATTTCCTCATGTAAGAATTCCTTATCGATATCTTTTCTTAGGTTTATACATTCTAGAATATATATAATATCTCTGTCTCACACGAAAGAGCCTTTGTACAACGGTGGTACAAATATTAATGGTTTGTTATTCTCCTTTATTTATCGTACCTGCCATAATTATCTTAGCAGGCTCGTATTACGTACGTAGTTAATCTTATTGCAGAAAGGCTATCCGTCTAAGGCAATTTATCACGTAAGTTAGCTAACTCGGGAGCTCATATAACACTTACATAAGCTTCCTGCATACTAAAGTACTTATAGTTCTTTGACTTGGTTTATCTATTTATTTTTTCAGACTGAGTACATGACTTACTGACGTCGGGAAACGTCATTGAGTGTCTCCTGACGGAATATGACTTAGGAGACGTGTAGTGTAGGGCTTAAAGTGTGGTAAAAAGCCACAGCTGACTGAGGCTTATAGTTTCGTGTACTTAAAGGTTTTTATTTTTTGATTCATTTGCGTATACACTCCGTTTGACATAACACAGCCTATTTTGAACTTGGGCTATAAATGACTGAGAATGTGGAAAAAATGAATGTGACTGTACGTATAAAAAGTGACTCAAATAAATTTGTACTAGATGATCGATTATTGATTCCCAACGCCTTACAGATTCGAAGCTACAATAAAATTACTTTGCTGTTATCCAAATCGTAATGTTCGCGGAGCCTATGGTCCTGATGATGCTTTGGTTACGGGGCGAAATGATCGTAGAGGTTGTGGTAGTGGGTGTATGTAGTGCTTTGTTCGGAGTATTGGTGTTGGTGGCGTGTGTGATTGATGCCTGCTTCATACACTTAGCATTGCATTTATTCTCTTAACAAACGAACTACAGCAAAGAAATTTATTGTAAATTCTGTGCTATGGAGTTCCGCAAAGTAACGCCTGCTTCTATAAATCATCGCCTTATAGATTAGTTTTTCAATTGTTTAGGAGAATACAACGGTTAAATTTAGGATCAATGTTATAACTGACTAATCTAATTTGAGGTTTCTATTAATATAGCAAATAGAGATCTTGTTAGAAATAAGCTTAATCAGAAAATAAATAATGATCTCCCTGATTCTGTCAAAAAATCTTTCAGTCGTCTTACTTTAAATCAAGTTTAAATTTAAATTTAAACCAACTTTTAAATTAACTAAAATTTAAATCAACTTTTAAATCAATTTATGTGTTCAAAAACACCTCATTGATAATCTGTAACAATTAATAATATTTTTCTTTAACCGCTAAATATATTGTTATAACATCTTTTTTGTATTATCTTATGTTTATTGTTATCCATTTATTTATTTCTTATTTGCTTAGGCACGTCGCTACAGTTTATTGATTTTCATTTTTTAATTATTTATGCCTGTTACTACTTTTCTTCTTCTCTTTGTTTGTTTGCAGCACCTTTTTAAATTTTCCGGTTGACCCTAAGGTTGATTGGTAGAGAACGCTTAATTTATTATTAAGTCCGCCTTTTGTACTTTTATATCTTAATAGTGCAATAAAGATTTTTAAAAAATCATGATCATTGTAGTCAATATTTATTCACTTACTAAGCAGTAAGTGAATTGATATACATAAAAAATATATGCAACATACATGCAGTGATATACATGCATATAATACATGAAAAATACCACCATAATATACGGTCCATACTCTATACATATCAAAAGAAAATGACTAAAAATATTTCCCAGAAAAAAGTTAGAAATTCTCGTCATAAGATTACTTGAAGCATACCAATGTATCCACATAATCCTCGTATTTTAAAACTTTAAGACTAACTCGAAAGCGTTCTTATTCCCCCTACGCTTTGAGTGAAACACTCGCTGGCGTTATAAGAGCTTCAATGGGATATGCGAGATGTAGCCTAGATAAGAAAACTTTAAGGTAAGGACGTCGGCCTAGAATGCTTTTAAAATTTCAGTGAGAAATCTCTTTGAAAATATTTGAAAAAAAATTTTTTGTGTGCTGTTTGTATTTTTGTACCTAAAAAGCTTTCGACAGTAAAATGTTATAAGGTGAAATGATAACGTGCCAATTGCCAATAAAATAAAGTAAAAGTTGGGATAAATTTTTTATACCATTTATCATCATTTTCCTACCCTTATCCCACTCCAATTGGGGTTGGCACAACATGTTATTAAATGATTGATTGTCTATTCTACTTAGCCGGATACCACACGGCGGGTCAACTTACCTTAGTGTCCTTTTACGACACCTTGGTAAGAAATGAGGGTGGTTTATTCTACTCAGCCGTATACTACACGGCGGGTCAACTTACCATAATCGTCTTTTACGACATCTCGGTTAGAAAGAGGGTGGTCTTTTCTACTCAGCCGGTTACCATACCATTTATCTAATATTAATTTTATTGGTAATTTTATTTATATTCGTTTGTTATCCTATGTATACATAGATGTTTAATGATCAATGAAATAACTTTATAATCTAAAATATATCATATAAAATAATACCTAAGCAGATTTCCACGAATGCAAAGCAGTGTAGAAAAAAAGCTAGTGTAGAAAAAAAGTTTATTTTTATTTCTTGTTTTGTATTTATTAGTATTAAACAGTTTTGGAATAAATCAACTTCTGATTAAGGAAAAACATAAAAGCATAAAAACAGCATATTTAGCATTTTATTTAATATAGCTTTCTGGCATTATATTTTCAGAAGGGATTCTCGCATTACATACAAATAGTTAATCTCATTTTCGTAGGAGGGCTATTCGTCGGGAGCAATTTATTACGACTCACGAAGGCTGGCCGTCCCGAATCCGACGTGTATAAATAAGACGCAGTTTGAACATTTGTTACAACGAATTATACGAGGAGCTACATTTTGCCGTCTTTAACGACTTATCCTTTTAACTTTTACTAATATATTCTCCCTTTAAATTAATCATTAAACACTTAATGCAAATGTTTTTCTCTGAAATGAGGTAGAAAAAAAAGCAGTCACACGCACTAAATTAGAATGAGTATACAATAAATGGGCCTCATAAGAAAGCTTAGAGTCACTCAGTGGGCGATGGAACGGGCTATGCTCGGAGTATCTCTACGTGATCAAATCAGAAATGAGGAGATCCGTAGACGAACCAGAGTTACCGACATAGCTCATCGTATCGTGAATCTGAAGTGGCAATGGGCGGGGCACGTAGTACGTAGAACTGATGGACGTTGGGGTTCTAAGGTGCTGGAATGGCGACCTCGCACTGGAAAGCGCAGCGTTGGTAGACCCCCAGCGAGGTGGACTGATGACCTCAAAAAGGTCGCGGGGAGCCGCTGGATCTAAGCGGCACAAAATCGTGGATTGTGGCGATCCCTTAAGGAGACCTATGTTCAGCAGTGGACGTCCACCGGTTGAGAAAGAAGAAGAAGAGAAGAAGATACAACAAATACACTGAGCTTTATGAAATACATTCAGGCGATAAGTATTTGCTCGAGATAAAAAAATAAATTATTATTATTTAAATTAATTAATTATGCACATAATAAATTTCAATAAATAATTTATTTATCTATTAGGAAGCCAACGAGATATACAATTTGGTTTATTTAATACTAATATAAATAACAGATTTCTATTATATATCCCACTTAAAGGCTAACTCAACATATATAATAAAAAAGCTAAATAACGTTGTGCTCACAAAATCAAAAACGAAAAAGAAAAAAAAAACAGTCTACTTTAAATATGGGGAAGTAATTAAAAATAAAAACAATATTAAAAATCAACATTAAACTTGGTAAAATATGTCTTTTTATGTATGTAGGACCTGTATAATTTTTATTGCTAAGTATTTATTTTTTTATTTTTTGTTTATAATATTTATAAGTGGTGAGAGGTACTCGGGATAGCGCAAATTAGAACAGATTTGATGCGTTAGAGGGTCCCATTTGAGATGCGTAGGTGGTTAAATAAGTGACGAAATAATATTATCTGTAGAGAAGCGACAAGTACAATTACATACTCTTCTACGAAAAAATATTTTTTTAGTATTGGCTAATAATAAAAATTACAAATGGACGGTTAAGCTGTTATTATTCCCATGCTTGCCAGATGGATATGGAAGGTAGAACGAACCAAATCACCCAAAAATTCTTTGAATTCATGGACAGGCATCCACATTCATATGACTCGCTTGGTCAAATGATTTGAATTCTCCTCATTACATGTCAACACCATCTAAATCTATAACTTCTCGTTTTGTCTATAATTTGCGCAACTTTCAGACTTCCCCTTATATAGTTGTTATTTCATAATCCTGACTATTAGTTGTTATACGTAAAAACTTTATAAATAGAACTTTCATTTTTGAAATTTATTTGTTCAGCTGCAGTGAAATATTCGCTAAAATGAAATCATATAAACCTATAACCAAATTATCCAACCGTGAATAATAATTAAAAGTTCTGAATATTAAATAATTATTATCTTTAGCGCGATTGTCCTATGAGCTCAGCGAAGCGTGGGAGCAATTTATTTGAGATAAATTCCGCCTCATGTTTCTGAATTTGATATTTTATAGTGAATAAATTGAAATGAAAGTCACGAATTTCAATAAAATTATAGCATTTTCCAAAAAAAACAGCTTTTTGCGTTTTTGTCTTAGAGAATTAGAAATTGAAATCTGAAATCACTATAAAGTTATAATACTTAATTAGGGGAGCAATAGGCAGGCTTGTAAGTGAAAGTGTCACGACAAATAATAAGAGGGAACATATAACTCGTGTACTTACCTTTATCTAATCATACATAAAATTAAGGCAGATAGTAAGCCTCATTTGCTTTCTCTTTATTTATGATGGCCATATTTAAGACTATATATACTCTACGATATGGTCTTTATTACAAATAAAACAAGCGAGGATTTTAAGACAGACTTGGATTGTGCGTCGTACAAGACTTTAACGATATAAATAAATAAATAAAAAGAACTTTATTCAACAACAGATTTCATATATATATATAAATATATATATATATATATATATATATATATATATATATATATATATATATATATATATATATATATATATATATATATAATATTTCAAAATAATCAACAGAAATTATAAGGATTATTATAATTATATTATTCAACCTTATAAGGATATAAGACTTTTTGAACTAAAGTGCGTGTATAAGAGGTTGACGTATATGACAAATTTGAATTCAACGTTTGTTCCGCAACTGCCGTACGACGCACGTTCCGTTTAATTATTTATTCAAAATATAAATTTTACAATTATGTATTAATTCCTAAGGAATTATAATTGTGTCTCTAACACTTTACCATAATAACTCTATGGAAATCATTCAAATGACAAATAATAACGTGCTTATGCAAGGAGTTCTAATTGAATGTCATTTGTAATTTGTATTAACCCCAACCGTTATATTTCCTAATTCCAAAAGTCCCAAACACGGTCCCATTACTCTTCATACACGATATTTGTATTCCGCAAAATTCCTGCAAATGTAAACGACGACTAAATATGAATAACTCCACATAATTGACGAAGTTTCTCTCGATGTCGTTTAAGTTTTTCTTTGAAGGAAAATTCGTAACGAATTCTGTTTCAAATTGAAAACTCATATATGATTTTTACATTTTTTATTTTACCCTTTATTTTATGTCAAAGTATTTTTCTTTCATTAATATAAAGTATTGCAATTCAAAAGCAGAGTACAGCTAAGAATGATGATTAGGTTGGTGAATTTTTACATACTTATTTTTTTATCTATTTTTTAATTATCGAAAGTCGAAGTTCTATATTCATAAAGAGAGAAGTAAATTGTACTAAAACTTCTTAAGTGTATTTAATTTCTTATATACAGTGAACTTAAGTATTCTTTATTCTCCAAAGTTTTATTGTAACTATTTGAGTCTCGACAATACAGCCTTGTTTTCAGGCGTATGAGTCGCTCATTCGCCTGAGCGTGCTCAGAGCAACAAATAAAAGTATTGGTCGAATGAACCTAAATATTAAAAAAGCTGTTCTCAGAGTGCTCAATGTATGTTCGGCTCCATCATATCTTTAAGTGTCCGCATTATTATGATTTACAGAGTGATAGAAAAGAGAACACCATCAAGGTGTTGGATGAGAAAATGTTTCGTCATGGGAAAAAAAACTAGAATAATACCATGATTCGTGGAATAACTTTAGAGGCAAATATCGAACCATTTTTTAATTAACAAGAATGTCAAGGATTGATTTATAATTATAATTAATGCTCAGGCGCTCAATTCGATACGCCAGAGCATGCTCGGCGTATCGAATTGAGCGCCTGAGCGTGCTCAAATGGATATGAATGGTTATGAGACGTTCCCTATTTGGTTCTCAAGTTTACAATTTAACTAATATTCTATTGTTAATGATTTTATAGTTTTAAAGTTACTTTAAAACTGTAGAATAATTTGAATTTTTATGTTTAATTTCTTTTTGTTATATATATTTTGAGTCTTATTTCATCATTTCACGTCAAAGGTAAGGTTCAAAATGTTAACTTTTATCTAAACATTGCCATCTAAATAACACAAAACGCTATTGATTGAAGAAGTAGTATAAGTTTATATAATTATATAAGTTTTAACGATGTCGCGTCGCCTTGTCTCGAACTCGTTGTACAACTTATCGTCTGTTCATAGTCAAGATCTTTTATGCTTTCACTCTGAAGCATCTTAAAAGGTGACTTTCATTGCGAGTATTTTGGGACAACTCTATCTACCATTAAATACTGTGTAAATAAAGTCGACAAATTACTTGCAAATAAGTATACATTGATCGTCCTACATGTATAAATGCTATCTTAAGCTTTACGCTCTTTATATTAAATATGATTATAGATAAACATTTCAGTTCCTTTAATAATTTTTTGCTCTTCACACAAAATGTAAGGATTAAATTTTATGACAGAAGAAATCTATCTACAATGTATATGATTTCTGCAACTATCAAAACTGTCACGACGGTTTCCTTAAACTTTTAGAATCCTGATAATGGTATCGATAGTGTCAATATTATTAGCAATATTGATAGTAATTTATAGAATTAGGCGTTACTTTGCGGAGATCCATAATACAAAAGTAATAATAAAAATTATTTTGCTATAATCCGCGATGAAGTAAAATAGAATATATATATAATGCTAAATGTAAGTAGACAATCGGTTATCATACCTGATACATGCAGGATTCGTAAAAAACACATGCACAAACCTCCACCACCGCCACCACAATACACAAGCACTCTACATTTAGCATTATATATATTTTCTATTTTACTTCATCGCGGATTAAGCAAAATAATTTTTATTATTACTTTTGTAATATTGATAGTATTTATTTAATGATTTTCTACATATTTATCAAACTGAATCATCAATATTAAAGAGGACATATAGCTATATAGGTCTCTTAAATTTAAGTTTCTTTACTGTTAGGTAAACTGTAGTATTAGGATATTACAATTTCATGTGACTGCAGGAATATTGTAAAACTTACTTTTCGAAGACAGTTGAAATAAAGTGCGAAGTGTAATTGCCGAAGTTTTAACGACTCCGCCATTGACGTGGACAAATTTGAACTGGATGCTCTTAAAGCAATGAAACTTTATAGAAATTTAGTAGTAATGGTCTATTCCAGAACTGGGAAAAAATATTCTAGACATCGAAGAAAACACGAGAACCTCTTTAAGATTACAAAATTGTTAAACTGGATGAAAGGAGTCATTCAAGCATTTCTTTAATTTTTAATAGACACCAGTATTTAAAACAACTACACCTTTTTCCAATTCATTAAAACCCTTAACGGATTTTACAGATTTACTGAGTGAAACTGAAGAGGACAGGTGAAAGTCTGTTGGAAATAGACAATATTAAATAAATGATGGCTTATTATTTTTTTATTTATGTTCATTTTGTGTTGTATGAAAAAGATTTAGTACAGAATCTGCTGCTGATTTTAAAACTGCGAACGAATACCGCTAATAAATATCGAAATTTTACATAAAAACCAATTTTCGTGCACCAAAAATCAAGTGTAGTTGGCTTACAAAGCAAGGATGCAAAGTCATCTTTTAAGCAAGCGCAGTTTCACCATAGACTAATCCCTTGTTACTAACACCTAAGGGCAAGCGCCTAGACCATTACATAAAAAAAAAACATCCGACTCCAAAGAGTCTTCGCGTAACAAAGTACGAACTTTATCGATCAATGTGACTTAGGTATATTTATTAAATCACCTATTCCATAGGTAACGTAACTGATGTCATTCAATTAAAGTTGTTCGTTGCTATTAAGGGAACACATCAAGTTCAAAATTGTCGACGTCTATGGAGGCGACATTAAAATTTTGGCAATCACACTTAGTACTTCTTATTTCTATTGTCATTAAAATTAAATTTTATAATTTTTTGCTAATATTAACTTGTATACTTTTATCGTTTTTTATAAAAGCTTAAAAATCTAAATCGTATTGCAATAGTTGCCGCCTATAGATATTTTTCAGTTTGATGAAATTTGAAAAATATTGATGATTTTAAATATTGATATTGCGATCGGTAGTATCTTATATTAATATGAATGCTATCAATAATTATTTCATCAATATTAAGGTCTATAAATGCCATTTTTGTGAACTTCCAATTGTTTGTTACAAACCGTGTTAGTTTTATTGCAATCATAATGTCATATATGACACTTATATTTGCGTACATATTGCTTAACTTTTTAACTATTAAATTGTCCATCATTTGTTACAGATATAACTTCTGGGGCTAACGTCACAAAACAATTTAGAACATCACAAGATACACACACATATTTTCGGTAAGTAAATTGTATATAAATAATCAAGATTACGGTAGATACGAAAGCAATAAATTTCTAAGTTCTGAATACGGTACCTTGTCCCCGCCACCAACAGCGTGATGGAGCCCTGTCAGATTTTTAGTCTGTGCGAGTCCGAAACTGCTTATCCCCGTCAGATGGACACGACCCATAATGGTCTTTCCTGACAAAAAAGGGTAAGGTCTTATTGCGCAATTAGTTGATAATTTTCACATAGATCAATATTTTGATATCTCTTAAAAATCTGCATTAACAAAGGAAATTAGTGAAATAATGATTATGATAATGCCTGGGGAAATTCTGCCTTCAATTAAGACTAAATTAAATTAAGGGACAAAAAGGGACGACATCTATTCAGGCAGTAGGCAGCTTTCACACGTAACTTAATTCTTCATTATAGATTGAATAAAATGCCAATGTCTAGAAATATCCTACTAATGCTACTAATATTATAAATGCTAAAGTTTGTGACTCTGGATGTTACTTTTCACGGCAAATCCGCTGAACCAATCCGATGAAATTTGGCACTATTACTTCTTATATACCGGAGTAATATATGGGCTATAGATATCCTGTTAACTCTACAGGAATAGAATGACATTGAAACGCTACTATTGTGTATTACTTATGTGTATAGTACTTGTGTATTGTGTACTAAGTGACTATTATCAACCTATCACGCGACAACAGTCCACGAGATCGAAGTAGTGGATAAAAGGTAGTATAATATATATTTTATGTGATAAATAGCATATTTGTAATGAAAAGATCAAATTAGATAAATAAAATATTACTATCAAAGTCTATATTTAAAATGCATAAGGGCTGATTTTTGTATGTATAATATTACCTTTATGGAGACGTCTCCCTAGAAAACTAATGTCCATCAGTTCTTCGAACTATGAGCAACACCCATCGCAACTTTAGCTTCGCGATCCGTCGAAATATATTGGTATCTTATGTTCTTCTACGGATTTTTTAAGTTCATAATATGTAAAACATTAGTTTGCCAGATTTTATTAATATATTCTCTTTTATATTTTTTTCTTATTCACTTTTGTCTTTGTTACAAATTTCTCATAAAAAAAGAAAGATATTTTGGAAAGTATCAGTAATAAAAATGACAATAATGAATGACGAGATGATTATAAATTTTCACATAACTTAGACTTAATTTATTTAGCCATAATTTATTCATATTAAGAAACTTCACCACTAAGTACTCAAACTTAGTAGACAGCTTAGCATCTTCACCAAAGTGCAAACACCGTTCAAGTGCAAGCATTAATATTATAAACTTTCTTAATTAATAATATGATACTCAGTTTAAAACAAATTAAATAATTTTAAGAAAGTATTTAATTTGTGATCTGGGCATTCAATTTAAATCATCATCCTCCTGCCCTTATCCCGCTCTAAGTGGGGTCAGCACAACTTGTTATTAATATTATAAGTATAAAAAGTAAAAAAAGTAAGTAACGGCCTGTTACTATCCCACTGCTGGGCATAGGCCTCCTCTCTCCATTTTTAGAGAGAAGATTGGAGCTAAGACCTACCACGCTGCTCCAATGCGGATTGGTAGGTTACACATATCCCCGGAATTCTCTAGAGATATGCAGGTTTCCTCACGATGTTTTCCTTCACCGAAAAGCGTGTGATAAATTGCAATTATCAATTAGACACATAAGTTTTAATAGAAAAACTCATTGGTGTCTGCCCGGGTTTAAACCCATGATCGTCTCTAGAGATTCACACGGTCGCACCGCTAGGCCATCACAGCTTTTTTTATAAGTATATCTTGTTACAAGTATTTTATGATCGGACGTCAGCTTACCTCAGCCGCTTTCTACGACACCCCGATTAGAAATGAGGGTGGTCTATTCGACTCAACCGGACACCACACGGCGGGTCAACTTACCTAAGTCGCCCTTTATGACACCTTAGTAAGAAATGAGGGTTGTCTATTCAACTCAGCTGGTCACCACACGGCGGGTCAACTAACCTAAGTCCCCTTTTACGGCACCTTACTAAGAAATGAGGGTGGTCTATTTTACTCAGCCGAATACCACACGGCACACAATTCTATTTACAATAAATAGATCACACATATATATTAAATTAAATAACAGCTGTAAAAAAAATGAATACTATCTATACTACAATAATATATAAAGCTGAAGAGTTTGTTTATTTGATTGTTTGATTTTTTGAACGCGCTAATCTCAGGAAGTACTGGACCGATTTGAAAAATTTTCTTTTCTAAGCTAAGATGAATAGGAGAGGAGCAGCAATAAAAAATAGTATGAACACGCCAAAATTAAAGCTTTCCTTGCGTGCTCTGAGTAAACGGTAATAGTTATTAAAAAATCCTGTACTACAAAATTGTTCCCCTCTAAACGTTCTAAATAAAAGTCCGCGACAGCATATGTCTATCTTTTAAGGTTAACCTACTCTTACCATTTTTATGGTTATCAAAAGACTATTACGGTTTTAATCTTTCCACGCGGGCTAAGCCGCTGGCGATTGCTAGTCTTTTATAAAGCTTTAATGGGAATATCAAATACACAGTTACCAGGAACGTAACGAGCACATTCGTTATAATTTCGTCGGTAAAAGCTGCGTTCAGCGTTATTGTGTGAGACGATTCTAAATTTAATCATTAACCCAAATACTGAGTCACCGCTAGGGAATTTCGTACAATTTAACGGAATTACTACTACAAATCCCATTGGCAGTGTACAAGTTTGTTTAAACTTATGGGAATACGAGAGACTTACAAAGTTTCGGTTTAATGCCTACAGTTTGTTGGACAAGGGATAAACGACTTTCACACACTATTTTAAAGTTTAATTTTGTAAAAGTTAATGAGGTGATTCTTTGAGAAAGAAAAACAATGGAACCAACTGATTTCCTTCAGGTCGTAGTTTCACTTGGTAACGAGTCAGATTGGTGCGGAAACGAAAACATTGGTGGCCATTGTTTGGAATGCCAGTGAAATTTTTTGGAACTATTGAAGTATTTTCTTACACACTTTCTGATTTTTAATGAGAAAGGGATAGTTAAAAGTCTTTTATATTTCAAATGTACATTCAAATTTTTACAATTTACATTTTCAAATATTAAGTTATATACATATAATTAAAGTACATTACTGATAAAAAGTAGGGATTTCACGTATAATAAGATAAGTAATATAAATATATAACCATGTCACCGAAAAGATAATAAAATTTTAATAAAATCGACACATCTAATACCACCAAAATTGGTTTATTTAGTAATTTATTATATAACAAGTTATATTTATAAAACGAAATAATTTAAGAGTTTTTTTAAATGAGGAAACTCTTTCCGTTATGACGGGCTCTTAATTTAAGAGATAATCGTTAAAGAATAAAAGAAAAAAATATTGAAACAGGGATTATGATATAACTGCTTTACATACAAAAGCTATATTGGTTGTGCATTAGATATCATCATCCTTCTGCCCTTATCCCATTTTAAGTGAGGTCGGCTCGTTACGGTATAAACATGTTGTCACATGATTTAGCTACGTATTTTACGACTGGCCGCCTGTCTGACGTTATCTTTTCTTAGACTTATTTTACGACACCTCGGTAAGAAATGAGGGTGGTCTAATCTACTCAGCCACAGCGGTCATGTTACCTTAGTCGCCTTTAACGACACCTCGGTAAGAAAAGAAGGTGGTCTGGTCTACTCAGCCGGATACCACACGACGGGTCCAACTTACCTTTGTCGCCTTTTACATTACCTGGGTGAGAAAAGAGGGTTGTCTATTCTACTCAGCACGATACCACACGGCGGGTCCGACTTACCTTAATCGTCTTTTACAACCCCTGGGTGAGAAATGAGGGTGGTCTATTTTACTCAGCCGGATACCACAATGGATTAGTAATTATAATTTTCTGAAGAACAAACTAGTAGTCATACAATTCTTAAAACATATTGATTATATTAATTGATTATATTATCAACTTCATAGAATATTTTTTATTTAACTGTCAGATGATAAAAAAACCTGGATTTGAAAATCCTTTCAGCTTCATGCAAGACAAGGTTTAATAATGTAAAATTGAAAATGCTTAAAAGATTGACCGCCGAGTTTCTTTCTGGTTCTTCTCGGTAAGAGCGTCATTCCGAACCAGTTATAGCTTCATTAATCATATTAATCCTTGACGATTCAAAAGTGCTTGAAAAAGGTTATTTGAAAAAGATTATTTTGGATTGATTTGATTTTATTAAAATATTAATGTAGTTTTTGTCAGGCTTTCTTAAGATGGCCCTCAGAATTGCTGAGTATACTTTTCGTATTGGCTTTTTTAAAGTCTAAAGCCTAGATATTTTGCGTTCGAAACTGTGCCATGGACTATCTGAATTTTAGGACATTGGGATTCGAAACAAAGGCATATAAAAGTTTAGGCGTCGGTATATACGAGTTGTTTGTTTTTCATACTGCAAGAGTGACGTTTGGGATTTTATCGGGCAATTTTACTCTGTATTTCTTGTTTTCCATACAATTTCGGATTTTGTGTCTAAAGATTGAAAGAGATTTTAGGAAAATGTTCCTGATAACTGCCTTATAAAAAATGCTTACCTTAGCTTTAGTACTTAGAAGCCGAGTGTTATCCGGCTGAGTAGAATAAACCACCTTCATATTTTACTGAGGCTCGTAAAAGGTAAGTTGATTCGCCGTGTGGTATTCAGCGGAGTAGAATAGACCACCCTCTTTCTTACCGAGATGTCGTAAAGGGCAAGTAAGGTACATTGACGTCAAGCCGGTGGCCGGCGTAGCCAAATCATGTGACGACATGTTGTGCCGACCCCACTTATGAGTGGGATAAGGGCAGAAGAATGACGGTGATGATGACTTACCTTAAATACTTACTTTTAATAAGTATAGAATAGTGTAATCCGACAAAGCACATTTTATATATCAAACTAATATTAAAAATGCGGAAGTCTGAATGTCTGTCTCTCTGTTACGCTTTGACGGCGTATCTGCTTAATTAATAATGATAAAATAAGATACAATTGAAGTCTATATTCTAAGTTAACATAGAATAGAAAAAAATGCCTTTCATCCTTCGGCAATACGAAAAAACAATATGGAAGGAGGATATTTAAATATTTAATTTGGCTTGAAGAATTCGCTAGTATTAATATAAATATACATACATAATTTAAGAAAATCAGCACCTGGTTGACCGAGTCTTGCTCGGTAATTATTTACAAAATAAAAAAAGAAACTTAAAAAAAGTAAAAAAAATAATTACATAGTTGGGAATCGATCCTAGGTATTTACATTTCTCGAGACTGCCCGTCCCCCGAATTAGCTACGCTGACTTGACAGTTAATGGCGAGAATTCAATTCAATATAAATTTTATTATTTTTTAATGCCCAAAAACAGGGATAAAAGGATTTTTGTTTTAAATAAAAGCTAGCTAGATCGATTTTTCTCTACAAAAACTCCCTACATGCTGAATTTCAGGAAAATAGTTGGAGCCGTTTTCGAGATTGCGAATATATAAAAGATTAACTCATTTAAATATTAAACATATGTAAACTTGACAAGGACTTGAGATTTATCGTAGTAGTATTTGATTTTAAACAATAAAAAAGTCATTAAAGACTAATTAAGAAAACATTAAGAAATATATAATTAAAATTATTAATTACGAAAATTAATTTCAACTATCATAGCCTTCTCACAAACTATGGCATTGGCCGATTTTTGCTAGCACATACTGGAGTACCCACTTGTACAAAAGCTAACGAAACTTACTTCGTACATGTATTTTTAACTTTAATATTTTTTTATTAGAATACGCCGTGTGGTATTCCGCGGAATAGAATAGTACCACCCTCATTTCTTACCGAGGTGTCGTAAAAGGCGACTAAGGTAAGACGACCCGCCGTGTGGTGTCCGGTTGAGTAGAATAGACCACCCTCACTTCTTACCAAGGTCTCGTAAAATACGACTATGGTAAGTTGATGTCAGGCCGGCGGCCGGTCGTAAAATAAGCAGCCAAATCATGTGACATGTTTATAACATGTCGTGCCGACCCCACTTAGAGTGGGATAAGGGCAGGAAGATGATGATGATGATTTTTTTATTAGAATACGATGAAGTTTCTACATTTTCTATTTTGTAGAATATAACATTTATGTTTTATTAATATAGTTATATAACACTTGAGGCACCAGCAACTACGTTCGACATTACCTTAGAGATAAAATAAAACTCATTTATTTACTGTTTTTTTATTTTCCAAAAGATAAACGAGAGTTTTTTCCAGACCAGTAGATGAGCTACAAATTTAAATTTTCATTGCTCCAGTAAATTAGTCGTGACAGCGTAACACACAGGCAAAATTTCTTTCTCATATATAATACTAAATAGCTTTTACCCGCAACTTCGTTCGCGTGGACCGCAATTACTTGGAATAAACAGTAGCTTCTGTTACTCTCAAAACCTGCAAATATCTCCATCACAAAAATCACATAGTTCCGGGAGAGATTTATCGTTTTCTAGAGAGCAAAGTTTAATTATGGAAGTGAATATCCCGTCTAACTTACATGCATAATATACTAGAATAGTTCAGTTAAATTTATCCAGTAAACAAAAATACATATAAACTTTTTTAAAATAACTCCTTCGACGTAAGGCATACTAAAAATACGGTATATTACATTTAGTGATAAAAGAAACACGAAATTCACAATTAGTTGTAAAATATTTTCGCATTGTACACAAAAGTACATGTTCATTAACTACAGTCTGTTAAACCGCTGATTCAAATTTTACTTCACATTGTGCCATTTTTACATTACTTTGTATATGAGACGAACAAACCAAAATTACTTTTGTTTGTAACTTTTTCACTAGACCAGTTCCATTTCTTTGTTGTGGAGATGAATGTTATGCTTGTCAAGGCGAAGTGCTCTTGAGACACGTGCTCAGAGAATGGTCAAGTGCGAGCTGCGGTGTTTGCTTGGCAGGTGGCCGAGTTTAAATTTTGTCTGCCTAAATAATAAATATTCTATTTTTGGTACCCCATTTATCCGATTTTATTAATAATTAAAATATTCAAAATTGGAACATGCACGTAGAACAGACAAGCATTATTTTGGAGTCCCAAAGAATTTGTTGATGGTTTTTTTAGCGTTGAATGTAGTTTGAAGAATTGTTATTTGAAACTAAGTCACGAAAGAGTCATCATTTTCCTGCCCTTATCCTACTCTAGGTGGGGTCGGCACAACATGTTGTAAACATGTTGTAACATGATTTTGCTGCGTTTTTACGACCGGCCGCCTTCCTGACGTCAACTTACCTTAGTCGCTTGTTACGACACCTCGGTAAGAAATAAGGGTGGTACTATTCTACTTAGCCGGATACCACACGGCGTTTATTCGATTTCATTAATTACGAAAAATTTCAAAATTCGAACATAGAACAGATGAGCATTATTTTGGGAGTCCCGAAGGACTTGTCGATGGTTTTTTTAGCGTTGAATGTTGTTTGAAGAATTGTTATTTGAAACTAAGTCACGAAAGTGTATTACAAAATAAAAAAAAAGGCTATGGGCAGCAGCAATCCAATATAATACTTCTTTAAAAGTCGAATCGAAACGTCGAACATGAAGCTCGCTGGTGACCAATCGGCTAATGGTTGTCGCCAAATGGATGCTTTTATTTTTTTTACTATGAAATGTCGTCGTATTTTTAAACCATTGAATTCTTCGCAATGTATCCAGTAGGATTTCGAAATCGAAATACGTATAAAGACTTTAGTTTTCCCGTTGCAATTTGGTCTAAGTTGATGAAGGTATATTTATGGTTACCCGTGCAAATATATAAAAAGATATAGTCACAGCGCTATCTGTATTTTTTGCACCTATGTATAACTGACCAATCTTTTTTTTTCAACACAGACAATACGAATATTTGTACTTTATGTTTATTTCAATGGCTAATGCTGCGTTAAACAACGCTTTGATAGATAGCATTCGGTCCTGTTTGTCAAATTGGAATGCTCAAATACACGAAGCAGATACACGTAGCTTAGCGTTGACGTAACAGCGGAGCTTTCAACGCTACGCCAAATTCCGTTCCCCATACGCAGATAATCAGATTTGATGTCGTTATAAACTTATGCGTATAGTTTTATTCAAGAAAAGTAATGACCTGATACTATTCCACAGCTGTGTTAAGACCTCTCTTTCCCTAGAGTAAAAGACTGACACTAATACGATAGTATCAGATCTAGGAAGAGACTCTTTCCCTACAGTAAAAGACTAATAGTGAATTGTTATATCGAATAAGTGAGCCCAGTATATAAGCTTCTATTGTATCGTTTCATAAATATTGCTTCAACTGATTAGCCGTAGAATTGTAACAGACTGACTTTTGTATTTATAATATTAGTAAGGATTACGCCTTAAGACGACTCTTCTTTTTATTTTTAACTAGATGCAGCTTCACCCGCATGGAAATCAGTGTGTCACAATTTTTTCCCCAAATTGAAATTTTGAACATAAAATAAATAAAAATCGTGACTTAATTATAAGAAATTGTTGAATAACATTCACCGTTTACTTAGCGCACGCAAGAAAAGCTTTAAATTTTTCCGTTTTCGCAATATTTTTTAGTGTTGCTCCTCTCCTACTCATCTTAGCGTGATGTTATATAGCCTATAGCCTTCTTCGATAAATTGACTATCTTAGACTTGAAGAATTTTTCAAATCTGTCTAATGGTTCCTGAGGTTAGTGTGTTCAAACAAACTCTTCAGCTTTATATATTAGTGTAGATATAGACGTCAGAACCATTTCCTCGATGTCGTCTATTGCTAAGGATGTCTTGGAGCGATACGAGAAGGTCAAAACTTAAGTGCGTTCATAACTCATACTTATTTACTGATAATAATTTTATTTCTGTTAAGCCGAATAGAAAAATTTCTGTAACAGTTTGAATAAATAAAATATTCACAGTAACTTGTATATGATTTCCTCATTAATTATACTCAGAATTTCAATCAAAGAATCAGGTTTCCTTTCATTAAAATTAATTGCTTTCATCTGAACATATTTTTTGTTACAGATCGATATCCAATTACGGGAAAGATGGCACTTACAGGGATTTCGCACAATGGAATTATATTAATAAACGTAAGTTAATTTAACTTTTTTTTTTAATCAGCGTTAATTATTTTATGATCGCATCGAAGAATTACTCGTACTTTGGATCGGCGTACATTTATAAGCAATGCCTATTTATTCCTTTAGAGTAAAACCTCTTTATTGTAACCAGTTACATGGAGGAATTACCTTCCAACTTCGAAAATCATATAGAGATGAGCCACAAAGCATATTTCAAACTTCTACATTCCTAGTCTTATTTGATCAAACATGGTAATTTGGCTTTATCATCACATGTCCTGGATGGTGTTCTAATGAGCAAAAAATATTAAATAGCCCTAGAAAGTAAAGCTGTATGTTAACATTTATAAGTTAATATATAACTAGCTCCAGTACATCTCCGGAAATTTTCAGATGACAAAATTCATTCATACACAGATGTACTCGATTGCTTTCCACATCTGAAGAGATTGTATCAAATTCAATATACTAAATTTCATATAAATATCTGTCACAAAATAAAATAAAAAGATAGAGATAGAGTATAGACAAGCCAATTGCAGTTTCACATGATTCTAATGCAGCTTACCACTAACAGGTATCCCAGAAGCCTTCATCAGGTTCAAAAGAACTGTGCCAATGATTATGGCTCAACACTTTAGCGAAGCTACAGTTACGCCCGGTGTTGACGTAAGTGTTTTAATATCGCATCTTATTAGGATTTTAAGCTAATTGTTTATGAACCAGATAAAATGCCATTAGAGGACCGTTATATAGTTAAGAACACGAATTGAAAAAACCGAAAAAAATTATATTATATTTCGTAAATTTTTCACCCTTGTAATAACTTTCCAAACTGGTAACAGTTTGATTACTTTTTAATTGACTTCGTCGTTTAAAGGCTTTATAAAGCCCACTTATATTCAGCTAAGTTCAGTTAAGTCATCATTTTCCTGCCTTTATCCCACTCTAAGTGGGGACGGCATATGTTATAAAAATGTTGTCTCATGATTTGGCTACGTATTTTAAAACCGGCCGCCTGCCTGACGTCAACTTACCTTAGTCGTATTTTAAGACTTAACGGGGTTAAGTCTATTCTACTCAACCGGATACCACACGGCGGGCGGGTCAACTTACCTTAGTCGCCTTTTACGACACCTCTGTAAGAAATGAGGGTGGTATGTTCTACTCAGCCAGATACAACGCGTCTTTGCTAAGTTTAATTTAATATATTGTTTAAATTATTAAATTGAACTCAAGGTAAGCAAATATTTCCTGATTTGGGATAAACAAATAATAAGTCAACCTTTTCCTAATTTGAATTTCTGGAAAGTTCTATTATAGTCGTTATATACCCATCTAGAAAATTTGCTCTTGGCTACGTTTTTAGCATGCTTGGGTATTTTTATATTTCTGCGGTCTCCTCACAGATATGTCCATAGATTGCAATGTAACCACGGAATCCAGATTGGGAAAAACCCTGCTGAAAGTTAATAATAACCATTTGAGAATTTGCAATAAGATATCTTCACCCAAGATCATAAACCAGGTAAACAAATCCAGATAGAATGTGTTTACCGTCTCCTGGTTAGTTTCATTTGTGGACGTACTAGAATATTCGTTAAAAAATCATATAAACTGCCTTACATATTATATAACCACTACATAACCGTCGAAATGCAACTATGTAGTGGAAATCTGATAAATATACGGAATCCAGCTGGAAATTGTTTACCGTCTCCTGGTTGGTTCCATTTGTGGGTGTAATACAGGATCGTAATTCAACAAATACTATACTTACCTTGCTTGCCTATTATGATAGTCATATGCATTGCAGTCGAAATACTGCTATAAGGTGGCTACCAGAAAATATATGGAATCCATATGTAATTTGTTTAGTGTCTCCTGGTTAGTTCGATTTGTAAACATACGGCAGGGTCTTCTTTCAACAAACACTATAAACTTACTTTACTTATCTATTATGATAGCCACTGCATTGCAGTCGAAATGCTGCTATGTAGTGGCTAATAAAAAATATATGGAATCCAGCTGGAATTTGTTTAGAGTCTCCTGGTTAGTTTCATTTGTAGACGTACAGCACGGTCTTAATTCAACAAACGCTATAAACTTACATTGCAGTCGAAATGCTACTATGTAGTGGCTCTCTAAAAATATATGGGACTAACGAAATATTTATGAATCTGGATCACCTGCAATTAACGGTTCGATACACGGTTGCTAGTAAACTCGTGAAAAGGTTACACTAAAGTAGGGAACAAGCGGGTAATACCCTATATATGACGTCTAATGTTGCAAAAATCGTAATTAATACTCCGTACAAGTATTTCGTAGCTAAAACTATGGTCACATGTAATAATAATAGTTGCTATAATTGCTAATATCCCAAAAAATATTATATAAAATTAAAGTAATATATAAAAAAAATATAAAATTAATATAAAATAAAATATTATATAAAAAAAATATAAAATTAAAATAAAATAAAATATTATATAAAAAAAATATATAATATTATAATTTATAGAATTAGGCGTTACTTTGCGGAGATCCATAATACAAAAGTAATAATAAAATTATTTTGCTATAGTCCGCGAAGAAATAAAATAGAAAAATGCTTTGGAATTTTGGTCGTGGAGTCTATCTCCTGATGATGCTTCGGTTGCGGGGCGAAACGATTGTTGAGTTTGTGATAGTGAACGTATATAGTGCTTGTGTATTGTGGTGGCGGTGGTGGAGGTTTGTGCATGTGTTTTTACGAATCCTGCATGTATCAGGTATGATAACCGATTGTCCACTTACATTTAGCATTACATATATATTTTCTATTTTACTTCTTCGCGGATTATAGCATAATAATTTTATTATTACTTTTATATAATATTATATTAATACACCAGCCGGCTAAATAAACCTTACGAAATTATTTATTTAAAAATATTCGTAGCCGGACCAGTCTGCCGATTTGTGCATGATAAAGACTGAATATTGAATGAATATTAAAGCGGTTTTCACCAATAGACAGTATTTTTTCCAAGGAAAGTTTCAGTGAGTAATTTATGTAAATGTAAATAACAAATTAAAAACGTTCTGAGAACTAAATAAACTATATGACCTTCATAGTGTACAAGTAAATTCATATAAATCATGTGCTAATATTTCATTGCCAACCCTTACTTAATTGCCTGTTAAAATTCACGCAATATTGTATTTTATTACCTTGTGATATGGCATGATTTCATGAATTTCAAATGTAATTATTCTCACGAGGAATTAGAACCTGCTGCATGTAAATCTGACCTTTATTGTGCTGTAATAAAGTATAAATTGCTTTGTAGGTAAGCCTCCAGTGTGTAGTCAATGGTCCTCATCCGGCCAGATTTGTTTGGGAGAGGGACGGCGTTGTTATCTCTTCCAATACAGATTCAAGGTACATTTGGGAAAATTGGCCCATTTTGTATAATCCCACAGTATATTTGTGTATCATTATTTTTTTATTTTATTGAAGGGGCAGAAGCCATTGCTACCTTATGCAAAATATTAAATTAATTAAAAAGTGATATTTGATTAATTATGGTCCAATAGATTTCTAGTTAGTAGTGACTTTATATCGTCGACAAAGTGCTAGATGAGTTTGCTAGGTATTTTATGAGCTGCCTACCGAACGTCAACCTACCTCGTCATCGTCTTTTACGATACCTCGGTAAGAAAGAGGGTGGTCTATTCTACTCAGCCGGATATTACACGGCGTGTCAACTCGCCTTAGTCGCCTTTTATTACATCTAGGTAAGAAATGAGGTTGGTCTACTCTACTCGCCGGATACAACACGGCTTTAAAATAAATTTAAAGAAAATACATTTCAATACTATTAATATAATTATGTTGAGATGGCATTTACTTAAAATATTATTAACTACGATAATAATGCTACTTCAATGCAAATTTTACTATTTATTTAAACCAAATCTAAGAAAAATGTAAACCAAAGCTTTGAGTTTGTTCGGAATTGTAAAACCGATAAAAACGTAAAAACTAACAATGATAATAAATATTATAGGTATTCAGTAGGTCAAACTATGACAGCACTAGGAGGAGTGACAGCTCAACTAAATATTTCACATGTAAGAGTTGACGATGGTGGCAGATTCGCATGTGTTGCTCATCACGGAGACAACATCATATCACATGAAGATAGAGTTAATGTTTATGGTAAGGTTTGAAACATAGATATTATGGATGTAGTAAGGAGCAATAATGCAAAGTAGATATCGTTGCACAAACGAGTTATTTTAGTCAAAATTCAAAATTTTCTTTGTTCAAGTAAACTTGTAAACAATTCCTAATGAATAGTCATCTCTACTGCTGGGTCGGAAAGCTGTTCCTACTGAGACGAACCAGCAAGAAACTCGCTCTTAGCTTAAACTAGCCCTTTTCGAAATAAAAAAAAACAATACGGCATATGTATATTGATAATTTCTGAGTTAACGTTGTTAATCTGGTACCTAGTCTCTGTTTAAAAAGGCGAAGAAACAACTATTAATTAATATCGCTCTATGACTACATGAGCACTATGAGCTGCAATATTGACAAAAATCATAAAACACGTTATTTGTGCTTCTCTTTAGCAATGAAAACTTAAACGCATTTATCTCAAAACTTTATTTGGTGAGTTGTTCACTATTGCAGCCCATGAGCGATATATTATTTCACCTATTCTTTTTAATTAATTAATGAAACTATTTCTTCTAGTGTAAGAATTATAATTTATATTTATATATAAAGTTATTCTAAATTATTAACGCTCACTGTAAGTAGATAAAATCACTATTTTATTCCATAAAATGTTGACTTTACGTCTATTTTTACAAAGCTGTCGTTTAAACTTGAGAGCTGTGAATTTTGTAGTTGATAATGAAAGAAACTTTAACGCAGGTCCTCCGTATATACGGACATTACCACCTTTCAAAGTTCAGAGCGGTCAAAGTGTCACGCTTAGATGCCCCTACTACGGCTATCCAATAAGGTAAAGTAAGATGAGAATTTATTATAGACACTTTTTATTGTGTATTTAAAAATAATTATTATCCTAACATGAAAAGTTATTTATGTTATTTTACTGTATTACGATGTGTGCTGTTAGGATAAATTTATTTCTTGATAATTAAAATGACTACTGATTTCCTGTACGTATTTTACAATTTTCCCACATACCTCTAACATATTGACTTAGTAACTGAATAATTTTTTATAGATGTTTATAACCGTATATCCTCCTGCCCTTATCCCACCCTAAGTGTGTTCGGCACAACATCATTATAAACATGTTGTTGCATGATTTAGCTACGTTTTTTACGCCTCGCCGCCTGCCTGACGTTAACTTAGTTTAGTCGTTTTTTAAGATACCTCGGTAAGAAAGAGGATGGTTTATTCTACTTAACTGGATACCACGCGGCGGGTAAAATTACCTGAATCGCCTTCTACGACATCTTGATAAGAAATGATGGTGGTCTATTCTATTCATCCAGATACCACACAGCGTATGTCTATAATCAAAGAATTATTTAAATAATACTAAAAATTCGCTCAGTGTTATTATATAGAATTTGCAGAAAAATCGAGACGTTAAAATCCTGGTAATTGAATTAGCTTTGTCACTCTAAAAAATATATTCAAAGAATATTTGTAAATATACACGGAAATAGGTTTAATATAGTTAAAATTACAGGGAAATTACATGGGAATATAAAGGAAAAGAAATTAGTACAGACACAACACAAACTAATCGATATAAACGACGAATAGACAACACTGCTCTTAGTATAGAAATATTTGGTAGGAAACCAAAATTAAGAGTTAAAAGAGACCTGGCAACAATCACAAATGACGGAGTATTAAATGTAAATAAAGTTAGTAAAAGTGAAAATGGCGCAACGTTCGCTTGTATAGTCAGAAGTCCATCTGGCGAGATGGCGAAAAGATCGTTCGAGTTACAAGTAGTAGAGGCACCGCAGTTAGAGGAAATATTGCTGGCGTCAGATCTTCAAGAGGGTCAAATAGTACAAATTCATTGTAATCTAAAGAGCGGTGACTCCCCGGTATATTATTCTTGGTTGAAGGACGGGAAGAAAATACCTTCGAATCTTAAGGTGAGAGTAAAATTCTTAAAAAAATAGCAGAAAAAAATATTAATCAAAAACATAAACGATTACACGCGTGTTAAGTACTAACGGTGTATGTCATGAAAAGAACCCTAAATGCGTTCAAAAATGTTGTGACCCTATAATTAATTATGAAATTATGATTAAAACCCAAAATTTTAACATACTACGAGTATTTTCTGAAATACATTTTTTCTTATAAGAGAGTTTTGTACTGTACTTTCTAACTGCAATCAAGTATACCATTCAGTTTATCAATCATACAGAATCTATTAAAAGTCACGGTGCGTTTCTATCATAGAATACGCTATGACCTATCAAATGTAATAGAAGCCAATCCCAGAAGACCTTTAATATCTACAATAAAGATTTAAGTTAGTATGTATTATAAATTCTATATCAAAACTGGAATCTTTATTATGATATTTATTAATTTTGCCTTGCCAGAGTCCGATACAATGATATGTTAACATATGTGATTAGGATAAGATGTTAAATAACAACGTAAATATATTTTTGATGCTTTTCTCAATAGTTTTTATGTGCTTTGTAGTAGCGAAAATAGCCGAAAGTATAACTTGCGGCTGTCGACGCTCAAGTTGCACTATGGAACTATTATCCAAACAAAGCAACACGAAGCGTAATATTCCATAACGGATACTAACAATTTAGCTATTAAAGCCTGGAATGTCTTTGTGGCGTATATTTCAGATCGTAGAGCGGAGCTTGGAAGTATTTAGCGTACTTATTATCAAGAATGTGTCTTTGGAACATTGTGGGACATATACGTGCGTCGCTGCGAACCATGTTGCTAAAGTGAATAGAACTGTTAATTTATACATCAAAGGTACAGTAGAGAATTAAGCTATAATATAACAATCAAAGCAATATATACAACATATCAATTTGTAAATTTAAGCATGTATAATGCTTCTTTTAGAACATAATTATGACGTTGTTGTTGGCTTTCTGTACCAAAATTTTATTCGAGTGAAATTTGTTATTTGATTTTTTCATTTGTATGCTTAAGTACATTATAGGTATAAATATAGCTATGTCTAAAAATACTGAAGAGTCAAGTCAAACGAGAATTTAGTAAAACAAAAAGCTATTATAATTTCATACTTGGAGCTTGGCTTTGATTAACCGACGATAAAAACGAAATCTATAAAAGAAAAAATATATAATTGATTCAAAAAGAACAGAATATTAATAAAGCCATATCGATTAGATGCTATTGAAATTAATTTAGATATTTACGACTACATAATAAAATAAGCCTCTGATAGGCTTTCTAAATTCTTTATTACTACTATTTTAGTGGCACCTAAGTGGAGTGAAGAACCTCAAAATACATCATTGTTATTAGGAAGAAATGGGCATGTTTCTTGCAGCGCGAATGGTTATCCACAACCACAGACTCACTGGTTGAAAAGAGATGGTAAGACTTTAATCCGCATTCAACCTATTTGTATCCAAGGAATCTGTTGGAACGACGTTATAAGCAGTCTGCACTTATAAAGTCGTTCCATCAGATTCCGTTCCATCAAAACTATAAGAGTAATAGTGATAAGATTTCACGATATTAAAATCGGCAGCTTATAGTTATGAAATTAATTTTAGTAGTATCTGATACATGGCGACCAGTTTTGGAAATGGCAGGTGGAGGCGTTTTAAGCCTATCAAATGGATCTTTGATATTTGATTCTGTTGCATTATCCGATGGAGGTCTTTATACATGTCACGTCGAAAACGGTGTTGGCGAAGCTCTTAGTAAGACTGTTTGGATTTCTGTTAATAGTAAGTATTTCAGTTACTTAAAAGAATTTGGGTAAGTAATTATTTGAATATATCTATCTATTTTAACACCTAATACAGACTTATTCATGTAGTTCGGGATTTGATATACATATAAAATAAATAGTAAAATCGAAATATTGGTGAAAGTTATCGATGATCTTAAATTTACTAATAAAATATAATTTAAAATAACTAAGCTGTTGGCTATTGAAATAGATAATTAAATGAAAGCTTTATTAATTAACATTACAGGTTTTCATGTATATTTGTGAGTCTTGGAAACATATTTCGAAAATATGTCTTACGTAGGTGTATCCTGAGTATAAATAAAAATGGTAAATAACTTAGCTTCGCCTTTTTAGAGCCAGTGACATTTGACATATTAGCAAGGAATTTAACAGTGAAATTAGGACAACATGTAACAATAGAATGCCAAGCCAAAGGAGACGATCCGATTCGAATAATGTGGACGAGAAACGGAAAACCAATTAATCCTTTGACACAAAGGTATTTGATTCTTTGTATTTACTCTATGTTTCGTAAGCCAGTGAATGTAAATTCTAAGTGTAATCTAATTTGATTCGTAAATCGCAACTATATGTATTTTGGTAGATTTTAAACGGTGACTCGAGGTTATCGCGATGTCACCCGTTTGTTTATATATGTAATTTGTGCTAGAGTTCACATATTATTCATGTAACTGAATTAAATATATAAAATGGATGCCTTATATAATATTTATTTACAATAAAAATATACGAGCTATATCTATATTAAATTACACGATATTAGATACAACTTATGTCCACGTGGAATGTCCCCAAGAATGCTGACATCGTTTCCGCGTTGAATGGCTAAGCTGATACTTTTTGCGAAAAAGAAGAGCCCTCTTGTCACCTGAAAAGACAATTAACCGACGTGTTGAAACCGTGTTCAGCCATTCAAGAAAGTTGTTTTGTGGCAAATTGCAGTATAACGTAACGCTTACAAACTTTATAAGTGTTAGAGACCCATAACTTGGAAGAGAAACAAAATAATACGTTTTTATAAGTCTTTGTGTGAAGTCTCATAAGTGGTATTATATAAGGATAACAATGTATCTAACTCAGTTAAGCCTAATTTTGAATTCGGTCACTTTAATACTAAGCGTACGTTATGTTCAAGAATTAATTATTATATATCAGTATGAATTTATAAGATCAGTATTTCTTATAAATGTTTCCTATAGAGTAAATAGTATACAAAATGTTTTCAGAGTGAAAATATCTGAAGCGAAAACAAACGATGGAATGAACAGTATATTGGAATTGCTTCAAACTGAGACAAGCGATGGTGCTTTATATCAGTGTAAAGCGGGAAATCCATTCGGCGTCGATGTTTATACAGTGCATTTGACAATTTTAGGTAGAATATATAGAATTCTTTACTCTTTGTGTAACTTTTTTAGTATAAAAATAATTTTCATGTACCCGTGAGCAACTATACCAAAAAGTAAAAACAGAAGTAGAAACAGATTTACGAAATTGACTTGAAAATACTACGTATTCATTCAAATTCAAAATATTTATTCATATAAATTTGTAAACAAGTGCTTTCGAATTGTCAACTCTACTGCTGGTTCGGAAAGCTGTTCCTACCGAGAAGAGCAAGTAAGAAACTCGGCGGTTGCTCTTTTAAAAATATAATTCTTTATCTTGATACCTCTACAGGTTCGAAGAGAGCTATATCCACACATTCTTATCATCTAAGTAATCCTCAAGAGAGGCTGATACAGAAAGCCTGCTATACTAGAGACTTTCTGAATCAGCCTCTCTTTAACAGTGTTTTTAAACTGTTATAATGCAAGGTTATATATTTCAGTTTAAAGTTCTAAATTGAATTTGCAGATTATTTGAACACTAAAATTGCATTTGTTTTATATCTATCTGAAAATACCATAGATTATTGATTTATCTTCTTTTCAGTAGACATAAGCGACGCTGCTTCCGTTTTTTTAATTTGTTAATTTATTTGATCAATACATTTTTTATTAAAGTCAACCCGTAGTCGTTAGTTAGGGTATTTTCTTTACCTCCATTCATTTCAACTCCATTTCTTTAAGACCTCTGATTTCAGAGCCTCCCATACCTCCATCGGATATATCAGTAGACTTCATAAAGAGCCGATCAGTCAAAATTTCTTGGCGCGATATGGCGAGGTCTTTAGCTCAATACTATAGTCTGCAAATCACCAACAGTCAAAGATTGATTTGGAGTACCGCAAGAACTATAAATATTACCAGGTATGTTTATCTTTTTTATTTTTTTTATTTGTTGTTTACTGTGGCGTACAGCCATAAATAATTCACAAGCAAAACCATAGCTCACATGTTGTATATTTTAAATAACTAGTACGTGAGCTATGGATAATTGAAAATCTAATGCGAAATAGGCATATAGGAAATATAATGTACGTGACAATATATCTCCTGTATTTCGCTCCCCCCGTTAAAATCCTTATTATATAAGCTAAGGTATTTTTCTTTTTTATTTACTCTCACTTATTCTAACCTGTTATTTTTGCACCGTATTTTTGCTATCCTCGGCGGTCTTTAAAGCTTTGGTGGTTAGCAGGCCTGTAATCGTCTTTACTTGATCGGACCAAAGGGTAGGGGCCAACCGTCAGCTTCTCCAGGCTTTCAGAGTTTCTGAGAGCTTCTTCTTAAGTTCTTAACTTTTTACGGCTTTCAGGGTTTCTACTAGTTTCTTCTTAAGTTCTTAACTTTTTATTTAAGTCTGTTTTAATTAATTTTATCCTGTTACAAAGGCTAGATGAAATTCGGCACAGTGTTGAGTTGGAAGATCTGCAGCCGGCAACTAGTTATACTGCTAGAGTGGCTGGAGGCAACCAGGCTGATCTCAGTGTTTATTCTACACCAGTACGCTTTACCACAACTGAAGAAGGTAATCGGTTCTACTTTGTCATATTTAATGGCTCATGGTATTAGATTCAAATTCACGCCGTGTGATATCCGGTTGAATAGAATAGTACCACCCTCATTTCTGACCGAGGTGTCGTAAAAGGCGACTAAAGTAAGTTGTCTCACTGTGTGGTATCCGGTTAAGTAGAATAGACCACCCTACGCTACTACCCTAGCGAAATACGACTAAGGTAAGTTGATGTCAGAAAGGTGCCGGTCGTAAAATACGTCACCAAATCACGTAACAATATGTTTATAACATGTCGTTGCGAACCACTTAAAGTGGGATGAGGATAGGAAGATAATGGTTAGATTCAATATCAAAATATTCTTTATTCAAGAAGACTATTTTCAGTACTTTGGATCGTCAATTATTATAGGGAAGCCACCACTGATTCGGAAGTTGGCTACTACCGAGAAGAACCAAAAAAAAATCCTAGACCTATCCAATAGAAGACACAGCTCAGTACACCTCAGAGTCAATATAAAATCTGAGATCCAAACACGAATCCGAATTTAAATTATACATAGAAATAATAATATAGCTCTAAAAATCTGTCATATATACTATAATACAAAATTATTTTCACCTTTATCGAATTTAAGTAGAATTTAAGTTAATGTTTAATATATATTCTTTCTTATATAAATTCCGTATTTATGATAAGAAAATTTGCAACAATTTAATTTATTCATTCAGATTATCAGGAAGAACATGATCCTCAGAGAAATCAATTTCCGGATTATGTTCTATTTTTTAAAAGCAAACTACTGAAAAATTTTGTATCCGATAAAGTTTTAACGTAGAACAAATAAGAAATTTCAGAAACTTTCTTTATCTTGTAGATTTTATGTTAAAGTCTATTGACAAGGTTATCAGATGGAATACTAAAGACCCATCATTTAACTATGACGCCAAAGCTTTTTGCCTCCTACACTTAGGATTACATAGATTTTTTTAACAAACGCGAAGTACAGCAAAATAATTCTAGAAAAACTTTTGTACGTCGTCTTATATTATGTATATAACTAGTAATCGCCCGCTTCCGCCCGCGTGGACGGATTAAAACAGTAATATAGTCTTTTGTTAACCATAAAAATGGTTAAAGTGGGTTAACCTTAAAAGCTGTCAAGACATATGCTGTCGCGGACTTTTATTTAGATATTTTAGAGGGGAACAATTTTGTAATACATACTTTTTTAATAACTTTTACCGTTTACTCAACGCACGCAAGGAAAGCTTTAAATTTAGCCGTTTTCGTACTATTTTTTATTGCTGCTCCTCTCCTATTCATCTTAGCGTGGACAATGGTGAAATTGAAATCTTACACTGGAAGAATTTTGCAAATTCGTCCAGTAGTTCTTAAGATTAGCGCGTTCAAACAAACAAACTCTTCAGCTTTATATATTAGTATAGATTATTGTTTTATGTATTATATATCCTCCTGCCTTTATCCCACTCTAAGTGGGGTTGGCACAACATGTTATAAACATTCTGTAACATGATTTGGTTGCGTTTTTAGGACCGGCCGCCAAGATTATTGTTTTATGTATGCTGTTTAGTGACATAATAAATTATTTTTGATACGTATTAACTCACATTATTTATTTAGCCCCGTCATCGCCGCCCTTAGGAGTTCAATTAGAACAAACGGATTCTCCAGGGGAATTAAGAGCAAGATGGCTGCCGCCGCCCGCGGACACTCATAATGGTCTTATACTTGGTTATCGGTTAAGAACTGTTCCACAATTGAGCGGAATTAACGGTTTGTTTTTATATATTTTTCCTTGTTTATTAAGCCTTCGTTATTCTTCGTCACTGCGTATACAGGTTTCATAGGTTTTATCTAAATTGATAATTTAAATTGAATATATATGGGACGATTACACATATGGTTGTCCATTTTTAAAGATAGTAAACTAATAGTTGCATTATGGTGACAGAAACTTGGTAAATATACATATATAATTTAAAATAAATACTGAAGTACATAAATATACTCAGACTTGAAGAACCAACAAAAGTTTTTGAAAAATGTTAGCCCTCGGCGGGAATTGAACCTGTGACTCCCGAAGCTTAAGGTAGAGTCACCTGGGCCAACGAACCAATCATATTAAATGTTTTTTCTATTATAACTTTGTCAGTTCATTGAATGCCTGAATCGAACTAAGTATTGAAATGTATTTCGCATGCGTCCTTTAATTAAAATTAAGGTATTTTTTTAACTAATAGTATCGTATATATAAAATTCTTTTACTATTACGATTTACAGTATCGTAGTAAAATATATAAAATAGAAAAAAATGAAAATTTTGATAAAACCACACGAATTTCTTACATATCATGAGTAAAGATTCGCTATACAATAATAATTTTTCTGAACCAGCTGAGCCGATAAGGATTAAGCGGGGTATTTTCCAAGGAGATAGTTTGAGCCCTTTGTGGTTTTGCTTAGCCCTTAATCCACTCAGTGATTTATTGAAGGATTCGGGGCTAGGTTTCCGCCTTCGCAGAGGGAGTGAAGTCATATCCCACTTGCTATATATGGATGACCTAAAGTTGTATGCATCAAAACGTCCAGACCTTATGCAGCTACTGAAGATCACTCAGAGCTTTAGTAGCGACATAGGTATGGAATTTGGTGTAGACAAGTGTGCGGTCATTCATATAGAGCGAGGTAGGATTGTAAGCTCTGAACCTACAGCCATATCAGATGCTTTGACTCTCAAAACTCTCTGTGAAGGCGAAACCTACAAGTACCTTGGAATGTCGGAAGCATTAGGTATTGAGGATAGAAGCATGAAACAGACAGTAAAAGAACGATTCTTTTATCGCTTGAAAAAAGTACTTAACAGTCTTTTATCGGGTGGTAACAAGGTTCGTGCTTTTAATGGCTAGGTTATGCCTATCCTCACTTATACTTTCGGCATTCTGAGGTGGACTCAAACAGAACTGGACTCCTTGGATAGAGAGGTCCGAAAACTGCTGACGACATTTCGTATGCATCATCCCCGTTCATCTGTTATGAGATTGTACATCCCACGGAAATGCGGGGGACGTGGTTTTTTAAACGCCAAGAACCTTCATAATCGTGAGGTGTACAACCTCAGAGATCATTTTCTCAAGGTGGACAGTGGTGTGCATAGGGATGTCGTCGCAGTTGATAAGGGCTTTACCCCGCTCGCCTTAGGCAAACAGAATTGGCGCAAACCTGTAATAGTTGGTATCTCTGATCGCATCGAGATATGGAAGAGCAAGGAGTTGCATGGTAGATTCTACAAGGCTTTAATGGGGCAAGACATAGACCAGATTGCCTCTGTATCCTGGCTACAATACGGGGATCTCTTTGGGGAGACTGAAGGTTTTGTCTGTGCAATTATGGACGAAGTTATCAAGACGAAGAACTACCGGAAATACATTATGAAAGATGGCACTGTAGACGTATGTCGAGCGTGTCATCGTCCTGGGGAGTCCCTCAGACATATAATTTCCGGTTGTTCTCATCTTGCTAACGGTGAATATTTGCACAGACATAACCAAGTAGCCAGGATAATACATCAACAAATTGCTCTTCAATACTCTCTGGTTGATGAAGAGGTACCATATTACAGGTACGACCCTGCGTCAGTTCTTGAAAATAGTCGTGCTATGCTCTACTGGGATCGGTCTATTATCACTGATAGGTTTATTGCTGCCAATAAACCTGATATAGTGTTAGTAGACCGGTTAGCGCGCCGTGCATTTATTGTTGATGTCACCATTCCGCATGACGATAATCTCATAAAAGCCGAAAAAGAAAAATTAACTAAATATTTAGACCTTTCTTATGAGATAACCGCCATGTGGAATGTTGACTCAACAATAATTGTTCCTATTGTTGTGTCGGTTAACGGTCTGATTGCGAAGAGCCTCGACCAACATCTTCAGAGGCTTTCGCTTAACAGTTGGATCAAGTGTCGGATGCAGAAGGCAGTATTGCTTGAAACGGCCCGCATTGTGAGGAAGTTCCTCACTTTGAATCCCTAACCACCGGCAACTCGGGATATTTCCCCGTTCCCGGCGGACGACAATTTTCTATATTTTTAAATGTTTTTTTAATTATTTTTTTTTAATTAGAAATATTTAAAAATGTATAAAGTTAGGTTTAAGAATAATAATAAAACTACAATTAAAAAAATAAGTTACGCGTAGAATGTAAGCTGTAAGCGAAAACGCTTAAAATTACAATTGTATTATCTAACTGTTTAAATGTAGCAATAATTTTAACTGCACCATTTAGAGCGACGGCTTTAATACTACAACTATGCAATTATAAGCTAAACATTTACAAAAATTTTACTTATGAGGTTTTTTTTAATTTTGATTACTATTAAAGACAAAAAGTATGACAAAAAATATTGACTACTTTAAGAATTGTTTAGTCATTATCCATAACAATCGATAATTACTATTTATTATCCCTTCTTTTAGAAAATCAAGAAGCAAGCGATAAAATCATCAAAACATCATCTTTGTATTCTAAACAAGAAACTATAATCACAGGCCTTTTAAAAGGTGTAAGGTAAGTCACATTTTCAAATTCAAATTCAAATTCAAAATATTCTTTATTCAAGTGGACTGTTTACAGTACTTTTGAATTGTCAAATGTTTTTAAAGAAGCTACCACTAATTCGAAAGTTTGCTCCTACCGAGAAGACCTACCAAGAAACTCGGCGGATAATCTCTTCAACAAAAAATAATTACAATTTGTTTAATGGTTACAAGTTAATCGTTGCAGCTTGATGCGTAGCTGACTGCAGCATGATATGCTACTATCACTCAAATAATCATCAATTGCATAGTAAGCTTTATGTAATAGCATTGTTTTAAGATAATTTTTAACTTGTGTAAATTTTGATAAGATCAAGTAAGGAAGGTCGCCTCCGAAAGTGACGTGAGATTATCATTATTATCTTAAATATTTACCTTAAGTAATTATATATTAGTAGCATTTTTTCATCTATTTATTTTACCAAAATTTATTAATAGATTAAATAGTTAAATTTATTTAAACGTTTTCTTTTGCTCTATATTACCCGTAATCTCTTTCTTCTTCAATTCTTGCCCTTTTCCTTCTGTTACTACATGTGCTTTTTTACTTTGTCTTTCTCTTTTCTAACTATATGTATAAAAGAAAGGAAGAAATAAATAAATATAAATATTATTTATAAAAGATTTCTCTATTATTTATACAAGACATAAAAATGTGATTCATTAAGAAGCAAAAGTTTCAGAAACTTCAACTAATTAGTAACGTATATTTAAAAGAAAGTTAAGAAAGAATACCCGAGTCTCTCAACTTTTAATTGAATATCTTAACAGGTATTCAGTTTCAATTGCCGCATTCAACGGTGCTGGAAACGGGCCCTTCTCAATACCGCTGTTCCAAGATACAAGAGAAGGAGGTACTTTATAATCTCATGAGTATTAAATTATAATATTTTTGATGTACAGTAAGTAAGGGCTGTGGTGGCCCAGCGGTAACACCGTGCGCCTCTTTCGAGGAGGTCTATGGTTCAAACCCGGGCAGGCACCAATGAGTTTTCTAGTAAAACTTATGTGTCTAATTGATAATTGCAATTTATCACACGCTTTTCGGTGAAGGAAAACATCGTGAGGAAACCTGCATATCTCTAGAGAATTCTGGGGATATGTGTAACCTACCAATCCGCATTGGAGCAGCGTGGTAGGTCTTAGCTCCAATCCTTCTCTCCAAAAAAAAAAAGGGAGAGAAGAGGCCTATGCCCAGCAGTCGGATAGTAACAGGCCGTTACTTACTTACTTACTACTTACTTACAGTAAGTAAGTAGCGGACTGTTACTATCCCACTGCTAAGAATAGGTCTCTTCTCTTCGTTTGTGGAGTAAACTTGGAATACACTATTCCAATATAATTAAAAACTCCAACATTTCTTATTAAACTTTACGCAAATAAACGTTCCTAGAACTTTTAACACGTATTTCAGATGATCGCTTCGACGTTTATACTTTTCTCATAATATTAACATTTGCATATATATTAAGCTTTTCAAACAAAAGTTCCGTGTTCCTCGTATATATTTGCGGCCGCACTTTTAAATTAGATACATCTTTAAAGTTTATATTATCAAATCCCATCCGCTTCCTGAGTTTTGCTGAATTGCTTTTTCGACTTTCTTTTTTAAATCTTACTTTACGGGAGTTTTCTTTACAAATACAATTGTATTTTGGAAGTAATTTTCACACTTTATCCGATTAAGTGAGACCTTTTCAGACACTAAGCTTTTTTGTAATTTTTTTGTTCGACACCTCCGAGTATCATAAAGTTATTACAGTAGAGTAGCGAAACCAGCTTGAAATTCGATATATTACTATAAAAAGAAAGCAAATGCGGGTGTATCTATCTCTCTTTTTATGTGTTTAAACAAATATAAGATATACGATTTTCATCTTCGGTCTCATTTATTATTGTGACAATCTCACTTACAATCCTACCTATGTCTCCTCTACTCTGGTATAATAACTCTATAACGAACATATACATAATGGATGACTCTACCTTTTTTTTCAATAAAAATGTACAAGTTACATATATCTATCTTAAATTACTTACACACTAGGACTATACAAATCATGCCCAGGTGTAATGGTACCAAGAATGCTTGCAGCGTTTCCGCGCTTTCTTTGTGCCAAAAAGGAGCCAGCCCTCTTGTCACCTGAACAGGCAATAATCGGTGTATTATATCAAACAATAGATACAAAACAACCATAAAATATTAATAAGCTCGTAAAACAAAATTGTTTTATAGTCATTATCCTCCTGCCCTTATTCCAATCTAAGTGGGGTCGGCACAACACGTTAAAACATGTCGAGCCAACCCCACAACATCCAAAATATGATGATTGATTTGGCTACGTATTTTACGACCGGCCGCCTGCTTGATGTCAACTTACCTTAGTGGTATTTTACGACGCCTAGGTGAGAAGTAGGGTGGTCTATGTTACTCAAACGGATACCACACGATGGGTCAACATACCTTAATCGCCTTTTACGACACATCGGTGAAAAATAAGGGTGGTACTATTTTATTTAGTCGAATGCCACACGGCGTACGAAATTGTCTTATAAATAATTACTTAAATCATTTCATATCAAACAAGGGCTTAATTTAAGTTCAAATTTTATAACTTTATCACTGTTAGACATTTTATTCTCTTAGCACCTGAAGAAGGGCCATCATCAGTAGAATGCGGAGGGGTCACCTCCACAGCACTTCGCGTAAGCTGGCAGCCCATACCGCCTTATAAGCAAGCTGGGGCTCTTATAGGATACTCAGTGCTTTATGCAGCTCAAGGTATGTTATTAGCAATTTATACCATCCTCTTGCCCTTATCTCGGCACAGCATTTCATAAACATGTTGACACATGATTTGGCTACTTATTTTACAACTAGCCGCCTGACTGACATCAACTTACCTAAGTCGTATTTTACGAAAGCTCGGTAAAAAGCAGGATGGTCTACTCTAGTCAACCGGATAACACATGGTGGGTCGACTTACCTTAGTCGCCTTTTATGATAGCTCAGTAAGAAATGGTCTATTCTGCTCAGCCGGATACCACACGGCATGTTATTGGCAATTTTAATTCAGCAATTTCAATAATGGATTATTTATTTCCGAACGAAATATTTACAAACATTGTGGTAGTTTTCGGGGATAATCCGCTTGTAAACTATTGATGATATTTGGTAGATTTGAAGCTTTTACAATGGCCTAATATGTGGAAAAAAAATTGTATTTTCATCGGAAACTTAAAAAAAAAGGAAATAAATGAGGATATTAAAAATTTTCAACTGATTTTAACGAAGTCCTGTTCCTAAAGGAAAAACGAAATGATATATTCCTTTCAATTGTATCTAATCTATCAATATCGCTCTTACCTTGCCATGAAACTTAAAAGATAGACAGAGATAGATATAAAATTACAACGCATTGATATAAAGTTTAAGATAATATTAGTATTTACCTATTCTATTAACTCAATTACCTATTCTATTAATTCTATTTACCTCAAGTTATATCTGCGCCAAATAGTCTTGTGTTGATTAAGAAGCTCCCTGCGACATAATATACTTGCGGACATCGTTTATCAAGCATCCTACTATGTTCTAATTGGCACTCCAAACTCTATGGTATTACATAGTCTTTACACCATAAGGAACAACGATTGCCCTTTGGCAGTTATGACATTGGTTGTTCTATTAATCTCATGAGTATTTCTTGACCCAAAAACAATTTGACAATATATATTTCTATCTGAACTTCCTTACGAGACGCGATGTAAGCGAATTTGTTTCAGTCAAGGATTTGAATAAAATGGTTTGTTATAGATTTCTGAATAAAAACCTATTATTAGATTCGATGTTTTAGGTATTCGTACTCATTCACGTTTTTGGATATACCTAAACGTAAGACTTTGCAAAATACGATTTTACGGTATATACGGCGCATAAACCATAAATAGTTTTAAATTTACCTATCTATATCTATAAAGTTAATTTCAATGAGCTTTTAAAACTTCAATAATGGTACAAAGTTTGAGATGCGGCTCGAATACCGAACTTAATAAATAGACCGGTACTGCTAAAGTTTAATGGTAGTTATCAACTAAAAGAACTTATTACATTACCACTCAATTTTATCTTTTAAAAATATAAAGTAGTGACTGGAATGAATTGCGTAAAGTTTTGTTTCTGCGATTAAAAAGATCTAAAATCGATCTATGATAAAAATAAATTGTGGTTTCATTTAATTTTAATTTTATAACGATTTTCGCAAGTTCATACGCAGTGGGACAAACGATGTAGGTTCTATAACGAAGTACATAGTAGTTTAACCATCATTTCATTTAGAAATGATGGTTAAACTACTATGTACTTCGTGCAAAGTACACAGTGCAAAGTTTATTTAACTTTGCACTGTGGACAAAACCGCGGAGCGCTTCTTTTTTTAAAAAAATATTCTAATATAATGAAGGTAGTAGTGACAAAATTGATTAGTAAAAGCTGAATAATTTAGGATTACAGTTTTACAACCGTTATTTCAAAGAGCATACATTGACAGAAGTAGGTTAAAACATGAACCAAAAAAGTGCTCCAAAATTGGCCATAAATTAGAAGGTCGCGTACGGTCATAAAGTATGCCAATTGTTTCATTGGAGATTGCTAAAATTAACGATTTCAGTTTAATGAAAACGTGTGAATATTTATTGTTCGTAAAAAAGTAATTTCAAATATAATGATCTTCAAATAATTTTTAGACATATCTAGGTTTAGTTTTATTTTACTTTTACGTAAGTCACGGTTCAGATCTACATTTACGGGAATATTTACGTCTATTTACATCATCTTCTTTTCTTCATATTATATATTTAAAGCGTTTTTTATCCAGTCTTGTCATATCATACATCCTCATCATGTTCTCTTCTTTCATCCGTCTTTACTATATTTGTTATATCTTTTATTATATTTACTTATATTTTTTCTTAACTACATGCATCATTGTAATTTTTATTAGATTTTTATCCCACTTAATTTCCTAACATTATTTTGAGCCTTATATAGTTTTATTTATTTATTTCTTATTTATGACAAATAGGTCTTAACTTAATTTATGACCATCTGTAGCTGAACTAGCTGAAACTGTATTTCGGCATACAGCGACAAACACCGGAGACATGTGATTTAATTACTATTCGCTATAAGAAAAATAACAATTCAATAAAATTCTGAATTAATACAATATATTAATAATCTGCAATTCTGTAAGGAGTACTTCTCTGTGTGTTAATGAGTTTGAAAAGTATGCATGTAATATATACTAATATATAAAGCTATATGTTTGTTTCATTGTTTGATTGATTTATTGTTTCAACGCGCTAATCTCAGGAACTACTGGACCGATTTGAATAATTCTTTCAGTGTATAATAGGACATTTATAGAGAAAGGCTATATAACATCACGCTAAGACGATTACGAGAGGAACAGCAAAAAAAAATATTACAAGAACGGCAAAATTTAAAGCTGTCCTTGCTTGCCCTAAGTAAACGGTAAAAGTTATACAAAAATCATGTACTACAAAATTGTTTATATCTAAAAGTTCTAAATAAAAGTCCGCGACAGTATATGTCTAGCTTTTAGATTTAACCCAATTAAACCACTTTTATGGTTATCAAATTTCATATTACAGTTAAGTTTCTAAGTATATATTAGAAGCTCACGTTTGACTGTTTCCCTTAGGACGTCAATGGCTGAACGCGACTTCCCTTGTGACTGAGCTACGGTTACAAGGGCTTCTTAAGTACACGAATTACACCGTTAAAGTGGCTGGATTTTCCAACTATGGAACTGGACCCTTCTCGTTTCCTATTGTTTGCTCAACGCTACAAGACGGTAACGCTCTTTGTCTTATTATTAAGTTACATTGTTATTTGTGTAAATAAACTGTTTCAATTGTTCACGGACTTATGTTTATGATTTATACATTTGAATTGTGTACGTAATTTATTTATTTTTTAGTGTTCATAACTTGTTATTGTTTTATGTTGATATTTATTTTACAAAGATTTTCTACCATTCTTTTTATTTGCTCAGTGACACATATAAATTTAAGAGTGAACTTGAACTAACTTACATAATAATATACGAGTAAGTTTATTATATTCAATGGGCTATGTACTATTTATTATTCTAATTTGTGTTTTTTCTTCGTATTTAAGTAATTAGTTCAATGTGTGGTTGGCTTTAAAGAAATTTTTTATGACACTTAAGAATATTCAATAGTATTAGTCCATTTTTAATTTCCAATTAAATAATTCTAAATCTTCTAATGCCATTAATTCTATTTCCTCCTGTTCCTTTTCCTGGTCGCTATTTAAACTCCTTAAGACCAACGCCCATCTGTTCTCCGCACTATGTGTCCATTGCAACTTTAGCTTTGTGACACGCTGAACTATGTCGGAATAACTGAATGAAAAATAAATTTACACAGTACCAGACGCGCCAGCAGAAATAAAATTGGTATCGCTGTCATCTACTGCGCTCCTTGTGAGTTGGAAGAAACCGAAACAACCAAACGGCCGGTTGTTACACTACACGGTGTACTGTAAACCTACAGCCAGGTAAGAGCTTTTTTATAATGTATATAATGTTAATGTGTGTGGTGTGACAATACTGGATAAAATACGAAATGAGTATATACGGGGAAGTCTGACATCCGTGTAAAAAGAATAGCGCCAAAGTCGAAGAATGATAGGAGAGAATGGAAGAGAAAAACATATTGTGCCGACCCCAATAAGAACGGGATAAGGACAAGAGAATGATCATCATCATCTTCCTGCCCTTAAACCACTCTAAGTGGCGTCGGCACAACATGTTATAAACATGCTGTCACATAATTTGGCTGCGTTTTTACGACCGGCCGCCTGCCTGATGTCAACTTACCTCAGTCGTATTTTACAACACCTCGGTAAGAAAGAGGGTGGTCTATTCTACTAAACCGGATACCACACGGAGGGTCAACTTACCTTAGTCGCCTTTTACGACACCTCGGTAAGAAATTAGGTTGGTCTATTCTACTCAGCCGGTCCAGCCACGGTTTGCTATGGCTCGGTTTGATTGCGACTTCTTGAATTACAACTCATTAATATTTTAATATGCTTCGATCGGATTATTATATATCATTTACAGATTATTATATATTATTATTACCCGCATGGTTAATCTAAGTAGTGTCATAAAATGTCTTTAACATCGGTCTAGTCGTTTCGGAGTCTATAAGAAACTCTAGGAGTCTATAAGAAAGAAGAAGGACTGGCCCGTTGGCGTAGTGGGTAGTGACCCCGCCTTCAGATTCGCGGGTCGCGGGTTCGATTCCCGCCGAGGGCAATCATGTTCTGTAAATGAATTTGTTGGTCTTCGAGCCTGTGTGTATATTTGTATTTAAGTATCTAAAAATATATAAGTATATATTCACCAGTTGTCTGTCACCCATAACACAAGTATTAAGTTACTTACTTTGGGGACGACAACCGTATGTGTAAGTGTCCCATATATTTATTTATAAGAAACGTACATACGTACTCTCTCTTTAAACTAGTGGTACCCGAAGCATCGTTCACGCTAACTAAATCGTTTAAGTTCCCTCAGAAAAACAGTCAATGTTGTTTTCCCTTTTCCCAAAAGAGAAATGGGATTTGTATCTTACCTTTGATTTTATACTAAATCGTACCTCGGTTAGCTTTGATTATGCCAAAATTAATCACTATTAGTCCAGCGGATAAGTGTCTGAAAACGTAACAGACAGATAGTATCTTGCATTTATATCGCTATGGACACACACACTGAAAGACAGTTCATGTTATGCCCAATGTAATGTATTAGCCAGTTAAATCTATAGGCGTTATAAAAATAGACCCATAATGCAAAACATTTTTATTTAATGTGGTTATTTTAGTACTGAGTACTCCTTAAGAGCTTCAATTATTATAATACAGGGCACGGACAAATTGAGAGGTCGTTATTTACGTGAATTCTTTCTAAATTAGTTTTAAATTTATACTTTCTTTTTTCTTTGTTACATTTTATTAACATTTATGAAAAAGTGGAGACTTACTAGTATTTTGTATAAGATACCTAAGGACGCCGTATGGTATCCGGCTGAATAGAATAGTATCACCCTCATTTCTTACCGAGGTGTCGTAAAAGACGACTGAGGTAAGTCGACCCATCGTGTGGTATCCGGCTGAGTATAATAGTACCACCCTCATTTCTTACCGAGGTGTGGTAAAAGGCGTCTAAGGTAAGTCGACCCGCCATGTGGTATACGACTGAGTTGAATAGACCACCATTTTTCTTACCGAGGTGTCGTAAAATACGACTAAGGTAAGTTGACGTCAGGCAGGCGGCCGGTCGTAAAATACGTAGCCAAATCATGTGACAACATGTTTATAACATGTTGCGCTGACCCCACTTAGAGTGGGATAAGGGCAAGAGGATGTTGACCAGCTGTCCCCTAAGGCTTCACCGTCGTGGAAATAAGTGTGTCATAATATAACGTAGGTAATATTTTTCATTGAAATTTGAACATTAAAATAGCTATTGTGAGTCAACAATAAGAGATAGAGACATGTTATCTAGGACTTTTTTGTAGTATTTTTGTATATCTATAATTCTCTAGTATATTAATTTTTTATATATCCGATAGTTTACGCGGAGCACGCGACGAAAACTTCCAGCAGGCGAGGTTTTTTTACAACAGCGCGACATCCTCAACACATTTTACATAAAAGCATTATGTACTATTAACGTGAAACGTTCGGAAGAATTGACACTACCTTTCAATAAAAACCGCATAAAATTCCGTTTAGTACATTTTGAGAAAATCGCTCACAAACAGAAAGACAGCTTTTGGGGACTTTGTTTTATACCTATAGATTCGTAATACAAAAATAATTTAACTTGTGAAGTTAAATTCTAGTATATCCGAGAATCTATAAAGGAAAATGTGCAAAAAAAAAGATGTAAGGAAGTTTTAAACGCTATTTAGCCTTAATCTTCTACGTAGGGTATACAATCACTTATACACTGATTTTAATCTTACAATAAATAAGTGCGATGATTTTAACAGAGAGTTCGTATGAAACTTCTTTATTCGCTCAAACCGTTACCCAATACAAAGTGTAAATATTTCATATTTACTACGAGGAGGTCGATATTATTATATCATCTAGTTAAGTGATCCGCGAAATCATATTACTTCCGCACGTGTAACTCTGTCCAATTTTATTTTCATTATCCTCGTCAGTTATGATGCTCTTAGATACCGAAATGGGTGCTGAATTTTGATCATTAAAGTGTATATAATAGGCGGAAATATGATTTATTAGTAACTAGCAATCGCTTGGATAGATTAAAACCGTAATATAGTCTTCTGATAACTATAAAAATTGTTAAAGTGGGTTAACCTTAAAAGCTAGACATATGCTGTCGCGGACTTTTATTTAGATATTTTAGAGGGGAACAATTTTGTAATACATATTTTTTTAATAACTATTACCATTTACTCAGCACACGCAAGGAAAGTTTTGAATTTTGCCATTTTTATTGCTGCTCCTCTCCTATTTATCTTAGCGTGATGTTTATAACCTATGGCCTTCCTTTATAAATGGACTATATCCCACTGAAATAATTTAAACTATATCGTACCTCAGTTAGCTTTGATTATGCCATTTCTTATTTCTTTGCTACATTTTATTTACATTTAAGAAAAAGTGGAGACTTACTAGTATTTTCTGTAACATACTAGAATTTACAATAACGAATTGGTTGAATTTTGCCGTTTTCGTACTATTTTTATTGCTGCTCCTCTCCTATTTATCTTAGTTATTTAGTTATATAACCTATAGCCTTCCTTTATAAATGGACTATATCCCACTGAAATAGTTTTTCAAATCGATCCAGTAGTTCTTGAGATTAGCGCGAATCAAGTAATCTAATAATAAAAATCAAACTCGTCAGCTTTATATATTAGTATAGATATTCGTCTAAAAACACATTACTGAAACGTGCTAGCTTAACAGTTAATGTGCGTAATATTTAAGGGCGCCTGTAGCTTCAAAAACCGGGTTGGTGGCTTGAAAAAAGAACCTACCCATCTATAAATCTTATCTTAGTCAAAGTAAAGTGAAGAAATGCTTTGATCTTTTCCACTGTTAGTCAAATGCCTAAAGCTCTCTTCAGCCTAAAGCTCTCGTTTAGAAAACGAATGGAGCTTAGACTCCTATGAAACTTTATTGGTTACATATCGCACGCTTAGTATTAAAGAGACCTAATTCAAAATTAGGCGTAATTGAGTTAAATGCATTGTAATCCTTATTTCAATGCTATCTATGATATCACGTTACAAAATATTAAAAAAGCTGTTTTCTTGCTCTTTTCGGCTCCGCTAGGCGTTATTGCAATTTGCCACAAAACAACTTTTTTAAATATTGTCACTTAAATATATTAAGCATGCGATAAATCCTAGAAATTTTCTAGCAATATACACATTTCCTTACGATGTAAAGCGCACGATGTATGAAATGTAAATGAATTAGAATTGCTGAGTTTTCAAAAATGGAGCAGGGTAATGAGTGACGACATACCTTGAGCAATAAAATTAAAATTACACTACACTTTTTTACATTATTAAAATAACGTAACCGAAGTACAATATATTTTATAATTTTTAATTTAAATTTAGTTGTTAATATTTAATTTAATAAGTAAATGGATTTTTCCCAAATGGCTTAATCCAATTTAATCATCATTATCAACCGTAAAAGGTGGAACCGAAATTCAAAGGCCCTCGCTCGAGGGGTTCAACAGATTGTACCCACTCGTGCTCAAGCAAAGTGGTATAAAGGATAAGAGTACTTTCCGCACATCAGTCTTAATATATATTAAAAACGACAATGTGTTTGCTACTTGATCTATTATATACCAATAGAGCATTTAGTCTTGATTATTTTATCAGATCGGTATGCATTCAACGCATTCGCTCTGCGAGTGTTCGTGCGCCGCGGAGATTGCATGAGGTGAACCGAATCAAATCATATCAAATTAATCTTTATTCAAATAAGCTCTTTCAAGCACTTTTGAATCGTCAAGAATCAATATGATTAATGAAGCTACAACTGGTTCGGAATGTTGCTCTTACCACGGAAAACCAGTAAGAAACTCGGCAGGCAATTTTTTAAACATTTTCAATTTTACTTTATTAAACCGCAGTCCTGTATGAAGCTGAAAGGATTTTCAAACCAAGCTTTTTTATCATCCAAATACTTTAAAATTTTGTAATATGCCTTGCGTACGTAGTATATCTCTTATACTTAATTTAAACCTTTCTGTAGACTGGTCTAGTACGGATTGCGGAATTGTATTGTGAGGGAATACCGAGACCATCGAATGAGTTGCTAACTCTGTTGTGTCGCGACACAGGTGCTCGATTGCGATCCCATTCCACATTTTTTTTGTTTTGGCATTAAGTTTTTTCCCGAATTGTAACTTTGAACATAAAATTTGTTAATCTGAATTAACCATAAGAGATAGAGACATGCTGTTGCGGTCTTTTTTTAAGTATATTTGTAGATCTACAATTCTCTAATACATTACTTTAGTGTATCTCTGTTGGTAACGCGGCGCACGCGACTAAATCTCCGAGCAGGCAAATTTTTAGACCAATTGCGCGATCTCTTTATCACAGTTTACATAAAACCGTAGTATAATGTAAACTTCATTCTTTCCGAAGAATTGCACTTTTAATAAAAACTGCACAAAAATTAGTTTAGCAAATTTTGAGAAAAACGATTACACAGAGTCAACCTATGGCGACTTGTTTTTGAATAATTAAAGAGATTTATAAATTTTTTGTACTAGCAACGACGGTCCACAAATACATCGAGTAGATGTAGAGACAGACACAGAGCCTTACGAACAGACACAGAGCTTGGAGTTAAAGGGCTTGTATGAAGGGCGACAATACGATGTTTGGGTGACGTCAAGTACAGCTGTTGGTGAGGGACCGGAAAGTAGACGAGCTACTAATACACCATCACAACGAGGTAAGTGAAAAACTCTTCTTCTTCTTTTACACACACACACTGAACAGAAACCACTTCTGGGTGTTATTCTCTTTCAGGCTTTTCTAAGCTACATGACCTTATGCCGCTTGGATCCAGCAGCTCTGTGATTTATTTTTGAAAGAAAGAATGCTTTTGGGCTTGTCTATCCACTTTTAGTTTACTGCGTTTTCCAGTATTAAGTCACATCTCCAATATATTATTAATACGCGCACCGTTTCTTCGTAATATACTCGATAACAATAAGATAAACCAAATAAATCAAAATGTATAGAATGTGTGATACCTAAAATTTCTGTTTTAATACACCGTAAGAAGTTTTTTTAAATAATTACTTATAAGTTACCATGATGTTAATATTTAATACATGTAATACTATTTTGATCAAGTTTTTTCCTATTCTATTAGTTTCAAAAGGCATCGCTAGCTTCCATCAGTTTTTAAAGTAAACTAATTTTTATTTAATTTATAGAATTAGGCGTTACTTTGCAGAGTTCCATTATACAAAACAGATGAGAATAATATTGCGGATTATAGCAAAATAATATTCTCATTAGTTTTGTAAATTTTATTTATTAAAGCAACAGTAAATGTAAAACACGTCTACAATTCTAAACTTTAAAAGTTTCCTGTAAATTGTAAAACGATCCGTGATTAATATTCTTTGGCTGAGTTTTATCGGGCTTCTCTTGAAGTTCTTTACAGAATGCGATCCACTTTGGAATAAAACTCTTCAGAGACTTCGAGCAGACGTAAGATGAAAGTTTTATCGAGTGCACATTACGTTTAACTCCTTTAATATATCTATTCTGCTTTAAAAATGATTCAGTATACAAAGGTTTTTTTCTGGATTTGAAATTCTTGATTTTCTTTTGATGTGCTTCAGTTTAAGATAAATAGATAGATAGAAGATAAGATTGATAGATAGAAGATAAGATGTTAAAAACTAAAGTTAGCTTTACAGTAAAACAATTATATTTTTTTTACTGCATATTATTTTGAATTAGTATTTTCAAACAATCTAAAAACATATCTCTTAACTCTTAAGGGATATTTAAATGAGTTAATCTTGTATACATATAAATATATTTTCCGAATCTCGTAAACGGCTCCAACGATTTTCCTGAAATTCGGCGTGTGGGGGATTTTGGGTGGAAAAATTCGATCTAGCTAGGTTTAATTAAAAAAACGTCTTTTTATCCCTGTTTTCAGGTAAATGCTAAAATTTATGTTGATTTCAAAACACAATTTTCGCTGTAAAACGTAAAGTCACGGTAACTTATTTGGGGAATGGGCGGTCAAGAGAGGTGAAAGTGCCTAGGTACGAGCCCCATCTGTTCAACTATTTTTTTTTTTAATTTTCATTTTTTTTAATTTTTTTATATATTTAAACAAACGTGATAACAAACATATCTCTGGAGAATTCCTGGGATATGTGTAACCCACCAATCCGCAATGCAGCAGCGTTGTGGGTCTAACCTTTAACCACCAAAAAATGAGACAGGAGGCCTAAACAGTGTGCCAGCAGTGGGACAGTAATAGGCCGTTATTTAACCATTTTTAATAGACATTATTATTTTAGTGGTAGCAGGCGTATGGTCACTCGGTGGTGACGTTCGAGTGGCAGTACGTCGTGCTTTGCTACTTGCATGCCGAAGCGTGGGGTCACCACCGCCACGCACCGTCTGGTACCACAACCATAACATAATCACTCACCATCCGCGATTTACTAGGAATAAAGATGACAGTTTACTTATTAAAAGTGAGTATGCCTTCTCCTTTTTTCATCATCCTACCCTTATCCCACTCCAAGTGGGGTCGACACAACATGTTATAATCATGTTATCACATGATTTGGCTATGTATTTTGCAACCGGCCGCCTGCCTGACGTCAACTTATTTTAGTCGTATTTTACGATACCTCGGTAAGAAACATGGTGGTCTATTCTACTCAACCGGCTACTATACGGTGGGTCAAGGTACCTTATTTACCTTTTACGACACCTCGTTAAGAAATGAGGGTGGTCTATTCTACTCATCCGGATACCACACGGTGGGTCGACTTAACTTAGTCGCCTTTTACGACACCTCGTTAAGAAATGAGGGTGATCTATTTTACTCAGCGGGATATCATTTAGAATATAAAGTAAAGTAAAATAAAATAAAACATGTAAGTCATTTGTGGGTTTGGGTATAGGATCCTATAATAAAATTTCGCACTCAATTTTAGCTTTCCCATTACAGCATATTAAAACACTTTTAATAAACTTACTATAACAGAAAGTCTACTGTACTATTTAGGATTACTTATATAACAAGAGTATTTAGGACTACTTATATAAGATAAGGACGTCGTTACTGTTCGACCATGTACAAGACAGTACTGAAAAATATAACTAGTAATAAGAATTATATTTTTAAAAGAGCAACCACCGAGTTTCTTGCTGACTTTTCTCGGTAGGAACAGCTTTCCGAACCAGCAGTAGAATTGACGATTCAAATGCACTTGTTTACAAGTTTACTTGAATAAATAATATTTTGAATTTGAATAAAAACCAACGAAAATATAACCATAAAAACCAAAGGTTATAGGTAGTGACATTTTTTTAAAGATACAAAAAATGCAATCAGAAAAAATAAAAAAGAAAGAAAAAAGCACCGGGTGACATTTGGGAATCGATCCCAGGTTATGAACGTTTATTGGTCCGCCCGTTACCATTAGGCTCTCATATTTTTGCGAATATCATTTGCTTTCTATTCAACAATAGTGAATTTTTTCCGAAATTGCCTATGTAGATATCTAAAAATAGCATACATTTTAATCCATACTTGTTCTGTATTTAGATATACAAGAAATTCTTTACTTCGTTAGGTATTGATCAATCGCTTAGTGGAAACTATACATGCCTGGCAAAGAATTTGTACGGTTCAGACTCGGTTGTGTATTCCGTAAAAGTACTACCCTTGCCAGACCCACCCTCGCTGAGAGCTACTCCATACAAGGACTCTATTGTTGTTGAATGGGATGAAATAAGGACCGCCAATGAAACAATGGGATATGGCATCGGTGAGTACATCGGTTTAGAAAACTAGAAAAATAATTATGCGTCCTATAAAAGTTAGTAGGTTAAGTGTAACTAGTAAGCATTAAACAGCATTCATTCTCCTACTAAAGGTAGTCCCATTCTATAAGGTCGACAAAATATAATATGATTTCATTTTCCATTCTTTTTTTAAATTAGTTTACTCTAGTGGTACTCTTTTGATGTTTTGGTAACGTGACAAACATCCCTTCTCTTTACATGTCCATGATGTTAATCTCATTTAAATTCTGTGTTATGGGCACCCCAACTTTAAGGTTATTAATGTAATTTTTTAAAAGATATAAAAAAATGAAAAAAATAATAAAAAAAAACAGAAAAAAAGCACCGGGTGACATGTGGGAATCGATCCCAGGTTATGAATCGTCAGTTACCATCAGGCTATCACAGTTTTGCATTTGACAGCTCTAATATCATTTGCTTTCTATTCAACATTTTAGCATTTTTTCAGTGCCCGTAAACAGGGATAAATTTTCATTTGATAATTTCTTTTTAAATGAAACCTAGTTAGAGCGATTTTTTTCTCCCAAAACATACTTTGACACTTTAGAATTTAAAATTTAAAGGGACGGTTTTTATTTTTTAGAATAAAAATAAAAACTAAAATGCTTAAACAAGTTCAAAAAAGCTTTTAAACCAATTTTTAAGTTAATGCACATAAATAGCACTGTTATGTATGTAATTCACCTATGCACAAGACACCTAAGATACGTCTCTCAAAAATAGACGGAGATTTATATAAGTAGTTTGTTCAACCAGAGACCCTTAAAGATCCCTCTAACACCAAGTACCTCTTCATACAAGGGCTCTATTGTGGTTGAATAAAACCAAATTAGGTTTGATAAAAAAATCAAAAAGGTGCCGGTATTTTTGAGCTTTAACTTGAATGAATATTGATATCAGAAATACATTATTAAAAGATTAAAAAATGGAATTATTTTATTCTTTTATTAATTTTATTACAATTTTGCTATTTTATATTGTCAACAGCAAACTTATTTTCAAAAACATATTATTGAATGTGTGTGACTGACCTTAAAATTTCTATTTATCATCAAACTTAGCAATGTAATAAATAGGTGTTGGGGGAAAAATAAGTCGTAGCTACTTACCAACGTAAACTTATTATTTGATTCAAATATCTGTTTTTATTCCGTGTCAAAATTCTAAGAAAAGTAAATTAAATAAAATATTGTGAATAAGACTAATTCAAGCTGTCCTTTAATTTTTGTCTTTTATTCATTATATATATCATTACAATATTTTTTCTTTCTTGTTTCAATTACACTTTCTCTCTCTGTGAAAAGAGGAATACAAGAATATTAGATAATTTAACAGCTAAACTGTTTTCTCTAATGACATTGTTTAGCAGACATTACACTTTTTACAAAGTGATTCTTTATTAGCTTACAACCTTACTTGGAGAGAAGAGGACGGCCTATGGCAAGAAGCATGGCCAATGGCTCGAGAAACTAAATTACCAGGAATACAACAGCACGCTCTTTCTGGATTGAAATGTGGAACAAAGTATTCTATACGTGTAACAGCAACTGACAGCGTTGGGACGTCTGTACCAGCACACGTTGATGTGACAACCTTAGGAGGAGGTAATAATAGATATATTAATGTCCCTTTTAAATTAACAACTCTGAGGAGATCATCTTTAGGATATGACACTTGAATGTGACAGCTCGAAACTTAAAACAGACTAAAGATAGCTAACATCCCTGCTCAATACTATCAACTTAACATTACTGAAAAGTTTGGGTTGAAAAAATAGGGTTTACTTTGTTCCATGTAATTTTAATGTCTTAGAAGTTGCTACTAAGTTATTTTAATATTTTGCAGCTTTCAAACTAATCAGTTATTACTTTTGTAGAATCTGTAGATGGTTTTGTAGCTTATATATTTGATGACAATACAACATATGGTTTTATGAAAACATATGATGTAACTTTTTTACGAACATTAAGTTATGTTCTTACGGTTTGAGTTCAACTGAACGCTTAAATTTCACCTCTCTAAGTTGAAGTAGTTGGGTGGGGTGAATTTTTTATATCAATTGAGTTCATAAATATTTAAACGGATTGAAAAACCTTTTACCAAGATCAATTTAGCCGTTCAACTGTTAGAAAATCCAACATTTGCGGCAAGTTTGAAGCCCTGCTTAACTTGACTTGCAAGTATACGAGTTTTACTATTCAATAGCACCTGTATCACCGCCAACGACCGATTGGCTTTGGAGCAATGCCTCGCATATCTATATACAGCTGAGCGGTTGGGATGATGGAGGCTGTGACGTCTCCAAATGGGACGTCGAATACCGCCTTCTTGGCAGCAGCTTTTGGCACCGCGCGGTGAATTTGGCTGTAAGTGGATAAAGCTATTTATTGGACAGATTATACAATGTTATGCATATTCTAAAACTTGTGGTAAGCTGTGGTAGCCCAGCGGTAACAACGTACGACTCTTTAGAGGAGGTCACGGGTTCAAACCCGCGCAGACACCAATTAGTTTTTCTGTTAAAACTTGTGTCTAATTGATAATTGCAATTAATCACACGCTTTTCGGTGAAGGAAAATATCGTGAGGAAACCTGCATATCTCTAGAGAATTCTGGAGATATGTGTAACCTACCAATCCGCATTGGAGCAGCGTGGTAGGTCTTAGCTCCAATCCTTCTCTAATCAAAAACGGCGAGAAGAGGCCTATTTTCAGCAGTGGGATAGTAACAGGCCGCTATTTACAAAACATGTGGAAGTCTATGTTTATAAAGTATATTACAGTACTTGCTGAAACTGGCATTAAATGGAGCGTTATTTAGTCTTAAATCTATCGAGAAATTTGATTTTCGTTAGACAATAAATAGAAAAGTTTGAACAAATACAAACTTTGTGTTATCATAATGGAAACTGGTACAGTACTTGGTGAAAATCAACAGACTGTTCTGTGTTACGCATAAATTCTTGTACTAAGGAGAGCCTGGAGGATCGCTTACAGTGTTACATAACAAACTATAAACAATAAAAATTATTGAAACAGAAAATGTCTATAATCAATTAATAGGTATAGGTTTGCCTTTAAAACTTAAATTTAGTTATATTTAAATGAGTGATTTAAGCTGATTTTTACTCTTTTGATATAAATGTTAAAGAATGTGAAGATAAATATAAATAAATAATAAATAAATATATGGGACACTTACACACACGGTCGTCCGTCCCCAAAGTAAGACTAACTAACTGGTGAAATATACTTATATATTTTTTAAATACATACTTAAATACAAATATACACCCAGGCTCAAAGACTAACAAATTCATTTATAGAAAATGTTGGCCCTTGTCGGGAATCGAAACCGCCGAAGGCAGGGTCACTACCCACTGCGCCATTAAAAGCCCTTAAAATTTATAAAATAAAGATAATACCTTCTTTAATGACATATGGTATCCTATCCATTGACGTCAGGTTCGGTAGCAATGTTAACCATTTAAAACTAAGAGTAATTTTTTTAAAGATATTTTAAAAAATGCAAATAAAAAGAAATAAAGCGCCGATGACATGTTGGACTCAAAATAAACCGATAATACAACCGAAACATAATTAGGTATTATAGCTGAAATAAGCTGACTAAGCTGTGATGGCCCAGCGGTAACACCGTTCGACTCTTTCGAGGAGGTCGCGGGTTCAAATCCGGGCAGACACCAATGAGTTTTTCTGTTAAAAACTTATGTGTCTAATTGATAATTTCAATTTATCACACGCTTTTCGGCGAAGGAAAACATCGTGAGGAAACCTGCATATCTCTAGAGAATTCTGGAGATATATGTAACCTACCAATCCGCACTGGAGTAGCGTGGTAGGTCTTAGCTCCAAACCTTTTCTCCAAAAACGGAGAGAAGAGGCCTATTCTCAGCAGTGGGATAGTAACTGGCCGCTACTTACTTACTTTACTTACTTTTATAGCTGAAAATATTAATACTTTCCTATAGGCATTGGATCTTGGTCTGGGATGGGGTTACATTGATAGCCACTATCAAGCACCACCTCTGCGTTCCATCCCAGCATCCTACGCAGTTGGTTCTCTTTCACCTGGCAGTTGGTACCAGCTGCGTGTAACTGCGAGCAACGACGCGGGAACAGCTTCTACTGTATATACATACGCTACCAAAACTGTGGATGGAGGTAAAAAAAAATATAGTAAATTGCGGAATATTATAACAGACGAAAACAATATTAAAGCTTTCAAAACAAAATAAAAGAATGGCTGGCACAAAATAGTTTTTGTAACTTATCGGAATTTTTTAATAATCAAATATAATAGATAATAAGACCATAAATTAATTGACATATAATAATAATTTCAATTTGACATATATACTTTATTAAAATTGCTACATTATTAATATTAAATACATTGACATGATAAAATTAAAATTGTGTATAGTATTAGACGTGTGTACACTATTTTGCAACACCCTAACCGGACAAATATGTAACATTTTGAATTCAAATAACAAATAAAAAAACAACATTAGAAAGGAATGGTAAAGGAACATGTCTTTTAGTTGTTCATCTATTTATATATCGATTTATATATGTATATTTACACTGGTTACGAGGAGAAGAGAGAAAGAAAATGTGCACGCGTATTCCTCTCTCTCGCTCCAACAAGTAATACAGACAATTAGCCACTCCTGTGTCTTAGATATAAGAAACATAACCTATGAGAAAAAGAAAAGTACTATGTAAATGTGTGTTTGCATCTCTCTCGTGTACATTAATATACGAAATATTACTCTCTCTTTCTCTCTTTATCTTCACTAACTAGACTGTCTGACACCCCTATGACATCCGCCCCCCTACCCTCCGTTCTCATTATAAACCTCCAACAATTCCAAGTACTTTAGCCTATAAATAAAGAAAATAAGCCCTAAAACGCCAATTTTTTAAAATCTTTTTAGCACATTACGATTAATCCGTCAGCCTTACCAGGGTCTACCGCTTAAAGCTCGGGCAGACACTCATAAACTGTCTATAATAATTTATGTGCTCATATTATATTTACAATTCATCCTGCGTTTCGTGCAGATATACCATATACCAAACCTACCAGCATATCTTTAAAGATACTATTTTTTGGTTCGATAAATCGTTATTATTAATAATAATTTCTGCTATATATAGTCATCGACATCATTCCGTATAAGCTCTCATCCTTCTCTCAAAAGGAAAGAAAAGGGACAAATCAACAAAATAGTAAAAGGGCACTACTTTTTAGCACTACCTTTATAAATTCATCTAATTGTACCCTAAAATCTTGATAATTAAATTCTCAGCATTATGAGATGTAATTCATTAGTGAGATAAACGTATGGGTGATATTAAAAGTCAGTAGTCCGTTGCGTTTTCTTTTGATTAACAAAAAAATTTGTATTTCAAAAGCGTACACAAAAGTCTTATGAAATACCTTTTTGGAACGAAGAATCTGGGAGAGCACACTTATGGCCGCCGTAATTCTAAAAAATCATCATACCATGAAATATTCAAGCCGTATGTGCACTAATTAATTATATCGTAAATAACGATGATATTTTTTTTATTATCCTCCCGCCCTTATACTACTCTAAGTGGGATCGGGCAAAAATGTTGTCACGTGATTTGGCTATTTTACGACCCCCCTGTCTGATGTCAACTTACGTTAATCGTATTTTACGACACCTCGGTAAGAAAGACGATGGTCTACTCAACCAGATACCACACGGTGGATCAACTTACCTCAATCGCTTTTTACGACGCCGCGGCAAGAAATGAGGGTGGTCTATTCAGCCGGATACCACACGGCTAAACTTGTTAAATTTGTAAAATTTGTAATATAATTTACATTATACCTTTGTTGCTTGGACGTTAGATCCAAATTAAAAAATATATTTTCCATTCCAGATTTTTAACCACCTTTAATCACATTGACCGGTTTTATTGAAAAAGCACTATGATCGTCCGTTTTCAATTTCTTTTGATTATTTTTGCCAATTTTATCAAATCTTTATTGGGACTTCTATCTTTATTCTGTTTGAATTGTTGAACCCCAGGGACATTTCAATTTGAAATAATAATCTAATACATCGCTTAATGTATATTTACTGATACGACTACCAATATAATTTCAACTTATATCTGATAGACTAAGTATTTTTAAACCGAAGATTTTTGATTCAGCTGTTATTGCTGAAATAAGTTCAGCTAAAGCGCAAAACTGCTGCTAATCTAACTTCCTATTATGGCGATTGAAGAACAAAATTAATGCCTAAATGCCACAAATATTGGTAAACTGTTTAGTTATATCATTAATATTCATTACGATACTGTATCAAATCTCATCAAAACTTTTGTCATTACAGACCAGTTTTGGGGTTGTCAAAGACAACATGAAATTTAAGACCCTTTTCACGATACTAATGACAGTTATAATTTTCCGTTATGAAGTTGTCATACTTTGTGTGGAAATACAAACTTGTGACAACAACAACAGTGACAGACTTAACGTAGATATATATTCTGTATTTTATGACGATTGTTTAAATGTAGATTCGCCGTGAATTTCAACCCTTTGTGTAATATGGTGATAATTTCTAAAGATATTTATGTAACTGTTTTCTGTAGAAGAAATAGGACCACCGTCGGAGTACTTCGATTTGAATATGTTGGTGATAATATGCAGCAGTATACTCTTGGTCATCTGTCTACTGGCATTCATTTGTATACTGTTTAGAAGACATAGGTAAGTTGGTATTGAAAAATTTGATGATTGAAGATTATAAAAATCAATTTTGTGGTGTTCTTTCATGTATTCATTTCTCGTATTTGAGATAAATATTATGTAGAGATAACTCATATTAAAGAACGAACCAAAGAAAGTTAATACACAGGGAAGAACGTAAAGGAATTGATTTCAACTGTCAAGGGACCGAAATGAAGTCGAGATATAATTAATTTGAAGTGTCCCAATCATTGTACAAACAGTTTACTAAAACGCTGTGGTATACTAAAAGCAAGTGGCAATTAAATCGATAGTTAATCTAATTGGAAATATTTTTGTGAGTAGGCATAAATCTACTTAGCGATAATAAATATTAATATTCAGGTATCATTTATGGATTAAATTAGACAACATTAATTGTACTTCATTTAAAATTATATTTCACTTATGGCGCAGACCACATCGAGATGTAATTGATATTACTACCTATACGATAGCATCTACTAATCGTATGGATTCTACGTTCAATATCATTATTTTTTTTACTCAAGGATTCTATCGCAAGTCCCGTTTGCACCTTATTCTAACACTAACAAGCAACTAAAGTTCTGACTTTATTTCAAAATTGAAAAGACTTTTGCGCAGGATTAAAAGGCCTTATTTGTCACACTAGGCAAAATTACTCATCACAGTATCGTCACTCCATCACCGAAGAAGTAAAATCAAGGAACGAGAGTGTAGCATCACAATCTGAACACAAAGAACGTTACGCCCACACTCCCAGAATATACACCTCTCCTGTCCACCCGAGGAAAACCAGTAAAAACGGTAAGTAGCTAGATATTTTAAAGTTTTATATTATATATTTCTATAATGTTAATTAATTAACACGAGAAACAGGACACAATTTTTGAAAATTGTTGCAAAGATCGTGTTAAAGTTCGTCTTCAACACAAACTTGACGCGTGAGCATCTAATAAACATATGAATCAACGTTTAGAATCCACACCCATGAGCGAATGTATCCGAGATTTGCAACAAGTTGACGCACGTTGTCAGCTATCGAGATACTATACGATACTATGACGAAATAATCGTCGTCTTGCAGAAAATACCTGACCATATTATAATGGACTCGATATACACTTGCACATGAAAATGATGCCTTATAGGAAGAGGAAGCAAGAAAGAGAACACGCACACATATTATGTATCCTACCTGTACACACAAACATGCACGGAAGAACGCTTTAACTCTGTTAACTTTTCAATACTAATTACGCTCAATCAAAAATCAAATAAAACTATTTGGTATGAAGAGTTACCAAATTGTAAAAAAGTGTCTTTATGGGACTAGTCATTACGAACTGAATTGTATGTGATATAAATTTAAGTTCTAAAATTTGTATGTATTGATTAGAAATGTTCGAGATCAGTCCATATGCAGAGTTTGCGCTTGGGTTCAGGACATTTGATCACGTGGAAAATCAAGACCTGCCTAGTAGACTGCCAAGCAGACCGCGATTTGATACTGGTGAGTAGATTTGGCACTTAATTGGATTGGATTAGTACGATTAGTCTAATCTCATCTTTAGCTATAGCATATTCTTGAATTTCCTATTTTAAATTATAAATTTGATCGTAATAACAAGAAATAAATTCTTTTATATTGTAATAAAAAGAAATATATTCTGTTTATTATGAACTAGCTGTACCAGTAGCTTCGCTCTCGTGGACATCAGTGTGTCACAAAATGTTTTTCGAATACAAATTTTGAAAATAAAAGTAGTTATTGTGAGTTAACCATAAGAGATCGAAGCATGCTGTTGCGGACTGTTTTGTAGTATTTTTGTAGATCTACAATTCTCTACTACATTACTTTAGTGTATTTTGGCTGGGTTATGCGGCACACGCTAGTTAAACTCCTAGCAAGTTATCTAAGTAGGCCAGTTTTTTTAACGGCGCGACCTCTTAAACACAATGTACATAAAATCGTTATGTACTAAACTTTTAAACTAAAACTTCCGGAAAAATTTTGCTATCTTCTAGTAAATCAATCACATACATACAAACAGCTTTACATACATACAGACTACTTTGTTTTATAAGTATAGATTTGTTGAATGTGTATTTTAATTTATTTAAAGCTGTCAGACTTACAAGTTAGATTTTGACGAGTATGTGTAATATTGTGCCTATTGTGAAAAATATTTAAGATTTCTAAAACCAATCAACACGCACTGGAGTTATCTGAGCTAAACTACATATCTTCCATACTAAACAAGGTATTTTTTTCAGGATAAAAACTCGATGTTTCGTTCCATTTTTAAAATTTTATTTTATAACAAAGAATATTCCTGTGCGCTAAGTAAACGGTGAAAGTTATTAAAAAATCGTGTGTTACAAAATTGTTCCCCTCTAAAAGTTCTAAATAAAAGTCTGGGACAGCATATGTCTAGCTTTTAAGGTTAACCCCACATTAACCATTTATATGGTAATCAAAATACTATTAACGGTTTTAATTTTTCCACGCGTGCGAGGCCGCTAGCGATTGCTAGTTATAATATACTCGTATGTCTATTTTAAAAATCTGTTTATATATCATCAGGTCCCTATATAAATCAACAAAAAAAAATTATTTCTTTATAGCTAAGAATAATAATATATAATCAAATGTATTAAAACTAAAAAAAGCGAAAGAAAAAGTAATTATCCTATTTTATTCTAATCATCACATTACATACGAAATTTGTTCAAAACCCTGGCCTTATAATGAAGGCTTGAAAATTGTTATTAGATTTTCCACGGGCATGCTAACTGGAAAATTGGATACTTCAAGAAAAAATTGTGCAGCATTTTTGATAGCACGTTTATATAATTTGGTAACGAAATCGCTGTTTTTACATAATATTATACATGTAAATATTTAGTTGATAACAATTTGGGAGACTATAATAACTGATTAGATAGCGTCTGTCTTTGTTCATTCTCATTCCGATTATGTAAATGGTTCTCATTTATTGATAAAATCTTTATGTAGCCTTTATAAAGCTGTCAACAAAAGCAATTCTAAAAGTTTCGCTTATCGTTGTGTTACTTTGAATGGCCACGAATTAAGCGTATTTACACAAATATTTTTTTTAGTTATTATGTTTGTTGTATAAACATTAGCTTATAGTAGCCACAAAAATTCCGATGGACATTAACTAATATAATAATGATATAATGGTACTTGACTTATTCTTAAAAAAATCGTTTAAAATTGCTTATAACTTTTACTGTATTAATACTTTGGTATATATTATGCTGCATTATGGACGGCATTAGCAATAAAAATAAAACCTCTATGGTGTTAATAGTGTTAAGTAATGTGATTTAATAAATTGAACACTTGAAGTAAATAAGGCACTAGTACCTAAAAATTAAAATTCGAACTATGTATGTATTCAATTTGGTTCTAAAAGCCTTCTAAATTTAATTATTTATTAAAAATCACAAATATTATAAATATGTGAAAAAATTGGTAAAAATATATTTTTTGTTTCGTTAAAATATCCACTTTCTGAACTAGTCCGTGCTATGTTGCGTAATATTTGAGAGAAATATATATAAAACCCTTATTATTATTAGTCAATACTAATAACAACAAAATATATTACACGTAACAAGCAAATACATTTAAAAAGTTTATCTTTATTTTAATCGTTTTTTTTTTCTAAATTACTAATTAATTTTGTTACCATCTTTATTAATCTTCTTAATGATCTTAACACTTAAGACGTTTTTAAGAGTTCTTGCGAATCTTAGGCGATCTTTTCTATTTAAACTTGGCTGCGTAATTAAAACTTGTAATTCTTTACATTTTCTTTTACACAAGCCTACCCTTGGAACTAATGTTGGAATTCATTATAATATTTTATCAAATACTTGCTTTTTTAAATACAAATTACTAAGTCTGAAAAAGAACTACTAATAATTACTAAGAAGAGCAATTTTTTTTACTCAAACATTCGAAGACCTTTAGATATTATGTTTTAAATTCCTTTATTTTTCTTACCTACTCGTATTTTAAGTCCTGCATATATTCAGTACCACAATCCCAAAAATCGTTTCGCCCCGTATCCGAGGCACCATCAAGAAATAATGCTCCATTTACGCGATTTTGTAGTCCACTCTACACTACACTTTGATACTACATTCTACATTTAGCATTGCTCTCTAATCTCTAATCGCTGATTATAGCAAAATAATAACATAATTACTCTTATCTAAGCTATATGTCTAAGGTAAGTTAAAATGATTATTAGTAATAATATTCGTGATTAAAGAACATTATTGTGTCCACAATGACCATCACTGTTAGGATGATAAAGTTATTATGGATAAACATAAGTCGCTAGTTTCGGAGCTCAACGCTTTGCCCGCGATACCGTATCACCATCAATCTTGATCTAATTTAATAAAATTAATGATTCCGTTGTTCTATTTAGTTCAGCTTTCCTTATAACGTCTGGGGGTTTCGCGTACTTTCCAACGATAATAAAACCTGATTGATCATTGTTGAAAATTACTTTGTTTCCAAAAGCCTTACGACTTTAAGTGTTTTTATTTCTCGCAGTAAATTGAGGGTAATGTTTTATTTTGGTAATGGTTATTTGGTTTTTTTTTCAATTAACTTTGAAACCATTATAGTCACGTGCTGCAAATTCGGATGTATGTATGTTTGGAATAAGATCGTAAGTAATTCGCCTAAGGCAAATCATAGTCTTTATACCATAGAACCATGGATTATCTTAGGTCAGTGTAGTACCATACCTCTCATTTACTCGAACCTGATTTCATTCAATAGACTTATAATGCTCTCGTCATCATCATCCTCCTGACCTTATCCCACTCTAAGTGGGGTCGGCAAAACATGTTATTTTATTTTATTACCAACAATGCTTAAAAAGCAAGCTCTCAAAGTTAAATATTTCCATTTTAATATTGCAATTGCAATACTAATTATACGTAATTATGACATGATTTATAAGATAAAACAGCTGAGATAAATCTAACCTTTTACTAATAAAAACATAAACAAAAATATTATATTGAACTACTAAATTAAGTGTAATAAAAAGTCAGAAATTAAAAATTATATAAGTAAACTAAATCTAAGATAATATAAGCAAACAGAAATACTGATTTTCTACAACATTTTTTTTAACGCACTTTTTAACTTATAGCTATAATCATAAAATATATCCAGATCGGTATATAAACATGTTGTCACATGATTTGGATACGTATGTTACGGCCAGCCGCCTGCCTAAAGTCAACTTATACACTGTCCATTATATTAACCATCTTTTGACAGATTGACGATAGTGATGTCCTAAAGATTCTCGTATGCGATACCATTCCGATTATAGTACCTACTATCATTAATCGAATTACGTACCTAAGTAATTCGATTAATGATAACCTACGTAAACTAGATTACTACTTGAGAAAAGAAATTCCAACTTTGAGAAAACTTATTGTTTCTTTGAAAAGAAGTGGTCTATTTCATGGTGAAAAATCTTCTTTGGTCAAAGTTTTGAACACAATTGGCTTTTCATATAAAAAGTTAAATAAAAGAAAATTATTAATGGAACGCACAGATATAGCTATAGCACGTTGTGATTTTTTAAGAGAGGCAAAGAAAATACAAGATTGGGCAAATATAGTTTTCACGGATGAAACATGGCTCAACGCTAACCACACACTATCTCGTTTCTGGACTGATGATACTGCTGATTCCACTTCCTCAGTACCAATGGGAAAAGGTGAGCGCCTAATCATTTGCCATGCAGGTACAGCAAAAGGATTTGTACAAGACGCACTGTTGGCATTTAAATCGAAGAAATCAAATGACTACCACGAAGAGATGAATGCAAATGTGTATGAAGAGTGGTTCAAAAAAATGCTCATTTCATTGGAAGAACCATCAATAATTTTTATTGATAATGCGCCCTACCACTCCCGTCAAATTGACAAAATGCCAACACAGGCTAATAAAAAGCATGAAATAATTAATTGGCTTCGGGACAATGGAGAAAATGTAGACGACTCAATGTTAAAAGTTGAATTAATAAAAATATTAAAAACCAAAAAGAGAGCAAAACGCTATGTAATCAATGAAATGGCAGCAGAATATGGCCATACTGTTCTTCGGATTCCTCCATACCACTGCCAGTACAACGCAATAGAACTTATATGGGCACAAGTAAAAGGGCACGCTGCGAGATGCAATACAAGCCCCCCATTCACAGCGAATAAAATGTTGCAATTGCTAAAAAATGCTTGCACCCACGTAACGGCCGAGAACTGGGCAAGTGTGGTGGAAAGAACTAAAAGAGTAATATTCTCTGATTGGGAACGTGATATTGCGTTTGATAATATATTATCTACACAAGAGCTAATAATAACTGCTACTGAAGACTCCTCATCGGAGGAGTCTAGTGTTGATTATCATTCCGACGACTCGTGCTAATAAAATAAATTAAAATATCCTGATTGTTTTATTTGTATTCATGTATTAACTAAGAAGAAAGTAAAACTTTATATAATGTTATTAAATGTCTTTTAATACTCGTAACATCGATTTCTACCGATTATTTTTAATCTGTGGCATAATCGTAGTAACCCATTATGTGTGACATCACTAAATGGGCGGTACCCATCCATAAAGTACAAATATTATTTGTATGATATTTGTACGTAAGCAATACAAAACTTAATGAGCGTGAGCTGTCAAAAGACTGATAATATGATGGACGCAGTATACGTTAATTGCCTTATACCACACTTCGATAAGAAAGAGTGTGGTCTTTTCTACTCAGCCGAATACCACACGGCGGGTCGACTTATCTTAGTCGTCTTTTACGACATCTCGTACGGAAATGAGGGTGGTCTATTCTAGTCGGATACCACATGGCTTTAGTCTGAATACTCTATTACTTAAATAAATTTACTAGTTGGATAGTAATGAAGGATAAATCTATTTCCAATAAAAAACTGTTTATTTTAAAGTACTATCTGCTGGATAGTTCTAAAATCAAATTATTGTTCTTTTTTTTTAAACATTTAGTAATAAAGGATAAACGCCGTGTGGTATACGGCTGAATAGAATAGTGCCACCCTCCTTTCTTACCGAGGTGTCGTAAAAGGCGACTAAGGTAAGTCGATCCGCCATGTGGTATCCGGCTGAGTAGAATAGACCAACCTCATTTCTTACCGAGGTGTCGTAAAATACGACAGAGGTAAGTTGACGTCAGGCAGGCGGCCAGTCGTTAAAACGCAGCCAAATCATGTGACAGCATGTTATAACATGTTGTGCCGACTCCACTTAGAGTGGGATAAGGACAGGAAGATGATGATTTAGTAATAAAGGATAAATCGATTTCGATAAAAAACTGTTCTATTTATCGTATTATCTATTGGATAGTTCTAAAATCAAATTATTGTTCTTATCTTTATACATTGTTTCAGAGACCAGCTTTCAGACTCGCTCGGAGTCTGACGACAGTGACAGCACGTCTAAAGCTACTGTGTCGGGACTGCCGAGACGTAAGTATTTAATATGCGATCTAAGAGCTTGAAATCTTCCACTTAAATCTTTTGGAGCATTTCAGACGCTTGGAAGTGTTCTATATGTGACAATTTTGTTCGGCTATGAAACGAATTTTCTAAAAAATTAACTGATACTGACATGAGCCTATTTAGGGCTTACATTAGCATCTCTCTTCTGTGATGTATTCGTAGAGTCCACATTGTATTATTCCATTCCGAAGTTACACATAATTGCAATTAGAACTGATAAGGTAATAAATATACGACACGTATATTTATTACCTTATCAGATTTACACGTTTGCTTAGTTTATTTCCCAGAAAAACCAAATTTACCGATAAAGCCCGATGAGTCATTAAACTAATGTGGAACTGGTCGAAGGATATAAGTTTGAAAAACAGACATTGGACGTTGGATGTTATGTTCTCAAGATTTTATAATTGCAGCTTAAAAACAGATGATGTAGTTTTTGTAAACTCCTCAGAATCCGTACCAGGCGTGAATAACTTAACAAGTCCAAAACATACACTTTTCACTCTTCAGGTTTTACTTTTCATTAATAAGTGTAAAGTTTGGTAAACATTTAAGAGAGTTATTTGATTATTAAAAAGTTTGTACATCATCATCGACAATTAATTATGCAATCCTTATGCCTATTATGATTAAAAAAAATAAAAGGAAGTGAGTCCACTTATCAATACGCCTTACTTATTCACGCCTAGTAATAGATATATCATTGAAAAAAAAATGTGCAATGTTAGAATTCTGTGTCTTCAAAGAAACGAATCAGTTCGCAGATTTTGATTGTGAATACAGTACAATACTCTTACTAGTCATAAAGTAAGCCGTGTGATCACGGATTACTTTATGACCATTACAATAGAAAACTTTTATCATTCAGTATTAAAAAATTTCATATTCGCATCGCACGATAGATTAGTATTAAGCTGGACAAGTCTATCTATTTGTATGTACTACCCACTGGCAGTTCGCCAACTGCAATATGCCCCGGAATCCCCGGAATGAGGTCATAACGATTATATTAACTTCGCTTTAATGTTTGATCAATTAAGTTAAGCTTATATGTTCATTGGTTTATATAGTAACTTTGAATAATAATAAACTAAATTATTTTAATATACACCACTAGATGCAACGAAGAACTCTATTCGTTACATTCCGAGAGAAGTTTAAGGAAATAGGTAGTTTCACATTTGCTTCACAGTATATTTTAAGTAATTAAATTTTTGTACATAAAAATATAAAGAGTTATAGAACGATAGGTGATGTAGAATAGACAAAGTAGGAACCGACATAAGCTTGCGGCTCCTGCTTAGAGCCTTGCAAAGGTACGAAAGTCGTTTGTGAGTTTGGGTATATCTATAATAAAATTTCACAATCAATTTTAGCTTTGCCATTACAGCAGTTTAAAAACACTATTAAAGAGAGACTGATACAAAAAACCTACTATACTGTTGAGGATTAATTAGACGATAAGAATGCGTCAATATAGCTGCTGTTCGACCCTTTACAAGCTAATAATGACTTAATGTAACTAGTTAAAAGTATTATGATGAAAAGAACAACGCCGAGTTTCTTGCTGGCTCTTCTCGGTAGAAAACAATTTTCCGAATCAGCAGTAGAATTGACGATTCAAAAGCAATTATATACAAGTTTATTTGAATAAAGAAAATTTTGAGTTTGAATTGTTATCAATCTACCCATTTATGTAGTAATAAACTATTTTAGCACCATTTAAAACGATTGCATTGAATAAATAAGTCAGTGTTCTAAAATTATTTAAATTCTTTAGATACATATATATTTCATTATTAAAGTAAAAGTCTTTGCCAAGAAGGAAGAGTGAGTGTGAATGTGTGTTTTTTTGTACTCGTAGGTTCTTAAATTAATATCAGGTCACAGTGTCCGCTCGATTTTGGAATTTTAAAGATAATCCAAAAATATCTTAAAAGCAAAAAGCGTTACAACATAAAATTTAAGAAACGTATACAACTCCAAATTGTATACGTTTCTTTGTTTAGTTTTGTCAGAATAACGTAAACGTTAAACGAAGAGAAACATGTTGACATTTAACCATCGTGAATATTAGCTTAAAGTTACTCTTTAAGCGTAGGTATCACTTAAAAAATAAAATACAAATTAGAACTTAAAACAATAATAACAATTTAGTTGATGTTATTTATGTATGTACAAAGTAATGTTATTTAATATTTTATACGTGAATAAATAACCGTAAAAAGCTTTCGAACCAATCGTACCAATCTAAAGATGTATCTCTGAACACCTACTGCTTACTGGAACTTTGCCAACTAGATAATGTATTTGCCAGACTAACGTCGAAACGATCAAGTTAAAGTCGCATAATTTAGCAATGGTTACAATTAATCTTATCATTAATTTTACTTATTTCTTTCTAGATTTAGAACAACTTTTGCATTTATTAAATATAACTCTATAATTAAAAGCTTTTCTTAATCTATTTAATGAGAACAAATAGTACACTCTGCGTTTAGCATTACATATATTTTCTTTTATCGCGGATTATAGCAAAATAATATTCTCATTACTTTTGAATAAAATTTGTTTAACTATGTAAAAAAAGCTTTGCTTCGTTACGTGATTAATCTTAAGTTAGACGTGTCTATCAATTTAGACATACGGCGGTGCTGGCAGTTCGCCAACTGTAATATATCTCAGAATGAGGGCGAAGCGATTAAATAGATTTTCCCTCAACTAAATGTTTGAACAATTAATTATGTTGATTACATTCTTCGCCACAACTACTTTATCCAATTCCAAAAGTGTATCCTTAGTCATTATTAATTTAAAAGTCAAGTAAGAACAAAATGCTTACTTATCTATACTTCTATACTAATATATAAAGCTGATGAGTTGTTTGATTGTTTGGAACGCGCTAATCGCAGGAACTTCTGGACTGATTTGAAAAATTATTTGAGTGTAAGATAGTCCATTTATGGATGAAGGCTTTAGACTATACAAAATCACGCTAAGATGAATTGGAGAGGAGCACAATGAAAAATATTTCGAAAACAAAATTTAAAGCTTTCCTTGCGTGCGCTAAGTAAAGTGAAAGTTATTCAAAAATCTCTTATATCTCTTATATCTCTCTCTTAACTCAAGATAACTACTTTTATGTTAAAATTCCAATCTGGGAAAATAATATGTGACACTGATTTCCACGTGGGCGAAACTGCTGGAACAATTAGTGGATGAATAAAATTGCCAATGAGATACTTCCCATTTGTCCATTCTATTTAAAAAAGTCTATAAATATTGTACGAAATTTTATTAATTTGCTTATCGTGGGAAATACTGGAACCAATTCCAAATTTCTATAACGTAATAATCTCTCTTTCTCCCTTCCTAACTATTCCTACATGTTGGTGGGGCACTTACACTGCACTCGATTTTGTACATCATAGTCGGTGACTTTACATGCCTTATCTTTAAGCAAGTCTATTAATATTGTTTTATTATTATTATTGTATTGTGTTTTATATTAGTAAATACCATCAGTAATAATAATAGGATAGTCCGTGATAACCACCTGCCAGGGTGCCACTTGAAAATCAGCGTTGCAGTATTTTATATTATATACTGCAACTTATTGCTGAGGTGGCTGCCCTTTGACCACGTTGTTTGTTTGTAAGTTATTTTATTTTACTTTTGTATTTTCTTATTTTTTTATGTGGTCAATAAAACTTAATTTATTTACTTACTTATTTACTTCTTTCTATCTTGTCTTGGGTCCTACATAATTTCGACCCGGGATGCGAAGCTGTAGTGCTAAATTCCCAATGTAGTCTGGTGGCTTTCTCTTGTCCCTACCATCGCAGACTACGCTCCTGCATTTTATGGGTATACCGAGGTTTTTCGCACCTACTCGTTGCGGATTTATCCAGCCAATTAATATTTCGGCGAATTAATTGGCATACACCGTATAAATGCCGTAATAATATTTTTTTAATTAAAACATTTTTGAGTTTCTTGATAATTTTAATATACGTATAATAATACTATTAACGTAAAAATAATTGGGTAAATCAAACAAATTCCCAGCCTATCCGGGGTTCTAGTTCATGAGCTCGTTACACATCGTTGCCGCTTTGGAATGGTCAAAATTGTCATAGCTAGTAATTTCACACAGAGCAATCTCTAAACTAATAACCAATTCGCTCGTTTAAAATATAAAAATATATTGGTATTGAAATGTATCTTTTCAGAACAATTAGTATTGTACATCTCTGTTAGTCCATTAAAAGCTCTCTTAAGGCAAATGTATCGTAAATCTCAACTGTAGCGGATGCTAAGAACTTAGCTTGATTTATACGAGAGTATTCTACCGAAAATATGCTTGTCCTCATATACAGAAGCTGGCGTAAAAGCGGACGCGGTTTTAACCTCACAAAAAATATCTATATTTCTAATAATCGACATACTTATAAAATTACATAACGTTGTAGTTTAGAGAAATTCACATCGACAGAAAACAATATTACATGACTTACGTTAAAAAAGAAAATACTAAAGTAATGAAAATATCATGTTGCTATAATCCGTGATTTATAGCGGACTATATTATGGACTTCCACAAAGTTACGCATAATAAATATAAATTATTTAATAAGAAAATGATCGTGTCTTATATTGTATTGTAGTGTCTATAAATCATTACATTTAGGATGCATGAAATAAAAATATAATTTCCTGACACTACTGATATGAGGAAACATTATTTTTAGTCCCACATAAGTTAAGAAAATTGATGATTTAAATCAACTGGCAATATTTGCAAAGAATTTATTGTGTTTTCCTCAATTTAGTATTTTTAATTGCATCCGTTACATTTACTATTACGGTTATATGTTACCATGTTTGTAATTTTATAATGCTTAATTACTCACTACGGTCTTTAAACTAAACGGGTTTAGAATAACATACCAGTTATCCCTCGAAAGCTTTTAGTTCAGAAAATTATACCAATTTAGAAATTTGCTAAATTACATAGATTTATTGTTTGAAATAGTATACTTGGGTGACTTAAAAAAAATACAAACATGTAAAAGTATTTAAATGAAATACGCTACCGTATCTTAAATGAACTTGGCGTAACTTAATGAATGAACGAGTTACTAGAGCAGTAGTTGCATTGCAGAAACTTTTTGCTGACGTTCTGATTTCAAGCAGAAATTTATGAAGTTTCTTTACGGAGACTAATTTCAACAATACAAAGATTTCATACAAATTGAGAAGAATTAGGATAGCGTCATTCTTTAAATTTTCCACGTTTCGAAGTCTTATTAGCTATCAAAGCTGTAATGTACAGCTGCAGCAGATGTAATTAATTTACTGATTCAATTATTTTATATAATCAGATACTTTTTTAAGACAAATGTGAAGCTTTTTGAACATCACATTAAGAAAAAGAAATGTTGATTAACTTTGCTTATCATGACGTTGACCTTTTCCTTAACTATAAAAATATAAGAGAAAATTTTCGCGAAATTTTACCCGGTATTAATTAAGCATAACTTCTTTACATCTTCTCCGTGAAGCTTCCATTAAAAAAGAATAATTATTTGTAAAAAGCACTTTGACAACTCTAAGCTGAACACTTTTACTAACAATTTTTTTACATAAAATATTATTATAAAAAATGGAAAACGCATTTCTTTGTGTAAGGACCTATCTATTAGGGACAAAAGGATCTAAACTTTAAAAAATCTGACGTCCATAAAAATAAACCTTAAAAAAGTGGAATCCTGTTTATGGAATCCTTTCAGAATAAATGAATCAAAATTTTCACCCTGAGTTAGGATTTTTTGAGTAGCAAAAATTTCCATTTTCATCTTGAAAATTTTCCCAGAAAGCAAAAGCCCATGATGTTACTATATTTCATCCGTACTAAAAGCACTCCAAATAAAAATGGAACTTGTTTACAAAGTAAGACTAGTGTTAATAAATCACAATGTTGTTTCAGGCCACTGCCGAACTCCGCATCACAGATAAAAAAGTTACAGGATTTTTCCATTGCAGCATACCAAGGTTGTTTTTTTTGCTTCATTTCTGTTTTATGAATATTTGTTTTTGTTTGGCGCTAGATTTAATGGTATGTTGATCTTTCGTGAAATGATTTTATGTATTAAAATTATTTTTACAATATTATTTCATTGATAGTGACGAACGTACTTGTTTTGTGATAAATATATTAAACAAAACTATAAAAAATTGTACGTAAATATACCAAAAAACATTGATCGTTTTAGTATTGTAAGGTTAGAAAATAAAAAAATCATTAACGATAATACCATCTCTTGTGGAATGAAGTTAAGATTATCTGCAACAAGGAACCTAAGAAACATTGAGTTTTAGTGTTATGATAAGTTTCGATCATATTTTTAGAGAAACATTCCAAGTTTACTAACGCCAATGCGAAATTAGCGTTCATAATAATATTAATAAAAGTACCGCCAGTGCTCAGATTTATACGTAAATTTACTTTATACGTAACCAAATTTTTTTCGGATCGCATCCTAACAACTTCAAATTATAACTCATCCTAAAATTATAACTTGCTGCTTTTATTAAATGTTATTGTATAAAATTGTTGACAAAGACAGTCGAAGTATCAAAAAGTGTGAGTCAAATAGTGTAATTTAATTTAAATGTGTAAATTAAAATCATATCAATAAGGAACCTGAAATAATAGCGTTAAATATATGTAGACAATTAATTGATTAATAAATCATGTATCGTAGACATTAGCCTTTTGTGATTATATTTTTCGATAGATAAATATGTTATCCAAACAAATGTCACCAAGTGATATACTTTTACAAATATTATAAGTTCGAAAAATCAGTTCACAAAAGGCAAACAATCCATTTTAGAATATTTAATATTTACTGTCGAATATTATCTTTATTGAAAGACTGATGATTCTTCATAGAAGTAAGATTTACGTAATGCCAATGTATTTGTGCCAAATTTCTGTTGTATAGTACGTATACTTTAGTGGAACTTTGTCATTGTTATTATACCAAGATATCTCTCGCGATCCTAATGGATTATAATGTATAAAACTTTTACTTTGACAAAGAACCTAATTTCTTTATATATCTTCTTAAAATTAGATATCTACTTCGTTATTAACTTAATATAATTATTGTAATCTATGAAACGTCGTACATAAATAAATGTTTGAAGTATTATGAATTTTATTTGACGTCAAATCAACCTTAGCCTTAATAAATTTCAAAAAAGACGTAAGTATATGAAAATAACTCATAGATGACGAGAATTTGAACAATCACTAATTTGTACACCATGAGTTTAAATAATTATTTCTCATTAAGTTATGCACTCAAGGATTTTTTTAAATACTTCTGGTGAAATGCTTATAGTACATAAAAAAAATTAGTAGCCTTACAAAAACTCAATTAATTTAAAAGTGATAATAGATATTTCTGTTGTAAATAAATAACTAAATTAGGCTTATGTGATTTTGGCTTGAAGAATAACTGCAATTTAAACTAAAATACCGAATATTAGACTAAGAAACTTTAAGTCCTCGTGGATTTGTAGATTACACCAGCGGATAATAAATCACATTATATACGATCCTAGAACGAAGTTAACATTGTTTTTATTGCCTTAACTTTGGATTGTAAAGCTTCTTCACACACGATATAATGTCGTTTCACTACCGCTAGTAAATAATGTATAACTTTAAATTACTAGCACATAAATAATGATGATATACATACTAATTTGTTTTCCAAACGAAAGCTACTTTCGGTACTAATCCGACGCCAATAAAGTGAAAATTCGTATAAGAAGTAATCGTCAAGATAAATTATATAAGATAAGATTTGTAACGAAATAGACTGTTTTGTATGTTTATGTAAGATATCGGTTATACATTTCCTTTATAAACGTCAGAATGCGAAAATTACAATTAAAAAATTATGTATTACATCTTAACGTGTCTGTTTCGATACAGTGTTAATATCAGCAAAAAAAATATTTTTTTAGGATAGAGTAAAATATTTAATAATTTATAGAATTAGACATTACATTGCGGAGATCCATAATACAAAAGTAGTAATAAAATTATAAGCGCGTTATAGCAAATTAATTTCATTAATAAAGATGTATATTCCCACTTCAGACTTTAGTCCAAAGAAAATATACAAGTAGATTTTGGGACCTTAAGTTGATGGAAAATTTCACCAAAGATGCAGTGCTTGCTAGTAGACCTGCAATCACGTGATATACTACCTAAAAACATTACATTGATGGATTCAAGAGACATTTAAGTATCGAAATCACTTACAGAGAGATTTAATACATATATCTATAGTTGATGTCTATAATAAGAAAAAATATATATTTGAGTTTGTTATATATGTATAATCATGATTACATAGAACTCTATATTATCTCTATATAGTTATAAAAAGTTTTGCGGAAAAGTATCACCATAATAAGCAGTTTTTTCGCGCGCATTCCTGACACTCGTGTGAAAACACGCTAATGGCAAAACTTATCCAAACTAAACCGTAATTCACACAGACTGCGGGTCTCCTAAATCAGCCGCCAGCCGTACATAAATAAGTTGAAGCGATTTTGACTCAAAACTATAATTTTATTCCCTGGGTATCGCAGAATGGTTGTTTCTGATTCCGACAACGTTTACTCTTTGCTTAATTCGAAACAAATATTATAAATGCATATATATTAGCTGTCAGTATTTTTATTACCGTTTTGCCTTTGTTTTGATAAAAAACTTCAATTAATAAACTGTTAGTCTAGTCTAGGGTATCACGCCGTGTGGTATCCGGCTGAATAGAATAGTACCACCCTTGTTTCTTACCGAGTTGTCGTAAAAGGCGACTAAGGTAAGTCGACTCACCGTGTGGTATCCGGTTAAGTAGAATAGACCACCCTCTTTCTTATCGAGGTGTTGTAAAATACGACTAAGATAAGTTGACGACAGGCAGGCAGCCGGTCGTAAAATACGTAGCCAAATCATGTGACAACATGTTTGTAACATGTTGTGCCGACCCCACTTAGAGTGGGATAAGGGCAGGAGGATGATGAATCTAATCTCTATATATAAATTTTCTCTAATAGCCAATGAAAGCAAAATAATATTAGCATTTGTTTTTTCTAAATAGAATCATTTTCTTTCATTTCCGTAACAAACAGAAGATTATGTACATAAACTATAGCCCGAATTACATCAAATATTATATTTTATTTTATTAAGTTCCCCTTTTTGCAATATACTTTCCCTTCGACGTTGACAGTTGAGCGACGGGAGCGCGGCGCGGACGTTCTCTTAAAATGTTGAAAGTTCAGACGCAGGGAAATTGATTCCAAACTCTTAATATCCTGCTGTTATTTTAATAGTGTTTCGATGTTGATGTTTTACCTTTATAAAATCACTAGCTTTTACTCGCGACTTCGTTCGCGTGGACTGTCGTGTGATCTATAATAGATGGCTCTTTTCAATGTCATCCTATTCATGTTGAATTAACAGGATTTCTATAGCCTATATGTGTAAAACTGTGCCAAACCAAATTTCTCGATATTCGTTTAGCGGATCCGCCGTGAAAGAGTAACAAACATACATCCATACTCACAAACTTTCGCATTTATAATATTAGTATGCTTTGTAAGGCTTTGTCTCTGAGAAAATGATGGGTATTACTCGTCAATACTAATATTATAAGTGGGATGTCGTGTGGTATCCGGATGAGTAGAATAGACACCCCTCATTTATTACCGTGGTCTCGTAAAAGGCGACTAGGGTAAGTTGACCCGCCGCATGGTATCCGGTTGAGTAGCATATACCACCCACTTTCTTACCCCGGTGTCGTAAAAGGCGACTAGGGTAAGTTGACCTGCCATGTGGTATCCGGTTTAGTAGCATAGACCACCCTTACCGAGGTGTAGTAAAAGACGACTAAGGTAAGTTGACCCAGCGTGTAGTATCACAATATTCATGGAAGAAATATTTTACGCTATGAAAATCTAAAAATAGAGTACCTTAGTAAAGTCTTAAAAAATTCTACTTTATAAGTAATAAGACAAAGCTTTTAATAAATATTAATAAGCAAAAAATACATTTACCGTCATTCCCAAGGCTTTAATCACATTAAAATTTCTCTCTGCTTCGTTGATTGCAAACTTCGTGTCCCAATAGATTTACTTTATTTAAATACTCATTTTTTTACTTTGTTAGCTTGCCGTGACACAAAGGGCCGTATTATTATCTATTACTATAAGACTTATCCGACTGGAAAACTTGATTTTACTAAGGAAACTTTTTCCCGTTGACTTGCGCCTATGAATTTATGATTTTCTAAAGGTTACAGGAAAAATATTCACGTATTTTTCACTGATCAGGTGATAAAACAGAAAATTCGTTGTCAGCGTTAAATATTAAATAATTTATAGAATTAGGCGTTATTTTGCGGAGATCTATACTACAAAAGTAATAATAAAATTATTTTGTTATAATCCGCGATGAAGAAAAATAGAAAATATGAATAATATCATATAATGCTAAATGTAAAGTGGACAATCCGTTTTCATACCTGATTCATGCAGGATTCGTAAAAACACATGCACATAGGTTCCTGATGTATTTTGGCTAGGTATTTTACGACCGGCCACCTGCCTAACGTCGTCTTACCTTAGTAATTTAATACCTTAATAGAAATAAGTTTAGTCTATTCTACCCAGCCGGATACCACACGGCGGGTCAACTTAGCTTTGTCGCCTTTTACGACCCCTCGATAAGAAATGAGGTTGGTCTATTCTACTCAGTCAGATACCACACGGCAGGTCAACTTATCTTAGTCGCCTTTTACGACATCTCGGTAAAAAATGAGGGTGGTCTATTCTACTCAGCTGTATACCACACGGCGGGTCAACTTATCTTAGTCGCCTTTTAAAACACCTCAGTAAGAAAAGGGGTTGGTCTATTCTACTGTCAGACACCACACGGCAGGTCAACTTACTTTAGTATCTTTTACGACACCTTGGTAAATATGAGGGTGGTCTATTCTTCTCAGCCGGATTAGAATATGTGGTACATTACAGATAACAAACCTACAGCAAATAATATTGTAAAATTTATAATAACTGTTACTGAAGTCAAAATAGGAAGGGCGACTTAAATTTAGAGATTCTCTTTAATAATAATTGGTCATTTACTATCCCTTCATGCCTCAGATAGCAAGTTAAGCCGTCGGTGTCGATTATTATACCTAACATCTGGTAATAATCGTTAACCCTAAGTCGAATATATAAGTATTCTATTCCGTACCGCTCTAGTTGTTTCATCCCTAGTGGATTACGTAGGTCGGCTTTCGGAGTTAAAACTCGCAATGGTCTCAAATAAAGCTCTATTCAAATGTCTGGAATGTGATATTCCGAGGAATAGATGACTAAAATAAGTAGATCTTAAACCTTCGCGATTCAATTATTTATTTAATCTTACGGATCTTGTTACTTTATTCCCGAATTACCTTTTGCCCTTTCAAATTTTTAAATTTACATTTGACGGCGAAAAATTGTTATTGTATTCAACGTAAATTTAAAAAAAAAATTTAGTGCCCGAAAACATTTATGATTTTTTTTTCAATATAAAACCTAGCTAGCTCGATTTATCCACCAAAAGCCCGTACATGCTGAATTTTAAGAAAAAAAATAACCACGTAATCCAACCGTTCCACCATCACTGCTTACTTCGATTCATCCGCCAGTAACCAAAAAAGGAAGGAAAGACGGTGAAGGAACATCATAAGGAAACCTGCATATCTCTAGAGAATTCTAGAAATATGTGTAACCTACCAATCTGGATTAAAGCTGCGTTGTAGGTCTTAGCACCAATCCATCTCTCCAAAACTGAAGAGAGGCAGCCTATGCCCAGCAATGTTATAGGCCGTTACTTTTTTAGTTTCCTGTTTGAAAGATTTATTGAAGCAGGCGTTACTTTGCGGAAGTCCATACTTCATAAGTTACAGTATAATTCTGGGTTATTATTATTAGTGAATAATGGTGGGGGTTGAATTAATATAAGACCAATTGCATGGCCGGTGCGACGCATTACGATTTTGTTCATGGTGGTATCCTTCTGAAGATGCTTCCGGTTACGGGGCGAAACTATCGTAGAGGTTGTGGTAGTGAGTGTGTGTAGTGCTTTGTGTGGAGTATTGATCTTGGCGTCTTATGATACGTGTGGCGGCTTGTCCTGCATGTATGTGGTATGTGATTGTTGCCTGCTTCATACACTTAGCATTGCATGTATTCTCTTGAGAAACGCGGATTACAGCAAAATAATTTTATTGTAACTTCTGTTTCTGTTTGAAAATTGTTTGTTGAACTGGTAATCAAATCCAGCACATAAAAAGGTCAATAATTACAACGCTTGAACAGAGAGGTCTTCAAAGCTGGCATTCGAGATGGCCTTATATGTATGCTTCAATGCCCTTGACTGTTTTTATCTGCCCTTCCCAGTATTCAAGGGTTAACTGGGGAGTTTCTTTATTGGAATTCATATGCCTTTGTACATTTATTACGCTTGCGACTTTGTGAAATTTTTGGGCTTTCCAGAACTGTGTGCAATATGAAGCTCATGTCATGGGTAAAGCAACTAAATTACAACGAAACAGAACTATTATTCAAAATAATAACTTAAGTTATTATTTTCAATAATAGTTCATAACGAGCATACGAGAGCGCGCGCGCACACACTCACACACACACACACACACACACACACACGCACACACACACACACTATAATTCTTATTATAATTCTTGATTACGTAGAATAAGATTAGATTAGACAATTACTATTTTTGATCCAGAGGGAGGTAGACACTCGTAGCACGAGTTATCTTAGTTCGAGTGTCTAAGCAGTAAGATATTTGTTAACACAGTAGTAGTTAGTACATTCTTCGGAACCGCAAAACTGGAACTAATGGAAGATATGGTTGTGGATAAATAAATAGGATACTTTTATCCTACAATTCCCACGGGATATCACGCGGGAAAATCTTTATGACATCTATTTGCAAACGGTCGAAGCGCGCGAAGGCGCCAACACACCTAGTGTCAAATAATCTAAACAGCCGTGATTTTATAACAAATTAAAAACAATATAGATATATTGACTTTCGGCACTTAACAAAGTACCTACGAATATAATCTGTTTTTTATCCTGTGCCGGTAAATATAATTAAATAAATAAAAAAATAAGTAATCTAAAGGCAAAAGTCGAAAATAGAAAATTGCGAACGTATTTTTGTACAAAGATTCAGTTAAGCGATAAAAAGAAAATACATGCTACAAAGAGAAAAATTCAATCCTCGCTTTATCTCTTTTATAGCAATGATTCAGTTGGATATCAATAAATACCTCTTTTCGTTATCGCAAAACAAAGAATTTCAGCTTTTCATTCGAAAGGAAAGATTATCATAAAGCGTTTTCTTTAGAATAATATTAATTTATCCATCGAAAGTAGCCTCTTTATCGAGCGGACCGACCGACTTTGCATTGATTACTCTTCGCCTACTTTTTTTCTCGTTATTCAAGATTGTATCTCAATGTTGCAGGTAAAAGTGATTTCAATATACATTGACGCTTATAAATCTGAATTCCCTGATTTAAAATTTATAAATATACGCAATTCTGATACTAAGAATTGACGCAAGGCTAATGCTTAGAAAATCTGGTATAAACTTTTTAATTATTTATCACTATAATAAAGGTGTGAAGGTGTGTACGTAAACTCAACCAGAATTTTAGTAAAAAATAGTCGTCAAGAACGTTAATTTATTAAAGTTATAAAATTTACGATTTAAGGCAACTGGATTATGATACTTTCTATCAATTTAGTACATAACGTTATATCCATATGTAAACAGCATGTTTAAAACAAGGTGAAATTATATGTAAGAAGTTTTGCATTTTTATGTTAAATTGTCATCAACCTAGCCAAATCATGTGACAACATGTATATAACATGTTGTGCCGAATCCACTTACAGTGGGATAAGGGCAGGAGGATGATGATGAAATTTATTATTACTTTTGTACTAAAGTTTACTTTTTTAAATAGTAACAGTACATATTGAGCAATGTATATTGTTTAATAATTTCGATACCTACCAAATTACATTCATAGTACAGTATCAAGCCGATTAACTTAATGGCTCTTACATGCTATTCCTATTGAGTGTTGAAACAAGTCTTTTCGTATTCCGCATTAAGAGATAAAGATATTTTCAATTAGGATTCCATTTTTCAGATACTCAGCGGGCCACGCTTTCCTAAATTGAATTCTGATAATAACTTTGAGTAAATTCAACATTAAATTCTTATTACTGTAGATTGGGAGCATTTAAACTTTTATTTTATGGCTGCTGAGGAATTGGGTATTTTAACTTAGGATAATTAAATATTTATAGTTCAATTCAACGCAAGCGTTTACGTACCGTATATAATGCAATATGTTCTTTCGCTGTTCCCAAAAGAAACCAGGAATTTTCTTATTCTATATAACCCGGGTGTATACTATTTTTTTATTAGATAGTGTGATGTCTGTTTTATACTATAATCTCTCGATAAGAACTAAAGTTCAGTTTTATCATTACCTAAAAGTTAGCAGTTAATATTATTTATAGAAATATAATAATTATATGAAATTATATGCAACATATGGAAGAATCTTATTATATAGATAACACAGCGTTTTGAAGCTGAAGCGTGGTAGGTCTTAGCTCCAATCCTTCACTCCAAAAACGGAAAGAAGGCCTATGCCACTGGGATAGTAACATGCCTTTTTTTACAGAGTTTAATCAAATCGTAAGAATATATTTTATTGTCAATTCTGCTTTTAAAATTTTAAAATTCACTCAAAAGAACATAATTGAGGATTATTATTAAAAACAAAAATCTACATTTATATCTATCTGTAATTACTTAAACGCTAGGACTATACAAATAATGCCCACGTGGAATGGTCCCAAGGATGCTGGCAGCGTTTCCGCGCTGAATCGCTAAGCTGATTCTTTGTGCGAAAAAGGAGCCAGCCGTCTTGTCACTTGAAGAGGCAATTAAGCGAGGTGTTAAAACGGATATAAATTTTTGAACGGATAGAAAACTCGAAAGCATGATTTATTAATTGTTACTTTTAACAATTTTCTTTCGCGCCAATACCAATGGAATGCAATATAGATCCAATCAAACGTTATCGCTAGTGAATAAAACAGAGAAACAGAGGGAAAAATAACGGAAATGAATAAAGGCTCCGTTCGATTTATAGCTGAGTGGCTCCGGAGTAATGAAACTGAATAATGCATACTCCTGAATATTGCCCGTGGAAATAGGGCTGCCAATTAGATAGCTATTTAAAATAATTAAGTAGAAAAAATGTAATAAAGATGGTAGATGGGCACTACAACACCCACGGAAACTACTAACACTATTTTTGGCTTTGTTCTATATTTATATGAAAACAAAGTTCATATAAAGGCCGATTAGAACCAGACGCCGTAAACATTGCATACACAAATTAAATGCGTCTATACAATGATGAAGACTAGAAGAGTTCCAGTCAGTTTGTGACAATGGTAGATACAACTCTGCCAAAACATCGACGCTAATACAAAGGTAATTCGATCTTAAGGCGATGCGACCCGGATGTTTATATAATGTCTAGAAGAGCAACAAGAAGTAGACGATAGATAGCGAGATAGAAGACGCGCAACCTTCGCCTATGCTGTCTCTACCCACCAGAGTCATTCATGAGTCGCACCCAACGAGCTGGTACACGAAGTTTCCGTCATGGTAAAGTATATTGAGCTCATGAATAAGGGCCCAGGATAACTTGAAACTTGTCGACTATATCCGATATAAACGTGAGTATTACTGGTTTCTATAAATCATTATCATTCTCCTACCCTTATCCCACTCTAAGTGAGGTCTGCACAACATGTTATAAACATATTGTAACGTGATTTGTCTAGGTATTTTATGTCCGGCCGCCAGCCTGACGTCAACTTATCTTATCGCCTTTTATGGCACCTCAGTAAGAAATAAGGGTGGTCTATTCTACTCTGCCGTATTCCACACGGCATGTATTAATTGTAGTATATATAAAAAATAAAAACCTTATATAACCTTATAAACCCTTTATAGCAAAATATTTTGAAATTCAAATTCAAATTTTTATTTTCACATTTTTTTAGAATGACTTATTCTAAAAATAAATTTTGTGACATAAAAATTATGATAAGGGAATTCGATATGTATGGTAAGCTAACCTATTCTCGACACCTATCCAATTAATTGACACCCTAGCAATTTTCTTCCAAAAATAAGAAAATAACAACCCTACATAGTTCCATTTGTACCAATTTTATTAGATAATATCATAATTTCTTTTTTTGCCAATAAAAAGTTGCAATAAAAATAATATGGCGACTAATCAACTGATTGAAAAAGAGCACATATTTAATTAAGTAATAATTTATCGTTTTCTTAAAAAATTGTCAAGGTAAGTATCTTACAAGTATTGTTAAAACATTCTGTTTTCAGTCTGAAATACGTCGATTATAGTTTTATTGTGGTGTTTATAGTATAAATTAACTAATCGATAAGATTTATTTCAAAATTTTTGTTGTAATTGACTTTGTTTTATGGTGTCAACATATGGTCCACTGAAAGTACCAGAATACCAATACATTGACATCCTTATCAATAATTAGGCTTTTGTAAAACTAACGTCACAGAATATGTAATCGTTTCATTTAATCAATTTTCTTGTTGAAAATCCTTTCAGCTTCATACAAGACTGCGGTTTAATAATGTAAAATTGAAAATATTTAAAAGATTGACCACCGAGTTTCTTTCTCGTTCTTCTCGGTACGAGCAACATTCTGAACCAGTTGTAGCTTCATTAATCATATTGTTTCTTGACGATTCAAAAGGGCTTGTAAGAGCTTATTTGAATAAAGATATTTTGATTTAATTTGATTTAATATATAAAAACATAAATAAGGTACCTATCTGCGTGCTTTACTTGGTTTTCATAAAAAAACAGAAGGGTGTCAATAAACTGGAATTTGAAGTGTCGATAATAGGGAATTCTATGTCAATATTTGGGTAAACCATTGCAATTCGATAAATATCATAAATTCAATAACAAATAATATCCTAGTTAGAATTTGATTTTACTGGCAACATCTTAAAATAGTTGTCTATATTTACCAAAATTTATCGTTATTTGGTATCACTATGGAACGCTTATATTTATTTCTTTTTATAGGCTCGTTCTAAAAGTGTCAATAATTGGGTACTTTACCCTTTATCAAAATCTCCTTACACAATCATTGAGTCAACTGTAGGCAATATATCATTTATTTATTTCAAATCCTGTATGGCAACCCTAGCTTGGAAGCATAAGGGATCCCGTGTGATCATACAGCTATTAGATTTTCATGAAGCTTTGCTGATTTCGATGAGCTCTTCTATACCGATAGAAGAGCAATATTAAGTGATCTCATATACAATACTGAAGGGAATAGATAAACTAGAAATAACTTATTATTAATGGACGCTAGAGTATCAGGAGGGCGAGGGAATAATAATGGACATATTCATCAAGAACAAAGATAAACTCATCGAGTGGCAAACAGCTATGTAATGCTTTTGAAATTATCGTATTCACTCGTAAATGTGATTATTAGTCTATGTCTAATTCAAATCCGCATGAAGTCAGGCCGTAAAGGACTAGATTCCAGGCCGTTAATAAACTAATAAAAAAAAACGCACGAGGTCAACTTTATATTCGTCTATGGTAGAAAAAATAAAATAGAATTAAACGTTATGGTAATATATAAGCTGTATTAGATTGTTTACATATAATGCAAATTTTATATATGATAAAGGAATCTATAAAAAATAAAATATAATAAAGATTATTAGTAAATTATATATCTGAGTCGTTGAAATTCTGTAACGATTCTAATGGGAAAATATGTATTCGAAATCTTAAAAATATATTTTAAGGCCTTTTTGCTACTACATTATCCTCGACTACTTAATCCTATCCTACTAAAATTATAAATGCGAAAGTTTGTGAGTAAGATTGTTACTCTTTCACGGCGAATCCGCCAAACCAATTTCGGTAAAATTTGGCACAATTATTTCTTATACGCCGAAATAACATAAATGCTATAGAAATCCTGTTAATTCTACAGGTATAGGCTGACACTAAAAAGCGCAATCTTTATCAACCTAACACACGACAACAGTCCACGCAAACGTTACAAATAAAAGTACATTATAAATAAACTAATAACAAATGCTAATACTTAAAACAAATACACACAACATATATAAACTACGCCCGATTGTGCAAAAGATCACAGTTATTTACTGACTCTCGATAGAAACAACATCCTGAACCCGTGGATTTATTACCCATAGACAAACCTCCGAGGATTCAATGTAACTTCTAACCGCTATATACATTTTTTCCGTTAAAGCTTATTCGTATCAATGAATGATTTTATTTCTTAAAGGCTTGAAATATGTACATATTTAAAAACTATTGTTGGGAATTCTAATACGCCTGGCCGGTAACACCGGACGGCCTCGTTACTACGGCAACAAGAATAATAACGAGAATAATAAGAAAAATGAGAGTAACAAGGCTGTCAATGTTGGAACTTATATAATCTTAGATAATCTTGGATAATAAATATATAATTGGATAAACACACAGATCCTATTCTTGGAATAATCCCCGACATATTTTGGTGACCCTGACGTGATCTACGTGATACTATTGCGCGAAGGATCTGTGTTGTCTTTTGTTCTACTCACAGGGAAGTACGCCCAATTTTGGTCTTATACTTTGTGTGTGCAGACGGAAGAACGTTGTGTTCATGATTGTTTTGCATCTGCAAACAGTGTTCACATCCGCTTGATTAAACTCAACTGAATACTATTCTATACTATTACTATAGTACTTAAAGCTAGCCCTAGATTGAACTAGGTAAAACTATAAAACTATTTACTTTACTATGAATACGAATGTGTTACTCTAAACAACTTATATTAAAATTAGCTACCTACTTACCTATCTACTTATATAAGAACGAATGTTACTCTCTTACAATATTATTGAAGTTCTTAATACTGAATTGAAACAATTAGTTACTAACTTATCTTTATTTCTTATAAATATTGTCATTAAATACACTGTCTTTAATTTCATTCTTTGTTTGCATCTTTCTAACTAAAAATCTAAATCATTCTAGGTTCTTTGTGGCCACTGCTTCTCCGACCCCGCGTAAAGTTGGTGTTCGGTGCTGTTACATCGCGTCGACTGCGTGTGACCTCCACTGACCGCGAGCACCTGACTGGGGCCGGCGTCGTCATTTTTTGACGCTGTAACTAACGTTGCGGTTCTTTGATACCTATATTGTCATTACTTACCCCGAACAGTCTGTTTAGTTGATTATTGTAATAAGGCATTAAATTGTTATTTACTATGGCGGAAGATTTGAAAGAACTTGTTCGGAAACGTGCTAGTATAAAGAGTCGAATTACGACGTTTGCGAAATACTTACAAACTACTTCATTAATTGATCCTAAGGAACTTACAAAGGCATTAGTTGCGGAACTTGAATTAAAACTATCGCGACATAGAGACTTATTTACTCAGTTTGATTCTTTAAAGGATAATATTGAGATGTTAGATTTCGATCAGTTAGAGGAACATGAGAAAATCGAAAATGATTTTTGTTTGAATATTTCTCGTGCCGAAAGTATAATTCAAAGTGTAACTGCTCTACATGTGTCCTCAAATTATGGCTCGATAGCTGGCTCAAAAGTGCCTTCGCACTCTACTGAAAACGTTCGTAACCATAATATTGATAGTATAAAGCTTCCCACCATCCAACTTCCGCGGTTTGACGGCAACTACCTTAAATGGATGGAGTTTAGGGATACGTTTGAGTCTTTAATAAATAGTAATAATATCCCTGACATCAATAAATTTCATTATATACGCTCTTCACTTGAAGGTGGAGCGTCTCAAGTTATAAAATCGGTTGAGTTTACTGCTGCTAACTATAAATCTGCTTGGGATTTGCTTGTTAAACGTTATAATAATAATAGAATACTTGTAAACAACCACTTAAACTCTCTTTTTAATTTTGAACCGATTTCTAAGGAAAGCTTCAAGTCTCTGCGTTATATGATTGATTACTATTCTAAAAATTTGAGTTCCTTAAATAATTTAAATGAACCTACTTCTCATTGGGACACATTGATTGTTTATGTGATGGTGTCGAAACTAGATGGCGCCACTAGTCGCAAATGGGAAGAAAGTAGGACTAACACGAATACTTCGCCTACTTTAGCTGAATTTAATGAATTTTTGCGCAATCGCGCTGATATTTTAGAAACTTTGCAGTATAATAATGTCACTAAATCTGAAAAACAAAGACAGTCGTTTTCAAAGGAAAATAAACTTTCTACATCTTTTGTAGCTTCTCCTACTTTGAAAAATGCTAATTGTGTTATTTGCTCAGAACAACATTTAGTGTATAAATGTGATAAGTTTAAATCTATGTCAATAGACTCCAGATACAGTGAGGTTTTAAAACACCGCTTGTGTCAAAATTGTTTGCGTCCTGGACATTTTTCTTCTAGCTGCAAACATACTCCATGCAAATTCTGTAACAAAAAACATAATCTATTATTACATAGAAATACTAGAAATACTTCTGGCGCTTCTGTCGCAGCGTCCGCTCCTGCGTCCTCTTCGTCTGAAGAAGCTTCTGCTCAGATTTCCACTGTTGCTATGATAGATCCTGTATCATTGTCCGCTGTAACTCTCGGTCAGGTCTTGTTGTGTACTGCTGAAGTGGAGCTTGTTGATACTAATACTAATAACTGTCATGTTGTTAGAGCTCTTCTAGACAATGGATCTCAGTCTTCTTTTATTACTGAAAATTTGCAAAATAAATTACAAATTCCTTGCTCGAATACTAATCTGTCTATTGCTGGTATAAACAATAGAGTCACTACTACTACTAAGAAATGTAAGGTAACATTGAAGTCACGGGTGAATACTTTCAAGTGTAATGTTTCTTGCTATGTCATACCTGCGATTAGTGGTAAACTACCTGGTGTCGAGGTAGATATTTCGCGACTTTCTCTTCCTGATTCTATTGAACTTGCTGACCCACATTTCCATCATCCCTCTGATATTGATATACTACTTGGTGCCGATATTTTTTGGGACATAATGGATTCCAAACAAATCAAGTTAGGCAAAAATAAGCCCACGCTCCAAAAATCTAAACTAGGTTGGCTCGTGACAGGACCTACTACTACTCAGAGTCCTGCTTCTACTACTCATTCTAACTTTTGTCAAGAGATTAAAGATTCTATTGCTAAATTCTGGGAAATCGAAGATATTCCTCTAGCTACTAATATATCTCCTTCTAAAGATAAGGAGTATTGTGAAAATCATTTTACTTCTAATACTGTGCGCTTGGAGAATGGTAGGTTCTCTGTTAAAATTCCTTTTCGCGAGGTTCCCGAGGTGGCTCTTGGCGACTCTTATCATCTAGCCAAGAGGCGTTTCTATAATCTGGAAAAGAAATTGTCTAAATGTAACTTGAAAGCAGACTATGCTAACTTTATTAATGAGTATGAAAGACTAGGACATCTTACTAACTTGGGTACCGTGAGAGAAGTCATGGACCGACTTACCTTTGGTTACTACATTCCTCACCATGCTGTAATTCGTGAAGCTAGTGAAACTACTCGCCTCAGAGTAGTCTTTGATGCTTCTTGTAAAACTACTAGTAATAAATCACTAAATGATATTCAATATGTTGGACCTGTGGTCCAGGATGACTTAATGGCTATACTACTACGTTTTCGTCAATATGCGTATGTAGTGACAGGTGACGTTGAGAAAATGTATCGCCAAATAGAGGTGGACAGTTCTCAACGTCACCTGCAGCTAATTCTGTGGAGGGAGAAAGAAACACTCCCGCTAAGAATATTAAAACTTAATACAGTCACATACGGAACCGCCTCCGCTCCATATCTTAGCACGAGGTGTTTAGTTCAACTCGCTGATGAGTGTTCTGATGATATGATTGCTAATACCATCAGGCACGATTTCTATGTCGATGATTTGAATACTGGTTCTGATTCTAAAACTGTCTTAGCTTCCACTGTGAAAGGGGTTATTGATAAACTTAACGAAGGTTGTTTTCCTTTGAGGAAATTCCGTACTAATGCTCCTGATATATTTGACGATATTCCTACTTGTAATGAATTTCAAGATTTCTGTAAACAGTCTTCTGTATTGGGACTAAGATGGACACCTGACTCTGATACTTTGCATTTTTCGGTTAATGTCGAAAGTATAGCTAAAGTAACTAAACGTTCTATACTGTCGAACTCTTGCAAAATCTTTGACCCATTGGGTTTGTTATCAGCTTGTACCATATTCCATAAAATTACTCTTCAAAAATTATGGCTTAGTAAACTTGACTGGGATGATAGCCTCCCAGAAGATACAAAAAAATCTTGGCTAAGCTTCTATAATGAGACGAAATTGTTTGAAGACATAAATGTTTCTAGATATGTACTTTGTGAATCTCCTACGTCTGTAGAAGCGCACTGCTTTACAGATGCGTCACAAGACGCTTATGGGACTTGCATTTATCTAAAATCTACTAATGATAAGGGTGATCAATCTGTTAATTTACTCTGTGCTAAGGCCAAGGTCAGTCCGTTGAAATCTGAAACTATTCCACGCTTAGAGCTCCTAGGCGCTTTGCTTGGCGCTAAATTATATGCTAAGGTTATACTGTCACTTAAAATTCCTATTACTCGTTCTGTATTCTGGACAGATTCTACTATTGTTCTGGGATGGCTGCACACTCCACCTAAAACACTTAAAACGTTTGTTAGTAATCGTATTGAACAAATTAGGGACTTAACTAATGAAAACTGCTGGCGTCATGTACCTACCGAATTGAATCCTGCTGACATGGCTTCCAGAGGGATTCAGCCTCGTCTTCTTCCTGGGAATGTCCTTTGGTGGCACGGCCCGTCCTTTCTGGCTAAACCTGAAAAAGAATGGCCTTCTTCTCCACATGCTCCTGCTGTGTTACCTGAAACAAGAATAAGCTTAAATACTAATATTTTACCTAATGATGTAATACCGTTTAATAAATACTCTAAACTCTATAAATTGCAAAGAATTTTTGGTTATGTACTGAGATTTATAAATAACTAGCGGCCTGCCCCTGCTTCGCACGGGTATAAAATATGTATCCCATGTCAGTCAGTGTAAAAAAAATGATTAAAATTGATCCAGTAGTTTTGATATGGCGCTGTATTTAAAAAATGATTTTCCCTATTTTCCCGCTTTTCTATTGAAATTTTTCCTAGATTTTCGTTGCTATAAACCTCACGGAGCCCGAGACCTTTCCAACGAATGCAAAACCGTGGAAATCGGTTCGTGCGTTCTGGAGTTATATCGTCAGGAAGGAAAACCCGACTTATTTTTATATAGTAGATATTAGAAAAAATAATACCAAAATAACTGGTAATCTCACCTGTTCTGAATTGCACACTTCACTTACCTTGCTAGCGAAAGCTTCACAAAGAGAAACTTTCATTAAAGATATACACTCGCTAGAAACTGATAAAATCCTAAATCGTAAATCTTCTATTCTTTCTTTAAATCCGTTTTTGGACGATCAAGGCATATTACGTGTCGGTGGTCGTATCGACAACGCTTCATATTGCCCTTATAATAAAAGGCATCCTATTTTACTAGACCCTAAACATGTATTTACGAGAATGTTATTTGAAAAAGAACACTTACGGCTTTTACATTGTGGTCCTCAACAGTTGTTGAGTTCCATTAGAGAACTTTTTTGGCCATTAGGTGGCAAAGTGTTAGCAACTGCTACTGTACGATTATGCGTACGTTGTCAAAGATTTAGGGCTAAGCCTATGCAACAATTAATGGGTGACTTACCTGAACCTCGTGTTACTCCTGCTTCTCCTTTTGAGACTTGTGGCACCGACTTCGCTGGACCTTTTCTTATTCTTAATCGTAAAGGTAGAGGCGCAAAGACTTCCAAGTGCTATTTATGTATTTTCATCTGTTTTGCTACAAAGGCTGTACACTTGGAAGTAGTTAGCGACCTAAGTAGCAATGCGTTTATTCTATGCTTGCGTAGGTTTATCGCAAGACGTGGTAAACCTCATACTATTTTTTGCGATAATGGGAAAAACTTTGTAGGAGCTAGTAATGAACTAAACAGACTTCTAAAGAAATGTCAAGCACCAGTCAGCGACTTTGCGTGCAATGAAGGTATTAATTTTAAATTTTCTCCCGTCTATGCACCTAGTTTTGGTGGGGTCTGGGAGGCAGGGGTTAAATCGGCCAAATATCATTTAAAACGAATAGCAGGTAACTCTAGTCTAACTTTCGAAGAATTGTATACACTGTTTGCTCAGGTTGAAGCGATCATGAACTCACGTCCACTTACGTCAATGTCATCTGATCCTTCTGATCTACTACCCTTAACACCTGGGCACTTCTTAGTGGGTCGACCGTTGACTTCACTGCCTTCGCCTAATATCGAACGTATCAGCCTCAACAGATACGAGCTGATCGAACGCCTGAGACATCACTTTTGGTCACGCTGGAAAAGGGATTACTTGTCGACTCTACAGGAACGTGTGAAATGGAGGACAAGACAGCGAGATGTCAAGATCGGTGATCTTGTCTTTGTACTGGATGATCACTTAACGCCGATGAAGTGGCTTCTGGGCCGCATCCATCGACTATACCTTGGCGCCGACGGACTATGCAGAGTCGTCGACGTTCAAACTGCAGGTGGTATCATTAAGAGATCCATCTCGAAACTTTGTGCATTGGAAGGCACGTCAGATTCCCAAGAGCTCTTTGGGAAGCAAGTTCCCAAGGGGGGGGAGGATGTTGGGAATTCTAATACGCCTGGCCGGTAACACCGGACGGCCTCGTTACTACGGCAACAAGAATAATAACGAGAATAATAAGAAAAATGAGAGTAACAAGGCTGTCAATGTTGGAACTTATATAATCTTAGATAATCTTGGATAATAAATATATAATTGGATAAACACACAGATCCTATTCTTGGAATAATCCCCGACAACTATACTCTGTATTCATAATTTTAAAGTCGGATCATTTATTTTATACTTTGTCAAGTGTATTAGGGTCAATCAATAATGTACCTACATATGTCCGATGACTATAATATCAAAATATAAGTTACATATTTTAGATTTATATCTATTTGATGGATTGAAAGTTTTGGGAATATGACATACATCTCAAGATAGCATAGGGAAGAGAGCACGGAGCACTATGGTAAAAATTTTCGTAAGAGTTTCGGATTTTAAACTTAAACTTATTTGAATTTACAATATTCTTTCGACTTTAAAAATTATTGTCTATGAAACAATGGTTTAGTAATAGTAATGAAACCAATCTACCAGTACCAAGATTAGCAATAAGGCGTTGTCTATAAAGTAACATGGTTTTATGCGGCAAATATATCCTAAAATTGACTTTTATGTGGCGACGTGAAACGGGTGCGTTAGTCGTTTTAAGTTTATTGCTGATTAAAATTTATTAAAACATAAAATATAAATATTGAATATCGAAAAGTTTATTGTATATATAAAAACTCTAAACCCAGTAACAGTTAGTAGACAATTACAATTATAAATTACCATTATAAATATGTATAAAAGTTATTGTTTGCGTCTACGATATTTGAAAAAATGTATTTACCTATACATATATTTAGATACTCTAAATATATGTATAGGTAAATACATTTTTATGTTTATATTTTATTTTATTTATAGGTATATTTGATAATCGTCCATTTCATTGCAAATAGAAGTTTTAGTAAGACGCGAATAGCGCGATTTCTATAAATTCAGCAATAAATCCTATACTACTAATATTATAAATGCGAAAGTTTGTGAGTATGGATGTATTTTTATTACTCTTTCACGGCGAATCCGCTGAGCCAATATTGATGAAATTTGGGACTTATTCATTATACACCGGGGTAGCATATAAGTCTATACAATTCCTGTTAATTTTACAGAAAGAAAATGCGATCAATATAATAATAATTATTATTAAATATTCAAATATTTTTTGTTTTCTGATTTAATCATATAGAGATTTTTAAACATTAAATTATCCACCGTCCTCTCTTGAGGTTAAGCTCTAAAGTTCACAAGGGTACTGGTTGGTACAAAATATTAATTCACAACTGACCTATACTTTAATTTAAAACTTTTCTGACAAGATAGTTCCCATCTTTTTTCCTTTCGGAATCTTCAATTAACCCTCTGTAGCGTCGCTTTGACGTTGAAGCTAATTTCCAAGTCACTTTTTCTCTTCAATAATAATTTCTTAAAGGAAATTGCAGTTTTATATTTCGCAGAAACAATTTTTATTTCTTATCATCATCGCCTGTCTTTATCCCACTCTAAGTGGGGTTGGCACGACATGTATAAACATGTTGTCAAATGATTTGGCTGTTTTCCGACCGGCCGTCTGCCTGACGTCAACTTACCGTATTCGTATTTTACGACACCTCGGGAAGAAAGAGGGTAGTCTGATGTACTCAACCGAATACCACACGGTGGGTCATCTTACCTTAATCGCCTTTTATGACACCTCGGTAAGAAATAAGGGTGGTATATTCTAATCAGCCGGCTACCACACGGCGGAAATATTTTTATTTGTATTTTATTTTTTTACTCGCTGGCCTACCATCTGGGATCTACCGTCAAATCCATAACGCAGAGATCTAACTTTGATTCTACGGTTTAATAATAACTCGTGTTTACTTTGTCGATATTCATGTAATACTAAGAACGCTAGCTTCCACGCTGAATCTCGATTTATGCTCGTGTTGATACTATATCTGTTTGCTTCTAGCTCATGCTGGCCATAGCGTGTATCTATTTGCTCTCAGCTCAAGCTGATAGTATACCTGCTTGCTTCCCAGATGATGAAGGTGCTTGGAAATTGTTTCTATGACAAGTGGTTTTGCGCTCCAACTGCGATGTATCCAGCGACAAATCGGCTGGTCTCGAGCGGTTGCTTATTTGAACTGTTATATATACATATACATAACAGTTCAACTGAGACTATAGACTTAAACTCTATATAGTGCTATATACAACAGACTACATGGTTCGATGTGAATCTAATCAATGCTAAGGCACGATACACACAGTGTCAGCAAACTGCAGTGTCGTGGACCAGTATCAATTTCCTAATGCACGGCCACGGCGGGGAATGAATATGGATGCAGCACTCAGTGAATTCGGTCATTAGACTCTACCGTATAGCCCGCATTCGAGGTGAGGGGGTCGTATTTAATGCTATTCCTTAAACACAATTTAAAAAAAGAACCATTACCATTGCAGACATTTAAGTATATGTTAGTTACACGGCTCATCATTACTTTCTCCTGCCCTTTTGCATAACATGTTATAAATATGTTGTCATATAATTTGGTTGGGTATTTTACGACTGGCCACCAGCCTGACATCAACTTACCTTCACGGCTATGTATATAATTATGAGTATTTAAGGGGAAGACTGAAAGTTGCGCCCATTGTAGAAATCACAAGAAGTGTATTTAAGATGGTGACAATCATGAAAATGAAATTCATGTGACTAAACGAGTGTTGAATGTATATGGATGTACTAGAGAGAGGCCTAAAAATAGATGGTAGGATTATGTGATGTATGACATGCATATAAAAGTAGTAGGGTTAAAGTTGACGAATAATAGTTAAGAATCAAGCGTAAACAGGTTGTTCCAATCCCACTTAGATTGGGATAAGAGCAGGATAATGATGACAGAATAACGCGACTATCAGTAATAAAATATTGATCAATTGTACTTTTTTAGTTTTCATTAGTGCTTAATCTTTTCTATATTATTTCAAAGATACTACTATTTAATTTATGTCTAAGTCAATTAAACGAAATGATGCTAGTTTCGGTTGCACGTTATTTCGATAAGTAATCAATGTTCAAATAAAGTTATTTAATTTCTTTTTAAAATAATTAAACATAAACTATTAACGTTACTAGTTAAGCTAAAAGAATAAAAAAACAATTATTCGCAATTTGTGTTTTATGCTATTTTTATGTTGCCGTTATTATAATAAAGTAAAACATATAAAATAAAAACCGAAATATTTTTGATTGCAATTAAAACTTTTTCTTTAAAAGGCGAGCGATTTTATGCAGTCGTCCTTAACGCGAAACGCATAGAAATGCTTAGTGACAACGAACGAGCGCTGTTTCTTTCCCACAGCCCCCTTAATTGCTATCTCCAATCGGTCTGTTTTCTTTGAAGTTTCATTCTTACCTCCTTTAGTTTAACTAGATTTAATTAAATAAAGTATCGAAGCTAAATTGACAGAGTCGAACATACTTCGAAGGAACAATGAGCGTAGTACACCTAAGGTGTTGAAGTAAGGACCTCGCACAGGAAACGCCTTTGTAAAACTAGGTTGACAGACAGCCGAAAAGTCTTAGGAAACTTATATAATCAACTTATTATGGAGTGGCTTTTAATATATTATATCTTTTAGTATAATATATTATACATCATAATATATGTTCATAGATATATTGTCAGGACATGTAAATAGTCAAAGTCTTTAGTTTTGTAAATTGGCAACACGGTATTCACATGACTAATATAGCAAAGTAGGGTCTTTTTTTGAGTATAGACAATACTACAAAGGGCGGAGCTTACTATAGTGAAGGCATTCTTTCTGGGACATTTCACTTATACGGTAATCTATAATTAGATTGTTACGCTGGTGGATGGTGTCATTGTTTGGAGTCTTGGAGACGAAACTTGTACGATTAATATACACCCATGTGTTTAGATCGTGTTATAACTTGTCTTGTAACAAGCATAAGTGTTCCATAAATCACGTATCATTAAAATCTATCCTCAAATTATTGGTATTCGTGATAAGACCAACCATTGAGTTTGTTGTCAGTGCTTCTCAAGTTACTCAGATTAGTGTTCTGAACTGGTGGTAGAAACATTCTGTCGTTGGATTTTGTAGTGAGAAGTGTCGGAAGAACAAAGTTAAGGTGCCCGGAGTGATTGTACAAACATTTTCGTTTATTTTAATTATTCATTTTAAATTGAATTTAGATTAGCGATTCAGCGCGGAAACGCTGCCAACATACTTGGTACCATTCCACGTGAGCATGATTTGTATAGTCCAAGCGTGTAAGTAGTTTACACCGTGTGGTATCCGGCTGAATAGAATAGTACCACCCTTTTTTCTTACCAAGGTGTCGTAAAAGGCTACTAAGGTAAGTCGACTCACCGTGTGGTATCCGGTTAAGTAGAATAGACCACCCCCTTTTCTATTGAGGTTTCGTAAAATACGACTAAGATAAGTTGACGTCAGGCAGTCGGCGGTAAAATACGTAACCAAATCATGTGACAACATGTTTATTACATGTTGTGCCGACCCCAATTAGAGTGGGATAAGGGCAGGAAGATAATGAGCGTGTAAGTTGTTTAAGATAGATATAACTTTATATTTTAGCTGTAAACAAATAAAAGTATATTGTTCAAAAAAATTAGACTTAATTTCTAACAAAAAAACATGTAACATAAATAAAACAGTCTATCACAAAGTTGACAACCTTCCATCCAAGTGTATATAAAAATTATTCTCATCTTGTACTAACAACAAAAATGCTTATTTTCGCAGCCATCTTGTGCCATTACACGCACATTCGAGTTGAACATTTAAAATGTACAGAAATTATGAAACAAGCTCGCCGTAAGTCCGTTTTCCCCGCTTTCCGCCTCGGCAATTAAAGTGTTTCATTTTAATTTGTTCATTTTTGAGTTGTTTTTATACTGCGATAACATACCTTTTATAATTTGATTTTACAAAAAAAAAGCATTTTTTTTTCTATAAAGAGGATATTAATGTGTAACTTTCACCTACTTTTATTTTATATATGGGACAATGCACACACGGCCGTCTATCCTCAAAGTAACTTAATATTTTGTTATGGATCACAGATAACTGGTAAACATACCATTTATATGATCAATCCAATATAATACTATCTATAATACTATTGGATTTATAATAATACTATCATCAATCCAAGACATCATCATCATCATCTTCCTGCCCTTATCCCACTCTAAGTGGGGTCAGCACAACATGCTGTCACATGATTTGGCTGCGTTTTTACGACCGGCCGCCTGCCTGACGTCAACTTACCTGTACTACATATATCTTACTATATATATATAAGATTAACTCATTGAAATATAAAAGACATATGTATAACATGTATAATCGCTATTGGCGTTTCACCTTTTGTTGGAGGGTTCACTTTTGGTTATAAGCCTTTCATTTAGAGAAACAGTCTGAACGGTCTTGTGGTATTTTAATCCAGCCGCGTCCGAGACCTTTTCCTACAGTAATACAACTGAAAACCTTATTACAACTGGGACAGCAAGTTAATATCCTAAGGGACGTACAAAAAATGATGTACAAATAATAAACTGTAGATTTACGAAATATTTTTGTTAAGCAATATACACTGTACTTTGGTATCTGTACTAATTCTATACTTATTATAAAACAAAGTCCCCTCTGTGTTAAAAATCTATTTAACGCATTTTTACGGTTTTTCTAAGAGGCAGTACAATTCTTCCGGAAGGTTTAAGTTATTAGTACCGTAGGCACAACATATTATAAAATATGCTGTCACATTTGGCTGCGTTTATACGACCGGCCGCCTGCCTGACGTCAACTTACCTTAGTCGTATTTTACGACACCTGAGTAAGAAAGAGGGTGGTCTATTCTACTAAACCGGATACCACACGGTGGGTCAACTTGCTTTAGTCGCCTTTTACGACACTACGGTAAAACAGAGGTTGGTCTAATCTACTTAGATGGATACCAAACGGAGGGTCCACTTACCTTAGTCGTCTTTTACGACACCTCGGTAAGAAATGAGGGTGGTCTATTTTACTCAACCGGATACCACACAGCTTCTACTATCTGCAGTATCATAAGCAAATGAAAGCCATAAGCCTACTATAATTTACCACAACCAACATTACACTGAAATCTGTAGACGACAAGGCAACCGCAGATAGGTATTATGGTAAACCAAAACGTCTCAAAATAATAAGTAAATTTTAAATAATTTACAGAATTAGGCGTTACTTTGCGGAGATCCATAATACAAAAGTAATAATAAAATTATTTTGAATTAATTTGCTCATGATTATTTTGATCATATATCATCGTGGATTATAGCAAAATAATTTTATTATTATTTTTGAAGTAAAATTTAACAATAAAATAATAGTAATATAATAAAGAAAACTACAAAGAGAATGTACAAATGTTCACTGATACATACCCTGGGCAAACTTTTTGAGTTATCCACGTTTTTGAGTCAAAACGTATCTCTATTATTTATAGTTATTGATATTTACAATTAAGCATGTGTTTTCGATTAAATTTCCCGGAATTTGTACATAATAAATCTTGATAGGGATCACCTTAACCTAAGGACCACCTTAACCTAAGGATCAATCCAAAGAAATTACGTGATCGTAATTTTGTTCACACGCAAAAGAAAATCGATTCACATAAAAAAGGCATGTAATAAAAATAATAAATTGACCATACAAGAAAAGTAGTAAAACTCCGCCGTGTGGTATCCGGCTGAGTAGAATAGACCACCCTCATTTCTTACCGAGGTGTCGTAAAAGGCGACTAAGGTAAGTTGACTCACCGTGTGGTATCCGGTTAAGTAGAATAGACCACCCTCTTTCTTACCGAGGTGTCGTAAAATATGACAGAGGTAAGTTGGCGTCAGGCAGGCGGCCGGTCGTAAAAACGCAGCCAAATCATGTGACAGCATGTTTATAATATGTTGTGTCGACCCCACTTAGAGTGGGATAAGGGCAGGAAGATGATGACAAGAAAAGTAGTAAAACTCGGTCAAAACGAATACAACATCCCAACGTTCTAATAAATACACAATTTAAACTATTACCTCCCGTTTGAAAAGTTAAATAAGCACTCAGCGGAGCAAGTAAGCAATTTATGTAAAAGTTTAACGTAACGAAATTGCCTGCTATCTTTCTAGGCACGAACGTTTGACCTACTTAACTAAACCGACGTACGCCACGGATTTTCGATAGATGGACACCGACTTTACTAAAAGGGATTTTTAACATAGTAGAAACTCTTTTTAAAAAAAATTGGAAATCGGAAACTTTAATATATTACAACTATCAACTACCATGTCTAAATTAAAGCCGTGTTGTATTCGGCTGAGTAGAAAAACCACCCTCTTTCTTACCGAGGTGTCGTAAAAGGCGACTAAGATAAGTTGACCCGCCACGTGTTATCCGGTTGAGTAGAATAGACCTCCCTCATTCCTTACCGAGGTATCTTAAATGCGACTAAGATAAGTTGACCCACCGTGTGTTATTCGGTTGTGTAGAATAGACCACCCTCTTTCTAACCAAAGTGTCGTAAAAGGCGACTAAGATGTGTTGACCCACCGTGTGTTATTCGGTTGAGTAGAATAGACTACACTCATCCCTTACCGAGGTGTCGTAAAAGGCTACTAAGATAAGGTGACGCACCATGTGTTATCCGGTTGAGTAGAATAGACCACCCTCATTCCTTACCGAGGTGTCGTAAAAGGCGACTAAGATCATTTGACCCGCCGTGTGTTATCCGGTTGAGTAGAATAGACCACCCTCTTTCTAACCGAGGTGTCGAGAAATACGACTAAGGTAAGTTGACGTCAGGCGGTAGTAAAATACGTAGGTAAATCATGTGCCAACATGTTTCTAACATGCTGTGCCACTTAGAGTGGTATAAGGGCTGGAGGATGATAATAAAGTAAAATTATTAATACACTCATTGTATATATATTTGTATAGATATATTTGTACGTGGAAGTAAATCTTTAAGATTTTCCCCCGCGTCGCAATTCCCTAAATTAAAACGATAGTAAGTACTAAAAACTCATTTAGACCCATTGTTTCGTACTCACAATAATAATTGGTAGCTAGAGGGCCGTTTCTGAAAAGCTCCACCATTGGCTTCCTTTTCGGTAAGAACAAAAGATAAAATACTGAGATATCTACATTGTTTTCCTACTTGTTGTTCTACGGATAATGACTGCGTCTAAGAATTTAAAAGATGAGACTTTACGTCGGAACTTGATATTAATCTTTATTAAAATTTATTGTAAGGATAATATGTATATTTTTTAATTAAAATACATTCGTACGTATATACAAGTGAAAGTGTATGTATTTCAAAGTAATAATAAAATTATTTTGCTATAATCCGCGATAAAGTAGTGATTTTGTCGTGGAGTCTATCTCCTGATGATGCTTCGGTTGCGGGGCGAAACGATTGTTGATTATGAGATAGTAAACGTAAATATAAATATATGGGACACTTACAAACACGGTCATCTGTCCCCAAAGTAAGTAACTTAATACTTGTGTTATGGTAGACAGACAACTGAATATATGTTGTATAGTTATATAATTTTTAAATACATACTTCAATACAAATATACACCCAGACTCGAAATTCATTCAAACCACCAAATTCATTTATAAATGTTGGCCCTCAGCGGGAATCAAACGCGGAGCTGAAGGCTCAAGGCAGGGGTCACTACCCACTGCGCCAACGAACCAGTCAACTTGCGTGTCAATAGTAAACGTGTGTAGTTTTTTTGTATTGTGGTGGCGGTTGTGAAGGGTTGTGCTTTTGCATCTGTTTTTATGAATCTTGCATGTATCAGGTATGAAAACGAATATCCCACTCTACATTTAGCATTATATACTCGTATATTTTCTATTAACTTTATCGCAGATTATAGCAAAATATCTTTATTATTACCTTTGTAATATGGATCTCCGCAAAGTAACGCCTCATTCTATAAAGTGTAGGTAATTGTTTTTTGTTGTTCTCTTAATTTCAAACAGAACAAGTTGTTTCTGTTCTTCTCTAAATGCAACAGAACAAGAGATCGATTTGTTAATAAAGGATAGTGAAAGGTCTGAAAAATGACTCATTTTTTCATTATTTTAATAATGAAGTCGCGAAAACGTGTAGCTTAAGTAAGCTATTTTATAAACATAGCTTTACTTTTTATAAACTTTTGAGATAGTGTTATAAACTTTTAGATCTCTATTTAGCTTCAGTTAGCTTACATCCCGGATATACCGACATGATATACCTGTTTCCACAAGTTGTTTCCTTTTGCAGTAAGGTAAAAGTGCTGAGTTTCTACACACATAAACCTATCATGAGGATATTTATTGATATAATCGAGCTACAGAAATATAATTTATGGGTGTTTTCTTGGTATAATAATATATTTGCGCAATAGGCAAGTATAAGTTGAATACTTGGAATTATACTTGTATTATTCTTTTACTAATTGATTCCCGTGTGCTGGTATTTTATTTTAAAGAACTTTAAAATACCTTATAGTATAGAAATGTGATTAGATAAGGAAATGTGTTTTGATAATCAAGAATATCTTAATATTACTATAAAAACTCTGATAACTGCTACAACACTATTTTATATTGACTATTATAACACATTTGATTTTCACATTGATTTTTTTTTATGAAAAATATAAAAGTCGCAAAGATGACTTGAAAAGTGAGCGTCATTACTAAGAACTCCCCCCCACTCTAAGTGGGTTCAGCACGACATGTAACATAATTTAATTACGTATGTTACGACCAACCGCTTGCCTGACGTCAACTTACCTTAGTCGCCTTTTCCGACACCTCGGTAAGAAATAAAGGGGATTTATTCTACTCAGCCGGATACCACACTGTACGAATGTAAACACAATATACATGAATATATAATATGTATATCAAAATAGTTACGCAGCTCACGTAAGTTATCTTCAAAATACACTGAATATTATCAACATAATATGCCTTCGCTACCATTTTATATGCATACGGAGTTATCTAAAGGTAATTGAATACTGCAAGATCTATGTAAATTCTGTGCTTCAGGGAAACAAAGATTAAATCGAACAAAGCTTCATTATATTTCTCTCTCGAGTTATGAGCGACAACTGTTAGTGACACTAAGCAAAAAGTTTCCTAATTTATTACCTAAAAAGGTCAAAGCGATATTTTAATTTCTGCTTCCACTCAGTAGGCTTAATTTGGGCTGGGATTTAGTATTTTATCATCGCTGCTCGTAATGCTGTTATTATTTTAATTAACTTTTTCAGTCCTAGCCTTATATATCACCCAGTCTGGACTAATCTATTTGCTCTGTCTGAACATTTCAGTTGTAATAACTATTAATTATATGATACACTTATTTTTATATATTAGTATATAAGTACTCATCATTTTCTTAATTTTAAAGTCAAGCACGCTTTGCCATACCATCATCATCGTCCTGCCCTTATCCCACTATAAGTGGAGTCGGCACGACATGCTATAAACATGTTGACACATAATTTGGCCATGTATTTTACGACATCTTGATAAGAAAGAGGGTGCTCTATTCTACTTAAGCGTATGCCACGCGGTGGGTAAACTTACCTTAATCGCCTTTTACGATACCTCGGTAAGAAAAATGGGTGGTCTATTCTCTTAGCCGAACGCCACGCAGCGGGTCGACTTACCTTAGTCGCCTTTTACGATACCTCGATAGGAAAAGAGGGTGGTCTATTCTACTCAGCCGGATACCACACGGCGGCATACCATATTATTAAGTTAGCTGAGCTTATATATTTGCGATGTTATATAAATCGCCATTTTTACTTGTACTCATATTTTTTCGTTGCCGTTTTAAACGTTCTTTTTATCTGGTTTTTAAGATCACAACCGTTTATATTTCACTTTAGAATATTTTAAATGCGAAAAGAATATTGCATTCGTAACGTAACGTATATTTATAAAACACGTCCCGGTCGCTTTGCGGATACGCAAACACGGTTCCCATTGCAATCAGACTGTATGCAATGCAGCCTCTAACGACTACAAAGATGCTGATCTGATAGAAGCGCTAGTTTAACACGCAATTCCTTAATAGTTTCTCGCTCTTTCTATTGGTGAGTATTTGATGTATGAGTGTGTGCTTACGTATCCGTGGTTGTGTGCGCGTATACGTAAGCAGGTGCTCCGCGTGAGCGCATGTCGCGAGTGCGCGTGTTCGCGTAAACACGTATGCAGGTGTCCCGTGTGAGCTCACGTTACGAAAGCGCGTGTATGCGTATACATGTTTGCAGGTGTCCCGCGTGAGTGCATGCCGCGAATGCGCGTGTAAGTTTAAACACGTATGCAGGTGGCCGCGTGAGCGAAAGTCATGAGTGCCCGTCACGAGTAGACACGTACGCAGTAAATACGAGTTTGTTTTTGTTAAATTATTGAGCATTTTAATGTTAATTTAATGCCAATTTGTATGACGTTGAAACATCGATCACTAGATGTCACTACGCTACGCTATTACGCTACGCAATTGCGTTACACTAACGCGATCGAGTAGGTTAAGAAAACTCGCACCAAGCACACAGGTGTCCACGTGAGTGCTAGTTGCGAGTGCGCGTGTACGTGTATACACGCATGCAAGTGTGCGCGTGAGTGAGTGTGCGTTTGTGCTTTCATACGTGTGTTTGTGTTTTTTTTTTTTTTTATGGTATAGGATGGCAAACGAGCATGCGGTCTACCCTAAAGTAATCACCGCCGCCCACGACCTCTCGCAGAGCGAGTGCGTTGCCGTCCTTTTAAAAAGTGGAAAACACGTTTTTTGAAGGTACTTATGTCGTACCGATCCGGAAACACTGCCAAAGGGAGATCGTTCCACAAAATGGTGGTACGCGGAATGAAATTATTTGAAAACCGCACTGTACTGGATCGCCAAGCATCCAGATGGTTTGGATGATATTTTAACCTGTGACGTACAGTGCGGTTATGGAATTTAGCGGCAGGAATCAAGTCATGAAGTTCAATGGAACACTCTCCGTGAAAGATGCGGTAGAAAACGCACAGTGATGATACGTCTCTACGCATCGCCAATGAGTCCAGTTGTCTGCTAGTCACCTTATCCCCAATAATACGAACTGCTCTGCGCTGTATGCGATCGAATGGCTTAAGTTGGTATTGGGGTGCACCAGCCCAGAGATGAGAACAGTACTCCATATGAGGCCGGACTTGTGCTTTATACAGCGCTAGTCTATGGACCGGCTTGAAGTACTGTCTGGCTCTATTGATAACACCCAATTTTTTGGAGGCCAACTTAGCCTTCATTTCCAAGTGATCGCGATACTTGCAGCTATTGGAGATGTCGAGACCCAGGATTTCGATACTACTCGAATCACTTAAGAGGGTATTCTCGAAAGACGGTGACGCGACAAATGGTGCTGTTTTTGCGGTTAACGCGCAAACTTGTGTCTTCATGGGGTTGAATTGTACCAAATTTAATTTACCCCATTCGGAGATCTTCCGTAAGGTGGCTTCAACAGAAGACACAAGTTTATTTCGGCACTCATCGACCTTTTCCGAAGAGAGTACTGCACTACCGGTATATATGGCATCCACCGTACTGTCATCTGCATAGCAGTGGATGTTAGGGTCATCTAACATGTCATTGATATGCAGAAGAAACAGTGTAGGGGAAATCACGCAACCTTGGGGAACACCAGCATTCACAGACTTAGGATTTGAGCAGAATCCTTCGACAACGACACTTATGCTACGTCCAGTGAGAAAGCTGGAGATCCAAAAGCGCAGGCTCTCTGGAAGCCCATAGGAAGTTAGCTTCGAAAGAAGCGCCCTATGCCACACACGATCGAAGGCTTTCGCCATATCCAGACTAACTGCAAGACCTTCTCCCTTGCTATCTATTGCCGCTGCCCAACGATGAGTCAGGTAGACCAGAAGATCACCAGCCGATCGACCGTGTCGAAAACCGTATTGACGGTCACTGATCAACTCATGATCCTCAAGGTGTGACAGAAGTTGTCGATTGATAATCATCTCCATAACCTTAGAGATGAGGGAGGTAATGGCAATAGGCCTGTAGTCAGCCGGATCTGAAGCATCGCCTTTTTTAGGGATCGGATGGATCAGGGCTGACTTCCATGTATCCGGGACTATGCCATGTGAGTAGGAGAGCCGAAATAGACGCGTCAGCACAGGAGTCAACTCAGGAGCACACATTCGGAGTACAATCGGAGAGATACCGTCTGGCCCACTCGACTTATGAATATCCAAAGACAACAGAACTCGCCGAACAGCTTTTTGGGTGAACTTAATATCCGGCATTGAGCTCTGACACCGTGGAATAATAGGTGGCGGAAGTCCTTGGTCATCCATAGTCGAGTTCGAGGCAAAGAAATTCCCCAAAAGATCGACAAACATTAATTACACAGTTTAAACATTTATTACACAAATAATAAATGCGTACAATATTTAATTAAGCGGATGGTAAAGATTAACTTAGTAAGGCAAAAATGCAAACAATTTGTTTATAAAACCATTTAATACCCTTGACTGTGTTTATATACAAACAGCAAGTTCAATAATAACTGTATTAAAGTACGCTCATGGCACATCATAACTTTCTATGAGAGTGTATATCGCAAATTGTCTTGTGTAGAGCGTTTAGCGCGCAGCTTTCGTTTGTACTGGAAAGTAGGGACTGAAATGCATACAAATCCTGGAACGGTCCATTTTCAAGATGACTGCAAACAGGTACGGTTACTGAGCTTTCATTTATTATAGTGATGTGATTAGACAGAGTGTTTGTCTTTCTTCTCGTGTTTCATAGTTTTCTTGCCCCACTCTTAAGTTGGGTCGGCACAACATGTTATAAACATGTTGTCACATGATTTGACTGGGTATTTTATAACCTGCCTGACCTCAACTTACCTTAGTTGTCTTTTCTCTAGTTTTAGTCTCTTTCTTATTGAGGTATCGCTCAATAAGGAAGAGAGTGGCCTATTCTACTCAGTCGAATACCATACGGCGGGTGAACTTACCTTAGTCGCCTTTTACGATACTTCGGTAAGAAAAAAAGTGGTCTATTCTACTCAGTCGAATACCACACGGCGGGTCACCTTAGTCGCCTTTTACGACACCTCGGTAAGAAAAAGGGTGGTCTATTCAACTCAATCGGATACCACAGGGCGGGTTAAATAACCTTAGTCACCTTTTACGATACTTCGGTAAGAAAGAGAGTGGTTTATTCTACTCAGTCGGATACAACACGGCGGCTCAACTTACCCTAGTCGCCATTTACGACACCTCGGTGAGAAATGTGGGAGGTCTATTCTACTCATCTGGATACCACAGGGGTTTCTTTCTTCTCGTGTTCTTATTTCTATAGCCCATACGTTACCCTGGTGTATAAGGAGTATTTGTAATTATTCAAATTTGGATCGATATTGATTCCGCGGATTCACCGTGAAAGAGTAACAAACATACTCACAAACTTTCGCATTTATAATTTTAAATAAGATTATGAGGAAATAGTTATCAATCACAACCGCAGTGTTCAAATGTTTTCCCATTAAATAAACACCATATACCCAAAGCTACTTAGCTATTCCACAGACGGCGGAGCGCAGAACTAACATTAATTTTCCGAGAGTTGCAAACAATTTGCTCTATCGCAAATACTCCCTGATAGCATTTACTTGCAATCACGTTTATATGATGCCAGTTTATTGCAGTTCATTGCATATAGCATGAAAATTTACAGCTATAATCGGAAATCGGTATTCGATATGATTCAAAGCTTCTCATTTAAAATACATTTTATTTTATTCTCTGTCCTCTTTTGCACATGATTTGTCTACGTATTTTACAACCGGCCGCCTGCCTGGCCTCAACTTACTTTAGTGTATTTTACGACACCTCGGTAAGAAAGAGGTTTATTCTACTGACCGGATATTGATGTCAGTGTAATTTTGATACGTTCAAATCAAAATTACACTGACATCAATATTATACATTAAACAACTCAAAATAAGTATTACCTATAGGTAGTATTTTAATTGAAGGTAATAACAACTTTCAAATTAAGTTATGATAACTGAAAGATACGGTTTAACTAATTTTATCTTATTGATTTAATTAAAAAAATAGAATACACAGAGCAGAAAAATGAAAATATTATGTGTTCCACGTTAAACAAGATTAAGGCGTTATGTGAGCATAAACGATTTCGAACAAAGCGTAGAAGTGCCTATCTGTAGTTTGAACCAGCAAATTTTAGCCATAATGGCATTCTGCTCTTTAGTCAATAGGTCTTTACAGGCAGAAAAACATTCTTTCTAAAAGAATGTATTGGAGCGCCTAGATATACTGATAAATCATATATTTTATATATTTTCTACTTTGGTAGATTTCGATTTCCATAAAATATCTAACCCTCGATCAAGTGAGGCGAAAACTAAATCTAAATCCAAATTTAATTTCAGGAGGATAACAACTCGGGAAGGCACCTTCCGTACCCCGACAATTGAATCTAACCAATGTTATAAAATAAGTATTATTTTTTGTAGATTGAATCACAGTATTTTTTAGCAACTCATTCGATGGTTTCGGTATTCGCTTCTACAATAAAATTCCGCAATCCATACTAGACCAGTGTACAGAAAGGTTTAAGTTAAGTATAAGATATGTACTTATACGTTAAGCATATTACAAAATTGAAGATTATTTAGATGATAAAAAAGCCTGGATATGAAAATTCTTTCAGCTTCATACAAGACTGCGGTTTAATGATGTAAGATTGAAAATGTTTAAAAGATTGACTGCCGAGTGTCTTTCTGGTTCTTCTCGGTAAGAGCAACATTCCGAACCAGTTGTAGCTTCATTAATCATATTGATCCACGACGATTCAAAAGTCCTTGAAAAAGCTTATTTGAATAAAGATTATTATGATTTTGATTTTTATTAAAGCTATCTTTCAACTTGCAATATATGTATGTGAAGGTGGAATCTTGCGAGTAAAATTTGACATACTTCCAGGTGTCCGATTAAGCTGAGATTTTATATATGGGTCCAGTCTTGATGATACATATGTTTATCATAAGCATGACCTGATGCTGCTGCCAGGATTGGTTCCAGACGAGGGAACTGCTCGACGGTTAACAGTAGGGACATGAAATTTGGTAAAAAGCTTTTTTAAAAGAATTTTTAACTTGAGTAGTTTCATCATCCTCCTGCCCTTATCCCACTCTAAGTGGGGTCGGCACAACATGTTATAAACATGCTGACACATGATTTGGCTGCGTTTTTACGACCGGCCGCCTGCCTGACGTCAACTTACCTTAGTCGTATTTTACGACAACTCGGTAAGAAATAGGGTGGTCTATTCTACTAAACCGGATACCACACGGTGGGTCAACTTACCATAGTCGCCTTGAGTAGTTTATTGAAAAAAATTGTTTAATTCACACAAAAATTGAAACACGACCCGATCTGTTACTTTTTGTTAATGTAAGATTTTCACATAAAATATTCAAATATACATAAAATAATAAAATAATAATATAATAAATGTACAAATTTATTAAAAACTTCTATTACAAAGATGTATATTAATATTGAAATTATTCGTTTGATTTTGTTGCAGACAATTAGTATAATTTTCGTATACGTAGGTCAAAATATCTTAACGTAACGTATCGAATATAAATAGTTATTACGATCAAATTCATGTTACTGAAATACTAATATTTTTGTTTTAAAAAAAAAACCCATCCAACATAGGATTTTTTAATGAATAATATATCAAACCGAACGTACTAGCGAGCACAGCTTTAACTAAATATTTCATTTTAATCGTATGTCCGAATAACACACGCAGGGGAAATTAAGCGGACGTTACACTGAATCAAACTGTCAAGAGACCAAAACCAGTTACAATTAATTAGGTATAGAATTGCCAGAATGATTCTATCATCAGTGTGAAATGCATTATCTTGTAGAAAAGAAACTCAATGTTTTCTTTTACGGGAAAGAAACACTAAATTTGAACAAAACTACGACAATCTCGCCGAAGTGATAAACCTTTCTAAGAAGCACTTATCAGGACGCCGCGAGCGCCATCTCTTAGTACGAAAACAAAATAAGTTTTAATATTATAAGAAAATAAAGGTTATTTACGCTGTCAATCATAACATCATTATAGCTAAATGGGGAACGGGCTGACTCAATATACCAAAATACCCAGAGTCCATGTATTACCAGCCCGGCCCACTTAGCTTCTTTTACTTTTTTTACAAATTGCATATTTTATATTTTCTAAAAAAAATACAGGTCAAAGTCCATACATCCAGTTACTTTTTATTAAATAAGTCACTATAAAAATACAGTATAGCGAGCGCTACTTGGTGGATTATTACGGAAAAGTTGCAGCGACATCTATGAGACAGAACGTAAAACAGTTTCCTCTCATCGAATCGAATAAAATGAAGGAATTTCTCATCTATATCCTATATAGTCTATTATCTATGATTCTTCTAGTACTGGACAATATTTTACCAATCCTTTGTCACATTTTCAACTACTCCCTTTCTTGTAATGTCTTTCCTAGTGCCTGGCGCCAGGCACATATTATCCCCATTCCTAAGGTTACCAATCCATCTTCCTTTTCTCAGTATCGACATATCTCTATACTCCCGTTTTTATCTAAAGTTCTCGAACGTATTGTTCACCATCAACTATCTCTCCACCTTACTAAAAACTGTATTCTAAGTCCTTTCCAATCGGGCTTCCGTTCGGGACACAGTACTGTCACAGCACTAATAAAAGTCTGCGATGACATAAGATATGGCTTTGATACTCAAAAAATTAGCGTCTTGGCTTTATTGGACTTTTCTAAGGCATTTAATACCGTTGATTTCGATATCCTTCTAGCCATCCTAAAGTCGGTGAATGTATCGTCGAATGCTGTAGAATGGTTCCGATCTTACCTTTGTGATCGCAAACAGCGCGTATGTGTTGACAGTAAGCTTTCAGCATACTGTCACCTTAGTGCTGGTGTCCCGCAAGGAAGCGTGCTTTCTCCTTTGCTCTTTTCTATTTTCATAAACTCCATTTCTAAACTCCTTTCTCTGTCCTTTCATCTCTATGCCGACGACTTGCAGATATACACGTCTTTTTCAACAAATGATGTGAGTAAGACCTTCGAGATTCTGAACAATGATTTGTCCACGCTCGGAACTTGGTGTGAGTCGCATGGTCTCTCGATAAATACTAGCAAGTCTCAAGTCACTCTCATCGGCACTAAGAAACAACTCGCTAAAATTGATCCTTCCTGTCTTCCTCCTGTAATATTAAATGGTACTAGATTAGAGTTCAGTAGTTCTGTGAAAAATCTTGGCCTAATTATTGACAACACACTTTCCTGGGCACCTCAAATTTCCGAGCTTAGCCGCAAAATTTTTAGTATTGTTGGCAGGCTAAGGAGATGGAAATACCTCCTGCCTATCAAAACTAAAATATCTCTAGCCCATTCACTCCTTCTTCCTATCCTTGACTATGCAGATTCTTCCTATCCAGATTTGTCACAGATGCTACTGAACAAATTAGAGCGGTTACAGAACTTAATTATAAGGTTTGTTTTCGGTTTAAGAAAATTCGATCACATCTCACAGTATCGAGCGCAGCTTAAATGGTTACCGATACGGTATCGCCGCAATTTTCACATCCTCTCTCTTCTCTATACTATCCTTTTCCATCCCAATACTCCTCTCTATCTTAAAGAGCGCTTTACTTTCCTGGGCTCTAACTCAGGCCTACATGCCAATCTTCGTTCACGGAACGATAACAGGCTTAAGACCCCATCTAGTCGTTGCCAAACTTATAGCGAGTCCTTTACTGTGAAAGCCGTCAATCTATGGAATGTACTTCCACGACATATAAGACATTCTAAATCAAAAAGCATCTTCAAATATCGTCTTAAAAAATTATATCTTAATCTATAAATAAATCAAATATTTTAATAATATATAAATAATGCTACGTATGTAGTTAATATTTATACATGTAATATTTAAGTATATATATTTTATATTTATATATACATATATATAAATATATTATTTCATGTTATTTATGTAACGTAGAATGTAAATATTAGAAAGTACGTTTATCGATTATTTAATATGTTATCCGTCTTGTGCATCGTTCTCAACCTTTCTATTCTTAATTTCTTACTGTAGAGGTTGTCTGTAAGAGATCACTTTTAGTGATAAGACCGCCTTTGCACTTCTGTATGTGTTCCTGTTTATTTTTTATTTCTTTTGTCGTGTTTTTTCCTATGTATTTGATGTGCAATAAAGAGTTTTTATTATTATTATTATTATTATCTATTGATCTCGAACAATGACTTTGACTTTAACATATAGCCTTTCTGTTGTTCGAGAAAAGTCTAACAAGAATGGACGATTGCTGTAAATATTATTTATTAATTAAATTGTAATGGGAAGTCTCCAAATAACCAACTTTAATATAATTTTATAACGCACTAATGAAAGTAGGTGAAAGCACACATATATAGGGCAAGCCAATTTAATTGGAAATTTATTCATTGGAAAGCAACCCCGCAACCGCATGTATTATTCACGCTCACTTAGACCGCACAACACTATACGTTAAATTACCCACTCATCGTATTAGTTCTAAATTTGATCATGATAAAAATTCTAGAAGTTTCATCAGAATTATATGTGATAATCCTAACATAAATAATTGCAATAAAGTCGTTAAAACACACTAGTTTTAAAACGCAAAAATATTTAATTCATCGTTCTCCTGCGCTCATTACACTCTGAGTGGGTTCAGCACATGATTTGGCTTAGGTATTTTACGAACGGCCTGACGCCAACTTACCTTAGTCGCCTTTTACGACACCTCGGTAAGAAATAAGTGGTCTATTGTACTTAGCCGGATGTTAATCAATTCATTTCCATGATTTAATTTTATCTTCAGAATCTTCTATACTTATAATAAATCTGTAGAGAGGTCAATTCTGTAACTGGAATATATTTCCAAAATAACTATCAGGGGGTGATTAGGGATCGATACTGATGCCAAAAATGCAATCAGTAAAGTTTTTGTCTGTCTGTCTGTCTGTCTGTATAACCGTTATAGAAACAAAAACTACTCGACAGATTTTAACGAAGCTCGGTACAATTTTTTATCATACTCCTGGGCTGGTTATAGTATACTTTTTATCACGCTACAATCAATAGGAGCAGAGCAGTGAACGGAAATGTCGGGAAAACGGGAGAAGTTACTCCATTTTTTAAGCTTCCGTCGCGTGTGCAACCTTGATGGTTAAAGCTACACAGAAATCATGTATGACGGAAATGTTCTCCTTAAAATTATATAAAAACTATCCCACGACAGCATATGTCTATCTTTTATGGTTGACTCACAATAACACATGTAACTCCCCATAGCTTAGCAGTTCGAAGCTTTCTGGGTATATTTGTCTACTCCTACGTTTATATCACTTTCAGTCATCCCTAAATAAAAAAGTGAATAGTATGAACCATTGTATAAAAAAAGAATCATTGAAATCGGTATAGAAACACCAAAATTATACATGAAATATGCTCATAATAAGCCATCGCGCATGAATACTGAATCACGCTATAAGGATTATCACTACATAGTATAAAACAAAGTCACATTCTTTGTTTGTCCCTATATCCCTATGTATGCTTAAATCTTTAAAACTACGCAACAAATTTTGATGCGGTTTTTTTAATAGATAGAGTGATTCAAGAGGAAGGTTTATATGTATAATAACATTCAAAATGGAGTAGAGAAATACTGTAATTTTTGAGGTTTCTAATGTGATGTCGTAAATAATTACTTTTTTTTCCGCTTACATTGCGAACACAGGCTAAGCGCTACGAGATTTTTGAAAATGATGTACTAAGTATTTGTATACATTGATAAGGTCTACAGAAAAGTCCGCGATGGTATATGTCTATCTCTTATGGATAACCCACAATAGCATTTTTTGTCATTTACTTTTTACGAAAAATAATGCCTTATTTTCGAAGCAATTTTTATACAATATAGCATTAATCCTTATCCAATTAAGTACCTTAAATACATTGTTGATTTAATATAGATCAATATGGCCGTTTACAGCATGTAATTTAAATGGACATTTTCGAAGATATCACAGATTTAAAATCCCGCGAGGAGGCCGCGCTTCGCCCTATAGCACTTCGAATTTAGCAGCGATCGGACGCGCAACTAAACCTAACCTCTAAAGAAAACATGTTTGTATTGTCTAATGATAACAAAGCTATGAATGTTGTATATAAAGACATTCTGTAATTAATTTTAAAGATAAAATATATAGGGAAAAATGTAAAATGTAAATATGTAGTATATGAATTTAGATATTAGATATAGCAGGAAATCTTCTTGGTATAGGGAGAGGGGAATTGTTTTTCTCAAATTTAACGCGTGCGGGCCACGGGCAGTAATGAATACCTAAATTTAAACTACTGGATCGATTTTAATCATTTTTTTCACTGAGTGACATAGGCTATATATTTTATACCCGTGCGAAGCAGGGTAGGCCGCTAGTATTAAATATTCTCAAAGAACAAATTGAATGTATTCACTTGAAAAAGTAACAGGCAATCCTAAACTTTATTTTGTATTTTATTAATTTATTCACGTCATTGCTTGCTAAAAGACATTAAATAAAAGATATAAAGTAAGTAAAGGCCTGTTACTATCACACTACTACACTTAAGCCACCATTCTCTGTTTTTGGAGAGAAGGATTGGAGCTAAGACCTGCCACGCTGCTTCAATGCGGATTGGTAGGTAACACATATCCCTAGAGAATTCTCTAGAGATGTGCAGATATTCTTACGATGTTTTCATTCACCGAAAAGCGTGTGATAAATTGCAATTATCAATTAGACACAAGTTTTCACAGAAAAACTCATTGTTTCCTGCCCGGGATTTGAACTCGTATTCCCTTGAAAGAGTGGCCAGGTGTCACTGCTGGGCTATCACAGTTAATGAAAGATATAATAAGTGATATTTACGTAGTTTATTCAGGAAGTATTTAATGCTTTGATCGTAATGGATATAGTTATAAATAAATCATATGACGATATTTTCACAGCCTTCGCATTCTTCAAAGAGAAACTAAATTCAATTGGAAATTTATTCATTGGAAAAGGCATCCGGCAATCGTATGTATTATTCATGGTTGCTTATATCGCACAATGGAAATGTAACTTATTTCACGTTAGTTCTGAAAATGTACTCGCCTCAAATGTTGGATACATCGTCACCTATAGCACCTTGAATTTTACACAAGGCAAATTGCAAAAAAGCTTTAGGTACGATTGGGCCGTAATTTCAATCTACTGACGATGCTTCTTGGGATTTACTAATCCCGTATATACTCGTATGTGAATTGCATAAAAAGGGACAATGCACCCATTGTTATAAGAATCCATTTAGGACCCACCCATCGCAAATTACTTATAACAAAATAAACAGATCATTAATTTATCTATCTATAATTTTGTAAACTAGATTTCCGAAAAGACATGTAACTTACACATATCAAGTTAATGTAGATAAAACTCGCTGAAAATCAGATACACACAAATATACGCATGGTTTCTTTCAATTTAAAGCGTTAACCACATAGTGTATCAAAAATATTCAATGTTCGGAGATCACGAATCCATAATGTCAAATAGGGTTTGGGTTTTAGTTTCCAGAGACATCCAACAGCCTTTAGTGATAGTGTTATAAATCGATATAAGCCGTGGTCTGTCCATAGGACTTGGGAGGTACCTTTAGGATGACTTTTTCCGACGCTACTCGAGCTCCAACGCTCTACTCTCCAAATTTCAACCCTTAAGGGTGCTTCATAAACCATCCGGTAGCAGTGTAATACTGGAATCTACTTTCCTACGGAATAATGATAATAGATATCCCCGTTCTACAAAAATAGTTTACATAAGATTATCGCCAGAATTAATTCTATCAATGAAATACCACATTACTGGACCAACGTCTTTTAAGATTTCTCCTCACGTAGCGAAAATGTACGGCATCGTAGAATTTGAATAAATATTAACATAAGGTAAACTAAATAATATGCTTTTACGTATGTAAGCCCCGTACTAGCAAAGAGAAAATAGAGTCAATCGGGAATGTATGCATTGGAAAAAGAATCGTGCATCTGAATATATTACTCACGCTTGTTCGAATGCGCTTCTAACAATGGCGGTAATCATTGTGTTTATTATGTAATAAAGAGAATAAATATATATAAATAAAAATGTAAGACAATTATAGACACAGTCCTCCGTCCCTAAAGTAAATATTATGGGTGACAAACGACTGGAGAATATAATTTTAATTAAATATATAAATACACCCATACTCGAAGGTACCAATAATTGTATTTAGCAAATGTTGGCATGCGGCAAAAAACCGAAACCGGATCCCCGGAAAATTAAAAAAATATTTTTTGGAACATAATATGATGAAAATGAACTTCTTTTTAATATTCTAATAGGTACGTATAATTTTAATAATATTAAAAATATTCTTGCTAATTCACATTGGTAAGAGCTACTTTTTTTGTACTAATAGTGATTTCATTTCAATTTGACGAATTGTAAGTGTTAGTAAGTGTATCTTAATTTAAATTAAGAATATTTTAGATTTAAATCGTTTCACTGTTCGATTTACAGTAATATGATAGTAACGTAATAATAAAGTCTTCAGTAAACTATAGACGTCACATACATGAACTAACAATGCACAACCAGACAGCTTACCTCATCGTTTCAATTCCACACACGGGCTCAGTCGAGCGTGGGCTTAGATAAGCAATTTTGTGTTACGCTGGTTTTACAATTTTGTTAAGTTATATAAAGAAAAATTGAAATTATGTTTTATGACTCAAAGAGTCGCCAGAATAAAGTACACCGGATAAATATTTGGAAATACTAATAGACTGAAGTATTAGGATGATTCAAATAGTGTTGAGAAATATAGTATAATAAAAGTTAGTGGGTAGATTACTGAGTGCATGTTTTTTTGTGTTAGATTGCCACACTAAACTATGTCTGTAAATATGATTTTCTCTCTAAGGGAATGTACAAATTCTTTGAGAAAATAAATTCTTTAACCCAAAATGTTAAATATGACCCAGAGAGCTGGTGGATACAAGCATGTTAAAAATCCATATAAAAGTATGGGCTTAAAATCGAAAAAAAGTTGCATGTACAATAAAATTATTTCGTATAATCTGTGTCTTTTTTTTAAGTTACTATTGAATTCCGTAAAGTAACACTTATTTCTAGAAAACTCATGAATGTATCTTTGTTTTTGTTGATAATGACTATTGATGATCTTGCTTAGTCTTATAAATAAAATACGGGACCCTTACAGTCGTCCGTCCCCAAAGTAAGTAATTTAATACTTGTGTTATGGGTGAGAAACAACTGGTAAATATATACATATACATATATGATTTTTAAATATATACTTAAATACACACAGGCTCGAAGAACCAACAATTATTTATTTTTTTATAGAATATGTGGGTCCTCGGCGGGAATCGAACCCAAGGAGTTGAAGGCAGGATCACTACCCACTGCGCCAACGGGCCAGTCCAGATCCTTTTAATGACTGAGATTTTGAAAGCTTAATTTAATTAAAATTGATTTTACTGAGATGTGACAGATTTAAGAACTAATGATGATAAATTTTACATAGGGACGGGCTATAAATTTATTTTAAATTGCAGAAATTCCTGTTATTCCCGCTTAATATTAGCTTTATTGTTATAAGCTCAATATGCTTCTAGATTATTCACTTACCTCATTTGTTCGAACTAGCGATGCATAAAGTTTGGCAGGTTGCTTACGTCATCGGTTCTGCTAAGCGGGAATTCAAGCAAGAGTAGGCTTGTATAAGCACTTTCGAACTAAACTAGATTGCTAGTATTAGATCTAATTATATATACATACATCTTTAATATTGAAAAGAGTTAATCTAGTATATGTTTATATTTTTCTGAATTTTGAAAACGGCTCCAACGAATTTAATGGAATTCAGAATGTAGAGAGTTTTTTGTCGATCTAGCTAAGTTTTATGAATAAAAAATTGCTTTATCCCTGTTTTCGGGCACTGTAAAAACTGCTATAATTTTATGAGAAAGCAAAGGAATTTCAATTGCAAAGTCATGATAGCTCAATTGGGTAATTGAATCGATTTCAGTTAAAACTAGGATCGATCCCAAATAAAAAAAAATTTAATATTTTTAAATGTATTTTTTTTTTCAAAAATTTCCCACCCAGGTACTTAACAATATTTAGCTTCAGATTTTTAATCTAAATATTAGTTACAATATCGTTAAGGGAAGAAATTGACCCCGATTGTCCTGATTTAATTAAAATCCGTTTATTCAAATTAATCCGCTTTTAGCAAAGCGTTAATTAAATTCTCGATCGTTTATCCGATACTCTGAGAAACATTGATCTTTGGGGATATTAAATATTTTTAAGCCATTAACAAAGTAACAATTGATTGTGATATCATCAGTAAAAGAGACTACCAGAACTTCATACAATTTTGGGTCCAGACATTACAAGAATAATTTTTGTGTTGTTAAATAGAAAAGTATTTGTTATCTTATTATCAATTATTATTTTATTTAATTTCTACGCCGTGTGGTAGCCGGGTGATTAGTATAGTACCATCCCTTATTTCTTACCGACGTGTCGTAAAAGGTGACTAAGGTAAGTCCACCCGCCGTGTGGTATCCGGCTAAGTAGGATAGTCCACCCTCATTTCTTACCGCGGTGTCGTAAAAGGCGACTAAGGTAAGTTGACCCACCGTGTGGTATCCGATTTAGTAGAATAGACCACCCTCTTTCTAACCGAGGTGTCCTAAAATACGACTGAGGTAATTTGACGTCAGGCAGGCGGCCGGTCGTAAAAACGCAGCCAAGTCATGTGACAGCATGTTTATAACACGTTGTGCCGACCCCACTTAGAGTGGGATAAGGGATTATTATTACTTTTGTATTATGGATCTCCGCAAAGTAACGCCTAGTTCTATAAACTGTATATTCTACACTTCATTCTATTTTCGCAAAATTAAAACAATAGTCGACCTTTCCCCACAAAATCACTCTGCAGATACGTGTGCAGTAAAATCCGCCACTATCTGGAGCATGGAAGATTTATAGAGATGTACCGCGTTGGTGAATTGAGTTTTAGTTACGGTTCATAGTTTTAGGGTTACAATGTGATTTTACGGTAGTTAATTCATTGGAATCGTCTCTTTTTAGGTAATATTCAAATACAAAATATTCTTTATTCAGAAGTTACAATAACATTATTTTGCTGTAATCCCCGTGTGTTAAGAGAATACATGCAATGCTAAGTGTATGAAGCAAGCAACAATCACATACCACTTACAACACACGAGGTTGTGGTAGTGAATGTGTGTAGTGCTTGTATGCTAGCTTTTGGAGATATTGCATGATATCGATTTATTTTATCAAGTGTTTTATCACTATGGAAATATTATTTGTACTAATTAAATATCTTTAATATTTAAATGAGTTAATCTTGTGTGTATATGTATATTTTCGGAATCTCGTAAAAGGGGTATTGGAGGGGAAAAATCGATCTAGCTAGGTTTTGTTTAAAAAAAATCGTTTTATCCCTGTTTTTTGGCATTAAAAAAATACAAAAATTTAAATTGATTATATAAAACACTATTTTTGCCGAAAATTGTCAAGTCAGCGTAGTTTATTTGTGGAACGGGTGGTCTCTAGAAATGAAAATACCTAGCCGATCGAGCCCCACCTACAAAATTATTTTTTTATTTTTTTTTATTTTGGAAAAAATTACCGAGCAAGGTTTGGTAAATCAGGTACAATTTTATTAATTTATTTTTATATTTATCGTACCATTTTATTCAATTCTAATACTCAGTGAACGGTTGCTAAAAATTTCATTGACAGGAAAAAATATATTGCGTACCTCATTTCTCACATAAAGATCTCTATTTAAATGGAAGTTACATATTTATAGAGATATTTAATATCAAAAAAACATTATGAATTTTTTTATGTATATGATGTTTTTGCACTTCTTTCACTGAGCTATTTTAATATATATTTCATGTAAGTACGGTTTATTTACTAAAATTAATAAATTATGCCCTTGACAAAACGGTAAATTCCTCTGATTCTTCCCGGATCGATTTTTGTGATAGAGATACACATTTGCAGGGTTAACAACCTATCAGTCTACGCGAACGAAGTTGCGGGTAAAAGCTAGTAATTAAATAGTTTCATACACATATCCTAAAATCCGACCGTCCCTTACTTAAATTAATCTTGTAGAGCTTAATTATAGGTATCAAGCAGACAGATAAGATTTATACTAAGATAACCCATTGTATGAATCATAGTTCTGCCTCCAGTCTAATAGAACCCTTTGATGAAGATAATCTTGCTTAAGCCCTTTTAACCCTTCACAAATGTGACATGACAAATAACTTCCAAGGGGTTTATTGCGTTATATAGGAATTAGTCTTAATAAATTTTATACTATATGTCGAGCGGAATCCGGTCTTTTTGGATATCGCGTATAGTATCGCCAAACTACGACGTTAAGAGATTAAATATCACCAATTTTTATTACCGTTACTCATCATTCTCCTGCCCGTATCCCACTCTAAGTGGGGTCGGCGCAACATGTTATAGGTAAGCATGTTATCACATGATTTGGCTAGGTATTTCACGACCGGCCGCTAGAGACATTTACCTTAGTCGTCTTTTACGACACCACGGTAAGAAGGAGGCGACTAAGATAAGTTGACCCACCGCGTGGTATTCGGCTAAGTAGAATACACATGTTTTAAACACGTTGTTACGTGATTTAGCTAGTCTTTACGACTGGTCGCCTGCCTGACGTCAACTTATCTAAGTCGCCTTTTATGACACTTCGTTAAGAAATGAGGGTGGTCTGTTCTATTCAGCCGTATACCACGCGGCGGGTCAATTTACCTGAGCCGCCTTTTACGACACTTCGGTAAGAAATGAAGGTGAACTATTCTACTCAACCGGATACCACACAGCGAGTTAACTTATCTTAGCCGTCTTTTACGACACCTCGGTAAGAAATGAAGGTGGTCTATTCTACTCAGCCGGATACTACAGTGTTACTACCGTTACTGATAAAGATTTCATATTATTTAGCTTATAACTAAAAATTTAAAATTCCTTATTGCTTCAAAGCGTTTTGTAAGGTTGACATGCTTCAAAGCGTTTTGTAAGGTTTTGTATTGACGAAAACAGGTGTGCTTGGATTATCTTTATTTAAACAATTAAAAAACTAAGAAATTTGTAAACGAAATGGTCATACCGCAACGAGACGTGAAGCTAAAATTAACACATAGTTAAAAAAAGCAACAGATTTTAAGGTAGCATAATTTTAAAATTCTGTGTCGGAGATGCAACCATGTTGAACCGATTAAAGTGCACCATCACAAAGTGGGAAAGAGCAATTCAACGTAATTTAATCCCTGTCTGGGAATGAATTCTTAACGTGATATATGTGGAGGAGTTACGGTAGAGTTATTTTGCTATGATCCGCTTTTTAAAGAGAATATATGTAATGCTAAGTGTAGGAAGCAGGTAACGTTCACATACTTTATACATGCAGGACTAATCACCACGTGTAAACGCCGCCAACACCAATAATCCACACAAGCACCACTCACTACTACAATCTCTACGATCGTTTCGCCCTGAAACCGCATCATCAGGAGGATAGGCTACAAGACTTGTGCTGCATGTATAAGGTATGTAAATGTTGCCTGCTTCATACACTTAGCATTACATGGACACCACGCAATCACTACACAAACTCACTACGACAATCTCTACGATCGTTTCGCCACGTAACCAATTCATCACCAGATCCTAAAAGTAAAATGTACGGCAAAAGAGCACCTAGAATGCAACGTCTTAAATGGTTCGATAATATAATAGATTGGACGGAAGAGTTTTCCGCTGCTGACCTTAGAACTTCATTTCGAAAATGGCACCAGATGATAATGACATCAGGAAGATAGGTCACGATAAAATCGTAATGCGTAATGCATTATAGCATAATAATTCTTTCGCAACTTCTGTACTATAGGATTCCGTAAAGTAACACCTTTAAGCCAAATCCAGACGTGTAACACCCAATATGTACGTCATCATCCTCCTGCCCTTATCCCACTCTAAGTGGGGTCGGCACGATATGTTATAAACATGCTGTCACATGATTTGGCTGCGATTTTACGACCGGCCGCCTACCTGACGTCAACTTACCTTAGTCGTATTTTACGACACCTCGGTAAGAAAGAGGGTGGTCTATTTTACTAAACCGGATGCCACACGGTTGGTCAACTTACCTTAGTCGCCTTTTACGACACCTCGGTAAGAAATGAGGTTGCTCAATTCTACTCAGCCGGATACCACACGGCGTAACACCCAATATGTACGTATTATATTAATTGTTATTATATTAGTAACTAAGCTATCGATATATCGAATAATGTACAAAGGTTACATAAACGATCGTAACAAAACTAATATAAGGAGAATGGCCCATTCACGGGCACAATAAATTTACCCACGCAGTTAACGTGTTTGTAGTACTAAGATAAAGTTCACAAATTTACTACTAAGAACATTTTATTAAAACTTCGGTGGGAGGAAAATTGTATAAAAAATTAAGTTAATGGTCAAAAACTGAGTGATGAATTATTTTTATTTATATTATTTTTGTTTAAGTTAATTTAAAATAATATTAACTTGTTAGATCTCTTTAGTTGTTTAAGGTGTAGGTCATAGATTTTTTTGAAAAACTTTCCCATTATAAGAAAAACAAAGTACCGGTCCGTTACTATTATTCTGTCTCCGTTTTTGGAGGAAAGGTTTGGAGATACGCGTAAGACTATTGCGGCTCCAATGCGCATTGATAGGATACACATATCCCCAGAATTCTCTAGAGATATGCAGGTTTCCTCACGATGTTTTCCTTAACCGAAAACCGTGTAATGGACTGCAATTATTAATTAGACAAGTTTTAACAGAAAACTTTATTGTTGCCTGCCCGGGTTTGAACCCGTGAGCCCCTTGAAAGGGAAACTTCGCTGTGTCTCACCGCTGGGCTAACACAGCTAACTTTACTTTATTATTATAAATTATACATTTATTCAATAAATTTACAATGCTGTGTGATATCAGCTGAGTAGAATAGACCATCCTCAAATTTTACCGAGGTATCGTAAAAGGCGACTAAGGTTAGTTAACCTACCGTGTGATATCCGGTTGAATAGAATAGACCACCCTCTTTCTTACCTAGGTGTCGCAAAAGGCTAAAGTAAGGTGAGTAGTTGTAGTAGTAGAGTTGCGGCCGGTTGTAAAACACCCAGCCAAATCATATAACATGTTGTGCTGACCCCACTTAGATTGGGATAAGAGCAGGAGGATGATGACAATAAATAGTTTACAATGCTGCCTTTATAACACCTTTGGATGATTAGTTACAATAAACTCTTTAATATTATCCTTTATCAAGAATTCCAACCCTATATGACGCTATAATTCGGGACAGCTGCCATTATGGCCACAGATATATTATATCGTAATGTATCACTTTTGGTGCTCCAGACGTTAAAAGGGGCCGACTTGATGGATGACCGATAACATCGTTCATCATCATAATCCCTCCCACAAATATATTATAAGGAATATACACCCCGAAAGGACGAAAGAATATTAAAATTATGAGAAATAGGTCGTTAGGGCAACGACAAAGCCAATCTCTTAAATTCATCTTTTCCATCCCTTTTAAGGAATTGAGATGGATCATACTAGCCAGTAGCTGTGATAGCCCAGCGGTAACACCGTGCGACTTTCGAGGATGTCACGAGTTCAACCCCAATAAATTTTTCTGATAAAACTTATGTGTCTAATTGATAATTGCAATTTATCACACGTTTTTCGGTAAAGGAAACATTGTGAAGAAACCTGCATATCTCTAGAGAATTCTGGAGATATGTGTCGGGTTTTTCTCAAAAGAACACACTGTTCACTTCACTGGGAATCAAAGTCAAACTATTTTATTAGTTCAAGACGCATGTACCACTTAATAATTCTTAACAATAAATAAAAAATAACTAAACAACTAAACATATAAATATTGACAAGAGCGATAACTTAAGTTTTAGATTTCAAGTTACTGTTATTTTTTCAAAAATATACGACTTTAGCAGTTTATTTAAACAAAGTAATATTATTTGTTTCCTTTAGACTATTGGGCAAAGGAGCATAGCAAGTTTGTTTCGTAGATTATGTTTAAAAGTTCTATAAGTTAGTGTCATAAATAGTATAATAAGTAATGTAATATGTGTAACCTACCAATCCGCATTGGAGCAGCGTGGTAGGTCTTAGCTCCAAACCTTCCCTCCAAAAACGGAGAGAAGAGACCTATTCTCAGCAGTGGGATAGTAATAGGCCGCTAACTGCAATAAAGCTTAGCGTAGCCCCTACAAAACTCGTGGGTGGTAAAGAGTTCTATAACTTCGAAGAGTAATAAAACTCAGTTTTTTTATAGTTCGCAGCGTGAGGTCATAGATGGCACTGAAATAAGGATTACAATGTTATATTCATTGTAATACTCTTAAAACTTTATGTTTAAGTGTCCGAATTAGGCTTAATTGCGTGCTATAAATACTTTATCTGAATTATCGCATGTGTTTTAGTAACATGTGTGTTTAAGATGAATTAAATACATTTTAAAACATGTACAAAGTTTTGATAAGTTGTTAGAAAAAGATCATTTGAAAAGTCGTTACATTCGCAAAAAAGATCGGAACAAACATTGAGCGCATCTGTTACACGGACGGTGATAATTTACGAGGCGAATTTCGGTCGGTCTGCGATTTGCAAGTTGCTGCCAAAATGCTTATTCCATTTTTAGAACGAGTTACAGCGGAATATCAGAGTATTCGAGTGCTTTCCTTTTTATTGAGGCACATTAAATTTGAACGGTAAAAGAACCTTTAACGGATATATGTACGAGCTTTTGAGTCGGCGCGATAATGTTAAATTCTATATACCGTCAAGGAAAATCTACACGTTACTAGTTTCATAAAAGGTAAACCTAAAGCTTCTATTTTAGAAAATACACTGCAATAGCGTTATGAAACTTCAAAGCAACTTTTAACGATCTCCTACTTACTTGATTTGTATCTAGTTAAAACATGGATGAAGACCTATTTTTGAAGCACTTGCAATTTATTCTCTTTTAATTCAAAAGTAATATTGACATTCATCTTCTTTGTCCTGCCCTTATCCCGCTCTAAGAAGGGTCGGCACGACATGTTATAAACATGCTGTCACATGATTTGACTGCGTTTTTGCGACCGGCCGCCTGCCTGACATCAACTTACCTCAGTCGTATTTTACGACACCTCGGTAAGAATGAGGGTGGTCTATTCGACTAAACCGGATATCACACGGCGGGTCGACTTACCTTAGTCGCCTTTTACGACACCTCGGTAAGAAATGAGGGTGATACTATTTTATTCAGCCGGATATCACACGGTGGGTCAACTCACCTTAGTCGCCTTTCACGACACCTCGGTAAGAAATGTGGGTGGTCTATTCTGCTCAGCCGGATACCACACAGCTAAAAAGTAATAATGAAATTATTTTCCTATAATATGCTATTCAGCAAATAGAAAATATAGAATGGACTATCCGTTTTTAAAGCCGTAGAATATTCGAAAATTTTCAATGCGTCGTCGTAGAACATACTATATAACATAAGTTGTTGCACTGGCTTATGACGCCGCACAACTGCTTGCGATTTCAGGATAATCGTACATGATATTAATTGCTCACAGCCTTGGACTAATTCGTCAACCGACGAGCAATCCATTAGATTGTGACATGCAAGGATATATATGTTTCTAGATGTGGCAATATAATTCGTAAAGTTTAACAATTAGAATATAAAAACTTTGTTAATTTTTTCAAGTTACCCTTTAATATCCATAGAGTTATTATACTAGAGTAGGGGAATCATAGGCAGGCCTGGAAGTGGAAGTCAAAATAAATAATTAGAGGGAAGATGAAAATCGCATACTTTATCTTTGAATAATGACACATTAAAAAAGAGACAGATAAATAGTCCATTTGCTTTATATTTGTACCTCATCATCATCGTCCTGCCCTTATCCCACTCTAAGTGGGGTGGGCACAACATGTTATAACCATGTTGTCAAATGATTTGACCTGGCGTCAACTTACCTTAATCGTATTTTACGGGACCTCGATAAGAAAGAGGGTGGTCTATTTTACTCAATCGTATACCACACGGTGGGTCAACTTATCTTAGTCGCCTTTCACGACTCCTCAGTAAAAAATGAGGGTGGTCTATTCTACTCAGGCGTATACCACATGACGAGCTTTATATGTACATCTCTTTGTTGTAATAGGGTATATTTTTGTTTGGCTTCTTTGCTCTGATAACTCAAATAATATTAGGTTAATATTATTATAAGGTCAATGTACCCGAATTAGGTTGCAACTAGACATCAGTAATTTATCATTACCATATGAAAGTAATGAACTACTCTTTAATAAATACCGATTTTTATTAACTGACATACGCGTATAACAAAAAAACTCTTCTTTGTGTCTCTTTTATGATAATTATATAATTTTCTTTATTTTATATCATTTTTGTAAGGTATTGTGAAGTGATAAGCGTAACTCATTTTATCCACCTATTACCATTTATAAAAAGAAATTGCCACTTCCAGTAAACAGTTTAATCATGCGCGTGGACTAATCTCTTCCCATAGACTTTCAAGGATATACTAGAATGCAGTTACTATACATATATGTATAACACTAAATGATATATGAGACTAATGTTAAAAACTATATAATTCAATATGCATAATTATACAAAGAATTACAGTACGCTAAGACAAAATATTAGAGTAGCAATTTAAAAATTAAACAAAAAAATAAATATACAACACAAGACCCTTAGAAAAAATATTAGAATAGAAATTGAAAAATTATACAAAAATATACAAAAAAAAATTAATAATGTATACAAAGAATTACAGTACGCTGAGAAAAAAATTAAAATAGAAATAAAAGTTAAATAATAAATGTTTGACTTTGACATAAGTGTCATATTTCATGGAATCCCGTGTCTGCATAATTTGTTTAAAATATATATACTGAACTGAAAATATACTGAAATAAAATTTAGAAATATATTCTCATGTGGTTTTTGTTGTAGTAACTTGTAACAAACATTATGTAATTTAACAGTAAAATAAATTACTCTCATTATAAATATAGTCCTCCACCGTCCTTTAAAATATATCATAATCCTAAAAATGTATTATTTAAAAAAAGGCTTTTTTCATTAGGCAAAAAGGAAAAATGGTACAAACATTACTTATCACCGGATAATCTTCACCCGCCATACATTAGACTAATCCAATACACAGCACATGGGTCCACGGGCACTAAAAGCGTAAAAAGAGAAACAGGCATACTGGGGAATGACAATAAAGTAGCAAAAAGGCAATTAAAGCCAAGATAAGCGTTATATACAGCCCTTTACGGCCCTAAGCGGTGGATAATAATACTGTAATACTTCTGAATAAAGTTAGATACAGACTAATATATTTGAACGCCTGGAATTTATTTGAGACTGCAGCGTTAATTTAATTATGAAGAGCTTATGATTTAAGTATTTATTTATTTATTCAATAGACAACCAACAATAGATACATTTCATCATCATCATCCTCCTGCCCTTATCCCACTCTAAGTGGGGTCGTCACAATATGTTACAAACATGTTGTCATATGATTTGCCTACGTATTTTACGACCGGCCGCCTGCCTGACATCAACTTACCTTAGTCGTATTTTACGACTCCTCGGTAACAAAGAGGGTGGTCTATTTTACTCAACCGGATACCACACGGTGGGTCAACTTACCGTAGTCGCCTTTTAAGACACCTAGGTAACAAATGAGGTTGGTCTATTCTACTCAGCCGGATACCACACGGCGCGCCGACACTTACCTTAGTCGCCTTTTACGACACCTTGGTCAAAAATGAGGGTGGTACTATTCTATTCAGCCGGATACCACACAGCGTAACAATAGATACATTGCATTTACTTAAATTAAATTATTCTGTTCTCATAATAAATGTTTTATTACTTACAGGTTATCTCGTCATTCGTAAAAATAATTAAAGCTACCGTACAACAATAATGTCAATAATATATCATATATAATATTATTTAAGTATTATTGATTATTGAGTATTATTTTATTGTTAAAACTATTATACAAAAACGTAAAAAGGGTAGTTACTGATCACAATATATTGTTGGGTTGTTTGAGCAATAAATATTATAATATTTTACATCATTTTGAAGCTGATGATCTTTAAGATTTTAGTTAGAAAAAATATTTTCGTGTTCAGTTATTTTGTCATTGACTTTCTGACTACAGGCGTATTGGCTGAGTCGATTTTTTTGCTTACAACTTTATTTTAAATCTAACAAAAAGGTGTGTAAACCTCGTAACAACTCTTGATGCTTTCTTTAGTTTAATTTTATATAACTTTTTCCTCTCAAATATGTATAAATAAAAATATTTAATTTAATATTTACTGTATTTGTTAATAACGTTATTATTGCTATATAAAACTACTGTCTATGGTAATTGTAAATAATAATTTTCAAAGCCGTTCATTAAATAATAGGTGTCTATCTTAAAATCATCCGTTATAAAATATATGAATGAGAAAATAGTTCCATGTTAATGAGAACTGAATTTTACTACTTTTCTTACTATTATAAGGAAGTTTCGAGATTCCGCATTGAAATTAAGATATAGTACGAATATTTATCATTTCTATCCTTCTTGAAAAGAATGGAATGGAGTTTAAAAACCCACCAAGCTTCTCAAACGCAGATTTCACCTAGAAACTTAGTATTTTGTAACTATAAATTATTCTAATAGGCTTAGAACAGAATAGAATAGTTTATAGAATTAGACGTTACTTTATGGAGATCCATAATACAAAAGTAATAGTAGAAATTTATTATTACTTTTGTGGAATAGAATAGAAAAAATCAACTCTAAAAACCCCTTACAAGTAAAACATCACCACAATTAACTATTACGGCTCTACTCTCCACTTTCTCTACGTCTACTATTGCATTGTGATATACAAAAGAAGAATCATCATTATCCTACCCTTATCCCACTTCGAGTGGGGACGCCACGACAAGATTTTTCTTTCTATTTTCTCCTATCATTCGCCTTTTTCGCTTCTCCATTACATGTTTTTGATGCAATCGATAATAATATAATATCTTTATGTGTTTCGTTTACAGAAAATGTTATTGTTTTTTTTTCCTATTAACTTTTAACTGTTTGCTTATATTTTTATGTAATTTTTTTATTTAAATTGTTTAATAAATTTTTGGTGCATGCCGTGACACCTTCATAAGTTTTACATATTAATTTATTTTTTGTGTCTATTTTTATTATATGTAAGTTTTATATGTAGCAACTACTGGATGTCCTAATAAATAAATAAATGTATGTGTTATACTTCAATCTAACCGTCTCATTTTTGGAAAAAAGAAAGATAAACATTTAAAAATTCATCCTCCGGTATAAAGAGTTAACAATAGAAACTGTACTCATCAAAATGAAGTTTCGCTAAGGTTGCACTCACGGTATTGCCATTTGGCAAAGTGCCCGGGTTGAATCGACTTTCACAGTTGACTGACGCCTGATAGATGACTGTTATTGTCGGGGCAGTTATTTCACCTTCTTTTTCCAAGCGTAACATTTATGTTATGGACTCAAAGGTTATTACCTGCATATGCATTTTTTTAACCAGTTAAATTATACTACTACGATTTAACAAAAAAACGATGATATTAAATTAGTATATATTAATGTGGTTTCAGAATCTAGATATACAGAGAGACATTTGATAGATTATCGGTATTACCAAAATAATTGATAGGAATTTTGGACTAGTCAAGTTATGTCAAACCATATTTCTAATTTATACAAAAGGACTATACTATATATATTATGCTGTGAAGGTGACTGGTATTTGTATATAAATCGGCTATATTCACGCACGACCAGTTTGCGATCCATTCCAGGATCCTTTATCATAGCTTTAGCATTAGTTTTTAAAGCAGCATCGCGGCAGCAACGACTCGAAGCGAGGCGCCCACTGTGTTAAAATTGCATAAAGTGCGCATCACTAACATAATCAGATGGGTCCTCAACTAGTCAAGCTAACCCGATATCCGAGCAATTCGCACTGTCAATTTCCAAGCTTTCTTTCTTTTTTACGTAACGCGTGGGCAATAACAGCATCAACAGCGGTCATGCTGAGAATCAAAAGGTCTTAGCCACCCTTATCAAACGGCTTTCTGTAACCTATTTACTTTATTAATTACTTAAATTAATTTTGTAAATACTTTTTACTTATACTTAATTACTTTTTTACAGTTATTATAGAGTGGAATAGACCACCCTCATTTCTTACCGTGGTGTCGTAAAACAAGACTAAGGTAAGTTGACGTTAAGCAGGCGGCCGGTCGTAAAATATATAGCCAAATCATGTGACAACATGTTTTAACATGTTTGCCGACCCCACTTAGAGTGGGATAAGGGCAGGAGGATGGATGATTACATTATAAGACGCTTTGCCTGAACTAACCAAATTTCATTTTATTTTCTTTGTTTATACAAAAAAATAAAATGAACAGTTTTTTGAAATAACAGTTGAAAAAACAGTTTTTTGTTACATATTGTAGCTTAGAGAGAAATAACATCTACAACAATGGAAACTTAAATACATAAATAAAGTACAATCGTTTAATTTAAAAACGCTTTCACAGAGCGACGTTAAGGACCTGTACAGTAAGTTGATTACTTAGAAGCTTACAAAGAGCTCAAAGCTTATTAATAAAGTTAGCAGCGTTCTGTGGAACGTTATTAACTTATCTGCGCTAAGTCCGGAAAGCTTGACGACTATCTATAGACAATACAGAGTTATTGTGAGTAGTATAAAATTTCATAATTAAATACTCGATATTAACTTTATATACAAGTAATGCTAAAATGGAATGACAAGTAATACTAAAATGGAATGGCTAAAAAAAATGGCAAGCTGTGGTAGGCCAGCGGTAACACCTAGCGACTCTTTCGAGGAGGTCACGGGTTCATCCCGGGCAGACACCAATGAGTTTTTCTGTTAAAACTTATATGTCTAATTGATAATTGCAATTTATCACACGCTTTTCGGTGAAGGAAAACATCGTGAGGAAACCTGCATATGTCTAGAGAATTCTGGAGATATGTGTAACCTACCAATCCGCATTGGAGCAGCGTGGTAGATCTTAGCTCCAAACTTTCTCTCCAAAAACGGAGAGGAGGCCTATTCTCAGCAGTGGGATAGTAACAGGTCGCTACTTACTTACTTTAATCCTAAAATTATATTGGTATAAACCTTAGATAAAGAAAATCTAATTTTATGCTTTAATTTACATAAGTAGGCTACTGTCCTTATACAAAGTTGGCAGTATTTTGAAATTCGACCATTTTTATCATTCGTATCATAGTCTTCAACTGTATAATTATTATTCGTATAAAACCTCAATGGAAGCAAATTTATACTAATGAATAAAGCTGAAGAGTTTGTTCGTTTAATTGATTGAACGCGCTTATCTCAGGAACTACTAGATAAGATTTCAAAAAATCTTTCAGTCTAAGAAAGTCCATTTATCGAGCAAGGCTATAGACTATATAAAATTAAGCTTAGATAAATAAGAGAGGAGCAGCAATAAAAAATGATGTCAAAGCGGCAAAATTAGAAGTTTTCCCTGCGTGCGCTAAGTTACGGTGAAAGTTATTCAAAAATCTCTTATAATTAACTGACGATGACTACTTTTATGTCCAAAATTTCAATTCGGGATAAAATTTGTGACACACTGATTTTCATACAGGCGTAGCTGCTGACACAGCTAGTCTTGTATATTTTGAAGAATGGTGTAGACAGCATGTGCTCTACCCTTGAGTCTCATGAGAGAGATAATACCTATCCTATAATGTATATTCACTCTCATTCAATTAACCTAGAAAAAAAACGATTAATTGTTCGACTCATTCCAATTTAGCGAAAGTATCCTTAATCAAAGGCATTACCTTTCACCTCCGTGGAGAGCAATTCGTCAAGAAATCCGACCTGACATTGACGAACGTATCACCTCTTATCTTTATTAAGGCTTTACGAAATAGTGGGAACTCGGAAACTAGGATATGAAGAAAAACGTACAGCCATCAAAGTAATTAATTACATCACTGTAATGAAAACGTTCTGGCTGTATTATTTATTTTACCTTTAGAGGGGAAATAGTAATAGTATCGTATTAGTATAGTTATATATCTTAGTAGGAATAGACATATCTACTAACTACTACTAATTTAGTACTACAACTTTTAACTAGCACTAACACTACACTATCACTACATCACACTAGCTCGAAAGGTTTTATCCTTTTCAGTCTTCAGAGCTGGATAGCCTCAATATTTACGTAATGATGAAGCCTCAGCTCGTATTGCAATTAGGCGTACAAGTTATACACGTGACTTCATTTGCATAAATTTAAATGTTAAAATACCTTTAATTTACTTTTTTCTACTTCAAAAGAAAAAACAAAAATTCTTTTATCCTACCCTAACAACCTAACATATAAACTTCAACTATTTCTTAAACATCAAATTTCATAATTATTACTCCAGGATAAGAAGAGAAGAGCGTAACAGACAGTCAGACTTTAGAATTTATAATATTAGTATGGATACATAAAAAATTTCACCTTGAGGAAAAAAAATCATTAAAACAAACAGTACAACAAAACCAAAAAAATAATACATATTGACAGTCACTCAGACTGCAATAATCGTATTGATGAACCTATACTATTTCTACCAAGTATACACTTATTATATCATGCAGTAACTTCAGAAAACACTTGGGAAAGTATTAAGTTACGATCCCCTGTTAATAGTTAACTTCATTTTTCCAAGTTTTCTATAGTTAGGCATAACTTTCTCTCTCAAATAAACCCACACAGGCGTTCGCTATAAATCAATAAATACACAGTTTGGCATTAGTTGCTCAACTTCTTCACAGAAAATAAACGTGACAACAAAAACTTTGAGGTTGGGTTTATTTTTAAAATACAAAAAAAAAATATAATATTATTTTTATTATATTAAAACTACGCGTTAATAATATGAAAACGATATACAATTGAAAAAGGATAATAAATATTTTATGGAAATAAATATATTTTACGAAAGTAAAAAATATTTTAATAATAGAGAAAACAAAGAGAATTGTTATTTATAAGAAAAGTAACACAGTCTATTTTACTGTAAAACTTGAGTATTAAACCTGTATCATAAATGAAATAATATTTTCTAGTTAGTAGGAAAACAGAGTGTGAACAGGAAGCTCAGAATTGCTAATTATAAATCTTGAAACGCAAATGCAACTATGTTATACGTACTTTTACTTTAGACAATTAACAATTAAGGCGTTAATGTTAATCATTGTTAGCGCTAAAGAACAAATATGTAAATAAAGGGATTATTTAAAGTAATTTCTAAAAAATACTTCGTGTTCCATATAGTAGATACTTTTGTTCTATATTTTATACGCATTTACGGAATTAAATATCAAACAATAGAAAACAATATCACAACCGACAAAAAAACAGCGTTCAATCATTAAAATAAGAAGATAATATTGTAATTTCATTCAATTTATATCAATAACTGTCGATAAATTCCCTTCTTTTAGGAACTTTTGTAATTACTTCTAAGAAAGGCTTAAACAATGAACATCATATATAATATAAATTAGACATAGTTATTGCTATTATCCTCCTCATACTTACTACTACCATCGAACTTTAAAATAGATAAACTGTCATTTCACATTTTTAAAGAAAAACTATTTCAATAGTTATTAACAAATTGATTTTATAGTGTAAATGAATACTTGAATACGAAGCATCATCAGGGGATAGACTCCACTAAAAAATCGCAAATGCGATTTTGTCTTAGAGTCAAAACAATTGTTGAGTTTGTGATAGTGAACGTATGTAGTGCTTGTGTATTGTGCTGGCGAAGGTGGAGGTTCGTGCATGTGTTTTTACTAATCCTGCATGTATCAGGTATGAAAACGGATTGGCCACTCTACATTTAGCATATTATATAAATTATTTAAATATATATAATATTTTCTATTTTACTTCATCGCGGATTATAGCAAAATAATTATATTATTACTTTTGTATTATGGATCTTCGCAAAGTAACGCCTAATTCTATAAATTATTTATTCATTATTATCTTTTTAATTCTAAAAACACTAAATGAGATCATTAGGGTTCATATTTGGTGGATTTTTAATCTAGTCAAAATAAATAGTCTCATGTTCTTATTTTCAGTACAGTCACTCATACAGCCGAAGGTCCTCGCTCGAGTCACGCGCGCTCCAAATCACGAGTCCTATAATCAGATTTACTTGCGCTATTTGATTTGTCGCCTACGATTCCAATATGCTCACGTAACTAAATACTATCTCATATTACTAACGATGTTTACTGTATCAACATAGTTCGACTAAATCCTTCGATAATTGGCTTTAATGTGCGATGCCGCATGACGTGACAGAAAACTCTATGTCAAGTGTGAGAACAAATTAAATATGTATTTCATCTATAATGTTTGTCGTTGTTCTAAGTTAAATATATTTCTCCTGTTTCTTAATGGGTCTGTTACTCATTTCTTTGTAAATTTATGGCCACGCTTGGCAGATTATCGAACTCTTTTTTCTTTGAACTTGGACTCAAAAAACACTAAAAAAATCAAAAAAATATGAAAGTTACCCAATTATATAGCAGAATGTTAGTAGGTTTGACCTTTAATTAATGTTAGCGTTAGGACAGAAAACAAACAACAATTATTCCAGAAATTTAAACTATGTATTAAAAATATATCTTTTGTTATGTTTAATAAAATATCTTGGTGACCGCTCCTTGCTCGGTAATTTTTTAAAAGATATCTATTAAATAAAATATTTATAAAAAAATAAAAAATAAAAAAGTCGCAGATGACATGTAGGATTCGCCCAGGATTAGAACGTTTTCGGTCCACCCGTTACCTATCGGCTATCGCAACATTACATTTGACAACTAAAAATATCTTTTAGTTTCAATTCTACATTTTACCATTGTTTTAATGTCCAAAAACAGGGATAAAACGAAATTTTTAAAAATATTATAGCTATTATGTATTATTATTAGCTAGATCGATTTTTCTCCCCCAAAACCCCTACGAGGTGAATTTCAGAAAAATTGTTGGAGCCATTTTCGAGATTCAGAAAATATATTTATATATATACATACAAGATTAACTTAATTAAATATTAAAAATAGATTGTTACTTAGCTGAGATTATGGTATGATAATAAAAAATAAAATTTTGGTATTGACATATCCAATACGAAATGACTATGTTAATGTAGGGTAAACACTTCACATAATTAACTACACTGAGTAAAGTAAATTTTACCTCCTTGAAAATGACATAGAAAATAGTAGACATTTAAAATTCTACATCAAACACATAGAACGAAAATAATTTAATCGTAGCGCGTTGAAAATAAATAAAAAAGTATAAAACGCGTTTGAAATATCTTTGTAAATCTATTTTAATATAAAAAGGATAAATGTACAAAACAGTTACAGACAACGTAAAATTAATCTAAAAAATAAACAAACTCAAAAAATTATTCGCCTCCGTAAACGGTGGAACGTAAAATACGAAGTTAAATATAAAATCAGCGAGAGCGGAATGTTTTTAATAATGTCGGGTAAGCGGGCACAGTTTCCACTAGAGAGCGCTCTTTAAGTAGCTAGGCAAATAAACTGATGCCGACGAGGGACTTTTAGGGTTACGCAACTAAAAGTATAAATATCTATAAGTATAAGAAGCTTACATTCTATTGACCAAATTCAAATAATTCTTTTTTCAAATTTGCTTTTACAAGCACTCGAAACTACAATGGAGCTACGACTGGTTCAGAAATGTGCTCTTACCGAGAAAAACCAGCAAGAAACTTGGGGGTCACTCTTTTCAAAATTAAGTATTACAATAATGGCTAAGTTAATTAAGAATAAATTAAAATAATTACAATATAATCTAGCGCGTAGCTGGTCGCCATTTAAATCCAAGCTTTCTTATCATCAACATAGTCCTCAACAGTATAATAAGCTTTATGAATAAGTGTATTTTTAATTGCTTTTTTGAACTTGTGTAAAGGCAAGTTCAAAATAGATTGTTGAATTTTATTATAAAAATGTATACCGAAGCCCACAAACGATCTACGAACTTTCTGAAGCCGTATCCTGGGTATTATTAATTTATTTGGGTTCCTGGTTTGCCTATTACTACATATCAATACATATCACTATAATATCACTTTTATCACTTTTATCACTTTGACCGTTCGACGAACGAAAGGTTTTTAAAAGCATTTTAGGTACAGTAACGAGGTGAAGAATAATCAGATTTTACCCCCTATAACAGGTTACCTAATCTCAAAAGACCTACGCCAAATGGGCATTTTTACATTTAAACAAATAAATAAAATACAAAAAGAAATAATTATTATAACTAATTGATACATGCAATTTATCACACGCTTTTCGGTGAAGAAAAACACCGTGAGGAAACTATATCTCTAGACAATTCTGGAGATATTTGTTACCTACGGAGTATCGAACACGATGGTGGGTTTTAGCTCTAACCCCTCCCTCCAAAAAACGACGAGAGGAGACGTATGTCCAGTTGTGGATAAAAGACCATTATGTATAAACATTTAAAACAACACTAAATTTCAATTTCTTTTCGAATTAATGTATGTAACATTAATTCGAAAAGAAATTGAAATTTAGTGTTGTTTTAAATGTTTATACATTACAAATTATCTCTTTAAATAAATTTTTTTATACTTGATTTTTATAATTAGTACAGAACCGATCAGTTTAATTCGTCTCGTGGTGTACTGTTCCGCCAGATAGGTACTCAGTGAATTTAATGTGTTCCCAGTTGACTGCTAAAGCGAGGACGCATATTCTGCTACGCTCGCTCCATGCAACGTACCAGGCATATGACCATATTTTTATGACTTATATTGAAAATTATATTTACCATAACTTAATAAAGATCTAGCTTAATAGTCCAATATAGCAAAAATTGTTGCATAAACAAATTTTTGGTATGAATTAATTTTAACGTTAGAGATGAATTTTTTAGCGCGAATTATAAATTTGAAACCTGTGTATGCCTCTAAACGTCACGCTTTCATTTGTTACTTAAATCGAATACCCTATTTTTAGGAATAGAGTAGGAAAGCAAGCCGAAAATAAGCTGTAATATAGAAAGGTGAAAAAAGTAATGAAATATTATCTTTCATTTTTTATTTTTGCTTATAGCAATGAAGATATTAGCAAAATAATATTCTCATTACTTTTTGGATTATGGTCCTCCGCAAAGTAACGCCTAATTCTATTAATTACAATATAGAGAAAGCAAATGTGAGTGTAGCTTTGTCTCTCTTCTTTATAAGTGATTAGACAAAGAAGATACGAGTTGCATCTTTCATCTCATTATTTGTTTCGACAATCTCACTTAGAGGGCTACCTAAAGGGTCCCTACTCCATCTATACTAATATATAAAGCTAAAGAGTTTGTTTGTTTGATTATTTGAACGCGCTAATATCAAGAACTACTGGAGTGATTTAAAAGAAATATTTCAGTATAAAATAGCCCATTTATTGAGGAAGGCTACGGGCTTATCAGACACATGGACGAAGTCCGCGATTTCGTAGTTGCACACGATATAGATATTCTTCTAATACAAGAATCCTTCTTAAAACCCCAATTACGCAATCCCAATATTGCGAACTACTGTTTGATTAGAAATGACCGTCTGTCATCCAAAAAAGGCGGCATGCTCATTTACTACAAAAGAGCCCTCCTATGCTCCCCCCTTGATTCCCCAAAGCTCACTAACATGGAGGCTTCAGTCTGTCAGGTGGGTATGACCGGCCATCAGTCGATCATACTAGCATCAGTATACCTCAGTCCGACCAAACGGGTACTCGAAAGAGACGTCCGCACCCTTCTCGCACTAGGCGACTCTGTAATACTGGCCGGAGACTTCAACTCCAAACATGGCCAATGGAACTCTCGCCGAACCAACCGGAACGGCACAATACTCCAAGGCCTCAACGGCCTTCCAAACCTCGCTTTTGAGGTGATAGCCCCTAACGAGCCCACCAGATACCCGCCTAACGGGGATCCAAACAGAGCAGATGTGTTAGACATATACATTTTCAAAAATGTAGCTCTCCAGTTACATTCTATAGAAGTCCTGCATGAATTAGACTCGGACCACCGTCCGGTTCTAATTCAATTAGGTCAATCTACATCCACGACCCCCCCCCCACCAAAACGATAATCGACTGGAGTAAATTAGGCGGGAAACTCCAGTCCCTAAACTCAGACCACCTAGATCAAATTCCTGACAAGATAGACTCCGTGGATAGTGCCAAGTTCGCTGTTACCCACCTTACGAAACATATAACAGACTCACTCGAGCGTTGCTCCAAGGAAGTCCCCGACGACCGCGGTCGTGGGAGACTACCGGACGACCTGCGCGACCTACTTAGACGTAAACGTGCCGCTACTAGGGCCCATGACGCATACCCGACAGACGATAACCGGAGAACTCTCCGGCGACTCCAAAGAGAGGTTAGAGAAAAACTCAGCCTCAACCGTCAGTCCGCCTGGGACAACAAACTCTCAGAGATCTCGCCGAGTCACCTGGCTTTCTGGAAACTGGCGAAATCCCTGAGAGGAGACCAGTGTGCAGCTACACCACCATTGATACGTTTAAACCGTCCGGTCGCTTTTGACGACATCGATAAGGCCGAATGCTTGGCTGACAGTCTTGAGGGACAATGTTCAAATAACCCCAGTCATCCCGAACACGCCGAATTCCACTCGGAAGTGGAAATGGCGGCGGCTAGGATATCCGCGAAGGCTCCCGAAAGCGAGCCGCTCACTCCCACCACCGGAGAGGAAGTCCGTTCCATTATCCAAAACCTGAAGACCCGCAAGTCCCCAGGCCCCGACTCCATATCCAACAAAGCACTCAAGTGCCTCCCCGACCAACTCATAAACCTATTAGTATTGATTTTCAATGCCCTCCTGTTAGGTTGCTCCTTCCCCGACGAATGGAAGGAAGCAATAGTAATAGGTATTCGTAAACCGGGAAAACCCAGTAATCTCCCGAGCAGCTATCGACCCATCAGTCTGCTCAACAGCTTAGGGAAAGTCTACGAGCGAGTAATCCTCACTAGACTCAAAACGTTCATGGAGTCGATGAAGCTCATACCGGATGAGCAATTCGGCTTCCGCGCCAAACACACCGCGGTACAACAAGTACACCGACTTACCGAAGCCATCCTAAATGGCTTCGCCAAAAAACGGTACACCGGTACTGTCTTCTTCGATGTCGCCAAAGCCTTCGATAAGGTATGGCATGCGGGTTTAATATACAAACTCGCAAACCTAGGAATCCCCGATAGACTCGTTCTTATCATTCGCGATTATCTTACTAATCGCTCATTTAGATATCGTATTGATGGTGCGCTCTCCTCAAGACGTACCTTACGCGCCGGAGTCCCCCAAGGTTCGGTACTCGCACCGTTCCTCTACTCGCTCTATACGAGTGACATCCCACGATTCTCCACTAAAACTAGAGCAGTCACCCACTTAGCCATGTTCGCGGACGATACCGCAATCTATACCACCTGTAGAGATCCCATTACTATAAATGATAGGCTCCAAAGAGCAACCAACCAGCTCGGAAGCTGGTTCCGCCGGTGGAGAATCGAAATAAATCCCGATAAAAGCGCAGCAATGTTCTTTGCGAGATCTAGGAGAGCCATGGACTTCATCCGGACGCCTCCTAGAGTCTCTATTTACAACAAATACATAGATTGGCAAAAGGAAGTCAAATACTTAGGTGTCATCCTCGAACCTACCCTATCCTTCATCCGACACATCCGCGTTGTCCGTAACCGGGCAGCGTTCGCCATGGGACGCCTCAATCCGATACTGTGTAAGACAAGTAAACTGTCACTTCGCAACAAAGTGACACTTTACAAAACTTGCATCAGACCCATTATGACCTATGCGAGCGTCGCGTTCGCGCACGTTCCGAAATCACGACTGTGTCCGTTGCAGACACTTCAAAATCGATTCATGCGTACAGCCACTGGCTGTCCGTGGTTCGTGCGCAACGTTAACCTCCATAGAGATCTCGACCTACCCACGATAGCCGATCTTTTCAGACGATTCTCGACGACTTACTTCGAGAAAGCGTCCATCCACCCAAACCCCCTTATAGTGGCCGCGTCCAACTATAAGGTGTTCAGGCACCCCAATAAGATTCACAGGCGCCCGAAGAGCGTCCTTAACGACCCCGACGATGCTATCACAGCATCCAACAAGATACACACACTACATTTACACAAACAGCGTCTTCGCCGGCGAAGACGAGGTCCCCGCTTGCTTGTGTCAAGCGGCCGCAGCCCTCTGCCGCGGCCGCCGTGACGCAGACTTCTTCCAAGTCATTTATTAGATGCAGCCCTCCAAAAACGCGCCGCCTTAAGCCGAGGTTCGGTCTCGCAGGAGACACCCTTAAGGCGACGCCCCCTGTAGCGCGGGTGCTTGTAATGCACCCGCATGTATCATCCATTTCTCGGCGATGCTTCAGCGCTCGCCCGTCTTATCGGTGACGCTGTCAAAGCCATTAGGGCTAACAGCATTAGTCATATTCGAAAAAAAAAAAAAAAAAAAAAAAAGAGGAAGGCTATGGGCTATATAACATCACGCTAAGATGAATAGGAGAGGAGCAGCAATAAAAAATATTACGAAATTTAAAGGTTTCCTTGCGTGTGCTGAGTAAACGGTAATAGTTATTCAAAAATCATGTATTGTACAAAATTGTTTTCCTCTTAAAGTTTTACATAAAAGTTCGCGACGGCATATGTCTAGCTTTTAAGATTAACTCACTTTAACCGTTTTTAAGGTTATCAAAATACTATATTACGGTTTTAATTTTTCCATGCGGGCGTAGCCGCTGGCGATTGCTAGTTATTTATATTTCTAGGCCGTACACGTGCATACTTCAGCAATTTTTTTCATTCTTATTTTTAGACAAAACATAGAAAAATAAATTACGTCTATTTGTAAAATAAAAATCGTGATAGTTACGGACAGTTAACAAGAGCCTACTTCAGCGAAACACTCGTCGGCTAAGTGAGGACTTAAAACGCTTTAATCTCATCCTCAGTTTCGCTTTGCAGTCGCTTTATTCGCTAAATGTATGCACTTGACAACGTACGTCACTTTGTTTATTGCGATTTTAATTGGTGGAAATCATAAAATATTTTTTGAAGGAAAATAAGATTCATTTTTCGAGAATAAGAAGAAAAGTTTTGTTAGTTTCTCGTCCTACTATATTCTAGCGATGAACCGACGAAGGGACAAATTGATAATACATTCTAATTATGGGATGACTTACTTACCACTTATGTGCTTTGACGCTATACCATTAACAATTTCAACAGGATTAGCATTGCAATATAAAGCTTAGCGTCATAAATTATTACCCATAACTGTCATTGACACGAAATATCTATAAAAAAACCTTTTTCATTCTCAAAATCTCTTTTTTTATATAATAAAATAGAAGCGGCTAATCTTCAATATTTTAATGAGTTAATGTTGTATGTATATATATATTTATATATATATTCGGAATCTCGGAAACGGCTACAACGATTTTCCTCAAATTGATCATGTAGGCGGTTTTATTTAAAAAAATCGTTTTATTCCAGTTTTTGGGAATAAAAAATTATCAACATTTAAATTTAATATAAAAAACTATTTTTGCCGTAAATTGTCAAGTCAAGCGTAGTTTATTCGGGGAATCGGTGTTCTCAAGAAATGAAAATACCTAGGATCAAGCCCCACCTACCCAATATTTTTTTCTTTTTCTTGAAGTTTCTTTGTCTTGTAAAAAATTACCGAGCAAGGTTCGGTCACCCAGGTGCTTATTATAATGTATCTAACTTAATAAAGCCTCATTTTAAATTAGGTCACTTTAATACTAAACTTATATATTATTACTTAGATATTTTAATGTTATTAGAAGTGGTATAGTTTTGGTTGTGATGTAATAAATATCTTTAAAACGGTTGTCTTTCAAACATATACGAGTATAACTGTAAAGCTTTTATGCGTACGTCAGGCGGATAGAATGTCGCCATAGCCGGGGATTAAAGTAAACCGTTTCAGACTTTAATCTTAGCTCTGCTGAGTGAGTGTTTTACTAAGCGTAGGTTTTAGCTGTCTGTAAGTCAAGTTTTAGCTGAGGTTCTAAATTAATACTGTCTTTGTTAAATATGCTATAAATATATGTATAAATAAGTGATTCTTGTCATATTGTGATGTCTATTCATTTTTTGTTTTATGTATAGAATAAGGCGTTTCTTTGCGGAGGTCCATAATACAAAACTAATGAGAATATTATTTTGCTATAATCCGTGATAAAAATTTTATCGTGGATTTTATCCATGTTATAAACATGTTGTCATATGATTTGGCTAGGTGTTTTACGAACAGCCGCTTGCCTGACCTTAACTTACCTTAGTCGTATTTAACGACACCTCGGTAAGAAAAAGTAGAATAAACCATTCTACTCAACCGGATACCACATGGTGGGCCAACTTACCTTAGTCACCTTTTACGACACCTCGGTAATGAAGGTGGTCTATTCTACTCCTATTACAATATATTCACAAATAATTTATAGTAGTAGGCGTTACTTTGCGGAGATCGATAATACATAAGTATAGTAAGTAGGTAAGTACTTTACTGTATATACACAAATAGGTACATAGTAATTTTTTTCATGTACTTTGAAAAAAAAAATTATTTCATTAATAATTCTAAAACTATAAAAAATTCTAGTCAATTTTATGCTATCTTTCTTTAACAATAACTTCATTGATTACCAAGAAGTGTAAAGCGTAGCAAAAATTATATATTGAAAATCTACGTTGGATTAAATATTCAATAATATATGTAAATTCTAATTTATAATTTCCTTCTGTTTATAATAAGATTGTTTTAATTGTTAAACTTATTTAAACACAATTACCTACATCCTACCAGATTGAACACTCATTTCATTGGAATAATTATGGCTGTAAAATTAAACACAGCTTGTCTTAACAAACAGTTAAAACAACTAAATTAATTTAAGAACTTCGCCCCAAGAACTGTTAAACAAATAACACTGAATAATTTTGATAAATTTCGCTAAGTTAATTTACCCGGAACGGGACTCGTAAAGAACTTATGAACAAAGCCCCTTTCAATTTCTAAAATGAATTAAACAAAAATATACCATTTGTTCCCTACTCGAAAGCGAATCGAGTTAAGTTAGAAAGGCTTGGAAGTAAAATCATATTTTTCGTGCAACACTTTTCAATCAGTGTTTTAATTTATTGTTGCTAGCAACACTTCATAATCCATCATAGATAAGCTTTTAGAATAAGGATAGGCTAAGTTTACTAACATTAGATTAAGTTTGTGTGTATTACTAACAAAATATGACCAGAAAAAGTGGTCTAAATAAATGTATTTTAATTTTGTGAGTATTACTAACAAAATATGACCAGAAAAAGTGGTTTAAATAAATGTATTTTATTTTATTTATTTATTTATTTCATGCAGGGGTATAATAGTGATCAGGTCACTAACGGAGCTTTTACGATCAAATTCAAGCATTTTTATCGTTTGTTTCAATTGTAGTAGGGTGATATTAGGTAGTTGGGGATCGATAGGTATTTACATTTCTCGAGACTGCCCGTTCCCCAAAGCAGCTACGCTGACTTGACAGTTTATGACAAAAATATTGTTTTATATTCAATATTAAATATAAATTTTAGTATTTTTAAATGCCCAAAAACGGGGATAAAACGATTTTTTTTACATAAAACCTAGCTAGATCAATTTTTCTCCCCTATAACCTCCTACATACTGAATTTTAGGAAAATCGTTGGAATCATTTCCGATATTCCGAAAATATATATATATACAAGATTAACTCATTTAAATATTAAAGATGATATAAGTAGGTATATATCAAATCGATCGAAAATCGTAGTAAAGGTTTCACATTTACAAAATAAAAGTCTCCTTTTCCGGAAGAGAATTCGTTTATTTAATTAAGACCGAATGAACTTCTAAACCGAGATCGAAAACTAATCACAGTTTGAATAAGGCTTCTGTTGGTGTATAAAAATACTTTTAATTGGTTAGCAAGTTTTGTCCTTAAAAAAAAAGTTGATTTCATAGAAAGTTATCATCTTATCATCGTTCTTTTGCAAGAATCGCTTCAAAATTATTTCAAATTATAAAATTTCTTAGCATATACCATAGGTGCCAAAGCTGTGGTAGCCCAGCGGTAACACCGTGCGACTCTTTCGAACAGATCACGAAGATTGGGTTTGAACCCAAACAGACACCAATGAGTTTTTCTGTTAAAACTTATGTGTCTAATTGATAATTCTAATTTATCACACGCTTTTTGGTGAAGGAAAACATTGCGAGGAAACCTGCATATATCTAGAGAATTCTGTAGATATGTGTTACCTACCAATCCGCATTGGAGCAGCGTGGTAGGTCTTAGCTCTAAACCTTCTCTCCAAAAACGAAGAGAAGAGGCCTATTCTCGGCAGTGGGATAGTAATAGGCCGCTACTTACCATAAGTGCCAATAAGAATTTAATTTAACAATAGACGTCATAAACTCTATGAGCCGAACGGAAGACTCTGTGCCTTATTCCAACGTCACGAAATCAATGAGTTTTTCTGTTAATACCTTTATTTATAAAAATTGTTTGAAGTGTAATAAAAATTGTTTATGTGCTTATTCAATATTTGCAATTTAGAACGGATCTTTTTGGTGATGGAAAACATCGTGAACTTGTATATCTCTGGAGAAGTCCTCAATGTAATCTACCAAGTTGCAATAGAATTATTTTTCCGTAATCCATGTCCGTTAAAAGAAAACATTCACATTGTACACGCAGGACAAGTCACCACACGTATCACAAAACGCCGCCACCACCAAATATCCTGCATGTATAACGTATGTGAATGTTGCCTGCTTCATACACTTAGCATTGCACAGATTCTCTACAGACGTGGATTAGAGCAAAATAATTCTATTGTAACTTCTGCATATCAGTAGATGTGAAATTTTAAAATTTTTCAAAAATCAAATCAAGTGAAAATATTCTTTATTCAAATAAGCTCTTTCAAGCACTTTTGAATCGTCAAGTATCAATATGATTAATGAAGCTACAACTGGTTCGGAATGTTGCTAATACCGAGAAGAATCAGAAAGAAACTCTGCGGTCAATCTTTTAAAGATTTTCAGTTTTACATTATTAAACCGCAGTCTTGTCTGAATTTATAAAATTAATTTATATTAATTTATAATGAATTTATAAAATATATAAAAATGTCATAAATAAAATTTGTTTAATAAATACACTAACGCTTAAAAGTCATTAAGTCCTAGGTCCTATAGCAGAGTTTACAATATTTTCTCGTAACATTTCAAAATATTCAAACTGAAACATATAATTTTTCATTAAATTTATTACAAGGGTTCGTCAAAACAGCACAAGTGGTCGGCACTTGTAAATATTTACGCACATTAAAATAGATACCTTTTACATATTACACACGTATCCTGCTGAATATTGCGGGGGAGATTAATTTAACATGTCCAACTAGATTTATAACGGCCGGTTTTCCGCCTTTCTGTAACGTTCGTCAGTTTGATTAAGATCCGTTAGAGCAATCGCAAATTTCAATATTTCTTATTCTATTCGAGTTGCAAATTGTAGACACTATATTATATAATGGTATGATATAAATGTGTAGTGTATATATAATTGTAGACACTATATTATATAATGGTATGATATAATTGTGTAGTGTATACATATATAATTGTAGACACTATATTATATAATGGTATGATATAATTGTGTAGTGTATACATATATAATTGTAGACACTATATTATATAATGGTATGATATAATTGTGTAGTGTACATATAATTGTAGACACTTATTATATAATTGTAATTTTATAATTGTGTAGTGTACATATAATTGTAGACACTATATTATATAATGGTATGATATAATTGTGTAGTGTACATATAATTGTAGACACTTATTATATAATTGTAATTTTATAATTGTGTAGTGTACATATAAATGTAGACACTATATTATATAATAGTAATTATATAGCATTAACAGTAACTATATAGCTAGGCATTTTACCTGCCTGACGTCTATTTACCTTAGTCGTCTTTTACGACACACCGGTAAGTAAGAGGGTGGTCTATTCTACTAAACTGGATACCACACAGTAATCAATACGGATTGATAGATTACACCTATCCCCAAAATTATTAAGAGATATTCAGCTTTCCTCACGATGTTATCCTTCAACGAAAAGAATGTAATAAATTGCTACTATCAATTAGGCACTTCAGTTTTAACAGAAAACCTCATTGGTGACTGCTCGGGGTTGGACCTCGTGACACCCTCGAAAGAGTCACACGGATATCACAGCTTTTTATAACTTTTTTAGCTTTTTATACGCTGTCATACCATAAAAAATTCTGATATATTCACATAAAAATAGTTCTTACACATTACACATGTACCCTCATGAATATGCCATGTCGTGAGAGATTTATTGCGGACAGTTTTCCTGCCGTGAATTTATGCTACGTGGGTTTGAATTAGACTCGTAAGGCCAATAGCTGTTCCCAGATTTAATGGGGTCAGAAATCGGAGAAAGTACCGTATCTTTTGTGTGATTTAGGAACTATTTTAAGGTAATATGGCAGCTGGTATATACAGCTGAAGATTCAAACCCTGAGGAGACACTAAAACTATTGTAAGAATAACAGGTTTTGAACAAATATATAACCAATAATATAAATATATAAATGACCAAAAAAAAGCTGTGGTAGCCCAGCGGTAACAACGTGCGACTCATTCGAGGAGGTCACGGGTTCAAATCCGGGCAGACACCAATGAGATTTTCTGATAAAACTTATGTGTTTAATTGATAATTGCAATGTATCACACGCTTTTCGGTAAAGGAAAACATCCTGAGGAAGATATGTAGGTTATCTTTAGAGAATTCCGGGGATATGTGTAATCTACCAATTCGCATTGGATCAGCGTGGTAGGTCCTAAGTCCAACCCTTCTCTCCAAAAACGGAGAGAGGAGGCCTATGCCCAGCAATAAGATAGTATCAGGTCGTTACTTTAAGCGTAATGTAAATATCAAATATGAATATACAAGTGTGAAAAAGATTATTTGAGTAGCTGTATCGATAGTTCATTAGATATAATTGATCCTTAACAATTCAAAAGTGTAAAAAGCTTACTTGAATAAAGATTATTTTGATGTGATATTACCACGTTGTAAGTAAACATCATTTATGTCCTGCCCTTATTCCACTCTAAGTGGGGTCAGCACAACATGTTATAAACATGTTGTAACGTGACTTTGCTACGTACCTATTTTACGCCCGGCCACTTGCCTGATGTCAACTTACGTTAGTCGCCTTTTACGACACCTTGGTAAGAAATGAGGGTGGTCTGTTCTACTCAGCCGGATACCACACGGCGTGTCAACTTACCTTAGTCGCCTTAAAGATACCTCGGTACGAAATGAGGGTGGTCTGTTCTACTCAGTCGGATACCACACGACATACACGTTGGAAGTAAACATTATATTTAAAGTTACCTGCTGCTGAAAAGGTTGAAATATTTATATCGTTCAATTTTGATATTCCCTTTTTGTGAGAGACTGTGGGTTGTATTTGTATGCATTTAATGGACGTCAAAGGGACGCTAAAAGCGTATCATCGAAACAGGATGTACCTGAATTTGATGTACGCTCAAATATTTTAAAAGCAAAATCTATTATATAATATTCATTGTAAAACAAACAGATGTGAAATCAGACATATGGAAATCCAAATAATAAAAATCCAATAGAAGGGATTTCAGAAATAGCAAATAAATTGTGTTGGTCTGAAAATAAAGGTTTATTTTAAAATTTTATACGAACTTAGTTGCTTTATTTCTTTATTTTAATTGCTGATTCCATTTTATATTATTTTAATGACATATTATATATATATATATATATATATATATATATATATATATATATATATATATATATATATATATATATATATATATATATATATATTATATATATTATATAAATTAAAGTAACTTAGTTACTTTATTTCTTTATATAAACTATATATCAAAAGAGGGTGGGTATATCAAAAATACTTCATAATTCTAAATATATACCTAAAATATAATTCTTAAAAGATTTATCACGTAAAATATAAAAAAAGTTATTTATGACAAAAACTAAAAATAGCTTCCGACATCCGTTCTCCATATTTTACGGATAAAGTGAATGTTTTTAAGAAAAGACAGAAAATTGATAAAAGTCCTGAACCGCTAGCGAAACGTGAAAATATATGTCGTTTTTATATAGTGTTTAATGTTTTCTTTACAAAACACTTTGTATAAAAACCCGGAAATATTAACTGAAGATAAAGTGCGATATACGGACTGTTCAACTGGATAGTTGCTATTCAGCGAGCGCGGCGTGTTATCTGCGTGTCGTATTGGAAAATATCGAGCATCTGCGAGAGTTATCGTTGGTATTCTAACAAAGATTATATTTAACTAGAAGAGATGAAATAAATATTGGAAGGCGGAAAATTGATACGTTTTTTATAACAGACCTTACTGTTGTATGCGGGTTGAGACGTGTGTAACGTCCTTTGTACATTTATATACAAGACACATATATGAAATACATACATGAACATAGTCACACTAGTACAAAGGTACATACTCGGTCTCAAGATGCACTACGACAGTAACACGAGAACCCTTGGTGAGAGTGGTCGTGAAGTGACATGTTGTTATTTGTTAGTGCGTGTTATATCGAATATTAGACGTAGATCTCCCCTAAATGCCTCCACTCCCCATAGTCTTGCACTTTTATCGTCGCTAGCGTGTAGTACGATGTCATCCTTCCATTATCACTATGCCGTAAATTCTTCTGCTCTTATTCCACTCTAAGTGGGATCGGCACAACATGTTATAACCATGTTGTAATATAATTAACTTAGGTATTACACGACCGGCCGCCTGCCTGACCTTAACTTAGCTTAGTCGCTTTTTACGAAACTTCGTTAAGAATAGAGGATGGTCTATTTTACTCATACCGCGCAACATTTATCAGACACAAATAAATAATAAGGTTAAATAAATACCGATTATTAAAGTGTCAGTAACGACATAACGGTACAGTATTGTGTTTAAACAAAATAATTTCAGCAATTTACATAAACTCCAAGAAGGCAGCTAACAGTCATATCAAGTCCACGTTCCAAACTGGACTGATTTGCATACATAATTATGCGATATCAGCTTCTAAGTCTTACTCCGCTAATAAACAAGTCGACGTTAATAAACGAAACTACCCACAAACGTAGTTTAAATTTTCCTTTATATTAAATTTTATAATCCATATCCACATGTCTGACTTCTGTATTATTATTCGGGTAGCGTATCTAGTAAATCTACTAAAACTGCCGCTTCAGCGCGCACGATTTATAAGGTCTTGGTAGCCATATAAATTCAGTCGTATATGCGTACCTCGTACTATATGAATGTTTTATGTTTTACTCGATTTCATAGGGCTTCTGTATCTTATTCGAATAGTTTACACGACGGTAACGCGTACCTACTACGGTTTTCTTAGTGAAAATCTTTTCATTTTTGTTACATCAAATTAACAATTTCTCTTACTTCCACGAATGGCAAACAAGGTTCTTTGCACCGTCATCTGATTGTATGGGATTTTCCGCTGCGTGATTTAATTATAAGGCAATCCCTAAAATTAACGAATTGACATTAGCTTTTTATAGATCGCGCCGTCTGGTATCCGGCTGAGTAGAATAGACCACCCTCATTTCTCACCGAGTTGTAAAAGGCCCCTACGGTAAGTTGACTTACCGTGTGATATCCGGTTGAGTAAAATACATCACCCTCTTTCGTACCAAGGTTTCGTAAAATACGATAGGTAAATTGACGTGAAGCAGGCGGCTGGTTTTAAAATAAGCCGAATCATGTAAAAACATGATTATACAATGGAATAAAGGCAGGAGGACGTTATTACTTACGTATATAAAATTCGATTGCACTGAATTTCATCAATTATTTCGTGCGGGTTAGCTTTGAAAGCATGAACAATCAGACCTTCGGCATTTATAATATTAGCACGGATTTGTTATCCTTAACATAATATTAGAATGTGTGGAAAAACTAATCACTATAACGTCTATACCGATGTCTCCAATCCTGTCGCCGTTGATCCCAAGAAGATCGACACACGGACCCATTCGTATCGCAAATCTAATTCAAACCAGAGCATAAATTTACGGAATGACGGAAAACCGCCCGTAATAAATCTCTTTGGACGTAGAATATTCATGAGGGTACATATGTAATGCGCAAAGGAACTATTTCTATGTGCATATGTAAGTTTGGTCTGACCGCTCGTTTGAATCCGTTTCCTTTAATATTCAAATATACTAGAAGGGTACGGGAAAGATTTAATTACGTAACATATTTACTCGTCCACTATGTACTTGTAAAGAGCACTCGCTTATCATCCTCCTGCCCTTATCCCACTCTAACTGGAGTCGGCACAACATGTTATAAATATGCTGTCACATGATTATCTGCGTTTTTACGACCAGCCGCCTGCCTGACGTCAACTTACCTCAGTCGTATTTTACGACACCTCGGTAAGAAAGAGGTTGGTCTATTCTACTAAACCGGATACCACACGGTGGGTCAACTTACCTAAGTCGCCTTTTACGACACCTCGGTACGAAATGGGTTGGTCTATTCTACTCAGCCGGATACCACACGGCGGGTCGACTTACCTTAGTCGCCTTTTACGACACCTCGGTAAGAAACCTTTATTTTTTTATGTATTTGTTGAAAAAGATAAAATAAAAGAAAGCAATATTCTTAAGGCATAGGCGTTTTGAAAAGTGTATTTGTATAAGTCGCGACGTTGGCTCGGCGTAAATATTATTTTTCGTACTCGGGAAAAATGTGTTGATATTTTTCGTAAAAATGTTTACTCGTTTGTAGATAGTAGTGTTTACTATAAACACTGCTACAGAGTTCACGTTTACCTAAATCATTCCCCTGCCCTTATCCCACTCTAAGTGGGGTCGACATGGCACTTAGAGTGGGATAAGGGCAGGGAGATGATGATCATGACGTTAAAAAATAAAGATAGATATCACTTTATTGTACCTAATTTTCCAGGATTGGCGGAAATAAAATATTCAAAACTCAACCAAGAGCGAACGAAATATTCTTGGATAGTACGTAAAATACTCGAGGTGCTATAAAATTGGGTAAAATATAAAACATTCATAGTTCCAGCACGCATACGCGTTTGAATTTATACTACACGAATCTTATAAAGCTCTCTTTCTAGACTAGACAAATTTACTGAAAGTATTTTTATTACCTTAACTATTTTATTATGATCACTTATTTTTACACACTTACATCAAATAATTTATAGAATTAGGCGTTACTTTGCGGAGATCCTGCCTTCAGCTCCGCGGGTCGCGGGTTCGATTCCCGCCGAGGGCCAACATTTTCTATAAATGAATTTGTTGGTCTTTGAGCCTGGGTGTATATTTGTATTTAAGTATGTATTTAAACATATATAAGTATATATATTCACCAGTTGTCTGTCACCCATAACACAAGTATTAAGTTACTTACTTTGGGGACGGACGACCGTGTGTGTAAGTGTCCCATATATTTATTTATTTATTTATTTATTATGATCACTTATTTTTACACACTTACATCACTTATTTTTACATCACTTACTATTTATCACTTATCACTTATTACTTATTTTTACATCACTTATTATTTATCACTTATCACTTATTACTTATTTTTACATCACTTATTATTTATCACTTATCACTTATTACTTATTTTTACATCACTTATTATTTATCACTTATCACTTATTACTTATTTTTACATCACTTATTTTTATTTAAATTTTAATATCATAACGTAGAGATGTTACGCAGAGGAAATTTACTTCATTAAACAAGTCCTATATTTAGATATTAATTTATAGAATTAGGTGTTACTTTGCGGAGATCCATAATACAAAAGATCCATAATAATAACATTATTTTGCTATAATCCGCGATAAAGTAAAATACAAAATATATATAATGCTTTATGTAGAGTGGACTATCCTTTTCGTACCTGATACATGCATGCAGGATGAAAATCGCAAAGCTTTTCAATTTTGTCGTGGAGTCTATCTTCTGATGCTTTGGTTGCGGGGCGAAACGATTGTTGAGTTTGTAATAGTGAACGTATGTAATGCTACTCTACATTTATCATTTAGCAATGGTTGAGTTTAGCATTATATATATTTTCTATTTTACTTTATCGCGGATTATAGCAAGATAATTTTAAATAATCATTCTTCGCGGATTATAGCAAAATAATTTTATTATTACTTTTGTATTATGGATCTCCGCAAAGTAACGCCTAATTCTATAAATTATTTCAAGATAATTTTATTATTACTTTCGCATATTTAGCTTTATAGATGGCAAAGATAGCAATAATCATCCAAAAAAATCGTTTAAGTAATTCGACATAGATATGCAGCCATCTGAATTGGCAAATATACGAGTATGAATATTGTATATTGAAATATAGCCACGTATGTTATGCGCCTACCTACCATCTAACCTCTAAACATAATATCTCTATGTGCGTGATAGTAAATCTTCAACGTGCTTTGTGGTTTATGATCTGTGACATCGTAACATTTGACACTCCTCCATACTCCAATATAATGCAGTGGGGTAAAATTTAATGGCGTGATCAATTTCAAGCTTTATTAATGTATATATATATATATATATATATATATATATATATATATATATATATATATATATATATATATATATGTCGGGGATTTAGATGGTTTGTTGATGATGGATGGTTAGGTTTTTATTGTAAGCGACTTCGGCGTTCTCTATATTTCAAGTCGTAGAATCAGTGCGCACACCCGGCGCCATCGAGTCTCAGATGTCCAATCTGTCATGTCGCTTTGTTACCAGCGCCACCTTACCATGCATTTTACATATGCGTCAAATATCACAATCACAAGCGACAGCTATTAGACAACCTTGACTACTGACTCCATGATTCGGCTAAAGTATCCCAAATGATAACAGATGTAACGCCATCTGTCCGGCAGTTAAACAAGTCTATTATTATCTTCACTTCTCCGACACGGCCATACTGACAGAGAGCGCGTTCTCGCGCGGTCTCATGCATGATGTGGTCACAGACGTCATCAGCCATGGGTCTAAACCTTAGAGTTTCCCCAGCGAACAATCCCTTACCGTTAAGCGAGTGTAGCTCAGTACAGCGTCACAAGCCAAAAGCACGGAGCTTGTAATGCTCAAGCGTTGGAAGCAAAAAGCGCAGAGCTTTCGATGCTCCAGTGTTGATAGCACAAAGCGCGGAGCTTTTTCGATGCTCAAGCGTTGGAAGCAAAAAGCGCAGAGCTTTCGATGCTCCAGTGTTGATAGCACAAAGCGCGGAGCTTTTTCGATGCTCAAGCGTTGAAAGCACAAAGCGCGGAGCTTTCAATGCTCAAGTGTCGCAAGCATAAAACGCAGAGCTTTCAATGCTCAAGTGTCGGACGCACAAAGCTCGGAGCTTTCAATTCTCGTGTCGTAAGCATAAAGCGCGGAGCTTTAAATTCTCAGGTATCGGCAGCACAAAGCGCGGAGCTTTCAATTCTCGTGTCGCAAGCATAAAGCACGGAGCTTTTAATGCTCAGGTATCGGCAGCACAAAGCGCGGAGCTTTCAATTCTCGTGTCGCAAGCATAAAGCGCGGAGCTTTCAATGCTCAGGTATCGACAGCACAAAGCGCGGAGCTTACAATGCTCAGGTTTCGGCAGCACAAAGCGCGGAGCTTTCAATGCTCAGGTATCGCCAGCACAAAGCGCGGAGCTTTCAATGCTCAGGTATCGGCAGCACAAAGCGCGGAGCTTTCAATGCTCAGGTATCGCCAGCACAAAGCGCGGAGCTTTCAATGCTCAGGTAACGCCAGCACAAAGCGCGGAGCTTTCAATGCTCAAGTATCGGCAGCACAAAGCGCGGAGCTTTCAATGCTCAAGTATCGGCAGCACAAAGCGCGAAGCTTTCAATGCTCAAGTATCGGCAGAACTCAGACCAAGGTATGAGGTCGTCAAGTATGAAATTTGTAGAACATAAGGCAAAGTTTGCCAATAATTTTTATAAACACAAGAAACGATTTTTCTTACCAAAATATGCGCCCAAATTGCCAACATATTGTTGCCGTTTAAGCAACACATTGTTCAGCCTGGTCATTTAAAAACATGGTGGAACCACGTCCACCTCTATGTGTATGAACTCTGTCAAATAACAAACTGTCATAGTTGTCCAAACTGTAAACTACAAATTTCATTCAACTTATTATTTCTTTCGTAAAACAATTTCTTTTAAATCGTCCGCTTTTATTATCCATAATGTAATGAATAAACGTCCCTGCTAAAAAGATTAATAATTAAACGTAGCTTTTTTTAAATTAGCATACATACTGTAAACAATAGTACAAGATGTCGCCGCTATCCCGCGCATCAAACTCAAACTTAATTTTCTTAATCGAAATAAACTTGTAAACTAGTGCTTTTGAACCTTCAATTCTACCGCTGGAAAAGCGGAAAGCTCTCGCTACCAAGAAGAGCCAGCAAGAAACTCGGCGGTTGCTCTTTTCAACATAATACTTATAACCAGATACACCAAGTCATTACTATCTTGTACAGGGTCGGACAGTAGCTACGAGAATATCCACGCACTCTTTCCGTCAAAATAATCCTCAACAGTATATTAGGCTTTTTGTATCAGCCTCTCTTTAATAACATTTTTAAATTGCTGTTAAGTCAAAGCTAAAAATGACTGCGGAATTTTATTACAAAATCTTATACCCAAACTCAAGAACGAATTTCGTACCTATGAAAGGCACAAAGCAGGAGCGGCAAGCTTATGTCGGTTCCTACTTTATCTATTATATACGTCACCTATCGTTCTATAACTTTTTACATTTTTATGTACAGAAATTAAATTACTTAAAATGTACTGTGAGTGAGTAGTACATCACAAATGCAGCTAGCTGGTAGATAACGAACTCGCCGTCGTTCCTTGTCACCGAACGTCTTACGAACATTCCCGATCGCATGGTCGGAGTATACGGAATAATAAATGGAGGTTTCGATGGCAACGGAATAACAAGCCGTCTGATGTGACGTGACGTTTGCTTTGGGATATGGTATTAATTACGAGTGCGGGAATACAATTTGAATTATAGTTTAGAGCTTCATTAAACCTCCCTTCTGGACCTTCTTTAACAAACATAGAAAAATACTCAACCATGCAGTGTATGCGAGTTGAGATGTGTAACCTACCTTGCATCTTCATATACAAGACACATATTATATGTAATACATACACGAACATACTCACACCAACACTGATGTACAAAGAAACATACACGGTCCCACGATGCACCACCACGTTAGGAACACCAGAGCCCTTGGTGAGAGCAAACCCGAAGTGACATGCGGTCACTTGCCAGTGCGTGTTTGAGCGTGTACCATTTCATACAACATTAGACTGCAATCATTACACTACAATCTACAATAAAAAAATCAATTTAATTTGTCTGTCAACATTTTTCAGCCTGCAGTTGATTGGACATATCGGCAAAACCCTCGGGGTACTTTCGCAATATTTCATGACACGCGTACTGAACACGCCCACCAGCCACCGGCTCTACATTGCACCTATCATTATCACAGACCTCTATTATTTTGGAGGGATAAGAATATGTCTCATTTGGTTTAACTATTAATCTGGGGTTCTTTTCGATAAAAACGATGTCGCCATTTTTGAAGGGACGTATCCTAGCTGCCCTTATCATAGCGCACCTTATCAGCATAAACTTGCTCGTCCATCCTGAACTTTACCTCACGTCTAAGTTCGTGAAGGTCAAATATATCCTATTTGTGTTACTACAAAAGGCATTTTTGGATAAGTAGTTAGATGTCCATCAAGTGCTATGAAATCAGTAGGCGTCTTTTTCAACAAATCTGAACGTACCTGAGTATCTAAAATACCTGAGATAACGACTGCAACCTTGTTAGTTCACTCCAAGCAGGCTCAAACCGGTCGATCATGGCAAGTTTGTTACTCGAGTACTCTATGTAAATCTTAGCTGGAACACTGGTATACTGCACTATATTAAAGATATATGAAACCATATATGTATGAGGTCATGAAACCTCTTGGTCCTTCGCTTCATTTCACGTTTTGCACAATGGGTAAGACTTAGAGGTCCATTTACGTGCTCGATCTCGTAGATGCGTAAACACAACGTTTCGCGTCTCGTAACCTGTCCACGAATTTTCAGTACGGTAATGCTCTATTTTGTCGCACTACTCAGCAACTGTAAACTCAGAATCGTCGGGATCGAACGACGGTATGCAAACGTCACACGGTTTCCTTGACTTCACGTTACTTTTTGAGATTGACACTTTGGTATTACTACGGCCTAAACCTGTCGGCCATGCCGCGAAAGAAAACAAAAAAACAAATGAGGCATACTTATCATTAGGCAAAGCCATGAAACGATCATCTATTTGTGAGGTCGTATTTTGATCATTATCTGTTAGCACCGCCATAACTTTCAACACGAGGTGTAGCTGAACCTCGAAAATATTTACTTTGTGTAGCCACAGGAGGGTTGGTAAGCACATTAGGTAAATGCTGTTCCGATCCCACCGCTGCTGTCGGGGATTTAGATGGGTTTTTATTGTAAGCGACTTCGGCGTTCTCTATATTTCAAGTCGTAGAATCAGTGCGCACACCCGGCGCCATCGAGTCTCAGATGTCCAATCTGTCATGTCGCTTTGTTACCAGCGCCACCTTACCATGCATTTTACATATGCGTCAAATATCACAATCACAAGCGACAGCTATTAGACAACCTTGACTACTGACTCCATGATTCGGCTAAAGTATCCCAAATGATAACAGATGTAACGCCATCTGTCCGGCAGTTAAACAAGTCTATTATTATCTTCACTTCTCCGACATATATATATATATATATATATACCTTTAATTGGTTAATAAAACAACGTACAATAATAATTAATTTTTTTTGCCATAAAAAGGGGTAATGCTGCCAGGATTTTAGGAACTTTACCCCATTGCAATGGAATGGATGATTACTAACGATTTTCCTGTAATTCACCATGTAGAGGGTTTTGGGGGCGAAAAATGGATTTAGCTAGGTTTTATTCAAAAAAAATCGTTTTATCCCTCTGTCTTTGGGCGTAAAAAAATTATTGACATAAATTTAATACAAAACACTATTTTTGCCGTGCCACTATTATTGTCAAATCAGCGTAACTTATTCGGGAAACGGGCGGTCTTGGGAAATGAAAATACCCTGGAGTCCCACCTACACACTATTTTTTTTTTTTTGTAAAAATTACCGGTCAAGGCTCGGTCAACCAGGTACTAGCTTATTATTAAAATTCACAAGATTTATATTTTAAGATTAAGTTTGTTTTTTAAAAAAACCACAATCCTACCCTTTAAAAATATTTGAACGTAACTCAAAATTCAAGCAGCAGTTTCGATGACACGCTTTTACCGTCTCTTTGATGTTGTCCATTAGCAGAGACTACTGCAGCCCGCATGGCCTTTCACATCGACTGGAATAATTTTTATTTCATGCACTATATATTTAATCATTCTCCTGCCCTTATCCCACAATAAGTGGGGTCGGCACAACATGTTATAAACATGTTACGACGAGAATTCCACCTACATTTTTTCATCGAGGTGTCGTAAAAGGCGACTAAGGCAAGTTGACCCACCGTGTGGTATCCGGTTAAGTAGAATAGACCACCCTCTTTCTTACCGAGGTGTCGTAAAATACGACTAAGGTAAGTAGATGTAATGCAGGCGGCCGTTCGTAAAATACGTAGCCAAATCATGTGACACCATGGTTTTAACATGTTGTGCCGACCCCACTTAGAGTGGGATAAGGGCAGAAAGTTGATGATCAAGCTAAAGATATAAATAGTATTTCTATTAAACATATAGTGCACGCCGCCGTGTGGTATCCGGCTGAGTAGAATAGACCACCACCCTCTTTCTTACCGAGGTGTTGTGAAAGCGTCTCAGGTAAGTTATAAAAAATAAAAAATAAGACAGCCGGTCATAAAATACGTAGCCAAATCATGCAACAACATGTTATAAACATGTTGTTGCATGCTTTGCCTGCGTTTTTACGACCGGCCGCCTGCCTGACGTCAACTTACCTTAGTCGTATTTTACAACACGTCGGTAAGAAAGAGGGTGGTCTATTCTACTAAACCGAATACCACACGGTGGTTCAACTTACCTTAGGCGCCTTTTACGACACCTCGTTAAGAAATTGGGTTGGTATATTCTACTCAGCCGGATACCACATGGCGTAAGGAAATAAGATGATGATATCCTGAAAATACTTTTCAGGGAATTAAATAAACTTTTAACCATCAATGTGAAACGTCCATGCTAATTTAGAGTTAAAATGCCGTGCTATGTTACCACATGAAACCTGCGCTTTCCATACGCCCGAATTAAAACTGGTATTTAGCTCTAAAATCGAGACAGTGTTTTTAAACGTAACAGACTGTTTATCTACCAAGCGCAGAGATAAAACAAATATATTTTGCAAACACAAACTTATTTATTCTTTAAAAATTATTTATATATCATATATAAACCGTTTTTTATTAATATTCCGTTCAGGGGCGTAATATGAATTATTAATAGGTTGCGGGGCGAAACGATTGTTGAGTTTGTGATAGTGAACGTATATAGTGCTTGAGTATTGTGGTGGCAGTGGTGGAGGTTTGTGCATGTGTGTGTTTTTTTTTAAAGAATCCTGCATGTATCGGGTATGATAACCGATTGTCCACTTACATTTAGCATTATATATATTTTCTATTTTACCTCTTCGCGGATTATAGCAAAATAATTTTATTATTACTTTTGTATTATGGATCGCCGCAAAATAACGCCTAATTCTATAAAGTATTAGATGGCGTTTTTCAATGCCATTCTATTTCTGTAAAATTAACAGGATTTCTATTCTGGTCTATAAGAAATAATTGTGCCATATGTCATCGCTTTATTGGTTCAGTAGATTTGCCGTGAAAAAGTAAAAAACATAATCCTTACTCACAAACTTTCGCATTTATAATATTAGTAGAAAAATGAACTCCTAAATCTGAACGATAAATAGTATTAGAAAGACACTGCAATGACTTGCTAAAGCAGCTCTGAAAGTATCAAAATAAATTTTCCACGTAATTGACAACATAATAAGCAAAAATAGCATCATCATTACCCTCACCTCAGAATTGAAAAGATATTTCTCCCGCGGGCTTCTTCCGACGGGCGGCCATTTTGTTGCCGCCGTACAATATAAAAGCTAAAGTTTATTGCCATTAAAAATATTCTTAAGATGTACATACATATTCTTGTTTATATTGAATTTTTTAAGAGAATAATAATGTATCTTGTGCTTTTATATATGTGTGATTCTATTTAGTAGTTATCCTACTAATATTATAAATGAGAAAAATTGTAAGTAAGGACGTATGTTTTCTCTTTCAAGGCGAATCCACTAAACCAATACCGATGAAATTTGGCACAATTATTCTTTATAGATCGGGATAACATATAGGCTATAGAATTTTTATATTTTATATTCTAGTAAGAAGTAAAAATTATGCAGATGTCGATGGTATTTAGGTCTTGATTGATAAATTATGTTCATCATATCCTTAAATAAAATAAAATATTCATATACGTTTGTCCTGCCAATATCAAATACTATTGACGCGTCGGACAAACGTCAAACACAAACACAAACAAAGCGTAAATAAGTTTAAATAAATCTTAATATTGTTATTCATATGGAATGCCATTTATAACATTTTTTTAGAACCTAAATTCATTTTTGATGAATATCGCAAGTTAATTAAAAATTATAACTGAGAAATGCTTCGAAGCTCAAAACACAAATAACCATTTTTATTATTTAGTTTTTCGTTTTTAAATTATTCCGTTTTTTGTTTTAAACGGAATAATTAAAAAACGAAAAACTAAATAATAAAAATGGTTCTTTTTGATCTGGAGATGAAATTGTATTGTTATAAGTAGGAATTATTTTGGACAAGACTATAAAATCTTTTAGTTAATATTTTATCATTACGATAAATTAAAACTGCATATATATTTTTTGGGTCAAATATATAAATAAACTTAGCATTGTCAGTTATAAATCTTTCGCTTTACTTTTAATAACATGTCACAATGCTTCTGAAGAACAGAAACTTCTACGTCATTCATCATGTTCATTCCACTGTAATTGAAACGAAATATCTGAAAACACAATTTATACTCCGGGCTCTTTATAAACTGGATGCCCTGCGAAATGACTTTGAGAAGTTATCTCCGATTCGTATGTTCATGTCTTTTTACAATGTAGGACAACTTTTCTTCAATTAAATTTATCATCATCCTCCTGCCCTTATACCACTCTAAGTGGGGCCGGCACAACATGTTACAAACATGTTGTCATATGATTTGGCTACGTATTTTACGACCGGCCGCCTGCCTGACGTCAACTTAACTTAGTCGTATTTTACGACTCGTCGGTAAGAATGAGAGTGGTCTATTTTACTCAACCGGATACCACACGGTGGGTCAACTTACCTTAGTAACCTTTTACAACACCTCGGTAAGAAATGAGGTTGGTCTATAAACAAACCCTTTGTAGTGATTGTGTGCAGTATTTACGTAGTGTGGTGGCGGTGTTGTTTCGTCATACGAGCGATTATCAATCCTACATGTGTAAGGTATGAGAACGGATTGTGCTTCCTATACACTTACATTTAGCGTTAGTTAGAATTATTTTAAAGATGGATTAATGCCAAATGATTTCATCATTTCTTTTGTTATAGAATTATCAAGCAATTTGTTAGTACAGCCTTATGGTTTGCTTCACAATATTTAGATATAAGAAAATGTTTCCCGTCTGCAGCGTAGAAACATGTGTGATATTATTCAATTGTAAGTTTTCTTTGAAGCTAAGAGATTACATTTGCGTGTAATTTAATCTGACGCAAACATTACTAACATGATTTTTTTTCGAATTAGTTACATATCTTATGCTCATAAAAGATTGATTTTCCTATATTACTACTCTAATTACTATATATTATAAAAATGATCCTCCATATTTTCTTACATAAATAAATTATTATAATAAAATTTCAGTTTGTAAAGTTTCCAACCAGACCGTACAAATACTACATGTACAATATTTTCTTTTATCGCTCATAATAGCAAAATATATTTTCACTAATTTTGTATTATGGATCTCCGCAAAGCATAGCTTAATTCTATAAATTAAATTAACGTAACGGTACCAAAATTCCTTTTGGATATTAATAAATAATTCTGAAGTGATATAAATATGGCCACCCTACGTTAGTCGAAGTTAAACCTTGTATAACTTTATTAGGGGCAATCATGACTTGGTAGTGGTTATGTCTTTGTAAAATACGTAGGGCAGTAAAACTTTGTCTTGAGACTGTATACATACTGTCATCCATATTGTACAAAGTTTTTATATACACAGAGTTAAACAAGGAAAGGGGCTGTTTTAACGACTAATAAAGGGACTAACAGTGAACAAGCGTTATTAAGTAAGCCCAATTAAGAGCGATACTAAATGTATACAAAAAACGCCGTGTGGTATCCGGCTGAATAGAATAATACCACCCTCATTTCTTACCGAGGTATCGTAAAAGGCGACTAAGATAAGTTGACCCAGTAGACCCATTAGTCCATTGAGTAAAATAGACCACCCTCTTTCTTATCGAGGTCCCGTAAAATACGATTAAGGTAAGTTGACGTCAGGTAGACGCCCGGTCGTAAAATACGTAGGCAAATCATGTAACAACATGTTTGTAACATGTTGTGCCGACCCTACTTAGAGTGGGATAAGGACAGGAGGATGATCATGACTAAATGTATACAAATAATGGAGAGGACAATCCCCCCTACAGGGGTATAATATATATTCAATATAATATAAAATATAACAATGAGAATGTCTAACTTCGTTGTCTTAATCGGTGAGGATAGATCAAAAATAAAAGAAGTATTATTCAATTCATGGTCTGTCGCCAGTCTACCCATGTGTCACTTTACCCATAACGATAATAAATAAAGCCTGGTTAAATATCGCAGATTATATAATACATGTTAAATTAAATAATCCTTTGTTTTAATTTTTTAATTTTAGCCAAATTTATTTAATTTAATTCCATTAAAACTAAAATAAATGCATACTTTTTTAATTCAGCTATAAATAAAAAGGTATATAGAAAAACAGTCATTTCCGGGATTGTTTCAAGGTATTCAATTTCCCAGTGGCTCATAAAACAAAACCCGACGACGGGAAAACGAAACGTAAATATTTCGAAAGCACCTGTAATACCGGGAGACCAAGTTTCTTCATTAAGACCTCTAATCCACCGAGACGAACCGTCGAAACCATATAGCTATGAACGACAGGCTAGAGCGACAGGCTAGAGCGACTCCCTGATATTAAAAGTTTTAAACAACTGCCTTTGAAATCACATTTGTAAGAAAGTTCTGTCATAGTATTAGGGTTAGACGTTAGAGTTCCTTAGACATTACCGACAAATTTTTAAATCAGCGATTTGTGTACTAAAAGTAACAAAGGTCTTTAAACTCCTTTTTAAGAAAAAATTTCAAGGTTAAACCTACTAAACTGCCCCAATCTAGATAGGTAGGTTCAATGTGTAGACATTCCAAGATATCTCCACAGATATTCAGTTTTTTTCACGACATTCTTCTTCACTAAAAAGCCTGCGATAAATTGCAAATATAATTTTGATTTTAACAGAAATACTCATTCGAAAGAGTCGTGACTTAACGTTCGACTATCAATGGTTGCACACTATTTGAAGTTTAGTTAACGATTTTAACTTTGCCATTACAGCAGTTTAAAAACACTATTAAAGAGAGGCTGATACAGAAAGCCTACTATACTGTTGAGGATTATTTAGACAATCTGTACAAGATAGAAACATTAAATGTAACTAGCATTAAGAATTGTATTTTTTTAAAAGAGCAACCGCCGAGTTTCTTGCTGGCTCTTCTCGGTAGGAATAGCTTTCCGAACCAGCAGTAGAGTTGACGATTCAAAAGCACTTGTTTACAAGTTTATTTGAATAAAGAATATTTTGAATTTGAATTTGCGAAGTCTAAAGTCAAAGAACATTTTAATAGACTTTTACTTATGCTAATGTTCCGTAAAAAATGTTTATAAAATGTTCGCAAAATGGATATTGAAGCTTCAAGTTTAATTTTCATGGAATGATAGATTGAGGAACCCGCACTGGAAAAAAAATTAGACGCACTAAAAACAACGTAGCTTTGTTGACAAAAGATATGATGATGTTGAAATCTCAAGAAGAGACTTGTGTCCAAAAGTCAACGTCTATTGGCATCGCAGCAGGAGATAGATTATAGATTTCTATACCCTATAAGTGAGACGTCTTTATGTCAATACTATCTAAATATCGTTATAAGACTCATCCAAAACAAATACATCGATCGTTTGAGCCTTGATTTCTCAGATATACTTATAAATCATATGTGTATATCATAAATATTCAGTAAAAATATAGTACTTTAGTGTATTACAGCCCTACCGAGAAAAAGCAGCTTCAAAATGTCGTACTCGAAAAATCGCAATGCAACGCAAACTTCGCGTTTCAATTAAGTTGAAAATATTGTGGCAACTTTAAAAGTTTCGACTTTTAGTTTCCTTTCTACTAATCAACAAAAGTTGTGAAACCATCACAATGACTTAAAAGTTTTTAATATATTTGCTATTAGATTCAATAATAATGAACGCATCCATTTTGGTTTTGTAGTAAATGTGAAGTTATATGATATTAAAACTGTAAGACTAATTTTGAAGTGAATCATTTTTAAGGGAGCGACTAAGTTAACTTGGATGTGAAGTTATATATAGAACGAATTCAGAATAAAATCTATTTTTACATGTTAAAGCATTTCTTATTAATGTTATATATTGTCAATATTTAAATCTAACACATTAAATTTCTCATACTATGTTTAAAGGAGCTTACAGTAGACGTGGAAAAATTAAAATCAAATTAAATACACAGCATCCTGACAAAATACAGAAGGGAAACTTCATACTTACATATTATAAAACAAAGTCATCAAAAGCTGTCCCTCTGTATGTGATCGAATTTCTCATAATCTACTAAACGGAGTTTTGTACGGTTTTTAATTAAAGATACAGTACAATTTTTGAGGAAGGTTTACGTTAACAAGACATAAGGGCTTTATTTGTAAATTGAAGTAGGGAAATTTTGCGTTACTAATTTCCACACAAACGAAGTCACAGACACTGCTAGTTTAATATACAATAGAAAAGTCTAGAATAATCTACAGAAAATAGGAAGAAATAGTATAGATTAAGATGTACATCATATTACGTATGTGTTACATTAACACAATGCATATTTACCAAAAACCTATTCAGCAAAACCGAACTCAGTTAATGTAGCATCTCTAGAATAATCTATATGACAAAAAAATGTATCTTTGCTAAAAGATCAATAATTGCGATATTGGAATATTATATACAACTTATATCAGCAAAATTTTATTAAGTGTATACCTGTTGCGATTATTGCAAGAAACATCTATTTATCATGTTATCATTCTCCTGCCCTTATCCCACTCTAAGTGAGGTCGGCAGCTATCTATTTATCATGTATTATACAAAAAGTTTCCTACCTTATATTACTTACTTTAATTTATGATACAAATTAAACATTACAAAATTTCATTTTAAAATGTTTAATTTGTGCAAGGATTAAAAAATTTTAGTTTAATTAAAAGGAATATTATTTGAACATCAAGACCATATATTTAGCAGTGCATAAATTTTCGAGATCCTTGTTTTTTCCCGCTTCAATCTGTGTAATGGCGGTGGAAATGAAATGTGGGTTCGGTATCTATTTCCGTAGGCGTTCGATAAAGTGTCGAAGGGTAAATAAATTCTTTTCATTATTTTTATTTGTCTCTCTGGACATTTATGAAGTGAAATAATAAAATAAATAAGAGCACTACAAACTTAACACTTCAAATAAGTCCATATTCCTTTATTATGTCCATATTTGTTATATAGCTAAAGCTATCTTATAATTTGCTAAATTTTAAACGCTTCAATACTATTGGCTGCATATTTAAACCTTTATGTAACTTATTAACAAATTTTAAGCTGTTTAAGATTTTTTATGAAGGCTGTCTCCTAATAGCACTTCGGTTGTAGGACAAAACATATTATATATGTCGTCATAAAACAAAGTAGCACAATTTCTGAATACTTATTTGTAGTTTGTAGCCATGGTACGAATATGTACCATTTACTGACCGGCGGGTCTGTTATACATTTATCGCACTTTCATGTCACTGACTTAGTGTCTTAACAATTATACATTGAAACCTTGTCGAGAAGCTGCCTTTGGGGGAAAACAGAATCAAAATCCGTTCAGTAATGTTTAAGTTTATCCCGATCAAACAGATAGACAAACAGACGCGGTGGGGACTTAGTTTATAATATACTAGCTTTTACCCGCGACTTCGTTTGCATGTCCACGTCCACATTCTATAGCTTATATGTTATTCCGGTGTATAAGGAATAATTGTGACAAATTTCATCGATATCGTTTCAGCGGATTTGCCGTGAAAGAGTAACAAACATACATCCATACTTACAAACTTTCGCATTTATAATATTAGTAGGATTATATCGCTGACTTAAAGACTAGCATACTTTAAAATATTATGTCCCTTACTATAACGGTAAACACTGAATTATTACTCTCACAGAAGAAATTTATTCCGTATATTTTATCGCACAGAAAAGTTTAGGGATAAACGCGACACGTTAACGAATAAGAAATGCTTTGCACACTTTGAACATTATTATGGAAGCTAGGGATTGTGAACGCTTTCTCCAGAAATATTTATAAAATGAACTTATATTTTTGTGAAGTCACTTTTATATACTTTCTATAATAATAAAAAATAAGTGCTACGAAAAAGACATTATTGTAAAATATTGAGAACCAGTATTCAATTTCGAATTCTTTATATTTTTAAATCTTTTATATTTAAATGCGATAATCGTGTATATATATAGGATCTGAATTACGGAAGTCTCTAACGATTTTTTATTGAAACTTGAGTAAGTAGGGCGATAAATTGATCTTGCTAGATTTCATCTATACTTATAATAAATCTGTAGAGAGGTCAATTCTGTAACTGGAATATATTTCCAAAATAACTATCAGGGGGTGATTGGAGATCGATACTGATGCCAAAAATGGAATCAGTAAAATTTTTGTCTGTCTGTCTGTCTGTCCGTCTGTATAACCGTTATAGAAACAAAAACTACTCGACGGATTTTAACGAAACTCGGTACGATTTTTCTTCATACTCCTGAGCTGGTTATAGTATACTTTTCATCACGCTACAATCAATAGGAGCAGAGCAGTGAAGGGAAATGTCGGGAAAACGGGAGAAGTTACTCCATTTTTTAAGCTTCCGTCGCGTGTGCAACCTTGATGGTTAAAGCTACACAGAAATCATGTATGACGGAAATGTTCTCCTTAAAATTATATAAAAAATATCCCACGACAGCATATGTCTATCTTTTATGGTTGACACACAATAACACGTGTAACTCCCGATATCTTAGCAGTTCGAAGCTTTCTGGTTATATTTGTCTACTCCTACGTTTATATCACTGTCAGTCATCCCCAAATAAAAAAGTGAATAGTATTAAAGAATCATTGAAATCGGTATAGAAACACCAAAGTAATACATGAAATACGCTAATAATAAGCCATCGCGCGTGAATACTGAATCATGCTATAAGGATTATCACTGCATAGTATAAAACAAAGTCACATTCTTTGTTTGTCCCTATATCCCTATGTTTGCTTAAATCTTTAAAACTACGCAACAGATTTTGATGCGGTTTTTTTAATAGATAGAGTGTAAATATATAAGGAAAAATGTAAAATGTAAATATGTAGTATATGAATTTAGATATTAGATATAGCAGGAAATCTTCTTGGTATAGGGAGAGGGGAAATGTTTTTCTTCAAATTTAACGCGTGCGGGCCACGGGCACTAATGAATACCTAAATTAAACTACTGGATCGATTTTAATCATTTTTTTCACTGAGTGACATAGGCTATATATTTTATACCCGTGCGAAGCAGGGTAGGCCGCTAGTTTTTAATAAATGTCGTTTTATACCTGTTTTCGGTCACTAAAAAAACTAAACTAAAATAGAAATAGAATGCAAAGCTTAATGACAGCAAATGTCATTTGTAAAGTTGTAATAGCTCAATGGGGAACGGGCGGACTAAAGAAGTGAAAATACCCGGGATCAAGTCCTATATGCCACCCGAGGCCTCTCTTCTTTTTTAGTTTTAAATTGCATTTTTTATATCTTTTAATTAAAACAAACTAAAATTATCGAGCAAGGATCGGTCACCCACGTACTAGGCTTTTTTTAGGCAAGCACATTTGAATCGTCAAAATACAATGAAGCTACGACTGGTTCGGAAATGTTCTCTTACCGATAAGAACCAGCAACAAACTCTAGTTTAATAGAATTTATTTATTTTTTATTTTTAGGAAACAAACAATGGTTCTATTACTAAATATTTAAATATAAATGTATTATACATCAATAAAGTTACTGACAATTTTACACATCTAATTAATTATGACGTTATAATAAATAAATAAAATCTGAATTACTTTTTACATTACAATAAGACGAACCTAAAAAATTATCAATATTTTTCTTAATAAAACAAATAATATCGATTTCCAGTGATATTTAAAGTGAAAGTTGAAGATAGACCCCCATTTTTTTCATTTCACGTCGATAAACCGAGCTCTTATAATGCATCGGTCGGAATAACACGTATTTGCCGACAAACCGTAACTTTCCGTTTACGTTTAAGTATATTTGATGCCAGCAGTTACTTTGCAGGTTTTAATAAGTTTTCTAAATGTAAATGACAAAAATATGCTATTATTATCCATAAGAGATAGACATATATCATCGCGGAGTTTCTGTAGACCTTATCAAGGTGTACAAGGTGTACAAGGAGCGTTTGCAATGTAAGCGGAAAAAAATGTAATTATTTACAGAAACCTCAAAAATTACAGTATTTTTCTACTCCGTATTGAATGTTATTATACGTACAAACCTTCCTCTGGAATCACTCTATCTATTAAAAAAAACCGCATCAAAATCTGTTGCGTAGTTTTACAGTTTTATGCGTACATAGGATATATGCGACTTTGTTTTATAATATGTAGTGATTAATAAAAGATTAACTCATTTAAATATTAAAGATATTTGATAAAAAAATGGTTGGAAGACTAATTTATAGAAGCAGACGTTTCTTTGCAGAATCCCATAGTACAGAAGTTATGATAGAATTATTTAGCTATAATCCGCGCCTGTAAGAGAATCTATGTAATGTTAAGTTTAGGAAGTAGACAACGTTCACACACCTTATACATGCAGGACCAGTCACCGCAAGTTACACAAAACGCCGCCACCGACAACACACCACACAAGCACTACACACACTCACTACGACAATCTCTACTATCGTTCCGCCCATTCCGTAAGATTTTTTCTGACTTGTTTATAAAATTATACGTACGTACATAAATATAAAAACGCCGTGTGGTATCCGGCGGAATAGAATAGTACCACCCTTATTTCTTACCGAGGTGTCGTAAAAGGCGACTAAGGTAAGTTGACCCACCGTGTGGTATCCGGTTAAGTAGAATAGACCACCCTCTTTCTTACCGAGGTTTCGTTAAATACGACAAAGGTAAGTTGATGTCAGGCAGGCGGCCGGTAGTAAAATGCATAGCCAAATCATGTGACAACATGTTTATAAAATGTTGTGCCGACCCCACTTAGAGTGGGATAAGGGCAGGAAGATTATGAAGATGATGATAAATACGTTTAAAACTTAACATTAGAATGGAACAGTGCATAACAGTAAAAACATTCTATTCAACATAGTTAACTCAGTCATATTGCAAAATCGACGTTACATAAAACTTAAAATTTCGTTCCAAATTGCCTTCATACATCATAATCTGTTATTCAAACAATAAGTATTTAAATACTAACTTTATTGCTTAAATAATAAAGTTAAAAATCGTATGACGTTCGTAAACTAAGTAAAATATAAAGTAAGTGGATACTGAAACGGCTCGGAGTGATTTCAGAAAAGCCTTCTGAAGTCCGTCGAATTAGGGCCTTGGGTAAATAGGATTACGTATATTTGTACAACATAGCTCCCCAGTTGAGGATAATCTATTTTGGAAGAGATTTCTGTCTTAGGATGCTCTAAAAGGCTTTGTTTTGAATTATTTACCTGGCTTAGAAACTTTTTTTATTACATTTTTGCTTGTATACACCCTAGCTTATCTGTACCGTCTATTATTTTAGTAGCGTTAAAAATTGAATAATATGATAAGATTTACGTTATAAAATACTTAGTTGTACCCACAACTTTGATCACGTCAACTTAAACGTTAATGTACCCTCAATTATGCACTGTGTTCTTTCGTTTTCCAAAACGAAAAATGGGATTTTTATACGGTATATAAACCTTGTGACAATTGTAGCTTTATAATATTAGTAGGAATAACTTCTTACTTGTAATTTTTTTTTACAAAATATACATGTTCACTGCTGGTCATAGATTTTTACATTATCTACTTACATATCCCTTTACATATCCTATGACGCTTCGATTTAGACAAAAAAATATACAATAAATAATTTGTTTTTGAGTTTTCTTTAAACACACAATTACACTAAACACAAAAAAATTATTTACATTTTTCGTTTTCATTTAGGTTTTTCACGCATTTGTTTTATCATATCTTTAATATTTAAATGAGTATGTATAGATATTTTCAGAATCTCGGAAATGGCTCCAACGATTTTCTTGAAATTCAGCATGTAGGGAGTTTTGGGGGAGAAAAATGGATCTGGCTAGGTTTTATTTAAAAAAAATCGTTTTATTCCTGTTTTTGGGCATAAAAAAAACAACAGTTTACTTTTATTTTATTGAATATGTAGAACACAATTTTCGCCATGAAATGTTAAGTCAGCATTGCTTATTCGGGAAACGGGTGGTCGCGCGAAATGAAAATACCTAGGATTGAGCCCCATCCACCATCCACCCTATTATTTTTTTTTTTAAGTACAAACCTTTTTTTATTTTGTAAAAAATAACCAAGCAAGGCTCGGTCAACCTGGTACTACATCATTTATACTTTGTTATTATAATTTTAAAGTATTTACTTCAAATTTTGACGGTTCAGTTAAAGTCACTAAAAGATAAAATAAAGTACTTAACAGTTTTTCTTTGTTACGTTGCGAAAATTGTATAATCTAACACAAATTTTTAATTCACATAAAAGAAATTTATAAAAACAACCTTCATTTCCATAACAATAGAATTTCTTATAAAATTTAACATTAAATAGCCTTTGTACATTATTAAGATGAAATTATTTGTAAAGAAAACATTGTTCCTAACATTATATTTTGTCGAGAGAAAATCTTTTGTCCTTCAAATTCAATGGCCCGCAAGTTAAAATCATAATAAACGAATATATCACAGATATAGTCTACCTAGATGCGTCACTGAAACCAAAACTTCTTTATAGGAAGGAGAAGGGCAGGAGGATGATGACATTCTGCTGCCCTTCTCCCACTCTAAGTGGGGTGAGCACATGTTATAAACGTATAAAGCATTTAAGAACGTATTTTTACGACCTGCCGCCTACCTGACGTCAACTTACCTTAGACACGACACCTCGGTAAGAAAGAGAGGTCTATTCTACTCAACCGGATATCACACGGTGGGTCAACTTACCAGAGTCTTCTTTTACGACATAGCGGTAAGAAATGAGGGTAGTCTTTTCTACGTAGCCAGATATCTCACGTTGGGTCAACTTACCTCAGTCGCCTTTTACATCTCGGTAAGAAATGAGGATGAGGTACAAATGAACATTATACTCGTAAAAATGATAGAAATGTTCAGACTTGAAAATGCTCCAGTTTTATACAAGACTACAGCTCAATTATATAAATAAAATATGTTTAAAAGGGTTTCTGGCTGTTTCCACTCGTTAAGATCAACATTCCGAACCAGTTGTAGCTTCATTAATCATATTGTTTGACGATTCAAAAGTGCTTGAAAAAGGTATTTAAATAAAGATTATTTTAATTTGATTTTACTAGAGTATCAATATAAATAAATTTACAAAAATCTTAAATTTACGAAAACCTTTATTATTATATTATTCTACTATTTTTATTGTCTTAGTGTATTACTGTCTAATTTTTGTTTGTAATTGATCTCAAAATTCTGATAAATTAAATATAGAAATCTTTTATATAACAAACGTTGTTTATCTTATTATTCAATTTTTGAAATATTTTTAATCAAAGTTCTACATAAGGACTTATTTATTTATTTTATTCTAATAAGAAATTGTCGTTTCTGTCCAAATTTTACATCTGTGGACCATAATAAACGAGAGGCATTCAGGACGTTATCAAGAACGTTCAACTTCGGAAAATTGTTCTCAAGATCTCCAATCTGAAACAATGGACATTACGGCAGTAGATTGCGGCGTTAATTGAAATTTAAACACGGAAAAATTCCTAGTCATAAAACGATAGCACTTTTCTATTGTCAAAAAATTACGAATACAAATGTCAGTGATTTTATAAAGTACGTATCAAATAGAAAATTGTATCTAGTGCTTCGTCAAAATAAAAAAGGTTTTTGCTCGGGGTTTCATTTAACTAAAAGAAAAACAAAATGCGATCGTGTATGAGATAATCTTTTCCGTCATCCATCATTATTATAATAATCCGTCTGTTTCCGCTACATTAATTGGTTGTTCAACATATTTGCTTTGAAATAAGATAGTCCCTAAAGAACTGATAGGAAAACTGCTAATGAAACTACCTCCCTTAGGGCATTTCGTTACTTACTGATGATTGGCTTTAATTTATACGAGATTGGGGCCACCTATGACTCATACAATCAAACTTGTTAGATTTTCTTCTCGATTTTACTTTCATATCAAATATTATTTGAATATGTCCTTTAGAACAACAGTCAGTACTTGATTCTATGAGAGATTGTACACTCGTTAAACTTTCTTCTCGATTTTACCTTAATACCAAATATTATTTGGTATTATAATGTCCTTTAGAAACACGTTCAAAGTCCTTGAATGTATTATAGTCATACTATTCTACTATCTTTATCCCACTATTAGTGTCGTCGGCACAATATGTTTTCCTTTTTCATTCCCTCCCACATGATTCGTCGACGTTGGCAATACTCCTTTTATATGCTTATCATACTTCACAGAATTCATCCATCGTGTTTTTAGTCACGTCATCCCTCATGTCCGTTATGGATCCATCCATATGCATTTTTTAAACTATTGGTCATATAAGCCATGATATGGTTACATGCATACTATCATTTAATAAATAAATAAATTCTTTATTGTATAACTATTTTAAATGATACGATTCAATATAGCCCTGGCTTCTGAACTAGCGCTAGCCATATGTCAGAAGTCAGTTCCTTCCCCTACTTATCATACCATAATCACTACATATTATAAAACAAAGTCCATATTTCCGTATGTACGCATAAAACTTTAAAACTACGCAACCGATTTTGATGCGGTTTTTTTTAATAGATAGAGTGATTCAAAAGGAAGGTTTGTACGTATAATAACATTCAATACGAAGTAGAGAAATACTGTAATTTTTGAGGTTTCTGTAAATAATTACATTTTTTTCCGCTTACATTGCAAACGCAGGCTAAACCCTACGAGATTTATCAAAATGATGTACTAAGTATTTGTACACCTTAAAAAGGTCTACAGAAAAGTTCGCGATGGTATATGTCTATCTCTTATGGATAACCCACAATAGCAGTTTTTTTCATTTACTTTTTACGAAAAATGATGCCTTATGTTCAAAGCAATTTTTATACAATACAGCATTAATCCTTATCCAATTGAGTACCTTAAATAAATTGTTGATTTAATATAGATCAATATTGCCGTTTACAGCATGTAATTTAAGTGAACATTTTCGGAGATATTACAGATTTAAAATCCCGCGAGGAGGCCGCGCTTCGACCTATAAGCACTTCGAATTTAGCAGCGACCGGAGGCGCAACCAAATGTCCTTCTTACAAGTTTATATTGTCTAATGATAAGAAAGCTATGAATGTTGTATGTAAAGACATTGTCTAATCAATTGTAAAAATAAATAATATCATTACATAGTATAAAACAAAGTCGCATTCTCTGTCTGTCCCTATGTCCGTATATCCCTATGTATGCTTCAATCTTTAAAACTATGCAACAGATTTTGATGCGGTTTTTTTTTTTTAATAGATAGAGTGATTTTAGAGGAAGGTTTACATGTCTAATAACATTCAATATGGAGTAGAGAAATACTATAAGAGGTTGAGGTTTCTAATGTGATGTCGTAAATAATTACATTTTTTTCCGCTTACATTGCAAACGCAGGCTAAACCCTACGAGATTTATCAAAATGATGTACTAAGTATTTGTACACCTGGGAAAAGTCAGCGATGGTATATGTCTTTCTCTTATGGATAACCCACAATAGCATTTTTTGTCATTTACTTTTTACGAAAAATAATGCCTTATTTTTAAAGCAATTTTTATACAATACAGTATTAATCCAATATAGATCAATATGACCGTTTATGGCATGTAATTTAAATGAACATTTTCGAAGATGTTACAGATTTAAAATGCCGTGAGAACTTCAAATCTAGCAGCTATATGTCGCTCTTTCAAAGTTTGTTTAACGACAAGGAAGCTGTGAATGTTGTATATAAAGACATTCTGTAATTAACTGTAAAAATAAAATACATAGGGAAAATGTAAAAGTAAATAAGTAAAAATGTACTATATGAATTTAGATATTCCAAAGATAGCAGGAAATCTTCTTAGTATAGGAAAAGGAAATTGTTTTTCTCCAAATTTAACGCTTGCGGGCCACGGGCAGTAATGAATAAATCAAAACTACGGGATCGATTTTAATCATTTTTTTTACACTGACTGACATGGGATATATATTTTATACCCGTGCGAAGCAGGGGCAGGCCGCTAGTTTTATTATAAACGCGTGAGTGAGATTGTTTGCTTGTCCTTATATCATGTTATGGAATCTAAGATCGATATTATTTTTATTATGGAGATAGTTGAAGAGCTGGAGACTAACACAGACTACTTGTATCTCTGGTACTTAAATCAAAGCAGACCAAGTTGCAGGCAGAAGCTGGAAAGTAATTAAATTACGTATTTAGTATGACGCAATATATTGGTACTTTGTCCTATCGCTTATATAGAGTAAAATTCTTGGAAGAAGTAAAGCCGTGACACAAGTCTTGTAGATAAAAATTATATCTATCGATTTCCAATACCCTGGTTTCCGGAAAACATTTGCTTTGAAATAAGATTGAGTCCCCGAGGAGCTGACGGGAAAACTGCTAATGAAACAGCCTTCCTTCAGGCACTTTCACTCGATTTAAGATAGTATCGATATTATAAACATTTTCTATGTGGAGCACGAATTACACGATCCCTTTGCTCAAACACTTACAGGGAGTAACAAACTTTAAATAACTGATTTCCAAATATTATATAGAGGGTTTCCATCTCTGGTATATTGCCAACTCAGATAGAGGTAAGTTATCTATAGTTCAGTTTTTTATATAATGTAATTCTATAACCAAAAAAATGTTAAACTTGAAATATAACAATTATTGTCGAAAATAACGGAAAAGTAAATTTGCGTGAATGGTTTGAAAACTCTGCTTATTGCTAATGTAAAACAACGTAAATAAAGAATGGAGGAGCAGTCTTATTTATATAATAATATGTTTACTTTATGCCTGTGGTATCTTCATTTCTTAGCGAGGTGTCCTAAAGTGCGTGATAAATAAACAATAGGCACATAAATTTCTCTAGCTAACTCATTGGTTTCGGCTCTAATCCCTTGGGATTAGAATCGAAACCAGTAAGAAGAGACCAGAAGTAAAGAACTTGTTCCTTAGGGTTTGAACCCAAGTTTAGTTTAAAGTCTTACATTTAAAGTCATTTGACTATCAAGGCTTAATAATATGAGGTAAAATAATTTTGTAACGTATCGAAAAAATTTTGTTCAATATATTTTCCATTTCACATATTTTGACTTCGGAATATACTCGTACATATAATATTCGTTCCGGATGATTGATCGTCACACCTAATGACCTAGGGGACTCGGTGCTTTTATTTTATTAAGCTTATCGACCTTTTGCTCTTTACGCTTAACACTCGTCCATTTTCAGCGATGATAATATATTTGGGCAGCCTCTTTTATACAGTAACGTTATTATTTGCCTCACGAACTGTTTCCGGGCTTTGTTCGCGGTTCTTTTTCTATAGAACATTTCATTTTCACGTGAAATTGTACTAAAAATCTAACTCCCTTACCGAATTTAATCCCTAAACCAAACACTCTATTATCTGAATAGCTAAAGTTTAAAATGACACCATTTATTTCAATTATATCGCTTTAACACCTCAACTGAAAATAGTATACATATGTAACTCCGAATGAAACATGCATATTTAATTGTCTGATTAAAAATTTTCCTCCATAAAGAAGCATCCTCATTCCCAAACTTCCCTACCGTTTTACTTGTTTACAAGTTTACTTGAATAAAAAATTGTTTGATTGATTGTTTGATTTGATTTGTTTTGATTGATATAATTCTAGTTGAATTCAATTTAGTAAATTATCTTATCTTTTCATCTATACAGACTATTAATGTATTAAGTTCAATCGATTTAGAATTAGATGTTTTATTCAAAAAAAGTTACGTTTCTAATTTGAAATTGATATTCGCGGTAGATGAGTATTATTAGTATTTCCGTATTATATATTATTAGTATTATTACGATTTCCGTTATTATCTGATAATACGGAGAAATTAAGGTCACATGATTATAAAACAAATGATCCACTATTTAGGAAGTCATCCTCATAAAAAAATCGCGGTTGTTGTTTCTATTTTAACTAAGCTCGCCAAACTTCTTATATTTTATTTTGAGAAAATTGCGTAAATAGACTTGTCATTTCTGCTAACGGGGAGTATAATTTGTAAAGTTTATAATGAAATACTGTGCTGAAGATGCCGAGTTTGTTATAGAGCGAGCAACTGAAGTTCATGAAAATACGAAACGGTATTGGAGATACACTGGGCTCATTCATTATTACAATATTTTGCCGTTCTTTAGGTATTTGTGTTATATTGCAATTAATGATGATGCCGTTATTTTATAAATATTTTTGCGTACGTTTACGTAATATTAAATGTTAAACAATAATAATACTACGTTTATTTTTATATAAATTTATACCTAATATAAACATACCTTATTTTCTGTAGTATGTTTTCTAAACTAAAGTTCTGTAGTATCTTTATAAACAGACACACAACTGGTCAATGCTAAGCCATTTTTCATCAAATTTTATTGTTTTAAGTTTAACAGCGTTGAATTATTTATTTCAACTTTCCTCAACAGTACAAAGTTTTAAAGTGAATTTTTTTTTGGTACCTACCTTGAATAGCAAATTATGATGGGATGTCTGTTAAAAATTGTATGCATCGCCAAACCTATTGCAAGTAATAACTTAACCTACAGCTTTCTTAGATTATGATTATTGCAGTGATAAATATCAATACTAATATATTAAGCTGAAGAGTTACCACGAGTATATAACATTACGCTAAGATCAATAGGAGAGGAGCAGCAATAAAAATATTGCGAAAGCCGCAATATTTAAAGCTTTCCTAGCGAGCGCTAAGTACCCGTAAACGCTTAAAGTTATTCAAAAAATCTCTTATAATTGCGATAACTATTTTTATGTTCTAAATTTCAATTCGGAAAAAAAATTGTGACACGCTGATTTCAATGCGGGCGAAACTGCTGGCACAGCTAGTATTTAATATTTGCCAAAAAAAGAAGACCATCGACATTTATCATGTATCTATTATGTATTATTTGTCACTGAAAAGTTGTGGTAAATGACCGTTATAAAATAATAATAATATAAGCTTATTGTGTCCCAAACTTTGTACAGACTTACGACGCGTTCCGCCGAAGCGCGAAATGGCAAGAGCGAGTTGTTAGAGTCCCGACTGCCGACAAAAAGAGGACCTCGTCTCAAACTTACTTATACCCTTCAAATGACGTCTTTTCACGATGCATTGCACTTGGGAAATGAATTGAAAAGTATCGTAAACTTTCCAGCCTAAAGTTTTTCGACGGTGCCATTTTATTATATTCCGTCCAAAGGATGGACTTACGACAATTTCTTTCGTATTTTTATATTTCAAATCACATTTTGGGGGGTACATTTTCTTAACACCCTGTAAAGGTATAACAAAAAGCTATACAAAACGCTCATTATATTTTATACATACGATCAAAAATGCGGCGGTAGCGGTTAGAGTAACGGATTTGTTATCGAGAGGTCGTGGGTTCGAATCCCGGCAATTATTCTACCGACGTGAACCCACTCCTAACACAAGTAACTAAGCTGGAGGGCTTAACAAGTTTACTGGTAACCCAAATTGCTACTAATCTTTAAATAAAAAACAAAAAGTTCCTTAGCGTCGGATATTGCTTTAATATGACATTTTCATAGACGCTGCAATTACGTTATTTTCCACTGTATAAGCATATGGACATTCTTTTTCGCGTAAGCAATCAAGTTTCGTATACCTAGATACTTATGATTTAAAACTACTCAAAAGATAAGAGATTTGAATCCATTTCAGACTAGAAAAGATACTTCTTAAATTGAAAAAGTAACCTAGAGCTTCCTGCTCATAAAACACTTATCCACACTACTACACCACAAAGGGCACCAGTTTAATATATATTATATATGTCATAATACATATTAAACTGATATCAACAGAAATATTGACCTCTTATCATATAATGTTTACATGTTATTAAAATAAATTATAACTGTAGTAGGGGAATAACTTCGATTATTTAATTAAATACAATATAATTTAGCGGAAGTTGTTATTATAATGATAAACTTATTGTGTTATTATTCTATAAATATCCTGTATAACTAGCGCTAAAAGCAATGTCTACTTTCGCATTTGGGTTTATAATTTCTTTTTTTTTAAGCATTATATTAACATCTAAACATATCACTGCTTCATCCCTTCCATAATGTATTTAATTACTCCTTTTATTACTAAGTCATCTTGTTACATTGGACAGTAAAATCATGTTAGAAAGTTAGTTATGAACACTTAGAGTACCATTATCGTTTATCCCTCTATAGGTCCCCGAGGCGGTCGATGCATCTGGTGCTCCCGATGCATCGTCTAGCGAAAAGGGGCACTTTTAGAGAGGCCCCGACCCACAGGTGGCGCACTCTGGGGTTCAGAGTTGCTGCTGGCGGGGAGGGGGCAATGTGTACAACGGTACCCTGTCCCCGCCACCAGCAGCGTGGTGGAGCACACAGGTTGTTTTAGTTGGTGCGAGTCCGACATAACCGTCGCCTGTCCCCGTCGGGCGGCAGTACCCATAAGGGGTTTTTCTGCTTGTTTAAAAAAAATCAGCATCGTACGTTGATAAACATTTTTTGTCTAATTAATCTGATAGGTACTGTAGAAAAATCGTAAAAGCTCATCTTGTTCAATAATACTTTTGTAAAGATGTCTCGAGAGTACAGAAACTTCGGAAACAGATGCTTACGCTAAAATATTGTTTTATTGTAATCAAAGTCTTAAAATATTGTTTATCTATTTTGTGTTGGTTATACACCTGGTTCGTGTTATCTTACGTTTCTAACCATAATAATCTCTTTCATTTCAAAACGAAAGAGCGTATTTCAATCAGTACTTCAATCCGCACTCAACCTCGAAGTTCGTGGTAGAGTATAGATTAAGCGGGGATCCCGAATGTTCATCGTATTAATATAACCATGGCCTTGAGCCATGATAGTTGGATTGCCAGAACAAGTTTGAACTATTCGGCGTTGAAGCCAGAGCTCTAATTGGGTAAACCGTCGGTCCAATCGCTGTAAACTGGAGTAACATTGCCTGTAGCAATTAAGATTGCATGTCTCCAAATTAAGTTTAAGCCTGACTTCAATTTATTGGTCCATTTGCTTTGATAGCTCCGTCTAGTTCGGTACAGTTGGCCAAACATATGGTTTATTTATTTCTTTTTATACATATATTTAAAAAAGAGAAAGAAAAAAAAAGCATAAGTATAAAGGCAGACTTATCCCTAAAAGGGATCTCTTCCTCAACCTTTGAGTAATAGAATGAAAAGGACAAGAATTGAAGAAGAAAGAGAGTACGGGTCATATAGAGAAAAATAAAAAGTTTATATAAATTTAACTATTCAATCTATTAATTAATTTTGGTAAAATGTATAATGGTTTTGTGTAATGTACAGAAAAATTTTCTTACTGGGTGTTTTGAAGAGATTTTTGATGCTAGTAAACGATACAAAAAGCTAATAGTTTAACTCAGTCTTAAATCATTTAGTTCGTCTATTACTGTCAGGTTATGATATATATGATAAAAGATTAATTACTTTGGTTGTTGTGGCTGCGATCAAACTAAATTTGAATTGTACATAGAAATAAAACAAATTTCCGCCGTGTGGTAACTAAGTAGAATAGACCAACTTCATTTCTTATGGAGGTGTCGTAAAAGATGACTAAGGTAAGTTGATCCGCCGTGTGGTATCTGGCTAAATAGAATAGACCAATCTTATTTTTTACCGAGTTGTCGTAAAAGGTGACTAAGGTAGGTTGACCCGCCATGTGATATCCGGCTAAGTAGAATAGACCAACCTCATTTCTTACCGAGGTATCGTAGAAGGTGACTAAGGTAGGTTGACCCGCCGTGTGGTATCCGGCTAAGTAGAATAGACCAACCTCATTTCTTACCGAGGTGTCGTAAAAGGCGACTAAGGTAAGTAGACGTCAGGCAAGTGACCGGTCCTAAAATAAGTAGTCAAACCATTAACTACATGTTTAAAACATGTTGTGCTAACCCCACTTACAGTGGGATGAGGGCAGGAATGATGATAGAAATAAAACAAATTTATAGTTCCCCTTTATTAGTAGTTAATGTATAGAACCGGCTATACTCACGTCTTAAACGTAAAGATAATAATCTTGTAAAGAGCTCATGAATAAGTGCCCCGGATGGGTTCGAAACTAGTCGGGCTAATCCGATAAAATAAGACGTGAGAATAGTCGGTTCTATACATTAACTATGAATACTATTCACGATAGTTTAAATTTAAAACCCCTTTATTAGTGTTTTAAATACATTCAGAATATGTTATATACCGCTGTATATAAATAAATGTTAACTCAGTGTGATATATTAATTTTGAGCAAAATATCATAGTCATAGATAGCATGTGCCAAAGTGGCCCATAATTGCCAACAAGAAGTGATGTGAAACATCAAACCACGCAGGCTTCGGCGGTAACAGCGTTTAATCTAGCTCTTTGAGTCCCCCCTCCTGTAATAGTGACACTAACATTTTTGAACTTTGCGGACAATCTGAAAAAAAACTGATGTGAAGAAAAAGTTTCTCATACAAATAAAAATGTCTCCTCCTTTGTAAAGTAATTTCTTTTTAAAACAGAACAGCTGATTTTTTTTCATTTTCCAATTCATATTAGACTCATCTGCAGAAAAATTGTAAAAAAAGCTTACTATGCTTATATTCAAATTCAAAATATTCTTTATTCAAATAAACTTGTAAACAAGTGCTTTTGAATCGTCAACTCTACTGCTGGTTCGGAAAGCTGTTCCTACCGTGAAGAGCCAGCAAGGCGGTTGCTCTTTTTAAAAAATACACGTTACGTTTAAATCGTTTCTATCTTGTACAGGGTCGAACAATATCTATATCCACGCATTCTTATCGTATAAATAATCCTCAACAGTATAGTAGGCTTTCTGTACCAGCCTCTCCTTAATAGTGTGTAATGTTTACGGAAAGCATATTACATAACTGAATTTGTTGAGTGATAACAATGCTTGGATTTGTAAATCCTTTCAGCTTCAATCAAGACTGTGGTTAAATAATGTTAATTAAAAATATTTAAAAGATTGATCGCCGAGTTTCTTCTACTAGTTCATCTCGGTACCAGCAACATTCCGAAGTTGTAGCTTCATTGAATCTAATTGATCCTTGACGTTATATATTTTTAAATACATACTTAAATACACCCAGGCTCAAAGACTAACAAATTCTTTAATAGAAAAGTTGGCGGTGGGAATCGAATTCGCGACCCGTGGACCTGAAGGGTCATTACCCATTGCGCCAACGGGCCAGTAAATATCAAGTGTTTACACAATACTTTTTGTTTCTGTCGTTCCTAATAAATTTAAAAAAAAAATTGATGGTGCTCATAATACACACTGTAGCCGTGTGGTATCCGGCTCAGTAGAACAGTACCACCCTCATTTCTTACCGAGGTGTTGTAAAAGGCAACTAAGGTAAGTCGACTCGCCGTGTGGTATCCGGCTAAATAGAATAGACCACCCTCATTTATTACCGAGGTGTCGTAAAATACGACTAAGGTAAGTGGACGTCAGGCAGGCGGCCGGTCGTAAAAACGGAGCCAAATCATGTTACAGCATGTTTATAACATGTTGTGCCGACCCCACTACAGTGGAATAAGGGAAGGAGGATATATATATTATAATACACGCTGATAACTAGCTCTATATTAGTTTTAAAGAACATTGAAAATTTCATTATTGTTTGTAGTCACCCATTTTGCATGCTCAAATGAAGAGCTCGCCTTAATTGGTGGCCCCAATACGCTGTAACAAGGCAAATGGAAATTACGACCGAGGGTAAATGTAATCGAATAAGACCCCCCGATTTTCCATTAAACATCATCTTCTGTTGAATCGGAATATTTAACTAACGTTACTAATTGTAGAACAAATATCCGTTTCATTTGTTTCATTTTGAAGTAAGTGAGGTAAGTTTAAACATAAGGTATTACGGAGAAGTGTTCGGTTTAAATAAACGTTAAAAAATGTAACATTCCTTCCTATAACACAGAGTAGTTAAAGATTTTAACATTCATTGCAATAAGAGTATAAAAAAATTAAATCATATTTAAAAATGTTGGTTAGAAAAGGTAAAGCTTTTGTGGGCGTCACATTTTGGCATTTACTTATTTGAATATTTATTCTAATTAGTGTTTTACAAAAATATCTTAGAACACAGCCAGACGTGCAAATTTAGTATTCTGTGCAAAATACTTTAATTATTAAAATAAGGCTAGGTCCAACTAAATGAAATTAATTTACGTATTCTTTAAACACGAAATTGTTTTAAATAAGAAGAGTTATTAAACTAATATATTCATACAAATCATATAAATAAATGTATAAATATAAATAAAATCCCTATCAAATCAAACTCTCAAACACTGGTGTTACGGGAATACCACACAGTTGTAAGCATTAAGCGTTTCTATAAAGGCCGATTTACATTAGAAGAGATAATGCATCATGAATCATTCTATCCAAATTAATGAAATTCGGTTTCTGTAACGTTCTTTCAGTGTTCTGTGTTCGCATAGATTCTTAGGTATATTCTAAGAATGCTCGCTCGCTCGAAGTAAACAACTAATGTCGTTTACATCGAGCATCTGTTCGCTCGTTTTCGATGATCGGAGCGTTCTTCCATGTTCGCTCGTTTTCCGTAGCGATATTTTTAAAGCATTCGTTCAGCTGATCCTGTGCAAGAATTCTAGTCCTCAGTGCTCATTTTTGTTTTTTGATATTTTGGTGTAAAAGGATCCAATCCAAGGATCGAGGATGAAGCTAAAGGATTGAGGAACTCTTGTTCTAGCTCAATGTTCGTTTGGTTTAAACCAGCCTTTAATATTATGTGCATCTTTAATATTTAAATGAGGTAATCTTGTGAATATATATTCGGAATCTCTGAATCGGTTCCAACGATTTTCCTGAAATTCAGCATCCAGGAGGTTTTGACGAGAAAAATCGATCCAGCTAGGTTTTATTAAAAAAAATCGATTTATCCCTGTTTTTGGGCATTAAAAAATACTAAAATTTACATTGAATGTATAAAACACTATCTGTTAAATGTCAAGTTAGCGTCGCTTATTCGGGGAACGGGTGGTCGTGAAAATACCTAACTCGAGCTTAGTTTAAGCTATTATTACTTTCTTTTTTTTATTTTGTAAAAACATTACCGAGCAAGACTCGGTCAACCAGGTACTGTTTCTTTAAATGAAAATAAATTTACGTTTAAAATATAATTTATTTATACATACTATATACAAATACTTTAAGGATTAAGGTATAATATATCACAGTAATCAATACAATAGTGTTGAACATTCACCAACGATAGTTGAAGTTAGCGAGTCCTCCGTACTCGCGGCGCATACCGGCCTGGCGTCCATACGTGCCCTGGAGTGAGAAGTCACCGTTCCTGCCAATAGGCCACTTCCCTCCTGCTGCAGCTTGGTACTACAGAAGAAAATTCAATTAATTTATAGAAGAAGGCGTTAATTTATTTAAAGAATGTAGCAAAATAATTCTATCATAATATTAAAAGAAAATTTAAAAGAAAGTCCCAATATTTGCTTCGTCTTACACAAGCACATAATTAATGTATTCAATTATTTTTCAACTATTAGCTACTATTAATTATATTAGCTATAACATAATTAAGTGTTAAATTAAATTTAACTTTTAGGTTAAGTAACGTTCATAATTTAAATAAAAATTAACGTTCATTATAATCCTATATAAATAATTTATTCAAAAAATTCAGTATCATTTGTGGCTAAGGAAATAGAAAGATTTATTATTATCATGCACTCTTTATATTTTTCTTTATCTTTATGAATCAATAAATCATTGCAATAATACAAATAGATTTGAATTTTTTCTAATACTTGAAATATAAATTGTATATTATGTTTATTTTTGTAATCAATATGTAATAAATTACTCACTGAAGTGCCACCGTGGATCTGTCTGCTCATATCAAAAGAAGCAGCGGCATTGGGGTTCTCCCACTTGAGAGCTCCTCCAAAGTGTGAGGAGTCCCCTGCGGCTCCCAACACGCGCGTTCCGTATACTTGTCCATTCAACTTGCCGCGGTCATCGTTGAAGATCTGGTGCTCGTAACCGCCTTTGCCCTATACATTCATATAAAAATTAGATAATGTTCATTTTTATTAGTCCTTGAGCAAGCAAATTTTTATGAAAAGCTTGTTAAAACTGCATATATTGTTTATGTTTACTGTAACGTTCAAAGTCTATACTCACAAATAGTCCGGCATCGTTTTGACCAAGTGTTCCAAATATGCGACCATCTCCTATTTTTTTGTCGAGCGTGACATCACGGCGTTCTCTTTGGTGACTTTGTACGTACCATTCTGGGTAACTGTAAGATAAATTTTGTTTAAAATCTGGCCAACATTAATAACAACATTACTATAAGCCAACCATTTAACTCAGATTTCAGAGAAAAATTTAACGGAGATTGACCATAGACTTAATGAGGACAAGATCAAAGACATAAAAGAAAAAATAGGAATGTCTATGAAGCGTAGTAATATATTATAGGCGTACCGTTTAACTCAGTCGTCGCCTACTGGGTACAAGAACCCGGAGGTAGACCTCAACGCCATTGTACTCCGCACGAGAGGACTGAGTTAAACGGTTTGCCTATAATATAATAATACGCCTCATAGACATTACTTTTTTTCTTTTAAGTCTTTAGTCGTGTCCTCATTAAGGCTATGGTAATTCTCTAGAATCTTCTAGAAATTCTAGAATAAAGTTGTCTATCCAGTGAAATGTTTACCAATACTGTATATAGTATAATGTTTTCCGATACACCGTCGCTTCTCAAACACTTTGAGACCGCAACTTATTCGGTTCTTCTTAGATATAAAAACTACTGTTTGAAGCCACAATATCTAAATGTACTTACCTATCCACAATCATTTGGGGTTCATGATATTCCTGAGCGACAACAGCAAGTACAACAGCGGATAAAACGTATAGGAAATACATTATGCCTGCAAATAAATTAAGAAAAATTAAAATTAAAAGAAAAAATTATGACGAAATTTGTGCACCAATGTATACACATTTAAAATACGAGTTTACAAATGCGTTTCCATCTGGCTTGGAAATAACTATTTAACTATCTAAATAGGATATTCATTAAAATAAACCATTAAGTTTATATAGTTTTGTAACAAATATATTGAACTTTATTACATTATTGTACAATAAATAAGTGGTTCCGGGATAGGCGTTATTTTGCCATAAATCTACAAAACCGTCACTAACAAGTTATAAGTAAATTTAAAGAAAGTTTAAGTAAATCATATAGAGGATGATTACATATCTCAAAAGCAAATAAACCATACAGCGAGTATGGTTATAAAGACAAAACTTCATTAAAATATCTAGTTTATAGGACTAATAATGAGCACAAATATAAATGATTATATATTAAGAATATGATTCAACAATTTACTCACCTATTTTAATACAAATGAAAGTTTGGATGAATAGTTCGTGTTGCAGTTTCTTCTACAAAGACTACTACGGTATTGATGCTTTTTACCGTCCTAACGGGATATTTATACAAGAACAAGTTCGCGAGGGAATTCCTGTGCGAATCGCATTCATAATCTTAGTTATTCCCCTCATCCGTGAAACGGTTTAATGAACTAATTACTTGCGAATATATTTTGATAGGAAGTTAATTACTTATATCACCGAAAAATTATCTTAAATATTATATTTATCTTATTTTAATTGTGACTCATACTTATAATACAAAATATTTTTCCTATAGTTTCTTATAAGGAACATGGTGTCACAAGCAGTTTTTTTTTAATTTTTGCATTATTTTATTTTTGAAAAGGTATTCATATGTGCGAAGCATCCGGTGAGTGCCACGAGTGCGGCGCCGAGTTTTCGCACGGCGTTGCACACGCTTGTTCACTTTCCAGCTTAGGCGGTTCAGCAGGTGGAGCTCGTGGCACAGGTGGTAGACGATCTCTCCTTGCCTGCCGAGGTTAGTGTCGGTGGACAGAGAGAGATCGTGAGCGATGGCCTTCAGCGAGGACGTTATCTCGTGGAAAGAGACAGTGGGGCATATCTGGGAAGTCGAGTCTTTGTATTCGCAGGCGACTCGCTGAAGACCATCGCATGCCACCCTAACGGGGACCTACCGGGCGTTTGGAGTGGGGTTTATCGGACACCCACCTGATAAGATAAGGCGGTCTATGCATTTGGTGCTCCAGATGCATCGTCTAGCGGAAGGAGGCGCTACTTTTAGAGAGCCCCGACCTAGAGGTGGCGCACTCTGGGGTTCAGAGTTGCTGCTGGCGGGGATGAGGGCAATGTGCACAACGGTACACTGTCCCTGCCACCAGCCCAGCAGCGTGGTTGAGCACTCAGGTTGTTTTAGTCAGTGCGTGGCCAACATACATGGCGGGATCCATAAGGGGTGTTATTAAAAAAAACCATGTACATGCTATATTCGAAAATACAGGTTTTTTAAATTTTCTTTCAGACCTTTTTTTGATGACTATTAATTGAGGTTAACGTACATAATTTATAGTATTAAGCGTTATTTGTCGAGTTGCATCATATAAAAAAATTTTGAATTATGTTGCTATGATCTGTTTTTTTTGTATTTTAGATTACGTCTACGCAAAAATTTCATACATTCATATTAAAGCCTTTGAGTTTTATAGACGCACACACTCACAAACGTTAAATTGTGATGATTCTATTAAATACTTAATTTCTATTAACTTTGCAGCTTTTACTTTTTTACTTTTATTTTCCTTTTTTTTAATTTTTTATCGTAATATTTGTATATTGGCCCAATATAAAAACTTTAATTGTACCAAAATTCTTCAATTTTGCTCGTAGCGGATTAGCCTTCAAAAGTGAGATAGACAGATTTGCAGATTAATTGTATTAGTATTATTTGATCCCGCAAAAATATGATACAAATAAAAACGAAATGCGCAAGTCCGTCGGTCTGTCTGTTAGGGATGTTAAAAAATTTTCAATTTTTGTATTAATCGATTATATAAATAACCTTCTTTTCATTCTTTTTATTATTTTTTTCTTGTTTTTTAAGAAAAAAATATGCCTTGTATGAAACTAATGTTGCCAAACTACACACATCGCATCTGTAATTTTTTTATTCGTACTTATCCAAAAGTAATAATAAAATTATTTTGCTATAATCCGCGAAGAAGTAAAATAGAAAATATATATAATGCTAAATGTAAGTGGACAATCGGTTATCATACCTGATACATGCAGGATTCGTAAAAACACATGCACAAACCTCCACCACCGCCACCACAATACACAAGCACTATATACGTTCACTATCACAAACTCAACAATCGTTTCGCCCCGCAACCGAAGCATCGTCAGGAGATAGACTCCACGACCAAAATCGCAAAGCCTTGGCTTTGCGATTGTGTCGGTGTGTGGTTGTGATTGTGGCGGTGGTGGAGGTTTGTGCATGTGTTTTTACGAATCCTGCATGTATCAGGTATGATAACCGATTGTCCACTTACATTTAGCATTATATATATTTTCTATTTTACTTCTTCGCGGATTATAGCAAAATAATTTTATTATTACTTTTGTATTATGGATCTCCGCAAAGTAACGCCTAATTCAATTAATTATTCGTACTTATCCACTTTAATTAGTCTTTATTCTAATTAATTATTAAGATTAAAAAGGATTTATTTTGAAATGGATTATTTTGAATTGAAATTAAGTAAAAAGGATTTATTAATAGATTTATTGCGCGTAAGAAAAAAGTCGCAGGTATCTCTATTTTAAATATATATTCAAAAATTGTATTGGCATATTGTTTATTCAAGTGTTTTGTATTGCCAATGTGTATCGCACATCACGGCATAAATATCGTGATTAATGACAACATTAAACTGGGAATGAATTCCCTGAGCAAATTTGTGCTAGAAGCTATTTTATTGGTCCTATTTAGATTGTATGGTTAGGCAGTATTGTTTGTTATAAATAAATATGGGACAGTTTCATACACTGTCTTCCGGCACCTTAGTAATTTAATACTTGATATTTGGGTTTCAGACAAATGGTAAATATAAAAGTAAGGTAAGGGCTTGTTACTTTCCCACTCCTGGGCATAGGTATCCTCTCTCCCAGGGCATAGGCCTCCTCTGTCAGACTGGTAAATAAACACTTATATAAGTTTTAATAAGTATATACATAAATACATATGGGTGTATATCGTTTCGAAAAACCAACGAATTGTTTTTTTCTAAAATGTTGACCCTTAGTGGGAATAGAACGCGCGGCCCGCAGAGCTGAAGGCAAGGTTGGTACCACTGCACTAACACCGTGATTTTGTTTTAGTCAAGCCAAATTAATATAACAAAATACATTATTTCATTTATACACTTTGATCAAATAGTTCTTTATCCAAATTGGTTGTTACAATCACTTTTGAATATTTAGGTAAGGGCATTAGTAATTGACCATGTACTGCAGGTGTGCAAGAGTTTTAATACAAACAACTGTTTCTATTTAAACTCTTGTAAACTTGCATGTTAACTTTAATTAACTTTAATTATATTTAACTAATTACTTAATAAGTTTCAAAAGCTATTAAACAAAAACCAAAATGTATATGTAACAAAATATAATAGTCAAAATGTATATGTAATAAAATATATAAAATAAAATATAAAATATATATAGTATATAGAAAAATAATGCGAACTCCACACCTTCATATAAATCCTGCGTGGTTTTCGACTGGTGTGTTTTTATATTTGTTTATATATTATCTTATTGTATTGTATAATAAATTAAAAAAAAAAAAAAAAAAAACTAGTATTTGACCGTTTTGTATGAAATTTTAAATAATAGGCGTTTTGTTTGTTGTAACTAATAAAATATTAAACAATATTAATTTTTAAATATTAAACAATGGGCTACAGTTCTGAGGTTTTGGGCGGTTGTTAATAGATGGCAACAGGTAATTACAAATTTTATTTTTTATTAGCTACAACTAAACGCTTATTATTTAAAATTTCATACAAAACGGTCAACTACTAGTACATGGTCAATTACTAGTGCACTTACCTTAATTCAATACATTCATTCTGTAATATCTTATTTAGAATTTAACCAAACTAATTGCTGCTTCTTCTCGATCTGCCACACAAACTTTCTTTTCCAAATATCTCATTCCCTTCCTCTTCCCCAATTCCAATTATACCCCTTTTCCCTTTACTTTTTCCATTGCTTCCTTTCTTTAAAAACCCATGGAAATATTTGGCGTAATCTTTTTTCTCCTATTTGTAAAAAACAGAAACGATTTCTGAAAAGCTTATATATTTTTGGAATTTTATAAATATATATTTAGTTTATTATTATCTATATAATAATGAACTAAATATATACTTATATAATTCCAAAAAATATATATTAATATATCATTTGCTTTCTTTCCTAATTTAGCAATTTTTGTAGTGCCCCGAAACAAAAATTAAAAAATTAAAAAAAAATGACTTACGTACTTTTACATACGGTATATCCGTACGAATCGTGTTGAAGGATCCTATAGCAAGGATCACCGATCTATCTCATATCGTAATATCTCTATCATAAATTTGCATCTTCAAACAAAGATTCGCAATTGCCCTACAACCAGATGCATGATAATTTCTATGTAACTGATAATTTCTATACATCTCCTTCTAGAATAAAAAAGTAATGGATATGTCGTTTAGATATATAAAATAAATAAGTATACAAATCTTTAATATTTAAATGAGTTAGGCTGGATTCAGACTATGATGCCGTTCTCGGTACGATCTCGCGCCGTTCTCGGTCCGGTCAAATCTCACTGTGTCTACACTACTCAATGCCGTTCTCGGTTCGATCTCGATTCATGGTCGACATACGATGTTTCAAAACAGAATCATATTAATTTTATTCGCCAGAAAATGGAATTCAATTTTTCTATTGAAGAATTAGCAACAATAGCATTTTGGATAAACAAGATATAAATTAAAAAAAAATTACTACAAAAAGAAAAGAAAAAAAGGGGACAAGAAAATATGGGTTTTAGTAAAAGTAATAGTTTATTACCGAGAAAAGAGGAAGGCGAATATTATACTTTATTTCGTCATTTGGTAAATAATGAAGAATAATGTTCATTATATTGATTTAGGATTGTATTCAGGAATATTTGAAATGATTTTTAAAATAATTGAGCGCAAATTTTAAAAAGAAACACCTCTTTTCGTCAGGTTACTAATGGTTTGGATAAGGTAAGTAATAAAATATCATATTTTATAAAATTTGTATATTTAAATTATAACAATCATTTACATGCATGAATATTACATAATATGTATATAGCGGTGATGGTGTTGGTTGATAATGCATTTTCCTGTTGAGGTCCTGTTTTTTTTCTGTTTATATTTTTTTGTTTATTCCAGAGGTACATTACTAGCGAAAGTATTGACGGAATAAATTTCTAATTAAGCTCCTTCATTGACATCAATTTATCTTATCATAGTCGTTGGTTCATGTGTCTCTTCAATATCCATATCAAGAATATTGTAATTGTTAACTTCATCATCGGCAATAATGGATATTCGTAGTCTATTACAGTTATGTACTCATTAATAAATTACATTTGGTCGTGATATCGCCATTTGCAAACTTTGTAAGCTGCTTGGCCACTTTTGGCCACTTTTTAATTTAGAGAGGTATTTTCGATATTGAGCTCTTAGTCGCTTCCATCGATTCCTTGCTCCTATAATAGAAATATAACGTTTATAAATAAGGATATGTAACAACATGCATTCTGCATAATATTATTAGAAATTCTGGAATTCGATGAATTTCGAGGGTAATTTGTATTACATTAATAATAATCACGTGCAAAATCTAAAAAGACAAAGAGGAAATGCATAGGCCTATAGGCATAAGTGAAATAAAAATCAACTCTCCTGAAGTATCAGTGCCATGGCAAGAAAAACTTGCGATATAATTACAATAAAGCAATTAAATGAATATCACTTTGTTACGTTTGTGTTTTATTCACCAGGTAATCCTATTGCGTCTTCAATCTCGTTCCATATTTTCCTTTTGTAAATAATTTCACTGTAGTAGTGTGACTGCAAATCATACAGGCTGCGTCTACTTTTCACAAATTCAATATGTCTTTCATCTGCAAATAATAAATATTCAATTTATTTTTTATTTTTTGTAAAACAGTCGACCATTTATTTATTAATTTAACTCTATGCACTTTTCTCAAAAAAAAGGCACATAGAAAGACTGGTAAAATAATTATAGCAGAATTATTCTTTATCTATAACAAATGTTATAAACCACATAAGAAATAGTTAACTTTTTCTGAACTCTACGATTTATTACCAGACATATCATCATCTTCCTGCCCTTATCCCACTCTAAGGGGTTGGCACAACATGTTATAAACTTGTTGTCACATGATATGGCTACGTATTTTACGACCGGCCGCCTGCCTGACGTCAACTTATCTTAGTCGTATTTTACGACACCTCGATAAGAAAAAGGGTGGTCTTTTCTACTTAACCGGATACCACACGGTGAGTCAACTTGCCTTAGTCGCCTTTTACGACACCTCGGTAAGAAATGAGGGTGGTCTATTCTACTCAGCCGGATACCACACGGCGGGTCGACTTACCTTAGTCGCCTTTTACGACACCTCGGTAAGAAATGAGGGTGGTCTATTCTACTCAGCCGGATACCACACGGCGGGTCGACTTACCTTAGTCGCCTTTTACGACACCTCGGTAAGAAATGAGGGTGGTCTATTCTACTCAGCCGGATACCACACGGCGGGTCGACTTACCTTAATCGCCTTTTACGACACCTCTGTAAGAAAAGAGGGTGGTACTATTCTATTCAGCCGGATACCACTCGGCGGATTTATTACCAGATATAATTATTTAATTAATTTTATTTAACATAAATGCTAAACACATGCGGCGCGACTGATGAAAGACTGCAGTTGAAACAAAAGAAGCGAGTTCAGGTCGAGACAGGTCCGATCTCACTTCAGTCAAATTTTCTTGTCGACGAACCGACGCTCGACCGATATCGGATCGGTACTGGCCCGATACTATAGTGTGAATACTCTGATTCTTTTTTATTTAAGAATATTTTACCGGACCGAGAGCGGAGCGAGATCGAACCGAGAACGGCATCATAGTCTGAATCATGCCAAAAGTTCAATTCAGACTATGATGCCGTTCTCGGTTCGTTCTCGCTTTGTAGTTGACATAATACGTTTTGGAAAATCACTACATATTATAAAACAAAGTCCATATTTCCGTATGTACGCATAAAACTTTAAAACTACGCAACATTTTGATGCGGTTTTTTTTAATAGATAGAGTGATTCCAGAGGAAGGTTTGTACGTATAATAACATTCAATACGGAGTAGAGAAATACTGTAATTTTTGAGGTTTCTGTAAATAATTACATTTTTTTCCGCTTACATTGCAAACGCAGGCTAAACCCTACGAGATTTATCAAAATGATGTACTAAGTATTTGTACACCTTAAAAAGGTCTACAGAAAAGTCCGCGATGGTATATGTCTATCTCTTATGGATAACCCACAATAGCAGTTTTTTTCATTTACTTTTTACGAAAAATGATGCCTTATGTTCAAAGCAATTTTTATACAATACAGCATTAATCCTTATCCAATTGAGTACCTTAAATAAATTGTTTATTTAATATAGATCAATATTGCCCTTTACAGCATGTAATTTAAGTGAACATTTTCGGAGATATTACAGATTTAAAATCCCGCGAGGAGGCCGCGCTTAGACCTATAAGCACTTCGACTTTAGCAGCGATGTCGCTCTTTCAAGAGTTTGTTTAAAGACATTCTGTAATTAATTGTAAAAATAAAATACATAGGAAAAATATAAAAGTAAATAAGTAATAATGTACTATATGAATTTAGATATTCCAAAGATAGCAGGAAATCTTCTTGGTATAGGGAAAGGAAATTGTTTTTCTCCAAATTTAACGCTACGGCCACGGGCAGTATTGAATAAATCAAAACAACTGGATCAATTTTAATCATTTTTTTTACACTGACTGACATGGGATATGTATTTTATACCCGTGCGAAGCAGGGGCAGGCCGCTAGTAACTATATAAATTTAATTCAACAGCATTTAGTATTTCAATATAAAAATCAGAAAAGAAAAGCAAGAAAAAATAAAAAGAAAAGAATAACCGAATAATAAAAAAGGCTAAAAGAAAATTAAAAGAAAAGTCAAGAAAAATCAAAAGAATAGCACAAAAAGAAAAAGAATGACAGAAAAGAAGATTCAAAAGAATAGAAGAAAAGGAATAAGAAAGAAAGAAAAGCTGATAAAAAATTATAATAATACAATCACTTATAACAAATTTTATAAAGTACATGATAGATACTTACCTAATTCAGATTCCCACTATTTATTACCTTTAACTTAATTTGATTTAATTAAAACACACTAGCGGCACGACTGATGAAAGTCTGGAGTTAAAACAGAAGCGTGTTCATATTGTCGATGTCGGTACAACGCCGAGACCGGTTCGATCTCGCTCCAGTCAAAATATTCTTTTTGACGAACCGGTGCTGGAGCGATATCGGACCGGGACCGGAGCGATACGATAGTGTGAACACTCTGACGGTTGTTGTTTAACAATATTTTACCGGACCGAGAACGGAGCGAGATCGTACCGAGAACGGCATCATAGTCTGAATCCAGCCTAAATCTTCGACTCCAACGATTTTCCTGAAATTCATCATGCAGGAAGTTTTGGAGAGGAAAAATCGATCTAGCTAGGTTTTATTTTTTTTAAATCGTTTTATCCCTGTTTTTGGGTATTAAAAAAAATACAATAAAATTCAATATATCAAACACTATTTTTGCCATAAACTGTTAAGTCCGCGTTGCCTATTCGGGGAAACAGCCAATCTCGTGCAATGTATATTCCTAGTATCGATCCCAACTACCTAATCAATTTTTTATTTACTTTTTTAAATTTCTTTTTTTTCAAAAGTAATGAGAATATTATTTTTCTATAATCCTATTTAATTATTGATAATAAAAAAAAAAATTTTTCTTTTATATTTATATCTTTTATATTTTTAATTTTTTTTCGCGATTTTTTATCGCGGATTATATCAAAATAATATTCTCATTACTTTTGTATTATGGACCTTCGCAAAGTAACGCCTAATTCTATAAAATATTTCTTTTTTTATTTTGTAAAATATTACCGAGCAAGGCTTTGTCAACCTGGTGCTTTTTAATTAAAAAGAGATGTAGATTTATATTAATATACTTTATTAATAAATACTATATACAAATACTTTGACTTAGAGTCAGTTTATCACAGTGACCAATACAATGGTGATGTAAATTCACCAACGGTAGTTAAAGTTAGCGAGCCCGCCGTATTCGCGGCGCATACCGGCTTGCCGCCCATACGTGCCTTGAAAGGAGAAGTCACCGTTCCTGCCAACAGGCCACTTTCCTCCAGCTGCTGCTTGGTACTGCGGAAGAGGAAAAGAAATTTCTTATCAAAGTCACAACCAAAACGTCAATATTAATACTTCGTTTCTATCACACTCAATGAATTAAATTCTTAAAGTTACAGGTCAATATTTCATTCTGATGATATTACAGCTTCAAGCCGTGTAGTATCCGGTTGAATGGAATAAATCACCCTCCTTCTTACCGAGGTGTTGTAAAAGGCAATTAAGATAAGTTGACTCATCGTGTGGTATCCGGTTGAATAGAATAGATCACCTTCTTTCTTACCGAGGTATCGTGAAATACGACTAAGGTAAGTTGATGTCAGGCAGGCGGCCGGTCATAAAATACGTGACAACATGTTTATAACATGTTGTGCCGACCCAACTTAAAGTCGGATAAGGGCAGGAGAATGATGATGATATGAAAGCTTCCTTAGTAGATCATTAGATTTGCAGTATTGTATTTCAAAAGTAATGAGAATATTATTTTGCTATAATCCGCGATAAATTTATGCGGATTATAGCAAAATAATATTCTCATTACTTTTGTATTATGGACCTCCGCAAAGTAACGCCTAATTCTATAAAGTATTGTATTTATTTGATTGCCAAATTGCTATCAAAAAGGGCTGTTCTTATTCCCAAAATAAATTACTCACTGAAGTGCCACCGTGGATCTGTCTGCTCATATCAAAAGAAGCGGCGGCATTAGGATTCTCCCACTTGAGAGCCCCTCCAAAGTGTGAGGAGTCCCCTGCGGCTCCCAACACGCGTGTTCCGTATACTTGTCCATTCAACTTGCCGCGGTCATCGTTGAAGATCTGGTGCTCGTAACCGCCTTTGCCCTACGAACATATGAAAATTAGATAATACTCATTTTTGCAAGTGCACTATATGGCAAAAGTGTAATGAATATGGCATGGCAGATTTACAATAAGTTACCACACTCATTGGCTGGCCGGAACTTAAATGTTAAAATATTTAGAATTAGAATTTAAGATTTTTTGTTACTAAATAGTAGATTATGATACTGTTGCATAATAAGGATTCTTATAACACGAGTGTGTTTTAAAAAAACGAGCTGCAGGCGAGTTTTTTTATAGTATCACACGAGAGTTATAAGACCAAGTAATGTACAGTATCATACACTACTTTATCTACTCGCATATATAATACGTAAAACGATATTAATAAAAACCTAACTTTGTTTAAATATTGAAAAAAAAAATTTTCAATGTCAAATGTTAGCGCCAAGGCGCAATCATCGATTGCGCATGCGTGTTGCGTCGCCGCGGAATCGTTCATTTAAACCTTTTTTTTTTAAGGTAGAGGTTCAACCTCCTCGGTCCAGTTGGAGGTTGTATAGGTGTATCGTTGTGGTTATATTATGATACAGGTGTCCATACAAGACCTGTATTGTAATCAAACTTTTTTTTTTGGCATGTTAGTAATGTTTGTCATAAGATAAATAAATAATTTCTATTAGTCCTCCAACAAGATTTTTTATATAAAAGCTCGTTAAAGCTGTAAAATATACACTATTTTCCGGTAAAATTCAAAGCCTATACTCACAAATAGTCCGGCATCGTTTTGTCCCAGTGTGCCAAATACACGACCATCTCCTATTTTCTTGTCGAGGGTGACATCACGGCGTTCTCTGGGGTGACTTTGCACATACCACTCTGGATAGCTATAAGTAAAATCATTTTTTATAGATGTTATTGGTCTCAAGTTGAATATTTCCTAAGGCTTTAAGAACAGTATTTATCTATTTATATATTTATAGATCACCAACAAAATACACACTTGATTTTAAAATTATACATTGAAAAACTTAAAGTAGTATTTTAATTATAAGTGATAACAACTTTCAAATTAAGTTACGACAACTAAGAGATACAATTTAAGTAATTTTATGTTATCGTTAAATTAAATCAAAAAATGGAATACACAGAGATGAAAGAAAAGATGAAAAAGAAAATTAATACAATCTGTAAAAAAAAACTGAGATTTAAGATCAGCACTTGCAGCTATTGAAGTCAATACTCAGAATATATTGTTAGAATTACTGAATAAGGTACTGAATAACTTTTAACATAGGTATAATTAGACCCAATTTTCAAAAAATCGCTTTACAATATTGCGTAGGTCTGCAGCAAAATAACATTCAAAAATTTTTTTATTAATTAATGTTTTCTTTTGGTTCTAATACAAATAAAGCTATAGATTGAATTCGTTTATAAAATATTAACATAATTATATATACGAACGTTAGTGTTGCTTTATTTAGTTCATAGATATAATGAAAGAAAGACAGAAGATATTTATTTCAAATAGATGGCAGATTTATACTCACGTATCTACTGTAATTCCGGAAGGTTCATAATATTCCTGGGCTGTAACAGCAACTAAAAGTGTAGATAAAATGTATACGAACTGCATTTTGCCTGTAAACAAAATAATAAAAATCATTTATTTATAAAATATAACTATAACGAAATAAATCAGAATTAATAACGAAGTATTTTCCGATTACTATCAATCATTATATTTAAATATAGAAAATTATTAGTACACATAGGTAAACCTTTTCTTTCGTGCATTTAAAATGCAATATCAAAACTTTAGTGATTGAACTTTTAGAGCTTTATCAAAACTAATAAGTACTATTCTCGACGGATCCAACCCTCCTACCCTACTAAATATACTTTCGAACAAAGGGAGATCCCTAAGGAACCGGGAATCTTGGGTCATAACTCCGACGACGCTAAAGTCTAGTAGTGTAAAACCGAAGACATTGCGTAAATATTAAAAGTTGAGTAAAGGAGAACTAAAAATCATTAATATTTAAATGAGTTAATAATGTGTATATATATTTTTTTGGAATCTCTGTAACGGCTTCAACGATTTTCCTGCAATTCAGCATTTAGGGGATTTTGGGGGAGAAAGATCGATCTAGCTAGGTTTTATGTAAAAAAAATCCCTGTTTTTGGGCATTAAAAATACTAAAATTTATATTGAATATAAAACACTATTTTTGCCATAAACTGTCAAGTCAGCGTACCTTATTCGGGGAACGGGAAGTCTCGAGAAATGTAAATACTAGAATCTATCCCCAACTAATTGTTTTTACGTTTTTTCAAAGTAATTTTTTTTATTTTGTAAAAAATTACCGAGCAAGGCTCGATTAACCAGTTACTTTTCTTTATTTGAAAAGGTGCCACAATTATAAAGGGAAATGTAGATATGCAATTGAAATTGAAGAAATATTTATGACTGAAATAGACTCCATTTTTCTAACTTACCTTTTAAGATGAATGTACGAGATGTGTTTTCTTTGAGATTTTCAGCGTTACTGATACTTTACGCTATCCCGAAAGCATCTTTATACGAAAACCAGTACGACAGGGGATTCCTGACGCATATCGCATTTACAGCCTTAGTTATTCCCCGTCTACATCCAAATATTTAATGAATTAATTACGCGCTTATATTACTTGATAAGAAGTTCATTACTTTACTGTTTTATATCACTAGTAAAATGTTTTACATGCGTCACTGTGATCTTATTTCGTCTCAATAATGAGTCATATGTGACATCATGCAATAAATAAATGTTTAGTATTTACTAAAAATAATCACAGGAAGTACCTACAATTTTTTTTTCCTACAATTTTTATAAATTTCTAGCATACCTAACCTGCTTAGCCAGGCTTGATTTTAAGATATATATATCAGTTCAATAAAACAATTCAATAAATAAGCCGTGTGGTATACGAGACTGTTAAGAGGCAATTAACTAAATGCAATCGATATCTTCTTAGAATTTAATTTAATTTAATTTTTTGGTTACTTGTTTCGTCCACAGTAAATATTATTGTTTTTTTCTACCCATAATATTAATGTCACATGCTTAAGATTTTATGTAAAAAAAATTTTTTATTGTTCATTGCTTAATAACGTTGTGACGTCTTCATATGTTGTACACGTTAAATATTATTTTTTTTATTATATGTAAGTTTTATATGTAACAACAACTGGCTGTCCAAATAAATAAATAAATAGAATAGACCACCCTCGTTTCTTACCGAGGTGTCGTAAAAGGCGACTAAGGTAAGTCGACCCGCCGTGTGGTATCCGGCTGAGTAGACCACCCTCGTTTCGTACTTATTATTCTTAATCATTTTAATATTCCTTGTTATATATTTTTTTCGAACACAGATTTTTTTACATCCTATATGTGTCCGATATATAAATCTTTAATTGTAAAAAATTTCATCAATTTTGTTCCAGCGGATTAACCCTTGAAACCATGACAAACAGAATCAAGAGTCGACAAAAACAACAAAAGTATTACTCATATCTTTATTTCCACATCTCTTAACTATTTACAAAAAAATACAATGTTTTTGTCAGAACCTTTTGAAAAACATCAAAACATCTTAGCACAAAATAATTTACTAAAAATACTAAAACTTAACTTACAAAATATAACACGACGATACACAATTTTCAAGGAAGATGAAGACAAATTAAATACAATAATAAGGTAAGTGCACTAGTAATTGACCATGTACTAGTTGACCGTTTTGTATGAAATATTAAATAACAAGCGTTTTGTTTGTTGTAGCTAATAAAAAAAAACTGTAATTACCTGTTGCCATCTATTAGCTACTGCCCAAAACCTTAGAACTATAGTCCATTGTTTAATATTTAAAATTTAATATTATCAATTAATATTTTTTATTAGCTACAACAAAAACGCTTTATTATATAAAATTTCATACAAAACGGTCAACTACTAGTACATGGTCAATTACTAGTGCACTTTACTTAAATGTAAAATTAACTCTAAGTCAACGTGACATACGACAACATATCTCTAAATATCTGAACTTGCATCTATCCATAATCAAGTAATATATTTTGTTTGTAACACTAAAGAAATCTATTACAAAAATTTACTAAAAAACAGACATACAAAAGTAAATATTACAAAAGAAAGTTAAAAGCTTAAAGATATAATTAAACTATTATACAAAACAAATATAAGCTCTCAAAACTGCAATCAAAAATACACAAATTGCTAACCTAAAAATGTCGTTTTAAGACAAATTGAATAGCTTTTGACCCGTCCTATCTTAAACGTTAATAAAAAACGCCTAGCTTAAACAATTATAAAGTTAGAGTAAACAAACTCCAATAAGCTATTTCAGTCTACGCTGTTATGAAATGTTGATAAAAATAAAACCTTGCATGTAACAATAAAATCGGACAATACAATATTTTATGGACTCTCTGAAAGTTTAATCTCAAAAAAACTGCCAATCCCTTTAAAATTTGTTGCGTATATGTTTCATAATTTTCTTCATGGTAATAAAAAGCAAAAATATACATATACTTACAAGGCGTGAATACATTGCTATGTCGATTTACGTTATATTATTTGTTTAATAATAAAAGGTATTATGATAGCATAATTTATATGAAAAATATATATAAAAAGTCGATAACAAATGAAGTTATCGACTGAATGAATGAATGAATGAATGAATGAATTAATGAATTAATAAATGAATGAATGAATGAATGAATGAATGAATGAATGAAGAATGAAGCCGATAAAAATATAACGCAAACAAAAGAATGTGATTATTTAAATAACTCTGTCAAACGTATACTAAACGTGAACCCATTAATCGCTGCCCTGAAAAATGTGCGTTTTGGACTTGTTTAGTTATTCACACCGGATATTACGTCATTGCATTATCAAATTAAAACAAACATATATACATTATCACCATTAACTCCCTTGTATAAGTAGAAACTTTGAAAGATACTTTCATTTATTGATTTTGAACTGTCTAGATAACCTGCGCAAATTCGTTATAAATTAGAGAATTAAAATACATATATCATGCTTACTTATAATAAATTTAATAATGAGCTCTTTTAGTGATTCGGTTTTTAGTGACGGTTTTCAGTTATTTAGCCTTTGACCCAGCCAGATAAAGATATTAAAACGGGTTAATAAAAAAATTTCGATTAAAGTTTAACTGAATATGTAATTGCATACCTACAATATAATTACCTATGAACCCTTAATACTAAATAAAATTTTACAATCACAAATTACACATAAAAATTAATACAATGAAACTAATTAAGACCTAGTAAAACTATATTTATAACTTAACAGAATATAGAAGATTGATATGGCATAACTTGACACCGGGATCGTGAAGCGTGGAAAACAATGGTTGAAATAAAAAAAATACATTGCCCTTATATTGGCTATTTAAATTCAATGAATGTATTAAGTTAAATTAAAAAAATCTAGTCGTCGTGGATTTTTCTTATAATCTTGGTATTTTTTACAATCAAATATGTTTCCCAACACTCTTTGGCTGCTGGAATAGATCGCTTATAGCGATAAGCTTTCCTTTGTATACATTTTTCTATTTAAATAATTTATCTGTTAACTTGTGGTACATAAATAAATAAATAGATAAATTTGACTAAAATAAAAAATAGGTTAAATTTTTTTTCTTTACAGTAGTCCAATTTTAAAAGTGAAATAGTAAATTAACAACAACCTTTACAATTTCATAAAGATTTCCTTAGGTATTCATCCGCCGTGTGGTATCCGGCTAAGTAGACTAAGAACACCCTCATTTCTTATCGTCATACAGGCAGCCGGTAAAATACCTATCTTAATCGTTGGATAGAAGGAGAAGAAATGTTACATATACGAATATTTAGTAACATTAATTTTTAACACCAAGAATATTTAATTTAATCTATACTAATATTATAAATAGGAAAAATATGTATGTTTGTAATGATTTCACACAAAAACTACTAGATCGATTTCAAAAATTCTTTCACCATTGGAAAACTGAATATTTACTGAGCAACATAGGCTATATTACATTTAAAACAAATAGGGGGAAATAAATGTAATAGGGTGCAAATAAAAAATTACGCGGGTGAAACCGCGGGATATTACTAGTCGAATATATAGAGATATGTTTTTATTAGCAATTTACTATTCCCGGTGCCAAGGGAAATTAAAATTAAAACATTACAAGCTTACGTAACCGAAAACAAAATAATCATGTCTTTAGTAACCTTATAGGAAGTCTAGTACTAAAATCACACAATTCTCATGAAAAATCACTTTCAACTTATCATTTAAAAATATACCTACATCACAAGTCAAGCTATACAAAACGATTCAACCTGAATCACAGGATCTGTTACATGCACAAAGTTAGGTTACCACCTTATATTATAGTGTTTTATCTATGGTTACCACAATAATAGAATTATATGTTCACTTTTGACAAATTAATGACAAATATGTATGAAACAAAAGCCATAATTTCGTATGAGTGCTTCCACATTTATTCGTTTAATATTTATAAAAAGAAAAGAATACCTCAAAAGTGCCGACATGATTTTGGACAAATAAACGATATACTAAAAATGTGACTGACAATAAAAAGTTATTAAAAATATATAATTCTTAATTTTATAGGACGTCTTTACAGTTATTCGGTTCGATCTCAAAAATTATTAACGAAAATTTTCATGGTGTTATGTATGTTAATAACCCCTGAGACCATATTAATGATAAATATGTATGAAAAAAAGCCATAATTTCGTATGGGTGCTTCTACATTTATCCATAATTTTTTTATAAGAAACAAGAATAAGTCCAAAGTGCCGACATGATTTTGGACAAATAAACGATATACTAAAATCGTGAGTAACAATAAAAAGCTATTAAAAATATACAATTCTTGATTTTATAGTCTTTACAGCTATTCGGTTCGTTCACAGAAATTTTTAACAAAAATGTTTCATGGTGTTATGTATGTTTTAAGTAACCCCTTAGACCAGATCAATGACAAATATGTATTAAACAAAAATCATAATTTCGTATGTGTCATTCTATATTTATCCGTAATTTTTTTATGAAAAACAAGAATACCTCAAAAACGCCGACATGATTTTGGACAAATAACAATAATATAAAATATATATAAGTTATTAAAAAAAAAATTGTAAATTTTATAGGACGTCTTTACATTTATTCGGTTCGTTCATAGAAATTATTAACGAAAATTTTCATGGTGTTATGTATGTTTTAAGTAACCCCTGAGACCAGATTAATGACAAATATGTATGAAACAAAAGTCATAATTTCGTATGGGTGCGTCCCCATTTCTTCGTAAATTTTTTATAAAAAACAAGAATACCTCAAAAGTGCCGACATGATTTTGGACAAATAACAATAAAAATTTATTAAAAATAAATTGTTAATTTTATAGGACGTCTTTACATTTATTCGGTTCGTTCATAGAAATTATTAACGAAAATTTTCATAGTCTTATGTATGTTTTAAGTAACCCCTGAGACCAGATTAATGACAAATATGTATGAAACAAAAGTCATAGTTTCGTATGGGTGCGTCCCCATTTCTTCGTAAATTTTTTATAAAAAACAAGAATACCTCAAAAGCGCCGACATGATTTTGGACAAATAAACGATATACTAAAAACGTGAATAACAATAAAAAATTATTAAAAATATATTATTCTTAATTTTATAGAACTTAGTCTTTACAGTTATGCGGTTCGCTCACAGAAATTATTAACATTAAAGGTTATCAAAAGTTGAGTGACCTTGGTTTTAATGCGGTTTTCCTTAAATACTGATGGGCTAGCATCGTTAAATCTAGTTGATCCTGAGTTTTGCCGCATGCAAATGTCTCCCATTTATTATCGGCCTGGAACAAAAAAATAACATTGATGGGCGTTGTTTTTCAGTAATTCAAAGTGCAAAAAAAATTATACACGTTAATTAAACATCTATTACAGATTTACACTGCCTTATGTATTAGTCAAACCCTGTTTTACAGTAAATTGGTCCTTCCAGGATCACAATACATTTTACATGTTAATGTGTGCGCGTGTTTGCGTGCGTGCGTGCGAACGTGCGTGCCTGCGTGCGTGCGTGCGTGCGTGCATGTGTGTTCATCTACCCGCACTTGAACCGCACTTGGTAGATGAACAAAATAATGACTGTAGTACTCGGGAACGAAGACGCCGCGGCGCTCCAGTCAGTTCGTGACCACGGTGGATGCAACTCTGCCGAAACGTAGAACCTTATATTAAGGTAATCGATTATAACGCGATGTGACCCGTATGTTTATTTAATAATCAGTATGAATCGCGGAAGTTTAAAATCTACTAAAAAGATTAAAGTTCGCTTTTTACAGCTTAATTTTTCTTTCTTAATTCCAGTGTACAATAAACACAAAATATACTAACCAATATAAAAGATGGCTTCTCCATATCTTCATCACACAGCTCTTGTTCGAATTTAATCGCACGCACTGCAGATTTCTTCGTGGCCTGCTCAGCTGAAGGGCGACGGACCTATAGAGAAATTGAGGTTTTCTATTATTCAAATGGATTTTTTTTTAATTTCATATTTCAGTGTTCCCTATTCTCATAGGGATCTATCCTCCTGCTCTTATCCTACTCTAAGTGTGGTCGGCACAACATGTTGTCACATGATTTTGCTGCATTTTTACAACCGGCCGCCTGCCTGACGTCAACTTACCTTACCTAATCGTATTTTACTACACCTCGGTAAGAAGGAGGGTGTTCTATTCTACTAAACCGGATACCACACTGTGGGTCAACTTACCTTAGTTGCCTTTTACGACACCTCGGTAAAAAATGAGAGTGGTCTATTCTACTCAGCAGGATACCACACGGCGCATTCTGATAGGGATCATCATCCGTTTTCTCAAACGGAGGGTAAAAAAGGACCTCGAAAAAAATGATTTTTTTATTTTATTCATTTGTTTAGCTTGACTTTTAGCGTTCAAGCAAAATCAATATAGCATTTAAATAACTCACATCTTTTGGGTCGTATTGAACGGGACAACTAAGCATAATTCCAATATAATGCTTTTATATAACTAGAATTCTCAAAATGTAGTCGTCGGATTATACATATACATGAATTAGGGGAAAAAATCCACCACTATTCTTTAATGTAAAACGAAACGAGTGCTATCTTTTATTTTTGTATCGATTCATAGACCAACACTTTTTTCTGTGTCTAATACAAAACGTTTTTGTGGTCTAAAATGGAACTTGTTAGAAGTTATGCCTATTTCTGTTTACTGTCACCTCTTACTATTTAGGTTCAATATAATAAAGAATTATATGTATGAATTTATCGATTTTTTTTCCAATACTCCCTTAAAGAATTAAAAAAAAACACGCATTACTAACTTATATACTTTCACCTGTCGACTGTAGATATTGGATAAAAGGCTCCTTTGGTGAAACGCTACTAAATCGAGACTTGCTAAGAATAGCAATACCATCATCAGATAATCAATAATCGGTCGCAACCACCACAGTTTGCTTTTGGCGTAACTGAAGCATATGTTAAGAGCTAAAAGGTTTAAAAATATGGGAAATAACGTTATTCAATGTAGTCCATAAATCGAGGAAACGCAAAATTAAGAATGTATATAAAATTCGGCTAATACTATGTTATACAAAATGTTAATGAATTAACGCATCATTTACCTCATATATGTAATAAGCATGGATGATTAACATCAATATAAATATTCAATTTAATTAAACAATATTTTTTAATTAAATTGAATATTTAATCAGTATCAATTGAACGGCTAGACCAATTGGATTTTAAATTTATTTATTAATTGAAATAGGTTTATGTAAAATTTAAAAGCTCTTTTTAAAATAAAAATGTTGAAACTGCTGCCCAGTTAAAATAACGTGGCTTTGATGGACTGGTATTTTAAATGTTTTTCTTAATAATAAAGATAATTCGTACGATATTGCACACAAAAACAATTCCAAACAAAAATGTATCCCTTACAATAGCTATAAATTTTTAAGGCAAAAATTGATAATTTTATAATTGTTGTAAAAAAGTATTGCTATATACAAATTTATTCCGTCAGTTTCCTCAATCGATAGGCGATTAGAATAACACAAAGGAGTTAAAATTTTAAACATGCTATTATTGTTGCGAAAAAATGATATTGTTGCTCCCAACTAGTGGGAAAACTAATATTATTTGTAAAAAGTAGATTTTACTTTTTTTATTTAAATTTTACTTTGAATAAGAAAATCTATTTAGGATAAATATTTTGTAATCACTATACGTTCTATCTAAAAAAAAACCCTGTTTTAATGTCTTTAAAATTGATTATAGTATGTTACACAATCAATTATATTACATTTTCTTTGCAATTTTTTTAAATAAAATACTTATTAAATAATTCAACACACTTGGGTGTGCGATAAATATCTATCAAAAGCAGCAGTTGGGTGAAAACAAACAATCACATAAGTTATTAAGTACATTTATTAAAATAAAAAATGACATTAGGTTCATTTGGTCTTTGGAATGGACTAACAATATTGACAGTGACTAAACTACAAAACAGAAAAAAAAACAATTTTTCTTACAAAGAAAAAGTTTGCCATTATACAAAAAAAAAATATTACCGCTACAGAATAAATTAAAACAATATAAAGAAACATAAATTAATAACAAAAAAAACAAATATTTAACAAGAATAATAAATACGTTTTAAAATAAATATAAGTGTAGATTCAACACCGGTCTGTCAATATTGTAAAGGAAACGGGAAGGAAAATAAAATAAATCACGTGACCGCTTATGCAAACCAAAATAAGAATAAGAAGGTGTTGCCTCAACAAATATTAAATCTCCATTTTGGATTATGAGCAACAGATTATACAAAAATAATTCTTGAATGACTAAAAATTAATTTTATTAAATTTTCATCCAATATATTCCTAAAACTACTGATATTTCATAGAAAACAACTTTGTCTGACTTTAAATTTTTGCTTAATTTTTTATTTTCTTAAAGTTTTCGGTCAATAGACAAATTTATGTCTCCCTTATTTTGGTTTGCAGAATGAAGTCACGTAATTTATTTTGTTTTATCTGGAAATAATGAGGAGTTGGACAGGTCTAGGGACTTTATGATATAGGATCGGGTTAAGTGATAATGTCATTTTATCATTTCAAATAATGTACTCTTAAGTAGCTGCCGATTTATATTAAAATTGTGAATATTTTAACAAAAAAAAGTGATAGAAAATAAATAGTTTCGTAATTACATTACACTCGACGATGGTGGTCGAATAAATTAAGAAAGAAAAAAAATGTAATAAATTTACACGCAAATTACAAAGCTAAATACTATTTAATAGACTTTCAAAATAAATAAATACAAGGATAGGATGAGTCACCTAAAAGGAATAGTTAGTGATTCAAGCTTATAATCGAAGTTCTACGACAGCCTTCACTTATATGTGACTTACAACCAATTTTAATACTTTAAATGCTACGTGCATTCTTCCTTTACTACCTAACTACAGATAAAAAAAATAATTAACTATGAATTAAAATGCATTATTAACCGCACTAAAATAACTGTAACATACTTCATGGACGAAACGATAGGTTAAAAAAATCCTAAAATTTGTTAGATATAAAAAGTGATGTTATTTGTATTAAACAGAGGTCTATTTTAAAAGTTTTGATATTATTTTTAAAACGCATCCTATGTGATTTCATCTTTACGAACGAATATTTAGAATATTTACATTGTCAGTACAAAATTGCGGTTAATAAATTCAAATTTATTAAGAAAAGTAAAAAGTCTTTTTAACGTAGAGAATGTAATTTTTAAAGTATTATAATTTTTAACAGCAGTCAGTTTTGTTTTTCAAACAAGTAATTTCGTAACGAAAAAACCTAATCTAAAAACTAATACTCACGATACTTAAAGAAATATTAAAAACTAGTAACACTAAAATAATTTGGTGCATGGTAAACTTGAGGTAAACATTTATATACGTAGAACCTTATAAAAATCTAATTAATGAATATATTAAAATCGTAGAATATATTCATTTGATGAAGATTTCATCTTTGGTAGCCTACGCCCTAATCTCTTCTTTTGGTGCACTTAAGCTATATTATGTTCTACAAAAACCTTTATACAAAAAAATATTTATAACCATTGGTCTAACGGAAACTAGAGGACTTCCGGTTGCCAAATAGGATAACACAAAATGCCTTGGATCGCTTTAAAAGCTAAAAAGTTATAGTTAATATTAATTGAAGAAAGGTCTGAAAACACTTATTTACTTATTAATTATTTACAAAAAAAAACAAATCAATAGAAAGCCATTAGACTTTAATAAAACGAGAAGTTCACCATTTTTTGAAAAATCTTCATCGATATTTAGATTTATTGCATCTAAATTTTTGCTCGGATGCCCTCAAAAAAAATACAATATAAAAATATATTTCTTGATTATCAGAAATAATATACATATAGAAACTATTAAATTATAGTTTCAAATAATATTAGGGACATAAATCTGTCACCGATACTGTTTTGAGTTCAGCGTTTATTATGCAAACTTTATTAGTGAATACAATCATGTTACATAATTCTTTATTCCGTATCAAAAATTTAAAAGATAACACATAAAATATATGCACAGCCATTGGAAGCTGTATAAAATGTAGCATATTGTTTATGGTTTCTTATTTATTTTTCATAACCATTTTTACTTTGTTTGGTACCTTATAACAAAACCACAGCCCTTTAGAGTTAAAAAGGAATAAATAACGCTTGGATAAAAAATGTTTTAAAGTAAAACTTTTATCATGATTTAGAGCAAAGTTTAAAAATGCATTTATTTAATAATTAGATTATTAAATCATCTTAGTAATGTAACAGATAGAGATATCTCAATTTTCCAATGTATACTAGACATGATTGGACGATATTATTTGACGCAGGTTTTCAATATACGTGGAAGTTATAATGATTGTTCAGCTAGTTCCACAACTGCCCAAAGTGGTCTGAATTGCCTTTTTTATAGAATTTATATGGCTACCTACCATTACTTTTTTACCATAAAATACATAATGTTATACTTTATGACTGTAGCGTCATCTATTGCCCACTCGGCGTATGTATAAATTAAACGAATTGTCTATGATCTAAATTGGTAAAGTCAATTATTAGTTCCACACTCATAGACATAACAAGATTATATAGATGAAGATTGATAACGTTATGCAACTCGGGAACGTTAAAGTTTTTAGTGACGTTATTTTATTTGATATCGTTATTCGTCGTATTTAACGAATTAATGACGTATATACAAGTATTTATAGAATTTCTGGAAGGAAATCTTTATGGTTTGAAATAGGTCCTACTGATTTTGTATAACGTTGGTAATTGTTTGTATATCAAGCACAGCATCGAATAACACACAAAGTAGCAGTGATATCTATATGTGACGAATGAAATCTCAATACCAATAATAGGCGTTAGAGTTATTATCAATATGAGATGATTATATATCACTGTGATAACGACCCCGCCCGCAAAACATGATTATCACTGGCAATTACTTTCAGTAATAAATTTCACTAAAGTATGTCAAACAGGGGACGTTCATGATTTAGGCAAATGCAATCATAGTCAATCACTACCATAAACAGTTTATTGTGACAATGCTTTTTAGTAATACTAAATAACGTTTCTTTAGTGATATCACATATTAGTGAACATATAATATTCATCATACAGTTCATCCGTCTCTTTCTCCATCTGCCACCACTGATTCTCTTTTTCAACTTCATTACTTTTCAACACTTTGTTAGTCAAAATTTCATCTATACGGGACGTAGATGGCTTTTGATTTGTAACCTTATATATATGATCCGCTAACGCATTAGCTAGAACCTCTTTAGGAGCTATCAATGTACCTCCGTTATTAGTATTATTTACGTTAGTAACGTTATTTATACTGGTATTATCGCAAGCTAGTTCGTGCGAACTGGCAATAGTACGCAACCTTTCCGCGTTTAACCTAGCGAAACTTCTAGGCGATTCTATATTAGTAATATCTCTAAATATATTAGGGTTTGGCCGCATGTCTGTCTGGCTGTCGTATATATCATCGTAGAGTATTAAATTGGGATCTAGGCTGTTAGGTAGAGGATTAGTAGGGATATAGGACCTGTGTTGTACCTTAGTTTTTTCTGAGATAACAGTTTCTATGTCCATTTCCTCGAATTTAATTGTTTCTGGCGTGTTCTCTGTACTCATCAGGCTATGGAGGCTGGTGGATTCTTCTAGTAGCGAGTTCTTTACAATGGACGGCGGAGAGAACAGGACTGAACTGTCGCCGGCCAGGGTTTTGCTCTGTAACAATGAAAGTTTAATTTATAGTAACAGTCTTTGACAATGATTTAATATTTTGGTAAGAACTTATAAAAATAACGAATTTATTAACCATAAACATTAAATTGTATTTTAATAGATTTTTTTTTATATAAAGTAATAATTATTATTTTTCATTGAATAAAACTTTTCCTTTTTCTGTCTCATACATAGGCAGCTAACAGATTCACCATTCAAAATATTAAACCTGATTTTGGTACGTCTTCTTTTCTATGATCATTTCCGAAATGTAGTTATGCGGATACTAGTTATTGCCGAAGGTAGTCACTATTTTACAGATGAACCACGACATCATGGCGGGACGCCATTTTGGAAAGACGCGGCATGTTATCCTAGTTTATCTACACATAGTGACTACCTTCAGAACCCCATAATTGTGATCTGTATGTGATCGATTTTCTCAAAATCTACTGGAGGGATTTTTGTTTTTTACTAAAAGAAGTGCAATTTATAAGGAAGGTTTAATTTAATAGTAAATTACAGTTTTATATGAATTAAAACAGGAAAAAAAATTGTGACACACTGATGCCAACGCGGGCGAAGTCGCTGGTACAGAGCTTTGCTCGGTAATTTTTTTAATTAATAAAATAAACGCATTTAAAAATATTAAAAAAAGGATTTTATCTAGGATCGATCCCGTCCGAATTCGAGACCGTCCGCTATCCAATTGAGCTATCACGACTTTGCAATAAAATTATAGTACTTTTTTCAGTGCCCGAAAACAGTGATAAAATAACATTTTTTTCTCAATAAAACCTAGATCTAAGCTAGAGATAAGCTAGCTCAATTTTCCCCCCAAAACCCTTACATGCCAAATTTCATGAAAAATCGTTGCGAGCCGTAATCAAAATTCAGAAAAATATATATTTACAAGATTAACAAGCTGTGGTCGCAGGTAACACCGTGCGACTCCTTCAAGGAGGTCACAGGGTTCGAGCCCAGGCAGACACCAAAGAGTTTTTCACTTTAAACTTACCTATGTGTCTAATTGATAATTGCAATTTATCACACGCTTTTCGCTGAAGGAAAACATCGTGAGGAAACCTGCATGTCTCTAGAGAATTCTGGAAACATGTGTAACCTACCAATTCGCAATGGAGCAGCGTGGGTAGGTCTTAGCTCCAATCCTTCTATCCAAAAATGGAGAGCAGAGGCCTATTCTCAGCAATGGGATAGTAAGTAAGTAAGTAGCGGCCTGTTACTATCCCACTGCTGGGCATAGGCCTCGTCTTTCCGTTATTGGAGAGAAGGATTGGAGCTAAGACCTACCACGCTATTCCAATGCGGATTGGTAGGTTACACATATCCCCAGCATTCTCTAAAGATATGCAGGTTTCCTCACGATGTTTTCCTTCACCGAAAAGCGTGTGATAAATTGCATCAATTAGACACATAAGTTTTAATAGAAAAACTCATTGGTGTCTGCCCGGGTTTGAACCCATGATCGTCTCTAGAGATTCACACGGTCGCACCGCTAGGCCATCACAGCTTGGATATGGGATAGTAACAGGCCGTTACTTACTTACTTACAAGATTAATTCATTTAAATATTAAAGATATTATAATTAGGTTATGATACTCGTGGAATAACAAAATTGTTTACTTACAGGTGTTTCCACGATAAAGGACACATCAGGCACTTGAGAGTGGGCGTGGGCGTGGGGTGTACTGGTAACAGCACCCCAGCTCTGGGCAAGCGCTTTACGCGCTTTCTTGTGTGAGGGCATATTCTCCTTGCCGGCACCACGTCGACCGCTGCCTATTCCCGAATCGTTCACCTTTAAATTAAGAAAAAGTGTTTTTATTTATTTATTTCTTTATACACTTTATTGTACACCACAAGAGAAAAACAGCAATAAAAACAAAGAAAACATAAATACATCATCATTGTCATTTCTTCATCATTCTGGTCATTTTTAGTTATTAAGTACTAACATAGTCATTAAGTAATATTACTAACATTATATATGGACTAAGATGTCTTTTTAAATTAAATTAAATAAATAAATAAATAAAATAAATTATAATAAAAAAGGCAGCCTTATCGCTTAGTAGCGATCTCTTCCAGGCGACCCATGGGTTAAGGAGAACTGTAACGACGGTGTGGGTGGTGCACTATTCTATAGTTTTTAAAACTTAATGCAAATTTATACTATTATTATTTGACTGGCCCGTTGGAGCAGTGGGTAGTGACCCTGCCTTCAGCTCCACGGGTCGCGGGTTCGATTCCTGCCGAGGGCAAACATTTTCTATAAATGGATTTGTTGGTCTTTGAGCCTGGGTGTATATTTGTATTTAAGTATAAAAAAAAAAATAAAAAATAAAAAAATATTTTATTTCATTTCACAATATTTTAAAATACACACGAGTTTGAGATCTCCTTTTAAGTATAAAGATACTTGTGTTAGGAGTTCTCGCTCCTCCATAACTACATACTAATTGACAATCATTTTCCTAGGTAAGGTTGTTGACATTAATTTAAAATAAAACTTAATAAATAGGAAAAATAAAAATAAACTAACAAAAATATTTAAATACTACATGTTATACTACTACATGTTATCCATGTTACATAATGTATTGCTGTGTAAATACACACAAATGTGTGTGCGCACGCGCGTGTATGTGTGTATGTGTGTGTGTGTGTGTGATTGTGTGTGGGCGCGTGTTTGTGTATGTATGTGTGATGTGTGTGTGAAGATGCAAGCATGTCTGTTTATGGATGCGTCTGTATGTAATTAAATTGTATTTAAATTGAAGGTATATTTTTAAGTAGTAATTTTAAATAAATTTTCGACGTCTTCATAAGTAAGAGTTTTTAGCCATTCAATTAGAGCCTTTTTACAATTATGGGAATTCATTGTGTAAATGTTTAAAGTTCGATTAATTTGTTTATATAAATATATTGATTGATTTTTAAACTGCCGTTTAGCAAAAGTAGTTTTCACTATGTTAGTGGGAATTACAAAATTACGTCTTCTTCGATTAATACAATCGGGGTCATATGGTAAGTATTTATGTACTCTTGATAAAGTTTGAACTATGTATAACTTTCTAACAGTTAAAATATCATTTTTGGAATACAATTGTTCTGTTGGATACCTAAAGAGTTTAAAAAACATTGTTTTCAATAAGAAGCGTTGGGCTCTTTCGATAACTATAAATTTTGTTTTAACTGCTCCCCCCCACACTGAAATTGAATACGCAATCACAGATTGAGCTAGAACAACATAAATTCGTTTCAAAATATCTTTAGTAACCAAAGGCCTTAGAATTTTGAATACCCACGTCAATTTCCTGATTCTATTAGCTAACAGCTCAATATGTGAATGCCAGGATAAACGCTGATCTATTATTATGCCCAAGTATTTTATTGATGAAACCCTGGCAATATTGGTACATAAGCAGTTTGTAGGATAGGTAATTCCACATTGATGGACCTTTATACTAAAGTCGCTACCTGGCTGGGTCTTATTATTAATGGAAAAGCAAATATAGTTTGTCTTTTCAGTATTTAATGTAAGAAGATTTGAGTCAAGCCAGGTAGCAACTCTGGTAAGTCCATTTTCAGTATATTTTAGTACTTTAGTATTTATATATTATAGTAGTATATTTTTGTACTTCTTCCCACGACGAACCATAAAAAATTAACGCTATATCATCAGCATAAGATAGTACATGAACATTTTTTAGATTAATGTTACAAAGTCCATTTATATAAATCAGAAATAGTGTTGGTCCCAAAACGCTCCCCTGTGGTACACCATAACTTACATTTATGCTGTCACTTAGGTGAGACCCCACTTTCACTATCTGTTTTCGATCGGAAAGATAGCTTTTAAACAGCTGTAATGCTGTACCTCTTATACCTATCTCCTCTAATTTTTGCTCAAGAATAGTAACAGAAACGGTGTCAAATGCTTTTTTTAGATCCAAGAAAACTGTTGTACATTTTTTACCCTTATCAAGATAGTCAGTGATTAGTGTAGTTAAAATCAAAATAGCGTCTTCTGTACTTCTGCCTCTCCTAAAACCGTATTGTGTCTCTGATATAATGTTATATTTTTGTAAGTAATTAATTAATCTATTATTCAATAACTTCTCTAGTATTTTAGAAATGGCTGGTAGTACAGATATTGGCCTGTAGTTATTGACATCGTTCCTGTCACCATTCTTGTATATAGGGGTGATAATCGCAATTTTTAGAGGAGCTGGGAATACCCCATGACTGAAACATAAGTTGGCCAAGTGACAAATAACTGGAATTATTTCTGTCTTTGCCTGTTTAAGAAAGCTAGTTGTTATAGTATCCCACCCAGGTGCACTATTTGATTTAAGGCTCATAAGTATGCTATTTACCTCATCGGGAAGTGTATCCAGTAGAACAAAAGAGGATCCTTTAAGGAATGATAGGTCCCTATTAGTATTGTTAAGATTTAAATGAGTGCCTTTTGAAAAGTTTTGTGCAAGGTTTTTACCAATGTTTGCAAAATGATTGTTCACGTAATTCACTGAGTTACTGGGTACAGAAGTAATATTCAAAAGATCTGCGTTCTTATTTTTATCTACTGACATATTGGTCACTTCTTTTATGTTTCTCCAAAGGCTTTTTGGATTATTCTTAGCAAGGGATAGTTTATCCCTGTCATATTTACACTTCAATTTCCTTATTAATTTTGTACAAAAGTTTCTATACCTATGATACGTTATTTTTAATATGTCATTATGAGGATTTAGCCTTAATTTTTTCCACATTTTGTTTCTAATTTTGATACATTTTAAAATACCTGGAGTCATCCAAGGCTTAATAGTGCGTTTAGAATTAGGAATGTTTAAAGTAGTAGTATGTTCCCTTAGTGACTCTTTTATTTTACTAACAAGTTGATCGGTTACAAAGTGAGGGTCATCACTGAGAAGTAACGCCGCCAAATCTTTTTTCTCCAAGCTTTCTAAAGCACCAACAAAATCTATTTTAGTTCTTGTCTTAGTGATAAAATGTTTTGATGTCTTTTTGCCTATACCTAAAAGAATTAAGAAGTGATCTGAGATAGTAGTGTTTAACACAGCTATTTTTGCAGAGTGGTGCCCCTGATCTAATTTCAGTATGAAATGGTCTAAACAATTTTTTAGCCTTGTTGGTAGTGTGTGTCCGGGTAAAAAAGCATGGCCTGATAACATATTTAAATAATTGTGTCTATTGTTGTATGTATTTAAAAAATATATAAGTATATATTCACCAGCTGTCTGTCTACCATAACACAAGTATTAAGTTACTTACTTTGGGGACGGACGACCGTGTGTGTAAGTGTCGCATATATTTATTTATTTATTTATTTATTTATTTATTTATTTATTTATTTATTAATATTAGTAGGATTTTATAACAAACCTGTACAGTCATCTCTTGGTCTGCAGTCGATGAAAGCATAGAGTCGTTCAGCTGTACCGTTGTATCAGAGTTCTCTTCTCTTTGTATCATCTCTGTTATATCTTCAGCTAGTACACCAGGACTCGACGGTTCGTATTTGAGACCGGATTTCTTTTCTATTTCCGCCATTGCTATTTTGAATGGTGTAGGCGTTCTGTAAATTATAAATAATATATTTTATATTCATTGTTGAAAGTATGGACACCTGCGCTTAATTATTAGCAATATCAACTGCATACTTAATTTATTTATTAAAGAAGCTGTGGTAGCCCAGCGGTAACACCGTGGGCCTCTTTCGAGGAGGTCTAGGGTTCAAACCACGGGCAGGCACCAATGAGTTTTCTAGTAAAAACTTATGTGTCTAATTGATAATTAAATTTATCACACGCTTTTCGGTGAAGGAAAACATCGTGAGGAAACCTGCATATCTCTAGAGAATTCTGGGGATATGTGTAACCTACCAATCCGCATTGGAGCAGCGTGGTAGGTCTTAGCTCCAATCCTTCTCTCCAAAAAAAAAAACGGAGAGAAGAGGCCTATTGCCCAGCAGTGGGATAGTAACAGGCCGCTACTACTACTACTACTACTACTACTTAATTTATAATATTATCTGTCGACACTCTTCCCTTCCCTCATAAACTTGTGAACTGTCAATACGTATTATAAATTGCTCTTTTTAAAATAAATAGTTTAAATTGTCCAAGTGCCTTTGCTTTTATTTCATCATCATCCTCCTGCCATTATCCCACTATAAGTGAGGTCGGCACATGTTATAAACATGCTGTCACATGATTTGGCTGCGTTTTTACGACCGGCCACCCGCCTGACGTCAACTTACCTTAGTCGTATTTTACGATACCTCGGTAAGAAAGAGGGGGGTCTATTCTACAAAACCGGATACCACACGGTGGGTTAACTTACCTTAGTCGCCTTTTACGACACCTCGGTAAGAAATGAGGGTGGTACTATTCTATTTAGCCGGATACCACACGGCGTAAAAATAATAAATTTTTAATTATGTACTCTAAATATGAATTGGATGGATGTATGGCTAGGGGGAGGCCGAAAAAAAGATGGATGGATTGTGTGAAAAATGATAGGCATATTAGGGTTATAGGGTTATAGGATTATAGGGTTATAGGGTTATAGGGTTATAGGTTATAGGGGATATTATATGAAAGGGAGCGGGACCAGAGTTGACGAATGATAGAGAAGAATGGAAGAAGACAAATACCCGACCCCACTTAGAGTGGGATAAGGGTAGGAGAATCATGATGACTATGAATTATTTACATTAGTTAAAATTATTAAATTACTTATTTCACAAGCCGTGTTGTATCCGGCTGTATAAAATAGTACCACCCTCAATTCTTACCAAGGCGTCGTAAAAGGCGACTAAGGTGAGTTGACCGACCGTATGGTATCCGGTTGAGTAAAATCGACCACCCGTTTTCTTACCGAGCTGTCGTAAAATACGACTAAGTTAAGTTGACATCAGGCATCGGCCGGTCGTAAAATACGTAGCCAAATCATGTGAAAACATGTTTGTAACTTAAAATACGACCAAGGTAAATTGACGTCAGGCAGGCGGCTTAGAAACGCAGGCAAACCATGTGATTACATGTTTGTAACACGTTGTGCCGACCCCACTTAGAGTGGGATTAGGGCAGGAGGATGATAGTGCTAGTTATAAACTACATTTAAACTTACTTTGGCGTATTGCTCGTCAGCTGACTTCCACCGGGAGTTATATTCGCTGGTGTAGGCGTATGGAGGAGCGGACTAGTGCCTAGATCCTGGAAAAACCAATAAAAACTTTAAAAATACTTCTATCTATACTTATTTATCTATATTATTATTATATATCTTATATAGCTATACTTATTATTATATATCTTATATATTATTATATATCTATACTTATTATAAAAAAGTCTCAAAAGCTGTGTGCCTAGATCTTGGAAGAACCAATAAAATCTTTAAGAATATATACTTCTATCTATAAGTACTTATTTATCTATATTACTTTTATATATCTAATATATCTATACTTATTATAAAAAAAGTCCCTAAAAGCTGTGTGCCTAGATCCTGGAAGAACCAATAAAAACTTTGAAAATGTATACTTATTATAAAAAAAAAGTCCCTAAAAGCTGTGTAACTAGATCTTGGAAGAACCTATAAAAACTTTAAAAATCTACACCTATTATAAAAAAAAGTCCCTAAAGGCTGTGTGCCTTGATCCTGGAAGAACCAATAAAAACTTTAAAAATCTATACCTATTATAAAAAAGTCCCTAAAAGCTGTTTGCCTAGATCTTGGAAGAACTAATAAAAACTTTAAAAATCTATACCTATTCTAAAAAAAAGTCCCTAAAAGCCCTGTGCCTAGATCCTGCAAGAACCAATAAAAACTTTGAAAATCTATACCTATTATAAAAAAGTCCCTAAAAGCTGTTTGCCTAGATCTTGGAAGAACTAATAAAAACTTTAAAAATCTATACCTATTCTAAAAAAAAGTCCCTAAAAGCCCTGTGCCTAGATCCTGCAAGAACCAATAAAAACTTTGAAAATCTATACCTATTATAAAAAAGTCCCTAAAGCCTGTGTGCCTAGATCCTGGAAGAACCAATAAAAACTTTGAAATCTATACCAATTATAAAAAATTCCCTAAAGGCTGTGTGCCTTGATCCTGGAAGAACCAATAAAAACCTTAAAAATATATACTTATTATAAAAAAAAGTACCTAATAGCTGTCTGTCTGTATGTGATCGATTTTTTCAAATTCTACTAAACAGATTTTTGTACAGTTTTTTACTAAAAGATAGTACAATTCCTCCGGAAGGTTTAGGTCAGTAGAACATTACGGTTTTATTTATATTGTGTAAAAGTGGTTGAGCGTTTATAAAAAAATTCGCCTGTTGTGAGCTTTAGTCGCGTGTGCCGCGTAAACTAGCAAAGATACACTAAAGTAATGTACAAGAGAGTTATAGATCTACAAAAATGCAACAAAAAGACCGCGACAGTATATCTCTATCTCTTATGGTTAACTTTCTTCTGCCTTCTGCTCCGCAGGTCGCTCGTTGGTTTCCCGCCGAGAGCCTACATCAAGTCAATTTGTTGATTCTTCCAGTTTGAACGTAGGTGAACGTAGAACGATGTATTGCAGTATGTATTAAAAATAATAGCACAACATTAAAAATAATAAAATAACTTAACACAAGTTACTTAGGGGACCGACGACCGTATTATTTATTATAATATTTACAAATATAGAATAAAAAATAAACATTTTAGACTATTTATAAATACTGTTTTAAACTTACTTTGTTGCTATGCGGATGCCTCAAAGGAGTGTCGAATGACGGAAAAGATAAACCGGCGGGCGAATTCAAGAATTGGGATGGACTAAAGGGCAGAGCTTTGATAGGTGTCGCACCATCTAAAACTTTTGATATTGATTTTTCCCATACCTGAAAGAAGAAAAAATATGAATAATAATCATCGAATCATAATATCAGCCGCTTTACCATACAGCAATATTCCGTATGACATAATACTATTGTAATAAGCAAGGTAAACAACAGCGTAGGCGAGGGTTGATAAATCCATTACCTATTAGAGACTGTTATCCAAAGGAAACCCCAAAAATGTGAATTATTCTACTTTTAACGATAAGGAAGTTAGGATAAATATCATAAAGAAATAAATTCTTAGTCAAAGCTATTTATTCAGCTCAATAATAAATTACGAAACAAGGCATTATTCGCGAATATCCGTGTATTGTAATTTTGTAAGAATACGGCCAAAGTCACGCTACTTAAGCTACTTACGCTTATGAATATTTATCCATAATAGAAGCTCTATTTAAATATTATCTAATACTTATAATTAAATCATTTGATAGGAAATAAAAAAATCAAAATTTAATCGTTTCAGTACACTAAGGAAATAAAATGATACTTCATACGGAAAAAAACTACTATAAACTAATAATAAAAAAACTAACATAACAATAACTAAACTATGTAAATCATCATGTTCCTACCTTTATCCAACTCTAAGTGGGGTCGACGCAACATGTTATAAACATGTCGCATGATTTGGCAACGTATTTTATTTTAAGAAATGAGGTTGTTAATTTCTTCTTAACCGAACACCACACGGCGGGTCGACTTACCTTAGTCGTCTTTTACGACATCTCGGTAAAAAATGATGGTGGTCTATTCTATTCAGCCGGATACCACACGGCGTACAAACATACATACAGGTGACAAAAATATAAAGCGTTTAAAAAAACATCGATACAATACTTAGACTCACATGGGGGTTGGGTGTTATGTTAAACTGCTTTTTGATCTTGCCCCTCCTTAAAATGGGGGGCGGGCTATTGCTTTCCATTCCTTTCTTCTTAGGTGACAAATATACTGAAGAATCTAATTGATGTGGTATTTCCTTGCTCATTTCCGGTTGGATTGAATAGGACACTGGAATAAATAAAATTAATAAATATACGGGATAATCACACACATGGTTGTCCGTCTTCAAAGTTACTAACTTAATAATTATTTTATTTATTTAATTTCCACTTGATCCACTTATACAACACACATTACATCACAAAAAAAGAATATATAATTTCGACTAAAACACAAAGAAATAATAATAGAAGAATTAATAATATATTAATAATTAATTAATAATTATATTAATTATTACTATAATAATAGAAGAAGTAGTACTAGAAATAGAAGAAGATTTGAATGGCATTGAAAAGCGCCATCTATTATCACGCGACAACACCACGCGAACGAAGTTGCGTGGTAAGCCATAGTACATCATCATCCTCTTGCCCTTATCCCACTCTGAGTGGGGTCGGCACAACATGTTATAAACATGTTGTCTTATGATTTGGCTACGTATTTACGACCGGCCGCCTGCCTGACGTCAACTTACCTTAGTCGTATTTTACGACTCCTCGGTAAGAAAGAGGATGGTCTATTTTACTCAACCGGATACCACGCGGTGGGTCAACTTACCTTAGTCGTCTTTTACGACACCTCGGTAAGAAATGAGGGTAGCCTATTCTACTCAGCCGGATACCACACGGCGGTTCGATTAACGTCAGTCGCCTTTTACGACACCTCGGTAAGAAATGAGGTTGGTACTATTCTATTCAGCCGGATACCACACGGCGGTTCGATTAACCTTAGTCGCCTTTTACGACACCTCGGTAAGAAAGATGGTGGTCTATTTTACTCAACCGAATACCACACGGCGGTTCGATTAACGTTAGTCGCCTTTTACGACACCTCGGTAAGAAAGAGGGTGGTCTATTTTACTCAGCCGGATACCACACGGCGTTGGTAAACCCTAGTACATACATATATAAATAAATCTAAAGAATCTTACCTGTATTCTGATTATTAGTCTCAGTTGCCGAAACTTGTTTTAAAAAGGTGTTAATAGGTGAATCAGCAGGAAGACTTTCAATGTTTACAAATCTGAAAGAAGAGTGCTAATGTCTTTAAAAAGCCTTCTTAGCCAAGGTTTGTAAAGATCTACCCGTTGGCTTTGTATCTATGGTATTACTTGTCTATGGTATAATAGAATATTGTCTCTGGATACACGGAGAGTGGGGACGAAAGGTTCGTAATGGCTTCAGGCAAAAACGTTCGACAGTTGGTCACTGGACGTAGAAGTGGTCACACTACCCTAAGTGAATACAGAGTGAGTACAGACTACAAGTGAGTAAGGAGAAGTACTACACTATTAAAGTAAAAGTAGCGGCTCCTTAATCGTTCTCTACTCGGTAAATTCCGCTAATTAATAATTCGTAAAGAAAATGCTTAATGTAGAGTGTACTATTCGCTCTTTAATATGGTATATGCAGAATACACAAGAACAGATGCACAAACCACCAACATTGCTATTGCAATCACACGCGTTCACTATCACAAACTCAACAATCGTATCGTCTCGCAACCGAAGGATCATCAGGAGATAGACTTCACGACAAAACCGCTAAACAACTTATCACCCAAGCATGCATAGTTATATAGCAATTAATTCAATCTCCATCATTTATTTTGCCTCCGAACTCGTGTAACAAGCTTGAACTAGAAACATTTATCTGATCGTTAATCAAATCAAATCAAAATATCTTTATTCAAATAAGCTCTTCCAAGCACTTTTGAATCGTCAAAGATCAATATGATTAATGAAGCTACAACTGGTTCGGAAATTAATGAAGCTACAACTGGTTCTATATTTATTTTAATGATCTCAAGTTGCTCTAAAATGTTAAGTCGGAGACTTTTGTCACCGGTGTTACAGGAGTTTGTGATAATGCAAGTGTGTAGTGCTTATGTATTGTGGTGTTGTAGGTTTGTGCATTTGTTTTTATGAATCCTGCATGTATTAGGTATGAAAGCGGGTAGTCCACTCTAGATTAAACACTATATATATTTTATATTTACTTAAGCGTAGGTTATAGCAAAATAATTACATTATTACTTTGTATTATGGATCTACGCAAAGTAACGCCTAATTTTATAAATTAGTCAAATATAAATAAATCTATATTTTCAATTATCATCTTCCTGCCCTTATCCCACTCTAAGCGGGGTCGGCACAACATGCCATAAACATGCTGTCACATGATTTGGGTGCGTTTTTACGACCGACCGCCTGCCTGACGTCAACTTACCTCAGTCGTATTTTACAACACCTCGCTAAGAAATAGGGTGGTCTATTCTACTATACCGGATACCACACGGTGGGTCAATTTACCTTAGTCGCTTTTTACGACACCTCGGTAAGAATTAAGGTTGGTCTATTCTATTCAGCCGGATACCACACAGCGGGTCGAAATACCTTAGTCGCCTTTTACGACACCTCGGTAAGAATTGAGGTTGGTCTATTCTACTCAGCCGGATACCACACGGAGTAAATAAATTTATATTTTCAATATCAGTTATAAATAATTTAATTCTCGACATAACTTAAAACAAAACTGACGCCTTATGGTATACGGCTTAATAGAATAGTACCACCCTCATTTCTTACCGAGGTGTCGTAAAAGGCGACTAAGGTAACTTGACCCACTGTGTAGTATCCGATTTAGTAAAATAGACCACCCTCTTTCTTACCAAGGTGTCGTAAAATACGACTGATGTAAGTTGACGTCAGGCAGGCGGCCGGTCGTAAAAACGCAATCAAATCATGTGGCATGTTTATAACATGTTGTGCCGACCCCACTTAGAGTGGGATAAGGGCAGGAAGATGATGATTGAAAATATAGATTTAATTATATTTGACTTATTTATAAAATTAGGCGTTACTTTGCGTAGATCCATAATACAAAGTAATAATGGAATTATTTTGCTATAATCTACGCTTAAATAAATATAAAATATATATAATGCTTAATGTAGACCGCTTTCATATAATACATGCAAGATTCGTAAAAACAAATGCACAAACTTACACCACCACAATACATAACACTTACTACACATTGCACTTGGGATAAGGGCAGGAAGATGATAATAACTTAAAATAAAACTTACTTAAACGGTGACTCTACTATTTCCACGGTGTCAGCTGCTACCAAACCCCCTCTATCTGGTGATTTGTTCCTCACAGGCTGTTGCTGCAAGTTGCTCAGTTGATCTTTCAGTAACTGTCTGAAGTGTAACACCTGCTTCGAAGGCTGACTCGTGTTCGAGGAGTTACTTAGTGCTGATTCATTAAACGTATCCGTCCAATTTTGACTTGACTGAAAACATTAGAGATAAATGTAACAACCTGTTAAAATCCTTGCTAGATGAGAGTAGAGAGTATAAATTATAAATTATATATACATATATATATATATAAAAATTATATATATATATATATATATATATATATATATATATATATATATATATATTTTGGGAAACAGGATTTAAGTAACAAAACAAAGGGAGAACACATGAAGGTGTTAGTAACAAAGCTAGTTAAACCATTAATGCTTGACGTCAACTTACCTTAGTCGTCTTCTACAACTCGATAAGAAATGAAGAGGGTGGTCTATACTACCCAGCCGGATACCACACGGCGGGTCAACTTAACTTAGTCGCCTTTTACGACACTTAGGTAAGAAATGAGGGTGGTCTATTCCACTCAGACGGATACGACACGGAATTGTATTAAACTGTGTGTCTATCTTTAATATTTGAATGAGTTAATCTTGTATGTGTGTATATATATATTAATTATTTTCGGAATCTCGGAAACGGCTCCAACGATTTTCCTGGAATTCAACATGCAGGAGGTTTTTGGGGGTAAAAAAGTAGGCTTTATTTAAAAAAAAAATCGTTTTATCCCTGTTTTTGGGCATTAAAAAAAACAAAATTTAATTGTATACATATAGGTACACACACGGTCGTACGTCCCCAAAGTAAGTAACTTAATACTTGTGTTATGGGTTAGAGACTTACTTAAATACAAATATACACCCAGACTCAAAGACCAACAAATTCATTTATAGAAAATGTTTGCCCTCGGCGGGAATCGAACCCGCGACCCGTGGAGCTGAAGGGTCAATACCCACTGCGCCAACGGGCCAGTCAGAAGCATTCGAAGATAATAAAAAATACAAATAAATGGCAAATAAAAAACAAACAAAGCACACTAACATCATTGTAAGTGACAACGACTCTCTCCCTACGCTCGTCGCTTACTTGGTCGTGCTTCTTGCCCCGCGCCTGCTTCCTACGTAACGTTTCAAAGCTGTCCAGCAGCTCCGGCTCGTACTTCCGCCTCATTGTAGAGTTCCAGTGGTTTTTTATTGCATTGTCTGTCCTGAAATATATTAGAATTTTTTTTTCATTAATTTTGGCATGGTTTTCATCATCCTCCTCCATCAACATGTTACAAACATGTTGTCATAGATTATAGAAAAATAATTTCATTATTACTTTGTATTATAGATCTACGCAAAGTAACACTTAATTTTATAAATAAGTCAAATATAAATAAATCTATATTTTCAATCATCATCTTCCTGCCCTTATCCCACTCTAAGCGGGGTCGGCACAACATGCCATAAACATGCTGTCACATGATTTGGCTACGTATTTTACGACCGGCCGCCTGCCTATGTCAACTTACCTTAGTCGTATTTTACGACTCCTCGGTATGAAAGAGGGTGGTCAATTTTACTCAACCCGATGCCACACGGGCATGTTATAGGTTTTGGAGGAGAAAAATCAATGTAACTGTAGCAAACGACTAGTGGCGCCATCTAGTTTTGAATGCGGAATCACGTGTTCCTAGTATTATTTATTTTCTTAATTGCATTTTTTTTCTTTCTTATTTATATTTTTAAATGCATTTTTTATATATTTTTAATAAAATTACCGAGTAAGGCTCGGTCACCCGGGTAAATATAATCCTTAAACAGAAGTTAACAAGGAATAAACCATACAACATTAACTGTGAGTCTTATTGTCGGTCTGTTACGGTATTACAGCTGATCCGCTGGATCGATATCGATAACATTTAGATTTGGACAATTGGAAAACAATTAAGGTTCATTTTAGCTAGCATGTAAGGAAAAAATACTTTTTGTCTTTCGGGAAAATAAAAACAACATATAGTACAGAACAGAAGAGTAGTTTATTTCACTATAATTAGTGATAACTTAGTATTGTATTTTTATTATTTCGAATTTTTATTTCGAATCCCCAATGTAACAAAATTATACCATTACTTTGTACTCTTTTATAATGATACATCCAAAATGGTACAGAATACAGATTACGTTTAGAGATAGTGCGTTTACGTATATATATAGATATACGTTTGATAACATATCCATTTGTCCGTGCGAAGTAGCGACACATATTTCCCATTAAAGACATTAAAGTACTGGAGCATATAGTATTAAGCATAGAGTAGCATTGAGCATAGAGTAGTAATTGTACTAAAGTAGAGAAGGTAGCCTAAAAAGTGCCACATTACAATAAAGAGAAAGCGAATATCTGTCTCTCTATTTTGTTTGCGATTAAACAAAGATGAAGTATACAAGTTTCATTATTTATTTCGACACTCACAGGCCTGCCTATGGCTCCCTTACTCTAAGTATGAAAGTTTATACACTGAAGTTGTCGAAAAAGATAAGTCGACTTACCTGCCAGGTAATAGTTTGGCGATCCTAGCCCACTGGTTGCCCAGTTGCTTGTGCGCTTGATATATAATTCTGTCTTCTTGATCTGTCCACGCGGTTTTCTTTATTGACGGATTTAAGTGATTGTGCCATCGCTCTCTGAAAGAAAACATTGAGGTACAATAACATCCGACCAAATGAAATGACCGCCAAATTTATTTATTTTTATTTATTTATTTATTTATTTATTCTTTTTATACATATATTTAGAAAAGAGAAAGAAAAATTAAAAAAAAAACACATATATAAAGGCGACTTATCCCTAAAAGGGATCTCTTCCAGTGAACCTTTGAGTAATAGAAGGAATTATTTAAGGCGGTCTGATTAAAATTCGAATAAATACCAAATGCAACCGGATCTAAGCTGTGGTAGCCCAGCGGTAACACCGTGCGACTCTTTCGAGGAGGTCAACGGTTCGAACCCGGGCAGACACCAATGAGTTTTTCTGTTAATACTTATGTGTCTAATTGATAATTGCAATTTATCACACGCTTTTCGGTGAGGAAAAATATCGTGAGGAAACCTGCATATCTCTAGAGAATTCTGGAGATATGTGTAACCTACCAATCCGCATTGGAGCAGCGTGGTAGGTCTTAGCTCCAAACCTTCTCATCAAAAACAGAGAGAAAATACCTATGCCGACCGGAGGTAATGACTTGAATGCCTAATATAATAGAGAATTGTTAGGTAATTTAAAATAAATTGGCGAGTAAATAACTTCAATACTAATTTTCATAATATTTTAGACTCAATTTAACTACTATTTGTATTTTAATATTGGGTAAATCCGGTCTGCCGAAACGAGTGCTTAATTGAAATGGCATACGGGATTAGAGTATCTATTTGTTAATAAGAAGTATTAAGACTATTAATATAAGTACAGGTTACATATATATAAGTACGTAAAGTAAAATAGATGTCTTACCTGCATTGTTTTCCTATCCTTCCCTTCAAATGCCTCGCGATTAGCGTCCATTTCTTTGGGCCGTACTTAGCGACTAAATCCACGACTTTCTCATCCTCCTAATAAATAAATAGAGATGGCATGTTAATTTTTGTTAATAAAGGTAAATGTCATGGATTTGAACTAAAATATAATGATTATACATATACCGTCATATAACATTATTCATTAATTTAAAAAAATATATAATTTAAAAAATTTACAAAAACGCTTTGATAGGACTTCGATATAATAAACTGAAGAATAATAGAATCTATTTAGGATCTTATATACATACTATGTACCTTAGAGCGTTTTTTTTTAGGTTGTTAATGTAGGAAAGGAACGCTAAGTGAATGCATGAAACGGAATAAAGGTGAGTGTGAGCGAGACGGTATGACATGAGGGAGCGAGAGGAGGCAGAGAATGGACGTACGACGGTTAACAGATAGTGTGCTGTAAGACTAAAGTATATAAAAGTCATCATCTTCCTGCCCTTATCCCACTCTAAGTGGGGGTCGGCACATCACGTTATAAACATGCTGTCACATGATGTGGGGTCGGCACATCATGTTGTAAACATGCTTTCACATGTTTTGGCTGCGTTTTTACGACCGACCGCCTGCCTGACGTCAACTTACCTCTGTCGTATTTTACGACACCTCGGTAAGAAAAGGGTGGTCTATTCTACTAAACCGGATACCAAACGGTGGGTCAACTTACCTTAGTCGCCTTTTACGACAACTCGGTAAGAAATGAGGTTGGTCTATTCTACTCAGCCGGATACCACACGGCGGGTACGACTTACCTTAGTCGCCTTTTACGACACCTCGGTAAGAAATGAGGGTGGTACTATTCTATTCAGCCGGATACCACACGGCGTACTAAAAAGTTTATGAAAGTAATGTTTATTAAAAACTACGAGTTTTACTTTACCTTGGAAGCCCGAATACTAAATATGTTTTTATAATAAAATTTTATGGTTCCCAGAAGTTACAAGTACATTTGAAAAAGCAATTACGATGTCACGCTCGAATTTTACAAATTCACAATCATATTAGTTCCAACCCATCACAACATGTATATATTCATTCAAAGATCATCAATATAATTGCAATACGGTTATAAAAAAGAACAAAAGAAACCATCGCAGCAATACCGAGGAGTCGTTACTTTGCAAGGTAATCCAGTATTAGAAAAAATTCGAATAAAATCGTTGATCAGCTGAGAGGAATGAAAAAACTCGTCTCACAACAATGTTCGACTATTATTCTATTACACGTGTTATTGATCTCGTCAAAATGATTTCAAGTCTAGAGAATTGAATTAGTATAAAAAAATTAGTTATGATTAACCGTGGAAGAAATATAATAAAAAAATTATTGAACTTGCGTGGGAAATATACGCAATAGTCAATTTCTTGTACGTTTATACTACTTTATTCGCTATTATTTAATTATCCTTAAAGATAGATATTTGCCGTCGCCCACATTTTGTAACCGGAGGAGTCAACGCTCTAATCAAATCGTGCACTAAATCCTTTGTGATATCTTCATCAATCTGTCTATTACTATATGGTGAAATTTAATAAAATACTAGCAAATACGATTAAAGGCCTTCTTCAGGTTCAACCGCCGGACCAAGATGATATTGGTCGGGTTGATTTAATTAATTAGATTATATAGATTTTATTTGATTTTATTGCATGGATTAGATGGATTAGTGTAATGGAAGACGTAGAAATCGGTCGACCCGACCGATATTTGGTTGATGCCAACAGCCTTGGTCGGGAGCGCATCCCTCCCGACCAAGGTGACATTGATCAGGCGGTTTATCCCAACCGTGCAGACGGCCTTTTATAATTGTGTGAATTTAAAAAAAAATTAAGTATAAATAAAAAATCCAAAGAAATTAACGAAAGTTAATGTATATAAGTAAAAACGACATTTAAACATTCATTTATCGCGTCATTGGATTATTCCACGTTAAAAATATTGGGATTAAATACTAAACACAGTTGTATTATTTAATGCAAGAGGATTCTTTAAATAATTTCGTCATATCTAAAATAAATTTACGATACACGTGTTATAAGGCGTGGGCATTGTGCTACAAAAACGCCTTTGTAACTTGTACCTAATTGCCGTCCTTGACATGCCGTCATATAGTTTTACAGACCCATCGGTACTTGAGATTGCTATAATTTTTTTAGAGTTTTAGAGTCGATATATTTGTCGAATTAAAATGTTTCAGTATGTACCGAATGTATAGTTGAAAAGTGTCTCAAGAATCAATTTAAAGTCATCAAACTCAAATACAGAAACGTCTGGTATATCATATTTGAAGATATGCCCATAATTTGTGATTGATTTGGGATATTTTTCTATTAGATTTTTTTATATGAGCAGGTGCCTTCAAAACAAATAGTTTTTAATTTCTAACTTGGCTTATGTCAATGTTAATATTTTTCAATTAATAAATATTCTGATGCAAAAGTTTTGATAGATTTTATTTGCTATAAACCGCGTTTGTTAAGAAAATATTTGTAATGCTAAGTGTAGGAAGTAAAACCGTTCTCATACTAACATATGCAGGATTAGTTACCACATATCATAAGACACTACCACCCAAGAACAGCACACTACACACATTCGCTACAACAATCTCAACGATCGTTTCGCCCCGTAGCCGAAGTATCGTCAGGAGATAGGCTCCACGACTGGATTTGTGATTTGTTTCTTACACTTAGCACAAAAGTAAAAATATTTTTTTTGCTATAATCCGCGATGAAGTAAAATAGAAAATATATAGAATGATAAATGTAGAGTGGACAATCCGTTTTTATACCTGATACATGCAGGATTCGTAAAAATACATGCACAAACCTCCTCCATCGCCACCACAATACACAAGCACTGCATACGTTCACTATCACAAACACAACAATCGTTTCGCCTCGCAACCGAAGCATGATCAGGAGACAAAATCGAAAAGCTTACACTTAGCATTATATAAACTTTCTTAACAAACACGGATTAAAGCAAAATATTTCTATCATAACTTTTTTACTGTGAAATTCTGCAAAGAAACGCTTACTTCTATCACAATCACAATCAGTTAACTGGAGTGAAAATATATTTAAAAGTTAATTGCAACTGCGTTAAGCAGCATCATTAATACTACATGTAAAAAAAGGTTCTAAATCATGAAATCATGGTCACTCTACTTAAGGATCATTGTTAGGGGGCAATCTAATAGAAAAAAGCCAAGGTCAAAGACTATGTCACGCTCTAAATGCGTCCAGGCAATTAGTTAGACATATGTTTATTTAGGCAAGTATGAGTGATCCTGTTTATATTTATCTGTTTATAGCGTGTGAAAAAGAATTTAATGAACAAAGCGTTTTATCTGAGTTTTATGAAAATAAACTTGCTCGCCTGCTTTAAGTTGTTAAGTTTAAGTACCTAATAGTTTTTATCAAAATTTCCTGTAAGCATAAGTATAATTTATCTTATTTATTTAATTTTGTACCTAACTTCTCACGATAACTCGCCTTTAAAAGTGTTATACCTAGAACTTGCCTTATGAAAAGTGTAAAATGTGTAAAATGCTATTGGCTTGTCATAATATATAAATACATAAATCTGCAGCTAGCATATTAAATTATAGAAAATACTGATAAATTTTATCAAAAATATCTCAATAATACCTAATGTCATATAGGTCTTCCCAAGAACTGCAACATTCTTTTACAATCATTATGATTAACCTCCTTGTATTTTTTTTATGTTTTTAGCATTATTATACACAACTGATCTCGCTAGATGAAATGAAAGTGTCGATATAAAAAAGTAGATAGACGACCTCACCGGGATCGAAAATAGCCGCTCGTATTATATAGCAGAAAGTCGAATTGCTTACATGCCCAGAAAAGGTCGATCGGTATAAGATGGGGTCAACCCCTACATAATATATATGTTCGTATATCCTATCTACAAATGTTTTATTTCGAAAAATATTAATCACACAGAAACTGCATATGAATCATTTCGTAATCTTTGTGCGGAAAGCAACAAGGATATCATTTTTCCTTATCAGTCCACAAATGAATGTTTGACCGGACATAGCGTCATAGGTCATGCAGATAAACTAACAAATTAATAGTTACATATAGGGATGCATAAATAAGGAAATATTCGATTACGATACACCTGCTTAGCAACAATCTTCCTATTCATAAACCAATAAAATTCGCACGAAGACAACGTCTAGATACATAAAATATATAGAACTCAGACCTATCTCTGTTTTATCCTTATATTTTAGGACACGCTGTACATAAATGTGAATATTATAAAAAATATATATAATATTTCCAGACAGAATTATCACACCTAATCCACATTCCATCGGACTTATATGGATCAATATTGAAATATAAACCATCACTACACCATATATGGAATCATGACGAATCATTTGAAATTGAAATATAAGTGGAAAAACCTAATGTTTATAACAATCATCTGAACATTTATAACAAATTTAAAAAATTATTAATAATGTTAATAAGCAATATTACTTTCCTTATATAGCTATATCCTCTTAGTTACATTACTTTAAAAAAACAGTGATATAATTGTAATAGAATATTTGATTAAATTAATTTCCATTGCGTGTTGAGGACATTCTGTGAAGAGACCTATATCCAGAGTGCATAGTCCGAGTTTTTTTTTAAACCGAGTAGGTTTAGCGTCTCATTAGCGTAACGCCATTTTGTATGGCGTTGGAACAGCAGTCACTAGATGTCGCTGTTGCAGCGTCATACAATTTAGAGTTACGCGAACGCCGATCGAGTAGGTTAGAAAAGTCACAATACCCAAACTACAATGGACGTCTATCGATTGATCGATTGATGAAGTGTATATCTAGGATAATATTAATTTCTTAAGAGATAGCAGTAATACAGTGGGCAGTAAACAATTCACAAGTGTCAAGTTGCGAAGTTTCCAATTTCGCAAGGACTGCTATATGAAAGTCTACAATTCAGGACACGATCTAAAGCAATAAACCATATCAATCGATGCTATCTACCCTACATAGCAGTATCCGTAATATTCGACTGGCTCGTTAGTATTCCCACTATTTTCTCCTATCTGTACTCAGCATTAGATGACTATCGAACAGCAGTAAAGTCCGGCGTAAATTATTTTAGTTAAAATTCCTAACATGTTTAGCGGACAATGGATTCATTCATGAAATCTAAGAACTGTTTAGAGAATACATAAAATCAGATTTCGGACACGTCGGAGATGTTTAATTGTCAATTAAAATATTATCAAACATCTTTAAAGTAGGTTAACGGTACATTTATCCAACATACGTATATGTTATGACACGTGTATCTTTAAAAATAACTTTATTTTGAAATCGCAATAAACCTTATCTATGGTCACTGTTAATTTGATAGTGACATGTTTGACAGAATACTTCTATCTGAACACGCAGAAAAACAATTAACGGGCACACAAATGAAGATTACAAATTGTTATATATGTATACAATTCAGATCAATGTACAAGTTTGAAAAAATTTAATATCATTCTATAATCAATACCAGAGGATGAACACTTTGAATATGATATTTCACAAAAAAAAAACAAACTCAAAGTTATCCCGATCCCGCGGGAATTTTTAGTTAAAAAGGCTATATAGCTATATGTTGCTTCACAACCTCCGCTATTTTCCAGGTTTTCAAGAAAATATTATTAACATAAACCTTCCTCCAGATAGCATTTTCTTTTAGTAAAAACCATTAAAAATCCTTTCCGTAGATTTTGAGAAAAACGTACAAACACCCAGGCTTTTGGGACTTTAGATAGATGAAAGATGTGTTTTTTATTATTTCTATATGTAAGCCAGGTATATACGTCTTAACTGTACGGAATTAGTCTTATTTATAACTAACTTTTACCCGCAACTTCGTTCGCGTGGACTGTTGTAACGTGATAGGTCGATAATAGATGGCGCTTTTCAATGTCATCCTATCCTTGTCAAATTAACAGGATATCTATAGCCTATATATTACCCCGGTGCATAAGGAATAATTGTTCTAAATTTCATCGATATTGGTTTAGCGGATTCGCTGTGAAAGAGTAAAAAACATACATCAACAGTAGAATAGGATAGGATATCTTTATGAATGAACATCGACAATTTGATAACAGATAATAAAATACTACTAATAATTAAATGAAGGATTAAGTTTGTTTCTGATTGAATGCACGCCACTAACGCAAACTTCCGTCTCTACTAAGGAACTATAAAACCGCTAATAACAACATCAATGAAAGGTGTAATATTCAATGAGCGTGCAAGTTACTGACCTCTGACGCATCTTCCATGCACTGTTAGACTGAATGGCGTGCATGTGTGAATGAATGCGATGAATCGATCAATACGCGTATAAATATACCATCTATATAATCGCCGTGTATTAAAAACTAGCGATCACCAGCGGCTCCGCTCGCGTGAAATTAAAACCGTAGGTAATATAATATTTTGATAACCATAAAAATGGTTGAAGTAGGTTAACTTTAAAAGCTAGACATATGCTGTCGCGGACTTCTATTTATAACTTTTAGAGGGGAACAATTTTGTTATACATGATTTTTGAATAACTTTCACCGTTTACTTATCCCACGCAAGGAAAGCTTTAAATTTTGCCGTTTTCGTAATATATTTTAATGCTGCTCTCTTATTCATCTTAGCGTGATATAGCCTATAACCTCTCTCTAAACCTCTTTCTATAAATGGACTATCAGTCAAATCGGTCCAGTCGTCCGAAAAATTTCATAACTCGAGTTCGACTCCGACATTTCATCAGCGCTTTATTTTTATTATTTGCTTTTTTAATCTTTTAAAAAATTACCGATCAATCACCCAGATACTTAACAAATTATGTTAATTCAAAGACCAAAGTACCAAAAACCACTTACCAGACATTACTTTATTTCTAGATCTGTAGAAATATAGTGATTAAATCAGCACTTACCTCCTTGGTCCATGGGCCTTTGACTAGTTCAGGGTTGACGACTTTCATCCATCGCTGCTGGCATTGTACGTCAGACCTGTCGATAAACTGAGCCGCTATAAGCTCCCAGTTTTCTTTGAACATCTTTACACAGTTCTTAAGCTTTTTGTCCTGAAAAAAATTACAATAGACTAAGAATGATTTAAAAAATATCTATTGACTATCGTTATAGCACAGTATTTCAGAAATTTAAATGTTTAAATAATCGTGTCCCAAGTATCATGACTTATACAAGAGAAGTAATAATTGCTTAGCGATTTTGTCGTGGCGTCATCTCCTTATGATAATTAGGTAGCGTAGCTAAACGATTGTTGAGTTTGTGATAGCGAACGTGTGCAATGCTGTCAGTGGTGTTTGTGGTGGTTTGTGCAAGTATTTTAACAAATCCTGCATGTATCAGGTATGAAAACGGATAAGTCCACTTTACATTTAGCATCATATATATTTTCTATATACTTTATCCCGGATTATAGCAAAACAATTTTATTATTAGTTTTATATTGTGGATCTACGCTAAGTAACGCCTAATTCTATAAATTATTTGAAGTCATGATCTTTTGGCCATCTTTTCTCGGTTCTTAAAACACGAGTTTCTCTAACCGTAAAGCAGATTTTTTTAATTGTGGTATTGACGTAGATTAGCCTGCTTCATACTTATCCTATCCAGATAAACTCGCTAGCACCAGCTGTTATAATATAATACGGACAATCATCATCTTCCTGCCCTTATCCCACTCTAAGTGGGGTCGGCACAACATGTTATAAACATATTGTTACATGATTTGGCTGCGTTTTTACGACCGGCCGCCTGCCTGACGTCAACTTACCTTAGTCGTATTTTAAGACACCTCGGTAAGAAAGAGGGTGGTCTATTCTACTAAACCGGATACCACACGGTGAGTCAACTTACCTTAGTCGCCTTTTACGACACCTCGGTAAGAAATGAGGTTGGTATATTCTACTCAGCCGGATACCACACGGCGGGTCGTCTTACCTTAGTCGCCTTTTACGACACCTCAGTAAGAAATGAGGGTTGTACTATTCTATTCAGCCGGATACCACACGTCGGAGTATAATACGGACAATCTCAACGATAAAAACTTAGTGACTTATATCTAAAAGTCGTCATGATGTCAACAAGTTGACTTCATTACAAACTTGACCTAATAGATATAATCTTATGTAAGAAAATCGGAAACATTTATATTAATTTTAATTGACACAATGAGTCTTTCTAACATAATAAATACCTATGTCATTGAATCTTGATATTTATAGAATTTTGTCATTATACATATATTGTTGAAATATTTAGTCCATCGTTTCGAAGTCATATGTATTAAGGAGACGTGTATGATGCATTTGCGGCGAATCCTTTTTACAAACCGGTGTGTACTTCGAAATTTACATCTTCCTGACCTTATCCCACTCCAAGTGGGGTCGGCACAACATGTCATAAACATAGTATCACATGATTTGGCTACGTATTTAACGACTGCCTGACATCAATTTATCTTAGGTGTTTTTACGACACCTCGGTAAGAAAGAGGGTGGTCTATTCTACTCAACCGGATACCACACGGTGAGTCAACTTACCTTAGTCGCCTTTTAAAACACCTCGGTAAAAAAGAGGGTGGTCTATTCTACTCAACCGGATACCACACAGTGGGTCAACTTACCTTAGTCGCCTTTTACGACACCTCGGTAAGGAATGAGGTTAGTCTATTCTACTCAACCAGATACCACACAGTGGGTCAATTTGCCTTAGTCGCCTTTTACGACACCTCGGTAAGGAATGAGGTTAGTCTATTCTACTCAACCAGATACCACACAGTGGGTCAATTTGCCTTAGTCGCCTTTTACGACACCTCGGTAAGGAATGAGGTTAGTCTATTCTACTCAACCAGATACCACACAGTGGGTCAATTTGCCTTAGTCGCCTTTTACGACACCTCGGTAAGAAATGAAGATAGTCTATTCTTCTCAACTGGATACCACACAGTGGGTCAATTTACCTTAGTCGCCTTTTACGACACCTCGGTAAGGAATGAGGGTGGCCTATTCTACTCAGCCGGATGCCATATGGCTACGTAGAATGTCAGAATATAAGTTACATTATACGTCGATAACAATCCTCGCTAATCTTGAAAATGAAACCGTAATATATATTTACAATGGGAAACGTTATAGCTTACTCGGATTCCATACGTGAGACTTCTTACATAGATTAGATCCCCTCACATTACCATATGGATTATGGTATGAGGATCATTTTACAGTACTTGGACATATGTAAGATCAGACATGACAATGTTATATATAATGTTGGAGAAGTATCAGTTTCGATTTTATTTCACGTCATGCAAGCGATACTAACTGCATTAATTGAATGATGCACGTTTAGTATGAAAGTGACCTAATTCAAAAAGGAGAACCATAAGTTTTTTTTATTATTTCGTACCGTGATGTAGATGGTACAAAAGTTACGACTGAATTATTTTACTATTATAAGCATTAGATTATAGCAAAATAATTCTATCATAACTTTTGTACTATGGAATTCTGCAAAGTAACGCTTCACTACATAGTATAAAACAAAGTCCTTTCCCTGTCTGTCCCTATATCTCCCTATGCTTAAATCTTTAAAACTACACAACAGATTTTGATGCGGTTTGTTTTAAATAGATAAAGTCATTGAAGAGGACGTTTATATGTATAATAACATTCAATATGGAGTATGTAATTTTTGAAGTTTCTCATGTGATGTCGTAAATAATTTCATTTTTTTCCGCTTACATTGCAAACGCAGGCTGAACTCTAGGAGATCTATCAAAATAATTTACTATAACTGTAAGTATTTGAACAACTCGAAAAGGTCTACAGAAAACTCCGCGATGGTATATGTCTATTCTCTTATGGATAACCCATTACACCATTTTTGTCATTTACTTTTACGAAAAATAATTCTTTATTTTCGAAGCATTTTTAAACAATACAGCATTAATCCTTATTCAATTAAGTATCTAAAATATATTGTTAATTTAATATAGATCAATATGGCCGTTTACAGCATGTAATTTAAATGAACATTTTAGAAGATATTACAGATTTAAAATGCTGGGGCATAGCGGTTTTTGTTTTACTCCAAATTTAGCGCGTGCGGGCTACGGGCAGTAATGAATAAATCAAACTACTGGATCGATTTTAATCATTTTTTTCACTGAGTGACATAGGCTATATGTTTTATACCCGTGCGAAGCCGGAGCGGGTCGCTAGAACTTATATAAATTAAATTGAAATAAGGATTACAATGCATCTAACTCAATTAATTTCGAATTAAGTCACTTTAATACTAAGCGTGCGATATGTTGTATGTATAGTTTGTAACTGTTGTTCACTTTACCTCATCTTTGGTCCACCTCCCTCGGTTAACATTCTTCCTCTGCCCAGAACTTTTGGTTGCAGTCGACACATCTTCATATGCTGCCGAGTCTTCTGAATAATCACTCGACTCTGATTCATAGCCGCTACGTCTGTTGACAATTAACCCTTTTATTTAGAATCTCTCTCAAAATATGGGTCAAGTTAAGATGGTCAATACTCAGAGTATACGAAGCTTATAATGAGCATCAAAACCAAATAACTTAAATGGTTTTGATGATGCGTATAGAAACGATATAAAATATTATAATACAACGCAATAATAACTGATATATTATGTAATTAAATTCAGAAATTAATAACTATGGTGGCATTATTGTTAATTAGGATTAATGCTTCGTTATTAAATTTAAAAAAAATCAAATGATTAAATCTTTTCAGTGTTCCAATTTCGTTTTTGTATCAAATTTAAATCGATAATTGAATTAAGAAAAGAATAACTCGTACAATAAAAGTCTATAGTCTTACAGTTATGATACTAGAGTACGGGAACCGTAGACAGGCCTGTGAATGTCATACAAATAATCAGAGGAAGATGAAACTCTTATACATATCTTTGTATAAGATATTGATGTGTATATTCACACAGAAAAGAGAAATATATAAATACAGTCTCATTTGCTTTACTCACAAGCACACTGACTCAATCAATCATGATCACTCGCTAACTGTAAGTAAGTAGCGGCCTGTTACTATCCCACTGCTAAGAATAGGCCTCTTCTCTCCGTTTTTGGAGAGAAGGTTTAGAGCTAAGACACGCTGCTCCAGTGCGGATTGGTAGGTTACACATATCCCCAGAATTCTCTAGAGATATGCAGGTTTCCTCACGATGTTTTCCTTCACCGAAAAGCATGTGATAAATTGCAATTATCAATTAGACACATAAGTTTTAACAGAAAATTCATTGGTGTCTGCCCGGATTTGAACCCGTGACCTCCTCGAAAGAGTCGCACGGTGTTACCGCTGGGCTACCACAGCTACCGATTACTGTAATAGGGTATATTTTAGGTTGGCTTCTCTACTCTAGTATAATAACTATAAAAAAAACTTTAAATTTTTTATTTTCAATTAAGGTAATTTTTTTTAAAGATAAAGCTTCGTATCATATCTTTTATACTCGGCTAAACGATTCCATTTATTGTTAAATAAAGTAAAAATAGAATATTCCAGACTCTTCCTACGCTTGGTTTATATTAATACAAGTATATATTATCGGAGCTTCGAAAATTACGACACCTTTCATACTTTTGTACACATAGAATAAAATTCCGAGAGGACCGACGTCGGCTTATAACATGTTTTACTTTTACGCCATTTTGATCTTTACTACACATACAATAACTATTTTATTCACTCGACTGGTATTATGAGTAGATAAGCATTCCTGTGATAGCAAGAAACGAGTTTGAATACGAAGAGAAAATAATTCCGGTTCCAAGTCTATAATACTCAATTCATCCATACCTTCGATGAGGTAAGAATGATTTAAAAATATAACAAAATTATGCATGCTGGCGGGCATCAGCTGATGGCAAACGAGTTTCTCATTCATTGCGAATACTGAGACGGGAAACGTCGGCATGCGGATTGAGTCATCTAACCAATTGTTGACCATTGGACTAATATAATTGTTATCAACACTCTTAATTCTCTAAGATTATTTACGGCCAGTTAACAATTGACTACTATATACCTGTAAACAAAATAATAATAATCTTAATTTATATAATTATTTCATTGCGGAAGTCTATAATACAAAAGTAATTAAAATATTATTTTGCTATAATCCGCGATAAATTTATCAAATAAAAAAATATTGCACTTTAAAACGATTAAAAGGAAGCTGATACATAAAGACTACTGACTATACTATTGATAATTATATAAATGATCAGAAAGCGTGGATTTATCCACTCTTCGACCTTGCACAAAATAGCAATGGAAAAATGTAACTTAGCTATAAGAATTATATTTTGAATACAACAACCACCAAGTATCTTTTCACTTGACATAGGTTTTTATATTTTTCACGTGTCAGTTATATAAGTGAGATAAGTCGAGAAAAGTGTCAAGTATCGTAAACGAATCCTGCGTACTACGATCTCCTTTCTAAAATACATCTTTTCTATTCAGAAGCGACTACTAAATAAAATTAATAAAGAAATTTAGAAAGAGCCTATGTCCATATCTAAGTTTCCGTCTAGGATAATAAATCGACTGTTTTCTACGGAGGTGATCGTTGCCGTTTCTTATAAATCACTTAACAGGGCATTGTATGTCTAGTAGATTAAAATAAAATTACTAAATAGGGCACACTTACACACGATCGTGCATCCCCAAAGTAAGTAACTTAATACTTGTGTTATGGGTGATAGACGACTGGAAAATGTATACATATATATATATATATATATATATATTTAATACATACTTAAATACAAATATACATACAGGCTCGAAGAACGAACAAATTGTTTATAGGAAATGTCGGCCCTCGGCTGAAATCGAACCAATGACCAATGAATTGAAGGCAGAGTCACTACCCACTGCGCAAACATGCCAATTATAGCCAGATTACTTTAAAAACACTTAGATGTACTAAATATTTGAATGCCATTCAAGTTTTTGTTAATGCACGTTTGTATAATATACGAACGAATATGAATGTATTTCAAAAGTAACGTTTTTTTTAAAATTTATAAGTCAAAATTCATTTTAAAAGTTTTCTTAAAAAATAACCTATATCCATAAAAAAACTTATATACTTATATATAACTCTTATAACACAATCTTTGCATGATGTCATTGATACATAAACGTTCTCTACAATGAGGCCCACTCGCTCCCGAATCAATAATAATCTCACAAAACCGGACCTCTGTTAAGCATATTTTTTCATAAATAATACCTACATCGTCGGTGTCTTGATACACTGGACCAAATAATATACACAATTAGATATTAACATGTGATAAGCCCAGTGGTGAGACCGTGCGACTCTTTCGAGGGATCACGGGTTCAAACCAATGAATTTTACTGTTAAAATGTATGTGTCTAATTGTTAGTTGCTATTTATCACGCTTTTCCGCGACTGAAAACATCGCTAGCAAACCTGCATATCTCTAGAGAATTCTAGGGACATGTGATTCGCATTGGAGCAGAGTGGTATGTCTTAGCTACAATCCTCTCTCCAACAATGGAGAGATAGGGCCTATGCCTAGCAGTGGGATAGTAACAGGCCGTTACTATACTTCATATGCTTCCTTCGAAATCTTATTTAATTGTCTGATATATACTGGACGAAAGATTAAAAAAACCACCTACATTCCGGTAATTATATTATATTTTTTTATTCATATATACATACAAACGTCATACTTTTATGAACAATATTTCAATTTACACTACAGTAAATAAATGAAAAAATCTACTTAATATAAGTCGTCTAAATATCACGAAAAAATATATTTCAACTGTGACATCAGAATTCGTCAATGAAAATCAAGGAAAGAGGCCACTGTAAAAAAAATACAATTTTTTAATTTCGGTTACTTATTTTAATTAGATCTCTTTTATTCTGATTATGGGAATTTATAGAAATCAAATACTTTTATATAACAGCTCTTAATACGTGTAGTTTTTGCTAATAATTACCATTTTTAATTGTTGCTTAACATGAGCTGTTGTTACGTACATGAACTACTAAAAAAATACTATTGAGCAAAAAAGTTATATATTTGAAAGTTATAAAAATATCGATAACAAATGAATGTTATCTATAAGAACATACTCACTCATATAACATCACGCCAAATTTAATAAAAATAAACTCGACGCCGATTCTTGAGCCGCTAAATACTCCATTGTCCACTTAAATTTATTTTACACAAACAAAGCACACAATGCAATCCTATATTCCCGCCAAATATAACCCATTTTACCACGCACACTCACTGATGGACAGAAGCAAACTGTATTGTAGAATTTTTACTTTTCTCACATTTCCTAGGGACTCACACACGCATACAAACACACGAACATCTACTCAAAACGCAAGGCACAAATTAATAAGGGTGAAGACTACAAAACCCCTAAAGGGACGTGGTGCTTTGAAAAGGACAACATGCGAGTCACAATAGAGTGAAAGGGATAAAAAATTAGGTACATGACCATACCCTCCAGTGGGAACGTGTGACGCAACACAGGCGAAGGTAAGCAGGTGTAAGGAGCATACATAGTAAAAATAAATTTTATTATTGGATAGGTCAGCAATTATTTATTCTTAAATTATTACAAATATTGATGTTCTAGCAGACAAACGTGTTAAGTGCTTATGTACTTAGCACATTTGTCTATGTGATTTCAATTATCACATTTTAATTCCAAAAATAAATGACATGCCCCTTGAGTTGCTTCTACTAAAATTTTAAATATCCTACTCGGTCTATCTTACTTCAAAAGTGAAGATAGTTTACTGGCAGTCATTATCTATCGCAATCAAAACTTATAAACACAACTATGGTATTGCACCTATGGATAATACCTGTAAACTTAAAACATGTTCACGATAGATCTGTGTTTCTACATAGTTAGATTTTTAACTTAAAATTTGATACTCTTACCAATTAAACTGGTCTAATAAGTTAGAAATTTTAACTTTCAGGCACGAAAAACCTATACCTATGGTCTAATAATACGTCATCAACAATAGAATAAATGTGATAATGTAATAATGTTATATTTGTAAACCGGCGTTTCTGTTTTTGCCAATTTCAAGAATTTGGACACATGCTTAAAAATATTCATAAATTCCCATATAACATATCCCATTGAACAAACGGGACTTTTGACGGACAAAAAATGTTACAAAAACTCTTGAACGTATGCTGAATTGCGGGTTCCTCGTTTTTACTAAAATCACTAATTTCCTAATGTAACAGCTGATTTTTATTTATTTAATAGAGCTTATGTTCACCCGGAATCTAAATATTTGGGATAGAAAGTTAATTTTAAATTTTTTACTATTAATTTATTAGTGACTGTTACATCTTATAAGTTCTCCACTAAACGTTGGCTTAAGCTATTTCCTTGCTATAGAAAAACTCATCTCTCTCACGCTCTTGAATCTGCAGTTGGCAATCTCGAGGATGCTACTGAGCCCGCTTATCCCAACCAGTAACGCACTAAAATACGTTAGGTTAAACAGTATAATGACAATTCAAAAGATAATAACGCTCATGTAATGTTTAACTCCACTACCTTTTAAACTTGGCTCTGCAGCAGGAACAGAAAGTACTTTGATAATATTTGTGGAGATTCTTTGAATTGAGATAAATTTTTAACGTGTTACGTAATCAATCGTAAATGAAATCAACTTCCTGTGATATGCACAATGATAAAGTTCCTTAGGATCCCGCTTAAAGGGCATTGTCAGATACCGAAAAATCTAATCGCATACGTCGATAAGTGTGGCTTTTTCACATAGCAAGCCAAAATTTGGTGAAGCAATATCGAGTAACAGATGTTTTTTTAAAGTTTTGTTAAATGTATTAATAAAATATCCTTAATAAAGACTTGCCCATACGATTTGGACCACCTTTGTAAGCTACAATCTACATCTCTTAGGAAAGCTTTTATGAGATAGTAACAATTATAGATCAGATGTTTAAAGGTCAATTTATCATGTCTGAAAGTTTTTTGTATCCACACACAGCAGTACCTTTTAACTATACCTAAACATGGTGTATAAAAAAAATATAGAAATCTATTATACAATGGATTTATATTTCTTATAAAATCTCCAGTAAATTTACTATAGACAATATTTTTTTAAAGACAGAAAGATTAAAGATTTACAATCGCTAGGTTTGTAATAGTTATTACTCATTTTACTGTTGATTTTTGAAAAAGTCATTCTTGAGTTGATTAAAGTCAAATTCGTTGAATAACGAATACCGATTGAGTCTCCCTCAATGACCATAGCAACAAACGTAAGGTGGTTGAATGTAGCATAAATTCTAATTAAAGCGAGGAAGTAGATAGTTAATCTATGACCACTTCCACCTGTCCTGAACCACCCTAAGGACATGATTTCAACAGCGATTGTGTACTTGTACGGAAATGGTCTGGTAATTTACGAACCCAAAAACAAATTGTGTCATCGGCGAAATCAAAATGTACTCAAATTCCATTGACAAAATTAAAAAAAAACTGTAAAGTATATAAGTAAACCGAACTAAATTTTTTTAAGCCACAAATATTACCAGCTTTATTTGATTTAATCATCCTTCCTTTATGCTACTCTAATTGGGATCCACCCAACGTGTTATAAACATGTTGTCACATGATTTGGCCACCTGCCTGACGTCGACGTACCTTAGTCGTATTTTACAACACCTCGGTAAGAAAGAGGGTGTTCTATTCTACTCAACCGGACACCTCACGAAGGGTCAACCTTACCTTTCAAGGGTTACCTTAGTCGCCTTTTACAAAACATCGGTAAGAAATGAGGGTGGTCTATTCTGCTCAGCCGGATACCAGAAGCCATCTATATTTCATTTAATTTTTAACTAAATAATTGTTAAGAACGACAAAATTATCTATTACTAGCGGCCTGCCCTTGCTTCGCACGGGTATAAAATATATATCCCATGTCAGTCAGTGTAAAAAAAATGATTAAAATCGATCCAGTAGTTTTGATTTATTCATTACTGCCCGTGGCCCGCAAGCGTTAAATTTGGAGAAAAACAATTTCCTCTCCCTATACCAAGACGATTTCCTGCTATCTTTGGAATATCTAAACTCATATAGTACATTTTTACTTATTTACTTTTACATTTTACCTATGTATTTTATTTTTACAATTAATTACAGAATGTCTTTAAACAAACTCTAAAAAATTCGAAGTGCTATAGGGTGAAGCGCGGCGTCCTCACGGCATTTTAAATCTGTAATATCTCCAAAAATGTTCACTTAAATTGCATGCTGTAAACGGCCATATTGATCTATATTAAATCAACAATTTATTTAAGGTACTCAATTGGATAAGGATTAATGCTGTATTGTATAAAAATTGCTTTGAACATAAGGCATCATTTTTCGTAAAAAGTAAATGAAAAAAACTGCTATTGTGGGTTATCCATAAGAGATAGACATATACCATCGCGGACTTTTCTGTAGACCTTTTCATGGTGTACAAATACTTAGTACATCATTTTGATAAATCTCGTAGGGTTTAGCCTGCGTTTGCAATGTAAGCGGAAAAAAATGTAATTATTTACAGAAACCTCAAAAATTACAGTATTTCTCTACTTCGTATTGAATGTTATTATACGTACAAACCTTCCTCTGGAATCACTCTATCTATTAAAAAAAACCGCATCAAAATCGGTTGCGTAGTTTTAAAGTTTTATGCGTACATACGGAAATATGGACTTTGTTTTATAATATGTAGTGAAATCGTAAATAGAAATAAACGTCACATTTGAAGCATAGCATTAGTAATTATCAAAGGACAATCATAAATTGCCTCTTTCACAACTTCCTCCAAGACGGTATAAAATACGGCAAATACGAGGGGTTTTGAGGAAGTGCCCAGTTAACTCAGGCATCTTCCATGTTTCCTGCCTTATGTCCCCCATGTCTCAACGTTTGCTTGCTTTTAACACTTCAAGATTTTTTCGAAACAAGTTTAAAGAGAAATGACAAACAACAAACCGTTATGTTTTGAAATCATACATTTGGGAATACGGGAAGCTAAAATTTTATGTGCCTTACCTTAGATATCGACAAAACAATTGTAGCTTTCGCTTTACTTTATTCCAATACGAGAAATATTGTTGTTTCGTGAATTTTGTATATCCTTTTGCCAATTAATTGCAAATTAAGTTGACTTAAACTTGATAACAATATGCCCATATAAATACCGATTAGCTAGGTTAGGTTTCTTATGCGTTGGTTTCTTAAATTCATCGAGGTCTTTAAGATAAAATTGGACTGAAGAATGAGACTGCATATACTCTTATTTATACTGTAAACTGCATATTCGTATTTCTAGGGAAGTCATGGGATATATACCCTGCCAATCTCCATTGGGGCTACATGGTGCGCTTAAGCCAGAATGCTTCTATCAAGAGGGGAAAAAAAGCTTTAACCCAAAAATAATAGTAATAAGCAGGTTTTTTACTATTCTTTAAAAATATGAGATTACACATATAATTATTCTTAAGATAAGTAACAGAGCTAATTAACTCGTTTATTAAAACAATATGGATATAAATAGACAACATTTTCCTTACTTTATCTAACTTGTACCCACGATGATTATTATCAAAAGCGTAAGCGTTTATGCGCGCTTTGTACCTCATTTTTCTTTTTCAATACCGAAGAAACTCGTTTCTGTTCCCATAGGTATTGTTTCTTCGTATTTCATTGAGACGTACTTTAAGATGTGTGTTTTATGGGATTGATAATTTTTGATTTATAATTAGCTTATCTTTTGAACTATATGCAATCCGTAAAAAAAAATCAAAATTTTGTACCGATAAAACAAATAGTACCAGGTGACCGAACCTTGCTCGGTAATTTTTTCAAAGATGTAAAAAGAGAAATAAAAAAAGGAAAAAAGCACCGAGTGACATGTGGGAATCGGTCTCAGGTTTTTTAGTACTTTTCTAGTCCACCCTTTACCATTAGGCTATCACAATTTTACAAATGACGGCTAAAAATATCCTATGCATTTTATTCAACATTTTAGCATTTTTTCAGTGCCCGAAAACAAGGGATAAAACAGTATTTTTTTTAAAAACCTAGCTAGATCGTCTTGTCTTGTCGTAAGGAAATTGATATTGATTGTCTAAAATGAATACGTTACGTTAGATTGATGCTGGTAGGTATGTATATGGAATTTCTGGAAAAAGCTTTAACTTTCGTCTTTACTAAAATCGTATTTGAAAGTGTTGTTTTTCGGATTATATCTATAGAAATAATTAAAACATTCACGGCTCTTTGAGATTTAAATAAAGAGTAAGTTAGAAATGTGTAGAATTGATTTAATTTAGTAGAAATTGATGACAGATATTCCTCAATTTCTACTTACACACACTATTGTGTAGTGATGTAGCGATTCACTTTATACTTATAATGTAGCCATATTTATGAAACTAGTATATAGGCACGTAGTTGGAAGGCAATACGACACCGGATTCTGCTGTATGAGAAAACACTTCGAAGGCCTCCGACGACGCATTTTTACGTAACACAATCTATTCACCGAGATGGAAGTAATTGTTTTATTTATCCTTAAACGAGTTTCATATAAGTAGCGCTTTTATCTCGTTACAATCTAAACATTTGTCTTGTTACTTTAACAATATTATACGTAATAAATGCAACAATAAATGTCATAACATACATCTCTATCTTTATGCTCAAAATAAATTTAAAACATCCAATCTTTAAATTAAAAACATCTTCCTACAATCAATTGTAATAAGTAACATTTAGGTAATTTACTTTCATTTTTTACTTACTTTCTACAAATATAAGATGTGTGAATGCACAGAGATAGTTTAAACCTCGAACAAGCTTCTTAGTTTACAAAAACTTGTGATGCAGGAAAACATCGTGAGGAAACCTGCGTATATCTCTAGAGAATTTCTGAAATACGAGTAACCTTTGCAAAGAAGGAATAGATCTTGAATCCATCAATGAGCAATTCTATTTTGGTTTGAAATAGTACAAATATCTAGTAATTTTGTAGAAATAACTAAGTTTTTTTTATGGGTACACGATGAATTGTATATTAATTACCATATAAATTGTCTTTCAAAATTAAAGACGGGATATAAGCCACAAACCCAATGCAAATCTGGCGTCTTTCCATGATGTACGATTAAATTGCAATAAAAATATTATAAAACTACTACTCATAATTAAGTTTTTTTAAGCAATTTAAAAATTCTACCTCAAATACGATTTTTAAATAAAACAAACTTTAATATAAAAGAAGACCCTACCCAAGATATTGCTTATCTTACTTGGCCGCACTTTAAAAGGCAAAGGACAGCCGGCTCCTTTAAGTTAATGTTAATGTTCGCCAGGATGTTTTTGTCGTATTTGCTTTTGCTAATTAAAATAGCTGCGCATTCATCGCAACTTTTATATTTACGCCAGTTATGAAGTAACTAAAGGCGCTTACCTGCTGAATGCGGAACGAAGTAACATATTTATATTGAGATAAATAACAATTTTAAATATGAATTTTCTCCTACATCCTTTTGTATATGTGCTATTTTGGTGACCGAATATCGTTGACTTTAGTCGTTCATGAAGAACTAAGAGAAGGTAATTAACTTGAAACCTCAATAATATCATCACTACATATTATAAAACAAAGTCCATATTTCCGTATGTACGCATAAAACTTTAAAACTACGCAACCGATTTTGATGCGGTTTTTTTTAATAGATAGAGTGATTCCAGAGGAAGGTTTGTACGTATAATAACATTCAATACGAAGTAGAGAAATACTGTAATTTTTGAGGTTTCTGTAAATAATTACATTTTTTTCCGCTTACATTGCAAACGCAGGCTAAACCCTACGAGATTTATCAAAATGATGTACTAAGTATTTGTACACCTTGAAAAGGTCTACAGAAAAGTCCGCGATGGTATATGTCTATCTCTTATGGATAACCCACAATAGCAGTTTTTTTCATTTACTTTTTACGAAAAATAATGCCTTATTTTTGAAGCAATTTTTATACAACACAGCATTAATCCTTATCCAATTAAGTACCTTAAATAAATAGTTGATTTAATATAGATCAATATGGCCGTTTACAGCATGTAATTTACGTGAACATTTTCGGAGATATTACAGATTTAAAATGCCGTGAGGACGCCGCGCTTCGCCCTATAACACTTCGACTTTAGCAGCGATTTCGCTCTTCAAGAGTTTGTTTAAAGACATTCTGTAATTAATTGTAAAAATAAAATACGTAGGGAAAATGTAAAAGTAAATAAGTAAAAATGTACTATATGAATTTAGATATTCCAAAGATAGCAGGAAATCTTCCTGGTATAGGGAAAGGAAATTGTTTTTCTCCAAATTTAACGCTTGCGGGCCACGGGCAATAATGAATAAATCAAAGCTACTGGATCGATTTTAATCATTTTTTTTACAGTGACTGACATGGGATATATATTTTATACCCGTGCGAAGCAGGGGCATGTCGCTAGTTTCATAATAAACAAGTTACTATTGAAAATACTTTCAAAGATCTGCTTGAGTTCGTACGGAGTACGATATTCGCAAAATATATAACTATGCAGTTTTCTATCATTGATGTGATCAACAAATTAATTAATATCTTTTTCAATTACCACAGAAAAATTAGTTAAAATTAGAAGCAGTTTGGACAAACTTATCCAAACCTTAAAAGAATAATGTTGTTCTATCGTACATTATGTAAAAGCAAACAAGTGATGATTCAAACAGGTTCAACATCCCCTTGAACATAGGCGAATAGACACGTCTAATGGTCTAACGTGTACACGTGAGTGCCGACAATTGTGTCAAACTCTAGGGGAAGGATGCGAAATTAAACCCTTGTCTATTCATTAGGACGTTCTCACGCATCGTCATGGACGCGATTTATCATTAACATTCCCCTACATATTTACGCAGTTAAGCTGTGGAAATATATATTTTGCATGTTGATATGAGAATTTATTAGGGCATTTGGTATATCATTGAAACCTACATCTATAGATCCATGAGTAGGCAATACGATTATCGAATTTGAGACTATTGTTAAATACTTATTCCAATCCAGATCCTTTATAAAAAAATATTTTTACCCACAGAGGATTACGCTTTTCAGAGTTCAGAATTATTACATTACAACGAAGAGTTACATATGAAGAGTTATTTAAATAATAAAAAATGTTCTGAAGGCTCGCTAATTATGTAAAAGGCTGCGCTGTTTGTATGCGAATAAATACAGAACTTGTAAAGGGACGAATACCTGTAGAGATCTAAGGAACATGTTTTACATTTTAAAATAAAATTGTCTTATCATTCTTTTAAAAAAAGGTCGATAATGGACAGATAAAAGAAACCAAAAATCTGGAAGCAACTTCCGACTCGTTTATTAAACGAGGGGTTCCAAGGTTTTTGTCGGTATTGAGCGACGCGTCAGCGCCATTCCATATGTTGATGACACATTTAAACACATATGTGTAGTTTTTGCTAGTTAGTCAAGCTGCCACTTGGCCATTTCGGGAACCCAGTTTCTCTTATCTCCAAATTGACAGAATTACTTTCTTTGAGACCCTTATGCCATATTTCAACTGTTACACTAATGAGAACAGTGGTTTCATTACTAAAGGAGCAATTGTAATTGTTTTTTTAATATGCAAAGGACATTAGGATAAGTATAAAAATGGGGTGCATTATAAAAGGACAGCTGGTCCCTCATAGTGATTACGATCGCCGTAGCCTTGGTTGGGACTTGAATAAAAATATTATACGGTTCGTCACCAAGTTTTCCGAATGCAAAGTCTGGGCGAAATCCTCAAAGTCAACATAAATAAAAACTTTTATTGTTGAACAACAAAGGTCCTAGGGGTTGTTCACCTGGTCATTTCCCCCTAAGATTAATGTCTCAAGGCGTACAATGACTCCCTCGCACATGGCCTGACATTTCTCAACCCCGCGTTGTATATTTTTTTTCTTTTTTTAACTTCCTTCCCTTATTATCGTCTTACAATAATTATAAAGCAGCACGCGCCCGAAAGGTGTTTAGAGAAAGCGCTAATGAACCATTTAGTTCGAAAACTTTTACGGTAACATTGAAATTCTATGAGCATTTTGATAATTAATCAGAAAAATAATATTACAGCACTTTTAGAATGATGTAGAAATGTTTTGGAATAACTTAAAGACATCTGCTATATATTCGTTAGCTATGTATATAGGAACTACAGCGGTTACTAAAAATATGTTCAACACAGCCGTAGTGTATTTCTTCTGGAATATAGCACAAGGCAATCATGAACTGGAAGGGGCCTCTTATGTTTATTGTTTGAGGTCATTGTTCCAGCTCTAAGCGCCACGAGACTAAATTGTTATAGTTTATCATATTATCGCAAATTGTGCTGATATATATTTCACAGATGACAGATCAAATCCGTTACTATAATGGTATTTTATCACTTTTGTATTAGACTTATATTTCACCAAGGCTCAACCTTTTCCCTTGAAAACGCTTAAAATTTCCCGTTCCCATGAAAACTTCGAATCAATAATGTTATAATACCTTCTAATGCGAAATTGCTTGTAAAACCTTAATTGAACGGGCAATCGAATTTAAATTATAACAGCTTTAGTTGAAATATTTTTGAGCATTGCTAAAATATAATTATTATAAAATTTATTAAATATTAATTATTTGAATATACATATTCAAATAATTAATATTTATGTGTAATTGTTTCATATAAACTCCCTTTGTTTAATTCTTAAGGTTACTTTTAAGAGATCACTATTACGAAAAGGCTGACTTTATTTATAAATATCATTAAGATTTTTTAAACATGTGATTTGTGCAATAATGTATTTTCTTATAATTATATTATTAAAAAATCAAAAATAATCTCCGGAAGGACAACGTTTACATATTATTATATATATTTGGCAGCTAATTTGGAACCAACCTGAAATCCTTTAATGGTCCGAAAGTTCGCTTCCACTTTGGAAAATCAAAAAAACTCGCGGTGCATCGACCGGTAGTTGAGTTGCGAAGAATGCAGTTTGAATCGAGTTCCGAGTAGTGTCTCGAGCAGGTGATAAACCCATCTGGTAAGCACGTGTCAATCGAATTTACGCGATATCACTCGCCAATTATCGAAAATTAGATTCCGTACGGCCATGTCCCGTTTTTGTTTCCTTTATTGGATTTTAATAGACCTTTTAATGGTCGTATTGATTAACAGTTTAATATTTTTGGTTCCATTCCGTATCGACGTTTAAAAAATTGCACAAAAGCGATTGTAACTTTATGGCGTTAAAAGGATGCCAGCTGCGACATTTTTAGTAAGGAACTTTAAAGATAAGTAGATAATGCTTTTTGCAAATGAATCACATTCGAGCAGAGTTAAAGATCCATTCAATCGCTTGAAAGTGGACTTCAGTACCATGATAAACAATTTTAATCATAGTACTGAAGTCGACGTGGACGAAGCCGTTGGCAGTAAATAGTAGATGCAATAGATATTCTGACAATAATAATGGAGAATACTTAATGTGAGATATATATAGTGCCTTAATACTGGTAAGGTGGTGATTCGTATAAACTCTTACCTTATGGAAGTTAAACCCCGGGCAGACACTAACTAGATTTTTTTTATAAAAATTTAAATTAACCTTATAATACATTACGTTCTTTACGGTAAAGGGAAAAACGATAAGGAAATCTTCACATCATTAGAGAATTCTGGGAAATAAGTAACGTGCAAAGAAGTTTTGGTGCATTTATTGGGTGTAAGTTTAATAATTGTCTCTTAACAAATGTTAAAGCTTTCCCTTACACCGGCTGGGATTTGAGATGCTTATTTTATATTAACAAAAATAAAATTGAAACTTGAACATGTTACCTGCTATGATTAGTCAATATATACTTTGTTTTAAAAAAATTGCAGTATTCAAGCAGTCGTGTACTGACTTCGGCTTAAAATTAGTGACCAAAAGCAAAACAGTGTGCTTAATGAAAGTTTTTAACCTACTCGATCTCGTTAGCGTAACGCAATTTGGCGCTCGAACAGCGGTTACTAGATGTCGCTGTTGCAACGTTATACATATTAATGCGATTAAAAAAACTCGCACTAAGAACACCGATCAGTTTGATATTTATTATTGTGGAAAAGAAATTAAATTAAAAAAGTCAGGATGTTAGATTTAATTAGATTCATATTTAAAACCTGGGGGTTTAGTTGTTAAAGTAACGAATACTCAAGTATAGCTTAATCAATTTGCTTATATTTCTCTTAAATTTATGAGAACTAGTATCCTTTTTACAAGTGTTATAAAATCCTTTACAGAAATTTTGTGGAAATGCGGAGTTTCTTTATCATTTCATACATACAGCTTATATGTTTTATTCATATCCTTTCATGAAGTCGATTAAAAACTAGCTAAAAGTAACATGTTCTTGCAGTAATAAAGTAATATAGAATTATCGATCGAATTCAAATGCGGGAGTGCACGCGCCATCTGCGCCCCCACACAATGTTCGCGCAGCTGCTACTATGGGTCTAGGAAAAAACCTTTGTTGGGTGCTATAGGTTCCGTAGGATAGGTATCTTTTACAGCTTATTCGAATTTTAAATAAATACAAACTACAAAAAAATATTTCTTTTCAATAATTCATTACAAGAATACAGATTGAGAAATTCTAGTAAGTATTAGAAATACTTGTGTCAGAAGGTCTCGCTCTTCCATAACAAAGGTAAGTTATTTAATTATGAAAAAGATATGTATTTAATTATAGCGTACGTTTGTGTGCGTGTGTGCATGTATGTGTGTGTGTGCGCGCACGTGTGTTGTTGGGACTGTTGTTGTGCTACAAATAATAACTCTTTCTTAATTACATTAAATGTCTTTGTGCGACCGTGCGAAGATAAAAAGGGAGCATTAACTCCCATCTGTTTTTAATAACGAAAACAAAAAAAAAGTAAATTACGGCCTGTTCCCAGTGCTAGGCATAGGCCTTCTCTGTCCGTTTTTGGTGAGATGGATTGGAGCTAAGATTTGCCACGCTCCAATGCGGATTGGTTACACATATCCCTAGAATTCTCTAGAGATATGCAGGTTTCCTTAAGATATTTTCCTTTTCCTAATATTGGTGATATATTGCAATTATCAATTTGACACATTTTTAACAGAAAAACTCATTGGTGCCTGCCCGGGGGTTTCAACTCAATACTGGGCTATCACAGCTTCAAACATAAATAATAAAACAACTTAGAATCCATAAATTTAACATTAATTGACCATTTAGCTAGTTTTGACTGGCTCGTTGGAGCAGTGGGTAGTGACTCTGCCTTCGGCTCCACGGGTCGCGGGTTCGATTCCCGCCGAGGACCAACATTTTCTTTAAATTGAATTTGTCGGTCTTTGAGCCTGGGTGTATATTTGTATTTAAGTATGTATTTAAAAAAAATATATAAGTATATATTCACCAGTTGTCTGTCTACCATAACACAAGTATTAAGTTACTTACTTTGGGACGGACGACCGTGTGTGTAAGTGTCCATTATATTTATTTATATTTGTTTATTTATAATATTCTCATTACTTTTATATATAAAGATTTAATTTAGAAGTCAATTCAATTCAATTATAATAATAGATTTTAAGCGAAGAGTTTGGTAAAGAATAAAAAAAAAGTATTAAAACTAATCAAGCACCTTTACCCAACTTCACTATTGACTTCCGGTGAACTTTATTTATTTCTTTCAAAGAATTTATTTCTTGCTTTCGGCGAATTTATAATTTTTTTAATGTACAAGATATTAAAAATACTCCTATGGTTACGGAACCCTAATCATATTTGTATCTTTTTTTTGGATAAAGTATATCATCCTGGGTGTACCCAATATAAAACCGATTATAAGCTGCTGCCTGCTTTGTTATTTTATTCAAAAGAGATCGACTGTATTATTTTAATGTTTAACGTCAAGCTGATACAATATTCCGTTCTTATCAAACGTTACGCATTGCATTTTAGCGATATAATAACTATAACAATAATCAAATAATATTCAAAACTCCATATTAACAATTACATTTGTTATAATAATTATACGATTATAATACTTTATAGATGTAAGCGTTAGTTAGCGGAATTCCATAGTACAAAAAATAATGATAAGTATTTTTCTATAATCCTCGTTTGTTAAGATAATCTAATTAACGCTAAGTGTAGGAAGCTAAACGTGTTCTCATATCTTACACATGCAGGATTACTTACCGCACGTATCACATAACATTAGCATCACTAACCCCAAAACACTGCACAAGTACTACACACATTCACTGCGACAATCGCAAAGAATATTTCGGTCGTAACCGAAGTATCATCAGGAGATAGGCTCCACGACAAAAATTGCACTGAAGACGTAATCAGCTTATTTATTATACTGTGAGCATAGATCTCAAATAATATACACAATACTAATTAAACGAAGTTACCCGTATTATAATAAAATTGATCCATCAATACATTATACACGATAGGGAAAAGATTTCAAACGATGATGGGAAATACCATGTAGATCGCCTATAAAATAATTAATATAAATTTAAACCAAATTATTTTGTAGGGGCAATGCACTTTGAATATACGCACCATTATGATTTTCATACCCTCTTAATTGTCTCGTATAGCTTACAAACACCTTTGTTAAAAATCAGGTTTAAAGAACAACGGGTTCAGTCACCCTGACAAACTTCAAATACCATATCCTAGTTCAATACAATGCAAGTGAAATGAAAAATATTTACGTACATAAACTTACTTAGTCAACATTTTGAAAGAGCTACAAGAAGTATGTATGCTGTGTGTTAATGCGTATTTATTCTAATATGAGGACTAAAAGATATTTAAAAAAAATAGATCAATAATTACAAATACAACTGAAAAGATATATATTGCTCACCTATAAAATTACCGAAAAGTAAAACATATTATACATAGAGGTAATATGCAATTGTGCCATTTTTATGGTAGATAATGATGCTATTTATTTTATTTATATACTTTATTGTACACCACAAAGTTATAGTATACACAATACAATCACTAAAAGTAAACATTTTAAAGTACAAGAGGCGGTCTTATCGCTACGTAGCGATTTCTTCCAGGCAACCTTTGCTATTCAAGTATTTTGATCAGAAGTCAGTCAGTCACAATTCAACGGGACTAAGCTTTCTATGACGGCATTTATTTTTCATTCAATTTAATTAAATTTAAATACAAATAATATTTAAATGAGTAAATTTGATGTACATATTTAGCAAGCTACTTTAATGATCTTTCGTTCTTTAAATACACTTTATCTAACGTGTTAAATGTTTATGGTTGTTCATGCCAGCAAATTCTCGACTCGGCTCATCAAACACCTACTGTTATCGTGCATTCATCTCGCAGCTCAGCAATTTCAAGCATTTCCTTGTGTGCACACCTTATATGAAGTTGGATAGTGGTGCTTTGTTGTTTTAAGACAAATCCGCCTACGAATATTTTCAATTTCTTTACATCAACCTAAATAGGGTCTCTCACGGGAGTCATTAGTACAGGCAAGATTTCTCAAATGGAAGTAGTTAGACGCATAACATGCGCTAGATACGCTTGCAGCGTTTGGCGAAGATGTATTAAATATCAGGTGTAAACAATAAAAAAAAACACTATTTTATTTTGAAAGCTCAAGATGTAGAGCAAAACATTAGATTTGGGAATCCTAAGTAAAGTAACCAATATTCAGTGCTTGAACAGTTTACAGTGCATTTTATTCCCTTAGTTGTCTTTTATGTCAATAATAAATATAAATTAATAATTTATTACTAATAATAAAATTCCTCTATTATCTTTATATTATACAACGTGAAAGAATCTCAATACTGATTGTAATTTATCGAACGTACCCATAATTAAGTTAGGGTCCGTAAATACATACCCCACATTTTTATACCAACATTGCCAGAATAAGGTTCAAATGTTGACATGTACTTACAGGTAAATATAGATTCCCACGATTCAAAAAACGGGGGGCCGTGCATACGAATGGACAAAGGGACAGGAGGGCTTGCATGTCCTCATTTCTCTGAACATATATTTGGTGGAGATTCACAAGGGATGACGCTACATTTGTTTAGATGATCCCATGGTGTGTTGACCCCGAATGCAGCTTAAAAGATAGATCCAGCTGCATTGTTAGGTGATTAAAAACATTTTAAACATACGCAATGGAACTTAAGTTCGTATGAAGGATTTTATACTTGAATATTAAGGGTTGAATGATGCACAGACTCGTTGGTAGCACCAACTCAGCACATTTGCTGGTAAATGTGATAGTCCTCTCTGGAGGACATTTAACGAAACAATTAAATAAGTTTTATAAATTTCTATTTTAAGTACTAATCAAGGCTAAGTAATTTTGTAACTAACAATACAGACACAATGTCTGAAATAAAATAAATAATAATAATAAAGACATTTTAGTTTTTAATTTTGGGTGCATATGGTATCATAGTAAACAGTTGTGAAAAGGGGCACAACCTCGACAAATTAAAACATCATTTTCACATATATTAAGTTAATAGGTCCAGTTCTCCGGCAGTTTTGAAACCTACCACCGAAATACCAACAACGTCTCCTTAAATTCATGGTATATCCTTAAATGTGTGTATTATATGTGTATGTGTGTATTATATCCTTAAACAAAATCCCCGTAAAGTCCCGTAAGTATGTGTATATTTATGTCTGCCTTTTTGTGATAACCTCAAAACTACTTAACATTGTTAAGGTTTTTTAATAATTACTTAAAATATATGGCGATAAATGTTGAAAATTTAGAAAAATCAAGCTACCTGGTAACTTTTATCGAGTGCGCTGTCTAATCCGTTTGAAATGTATGCCGTAGATATTCCTTAACTTTTTAAAAATTAGACACACAGTGTTCAAAAAGGTTTTTAAGACGGAAGATAAGCCTTATAAACTTAAATACGCTAGTTACTACTAGAGCTTTTAAAATTATTTCTCAAAATTTAAGAACTTGTGAAAAACATGCATGTTATTATGCATGTGCTACATAGTTAAGCGACCTTCATCAGTTGTTTACTGGAATGTTTTAATTTAGGCCAATGCCCTAAAGTAGAACGTAAACAAACCATCTTTGTAGATGATTTTTTTTTCCCACACAAGCCCTTCAGATCAACGGAGCATAAAACACGTGCAATATGACGGTCACGGCCGTCGGTAACTAAACGACTCTCATTAACAGCAATAAATTAATTTGTATCACTAACAATTACATGCCTTTTAAGCACCTATAATAGCTGGAAAGAAATTAAAATAAAACGGGTTTATAGCATTAAAAGACACTATCATAGATTCTGCCGATTTAGTCTGCGTACAATACAGTACTGAGTAAAATGTCTTCGTTACTTTTAAATCCATCAAATAAATCTTCCTACTAAAACCCACATAATATATTGATTGTTCTGATCTGACATGAAAGAAGATTGCTCTTTCAAACTACTATCAAATAAAAAGTTTTCGCATCCATACTAATATTATAAAAGCAAAACTCAGACTGTCTATCTGTGGTTTAACTTTCACTGCTAGTCCGCTGCAGGACTATTGATGAAATTTCATACGATTGTAGCTCATATCCCGGCTAACATATATTATTTAAAATTCTAACTTCTCCTTCAGAAACAGGAAAAATCAATAGAATTAAAGATATTTTAACATAAAAGGTGACGCGGACGAAACTGTAGATACCAGTAAAGTGACATAGACGACAAAAAAGTTAATAACGGAAATTGAAACAAACATTTAGTGGGGAAACAAAAAATTCCGATATTAATAATGTATCAAAAGGCCAGACGTAATTCAAATGCATAAAATCGATTTCATATACGCTCACCATATGGTCCGAAGAGAAAATAATATGAAACAAGAAGATAGGCGTATATTTATACACCTATGTACAAATATACGCCTATCTTCTTGTATAGTATACAGAATAACAGAAAATATAATCGTAAATGATTGCACTAAGAACTTTACTTGTGACGTTAATGGTTCTCGTGCAAAAATCAAATACAAAATTCAGTTTTATTTTGTTACATAATACAACTAAAGACACACCTAGAGAAGTGGCTTCTCTCTCTTTTGGAGAGAAGCAAAAGAATTGCTTCGATGGGGATGGATAGACTACACATACTTCGAAAATCTCTAGTTCTATGCAGATTTCTTTAAAAAAAATTTACTTCACTGTTAAGCGCATAACTATAAAACTAATCAATCATTTATGCAAGCAAGATTTGGTTGGAAACTCACTAATCTTTGGAACTAAAAAATCGAATGCTCTAACCTTTGATTGATCAAGACATCATTTTGTATTACCATCTTATACAACCTCTTTGAAATATAATCTGTTAAAATATTTTAAATTCTTATTATATTTTTTAACTATAAATATAATTGTTACCATTATTGTCCATACAACAGAAGAGTACAATTTCGATTTGAAGTTCACACAGATTATCCGATTTTTGTATTTAGCTTTATGATACATTTTGGACTTATTAGAACAACAATGACATTACGGATATGTGTCCAACCATCTGCTAGTTAACTGATAAATATTCGTTTTCAAAGCCCTCATAGAGCGATGGAGGTAGTAAAAATTTCCTTATAACAGTGAAATTATCGCTAACATAGGGGCCCTATTGGTCAGGTCTAAGACATCCAACTTGCCCGCATAAAACTTGTTGCTAATAACAAAAAGCTGTCAACATGCGGTTTGTTTTTAGCACATTAAATATTTATATGAATAATATTCATAGATAATGTTAAAAAAATAATGGATACAATTAAAACAATATTGTCTTTTATTATAATTATGTGCATCTAAAAGTTATGTAAAAAGTGTCATATATTTTACGTTTATGACTTTTCATATTTCCATGTTAAAAATTAGCCTATAATATTATATTATTCCAATTTTAAGTAAGATTTACAATATTAAGATTCTTTCCTTCTCTTTTAATACATACACAGCATTAAAGGATTATTTACAATGCATATCGAGCCATTTCGTATCGAGGTGGCGTAAAAGTCGACAAGTCGACCCGCCTTATCTCGTTTCTTACCAAGGTGTCGTAATAGGAGACTAAGGTAAGTTGACTTCAGGCAGGCGGCCGGTCGTTAAATACATAGCCCAATAATGTGACAACATGTTTATAACATGTAGACTTCACTTAGAGTGGGATAAGAGCAGGAGGATGTTGATGCATACCAAATAATCTTTTAATGCCTTAAGTGTTTAGTTGTTACTAATAATTTAAGACCTAAATACATTCATTACTGCATACCTTATTCTCGTCTGGAAACATTGAATGCCATAGCGTGTAATTCTGTTGCAGTTTTCATCGCATGTTGCTGAGGGGGATAGTTTGACAGAGTGTAATTTCGCAATTTTTATAACTACATAAGGTAATTTTAAAAGTATCTAAGATAAAAAGTTAAAATAAAGACTTGTGTCTATGAAGGTAATAAAATTTTTACAAAAGATTTTTTCTTGCCAAATTCAACGTAACTATTAATTACCGTAAATTATTAGTCGCGAATGTGATTCGAATTCAAATTCAAAGTATTCTTTATTCAAGTAAACTTGTAAACAAGTGCTGTTCAATCGTCAGCTTTACGGCTAGTTCGTAAAGCTGTTCCTACCGAGAAGAGCCAGCAAGAAACTGGGTGGTTGTTCTTTTTAAAATATGATTCTTATTACTAGATACATTTAGTCATTACTGTCTTGTACAACTATATCACATTCTTATCATCCAGTGACCCTGAACAGTATAGTAGGCTTTCTGTATCAGCCTCTTTGTAACACTGATTTTACACTGCTGTAATGGCAATGATAAAATTGATTGCGGTATTTTATTAAAGAATCGTATACCCAAACCCAAAAACAATTTACGTACTTTTTCAAGGCGCAAAGCAGGGTCCGCAAGCTTATGTCGGTTCCTACTTTGTCTATTATATGCATCACCTATCGTTTTATAATTCTTTATATTGTGAAATAACGTTCTTCTAAATTTAGATATTTTCTGGATATTTGTTATTATTGGATTATGTTTGGAGATCCGTATGAATAAATAAATAAGCTATGCAATACGAAAGTGATCATTCCACGATACATTTTCGCGTCTTGTAAGTGTTAAGAAAATTATAAAAAATCTTTAATATTTAAATGAGTTAATCTTGTATGTATACATAATATATATTTTCGGAATCTCGGAAACGGCTCCACCGATTTTCCTGAAATTCAGGATGTAGGAGGTTTTGGAGGAGAACAATCGATCTAGATAATTTTTATTTAAAAAAAAATGTCGTTTTATCCCTGTTTTCGGGCTATAATTTCTCTAATCTTTTTGAAATTTACGTTGAATACAATCACAATTTTTCGCTGTCAAACGTAAAGTCATGGTGGTTCATTTGGGAACGGGCGGTCTAGAGAGGTGAAAATACCTAGGATCGTGCCCCACCTGCCCTATTATTTTGTAATTTTTCTTTTCAATTTTTTGTTTTACATCATTTTAAAAATTACCAAGCAAGGCTCGTAACTTAAGGTCACTTATACATATATTGCATGGTACTGTATAGTGTTAATATTAACTTAAATATTCGGGTTTTTAGCGAGACCAAAAACTATATAGTCTTAATTCCCGAGCTCCGAAACAACTTCAGAACGTAAAAATGTCTTCATTTTTTCTTCTTATACAATTAAAATCGTTCCCTATATAATTTATGGGGTATGTTTTTTATAAATTTTCAATGAATATAAACAACATCGAGTATTTTTGACGAACTTTGACACATACAAGATACACCCATGTCGCTATCACATTTTAAAAAAACCATTGCCAATCTATCCCTTACAAAGAAACTACAGACCTTGTTCGTGGAACGACCTCAAAAAATAAATGGACCCCAGTTTCCTTAAGCTCCTGCCGTATTGTAAATGTAATTCTTCTAGTAGACTTCGAAACAGCTGGTCTATTGAAAAGATATTTGAAAGAAAAAAAAACGAACTGTCTTATATCACGTGGACGTTTTATTATTCAAAAACTAACATCGGATGTAACCGGATGTATATTATTGCATTTTTGGATATTAGGGCTCTTACAAATTTTGTAAACTTAAACGTAAAAACAATACATTACTGTTCGTGCAAAATTATCATTTTTTAAATGTTACTAAATCAGCAAAAAAAACTGGAAAGCTCAAAATACCCTGTATTAAGTATAGAAATACATGCGATTTACAGAATTTTTGAAATATCTTTTACTCAATATACACTCAGACCTCGTTCTTTTCATCAATTATTCATCTCCAGTCCATATTTGGTATGTCAGCGATATCCGCGCAAAGCTGAAGTGGTTGGTTATTTGTTTTCGCCGGAAGTTGCATTTGTTGAAAGGTTATTTTACATCATATGGAGGTTATTTTATATCATATCTCATATATATTTTATATCATGGCGGTGGAGGTTTGTGCAATGTGTTTTTACGAATCCTGCATGTTTCAGGTATGAAAACGGATTGTCCACCCTACATTTAGCAATATATATATTTTCTAATTTACTTTATCTAGGATTATAGCAAAATAATTTTATTATTACTTTTGATTTGCATTTCAGTTCATCTTTTTAGTTGTAGGTAAAGTTTGAATTTATAGACTTTTTATTATTTAAAGGCTTGTAATAAGAGATTGTTTTGACCTTTCAGAAAACATAAATTTGAGATGGAATTAGAGTTTAAATAATCACGCTGCTCAAATACAGATTATCAATGCTTTTTTAAAGGGGCAACTGCAATGGAGTCATATACTTACTTTATTTATACCATCATATACATGATACCATCAGAAAAGCAAAATTTACGCAGCCTTTTTAAACCGCAGACATATTCTGCTATAAAAGGTTTCTTTGACAACAAAATTGCTAGAGTATGATTGATTGACCAAATCAAAAACCATACTACTTTTGTTTTCTACGCCGCTATATTCCAATCATGTTCTTACAATATACTTTAAGTCTTCGCAATTTACAAAAAAAATAGCAACCCACCCTTTATAAAATGTCAACAAACAGAATAAAAAGTTGAAATGGAATCTTTATGAAGCATAACATGTAATATTCAGTGTTATTGCAGCGTCTAGTGCAATAGTTACTGTTGTATCGTGTGAAAGTTCCATCTTGCCACCCCAAATGCTTGGGTATTCATAGAATAGTTAGATAAGGAAGATAAAAGAAAATATCGATATCGATAAAATTAGTTTGAGATATGACGTTACTAAATAAGTGCATTGATAAAAATTCAATTATAAAATTATCAGCAGATCAGGTAAGGTATCGAACGAGTTTATATTTATACCATTTTCTTAAATATTTTTTCCAAGGTGATACGACCGCAGAAAAAAAAGCGTTTCAATGCGTTTCGATTCTACTCAGGTGTTGTCACTGACAAAAACACCTACATACTTATGAGCCGGAGCTTTAATTCATTTTTTTTTATAAAAATGGCTTTACGAGCTGTCGCACTAATATTACAACTATATGTAAGACGTGGGATAAAGACAATATAAAGAATTTTTATCAAATACATTGCATGCATTGTGATTAATTAGTTCTTAAGTTTTTCTGCGCAATTCGCGAGAACTCTTAGATATATAATTTATATTTTCAATAATATATAATGAACGTATACGTGCACAATGTTTAATTTGTTAATTGCTTCATATTTACATGCGGAACACTAAAAATTTCTAACATTATTCCTCTAATTAAATAAAAAACTAACTAGCATTTCATGTATCCAACAGCTGCACTATATAAGCTGCTAGTACGTAGTAAGTAAAATTGTTATCGACGAGAATAAAAATCATCGATAACACCGCAAAGGTCATCCCTTACTCGCACCTTGACTACCATCTGCCTATACACGTGAGGCAATTAAGGCACGGCATCGAACCTTTGGGGGTGCCACCCTCCGTTGTTGGTCGTTTACCTCAGGGGCAAGAGGGGTTGCGCGGTCAAAGCAACTTGTTTGTACTTGTTCTCACATGAAAAGATAGTAATTAAGTGCACTTATAATGAAGAGAACAGTAGTTTTAATCAAGAGCCTCATTTTTTTTAACACAAATTTGAATGGACAATACTTAAAACGCAGAAAATTATATTTTGCCAGGCTTTTTTTAAACGCTGGTATCTATTAAGTCAAGAGAAAAGGACTCCACGTTGCTTCAATTTTCTTCATGTGAAGTTATGATAAAAATGGTACAAATTTCTTAATATGTAGGCTTGGATGCTTTTTATATAAACTCGAGAAGTGTCGAATCTGTCACAGCGTGCAACAATGGGAAATTTTTTACTGTCATGTTCATGTTGGCTTTACACTCCGTTTTAGTAATTTTTTCCTATAAAATTCCTTTTTATACAGCAAATACAACTAAATATATATTTATTTAATCGAATCGGCTATTATCGTTAGAGTACTATAATAAAAAAAAATTCAGCAATTTTTCTTTTATTCAATTTTCGTTTAATTTATATTTTTTACTCATAGCGTGTGGTATCCGGCTGACTACAATAGACCACTCTCAGTTTTTACCGAAATGTCGTAAACGGCGACTAAGGTATGTTGACCTGCCGTGTGGTTTATCTGAGTTGAAAATACCACCCTCATTTCTTACCGAGGTATCATAAAAGGAGGTTAAGATAAGTTGACATCAGGCAGGCGGCCGGTCATAAAAAACGAGCTATATCATGTTACAACATATTCTGCCCACGAGTGGGATAAGTGCAGGAGAATGGTGATTATATTTTTTACTCAGAATAAAATTAAAGGAAAGGAAAAACTTAAGTGTTGCTTGGAAAAGATCACTACTCAGTGATAAGGCCGCCCTTTGTACGTATATATAAGTTTACTTTAAGTTCCTGATTTTTATGCAATTCTTAGAGCCCGAGTTGCATCTTTCTGGGATCGACTAAGATCTTCATCAAACAGCATTTTACAAAGAGTAAACGATGGGATGCCGAGTGTGATCTTAAAATATTGGCTATCTGTTCATCGTAGTAACAACAGGAAATGATTGTTATTTTATTTCCTTGTGTAAGAATTTAATTTTCTTGTATGAGTTATAATGCCTTTAAATAAAAATTATTATTATTATTTAAGTCCGCATGTATTTTTATGTGTTTGTGCAATAAAGTTTTTATCTATCTATCTATCTTTGTGACACACTGATTTCTACGCGCAAAGCCACAAGCACGGCTAGATTATGTATATTTTGCAAACGCAAGTAGATTGTTTCCGGTTTATCATCCAAGATAGTTTGTGAAACTGCTTCTAATATAGATTTGAATTATTCATAATAGGTTTACGTCTCTGGTACGGGCTTATTGTTAACATTTAATATCCACAACGCAGGCGATCAAACCATATGCGAACTGTGTTAGGGTACTTAGTCCACATCGTTATTACAGTGTGACGCATATAATATATCGGTGCCATAAGGAAACTTGTATCTATACTTATAATAAAACAAAGTCCCCAAAATCTGTATGTATGTGATCGATTTTCTCAAAATCTACTGATCGGATTTTTGTACGGTTTTTACTAAAATTAAATGCGATTCTTTCAGAAGGTTAAGGTAAAAAATTACGGTTTTATGCAAATTGTTGAAGAAGTCGCAAAGTTAAAAAAACTCGCCTGCTGGGAGCTTTAGTTGTGTGCGCCGCGTAAAGTAAAAGAGATACAATAAATGTCCTAAAGAATTTTAGGTCTACAAAAATATTACAAGAAAGTCCGCGACAGCATGTCTCTATCTCTTATTAACTCGTTTAACTTACTACTTTTATGTTCGAAATTTCAATTAGGAAAATTTTACAGCTAGTTAATAATAACGCAAAATATATTTTTTGTATATTTCATTAAAATAAGGCGTTACTTTGCGGAGGTCCATAATACGAAAGTACTGAAAATATGATTTTCCTATATTCCGTGATAAAAGAAAATATTGTGTAATGCTAAATGTAGTGTACTATCCGTTTTCATACCTGATACATGCAGAATTCGTAAAAAATCATCTACTACCCACCACCAATACACAAGTATTGCACACATTCGCTACCACAATCTCAATAATCGTTTCGCTCCCTAACCGAAACATCGTCAGGAGATAGCCTACAAGACAAAACCGCAAAGCGCCACATTGCAATTACGAATTCGTCGTTGAATATCAATTACATATATAGAATTAGATGTTACTTTGCAAAGATCCATAATACAAAAGTAATAATAAAATTATTTATTTTGTTATAATGCGCGATTAAGTAAGCAGAATGTATATAATGCTAAATGTAGAGTGAACTATCCGTACTACGATAAATCGATACTAAAAATTACTATAAAAAGGATACAAAAGATTATCTGTTTTAAATTAATTTAAGACACTATAAACCAAGTTGACAACAAAAAATAAAAAATACAGTGAATAAGCTGACAAACTTAGTACAGACAGATGTCATAATTTTTGCAAAGGCTTTTATCTCTATGTTAGTAGGCACTATACGTGTGACCTTGACGTGTTTCAAGGTCCCCGAGAGCACGCAGTATTACCGAGACGAGTTGAAGGTCGCTGGTTATTCAAATTTGGCTATTGAAACAACCGGCATCCTTGATATGTATAGGTACCGTATATACTCGTATGTTTATATAAGACTAGCAATCACCAGCGACTGCCCGCGTGGAAAGATTAAAACCGTAATAGTCTTTTGATAACCATAAGAAATGGTTAAAGTGGGTTAACCTTAGAAGCTAGACACATGCTGTCGCGGACTTTTATTTAGAACTTTTAGAAAGGAACAATTTTGTAATAGATAATCTTTTAATAACTATCACCGTTTACTCAACGCACGCATTCATCTTAGCATGATGTTATATAGCCCATAGCCTTCCTCGATAAATGGACTATCTTACACTGAAAGAATTTTTCAAATCTGTCTAGTAGCTATAATAATCTGTATAGATTAAATATAAATAAATATAAATATATGGGGCAACTTGCACACACGGTCGTCCGTCCCCAAAGTAAGTAACTTAATACTTGTGTTATGGCTGACAGACAACTGGTGAATATATATACTTATATATTTTTAAATACATACTTAAATACAAATATACACCTAGGCTCAAAGACCAACAAATTCATTTATTGAAAATGTTGGCCCTCGGCGGGAATCGAACCCGCAACCCGTGGTGCCGAAGGCAGGGTCACTACCCACTGCGCCAACGAGCCAGTCAATTATTATCGATTAGATTATCGATACTAATATTATAAAACGATAGTCTCTGTGTCACTCTTCAAATAATTACATATAATAATAATAATAATAATAAAGCCTTTATTACTGACTAATGTTGCTCTGTACAATATAAATCTATGATTTTTTTTTTTGTCGCACATCAGTGTGTCGTAGACACATAGGCCTCCTCTAACCTCTTCCACTCGTCCCTGTCTCTCGCCGTTTTCATCCACAGAGCGCCAGCAATTCCGCGGAGGTCGTCAGCCCATCTTTTAGGCTGTCGACCTCTTTTCCTTTTAATATGATACCGTGGTACCCATTCTGTAATATTTCTAGCCCACCTATCCACTGGTTGCCTCATCATATGACCAGTCCATCTCCACTTTAGTGTTTTGCATTTCATGGTGACATCCTCGAATTTGGTGATTTTGCGTATGTCAGATGCACGCATCTTGTCTTTTCTTTTGTATCCGAGGATGCTCCTTTCCATGCTTCTCTGACAAGTTCTTAGCTTGAAATGGAGTTTTTGTGTCAGAGCCCAAGTTTGGCAGCCGTATGTCAGAATGGGTAGCAGGCAGGTATCAAAAAGCTTTCTCTTAATATTGATTTTGTACTTTTTATTCTTCATGATGTCTTTAAACACCCAATACCTCTTCCATGCATTTGTTACTCGCCTATCAATTTCCTGTGGCATTTGGTCATGAAAGGAAATTATTTGCCCCAGATAGATATAGGTATCTGTATATTCTATTCTTTCGTTACCCACATTTATCTCGCTTTTAAAGCTATTCGTCATTACTTTAGTTTTTGATTTGTTGATAGTAAGACCGACTTTCTCACTCTTTCTAGCCAAGTCTTGGAGCATTGATTGCAAGATCACTGGATTCTCTGCTATTAATACCAAATCGTCTGCAAACCTAAGATGGTTGAGTTTACGGCCATCAATATTGATTCCAAAGTTGTCCCAGGGCAGTTGTCTCATAACTTCTTCCAGCACAGCAGAGAACAATTTAGGAGACAGGGGATCCCCTTGTCTTACTCCTCTCCGGATAGGAAAATTTGGTCCACATGTTTCAAGCCTGACAGACGCTATACTGTTGGAGTAGACATTTTTTATCAGTCTTATATATTTCAATTCGACCCCTTGGTTTTCTAATGCTCTCCAAATATGATAATGTTCCAAGCAATCAAAGGCTTTATTATAGTCGACAAATGCCAAGTATAAAATGTATCCAAACTCTTGGCATTTTTCTATGATCTGTTTCAAGCTATGCATGTGGTCCGTGGTTGAGTATCCTGATCTAAATCCAGCCTGTTCAGGAGGTTGGTGGAATTCCAAGGTTTTACTAATTCGGTTGAGAATTATTTTTGAAAAGACTTTGTATACATTTGACATAAGGCATAAGGGAAATAATTACATAATAAACAAATAATTAAAAAAGTCTACATAGTAGTCTTATTTCATTTCGGCAGACTAGCTTTAATTTGTTCGGCTAGGATGCAACATGTAGTATGCATGCAGCAAAATGTAGTAAGTACACAATCATGATGGCTGAACAGAGAATCATGAATCAGAATAGACATTACGAAGGATTAGTTGGTTCAATACCTCAATCACGAAACCATAAAATTTTTGTAAAGACACTTTCTCAATAGATTATACTATACTTCCTGTGCATACTTGTGCAGCACAAGAATTTTATAAAGAAACCTGGAATTACAGAATTCTTAGGTTAGGAATTCTTAGGACATTTTGTGACTATATTGTCGATTTTATCACTGTGGCACATATGATTTAAAAAAATATATATTGAAATTTAAAAGTTTAATTATTGTTCATGGATCATGCTTCAACTACAGAGTGAAATGTTTCTTGATTTCAAGTCTTTGTTGTATGTAAATATATAAATACAAGAAGTCGAGAATATTTCATCTTGCTGATAACACTGCCTTACTTCCTTCCAAAAGATTTATTTTAGCAATGAAAATCTGTTGCTATGAATATCTGAACAAATGTATTATTAGGTATAATTAAGTATTATTTAAATATTATTTAAGTATTATATATTAAGTGTTATTTAAACTTATATGCATCATATTATCATTTTCTACTGTGGATATTCCAAAAATGGTTTATTATGTATTTTCATGGTAGGGATCAACAAACTTGTCAAGAAGTTTAGTGATTACTTCAAAGAAAGGTCTAAACCCTGGTAATATTCAACATCAATAATCATATTCCAGTTGAAAGACCTCCTTTGTTGAGGATTAGAACCACTATACTGCTACAATATGGATTGGTAGGCTACCCTATGTAGTGTATGCGGGTTGAAGAGTGTAATTTACCTTGTATATTTATATACATGACACATATTATATGTGATACATACATGAACATACACTAACTCACACTAATACTGATGTACAAAGAAAGATACACAGTCTCATGATGCACCACATAGTAACATGAGAGCCGTTGGTGAGAGTGTATGTGAAGTGACATGTGGTTACATGTTAGTGTGTGTCTCAACCTGTGCTATATTCATACAACATTAGTTCATATACACTACACCCGACAACCCAGGATATTTTTTAGAAATATACATATATTTGATCACAATGCACTATATCAACATGTAGAGCATAATAGTAAATATTAATTTGAAGTTATTTTATTGAAAATTTATAATCTATGGGTTATGTTAAATATGTTATGCCAATAATCTATGACTATGGTCAAGTTTGAGCCACTCATATATCACAAATAATTAAATTTTAATACATAACATTAATCTATTATATCTATGTATTTACAGACTACACAATATATAACTATTTTGAAGCACAAAATCAAAGACTTATGTCAACTTGAGACCTAGTAAATGTTTCTTATGTTTATTCTAGAATTTATAGTATTTTTAACCAGTTGTGTTGTATAATATAGATATATATTATATTAGATATATAAAACCATTGATAAAATATCATTAGAATATAATAATTAAAGCTTATTCTGTTATCATATAATTTTTATAATAAATATATCGGCCTATTCTTATATTATTAATAAAGTAATATAATCAAGTAAAAATTATAATTCGAAGTTTAAATATTTAGTCTCGCAAGTTATGAAGGTATGGTTCTTTATACATTACCGCTGTCTTATATATAATGTAACATTGTCTTTAAATTAATAATACTGTTCAGTGATAATATAAAAATACTTTGCCCAAATATATTATCTTTATTTGTTGTTTCTAATGTTAAAAAAATAGGTTTTAATCTTTCGCTATTCATACTGTTTATTATATAAAAATACGGGTCATATTGCGTAAAAAAATAATCAAGTTAATCATGGTTTACATGCGTTAAAATAAGGTATGTTTAGACTGTTTAGAGCGTTTATATTAACAGTATTACTAAATTAGATATATCTTAGAATATTTTTCAGTAAATACTAATATAAACTCACTTTCTACGCCTGCCGACTGAACTGTTGCTCTCGATCGGGAAGTTGAAGGATTCACCAAAAATCCGATATTGCAAGTCGTCCTCTTCATTACTTTGATATTGCATCGCTTAAACACTAATTACTGATTGTATAACGAAATTAACCACCCTTATCGTAAGTTGACCTGAGAATCATTGTTACCGACCATACTATTTATATAAAACAATTTCACTACCGTATTATAACGAGAAATTGTAAACCTATTACGTCCCGTTCGCGCCAAAATAAAGAATAGACAATAGTCAACTTTTTTTGTTTTTTTTACCGCAGCGACGCGACAAATCTCAGCCGTAACGCTTTCGGAGCCGGCCTGATCCTGACTGAAGAAATACGGCAAGTCGACAACGGCGCGTTAGGCGCGGGAAGCGCCATTCGCCTTCCACCCAACTCGACCTCTCGTAGCCGAGGAATTCCGAAGTATATAATATATATTATTATGTTAGTATAACTTGGGTATTATTTTTTCTATACTACTACTACGTTAGTACAAAGATATATATTATTCATACTAATATATAAAGCTGAAGAATTTGTTTGCTTGATTGTTGGAACGCGAATTTTAGGAACTACTGGACCGATTTGAAAAATTCTATGAGTGTAAGATAATCCATTTATCGAGGGAGGCTATAGGATCTAAACATCACGATAAGATGAATAGGAGAGGAGCAGTAATAAAAAATATTACGAAAACGGCAAAATTTAAAGCATTATTTGCGTGCGCTGAGTAAATAGTGAAAGTTATTTAAAAATCATGTATTACAAAATTGTTACCCTCTAAATGTTTTAAATAAAAGTCCGCGACAGCATATGTCTAGCTCTTATGGTTAACCCACTTTAACCATTTTTATGGTTATCAAAATAATATATTAATATAAATAATATATTACGGTTTTAATTTTTCTACTTATTCATAAGTAATGATTGCTACACCGTGCGACTCTTTCAAGGAGGTCACGGGTTCAAACACCGGGCAGACACCAATGAGTTTTTCTGTTAAAACTTATGTCTAATTGATAATTGCAATTTATCACACGCTTTTCGGTGAAGGAAAACATCGTGAGGAAACCTGCAAGTCTCTAGAGAATTCTGGAGATTTGTGTAACCTACCAATCCGCATTGGAGCAGCGTGATAGGTCTTAGCTCCAATCGTTTTCTCCAAAAACGGAGGGAAGACTATTCCCAGCAGTGGGATAGTAACAGGCGCTATTTTACTGATTAGATTGTCGATATTCTTGACTTTTATGACGATTTATATCCACGGTCACAATTTGGGAACAAAATATTATAGATAACCAAAACTAAATTTCTAAATTAATAAGTAAACTTTACTTACGGTTCTTCCTTTATCTCTGCAATAACGTATTCTTCTTTCACTTCAGATGACAGTTTTGCTTGTAGTAGTTTGAGCCTTTCTATCTGATATTCGAGTTTCGGTTTAGTGTCTTCATCGTTTTCCATACTATAGAATTGCAATAAAAACGTTAAATTCGATACATAATTTTTTCAATGAACTATATATTGGAATATTAAATGCTTATGTTTTTCGTATGCTTATGGTTAAAACGAACTCGCATACGAGGGTATCCGACTGAGTAGAATAGACCACCCTCATTTCTTAAAGAGGTGTCGTAAAAGGCGACTAAGGTAAGTTGAATCACCGTCTGGTATCCAGCTGAGTAGAATAGACCACCCTGATTTCTTACCAAGTTGTCATAAAAGGTGACTAAGGTAAGTTGACCCGCCGTGTGGTATCCGGTTGAGCAGAATAGACCACCTTCTTTCTTACCGTGGTGTCGAAAAAAAACTAAGGTAAGTTGACGTCAGGCAGGCGGCCGGTCGTAACATACGCAGCCAAATCATGTGACAACATGTTGTGCCGACCCCACTTAGAGTGGGATAAGGGCAGGAGGATGACCATAGGCATCCAAAATTAGTAGCAATAAAATAATTAAATACTGTAATAAATCGATAGTACCTGGGAATATAAGGTGTAACGCCTATTAATATTTAACAAAATAAAATTTTAAGAATGAATAATTAACTTTTGTCGTTCTATTTTTGAAATACTACATATTAAGACTGGAAACATCCTCTCCTCCTCTATACATATTAACGTGATGTTATATAGTCTATACTCTATTGCTTTCCTCGATAAATGAACTATCTTGCACTCAAAACATTTTTCAAATCCGTCCAGTAGTTCCTGAGATAAGCGCGTTCAAAAAAAACTCTTCAGCTTTATATATTAGTATAGATTCAAATTCTTACAATGCACATTCAGGTTTGGTCCTTATAGAACTGGTCGCTCAATTTGTTACAGTTTTTGATAGAGGAATTAATGTAGATATGTTCGTATTGAGATTTTACGTATTTATCTTTTTATGAATTACTAGCAATCGCCAGCGGCTCCGCCCGCGTGGAAAGATTAAAACCGTATAGAGTATTTTGATAACCATAAAATGGTTAGTGGGTTAACTTTAAAAGCTAGAAATATCTTGTCGCGGTTTTATTTGGAACTTTTAGAGGGAAAAAAATTTTTAATACATGATTTTTGAATAACTATTACCGTTTACTCAGCGCACACAAGGAAAGCTTTAAATTTTGCTGTTTTCGTACTAATTTTTATTGCCTTCCTCAATAAATGTACTTACACTGAAATAATTTTTCAAATCGGTCCAGTAGTTCCGGAGATCAGCGCGTTCAAACAATCAAACAACAAACAAATGAACTCTTCAGCTTTATATATTAGTGTAGATTAGTGGTCGAACAGTGGTCATAAAATAAACTAACATAATAATAATCCCGTCTTTTTATATACAATGTCTTCAGAGTCGAAATTTCATTGCACGTAACCACGTTAACTAAATTTCGTAAAAAGCGGTACATAAGTTTTTCTTCTCTATAAATATAATATATCTATCAAATAAAAAATTAATTAAGTCTTTTGAATTTAGGTAATTCTTGATAATTTGAAATAATTTATAGAACCAGACGATACTATGAATCCCATAGTACGGAAGTTATGATAGAATTATTTTGCTATAATTCGCGTTCACATATCTTATAACGATACTCCACACAAAGCATCACACACATTCACTACGACAATCTCTAAGTAAGTTTCGTCCTGTAACCGAAGCATCATCAGGAGGATTGGCTCAATGAGAAAATCGTAATGCGATTTTGCGATTACGGATTTGCGCGGATTGTAGAAAAAAAATCTGTCGTAACTACTGCAATTCCTATTTTCCGCTTAGCTTCTTTTTTTAAACTATAAACAGATATATAGACGAATGTCATGTAAGATTCTTATTTTGTAAAAAAAATAGAAAATCGGTTTTAAAATCAAATATTTAAGTAGTAGTATATTTATTATTTAGCCTTGACGGGGTTCTCTCATCTTTTCGGTTAGCTATTGAAAAGGTTTTATTTCACCTACCTAGTCGGTATAATAAAAATAATAGCAGAATTTTTTCACAGCTTTTCAGTAGGTAAGTTTACTAATTATTCAAATTAATATAGGTAAATAAAGCGTAAAATTTTCAAAACTAATTAACTAATTTAAATTAAAATCAACTAAATATATAGAAATCAAAGACTTCGCTTCATCTCGTAAATATATATATATATATATATATATATATATATATATATATATATATATATATATATATATATATATATATATATATATATATATATATATATATATATATATATATATATATATATATATATATAATAAATGGGAAAGATATGATCAAGTCTAATTTTACGATAAACTTAAAAAAAATTAAATTGGTACCTAATAAAGAAATCATTAATAATATAGTATTAAAGTATCATACGTAGAGTCATCATCTTCCTGCCCTTATCCCACTCTAAGTGGGGTCGGCACAACATGTTATAAACATGCTGTCACGTGATTTGGCTGCGTTTTTACGACCGGCCGCCTGCCTGACGTCAACTTACCTTAGTCGCCTTTTACGACACCTCGGTAAGAAATGAGGTTGGTCTATTCTACTCAGCCGGATACCACACGGCGGGTCGACTTACCTTAGTCGCCTTTTACGACACCTCGGTAAGAAATGAGGGTGGTACTATTCTATTCAGCCGGATACCACACGGCGTTAAAGTATCATACGTAGAGTATAAATGCAATTAGTAGTATAGTATTAGTATATTATTATGAAGTATTAGTATATTATTATGAACGTAAATTTTAATTAGGTAAAACTTTGTAAGTAAATATTAGATGTAACCTAATAATATATTTCGTAATACATAACATCATTTTCATTTCATCATCAGAAAATATATATATATAAAACTTGAATGAAACTTTAATAGTAGGTACTGTTAAGTTTTATTCTTATTACGAAAAAGATATATTTTTTTTTTAATAAGCGACTAATGCTTGTTTTGGGCTAAGAATAGGTATTCTACTAACTGCTTACAGTCACGTCGTTATCGTATTGTAACAATAAATTGCATAACCTCAATTACGATGTTCTGCGACATCAATTTCAATCAATTTACATTTATATTTATTCCTACTATGTAAATTTAAAACAATTCAAAAGTTTAATAAGAATTATATAAGAATGAACTCCTGCATCGTACAATCATGGCCGTCCCTGAACATAGTTTTCGTCATAAATGACATTAAATAAGTCAAAGTTCGTCGCTATAACGTCCACAAATTCATTTTCCACAAATCGACGAAACTTTTTCAACGCAACATACTCGTCTGACACATAAAAACAATTACCTTTCAAATTTATATCCGTTAAATATTTAAAGATCGAATTCGAAGGAAAAACGTTGGTCAACGGTAACCTTACTACAGTTTAGTCCATATAAATTAAAAGTAGTTAAGTGTAATCCGATGTGCTGATATTGCCAAAATTATTGATGGACACATATAACGCAGGCCTTATTGAAAAATGATATACCTTAGGATAAGTCACATAACAGTTATTGGTTTGGTTATAAAGTGACGACATTATTGATCACAACATTTGTATACATACCTTGAGTGTGCATTATTCTCCATAAAGAGTCTTATACGAAAATTTATGTATAAAGCAGGGTATTATATCATTAAAAAAAAGGAATAGGTAAACTATAGTGGATGAAATTAAACTATAATTCACCAAAAATAAGCAATATATCGAAGGAAAATAACCACAATTCGTTACAATCAAAAGAAGAAATTTGTTGTCCCTTTTGTGTCATAGCAAAATTTAGAATGTTTGAAAGAGATGGCATAAAGTACTGTAAATAAACATATTTGCACGTCAGGCACCATTTTCCTGGATGTACTTCTCTCATTTTAGTCTATGATGAGACCAGTATTGCCATTATGGCAATTTAATAATTTTCGAATCGGAATGATGGAGGTCTTTTACAATAAAATAAATATTAAATCTGAATGTAATTTATACTTTAAAAAAATAATTTAATATAGAGAGTCCTATATTTGTATATGTTGTAAAGATTTTGCATACCTATGTGTTATATTTCTATTTTAGGTCTTTAATTAATTATATGTTCCATCAGGTAAGCAAAGATCTCATGTATGAATTATTTATGAATATGACCACGAAGCAGACCATGCTAAATTATGCGTTGTTGTGAATTGCCTTTGCCTTTCCTAAAATGAAATGATCATAATATTGAGCATTTAATGCTTTTATTATTAAATGATTTAATGCTTAAAGTTACGTATTTAAGTTGATAGAGATAGTAACAAAACAAAAGTAACCTTATATAACCCTTATAATATATAAAATTCTCGTGTCACAATGATAGTTAACATAGTCCTCCAAAACGGCTTGACCGATTTTTATGAAATTTTATTCATTAGGTCTAGCAATCAGGCACTATCTACCCTAAGTGATAAGGGTTATCCACGTCTAACATTTTTTTTTATAATGTACACTAGAAATATCCTAGAAAGAATCTATTATATATGCCAAAACAACAGTCAGCCAGTAAATGATCTATATATAGTCCAAATTCATCGCGATATTATAAAATGTGACGATATCTAGGATAGTTTTTTTTCTTAAATACTTTCTATTTAATAATTGGTCAGTCTTAGGTTTTGCGTCAGATCTTTTTCAGTTTTAAGTTCAAAGACCTTCAAAGATTACAGTGTACTTGTGGAACATTGGTTTCCACTAGAGATGTGAAAAAATAATAGATTTTATATAATCGATTATTTTTAAATAATCGTTTTTTTTTTCATAAAAAAATCAATTATTTTAATCATCCTCTTTTTCTATTTCACTCTGTTTTCGTGTCTTTTAAAATTACATATGTATTGTTAGAGGTAACCAATGTAGCGAGACTACATTTTTAATAGAATTCCACAAACAGCGCATCAGTTATTGTTTATTGGTAGTTGTCCACTTTCGTTAGCCTTAATTCTAATTATTTAATTATATTAAAAAAGTCAACTTTTGAAATAGTCTAGGAAAAATTATTATTATTAATCGATTATTTTGATACGAAATAATCGATTTTTTCTGACCGTTTCAAAGTTGTCTTTTTTAATATTAATAACAATAAAGGCTACTTAAAGTGGACAGCTACCAAGAAATAATATCGGATGCGCTGTTTGTGAAATTTGATTAAAATTTGTAGTTTGTCTACATCGGTTACATGCAACATTCATCTTAAAAAACAAGAAAATGAGTAAAAAAGAAAAAGGGGATATTTAAAATCGATTATTTATTTACAGCCCTAGTTTCACTTTCCACAATGCCAACATGGCAAGGTGTAAATGATTTTTTCTTTATTATTTGTCTCTGACATACAATGCCCGCGAAAAAAAGACAAGTTTTATATACAAATATTGTAGCTATAAATTATAATTCATTCGATTGCAAATTTTGACTTTTTAGGCCGCTACAATTTTTATGGTATAAATAAAAACTGAATCATGAAGTTTCGTGGTGTGATGATTGATGCAGGCCCTATGAGAGAATTCACAAGTATTCTATTTGAAATTTTTTGATTTAACCCATTCTCAATGCGGAATATTTGTTACTCTTTTTACAATGTGTGATACCATAATCAAAATTCTTCATTATCAATTTAGTATTATACACTAGTACACTAATTTGAAAGTGTTAATATTAACCTAGATTAAACATGGTATTAGTTTAAATGTAGTTATTAGGATGACTTTACTCAAGGAGTTTTCTAGCTACTTTTAATGCAGCTCAACAGAGTAACCTGGTTTGATAACTTCAATTAATCCACTGAGTGGCCCGTTGGCGCAGTGGATAGTGACCCTGCCGTTAGCTCCGCGGGTCGCAGGTTCGATTCCCGCCGAGGGCCAACATTTTCTGTAAATGAATTTGTTGTTCTTCGAGCCTGCGTGTATATTTGTATTTAAGTATGTATTTAAAAATTATATAATATTTAAGTATATATACACCAGTTGACTGTCTACCATAACACAAGTATTAAGTTACTTACTTTGGGGACAGACAATCGTGTGTGTAAGTGTGTCATATATTTATTTATTTAATCAACCATCTTTTTTTAACACTAATAACGCCACTTCATTTTTCAGATATTGTCTCAACAATATCAAAGCTATCTAAAGAGTGTGTGCTGAGGTTATCAGATGAGAAGTTATATTTCATAGTAAGTGAGGATAACAGCGGACCTGCACCACCCATGTTATGGTGTGAGATTCCTCAAGCTATGTTCTTTTCTGAATATCAAATGATTGGCATTGACGATGAACATAAGGAAATATATTTAGGCGTAATGTCTGGTAATAAATCAATATTCATTTTATAATTGTGAATGTCTATAAACAGTATATAATTTATTTATTTATACTTTATTGTACACCACATTTTATAAATGCAAACATTTGATTAATACTAAACAAAAATAAAAATTTTGTACTGTACAAAAGGCGGCCTTATTGCTTATGAGTGATTTCTTCCAGACAACTTTTTAGGAAAACTGTAAAGAACAGAGCAGGTAAGCGGTGTGTAATAATAAACTTAAATACTAATAAGTACAAACTAATACATCAACAAATTACACATATATTAATATTATATTACATATTATATAATATAATAAGCCTTTTATTCCGAACTACATAAGCTTTCTTTTTTTTTTATATGAAATCTCTTAGTTCGGTGTGCCTTTTGGCATAGGCCTCCTCCAACACTTTCTATTGACCCCTATTTTGGGCTACTCTCGTCCAGCAGGGCCCAGCAGTTAGTATGAGGTCGTCCTCCCATCTTCTCACTGACCGCCCTCTAGCTCTTTTTTCATCCCGGGGTACCAGAGAGTAACCCTTTGACTCCATTTATTCAGAGAGCAGCGTATTGTGTGACCCGCCCATCTCCATTTTTGTACTTCAATGCGAGAAATGATGTCTGTGACTCCTGTTTTGGCTCGAAGTTCACATGTCACATATTATATAGACACATTATAGACACAATATAGACACATACATGTATGTGACATATATACATAAAAACATGAATATTATATAATTATGGGTATTTTAATTGATGTGTACAAAATCACACCACATGTAGAACCAAAGAAAAAATGATTTTTGTAATTATTTCTTGCTTGGCAGTTTCGCTGAAAACTTGTTATAATATTTTTAATTCTACATCATTTTCAAGATTAACCCTCTAGTGAAAACTTAAAGAACATTTTGTTTCACTTAATGTTGATAAAAAGCTGTGTTAGCCCAGCGGTAACACCATGCCACTCTTTTGAGGAGGTCACAGGTTCGAACCCGGGCAGACACCAATGAGTTTTTCTGTTAAAACTTATGTGTCTAATTGATAATTGAAATTTATCACACACTTTCGGTGTAGGAAAACATTGTGAGGAAACCTGTATATCTCTAGAGAATTCTGGAGATATGTGTAACCTACCAATCCACATTGGAGCAGCGTGGTAGGTCTTAGCTCCAAACCTTCTCTCCAAAAACTGAGAGACGAAGCCTATTCCCAGCAGTGGGATAGTAACAGGCTCCTACCTACCTACCTACCATTATTCATTATTGATTGACTATGAATGTATATAGCTTCATTGCACTGTTATGTTTGAATAGGTTTTTGGCAGTAATATTTCATGAACTTGTCACAGTGCTTTTCTCTTTATACTAAACCTCTCTGTTATGTGTTTAATTTTAATCATTTATATGTATTGAATGTAGGCTTTAATAACTATTCTTATTTTCAGCTAATCTAGCAAAGTCCTTAGTAACACTGAAATCGGCTAAAACATTAAAAATGAAACTAACAAAAAAGCAGTGTCCATGTCTGACACTAGAAATTGATTTGGTTAGTTTAAGATGATTTACTTTATTATCTTTAATATTTAAATGAGTTAATCTTGTATGTATATATATATTTCGGGAATCTCAGAAAAAGCTCCAACGATTTGTCTGAAATTTAGCATGTAGGAGGTTTTGGGGGAGAAAAATCGATCTAGCTAGGTTTTATTTAAAAAAAAATGTCATTTTATTTCTGTTATTGGGGATTAAAATATTAAAATTATATAGTATTGAATTGAATTTTTGCCATTAATTGTCAAGTTGGGAATGTGTGGTTGCGAGAAATGAAAATACCTACTCTATTATTCTTTTTTTTATTATTCCCTATTCTTATTCTTTTTTTTTAATTTTTTTTTTTGTAAAAAATAATGAGCATGATTCGGTCACCCAGATATTTTAAATAATCACTGCAGTGTGATATTTATATGCATATAGTAGACCTCCCAAAGACGACTAAGGTCTAAAGGTGACTAAGGAAAATGAGTCCAGGAAGGTTGCTGGCCCTAAAATACTTAACCAAATCATGAACCACCTCCACCAGGGTGTATAATGGTGATTTTATAATTAGGTACTATCTTTGTGTGCTGTGATAGCCCAGCGCTAACATCGTGCGACTATTTCGAGGAGGTCATGGGTTCAAACCCGTACAGACACCAATGAGTTTTTCTGTTAAAACTAATGTGTCTAATTGATAATTAGCTATTTATCACACGCTTTTCGGTAAAGAAAAACATCGTGAGGAAACCTGCATATCTCTAGAGAATTCTGATGATATGTGTAACCTATCAATCCGCATTGGAGCAGCGTGGTAGGTCTTAGCTACAATCCTTCTCTGCAAAAATAAAAAAATAAAATATAAATATATTTTACACTTACACACACGGTCGTCCATCCCCAATGTAAGTAACTTAATACTTGTGTTATGGGTGACAGATAACTGGTGAATATTTACTTATATATTAAATACATACTTAAATACAAATTTACACCCAGACTCAAAGACCAACAAATTCATTTATAGAAAATGTTGGCCCTCAGCGGGAATCGAACCCGCGACCTGTGGAGCTGAAGGCAGGGTCACTACCCACTGCCACGGCCAGTCAATGGAGAGAAGAGGCCTATAGCAGTGGGAGAGTAACAGGCTAACTTTACTATCTTTGTAACAAAAATACCAAATTTCAGCCATCATTAACATCACAAGACACAAGACAGGTGACTCACGATATACCAGTAGTTGTTGTGCCAAGGAAAATGTGGAGCGAGTTTAACGAGCCGAAATTGCAATCTCCTGATGTAAGACAATAAATAGCCAGTACCTACTATTATAATATACTAGCAATCGCCACAGCTCCGCCTACGTGAAAATATTAAAACCAAAACTAATGAGAATATTATTTTGCTATAATCCGCAAATTTTTTTTATTGCGGATTATAGCAAAATAATATTCTCATTAGTTTTGTATTATGGACCTCCTCAAAGTAACGCCTAATTCTATAAATATTAAAACCGTAATATACCGTCTTTCGATAACCATAAAAATGGTATAGTGGCTTAACCTTGAAAGTTAGACATGCTGTCACGGACTTTTATTTAAAGCTTTTAGAGGGGAACAATTTTGGAATACATACATGATTTTTTAATAACTATTTCCGTTTATTCAGCGCACGCAAAGAAAGCTTTAAATTTTGCCGTTTTCGTACTATTTTTTATTGCCTCTCCTTTCCTATTCATCTTAGCGTGATGTTATATGGCCTATAGCCTGGAAAGAATTTTTTAAATCGGTCCAACAACTTTAGCTTAGGTGCACTAAATATATTGCGTGCGCTAAGTAAAGGGTAAAAGTTATTCAAAAATCATGTATTACAAAATTGTTCACCTCTAAAAGTTCTAAATAGAAGTCCCCAACAGCATATGTCTAGCTTTTAAGGTGAGCCCACTTTAACCATTTTTATAGTTATCATAATACTATATTATGATTTTAATCTTTCCACACGAGCGGAGCGGCTGGCCATTGCTAGTAGTATATATACTTTAATATAAAGGTTTTATATACTTTAATATAAAGCTTTTAAGGTTAACCCACTTTATGGTTAACCCATTTTTTATGGTTACCATAATACTATGTTATGGTTTTAATCTTTCCACACGGGCAGAGCCACTGGCGGTTGCTAGTGAATTTTATAACTATATATATTGAACTATTCCAGATCTCTATAGAGCTGCCAACACTTAAGCAGCTACGCACCACAATAGACAGAATGAGAACGATGGCTCAAGAGGTTGTTATAAGAGCCTCGGCAGAGGGTAGACTAACTTTGCAGATCAAGACAAACATGGCCAAAGTGTCCACACGTTTTAAGGATTTGAGAGTAGAAGCATTTGATGGTATGCATAATTTCTTAATATTAGCAGGTTCAACGAGCTTTGTTCGGTAATTTTTTTCCAAAAAAAAGGTACTTAAAAATATAAATAAAAAAATAGCAGGGTAGGTGGTGGGGCTTTATCCTAGGTGTTTTCATTTCGCGCGACCACCCGTTTCCCGAATAAGCTACGCTTACTTGTCATTTCACGGCGAAAATTGTGTTGTATATATTCAATAAATTAAAAGTAAACTTTTGTTTTTTTTAATGCCCAAAAACAGGGATAAAACGATTTTCTTTAATAAAACCTAGCCGGATCCATTTTTCTCCCCCAAAACTCCCTACATGATGAATACTCCCTACATATAACTATATTATTATTACGCCGTGTGATATCCGGCTGAATAGAATAGTACCACCATAATTTCTTACCGAGGTGTCATAAAAGGCGACTAAGGTAAGACGATCCGCCGTATGGTATTCGGTTGAGTAGAATAGACCAACCTTATTTCTTACCGAGGCGTCGTAAAAGGCGACTAAGGTACGTTGACCCATCGTGTGGTATCCGGTTTAGTAGAATAGACCACCGTCTTTCTTACCGAAGTGTCGTAAAATACGACAAAGGTAAGTTGACGTCAGGCAGGCGGCCGGGCGTAAAACAACATGTTGTGCCGACCCCACTTAGAGTGGGATAAGGGCAGGAGGATGATAACTATATTATTATTATTATATATATAAGATACCTGTTTTATCATGTCAATACATAAAACTAAATATTTTCTCAGGACCAATTGAACATTCTGACTCAGAGACTGAGAGTCAAGAGAATGAAGACCTTTCAAGATTATGTTGCTGCAGAGTTGATGCTAAAAAGTTCTCAATGTTCCTCAGTGCTGACCAAATATCTCATGAAAGGACAATTTGCAGTATCGTTCATAAGAAACTTGTGATATTGTGTTTACATACTCGTGAAAATGTGAAGTTGCAATGTTTTATTACAGGAATAGTTTATTGATTGAACATTTAAGCAATAGTTAAACTTGCATCACTGAGATTTCCATTGTATAATAATAATTGTCATTGTCATGGGGTCGGCACAACATGTTATAAACATGCTGTCACATGATTTGGCTTTGTTTTTACGACCGGCCGCCTGCCTGACGTCAACTTACCTTAGTCGTACCCTACGACACCTCGCTAAGAAAGAGGGTTGCCTATTTTACTAAACCGGATTCCACACGGTGGGTCAACTTACCTTAGTCGCCTTTTACGACACCTCGGTAAGAAATGAGGTTGGTCTATTCAACTCAGTCGGATACCACACAGCGGGTCGACTTACCTTAGTCGCCTTTTACGACACCTCGGTAAGAAATGAGGGTGGGTGGGTCTATTCTACTCAGCCGGATACCACACGGCTAAATAATTGTATAAAATATTAATTATTCAAGTAAACTTGTAAACAAGTGCTTTTGAATCATCAACTCTACTACTGGTTCGAAAATTTGTCAGCAAGAACTGGAAGTTTTCAAAATTTAATTTTTATAACAAGTTACATTTCATCATTCCTATCTAGTGCAAGGACGAAAAGTCGACGTCGAATAGCTATATCCACGTCTCATCATTAATGTACTTCTCAAATTCTTTATTTTGGATGAAAGCCATATGAACTTAAGACTCACCTTGCTACTGCAGTGCACATGATATCTTCAGAAAATGTTTAAAACCGATGTTTTCCTTTACTGAGCAAACAACATACAATGTAAATACTAATGAAATAAATTTCATCATCATCTTCCTGCCCTTATCCCACTCTAAGTGGGGTCGGCACAACATGTTATAAACATGTTGTCACATGATTTGGCAACGTATTTTACGACCGGCCGCCTGCCTGACGTCAACTTACCTCATTCGTATTTTACGACACCTCGGTAAGAAAGAGGGTGATCTATTCTGCTTACCCGAATACCACACGGTTGATCAACTTACCTTAGTCGCCTTTTACGATACCTCGGTAAGAAGTGAGGTTGGTTTATTCTACTCAGCCGGATAGCACACGGCGGGTCGACTTACCTTAGTCGCCTTTTACGACACTTTGGTAAGAAATGAGGATGGTAATATTCTATTCAGCCGGATACCACACGGCTAATGAAATAAATTTCATATGACAGTATTTTCCCGTATAGACAAACCCCAATGTTTGAATTGCAGGTCTTTTGTAAGAGTATGTTCTCAAATCATTTAACCATCAAGACTATAAGTTATTGAAGAAGTAACTAGTATTCTTATAAACGCCTATTCAAATTACTAATTATGTATATTTTTTTATTTAAATACAAATATATTTGTTAAATTTTTTTTGTTATAAAACTTATATTCCATAGCATTTTCTATATGACAATGCTAGGGAAGTAAAGATAAAAAAATAATTCTAAATAACAATTTTCATGACAAGCAAAAATAAAACGAATTAAACATGTTAACATAATTTAGTAAGAAATAAGCATTATTGGAGTCTAGGAACAAATTTTTACTCCACTGATCTTTTAATAACATGGGGTAATGTATATTACCATGAAACAATAGAAAATATTTATTTATTTATCACATGCATAATTTCAAATTTATGATTGATTTTAGTTTTTCCATTCCCGTACCATTATTTCTCATGTTGAAATCTCTACTGCTTAGAGGTATTTTTCAGTTTCGCCTTCATTTTCAACTTCTTATATAATATATTTAATTATAAGTGAGTTGAAATGATCTCTCATTGTCTCGTCGTAGAGTATCGTGCGTGGCTTTCAGTTGGTCTAATTTAGTGGAGATCTGTGCAATAGAGTTGTCGACCCATTGCATCGAGGACATGTGAGCGTTTAGGATGCGCCCTATTTGAACAATCTGGAAAATAAAGATTAAGACAATCATCTTTAATCAGAAATATTATTATATATTGGGGATAAATCCAGGCATAATAAATTCAAGCAGGCCAGTTTTTGTCACCTCTTTTTGATATGACAAAATGTCATATCAAGTCAAGTATGACAAAATGTCATGTCAGTTTATGTCACCTCTTTTTAATATGACAAAAAGAGGTGACATAAACTGGCCTGCTCAAATTTATTAAGGCTGGATTTATCCAAAAAGTTGTTAGAGGTGTTAGGCTTTAACCATTTAATATGGTTTCAACAGGATGGGGCCACAAGCCCCACCTCTAACAACTCTATGACAGCAGACAGAGAAATTTTTGGACAAAAAGTCATATCAAAAAGAGGTGACATACACTGGCCTGCTCGAATTTATTATGCCTGGATTTATCCCCAATGGATTTTTTTCTTTGGGGATACCTCAAAAGTTAAGTTTTTTAGAATAACCCTGACTCCATTGAAGCTTTAAAAAGAAATAAACGAGAAGAAATCCAGTACATTTCAGTAAGCACCAGCCAGCGAGTATTTGACAATTTCAAGTCTCAATTGCAGCAGTGCCAGACCAATGGAGGATCTCATCAAATTAATTAGTTCATAAATATACTTACAGGATCATTGCTGTCTTGACTTCTATTTGTTTCATTGAGATGTTCGATGACCTCCTTTAGATCTTCAGACATTTGTCTCAATTGTGTATCTAAAGATTCTGCAAGTGAATACCTGACAACAAAAAGATAATTACTTTAAATTGAGGGAAATACGATCTAGCTAGGTTTTAAAAAAAAATCGTTTTATCCCTAGTTTTGGGCATTAAAAAATACTAAAATTTATATTGAATTGAATTTTTGCCATAAACTGTCAAGTCAGCGTAGCTTATTCGGGGAACGGGCAGTCTCGAGAAATGTAAATACCTAGGATCAGTCCAAACTACATACAAAAATGTCCATTTTTTATATTATATAACCTAGTATACATAGGTAGCAATATATCGCGATTCGTGTTACGGGCAGAGCGTTACCAAAATCAGCTGTTACAATGCAATACAAACAATCGTTAAACAACGTCCTAGTGGTGTTTATTTTGCCAACTACTTATGCAGCGATTAAAACAGTGTTTAAAGTTAATTATCGTTTATAAGTAAGGCTGTTAGATTAAAAAATTAGGAAGGGTAATGGTCTTATTAAGACTTACATATGCTCCCTCTCGGGGTCTCGCATTCTGTCTCCAGATTCTTCCAAAAGTTGCTTCTCCAACGGCGCTAGAAGGGCTTCTAGTTCCTTCTGTTGTGCTAACACGAAATCTAGCTCGTGCTCAAGACCTGTTTGGTCATTTTTAACTGTTTCTAATGCGTCGTTGAGTTCTAAAATCTGTTTAAGGATTCAATATTTCAACATTTACTACCCTTATTATTTTTAAACTAGATTTGTAACTTGGACGAACGCTGTATGGTATCCGAGAATAGACCACCCTCATTTCTTACCGAGGTGTCGTAGAAGGCGACTAAGGTAAGTCAACCCGCCGTGTGGTATCCGGCTGAGTAGAATAGACCACCCTCATTTCTTACCGAGGTGTCGTAAATGGTGACTAAGGTAAGTCAACCCGCCATGTGGTATCCGGTTAAGTAGAATGGACCACCCTCTTTCTTACCAAGGTGTCGTAAAATACGATTGAGGTAAGTTGACGTCAGACACGCGGCCGGTCGTAAAATACTCAGCCAAATCATGTGACATGTTTATAACATGTTGTGCCGACCCCACTTAGAGTGGGATAAGGACAGGAGAATGATGTTAACTTGGACTACTGGCTGTATTTGAAGAGGTGACCATAATCTGATCACTTTGTTAAAGTGGCTTTGATAGGAGCATAGTCAGTAACAAGATGGGTGACCACATTATATTGGATTAGAGTAAAAAGAAGTAGACTGCAATTCAACTATGCAGCTAATATTACACAGGGTATAATAAAAAAAGCATCTTTTGATATTTTTCTTTTTACAAAAAAATATTTTTAGATTTCATAAGGGACTGTGTCATGTGGCCCATTTGATAATAGGAGATTATGATACTGTTGCATAGTAAGGGTTCTTATAACACGAGTTTTTTTATAGTATCACACGCACTCATGTGATACTTGTTATAAGACCAAGTTATGTACAGTGTCATACACTACTTTATCTACTCTCATACTATAATACGTAAAACAATATTAAAAAAACCAAAGTTTGTTTAAATATTGAAAAGATTTTTTAAATGTCAAAAGTTAGCGCCAAGGCGCAAACATCGATTGCGCATGCGTGTTGCGTCGCCGCGGACTCGTTCATTGAAACCTTCTTTTTAAAGGTAGAGGTTCAACATCCTTGGTCCAGCTGGGGGTTGTATAGGTGTATCGTTATGATTAAAAAGTTATATTATTATACAGGTGTCCATACAAGACCTGTATCATAATAAAAATTTTAATTTTTAATTTTTGGCCTGTATGTAATGTTTGTCATAAGAATTTTGGTTTCAGTTTTATAATCTTTGTATTATAGTATCAGAGTAGATAAAAGAATTTTATTTAATTGTAAATCGATTCTACGATTTACTTACTTTCTCTCCATTGGCCACCAGTAGTCTGTCCCACGCATTGATTTGGGTCGCCTGGTTAATGAAGGTCCTTTCTTGTTCTTCAAGCTCCAAGGTCCATTTGTTGATACTCTCTTCCAACTGTGCAAATGTTATTGACGATATCACAGCTGGTGGCACTGCGGCTGTAGTACTGAAAAATCGAATCTATTTTAGTATAAATTTTGTTTTAGTTATTAGTCTATTAGTGCGAGCAACCAAGCATTCGTCAATCTTCCTATTTCAGTGAGTAGGTTAGTTTATTCATGACTGTTGGAAGAAATCAGATAGTAAATTAGTCGATAATTATTAATAATTAACAAGTTTCACTTAAAACTTCCCTTTTGGTAAATTTATTGACGCAAGGTATCATATGTACTCACGTAGTAGCAGTACTAAGTGTAGGCATAGTAGTGGCGGTAGATTTCCCCAGCGCAGTTATACCAGATGGTGCTGTAGAAACTAGAAAAAATGATAATGAAAATTATTATTTGGCAATTGGCCATCGACTGGCCCGTTGGAGCAGTGGGTAGTGACCCTGCCTTCAGCTCTGCGGGTCGCGGGTTCGATTCCCGCCGAGGGCCAACTTTTTCTATAAATGAATCTGTTGGTCTTTGAGCCTGGGTGTATATTTGTATTTAAGTATGTATTTAAAAAATATAAGTATATATTCACCAGTTGTCTGTCACCCATAACACAAGTATTAAGTTACTTACTTTGGGGACGGACGACCGTGTGTGTAAGTGTCCCATATATTTATTTTTTATTTTTTTATTTTATTGATATGGATAATATATCTAAAGCGACATGAAAACTACTTCAATTAATAAAAATTGGCCTAAATCATACAGATAAATAAATAAATTTTATTGTTCTTTACTTTTCTTTATGAACTTTTTATAATGCCAAATCTTACACTCTAATGTGCCCAAAATTCAATTGAAAAGCATGACCAAAACTTTTTAGCTTAACGAATCAATTAACAGTTACTAACTACCTTTTAATATAACTACTACACACTACAACTAACTAAATACTTAACTAAATACAACTACAACTAATTAAATACTTGCCTGTACTAGATGTAGTGGTTGTAGAAGTCGGCTTAGCAAAAGACAATCCAGTTCCAAAACTGAGCCCACTTGAAGTGGTACTGGCTGTCGACCCAAATGTTAATCCAGATGTAGTCGTCAAACTTGTTGTTTGAGAAGTCTGAGCAGTTGTACCAAAACTTAGAGAGGTTGCTTGAGTTGTTGGAGCTGTAGTTCCAAACGATAACGGTTGGGATTGACTTGTCCCAAATGATAAAGTGGAAGTAGATGGGGTCGTACCAAATGTAGACTGTGTTGTTCCAAAACTCAAAGGTTGGCTGGTTTGCAATTTTGTACCAAAACTTAATCCTTGACTTGTTTGAGGTGCTCCAAACGACTGAGTAGTGCTTGTCCCATATGCTGGAGTTGTAAGTGTTGTTCCAAATGCGGAAGTTGCAGAGGTTGTCCCATATGCTGGAGTTGCCGAGGTTGCCCCAAATGCTGGAGTTGCTGAGGTTGTCCCAAATGCTTGTGTTGCTGGGGTTGTTCCAAATGCTTGAGTTGCAGGAGCTGTTCCAAATGCTTGAGTAGATGGAGTTGTACCAAATGATTGACTTGCTGCAGGTGTTCCAAATGATTGACTAGCTGGAGTTGTTCCAAATGATTGAATTGGAGCGGAAGTCCCAAAGGATTGAGTTGGCACAGTTGTTGGAGTTGTACCAAACGAAGGTTGAGTGGTTTGCGGTGTACCGAATGACAAAGGGTTTGTCGCGCCGAAACTTGATTGAGATGTTTGAGGTTGAGCTGTACCGAAACTTAAAGTCGGTTGACTTTGAGTTGTACCAAAACTAGATTGTGTTGTTGTACTAAAGCTGGTCGGTTGGGTTGTTGCTCCAAAGGCAAGGGGTTGTTGTGTGTTTCCAAAACCAGTCGTTTGAGCTTGACTTCCAAAAGCAAATGCAGATTGTGTTGTTAAAGCAAGACCCGTTTGTTGTGTGCTCGTGTTAGGGAAAGTTGACTGTTGTTGTTGCTGCTGCTGCTGCTGCTGAGGTTGTTGTTGTGTAGCTTGAGTTCCTTGACCAAAACCAAATCCTGGAGACGCTGTTGACGTGCCGAAGGTAGGTGCAGCTAAAAAAAAAAAGATTTGTTTAGCTATTTAGAAGAAGATTATTATTGATTATTTAAGATATTATATTGAAAAAATGACAACATACACCAATATATACACTAATACCTACTTTATTGGTAGACTAATAAAGTCAAATGTGAATTGAAAGTCCTTACGAAAAGACTATGCCTGACGTAAGATCTTATGTCACAAATAGGTTTAAGTTTACGGCAAAGTATGTAAATTGACCATACACAGTTGTTTTACATATTATCACATAACTCTTAAATTGTCTTAAATCAGTAATTCATTCTTTTACATACCAGTATTTGCTGGAGATGAGGTAGAACCGAAACTAAATGGTTTTGAACCAAAGGACTGCCCAAAAGTCGAAGTTGACTGTGTAGTTGTTGTGCCAAGGCCGAAAGCTTGTGTTGTTTGTGGTGTTGTAACCTGAATTGAAAATAGGTTTGTAATGGAGAGTTTGTAAGAAATATTGAATTGGAACATCTTAAATGTGTAATATTAACTTACTGCAGTGGGTTGTGGGGGAGCAAATCCAGAAGCTGGAGTGGAGAAGTTCAATCCTCCACCAGTCTTCCCGAATGAGAAACTTGACCCTGATGGAGATCCAAATGTGGATGCTGAAAGAACAAAAATTTTTAATACCTTCATTTTCATCATAGAATACTCGGGTTGGAAAAGTAAGCAGCTCATAGAAATAGCAAATATTATTTAGCCTCTTTGTCACTCATCTTCAATCATCAACTTTCTTTACAAGGGCTTTTCTAACAATTCAATTTTTTCACTTCTAATTTAGTGTGTTATGTATGTATTTTTTTTATATGTGCATGTATAAAAAAGTATGCATCTCTCATCGAGAGTTATATATTTGTGCTGTTTGCAGTTGAGACCCATGGGCGTGGAATCAAAGTGCAAAAAAATGATTATCCGTTGTAACTCCTTGGTTAATTGCATCTTCAGGTGACAAGAGGGCTGGCTCCTTTTCGCACAAAGAATCAGCTTAGCGATTCATCGCGGAAACGGTGCCAGCATTCTTGGGACCATTCCACGTGGGCATGATTTCTATAGTTCTAGTGTGTAAGTAATCAAAGATAGATATAACTTTATATATAACATATATTAGATATAACATTTTTGTTGTAAAAAAAAATGAATAATGTATTTAGTCTGTGGTCACAATGTTTTCGATGTTACGGAAAATCATAAAAAGTAAATTACCTTGTGTAGTAGGAGAGCCAAAGGCAGGCGCTGCTTGAGGACTAGCTCCAAATGCGGGAGGCTTATCTGACGCATTAGTCTGGAATTTTTAAGATAATACAATAAATAAAAAAAATGTATTCCTTGACTTGATTATATAATGAATAGGATATATCGTTAATCAATACATTTGTCAATCACAACAAAACCTTTATTTTGATGTTTAACAAATAAATGCCCTTCTACAAATGTTAAATATATCATCCGCAATGAAGTGGAATACGTCACCGGTTTTGGGCTTTGGCCAAATCCTGGACTTCCAACAGTCTGGACTGGTGGTGCTGTGTATCCTCCGAAGGTAAGGGGTTTGTTTGAGCCAAACGCTGAACTGGTAGTTGCTGGTGTAGAGACTGCAAAGCAAATGGAAATAGTATCAAAGTGGGCTATGCATTTAAAATACACTACCTGGGTGACCGAGAATAGAAAATAAAAGAAGAAAGTGGGCGTCCACAACTTGTGGATTTCGAACCCGCAAGTTCTATCGCAGCACCACGTTTGACAGCTAAAAATTTTCCTTTGCTTTTAGTTTTACTACTAGACTCATTTAAATAAATAAAAAAGATATAGATAATTAAATTACATATCTGTCAGCATTTAAGAAAATAAAAATAACTGTTAAGAAATGTATGGCTATGGCAATAGCTGTTTTCCATTTTTTGTTTATTCTTAAAAATTATAATTTTAAATATGTAATAAAAACATATTCATACAATATAATAAATCATTCATATAATGAAACATAATTAGGCATAACTTTTCCGAGTTACTATAGTACAAAAAAATATATATTAGAAATTAGAGTTATTTTGCTACCCTCAGTGATTAAATCAATCATTGTAACGTTAAAAGTAGGGTGTACTTTCTGTGTTCTGTGTTATTAGAATCTAACCTCAAATAGTTAATATTCGTGATAAAAGTAACCACTGAGTTGATGGGTGGAATAGTCCGGAATAGGAGCTGACCACCCGCCCTGCACCGACAGGCGTCCTCGAAATTAGATAGAGAACCACTGAGTTTCTTGCCAATTCTTCTCAATGGGAGACAGTGTTTTGAACAGTTAATAGAATCATCCTAGCAATATAATTCTAAATTATTATTAGTTTAACCTGTCAAAATTTTTTGGACTGTTCCAAAAATCTGTACATTTATCTTTTATTTATTTATTTAAAAAGGCCATCAACAATATAAACACCATACAAATACACAATATACAATGATTATAATTAAGGAAATTAAGTGCTATATTAATTATACATGGCAACAGCATGCACAGATTGACAACAACTATCAAACACTATATTAAGATAAAGTGACAATGAACATAAACAACAAACGTAATACATTTTAGATTTTTTTTTTATAGATGTATTTGGTAACGTTTACTATGTGAGATTGCTAATAATAGTAAAAAGTTTTAATTACCTGATGGAGTATTTGCACCAAATGTACTAACTGTTGTGGTTGCAGCTTTTCCAAAATTAAATTTTTTTTATTTATTTATGTATATCATGATATAGTTAGAATTGGTTATAAGGGTGAAACATAAAGTTGAGGAATAGGCTTTATTGGCCACACAGCAATATTATTCTCATATTCCAATTTTTTTTAAAGATTTACTATTAAATAAATAAACACACTATACTACAAATATAGACATTAACATGAGGCTAGTTCAGACAAGGTGTGATAGTGCAGCGTGCGACTCCTTCAAGAAGGTCACAAGTTCAAACCCCGGCAGGCACCAATGAGTTTTTCTATTAAAACTTATATGTCTAATTGATAATTGCAATTTATCACACGCTTATCGGTGAAGGAAAACATCGTGAGGAAAACTGCATATGTCTAGAGAAATCTGGGGATATGTGTAACCTACTAATCCGCATTGGAGCAGTGTGGTAGGTCTTAGCTCCAACCTCCAGGAACGGTGAGAGGAGGCCTTTGCCCAGCTGTGGGAATGTAACCGGCCGTTTCTAGTTTAGATACCAAACTAACAGGTTAATTAGCAATAAGTAAAGCCCAGTGGAAGTAATGAAATCCTTAAAAAAGTGATAAACATAACATTTACTATTTGTTGTATGTATATTCATTAAAACATTTCAGAACAGGTATATACATTTCTCAAGTTATTTTGGTTAACCTGTATTGATTATAAAACAGAACAGCAATAAAAGAGGTCTAAATCTAATTATTGACTTCCACATTGATAGATTCCACATTCTAATATAAATATCAGTATCTATTGTATGGGGAAATTTATAAAAAGGGTAGACCTTTATGATGGGCTTAAGATGGGTAGACTATATAAAAATGGTTGCGAATGACATGTGGAGATAGAAGGAAAACTTGGAAATCTCTGGAAGAGGTCTATGTTAAAGGGCAAACTGAAGACTAAAAGTTTCAAAAATAATGTTTATGTAAAAGCTTCAGATAATAAAGGCTTATAATAATATAATATAAATTGTTTGACTTACATAAACCTGTAGAGGCTGTAGTTTTTGGTCCAAATGAAAAACCACCAAATGGAGTACTAGATGCTTGTCCACTGAATAAATTTGCTTTGTTATCTGCAAAAATATATTTTATTAACAATTTTAAAACCCTTGTACAACCATTGCACTACTTGATTTTTAACAATTGCAATGGTGTCGAACATTTTTTTTATCTATTATGAAGACTTCAGAACATTTACAATTTAAAATGTTAGGTTATATTTGATAATAAATTGCATAACATACCAATGTTTATATTTATGATATTTTACATAGAATAGAGTGACACCAATATAATAATTGATTCAACATGAGAAAATATACAAAGGGTTGATGGGACCCGATACAAATGGATCTTCCTGCCCTTATCCCACTCTAAGTGGCGTCGGCACAACATATTATAAACATGCTGTCACATGATTTGGCTGCGTATTTTACGACCGGCCGCGTGCCTGACGTCAACTTACCTTAGTCGTATTATACAACTCCTCGGTAAGAAAGAGGGTGATCTATTTTACTCAAACTAATACCACACGGTGGGTCAACTTACCTTAGTCGCCTTTTACGACACCTCGGTAAGAAATGAGGTTGGTCTATTCTACTCAGCCGGATACCACAAGGTGGGTCGACTTACCTTAGTCGCCTTTTACCTCGGTAAGAAATGAGGATGGTACTATTCTATTCAGCTGGATACCACACAGTGTGGTTGACGGGACCCCGATACCAATAAATATTCAAGTGAAATAATAAGTGTAGTAGGAAATAGAATGCAGTAATACATAATACATGAAATTAAGTAAAAAAGAATTTAGATTGTTACCTTTAATATACTTCAAGTTTAATATTCATTACACATTAAACTAATAAATTATAAATGAAGGTAGTGTAACTATAAAACTGCAGACTTAGTGTAATATTATTTAAGTTAAGATTTAGGTCTTATTCTACTTCAAGAGTAATAAAATCAGCTAAACTTTATAATTTTACAATGCATTGCAGTATATTAATGTTGACAATACTTCATCAAATTTATGTCAAATCTATGTATGGTCAATACTTATATAAAAAAGGTTTTAGTAATTCAGATATTAAAGATCTTAAGCTGTGGAATGATTTACCAGTATTAATCCACAATCTCTTTCCCTTTTGGTATTTAAGTTACAGATAAGAAAATATTTATCTTAAGTTATTATATATAAGTAGCATCTTTTCATCTCTTTATTTTACCAAAATTCTACTCAGCTATTTTACTACTATTCAGCCGGATACCACACATCTTGTACTTCAAGAGCTTGGTGTTATATGTAAATTTAAAAATAAACAAGATCACTCTGAAAAGAGTATTACAACAAAGAGGGAGAAAAGATGAACATGTGTGCTCAAATACACTTATTATGATTGCTAATGTTACACAAAATAAAAATATAAATAACAAATGGAAGATTATATAACAATATATACCAAATGTGACCTGAATTTTATATCTGAACCCAGTAACTACATATAAATCAGTGATAAAATATATTTATTGTTGGATTTTTTAATTTTGTTGTTTTCGTTAATTTATTAAAACTATTTGAAGAATTGATAAATTACTTAACATTAAATCTATTTCTCATTTTGCATTGCAGCATTTCAACAAGTTCTTAATTACCTAATATTGAGTAATTGTTTTTCAGTATGTTGATAAAAATAATTTTGTAAAAAAAAAATTAAATAACCTCCAGAAGCTCCAGCTGGAAATGTTTTAGTAGCATCGCCACCACCAAATAGAGATCCTGAAAAATCAAAATATAAAATTTTGTTATGTTATACATAGTTGTTAATCTAAATATTGCTATATATAGTTACTAGTTTTGTTAAGGAAGTAATTGAAGTAGTGGTAAGGTAAGTAAAAAAAATTGATCAAAAACTTATTTACGCCCGGTTACGGTTAAAAGATCATTGTTAACATAAAATATTCTAACCTCTACACGGCCGGTATAACTTGAAAATGTTGTTAGAGCAATGATAATTATACCTTTACAAATATAATGACTGTTATATTATAAACATATTTTTATAATTGTAATATATATAAAGTAAATATCGGTGTAATTGGAAATATCGAAGCAGTACCTGACGGCGTATTTGTACCAAATGTAGAACCTGCGGTGGTTGTAGCTTGCCCAAAACTGAAACTCATTTTTTTTTATTGATTATAATACTAAATATTTGATTATTAAATATTAAAACAAATCAATTCTTTTCTAATTGCAAAAATAAAGCCAGCTAACGAAACGCTTCAAAGCACAGACAAAAAACACAATACAAGAAAATGTCAACAAATAAATGCCGATTGCCGCCAGTCTTCAGTGTGTATATTTCAAAATAAAAATTTTACCGTTTTTTCCTCAAAAATGAAATATAGAAATCCGATTTTTTTTAATTATGTATTATTAAATCATAAAACATAAACTCTTATTTATGGAAATATATATTAATTCTACTTTTATACTGTATAACATAAACAAAGCTGTATTTTTAGAGACACTGTGTATAGTGAGGACGTTTTGACGACAGTTTTCGTTTTTACCCTTCTCGTGCATGACGATTATTTAAATTTGCCGATATATTATTTTCATTTTAGACCAAATATATTATGACACTGTTTCAATAATTCCTTTTTTCGATTACCATTTATACCATTTTATATTATAAAACTAAGTTCTCCGCCATGTCATTTTTTCACGACAAGCTCAATTTGATTTTCATCAGTAGATTACTATCACGAGAAAGTCTGTTACTGTTCGTTTTTACTTTGTTAATCGTGATTAATAATTGTTACCGCATGTTTTTAATTTAACTTTCTTCATAGAGTTGGTCATTAATATGAAACAGCAATGTGGCTTTCATATATTTATGTCATTGAGTTGTAGCGAAAGTAAATGAGTTGACTTTGGGATAATTGCTTTTTATTTATTGAATAAAAATAAAGGAGAAATATCGCTTTTTGTATAATTTAAAAGATTATAAAAATTTACTGCATGCATTTACTTCTATGAAAATAAAAAAAGAAATAGATAGGTATAACATGTCACCCTTTTTTTACAGACACAAAAGCCAAACTTTTACTTTAATTATTACCAAATTAATACAAAAAAATCATTGAGTTAATACGACTTAAATAAGAACAAAAACAAGAAATAAAAATATTTTATAATAATATCATAATTCAAACAACGTTATATCTAGATCGAGGTACAAAGGGTACAGGATTTGTATCTGGAGTGAGCAGTAGCTGAACATTAACATTCGCGCGTCGCCATCGGTTCCACATTACATAATGGTCCTTCCATAAAAAATATACTGTTACGGAGTAACCGCATAATACTATGGCCATAAAGAAGTCCATCGCTGTTTCTGTAATCCGATGTGATATACCTGTAACGAAGACACAATTTATTATATTGATGACTTGCTAAATTAATTTTGCATCATCCTCCTGCCCTTATCCCACTGAAAGTGGGGTCGCCACAACATGTTACAAACATATTGTCACATGATTTGGCTACATATTTTACGACCGACCGCCAGCCTGACGTCAACTTACCTTAGTCGTATTTTACGACTCCTCGGTAAGAAGGAGGGCGGTCTATTTCACTCAACCGGATACCACACGGTGGGTCAACTTACCTTAGTCGCCTTTTACGACACCTCGGTAAGAAATGAGGTTGGTCAATTCTACTCAGCCGGATGCCACGCGGCGGGTCGACTTACCTTAGTCGACATAAAAATATGAAATATAAAGTAAAATATTTTAAAAGCCTAAATTCGTGTCGAGTTGCCCCCCCCACTCCCCTAACCATCAAATTGTGCCCCCCTGTGGGTCGTGGGCCTCACGTTGGGAAGCACTGGTATAACATAACTGGTATAAATAAAATAAATAAATAAACATGTCTGAGTAAAAACGAGACTTATGTCAAAAAACATCGATGTGGCGCAAGAGTTGCTCGTAGCAGATGGCGCTAGCTGTCTATGGCGAACAATTATTTGTTTAAAATAAATAATTGAAAAACGACCTCGCTATATACGACTGGCCCGTTGGAGCAGTGGGTAGTGACCCTGCCTTCAGCTCCGCGGGTCGCGGGTTCGATTCCCGCCGAGGGCCAACATTTTCTATGAATGAATCTATTGGTCTTTGAGCCTGGGTGTATATTTGTATTTAAGTATGTATTTAGAAATATATAAGTATATATTCACCAGTTGTCTGTCTACCATAACACAAGTATTAAGTTACTTACTTTGGGGACGGACGATCGAGTGTGTAAGTGTCCCATATATTTATTTATTTATATTTATTTATTTATATACTAGTAGACTCAAGTAAAGGTATCTTGAATAACTCTTTGCACATATGCGATCACAAAAGCGATATAGCTGGTTATTTTGAAAAATAAAAAAATAAAAATAAAAACAAACCTTCACTTTTCCTAGCTGCATCGAGCTTACCAAAATTGTTACCCTCAATCACAAAGTATTGTGTGCCAACGATGCATACAGCCAGGAGACCGGCGGTTACCGTGGAGAGCAGCCAAAAAATCAGGCAATCAGACTGTGGGCAAAAACATCAAGTTACTCAGTAGAAAAAAGGCTTGCGTAAAACGCGATATTTATTCTTCCAATTAGTTGTTTCACTCAATTCATATTAGTTTAATTTAGGAATAATATTTTTTTTTTTACTTACTTTAGATATAGGTATATTTATAAAAGTTTATTTATTTATATAATTATTTTTGTATCATAAAAAATATTGGAAAAACATTATTAATAAAAAAGGTCAAACTTATCCGTAAGAAAGTTCTTATTTCAAATTGTAAACTAATTTTTATATACCTACCTCATAGATGAAGTTCCAGGTATTAGCTATCGTACAAAAACATCTGATTATTTAGCATTTAATAATTATATCTTATGATTATTAAAATAAATATTTAGAAAACACACATTTATTTATTTATCTCTATAAAAATAACAACTAAAAACAAAGAAACAAAAACTCATTCACACACTCTCTCAAACTCATATACCTACTCACAAACCCACAAACACACCCGCACATGCACTCACACACGCACACACCCATACAACACATACCCACTAGTAAATAAGTTAAAATGTTAAATAAATAGTGTATAGACAATATAATGGAAGAGCGGAGTCTTCTGGTACAAGCTTATTCATGCTTGTGCCAGAAGCAAAAGAAGGCTCTAACCTTACTTCAACAATTATAACTCTGTTGATGAAATAAACGATTTTTATTCTTTAAAAAAATGTTTACTTCTGCTAATTAACTAATTAATTAATTAGTCAGTAGTATACTAGTATATTAAAGTGCGATGTAACGACTTAAATGCTGAATTAGACGGGTAAAGCCCTTTAAAATAATTTAGTTTCCACGCTACAAAAGACTCTGAACTGTAATTTAAACTCTGGCGACCAAGCAAATAACTCACTAAATTCCATTGTTTCTGAACTTAATTGTATTTCGCCCCGTGACCACAAGTGAGCGCTGTCGCCCGCCAACCGCGCGTTAAAGATCGCTCGTATTTGACGTGACAAGACACGGGCATATTGAATTTCTGTATTGCTTCTACCGCTTATTGAATTACTGTCGTCTTTGACAACGCTGTAATTTGCATAAGGGGAAAAGGAAGCAGTATGTAAAGTAAGCATTGTACATAATATATCTATACTAATATTATAAAGAGGAAAAATTTGTATGTATGTTTGTAATGTTTTCACAAAAAAACTACAGTTCCGATTTCAAAAATTCTTTCACCATTGGAAAGTGCATCTTTACTGAGCACCGTAGGCTATATTACATTAAAAAAATAGGGATCCGTAATAAAAATGTAATAAGGTGTAAAAAATTAGTCATACAAATCTGTAATGGCATGCGTTGCGGAAACTTTTATATATTGATGATATATTTAACAAAAATAAATCTATAGTCCGACTTAGTACACTTGCCACTGCCATGAAACCACGGGATATTACTAGCAATGTATAAAATGACATTCAGACATCTTTATTTGAATCCTGGCTAATTAATTCACGACTTTCCTCGGTTACCAGTGACAAATTTGAGTTTAGGCAAACTGGATGTTAAAAGCTGTGATTACAATATGATAAGCTGTGATAGCCTAGCGGTGAGACCGTGCGAATCTTTCGAGGGAACACAGGTTCAAACTCCGGGCAGGCACCAATAAGTTTTTCTGTTAAAACTTATATGTTTAATTCGTAATTGCAATTTATCACACACTTTTCGTTAAAGGAAAACATAGTGATCTGCATATCTCTGAGAATCCGAAAATATATATGCAACCAGCAGCGGTGATTTATCAGTTTTATAAAATTTAACGCGAACTTTACTTTGAAGTGTGTTTGAATGGTAATGAGAAAAGTTATCAAAAATAATACGAAAGAAACATTCAAATATTAAAAACGATAATATTCAGGACGATTCATCTAAACTGTGACGGGCCAAAGCCATAAACAAAGTGTACAGACACAAATGGCCTTTTAAAAGCGGAGGACCGATCGGATTCGTTGGGAAAAAATTGTTGCAAAAAAATTTGGAGTGCGGACAAAAATTCGAAGACGTATTGCCGGATGGGCGGGCGGGCGCAAATGGTACGCGAAGTAAAATGGAGTGGAATTACTGTGAGGACGCTTTCAGTTTCTACAGGACAACACCCTGAAAAGTATTCCAATTGGTATTGTTTTTCACGATTACTTTACACAGATAGATAGGTATTTGTTGTAAGAATATCTCTAATATTTAAATTAGTTAATACATGGACAATCACATTTCTGTTTAAATGTCCAATATAATTTTAGGGATCGTTCAGTGTGCTTATATATGTATATATATATACTGTCGCTGTAACTAAGCACACTGAACGATCCCTAAAATTATATTGGACATTTGATTACAATTATATTGGACAGAAATGTGATTGTCCATTTATTGAGGAAGGCTATAGGCTATATAACATCACGCTAAAATGAATAGGAGAGGAGCAGCAATAAAAAATATTACGAAAACAGCAAAATTTAAAGCTTTCCTTGCGTGCGCTGAGTAATAGTTACATAAAAATCATGTACTATATGTCTATATACGACAGCATATGTCTAGCTTAGTCTAGCTCAGTTTAACCATTTTTATGGTTATCAAAAGACTATATTACGGGTTTAAACTCTCGCGGTGACGCGGGTGGAATTGCTGACGATTGCTAGTTCACAATATTTTTACAACAAAATATGTTATATAATACATATGTACTCAAAACGCAAAACGCATGGTTGCAAAGCGGCCGTATTCACCTGTAGATGACTCCTATTTCGTGGATTGCAGAACCACAGCCGCAGCGCTTGTAGCACTGTGTACCGAGGCGTGCGGATCGCCGGGTAACTGGAAATAAAACGGATTCAATTGTTCGTATAGAGTACATACAATTGTTTCTTTATTTTGCGGGTAGCGTAAAACTATGATGGGCATATGGTTGCCAGGATAGTAAATCTTATTTTATTGTCGCTTATTTTAATGATTTAGTATATGAGTATGATAATTTATTATATACTAACGCTATGTGAATGAATGAATGAATGAACACTTTTATTGAACACCACATTAAAAACAGTAAAAACTAAAAATAATAATAATAAATACATTTAAAAGTAGTGCTACAATCTGGCGGACTTATCGCTAAATAGCGATTTCTTCCAGCCAACAAAGTTGATGAAAGGACAAAGCTACAGATATATAGTAGGTGGTGTGTATATACAAAGAATAAAGAATATTAATTAAGATATACATACGAATACATACATAAACATAAATATATACATAGATACATACAATATACTAATACATGTGGTATCCGGCTGAATAGAATAGTATGACCCTCATTTCTTACCGAGGTGTCGTAAAAGGCGACTAAGGTAAGTCGACCCGCCGTGTGGTATCCGGCTGAGTAGAATAGACCAACCTCATTTCTTACGGAGGTGTCGTAAAAGGTGACTAAGGTAAGTCGACCTACCGTGTAGTATCCGGTTTAGTAGAAAAGACCCACCCTCTTTCTTACCGAGGTGTCGTAAAATACGACTGAGGTAAGTTGATGTCAGGCAGGCGGCCGGTCGTAAAAACGCAGCCAAATCGTGTGACAGCATGTTTATAACATGTTGTGCCGACCCCACTTAAAGTGGGATAAGGGCAGGAAGATGATGAATTTATTATATACTAATACTAGCCAGCGGCTCCGCCCGCGTGGAAAGATTAAAATCGTAATATAGTATTTAGGTAACCGTTGTATAGTATTTGTGGTTAAAGTGGGTTAACCTTAAAAGCTAGACATATGCTGTTGCGGACTTTTATTTAGAACTTTTAAAGGGCAACAATTTTGTTAAATTCTGCCGTTTTCGTAACATCCTTTATTGTTGCTCCTATTCATCTTAGCGTGATGTTATATAGCCTATAGGCTTCCTCGATAAATGGACTATCTTACACTCAAATAATTTTCCAAATCGGTTCAGTAGTTCCTGAGATTAGCGCGTTCAAACAATCAAACATCTGAACACGTCTCCACCTCTTGTGGTTAACTCTAATAACTACTTTTCGGTTTAAAATTTCAATGCGGGAGAAATTTTGTAATACACTAATTTCAAAACTGGCGAATATTGCTAGAATAAGATATATTATTTCTCACGACAGTTAGTATATGGGTAGCAATCGGCACTTATCTAATTTGAAAGTCTTTTGATGACATGGGTTATATTATTATAATATTTGAATTAGCAATACATCTTTAACAATTTTCAGTGTCTACGTATTTATTTCAGTAATTCTAAAAGAAAATTAAAAGATTTAAGATAACGATCTTGATGTGTGGTTTCAGTAAAGCTCGCTGACGTTAAACTAGTCAGTACGTATTAAATAGGTTTCGGTCGCCAGCAGACCGGGAAAATGTAGGATCCGTTACAAGTGAAATTAAATTGACCGATCATGTTTTATCCGTGTAGGGTTGCCACTTTTTAATTAGAATAATAATAGGGTAATTAGAATAATGTTCCACAATGCTCAAAAGTGTGCTGTAATTTTTAAATTATATATCTTTCCGATACGAATAAATTAATTTGGTTGACTTGTATATCAATGACACTGTGTTCGTAAAACTTAAATGGTGTTATTTTGTTTGTTATTATAACCCTATAACTTGCTCTACGGCTTAATTTTTCTTCTTTATAAGTTCCATACAACTATGGATATTTTATTTTATTTTATATTTATGTCGTAAGATTAGAAAGATTTATTTGATTCTTACTACAAAAAAAGCAAAAATAAGTTTTAAAAAGTAAACAATCAAAATCAAGGTGTTTAAAGCAATCCTCATCAGAACGAACAAAACCTTAAGTTTCTACCAAGATACCCAAAGTATCTTTGAAAGTGTCTTTATCAAAGTGTCAAAGTATCTTTCAAAAAACGTATTTTCCACCATCTTAAAGGACGGCAACGCACTCGCTCTGCGAGAGGTAGTGGGCGGCGGTAATTACTTGCTTAGTAAGCCGCATGCTCTTTTGCCATCCTATGCCATAAAAAAAAAAAAAAAAGTGTTACACATGAAAAAAAAGAAAAAGAAGAAGAGTGTAAAAAGAGTGTAGAGTGTGAGCTTTACATATCCGTAGTGTGCCTTTAAGTTATGTTTTATGATTCTAAGATCCAAATATGACAATAAGACACTAAGGTCCAAATAACTAGAATTAAAATTATTCTCAAACTCACATATTTCACACGCTCACCCTCAAAAGAAATGATTTTACTTTTATACTATGGAATCCCGCAAAATAGCACTTATCTTTTTTTTTCTCTAATAGACTATATACTGTTAGCCTTAACAGCTTGTACAGCGTCACCGGGTGGGACGGGCGAGCATCGTCGAAGTTGCGAATTGCGGAGAGTGAGCGCAGAAGCTGTACTTGCGTCGGGGAACGTCGTTCTAAGAGTGCCTCTTGTGAGGCCGGACCACGGCTTAGGGTGACGTGAAGTGGAGGGCTAATAGTATGACGATTAGTCATCATAGCGTCGTGAGTTTGGCGAGAAGCCACAACCGACCGACATCAGAAAACTAGGACTTCGTCTTTGCCGGCGAAGACGCTGTTTGCGTGTATTATATTTGTCTGTGTTTGCGATCGTTATTTGATCGTCATACAGGATGCTTTTTGGACGCCTATATTTTCGGTGAGTCGACCTAACAGTGATGTAAGTGGAAGCCACTGTTATAACTGAGTTCTGGTGAACCTCGGCTTTGTCAAAGCAAGACATCAAAAAGCGCTTAAAGAGATGAGTAATGGTAGGCAGGTCAAGGTATCTATAGAAAAATAGCACCTACTTCTATAAATGAACACTTGAAGTAAATAAGGCACTAAGTACCTAAAAATTAAAATTCGAACTAAGTATGCAATTTGGTTCTAAAAACCTTTTAGTTTAGTTCGAATTTTAATTTTTAGGTACTTAGTGCCTTATTTACTTCAAGTGTTCAAATTATTATGCTAACATAACTGCTGTTTTTGTCGATAAAAAAATGGACAAAGTGAGTTAATTCGTTTTTAACTGGCAACCCTAATTCACATTTCTAAGTCCGCCATTTAGCTCCGATGCTCGAACTCACTCAGACGTAATCTGTTCGATTCTCAGCCTGCAATTAGCTTGATACGATTTATCTGCGTCACCCAGACGTCGGTTGGCTTCGATAGTTATAGATTATTTCTTACAGCAGTCGTTGTCTTTATCTAAGTGTCTTTTATTATAATTATACAGAATTTTACAGTTTTTACATAGAAAATTGTAAAATTTCTTTAAACTAAGTTTTTGTTTTTCTTCTTATGATGTTGGCACAGATAAGCACAAGTTTAAAGATAAAAAATCAATTTTCTATCATTGTCCGTCCGAAAGCTTTAAATCTTGTCGTTTTCGTAATATTTTTTATTGCTGATAATTTTCTATTCATCTTAAAAATAATTTTTCAAATCGGTTCAGTAGTTCTTGAGATTACCGCGTTCAAACAATCAAACAAACTCTCCAGCTTCATATATTAGTATAGACTATAGATAATGGTTCTACTTATATTTTAATGTACAAAGTAACAAAAAAATACTTGTTTGTATTGCCTGACAAACAATATTTGAAATTACTTCTAACTAATACTAACAGTAAAAGATGATCGTTAAAACAAAGTAGTTACAATTTCTTTCGAGAAATTAAAGTTCGAAGTACGTTCTTAAAATTGAAACGAACGGTTAACTACCGAGCGCCAACAACTGTTGCAACGGCGACCATTAAATAAGTTTTGCTAATGAAATATCGTTGGCCGAGCTTTTAAAAGCGTTAGTGGAGCAGACTGGATACAAAGTGTAAGCTGCGGTACGTAGTACGTACAATGTAAAAAATAACGGGCAAACTGTTTTTGTTTTTCACAACGCAAAAATATATCACTTCAACGCAAAGGTGTTTAGAAAAATTCACCGTGACAAAAAGTTTCTAAAAAGAAGTTTGTATAAAGTTCTGGAATATTAAATGAATTGTTCAGTTAACATATGTGCTATATGTAACAGTAAATATATGGTAACGCACTTTATTATATAAGTAAATACATATATGATCATCAATGTTAAAAAGGTTTTTAATTAAGCATAGTACTGTTTCCTCGCCAAATTACATCCAGAATTGTTAATAGCTTTTAACAAGCTTCTATAGCAATGCCTCAGAATATACTGCAATTGATGAAACATAGAATCTTTTATTAGTTGTAATTTTTGTTTTTAAAGTTTTTTCTATATAAGATTGGTACACTAAGCTACTTACGTAGGTACAAAGGATAAAAAAATTCTTGTTTCAAATAAAAAAAAAAATATATATGGGACACTTACACACACGGTCGTCCGTTCCTAAAGTAAGTAACTTAATACTTGTGTTATGCTAGACAAACAACTGGTGAATATATACTTATATATTTTTAAATACAAATATACACACAGGCTCAAAGACCAACAAATTCATTTATAGAAAATGTTGGCCCTCGGCGGGAATCGAATCCGCGACCCGCGGAGCCTATGGCACTACCTACTGCGCCAACGGGCCAGTCAAATTTGTCTCAAAGCAAGGCGAAAAATATTGTTCATAATTCAGGGTATATATTATTTGAGTTGACACATTAAATAAGACCGAAAATTTTAATCATAAAAACAGCAATTCCAAAGTTTATCAAGTGGCATTAAAATCGCAAGTCTACTTAAAAATACTCTTATTTGCTCCATATTATCAACATTCATTGCAACGCAGCTCAATTAATCGTCCCATTCACAGCACGTTTTGCGAAATGAAAATAAATTCAGTAGTCATTGTACTATTTAATTATGGGACCTGCTAATCGGCTTGATTTATTCAATTATATATTAATTATACATTATATATTAATTTATCAAACAGACTTTAGCATAAAGTGATGGCTCGTTAAGTTAATATAAGCGTACTCTACCTAAAACGTCCGCTTCAAAGACTGCAGTATGAAGTTTGCAGTCGATTCCTTTCCATAATTGTCTTGTACAGGTTCGAAGAGAGCTATATCCACACATTCTTATCATATAAGTAATCCTCAACAGTATAGTAGGCTTTCTGTATCAGCCTCTCTTTAACAGTGTTTTAAAACTGCTATAATGGCAAAGCTAAAATTGATTGCGGAATTTTATTATAGAATCTTATACTCAAACTCACAACTACTTACGTACTTCGTCAGGAGATAGACTAAACGACAAGTGTGACAGCTTTACGATTTTGGCATTACATACCTATATTTTCATTTATCGCGTATTGTAGCAAAATCATATTTAAATTAGTTTTGTATTATGTACCTTCGCAAAGTAACGCCTAATTCTATAAATTGTCTATAAAATCGATTATTAAAAATTCGATAATAATGATAAATTAAATGATTAATATAAAAATCGATGATTTTTGACATACCTAGGCGTAGTATTGAATGGGCTGTGCTTGTTTAAAGTGCATACGGTTTCCGAATACTACTATATTCTCCTGCCCTTATCCCACTCTAAGTGGGGTCGGCACAACATGTTATATACATGCTGTAACATGATTGGGCTGCGTTTTTACGACCAGCCGCCTGCCTGATGTCAACTTACCTAAGTCGTATTTACGACACCTCGGTAAGAAGGAAGGTGGTCTATTCTACTCAACCGGATACCACACGGTGGGTCAACTTACCTTAATCGCCTTTTAGGACACCTCGGTAAGATATAAGGGTGGTCTATTCTACTCAGCCGGATACCACACGGCGGGTCGACTTACCTTAGTCACCTTTTACGATACCTCGGTAAGAAATGAGGGTGGTACTATTCTACTTAGCCGGATACCACACGGCGTTTATCCTTTATTACTAAATGTTTTAAAAATAAGAACAATAATTTGATTTTAGAACTATCCAGCAGATAATACGATAAATAGAACAGTTTTTTTAATTGGAAATAGATTTATCCTTCATTACTCACTAGTAAATTTATATAAGTGATAGAGTATTCAGTCGTGAAAGCCGTGTGGTATCCGACTAGAACAAATTTTCGAATCCTACATGTATAAATTATGAATACGTATAATATACTGTACTTTTAGTATTACATAGAGTTTCTCTAATCGCGGATTACAGCAAAATAATACTTTTAGAACTTTGATCTATAATTACGGCTTAAATGCAAATTACTATAACTCAAATCAAGTTCTAAATCCACAAATACAATACCGTCGCAGCCAATTATCGTTGGCAAGATATGATGATCATAAATTACGTCTAGGATTATAGCTACAATCAATTACTAAGAACTTAATTAGCAGCAAATCTAATATAGGAGTTGTCAAACGCCTTATGTACATACCATTAATCTCGTAGACCTAATGATTGAGATATATAATACGTTTATAAGATGTAACGTCGGCAACAGATGTGCGTAACAGGAAGGATTTCTTTGGCTTTAGCCTTTATGCTATGTCCTTGTACTTTAAACGCAACCCCAGAACATTTCTGGTAGTTTTTATTGTGACTGAGTCTTGCTCGGTAATTTTTTACAAGATAAAAAATGAAACATGAAAAAAAAAAAAAATTCACCGTGTGGTATTCGGTTAAGTAGAATAGACCACCCTCTTGTCTTACCGAGGTGTCGTAAAAGGCGACTAAGGTAAGTCGACCCTTCGTGTGGTATTCGGCTGAGTTAAATAGACCATCCTTATTCCTTACCGATGTGTCGTAAAAGGCGACTAAGGTAAGTTGACTCACCGTGTGGTATCCGGTTAAGTAGAATAGACCACCCTCTTTCTTATCGAAGTGTCGTAAAATACGACTAAGATAAGTTGACGTCAGGCAGCGGCCGTTCGTAAAATACGTAGCCAAATCATGTGACAGCATATTTATAACATGTTATGCCGACCCCACTTAGAGTGTGATAAGGGCAGGAAGATGATGAAAAAAAAGAAAAAATAACTGGACAGATGGGGCTCGAACGTAGGTATTTTTACATCTCTAGACCACCCGTTCCCCAAATGAGCTACCATGAATTCATGATTGATAGCAAAAAATTGTATTTTCTCTCCAATGTAAATTTTAGCATTTTTCAGAGCCCGAAAACGGGAATAAATAGGCATCCAGCAGAGGACGTCCATCGGTTGAAGAATAATAAAAAGAAGAAACTTCCATACTTCTTATATTTCTTTCTTCTTAATATTTTCCTTATCCGCAGAGCACATAACGAATTTGAAATTCCAATTAAACATGTATTTTTGAGGAATGATTAGTGCCGCCTGCATGCTTTTATCGCTGATTTTCATTATGCTTTTACCTCATATGGGTTTAAGTGCTACTAAAGACGAGGGTATAACACCTACTAATATAAAGTAGACATTACCTGAAACCGCACAGCTCGCAGTGGTTTCTGCCCACTTGATTAAGCCACCTCTGCAAACACGAGAGGTGGACGTTTGCCAACGACCCCTTGCAATTGCAAGGCGATATTAATCTGGGCGGATAAGGAATATATGAATTATTTTTAGACATATTTAAATTTACCTCAATTAATTATATATTAGTAGTTAATACTCTACTACTCTTAGTAATAATCTACTTATTTATCAAAAAATAATTCCTAAATTAAATATTTAAATTTAATATTATATATATATATATATATATATATATATTGCATATTTTTTTAAATCTTTATCTTGTTTTTATTTAGTGTTATCTCGAGTGCACTTGAAGGAAAAAAGTTTTTTTTTCTTCTTTCGCAAAACTTTTCTTTCTCTATTACCCGTATTTTTTATTTAGTTTTTTTTTTCCTTCTGTTACTCAAAGGTTGCATGTAAGTACAAGTAATTAAGTTTACTTTAATTACTTGTACTTATACGATATTTTTTATTTAATACATGATTTTTGTCGAAAGACAACATCGTGACGAGATCTACGTGTTACATAATATGTTGTGTTCATAGTATAGAAGTAGTTAAATTAGACAGGGACATAAGCTACTTTTACTCAGTTCCTGAAGTTCAGGTAAACAAAATCGTAGGCAATAAAATGTATTGAATTAAATACTATTGGTTGACGATTGGTGATACAATAAAACTTAATAAATCGACATGTTTGAATAGCTATGTTCCAAATAATATATAATATCTGGGTGACCGAGCCTTGCTCGGTAATTTTTTACAAAATAAAAAAAAGAAACAAAAGAAAGAAAAATAATAGGGTAGGTGGGGGCTCGATCCTAGGTATCTTCATTTCTCGCTTCTGACTTGACAGATAATACCAAAATTTCAATTCAATATAAATATAAATTTTTAATGCCTAAAACCAGGGATAAAATGTTAACAACTTTCACTTATTAGTAACAAATATTGGTAAGTATTTCAGTTAGAGAAAATGAACTAGAAAAAAACTTGTTTACTGTAAGCTAGTCCCTAATTTGTTGATCACTATATATAGCAAAATATATCGGTGATTTTCAGAGCAATTTCAAACTCATTCGGCGAGTGCTAATGAAGCTTCCGTATCCAAACCTGATACGTAGGGCTGTCGCTTTTAAGAATACAGAATTTTATAGTAGCATTAAAAAAATAGTGTAGAGCTTTTATACTTTCTGTTTATTTAACTAATTTCTCCGCTTTCACATAATGACACCACATATCGGTAATGCATATTCACTTGCAATTTCTTCTTAAGAACATATGAAGTCATAAGCAGCGGTAAACACATACGTAGGGAGGCAATATTTTTTTTGGATCTATAAAATAGTTTCGCCGAACTACTCAAGATTATTTTGTGGAATTGGTTGTATATCAAGCTCTCATTTCATGAACTTTTTGCACAAGAACATAGTACAATTGAAATAAACATGTTATGGTGGCATACATTGATAATTAATACATTAAAAAAATTAAAGTGTTTCAGTTTATTCATAGTTTGTTAGGTTTATTAAAACTTTTATGATCCGCAATTTCGTATCCAGCTAATTAGAATGGATCACCATTTCTTACCGAGGTCTCATAAAAGGCGACTAAGGTAAATTGACGTCAGGCAGGCGACCGGTCGTAAAAGAATTAGCCAAATCAACTCACAAAATGTTTAAAACATACTGTGCCGACCACAGAGTGAGATAAGGACAGGAGAATAATGTTAATACTTTTATGATCACAATTTAATAATGATTTGTCATGTTTGCTATGTTATTATTTTTCTTATATTAGCAAAAATAATATAAATAAGATACATTAAGAACGGTTTAATTTCCCTTTATCCAAGAGATTCTTTGATTTCAGTATGTTTATTGTTTTATTATTATATTCAGTATGTGCTACATAGCACAAGTTGTATCACTAATTGATTGACCTATTTTCAAGTGAGTGAAAAAATCATTAAAGCAAAAGCTTATTTAAATATTTTTAGTAATTTTCTTTAATATAGCAATTTAAAATCGATCAACATAAATCAACAGAAAATTGATTTCTAAATTATAACGTCAACCCTACAGTGATGACCCTAATAATTAGGTTACGTTTGCTTGTAGTGCTATTTTGGCTCACTGCGGACTGTTTTAGGAAGTATATTATATACGTTCGTTGTGAAAATATCTATATTTACTCCAGGTTATTCCACGTAAATATATACTAACTATGAAACGTTTTAATTAATAGTGTGCAAAGCTATAACGATTTATTTGTCATAGCACAATCTATAAATTTAATCCAAATGTAACAATTATTAAAATTTGCACAATAATATCATATGCATGCTCTATGGTTATCTATGATCTTGACAGGCTATCAAATGATAATATTAATGTTAAATTACTAGAAATATGGTCCACACCACCAAAAACAACCGAAAATGTATGGTTCCGTTTACTGGTTTTTTTTTTATGGAATAGGTGAGCAAACGAGTGCGGTGCACCTTAAGTGATCACCGCCGCCCATGACCTCTCGCAGAGCGAGTGTGTTACTGTTCTTTAAAATGGTGGAAAATATGCTTTTTGAAGGTACTTATATCGTACCGATCCGGGAACATCGCTAAAGGGAGATCGTTCCATAAAATGGTGGTGCGCGGAATGAAATGATTTGAAAACCGCACTGTGGTGGATCGTCACGCATCCAGATGGTGAGAATGGTATCTTAATCTGTGACGTACAGTGCGGTTGTGGAATTTAGCAGCAGGAATCAGGTCATGTAGTTCAATGGAACACTCTCCGTGAAAGATGCGGTAGAAAACGCACAGTGATGACACGTTTCTACGCATCGCTAAAGAGCCCAGCTGTTTGCTACTCACCTTGTCCCCAATAATACTAGCTGCTCTGTGCTGTATGCGATCAAATGGCTTAAGTTGGTACTAGGGTGCACCAGCCCAGAAATGAGAACAGTACTCCATGTGAGGCCGGACTTGTGCTTTATACAGCGCTAGTCTATGGACCGGCTTGAAGTACTGTCTCGCTCTATTGATAACACCCAATTTTTTGGAGGCCAACTTAGCGTTCCTTTGTACTGGTGTACTTATTTTACCCTCTCTATATATGTAATTGTAAAATGGCCACCACAATGAGTAAACAATGTAATAATAATTAACAAAAATGTATTATTTGAATTAGTTAATGTAGTGTATTTTCTTATAATTATGTTTTTTTGTTGTTTAAACTTTTCCTTATCGTATAGTAAGGTTATGGTGAGGAAAATAAAGAATTATTATTATTATTAATGATCTAACCTTTCTTTACCTCGTGTCATACAAATTCTGCACACATTAGAACCAATACTTGACAAGGAATCCCTCTGAGCCACTTCCAAGTCCGATCTCTCGGACACATTACCTGATGTTTTCTTTTTATTATTTCCGTCGGATGTCTTTGACTGCTTTAGACCAGGATTTGTTACTACAACCTCGTTAGCAGTTCTTTTATTACAAGACAGACTGGCGTTTGTAACATTTTGGACTAAATCATTCGTAATAGTACTAATAGCAGTCCGAACATTCACATTTGGTGTTTCGTCTACTACGGTATGTACAGTTTTATTCAATTTAAAGCAAGACGCCATAAACTTTTTGAGTTCAATAAAAGTAAGTGAATCATCATCTTTACTTTCAAATTTTTCCAATATTGGTATTTTTAGTTCTTTCATTTCCACATGTTTTGTTTGATTTGGGGTTCCGAAGCTTAACGAAGTAATTTTAAGTGCATTAGCAACATCTTTGTTTGTGATAATTTGTCTTATACTATGTTCGGATTTCGATATTCCTGTTCTGATGATATTTCTTGGACTGGATGGAATTGCTCCTGGTAGTGGTAAGTTTATTACTCCAGAGGGACCAGCATCATTTTGATTTCTTTCGTTCTGCTTGTCTTTATTGTTACCTTCAGTATTTTCCTCATTCGTCGATTTTTCTTTAGTTGCTTCTGAAGTTTCTTTATCATCCATTAAACTTTGCGTTTCATTTGTACTTTTATTTTAAAGAAAATATTAATAAAATAAACCTTGTATGAATGTTTCAGTATTGACAGCTGGGATTTAACAATCGGGCATATGTCAAATATTTGACGATACTACTTATAAAAAGTTTTCAATCAGAATGTTGATTTGCAATGGTGTGTTTCCTCTACATGCCATACTTCCTCAACACCCGCTCAACACATGACTTAGGCTCAGCTCATACGAGTTTAATAATTGATACAATTATATTGAACAATTTAAAAATAAAATCAATGAAGGCAAGAATCAGTTACTCGTAAAATCATGAAAGATATTGATTGATAGAAATGACAAACCTTTTATCTTTTTAGATTTTTATATACTATCAAATAGGTACGTAGAATCAGATGACTAAAGATGAACAATCTTAGAATTTATAATTTGTATATTATTTTATAATTTTCATGAAACAGGGTTTCTCAATGAGTTAGTCCATTTCGATGCATATAATATAACGATACATAAAATCATCATCATCCTCCTGTCCCTAGCCCACTATAACTGGGCTCGGCACAACATGTTATAAACATGTTGTCACATGATTCGGCTAGGTATTTTACAACCGGCTACCTGACGACAACTTACGATAGGAATGAAGATGTTCTATTCTATTCAGCCGGATACCACACGGCGTATATGACGAACCGATAAAAATGATAACACATAAAATCTACAAGTGTTGTTTTCATAGCAGCACTAAAAATTTCTAAATATAAAAGCATTTAATTATTTTAACGACACAGGCTTAACCACAGCAGAAAGATGGAAGACCGTAAAAATTTAACAGATCGTAAAGTTCTGAATGGTTTTTTTACGTTTTGTAATTACTTCTCATTACGACTCGTAAAAAACATCGTTAATTTAGAATATGAGATACGACAAATTAAGAATCAGTAACCCAAAATTGGGTATCTATTAGTATCTATTATATATTCACCATCATAAAATTTTAATTGTTGTACAAGTGCATGAGAATGACGTACGACGAATGGTCTTCTCGCTTACTCCCCGTGTGGGGGTAAATGGGGTGCGGGCCTCGAGGAAATCCTCACTGCCCGGGCATCTCCTCGCGGGCACTTAAGCCCGGTACGTATTTCGAGATCCGAGAGCCGAGATCACCTAGGTGACCTAAAGGTGTCGGTATTTGGGCCGTAAGCCCAGGTCACCTAGGTGACCTAATGGATGTCTTGTTCGGTGGGGAGGTCTGGGAATGGTAGCTCCCAGACTTCAAAGTCGTCTTTGTCGGGTCGTGTCTTGGTCAGTGGTTTTGTCATATCCGGTGTTTCCACCCTCTCGCCCATTGCGTTGTCCTCGTCGTCGCCGTCGTCATCCGCATCGGGCCGCGAAGACGGTGATCGCTGGAGCTCGCGAGGCAGAGAACGTCCATCGGGTGGTCGCGCATGGAGTGGCGCGATACCATGGAGGTGTATGTGCGCGCTGTTGTCCAAATGACGCTGCAGAATCACGTATATTAAATTCAACCTTGTTAGAAGAAAATCAATGGGTAATGGGAAGGACAATTATCAATGTGTTTCAATATAACAACGTCTTCTTTTTCGTTATCCGATGGATGTCCACTGTTGATCATAGGTTTCTTCACGGTATCTTCATACCACAGGATTTTGTGTCTCAACGATTCGTCGCGACCTTTTTAAGGTCATCTCATAGGGTCCTACCGTTTTTTAGGGCAGGGTCGCCATTCTAACACCAAGACCGTAACGCCCATCGGTACTCCGCACTATGTACCCCACCCATCACCATTTCATCTTCGCGACGCTAAGCAATGTCGGTGACTTTGGCTCTTCCACGAATTTCCTTATTTCTTATTTGATCACGTACAGATCCAAGCATAGATTGCTCCATCGCCCTCTGAGTAACTATGAGCTATTCTTATCAGGTCCATAGTTAGTCATAGTTTACCACGACTACCTAATAAATAACAATTCAGCCGCCGTAACATATACAAGCTGTTTCATTTTAAGATACAAACTACTTTAATAAGTTAGTTAGTTAGTCCTAGGTTACTGATAATCTTTTACTAAATTAACAACATCGCTACATTTTTAACAAATCGCAGCCTATATTTTGAAGAGTAAAAGTAAATTTTAGTATATTTTAATGTCGAAAAACAGTGATAGAACGATTTTTTAAAGATAAATGAAACCTAGCTTGATCGAATATATTATAATACATACAAGATTAACTCATTTAAATATTAAAGATAAGTTAAGAGGACTATGTGTACTGAAATCCTGATTTCGATATACTTCACTATTAGCAAAGTAAAAAAAAACATTTACGTGGATAATCATAACTTAATTAATTTGATATATATTTTATAAATTTCATATTAATTACTCAATTATTTTCTTCCAGTCGACACATTTTCTTCTGCTACCGTAATTAACAAAATGCGCAGTTATGGAAATATTTTTGAGGCAATAATTAAGTCGACACTTAACTTTTCCTTTTTAGCAAGCGAAATATTTTAATTAGGTTGTCCGAACGAACTCACGCCGCGACCCGCGTATAAGAGTGTGGTTGTTTTTATGTAATATGGAACCAGTAGAAAAGCATAGATAAAAAAGTGCATATTTATATGTGCAGCATTAGATTGTAAGCTCCTCCTTTATGTATTAATCTATACTTATAATAAATCTGTAGAAAGGTCAATTCTGTAACTGAAATATATTTCCAAAATAACTATCAGAGGGTGATTAGGGATCGATACTGATGCCAAAAATGCAATCAGTAAAATTTTTGTCTGTCTGTCTGTCTGTCTGTCTGTCTGTCTGTCTGTCTGTCTGTCTGTATAACCGTTATAGAAACAAAAACTACTCGACGGATTTTAACGAAACTCGGTACAATTTTTTTTCATACTCCTGGGCTGGTTATAGTATACTTTTCATCACGCTACAATCAATAGGAGCAGTGCAGTGAAGGGAAATGTCGGGAAAACGGGAGAAGTTACTCCGTTTTTTAAGCTTCCGTCGTGTGTGCAACCGTGATGGTTAAAGCTACACAGAAATCATGTATGACGGAAATGTTCTCCTTAAAATTATATAACAAATATCCCACGACAGCATATGTCTATCTTTTATGGTTGACCCACAATAACACGTGTAACTCCCGATAGCTTAGCAGTTCGAAGCTTTCTGGTTATATTTGTCTACTCCTACGTTTATATCACTCTCAGTCATCCCTAAATAAAAAAGTGAATAGTATTAACCATTGTATAAAAAAAGAATCATTGAAATCGGTATAGAAACACCAAAGTTATACATGAAACACGCTAATAATAAGCCATCGCGCGTGAATACTGAATCATGCTATAGGGATTATCACTACATAGTATAAAACAAAGTCACATTCTTTGTTTGTCCCTATATCCCTATGTATGCTTAAATCTTTAAAACTACGCAACAGATTTTGATGCGGTTTTTTTTAATAGATAGAGTGATTCGAGAGGAAGGTTTATACGTGTAATACCATTCAATATGGAGTAGAGAAATACTGAAATTTTTGAGGTTTCTAATAAATATCGTAAATAACTACATTTTTTTCCGCTTACATTGCAAACGCAGGCTAAACCCTACGAGATGATGTACTAAGTATTTGTTCACCTTGAAAAGGTCTACAGAAAAGTCCGCGATGGTATACATATGTCTATCTCTTATGGATAACCCACAATAGCATTTTTGTCATTTACTTTTTACGAAAAATAATGCCTTATTTTCGAAGCAATTTTTATACAATATAGCATTAATCCTTATCCAATTAAGTACCTTAAATACATTGTTGATTTAATATAGATCAATATGGCCGTTTACAGCATGTAATTTAAATGAACATTTTCGAAGATATCACAGATTTAAAATCCCGTGAGGAGGCCGCGCTTCACCCTATAGCACTTCGAATTTAGCAGCGATTGGACGCGCAACTAAATGTCGCTCTTTTAAGAGTAACCTCTAAAGAAAACATGTTTGTGTTGTCTAATGATAACAAAGCTATGAATGTTGTATATAAAGACATTCTGTAATTAATTTTAAACACAAAATATATAGGGAAAAATGTAAAATGTAAATATGTAGTAGGTATATGAATTTAGATATTAGATATAGCAGGAAATCTTCTTAGTATAGGGAGAGGGGAATTGTTTTTCTTAAAATTTAACGCGTGCGGGCCACGGGCATTAATGAATAAATTAAAACTACTGGATCGATTTTGATCATTTTTTTCACTGAGTGACATAGGCTATATATTTTATACCCGTGCGAAGCAGGGTACGCCGCTAGTAAATAAATAAATGAATAAGGGCAATACGTGTGGGATCCGGCTGAATAGAATAGACCACACTAATTTCTTACCGAGATGTCGACAACAAGGCGACTAAGTTAGTTGACGTCAGGCAGGCAGTCGGTTGTAAAATACCTAGCCAAGTCATATGACAACATGTTTAAAACTTGTTGTGCCCACTTAGAATGGGATAAGGGCGGGAAGATGAAGTAAATTAATTCATAATAACATATAAATTAATTTATTAATATCAATAGCAATATCTTTTATATTTAAACGAGTTAATCTTGTATGTATATATATATATTTTTTCAGAATCTCGGAAACGACTCCAACGATTTTACTGAAATTCAGCATGTAGGGGGTTTTGGGGGAGAAAAATCGATCTAGCTAGGTTTCATTAAAAAAATATATATATTTTATCCCTGTTTTTGGGCATTAAAATTTATATTGAATTGAATTTTTGCCATTAACTGTCAAGTCAGCGTAGCTTGTTCGGGGAACATGTGGTCGCGAGAAATTAAAATACCTAGGATCGAGCCCCACCTAAACTATTATTTTTTCTTTTTTTTTTGAAGTTTCCTTTTTTATTTTGTAAAAAATTACCCAGCAAGGCTCGGTCAACCAGGTACTCAATTAATTGGTACGCGATATTGAAGACTATTCATGGGATATTCAAGGTAAGACGGTGAGTGATATCCAGTCATAGTTTTAATTGTGATGTTCAACAGTCGGTATATAAGCAGAGCATCTTAGCCAAGCTTAACTTACTCATTACCTAAACCTAACTAACTACCCTAGTAGTCATATTATTTTTATTTAGGTTCACTTACAAATTGCATACACTAATAATATAAATTATTACTTGCTTAGTATATAAGTTAAGTGTAACAATTCACATATAAGTAAACCCCTTAAGCACATAAATATATATATATATATAAACACATATTATATATATATATATATATATATATATATATATATATATATATATATATATATCTATCTATTTAATAAATTTAAAAGTTATGAACTAAAAGCAGTGTTTGCGAACTGTTTCGTAGAATACACTTTATATATATACCTATACCTTATATATATACGTTGACTTTATATATATACATAATATATACCTTATATATACCTCGTCACATAGGTCTTGTCAAGAAATATAAAATGAGTTTCACCAAGTTTGGGGCTATTTTATTATTTAGCACATTTTATTTATATAAATATAAATGTTTGTCTGTATGTCCTTCATAGATTCCGAAACGCCTGGACCGATTTTAATGAAGTTTACAGACAATCTTAACAATGACCCAGCAGATGTTTTTTTTACTGCTGATATATTTTGAATTAAGCCCAGCTAAGCGGGCTGGGTGTGCTGGGTGTGATTATAAATATTGCGTTTTTAGGTCAATTGAATGCAAATAAGTGCTTCAAAAATAATATAGTTATTTGGGTATTTACTCCTATTGCATAACGATGTTTATAATAACGCTTCGATAACTTTTTGACAACATCGCGCCGTGTGCCGCAGTATAATTTGTAATTAAAGGTCCAGGTGTTTTCGGCTTTGTTCTGCAGTTTTTTATTCTGCTTCACGTATACCCGGTTATTATGGGATTGTAAGGGTTTCCTAAAATTAGCTTAACGCAGCAAGGGCTTTGAATAATACGTTATTATGTAGACAGGATTTAGCGGGATGTTTCTCATAAGAAAAGATATTTTAATGTCACATTTATGGGTAAACGTGTCGTAAAAGGCGACTAAGGTAAGTTGACCCGCCGTTTGGTATCCGGCTAAGTAGAATAGGCCACCCTCATTTCTTATCGAGGTGTCGTAAAAGGTGACTTAAGTAAATGGATGTCAAGTAGGTGGCCGGTCGTAAAATACCTAACCAAATCATGTTACAACATGTTGTGCCGACTCCACTTGTAGTGGGATAAGTGTAAGTCAGTACCTTACATAATTTTAATTTACGGATTGCCAAAATAGAGAACAGATTGGAATTGAAACAGCTTCGGCGAAAATAGTGATTTACTGAAAAATCATAGTATTATACACCTCTGCAACGTAGTGCCTAATTCTATAAACTATAATTTACTTCATGCATAAAGTTATATATTTATGTTAGAATACTAATACAATGTTGCAAATAAAACGCAAAGTATAATTTCGTTAATACAACAATCGAGTTCCAAAGCTAAAAATGTTTTCCTCCGCGAAGACGTCATGTTCTATTCACGAAAAGGTAAAAAAATACAATGCAAGGTTTATTCTACCCTAGTATTAAATCATAACAAAGCGTTTACGAAATATTTATTATTATAGCGAGAAAAAGGACAGTATTTTGCTTTATGGGCCGACGTGAGCTCTTCATTAATTAAATACAAAGAGTGGTGAAATATTTTCATTATCTATTTTTTTAAGGAAACAGTAGCAGGAAAAATAAGACACATCTTTGTGATGTTAAAAAATAAATTTTCTTTATTGTTCGTTAAAATTGTTTGATTTGTGTTAAGTAATTAATGAAACTTTAAATTTAATTTGCAAGATTCCACCTTCACATACACACACGGCAAGTTATATAAAAGCTTTTAAAAATAGAGATATGTTCTTATAGTAAACTGCAGTAATGTCTCTAAAAAGGTCTATTAATTGATTACTTTAATTAGGTAAATGTTTTAAGAGACTTTAAAAGGCACTTTTTAATTTAAAAAGGTTTTTGTAACGTGTTCTTTGTGACAATTTTCTCTGTTTCTTTTTATTATTAAAAGCCTTTATTCAACTTGCAGTGTATGTATGTGAAGGTGGAATCTTGCAAGTAACATTTGACCCACTTTCCGGGGTCCAGTCGCGATGACAATGTATGCTTATGATAAGCATGATTTGCTATACCCAGGATTGGCTCAAGACGAGGGAAATGCTCAATAGTTAGCAGTAGAGACATTTAACTTGACTCGGTGTTATCTTATAGTAAACTGCAGTAATGTTAAATATTATAAATTAATTAGGTACTTTAAATATTTTAAGAGACTTTAACAGGCACATTTTTAACTTCAAAAAGGTTTTTGGAAGGGGGTTTGTACGACAACTTTCTCTATTTCGTTTTTAAAATTGTTTATGGTACATGAAATGATTTAATCTGTTTCATCAACCCTTTTGTATCTTTTACGTTCTACGTGACGTTGGCGAATTATTTATGTTCAGTTCACTCACCTGAAACCATAAACCTCGGATTGAAATGAATATTTTATACGTCAATCTTATTTGTTTTTATGCCCTACCAAACCTGTAATTATATGGAGACTAAAATAACACTATCGTTTAAAAATTTTACGTAAATATGATAAATATATTATGGTGCCAAATTAAAGAGGCTAATAATATAATCGTAGATTAGTTTTTGTCACATATTTCATTGTTAAGCTTTAGTACAGCAGAATATTTAATTTTTTTTTATGTTATGTTAGTGTTCGGGTATATTTAAAAATAAATTGCTACTTAATGTGCTATATAAAGATTTCCCCTTTCCTTTAATTTAAGGGTATGAGTTACATACAACACAATCAATGTAGATTAGCAGGTTGTACATATAAGGACAACGTTTGCAGTTGTAAAAATGTGGTTTTCTTCATCGTTAAGCTTATGAAGAATTGAAAATATGATAGCACGTAAGTTTTTAAGGATAAAAACGCATAAAGAGAATCACAGTCTCCTTAATTTAAATTCCTTAATTCAAGACGACCCTCTAGGGATGGACATACATCTTCTTCTTTGCAACCCTCTCCAACTGGTGAAGGTTGACAATTAACTCTGCATATGCCTTCCTATTCTTAGCATTCATTTCTTAGATGAACGAGTTCGGGAGCGCTATTAATTCAGGTCTATTTTCTAAGCTAACCATGATTTCTATGACCAGTGTTCTTAGTGTGAGTTTCTGAAGCTACTCGATCGCGTTAGCGTAACGCAATATCTATGGTCCTGGAACAGCGGTCACTAGATGTCTCTGTTGCAGCGTCATATTGGTTTTAATCTAACGCGATGGAGAAGGTTGAAAAAACTCGCACTAAACTCAAAGGTCTTCCATCCCCAGCAAGTTTTACCATCATTATTAGTTGCAATAGCCCGTATCGGCTATATCTGAGCACGTGACCTAGGTATGTAACTTTAAGTAATGATTAGAAACAGTTTGCGTTTTTGTCAAACACGTCGTTCCTTTGCACTTTCATTGTTACTTTTTAAATACCACCTTGCAAATGGATAATTCATGGATAGTTTATATAAAATTTTTAATAATTCAACCCAGCAATAATTCAACAATAGTCAATTCCATGAAAGCTGATATCACATTTTAATATATGAATTTTTTATACGATATCAGCTACTGTAATTAAATATTCTTTATATAAGTATTTAATGTTAAAACGGACTGTATAATAAATCGGTTAATAACATTTTCAATTTTATTTTACACTAGCTGTGCCTACGGATTCGCCCTCACAAAATCAGTGTGTCACAAAGTTTTTCTCGCGTGAATTCGACGGGAATTCTAGAATAAAAAGTATAACCTATATAGTATACATACCTATGTAGTATATATAGTCAAGGATATTCTTAGGGCATACTTCATCTCAATGTGGAATACAGAAAGCAGAAAGTAAGCTTCTCCAAAATGTTTTGATAAGTCTTCAAAAATCACGCGCATTGGTGCTAAATATCGGGTAACTTAGCCGATTCTTTGAAGCAAGAATGTTCAATTTGTAATCGAATTTAAGAAAATTGGAGATTTTATTAAATGCAAAGTGTCACTGCTTGTTAGTTTGGCTCCATTCCAAAATGGAAGGAGATCCACCTTCCTTAATGGCGTGTTTGAACTTCACGGAATATAAGAATGTATTTAACATAGTATCGGTTACATAGTTTTAGCGGGATGTTAATTGAAGGCAATAGTATTGATACTAATTGTATATCAAACTGATATCACTCGTTCGAGATCTAGTTGCTCGATCGATCATCGAGATCATTAACATCAGAAGCAGTTACTAGCAATGACTATATATGATAGTAACTGCTTCCTCACTCATTTGGAGACAAAGATTTAAGAGAAGTTTAGAACCATTATGTTGCTCACGCTGCACAATGCGGATGTTCATTGCAAATTTTCCAGTAATTCTCCAGAAATACGACGGTTCCGTAACGATGATTTCATCATCGCAAAGGTCACGAATATATATTTTTAATCCTACTCGAAGGTGAGTTCCTTTTCCCAAATTTCGAATTTTTGCTTTATATAATATAATATATTTGTTTACAATTTTTATTACATAGAAAAATATAAACGAATATAAGTGGACTTACTGCTCTCCTTTATCTTGAGAAACAACACCTTTTACTACTAATTACAAAAATTTAGGTAAATTGACCCGGAATTAGTGCTCTACTGTCTGTTGAAATCTTTATATCGTATGTTTTGTAATTAGGGAGAGAAAAAAACGCTTTGCCTTGAAAATATCATTGCTCCTACGCGAAAACATACAATTTAGTGGCTATTAAATTATGTGAAACTCCTTTAAGTTTGGATTTCAGCCAAGCCAACAAGCGGTAACATAGGAATCTACAGCATCTTAAACAGAACTCAAATTACTTTAAGTTAATTCTTTTCCATTGATCAAATCTCTCTCACCAATGGTAAGACAGATTTAATTATATATTTATGATATTTAATTGGTTGACATAGGGTGAAATATTTTAAAAACTAGCTGGCTTAATTGTAGTTAAATTTTTTGGACGTCGACGCCCATAAAAATCACCTTCACGATAAACTATATAAAATTATGATCATAAAAATCCACTTCTTCTTCTATATTACTTATTGTATCTCTTAAATTAAATTCCGCAATCTCTGATACTTTATCACATGGTGATATCGTATGTTTTGTAATTAGGGAGAGAAAAAAAACGCTTTGCCTTGAAAATATCATTGCTCCTACGCGAAAATATACAATTTAGTGGCTATTAAATTATGTGAAACTCTTTTAAGTTTGGATTTCAGCCAAGCTAACAAGCGGTAACATGTTGTTCCCGATAGGAATCTACAGCATCTTAAACAGAACTCAAATTACCAATATTATCTTATTATAAGTTTGAATATATATTTAATACTAGCGGCCTACCCTGCTTCGCACGGGTATCAAATATATAGCCTATGTCACCCAGTGAAAAAAATGATTAAAATCGATCCAGTAGTTTTAATTTAGTTATTCATTACTGCCCGTGGCCCGCACGCGTTAAATTTGAAGAAAAACAATTCCCCTCTCCCTATACCAAGAAGATTTCCTGCTATATCTAATATCTAAAACCTCAAAAATTACAGTATTTTTCTACTCCATATTGAATGTTATTATACATATAAACCTTCCCCTTGAATCACTCTATCTATTAAAAAAACCGCATCAAAATCTGGGATATAAGGGACAAACAAAGAATGTGACTTTGTTTTATACTATGTAGTGATAATCCTTATAGCATGATTCAGTATTCACGCGCGATGGCTTATTATTAGCGTATTTCATGTATAACTTTGGTGTTTCTATACCGATTTCAATGATTCTTTTTTTATACAATGGTTAATACTATTCACTTTTTTATTTAGGGATGACTGAGAGTGATATAAATGTAGGAGTAGACAAATACAACCAGAAAGCTTCGAACTGCTAAGCTATCGGGAGTTACACGTGTTATTGTGAGTCAACAATAAAAGATAGACATATGCTGTCGTGGGATAGTTTTTATATAATTTTAAGGAGAACATTTCCGTCATACATGATTTCTGTGTAGCTTTAACCATCAAGGTTGCACACGCGACGGAAGCTTAAAAAATGGAGTAACTTCTCCCGTTTTCCCAACATTTCCCTTCACTGCTCTGCTCCTATTGATTGCAGCGTGATGAAAAGTATACTATAACCAGCCCAGGAGTATGAAAAAAAATTGTACCGAGTTTCGTTAAAATCCGTCGAGTAGTTTTTGTTTCTATAACGGTTATACAGACAGACAGACAGACAGACAGACAGACAGACAGACAGACAGACAGACAGACAGACAGACAAAAATTTTACTGATTGCATTTTTCGCATCAGTATCGATCCCTAATCACCCCCTGATAGTTATTTTGGAAATATATTTCAGTTACAGAATTGACCTTTCTACAGATTTATTATAAGTATAGATAGATATAATATTGATCAAATCTGTCTTACTGTTAATGTTAATGGTAAGACAGAATTGGTTGACATAGGGTGAAATATTTTAAACACTAGATGGCTTAATTCTAGTTAAATTTTTAGACATTGACGCCCATAAAAATCACCCTCACGATAAACTATATAAAATTATGATCGCAAGCATACACATTATGAATAAAACAAAACTGATTCATTCTACAAATAACGAGCCGTAAAACATTTTACCTAAATAGACAAATAAATCGAAGTGTTGAATAGGACAAAATTTTAATTGGAAAATCCACTTTTTCTTCTATATAACTTATTGTATCTCTTAAATTAAATTCCGCAATCTCTGATACTTTATCACCATGATGGCTGAGTAGAATAGACGACCCTCATTTCTAACCGAAGTGTCGTAAGAGGCAACTAAGGTAAGTTGACCCGCCATGTGGTATCCGGCTCAGTAAGGCGCCTTTATTTCTCACCGAGGTGTCGTTAAGGCTGACTAAGGTAAGTTGACGTCAGGCAGGCGGCGGGTCCTAAAATGTAACAACATGTTTAAAACATGTCATGCCGACCCCACTTAGAGTGGAATAAGGGCAGGTGGATGACCTTATTGAACCTCTTAAATTAAATTCATTAACCTCTGATCTTATATCGCTGGGATCTAGAGATTTCAAGCGAAGTTACGAAAATCGATTTTTCCACGCACGACAAAAAACAGACAGTATTTGGTGAGGAAGATAGTAAGGAGAATTTGGAAATTTAACAGTAAGGTAATTAAAAGTGCATTGAATAAAATAGTGTGACTATATTTAAGGAAGATGGGTCTTGAAAATTTATCGCTATCAATTTCTGGTACCTATACTAAGTATTTTCCAGAATGATATTAACATCAGATTCAACATCGTGAACGTTCGCGCATAAATATTTATTGGGGTCTTTTGGTAGACTAGACAACGTAGTAGTCATCGATATAGTCACCATGTTTTAAAAAATGTGGGATAAACTTTTATTTAAATTTAGATCTAAAAACTTTAGATTTAAAAGTTATACAAGTTGAGATGATCTAACTTGTTTAGAGCTCTTGCAGGTTTCCTTAGTCGTGAGTTCTACTGCTAAACATGTATGACATTATATCGCGTACAGCCTATCGTATTCGGGTGTGAATATAGTCAAAACTTATGATAAGTTAATTTTTTAATTGTACCACTTATTTGCGTATTTTATGATGGCTCTATAATTTTAACAAGCTATTGAATATCTTTATTCTAAAACAATGTTCTGTATTTTACTAGGAGTTGGGAAGTGTGGCTATATTTTTTACTTTCACATGTATACTGTTGTATTTATGTATTACAAAACAGAATGTAAGGTGATCTCTATTACTTTTTTTACATATTGTGTATTTAATAAGGTTTTATTTAAAAAAAATGACGTTTTATCCTTTTTTGGGCATTGACAAATTAAATGGGAATGCTATTTTTGGCTGTAATACTGTAAACGTAATACTGTGGTAGCCTAATGGGTAAGGGGCGAACCAAGAAAGTTCAAAACCTGGGTTCGAGGCCCATATGACACCGGGGCTTTCTTTCTTTTTTATTTTTTTAATAACACATTTTTTATATCTTTATAAAAATTATTGAGCAAGACTCGGTCACCGACGTGCTTACTAATTAAGATCGTTGAAATAACATAATTTTAACTTATGCGCTTTGAGCGTGTACACTGTCCAGTAAAAAAAACAAAATACCCTAAACAAGAATATCATGGTCACAATACCCAACGCCTTTATACTCAGGGGGAGCATAAAACGAAATCGCCCGAATTGCCTTCGTGTATAATGCCTCAGTTTTCAGATCGCATACTGTGAACCAATCTTGTGCCATACTATATATTGATGGGTGGGCTGTACTCGGCTATCATTAATATGTAGGAATCGGAAAAAGTGAAATAACTATACATATATGTGTTACTATCTCTTTCTATCATACCTATTTGATTACGACATATTTAAAATCTTGCTCGGTTCATTTTTTTTATAAGCGATGAAGAGTATATAATTGATGCCTATTTCTTTTTTCTTAAGATATTGTTTAAGATACTGTTGTTATATGTAGATGGTAAATCGAAGATACCCACGGAAAACATTCTTTTAACATAACAAAGAACAACTATATGTTTTTTTTGTAGAATAGAGTTCGAGTAGAATAGACCGCCCTCATTTCTTACCGAGTTGTCGTTAAAGGCGACTAAGGTAAGTTGACCCACCGTGTCGTATCCGGTTGAGTAAAATATTTAACCCTCTTTCTTACCGAGGTGTCGTAACATTCGACTAAGGTAAGTTGACATCAGGCAGGCGGCTGGTCGTAAAATACGTAGCCAAATCATGTGCCAACATGTCATATTATGACATGTTGTGCCGACCCACTTAGAGTGGGATAATGGCAGGTGAATGATGATGATCTGTATATGACTTCTTGTCTTTATCTTTCTGTTACTCAAAGGTTGACTGGAAAAGATTCCTTTCAGGGATGAGTCCACCTTTGTACCTAAATGTACTATTTTTTCTTCTTTCCTAACAATATGTGTGTACAATAATTAATATGTATGTACAATAATAAATAAATTTTATCGATCTTGTTGTGTAAAATTATTTTTTCTCTTCAAATATTAGTAAAGACTTCAAATGTCAATAAGGTGCTCGTACTTTTTTTTATTGTGAAGATCTATATAGTGTATTATCTATGGTATAGACTGAGATCATTTTGGTGGTGAAATGCACTGACTGTGACTGAAGTTATTTACATTTGAAAGATCCAAGTGACGGCGTTTGCTGTTTTTTCTAGAACAGCATTTATATAACAAAAGAGAGAACTCTAGTCTATTAGTTAATATATTCATCACTGTATAGATTTTTACAAAAACCTATTAAAAAAATAAGATTTGATAGATTGTGTACTTTTAATTATTACAGTAGTAATTTATTAAACGGATAATTGGAACGCAGGAAATTATAATAATATAAATAACAAAATTGCATATTTTATTACGATACATTATATTCACTAATGAGCGTTTCCATTATTCCAAAAATGTTTAAAATTGCAAAATATGTAAAGTCAAATGACGTCCAACCCATATATCAAACCACATAAATATTAATGTCCATCTCAAATGAGCGCCATTAACATATCATATTCCCGACATGTACCCGTCACGTGACGTTTGTACAAAATCTCGTTATACCGACCGAAATATTCGGGACATACGCTGAAGAAATTTCTAAGGTTTTATTTACAGGGAATTGAAAATACCTTTATGTAACAAATATGCCATAAATTTTACATTTTAATATTGAAAAGTGTGTATAAATTTTTGGAACTTTGTTTAATGTAGTACCCGGTTAACCGAGCTTTGCTCGGTAATTTTTTACAAATTAAAAGAAAACTTAAAAAAAGAAAAACATAGTCGGATAGATGGGGCTCGATCTTAGGTATTTTCATTTCTACAGACCACCCGTTCCCCGCATAAGCTACGCTGACTTGACAGTAAACGGCAAAAATAGTTTAATGTATTCAATTTAAATTTTTGATCTTTTTAAATCCCAAAAACAGGGATATAACGAATTAAAAAAAAACCGGCATAAAACTGAGACTCTGAGATATATATAAACACACACACACACACACACACACACACATACACAAATTGTTCTTTGTGAACTGATAAGAAGACCTTTATGAAATAATACGAGTATGTTTTCCACGTTCTTACGAGTATCATACAACAATAACAGCAGTATATTGAAAAAAAAAAGTTAAATAAGTTAATCTTTTTCGTATAAATATATTTTCGGATTCTCGGAAACGGCTCCAACGATTTTGCGGCAATTCAGCATGCACGAGGTTTTTTTGGGTTTGGGAAATTGATCTAGCTAGGTTTCATTTAAAAAAATCGTTTTATCCCTGTTTTGGTCATTAAAAATACGACATTTAAATTGAAAATATTAAACACTATTTACCATTAACTGTCAAGTCAGCGTAGCTTATTCGGGAAACAGGTGGTCTCGTACCTAGGCTCGAGCCCCACCTACCCAATTACTTTTTTCTTTTCTTTTAAGTTTTTTTTTATTTTGTAAAAAATACGAGCAAGGTTCGGTCAATCGGGTACTGTGTATAAAACGTGTAATCCATATATCAACAACCTAAGATCAACGGATAAGAAATGCGCCTTTATAAATCGGTCGTCAGATGGTTGGTCACCATCACAGATTTCTACAGTGTACGTAGGTCATGTTTAGGGAAGATAGATTTTCCCTTACATTCCACTACACAGGATGTAATATGACCTTGTTAAGAAATGTTTTTTCCAGCTATGCAACGGGCCAGTTACAAGTAATGTAACATAGGGTCTGGGTTAATAACGGTAAAATGCCGAGTCGAAGTTCACGTTGCAAAATGCTAGGTCGTAAGGTTAAACGCGTTTACGGCCGACCTACATACTAGGATTACAATGGTAGGTGTATAAAACTTTGCCAACGTACTCTCATATATCCCGCAGTTTATTCTAGATTTGTTTACTCACTTCGTTGAGTATTGGCATGCGCTGGACAAGCGGAAAACTGGGGTGAGTCAGGCGGATTGTTTGTTGGTGAGCTTCGTATTTCAAATGGCGAGAATAGTTTGAACTTAGCCCTAATACAGTCTTCGCTGCTAAAGTGGTCGCTTATATTCATTATGTTAGCAATATTTTGTATAAGGAAGTCACCCCTTATACAAAGTATTACTAATTATAGAACATTTCCGTTACGTTCCGTTTACAACACTTCGGTAAGAAAGAGCCACTCTTTCTTACACGGCGGGTCTTACGGGCGGGTTAACTTGGTCACCTTTTACGATACCTTGGTAAGAAAGAGGGTGGTCTTTTCTACGCAACCGGATACCACACGGCGATCGACTTACGTTAGTTGCCTTTTACGACACCTCGGTAAGAAATGAGGGTGGGCTATTCTACTCAGCCGGATACCACACGGCATGGCTCCCCCACCGTAAGTATAATAACTGTTTTCTTACTATAAATGTTTTCTTTGGATTTGTCATATGATTAAATTTTGCATAACCATGACCTAATATATTTAAAAAAAACCTTCAATATTAAATACTTATGTCGTTCACAGTTTTATAAGGAATACGTAACGAAAAAATTGCTGTCTCGAAAGTTACTTACAGTTTCCGCCAAAAGCAGGCGATAGACAAGTCAATTTGCGAAAAGCTTGTTCATTTTCCTGAACTGCACACTCGATGCACAAAGTTTTTACTTGAAAACAATTTTGTAAATGTTTTCCACAGATGCATATAATTTAGATAGAGAATTTAGTTTTAAATTTTCATCATTTTATAAAGTAGGTATATGTTACTATTAAAAAACATCTGCTTACATAAATAGCACATTGGTTTTCAAAGACGAATTTTTGCTTAGTTGGGTATGAACTTGTGAATCTTTGGTAAGGATCTGTTGAGATAGCGTCGGGTAGAAAATTATCCACCGCGTAATAGGAATGTAAATTGGAGTAAAAAATCGATTATTAAAAATCTATTTTTCTTTCTTCAACGATTGCTTCGTATCGACAAAATCGATTATTCATAATTAATATTATTAATAATAGATTTTTTCTATTTTAAAGTTGCTTTTTTACTATTAATAACTAATTAGACAAAAGACTTAAAGTTTATTAAAGTAGTAGCGGCCTATTACTCTTCACTGCTGGGAATAGGCCTCTTCTCTAAGTTTTTGGAGAGAAGGATGGGAGCTAAGACCTACCACACTGCTCCAATGTGGATTGGTAGGTTACACATATCTCCAGAATTCTCTAGAGATATGCAGGTTTCCTTACGATGTTTTCCTTCACCGAAAAGCGTGTGATAAATTGCAATTATAATTAGACACATAAGTTTGAACAGAAAAACTCATTGGTGAAAGAGGAGTAGTAGACTACTACTACTAGTAGTAGTAGTATAGTACTAGTAGTACTAGTAGTAGTAGTAGTATTAGTAGAAATAAAATTGCTGAATTTGTTGCGCTTTTGTTTAGCTACATTGCTGGCATCTAACAACGCATATTTTATCTCTAGTGCGTAAATCAAAGTAATTTTACACGTCGTTGGTTATTAGTTCTCAACCATACTAATTGTATTATTCTCCATTATTATATACTTGATTCATAATAAATCAGTTCTGAACCTTTATTAAAATACTGTCGTAAATCAATATCCTAAATCAACATAGGTCGTATTAGACTGTTGTGTGGATTATGTCTAGCATAAATTCTCATTTGGCTCGCAGAATCCATTAATAATAATCGGCTGACTGTTAGACTACTAGTATAATTTATGTCTTAATTGATTTTATTATGGACTTACCTGTGACGTCGCCTGGAAATGAAATGTCGTAACATATCTTTTTCTTTATATTTGTATGTAAGTATTGAGCGGGTGCAAATTATAAATAGCGAACTTGCACTAACATATTATATACTAACAATCGCCAGCGGCTGCGCCCGTGTAGAAAGATTAAAACTGTAATATAGCATACACATTTATATATTTTTGTTTAGCCGTGTGGTATCCGGCTAAGTAGAATAGTACCACCCTCATTTCTTACCGAGGTGTCATAAAAGTCGACTAAGGTAAGTCGGCCCGCCGTGTGGTATCCGGCTGAGTAGAATAGACCACCCTCATTTCGTACCGAGGTGTCGTAAAAGGCGACTAAGGTAAGTGGACCCACCGTGTGGTATCCGGTTTAGGAGAATAGACCACCCTCCTTCTTACCGAGGTGTCGTAAAATACGACTAAGGTAAGTTGACGTCAGGCAGGCGGCCGGTCGTAAAAACGCAGCTAAATCATGTTACAACATGTTCATAACATGTTGTGCCGAACCCACTTAGAGTGGGATAAGGGCAGGAAGATATTTATTTATATATTTTTGTTATAACAATCTATAGGATCCAACTCAAAACCACAAAGTAAATAATTAGAAATATTAAATATTAGAATTCACTAAATCCTCTCAGAGAATTCAAGTATTTAATTGAGAAAATTCCAGGAAAAGAGATAAATCACTTATATAGAATGTAAATTTATCCGATTTGCTTTGAACAGTAAAAACAAACATACTAAGATTTGAGAGTTCTTTTCCGACAGCCTTGGCTTTTCTTATAATCTACTAGCTTTCGCCAGCGGCTCCGCCCACGTGAAAAGATTAAAACTGTAATATATTCTTTTGATAACCATAAAAATAGTCAAAGTACTATTAAACTTAAAAGGATATATGCTGTCGCAGACTTTTATTTAGAACTTTTTGAACGGAACAATTTTGTAATAAATGATTTCGATTTTAGAATAACTATTACCGTTTACTCAGCGCAGCGTAAATTATTCCGTTTTCGTATTATTTTTTATTTCTGCTCCTCTCCTACTCATCTTAGCGTGATGTTATAGCCTATAGCCTTCCTTGATAAATGGACTATCTTGCACTGAAAGAAGTTTTCAAATCGGTCCTGCAGTTCCTGAGATAATCGTTCAAACAATCAAACAAACTCTTCAGCTTTATATATTAGTATAGATTTTATAGATATATTTATGCAAGTTTTTTAACGTGGCTTTCAATTATAAAATAAATTGCGCCTGGACATGAAGATTTTCCTCCTAATTTTCTTTCAAAACAAAGTGCATGATTATTTTCTTTCTTGTTATCATCAACACTAATTTTAAAATTGGTATTGTTTACTAGTAAAGTAATAAAACTTGTTTCTTTGATGCATGTTGTGGCTACCTTAATAAGCTGCACATTTTACGAACGATATTAATGTTTATAGTTTAATAATTTAAATGTAGTAGCTAGGTGGTCCTTAAATAAAATAAAAAATAAAATTAGAAATAAAAATTAATTAAGAATGGTTTGCTTATAGAAAACTAGCAGAATTAACGAACTGCATATCTGTAAAGATATCCTTTTAAGTGTGTTTAAAGTGTTTAAGATCCAACACACACCAGTGTTTTAATCTTTGTTAAATGCAAAATAGCCGTTTGACAAATTATCAAATCGCCGCACAATAAGATTGATCGCCAATCAGCAATCGCTATGATGAATGAGCAACGAATCTCTAATAAATTGTTCATATCAATCTATTCAAGCGAGGATGTCCTAACTATCACCTAAATTGCCTAAAATATGATACAGATCTAATTATGATTAGTTTGTCAGCTCCAAAGTTTCAAATGTTATAACATGTATACGTCAGAACTGGAACAAATTAAATCGTAGCTGTTATGTTTTATTTATTTATTGCAAGCACAATTTGTCAGAAGGATCGTTTTAAATGCAGACTCAATGAAACTATAAGATTCATTGTCATCCGAGTTGTACATTTTGTTAGGCAACAAATGACTCGACAAGGTTAATTTATCTCTTTGTGTTAAAAGCTTAATGTAGATCGCATTGTATAATATTCTGTCTCCTTCGCTTTTACATAGGGGGGTACATTCACTACCATAAGAACAAGGTAAAATACGTAATATTGTGATTTTATCGCGCAGTATTTCCTGGACTTGAAAATGCTACTGCATTTTTTTACCGCCACCAAATAGTTTACCGCGCCAATACGAGGAAGTATAAAAATCGTTATGAGATTTTCTTGGCTACCTTTTTTTAAGCTATTTCTACTACCTTCTAAGAACTACTCCTATCTATCAGGTAAAAAATGGCGCTAAGCATACTTCTATATAAAATATATTGCTTTCAATAATATATAATTAAATTGTTCACATAGTCTAACAAGGGATTCGCACCTATATGTTTCCTCTGAGTCTTCCCTAACTCAGATTGTTAAGTCAATTGATCGAGGAACAGTTAGTTAGCTCAGCAAACTAGGCCAAATTTACATAGTTGACAAATGACCGAATCGCCACACAATAAGATTGATCGCCGACCGCGCTCTGTGACGAATGTGCGACGCGCGATGCGCACGTGATTAATAGTTGATGCCTAATTGATTCTAGCGAACATTTGGTATCTGGCGCGAAATGAGATCCTCTACCTCCTGTCAATTGATAGACGAGCATTCATTAGCAATGTTCTGCAGCCGGATAGCAGTGCTGCAGATCATATTTTCGCCGGTGGTTTTCATACATCATTTCAATACAACAATGTCCATCTTTTTTTTTTCGAATTGACTATATTCTGTTAGCCCTAACGGCTTTTACAGCGTCACCGGGCGGGACGAAGTTGCGAAATGTGGTGAGTAGAGTGCAGAAGCTCTACTAGCGTCGGGGAACGTCGTCCTAAGGGTGCCTCTTGTGAGGCCGGACCACGGCTTAGGGCGACGTGTAGTGGAGAAATGAGAATGTCCATCGCTGAACACAAGTTGCTTCTAATGATACTTGATAGCATATAAGTATTTCGCTTATCATACAGGCTGCTGGTTGAGAAAGTTAGTTGTACCTTAACAAAAGGTTGGTAATATTATGAACATTTTTACTTCCATTTGTGCGACGACTTGTAAGGCGTGAATATTTGGTTACAATAAAAAGACATAAGTTATGAATACCATTTTAGTCACTTGAAATACTTTTATATTTTTTCAATTACAAAAATCAAATTATAGAAGTTCTCGTGTTCAGAGGTATGACAAATTCTCTTTAATTGTGGTCTTAATTAGGCGTACTTATCAGGAGTCTAAAATGCTTCATAGAATTAGGCGTTACTTTGCCCTTGTTTTTTGAGAGCCATAATACAAAAGTAATAATAAAGTTGAGTAAGGTTGAGGGGTTACCCAAACAAATACAGAAAGAGTTACTCCATATTTTGGTTATACTTATGAGAATTTAAGAAATGAAGCATTCAAAACGAACGAAAAATTCAAGGTCGGGTTGCATACTGCGACAAATATAAAATTACACAGAATAATACTTCTACAAATATAACTACCCAGAAACTAGTACAAGTGATTACTCAAGATGTTTTATTTTTATATATTAAAAAAGACTACAAATCTAAAAATCTCTACGGAACCATTGTATAGTAAATCAGGTCAGAACAATACATTCGTGCGATGAAGCGACGGGCAAACTTTTCAGTTTTACCATCAACACAAATATGGGTATCGATTTATTTTTCCTTTTTTATTCGGTTACATCGACGAGTCAGTTGACGGTGCTAGTCGGTATTTGGTACACATTCTTCAAGAAAGCGGAATTCTGTAAGTTATTATACCTTTTTTCATTCTGCAGCAAAAGTAACTTTTCCCGGGTAAAAGGTTGATTTTAGTAGGATGCGGTAAACAAGAGTTAGATGAGAAGGATAAAAAAATCTACCTGGAACATTATTTGTATAAGATACTAGCTGTGTCTACGGCTTCACGCGTGTGGAAATCAAAAGCAAAAGTAGTTATTGTGAGTAAGTGATAAGAGATAGAGATATGCAGTCGCGGACTTTTTTTAGATCTATAATGCTCTATTACATTAGCTATGTTTATCTCTGTTAGTCTACACGGTGCTATTTTTTTCACAACCGCGGGATTTCTTCAACACAATTTACGTAAAACCATAATAAAAAATTAAACCTTCCGGAAGAATCTTTCAGTACAAAACGTACATAAATCTGTCAGTGTTCATTTTTGAGAAAATCCATAACATACAGACAGACAGTTTTTGGGGACATTGTTTTATAATAAACATAGACGAGTGGCATTCTTAAAGGTCCTTAAAATGTACTAAAAAATAGAGAATAATACTGGACACAGCATAGCCATAGTTGAGGGCAAAGGCCATTTTCAAACCCTCTCTGTTGGAAAGAAGGATTCGAGCTTAAAACCATCTCACACATATCACAAAACTGTGCGAAAGATTCGTCAGAAATAAATAGACTTATCATATTTTATGTTTAATTATTTTAAAGCTTTGTAACAGTCTCCTACTTTCAAAGTAGATATTCATCTTGTTTACGCAGGCGGCACGTAAGTGCCTTTAACCTCGTTTAATAGATATATCTCAAAGTCAAACCAACAAACAGGTGAAACAATGTTTACTCAAAGACAATTCTATCAGATAAGCAAACGATTGGGAGGGTCGAAGGTCCCTTTATTTAATCAAATGTCACACCTGTATCCAAGATTCTCTTTAGATAAGGGTACCCCGCAAATTAGTTCGGACCGACAGGTTCTTGTTGAATTTCCCTTAAATAACTACATTGGGAAATTGGTTTATATATGTGTAATATATATCTTCGTTTGAGTATAATTTAGTAAAGTAATTCTGTAAATGAATTGCGTGTCTTTTAATTTACCGGTAATCCAGAATTCGTCAGTAGGCTTCTACTTTCTGATAATCCTCTTCTCGTAATTAAGTTACTAAGGTTTTTATTGCTTTCTGTAAAAAATCTTTAACATACACTGCAGGATGAACATCGAGCTCTGTTTAACGTGAATGAAATTTTCGATTAGAGTTACGAGTAAGAAAATACAAAACTTCCCAATATTCCGAAAAAATCTTGATCGGTTCTAATTTTACTTTTATTTTATCATATTTGCATGTCTTTCAGTTGATTCGAAATGTTGCTAATAATCCTTTTGTTTGGTGATACTGAAAAATATATTTTCGAAAAAATTACTAAATTTTAATATCACACCCGTGTGAATGGCCTGTAAGTCACTTCACGAAGCGTCTGCCTACAAGGAATATCTATAAATATATTAAAAAGACATATTTTCAGTAGAATTTTACAGCGTGGTAAAATAAGTTTAAGATTACTTCTGAAGAATGATAAAAGGTCCGCATCATTTACATTTTCAGGTAATACCGCAGTCATGCGCTAAATTGTAAAATAGTTATAAAATAACTATTGGCGATGGGTTAAATCGCGACAAAACATGTCAGTTGGTGCAATGCCAGCTTTTGTGGAAAAATTTCAATAAACTCTTTCAAAGAAGATGAATTTTTAAAATCTATGAATTCGAGTGCTGTCGCTGCGTCGCAGAATTATTATAAAGGTTGGATGCGTTCAATCAAATATGCAGCGTGTAATTTGTGTAATGTGGCTTATTAATAAGCTAATTTTACAATTTATGACGAAATTTTGTTATTACTTGCCTAGCTGGCTTAAACATTTCTAGATGATTTGTGGAAAATAAATTTATTACTTCCTAGTAACGAATAATATTCTAATTATTGATCCTGAAAATGCATTCGAATAAATAGTCTTCTAGATATATCTTTGGTCATCTCCATTATACCTACAGCGCCTAGTGTATCATCTTGTTTGCAATCTCATTTAAAAGTCAGTTGGACCTGTTAAATACTATCATGAAAATTTTTGTTCACTTAAGAATTGATTCAAACCTTGCTGTCATATAAGACGCATAAGAAAAGACTAAATTTTTAATTCCCAGTATTTCACTCTAAATTTCTGATGCTGTTATCTACTTTGTAGTCAGTTGTCATGGAAACTCGAATACAATTGATGATTGATCTTTTAAGATAAATAATCAAAATAGCAGTCTATCAGCGCCCAATTTTTTTCCAATCCAGCAAACCGATAAACTATGTATTTAAATATGATTTTCAACGGGTACAAGCGGACATAAATATCGAACTCTTACCTTCGAAAAAACTAAAAAGAACTATTGCGTCGTATTCCCGTGCTTAAACTCATCTGAAACATCAGCTATTTAAAATTAACCGAATGCACTATTTCCTTTGATAATTTGTTTATGACAAATAATCTTATGATTATTGGATTGCAATCCAATTCAAGTACAAAAGCACTTAGTCACTAAGGAGATGTGATTCTGTGAAATATAAAATCGTATTCGGCGACCTGGATTTCCCGTGACTTTCAATCGGACCGCGTTCAAACAGAAATGTAATGTAAAATATTTGGGAGCGACATTTTTATCCACAAAGGGTACACGCATCTTTGAAATTGTAACATTCTAAAAATTTCAACGCGTTCTTGGCTTGGTATACATTTTTAACAGGGTTTTAAAATATTATTATACAAGCGTTAACAATGAAAATGTTTCAAAATTAATGATATATAAAACCTAATGGTCAACTTTTTAATGTTTTTTTTTTTAATGTTTTATGTACGTTAGCCTAACATAAGTTTAAATCGTAATAAATTTCATCAATTTTTACAATAAATGTAGACACACAATAATGAAAGTGAATTTAGATATTGGCTTTATTGGTTGAAAACTGTCGCCGCCAATAACGCCAGCCTCCAGTATGATACATTCATTACACTATTTTATATAATTTTTTCTCATACTGGTGTAGTGTTTGAGGGTGTGTGTGTGCGTGCTTACATGTGTGCATGTGTGTAGTGAAGGAAGAAAATGGTTGTGACCATAGTGCATACTTATGTCATAACTTTACAAATTCATAATTTTTATAGTTCATAATTAGCCTATAAAATGTGATAGACAGACTGAAAGATAGACTTTCGCACTTATAATATGAATATAGATTCATTAATTTATTATTAAATAAACTTATCTAAATTTGATTTAGATCGAGGATTAAATGTTTTCAAGACAAATTCGCTATTGTAAACTCATGCTAAGACTCGCTTATGAATAATATCAAAAGCGCAATCTTTTTAACATAGTAGATGTTAAACTTAAGAAGGTTGTGTATAGTATTTCTCTATACATTTTGTTTTGTATTATGTTTGTTGTCTTTACTGTTCAATGTCATTTTTCTTGCTGTAAATATAAACAAGACATTGTAAAATTTTACCTATAAATTATTTTGTAATTAAACTTTGTGAAACGTTGAAAATTATTACTGTGCCAAATTTAATTAGTTCGTCTTACAAAGGGTTATAGTTTACCAAGATAACAGAGGATAAAGCGTAACATTTTGGATCAAAGGTAACTTCAGAGACTCGTGATTTCTGGGTAATCCAAGATTGTATCAAAGTGGCATGAGATTGAATTATATATTCAATATCAGTTTAGGTTTAGATATCTTGAGCTTTGACTTTGAAAGCTAATGTGAGAATTGAAGTGAAAACTATAAACTTGATTTATATTATAGGAATATAATTTGGTAGATAAGAATAATGACTATAAGTTATTTTACTAAATTATAACTAATAATTTATAGAATTAGTCGTTACTATGCGGAGATCCATAATACAAAAGTAATATAAAAGTTATTTTGCTATAATCGTCTATAACACATTTAGCATTATATATATTGTCTATTTTACTTCATCGCGGATTATAGCAAAATAATTTTATTATTTCTTTAGTAAATTACAACTTTTTTCCGTAATACAGTAATAGTGCCAACAAGGTTATAGTTATTATTATTTTTTTTTTGGATGATTTTATAAAAACAATGAGGAATTTGACAAAAGTAATCTAAAGTATTAATTATTCTGTATTACGTAAACACAATTTCTTTTACCCGCAATATTATTACTTATTTAATTATTAGTTTTTGCCCGCAACTTCGTTTGCGTGGACTGCTGTTGCGTTGATAATAGATGGCGCTTTTCAATGTCATCCTTTTCTGTCTAATTAAAACAATTTTTATAGCCTATATGTTACCCGGTGTATAAGGAATAATTGGGCCAAAATTTCATCGATATTGATTCGGCGAATTAACCGTGAAAACGTAACAGACAGACAGGAAAACAGACAGACTTTCACATTTATAATATTAGTAAGGATAGTAAGGATTAGTAAGGATGACTTCAAGATTCCTTTGATTAAATAGTAGAATATTATTTTGTTAAATAATCGAATCTTACACTAAATACCGAGTCAGCCAAGTAAGCCGTAAAGAGCCAAAAGTGTATGTTATCTTTTTACTTAATTATAGAGGTATTTATTAAACAGGTATTCTCAAAATGGCTAAAAGTGCTGAAGCAGAAGTGCAAAAGATGAAAATGTTGGAGGAAAGAATAAAAGCGCCTTCGATTTGGGGTCGGCTGCCCTGCGGAGTGAGATTTGAGGATCTGCAGGACAAGAGGTACGAAGATGCGGTGCGATTATTGAAAAAACACTATTTACCAGAAGAGGTCAGTAATTACATGTCCTTTAAATATTTATTTTAAACGTTGAAAGATTGTAGGTAATAACAATAGAAAGGTTTTAGCATTACGGTGTCATTAATGCTCTATACGCCGTGTGGTATCCGGCTGAATAGAATAGACCATCCTCATTTCGAACAAAGATTGACCGTTTGTTTTTTCGAAAGTTTCTTGCTAGTGCTTCTCGGTAAGAGCAACATTCCGAACCAGTGGTAGCTTTATTAATCATATTGATCCTTGATGATTCAAAAGTGCTTGAAAGAGCTTAGTTTTTTTAGTGCCCAAAACGGACAAAACGAGATTTAAAAAAAAAATAAAACTCAGCTATATCGATTTTTCTTCCTCAAAACCACCTACATGCTGAATTTTATTTAAGGATGTGACATGGAATAGAAAAATCGATTTATAAATTTGATTGATTGATTTTTCCCCCTTTTAATAAATCGTTTTTGTTAAAATCGATTTTTTTCTGAGCATTTGAAAGTTGCCTTTTTTAATATTAATAAATAATTACAATAAAGGCTAATTAAAGTCGAAAATCGTTGGGACCGTTTCCGAGATTCCGAATATATATACCTATATATATATACAAGATTAAAAGTATTAAAGATTATGATTTGATTTGATCTATACCGAAGGTTAGGTGCCTTGTTATAAACATTTAGTATTTCTTATATTGAGCAAGAACCGCATAATGCAATTATCCATGTTAGAAATTTTGGATTAGCCGCAGCTCAAGTCGAAAATCTAGCACAGACTATCACGAACTTGAGCGTAACTTCGGCTGTTAGTTAATCGTGGTCTTAGGCAATTACCGCATAACCCATGATTGTATACTGGTATATACTTACTCTTGTACTTATAGGTCAATAATTTCTAAGATCTTTTCAAATCAAATCAAAATAATCTTTATTAAAATAAGCTCTTTCAAGCACTTTTGAATCATCAAGTATGATATGATTAATGAAGCTACAACTGGTTCGGAATGTTGCTCTTACCGAGAGGAACCAGAAAGAAACTCGGCGGTCTTTTAAACATTTTCAATTTTACATTATTAAACCGCAGTTATGTATGAAGCTGAAAGGATTTTCAAATACAGGCTTTTTTATAATCCTCCTGCCTTTATCCCACTCTAAGTGGGGTCGGCACATCATGTTATAAACATGTTGTCACATGATTTGGCTACATATTTTACGACCGGCCGCTTACCTGACGTGAAATTACTTTAGTCACATTTTACGACACCGAGAGTGTCGACATGGAGGGTGGCCTATTTTAGAGTAGGATAAGGGCAGGAAGGAGGATGATGATTATATTATTGTACCTTTTTTGAAATCATTTATTTATGTTTTCTTCTTCTTCCTGCCCTTACCCCACTCTAAGTGGGGTCGGCACAACATGTTAAACATGCTGTTACAAGATTTGGCTGCGTTTTTACGACCGGCCGCCGGCCTGACGTCAACTTACCTCTGTCGTATTTTACGACACCCCGGTAAGAAAGAGGGTGGTCTATTCTACTAAACCGGATACCACACGGTGGGTCAACTTACCTTAGTCGCCTTTTACGACACCTCGTTAAAAAATGAGGTTGGTCTATTCTACTCAGCCGGATACCACACGGCGGGTCGACTTATCTTAGTCGCCTTTTTCGACACCTCGGTAAGAAATGAGGGTGGGACTATTCTATTCAGCCGGATACTACACGACGTCATTTTTTATAGTTCACAATTAGATTCATTTGGCAGCACTGTGGCCGCAATTTAGAACGAAATTTTTTTACCCACATAAAGAAATTCCTTATTCACAGATTAACAAAGGATAAATCGACAATGGAAACCTCAAATCGTAAGCGCATTTTTTGAGGCGCGATTCCCCCGAATTAATTTAATTAACCGACCGGAAAAAGATTTAGGGGATTGAAGTGCTATATTCACTTTGGCTTTATTAAAAATTGCTAAGATTTCCCGAGTGTTTCAACCGTTATATTAAGATTCTTAAATTAATACCTCTTACAATGGGTTTAAATTTTTTTTTCAAAGTCCTTTAGCTGATTAATTAACAAAAAAGCGGCGTATCAAAATTGAGATATAATTTTATAACCCGGGTAACTGAGCCATGATAGTTATTTTTTAAAAGATACAAAAAATTGCAAATAAAAAAAATAATAAAAGCAAATTAAGGATGGCGTTATCTGGCACTTGATCCCGGGTATTTCACCTTCTCTAGTTCACCCGTTCTCCACTGGGCTGTTACAATTTTACAAATGACAATAAAATAATCATATGTATTCAATGTCAATTGTAGAAATTTTCTAACGCCTGAAACAAATTCAAATTCAAAATATTCTTTATTCAAATAAACTTGTAAACAAGTGCTTTTGAATCGTCAACTCTACTGCTGGTTCAGAAAGCTGTTCCTACCGAGAAGAGCCAGCAAGAAACTCGGCGGTTGCTCTTTTAAAAAAATATAATTCTTAATATTATTTACATTAAGTCGTTACTGTCTTGTACAGGTTCAAAGAGAGCTATATCCACACATTCTTATCTTCCAAATAATCCTCAAGAGTATAGTGGGCTTTCTGTATCAGCCTCTTTTTACAGTGTTTTTAAACTGCTGTAATGGCAGTGCTGAAATTGATTGCGGAATTTTATTATAGAATCTTATACCAAAACCCACAAACGAGTTACGCACTTTTGCAAGGCGCAAAGCAGGAACCGCAAGCTTATGTCGGTTCCTGCTTTGTCTATTGTATACATCACCTATCGTTTTATAATTCTTTATATTTTTATGTACAAAAATTAAATTGCTTAAAATATACTGTGAAGCAAATGTAAGAATACCTGTTTCCTTAAACTTCTCTCGCAGGGAATCACGCGGTCTTAAATTATAAATGCCACGTATAGCTCTTTTTTGTAAAACAAAAATTTTTTCACTATCCGCGCATTTACCCCATAGCAATATTCCATAGGACATAAGGCTATGGAAGTAGGCAAAATAAACAAGTTTTGCTGTTTCAACGTCTGTGAATTGTCTTATCTTTCGAACAGCGTAGGCAATCTTCTATTCTACTCAGTACAATCAGTAACAATCTTCTATTCTACTCAGCTGGATACCACACGGCTTTGTGTAGATACGTTTAAATACAGTAAAAGTATATAAACCGTAGCTCTGTTTTATTTATTTTATTACTGGTAAGTTGACGTAAGGCAGGCGACCGCTGGTAAAATAAGAAGCAAATCATGTAAAAACATCTATATAACATAGTTATTGTATAGAACCGGCTATACTCACGTCATATTCTATCGTGTTAGCCCGACTAGTTTCGAACCCATCCGGGGCACTTATTCATGAGCTCTTTACACGACGTTATCGTCGTGATAGATATGTATACAATAGCTATGAATACTACTCACGATAGTTTAAATTTAAAAAAAAATCTATATAACATGTTGTGCCGACCCCACTTAGAATGGTAGGTAGGTAGGATGATGGTACACAGTTATTATAAGATCTAATTCTAATTTTATTAATGTGTGAGCAAAGTCGAGATCTTTAGTTAGTATCTATATAAAGCTAGTGTTCCCTTACACTTAAATATTCGTAACTTCGTAGACGGCTCTGGTATATTTTACCTCACTTTTAGTACTTAGGCAGTCAAGTCGTGAGAACATTACGGTTCTCATTATTCCCGTATATTATGCTACATTAGGTTTATGTGAGCCCCGTTTAAGAGGAAAGTTGCGATCTCAGGACGCCTATTAAAAATTTAAAGTAGTTTTTACTGGCTAATAAGGAATATGCATACAATATTATTTTGCTCCTAATTTATTTTGTTGAAAAATTATATTAACAATAATTGAAACAAATTGCGACAATAAGCTAAGTTTTTTTGGGAGTATATTGGGTTATAACTCTTCTAAGAAGTAATTCAAATTCAAATATTCTTTATTCAAATAAACTTGGAAACAAGTTTTTGAATCGTCAATTTTACTTCTGGTTTAGAAAGCAGTTCCTACCGAGAAGAGCCAGCAAGATACTCAGCGGTAAAAATAAATATATGAGACATTTTCACACATGGCCGTCCGTTCCCAAAGTAAGTAACTTTATACTTGTGTTATGGGTGAGACAACTGGCGAATATATAATTATATAATTGTTAAGTATTTACATACTTAAATACAAATATACCGTCTGTCGAACCCGCGACCCACGGAGCTGAAGGCAGAATCATTGCGTCAACGGGCCAGTCTGTCGAAGTTACTTTTGAAGTGAACACTTTTATTCTACGTACATACTAGAATTCTATGTAGAATAGTTTAAACTGTGCCTTATTAACACGGTCAATGTCATAGGAAGAGACTAGGCAGGCGGCCGGTCGTAAAAACGCAGCCAAATCATGTTACAGCATGTTGTGCCGACCCCACTTAGAGTGGGATAAGGGCAGGAGGATATATATATATATATATATATATATATATATATATATAATGTCATAGGAAGAGACGCGTTTGAAACTCAGACACGGCCTAGTTAGCGGCTAGTGATAATCTAGACTAGGACGTGATGTATTAAATTAACCTGTGTGTCAATAAAGAAAAAGGAAATAATGTTCCAAGTACGTCTGTTTGCAACAACTCGTTTTTTTATTAACCTAATAGTTCTAAATAATTTTCTTGAAGTATACATACATGTATCTAAGTCGATTTTAAATTGATTGAAAATGTTTAAAAGATTGACTGCCGAGTTTCTTTTTGGTTCTTCTTGGTAAGAGCAACATTCCTAACCAGTTGTAGCTTCATTAATCATATTGATCCTTGACAATTCAAAAGTGCTTCAAAGAGCTTATTTGAATAAAGATTATTTTATTTTGATTCGACTTTTTTGGTACTTAAGGCCGATATTTGGTTGGGTTATTGCCAACAAAAACTTATAATTAAATACTTTCTTTTCAGTTAACATATCGTTCAGTAAAAATAGCCGATGATAAAGAAGGAGTTGATGAGTTTGTACACAATGTCAGGATATGGATGAAGGACAAGATGTCGATAGCTGCTGTTAAAGAAGGAACTGAAAAACTGGTCGGAGTTCTTATCATGAGGATACAGGAGAAAAGTAATATGCCTTATTCAAAATATGCTTGCTTTCATCATCCTCTTGCTCTTATCCCACTATAAGTGGGTTCGGCACATGTTTAAACATGTCACAAAATTTGCCTTCGTATCTTACAAGCGGTCGCTTGCCTGACGTCAACTTACCTTAGTGGTATTATACGACACCTCGTAAGAAATGAGGGTGGTCTATTCTACCCAACCGGATACTACACGGTGTGTCAATTTACCTTGTCGCCTTTTACGACACCTTGGTAAGAAATGAGGGTGGTACTATTCTATTCAGGCGGATACCACACGGCGGGTCGACTTACCTTAGTTGCCTTTTACGACACCTCGGTAAGAAATGAGGGTGGTACTATTCTATTCAGCCGGATACCACACGGCGTAAAAGTATACTGTAAAGATATAAACATTATACCTAACAGTGTTAACCCACTTAACATTAAATTTTATACAATTGTTACTTCTAATAAAAGCTGGTAAGCGTAAAGGCTGTGCTATTTGAAATAGAAAACAGAACGTCTCCTCACATCGGTGAAACTATTAGGAATCTATTTTCTTATAATCCGCGATAAAGTAAAATAGAAAATATGTATAATGTAGAGTGGACTATCCGTTTTCATACCTGATACATGCAGGATTCGTAAAAAAATATACACAAACCCCCACCACCGCCACAACAATATACAAGCACTAAACACGTTCACCTCACAAACTCAACAATCGCCCAACAATCGAAGCATTATCAGGATATAGACTACGAAAACATCGCAAAGCTTTGTGATTTTGTCTGCGTGTGTTTTTAGGAATCCTGAATGAATCAGGTATGAAAACGAATAGTCCACTCTACATTTAGCATTATATATATTATCTATTTTACTTTATAGTGGATTATAGAAAAATGATTTCATTATTACTTTTGTATTACGGATCTCCCTAAAGTGACGCCTAATCCTTTAAATTATTAGCAATCTATTTCCACTCTACATTTAGCATTATATATATTATCTATTTTAGTTTATAGTGGATTATAGAAAAATGATTTCATTATTACTTTTGTATTACGGATCTCCCTAAAGGGACGCCTAATTCTATAAGTTATTAGCAATCTATTTGCGTATCAATCGTATCGATTCTCATAAACCCAGTTTCCGTGTATCGTCGGCCGTAACGTTTAGGGCGGATTGCTTGACTGCTTTGAGCCTAAATTTTTACTACACCCGTAAAAGAATTCCGATTCAGCTGTAAGATTTTGTGTGTGGTTCAAGTTTGAAACGATTAATAACAAACTTGATAGCCTAGCGGTAAAAGAACGGGAGAGTCCCCTCTTTCGAAGAGGTCACTTTTAAGTCCCGAGCAGGCATCAATGAGTTTTTTGTTCAATTTATGTGTCACTTATTTATCACACGCTTATCGGTGGAGAAAAACATCATCATTCTCCTTCCTTATCCCATCCCAAAGTGGGGTTGACAAAACATGTTATAAACATGTTGTTAAATGATTTGGGTACGAATTTGTAAGGGTAGAAGAATGATGAGAATGGAATGGAGATGAATAAATTAGATAAGTTTATTTCAACGTATGGTTCGTTGCGTGAAATAACGTTTTATTATTATTATATTATATTATTAATAAGTAAGTAGCGGCCTGTTACTATACCACTGCTGAGAATAGGCCTCTTCTCTCCGTTTTTGGAGAGAAGGATTGGAGCTAAGACCTACCACGCTGCTCCAGTGCGGATTAGTAAGTTACACATATCTCCAGAATTCGCTAGAGATATGCAGGTTTTCTTCACCGAAAAGCGTGTGATAAATTGTAATTATCAATTAGTAATAACATAAGTATTAACAGAAAAACTTATTGGTGTCAGCCCCGGTTTGAACCCGTGACCTCCTCGAAAGAGTCGCACGGTGTTACTGCTGGGCTACTACAGCTTGTATTATATTATATTATTATTAATGACTAGTTTTTACCCGTAACTACGTTCGCGTGGTGTTGTCGTGTGATAGGTTGATAATAGATGGCGCTTTTCAATGTTATCCTATTCCTGTTGAATTGACAGGATTTCTATAGTCTGTGTTACCTCGGTGCATAAGAAATAATTTTGCCAAATTTCATCGATATTGGTTCAGCGGATTCCCCGTGAAAGAGTAACAAACATACATTCAAACTTTCACATTTATAATATTAGTAGGATAGGATGATGTAGGGTAAGTTTTGTATCAGTGGAAACTTAATTGATTTCAGTTTACAACATAAGTGAAATATTTAAGTATTATAATAATTGTTTGTATCCCCTAAAAATAAATAAATAAAATAAAAGTTCAACAAAAGATTCAAGTCGTGTTTACCTTAATACGATTGAACATAATATAGTCATTGGTATCAGTATATTTATCTTGTATTTTAGTATAAAACTTATGTAAGAATCACTGGTAAACCTTACCTGTAACCTTTTATTTTTAATAAATAAAAAAAGTTAAATAAATAAATAAAGTTTCGTAACATTGCCACCTCCTATAAATTGAACTGAACAATTTGAACGTAAATTGGATTCGAAGTAGTCTATCGGGGTGAGGCGGTATTAAGGAAAGTTGTTGGTATCGCGAATAGAGAAACACGCGAAAGGTAGACCTTACATCACGATATTGTTTCGGTTAAAGTATCGAGGGCGTGAATTTGTATTGTGGGAAGAAATAGGTTTACTCTACCGTACCTCATTACTCAATATATGTAGGCGCTGCGCAAACGTTGATACATTTCTGTTGTCTATCGAATACAAGCCTATTTTCAACATTTCACTTTTGAATTTCAATTTTGCCCGCGTGGAAAGATTAAAACCGTAATATAGTATTTTTAATAACCATAAAAATGGTTAAAGTGGGTTAACCTTAAAAGCTAGATATATGCTGTCGCAGACTTTTATTTAGAACTTTTAGAGGGGAAAAATTTTGTAATATATGATTTTTGTACTATTACCGTTTACTCAGCGCACGCAAGGAAAGCTTTAAATTTTACCGTTTTCGTACTAGTTATTATTATATATTGTACTAGTATATATTGCTGCTCCTCTCCTATTCATCTTAGCGTGATGTTATATAAATGGACTATCTTACAATAGCACATTAGGGCGTTCAAACAATCAAACAGGTTGGCAACCCTACGTGTCTGTAACAAAAAGTATCTACGTTTGTGAAGCGCCTTAAGAATAAAGATTTACTAACACACTTTTATATAACGAACGCACGTTGCAAAAAGAATTATGGAGGCTTCGCTGTACCAATTGGCATGATGTAGCGATAATTTTTGAAACGTTGAGGAAATTTTCACTTAAAATAATGTTTTGAAATATTCTTAGCTTAATCTTTTCATGCTAGATTGGATGAAGATTTAGTTTACTTAATAAATTTAATGAACGGCACATCTGTAGTACATACTAATATTATTAAGTAGCTTGTACCCGTGACTTCGTTCGCATGAACTGTTGTAGCGTGATAGGTTGATAATAGATGGCGCTTTTTAGTGTCATCCTATTTCTATAGCAATAACATGATTTTTATAGCCTATATGTCATTCCGGTGTATAAGGAATAAATAATTAAATTAATTAATAATTAAGGAGCCTAATTTCATCGATATTGGTTCAATTGATTCGCCGTGAAAGAGTAACAAACATAAATCCACAATCACAAATTTTCGCATTTTTAATATGAGTAGGATAGAATAAGATAGGAAGTAGAATAGGATGTAAAAGTCTGTCTGTCTATTTGTGAGCCAAGATATTGAGATATTTGAAGAGATATTTTATTTTTCCTTTTTTATTTTATTTATTTACGGACCACCAGTAACTACTAAATATAAATAAATTATCATAGTATTATAAAAGAATAATATTAGTAATCAATGTGCCACAATATCTGCAAATCTACCAAGAGCAATGAAGTGATATAGGCTGTATTTGAAAGTCGCATATATCACGGAGGTTGCGATAATAAAGTTGTAGAAAATCTTCAATTACCGATAGATAAAGCTTAATTTTTTTAAATGTTTTATAACTGGCGGATGAAAATTGTAAACGATTCATTGATGAGCTTTAAGTTAGACCTATAAACTCATCATCATTATAATTAATTTGCCGCTTTCATAATTAGGATTTCGTAGGTTCAAAGTCCAAGTAAGCACCGAGTTTCCCTTACAAGCTTATCTGCGTAATTGTATATAATTGTTTAATTTATCATGTTTTTTTATACGAGGTAGGATAAATTTTTAGATTCAAGATTTGAAAATAATATTTCCGTAACTCAACACGAGATTTGAGATTTATTTATTTTATTTTTGTGTTTTATTTTATTACTAACAACCTCCAACTTGAACGGAGCCTGTATTTGTCAATGTCTCTTGCATACTACTTCTTGCATTTACATAACATTGAAATTTTAGTGTTTTTAGTTAGGATAATATATGTTAGCCGTGTGGTATCCGGTTAAGTAGAATAGTACCACCCTCATTTCTTACCGAGGTGTCGTAAAAAGCGACTAAAGTAAGTCGACCCGCCGTGTGGTATCCGGCTTAGTAGAATAGACCACCCTCCTTACTGAGGTGTCGTAAAATACGACTAAGGTAAGTTTACGTCAGGCAGGCGGCCGGTCGTAAAAAGGCAGCCAAATCATGTTACAGCATTTTTATAATATGTTGTGCCGACCCCACTTAGAGTGGGATAAGGGTAGGAGGATATATAATATATGTTATACTCAGTTAATTCAATAGTAAGTAAATAAGTTGCAATCTCGCTTTAAATAAGGTTGTATTGTAAGATTGTATATCTCGTGTGGATTAACAGGTTACTCATATTTTAGGAAATCTGTTAGGTTTAATTTTAGGGTATGATTTCTTTCAACATGTAGCGCTTGATGAAATTTAAATATCATTAAAGCTATATGCTTTAATGATATTTAAATTTCATCAAGTTTCAACGTTTTCAACAAAAATCTTATAAGCAAAATCCAGTAAAGGAAAAGTTTATGCGATTTCATTATCCGATTTTATTATCAAAATCCGTTCAGAAGATTTTGAGAAAATTGATTACATACAAACAGACAACTTTTTGAGACTTTGGTTTAAAATAAACACTAGCTATGCCAGCGGCTTCGCCCGCGTGGAAATAAGTGTGTCACAAAATGTTTCCCGAATTTAAATTTTGAATATAAAAGTAGTTATTGTGCGTTAACCATTAGAGATAGAGATATGCTATTACGGACTTTTTTGTAGTATTTTTGTAGGTCTACAATTCTCTAGTACATTACTTTATTGTATCTCAGCTGGTTTACGCGGCGCATACGACTAAAGCTCCGAGTAGGCAAGTTTTTTTAACTGTGCGACCTTCTCAATGTAATTTACATAAAACCCTAATGTATTATAAACCATCTGGAGGTATTGTGCTATTTTATAGTAAAAACCGTACATAAATCCGTTCAGTAGATTATAAGAAAATCGATCAGATACAGACAGAAGCTTTTTAAGACTTTTTTTATAATAAGTATAGATAGATAGGTATAGATATAATAATATTTTCAGATGCATATTCCAGAACATTCAGTCATGTAAAGATTACTTACAATCCACAATACACCACAGTGATGACCTTCTACAGAGCGGTCGAGAAACCAGTGGATCTGTTTGATAGACTGGGTGTTAGACGGTATTTCAAAATTTATGCATTGGCATTGAAGACCAGGTACCGACACAGAGGTAACAATTACAGCATATTTTAGGTATTTTTTAACACTGATAACAGCAGCAGGGTCGTCTCGCTGACTCCCCGGGTGGGGGGTAAGCGGGGTACGGGCGTCGAGGCGTACCTCTTTGCCCGGGCAGTTCCTCGCGGGCACTTAAGCCCGGTTTGTGTTTCGGCCGTAGGCCGAGGTCACCTGGGTGACCTAAGGGTGTCGGTATTTGGGCCGTGGGCCCAGGTCACATAGGTGACCTAAGGGATGTCTGGTTCGGTGGGGAGGTCTGGGAATATTAGCTCCCAGACCTCAAAGTCGTCGTCAGGTGGTGTCATATCCGGTGGTGTCATAATCCGTGGTGTCGCCCTCTCGCCCGTCGCGTCGTCCTCGTCGTCGCCGTCGTCATCCGCATCGGGCCGCGGAGACGGTGACCGCAGGAGCTCGCGAGGCAGGGAACGTCCATCGGGTGGTCGCGCATGGAGTGGCGCGATGCCACTGTGTGACGATCTCGACCTTACTTGCATATATTGGTAGAGTTACGTACTGAAGCGATAGTATGTTAAGGAAAGTATATAATTAAAAATATTTGTTTGTCATTTAATATGGTTTTTCGTAATGAGTATTTGATACTCGTTACAACTGCCAACACTGATAAACATTCATACTGTAAACGTATATTACATGAGGTCACTGCTATCGTGCGTATTAGAGTAGCTGATGAATAACGAACTCGCCGGGGTTACCTGGCATCGAGTTTCCTACGAATATAGCCGATAGTGTGCTCGGCCAATAAGAATAATAAGCCATCTTGTGTGATGTGACGTTTGTTTTGGGATATGGTATTTACGAATGCGGTAGTACATCTTGTACTACCGCAATTATAATAATTCTCAACTCCTTTCTAAAAAGTGGTATTTTGAGATGATATTTTTTTTAATAAATCGATCATTATTTATACATCTCAATATATATTGCTAAACTGTGATAGCCCAGCGGTGACACCGTGCGACTCTACAGAGACGATGATGTCTTCAAACCTTGGGCAGGCACCAATAAGTTTTTCTATTAAAACTTGTGTCTAATTGATAATTGCAATTTATCACACGGTTTTCCGTGAAGAAACCTGCATATCTCAAGAGAATTTCGAGGATACGTGTAACCTACCAATCCACATTGAAACAGCATGATAGGTCTTAGCTTCAATCCGTCCCTCCAAAAACAGAGATAGGACGCATATGCTCAGCAGTGGGATAGTAACAGGCCGCTACTACTTTTACTTTAACCTATGGAATAAAACAAAGGACTATATTCTGTGTCCTATAATACATGTTACAGTTTTTTGCTGGTTGTATCAAGCATCTCATGCCGTAGGCCCGTAGGGTATCCGGCTATGTAGAAGGGACTATTTTCTCTCTTACCGATCTGTCGTAAAAGGCGACTAAGGTAAAGTGATGTCAGACAGGCGGCCGGTCGTAAAATACCGAGTTAAATCATGTGACATTTTTGTAGCATGTTGTGCCGACCACGCTTAGAGTGGGATAAGGCCAGAAGGATGATGATGTATCAAGCATCTCCTTAAGATTTTGTGCTTACTGTGAAATCATGCTCTCATACCATGGTTAAAAATAGTGATCACACTAATTGCTTGCTAGCACTTATGCAGTAATTATTCTTATAGGTATAGCCAAAGATATGTTGAAAGCAGCAATCGCACTAAGTGCTAGTGCAAATGTGCCGGCCATATCTGGCATATTCACAACGGCCCGTGGGCATCAAGTTGCTGAAGAGCTGGGATTTGAGAAATTTAATGAGGTTTACTACGCGAGATATGTCATCAATGATGAGGTACTTGTAGATATTATTGTTCACCTTTACATTACGGCAAAACATCATTTTCCAAATATTTACATGTGCTTTGGTGATGCCGTGTGGTATCCGGCTGAGAAGAATAGACCACCCTCATTTTTATACCGAGGTGTCATAAAAGGCGACTAAGCCACCGTGTTGGTCCACCGTGTGGTTTCTGACTGAGTAGAATAGACTACCCCCATTTTTACGGAGCTGTTGTAAAAAGCGACTAAGGTAAGTTAACCCAACGTGTAGTATCCGGTTGAGTATAGACCACCCTTTTTCTTACTGAGGTGGTGTACGGCCAGCCAGGCGACCGGTCGTAAAATACGTTGCCAAATCATGTGACAATATGTTTATAACATGTTATGCTGACCTCACTTTGAGTGGCAGGAAGATGATCTTTACGTGTGTTTTGATGGAAGCCAGACCAAACCTAACTGGATATCAACTAAAGCAGAGAGTAGACGAGATGGGTTTTGAATATTAGATATCACTATTTTCACATCTCCTTTCTTCTCTTTTTAAAATAAATTGAGTCCTTAGTAAGTAAGTAGTTTCCTTTGCTAATATCCTTAATGCTCGCAACAAAGCTATTTTCGTTATATTATTTAAACTTTCGAATTGACTTTCATCATCAATGTCTTTGTTCAAAGTTTGTGATCCACGTTGAAAGTATTTAGTTAAATCCGATCGAGTTGTATTTTGGGACAGTTTAAATTTGATTTACTTAAAATCAGCCATGTTTTGCGCTGTTTAGTCTTCTATTAATTATTTATGGAGAAAATTACACGTGTCTTGTAAGAAATTTTGATTAAAAAAATTATAATAAACACCATTGCCTAATTTTAGGTCAAGGTGCGGAGCTCAGAACTTATGAATTATTTAAATTTTGCGGTTCTGAAATACCACTAAAGTGTTAATAATCACTTTCGGTCGTCTGATATACCTTAAGTTTATAAAGGATAATGAACCCATAAAATAAAAATGTTTTATACGATATTACAATATATTAAGCGTATTATACATTTAAGTGCTATAACACTGTGTGTAACTTAACAAAGGAGTGATGTTGTCTTTATGCAACCGCCGTCTTGAAACAATGATTTATGGTTTAAATACTCTATTTAGACGTTATTATACTACAGTAGGGGACTAATAGGCAGGCATGTAATAGATATATTACCTGTAATACCTATTAGAGTAGATTGACTGGCCCGTTGGCGCAGTGGGTAATGATCCTACCTTCAGCTCCGCGGGTCGCGGGTTCGATTCCCGCCGTGTGCCAATATTTTCTAAAAAAAAGAATTTGTTGATTCTTCGAGCCTGGGTATATATTTGTATTTAAGTATGTATTTAAAAATTATATATGTATATATTCACCTTTTTTCTGTCACCTATAACACAAGTATTAAATTACTTACTTTGGGGACGGACGACTGTGTGTGTAAGTGTCTCATATATTTATTTATTTATATAATAAACGACGATATTTCTCCTTTAAACTTATTATATTATTATACTTATTCAATAAATAAAAACAGTTTTCCAAGAGTCAACCCATTTACTCTTTCTCAATAACTTAATGAATGACACATAAAAACATGACAGCCACAATGCTTTTTCATATTAATGACCAACTCGATGAAGGAGGTTGTATTAAAAACATGTTGTAACATTTATTTATTAAATAGCGAAAATGAAACTCGTATACTTATGTTTGTCTAATCACAGATAAAAAAGAGACAGATACTCTTTCATTTGCTTTCTTTATATTATAATAGGGTGTATTTAAACTTTTTTCCTTACACTATTATAATTGTTAACTCTATAACTTAGAGTCACTATTACAGTGTATAAATTCCTCGACCAATATATCCGCGGATACTTTAAATTATTAGCGAATGAAATGAATATAAAAATTCGGGAACAACAATTTACTGCTATTGTATAAAAAAGGTCAATGGGTTCTTGAAAATTGATTGCTTGGGCTTTATCGAAAGAAAAAATAAAAAATACATCCATCTGATACATTCATTTGTGTCCAGTATGGAATAAATTGTAACACGTATTATTTTAAGATATGTATATGACATGGTTGAGTAGAATAGATTCAAATTCAAATTTTTTTTTTTTTTTTTTTTTTTTTTTTTTTTTTTTTTTTTTTTTATATAAATATAAATAAATATATATAGGACACTTACACACACGGTCGTCCGTCCCCAAAGTAAGTAACTTAATACTTGTGTTATGGGTGACCGATAACTGGTGAATATATACTTATATATTTTTTAAATACATACTTAAATACAAATATACACCCAGGCTCAAAGACCAACAAATTCATTTATAGTAAATGTTTGCCCTCGGCGGGAATCGAACCCGCGACCCGTGGAGTTCGATTCCCGCCGATTCAAATTCAAAATATTCTTTATTCAAATAAACTTGTAAACAAGTGCTTTTGAATCGTCAACTCTACTGCTGGTTCGGAAAGCTGTTCCTACCGAGAAGAGCCAGCAAGAAACTCGGCGGTTGCTCTTTTAAAAAAATATAATTCTTAATATTATTTACATTAAGTCGTTACTGTCTTGTACAGGTTCAAAGAGAGCTATATCCACACATTCTTATCTTCCAAATAATCCTCAAGAGTATAGTAGGCTTTCTGTATCAGCCTCTTTTTAACAGTGTTTTTAAACTGCTGTAATGGCAGTGCTGAAATTGATTGCGGAATTTTATTATAAAATCATCTTCATTTCTTACCGAGGTGTCGTAAGAGACGAATAAGGTAAGTCTACCCGCCGTGTGGTATCCGGCTGAATAGAATAGACCAACTTATTTCTTACCGAGGTGTCGTAAAATACGACTTAGGTAAGTTGATGTCACCGGTCATAAAATAGGAAGTCGAATCATGTGACAGCATGTTTATAAAATGTTGTGCCGACCTCACTTAGAGCAGGATAAGGGCAAGAGAATGATATATGAAATGAGTTATTGTAGATAGTAGTAGACTTTATTAACAATCTTGTTTGAATTAAAAGTTAATTTCAACATTACACGTCTATCCACTTTTTGAAGCTACTTGAAGTTTTATTATTTTTAATTTTTTCAGATAGTATTTTGGGATACTGGCTTAGGTAACTATGGCGCAGCACTGATGGCGTATCGGATCCCATCTGTCGAAGAGCCCCAAGAGCTTCAGACCCAAGCATCTTCACGTTTCAACCTTCAACCGCCTGATGAAAACGATGATGAAGAAAATGATTAAATATTACAACAGAAACTGCCCTTTTTTATTGAAAACCATAACAATTTATAGCTTATATATATCCTCCTGCCCTTATCCCACTCTAAGTGGGGTCAGCACAAATGTCATAAACATGCTGTTACATGATTTGGCTGCGTTTTTACTACCGGCCAGCCTGACGTCTTACCTTAGTCGTATTTTACGACCCCTCGGTAAGAAGGAGGGTGGTCTATTCTACTAAACCGGAAACCACACGGTGGGTCAACTTACCTTAGTCGCCTTTTACGACACCTCGGTAAGAAATGAGGGTGGTCTATTCTACTTAGCCGGATACCACACGGCGGGTTGACTTACCTTAGTCGCCTTTTACGACACCTCGGTAAAAAATGAGGGTGGTACTATTCTACTTAGCCGGATACCTCACGGCTAGACAATTTAAAGCTTAATAGCCAAGCAATTGCTCAAGTATAAAGCTTTAAATTTGGCATTCAATTTTGTTGCGCCCTGTACCATTACCTATGGCATTTACGACATTAAACTGATGTTATCTGAGAAGCATTGGACGTATGTCCAACGATTTATGGGCATCGTAAAACTCTCTCAGTGTTAAATGTCCACTTAAATCGTAAAAGTTACAGTAAAATTTTGTGAAAATATCGTCCAATTTTCATTTTATGCTATCGTATGTTAATTTACTACATTTATTAATAATTTGCATATAAAAATTATTGAAGAAGATTTCGTTGAATAGCCGAATAAAAAAGATTTTTTCAAAAGTAAATTAAATTATTCTTACACGGCTGAGTAGAACAGATCCCTCATTTCTTACCGAGGTGTCGTAAAAGGCGACTAAGGTAAGTTGACCCACTGTATGGTATCCGGTTTAGTAGAATAGATCACCCTTTTTCTTACCGAGGTGTCGTAAAATACGACAGAAGTAAGTTGACGTCAGGCAGGCAGCCGGTCCTAAAAACCCAGCCAAATCATGTGACAGCATCTTTATAACATGTTGTGAAAACCCCACTTAGAGTGGGATAAGGGCAGGAAGATGATAATGTCGTAAAATAAGACTAAGGTAAGTTCACGTCAGGCAGGCGGCCGGTCGTAAGGATGACTACATCAAATGGCGCTACCACTCTCCTCTGTGCGCCGCACCGCACTTCTCCGCCCGTCACCACACTTAGCCATAGCTCACGTCTCTATGCTATAACTTACGCCCTCCTTTTCCGTCCGTTACATTATGTTTTTCAAAAGCGAGATATTACACTATATTGAAAAATAAATGTTTTCAAAACACCCAACCAACAAAAACCAGTCGAACTTAGACAGTAGCGTCTTTTAAGTTTCCCTCATTATGATTTCAATAAACGATAAGGTTAGGTAGTCCATCGATTACACCCAACCGCATCGCTTCTAGATACCGTCTCAGCACCGTTTCAATCAAAGCTCTTTGTTTCATAAACTTTTTAATTACATTCAACACAGAAAAATAACTTATTTAATCTAACTTTCGACGAATATCGCGATAGTATCACCATCAAGTTAAAATTGGCAGAGGACATTTTTCGTCGACGTAGATGTTTTGATGTTCCTCCGTCTTATCTTGGAAAAGTTAACTCATTATATTCTTTGTTTAAGTTTGCTGTGTTCTGGAAGTTTCTGGAAGTGGTCGCGAGCTATTTTTTTTACTTGTTCCTTTAATAACTTTGCAAATGGTTTTATATGTATTTAATACAATGTTGTTTTTAGAATAGGAAAGGTTCTATAATTGTAATATATTCTAGAAACAATATAAAGTATGTATAACAAACGACGATATTTCTCCTTTATTCTTATTCAATAAATAAAAAGCAATTTTCCCAAAGTCAAACCATTTTATAATAAACGGCGATATTTCTCCTTTATTCTTATTCAATAAATAAAAAGCAGTTTTCCCAGAGTCAACCCATTTACTCTTTCGCAACAACTCAATGAATGACACATAAAAATATGACGGCCACAATGCTTTTTCATATTAATCGCCAACTCTATGAAGGAGGTTGTATTAAAAACATGTTGTAACAGTCGACCATCCTGACAACATTTGCGACCCCGCAAATCTCATAAGCTGACTTCTGGGAATGAATCTACCACCGATTCGGAATGCTGATTGTACTGAGAAGAATCGGCAAGAAACTCAATACATGCTCTTTTAATCTGTAAAAGAAAACCGCACATGCCATGACATGACAGGACTACGCTCACGCTTTATGCTCAACTCTAAGCTCACGCTTTATGCTCAACTCTTTAAGCTCAACTCCTCAACTCCTTAAGCTTTTCGCACCATAAGCATTTCGCACCTCAAGCTCACCCTCAATCACTGTCATGGCATAACACAGCTCAATTAGTGGCAATCAACTCAGCAGATACACACGTAAACAGACTCGCAAATGACAACGCTCAAAGAACAATCACCACTTCTAGGCAGAGCCTAGCTGACAGTCGTTGCAGATGTCCACAGTCTAGAAAACAATCGTTACAACAGGAAAGATCCAGAGAACAATCGTCATTCTAGCTGACAGTTCCATCGAACAAAAGTCACGGGCGCGTCTAAGGCCTCACATAGCACATCGTCACGTTGATCTCACAGAATTAATTAACCAAATACCAATTACCATCAATAATCTCTCCAATAAAAACTCCATTTTTTATTCCATAGCATCGCATATCGCAACTATCTCTCAAATTATACGAAATTCGCACTCTCAGTGTTGTCTCAAGATATTGATCGTCATTTGTCTTTTCTTTAAACTCTTTAAATTTCCAGATACTCCTTATGTCCACTCTATTTGTGAGTTTAGGTTACATCCCACTTCTGAATATAATAAACGGCGATATTTCTCCTTTATTCTTATTCAATAAATAAAAAGCAGTTTTCCCAGAGTCAACCCATTTACTCTTTCGCAACAACTCAATGAATGACACATAAAAATATGACGGCCACAATGCTTTTTCATATTAATCGCCAACTCTATGAAGGAGGTTGTATTAAAAACATGTTGTAACAATTTACTCTTTCTCAACAACTCAATGACATATAATGACAGCCACGATGTTTTTGCATATTAATGACCAACTCTATGAATGAGGTTGGCTGTATTAGAAACATGTTGTAACATATTTATGATAAACAAGACTCTTATTAATAAAGATTTCATCATCTTCCAATCCATATTTGATACATTTCCATCGTCATTCTTCTGCCCTTATCCCACTGTAAGCGGGGTCGGCACAACATGTTATAAGTGGTTTAATATATTCAGCCGGATACCACATGGCCGGTCAACTTACCTTCCCCTTTTACGACACTTTGGTAAGAAATGAAGATGGTCTAATCTACTTAGTCGGCTACCACACGGCAGATTTGATTGGAAGAATTGATATTTCATTATTTTTTAAAATATATCTTTTTTGTATATATTTATTTGTGTAACTTGTAATGTAAACTCGATAATTTCATAAGGAGAATCCAAACTCTCTAACGTCTAGTTTTAATAAATACTAATAAAAATATTATATTTATTTATAAATTTTAAATTAGTCAACGAAAATAAAGATCGTCAATTAAATAGAACCGTTCTATCTGAAGTAAAGTTCACAGAAACGCGAACACTGCGTTTACTTTACGAATCACTTCAAAGGAAATTATAGGCTTCCAGCGGGTACAAATTCAAAGACAAATTACACTTCAAAAAGCAAGTGTTCCAGTGCGATGCGATATATCGCGCGAATAGTTTGTTTTTCACACGCCGTGTGGTATCCGGCTGAATAGAATAGCCACCACACATCCACCACCCACATAACCACCCACATTTCTTACCGAGGTGTCGTAAAGAGCGACTAAGGTAACTCGACCCGCTGTGTGGTATCCGGCTGAGTAGAATAGACCACCCTCTATTCTTACCGAGGTGTTGTAAAGAGCGACTATGGTAAGTTGGCCCACTGTGTGGTATCCGGTTGAGTAAAATAGACCACCCTCTTTCTTACCGAGGTGTCGTAAAATACGACTAAGGTAAGTTGACGTCAGGCAGATGGCCGGTCGTAAAATACGTAGCCACATCATGTGAAAACATGTTTGTGACATGTTGTGTGTTATGCCAACCCCCCTTAGAGTGGGATATTTGCAGGAAGATGGTAGTTTGTTTTTTCACAAGTGAAAGAGAATAAATGTTTCATTAAGATGTTATTTTCTAAAGGAAAATTTACCAATGTTAATTATTATTGTATGCAATATACACATGAAGTCAAGGAAATACAAGAAAAAATGTGATTTGGTCGCAACTAGATCATCATCATCTTCCTGCCCTTATCCCACTCTAAGTGGGGTCGGCACAACAAGTTATAAACATGCTGTTACATGATTTGGCTGCGTTTTTACGACCGGCCGCCTGCCTGACGTCAACTTACCTCAGTCGTATTTAACGACACCTCGGTAAGAAAGAGGATGGCCTATTCTACTAAACCGGATACCACACGGTGGGTCAACTTACCTTAGTCGCCTTTTACGACACCTCGGTAAGAAATGAGGTTGGTCTATTCTACTCAGCCGGATGCCACACGGCGGGTCAACTTACCTTAGTCGCCTTTTACGACACCTCGGTAAGAAAAGAGGGTGGTACTATTCTATTCAGCCGGATACCACACGGCGTTGGTCGCAACTAGATATTATCAGAAATACAAATTCAGAGTTTGAGTAGTTAAAAATTAAAATACGCGAAGATAGATTTAACTAACACGTAATCAGCAAAAAGTTATCGATAATATTAAACAAATATGTATATGTCTGAATAGAAAAAAGTTAACTAACTAACTAATGAATGTAACTTGTTGAAAACAAACATGGAGTTCGGGATGAGGTATATATTACTAGTCACGTATTAGAAATGTACTAGTTTTTCATGAAATTTTGCACATATAGAAAACTGTATAGTTTCCTTGTGTGCAAATGAAATATAAATAGAATTTATATTAATAGCATTTAAAAACTCTACATCTTTAATATTTAAATTACCATATATTATGTATTTATTTTAAATTTAGGAAACAGCTCTAACGATTTCCAGGAAATTCAGTAGGGGGTATCGAAGGCAATAAATCGAACTAGCTAGGTTTCATTTCAAAAAAATGTTGTTTTATCTCCGTTTTAAGGTTCTGAAAAAATGCTGCAATATTATTAGAAGACAAAGGCTAATTACGCTGTCACATGTAAGTATTCTGCTATCGATTTGATTATTACTTGTCAAATGTCTGTCGATAATAGTTGCTCGCCAAAGTCTAATTTACGTGCGGTTGGGTTTTGCGATTGTAGACATTTACTAGGCCGTCATTTCCTTTTCTGTAGAAGCCTTCGTTAATTATCAGGATAATATAAGATACAAACTCTTCATTGTTTTAGTATTCATTGCTATCATAACAGTAAATCAACGCTACTGGATAAACAGCCGCATATCAGCCTGGCCGCTCTTCATTCCGGGAACAATAAAGGTTTTTATTGTTCTGTTTGTTTCTTCCAATAAGTCGGACTCATTCCATTGTTTTATGACAGGATTGACACTTCCTCCCTAAATTGTGAAATCTTTAACAAAGCTGTATAAAATCTTTGATTTAAATAAGACAACTCTTACTAATATTATAAATGGGAAATGTGTAAGAATGTTTTGTCTCTCTTTAATTAACAAACGGAGCAACAGAGATGTGATTTTTAGTATTTTTAGTATTAAGGGTTACAAAATAACAGGCTTCTTTTTAATTCAGTGCTCACTAGGTCTGTAATCAGTGCTTAGTGAGTTCACGACTGCGAAGTCGAAGGTAAAAGCTATAAAAAATCGAAGTACTTAATATCACCAGCTCATAAAATATATAGTATTTGCCAGTATGAAGACGTTAACAACTAAATATTTCGTACCTACGTTTAAACTACACTCAATTTTTCCTCCTAAGAATGATTTATGCTAGGTCCTAAAGAGGAAAATGCTTTTGATACTGTTGAATTTCCTGTCAATAAAGGATTTGGCCATCAGGAGTTTAGTCAGGGCTGCCACTTTAGTTTTATATAGTATACATTTCTCTTTAATTTTCAATGGTTACCGTAAACAATTCCCGGTAAGTAGTAAGTCAGGAGTAAGTAAGGAGGTAAGTCGTCCTTTGTCTTTTGCGTTTTCACGGCTGAAATGCTGGACCTATATCGATGAAATTTAATTGATTAAAGGGCTAAAGATATCGGGCTAGCATATAGTATATAGAAATTCCCGTTTTTTTCTTCAGAAACTGGAAAAGCAGTTTATAATTTAGGGACTTTTAACACTAAAATTGACGCGTATGAAGTCGCGTGTAAACTAGATATGTTTTTATATCATTTGGATTATACATTGATAATATGTCCAGTATGTGAGATCGTATGACAGTGCTACGGAGATCAATATTTGTTGTTACGAGTATTTTATATGGGTTTACCTATAATTCCTTCAAGGCATAATTAGTCATCTCAAATTGCGTTTAATCAAAACTATGCTGCAATATTCATTTAATGTTGTGTAATAGTGTTTTGAGGCAATATCATCTAATGAATAGAAATGAAAATTATAAATTCTCGCGTACGCCTGTTCTCGTCCAGACGATGTATGAGATGAAATTTTATCACGGCAGTGTATCGATTGATTAATTGATTTATAATTATCATCATTCTCATTCTTCTTCCCTTATCCCATTGCAAGTCAGGTCGACACATGTTTTAAACATGTTGTTAGTGGAACACATTAAACATGTGGAAAAACTAAGGAAACCAAAGCAGGTAAACGATCCTTTTGACCATTATTTTTTACTCCATATGAAATTAATCTGAAAAAATATCACACCGTTAACATTTTTCCCAAAGTCAACTCATTTAGTGAGTGACGTCACGGACGATTCTGTCAGCTGATCAGTTTATGTTTCTTATACGTTTTAAAAATAATTCTACAAGTTAACTGTTACTTTTTTATAATGAAAAGTGATTATTTGTGTCTTATAACTCATTAATGTTAAAATTGTGTTGGGGGACAGTGTAAATATTGTGCAACGAGAAATTTCTACAAATACAAAACAGCTGTTTGTTTTTGTATGTACCCTGCTCAGCTGTTGAAAATTGTTGTGGCGAGACTGTCAATACTGGTAAAGTTAAAGTTAAAGCAAAAATATAACGATAATAGAAGAATATTAAAAAGATTAATTTTGAAACGAATGTTTTTAAATATTTTAAGAGCATTACTTTCTATCTTATAAATAATTATCGCTTTTTACATTGTACACTGCCATCTAGTAGCAGTTAAAGGCAAATTTACATCGCCGTGAATCAAGTTCATAGATCAAGTTACTATGGCAAATAAGTGTCACAGCTGTGGCAAGTTTCTGTCTCAAATAGATGGCGCTAAGTGTTTTAAATGTTCATCAACTTATCACCGTGCATGCGTTGATATTAGTTTGAATGCGCGTATTTCACCTAATTGGAAATGCCGCCAATGTAAAGATAAACCAGTTACATCTTCAAATAATGAAAATTCGAGCATTTTACCTAGCGCGATCACCATAGACAGACCAACAGAACCCATAATTGAAGAAATTAAACTCTTACGTTCAGACTTTAAACAAGAAATGATGTCTGTTAGGGCAGAGCTAGTCAAGTTAAATACGTTTATGACTGACATATGTGGCCGTGTTGATAATATTGAGGAGCGGCTGTCTCGTCTCGAACATGCTGACAAATCGGATACTCAATTTACCGACAACGCTCGAGAGTCCGTCGCACAATTAAGGTGCGAGCTAAATGATCGGGATCAGGAGTATTTACTCAATGATGTCGAGATTTCAGGACTAGAAGAAAAAAATGGAGAAAACGTTCTTCATATTGTCAATTTGGTTACTAAAAAATTGGGAATAAATTTAGCAGAGTGTGACATTGTCAATGCGGAACGAACAGGTCCACGCAGAGTACCGTCTGATAGTAACGAGCGACCGCGTCCGAGACCTATCACTGTGCGTCTGGCACGGCGTGCGCTGCGTGACAGTATACTGAGCGCGGCGCGCGTGCGGCGCGGCGCGGACTCCTCCGACGTCATCGACGGTGTACCGCGACGCTTCTACGTCAATGAACGTTTGACACGCATAAATCGACTGTTATTTTATAAATGTCGTGAAGCGGGCCGTAAAAACAGATGGAAATACGTATGGACAAAGGAAGGCCGTATTCTTGTTAGACGAGACTCTAACGGCCCAATAAACCGTATTAGAACTGAAAATGATATCAATAAGATTTTTGGTACAGCATTGATTTGAATGTTTTTAAAATGAAAAAAACTGATTTATTAACGTGTTTATGTATTACTTGTTCATTTAGTTTTTTAAGTCTACAACTTTGCATTAAAATTTTAATTTTTCTTTATAAACAATACTTTAGGATGGCGAATTTTTTATTTATTTTTGTTACTTATTTAATCGGTTTATATGCTTATTACATGTATCACTGTATTGATATCTGCTGGCGATATTTTCTTTACCCATTATATATTATGTTTTTGTGGTTGAAGTTATTTTTATGTTCAGCTTTAGATCACATACATATTTTTATATTTTTTGTTAATGAGGTTGACGCTTTTATTTCAATTATTGTGAACCTAATAAGCTTTGTTTTCCTTACCTTATGTTTCTTTTACTGTATTAATATAGTAGTAGTATATCTTGTTTGCAAAAATGATCCGCTTACGTAATATCAAATTAGGTTTTCTGAACCCTGGTTCTCTGGGTACTCGTCACGAAGAGTTCATAGTGGCCATGGAGCGTCATGACGTAGATATCATGGCTCTTAATGAAACGTGGCTGAGAGAGGGAGAGGAAGGTCGTGCGCCCGTCGTGCCTGGATATCGCTTGTGTCATATACCGCGTTCTAATAACACTCGACAACGGGGTGGTGGTGTTGGTTTTTATATAAGACGTGGTGTTCCTGCACGACTTTTGACACATCCTAACATTCCTTTGGTAGAGCAAATGTGGATCAATATTAGTTTGCGGGGTAAAATAATCATCATCGGTACAGCATACCGGCCACCGTGGCTTAATGTTCAAATATTTATTGATGCTTTAATGGAATCCATCGGGTCTTTTCCGTATCACGACAGTATAATTCTTCTGGGGGATTTTAATATTGATTATTTGAATCATGGCAACCCAAACTTAAATTTGCTTAAGTCTTTCCTAGATAGTGTCAACTTGGTTCAACACGTCTGTGAACCTACGCATTTTACTGAAGCGAGTGAAACTCTTATCGACCTTATATGCTCTGATGCTAATGTTAGTAGCCTAAATGTTGACTACATACCCAGTCTTAGTAGACATTCATTTTTAACATTCGTACTTAATACATTTAAAGAAAAATTAAGACCTAGGAGGCATTTCATTAGACCTTTGAAAGATATTAACATTGATGAATTAAATTCTTTACTCCAAGTGACTGACTGGAAATCTTTGTCACCGTTAGATATAAATGAATTGGTTGTCGAATTCACTAAAATTATTTTACTCATATATGATATTCTTGCCCCTACTAGATCTATATTAATTAATGAAAAGCATTACCCCTGGATAACTTCGAATATCAAGCTAATGATGCGTTGCCGTAACGAAGCTCACAACGCTTCCCGGATTAATGGTTCAAATGAATCGAAAGAATATTATAAGGATTTGAAACGACTGGTGGAGGTTGCCATTAAAAATGAGAAAAATGCTTATTGCAAAACATATATTAATCATAACTCTAAAAATCCTAAGGTTATGTGGAGACATTTTAAACGATACTTTTCTGTGCGGACAAAGCAAGATGGTCTGCTTCCTGTACAATTTAACGACCCCTATGTGATAAATAACTATTTTCTTACGATACCAGGCAATTGTCACGTCTCGCCGCTAGATATTATTGATTATAGATCACGTAGATTTGGAGAAGACACTTTTAAAATATTACCTACGGATGAGATGACCGTTTTGAAAATTTTACACAATCTTAGATCTAATGCTATCGGTATAGACGGTATCTCGTTGGACATGCTTTTGAAAACATTAGATTTTACATTGCCCGTGATAACAAATATAATAAATAAGTCAATCTTACAAAATAAGTTTCCTGAGCTCTGGCGTGATGCTGTTATCAAGCCAATTCCTAAAAAAACGAATCCCACAGAGTTAAAGGATTTAAGACCAATAAGCATTCTTCCTTGTTTGTCTAAAGTACTAGAGAGAGTAGTTTGCAATCAATTGATAGAGTATTTAGAGAGTAATAAAATACTCCCACTTACACAATCCGGTTTTCGAAAACGGCACAGCACATCAACTGCTTTGGCATCTGTGGTCGATGATATTCTTAGTGCTCAAGATAACAGTGAAGCTACTATTCTCGTGCTACTAGATTATTCCCGTGCATTTGATGCCATAAATATACCTCTGTTATTATCTAAGCTTCATTATTATGGATTCCATCAAGATGCAGTGAATTGGTTCGCGAGCTATTTATCAAATAGGAGACAGGTAGTAGAGTTGCAGCGTGAGGATGGAACAGCTCTTCGATCTGATTGTGTTTACGTTAATAGAGGCATTCCTCAGGGCTCCATCTTGGGACCGATTCTTTTCATATTGTATAGTGCGGATGTGATCAAATGTATTAAAAATTGCAAGTATCATATTTATGCTGACGACATACAAATTTATATTTCTTTTAGACCCTACGAAGCTGAATCTGCAGTCAGTAAGTTGAATCATGACCTTAAAAGGATTTTTGATTGGTCGAAGTCGCACTCTCTTGTTTTAAATCCTAACAAGACTAAGTACTTGGTACTTGGTACGCGACATCAAATACATAAAATTATTCAAAAAAATCCTGGTATATATATTGATGGTGAACGGGTAGATAGGGTAACTGAAGCCAGAAATTTGGGAATCTTAATGGACGAGAACCTGCGCTTCGAGAAATATATTATAAATACAGTAAGAAATTGCTTCTATCGTCTCAAAATTCTTTACCGCATTAGGGATTCCTTATCTACTGTAACGCGCATCACTTTATGCGAGTCATTAGTTTTGTCTAAGCTGAATTATTGTGATACAGTCATTGGACCTAGATTGCTCTCTCGCTCTAAAAGGCTTATTCAGAAGGTCCAAAATTCTTGTGCGCGTTATTGTTTCGAGATTCCTCCTCGTTCTCACGTGACACCCTATTTAAATAACGCAGCATTTTTGAAAATGGAGTATCGTAGACAACTCCACTTTGCCACCCTTCTGTTTGGAGTTATAAAATATCAAATTCCAATGTACCTGTACACAAAACTACGCTGGGCAAGTGAAACCTTAAAAACTTTTTCTTTACGACATCCCAACATGCTAAGGTTCCATCGTCATCGATCTGCTTCATTTCGCGGTAGTTTTAAACATAACGCCACCAAGTGTTGGAATGATCTGCCACCACCACTACGTAATGTTAAATCAGTAGTTACTTTTAAACATAAATATAAGGCTCACCTTCTTAATATACAGCGTCAATCTTAGTTATCTTAGTTATCCTTTTTTCTGCAAACTAATTAAGGTAAAATGTTTATTTGCTATACTTTTAACCGATTAGACAGCTATCATTTCTATGTGTAAATTTCTTTGTTTCTGTATTTGTTATCCCTTTGTATTATTAATTTGTTTTTTTTTTTTTTTTTTTCTCAATATGTATTTAACTTGTGTAGTTATTATATTATATTTTAATAATTTTGGTGTAGTCGTCCGTGTTGTCACTGAGGCTGCAGCTGAAAATCGGTCCCGAGTGACATTGTCAATGTCATTCGGTTCATGCCGAGCTGTGTTGCCTTTTTTAAGATTGCATAAAATTTAGATGTAGGTATTATTGGTAATCGAATATTGTATTTTATTATAAGTGTACTTGTATTTGTCTATGTTTTATGCAATGTTTAAATAAATATTTTTCTTCTTCTTCTTCTTCTTCTTCTATTTACTCTCAAAGATTACAGTTTTCATTATGTACACTGTAATCTTTGATTACAGCTATATAGTGTATTATCTATGGATTACAGTGTACATAATAAAATTTACTCTCTCAACAACTCAATGTCACATTATGACAGCGACAATGTTTTTTATATTATCGACCAACTCTATGAACGAGGTTGTTTTAGAAACATGTTGTAACATCTATTTTAATACAACTTAGATTTTTAGTTTTAAATTTTGTTATTTTAATAAATTAATTTAACTGTTCTGTACTGTAAAATCCCAAAATAGCGTGTTTGTATTAATTACCCAACGTAGCGAGGTTTATCAGTGTACACGCCAGTGCACGGTGCACCTGATTCTATACCGGGGAGCTCATACGTGACAATGATAAATATGGTTTTGGCAACACAAGGTATATTTACACTAACGCAATTACAGCCCGTCAATGAGAGGTGGTACTATGTGTCCATGCTTACATGTTCTTATACACATTTTACAAACTAATAATGCTGCGTATTCATACTTTTTTGTAGTTGAATAAATTTATATATATTTATTTACATATCTTAATAAATTATTTTATAAAGTTCATTTAAATTAAATCATACTATACATACATATAAATATAGTTCAATCCATTCAAAACTTTATAATAGTACTAGCTTTTTAATTGTGTGGTAGCTGGCTGAGTAGACTAGACCACCCTCATTTCTTACCAAGGTGTCGTTAAAGGCGACTAAGGTAAGTTGGCCCACTGTGTGGTATTCGGCTGAGTTGAAAAGACCACCCCCATTTCTTATCGAGGTGTCGCAAATGCCGACTAAGATAAATTAAAGTCAGGCAAGCGGCCGGTAGTAAAATACCCAGCCAGATCGTATGACAACATGTTAATACACGGTGTGCCGAAATATTTACATTTTTTTTACTTATACAACATTGTTAAATTTAATCTATCGTTGTTTTCATAGTTTAGTTTTCGGCTATACCTACTGATATCTTATTATATATCAGTTTCCGTCGTGGCAACACCTTAAATACAAAATTATAATCGTGTCCGAGGAATCACGTTGGCCGCTTCTTCATTTATACTTTAAAAATATCTAATGCATTTCATACTATTATAATGATCAAATTTTTTTATTTTCCAATCATCTTTATGTACCCAATCGGTTCAGATTATATTACGACTATCTAAGATCAGGTTTAAGGAGGGCTGAATTATAACAAGCGTGATCTATCTATTCGATCTTTGTCCTCTCACCTCCTTTGTTTTCTTTAAATTGCTTTAACCTATCTTAAGAGTTCATTATAGATTCTGTATAAGATTGTATCTTTTATTGTAAATTTTATCAAATAATTTATTAAAAAAAACGTTGTTTATATGCAACATTACCATAAATTTTCTTATTTATAAAAATGAATGTTTGTTTGTCTTCATATTGTTTGTCTCTATAGACTCCGAAAAGGATGGACCGATGTTAATGAAATTTTATCTATAGAATAACCCAGCGAAAGATTATGTAAATTTTGGTGGCGAGCATTTTGTTTTAACTGTATTTCACTGCGAAGCGGCTAGGCATACTATAGAAATAAACAAAAACAAATGTCTGTCTGTATGTTCTTTATAAATTCCGAAACGGCTTAACCGATTTTAATGAAAATTTCAGGTAACCTTTAGATTGACCCAGCGGATGATCCTGTAAAGTTTGGTGGCGATCAGAGTAGTCTGAGCCACAGCAACACAAAAGCTAGATATAATCATAAATAAGATTTGCAATAGAAAAACATAATAAATTAGTTTTTGTATTAGGAAACTTAATAAAGTAACGCCTATTTAACTGGCTTGGTGTAGGTGGCAGTGATCTTCCACCATGAGTCTTGGGTTTGATTTCCGCTGAGGGCCAATAAATACATTTTGTAAGTTGTTCGAGTCTAGGAGTATATATGTATAGGTATATTTACCAGTTGGCTGTCACCCATTATACAAGTATTAAGTTACTTTGGGAACGGATGACCGTGTTTGTTGTCCCAAATTAATTTATTTATATAATTCTATGAATTAGTAATGATAGAAATTGTAGATTTTAAACTTTCGCGATTCATACTAATTATTTTATAAACAAAAGGGTCCCATCGCGATAACCTGGAGTTACCTTTTTATAAGGTTCAACGTTGCGGTTGCATCCATCGTGGCCCATCCAGGTTATCGCGATCTGACCCGTTTGTTTATATAATAGATAGAAATTTTATTGCTAAAGTTTGCATTTTTGTGAGGATTATAGCAAAATAATTCTCTTTAGTTTCGTACTATGGAATTTCGCTAAGTAAAACCTTTTTCTAAGAATTACTTTGATCGTAGTATGTTTCTGTTGTCACGTGTTCAATTGAAAAAAAGTACGTTGTGATATTTTCTCATATCGCTTTGAATAGAATGGATCAGCGACACTTGTACGTGACCATGCGTATAATATTTTGATCAGACTGGGAGAGTGAAAAATTGCTGACCTGATTTTTACACTTAGAGCGGCGTAGCCATTGTTATTCTATAAACAAATCATAATGGGAAGTACGCATCGGATACCTATACTAATTTTATAAAGTGAAAGTCCATATTAAAGAGCTAATACCTGGGTGACTGGTGAAAAAGCTGTGATGGCCTAGCGGTGCGACCGTGTGAATCTCTAGAGACGATCATGGGTTCAAACCCGGGCAGACACCAATGAGTTTTTCTATTAAAACTTATGTGTCTAATTGATAATTGCAATTTATCACACGCTTTTCGGTGAAGGAAAACATCGTGAGGAAACCTGCATATCTCTAGAAAATTCCGGGGATATGTGTAACCTACCAATCCGCATTGGAGCAGCGTGGTAGGTCTTAGCTCCAACCCTTCTCTCCAAAAATGGAGAGAGGAGGCCTATGCCCAGCAGTGGGATAGTAACAGGCCGTTACTTACTACCTGGGTGACCGAGCCTTGCTTAGTAATTTTTAAGAGATATAAAAAAATGCAAATAAAAAAATAATAAATAAAGAAAACGCCGGGTGTGGAACCCTCAGCCAAAATTGCAATTGTTAAAATATTGTTTTTAAATTATTATAAAATGTGAAGATAATTCTAGTTTAGAAATAAAGCGTGCATGCGTGCATGCGTGCATGCGTGCGTGCTTGCTTGTTGGCTTACTACTACGTATATAAATTATTACGTTTATACTTACTTACTTGTATGTAATTTTTTCATTCATCAAATATAACAACAAAAACTATATATTTCTTTAACGATACATAATTAAAGTATTTAAGTATTTCATACTCGTTATTTTACTAACGTTTATATTTTGAACCTACAATATTGCATTATATCTGACTATTTTTCCAGGCGCACTAAAAGCGTGCAATAAATTGTTAATATTAACTTCGCATAAGTTACTGTAGAAAATGTTGTGATGCATGGTTGAGGTTCTAACTTCAATGTTTCGACTTGTGTTCTAAACTATGTAATAATGCTATATATTAAACTAAATTATGAGTAAGTTAACTGTTACAAATCAAAGCGTGTGCATATTAATAATTTAAGAAAAATATATGGAATTCTGCGTTATTCATGGATATCCCATAATATACCAAGTATTTATAATATTCTTTTTGGTATAATCCGCTACTAATTCGCATTTATGAAAGGCGTAACCAAAGGATCAATCTAATGGCCCGTTGATGTAGTGGATGGTGACCGTATCTTTAGCTCCGCGGGTCGCGGGTTCGATTCCCACCGAAGGCCTACATTTTTAATAAAATATTTGTTGGTTAGTCGAACTTGGGTGTATATTTGTATTTAAGTATGTATTTAAAAATTATATATTTATATATGAAACAGTTGTCTCTAACCCATAACACACGTATTAAGTTGCTTACTTTGGGGACGGACGACCGTGTGTGTAAGTGTCCCATATTATTTATTTATATTTTTTTTAGAATAAGTAACCGATACATTAATTATTTCTTTCATGATCTCAATATCAGTGGGTAAATATTAAATTTTTATGATTATCATATTTAATATGTTAGCCAAATATATTTTCAAAGAAAAAAATGTATACTTTCAAAATGTTATTTTAGATTGCACTATACGCCCATCTTTAACACCAAAATAACTGGTAACCTAGTGACCGTTTCCATTGGAATATTACGTTGTACATGCCATAATATCGCTAACTTTTATATGAAAAGTATAAATTCTTAAACTTAATTGTTTAATCATTAACGCATCTTTACATTTACACTAAGAAAAATATTATATATTAAAAATATATGTTAAATAATAAGAAATTGAAATATCACGCCGTGTGGTATCCGACTGAATAGAATAGAACCACCCTCATTTCTTACCGAGGTGTCGTAAAAGGCGACTAAGGTAAGTCGACCCGCCATTTGGTATACGGCTGAGTAGAATAGACCAACCTCAATTCTTACCGAGGTGTCGTAAAAGGCGACTAAGGAAGTTGATCCACCGTGTGGTGTCCGGTTTAGTAGAAGAAACCACCCTCTTTCTTACCGAGGTGTCGTAGAATACGACTGAGGTAAGTTGACGTCATGCACGCGGCCGGTCGTAAAAACGCAGCCAAATCATGTGACAGCATGTTTATAACATGTTGTGCCGACCTCACTTAGAGTGGGATAAGGGCAGTAGGGTGCAAATTATTAATCAATTAAATAGATACATGATTGAGACCTCGTTGCGCGTCAATGGAAACGATGTAACTGAAATCTATGGAATCGCGAGCGTAAAAGTTATTTATTAGGCGACGGGAACACAGTTATTACGTCGTAAATAATATTTATACCAGTTACACCATTTAACATCGTCGCCTACGATATTAGCGTAATTTTTTACGGTGTGCTGAATTTTTGGTAACGTCCATTTTGGGAGCGATAAAAGAAAATTTAAGTTTTAATTGCCCTTCCGAACATTTTAATGTGTCTGGAATTCGAAATTCAATCAACTTTTCTTCTCTCTCGCTCTATTTATTAATGTTTTTATCTTCAATATAAATATTAAGGATAAAAACATTAATTATTATTTAAAAAAAATCTCATTTTATCCCTGTTTTTGGGCACTAAAAAAAGTGCTAAATTAGGAAAGAAAGCAAATGATATATTCGGCTCTCAAACGTAATGCTATGACAGCCTAACGGGTAAAGGAAATAGGTATTCTTAGATTTGATTCACAGTATATTTTAACCAATTTTTTTTTTTTATTTACAGCCAAAAAGTACAAGTTACATCTATCTTAAATTACTTACACGCTAGGATTATACAAATCATGCCCACGTGGAATGGTCCCAAGAATGCTGGCAGCGTTTCCGCGCTGAATGGCTAAGCTGATTCTTAACCAATTATTTTTTTGTAAATAAAAATATAACGAATTATAATATATAATATGCGAATTATAATAAATAATAGGTGATGCATAAATATATAAAGTATATAATAGACAAAGTAGGAACTGACTTGCGGCACCTGCTTTGCGCCTTCATAAGTACGTAAATCGTTTGTAGGTTTGAGTACAAGATTCTATAACAAAATTTTGCAGTAACTTTAGCTTTGCCATTACAGCATTTTAAGAAAACTCTTAAAAGAAGATTATGATGATAAGAAAGTATGGATATAGTTACTGTTCGACCCTGTACAAGATAGTAATGGCTAACTGTAACAAGTTAAAAGTATTATTTTGATAAGAGCAATCTCCAAGTTTCTTGCTGGCTCTTCTCGGTAGGAACAGCTTTCCGAACCAGCCATAGAGTTGTCGATTCAAAAGCACTCATTTACAAGTTTACATGAAAAAAAGAAAATTTTGAATTTGAATTCTAATTTAAAAAATAACCAGTTCTATATGTAACGGATAAGTTGTGTAATATTCTATAGATCTTTTTTAAGATGAAGAAACCAGTTATGTGGTATTGCAGTCCTTTGAAATGACACGACTTTCTCTCGCAAGATATGCTTTTTTAATAAAAATATATTTATTTTTGCATGAAAAGAAAAACATCTGCAGTTATGAAAAAAATGTTAAAACATCAACCCACTATAGGCTACTGAAGGAACTGGAGCGTAAATGACTTCTACTCTAAAATTGTTGCAGCCATTTCTGAACAACTCTCAGAATTTCTTGCAACACTGAGCCGCTTTCAGCCTTTCCTTCAAAACGTATCATAAATGAATTCTCATTTCTCATGTTAATATTTTTGACATATATAGGATTTTAGAAGATAAAGCCGCGTGGTATCCGGTTGAGTAGAATCATCTTCATTTTTTACCGAGGTAAGGTAAGTTGACGTTAGGCAGCGATTGGGGCGGAGCGGGGCGGTGGAGTGGTTCCGGGAACTTTTGTTCTGGATCCAATCTGCTGCTGGCGAGTCCAGGTGATAGCGACTTGCTTGAGCCCATCGTCTACCACCCTGTCAGGGGACCTTCGGACGTTCCGAACGGGGTATATTGGACGTTTGGCTTACAGTTCCCCGAAGCGGTCGGTGCATCTGGTGCTCCCGATGCACCGGTTAGCGGAGGGGGACTTCTCTTTCGAGGGGTTGCTACCCGGAGGAGGTGTTCTCTGGGATCAGAGCTGTCAGTGGGGACGGGGGCAATGTGTACAACTATACCCTGTCCTTGCCATCGGCAGCGTGGTGGAGCAAACAGGTTGTTTTAGTCGGTGCGTGTTTGACATAACCGCCGGCGGTACCCATAAGGGGTTTTATCCTGTATAAAAAAAAGGCAGCGATGCAATTTCGAAAAAACGCAATACGAAACGGAGCAAAGCGAGGCATTGGTGTATAATAAAATATCTATGGGTTTTTGGAACAATCCAGCTTACATATAAAAGAAACGATTAATGTACTACGATACTTTTTGATATTTTGTAAACATCATAAATAATTTTCTTATGCTCACTTAGGAAATGGTTTTCTCGAAAAATAAGCTCATTTTCGATAGTGCACTCGGCGGCTGCTGAGATGTTTTGATCAAAATCTTTCTAATACATGATTGATTGGCGTAAGCATGACTTTGCGTAAATCCATGACGAGTAACGAACAACAAACTTCATTAATTAAATTTCTTATTACGCGTAGAAAAAATGCGGACCGTTCCAAAGACGCAGCAATTTAGATTAGATAGTGTTAGCATTTATGCTTTATTTGTTACAAAAATCATTACATTTTATTTTATAAGCTGGCCACCCTTAATTAATTGTATAAAAACAGCATCCGCCATGTTTGTCTCCTTACTTCTTAAAACTACGTCATAGTGATCGGACATATTGCCTTCCAGTGTAGTACAGTGAATAAACGTTAATTATTACATTTAATTCAGTCATTTATTTATATCCCTGGCCTGCTCTCCTACAGGTTATGGGCCCAGGCATTAAAATATATAGTTAATAAAGTTAAAGCGTAATAAATAATAAAAATCAAAACTTTGTCGGGTAGATTAAAAATAAAATATCATTAACAATGGATTCAGTAAAAGTTAAAAGAAATATCAGACCTTTCGATGGTGAAAAATATAGTGTATGGAAATTTAGAATACGTGCTTTGTTAAGTGAGATGAATGTCTTATCGGTAATTGACGAAAGTCCTATATTTCGATGTGATCAATGGGAGAAAAATAACCGAATCGCGAAAAATATAATTGTGGAATATTTGTCAGATTCTTTTCTTTGTTTTGCATCGGAAGAAGTGAGTGCAAAAGATATTTTCATGAATTTAAATACATTATATGAACGGAAGAGTATAGCGACTCAATTATCGTTAAGGAAAAAGTTGTTGGGATTAAAATTGCCGAGGGATTTACCTTTGATAAAGCATTTTAACATTTTTGATGACCTTATTACGGATTTATTAGCGGCAGGAGCCAAATTAGAAGAAACTGATAAAATAGCGCATTTGTTGCTTACCCTACCCACAACTTATGATGGTATTGTTACTGCGATTGAAACTTTATCGGAAGATAATTTAACATTAGCTTTTGTGAAAACAAGACTTTTAGATCACGAAATAAAATTGAAAAATGAAAATTGTGATACAAGTGTTAAAGTACTACAAATAAATAATACAGACAGTTTTAAGAAAAGAAAATTTGAAAACTCTAGACCAGTGAATTATAAATATCAACAACAACAAAATTTTAAACCAAATTATAAGCGAAATAATAAGTTTATTAAATGTCATCACTGTGGACGCAGAGGGCATATTAAAAATGATTGCTTTCATTTTAAGAGGATGAATAAAACAAGTTCAGACAGGTCACGAACTGTGCAGGCAGTTGAGCTTACACGAGCAACCAATCAAAATAATTTTTCTGGTTTTGCGTTCATGACCAGTGAATATGAGGAAAATAATGATGGAAATAAAATTACATTTATATTGGACTCGGGAGCATCGGATCACATTATAAACAGAGACGATCTGTTCACCAATTTCGTAAGTTTGTCCACACCAGTAAAAATTTCTATTGCTAAATATGGTGCTTATATTTCAGCTACTAAAAGAGGAACACTCAACGTCGTAAGTAATACTGGAATACAAGGTGTTTTAGAGGACGTGCTCTATTGTCAAGAGGTTCCATACAATCTATTGTCTGTATCAAAGATGCAACGTGCTGGCGTCACAGTAATTTTTGATCAAGGTGGCGCTCATATATGTAAGGATGGTAAAACTCTAATGTCAGGTAAACCTTTAAATAATTTAATAACTATTGACTTCTTAGTTAAATTGAATCGCACTGTTACCCAGGTATACAGTAGTAACAAAAATAGTTATGAAATATGGCATCAACGCTTAGGGCATATTAGTAAGAGTAAATTTTTACAATTAAAAGGTAATGAAATGATTGATGATATTAATGAAATTGAAACAGTATTTCCAAATGATGATTTATGTGAGGCATGTATTAATGGGAAACAGACGCGGAAGTCCTTTAATAAGGCAAAAGATAAAAGTTATATTAAAAGACCTTTATTTATTGTGCATTCAGATGTCTGTGGGCCTATCACTCCTTCGACTATTGATAACAGAAATTATTATGTATTATTTGTAGATGATTTTACTCATTATTGTGTTGCATATTTGATTACATACAAATCGGAAGTATTTTCTTGTTTTAAAGATTTTGTTGCTAAAGCTGAAACTAAATTTAATTTAAAATTAGTCAATTTATATTGTGATAACGGTGGAGAATACTTATCTACCGAAATGAAAAACTATTGTGTAGAAAAAGGTGTAACTTATCACTTGACCGTCCCCCGAACTCCACAGTTAAATGGTGTTTCTGAAAGAATGGTCAGAACAATTACTGAAAAAGCTCGTACTATATTAAACTATGCTAAATTAGAAAAGGTTTTCTGGGGTGAAGCAGTGTTAACTGCTGTTTATTTAATTAACTTGACCCCAACTAAAGCTTTAAAAGTAAATCAAACACCGTTTGAAATGTGGCATAATAAAAGACCACAAATAAAATATTTAAAAGTTTTCGGTTCTACTATATACGTACATAATAAAACTAGTACAAATAAGTTTGATGATAAATCATGGAAAGGAATACTAGTGGGGTACGAACCGAATGGTTATAAGGTATTTAATACGGAAAGTAGAAAGTATTTAACTGTCAGAGATGTTATTGTGGATGAGACTAATTTTCTGCAATCCAGGCCGGTATTTAAGCCTGAAGGGAATGATTTAAATTCTCGGGACAAAACTGGTAATGGTGGCATGGTGCCGAAATCAGTGTCCATAGAGTCTCAAAGAACTGACAGACGTAAATCAGATGTTTCGAAATCTGATAGTCAGGGTAATAGTCCCTGTAAAATCCGTAAAATTGATAGTATACCGGAATCTAATAAAAGTGGAGATAGTTCACCGATTAATAATCAAAATGCAAATGAAAATTTAGGTTTGCGAAGGAGTGCTAGACTTAAAGATCTTCCCCCCGTATCATATACTGAAAATGACGATGATTGTATAATGTGTGCACAATCTTTTATATATAAAATACCTAATTCATATGCGGAAATTAAAACTCGTGATGATAAAATTCATTGGGAAAACGCAATTAGGGATGAATTGAACGCAATTTCAATAAATAATACGTGGACTTTAGTACCAATGCCACATAATAAAAATATCGTTGACTGTAAGTGGGTTTTTACTATTAAACAGAATGAATTTGGAAAACCTTTGAGATACAAGGCTCGTCTTGTAGCAAGAGGCTTTAGTCAAGAATATCTGACGGACTATAACGAAACGTTCGCACCTGTTGCTCGAATTGCTAGTTTTAGATTTATAATTAGTTTCGCGAATCAATTTAATTTATTAGTCCATCATATGGATGTTAAAACCGCGTTCTTAAATGGTGTATTAAAAGAGGAAATATATATGAAAGTTCCTGAAGGTGTAAAAAGTAAAGATAATTATGTTTGTAAATTAAATAAAGCGTTATATGGATTAAAACAAGCGGCCAGATGTTGGTTCGATGTATTTGAACAATCTCTAAAAGAAAAGGGTTTTCAAAATTCATCTGTTGATAGGTGTATATATATATTTGAAATAAAAATGATATTAATAAAAATATTTACGTGGTACTTTATGTCGATGATTTAGTAATTGTTTGCGCTGATATTAAAATATTAAATGATTTTAAAAGCTATCTTAATAGTAAATTCAAAATGACTGATTTAAAAGAAATAAAATTATTTCTTGGTATTAGAATAACTAGAAATCATGATAAAATCAGTCTCGATCAAAATGCATATATTAAATCGATAGTTTAAATTTAATATGCACGATTGTAACCCAGTTAGTACCCCTATTGAAAATAAAGTTAATTATGAGGCGCTGAATTCAAATAATGTATGTGATGCGCCATGTCGTAATTTAATAGGGTGTTTAATGTACGTCATGCTGTGTACTCGTCCAGACTTAAGTATATGTGTTAACATTTTAAGTAAATATACAAATAAGAATAATAAAGAGTTATGGCAAAGTCTGAAAAGAGTGCTAAGGTATTTAAAAGGCACAGCTGATTTAAAATTAACGTACAAGAGAACTAAATATGATAATATTTTAACTGGGTATGTTGACTCTGATTGGGGTAATAATACCTCTGATAGAAGAAGTATAACAGGGTATTTATTTAAACTGTTTGAGGGAAGTACAATTACGTGGAACACGAAGAGACAAATGTCAGTTGCAGCCTCTTCGACCGAGGCGGAATATATGGCATTGTATGAGGCCGTAAAAGAATCATTATGGCCAAAGTCTCTAGCCCTGAGTATTAATTTAGAAATAACTGTTCCTATTGTTATTTATGAAGACAATAACGGCTGTATAAGCATTGCTAATAATCCAACCAATCATAAAAGATCGAAGCATATTGATATTAAATATCACTTTTCAAGAGAACAGGTTGAGAAAAATATAATAAAATTAAATTATATTCCCACAGGTGAGCAAATAGCAGATGGATTGACCAAGCCGTTACCTGCAATCACGTTTCATGAATTGAGGTCTAAAATGGGATTAGAATAACCCATTATATATTTTGTTTTATTTTTGTTTCGAGTTGATTGAATATGATTGTATTAAATCATATATGGTAATATTTTTACAATGTGTTAATGAATAATGATGAAATGGTCTGATTAGGTTTTTCTGGGTTTTTCCTAATCCTGTGCAACAAATGTTGGACCATATTGTAAGTTTCCCCAGCAAACACTAGGAAGTGTGATATGTTCCGATTAAATTTGTGAATTGATTGTATAAATGTAGAATAATTTTTGAGGGGGCGTGTTAGCATTTATGCTTTATTTGTTACAAAAATCATTACATTTTATTTTATAAGCTGGCCACCCTTAATTAATTGTATAAAAACAGCATCCGCCATGTTTGTCTCCTTACTTCTTAAAACTACGTCATAGTGATCGGACATATTGCCTTCCAGTGTAGTACAGTGAATAAACGTTAATTATTACATTTAATTCAGTCATTTATTTATATCCCTGGCCTGCTCTCCTACAGATAGAATAATGAAAAGTAAATAGAACGAGATGAAAAATCTATACCAAATTATTATATATCATATACCGTTATATACCGTATCATCATATACCGTCATCAACTTAATACCGTCCAATAAAAACGTCTATTATACATAGCACTAATTAACAGAAATATAACAAGAAATATTTATAAATTACATTTATTTTTAATTATTATATTTCTTGATATGATAATGAACCATATATAAGGAGATTGCGGTATCCAGTTGCGTAGAATAGACCACCCTCATACCTTATCGAGGGGTCGTAAAAGGCGACTAAGATAAGTTGACCCGCCGTGCGGTATCCGGCTGAGTAAAATAGACCACCCTCATTCCTTAGCGAGGGGTCGTAAAAGACGACTATGGTAAGTTGACTCGCCATGTGGTATCCGGTTCAGTAGAATAGACCACCCTCATTTCTTACTGAGGTGTCGTAAAAGGCGACTAAGGTAAGTTAACAACCAATGCATATCTAATCTTAAAAACAATGCATATCTAATCTTAAAAAACAAGGAAAAGAGTAAAAAAGAAAAAGGGATACCTAAAATAATCGATTTTTGATGAAAAAATAATCGATTATTAAAAACAAAACGATTATTTTTTCACATCGCTATTTGCAATACGTATTAAGCTGTGCAAGTCTAAGACAGTACAGTTTGGTAAGATTATTAGTGCGAACAAAATAGAGTTCACAGTTCATTCATAGTTATAGTTGACAGGTAGGCAGGCGATCGGTCGCAAAAAAGTCGGACACCTTTAGGTTGGTTTATACCCACCTGTCCATTTTACTGTCCTTATGGACAGTAAAATGATCGTTAAGAAATATGTTGGCAAGAGCGGTTCTTTTAAAAAAAAATTATAATTAACGACGATATTCTTTATTCTTGTTCAATAAATAAAAATCAAATTTTCCCCAAAGTCAAGTCATTTACTCTTTCGCAACAACTCAATGAATGACACATAAAAATATGACAGCCGCAATGCTTTAACATATTAATGACCAACTCTATGAAGGAGGTTGTATTAAAAACATGTTGTAACAAAATATTTCGTCATATATTACAATCAAGCGCTAGTCTATTAGACAACCTGAAAGTGATTTTAATATAAACAAACTTTGTAAATTACGACTTAGCATGAAAGTTAATTTACTTTTATTACAGAAAACGAGGTGTTGCCTTGTCTGGTTATTAATATGGCGCTAATGTTAGCAGTTACATTGCACTTGATCACGCGATGTCGTGACTTTTCGCATTGTGGCCATGCTTTGGAATGGAAGGTGCATTTTCTTCGTGGAGATAGTAATGTATTACTTTGTACTTATGTTGGTGCTAAACAGAATGGATGCATGCACATCTATATTTATTATAAATTAAACTCCAAAGCCGTCTGTCTGCACGTGATTGATTTTTCCAAAATCTATTGAACGGATTTTTGTATTCTATGATTTTTGTACTAAAATGTATACAATTCTTTCAGAAGGATCAGGTTAAGAGTAAACCAACAGAGAAACATTGAAGTAATGAATGAATCAAAACTACTGGATCGATTTTAATTTTTTTCATCGAGTGACATAGGCTATATATTTTATACTCGTGCGAAGCAGGGGCGGGCCGCTAGTTATTAATAAATATAAACCAAGAAAAAAGGAGTACCTATTTAAGTATTGTTATGCTTTAATAGAACATTCAAAATTGTATATACTTTATCATGGATAAATTTTGGGTATTACAAACGCAAAAAGTGACTTTAGTTAACCAAATTAACTTGCAATGTTTTCTGCAATATTGGTACATTGTTGGTCCGAGTAGATGTTTTCGAAGGGTTCAGTTTCCTTGCTTTTATTGCAAATGTCTTCAGTGGACTTTATGTCTCATTATCAGCCATAACCACTAAGTTTTTTTTCCGGAGTAGAGCATCGAATACTAATTATTATTTGTATTAATATGCTGCGGTAATTGCTAGCTTTAGGCAATATACGAATATTAGTTACTGTTTTGGATTATAATATTTTTACTAATTTTAGCTAATATTTAAACAAATATATCCTATATTCATATAATTCGGCGTTTTATAAATTATTAGATTTCCGTCTACGCATTGCTGTGGCTCACTCTGGTTTCGGATTTCCCAACCAGAACCAAACAGTTAAAGAATATGCTTCGATCGCCACTAAAACAAGGACCATCCGGTAGGTCATTCAAAAGGTTGTATGAAAATTTTATTAAAATCTTCCAGCCGTTTCGGTGTCTAATGGACATATAGACAAACATTCATTCATGTGTTAAGATTATGTTAAAGATCCAGATGTTTTAGATAGCGACAATGGATGATTTAGATAGTGATAATGGATATACATATATTAGAATGCAAATATTTTTGTCAAATATTTTTCTTTGCATATCCCATATTGGCAGTCATATCATCATAATCATCAACATCGTGTGGTATCCGGCTGAGTAGAAAAGACTACCCTCTTTCTTACTGATATGTCACAAAAGGCGACTAAAGTAAGTCGATGTCAAGCAGGCGGCATTTCGTATAATACCTAGCCGAGTCATGTGACAACATGTTAATAATATGTTGTGCCGACCTCACTTAGAGTGGTATACGGGCAGACGAATAACGGCAGTCACATTTTTTTATATATTTGTTAAAGTAAAAGGTCTCTATTCTTTTGATAGTAATCCCATCTTAAAATGGAATTTTTTTATCTAAATAATACTTGATATTTTTTAAATAGAGAAATCTCATTTATTTCTCTCATCCCAAAGAGAATATATATGCTTAAAGTCGTTTGCCGTCAATAAATTCCATTTTACATGGAGCCAATATTGCTCTGGGTCCCGTAAAACTCTTCCGATCGCTTCGCTTATATCGGTTTTATTCATATGGTTTCATTTAGCAGTTCTATTTCGACTTTATTCTCCGTAGTTTTCCTTTTTATTTACATCATTCTGTCTAAAGATATACGATTTTATATAAAGGGCGGTTAGCGCGTAATATATATCTACATTTCATAGACATAGACAATGATTTAGTCATAACAGTTATGAAAGTATAACTCACTTTTGAGAAGTTTATTGTTTTGTTAACATTGGCTATGTTAAGGACACTCCAGAGATACTATCATAGCATAAGAGACCGAAAGAGAAAGAAAGAAATAAAGATAGAGTGAGAGAGAAAACATTTGTTTTTGTAAACATGCGCTGTGTTAAGGGCGGCCCAGAGATTGCTTAGAGAAAGAGAACCTTTGTTTTTACAGACATGCGATGTATCAAGTAACTCTAGAAATTCTTGAGATATATAAATGAGAAAAGTACATTTGTGTGGCATTTGAGAGTGTTTTGTTTCTGTTGCATGGCGATGTGTTAAGGGTGCTCCAGATATTTCTAATCGATTATAGACACATCCAAGTGTTGAAGTGTTTTATATATCTGGATTTTCAATTTCATTGAATTCAGTACCGGTAAAAGTTCTTGTGTTTGGTATAAAACTAGTAATAGAGGAACTTCGATTATACTAAGACTAGCAATTGCCAGCGGCTCTGCCCGCGTGGAAAGATTAAAACCGTTATATAGTATTTTGATAACCATAAAAATGGTAAAAGTGGGGTTTCATTAAAAGCTCGACACATTCGCGGACCTTTAATTAAAACTTTAAAAGTGGAAAATTTTGTGATATATGATTTATGAATAACTTTCACCGTTTACTTAGCGCATGCAAGAAAAGATTTACATTTTGCTGTCTTTGTAATATTTTTCATGCTGCTCCTCTCCTATTTATCTTAGCGGGATGTTATATAATCTATAGCTATTCTAGATAAATGGAATCTTACACTCAAAGAATAGTTCGAATCGGTCCACTAGTTCCTGCGATTACCGCGTTCGAACAAACAAACTCTTCAGCTTTATATATTAGTATAGATAACATTGTTATGCTGTTAGGAGACACAATAAACATATTCTTCTTTTAAACTTGGTAGACGTGACCTGATGTTTACTCAATATAGTTTAAATTTCATTTTCATGGGAAATCCTTAATAAATAAATTTAATACTACAGATACCAACGCGTATTAATTCTTTGTATTATATATCCTGTCCATTGCCAATTCGCTTTGGTGACACCGGTGAAAAACAGCGGTATAGCTAATATGCTGGTATTTTTGTTTTTCTATTGATATCCTCGTTAACGATATGGTCACGTAAAGACACTTCAAACATAATTCGCTTTGTAATCCGCTCAGAGACATCAATTTTCTTATGAAAAGAACAGTAGAGTCTGGCCTCTAAATCATCACTGAAAAAACGCTGTTTGAATACTTGGTTCTTTAAGCTCTAAGGGATTTATTTACCTAAGAAGTCAAACCTTTTGCTTGTAAGGTAAATAGTCGCACTACACACGAACAATCAAAACTAAGATATTTCACGGGAAAGTTGTTATTATTCAGAACCGCAACATTTCACAATCTTCATAACTTGAACACCCGCGCAAAAATTCAATACACGCACAGCGGTAACGAGCGAAGCGGACGGACGCAATACATCACACAGTAAGTGTTTCAGAACATTTTGTTCTTTGTTAAAGAATTCTCTCCGTGGCGGCGCTAAGTTATCTCTGTTGATATTTGATACACACGGATAATCAAGGGATAAGTTGACTTTTGTACACTTTTACATTAATAATGTTTTTCTTACATACGTTTTTATGGTGTATTAAATAAAGAACGTGGTTGATCGAGCCTTGCTCCGTAAATTTATACACAATAAAAAAAGAAACTAAAAACAAAAGAAAAAATAATTGGGTAGGTGGGGCTCGATCCTAGGTATTTTCATTTCTCGAGACCGTCCGTTCCCCGAATAATTTCGAGGAGGTCACGGGTTCAAACCCGGGGCAGGCAACAATGAGTTTTTCTGTTAAAATTTATGTCTCTAATTGCAATTTATCACACGGTTTTCTGTGAAGGAAAAAATCTTGAGGAAACCTGCATATAAAATTCTGGAGATATGTGTAACCTACAAATCCGCATTGGAGCAGCGTAGTAGGTATTGCTGCAATCGTTTTTTTTAATTTTTTTTTATTGTTTAATAGGCGAGCGCTTGACTGCAATCATGCCTGATGGTAAGCGATGATGCAGCCTAAGATGACGCGCGCTTGCCTAGAAGATGCCTATTCACTCTAGCTTTAAAGAGACCCATATTGTATGAATATGTCATTTCTCTCCAAAAACGAAGAGAAGAGGCCTATTCTCAGCAGTGGGATAGTAACATGCCGCTACTTCACTCCTCATCAATATAATAAAATACTACAAAAATTTGCGCGGTAAACTAACGATTCGTATGTCCAACCATACCTGTAGAGTTTACAGATTTTTCCGAAATATTCGAGTCACAAGAATGTATAGCGGGGCACGAAGCGTAAAGATTTTTAAGCATTGCCAACTCCCTATCCGAGCTTGCAAATTTTATTTTCAATAAGAAATATCATGGAGAATATAGTACAACTAGCTATACATGTGGTTCGTTCACGTGGAACATGTTATCACATGATTTGCCTAGGTATTTTACGACCAGTCGACTGCTGACGTCAACTTAACTTAGTCGTCTTTTACGAAACCTCGTCAAGAAAGAAGGTAGTCTATTCTATTCAACCGAATACCACCACCAACGACATGGCAGCTCAAATTACCTTTGTCATCTTTTACGACTCGGTAAGAAATGAGGGTGATAGAATTTACATTTACCAAAGTATTGTCAATCTGTTTATAAAAACCAGTTCCTATTAATATTCCAATCCATTTATAATACATTTAATCATTCTATGGATTTAAATAATTGCTAAGTGTTAAGTGTCCATTTTGCGTCTGTTAAAATCAGGTTGCATAATAAAAACATCATCGCCAAATAAATGTTACCGCACGATTAATAGGAGACTAAGGAATACGTCACATATAGTGATGTGTAATAATTAATAATCAATATTTATATCAAGTGCTACAGTTATGACTTATTGCATCTTTAAATCAGTAAATAAGAGACTCTTTTGACATAATTATTTAGGCGCCAGCGGTTGTGGCGCCATCTTAAAGTTGTTAGAAATAGTCAGATGTCATCTCTTTAGTTATTTAATGTAAAAAATGCGGTAGTCACGTGACCAAGCAAAGGATGGGCTTGTCAATCGTCTATATAATAGCCGAGCTTGCATAGCGAAAGAGTCTTGCCGTGGGATTTAAATAGAACCGTTATTATACTGTTACGCTGCTAGATCGTCTCATCATTGTACGATTATTAAACACCCACGTGTCTAAGTCATGTTACAACATATGTGAGTAGGGTTGCCACCCACACTATATTATATAGTATCGTAGGTACTATATTTTAGTCAATTGTATTATATATTATAGAAAAATAATATAGGACGAAAAATACTATATTCTTATCGCTCATTCAATTGACGCGCTTTTTTTTGATTAACTGTGAATAAAACGCACCCGCAGCGTGCATAGAGAATTTTTAAACGAAACTCATTTATGTACGTACGGGGCTTTTTTTTTTTTTTCGAATTGACTATATGCTGTTAGCCCTAACGGCTTTTACAGCGTCACCGGGCGGAACGGGCGAGCGCAGAAGCATCGCCGAAGTTGCGAAACGGGGCTTAGTTGGTAGCACTTCCAACTCCTTTTGTTATTGTTACATGTCAACGTCACTTTCTAAATTAATGTTACGCGAACGAACATTGAGATTATTATTTTCGACAGTTCATTATCGGATTAAAATTACAACAAAAACATGGAGAGTAATGATGCTTCTTGCACGCCTCCCAAGAAGAAAGAAAGGAAAGAAAAACACTTCAAAAAAGCTCATGGAAAAATAAATAATGATTGAAAATTGATGTGTACTATTATTTTTCCTGAATTTCTCAAAATACTATATTTTTTTCCATTAAAAAAAATATACTATATTTCTTCAAAAAAAAGGTGGCAACCCTATGTGTGAGGGAGTTCTGTTTCTGAGGTTAAACCGAGCTAGTGTTTAGTATTGGACCTCGCTTTTCTTTTTCTTTTACATAAAATTTAAAATCGCCGAGTTGAAGTATATTAAATTAAAATGAACCCTACTAAGCAAAAGAGATAATATATTACAAACGACTCCAAATCAATCAAATCACTAGAACAAACTTAGTAAGGAAGCGGGAGGTAGAGTTAATTTGTCGGTCCGTAGAAAATACATTGGTACAAAAATTACGTAGTCAGCCTGAACCGCAATCGATATTGAATGAAAACAAAGGAAAGTTCTTCCTTTTCCCGACGCCCGGACATTGTGGTTAAGGTGAAGTTACGTTCGTAACGAACTTCTTTTAGATGTAACCTCATTTCTATTATTAGCGCAAATTTTTTTGTACCCATCCGGCTGAATAGAATAGATCACCCTCAATTCTTGCCGAGGTGTCGTAAAAGGCGATGAAGGTAAGTTGACACGCCTTGTGGTATCCTGCTAAGTAGAAAAGACCACCCTCATTTCTTACCGACGTTTCGTAAAAGACGGCTAAGGTAAGTTGATCTGTCGTATGGTATCCGACTAAGTAAAATAGACCACCCTCATTTCTTACCAAGGTGTCGTAAAAAGCGACTAAGGTAAGTTGTTCTGTCGTGTGGTATCCGGCTAAGTAGAATATACCACTCTAATTTCTTACCAAGGTATCGTAAAAGACAACTTCGCTTAGTTGACCCGTTATGTGGTATTCCGCTAAGTAGAATAGACCACCCTTATTTCTTATCGATGTGTCGTGAAAGGCGGCTAAGATAAGTTGATGTCGGGTAGGCGGACGGTCGTAAAATAGCCAAATCATGTAACAACATGTGTCCATGTTGTGCCGATCCCACTTAGAGAGGGATAAGGGCAAGAGAATGAAGATATATAACTATAAAAAATAGAACATTTATTTGTTTGTTGGTCCTTCTTTTTGTTGCTATGATTTTTTGTAAGGAGACATTTTAAGGAATAGAGCAGTGTTTCTCAACCTTTTTTTTGTTGCGGCAGATATATAACGATTTCAAAATTTGGCGGCACAATTTACACAAAAAATATTTACTTACTACACTACACACAATATAATACACTACAATATTACTTACTACACACTGCATAAATAGTTTATGACAAAATTTATATTTATGACAAAATATACGAAATAAACTAATATACATATACTATAATAATAACTAAACGTTTATTAAGGGATTAATTACAAGCTAATAATAAAAATATTTTTCTTTTTAAATGATATAATTTAATAATATTAACATTATTATATATTTGCAAAATTTGGCATTCGGCACACTTTTGAAATTTGGCGGCACACAAAAGTGCCGCGGCACAGTGGTTGAGAATCACTGGACTAGAGAGTCACATTTTTACCATTACTCTGTAGACAACGCCGTGGATAGAACCTAGTTTTACTTTCTCATCTACATACCACATCTCTAACTCTCGCCTGCGTCTTGAACATATCCTAATTCTAACAAAACAATGCCGAATGCGGCTCAAACAATGCCTCGCTCCGTTTCTATTGTGCATAGCAATAACTTCACGTTTGTTTGGTTTCGTGTTCGCTTATGCATATAGTCAAGGAGCAGTATTCTATTCACATGTCTAGGTTTCCTTATTCTACAAGCAAGCCTTTTAAGCACATTAATGTGAATTGCATAATATAGAATTACGTAGTAGACTTACTTTAGAAATTGAAACCTGGGAGAGCCTACTCTTATCTTCATCTTCCTGTCCTTATCCCACTCTAAGTGGGGTCGGCACAACATGTTAGAAACATGTTGTCACATGATTTGACTACATATTTGACAACCGGTCGCCTGCCTGACATCGATTTACCTTAGTCGTATTTTACGACACCTCGGCAAGAAAGAGGGTGGTCTATTCTACTTAACCGGATACCACACGTTGAGTTGACTAACCTTAGTCGCCTTTTACGACACCTCGATAAGAAATGAGGGTGGTCTATTCTACTCAGCCGGATCCCACACGGCGAGTCGACTTAACTTAGTCGCCTTTTACGACACCTCGATAAGAAATGAGGGCGGTTTATTCTACTCAGCCGGATCCCACACGGCGGGTCGACTTACCTTAGTCGCCTTTTACGACATCTCGGTAAGAAATGAGGGTGGTACTATTCTATTCAGCCGGATACCACACGGCGTCCTCGCTCGGTTTCTATTGTGCATAGCAATAACTTCACGTTTGTTTGGTTTCGTGTTCTTATGCATATAGTCAAGGAGCAGTATTCTATTCACATGTCTAGGTTACCTTATTCTACAAGCAAGCCTTTTAAGCATACCTTAATACAAATTGCATAGATTAGAGTTACTTTAGAAATTGAAACGTGGAAGAAGCTTCTTTTATATCGGTGGTAAAGTCCATGTAGACGAAATCGCGAGTAGATGAAAAGGTGTAAATATATGGCCATGTTATACTTAAGTACCTGGGAGACCGAGCTTTGTTCGGTAATTTTTTTTAAATATAAAAAAAATATTTAAAAAAATAAAAAAGAGGCGTTGATGACTTCTGGGATTTGAACCCGGCTTTTGAATATTTTCGGTACGCCCGTTACCCATCGGCTGTCATAGCATTACGATTGACAGCTAAAATTATCCTTTGCTTTTAATCTACATTTTTTTAATGCCCAAAAAATTTTTTTATTAATGTTTAATTAACTAAAAATTATTTTTATTAATATTGAAATTTGACAAGGTTGATAAAGAGTGCTTCTGCACTCTTTTTCTATATTTTTAATATTTAAATGAGTTAATCTTGTTTGTATATACCTATATATATTTTCGGGATCTCGGAAACGGCTTCAACGATTTTCTTGAAATTCAGCATGTAGGAGGTTTTGGGGAGGAAAATCGATCTAACTAGCTTTTATTAAAAAAAATCATTTTATCCTTGCTTTTGGGAATATAATACACTATTTTTGCCGTAAATTCTCAAGTCATCGTAGCTTATTCGGGGAACGAGCGGTCTAGAGAAATAAAAATACCTAAGATCGAGCCCCATTTACCAATTTTTTTTATTTGTATTAATTTTGTAAAAAATTACATGTACTTATAATTATATTATATTATGATCATAATTATGATTCAAGATATTCTTTATTTCAATCCAGTAGTAGAAATTCAACCATAATTCATAAAATTATGGTTGAATTTCTACTACTGAACAACCATTGATAGTGCCCAATTCTACTCATAATGTCAAAGTGTTGCTAGCTAAATCCAGAAAATATACCGTGGCCTTTTTATCTCATAAAATGTTTTAGAATTGACTTAGCCACTTTTTTACCATGCAAACTTTCGCATAGAAATACAAGGTAGTTGGACTGGAAATATCGCTTGACATGATTGTTTTTTTACATTGCATCCACTACGTGCTCGGAACGTATTCGCTGGATAGACTTTTGCTATGAAATATTCCAAAACACGGTAACATAGATAAGAGACTTTTCGCCTACGTTTAAATTGTGGTTTTGTGACAACTATTTTACACCTTAATCGTTTAACCATACGATTATGATTAGTGTTGTCGCCATTAACTTCCGCTTTGTATTTTATAGCAACACAGTCATGAAACAAGAGTATCGCGCCCTTTTTATTAAAATGGTAACAACACTGTGACGTGTTGTTTCCGGGTGAGTCTTCCTATTGATAAAACGTTACAGTTATATTCAGTCTTTGTTCATCATTTAAGAGAAGTGCATCTCGGAACGGGAATTGTGGTATTCCTATTATATCGTGTTATTGTATATAGTGTACGTGTGTGTAACATTAGCTTGTAGTACCCGCAATTTACACTTACTTTTTTAACGTCAGAAACGTAAAAAGCACATGTTCTTCCTTTAGAGTCATGACATCAAAAGTTTAGGTTGCCTTAATGATTGCAGAACTTCACAAGAACTTCACACTTTAACGCCGGATGTATACTCTTTGCGAGACGCCCTGAGATATATAAAAGCAAGGTGAGGGCCTGTACACTCTCGCACCGTGTCTTGTCTTGATGGATGTCTCTCCGAGAGTGTACAGCCGCCATAAGAAAAAAGAGAGCAACTTATTTTCAGACCTACGCCTTAAAATAACCTTTAGCATTTAAGTAAGCCAAATAATGTGTTTTTTTCTTGTTCCTGAAGCCAAAACAGGTTTTTTTCCTTATCCTATCCTGTCCTACTAGTCCTACTAATATTATAAATGCGAAAGTTTATGAGTATAGATGTATTTTTGTTACTCTTTCACAGCGAATCCGCTGAACCTATATCGATGAAATTTGGCACAATTACTCCTTATACACCGGAATAACATATAGGCTATAGAAATGCTGTTAATTCTACAGGAATAAGATGATATTGAAAAGCGCTATCTATTATCGACCTATCACAATACAATAGTCTACGCGAAGTCGCGGGTAAAAACTAGTAATTTATAATATGAAGAAAGAACATTATACAAAATATAAGCGAGTCTAACTACAAAGGGTTCTAAAAGGATCTGAAAGGATTTTTCAATACAAATAAAAAGTATTAATACTAATAAAATAGCCATAAAATACAATTTTGCATATTCAAATTTCATCTTTGACATTCACACGATAAAGTTTAGTTTCGAGTGCTATAATGTGACATTATGTCGTTATTGATTCATTTATATCATATACATAAAAATTGTGGGATGTGAGAGGAATATTGGAAACGGTTAGTGTTGACTTAAACAGTCTAAGTCTACAGTGGACCGTGCGATATTGGAAATTAATCAGAATTTACAAAAGAACTTCATCCTGTAACCCTCCTTTGTGTGTATGAGGTTCAATTATTTTATCAAATAAAAAATACTATATCGCCACCGTGTGGTATGCGGAGTAGAATAGACCGCGCTTATTTCGTACGGAGCTGTCTTAAAAGGCGACTAAGGTAAGTTGACCCACTGTGTGGTATACGGTTGAGCAGAATAGACCGCCCTCTTTCTTACCGAGGTGTCGCAAAATACGACTAAGGTAAGTCGACCCGAGGTCTGGTAAGCAGTTGAGTAGAATAGACCGCCGTCATTCTTACCGAGGTGTCGTAAAATACGACTAAGGTAAGTTGACCCACCGTGTGATATCCGGTTGAGTAGAATAGACCACCCTTTTTCTTACCGAGGTGTCGTAAAATACGACTAAGATACTTTAACGCAAGGCAGGCGGCCGGTCGTAAAATACGTAGCCAAATAATGTGACAACATGTTTAAAAAGTGTTGTGCCGATCCCACTTAGAATGGGATAAGGGCAGGAGGGTGATATGATATGATGTATGATGAGAAGAGACTATGGATAGACCTACTATAAGACCTAGGACCTACGGATAGACCTACTATAAGACCTACGACTATAATTTTGAAACAGTAATTTGCAAATAACATTCTTGATACTATAACCTATAATCGCACAATCATATTATAAATATAATATGCGGGCGACCGGGCCTTGCTCGGTAATTTTTTTTCAAAATTAAAAAAGAAACTTAATTATAAACTTAATTAACTTAAAGAATAATAATAGGGTAGGTGGGTCTTGATCCTAGGTATTTTCGTTTCTCGCGACCAGCCGTTCCCCGAATAAGCTACGCTGACTTGACAGTTCATAGCAAAAATTCAATTAAATATAAATTCTAGTATTTTTTAATTCCCAAAAACAGGGATAAAACGATTTTTTTATATAAACCTAGCAAGATCGATTTTTCTCCCCCAAAACCCCCTACATGCTAATTTTAAGGAAAATCGTTGCAGCCGTTTATATATGTATATATAAAAATATATATACATATATACATACAAGATTAACTCATTTAAATATTAAAGATATCTATTTCCTTCATTAATCTTGGTACTAAATTTGAAACACGTGTTTCATGACGCGCGACTGTATGTTTTATTGCAGCATAAACTGGCAAAATGACGATTGCCTATAAAAGGTTTTAAAATCCACTTTTATTCGTAATAAACCGGTTAATTCGGCAATCCGGGATTAAAGTCTATTAAATTGTGGCGCTTGATGTTCTCGATTGTCGGACTTGTTATAAATTTTTTATTCTTCTTACAGAACTTGTTTATTTTGCTTATTTCCATGGCATCATGACTTATGGAATATTGCTATGGGGTAAATGCGCGGATTATGAAAAAAATTGTATTCCAAAAAAGAGTCATATGTGGTATTTACAAATGAAGCCTTTTTTTCTTAAGGAAATAGGTATTCTTGCAATTGCTTCGTAGTATATTTTAAGCAATTTAATTTTGTACATAAAAATATAAAGAATTTTAAAACGATAGGTGATGTATATAATAGACAAAGCAGAAATCGACATAAGCTTGCGGCTTCTACTTTGCGCCTTACAAAAGTACGTAAATCGTTTATGGGTCAGGGTATAAGATTCTATAATAAAATACCGCAATCAATTTTAGCTTTGCCATTACAGCAGTTTAAACACACTGTTGAAAAGAGGCTGATACAGAAAACCTACTATACTGTTGAAGATTACTTAGAAGATAAGAATATGTGGATATAGCTAGTCTTTGATCCTGTACAAGACAGTAATGACCAAATATAACTAGTAATAAGAAGTATATTTTTAAAAGAGCAGCCACCGAGTTTCTTGCTGGCTTTTCTCGGTAGGAACAGCTTTCCGAACAGACAGTAAAGTTGACGATTCAAAAGCACTTGTTTACAAGTTTATTAGAATAAACAATATTTTGAATTTGAATTTGAAAAAAGAACAAAGAGTAATTGATTTTTGTGACAATCAGACATGAGAAAATCCTTAGCAGAATAAAAATTGGTCAACGAAGACATAGTGGTGAATGGTGGGGCGTATAATTTTGGAACGAATACCCCAGACTGAAAAATAGATCTAGTAAGCACTGATTCCAAAGATTTAAAAGAAGACGTAACAAATTTTCAAAAGTAATCTATCGGATGGGAAGAATAAATTGTATTTTAGATAGTCTAGAAGTTATACTATAGCTATCACCGTTGCGATATATCACATTCTTAGTATTAAAGTGACGTAATTCAAAAAAGGTTGTTTTGTGGCAAATTGCAATAGAACGTAGCGTAGCGACTACAAAACTCGCTAGTGCTAAAGAGACCCGTAACAAGATAATAATCTTACAAATATTATAAATGCGAAAGTTTGTGAGTATGGATGTATGTTTGTTACTCTTTCACGGCGAATCCGCTGAAACAATATCGATTAAATTTGGCACAATTACTAATTATACACCGGAATAACATATAGGCTATAGAAATCCTGTTTATTCTACAGAAATAGGATGACATTGAAATGCGCCATCTATTATCAACTTATCAGGTAACGACAGTTCACACAAACGAAGTTGCGGGTAAAAGGTAGTAACTAATAACTTGGAAGAACAAGAAAACACTTGTTTTTTTTAATAGTTTGTGGCGTGATTTCATATATGGGAAATTGAAATGACGCGAAATCAGTTGCTATAAATATAAAATAAATATAAGTATATGGAACACTTACACACCACACGGTCGTCCGTCTTCAAAGTAATTTAATACTTGTATTATGGGTGAGAGACAACAGGTGAATATATACATACATACATATATAATTTTTACTTAATTACACTCTACTAATATACACTCAGGGTCGAAGAACCAACAAATTCTTTTTATACTCGCGACCCGCGGAGTTGAAGGCAGGATCACTACCCACTGCGCAAACGATCCAGTGCTATAAAAATCTATCGATGTCTACGAACAAATAAGAATTTGTTTGTAGACTTATTGCATGTATTAAGTGTATAATATACCGATAATTGACGAGCCTACAAGGAATACATAAATGATTCAGCGGTATAGCAAGTCATGCGGCTTGAACGGTCAGAAATTAAAATATCGTGCCAGTCATTGTTTGGTACTTTTAGCCAATTTCTTCGTTGCGATTGGGGATTTTCGGCTTCTTACTTATAAATAAGTAAATTTAGTTTGTCCATTCATCCAACTTTCATTGATCTTTCGAACGATGTTAGTCAGTTCATTAGTAAACTCCATTTTCTTTATTTTAAAATGACCATACGGTACGGTTTACCATAAGGTTAGAGCCAAGTCGCCGTGTGGTATCCGGTATTACACTGCGTAAAACGAGACATCATAAATGGGCAATTGCATTGCGCAAGCGCATGCACTCAAGTCGACTGTTTGAATTGACAGACTGTTGATGAGTCAGATTATGACAGGACTAACGACTATTTCTTTTGATTGAATACTGCTGTAAAAGTTTTTCTATTTCTATTTTGTTATTGTGTGAGTGATTTATAATCAACAATAAATTGAAATCTAGTCTATAAATATTGAAAGTTGAAATTATTAACCCCGTGATCGGGTATGTTGTGCATTTGTATCATTACATTTATAGTAACGACAATGTAATCATTGCGCTTTCTAATTTTCCTTTGTTATTAATATTAATACCAATTATTAGTTATTGTATGTAGTTATTAAACTATTGAAATGTGTGTTATTGTGAGTCCTTCCGCTAAAAGTAAACCCCGACTGCATCATCTAAGATCGCTGTTTGCTACGCTAGACAAAATCACGCTCTGTCCGTTTTCGACAATTGTCGTCATGTTGCAGTCAAGGTGCGGATATAGGCATTTACTAATTGCCTACCCTTATGGATTCCAGGGTTTATATTTACGGCTACAGCTGCTGAATAATACTGTGAAGTTGCTTACGTCTCCACACGGACCCGCAGCCAGTGTCCTGAGCCTCCAGAGTACTACTGATCCCCGCTGAGCATCTAGAACACTACATCCCCGCTGCGCCTCGGGAATAAAAGGGCAGTGTGTTTTTTTGTCTTACTTAGTGCAAATACAGGACGTTCTCTCTATCATTTCTTTTATTTGTATACGTATAGACGTAACACCGGCTGAATAAAATAGACCACCCTCTTTTCTACCGAAGTGTCGTAAAAGGCGACTAAGGTATGTTGAGCCACCGTGTAGTATCCAGCTGAGTAGAATAGACCACCTTCATTCCTTATCGAGGTAGGGTAAAAGGCGACATAGGTAACTCGACCTGCCGTGTGATATCCGGCTGCGTTGAATAGACCACCTTTTTCTTACCGAGGTGTCGTAAGAGACTAAGATAAGTTGACGTTTGGGCTGGCGGCCGGTGCTAAATACGCAGCCAAGTTATGTGACAACATGTTTATAACATGTTTTACCGACCCCACTTACAGTGGGATAAGGGCAGGAAGGTGATGACTCGGCTGTATTTGGTAATCATCATCTATGATCTGTAAGCTGTGATAGCGTAACGGTGAGACCATGTGACTCTTCGAGGGGTCACACGATAAAGATTATTTTAGATATAATATGTTATTTCAGTATATATATATTTCCAATTTTTGTAAATTTCATCAATATTTGTCCAGTGTAAAACGTGAAATGCAGATAGACTTTCGCATTTATAATATTAGTAAGCATGTATTATATGTAATTTAAATGTTTAATTTTATTATCACTAGATCTACTTCCGAACAATAAAGAAGTGCCTCGTTGTTTTACATCGAAGTTCCAAACTCCCGAATCGCTTTAAGGAAAATTGCTCCCGTATACTAAACACAAGAAGCAAACAAGTAAAACGCTTTAACTCAAAACGCTCATAAAATAAAGCACTTATCCCCTCTAAATTACCCAAACCGTCATAAATCCTATATACCAACGCACGGCTGTAAAATAAAGTATACCTTTGGTAAGTTACATATTGACTGGGTGTATTTGAAAGGATGGTACTAAAATAGGATACTTGTTGAATCTTGTGGCTCCTCTTCATAATTGGCGACTTCAAACGATTAAGAACGATCACTATATTGTAGGGTATGAAACAAAGGTAAGTTAACGTCAGGCAGGCAGCCGGTTGTAAATAAGTAGCCAAGTTATGTGACAACATGTTTTGCCGACCCCACTTAAGGGATAAGGGCAGGAAGATGATGACTCGACTTTAGTAATCGTTATCTATGATCTGTAAGCTGTGATAGCACAACGGCGAGACCGTGCGACTCTTCGAGGGGTCACGGGTTCAAACCCCGGGCACCAATAAATTTTTTAAAAACTTGTCTAATTGATAACTACAATATATCACACGCTTTTCGTGAGGAAGTCTGCATATCTCTAGAGAATACTAGGGATTTCTGTAACCTACCAATCCCCATTGGAGCAGCGTGGTAGGTCTCAGCTCCAATCCTTCTCTCCAAAAACGGAGAGAGGAGGCCGACCGAACAGTGTGATAGTAACAGGCCGTTACTTTACTTTTTCTTTACATCTCAACTCGGTTAAGTAATTTACAACCGGCCACCTGCCTGACGTCAACTTACCTTAGTATCTATTTTACTCCGTCGGATACACACCGGATGTATCGTATGATAATACGAACGTTTTTCTATAGGGAAGAGAAAAAGCACATATTACTGTAACGGTCTCGACCTTACATGCATATTGGTAGAGTTATGTACGGAATTGGTAGTATGTTAAGGAAGGTATATAAATAAAAATATTTGTTTGTCATGTAATATCGTTTTTCGGAATGAGTATTTGATACTCGTTACATACATACGTATAATATTCATAAAATTATTTTTATCAAAATTTTACCCATATACTTTGGATTCTCTTTACTAAATTTGTCATCAGCGCCGAACGTCACGACAGACGTCAGACATAGATAGAGGAGCGTATGCGGCCTGGGACCGCATGTCAAGGCTTACGTCTACATGTACTTGGGGCAGATCGTTACATTAAGTTGTTAAGGGTAGTTAATTAAGTGCATAAGTTGCTGCGAATGAAGTGCATAAGTTGCTGCGAATGAAGTTGCAGATGAATTATTTTTATTAATTAAGTACTTACTTCCTTTACCTTTCAATTTTGAAGCTCAGTAACGTTGTACAGAGATAAGGTTTCTTAGAAGGCATTTATAGTCTTTAAATGTTACTTGTATACACTGTATAGTACATCTTTAGCCTTAATCACTGGCCTCAATATAATGTAATTAAATACGACATCCTAAATGAGCTACGGAATTTTCTGAATGAGTCCCGTCAAAATTAATAGACCGAGAAAAGGGAACGAAAAATAATAGTATGATAAAATATTTGAGGCCATCACGTTATTTGTTTAGGACTACTGTTCTTTTATACGGTTCTTTAGGTATTACTAATTCTTATATTTTCTAAATATAGGGTAAAACATTCTCTAATATGAGAGACTATTAATAATATGAGAGTCTATTAAGAACTGATGGTAAGTTAAAATATATCATAAGCACTAACATGTGGCCTTGATAATATATAAATAAATAAATATAAATATATGGGACACTTACACACACGGTCGCCCGTCCCCGAAGTAAGCAACTTAATACTTGTGTTATAGTAGACAGACAACTGGTGAATATATACTTATATATTTTTTAAATACATACTTAAATACAAATATACACCCAGGCTCAAAGGCCAACAAATTTATTTATAGAAAATGTTGGCCCTCGGCGGGAATCGAACCCGCGACCCGCGGAGCTGAAGGCAGGATCACTATCCACTACGCCAACGGGCCAGTCGTACACTTAGTATTAAAGTCACCGAATGCCATAAACTTGTTTTGTGTATTGCAATAAAGCCTATCAAACTCCTGAGTGATAAAGAGAGACCTGTTAGCGACGCATTTATAATAAGGAAATATTGTATAAATTATAATTTAAAACAAAATAATGGTACAAAGGAATGTGCGTAATGTATCGTTCCCAGGACGCTTATTTTCAAATGTGTTGAAAAATTGTAAATTTCAAATATCTCATACGCACACTTAAGTTCAAAAAAACCCTTATATCCTTACATAGTTAAAATCTTGTACGACGCACAATCCAAACCTTTTTTTAAATCCTCGCTTGTTTTATTTTTAGTTAAGTCCGTATCAAGACCAAGAAATTGAAAAGTAAGAAAACTTTAGCTTTTTTAATAGTTCCTAGCGTGATGTCATAGATGGCATTTAAATAAGCATTAAAATATATCTCAATTAAGAGTAATTTTGAATTAGGCGTGCGAAATATGATACTGGTTATATTAAAAGCTTTTGTGCCATCAAGGTGCTTTAAAAAAATTAAATTATTTATTTTATTTAATAATAATTAAATTATTTTTTTTATTTAATCAAATTATTGATATCCCGTGGCCAAATTTCTGTTTAGGTCAATTAAAATCACTTAAATACAACCCCAAAGAGAGTTTAAGTAAACACGATTTCTGTGATTAATTCTTGATTCCCGGATTGGGAGCAGCGCATTATGAATGTCAAACAAATATTTATACGCTTGCTCTAAGGCATTAAGATTCCAAAATTACTATTCCAATATCTTTGTGTCTTTAGGCTATCAGCAATCTAATAGAGAGTTTAACATGGCCCGCTCTTTGTTTGCTCTCTGCCCCCTCCACCTATTTGCGTTTAAACCGGTACTATTGCACACTAATGCATTTTAGTGTTGTGTCTATGATAGTTTATGGAATATCGATAAAATTGAATTTTATTCATTTACACGTATACGTCTTCAATTTTTTTAAATCTGCTGAGCGGATTTTTGTACGATTTTAGTGAAAGACAGTGCAATTTTTGATGGAGGTTTAAGTTGCTACATTACGTTTGCTCTGCTCCTTTAATCATGTGCTCACTGCTGGGTGATGGTCCCGATCCCTTCTGTTGTATTTTAACTGCCGCCAATTTTCCCGGTCGGCAGCGCTGTGTAAAGCCACGCTCAGACTGATGTACAAACACCTGATCCGTACGTCCTTACATCCCTAGATCTCTTCCCGTCTTCTCAGTGATCATGAGTTATATCAGAGGTTATTGCTGGGTTTTCTAGCAATATGTCCAATATACTGAAGTTTTCTCTGGAGACTTGATTGAGAGTCTCTGCTTCAACTTCAGCACACTGAGAATGGAGACGTTTTTTCTGAAGAGTGTCCATCGCATGTCGCAATACGTATGCGCGCATATATTATATACCTACATATACATATGTATGTATGCCTGTGCTAGTGACTCTTTCTAGCTCATTAAGTGCTAAATTCGACAACGTAGGTATTATTTAGAGAGAGAGAGAGATGTTTTAATTTTTTCATTCTTTTGGCTAAAACAAATTTATACACATATTTATACGCTTCTCCAAAAATCTTTTTTAACAATTTCGCGCCGTACTATCGAGTGTTAATTGTATCCAATTGGACGGTTTTGAGATGATCTGTCTACCTAGTGAAGGATCTACAATTTCGGTCGTATTTTTGAGACCTCGTGAAATCATAAAAGAAATGTCAACAGCCTATTTACCCTAAATGGTTGATTTGTTGAGCCAGGATTCACGTGACTCATCCAAATATTTTTAATCATACTTAACTGAAAATAATCAATGGCGTTTTGCTATGTCTCCTCACTATTGCTACATAGAAGACACCTTAATAGTCCACCACTTCGTTCATTTTACACAGCGACCACGTTACTTTATCTACGTGTCAAGCGCCCTCCGGCGTCTACTTTCGTTTCCTTCCGAAACAAATGGTTTTCGTTTTCAGTTTCCAAATGGCGGTACTGTTAGTAAAAGTTTAGAGTTACTGTATCGTGTTACAACAGCGCTTCATATGAAAGAGCAATATTTCGAGTTTTATAAAATCATATTCTACTAATGTTATAAATGTGAAAGTTTGTGAGTATGGATGTATGTTTGTTACTCTTTCACGGCGAATCCGCTGAACCAATATCGATTAAATTTGGCACAGTTATTTATTATACACCGGAATAACATATAGGCTACAGAAATCCTATTAATTCTACAAGAATAGGATGACGTTGAAAAGCGCCATCAATTATTGACCTATCACAAGACAAGAGTCCACGGGATCGCGAGTAAAAGCTAGTAAAGCTATAATTCTTTAGCATTTTAGTAACGGTTTACCTTTAGTTTAATCTTTTTACATATATTTCGTCTTCAGCATAATTTGGCAATTGTTTTCAACGAAAATGTTGTTTAAAAGGATAAAGATATAGTTTCTGAATGAATCCATTTTGGTTAAAGTTGGGCATAGTTATTTAGTTCGATAAGACAAAAATTTTTTGCTACATAGAGTACATCATTTTTTTTAGTGTCACGTAAAATATATTAATGAAAGATTTCCAATTTCATTTTAAGTCATTTGTTTTCGTTCAACAAGAGCACTACATACTGATTAAAAATAAAAACGAATACTTTTAAAATAAAAAGACCAAATTTTTGAAAATTCTTACCGTTTTTAACAGATAAAGAAACAAGTGAAGATATCGCGATATCGAATGTGATTTTTGAGTAAAGAGAGTTTCCTTGGTGGATAAAGTATAACTCTAATAACGAACTAAGACTTATTAAGAATTCCTACTGATGCTGTAAAGATTTCTATCTCATTTTTTGGATCCCCAATTTCTGTGGTTTCATACATTGTTGAATTATTTCTGTTCACTCATTAAATTACAATTTCGAAATAATGATTCTTTCTTCATTCATTAAATATAACAACGATAAGGAAACAAACAAATAAATTAAACAGTTCAGTAACAACTCAGCAGAACGATAAAGTTCAAGTCTGTTTATTCATAATGTTTATAATCAAGTAAATTATAACGAATTCAAAACTCGCAAACTTAATAAAATAAAATTTCTCGCTCGGTAAAGGCGTTGAAGTAAATCGGCTGATCATCTAATAAGAAATTCGGAAGGTTGAATTTTGTAAGTAAACTTTAGTAATGAATATTCAGTGTTTTAGCACCATCTTTATCGTTTTCTAAGTTTTTAACGAAGTGTTAGCATCGCAATTTTATATATGAAGGAAATATTGGTATTAAAATCTGAAGTACTTTGATATTCTTTAATTTTAACTGTTTATATTAATCGGTCATTATTATCAAATACATCATTCTTATGCCCTTATCTCAATCTAAGTAAGGTTGGTACATGTCGTACCAACTTAACTTACTAACTTATAAACTTGTTGTTACATGATTTGGCTATGTATGTAACGACCAACCGCCTGTCTGCTGTATTTAACGAAACCTTGATAAGAAAGAGGGTGATCTATTATACTTTACCGGATACCACACAGCGGGTCAACTTGACTTAGTCGCTATTTATGACACCTCGGTAAGAAATGAGAGTGGTCTATTCTACTCAACAGGATACTATATGGCGGGAAAACTTACCATAGTCGCCTTTTATGACACCTTGGTAAGAAACGAGAGTGTTTTATTCTACTCGGATTTTTCATTGTTTTTGTTACTCTATTTATTTTCTAATAAATATCCTTTTTTAAACTTATTGTTTTACCAAATGTATACATATATACTATTCTTATATTCTTTTATATATATAATACATTATTATTAGTGTTTTATACACTTTGACTTATGTTATTTCAATCATTACCTTTGTAAAATGATCGTACATAAAGTGATTCATTAGGTTTATAGTTGTTAATTAAATTAGTTTGTACCGACATTTGATAGGACTTCGACTTCATTTGTGTGAACTAATTAAAGTCTTGTTAGTTGTAATTAGTAGTTAATTACGTTACTGTTTCGATTAACTAGGAGAAAATTTTATATACAGGCTGTATTTTAAACAGAGAGGTATAAAATCTAATATTTCACTCAACTCACTTACGCCGTGTGGTATCCGGCTGAATAGAATAGTACCACCCTCATTTCTTACCGAGGTGTCGTAAAAGGCGACTTAGGTAAGTCGACCCGCTGTGTGGTATCCGGCTGAGTAGGATAGACAAACCTCATTTCTTACCGAAGTGTCGTAAAAGGTGACAAAGGTAAGTTGACTCACCGTGTCGTATCCGGTTTAGTAGAATAGACCACCCTCTTTCTTACCGAGGCGTCGTAAAATAGGACTGAGGTAAGTTGACATCAGGCAGGCGGCCGGTCGTAAAAACGCAGCCAAATCATGTGACAGCATGTTTATAACATGTTGTGCCGACCCCACTTAGAGTGGGATAAGGGCAGGAAGATGATGATGATTTACTCAACTCTCTTGGAACAAAATATCAGATTCTATATACTACTTTTTTCAAAGCTGTGATAGCCCATCTCTTTCTTTCGACTCTTTCGAGGGGTCACGGGTTCGAACCCCGGGCAGGCATCAATTAGTTTTTCTGTCAAAACTTATGTGTCTTATTGATAATTGCAATTTATCACACGCTTTTCGGTGAAGCGAAAACAACGTAAGGAAATCTGCATATCTCTAGAGAATTCTGAGGATATGTGTAACCTACCAATTCGCATTGGAGCAGCGTGGTTGGTCTTAGCTGCAATCCTTCTCTCCAAAAATGGAGAGAGGAGGCCTATGCACAGCAGTGGGATAGTAACAGTCCGTTATTTTTGACTATCATTTTGAAAGATTTGAATAAGCACCTTCTAGGTTTAAAAGGTTTTTGCATTTTTTTATTATTAGCTTATTATAGCTCTTTATTGGAGTCTATTATAACGAATTCAAACTCTGATCACAAATTAATTAAATTGTCTTTCTCAGTGAGGGCGTTAAGCCGTTTCAAACAATAAGAAATTCAGAGACTTAAGGATTAATTTTGCAAATGAGGCTTTGCTAATGAATATTCAGAGTTTTGTCTCCATCTTTGCTGTTCTCTTAACTTGATTTTAATATTTTATTAAATAACTATATTAATTCATATGCTTCTCTTTTAAGCGGTCAACTTCCTATGTACCTTTCGAACTTAAGGTCGTACTTCCGCCTATTAGGCGAAGCAAGATTTAGCCTTCTTAGTCCTTAGTGCGAGTTGTTATAATCTGTTATAGCTGGAATACCAGCGCGTTTGCGTAACTCCATTGTGTATGGCGTTGAAACAGTAGTCACTAGATGTCACTGTTGTAGCGTCATACTTATTGGCGTTACACTAACGGGATCGAGTAGGTTAAAAGAACTCGCACAACACACACTGTTTAAAGATTGCGATTTTAACTATTTTCTGCTCGCTGCGCTGATTTGCAACATGTGATGGTCATATTTACCTCAAACATGGCAATAGAATAGCGTTGATTGTTTATTTTTATACGTCGTATGGCAACACTATTTGTATGTTATGTATCAAGTCTATCAAAGATAGTTAAGATCACCCTTGGATCGAAGGTTTTTTTATCCTTCTAACGTAGAATAACATACGTCATAAAGTTTTCCAAAATTATTGTTGTTAAATAATAGCTATGCTTTCAGCATCGCCTACGCGGAAACCAGTTTTTCACAAAGTTTTTTCTACATAAAACCTGACCCCGCGAAAATCTAAAATAAAAAATAGATATGTTAAACCTCAACCTCGTCTTATATCTTCCAGTGAAACTTCTATCAATATCGGTTAAGCTTTTCCGGAGAATGTACTATTATCTTAAACCTTTCTCAAGAATTGCACTATCTTTTAGTAAAAACCTTACAAAAATCTGATTTTAAGAAAATCGATTGCATACAGATTTTGGGGACTTAATTTTATATGATGTATAGATATAAGAATTGTAATAAAGATTTTTATAGTGTTTTCACAGCTTCAGGTTTCTTTAATTCATTGAGGATTAATATCTTGCAAATTGCGTCGTCAAAACGATAAATATTCAGGAGTTTCTTTTAATCTCCGCCTTATAACACAAGTCCATTTTCTTGAATTCAGATGGTTGGAAAGTTTAAAATGGGTCTTGTTAATTCTACTTAAGCCAAGAATACAATCCGGTAGAATGACTTTAATACAGCTATTTATTATTCGCAGTGTTTTCCCGTGCTCAATATTAAATCTGAATTTTTGAAATTTTTTATTTTATTTTACTCACTGTTCTGTTCTTATAATTTTTTCATAAAACTCAAAAATCATTTTTATAAAACTAGTGTAAAAAACGGCTTGTTACTATGCCATTGCTGGGATTAGGCCTCCTCTCTCCGTTTTTTGAGAAAAGCATTGGAAGCGAGTCCTACCACGCAGCTCCAATGCGGATGGCCGATATATCGTAGGAAATTCTGTTTCCTTAGGAATATATTTTAATTCTACTTGCAAATATTAAAATTTTTTCTTCTTCTTATTCTTTTAAATATCAAAGATTTTGATTTGATTTGATATTGTTGTGGCGATGGTGAATGTTTGGGCATGTACTTTGCGAATCCTGCATATATTTTCGGTATCTCGGAAACGGCTCGAACGATTTTCCTGAAATTTAGCATGCAGGAGGTCGAGAAAAATCAACCTAGCTCGGTTTAATTAAAAAAAAAGTTTTATACTTTTATTGGGCATTAAAAAAGAATTAAAATATATATTGAATATATAAAATAAGTACACACACGGCACTACACATCCAGTATCACAAATCATTTCGCTCCGCAACCGAAGCATCATCAGGAGATAGACTGCACTATAAAATCGCAAACCGACATAAATCTTAACCAAAAACTTCAGTCGTTGAATATAATCCTGAAATCTATCCCAAAATACCTTCTCATGTAATCCTGTGTGTTAAATTCGATCTGATAATGTATATAATATGTTTCGTCCCGTACCCTGTTATGTGCCAAAGACCGGATTTTTGGGATGAATTTATTGAAATTGGTTATCGGTTTTCGGTAAATTATTATTTGAACTTGATCTTTATGGGCACTAAAGGCATCGGGTTAAATTAAACGTATGAAATATTATACATTTTTGTTCCATTGAAAATTTTCACATACAGCTATTGTTTCATACCGTGTGGTATCCGGCTGATTAGTATAAACCACCCTCATTTCTTACAAAGGTGTCGTAGAAGGCGACTAAGGTAAGTTGGCCCGCCGTGTGATACCCGGCTGAGTAGAATAGACCACCCCTCATTTCCTATTGAGGTGTCGTAAAAGGCGACTAAGGTGATTTGACCTACGGTGTGGATTCCGGCTGTGTAGAATAGACCACCCTCATTTCTTAACGAGGTTTCGTAAAAGGCGACTAAGGTAAGTTGTCCCGCCGTGTGGTATCCGACTGAGTAGAAAAGACTACACTCCTTTCTTACCTAGGTGTCATAAAAAAACTAAGCTAAGTTGACGTCAGGCAGGTGGCTGGACGTAAAATAACTAACCAAAACATATAACAACATGTTTTAAACATATTTTGCCGACAATATTTAGAGTAGGATAAGGGTATAATAATGATGAACTGTTAGTTTATCGTATGTTTTATATTTGTGTATAAAATGGAGTAAACTGCAGAATGCTGTTCTCGACACGAGAGCGTCGCGTAAATAGCTTATGTTAGCCTTTAAGATACGGTAACTGATTTTGTTGAAGCATAAAGGGTAAATTCAAGCACTTTTTAAAAATATAATAACGCGGGGTTATGAGAGAGTTCGAAATAACAGTTTTCGTGAATAACTATAGTGTTATTTCTTCATTAGTATGTCTTTATGCTGTAGGTTTAAAAAGGGTACAGAGAATTAATAGAGAACAAAAGTAATGATATATAAAAAAATGATAATGATATATAAAAGAAAACCCGGATTTTCATCATATTAATTCATATCGCAACATTACGTTTGATATAAAAAAATCCGTTGGTTTCAATTCTTCATTTTACCGTTTTTTTAGTGCCTAAACACAGGGATAAAACGATTTTTTTTTTAATAAACTCAGTTAAATCAATTTTTTTCCTCCGAAACCCCCTACAAGCTGAAATTCAAGAAAACCGTTGGAGCCGATTCCGAGATTCAGAAAATATATTTATATATACCTACATACAAGATTAAGAAGCTGTGGTAGCCCAGCGGTAACACCGTGTGACTCTTTTGAGGAGGTCACAGGTTCGAACCCGGGCAGACACCAATGGGTTTTTCTGTTAAAAACTTATGTGTCTAATTGATAATTGCAATTTATCACATGCTTTTCGGTGAAGGAAAACATCGTGAGGAAACCTGCATATCTCTAGAGAATTCTCGAGATATGTGTGGTTACACATATCTCGATTACCAATCCGCACTAGAGCAGCGTGGTAGGTCTTAGCTCCAATCCTTCTCTCCAAAAACGGAGAAAAGAAGCCTATTCCCAGCAGTGGGATAGTAATAGGCCGCTACTTATACAAGATTAACTCATTTAAATAATAAGGATATCCATGACAGTATGTTGTACACTTAGGCGAGTAAGCATTTTATTTAACAGGACAATACAAAAAACGATATATTATAGTTTTAAGGAATGCTCATTTATTATAGCATAGAGCTCAACTGGGAAAACATCGTAAAATGTCACTAATATTTTCCAGCAAATTCACAAACACGCTAGAAACACTATTTAGGTGAAAATTAATTTACATTTTGCCAAATACAAACGTAATCCGATATCATGCTTTTGTAAATTCAACTATAAATTTAAGGTAATTGAGTTGAAAATGGTTAATTTGTTAAAGTTATTATGTCCTTATTTTACAATAAGCTAGCAAGATGATGAATGCGAAACGGCACATGCTTTAACCCAAAATCGCTTTATCCCAAAAAACGTTAGGGACAAAGAGAATGTCTGGAAGAGTTAAGAGCTACGGTTACATGCGGTTTAATTATTTGGTTATTTCATATTTTTATAAAAGAATTATAAACATTATTAAATAGTGCAGGTATTATTGCACCAGTACCTGCATGACGGAGCCTTGCTTGGTAATCTTCTTAATAGATATAAAAAAAATTTGTCAAAAATGAAAAAAAAAAATAGTTAGGCAGGTGGGGCTCAAGTGACTTTATTGAGTAGAGTATGGCATCATTATCATTATCATTGAGTGAGAGTATGGCATCAAGTGAATTTATTTTTTATCTATGGTTTTATGTTAAATGTTTACGATGAATTATGTGATGTTATGAACTGAACCCTTTGCTAGACAGAAAATGAAGCGTATACTAAAAGTTAATCATTCTTCAAAATGGATATACTATCATTAAAAGAAAACAAAAGTAATAGACAAAATAAAAAAGAAAATTGCCATGGACCTTGATATCAGAGAGACCAGATCATTACAAAAATCTTTTTTTCTTTCCAACTGACTGTATGCCTAACGGCTTTTACAGCAAAACTAATAATAAAATTATTTTTCTATAATCCGCGATGAAGTAAAATAGAAAATAAATATAATGCTAAATGTAGAGTGGACAATCCGTTTTCATACCTGATACATGCAGGATTCTTAAAAACACATGCACAAACCTCCATCACCGCCATCACAATACACAAGCACGTCATAGGTTCACTATCACAAACTCAACAATCGTTTAACCCCGCAACCGAAGCATCATCAGGAGATAGACCACGACAAAATCGCAAAGCTTTTACAACGTAATCGGACGGGACGTGCGTGCTCAGAAGCATCGTCGAGGTTGTGGAAAGTGGAGCGCAGTAGCTCTGCTACTGGTGTAGAAGGATGCCTGTGAGGCCAGACCATGGCTTACGGCGACATGTAGTGGAGAGCTAATAGTGGGATTGTGTTTAGTCCTCACGTCGTTTGAAGTGTGGTGAAAAACCAAGATCAGCCGACGTCAGAAAAGTGGGAATTCGCATCGCCGGCGAAGATTCTAGGACGCTTATATTTTCGGCGAAGAAATCTTGTGACAGCAAATTAATTTGAGCAGATGTACATATGTTAATAACTCAGATGACTGATATCGCAACTACGCTACCAATGTTCTTTATGTAAATCACGTCTCTTCTATTTATTCTATATCTAGACCTAAATACTAGCGTGTCATTTTACACGCGCGTTACGAATCCAGTGGACATATTCAATTTCATGGGCAACACATCGGCATAAACAGCCGTTATTCCATCCGTGTATCAATTGGAGGATCAATTTATGGATCTCGAACGTTTTGGCGCATGAAATATGGTGGGATACAATATAATATTCTGAATGCGGTTAATGTTTATAGTGGCCTTTCGTGGTTACTCTATATATTGCGTGTATCGTAATAATTCTGTCAGTCCTTTGAACCTACTCGTCATTTTTCAAATCTTTAGGCACTAAGGATGTCCGTGAAAGAAGTCATACTAACATTTTTCTTTAAATATATAAGTTTTTTATAATAATAAGTACTTTAAATATATTTTTTTTATTGAGTTCAACGATGAAGCAACTTTTATACACATATTTTTTATAAAGATTGTTTATAAAAGTAATAACGGCCTTTTACTATGGCACGGCAGGGTATAGGCCTCCACTCTCCGTTTCTGGAGACAAGATCCACGCTGTTCCAATGCGCATTGGTAGGTTACACATATCCCCAGAATTCTCTAGAGATATGCAGGTTTCCTCGTGATGTATATCTTCACCGTAAAAAGTGTCGTAAAGGCCGACTAAGGTAAGTTGACCCGCCGTGTGGTATCAGTTTGAGTAGAATAGACCGCCCTCATTCCTTACTGATCTAATCGTAAAATTAAAAAAAAGTGTCGTAAAATTTGACTCAGGTAAGTAGCAGGCGGCCGGTCGTAAAATAACTACCCAAAACATGCAACAACATTTTTAAAACATGTTGTGCCAACTCCACTTAGATGGCGATAAGGGTAGGATAATAGTGATGATCTGTCAACTTATTACATCACATTTACTAACGAAGGATTGCTTTAATAATATTTATTAACAAATTTAAACCATCAGAGGAAAAAACAGAAACTAATAAACCAGTCTTAAAACTTTTATCCCTTCATTAGTATACGTTACAAAAGTGAATACAAAATACGGTGCAGTAACGTTTAATTTAAAGCGAATATACACACTAACTTCTTTAGGGCCAATTAGTGAAGTCAAAGGCAGGAGCTGATGTTTTCAATATTTCATTAGAGTTTTGAAAACAAGATTTGTGTTATTCAAAATTGTATTTTATATGAATAGGATACAACATAATTTAGCTTGTTTCTATAAAAGAAAAATCTTGAAAAACAATAGATTCGCGGCAACAAGCTCGGCTTTAATATTGTTCCGCAAAATCCTGTGACATTTTTCTTTGGTGTTTGACGTTCCATTTATAAAAAAGGGTAGTTAGTATTGTAATGGTCGCTGTGTTGATAATGTTTTAACTGAAAGGATGAGTTGAGTGCCAATAGATTATTCCATCTCTTAGTTTATTACAAAACAAAATATGAAACATAAAAAATATATTGTTTGTTAATTTTAGCTATCTGAAAAGGAAATATAATAAAAATCGAATAATAACAGTCCTAATACTTTCAATATTCTTCTTGACTCTACAGAATTAGGTTCAGAAAAGGCTTTAGCGAGAAAATATAATTTAATAGATTTTTTTGAATAGATAGAATAGATTTTGAACAGATAAATGAATAGATAGAATAGATTTTGAACAGATAGATGAATAGATTCAAAAAGAAAAAACAAAAACCAACAAAGAAAAATCAACTTTATAGGAAAACGTAAATACTGTTTTTATTTTCCCGTGTAAAGAAGGTAAAAGCTAAAAAAAGACCAAAATATAAAAGAAGATCTATAAGAGAAGAATAGGTTTAGAAAAGTTAAGCAGAGCTTGGAGCTGAAATTATTTCTGAAAAAATCCTTGTAATATTTTTAATTATGTCATCATTCTCTTACCCTAATAGCACTTTAAGTGGGGTCAGCATGTTTTAAACATATTGTTACATGATTTGGCTACATTTTTACGATCGGCCGCCTGCCTGACGTCAACTTACCTTAGTTGCCTTTTACTACACCTCGGTAAAGAATGAGGGTAGTACATTCTACTCAGTTGGAAACCATACGACGGGTCAACATACATTAGTTACCTTTTACGACATCACGGTAAGAAATGAGGGTGGTCTATTATACTTAGCCGGATAAAGAAAACAATTATGAACTCGAATCTTCGCTTTTCAATAACAATATTTCAAAAAGATTACATAACTTTTATTTGGGTTGTCTGCGAAAGTCACAATAAGGAATGCTTTGGTGAAAATCTAGGATAAAGACGAGATTGTTTGACGTAATTGGGGATTGGAGATAGCTCTGTCCAATCTTTATTATAATTACATTCTTTTATTTCATCAGCAATGCTTGAATACTTAAAATCCTAAACTTATTTAACTTAATAAGTAGTTATTAATAGTACTTAGTACTTAGTAACTTAATAGCCATTTAATAAAAAACAATAAAAAACTTATATTATTATATATATTAGACATAGATTTAGAGAAATAATGCGAATTCCACACCTTCATTTAAACACTGCGTGGTTTTCAAAAGGTGTTTATTATAATATATGTTTATTTTATGTCTCATTGTATTGGATCATAAATTTAAAAAAATATACATCATTTATTAAAGAGTTTTCTCGTAATATCATTCTTGCCTTACGTATGCCGTGTGGTATCCCTTATCCCACTCTAACCCCACTTAGAGTGGGATAAGGGTAGCAAGATGATGATAATGATTAAAGGATCCCTCTAGAGACATGCAGGTTTTTAGGTTTTAGGTATCTGTTAACATACTAAGTTCCCTCAGGTAAGAACCACGACCGCTCGCGTTTCGGCAACTATGGATTTCCTATTTGTAATTATGTTTAATAATTTTCAAGCTTTCTAAGTATTGAAGAATATAAAACAAATTTTTACTCAAACGATTCTATAACAGTCCAGTTATTTCAAACATAATTATAAAGACATTAAACTACACAAACAAGAAAACTTTGTAAGGAAAGCACTAAAATCATTACGGTCCCTGATTCGCACAAGCGCGTCCTGTTTTATTTTTAAAAAGCGTTAAATATGTATACAATTTTTTTTTCGTTGTAAAGTTTAGCATCGAACAAAAAATAACAAGTAGTGATTTCTATACAAGATTAATTAATAATAAGTAAAAAGTAAGTAAGTAGCGGCCTCTTACTATCCCACTGCTGAGAATAAGCCTCTTCTCTCCGTTATTGGAGTGAAGGATTGGAGCTAAGACTTAACACGCGGCTCCAATGAGGATTGGTATTGGTCACACATAGCTCCAGAATTCTCTATAGATATGCAGGTTTCCTCACGATGTTTTTCTTCACCGAAATCGTGTGATATATTGCAATTATCAATTAGACACATAACTTTTAACAGAAAAACTCATTGGGGTTTGAAACTGTGACCTCTTCGAAAGTGTCGGAAGGTGTTACCGCTGGGCTAACACAGATTTGGATAGCCCAGCCTATTATATTTTGAGAAAATATAACGTAATGCAATGTAATGTAAGTGACATTAGATAAGTAAATGTAAGTTCGAACACAATCAATTATCTGATATATGTTGACGTAATTAGACCAAACCTATACCAAGGACATACCCTTAAAGTGGTATGGCCTCGGGTTAAACAGTTATTATACTAAAATATAAATCATTCATACAGACATATTTACATGACTGCAAATAGCAATAGACATTAGGAGCGGTGTCATACATCAAAATGACAGCGTGCGTTCGCCGACAAAGGGGATACGTCAAACTGTGAACGCCATGTTGACAGGGAAATAGTGACGAGCGATCATTTATACTGGTCGATTCTTGTACAGGAAACTGGTTACATATTCCCGAATACAAAAATGTATATACAGTTTACAGTTTAGTAAAAAAACAGTACAAACTTTCCCTTGCCATTGGCTTAGGGCATAGGCATAGCTTTGCGACCGTTACCTTGGACAATAAGGCACAAACTACATTGTGCAATATTTACAAACATCTTTCATGAGTTTATCTTTCATCATCCTCCTGCCCTTATTCCAATCTAAGTGGGGTCGGCACAACATGTTATAAACATGATGTCACATGATTTGGCTGCGTTTTGACGACCGGCTGCTTGCCTGACGTCAACTTACCTTAGTCGTATTTTACGACACCTCGGTAAGAAAGAGGATGGTCTATTCTACTCAACTCCGGATACCATACGGCTAGAGTCTAAGTCTATCGTTGAATGAGTTAATCTTGTATATATATATTTTCCGAATCTCGGAAACGACTTCAATCAACTTTGATAGTTTTGACACTTACTTGGTAACTTTTTTATATTCACGCTGCTACAAAATAACTAAGTTGCTTATAATATATAGATTTTTAAATAAATAACTCTATTCATAGTGAACATAAGATATAGTTTAGAAAAAATAAAAACTTAAACTTCAAAGTCGTACGACGTATTTGTAACTATGTATTATGTACTATTTAAGTTATCAAAGACTTTTTTCATGTTAAAGAGCTAAAGGAAATTATAAAAAGCTGTATTCGAGTTTTACTTAATTGCACAATGCTTTCAGCTCTTTTAAGTGTCAAAGGTCGAAAGGCATGCATCTCACAAAGCGCTAGAGAAGTCTGAAATGCTACCATCATGTGCACTTGATTGCCTCGAGGCTGCAGTCTAAGAGATAATTGTAAAATTTAATGAATTGATATTACTCCATTTTTAATTTTATATTTTCCGAAAAAAATTTAATTGAACTGAAATAAATCGATTTCGAAATAAAATTATGAAAGTTAAAAATATCTGTATGGAATTCATATATATATACGATATACATATATTTGAATATATATACATAGATATACGAGAGGAATAAGCTTGTTATTTCTGTATTGCGACTCAGCAGAGTTACCGAATCATTCGTTGGTCTGGGTATTTACTTTTACAATAAAACTCCGCAATCTATTAGACATGTGCATAGACGAGTTTAAATTAAGTGTAAGAAATATGCTTATACGTAGAGCATATTACACAATTAAAGATTAAATATATAAAGATGCTTGGATTTGAACATCCTTTCAACTTCATACATGATTGCGGTTTAATAATGTATTATGTCTAAAACATTGACCGAGTTTGTTCTTCTCGGTATGAGCAACATTCCGAACCAGTAGCAGCTATAATTAGTGTATAGAAACCAGGGACACTGATGTCTTATTTTTTCGGATGAGCCCGACTAGTTTCAGGGCCATATGGGGCTTTTATTCATGAGCTATTCGCGGCGGGAACCTCGATAACCCCGCATAAAGAACTCATGATAAACTAGACGTGAATATAGCTGGTTTCTATACATTAATTATGAATACCACTCATGATAGTTTAAATTCAAAAATAGTAGTAGCTACATTAAATCTATAATCCTTGACAGTTTATAAAGTGCTTGCTAAAGTTTATTTAAAAAAAAAATTGATTTGATAGGATTTGAAGATATATTCAAAAATGTTTAATAATAGTGCTTGTAGGTAATTTTCTTTTGTTAAGAAAGAGGTACTTTAAAATTTTTTGCCACTTCAACTAGACGGAAGTACATTTTCAAAGTAGTGACCGTTTTTGTACCGACGACTGAAGATTTTAAAGAGCGTTTGAGAGCCCATTTAAATTTTATGTATTTGAAAAACTACTCCTGTTTTTCCTTTAAGTCAAATAAAAAAATCTTGCAATTCCAGCTCGAGTATACACTACAGACTATCTATTCTTTAAAAGAAAAAATACGCACAAGGTTCATTTGACATTAAATAATTTCAGAATTTTGGCTCATTATTATATAAAATTGATGCTGTAATTAAATTTAGTGAAGTTTACACGACCATAAATTTCGCTTAGATGAGACGTGAATCATAGAAGTAACACAATAAAGTATTTTTCCAACATACTGTGTGGTATCCGGCTGCGTAAAATAGACCACACTCATTTGTTATTGAGGTGTCGTAAAAGGTGACTAAGGTAAGTTGACCCGCCGTGTGATATCCGGCTGAGCAGAATAGACTAGACTACCCTCATTTCTTACCGTGGTGACGAAAAGGCGACTAAGGTAATAATAATAATAATAATAATCGTTTATTGCTTGAAATAAGGTACATTAGATAGACAGTGATAACAGTTTCTCTTATTTCGCAAAAAATTTGCATGCACATTAAAGTATTAATAATAATTAAAAGTTAAAAATTAAAGTTCATTGTTAAAATTAATACAAAATACAAAAAGTTTTAAATTAAAGTTAAAAAGTTTTAAAATGGTAAAATAAAGGTAAATTAAAATGTCAGTAATATAAATAATTATGTGTACATATTCCTTAATTGTCAACTAAGATCATTGAAATTTAAAAATTCTTTGACTTCGTAATAACATTTTAAATTAAGCATTTCGAATAATTTTCTTTTAAATTGTGTAATCGGTAATAATTTAACATCTCTTGGCAATTTATTGAATATTTTTATGCTCATAGATACACAATTTTTTAGAACCAAATTAGTTCTTGGAATGTGACCAAAGACTAGTCTATTAGGATTCCTCGTGCGACCACTATAAATATCATGTGCCTTAGTAAACAATTCCCCATGTTTTTTAACAAAAACACACACCTCAAATATATACAGGCAAGGAAGGGTTAATAACTTAAGCTTCGAGAACAACGGCTTACACGTTTCATACGGTGGTACACCACATATTGCCCGTATACATTTTTTTTGGGCAATAAAAACTCTATTTATGTTGGTACCATTGCCCCAAATTAAAAGTCCATACCTCAATGCAGAACCAACATAGGCGTGGTAGACCTCTACGGCAGTGCTCAAACCTACAATATTTTTGAGACGCCTTAAGACATAGCAAAACTTATTGATTTTTTCTGCCACTGCCTCGATATGTGCTTTCCATGTCAACTGACTGTCTACATTGACCCCCAAAAATTTTATATCTTTAACTGTATCTATTTTTATATTGTTGTAGTGAATGTTTAAAGGAGTTAAATTATCTTTGAATTGCATAATTTTAGTTTTAGTCAAATTTATTTTTAGATTATTAATGTCAAGCCAATTTATCAAAGAATGTAATGTAAAGTTAATGTCATCTTGATGTGATTTTGAATTTGAATTTGAGTTTGAGGAAATGATTATAGAAACGTCATCGGCATACATAATCGTTTTATGATCAGAGGCATCTTTAATGTTATTAATATAAATAAGGAATAGAAACGGTCCAAGAATGCTACCTTGTGGCACTCCAAAGCGGTTAATTACATGTTCCGACTGAAAAAATTGTAGTTCATGATCTATAACATTTTTTATTATAACAGATTGTGTACGGTTATTTAAGTATGATTTTATCCATTTAAGGACCGGTCCTCTTATGCCACATGTCTCTAATTTTTGAAACAGAATGTCATGTCGAACAAAGTCAAAGGCTTTGGATAAATCAAGGAATAGCCCAGTTGTAACTTTTTTAGAATCAATTTGCTTAAGGACGTCTTCCATTAGTGTGAATAAGGCGAGCGATGTGGATTTGTCTTTTCTGAAACCAAATTGCTCATTACATAATATTTTAAATTTATCGCAATAACTCAATAAACGCTTAAGCATGCATTTTTCGTATATTTTTGAAAAAATAGAAATAAGTGTTATAGGTCGGTAATTGTTAATATCAACCTTATTACCCTTTTTATGTATTGGTTTGATAATCGATCGTTTTAGTATATCTGGAAAGGTTCCTGTTTCAAAAGATAGGTTAATTAAATGAGTTAATATTGGTAATATATGGCACATAGACGATTTAATTACTTTTGTACATATTTCATCAAACCCTTCCGACGCAGTGTTATTGAGAGACATGATTTCCTTTTCAACTTCAGCTTGTGACATTGGAGACAAATACATCGATTGTGATGTGAATTTATTGATACTCAGTTTAAAAGTGTCTGATTTTCCTATTTTCAAATTTGTTGATTGTATGAATTGATTATTAAATATATTAGCTATTCTTACTGGATTCTTAATAATTTAATTGTTAAATTTAATTTCGTTGATAAAATCGTAGTTTATAGTATTGCATATTTCGTTTTTTACAATATTCCAAGACGTCTTACATTTATTCTTACTACTTTTAATTTTATTCTTATTAGTTATTCTTTGTGCATTACTTATACACTGCTTAAGAATTGTAGAATATCTTTGATACTTAGATTTAGCGTCGTTATTTTTATAACGACAAGTTAATGTCAGGTAAGTTAAGTACAGGACGGTAAGTTAATGTCAGACAGGCAGCTAGTCGTAAAATACCTAGTCAAATCATGTGACAACATGTTTATAACATGATGTACCGACCACACTTATAGTAGGATAAGGGCAGGAGAGTGATGACTATGTAAAATTCTTGAATTTATTCCTATTTTAACGTTTGATATAAAAAGATGAAAATTGTATGTCAAGCATTAATATGGGTTTATAGAATTAGGCGGTACTTTGCAAAGATCCCTAATAATACAGAGTAATAATATGGGTTTAATTTAATAGTAAGACAAAGAGAAAAAAACTGTACCGAGATTTTACGGGAAAAGCAAGTTTTGTGTGAGGATAAAGTAGGAGCACCATTTTGTTCGGACTGAGGATGAGATCTATCTCATCCTTATTTAAACCTGTCCGAAGAGAATATTGAAAGGGAAATAAATATACACAATAATGTAAATTATGAGTTTTATTACCGGGTTAGATACTACAGGTTCTTACACTACCAACAAAGTGACCACCATCTCTCAGCTTACTTTCCTGTACAGTGACTCGCTTCGCCCTAGCTGTTTACACAGCTGTAATTAAGTAAAGCGCAGTGAAAATGCGACTGCAGTTAATGTCCACTATTATTTATGTTTGGTATACTTTACAACTTTGTAACAAGCAATGTGGCAAAATTGCGCTTCGTCTTCAGTTAATTACAGAAATAATTTTCCCATTTCTAAAATTAAAATGTAAAGTGTTAATTTCGTATACGTTGTAATAATGATATCATTTTAATTTTACAGAGACGGGTGTTGACATCTTAAGTTCACAAACAAAGTTTTCATACAGTTGCGTTTCCTTTGAATACTTTTGATTCCTAAAAAAGAACGTTCCATTAAAATAGAAAATTCCCAAAATGAAACTTATTACGTTTCATTTACAAATTTCATACACTTGTTATTTAATATTTACATATTAAATTGCACACCTTTAATATCCTCTTACCCTTATACCACACTAAGTGAGAACAGCACAACATGTTATAAACAAATTATCACATGATTTAGCTTTACATTTTACGACCGACTGCCTGCATGACGTCAACTTACCTTAGTCTTATTTTACGACACCTCGGTATGAAAGAGGGTAGTCTATTCTACTTAACCAGATCCACACGGTGGATCAACTTACCTTAGTCGCCTTTCACGACACCTCGGTAAGGAATGATGGTGGTCTACTCTACTCTGCCGGAAAGCACACGGCGGGTCGACTTACCTAAGTCGTCTTTTACGACACCTCTGTGAGAAATGAGGGTGGTATAATCTACTCAGCCGGATATCACACGGCTTAATTAAATCACACACCTATATCTCTTAATTTATTCATCACTCTAGCCCAAATATTGACTGAATATCCAGTATCTATGAAGCCAAATTTCCTCGAATTGTATTTCCTTTCCTCTTTGTCTGTATTTTTCTACAAAATGTATTTTATCTTTAAGTCTTTGTAGTTTTCAAATGAACAAACACAATGTCTTATATTTCTTTGTATACACCCGAACTAAGCTACTTAAATTCAATTGGTGTATATGTTACAATAGATATAAAGAATGTTCCGTCTAAAGCTTCTTATCTAACAGATTTGTCGTATCATCCCTTATTGCGTGACACGGAAATGTGTCGGCTATACGGCAAAGTAGGAAAAAAATAAGCCGTTTATGTAATTGGACTTCGTTGTATTTTGAAGCAACGAAATTTAATCCAAAATGTTTTTATGGCATGTCTGTCATGACTCTCGGCGGATTTCTATGAGCTTAATTGATTGATTTAAGATTCATCATGCGCTTTACGATGTAAGAAATGTGCATAATTTATTTGATAATTTCTTAGATATATGTAACCTTCCATTCCAACGTGTTCCATTTTATGATCGTCCATTTTGAATTTGAATTTGAAGACCTCATCACATTAGTGACGCATTGTGAGAAAGCAAGATTCTTGGCAATTAGTCTATGTAAACTATGCAGTTTCTGGAAGTTGACAGCAATGCCTATGATCTTTAGAAAAATTATACCAAGTCTAGAATTAGAGGATCTAATAACATAACAAAATGAAACCGCAACCAGTCACAGAATTGTTATTGTAATGTAAAGTAAAACGAATAGGCACAGTTGGAAATTTCTCCAACTGTGCCTATTTCGCGTTCTGATTTCTGATTTCAATTGCCATATTATTTTCACGAACTAGAATCTATCGAACTCTAGAATCGGATATTGATTCGACCTAAACCTTCTGAAAGCCTAGTTTTTCGCAGTAAAGGTAATAGCGAGTAATTTATCGCAGAAAAGTTATCGAAAAACAAAATAAGATTGTCTGGAAGTGGCATAAGCGTATTTAATAAAATAAGTCAAGATTACTATGCAATACAAACACAACCGATATAAAAATGTACTTAGAAGAAAATAATAGAATAGAATAGAAAGAAGCCATATTGTGGCATAGTATAGTCACATGTGGGACATACAAAGGTGTGAATAGGTTAGTGCTAATCCTTAGAAGCTATTGGAAGCTATTTTAAATCACATCGAATCAAAATAATCTTTATTCAAATAAGCTTAGTGGAGTACTGTTGAGTTTTTAAAAATCAGTTAGATTAATTTGAACAAAAATTGATTCGTAATGTTGTTCTGAAAAGAATCTGAATAAAAATCGACTGTCAAACTTTTAAAAAAGATTTTAAGAAAGAGAAAGCTGTAGTCCTATAAGAAACTTAAAGGATTTTCAAACCTAAGCATTTTTTTCTTTATACAATCTTCAATTGTGTAATATGCTTTAGTTGTAATGGTATTTACATTTCATTTACATTTTGTTTTGCAGTTTTGTTACGTTGATACAAATTGCCTAACTATAGTGTTGTTTATTGATTTTACATTTTTATCCGACTAAGTTTCGTCTCAGTAAATACTTGAGTCCATTTTTTATTATAACTTAAAATTTAAATAGTAAATAAAGAAATAAATAAATATATGGGACACTTATACACACGGTCATCCGTCCCCAAAGTAAGTATCTTAATACTTGTGTTATGGTATGCAGAAAAACTGGTGAATATATATCTACTTATATATTTCTTAAATACATTCTTAAATACAAATATACACCCAGGCTCAAAGGCCAACAAATTCATTTATAGAAAATGTTGGCCCTCGGCGGTAATCGAAACCGCGACCAACGGAGCTGAAGGTTCCTGCCTTCAGCTCCGCGGCTTTAGCTTCAGCTTCACTTCACACAGTGCTTCGCGCCACTATCCACTGCGCCAACGGGTCAGTCAGTGTTAACACATATTATATCACACAGTGCAATTTATTTTTTGTCGAGTTATTTGTTGGTTGTATATATTTAGAATGTTATGGATAAAGTGCTTGTTACTACATCTTATTTGTTATAAAAATAGTAAATTAAAGAAACATACTTGCCACTTCTAGATTTCATACATCATAAATAACAGCAGGAGACCAGTGCGTAAGTTAAATCTGCCTTAGTCTACAGTCGTATATAACAGTAACTACGGGCAGCGCGGAAAATTTATGTGTGGGTCGGTATAAGTGTCTTCGCCTTAATATGTCGTTTTGTCTGACCTTTGAGGGTATGAAAAAACGCGAGGATTACGTCTGGTGTGCGAAAAAAGTAAATATTTTGTTATAGCAAATTTAAATATAGCAAATTTCTAGGATATTCTGTCACCCAATTGCTTTTTCTGGCATTGTAATTACACGTTGATTTTCATATCTTAATAAAGTCTGTAAATTAATAAATTAAAAATGAAAACTTTACATTTTGATAGATGAAAGAATTTGACCTGATTAGGTGGCGCGACTTTTTGGCAATGAGACAAACTTTAAATTTTAAATTTAAATTATTATTTACTCAAGTAAACTTGTAAACAAGTGAATCGTCAACTCCACTGCTGGTTCGGAAAGCTGTTCCTACCGCGAAGAGCCAGCAACAAACTCAGCGGTTGCTCTTTTTAAAATATACTTTTTATTACTAGTTACATTTAGTAATTACTGTCTTGTACAGGGTGGAAGAGTAGCTATATCCACGCATTCTTATCATCTATGTAATCTTCAACTTCTTTATTATATTTATATTAGATTATAGCAAAATAATTTGATTAATATATTTATCTTGCTACTACTATCTTAGCTAGTTATGTAATTAGTTAAAAATAAAATGGCGTAGGTACCTACTAGTAAGTAGTAGTTACTACTACAAGTAGTCGTTTGTATTATGGATCTCTGCAAAGTAATGCCTGATTCTATGTTCGTAAATATTCCATGATTCTATTTATTTCGTATTATCCTTTTGTCTCTGGGCATTTTTTTATTCACCGATATGTGGGTAGCAATGAAAACGCCTCTCGCCGATCAGTTCGTCTGTCGCCGTGCGAGTGTCTACGTGAGCGCGGAACCTTCGCTAATGGCCGCTCGATCGCTATACATAATTCGCATCAAAGTCATAGTAAACCATTAAATAATTCGTTTAGGACTTGCAATATTAAGTGCAGTGCCTAACATTAAAGTGTCGTGTCGAGTTTCGGACTCGTAATAGTGTTACTGTTCGAGTAACAATCCCCTGGCATCACAAGAAATGGCCGGCCGCCGGCGCATATCGAGGACTTCGAACCTTCCAGTGCATGGTGGTACAAAGGCATCGAAAGATGGGTGGTGCTAAGTTGTTATTTATTATCGGTGATAAATTATGCATTGCCCAGAATGATAGAAAATAGTCAAAACCCTGAATCCCTTTATACAGTCTACTTAAATTACCAACCAGCGACCTAGGATCCGTGGATCAGCTTTCTTTTAATTAAGGAACATTTCCCTACATTCTATAAATTAGATTACATACATTGAAATTATTTCATATTGTTACAAAACTACTTATTAATAAAAGAAGTATTCTAAATCAGTTTTATTCTTTTCATAAAAAATGCTAAAATTAAATTAAAACAAACTCTCATTCGCTATCCGCGGGCTAGCTGCTAATGACAGCGGCTGTCACATCTCCCACGTCAAAATGGCGCGAAAGGCTGTGGCAAGATGTAACGTCATGGCTTGCTTGCTTGCTTGCAGTAGCGACACGGCTGCGTTGTTACAATATGTTAAAAGTGTGATAAGGTGTATATACGGGTATATGTTAAATACTTACTGTTAGTTACCGACTGTATCGTTTAACTTATTTTTAAACTAGAATATCGTAGGCAAGCGTAAAAAAATACTAATGGTGTTGAAAAAATTATTATTCAGTAATTAATTATTTTTTACAGACAAGTTAAACAAAAAAATGCTATGCGATTGTATAAATCCTTTTATAAAGTAACTTTTAATCCGTTAACATAAACAGGGAATATTATAAAGGTGTATTTATAATATAAATTGCTTGTGGCCGACATTTCGGGGGTAATTTTGAAGGATAACGACTCATAAGCTATGCTTTAGAGTACCCAATCGCGACATGATACACGTACATATATGGAATCTCATTTTTTAAATTTCGAATTATTGTAGTACTAGCTTTTAAGCGTGACTTCGTTCGCGTGGACTGTTGTAGTGTTATAGGTCGATAATATAAAATAAATAAAATAAAAAAAATAAATATGGGGCTTTTCAATGTCATCCTATTCCTGTAAAATTAACACAATTTATATAACCTATATGTTATCCCGGTGTATAAGGAATAATTGTGCCAAATTTCAATGTTCTTGGTTCAGCGGATTCGCCGCGAAAGAGTAACAAACATACATAACTAACTTTCAGTAACAAACTTTCGCATTTATAATATTAGTAGGATACTAGATATTACTAGAGACTGGACTGGACTGGACTGGACTGGACTGGACTGGACTGGACTGGACTAGACTAGACTAGGTTAGACAAGATTAATATATCGTCTCTTTACAAGAATAACGTGACATCTCATAAAAACCGTTTCTTATATTACATTGAACTGAGTTCTTTTTTGTTTATTCTCAGAATTCACCAAATTACATTAATTACAGGAACAATTTAATTGTTTTTATACACTAAAATTATCAATATTTTAGAATTTATCAACATTTAAACTTTTGAAACTGCTCTCTAGTAAAGTTTTGGTTTAAATAATATCACATTGTTCTTGTAAAGAAGTGACATATATGTACGTATTACTTTACTGCCTGTACTTAGTACTTTACTGCTACTAGGCATTCAAAAACCAACTTAATTGATGCTGAACATTACTACTGAAACCAAATCAATAATACTCAGTTTAATATAAACGTGGTTATTAGGAAAATTTGTATCATCATCCTCCTACCCTTATCCCACTCTAAGTGGGGTCGGCACAACATGTTATAAACATGCTGTCACATGATTTGGCTGCGTTTTTATGACCGGCCGCCTGCCTGACGTCAACTTACCTCTGTCGTACTTTACGACACCTCGGTAAGATAGAGGATGGTCTATTCTACTAAACCGGATACCACACGGTGGGTCAACTTACCTTAGTCGCCTTTTACGACACCTCGATAAGAAATGAGGTTGGTCTATTATACTCAGTCAGATACCACACGGTGGGTCGACTTACCTTAGTCGCCTTTTACGACACCTCGGTAAGAAATGAGGGTGGTACTATTCTACTCAGCCGGATATCACACGGCTAATTAGGAAAATTTGTATATTTTCTAAAATTAATCTGATAGTCATTATTGTTTGTACACACACAATATTAAGGGACAGGATTATTCAAAAACGGACCAAGCGTACTGCTCTCTTGGGGTCAGAATGTTAATGTTTCCCCCATAATTACTGTTCTTGATCGTTATTGCCTAGTATATTGCTGCACATATGAAAGAGGTCGACAGATTTGACGACATTGTCGAATAATTTATAGAATTAGGCGTTACTTTGCGGATATCCATAATACAGAAGTAATAATTAAATTATTTTACTATAATACGCGATGAAGTAAAATAGAAAATACACATAATGCTAAATATAGAGTGGAAAATCCGTTTTCATACCTGATTAATGCAGGATTCGTAAAAACACATGCACAAACCTCCACCACTGCCACCATAATACACAAGCACTACATACGTTCACTATCACAAACTCAACAATCGTTTCGCCCTGCAACCGAAGCATCATCAGGAGATAGACTCCACGACAAAATCGCAATGTCGCAAATCGCAAAAAAAAATGCGTTTTAGTCCTGGAGTCTATCTCCTGATGATGCTTGGTTTGCGGACAAACTTCCTTTAAATTACAGATTTGACTTAACTTTGATGCATTATGAATAAAAAACCTTAATATAGAGATACATAAGCATTAATTGTGCCCAATTTTATCAATATTGGTCCATGGGATTGGCTGTAAAAACGTTACGTAGAGACAGACAGACTTTCGCATTTATATTTTTAGTAAGGATATATTTTTTTATTAATACCTACAAATACTAAGGTTGTCGCTTGCAATGGATACAACTAGCTTTAATATTACTAATTCTAATTGATACACACAAATTACTCCACACTAAGCGACCAAAACAAGACAGTCGGGATCAGCATAGATTAACTACGTTTGTTAATTAAGTGGGCTTAGACGTTGTAAACCAATATGGTTTACAAATTCTTTACTCCAGTTTATATAGGACTAGTAATCGCCATCGGCTCTGCCTGTATGGAAAAATTAAAACCGTAATATATAATAGAATTTTGATAACCTTAAAAATGGTTTTAGTGGGTTGACCTTAAAAGCTACACAAATGCTGTCGCCGACCTTTATTTAAAACTTTTAGAGGGGAACATTATTGTAATACATGATTTTTTAATTTTGCCGTCTTCGTAACATTTTTTATTGCTGCTTCTACTCACTAAACGGACTATCTTATACTTAAAGATTTTTTAAAATTGCTCCAGTAATTCCTGAGATTGGCGCATTCAAACAATTAAACTCTTCAGCTATATATATCAGTATAGATGAGTGATATATAATATATGATCTACTATTATGTCCACTATTTATTCGCAGCTGAAAAATACGCGTTATTTATTATATTTCCGTCCCTTATTAATCCGTCATCGTTACTAAACTATATTATAAAATCTGTTTCGCTATCTTGTGGTTTAGCTTGTGTTTGTCTGTGACTGTGTGTTTTTAACTAAGCAAAATAACACCACATTAATGCAATATTATAGACGACGCTTCGAGAACAGTACGTACCGGAAAATTGCAAAACTTCATAAATCAACCTCAGTCGCCACCTGTCTTCTCGAGATTTTATTAAAAAACTTTCATTTTCACTTTTATTAAGGATTTCAAACGCAATTTCTAACCGCTCCCTTCGCAAATTAATTCAGAATATTTCAAAATATGCGGTCAATTCTACTCTTGAGAAGAATTTTGGCATTTTTATTTAAAAAACGCTTCAGTTCCTTACATAATAAATTGAAAGATTAATATTTCATAGAGAATACAGTTTAGTTTTATTAGATAAATTTGAGAAAGGACTAGGCTTTTAAAAAATAAATAGTGAAGATAAAATTTAAGAAAAATATCTTGACTGACCACATTTTACTTTGTTACTTTAATTTTTAATTAGAAGATAATAAATTAAAACGAAATGAATGAATGGAAAAAATATTTTTTCTTAGTCTCTAATGCACCATTTACAATGTAAATAGGAATTGGTTTCCTAATTTTTTTTGTGATTTAATAAGAGAGATAGAGAATACATAAAAGGAATAATACAAAAATAAATAATATAGAGAATAATGGATTTAATAATTTATAACAGTTATTTATCTGTGCGCTAAAGGAAAGAGTATTAGTATTTCATCTTGTTATTCGATCTTAGATAAAGTAAGATGATAAGGTTGACCAAGTAAGTTGTGGTTTTAATTAAGACGACTAAGTAAGTTCACGACAGGCAAGCGGCCGGTCGCAAAATACTGTCGTAAAATAGTGTGATCATGTGATAAGATTTTTATAACACCGACCCCACTTCGAGTGGGATAAGTGCAAGAGAATGATGATTTTTTCTTATAGTGGACTATTGTATTTATAAGTACAAGTACACTGTAGTCTTTGACTAATATGTCATACACATTTGATATATTGATATATTGAGTGATTTTGCGCTGGCAAATTCTACGATGTATATAGTTTTTTTTGTGGCACGGAACCTTCACAGCTGTTCCAGAATGAATTTTTAGATTTTATTACAAGTATTTGATAGCTTTATTATAATATATGAATATACAATATTTTATAAATAAAGGCTAATTAAAATGGACTCAATAAATATTAACAGATACGCTGTTTGTAAAATTCTATTAAAATCTAAATATACCAATATATTATATGTATATACTCTTTTAATATAATATCTCTTATAATTATATACGTTTATAGTTTACCGAAATTTTATTTTATATTAACTCATACTAATTTTATTTAATAATTTATCTTATAATTTTATTTTATATTTTATATACAATAAGCACCGGTTACTACTATAGACAAAAAATAAGTGTAAATGTTCCTTAAGCGTTTAAGGATATTAGCGATTCCAACATTAAGAAATTCAGGTATAATTGTGCAAACGATACTTCCTTAATGAATATTAATTTATGTCAAAATCTTAATAGGCCTATCGCCGTTTTTTGCTGTTTACATTAAAATGAAATCATGTCTTTGACCACTTACTCCTCCATAATAGACAAAAAATTAAAATTAGCATAAACCTTTTTTTTTTTAAATCTTCCTTTTAATATGCTTTTTTTTTGTAGTATTTATCATGTATTACTTTGTTTTTGAGAAAACATCATCCTTCTGCTCTTATCCCACTCTAAGTGGGGTCGGCATAACATGTTATCAACATGTTACATGATTTAGCTACGTAGTTTACGACCGGCCGACTGCTTAGTCAACTTACCTTAGTCGTATTTTACGACAACTCGGTAAGAAAGGGAGTGGTCTATTATTCTTTACCGGATACACACGGCGGGTCAACTTGACTTTGTCGCCTTTTACGACACCTCAGTAATAAATGAGAGTGGTCTATTCAACTCAGCCGGATACACGGCGGGTTTTAGAAAAACCGATCTTAAAAATTGTTCAACCCAAAAATCAATTTAAAAATTCCTCATTTATTAACTACGCACTAAACCACTATATAAAGCTTAAGAAATTGTCCTTAGCACTTATATTAAAACATTGTTATTCAACTTAATATTTAATTTAGAATATAAAGCGCTTGATATAACAAAAGGGTGATATTGGATCATCTCACTTGCGCATTTCAATTTCAAGCCGAAGTTGCATCTCGCCTTTATTCTTCGGACTTTCATAAAGTTGGCTTTAGAACTGCATAACTTAACGGAGCTCTGTAAAAGTTAGCTAATAATTTCACGTTGACTAACAGACAATAGTTGTTATTTTCATAACGTTGTCTGATCGTCACTTGATGTCAGATAACGGCCTGTTACTATCCCACTGCTGGGTATAGATAGGCCTCCGTTATTGAAAAGAAGGGTTGGTGTTTAGACCTACCACGCTGCTCCAATGCGAATTGGTAGGTTACACATATCCCCAAAATTCTCTGTAGATATGCAGGTTTCCTAACGATATTTTTCTTTACCGAGAAGCGTGTGATAAATTGCAACTATCAATTAGCCACATAAGTTTTAACAGAAAAACTCATTGGTACCTGCTCGAGGTTTGAACCCCCCTCGAAAGAATGGCACGGTCTGACCGCTAAGCTATCACACATTATAATATGAGATAAGGGTATTGCATCATACAATTCTTACATCAATATAATATTATACTCCTGGAAAAAGAATATGTCAGACGCATATATCACAAACCCATTGAAAATACTTGACCTATCAGCTATCTTAGATAAATTTTCATAAGTTAGAGAAACACTGACTTCAATACTTTGACTGGCTCGTTGGCGCAGTGGGTAGTGACCCTGACTTCAACTCCGCGGGTCGCGGGTTTAATTCCCGTCGAGGGCCAACATTTTCTATAAAAGAATTTGTAGGTCTTTGGGTGTATATTTGTATTTAAGTATATATTTAAAAAATATATAAGTATATATTCATCAGTTGTCTGACTCCCATAACACAAATATTAAGTTGCTTACTTTAGGAAAACGACCGAGTGTGTGAGTGTCCCATATATTAATTTATTAATTATTTAATACTTAGTGTTTTTTAAGCCGGTGGTTTTATGACTTTATGGTAATACTTGATATGATGAAATTATGTCGCTGCCTTCTTCTGTGAACCTATGAAAATGTTCCATGGATTACATAAAGAGAGGTTCCCTTCTAATTTAATTTTAATCCATTTACACTACCCAATTCGAACATTCAAAATTAAATATTAATTATAAATATAATTCGTGATGCAAACAGCATGTTTTGCTTTCATTTTCAAAATAATGGGTAGGGACTGCGAGTAAATTCAAATCCTTGAGCCTTGTTTCCTTAAAAAAGAGGAGAGAAAAAGAATTTTCATTTATTTCAAAGTTCTTTCATAAGTGAGCAGCGGAAACTTTTCTTAGAATTCTTTTAGCCGGCACCTTGTTAAGTGTGGAGAGAACATTTTATAATTTTCCGCCCTCTACTAACTTAAAAACACTGACAACTTGCTAAACATAATAATTTTAGTAGTAAAGTCGTCTAGGTAATAGCTTTAGACTTTTGTACTTTTGTTAAATAAAGCTTTAGACTTTTACTCACTGTAGAAATAATTTATAGAATTAGGCGTTACTTTGCGGAGATCCATAATAAAAAAGTAATAATAAAATTATTTTGCTGTAACCCGCGATAAAGTAAATAGAATATATAATTTATCTATCAGTTTTACGCCGTGTGGTATCCGGCTGAATAGAATAGTACCACCCTCATTTCTTACCGAGGTGTCGTAAAAGGCGACTAAGGTAAGTCGACCCGCCGTGTGGTATCCGGCTGAGTAGAATAGACCAACCTCATATCTTACCGAGGTGTCTTAAAAGGCTACTAAGGTAAGTTGAGCCACCGTGTGGTATCGGGTTAAGTAGAATAGACCACCCTCTTTCTTACCGAGGTGTCCTAAAATACGACTAAAGTAAGTTGACGTCAAGCAGGCGGCCGGTCGTAAAATACGATGCCAAATCATGTGACAACATGTTTGTAACATGTTGTGCCGTTCCCACTTAGAGTGGGAAAAGGGCAGAAAGATGGTGAGATAAGAAATAAAAGTCGTCTATTCTCTCGTAACGTCACGTTTTATAGTCACGATTTAAATTCTATTCAAAACAGGAACAATCAAGAGAGCACGTAAATTCAAAACAAAAGCAATAAAGCGAATCTGAATAAACTAGACTTCGGAAGGCTTTGTCGCGTCAAAGCAAAGTCCGTAGAATGAAATATAAAAGTGGGGGACTCAAAATCGCATTAACCAGTGTTATTCTTTTAGCTCTGTTTCACGTGACATTGGGGGAGATAAATCAGTAATTCCAGTGGACAGTGAGGTAAATGTGTACTAGAAGAGGGAAGTGTAGCTCAATGTTTGTCAACTAGTATCAATTAGAATCAAAATCCGCAATCAATTTTAGCTTTGCTATGAAACAGTTTGAAAAAACTGTTAAAGGTAAGCTGATACAGATAGCCTACTATACCTGTCCATGAGTTACATAGATGATAAGAATGCATGGATATTGCTACTGTTCGACCCCGTAAAAGATAGTATAATTAAATGTAAGTAATATAAATTATTTTGAAAATAGCGACCACCGTGTTTCTTGCTGGCTCTTCCTGTTAAGAACAACTTTTTGAACCAATAGAGTTGACGATTCGAAAGCACTTGTTTACAAGTTTACTTTTAAAATTTTGAATTTGCGACTTATCTAGCGACTCCTAGCTCATAGAAAACTTCTTGAATATATTTGTTTTTCGAAAAATTTTATGGTGATAGTGGGCATGTTAATTAATTATTAATTTAATTATTAATATATCAAAAATTTTAACCTCGCTTTGGAAATATGAAAAAAAAACAACTGGGCTTTCTCAGCGTATTCCCCAAAATATGCTTTTATTATAAGTTTAGTACCTTGGTCTTTCGTATTTTTTTTAATTGGAGTTTTTTATAGAGATATCACCAGCCCTTTCTTTCGTATTTATTTTGTAATTGTTATTTATATCAAAAAAAAATATCATAGCGTCACTTGTGATGCGATTACAAAGGTAATGTGACACCTTTGTCATCACATTAAAAGCATACGAATTTCTTTGTGATTTATCTAAATTGAAATGAGCATTTATTAAATATCGAAATCAAATGTACAATCTTTTAACTTCTTTATTGGATCGGGTATACTAAATAGCGTATACAACAATAAGCGAGTTCAGGACAAATGCAATAAAGACATTCCAAATGGAACCTGACTTAAAAGACTTTGGCGTGTCACAGGAAAGATAAATTACAAAGGTAAATTGCATTAGCCAGTATCAGTGTTTCTCGGTAACGTTGGGATAAGGGCAAGGGGTGAATCAGTAAACAGAATAGCAATAGGTTATAGATGTACTATCTTTTACCCGCAACTTCGTTTGCGTGCAGTGTTGTCGCGTGTCATCCTATTCCTGTAGAATTTACAGGATTTCTATAGCCTATATCTTATTCTGGTGTATAAGGAATAACTGTGTTTAAATTCATCGATATTGGCTTAGTTGAATATTAGTAGTATATAGGACAGGATATTAGTAGTATATAGGACAGGATAGGATTGAATTTAAAGTTAAGCATTCTTTCACATTCGAGACTTAGGTTACGTCACGTTCTCTTTCACCGAGTATCGCACGGAAACTTTGGTTAGAATGAGTAATTAAATTTATTACATTACTAGTTTCTTATTAGGCTTGTACTCACAAACCCTTAGGGAGGAGTACGTATCAACCTTATTGTGATGTGACAAAAATTGAGAGTACAAAAAAAAAGCGGCAAAAAAAAATTTTAGTGCTCAAATTCATTTTTTACTTGTTAAAAAAATAACTTAAAAGAAACAGAAGATAGATAGATAGAGATAGAGAGAAGATATTTAAACGTCACGGCTGTTGAAGTTAGCAAATATTTTTTTTTTAAGTATAAAGTTGTAAGCAATATATAACCCTATTTATAAATATTTAAAACCTTTGATTTCATTGCGATTCTAAAAGGTGGCCTAGTCTACTAAATGTGGTGATTGTTGACATTAATCCTTATCTTTAAACCTTATCTTGTAGTTCCTGAGATTAGCGCGTTCAATCAAACAAACTTTTCAGCTTTATATATTAGTACAGATGTGTAATATGTTAACTGTATCTGGCTATGCTATACGTAAAATGTATGTTAAATGTAAGTTTGCCAATGGAATAAATCGTTGTATGTATACAGTTCATTAAAATACCTATCTCTTCTAGTTAAAATGTTAGTTCCATAACAAACTTTAACAAGAGTACACAATTAGAGGTGCACGGACGTCGTGTATTGTTTCATTTTATCTCGTTAGTCGCTAAGATTTACTGCTTCAGAGATGACATTTTCAGAATAACCTGCAAAGGCGGAGATAAAAATTTCAGCACGTTTTAAAATATAACGGGACTATGACCCCTGGTGTGAATTCTGACGTTCTTTATGTGATAAAAAGGACACAGCTATGAGTATTTATAGCAAGGTGTATAAAATTGTACATCATCATCATCTTACTGTTACCTCTTCTCTCAGCGGGGTCGGCACAACATGTTATAAATATGTTGTCACATGATTTGACTACGTATTTACGACCTGCCGCCTGCCGGATGTTAATTTGCCTGAGTCGTATTTTATGACACCTCGGTAAAAAATGAGAGTGTACTCTACTAAACCGAATACCACACAGCGGGTCAACTTGCCTTAGTCGCCTTTTACGGTACCTCGGTAAGAAGTGAGGGTTGTCTATTCTACTCAGCTAGGTAACAGACGGCTTGTGTATAAAATTGTACATTCTATTATATTTAATGTGTGAAGTAAGCGCTGTGGAATTCTATAATATAAATTAAATGACTATATTATCAATACCTATTGAATATAGCCTGTCTCGATTTAATAAGCAAGCCATAAGTAAGCCCAGAATCGCTCAGGGAGCGATGGTAGACCTGTTCTCGAACTACGTCTAGTTAATATAGATTTATATAAAAAGCGGAGATCCATAGAAGAGCTAAGTCGCTTAAATAGTTCAACTAATCGCAATGCTAAAGCGATGATATACTTACTAGAGAAGATAATTTGAAGAACTTATGAACTAGAGTAGTTGTGTCGCACCGGAATATGCAATTATTATACAAGCACTACTAGAAAAATCTCAAATAAAAATAGTAGTCGCAGTAAAATAGGTCTTTCTATTTGTGGTTTTTCTATGAGATTTAGAGCTTCTTCACATTCTTATAAACACAAATCACTATCCATTAATACAGATTGCGGATTCTACTAACATACTGTCAATTTTTCTTTTATACTTTAATTCATAATAGATAACATTGTCATGTCAACCCTCTTTCTTACCGAAGTGTCGTAAAAGGCGATTAAGGTACTCGTAAGTTGACGTCAGGTAAGCGGCCGGTCGTAAAATACCTAGCCAAATCATGTGACAATATGTTGTGTCGATCCCACTTATAGTGGAATAAGACCGAAAGAATGATGATTGTCATGTGAAGTCCATTTTTATAACCAATAATGACAGAGCATAACATATAATGCTAGTAAATTATGTAGAAAATATGATATAACAGAGTCCGTAATTTATTAGACGCTTTGAAACAAATTCCCTTTGCACGTCTAAATAAAGGTCTAAGGACAAAAGAGTCATCAACTATTCTGTAATGGACTTTAGGGGAATAAAATTAATGGCTCACTTTTTTATACTTTATTACACAAATTAAAAACAACATATACAAAAAGGTGGTTAATACGAATTGGGCTTATTATGAGTTTATAATGTTATCTCTTATATGATTTTTTATATAACTTTCTATATTTAAAAAAAATTACGACAATTTTAGACTCTTCAACTCATTATATTTAAAAATACATTTGACCCCATAACTGACCTAAAATAAACAAGCCGTATCAATTACTCCGGGGATATTTGAACAAGAATATATGAGAAATTAAAGATTCCCGGCTTATGGTCTTCTTCCACTCGAAAAGAGTAGTAAGAGTAAGTTACTAACCTAACTGATTGGTTGTTAAGATTGTATAATTTTTACAATATTCTTAAAAAGTATTAATATAACATCAAAAACTTCCATTTATTTCGCCGTCACGAATGTTGGCTTCCGACTTAGTGGTTAGCGGGTCTATGCACATTACTTAAACGTACCTCAATACACTATTGCACATCCTTCGTATATTTACAATTAATAGGCATTCTTGCTTATTTAAGTTATATCTACGGTAAGTAATATATTTACAATTGCTTAACATATAAAATATTGACATAGCTGGTTACTGCATTGAGTTACACACATTTTAGCTACCCACGTTGACTTTTTTTATCTATTTCACATAAATTTATTTGAAATGAAGTTTGAACCTTTTAAAGACAACAGAAATAGGTTTCACAACATTTTGTTTATCGTAGCGCATATAATAAAGTTTGAATTTCCAAGAAATACTAACTAATCTTTATTACATAATAGGAGACTTTTTTATTTGTATTAATAGTAATAATTACTTTTTCGTATTAATTGGGTCAAGCTTGTACCAGAACGTTTTAGATTATATCGTAATTAATATATTATCACTTTCACAGTAATAGGTCTAAAGAATTTAAAATTAATAATTCAATTTATAAGTTTCAAAATAGAACCAACATACGAACAAGTAGTATAAAATATAAATTTGCTAAAATATGATATAGCAGAAGGGACTGTTAAATGAAGACATTTTTATGCCAACCAATCTTCTTTTATCATATCAGATCCTTTTTCGGCTATCATTATCGTTGGTGCATTCGTATTTCCCCTAATCATTACAGGTATTATAGAAGCATCAATCACTCTGAGATTTTTGATTCCATATACTCGCAATCGGGGATCAACAACTGCTTTTTTATCATGTGCTGGCCCCATTTTACATGTGCCGGTTGGATGATAAATAGTGCCGGTGTACTCGATGAGCAAACAAGCAAAATAATCATACGTCCCCCAAACATAGTTTGTACAACCCTTCACTGGTGTTTTCACAAATTTAGCACCATAACGTTTGAATATTTTAGTTTTCTCTAAGCTAACAGCAAATCTCATTCCTTCTACTAATACATCTATATCTTCTTTAACTGTAAAAAATCTTGGATATATTAAAGGTTGACTATTAGTCGGATCTGTTTGATTCAATAAAATAAAGCCTCTGCTTTTTGGTACAAGTAAAATAGGTCTAGCCAACAGACCATCGTAAAAAGACGAAGGAAAAATATCAGATGCTAAATAAGTTGTAGGATCCGAATAAAAATCTTTGACATTTCTGCCTTGAAAATGCATTTGAATGTCTGGTGCATTTTCATGAGCAAGCTTTGTTTTAATAAATGCAACACTATTTAGCACACTTGTAGTTGCTAGAGGTCCGCTTTTTTTACGGGTTTGCTTTTTATATTTATGAATTTCATTTAACATATCATCGCCGGCAATTGCTGTAGAAGTTTTGTTTGATAATGATATTATAAGTGCGCCCGTAGTTACATGATCTTGTAAATTTTGACCAACAGATAAATCAGCTAAAACTGGTATATTTAGATGCATTAAATGCTTTTTGGGACCAATACCAGAAAGCATAAGCAGTTTGGGAGAATTTATTGCACCACTACTAATGATGATTTCTTTGGTAGCATACGCGCTACACAATTTTCCGTTTATAATATAAGTTATTCCACGAGCTTTGTTCTCCCGTCTATCTATAATTATTTTGGTAGCGCGAGCATTCACTAATATATCTAGATTAGAACGTTTATGGCGTATGGGTTTAATGAAGGCAATATTTGTAGACCACCTGCGTCCATCTTTCGAAGTAGATAAGGCAATGTTCGTTCCCAAATTATTGTCTGAAGTTAAGTCACGTAATGGCAAACCTTTCTCCTTGAATGCATCCACTAGCATAATTGTATTGACGTCGGTGTAGGGAAATCTCTCAACATTTAATGGCCCACCAACTCCATGATAATGTTCTTCAGAATATTCGCTATTCCGATTTTCTGATTTTTTAAAGTACGGTAGTACCTGTAAGTATAAAAAATACATAAGTTGTTGCTTCGGGTATATATTGAACGTTTCTAAAATAAATAACATAGAGAAATAAACCAACCGTAGTACTGACATAGTCAGGGTCAAGGTTTATAGTTATGCGACTTCTTAGTCGTTATAAGTTTACTTTTACCAATATAACAACCTACCTACTTACCTAATATATTTAATTATACATAATAAAATTGTAATTTTCATTTATAAATTAAAAACTACCAACTTTCGTAAGTTTGCTATTATGAAAGTAATTTGTAATTTTTAAATCCTGAATAATAAATATGTATCTGATCTTTTTTGTATAATATCAGATTCCAATATCACTAGATCTTTGTTCCAATACAAGGAAGTAATATCAAGTCGTACCTCATTATAACTCCAGCCGTAGTTTCCCAATTCTGCCCAGTTGTCGTAGTCAAGTCGATTCCCTCGCATATAGACTAAAAAGTTCACAGAGCTGGAACCACCCATAGTTTTGCCGCTAGAATAATATATATTATAAAATTTAGCTGTAAATTCAAGACGCTCAAATATTTTATGGAATAACAAAAATTGGTCTCTCAATATCTAAGTAAACAACCTTCAACATTTTGCAGTTGTTTTTATTAAGTCTCCTTTCATTTAATTTGCATATATCAAAGCATTACTTATTTTGATACTGATTTTCATGACATAAATTATCAATTACGTAGGAAATATTCTCTTACCTATTAATATAAAGAAAAGTATATACACGGTTCACCTCTAATATTTTTCGATTTTGATACTACAGAGTTTATGAATTATTTAAATAAAAAATTTAAAACAGTTGCCTCAGTAGACATATTCATATTGAATGACAACTGAAAATCTAATAAGTATGATTAAGGACAGTCGTAATTTAGCAATTTTTTTAATTAAAAATCATCGTACTTTTGCACTTACCTTGACCAGCAAAGTTATTTACTCTAATAGCTAATTGTTTTTATTGAAAACATTTCAAGGTTTTGTTTAACATCACGTGCCCTTACTACGAAGGTTGGTCGGTCGCAGTTTAAAAAATAATGAAATTTGGGTGCCACTTAATTAAATTCATAATAGTAACTAGATTAAGGGCATCCAAAGCATTATTTATATTTTTAATATTTCTTTGTGTATTTTTCTATTCTTGTTTAATTTATATAGTAATATTTATATATAGTGTACTAGTTTTTACCCGCGACTTTGCATGGACTGTTGTTGTGTGATAAGACGGTAACAGATGGCGCTTTTCAATGTTATCCTATTCCTGTAGAATTAACAGGATATCTATAGCCTATATGTTATTCCGGTGTAAAAGGAATAGTTGTGCCAAATTTCATCGATATTGGCGGATTCGCAGTGAAAGTGTAACAACATAAATCTATACTCACAAACTTTCGTATTTGTAATATTAGTAAGATGAGATAAGATTATGTGCTCTTTGAGTGTTTTAGCATTGTATATTATACTTTTTGTTGTTCTTACCTTATCCATGAACAGCTTTGATCTCTCATTGACCTGCAAGTTAACTTTTCTGGTTGGGTTCTGAAGTTCCAATCTATGCTGGAACCCCCAAGCACTTGCGCAAGTGACGGCACCATAGTTACGTCGGGTTCTTCGGGACCGGCCTCTATAAGAAGAATCTAGGAAATCGTAAAGTTTTACAATATATAATAGCATGTAACTGAAGCTTTACTGAAGTTACAATAGAATTGTTTTGCTGATATCCGCGTTTGCTAAGAGAATATATGTAATGCTAAGTGTATGAAGCAGGCAACATTCATATACCTTATCGTATCTCAAAACGCCGCCAACACTTATACTCATATACATACAAAAATCAATATGTAAATGTTGCCTGCTTCATATACTTAGCATTACAAAGATTCTCTTAACACACGCGGATTACAGCAAAATATTGTAACTTCTGTATTATGGAATTCCGCAAAGTAACGCTTGCTTCTATAAATCACGAAATCTCTATTTATCAAAATACATCTGCCTCCTTAGTATACGAATACAATAAAAAAATTAAAGACTACAAGTCTTTAATTTTTTTAAAAGACCAAAAGCGATCGCTTGGAATATATGAATGATAATATAAATTTTTTGTTGATTATCCCATTTCAGCAAGCATTTACAGACAATTTATATACTGTAACAATGTTTTCCAAGAATAATTATGCATTTTGATTTGCAACAGAACTTCCAAGTATAATTAATTATAATAGGTGTCTTTAAGTAAATCGTGTTTTTTGTGTTTCTCAGTAAAATTGTCATCAGGAGACGTTCTGCTCTAATGATATAATGAACTTTTTGTCGCATTCATTGAGTTTAATGACTCGTAACAGGTTGATTGTGGGTCATCAGCGGTCAGGTCAGCAATGAACGTCGTAAAAAAGGGATTTGGCAATATAAATTTAAAAACTGTTATTTTTATTCTTGTGAGCATAACCCACACAGTTACATTTTCACTTTTTTTAACAACTTACCAAAGTGTAGCAAAGCTGAACTTGTATATGGTGGGACATATAGTGCGCATGTACTATGGGCTTTGGGGTCCTAAGGTAATGGAAAGCTTCGTTGGTGTTACTGTTGGTAGGCAACTTCGAACAGGTCACAGAAGGGCTGTCGGATATTAACGGAACAAGGTCTTGTGGCGTGGAAACTCTCTCAAGAGAACCAATTTTCACCAACATCCGACGGTAGATAGAGAAAATGTAGAAGACCATGAACAGTTAAAATCTTTGGTTCTGGACATTTAATACTGCACATAACACATCTTAGTTGATTTTATAAAACTTACAATTTAGTCCCAAACTTGCAACTTACCCCTGATATATTGTAGATCGATATATCTACGGCCAAAAATTTTTAATTTCAAGAAATCTTTTTAATCTATGTTGCAAAGTTTCCATTTTCAATATTGAGTTATTAATATAAATGAGAGCCAATATTATCCCATATATAGTTTTAAATTCATTAATGCACACAGAACCACCATGAACACAGAGCCAGTATAAAATACTGGCCTTTGGTGGTAATCAAACCGGCGACTCATGGAGCTGAGTAGGATCACTGCCAACTGTAGAAAAGTGGCCACTAACAAAAATCCGATTTACTCATGTTTATAATATTAGTACGGATTGTAATTAAAAAGACTTACCTTCCACTTTTTGACTTCCGATAATCGGTTAGCAATAACACAACCAGCTGAACCAGCACCAACAATAATAAAATCGTATTTAGCTCGTTTGGATTTTTTACGTTTAGCTTTCTTTTTCGTAATTGGATTGATATATAATCCTTGTTTAGTGTAATCTCCAAAATTATTTTTAAAGTTATCAAAATTTTTGCTAGGTGCAAATGGGGAGTCTTCCACATTGTATATATTTGGCTGTGCGTGATAATTACCGAAGTCAAAATCATAACTATTAGGATACGCATGGTGATAGTTGTTTTGTGAATGTCTAATGTCATGTCTATCTATATCTGAATAATAATTGCCTATTGATTTTTCTATTTCTTGGCTTTCCGTATCTGCGTATAGACTATACGCGAAATCCTTGTCATTATTACTATACGGATTCTTTCTTGGATATTGTATACTGTATGACATGTTCCCAAAAAGATGCGCCACTAATGCCAAAAACATTGCACCTGTTGACGAGCATTGTGTCAAAGTACTGTTTTTAGCGTTACAAACACTAGTTAGTTCAGGTGGAGTCCAAGTCGTTGCCATCATTAATCACATTAACTAATTTTAATATTGACACAAAAGTTAGTTGAACCATTTGTAATTAACACTGATTTTTAATAGGTTTAATTTACACTTCGTCTTAAAAGGTTGGACGCGTCTACACAAATGATACGTAAACCGGTGCGAAAGATCTAAGCAATAATAATACTAATAGCGAATTTTAGCGACAAACAATTGATACCCTTTCAGGCTGAAAAAGTAGATCGAAACAATAAATAGTGAATGAACAAGAGCAACCTTGATTTTAATAATTGTGTTTACGACATCTTATAATCTTGGGCAAGTAAAGTCTAGAAGGGGCGATATCGTTGCAATTATAAAATAAACTTAAGATAACATTATTAGATCTTAAGAAAAATAGTTTAATGCTCCCCAACACTCGAACCAGGTAGACAAGGTTCTAATGATGCAGTATTGGTAGAACTCTTTAGTGATGGATCATCAAATGGGTAAGAGTAACCAACTGGATTGAAAAGCAAAGAAAAAAATGTATTTAGCCAAGTAACTTCTCATTCTCCAGGATTTTAAATATTTAATTTAAATTCAATTCAATTCCGTTTAGTAATCCTTTTCTTTTATATAAAACTTAGCACATATTGTAATTTTAAGATTTTTGATTATTAAATCAAAGTTATTGAATGTCTTCTATTATAAGTAGCTTTTATTTAAATTAAATAGTCTGTATAATTTTATGACTCCTTGGTACTCAGCTGGTGCTTCCAATAAAAAGCCCTTGCTTTCTTAGCTTATATGTACGGGTATGCGTAATCGATATTTTGATGTGTATTTATGTGTTCGTCTGAGAAAAATAGACCACCCTCATTTCCTACTGAGGTATCGTAAAAGGCAACTAACGTAAGTTAACCCACCGTGTAGTATCCGGTTGAATAGAATAGACCACCCTCTTCCTTACTGAGTTGTATAATACGACTAAGGTAAGTTCACGTCAGGCAGGCGGCGGAAAATACGTAGCCAAATCATGTGACAACATGTTTAATGCATATTGTGCCAACCCCACTAAGAGTAGGATAAGGGGAGGAGGATGATGATGATGATGACTATTCTATGTACTAATAAAATCTGTTTGTGACTGCTATTACTATTACTATATTTTAGATATTTCTTTCACTATTAAATAACTAGAAGACAATTCGAATTTATTTAACATCTATATCAATGGTTGTCCAAAGTAATTCACTAGCATTCGCCACAGTTAATTTATGATGACATCGTATAATAGCCGTAAATGTTGTTTTCGCAAAAGTGCTTTGAGCGCGACAATTAACCAAAGTGAGCAATTTGCTATGCGAAAGCATTTGTTAATTACTGAACTTCTGATATACCTCTATTAACAGTAATCTGGTATGTACCAGTAGATATATTTAAGTGCATTAGAAAATTAGTCGGGTGGCATAGCAATCGTATTCCATCTGTATGTACTTTCATGTTAACTGTCTTGGGAAAATAGTTGCTGTGGTTTCCCCTTGCCTTTTGCACCAACTTATTTTGAGTTCATTTCTACCTAAAGGTCGCTGAAACCTCTTCCTCTAGCCTAGCTAAATGTATGGATATAACGCCACTGCTCGTTTACCAGAGCCTCGTCCGTTATCCAGCACCACGATAACGACTGTTATCGCCGTCATAGGTTTTGCACTTGCAGGTGAGGTTGACAGTTGGGTCTGACTAGATGTTATGTCATTCTTTCCCTTGCTCGTCTAATACAGGGAGAAATGGCGAAACATCGTGTGGCGAGCAACATCTTCCACCCATAAAAATAATGAGTGTTAACCACGCCCACTCAAGAGTGTTACGACTGAGAAGAATAAAATTAGTAAATTGAGCTTCCGTAATGAAATGAGTTTCAGTAATGAATATAAATGCGATACTAGTGTGTTTTTCTATTTCCTTTCGTGTAAGTCGTATAGCGTAAAGGATTGATGTACCGCTGTGTGGTATTAGGCTGAGTAGAATAGACCACCCACATTTCTTGCCGGTTAGTTGATGTTAGATATGCGGCCGGTCGTAGAATAAGTAACCAAAACTCGTAACAACGTATAAAACATGTTGTGCCATGTTGTGGGCAGAAGGATGAGATGATGATGAAAAGACTAAAGGATTATTTTGGGTTGAAGATTTAAATTTTATTTTGGTACTGAATAGATGTCCAGCAGTTCTTGGGCAGGCGCTATTTATGATTGAACTTTTGCTAGTCAATCAAGATTTTTTTTATTTTGTTTGTATTTATTATAAGTGTTATATGATCTATCTACATGACTGATCTATTTAATATATCAGATCATAGATTTAAACCAACTAGTGTCATTAATATTATAAATTTTTAATTTTTACGTAAAAGAAGTGTCGTAAAAGACGATTGATCTGTCGTGTGGTATGTGGCTTAGTAGAATAGACCACCCTAATTTCTTATCTCTTTTTTCCAAATCATGTTTCAAAAATGTGCGGACCCCACTTAGGATGGGATAAGGGCAGGAGAATGATGAATTAATTATAATTTCACGAATTTTTCTCTATCAATTCGTGTGATTCTATGGAAAATGAAAGATGATTTTTTTATAATGTTCTATTTCCTTATAAATAAACAAAAAAGCATGATTAAAATAAAAAAAATATTACTATAAAAATTCATATTTTAAAGATGGTTTCATTTTAAATAGTTTTCTTATCTCTTTATTTACTTACTTAACTCTTAAGTATTAACATTAAACTGTAATTATTTTTCTTTTTTTGGATTATTTATATACAAAATGACTTCCTTTATTATAAAAAAAAAATAAAAATATTGTGGACTAAGAATAAAATTAATTATTACATATACAAAAAATATAATTTTTTTACATATAAAAACGAGGAGTAAGTTAACAATTCAATGTGTATGAAAATGTGCGAGTTTTATTTATATTTACAATACCTAGACCAAAATCATTTCCTTTTCTTTTTTAAAGATTACATTTTTAGTAGATTAAATATAATCCCCGGAGATGGTTCAAGAGACCATTAAATATTTATAATTCAAGTATAAAAAAACAAAAAATAACGCTTAAGATAAACTTACCAAGATTTTAACAATAACCAAACTGTTCATATTTACAATTTGACAGTTATAATATGTCATTCCTAATAAGAATCAATGGCAATTATCATAGATTATTATGATTATCAATATTCTGTTTAAAAATATGTTTTAAATTTTAAAACTAATGCAATAACCAGTCCTCTTTTATCATATCTGATGCTTTTTCAGCGATCATAATCGTTGGGGCATTTGTGTTTCCTCTAACTATTACAGGCATTATAGACGCATCGATTACTCTAAGATTTTTTATTCCATACACACGTAATCTCGGATCAACGACTGCTTCTTGATCCCATGCAGGTCCCATTTTACAGGTACCCACAGGATGATATATAGTGCTGGTGTACTCGATAAGTAAACAAGCGAAATAATCATATGTTCCCCAAATATATTCCTGACATCCTTTTATTGGTTCCTTAACAAATCTTGCACCATTATGTTTAAATATTTCCGTATCTTCTAGGCTTACAGCGAATCGCATACCTTCAATCAATACATCTAAATCTTCTTTTACTGTAAAAAATCTCGGGTATATTAGAGGTTGACTAAAAACTGGATCGGTGTGATTTAATAAAATAAATCCTTTACTTTTAGGCACTAATAAAAGGGGCCTAGCTGCAAGACCGTCGTAGAAAGACAAAGGAAAAATAGCAGTTGGTAAATAAGTTGCAGGATCTGAATAGAAATCGTTCACGTTTCTCCCATCAAAATGAAATTGAATATCGGGTGCTTGTTCGTAAGCATACTTGGTTTTAATAAATGCAATACCATTAAGTGTACTAGTAGTTGCTAAAGGTCCAGTTTTTTTAGAATGTTGCCTTTCATATAAACTAATTTCATTTAATAGTTCGTTGCTATTGACTGCTGTTGATGTTTTATTTGATAGTGATAGTATGAGTGCGTCTGTAGTTACATGGTCTTGTAAATTTTTACCGACTTGTAAATCAGCTAAGACTGGTATATTTAGGCTCTCCAAATGATGTTTAGGTCCTATACCAGAAAGCATGAGTAACTTAGGAGAATTAATTGCACCGCTGCTAATAATAACTTCTTTTTTAGCATAAGCGCTGTAAAATTTTCCGTTTTTGGTATATATTATTCCATGAGATGTTTTGGTTTCTGGATTTATGATTATTCTAGTAGCTTGAGCGTTCACTACTATGTTTAAATTGGGACGCTTATTACGTATTGGTTTGATAAAGGCAATATTTGCTGACCATCTACGACCATCTTTAGATGTAGATAAACCTATATTTGTCCCTAGGTTATCTTCTGCAGTCAAATCGACTAACGGAATTCCTTTTTCTTTAAACGCATCTACAAGCATAATAGTATTTATGTCAGTGTACGAAAATCTTTCGACGTTTAATGGTCCACCAACTCCATGATAATATTTATCAGAAGATTCAATGTCCCGGTTATTTTCAGATTTTTTGAAGTATGGTAGGACCTGAAAACAGAAAATAATTAATTAAATCTCATTCAATAGTACGCTATTCTCGATTGTTTATGTAAGTCTAATTCCTCTAATAAAAAAGGAAAAATATATCCTAATCCTATAAACATAACTAAATTGTCGTTGGTTGCTACAATGAGAAATATTGCAATTCACAATATATTCGTATGTTCACATAAATAAATTAATAAATACAAATAAATAAATATATGGGACACTTACACACACGGTCGTCCGTCCCCAAAGTAAGTAACTTCATACTAGTGTTATGGTAGACAGAGAACTGGTGAATATATACTTATATATTTTTTAAATACATACTTAAATACAAATATACACCCAGGCTCAAATACCGACAAATTCATTTTAAAGAAAATGTTGGTCCTCGGCGGGAATCGAACCCGCGACCCGTGCAGCCGAAGGCAGGGTCACCCACTGCTCCAACGAGCCAGTCAAAGTACATATTCGTCTATTTATCTGTTTGTAATACCGTTTATTGAGAAATTTATACGAGTTTATTTTAAAAAAAAAGTTTATACTTATTAATAATAATTGGAAATTGTGAATTGTTGAATAATTGTGTCAGTTATTCAGACAGCTATTCACCAGTTTCAATTCTACAACATGGTTCTCCTCTCTCAATATGGAGAAGAGAATTAAAGCTAAGCTCTAATGCGGTTAGTTAATATATTCTATAAGGCTCTGTAGATTTCGTCGCTTTGTTTTCTATCCTATAAAGCGTGTGACTTATACGTAAATACGAGTATCTATTACATTCTTATACACGCTACATAGGTGCCTGTCTTGGATTAGAAACGATGGAAGTTTAGGATGGATAACTCTTTCTAACCGTTTGGCCATAATAGTTGACAGTTTTAAGAGTACGGATGAAGTTTAATAAATGTACGTATATCATCAAGATCTTTAGATGATAGAGAACTAAGGTTTTTAAGCACTTTACTACTTTCTATTTGTAGTCATATATGTATCTGTAGTCACATATTTTTTTATCTGTATTAGTTTATAATGACTGTTCAGTAGCTAAATATTATACCTCATCATAACTCCAGCCGTTGTTTCCCAGTTCTGCCCAGTTGTCGTAGTCAAGCCGATTGCCTCGCATGTAGACTAAGAAGTTGACTGAACTGGACCCACCCATTGTTCTGCCGCTGGAAATCGAGTAATATGTTTTAATATAACAAAAAATTAAATAAGCTTCTTCCTCTCTCTTTCTTAGCTCCGCGTACTCTTATTTTAGCACAGCGGAGGTCGTGACGTTTTGGTAAATTAGACTAAAATTTCACTTTTGCTTTTGATGTTTCATATAACGCGCAACGATTACTGGTTCTATTTTTTAAAATGATTTTATTAATTTGCCCGCTTGTAACCGGCTTTTCATAAATTTGACGTTAAAACGGAATTCATCAAATTGCAAATCAAACGCAATAAAAATCTGCTTTGCAGATTTAAAATGATGATTTCACTATTTTAATGAAATACTTTTTGTTTTTATATTAATAGAGCTGTTTATTTTCTTGTTTATCAATTTATTTCTGATAAATGATTTCATTTTATAAGGTCAGCTTATATAAAAAAAATTCTGCCATTAATAGGTAGCCAAAGTCTCGTCAATTTTAGGGATTTAGATCAAAAATTTCCTGTTTACACAGGTGTCAGTGATATAAAATTTAGATGTAATACATAAAAAAATTTATAAATATTAATATGGTGTCAAAAAAATAAAAGCAACCCGTATACAACAAGTTACTGCATGTTACGCTAATAATACGCGTGTACAAAATGATTTACTAATCAGTGCGGAAAACCAATTTTTATAATAGACCATTAAGTTTGATTAGGTTAGCAATTAGCCAACCGTTTTGCAATACATTAGGTACGTAGTTATATGTCAATCAAATATAATATAAAGGTTATAGAAATTATTTAATAAAATTTTGATTTCGTAATGTTATTTATAACTTATAATTAAATTAATTAAATTATTTATTACTTATAAATAGCTCATAATATTACTGTTATTTCCATAACGGAATCGTATAATTATCTAAGAGCGGAAAAAACGGAAATTGGAAATTACGAGATCAAGTACGAAAAATTGCGATAATGTTTCACGAGCCAGTCAACTAAAACCAACATGCGGGATATATCATTCATAGAATAAATATACCAGATTGAAAAATATTACATCGAAGACGCAATCTTTGTAGTAACAATATTCAATTCAATTCTAAATATTCTTTATTCAAATAAACTTATAAACAAATGCTTTTGAATCTTAAACTCTAGTGCTGGTTCGGAAAGCTGTTCCTACCGAGAAGAGCTAGCAAGAAACTCTGCCGTTGCTCTTTAAAAATATAATTCTTATTACTACTAACATTTACTTACTGTCTTATACAGGGTAGAAGAGCAGCTAAGTCGACTCACCGTGTGGTATCCGGCTGAGTAGAATAGACCACCCTCATTTCTTACCAAGGTGTCATGAATTACGACCAAGGTTAGTTGATGTCGGGCAGGCGGCCAGTCGTAAAATAGGTAGCCAAATCATGTGACAACATTTTTATAACATGTTGTGCCGGCCCCATTTAGTGTGGGATACGGGCAGGAGGATGATGATGTTGAAATTACCTTGTCCATGAACAACTTTGACCTCTGGCCGATCGGCATGACAGCTTTTCTGGCTCTGTTCTGAAGTTCCAGTCAATATTAGAACCTCTCAGCGTCGGTGGAAACGATGGCACCATAGTCACGTCTGGTTGTTCTGGACCTGCCTCTATGAGTAATATCTGAAAATGAATTATGTATAAGATTAGTTAACTGACAAAAAATACTTTTTTTGACTGGCCCGTTGGCGCAATGGGTAGTCACCCTGCCTTAAGCTCCATGGGTCGCGGGACGATTCCTGCCGAACATTTTCTATGAAATTAATTTGTTGGTCTTGGAGTCTGGATGCATATTTGTACTTAAGTATGTATTTAAAATTATATAACAATATATTTACCAGTTGTTTTTCAACCATAACACAAGTAATAAGTTACTTACTTTGGGGAGGGACGACCGTGTGTGTAAGTGTTCCATATATTTATTTGTTATTATTTATTTAAAAAACATATCTTAAAGTTTTCAAAGAGTACTGCCAGTGAGTTATGGATTTCCAAATTTACATTAATATAAAATTAATCAATCAGAAATAAATTTCAGAATTACCCAGTGTGCAATAAAATGCGCTAAAAGATCATTGCATTGCATATTGATCTTGGCATCATTATACCTTTGAAATTATTATCTAGTTGCATTTTTGGCACTTACAAGGGAACATTTACTTTTTACTTAATAAAAAGTTAAACACGCTTAACTTTAAGAACCAAAAAAAATTGTGTTCCCGTACACAAAATTTAATAAAAAACTTATTGTGTATATATTATTATGTATTACAATAGCACTAATATTTTTAATTATTTACTTTTACTCCCAAAGCGTGTGTCTTAGTTTTTTAAACTTTATTTATTTTCGAGTTTTTAGTGCGATTGATTGAAAAAAAATTAAAAGTTCTCCACTCTAAGTGGGCTCGGCAAAACATGGTGTCACATGATTTGGCTGCGTTTCTACGACCGGCTGCCTGGCTGACGTCAACTTACCTTAGTCGTATTTTACGACACCTCGGTAAAAAAGCGGTTGGTCTATTCTACTCAGCCGGATACCACACGGCGAGTCGACTTACGTAAGTCACCTTTTAAGACACCTCGGTAAGAAATGAGGGTGGTCTATTCTACTCAGCCAGATACAAGCGAAACTAATATAAAGCATTTAATACACAGAACTAACACAATAAATAACGTAAATAAAAAAATATCAAAAATAAGATATAGAGATAAACTGACTGCAGAGAAATGTGACGTTAAAAATTGGGACACCACTCAGCGAAAATATCCCGCAACGTCGGTTGCGAATGTAAACTATAAGTGCATAAAATTAATTGTCACATTCAGATATCATATGCACCAAAAACAATGTTTCGATCTAATATTTCTCGTTTTCTACCTCAGTAAGAAAGTGGTCTATTCTACTAAGCTCATTACCACACGATGGGTCACATTACCTTAGTCGCCTCCTAAGACAACTCGGTAAGAAATGAGGGTTATCTATTCTACTTAGCCGGATACCAAACGGCGGAAGATCATATAGTACAGAAATTTTTATAATATTTTCACATTAATGAGTGATGACGAATGATTTAAAACATGTAAATAAATTATATATTGCGACAAAGTATACTAAGCTAATCGAGCTTCCTTTTGCAAGAATCTACGCGACAATCTTAATCATCAGTCTTACAAAAAGACGTTATATGGAAGATGATAAAAGAATACTAAATATAGGAAAGCTGAAATGACTCAAAAAACCTTGCAAAAAACGGCAACCGCATCTATCGCGATGCATCCTATTGATAACGCAGAAACTGGGGAAAGTAAGCAATGGTTGTGTATGCATTAATTTTTCTAAATATTTCATCGTCTCATAAAAGGCAACAGTGATGTCAGTGTAATTAGTACTATTTTACATATCCTTCACGCAAGCAATGTCAGTTATAACACTGAAATGGCTTATATAAATAGGAGGTACTTTGTGGATACCCATCATTAAAATGTAACAATTTTTTTTTTTGCTATATTCCGCGATAAATGAATGGGATCTTGTGGATTCTTATCTTTCCAGCCACTTCTAGCTTTGCTAAGACTTAGAAATTAAAATGTTGAACATCTCTTATTGTGGGGCATAAAAATTGACTTAGGTTATAGGTTATTTATTTGTTTAAATAACGAATTATAAATTGATTAGCCTTATTTATTAGCTTTATTATGTCTGTAGAAGGCATCGTGCAAAAGAGAAACTTATGTATATCGTTTCTTAAAAGTCAAAGTTTAGTGTCATATAAACTTAGACCCATCGGAAAAAAGCAGTGTCACATTCACGCTTATCAATACCAATTATTAATCTCTTTCTCTTTTCGTATTGGTCTTTGACCATGAGTTTTTTCTTAGTATTGAAACCGGAATTGTTTTTTATACTAAACGAGCTTGAATGTGAAAAATATTACACAATCAGTTTGAAATCAACTTAGGTGGTTCGATAAATTTAACCAATTACAGCATGATATTTAGTGTAACTAATCATTACAAAATAATAGTTAATTGGTTGTTATAATATTTTTTATCGTCATTTGTCGTACTGCCATTTAGGGTACTTAACCTTTTTTTGTTATCAAAACTGACATAAGCCATTAGCACGGAAGAATTCAGTAATGACAGTCATAAATTGAGTTCTGCCTCAAAGACCGCTCACAGGGCAAAAAGTAAATTGGCTTCAATCCCACAGCTGGGCAAAGACCCCAATAGCGGACAATAGGATATAGATCGTTAATTCGACACCTTGCTCCAATATGGATCGGCAGTAATATATGACAGAAATTCTTATGAGATTGCAAACTTTATCATCGTAATTACGATTTCATCGTAATTAATTGTTAATATCAATTATACAAAGAAAGCCTTGTTGTTATCCGGCTGAGTAGAATAGACCACCCTCATTTTTTACCGAGTTGTCGTAAAAGGCGACTAAAGTAAGTTAACCCGCCGTGTGATATCCGGTTGAGTAAAATAGATCACCCTTTTTATTACCGTGGTGTCGGTAATAACAACTATGGTACGTTGACGTAAGGTAGGCGGCCGGTTGTGAAATACGTCGTGACATGTTTTGCCGACCCCACTTAGAGTGGGATAAGGGCAGGAGAATGATTATAACTTATACAAAGAGGAATTTTTCTATAATAAATTCATTTAAAGTCAGGGTTTAAAGTCGCGAATCAACTCGCGAACTCGTTGACTGTGACGGCTTCTCTCATAAAGTAATATGAGTTATTGCGAAAGCATACATAAGCTAATGTCGTAAGTGCAAGCAGCGACTTAATCTACAATCGAATAGGTGATTGAACTTTGGAGGTCTGATTAAATAATGATTTGATTTTCCACCGCTGCGTGATTCGAATAATATATTATGCCTCTATTATTAACATAAACTATAGAATGTGATTTCTATGGTTTCTTTATCGTCAATTTAACATAGCGTGTTGCGGCTAAGATCAATATATTATCCCTCCGTTATTAACATAAACTATAGAATGATATTTAATCTATGGTTTCTTTATCGTCAATTTAACATAGCGTGTTGCGGCTAAGAACAATATATTATGCCTTGATTATTAACATAAACTATAGAATGTGATATTTAATCTATGGTTTCTTTCTCGTCAATTTAACATAGCGGGTTGCGGCTAAGAGCAATATATTATCCCTCCGTTATTAACATAAACTATAGAATGTGATATTTAATCTATGGTTTCTTTATCGTCAATTTAACATAGCGTGTTGCGGCTAAGAACAATATATCATCCCTCCGTTATTAACATAAACTATATAATGTGATATCTATGGTTTCTTTAACGTCAATTTAACATAATGTGTTGCGGCTAAGAACTATATATTATGCCTCCCTTATTAACATAAACTATAGAATGTGATATTTAATCTATGGTTTCTTTATCGTCAATTTAACATAGCTTGTTGCGGCTAAGAAAAATATATTATGCCTCCCTTATTAACATAAACTAAAGAATGTGATATTTAATCTATGGTTTCTTTATCGTCAATTTAACATAGCGAGTTGCGGCTAAGAATGTAATAACTGTATGTAAAATCGTTACATGTTACACTAATAAGCAGGTTTGGATTACCTTCAGATATAAAATTAGTTTTGATTATGAAGGAGAGATTATTAAGAAATAACAATTTTGTATGCATATTGCATAAAAATTAATTAACATGCATTATTCATGAAAGTGCAGTCTATTTATTATTTCTTTAAAGTATGTTGAAACTATGAAGACTTAAGTTTTGTAACTTTGGTATTAGAAGTGACCGTAAAGGGATAGCTTTCCAGAGTGTATGTATATCTTCTATTTATGAAAGAAAGATGATTATTATAGATATACTAGTTACTACTACTACTAGTTCTATAATGCGGATGCTGACAGAAATTCTTATGACATATTGAACTCCTTATGATGTCTTGCCCCCTAAAGCGCGTAATATATTGTATAAATTAGGCGCACAGACAATTTTTTTCTAATATTTGTATGGATATAATCCTTCACTATATGATAAGCCTTCTGTTAAATTATTTTTTTAAATATCTACTTAATATGAAGAATAGACCGCCCTCATTTATTATCGAGGTATTTTAAGAGGTGCCTAAGGTGAGTCGACTCGCCGTGTGGTATCCGGCTGAGTACAATAAACCACCCTTTCCTACCGAGGTATCGTAAGAGGTGACTAAGGTAAGTTGACGTCAGGCAGGCGGCCGCTCGTAAAAAACCTAACCTAACCATGTTACAGCATGTTTATAACATGTTATGCCGACCCTTCTTAGAGAGGATTAAGGACAGAAGAATGATGAATATTTAGAATTTCAATAAAGAATCGTTTACCAAAACTCGCCGACAATTTAGGTAATTTTAAAAGGCAAGAATGTAAGTTACGTACAAAGAACGGTTTTTCTGTTATTTTTGTAATGTCAACTTTAATATTTTCTCTTTGTTACACACGTACGATATTGGTCAACTGTATTGGCAATCGATTTAAATGATTGGCAATAAACTAATTTCGAGACCTGTACAGCGCCGAGATTTTACTCGCCTCGCTAGTAACTGGTCGTAATAATTCTTTACATTGACCTTGGTTAAGATATGGACCTAATTATAAATATAATTATAATATATTGATATATTATTACCCAAATCTGGACCATTATTATTACTGATAACGACCTGACATAGATCTGATAGATAGTTACATGATAACCTAATTAGTCCTGGTCTAGATTAGAAATTTAAATTTTATTCTTTTATTCCAAATTCAAAATTTATTTTATTCAAATATACTGTTCCTAGTTCTTTTGAATATTCCTTTGCTCAAAAAGAAGAACAGTAAGAAATTCTTTCTTTAAGTATTGGAACTAATCTAGATGTGGTCCATAATAATAATATGTTTTGCCTCTAGCCTATATTTGTACAATAATAATTAATTAACATTGGCCTAAGTTTATATCAAAGGCCTTTATTAGATAGGTAGTGTTCTCAGTAAGTAAAAAAGTATTTATAATGATCTCTGAAGCATAGAGGGAAAAATTTGCAAAATGATCATAAAGAGCGCAATCATTATATATAATATTATTCCATACTTTCACAATTAAAACATACAAGTCATACAGATTTTATAAGAACTAACTAGGGTTATCATATTGTGATAACTAGCAATGCAAAAGGTGTTCGTAGACAAGTCGTCCTAGTATTGTAATTTCCTAAGAAATGAAAAATATATTTAATAACATGGGAATCGATCATAGTCAAAATACGGTTTTTCTAGTTTATGCTCTAAAACATTGTATTTGCTACGTAACATATAAATTTCCTGGGACGCTGATGTATTATTATTTTAGTACGTTTTGTGCGCATGTCACAATCTCGCAGTATTTAGTATTTCATTTTTTTAAGTTTCAGCTTTTTTATATTAAAAAAAAATTGTCCAGCAATCTTCTGCCCAGGTACTTCGATATAAGGTGTTATAGGTTAATCTTATAGTTATACAATTTATCACAAAAAGACAGTTTTTTTATATTAGATAAATGGACAATTACGTCTATGATAAAGTTACCTTCCACTTTTTGACTTCCGATAATCGATTAGCCAGAACGCATCCAGCTGAACCAGCACCCACAATAATAAAATCATACTCCTCAACCTCTCTTCTACGTCTCGGTTTTTCTTCTTTTTCATTTTTTTCTATCGTTGGAACAGCCTTAGATTCTCCTATACCCAAATCTCCGAACGTTCTTCTAAGATAATCAAAATCAACAATTGGCTGTTGAGATTTAAATTCGGATGGATGTGAGTGCAAATTCGTATATGGCGGAGAAGGGTGATAGCTAACGAAATCATATTGGTAGCCGTTTTTCCCGTGATGATGCAAATGCGGCTTGTACGTTTGCTGCCCTAAATCAAAATGATAGGAGCTGACTGGATAATTATAGTTCGATACTTGATTTTCAGAATCCGTATATACACCAGGGTTTAAATATCCATCATTGTAATTATCGTACGGATTTTTTTTCGGATACGGTACACTATATGAAACGCCACCAAAAAGACGCGTCACTAAAGCCAAAAACATAATACCGGTAGATGAACATTGTGTCAAAGGAGCTCTTTGTTCGTGACAAATCTCACTTAAATCTAACGAAGTCCACGAGGTTGCCATTTTAATCACTCAACTTTAGCACACTGATCACATAATCATTTTTATTGACTGTATATAATTTGTCGTTAACACTGTTTTTGTTAGTCGTTAGTTCCTCTTTGAACCCTCGTGTTACGAGGCTGAACGCGTCTAGGCGAATGATACTATAATGAATAGGAAAAGTTTACATTACTTTTTATATCAAGGCTGTGAATAATGCACTTGTATCTACTGAGGCGCAGCATGGAAACAATCTCCCAATTTTTTACATAAATGGGACGAAATAGTTTTGTCTTTTATATGTAGTACCTGGGTAACCGAACCATGCTCGGTAATTTTACTTTAAATATATAAAAAATTGCAAAAAAGGGGTGGTGATATTTGGGGCTTGATCCCGGGTATTTAAACATATTTAATCCGCTCTTTCCCCAGTGAACAAATAACAGTAATGTCAGTGACAGTCTTTTCTATTCAATCAATCAATATGTAAATTTTATCAAATTTTTTGAATATTTTCTGAAAACAGTGATAAAACGATATTTTTTAAATTAAACCTAGCTAGAACGATATCATAGTCAAAATAAAAGTCAAAGTCAAAAATCATTTATTTGCTTAAAACATGGATTACAAGTAGATGTTTATAACTAATTTAAAACATGTTTAGTCAAGTTTGACATGCAAATTATTTAACAAAGTAATTTTTTTCTTTATTTTATAAATGTTCATGTTCTAAACTGACCGAGTAAGTATTCATTTACACTATAAAAGCAATTTGCTAATAACCATTGAAATAAATTTTTTCTTTAAAAATGTGAAATGACAGTTTATCTATTTCAAAGTTCGATGGTATATATATATATATATATATATATATATGGATAAATAGTTTATATGTATATTATATAGATACTCGTAAGAATAATAAAAAGATAACCTTGATTACTAGCAGTACTAGAAATATGCTAGGTCGAGTAAGAAATATCAATATTTTGCTGATTATTTCATAGTAACAAATTCTCGGTTGCAGATTATTTTCAACAGTTTACAAAGACAAATAATATCGGCGTAGGAACGGCAGATGGGTCTTTTGTGAGGCAATGAAACTGGCGATTATAAATTTGATTTAATTGCTAGGGTGAAATTTTAAAAAATAATAATTGTGTTATATTCATTAATATATAAATAAAAATTTTACTTCAGATGTAATTTTACTTTACATTCAAAATAAAAAATTCAATGTAATATCAATAAATCTTTAAATAAACTCAAAATATATAATCCATGTTTTTATATTAATAATTTAAATTTGACCAATGACTGAATGTGTTACGCTTTTTAAAATAGTCCGCTGGAATAATATTAAAAAAAATTGGAACAGCTAAAGTTTATATACAGATAACAAAATTAATTACATACGAAATCCAGTTTTTTTCGGTAGCACAAGGTAGCGGTTCGGTAGCGCATCTATACTTCAATAATAATAATAATACTAAGATTATAACTGCGAAGAACATACATATATAGGCAATATAGATACACGTATGGGCAATATCTGTATTTTAATTAAGTTTCACAATTAAAAAATCCTGTTTTACCTCTAGGTATCATCTTCTGCCTTAATCTCACTCTAAATGGGGGCGGGCACAATATGATTAAACAAGTTGTTACATGCTTGACTAGGTATTGCACGACCGCTCGCCTGCCTTACGTCAAATTCCCTTAGTCGCACTTTACGAGACCGCGGTAAGAAATGAGGGTGGTCTACTCTACTCAGCCGGATATCACACGGTGGTTCAACTTACTTTAGTCGCCCGTTTTATCTTTAGTAAGACAGTAAATAATTTTATTTTAACTTTTTAGTTGAAGAAAAATAGGTTACAGGTATAGCTAGTGCATTAATAATTGTGTTGGAAACTGAAATTGAATATTTCATTGACCGAATATTCAATAATGACCAATAGCACTAGCTCGTTAGAAATATTATGAAGCAAAAATATCCAAATATAATAACTTGTAATATAAAGAGCATAATAGGAATGTGGATGTCACAATAACTTTTTAAATCTTCTTTTACAGTTATATTATTTTCTCCTCTTGCTTTGTGGCTCCATTTTAAGCGCTTTTCTACTGGATGAGTTAGCTTGATACATTAATATTGTCTTTCTCCATAACTTCCTTGTTTTGGTTTTATAATATACGAAGACATAAAATCGACGTCGTTGACTGACTCACTTTACATAAATACAGCATAGTCTTAGAAAGAGAAATTATGTATTAATAAATAGATAGTACAATTACATATGAAGTAAGTAACTTAGTACTTGTGTTGTGAGTGACAGACTAGTAAAGTACATATATAATTACTTAAATACGTATATACACAAACGCTAAAAGAACCAACAAGTTGTTGTTGGAATATGTTCATCCTCGGCGACCCGTGACCCGCGAAGCTGAAGGCACTCACTGCCAAGTGAGCCAACGTGCTAGTCAAATATGTTTAAGTAATGTTAATATTAAAAGAAAATGAAACAACTTAGCAGCATATATAGAATATATTACATACTCATATATTTACATACTCATATAGCAGCAAGAGTTAGGAGCAACATAGGGACAAGAAGTAAGTAAGGGACTGTTTAATGAAAAAACATATGATATGATCTATATAACATATAAAATATAAAGTATAATAATAAACAATGTAAAGTAGCATCAGATATCATACCCCGTCATTATCATGTCATTATACCCCGTATTGATGTTGTTGATAAAACGTTTGCGTCTAGCACAGAAACATGTTCCTTATATTTTTCTTTTTTATATTATTTAATGTCGAATTGAAGAATAAATGTCAAACTATATCACGATTTTTCTTTCTTTCACATGTGATGCATTTAATATATGTATATATTTAAATATTTTATTTTTATAGCTAATGTCATATTATTATTATTTAATTTCTACGTTAATCATTTGTTTCTTGTTTATACTGCAAACGCTACTCATAAAATTTACTCTGCTATCAGTTTCTCAAAAGTCGACTGGAAGAGATCACTTTATGGGATAAGTCTGCCTTTGTGCTATTTTTATATACTACTAATATATTGTTTTTTCTCTATTTTGTAATAATTATGTACAACAAAAACAATATTGACAGGACAAAGGTAAAATATTAAAAAATATATATATTTTATATTATTTAATTTGAAGTTTTTTAACACTATATACGATACATAAATATAATTTTCTGAATTATTACTCTATACGGATTTTTTGCTTAAAAGAGTACAATTATTTCTTAACTTATCCGTACCAATTTGGTACAATTGGTATATACTAGGTTGACACAACATATTAAGAGCCTTTGAGAATAGTAAAAAAATCCATTATTGAGGATATTTAAACATATAATTTGACGCGAACTAAATTGCGGGTACTTGCAGCTATTATACATATATTGCATTTTGTAACAACCCAGGTGACATAGGAATAATCGTATTAAACAGTAATAAATTGAGACGTACTAAAAACATTATCAATATCGGTATATGACATTACTTATTTGTTAAACAAATGATCTTCTTTTATCATGTCTGAGGCTTTTTCACCAATCATTATTGCTGGTGCATTTGTATTGCCTCTGGTTATATTTGGCATAATAGAAGTATCAACGACTCTTAAACGATTTATTCCATACACACGCAACCTAGCGTCTATGACCGCAGTTCTATCATTAGCTGGACCCATTTTACAAGTCCCTGCACAATGCAAATATATGGCAGTATAGTTTACAAGTAAACAATAGAAATAATCGTATGTCCCCCAATCATATGATTCACAATTCCTAACAGGCGTTCTAATAAAATATGCGCCATTTTCTATGAAAGCACGTGTTCTTTCTAAGCCAACAACATATTGCATACCCTCAATTAGCACATCTACATCCGATTTGACAGTGAAAATCTGTGGATATATTAAAGGTTGACCGAAAACAGGATCAGTTTGGTTTAGTAATATTTGTCCTCTACTTTGCGGTCTAAGTAAAAGAGGTCTAGCAGCTAACCCACTTGCGTCAGTAAAAGGAAATATTTTTAGATTTAAATAAGAATCTGGATCTGCATATAAATCATTGACAATTCTGCTTTCAAAATGGAATTGAATATCTGGAGCATTCTCACGAGCATACTGAGTTTTGATAAATGCTGTAGCTGTGAATGTGCCGGTAGATGATAACGGCCCACTTTTGTTAAATAATGGTTGTTCATAGTAATTTGTTACTTGGCTTAACAATTGTAAAGTACTTGATACAAACGTCGAAGTTCTATTTGAAAGACCAATAGTTAGTGCTTCTGTAGTTACATGGTCTTGATAATTCTGTCCTACTTGTAAGTCAGCTATAACAGATATATTCATACTTTGTAAGTGTTGTCTAGGACCAACACCAGACAACATAAGTAATTTTGGTGAATTAATTGCGCCGCTGCTAATTATAACTTCTTTTCTAGCATATACATTAGTATATACACCATTTCTAAAATATGTTACTCCCTGCGCTGTTTTTGTGTTTGGATCTATAATAACTTTAGTGACAAATGCATTAACAATAATATCAATATTTGACCGTACGTTTCGTATAGGTCTAATATAAGCCATATTTGCTGACCACCTTTGACCATTTTTTGACGTTGTCTGTAATATTTCTGTACCTAAGTTGTTATTTGCATTTAAATCTGTAACTGCTAGTCCGAGTTCACTAAAACCTTCGACTAACATAATTGTGTTAGCATCTGTATAAGGAAATCTTTCAACATTAAGTGGTCCACCCACTCCGTGATAGTATGTATCTTCAGCTTCTATATTTCTGTTATTCTCTGCTTTTCTGAAATAAGGTAGTACCTGAAATTATATAAAATTCAAAATTAAATTTTTTAGCTTGCTTATTGTTGGTTTATTTATATATTTCTTCTATGCAAGATAGTTTTATATTCTATCTAATTGAAAAATAAATTAACCTCATTGTAACTCCATCCGGGATTTCCCAACGCTGCCCAATCGTCATAGTCAAGTCTATTTCCTCTTATATAGATCATGTAATTAATGGCACTGCAACCTCCCATAGTTTTACCTCTGTAAAATAATATTTCTAATTTAAACCTTGACTACTCAGGGTTTAAAAAATTGATCAAGTAAGATTAATGAATGCAAGTGTTTCTTAAAACACATCTGTAGTTAATAGGCCACTACATATTGGGAAATTTTTATGAGTATGCTATTGGGTATTTAAAAATAGTTGTTCACATAGAAAGTCTTGTTGCTGTGTTTTAATGTTACTAACATCATCTACTGTAGTAAATGATGTTAGTGATGAATTACTACTTCCTCCAGCCCTTATTTCACCCTAAGTGGAGTTGGCACAATATTTTATAAACATGTTGTTACATAATTTGGCTTCGTATTTTACAACCAGCTGCAGCTAGGCATGGCGTAAACTTGTCTTAGTCGTATTTTACGATGCCTTGGTAAGAAAGAGGGTAGTCTATTCTACTCAACCGGATACCACACGGTGGATCAACTTACCTTAGTCGCCTTTTACGACACCTTGGTAAGAAATGAGGGTGATCTGTCCATTGTATGTAGTATGTATAAATTCCTGTGGTGAGACCGTGCGACTCTTTTTAGCGGGTACGGGTTCAAAGCGCAGGCAAGCGCCAATTAGTTTTTTCTCGAAACTTATGAGTCTAAATAATATTTACAGTTTGTCACACGCTTTTCGATGCAGGAAACACCCTGAGGAAACCTGCATGTCTGTGTACAATTCTGGGGATATTTTAAACCTATTAATCTGAATTAGAGCAAGGAGGTCGTATAGCTTCAACCTTTTCCCCCAAAAACGGAGATAGGAGGCTTATGCCCAACAGTTAGTAACATGTTTGATATCCCTATTTTGTTTCTGCTTTTTTTATTTTATTGTTGAAATGTGCAATAAAGTTTCATAAATAAAACAACATGCCATTATAAAACTTAAGTATAACCCGTATGGTTTAGCTTCAACCCTTCTCTCCAAAACGGAGATAGGTGGCCTATGCCCAGTAGTTTGATAGAAACATGCCATTAAATTTATTTATTATCCGCGTGTGTTAAGAAAAAACTTTGCGATTTTGATGTGGATGGTACATATGTCAATTGATTGAGAAACAACAAGAAGCTAAGTAATCATATTTTTTTTACATGGTTAAGCTAACCTTGCCAATGGGCAAGTTTGCCCAGGAATAGACCTGCAACTTAATTGTTCCGGTTGAGTTCTATAGTTCCAATCGACACTGGACCTTTCAAGTACTGATGCAAGTGCCGGCACGCTTGTCATATCTGGCTCTTCTGTACCAGCTTCCAGTAAAAGTATCTATGAAAACAAAATAACAAAGAAAATTATTTGTTATATATATGTACATAACTAATTAAGTACTTGGGTAACCGAGCCTTGCTCGGTAATTTTTTTACAAGATATAAAGAAAATTGAAAAAAAAATGAAAAATAGTAGGGCAGGTGGGGTTAGAACCTAATATTTTCATATCTTTAGACCACCTGTTCCCCAAATGAGCTACCAAGACTTTAAATTTGACAGCGAAAATTGTCTTTTGAATTAACGTAAATTTTAGCATTTTCCCGAAAACAGGAATAAAAAGACATTTTTTTGAAATTTAACCTAGCTAGATCGAATTTTTCCCCTGAAAACCCGCCACATGCTGAATTTCATGAAAATCGTTGGATCTGTTATGGAGTCTATAAAGAACATACAGAAAACCACTCATTTTAAGATAAGAGATTTGTATACAAATGGTAGCTGGTTTGAAAACATAGTTAAAGGCTATTCGTATATTTACATTTTACCTTTTGTTTTACGTTACACCATGACACACTTATTTTGGACCAGAAAGGCAGATAATTATCTATTTACTTGGCTTACTCCACTATAATATTACAAAATTTATATTGTTTTGAACAAGTCCATATACATTATTTACACCAAGGTAGCATATATCATGTGAAGAGTCCGATGTTACGTAAAATGAGTCATTCAGCAATAAAGTAACACTTCAAAAACTTGCATTAGTCCAATGCCGATGTCGTGTCCGTACGTACATCAACGGATTGTGTATCACAAACTGTTTTGGTCATGGCCCGAGGACTTGATGTCCAATTTGTATAAATAGCCACTGGTTGTCAGTAATTTATGTTCCCACTTATATGACATGAGGTGATGAAAGAGGAAGTAACCGACGCTAGAAGAGCTCTCAGCGTTTCTCAACTCGATGATACTTTTCAGTTCAATCATCGTTTGTAGACGTAGCGAAAGTAGTTAGAAGTTTTAGACATTTAGGGAATTCGAATTAAAAAAATATTGTAACAAAAGTTAAGATTAGAAAAAAATAGATAAGAAAAAAGTTAGAGTTTACTTTACTATTTTTGACTGTAAATTTATTATTTTATATGCCTATTTATTCATTTTTTAACTCCATTATAAAATATTTCCTCGCTAAATAATTTTATAATAAATATATAATTATATTGTTGTTTATCTAAGTAATGTGTAGGAATAAGATTTAATTTTCATTAAATTACTCGTACAAGTAGTACATCATACTAAGTTACAGAGTGTTTTAAACCTCTTAAATTAAAACAACGTGAGTTAGTTCTAACTTTTTTGAGGGAAATTAAAGCGAGTGTTCCTATTTCATTCGTGGTATTTATTTGTTTAGTTGAGTTTAAAATTAAAAAAGAACTATTTAGTTTATTATATGAAAACTAGAAAATTAATATTATATATTTAGCATACGGATATATTATTTGAATTTGAATTGCGTTAAATTTCTTTATCAAAATAAACTTTCATCTAATGCTATTATTATACATTCATATAAAGTAAAGCTACGTAAATAATAATATATAATTATTCATGTCCAAAACTAGACCGTGCTACCTTCAAATTTTATAATATAAATTAAAAGGCCAACCAGATTTGATAGTTAATTGACCTACAAAAGTGAATAAAAGTTAAAATATATTTTATGAGTTCTATAAATATTGAAATTTCAGATGTTTTTTTATTTATACTAGTCCTTTAATTTAATTATTTTTAAAATGCTTAAAATTTGCAGATAAACCCCATCACTATGACATAGAAGGTTACACAATATTAAGGATTCTCCTGTCTAAGACCTCCTGTACGCTAGCGAAAGTAATTGAAAATTTTAATAAAAGTGATGATGATGTTTATGATGATAATGATAATGAATTCATGTCATCGCATCATCATCATCATCATTGATGACGATGAAGCGATGACATGAATTCTTTGTATACTTTTTAAGTACACAGCCTTAAAAACGGCTGAGATAATTTTTGCTTTTTAAAGAAAATTTTATGTAATATTAGCCGTGCCAGCTTCGCCCGCATTGAAATCAATGTGTTTTAAATTTTTCCTCGAATTGAAATTTGGAACATAAAAGTAGTTATCGTGAATTAACGATAACAGATTTTTTAATAACTTTCACTGTTTGTTTATTTATTTTTTCTTTTTATACATATATTTCGGAAATTAACTATAAATTTAACTATTCAATCTAGGTAACTTAATTGATCTATTTAATCGGTTTACTTACCGCACTCAAGGAAGGCTTTAAATTTTGCCGTTTTCCCTATATTTTTTATTGCTGTTCCTCTCCTATTCATCTTAGCGTGAAACATCACGCTAAGATGAATAGGACAGATGTTAATATGTTAATATGTTAGACTATACAACAGTATAGTCTAACATATAGCCTTCCTCGATAAATGGACTATCTTAGTATACTATATTAGGCTCGTTTTACGATTGCCATTTCGATTAGTTCCGTGGTTGCATAGACTTACAATTGTTCCGTCGAAATGAAAAAGAAATTGGATCAAGGTGAAAAAATTACAGCGAATGAAGTAAGTGATGTAACTGTGACTATAATTATAATAGAAACGTTTGCAATATCGGACAATAGGTGTCGTCGCTTTGCTACATTGCTTTTGACGTGATGAACGATCCAATAAAGTATAATATTAAGAAAAACATGATATTGCTATATTATGATATAATATACTAGTAATCACCAGCGGCTCCGCCAACGTGGAGATATTAAAACCGTAATATAGTCTTTTGATAACCATAAAAATGGTTAAAGTTGGTTAACCATAAAAGCTAGACATATGCTGTGGCGGACTTTTATTTAGAACTTTTAGAGGGGAACAATTTTGTAATACGTGAATTTTGAATAAATATTACCGTTTACTCAGCGCGTGCGAGGAAAGCTTTAAATTTTGTTTTCGTATTATTTTTTATTGCTGCTCCTCTCCTATTCATCTTAGCGTAATGTTATATAGCATATAGCCTTCCTCAATAAATGGACTAACTTACACTGAAAGAATTTTTCAAATCGGTTTAGTAGTTCCGTGTTCATGTTCAAACAATCAAACAAACAAACTCTTCAGCGTTATATATTAGTATAGATTGTGATAATGTTTTGACTGGTCCTTTCAGTTAGTAGCCATATTAATAGATGTTATCTACGCGTAAGTTAATGTAAGCGTGATGCCGTTATGTTAGTAATTTAATTTAACATTGAAAAAAATAAGTTGCTCTATACATAGCTGTTACGCAAAAAATTTAAGATTACCTACTATTTTATACAAATTCATCAGTCTCCGACTCTAAGTGGGGTCGGCAAAACATGTTTTAAACATGGTTGTTATTTGAGTCGCCTGACTTACGTCAACCTACCTTGGTCGCCTTTTGGAACACCTCGTTAAGAAATGACAGTGGCCTCTTTTACTGAGCCGGATCCCAAACGGCAGATCAACGTACCTTAGTCGCCCAAAAATGAGTATAGTATACACACGGCGACTATTATTTTAAACATATTGTTGAAAATTTTTAAATCATTACCATTATACACAGACATTATCAAAAATTTTAGAAGTTCATATTTGGAACTCTTATGATTGGAACCTTGATAAGTAATAGTTGATAATGTTGTCTTAACCTTTAGACTTTCACTCCCAGATATACGTCTAACATACGTTTGGTATATGTAAATATTTTACTCATAAGCACCACATTGCTTGTTGTTTACAATAGTTTTGTAAAGTAATAAAAGGTAAAGTAACGGTTTGTTACTATCCCGCAGAGGCCTCCTCTCTCCGTTTATATGGAGAAGGTTTGGAATTAAGACCCACGACGCTGTTCCAATGCGGTTTGTAGGTTACCATACTCATAGTCTACAATTTTTTAAAGATATGCAGGTTTCATCACGATGTTTTCATCACCGAATAGTTTTGATTTTATTGCATGTTTAGTATTAGAATTACGCCGTGTGGTATCCGACTGAATCGTGTGGTACGACCCTAATTTTCTTACCGAGGTGTCGTAAAAGGCGACTAAGGTAAGTCAACCCACCGTGTGGTATCCAGCTGAGTAGAATAGACCAACCTCATTTCTTACCGAGGTGTCGTAAAAGACGACTAAGGTAAGTTGACCCACCGTGTGGTATCTGGTCTCTTTCTTACCGAGGTGTCATAAAATACGACAGAGGTAAGTTGATGTCAGGCAGGCGGCCGGTCCTAAAAACGCAGCTAAGTGACAGCATGTTTATAACATGTTGTGTCGACCCCACTTAGAGTGGGATAAGGGCAGGAAGATGATGAAGATGATGTTTAGTATTAAAATTCTTGGGTTACCAACACAATGACACCGCCGCTATAGACAAAAAACTTAAACAACCGCTGACTGTAGTTCTTTTGAAACTAAATTTCCATCTGCTTTTCGGTGCAAGTATTCGATAGTGAGGACTTTTAATTACTAGCACCTGGGGTTGACCGAGCTTTTAAAAAAAAATTATATATATATATATATATATATATATATATATATATATATATATATATATATATATATATATATATACTTAATTAACTCAATTAAATATTAAAGATGCAAAGATACACTAAAGTTATATACTACAGAATTGTAGATCTACAAAAATACTACAAAAAAATTCCGCGACAGTATGTCTATCTCTTATAGTTAACTCACAATAAATATTTTATGTTCTAAATTTCAATTCGGGAAAAACTTTGTGACATATTGATTTACACGCAGGCGAAGTCGCTGGCACAACTAGTATTACATAAACGTGGATTGTTACAGACAGTGTGCGCTATGATAAAAGAGCAATTATAAAAGTCATTATAAATTATCGATGTCGATCTAAAAGCAATTTCCTATAATAAATTACTAACTTACACGATTGATTAAGTATTTGATATAAGAAATTAGGTAGGGATAATGTGAACATGTTTTGTATTAACAAAAAGTAGATTAATTATTTTAAAGTAATCTTAGGTGAAATTAATATCATACTTCCACCATAATAGCAAAACCGAGACCGCTTTTAAATCTGAACCTAGTAACATGTTACAAATTTTTGAATAATAAGTAAGCCATATTTAAATATTAGTCACATAATAGAAGATTATCCATCTTGGTGTCTGAGATCCCTCAATAAATCTCTTTTATATAAGAATGATGTTTTTTTCATATTTACTAATATTTAGGTCACACATTAATTTTAGTCAACGTCACAGTAAAATTGACGACTAAGAGAATAAGCATCTAATAGTGGTACTAAGTCCATGTTCCGAATGCAATGGCGTCCATACGAAACGTTCAGTATTTAAAATAGCTATCAAACTCAAAGCAAGCCCCATTTTGACTTCCACCACTAAACAAATGAAGAAACTACAAATGTCTTTATATTTATAACGATCCCGTCATATACCACATAAAATATAAAATAGTATTTATGCATAAACAAACCCAAATATTGTTTGTAGAAAAATACTATAGTGACGCAAAGAGACTAGAAGCTTGAACTAAATTTAATTCAGATGTTTCTAGGTTGGAGTACATTTGCATATCAAGATTCAGTCATGCATGTTTACCAATCATTAAAGATTATGGTGCAACTATAAATTTATCGGTTCCGCTAGTAATTAATAACAACTTCCTCAATATTAGTGTTGTGTTGCTTAAGAATAGATTCTCAAGCTAATTAGTACACGTAACAGTGTCTCACGGTACAATAATTAAGTTGTAATGTTTATGCTGTACATTGATTGTTTTCCTCTCATTGAGAAATTAATAAAAAGAAGTTATTGTAGCTAGTAACTCTTTAATTAACAACACTATTAAATGCTTATTATATAATAAGCATTTAAAAGTGTTGTTAATGAATTGAATAATCTTTAATATTAAATATCAATGATTATTCTATTCCAAAGAAAGAAACGGAAATGATTCCAACGATTTAACGGAACTTAGAATTTTGGGGGCGAAATATTTTTTTAATTAGGGGCGAAATTTTGGGGGTTTTTTTTAAAAAGGTCTTGATTTATACCTTTTTTCAGAATTTACTATTTAAAACCATAAACTGTCATTTTTAAAGAATTAATAGCTCAGTGGGGTATTCGAGCGGTACTAATAAAAACGAAAAATTATAATACCCCAGTTATAGTCCAGGTATCTCATCTTTTTTCTTTTTTTCTTATTGTATCTTTTTTTATAACTATAAAATACCGAGAAAAGTTAGGTCACCCAAATAACTTGTTAACTGTTGATTCGCTTACTTTCTTTTAAGTACCAAATTAGGTGGCAAAGGCTAGGCAGCATTTGTTTCAACATTATTAATGCGAAAGTTTGTGAATATGGATATATGCTTGTTACTCTTTCACGGCGAATCCGCTGAATCAATATCGGTAAAATTTGCCACAATTATTCCTTATACACCGGGATAACATATACCCTATAGAAATCTTGTTAATTTTTCAGGAATAGGATGACATTGAAAAGTGTCATCTTAATAGATGGCACTTTTCAATTTCATCCATTGGTTGATAATTCAACCAATGGAGATATTAGCTAGAGTTGGAGAATGACAGGAGCTACTGGATTAAAAATTCACGCAAAGAAGAAAGAAACTAGATATATATAAACAGCAATGAAATGAAATTATGAAGGAAATATATGTAATGTTCTTAAAGAATTAAGCAAACTTACCCGCCATGAGTTTATTTCTGATAAGCGGTTAGCAAGAACGCATCCAGCTGAACCTGCTCCGACGATAATAAAGTCATACTCTACACGTTCTTCTTCAGCTGAATGTAGAATACCATCATTTTCTGATATATTTGTCGGATTATACTGATTTGTTGCTTCATTATTTTCTAGTCCAGGTTCTGTTGTATTTGCAGTTGAATTAAGAGTACTGTTTGAATAAGGATTAGGTTCAGGCAGACTGATTGTGACTCCACCGTATAGGCGCGACAAAAGTGTCAGATATACAACTGACCAAGGCATACAAGCTTGTAAAGGTGCCTGCTCGTGTAAGCATATTGGAGTTATATCTTGCGGTGTCCAGACTGTCTCCATTTTCAACGGTTGACCAATTATCTCTTCTTTTCCAATTTTCAGTCAAATTTCATTGAAATTTAGTTGAATTTTGTTTTATATATGACCACATTTGTACGTGGTATGCATCACGCGTGTTTAAAATGCTGCTTAAGTAGCTTGTTAGACAATATAGATAATCGATATATAATTAAGAATTACTTATCAATCCAATGAATATATTATTTACGTTCAGGAAATTTACATTATTAGCAATAGGTATTTTTACATCTGGCGATATCTTCTGTCAAAAATACGGAATTATATTATAACATATCACAAATTAAAATATGTACCATATATGTATGTTTTTTCTTTGTGCTTTTCGAAAATCAGTGCTGATCTATGGGTCAATATTAATTACTAATATTAAAAATTTCTGATATTAAAAATCATGTCTATCATAGAAGAAGATTATTTGAATAATACCAAGTCAAGTAAAAAAAACTGTCTTTTAGACAGCTTTTTACATAATTTCCCTACTATTAACCGTCGAGGAGTTCCCTGGTCTGAAGCCAATCCCGGCAATTTTTGGGGAGAAAAATTAATTTAGCTAGGTTTCATTTAAAAAAAAATCGTTTTATCCCTGTTTTTAGGCATAAAAAATTATTAACATTTAAATTAACACTATTTTTGCCGTAAACTGTGAAGTAAGATCGGGGAACGGGCGGTCTCGAGAAATAAAAAAAATACCTATAAATATCGAGGCCCTAACCTACACAATACTTTTTTTTAAAGTTTCTTTTTTTATTTAGCAAAAATTACCGAGCAAGGCTGGGCCAACCAGGTACTAATAATAAGGCCAATTATAATAAGATATAATATTTTAATATACAATATTTACTAATAATAATGCATTCTGACCAATGATCTCAATATACGATGAGGTCACTTTCTAAATGATACAATGGTACCTTGACATAGGTTAAAAGCTGTACTCGTAACACAGATCATGATTCCTAAGTTCAAGGTTAAATACCTATTATAAACTTCTTGTTGCCCAGACGACAGACATAGTGTATTTTGACAGACAACCTCATAAAAGTAGTGAGGAACTGCTATGTAATATACTAGCTTTTACCCCGACTTCGTTCGCGTAATAGGTTGAAAATAGATTGCTCTTTTTAGTGTCATCCTATTCCTATAGAATTAACAGGATTTCTATAGCCTATATGTTATTCCAGTGTATAAGGAATAATTGTGCCAATTTTCATTGATATTGGTTCAGCGGATTCGCTGTGACAAGAGTAACAAACATTCATCCATACTCACAAACTTTCGCATTTATAATATTATATTAGTAAGAAGGATTAGTAGGAAGGAGTAGCTGACCGGGCCAAAATTGTTTTGCCATATAAATTATTTGTAATACATGAAGTTTTGAATAACTTTCACCATTTACTTAGCATACGCAAGGAAAGCTTTAAATTTTGCCTTTTTCTCAATATTTTTTATTGCTTCTCCTCACGTATTCATCTTAGCGTAATGTTATATAGTCTATAGCCATCCTCGATAAATGGACTATCTTAAAGGATTTTTCAAATTGGTCCAGTACTCTCTGCGATTAGCGCGTACAAACAAACAAACAAACTCTTCAGCTTTACATATTAGTATAGATAGATGTATATAATATCGATTACCGTTTTACCTTAGTGAACGATATCTCAAAGTCCAAGGCACTTATTTACCTATCTATTATTTTATACGTTTTATATTTACATAGTTTTATATATGTTTTATTTTTATATTTACTATTATTATATATGTTTTATATCTATCGAAGACGGAGCCAATTATCAAAACTAGATTCATATATAGATTCTAGATTCATAGATATCATAGAAATAAAAAAGAAATCATAGATTTTCAAGTCCTGGTAATGACTACTTACAATCATATAACTCACATTTCCTATGCTGAAATTCAAATGCAAAATATTCTCTATTCAAGTAGGCTGTTTCCAGTACTTTGAATCGTCAGCACATGTTCAGAACTAATACTATTAAGACATCTTTACTATTTGGAATATTTCAGTGTACAGTTCTGTTGGGAAAAGTGCAGACTACAATTCGATATGTTGGTTTTCTAATTAATATCAAACGTTTTTATTCTAATTGGTTAAACTTATTTTCAGTAAAATGTAAATTAAGGAAGGAAGTTGGATTTTTGTCAATGAAACGAGCAGATGAATACAAACTAATTTAATTACGAAAATGCCAAAACATCTCTCATAAAAAAAAAACAATATTTAAATATTTATTAACTAAAACTCATAACAACAACATGCTCAAAGACACTAGAAAATTAAAAATGGTAGAGATTTAACAAACATGCGAAAAATAAAAAAAACTTATAGTCATAAAAGTCTCATAGTCCAAATCCCTTGGTAAATGTTGGAAACTCAGTAATTAAAATTGAAGACAAGTATATTTATCTGGACCATACCGATAAGCTATAAAGACCTAATTTTAAGATAGCATTCCTACTTGAGTGAGCAATAAATAAAACTTACAGGAGTTTTTGAATACATATATAACATCTCATCATAATAGAGGGTGAACTGCGATTGTTAAACATATTTTCAGTGTAAGGGAGACACTGATTGATGATCTTCTTTTATTATGTCTGAGGCTCGTTCTGCAATCATTATCGTTGGTGCATTTGTATTACCCCTAACTATATTTGGCATTATAGATGCATCAATTACTCTTAAATGACTTATTCCATACACTTGTAACCTGGCATCTAGGACAGCAGTTTTATCTGAAGCTGGTCCCATTTTACATGTTCCTACAGGATGACAGTAGCTGGCTGTGTAATTTACAAGTAAGCAATAAAAATATTCATTTGTCCCCCATATGTATGGTTCACAATTCCTTACAGGCTTCCTAATAAAATATGCGCCATTTTCTATGAATGCACTCGTTTTTTCTAAATTGACAACGTATTTTATAGCTTCAATTAAGACATCTACATCGTGTTCTACTGTGAAATAGCGTGGATATATCAACGGTTGACCAAAAACTGGATCAGTATTGTTTAGTAATATATGCCCTTTACTTTGAGGTGTAAGGTAAAGGGGCCTAACTGCTAAGCCACTTGAATCAGATAAAGGAAATATATTAAGGTTCAAATAAGTTGCTGGGTCTGCATAGAAGTCATCAGCATGTCTGGTATCAAAATGGAATTGAACATCTGGAGCATTTTGGCTAGCGTACTTGGTTCTAATAAATGCAACAGCATTCATTGTACTAGATGTTGATAATGGTCCATTTTTATGATGTAGTGGTAGTTCATAGTAATTCATTACTTGCCTTAACAGTTCCACACCCGTGGCAAGCGTCGACGTTTTATTTGAAAGACCAATAGTTAGGGCTTCCGTAGTTACGTGGTCTTGAAAATTTTGCCCAACTTGTAAATCAGCTATAACTGGTATATTCATACTTTGTAAGTGTTGTTTAGGACCAACACCAGACAACATAAGTATTTTTGGTGAATTAATTACGCCGCTGCTAATAATAACTTCTTTGCTAGCATATACATTCCGGTATACTCCGTTTCTAAAATATGTAACTCCCTGCGCTACTTTTGTGATTGGATCTATAATAACTTTAGTTACAAATGCATTCACAATGACGTCAATATTAGAGCGAACATTTCGTATAGGTCTGATATAAGCCATATTCGTTGACCATCTTTGACCATTTTTAGAAGTCGACTGAACTAATTCAATACCTAAATTATTTACTGCGTTCAAATCTGTAACTGTAAGTCCAAGTTCAGCAAATGCTTCGAATAACATAATTGTATTATAATCTGTGTAAGGGAATCTTTCAACATTTAGAGGCCCACCCACTCCATGATAATATGTATCTTTAGCTTCCACATTTCTGTTATTCTCTGCTTTTCTGAAATAAGGCAATACCTGAAATTTTAAAGAAAAACAATATTAATATTTTTAATTAAAATTTAATGGTTCTATTCTCCGTGATAATTTGGGTATATTGAGCTTCCTAATTTCTTTTATTCTCTGGTTTCTTGAAGTGTGATTGTATCTGTAACTATAATAAATTATAATAAATGTGTATAAAACATTATTAATAAATCACCCCACGGTTATTGTATTACGTCCCAGATATCAAAGCATAAAAAACCGGGCGCAAGTTTATTGACTGAGTGGATTACAGCAGTCTAACCAGTTATTCATTCATGGTTTAATAAATGATGAGGAGAATGGGGATCTAACCAAATATCCCGGTCTTCTCATCATCTGCTAGAACCATCGTCAAAGCAGATTTTGCAATTTCATCTTCATATCGTATTTGTTTTAATGGAGGTCAGTCTACTTTAACCTAGTTCTAAATACATGTAGCAATGAGGTCCCTTAAGATGTTTGGTAGTCCGAATGTTTAAAGCTGAAAGAGGAATAAAATAAAACTTTGGTGCGCTTGCGGAAATTATTTTTAAAAACAGAAAAATCAAAACAAACCTCATTGTAACTCCAACCGGGGTTCCCCAACGCCGCCCAGTGATCGTAGTCAAGTCTATTTCCTCTCATATAGATCATGTAGTTAATGGCACTGGTACCTCCCATAGTTTTTCCTCTGTAAAAGAAAACAAAATATTGAAAAATATGCAAAACCATTGCTTAAATCTTTGCACAGGGATTGTTGTCTATGATCATAACTCCAAAACAATGGAAAGATCATATAGATTCACAAATATTCTTCCAGCAGTAAACATTCGTTGGTTACGAAGAATACAAGATTGTATGTTAAAGCATTACAGTATTGCCTAGAGGAGGGGCTTGAAAACTTGAATTAAATTCGTGGTTATTTTAGATTTTGTTTTGTAGGGTCTACCCTTATGTAACTAGCTAGACCCCAAAAGAGTAATTATTAACTTTCTTGATCCCATCTATCGCCATTTTATGTATAACTCTAGAATTTTTTCCTCTCTGTAGTTACATAACGTATACATAATCCAAGTATTCATTAGTTTTCAAGCTCCATCATTTGTTCAGTGACTCTAAGGTTTCTTATATATTCAGCAGCGCATAGTCTCACCTTGGTATAGGACAAGTCTGTCCGGAGATAGACCTGCAACTTAATGGTTCGGGTTGAGTTCTGTAGTGCCAATCGATATTGGACCCTGGAAGATCTAACGCGAGTGCAGGCACACTTGTGATATCTGGTTCTTCTGGCCCAGCTTCTAGTAGGAGGATCTATAAAACCCAAAAATCCCCTGATTAAATATTATGTAATATTGTTAGGCTGGGTGACAACCACTGTCTGACGGACTAACTTCATATTGAATGTGGATCTAAATCATCAGAATCAGATTTTCAATTGGAGTATTTCAATTTTCAGTTCATTGACGTATTTAGAAATAGCATTTTCATTAGTATCACATAGTCTAAGGATTAAAGAAATTTGATGTATTTTTCTTTTTTTACAAAGATCATATTTTACAATGTAGGTGTTTTAAATATGAGATCTTTTAATGAAACGGCGGATGTAAAATAATTGTGATATAGCTTTGGTGATTTATGTACAGTGTTACTAGATCATACATTCAAAACATAAAATGAACTTGAAATGATTATTGACTATTTCTCCACGTAACCACAATTATTAGTAGGTAATTCTAATTCATAATGTTTGATATTTGCGTACCTTTTTCTTTAATATAAATTGTCTCACCTCGTAGGTTAGAGATCTCTGTCATAGGGATAAGTTGACCTTTGTACACTTTTTTTACCAATTAGGTTTACATTTTTTATGGTACATAAATAAATAAATAAATAAATAATGAGTGTTAAAACTTTTTCTATTAACTTTTGTTAACATTTAATCAATTATTTAAAAAAAAAATGATTCAGATTTATATCTTTCGCTAAAAAAAGGAAATTTGTTTAGAGACTTTGCTTAATGTGTTTGTTTAAAAATAGTTTTAAAAAAGATGTAATGTGTTACTAGTCAAGGAAAGGAAAAGAAGTCTCTATACTACTCAGAATACCACAACTATGTCAAAGATGTGTTAAATTGATGATTAAGATCATTTTTGTTTTATTATATATCTAACAACGTTGTAGAGTTTTACGATTACAGCGATATTCCAGTAAACGTACGTATTTTTCGAATTTACATGTATTTTTATAAATTTCGGGGCGCGTTCAACGTTTACGAGGATAATTCTTTATGTCAACAGTTCGCTTAAATTGGATTTTGTATTTTTAAAGCTTATTTTACGATTTGTTTGGTATGATTTACCGCTATTATTAAGCGAATGAAACTCAAACACGGTTGTTTTTTACAAGCAATTTAAATTCAATTTTTAGGAAGTCAATTTCAACAACAATAGTACTATCGACCTAAATATCCTCATGGTCTGATAAAGCTGAAGCATACCTTCTCCCATCATTCATCATTCTCCTTATTCCACTCTAAATGGGTCGGCTCAACATGTTATAAATATGTTGTCATATGATTTGGCTAGTTGTTTTATCACCGGCCGCCTTCCTGACGTCAACTGACTTTAGTCGCCTATTACGATACTTCGGTAAGAAATGACGGTGGTCTATTCCAATCAGTCGGATATCCCACGGCAGAGGCGACGGGAGACATAACTTCTTCCAAACTAAATTAAATATTGTATCAATTTTGTAATATCCTCAAACAAAGCCCGTCTCATATATTTTCAGTGTTGGTCTATGTTGGCTGCTTCTATGATTTCTATGAGGTCAATACCATGAGGAACCTCTGGAAGATTCCAGAAATTCCTTTCTTCTAAAATGCTAGTATTCAGCGCATAGAAATTGGATACAAAGGTTTCGCTGATTTCATTAGAGAACCTTAAAAATACGATTACGCGACAATAATAAGCAATTTTTTGCTATTTAGGTAAAAAGGTGCATTTATTTGTGTAATGTTAGGCTCGCCTTACCGCGGCTACTGCAATTTGTTCCGCGGTTGCATAGACTGTTATAATTGTTACCCCGAATTGAAAAAGAAATTGGATCAAGGTGAAAAAATTACAGTGAATGAAGTAAGTGATGTAACTATGAATATCACTATAATGGAAACGTTTGTGATATCTGACAACAGGAGTCGTGTCGCAAAAGTGCTTTTGTATTGATGACTTTTATATAGCAATACACTTCGTATTGCTATATAATAGTCATCTCAATTAAAATCAAAATGTAGAGTTACATACATTTGTTTTATACCTTTTAATGCTTCAATTGACTCCGCACCAGACAACGATTCCTTCTTCAAGACATAGAGGGAAATGAAAGTTTTTTTCGATATAAGCTTTGGAGTAAGGAATTGTGTGAGCTTTTAAATTAACATATGAAACATATGTTAATTTAAAAGCTCACACAATTCCTTACTCCGACAACATTTTCAAATTAATTTTTAATAATTTAAAAAAATAATTTTTTAAATTAACATATGTTTCATATGTTAATTTAAAAGCTCAAGCGTAAAAGTTTAGATAATTGTTAGTATTAACGTTCAAATAACTTTCATCATTGGTTCCATTCCAGATCTACAGAAGGAAACTTTTAAGCAACACGTAGACCTTGGTTTATGGCGAAGAATAGAGAGTATAAGCTATCATATAATTAGGATGGTAGGCATGATTACGATACGCGACGGAAATGATGATCTCGGCGCTTCGCGGATATAAGTTTTTTCTAGCTTTTCCTCTAAGTACTATGGACAGCTAAGAAGACAAATTTTTAAAAGTTCATTTATATAAATAAATAAATATATAGGACACACGCTCGGTTGTACGTCCCCAAAGTAATTTAATACTTGTGTTATGGGGTGAGAGCCAACTGGTATATAATTTTTAAATACATGTTTAAATATACACCCAGGCTCGAAGAACCAACAAATTCTTTTATAGAAAATGTTGGCCCTCAGCGGGGATAGAACCCGCGACCCGCGGAGCTGAAGGGAGGATCACCACCCACTGCGCCAATGAACCAGTCGTACGAGTATATGTTACAGTATATTGTTTAAAACTATTTCAATGTCTTAGAAGGAATACCACATAATTGCATTTTTTATCTGTAATTCTAAAAAGTTTTCATGTCATTGGATCTTCTACGTCGTTTATCACCTAATCTGTTCCGTCTAAAAACACTAAGTCTCCGAGATCAACTTGTTATAATTAGGTCATACAATCACTTGGAAACGCAATTATTGTTTATTCCTACATCTTCGTTCATTTATTAAGTATACAATATATTTATTTTCAGTTCCATGAAACTTATACTATTATAGCGTATAAAACGGTATGCTATTAAACTACTCGTACAGTAAGCAATTGTAAATATAGTTTCACAAGAACTACCGACAGCGATTGTAAAAGTTTTTCGCTTTCGGAGACGGTGTCATTGTTTTAGTATTCAAGATATTATCTTAGCTGGAAGTGACTTTATTTTAATCTGCAGAAATTGTGCATGTAAAAGAGATATTGTTTTGGGGTCTCAACGACATACAGGATCTCGATTTTTAATATCTTTTTAATTATTAATATTTTAGTATTGGTACGTGTGAATGTATTTTATTTACGTGGTAATTTTTACTTTTTCTCTAAAAGTAAGTTAAACACAAGTCCCATTCTTGTCATTTAAGGTTACAGAGAATAAAATAAACGTTTGTTTCTTATGGTCTTTTTTGTTATAAATACGGGTTAATTTAATCGCGTAATATTGAAATGGCACGATTTTAAGTTATTACGAGTATATGTCTCGGTATCATATAACTTTCATTTCTAAATTTTTAAATGTCATGTTTCACGATTAATTAATCCGTTTGGTTTATGTTTGTATTAAGGATATTTTAATTACTATTATTAGTGTTATAGAGAATTCCTTATCAAAATAAACACGATATACTTTCCATTCTAGATTATTTACATTCACGATACTCGCATTCAGAAGTTTTTGTTAAAGCGATACTAATTTAAGGTAATTCCCAAGAATGCACCGCATTGTGTTGCAGGAGTAATAGTATTTTTTTCTATGATATCTTTGTAATAAATACAGGATCTTGATGCGACAAGAAATACCAGCTGAGTAGAATAGACCAACCTCATTTCTTACCAAGGTTCCGTAAAATACGATTAAGGTAAGATGACGTCAGGCCGTCGGCCGGTCGTAAAATACGTAGCCAATTCATGTGACGACATGTTTGTAACATGTTGTGCCGACCCCTGAGAGTGGGATAAAGGCAAGAGGATGATGGCTATGTTTCCACCTAGGTCGTTGTCTAGACTGTAAATGACGTTTCATCAAACGTTTGCTGACTGCAAATAGCGTGATGGTGATTATTTCCTCTTCATACTTTAAAGATTGAGTAAGCTTATAGATTAATAAAATTTTACTGAAACAACTGTATTCCCAATCGTAAGTGGAGGTTAGATGTCAGTATGTAGGTGTCCTGTGGTATTTTTATTTGAATAATAAACAGACCTTGGTTAATGCATATTTGGTCGATTACAAAACAATTTCAAAACGATATGATTGTTAATAATTACGCGTTTTACTTATGTAAGGATATTAAAAGAATACGTCAAGCACTTACGTGGAGTTTTAAGAGAAACAAGAGATGATATTACGAAAAAGGTTTATAATTGGGATTTTGGACGCTGAATGGTATATGGTATTTGGGTAAGGAGAGTTTTGTGGGTGGATAAAAGAGGAGCAGCATCTAGTTTAGTTGTAAAAGAGAATATTGAAATCAAAGGAAATAAAGTATGAGTTTCATTCCCTCGCCAGGGTAGAAGAAAGTTCCTTACATTTGTAGCTTCTAGAACGGTCTGAAATTAAGACTTACCCTCCATGAGCTCACTTCAGACAAGCGGTTGGCGACAACGCAACCAGCTGATCCTGCACCGACTATAATAAAATCATATTCTTGACGCTCTCTATTCCCTCTTGTCTGTAGAACATTAAACTGAGTCGTTTCTTCGTTTTGCAATCTAGGTTGATCTTTAGCAGGAACATCAGTAGAAATCTGACCGTTGTTTGAATAAGGGTTTGGATCAGGAAGACTGATTGTGACTCCGCCATACAGACGTGCCAAAATAAATAAATATACATAAGATGAAGGTGTACATGCTGTCAATGGTATCTGTTCCTGTGAACAAATTGCGTGTATATCCTGCGGTTTCCAAACTATCCCCATAATATCACTTAACGATGAATTAATTTGGGTTCTATATTTTAAGACAAAAGCTAAAATTCGTATTCGTATGAAAATAGTAATTATAATTTATATTTTTACTGTGATGTTCGATCGCTAAATCGTTTATGCATTTAAAGTCAGTTTAAATAGCATTCGGAATAACACAAATATTAAAAAAAGAAATATACTTATCAATTCAATGAATATATTAGCCATTTTCGAGACAATAATCAATAAATTAATGTTTGCAAAAAATTTGAACAAAAACCCGAATTGTCATTGAAACGAAAATAGTCGAACGACATTTGAGTAGTTGATTAATATCAGAAGTGGGGTTAAGAGTGAGTAAGTAGGATCCTTTAAACAGTGAAGTCTGTTAAGTCTGTCTGTAAAGTTATCGTTCTGAACGTTGACTTCATAAGTTTATAATGCTGGGTCTAGATTAGCGGGCTACGGCGAATATTCGGGCTACGACAATGTATGTGGTCGAGTACATCGTTGAAACGTGGCGTATTCGCGCGCAGACGATGGCACTGTCTGTAACCTGATGCGCATCAAAAGGATTTGTCGTGACATTATCGGTTTAAGTGACTACACCTATGTCACTTCAGTGTTATTCAGACTTTGACGTTTGTTTCTGGGAATAGTAGTCATCCACAATCTCTCTCATCTCATTTTCATAATATTTTGTACCTGATATTCGTAAATGTGTAATAAATAATATTTTATTGACATGCAAGACACTGATCGTTTCGGACGCACAAAACTTGACAACGAATATTCGCCGTAGGCCGCTTTATGAATCTAAGCCTAATGTATATGCCTGCCTAATATAGACAAGAACATCGTGTGTGCACGATACACGATAGTTTGCGCGCCAACGCGACACGATTCTTCACCTGCTAATGTAGCCCCACCATAAGGGTGACATTAAGAGACGCCCTCCTTATTTTTCCGATGAGTCAATGTTTTATAAAAAATGTCTCGCATAATATATGCTAGACTAGTTTGTGTATCACAAAAGGATAAACGAAAACAATGAATAATTAATTTAATTTAATTTAAAGGATTTGTTAAAATTTATTATTAAAATTATCTTTTCCTGTGCACTTTTTTATGTGAACTTTAAGGATACGATTTTCACATTTGGGCACGCAATTTATTTGAAAAAGCGTTTAAAGCTTTGGCTTTACGTATTAATAAGTGATATATCACTTATTTGATATCCAGGTCTTTAACTGTTGGAAACTGTTAAATTTAAGTTATATCGTCCTCATATTATGACGAGTTTAATGTCTCCTCATAACATAAATAGTTAAATCAAAATAGGGTCACTTTCTACAAGATCCAACGATACCTTGACCAAGGCAAAGTCTGTACTCATAGCTCCGATCACGATCTTTAAGTTCAAGACCAAAAACTATTATTTACAACTTTTTATTCAATCTTACCTTGTAACAATAATCAACAATTATTATAATAAATGCCGAGAGGCCGTCTATCTGTTACGCTTTCACAGATAATCCGCTGGACCAATTTTAATGAAATTTGTCAAATTATTGATTACTTTTCCGCGGTTTCACCCGCGTTATTTTTATTTTTTTACATCTGCAGTACATACATTTGCAGTTACAGCTTTCCAATGGTAAAAGAATTTTTAAAATCGGTCCAGTAGTTTTTATGTGAAAACATTACAAACATACATACAAATTTTTCCTCTTTATAATATTAGTATAGATACACCGGTGTAATATGTATAAACGATTACAACTTCTAATTCGGGAACAGGTCATTGACATATTAAATTATTTAGGCTACTTAAACTATTATATTGATGCGAACAAAGTCGCAGGTCCTACTAGTTAGAAATAAAAATGTGGATGCTGCTTGGGACGATGAGAATTTCTATTATTGTCATTTATCAGCTAAACAACTAACTTTCAAAACACAGTTTTATGTTCGCTTTGAAGTCAGGTTCAGTATTTGTATGCGCAATTAAATGTAACAAATATTTTACATGTGAATTTAATTTATGCCTTTATGTCAAATAAACAGTTTAGTATCATTATTAATTGGATTTATTTTAGAAGCAATTTTAATATGTCGACAGGCCCGTTGTAGTAGTGGGTAGTGATACTGCCTTCTGCTCCGAGGATCGCGGGTTCGATTCCCGCCAAGGGCAAATATTTTCTATAAAAAAGAATTAGTTGATTCATCGAGCCTGGGTGTATATTTGTATTTAAGTTTGTATTTAAAAATTAAATATGTATATATTCACCAGTTGTTTGTCTACCATAACACAAGTATTAAATAACTTACTTTGGGGATGAACGACCGTGTGTGTAAGTGTCCCACATATTTATTAATTTTTTATTTATATATAACTGAGAAAGTAACCAATGTTAAGAATGTGCCTTTTAAAAATATTCAGAACATGCAAAATATGTGAAATAATTTAATAATAACATAGTAGTTGTCATTTTTTTTAAATTGACGAGACGGTCGTAAAGAATTTATATTTAAATGTTATCTTTAATATTTAAATGAGTTGATGCATATATATATATATATATATATATATATATATATATATATATATATATATATATATATATATATATATATATATATATATATATATGTGTCGCATCCTGGCAACCAACATACCATCATTAAAAATATATTGAAAATACGTTGAAAATAGAAGGCGCAGCGGTGACAGAATGCAGACGGCGCATGTGAGAGATGAAGACAGATGCTTGTCATGGCGCAGTTGTGAAAATTGTTAAGAAGAATATAAAGTTGAAGATAAGCGTTGTACTTTTCCATATGCACGATACCCTTATTACGCCCACTAATCTCTAAGAATAATGCCCAAGATACTGATGAGTCTACATATATATATATATATATATATATATATATATATTTTTTTTTTTTTCTATTTTTCAGAATTTTGGAAACGACTCCAACGATTTTCATGCAATTCGGCATGTCCTCTACATGCTGAATTGCATGAAAATTTGGGTTGGAAATCGATCTAGCTAGGTTTTATATAAAAAAATGTTGTTTTATCCCTGTTTTCGGGCACTGGAAAAACAGCTACAATTTTATGAGAAAGCAAAGATCAATTGCGCTGTCAACTTCAAAGTTACAATAGCTTATATGTGTAACGGGCGGTCTCAAATTCAGAATACCAGAATCGATTCCAGATAACATTATCATTTATATTTATTCTATTATATTTTATTTTATATAAAAAATAATTACAGAGTGAGGCTCACCTAGTTACTTTTATTAAAATAATGTCGTGCATATCGATTTGCCAATGAAAGCTTTTTATACTATAATATTTTTATACTAATATTAAGTACCTCTCAATCTTGCTAACAAGATTTCTCGTACACTTTAATTTTCAATTACAGTCTGAAGGAAAGGAAAACAAGGAAGTTTAGCAATAATTAACTCACGGGAAATTGAGTTTAATTTTCATAACGTTATAAATTAATAAGGTTATCGTTATTAATTACTTTTATTATACGGACGTGCGGTAACGGCCCGGTTTCACAGAGCTGGCAAAGTTTTCCAAGCACAACAGAATCAGAGCTTATACTCTGCATTTTGCCCTCATAGGTTTAGGTAAATTATACGTAAATTCTATAATGCATGTGCAAAAATAATGAAAATATTATTTTGCTATAATCCGCGATCATCATCCTCCTGCCCTTATCCCACTCTAACTGGGGTCGGCACAACATGTTATAAACATGTTGTCACATGATTTGACTACGTATTTTACGACCGGCCGCCTGCCTGACATCAACTTACCGTAGTCGTATTTTACGACACCTCGATAAGAAAGAGGGTGGTCTATTCTACTTAACCGGATACCACACGGTGGGTCAACATACATTAGTCGCCTTTTACGACACCTCAGTAAAAAATGAGGGTGGTCTATTCTACTCAGCCGGATACCACACGGCGGAAAAAATAATATTTTCATTATTTGTTGTTATTAGAGACTTCCGCAAAGTAACGCCTAAATTCTATAAATTATATAATGCATGTGTGACCAGGATATTGTTCTTGACTGTATAAGCCATATACCAATTATCATCATGTTCCTGCCCTTATCCCACTCTAAGTGCGGTCGGCATAACCTGTTATAAACATGTTGTCACATGATTTGGCTATATTTTACAACCAGCCTTTGCCTGATATCAACTTTAACTTAGTCGTATTTTACGACACCTTAAGGTAAACAGATGGGGAAAGCAAATCAGTGCAGGACTCGTTTAATTTCATTATATTATTTCTGCTTCCAAAACTATTTTTAAATAAAAAAATCAGTTCTAATTGTCTAAGGCCGGTACGGGTTAAAAAATTATACGATATCAAGTCGGTAACTTTTAATTTCAATGTAAACGAGGCTACATACTCGTTAACGACCATTCAATCAGTGAATAATTTAATAAAAGCTAATTAAAACACCGCAAAAGTTGACAAACGTCAATTTGTTTAAATTATCAATTCACTAGTGAAAATTATGCAAATGTTTAAAATTACACATATTGTTGAAGCAAAACACGAAGCTTAGCTGTGTATGAATGTATAAAAATCAAACATCAGACGGGTCAATTTACTGATTTTATACTTGAATTCAATTTATGGGTCAATTTACTTTGGTCGCGTCTTACGACATTCGGCAAGACATAAGGGTACGCCGTGTGGTATACGGCTGAATAGAATAGACCACCTTCATTTCTTACCGAGGTGTCGTAAAAGGCGACTAAGGTAAGTTGAAGTCAGGCATGCGGCCGGTCGTAAAATACGTAGCCAAATCATGTGACAACATGTTTATAAGACTTTTTTTCTTTTAATGTCAGGATAACCCATTATGCGTCGTCATCGCCCGATGGGGATGAGCAGTGGGTATGTCGGACTCTTACCGAATAAAACCTGACAGTGCTCCACCACGCTGCTGGTGGCGGGGACAGGATACCGTTGTACACATTGCCCCCATCCCCGCCAGCAGCAACTCTCAACCCCATAGTGCCACCTCCCACCGCCACCTCTGGGTCGGGGCCTCTCTAAAAGTGGCCCCTTCCTCCGCTAGACCATGCATCGGGAGCACCAGATGCATCGACCGCCTCGGGGACCTTATTTCAAGGTGAGCATCCGATAAACCCCGTTCGGAACGCTCGGAAGGTCCCCTTTAGTGCGGCACGCGATGGTCTCGAGCGAGTCGCCTGCGCCCGGCTCGCTTGCGGGGGATCGGATCCAAGGACTCGACTTCCCGGATCCGCCCCGCCGCCTTCTTCCCCGACACAACGTCCTCGCAGCAGAAGGCCATCGTCAAAGTCGGCGCCGCACTCCTGGTACTTGCCAGTCGGTTCGCGCTGGGCCTGCACCCGTGTCAGGTGGAAGGTGAGGATCCCATACCTCCTGGTTATAAGACGTTGTGCCGACCTTACTTATCGTGGAATAAGGGCAGGAAGATGATGTAATAAGAAATAAGGTCTATATAACTCAGCCGGATACCACAGCGCGATGACCCTTATATTGAAACTGTTTCTCATTACATCACTTACAGTTGCATAGATATTTCAAGGAAACTTTAAAAGCAGTATCGATATAATATTCTATTGCACTTTGATTGTTTTCTTTAAATAATGAATTATGGGATGTTGCCCTATTAAATCTCGTGGTACGTTAATACGGACAAGAAGTCGTAAAAATGATAAATGACAGCGGGTTCCAGGGCTCATGTGTTGCAGTGGTTTGTTTTGTGTTACTATTTGTTACGAGTGCGGTTACATTCATATTAGGCGGTGTATATGTTTATGATTTACAGTCATGAACTTTTATTCATCATCCTCTTGCCCGTATCCCACTCTAAGTAGGACAACATGCTATAAACATTTTGTCACATGATTTGGCTAGGTGTTTTACGACCGGCCGCCGGCTTGACGTCAACTTACCTTAGCCGTATTTTACTACACCTCGGTAAGAAAATGGGTGGTCTATTCTACTCAACCGGATACGACACGATGGGTCAACTTACCTTAGTTGCTTTTTACGACACCTCGGTAAAAAATGACGGTGGTGTTCTACTCAGCCGGATACTACACAGCAAAGTCATGAATTTTTATTGGTTATTATTAATAGGTAAATAAGATATAGGCTGTTATTTTAAATTACTTAGATTGTTTTTTTGTTGATTTTTTTGTCATTTTTCATTTCTTTTATATTGGTATTATACTGTTCCTTATTACCTAGCTTAGGTGGACAGACTTCCACATTTATTCTTCTCTTCTTTTTAGCCAACTGATGGATATCCACTGCTGGAAATAGGTCTCTTCACGGGATCTCCACACCACACGATCTTGTGCCTTGGACCCATCGGCTCCCTGCAACCTTTTTGAGTTAGTCTGTCTATCGCCATTTCAATACCTTGAGTCCCCGACGCCCATTAGTTCTCCGCACTATATGCCATGCCCATCGCCACTTCAGCTTCGCGACACGCTGAGCTATGTTGGTGACTTTGGCTCTTCTACGGATCTCCTCATTTCTGATTTCATCGCGTCGAGATACTCTGAGTGTAGCTCGCTCCATCGTCCGCTGAGTGACTCTGAGCCTTTTAATGAGACCCATATATTATTTATTCACGACGTGTGGTATAAAGTAAGTAGCGGCCTGTTACTATCCCACTGCTGAGAATAGGCCTCTTCTCTCCTTTTTGGAGACAGGGGTTGGAGCTTAGACCTACCACGCTGCTCCAATGTGGATTGGTAGGTTACACATATCTCCAGAATTCTCTAGAGATATGCAGGTTTCCTCACGATGTTTTCCTTCACCGAAAAGCGTGTGATAAATTGCATTTATCAATTAGACACATAAGTTTTAACAGAAAAACTCATTGGTGTCGGCCCAGATTTGAACCCGTGACCTCCTCGAAAGAGTCGCACGGTGTTACCGCTGGGCTATCCGTGTGGTATAGAACACCCTCATTTCTTATCGAGGTGGCGTTAAAGGCGACTAAGTTAAGTCGACCTACCGTGTGGTATCTGGCTGAGTAGAATAGACCATCCTCATTTTTTACCGAGGTAAATGGCGACTAGGGTAAGTTGACCCTGACGAGGTGATCCTGACCTTTCTTATGAGATCACATTAACTAGTATGGATAATTATTGTCACATTAAAAAAAAAAATCCAATAAATACAAACAAGTAACTTTGCTCTGTTAATATCCACGAAACGCTAATACGAGTCGTAAAAATGATATATCTCCCCGCATTAAAGGGCTCATGTGTTACATTGGTTTGTTTTCTGCTACCATTTGTTACTTGCGGGCTTATTTTAATATAGGTAATGAGGTATTAAAATACTCCTTACTTTCGTGTAAATGTATAACTGTTTGTTCATCTTTCTCTTACCCGTATTCCACTCTAATTGGGGCACAACATTTTATAAACATGTTGTGACATGATTTGGTTACGTATTTTAAGACCAGCCGTTTGCCTGATGTAACCTTAGTCGTATTTTAAGAAAACTCAGTGAGAAAGAAGGTGGTCTATTCTACACAACCGGATACCACACGGTGGGTCAACTTACCTTAGTCGCATTTTACGACACCTCGGTAAAAAATGAGGGTGGTCTATTTTACTCAACCGGATACCACACCGTTAATCAACTTAGCTTAGTCACCTTTTATGACAGCCCGGAAAAAAATTAGGGTGGTAACGGTGTGTATAACGCTTTATTAATGAAATTATTTAATTATTTCTGGGTTATTTAAAGAGTGTAAAATTGCACGTATTTCTTACTTTATCTGTTTCTTAATAAATTGTTAGACGAGGCGACGAATTCTATCAGCGATATTCAGTGTGCTTAGTACGAGTTTTTCAAGTTATTCAGTGTGCTTAGTGCGAGTTTTTCAAGTTATTCAGTGTGCTTAGTGCGAGTTCAATTTGTATGGTGCTGGAACAGCGGTCACTAGATGTCGCTGTCGCAGTGTCACACAAATTGGCGTTACTCTAACGCGATCGAGTAGGTTAAAAAACTCGCACCTCACTGCCAAATTGCTTCCGCCGAATTTCTTTCTGGTTTTCCTCGGTAATATTACGGACAAAATGACAAAGCACATATACCTAATGCAATCGATAAATGTAATTTATATGTTAATATGTGAGATATTTAACATGTAAATTGGTATTTGAATGCATACATCTTTATTCATTTTATTTTCGATTTTAGAGGAGACAACAAAAAAATTATAGCACGCTATTTATATGATAATTTTTTAATCAACGGTTAAATATACATGGATTACACTCGTACCTGTCCCGTTATAAGGTTCTTTGCCATAATTTAATAGGAATAATCATAAAAAAACCAAAAGCAATATCGTATAAATAATTTCACTGTGGCTGCTGAGTTGAGAAAATTGATAGGTTACAGAGTATATGTAGATGTGCTCCAAATATTTTCAATCTCGATTACATAAAATTATTATAGTTAAATTATATCTCTCAGTTGTAACTTCATTTGAAAGTTGTCATCACCTATAATTAAAATACTACTTATTTTAAGTTGTTTAATGTATAATTTGAATGTGAAGTGTGTATTTTGTTGGTGATCTATTAATAAATAAATAAATCACAGAAAACGTATGATGTGAATAAATAAAATAAGTATCATCCTCCTGCCCTTATCCCACTCTAGGTGGGGTCGGCTGAACATTTTATAAACATGCTGGCACATGGTTTGGCTGCTTTTTTACGACTGGCTGCCTACCTGACGTCACGTTACCTGTGTCGTATTTTACGATACCTTGGTAAGAAATGAGGGTGTTCTATACCACACGTCGTGAATAAATAATATATGGGTCTCATAAGAAGGCTCAGAGTCACTAAGCGGTATATTCTACTAAACCGGATACCACACGGTGGGTCAATTTACCTTAGTCGCCTTTTACGACACTTCGGTAAGAAATGAGGTTAGTGTTTTTTACTCAGCCAGATACCACACGGCGCGGCGGGTCGACTACCTTAGTCGCCTTTTACGACACCTGGGTAAGAAATGAGGGTGGTCTATTCTACTCAGCCGGATACCACACGGCTAAATAAATAAAATGAGTATTTATTTTTATAAATGGACAAAGTATTTGATAACCACGGCTTATGCGATTACTGTACTATATGTTAATTATAATATTTTAAAGACATTCTAGATACTTTATTAAACATGAATTCGTTAAACTAATTCAAGACAACACTAAATAAATCTATTGTAACGTCATTAATCTTTGAAAAGTCATTCACTCTTTGGTTTTATCCTACTAATATTATAAATGTCCTATTAATATTATAAATGTGAAAGTTTGTGACTATGGATTTATGTTTGTTATTCTTTCACGGCGAATCAGCTGAACTAATCAATGAAATTTGGCATAATTATCCCTAATACCGAGGTAACATATAGGCTATAGAAACCCTGTATTCTATAGGAATACGATGACATTAAAAAGCGTCATCTATTATCAACCTATCACGCGACACCAGCCCACGCAAACGAAGTTGCGGGTAAAAGCTAGTGTCATATAATTTAAAAAGTCGTTCATTCTGATTCATGTTTTAAGTTGTATAATTTCAAAACGTTTTCAAAACAAGCTCAGAGCCTGAAATATTTAAAATGATAACAGGATTGACGTAACTTCGAGCATTGAACAAGTTTTAAGAGCTTCCGATTTAAGTTTAAATGTGAACGCTGTATCAATGTTTTAACTTAACTTCTCGTATCATTCTGAATTTTATAGTAAAATAGTTATTTGAATTTTTATCTTGTTTGTCATTTAGGCGCCGCCACCACCAACACTCCACACAAGCATTACACACACTCACTACCACGTGATTTTGTTTATTTGTCCAGGTTTTGTGATACGTTTGGTGACATGTCCTGCATGTATAAGGTATGTGAATGTTGCCTGCTTCATATTACAATTACGTATATTCCCTTAACAGTGCGAATTATTGCAAAATATTTCTATTATAACTTCTATACTATGGAATTGCGCAAAGTAACACCTGCTTTATTGTTTGTCATTCATTATATATGGACAAACAAAATAAAATTTATAGGTAAATTAAAGTAAGATACGAATGACAAAAATATGCGATAGCATTTTTTTTAAAAATCATTATTTGCTAGAAGAGACTTTAAATAATTATAATTATGTTAATTTAAGTTAAAATCAAGCTCGCAATAAATAACCTCTCAAAAAGCCTAGACGTTATCTTTGACGTTACAAATTTAAAAAAAAAAACAAATATAAAATGCATGGAGCGTTTGACCAAAATTAGCTGTAGAGTTTATTTTTCGTGCCATTTGAAATGTAATAACAGAGAACCGCAACGGTCACGGCTTTATAGACTATGAACGACGTCGAGCCAAAACTGTTATGACCCTCTTGTAGACTTGCAATTTCATACGCCGTTAGGTGTCCGTTCCAATTTTCAATAGAATTTTGCGAATTCGTTGTACGAACTAGCCCATTTTGTAAGATCCTTTAGACTAAGGCTCTTAAACTTATAAGGCTCTTTATAAAATTTAATAGTTCAATTTACGCGGTTTAGTTACAGTAACTGGGTGACCACCGAACCTTGCACAGTAATTTTTTAAAAGATATAATAAAAGAAAAAGAAACTTCAAAAAAAGAAAAATAATTGGGTAGGTGCGGCTCGATCCTAGTATTTTCATTTGTCGAGATAGCCCGTTCCCTGAATAAGTTACGCTGACTTGACAGTTTATGGCAAAAATTCAATTTAATATAAATTATAGTATTTTTTAATGCCCAAAAACAGGGAAAAGCGAATTTATTTTGAAATAAGACCTAGCTATATATTTTCAGAATCTTGGAAACGGCTTCAACGATTTTCCTGAAATTCAGCATGTAGGGGATTTTGGGGGAGAAAAATCGATCTAGATAAGTTTTATTTTAAAAATTTTCGTTTTATCCCTGTTTTCGGGCTCTAAAATTTTATAAAGAAAAAGTAAAGTAGTTCATTTGGGGAACGGGCGGTCTAGAGATTTGAAAATACCTAGGATCGAGCCCCACCTGCCCTATTATTTTTTCATTTTTCTTTTAAATATTTTTAATTTAATTTTTTTTATTACCGAGCAAGGCTCGGTAACCCAGGAAATATTTTATTTAATTACTTTAATACTTATTACTCAGATAATTACTTTAAGAAATTTAATGATAAAATTAAACATTGCAAAAGAAATATAGACATATTTTTTCCATAACTAAAATGCAAGATTCCAGATACGTGTTGCAGTATCTACTAAACAAATGTTGACGTCCTCAGCAACCGAGAAACATTAAAACTCAAACAAAAGTGTCGCAATGGGCGGCATGTCCTAAATGCGTCTTCCCCACCCGCGCTATGTGACGTGTTATTCAAGTTTTTGTTGAAATATGATAATAGAAGTACGTGGTTATATGGGAATCTGGCAACTCTATCACCATTCATAAAGTAGATAACGTACAACAATTGCTTAACACGGTTTACAATCGTGCGAAATTCACTGGGGTAATATAAGATACTCTCTATTTGTTTATCTTTGTGTTTTAAGTTACTGTATTAAATTTACATCTGTAGAATAATAGTTTAAACAATATTATGTATAGGTTTATATCATAAGAGATAACGGACTGTAATATTTATACTTATTATAAAACAAGGTCCCCAAAAGCTTTCCGTCTGTATTTGAACGATTGTCTGAAAACCTACGGAGAACGGATTTTATATTGTTTTTACTAAGGTACTGCAATTATTTCGGAAGGTTTAGGTTAATAGAACATTACGGTTTTATTTTAATATTTTTCAACAGGGAGCGCAGTTTAAAAAAAAATTGTATGCTGAGAGCTTTCGTCACGTGCGTCGCGTAAACCAATAGAGATTCACTAAAGTTATTCTAGAGAATTGAAATTACCAAAAAGTCCGCGTTAGCATGCCTCTATCTCTTATGATTAACTCACAATAACTGCTTTTACGTTCCATTATCTATACTTATTATAAAACAGCCTAATAGACCCGCCATAACAAAATAAAACAAAGAATCCGCAAATGGTATTTGATTTTTTCAGCTTGCGGCAAATAATACATAAGGATGTCAAAAAGAGGAATTGGAGCATTTCACAAAACTTCTGTTATGATGCTTTCCATTTTATGGAGGATTTGAGTAACAAAAGAAAAACGAGTCAAAACAAGTTTCCTCAGATCTCGGTTTATGGCACGGAATTCAATATTTCCAATAAATTCCGTATACGATGTATCGTCGGATCAATTTTACTTTGTAACAGCTATTGTTACCAATGGTACATTGTTATAATTTGTATGACAGGAGGTTTACGATTGACAGCTTTTTCACGTGGTGATGTGATATTATTTAATTGGTAACACGCCACAATAAAGAAAATATGTCTGTTTTAATACTAACACTTGCCTATACGACCTTATTTGAAGGTATTTCTTCAGAGTTCTGAACATAGATATTACAGTATATAGGATATAGATGAGAAACTCCTTCATTTTAGTCTAGCAGTAAGGTCATCTTGCTTACTACCCGGTTGGGGAGTAAGCGGGGTACGGGCCTCGAGGCGTACCTCATTGCCCGGGCATTTCCTCGCAGGCATTCTGCCTGGTCCATGTTCCGGCCGTAGGCCAAGGTCACCTAAGTGACCTAAAGGTGTCGGTATTTGGGCCGTAAGCCCAGGTCACCTAGGTGACCTAATGGATGTCTTGTTCGGTGAGGAGATCTGGGAATGGTAGCTCCCAGACCTCAAACTCTTCTTCCAGTGGTCCTAATTCGGGTGGTTTAGTCGAGTAATGAGAGGCAACTGTTTTACGTCTCATCTCAAAGATATCACTGCAACGTTACAGTAATCATCTACTAGATGGCGCTGCACTACATTCTTATGCAGACCGACCTTTGCTCGGTATTTTTTTTACAAAATATAAAAAGATGCAATATCAAAAAAAAGAAAGAGATAATTGGACTGGAATGGTTGTAGGTGAATTCAATCTAGGTTTTCTGAAATTGAATCGCACTCTTTCTTACCGAGATGTCGTAAAAGGTGACTCAGGTAAGTTGACGTCAGGCAATGTAGCTAAATCATGTGACAACATGTTTATAACATATGCTGACCCCACTTGAAGTGGGATAAGAGCAGGAGAATGATGATTTCGATGTTTTTAATAATTTTAAACTGTAATGGTTCCCAACATTTGAACCTCCTCCATAATATTTACTTTTACTAAACCGACAAATACATATATCGCACGCTTAGTATAAAAGTGACCTAACTCAAAAAGCTCTTTTTATGGTAAATTGCAATGTAGCGTAGTGTAGTAGCGTCAATTAAACTTGTGAATGTTTAAGAAACCCATGACTTGGAAAAGTAAGAAATCGCTAGTATTTTAAATAGCTCGTAGAGCAATGTCATACATGGCATTGAAATAAGGATTACAATGTATCAAAATCAATTAAGCCTAATTTTGAATTAGGTCACTTCATTACTAAGCGTGCGATATATTAAGATTTAGTATTATTTTTTTTAATATACAAAATTATCTGATTGAAGATTTTTGAAATAAAATTGAACACAAACGGTTTTCTGTGTACTAGATAAAAATTCCATATCAAGAATTGGACTTGAAAAGCTCTTTGTAAACTAGTTTGAATATCTATTCCAGTTTATGAGTTGACAAAGTTTCGAAATATAACGTCGACAAAACGATTTCGCGATACCGTTGGAACTTCGCTTCGTATTTGTAACAACACTTTGTATTATTTTATGAACAGTATTGATATCAAACTTTGCAAATTTTTTCTAGCATATATTGATATTAATATTTTAAATCAGCATCAAACTTAGCTAACTTTTTCTAGCATATATTAATATATGTATATATTTTAAATCTTCTTCTACTTCAACCGATGGACATTGCTGGACATAAGTCTCATCATGGGATCTCAACAACACATAATTTTGTGCCGCTTGAATCCAGCGGCTCTCCGCGAACTTATTAAGGTTGTCAGTCCATCTCATAGAGGGGCGGTCCGGGGTCGCCATTCCAACACTTTGAAACCCCTAGCCCATCGGTTCTCCGCACTATGTGTCCCAGTCATCGCCACTTCAGCTTCGCAACACGGTGACCTGTCATAACATCGACTCTGGTTCCTCTGCGGATCTCCTCATTTCTGATTTGATCAAGTAGAAATACTCAGAGCATACCTCGCTATCACCTGCTGAGCAACTCTGCGCCTTCTTATGAGGCCCATCGTCAGGGACCACGATTTTAAATCTAAAAATATATTTTATTACTCTCCCGTCCTGATCACCCAATGAAAACAGTTTGCGTGTCACATTTATTTCTGATTAATGTGTAGAGGAGAACATTATTTCTGAAAATCGTAATCGGAAATAACAAAAGTACAATCTTCAATTGCGTAATGAACATATTTTTTATAGTTACTTGCAATTTGTGTGAATTTTAAAGGCAAGACTAGAATTTATTAAAGTTAGTATCGTAAAATAATTATTATCCTAAAAAGTATTGAAAAATTTAAGTCTGTACAAAGTTACTGTACATTCTCTACTTCGTCCCGTTTGTGGTGGACTGACAACCTCAAAAAGGACACGCGGAACCGATCCGAAATAAACTAATTTTTATTTTTAATTCTTGGTCAAGTCTTAAAATTAAAACAATATATGTTACATTAAGCTTGTGATAGCCCAGTGGTGCAATCGTGTGAATCTCTATAGACGATCATGGGTTCAAACCCGGGCAGACACCAATGAGTTTTTCTATTAAAACTTATGTGTCTAATTGATAATTACAATTTATCACACGCTTTTCGGTGAAGGAAAACATCATGAGGAAACCTGCATATCTCTAGAGAATCCTAGGGATATTTGAAACCTACCAATCCATTTAGGAGCAGCGTGGTAGGTCTTAGCTCCAATCCTTCTCTCCAAAAATGGAGAGAGAAGGCCTATGCCCAGCAGTTGGATAGTAAAAGGCCGTTACTTACTTACTTTTTATATGTTACATTACAACATACATTACATTACTATTGTAGTACTAGCTTTTACCCGCAACTTCGTTTGCGTGAACTTTTGTCGCGTGATAGGTTGATAATTGATGACGCTTTTGAATGCCTTACTGTAGAATTAAGAGGGTTTATATAGCTTATATGTCACCCCGGTGTATAAGGAATAATTTTGCCAAATATCATCGATATTGGTTCAGTGGATTCGCCGTGAAAGAGTTAACAAACATACATCCATACTCACAAACTTTCGCATTTATCGGATTGCTACAACATAGTCAATATTGATTTAACGCGCTTCAAGCTCAGCTCTACAGCAACTTGCAGCAGTACAACTTCCCTTTATGGCCCGCGCAAATAAAATACAACGTTATAGAACAGAGGATTTTTGAAATTGTTCAACACAACGTCCTCATGTTCGTTTTTGGATATAACTGAAATCCAGTATTATGGTTATATGAATCACTTTTGATAACGTAATACGTCAAAAAGTACAATAAATAAAAATGCTTTTAAAACTCATTATTTGTAAAAGCTCCATATACTTAAACATATAAAACAACTTTAGAGTATACATTTCTCCCTTGTCATTTCGCACAACTATTACACTACCTAAAATAAATTATTAGAACTGTTGTTTAAGGTTATTTTTCTGTAGCTTACTGTAGCTGTTCCTTAGCCACAGATTAAATTTATTAAACCTTTATTTATCTATATTGATATATAAAGCTGAAGTGTTTGCTTGTTTGTTTGTGTGAGTGTATGATAGTCCATTTATCGAGGAAGGCTATAGACTATAAAATATCACGCTAAGATGAATAGAAGAGGAGCAGCAATAAAAAATAATGCGAAAACGGTAAAATTTAATTATAAGCTAATAATTAAAAATTTAACTAAAAATTTAATTATAACCTATAACAAAATAATTTAAAACCTTTCCTTGCGTGCGCTAAGTTATTAGCTTCTTTCTTTGGCGGTGTATAGCTCGTACCAAAGTTTTTATACCTTATTTTGCTATAATATAGAGCGTAAGAGAATAACTCGTCCCACTTTCTCTAATTATCACTATAAAGTACTGGATCAAAAAAGAGCGAGTAGCTTATGACGATATAACTAGTTGTACCAATGCATCGAAATATCACTGATTACAAGCAACAGCGTTAATAGTTCGATAAGATATTCTGTGCGATCATTGTCAAAGCGTGGTGGTAACTAGCAATACCTTTGACTAGTACACAGCTACAAACAAGACCTATTTATACAAAGCTGTGGACCATTGATTGATATTATCATTACAGAGACTACAACACGTTCTAGTTATTTTTGTTAATTAATTATTATTAATTAATTATTATTATCTTTAATATTTAAATGAGTTAATCTTGTATGTATATATAAATATGTATATTTTCTGAAAAATCAATCTAGCTAAGTTTTATTAAAAAAAACCCCGTTTTATCCCTGTGTTTGGGCATTAAAAAAAAGTTAAATTTACATTGAATATGTAAAACACTATTTTTGCCGCTAATTGTCAAGTCATCGTTAAATCAAATTAAAATACCTAGGATCGAACCTCACCTAACCTATTACTTTTTTCCTTTGTTTTGAAGTTTTTTTAGTTTGAAAAAATTACCGAGCAAGGCTCTTTCAACCAGGTACTATGTTGATTAATTATTATTATTATTTTTGTTAATTATTCTTTTTAGTTTTGTTAGAGAGAGTTAAAATCGGCTGACATGAACGACTCTTCTATTATAGTCCATGTTGAAAGCTTAGATCCTTTCTATTCAACAAAACGTTTTTTTTCGAATGTACTATATGCTGTTAGCCCTAACGGCTTTTACAGCGTCACCGGGTGGGACGGTCGAGCGCAGAAGCATCGCCGAAGTTGCGAAATGCTCTCCGCATTAGAGAGTAGAGCGCAAAAGCTCTATTAGCGTCGGGGAAAGTCGTCCTAAGGGTGCCTCCTGTGAGGGTGGACCACGACTTAGGACGACGTGTAGTGGAGGGCTGATGGTATGACTTTGATTAGTCAATACGACGACGGAAGGGTGGCAAGAAGCCACGACCAACCGATGTCAGAAAACTGGGACCTCGTCTTCGCCGCCGAAGACGCTGTGTGTGTAAATTACGTGTTTCTGTGTTTGCGATCGTTATTTGATCATCAGGGTCATATAGAACGCTTTTTGGACGCCTATATTTTCAGTAACAAAACGTGAGATAGGTACTCATTAAGATAAAAGGGAATTTCGTTCTACAACCCATGTTATCGCAAATTCAATCTGCGAATTGTACCAAATTTTGCCATAAGTTAACTTTAGAAACGTCAGTTTATATTCCCGTTGTAGTATGAACCATAAAATATTTATTACTACAACCATCTACAGTAGAGTTTATAAGTGTTCTGTAAGTGTACAATAAAATACAAAGTCGCTGATGTCGCTGTACAATATAACAAATAAAGAAATATGTTTGTATAATTTAAGTTTTACTCAAACATATAGTTAAAGTGTAATTGAATTCAGTGGTGTAGTGTATGTAAAAAAATATATTACATATCCCCAGAATTCTCCAGAGATATGCAGGTTTCCTCGCGATGTTTTTCTTTAACGTAAAACATCTGATAATATACAACAATCAATTATTATCAATTATAATTATCAATTATTATCAATTATAATTTAATTATTATCAATTATTGTCAATTATAATTAACAATTATCAAAATTATTAATTATTAAAATATTATTAATTAATTATTATCAACCGCCTAAGTTTTTAACTAATTGGTGTCTGTCCGGGGTTTGAATCCGTGACACCTTGTTAGATTCGCACGGTGTCACCGCTGGTTAAAATCATGTAATTGAAGTTATTTAAATACTCAAGTTGTTGACAAAGTCAAGAGTATAGTGTGTTACAATTATCCAAAACAATTGTGAGCTTAATAAACAATTGTTACCTGTAAAAGTAAATAAGAAGGAAATATTTGGTACAAAACATCATTTGTTGCCCACGCGTCTTTAAATCTCTGTGCAGGCTCTAAAGCTCTAAAGGATTATTCTTTTGTACTTGTAAATCCATTAAGCCAGGAAGATAACCGTTGCGAGGATTTGTTGTGTTCCATTTTACTGAAATATAAAACGGCACGGTGAAATGTTCTAAAGTAGTAATGCTCATTTAACTTTCGCTACGTACAAGTTACAAGTGCGTTTTCATATTTAGTGTCCAATTTCATTTTATCAATTTCTTGATTTTTATTATTTAAACTTATCATTTACTATTTATTCTAAGCCGTGTGGTATTCGGCTAAGTAGAATAGTACTATCCTCATTTCTTACCGAGGTGTCGTAAAAGGCGACTAAGGTAAGTCGACCCGCCGTGTGGTATCCGGCTGAGTAGAATAGACCAAACTCTATTCTGATCGAGGTGTCGTAAAAGGTGACTAAGGTAAGTTGACCCACCATGTGGTATCCGATTTAGTAGAATAGACCACCCTCTTTCTTACCGAGGTATCATTAAAATACGACTAAGGTATGTTGACGTCAGGCAGGCGGCCGTTCCTAAAACGCAGCCAAATCATGTGGCAGCATGTTTATAACATGTTGTGCCGACTATTTATTCTGCTAGCGGGTTCGTATCTGACCTGCTATTCCATTAACACACCCACTATGAAAACATCTACTATCGGTTATCATCATTCTCATGTTTTAAATATGTTGTTGCATGATTTGGATTAGTATTTTACTCCCAGCCGCGTGCCTGGCGTCAATTTACCTTAGTCGCTTTTTACTTCCTCGATAAGATATAAGGGCGGTATATTCTACTCAGCCGGCTACCACACGTCGGGTCAATTTACTTTAGTCGCCTTTTACGACACCTCTTTTCCGATTTAAGAGCCTGGGATAGTTTTTTCTCCGTCGCTTCAGAGTGGTACCAATGTATTTACTGGTGAACAGTTCATTAAAATAAGTTCATTATTCATTATAGACTAAACAACGGCGTGGCACATTGTTTCAAAAAATTAAATGATGATATTAAAATAGAAATTGTCCTTGAACATCGCTCCTTACTAAACTTATAAACTACTTTATCAGTAAGTTTCTTTATTATATCGATATAATCTACAAGTATCGCCTACTTAGTAACTTTCCTGTTCAACTCTTCCTAACTTGCACATCGTATTATGAAAGTTATTGGAGCTTAAACAAGATCAAATTTATGGCAAGAACATTACGTATTTTAACAGTACGTGCTACTTAGTTTTAAAAAGTTCATTTCTATTGATATTTTATTTTAGAATATCTCATAGGGAATTTAAATTTCGTAATACATTCTATGGTACATAATTGATTTTTTGTATCTTGTATGCAAGTTTAATTCTATACGTATTTTTCCTATATATTCTTTAAGTGTAAACTAACAGAAAGCTAGAGGATAAGCTTTCTATTATTTCTCTGATCATTAACAAAATGACAATGGAGGGTATGATACGATAATAAACAGAATCATTTATACATGCTTTCCTCCACATTAAAATGGAAAACTGAACATAAACTTTTCTTCCTTTTAAGACTTCATCTTCACAATCCTATAGGTCCCCATGACGCTTTAGTCACTGCAAATTTAGCATCCCGGGCTCCCCTACTATTGCTTTTTATAAGAATTATGAGTAACAAAGCAAAACTTTGTTACATGAGCAACGTGCTAGGTCGGAAGAGAAACACGGTAACAGGTAAAAAAGAGTATATTTTATTATTAAGTGCTGAAATTCATTGTAGTCATGACGTTGGTTACTTCATTTTTTGTATACATAAGAAAGTTATTTCGACGTTTTGTAATATTGTGTTTTTGTCATCTTTATTCGAAATTCTTGTTACTTTAGTTCTCGAAAATATCAAATAATCGAGACTATGAAAATGCATATTCTTGTTTTGTCTACATTATTTGTGGTTATGTTACTGTTCAGCCAAGAGACTTTTACAACCGCGTGCTTTCATTTTCATATTTCAACAAAAATTTTAATAACATGTCACATTGCGCGAGTGTGGAAGACGCATATTGTGCATTCCGTGTTGCGAAATACATTCGCTTCAATTTTAATGCGCAATACAGTGGACTAGAATAGTTGTCATTTGTTTCACTTGTGGTGGAGAGAAGATTAAATGTTGCAGCTATGTAACGAAATGTTAAGTAGTATGCAAATATTTGATTTCTATTATGAATTTATACTATTATAATTTTAAAGTAGCTTTTAACTGCAACTTCGTTTGCGTGAACAGTTGTTGCGTGATAGATTGATAATAGATGGCGCTTTTCAATGTCATCTTATTCCTGTAGAGTTAACAGGATTGCTATAACCTAGGATGATAGTGTATAACGACTAATTATGCCAAATTTCATCAATATTGTTTCAGCAGATTCGCCGTGAAAGAGTAACATACTTACATCCAGAATCACGCACTTTCGCATTTATAATGCCAGCTTTTGCCCGCGGCTTCGTAGAACTTGGGCTGCCACATTAAGTTTCATGACAGATCATTTTAAATAAATATATTTTGAATATATTAAAATGTGTACTGTAAAATACTCGTAGTACAAATTTAATTAAATTTATGGCTCACAATTTTAATCATATTCACGTAAAGGTAAATTCTGCGACAGCATATATCTATGCTGTCGCAGAATTTTATTTACAATTATTTTAAAATTAAGCTCATCGTTCCGTGCTGTACATTAAAACTGTCCATAATGTATTTCACTAATTAATAATTGTATCATAATTTAACGTTCCACTTATATGTTAATATACTTTTTAATTGACTCTACAGTTGTTAACGTAAAAGAAGAATGAATTTTTTAATCAATTCACACTATCTATTATAGTTCGAAATATGACGCCTACGTCACTACATCACGTTACATTTTTATTAATTAATTTTCCTAAAAGATGACCAAAAGATAATATTTAATTTTTGGTGTTCATCCAAATAGTATTATAAAAAATATAATTTCCTGCATGTATTACAGTAAAATCGTTCATTAAATCGGGGTTGTATTGTGGACATAAATTCAAATTCAAATTCAAATAATTCTTTATTCAAATTAGCCTTTACAAGCACTTTCGAATCGTCAAATTACAATGAAGCTGAAGCTACCACTGGTTCGGAAAGGTGCTCTTACCGAGAAGAACCAGCAAGAAACTCGGCGGTCACTCTTTTCAAAATTAAGTTTTACATACAGTACATACATACAGTACTGCCACGATCTTTGAATGCCGATTAACTAACGGATGGTGATGGTCAAAGACTATAAGCCCTATATTTAAATAGGTATAAAATAAACTTTTATGAGTCCACAGTTTTTATTACAGGTAAAATACTAGGCTGTAATCGCTCATTTAACTGATAAAATATACAGATATTGAAAAAAATTTGATAATCAAATGCTAATACAATAAGAAATTTGCGAATACTATAAAAATCACATCTCGGAGTGCATCACATCACTTTTGCACTTTTATCCGCGTGAAAAGATGAGTCAAATTTAATAAGTTATTTTTGAATTTCATTTATATAATTGGGCAAACATATATACTTGCATTATTATATAAAAAATTGACCGATATAATAAATACACATATGTAATTAATTCACATGTCAGCAAAGTTTTCACTTGTAGATTCAATAGATTAAAAAAATGATAAAAAACTGCACGAAATCCTTTATTTTTAGTATTAATAGTTTTTAGTACTAGTTATTATACTGTAAAGTCGATGAACTCTCGTATCAGGTATTCGTATCACAGATTTTGAGACAGATGTCTTGTACATTAAACACTTAAACATCTCGAATGAGATCGCATCAAATGTGTTCCGATTTGCGCTATTCCGAGTAACTCTCACTACTTATAAATATTAGGTAAATTTTTTATCTGGAGCGATTACTTTGCGCCCCTTTGTATTTCTTCTTTCTTGTATTTTTAGTGCTAAGTGTATATTTATTATATACTAGTTCGATTTTGTGCGTGTGTCTGCTTTTTTTTGTAAATCATATCTCAGAAAAATTATCAGCACTAAGTGGTTATTTTTGTCTGAACGTCTTTGTTAATAATATAATCTTTTACCAAAATATAAAAACAACAAAATACCTATCTGTTTAAAGTTTATTCTTTGCCAACTCTACAATAGCATTGTTCAGCCCTCTTTCATACGATGGGAAGCCATTGAAACGTGTAATTCGAAGTAGCTGCCATAATCTCTGTGTAATGCAAGCTGTGGTTTTGTGGGTCACACGCTATGCTGTGACTGAGTGAATTGAATTGGGTTTTTGTTCAATGTATGATTCCATTTTTAACAACTACATTTGTATTAAAAAAATCTATATATAGCACATTATTTAACATTATACTAAATGCATAACTATACATACTTTTGTATGCATTTTTACTCGGTAATTTTTTTTAAGATATAAAAAAATGCTAAACATATACAAGCCATTTCCACAATATATTTATCGCGGGAAGTCATGCAACATCCTCATGTCTTAAGACGGCCCAAAACTGGAGATCGATCAATAAAAAAATTTAAATTTTTGATCGATTTTAAATTTAATTTAATGTAATAAAAATTATATAAGTATATATTTACTAGTTGTCTCTTACCGTTAAAGTACTAGGTTACTTACTTAGGGGACTGATGACCGTGTGTGTATACTGCGTCCATCATATTATCAGTCTTTTGACAGCTCACGCTCATTAAGTTTTGTATTGCTTACGTACAAATATCATACAAATAATATTTGTACTTTATGGATGGGTACCGCCCACTTAGTGATGTCACACATAATGGTTTCTACGATTATGCCACAGATTAAAAATAATCGGTAGAAATCGATGTTACGAGTATTAAAAGACATTTAATAACATTATATAAAGTTTTACTTTCTTCTTAGTTAATACATGAATACAAATAAAACAATCAGGATATTTTAATTTATTTTATTAGCACGAGTCGTCGGAATGATAATCAACACTAGACTCCTCCGATGAGGAGTCTTCAGTAGCAGTTATTATTAGCTCTTGTGTAGATAATATATTATCAAACGCAATATCACGTTCCCAATCAGAGAATATTACTCTTTTAGTTCTTTCCACCACACTTGCCCAGTTCTCGGCCGTTACGTGGGTGCAAGCATTTTTTAGCAATTGCAACATTTTATTCGCTGTGAATGGGGGGCTTGTATTGCATCTCGCAGCATGCCCTTTTACTTGTGCCCATATAAGTTCTATTGCGTTGTACTGGCAGTGGTATGGAGGAATCCGAAGAACAGTATGGCCATATTCTGCTGCCATTTCATTGATTACATAGCGTTTTGCTCTCTTTTTGGTTTTTAATATTTTTATTAATTCAACTTTTAACATTGAGTCGTCCACATTTTCTCCATTGTCCCGAAGCCAATTAATTATTTCATGCTTTTTATTAGCCTGTGTTGGCATTTTGTCAATTTGACGGGAGTGGTAGGGCGCATTATCAATAAAAATTATTGATGGTTCTTCCAATGAAATGAGCATTTTTTTGAACCACTCTTCATACACATTTGCATTCATCTCTTCGTGGTAGTCATTTGATTTCTTCGATTTAAATGCCAACAGTGCGTCTTGTACAAATCCTTTTGCTGTACCTGCATGGCAAATGATTAGGCGCTCACCTTTTCCCATTGGTACTGAGGAAGTGGAATCAGCAGTATCATCAGTCCAGAAACGAGATAGTGTGTGGTTAGCGTTGAGCCATGTTTCATCCGTGAAAACAATATTTGCCCAATCTTGTATTTTCTTTGCCTCTCTTAAAAAATCACAACGTGCTATAGCTATATCTGTGCGTTCCATTAATAATTTTCTTTTATTTAACTTTTTATATGAAAAGCCAATTGTGTTCAAAACTTTGACCAAAGAAGATTTTTCACCATGAAATAGACCACTTCTTTTCAAAGAAACAATAAGTTTTCTCAAAGTTGGAATTTCTTTTCTCAAGTAGTAATCTAGTTTACGTAGGTTATCATTAATCGAATTACTTAGGTACGTAATTCGATTAATGATAGTAGGTACTATAATCGGAATGGTATCGCATACGAGAATCTTTAGGACATCACTATCGTCAATCTGTCAAAAGATGGTTAATATAATGGACAGTGTATAAGTGTATATATTTATTTATTTGAACGTCGATAGATGGAGGTGCCGGCGACGAATTGGATTACAAACTTAAATCACCATCGAGATTGGGATAAATTGTAAGATATCGTGATATCTTACAATCTATTCTCGCAACTGAATCACTTTCCAACTAAGTTAAGTAATACATGAGGGCAGTATAATCGCCTAGCCGAAGTGTAAGCTACCCATTTTCCCTATGTAATGTTTGAATATTTCTTAAGGCGTTTAGAGTGTCAAATTTCAGATTCTTTGTAAAAATTATATATCTTCCTGTCCTTATCCCACTCTAAGTGGGGTCGGCACACCATGTTTTTTTCTTCCCATCTGTCCTATCATTCTTCAACTCTGGCGTTACTCCTTTTATATACATATCATACTTCACACAATCCAACCAAAAAAAAAACGATTTTTAAAAGGACAAGTCTGTAATCCATTCAATCCAAAATATTCAAGTAAACTTTAACAAGTGCTTTTGAATCGTCACTACTGCGTACTAGGACGAATAGTAAGACTAGCATAGCTAATAACAATTTAGAAAATAAGACCTAATTTCCATTTTTAATTTCGTAAATTCATAATTTTTGTAGGCCTACAGACCTTTTTCATATAATGAAACTTTCTAAGGTATTTAAGCTGTCTAAGTGGCCGTTCGTATAATATAATCTATATTCAGTGACTAAGTTACGATGCAATAGGTAAATATGTTTGAAGACTTTAAGAATATATTGTAACGGAAGGAAAATGGCGAGATGTGGTGACGGGCGGAGAGGTGCGCTGCGGTGTGGAGAGGAGAGGTGGGGTGCCAAGAAGAGGTGCGGTGAGGAGAGGTGTGCAGAGTGTAGTGCCATTTGACGTAGTCTTGATTTTTGCGCGCTGTTGATAAGTTGTTAAAAAAATTGATTAGCTTTTGAATATATCTTTTCTTATCTATACTAATATACTCGTATAAAGGTGAAGAGTTTGTTAATCTCAGGAACTAGTGGACCGATTTAAAAAATTATTTAAGTGTAAGATAGTTCATTTATTATATATATATTTTAAATGGACATTAATGTGATGGTATATCACATTAAGATGAATAAAGGAGGAGGACCAATTATCCAATAAAAAATATTACGAAAACGACAAAATTTAAAGTTCTTCAAAAATCGTGTATTACAAAAGTGTTCCCCTCTAAAAGTTCTAAATAAAAGTCAGCATATGTCTAAACATATGCTGACTTTTATTTAGAACTTTTAGAGGGGAACACTTTATAAGTGTGTAAGCTTTTAAGGTTAACCTCTTTAACCATTTTTTTGGTTACTTAAATACTACGATTATATTACGGTTTTAACCTTACCACGCGGGCGAAGCCGCTGGCAATTGCTAAATTATTGAATAAATATTAAGGATACCTATCGTTGTTATAATATACTGGGGATTTTTGAAAAGATATCGTTTACTTCCTGGAATTCTGGCCTTGTAAATAGTTTGTGCCCAGAGCCTATATTAAATATATCATTCTGAAATGATGTTGGCAGATACTATTTCGGGTGGCTTACTTTAATCCTGTTTCCGACGGTCCTCGGTTACTCGTTTTACGATATGATACGTGTAATTCTCCGTAAAATTGCTGTTATTTCTTCGTATCCATACACAGCTATTAATACATTGTTTTACAGAATTGTTTTTAACATAAAGTAAACTTTGTTTGTTTGTAATCTCTTTATTGCATTATTTATATATAAATAATAATTAAAAACAATATAATGTGTAATGGCAGGCTTATTCTGGAATTGGTTTCTTTCCAGCTAACCAGTTTAAAATAAAAAAAGAAGTAAATATTATGATGAAATAATTAAAATAAAAATTAAACTTAATTAATAATAACAAACAGAAAATGGATGTTTTAGTATTACAAATACTTTCTAATACAATACAAAGAATTATATTTAGTACAATACTAATACAAAGATTTTTTGAATAATTTATAGAAATAGGTGTTACTTTGTTGAGGTTCATAATACAAAAGTAATGACTATTTTGCTATAATCCGCGATAAGAGAAAATCTATATAATGGTTGAACTAGAGTGTACTATCTGTGCCATGCATGCCACCTTATACATGCAAGATTATTAAGGCGCATGCATTATAAACCACACTAGACTAAGGCCCGACTAACACCGGATATATTCACTACAACAATCTCAAAATCGTTTCGCCCGGTAAGCGAAGCAACATCTTGAGTTAGACTTCAGGACAAATTCGCTCATTCATTGCGGATAATCCACAATGAATGAGCAAAATAATAGTATCATTCTAATGTACAAAGATTTTTATTGGTTTAATTTACAAACATAGTTTTTATTTTCGTTTGAATGTTTGTTTTTTCGCTAGCAACCAATGTTCAATTGATTTTAACAGATAAGTAAAACAGTTGAAACTTAAAGGTTTTGAATTGAACAAAAATTGAATGGTAATAAAATGAAATTTATAGTCTTTAGAAATTTCTTAATTAACTGCCAATACACTTAACAAAAACTTGATAAGATTGTTTGTAAAATCAATTTTATAGGCTAGAGAGCAAAATTTAAATTAATAAAACTTTCGAGTGGCTAAAAAGTATAGAATCAGCAGAGTTTGTGATAGCTATTCAAATATTTGAAAGATTAAAACTAAAAGCGTAGATCGTATATTACCATAGAGTTTTTGTACTAGAGTAAGGAAGCCTGCCTGAAATGCGTCCATGACAATAAAGAAGAAAATGAGACTTAGTATCTGTCTCTTTTTTTTATGTGTGATCAGACAAAGATAAGTATATGAGACACAGAGTACACTTATACACTTACAGACCTACCTACTCTAGTATTAATAGCTCCATGCATAGTTCTAATTTTGTTGGACATTAAGTAAAAATAGAGACGAATAATATTAATCTTTTCTCAATTGACCACAGACATTGACCATATTAAAAGAGTATATGACTTTATGCAATAAAAATCTTGTATATTCAATCAATTTTTCGTTTATATTACTGTATTTATTTAATGTGAACATGATAAAATCTATACCAAATAGGTCTATATTTAGAATCAAAGAGCAGGTGAATTAGTTAGAAACTAAAGTTATCACAAGTTTAGGAGTTGGACTAGTTCGTGTATTGCGTTTGATAAAATGGATTGGACCTCTACGAACGGTACTATCAATATTTATTTTAAAATATACTTTATGACTTAAAAATTAAAGTTCATTTTTGATTGACAACTTAAATAAATATACCAACAGTATATTTTATGAGTTCTTTGGTCTTATATGGCGTTATCTTCATAATATTCTATGTCCATTAGTCCTCATTTCTTACCGAGGTGTCGTTAAAGGCGACTTAGGAAAGTTGACCCACCGTGTGATATGTGGCTGAGAGAAATAGATGACCCTATTTCTTACCAAGGTGTTGTAAAAGGCAACTTGGGTATTGGCAACGGACCAATTAAAAATTTAAAAATGTTTAGTATGGCCCATACATAAAGCAAAATTTATTAATAAGTTTTAATATTTTATCTATACTACCAATAATAAAATTTGAGTGTCTGTATGTAATATTAAAATAACAGCTTTTTATTAAATGCATATGTATGTATACACGCTACATATACCAAATTTTTTTTTATACTTCAGAGAGACAATGTCTTTGAGACTTGCACTGGCAAATAGCTAATGTTATAAATAAAAACTCAGGCGTACTTACATTTTAGAATTTTGAATTAATAATTTTAAAACAATGTATAGGAGAAAGTTAATAAAATAAATTTAATTTTAGATATACTTGGTGGGCCGCATTATCATGTTTAACGGGCCGCGTGTTGCTCAGCCCTGGTCTATTCAATATGGATCTGGTTTATATTTTTTAAATTCTTGTCGTTTTTACTTACTCATTTTAGTTAAACATAGAAAAAAACGAGCTGGGATAACCCAGTGGTAAGACTGTGCGATTCTCTTGAGACCGTCACGAAACACAAGTTTAACAGATAAACTCGTTTATTTGTTAAACTTGTGTCTCATTAAAAATTGTAATGCACACGCTTTTCGGTGAAGACAAACATCAGACGGGTTTTAGCTCAAAATCTTTTCTCCAAAACGGAGAATGGAGGTCCATACCCAGCAGTGGGTTATTAATAGGCCGGTACTTTACTATTTTTATGGAAAATACATAACACTATATTAATGCAAAAATTAAAGCAGATCTCTGCAATAAACAAGTGATTCTAGTTATTCCTCTAATCCTTTGAAAAGCGTGCTAAAGCCTGCGTTGTTAGAACTAATCCAAAGAACTAAGTGTAGGACGATAAGCGAGGGTAAATGTACTACTTTAGAGTAAGCCGTAGAGTAACGATTAAACATAAAGTGCTCTCACGGTATTATAAACACGGTTAACTTCCTCTATGTATTTTCTTTCAAGAACTGAAAAATAAATTATCTGTAAGCAACATCTTTTAAAAATGCATTTATATCTTTTACTTCAGCATTCATATTATACCGTGTGGTATCCGTATGAGTAGAATAGACCACCTTCATTTTTCTTACCAACGTGTCGTAAAAGGCGAGTGAGGTCAGTTGACCCACCCGGCATCTGCCTGAGTAGAATAGATCACCCTCATTTCCTACCGCGGCCATATTCACCGAACCTGGTTAGCGGTTAAACAATTTATTTCTAAATTGCATATTAGTATGAGGGTGATCTTCTACTCAGGCGGATGCCACACGTCGGATCAACTTACCTTAGTCGCCTTTAACGACACCTCGGTATGAAAAATGAGGGTGGTCTATTCTGCTCAGCCGGATACAACACAACTTTATAGCAATATATTTCTATCATAACTTTGAAATGTAGCTTCGATGTATAGTCGTAACAATTACAATACAATTAAAACAAACTAATACAATTAAATAAGTATTAGTTGTTCTTTTTTAGAAATCGTACCATTTTACTTCGGCTAAACAATAAACTGTGGTAGCCCAGCCCAGCCCAGGTAGAAAAGCTGTGGTAGCCCAGCGGTAACACCGTGCACCTCTTTCGAGGAGGTCTAGGGTTCAAACCCGGGGCAGGCACCAATGAGTTTTCTAGTAAAACTTATGTGTCTAATTGATAATTGCAATTTATCACACGCTTTTCGGTGAAGGAAAACATCGTGAGGAAACCTGCATATATCTAGAGAATTCTGGTGATATGTGTAACCTACCAATCCGCATTGGAACAGCGTGGTAGGTCTCAGCTCCAATCCTTCTCTCCAAAAACGGAGAGAAGAGGCCTATGCCCAGCAGTGGGATAGTAACAGGCCGTTACTTACTAAACAATAAACGTTGGAGCGCTAAATCCTCACAGAAATAGCGTTACGTGCTTGACTATGTTAGAAACAATGTTTACTAAGTATTATACTTAGTAAAGTTTCCAAGAATATTGAGTGTACTTAAGAACAAATATTGGTTCAGTATCCACAATGAACTTTAGAACAAATCTTTAATCGAAGTTTAGTCTAGGTACACTAACCATTAGAACAAATATTAAATCTAAACTATCGTGAGTGGAATTCATAATTTATGTATAGAAACCGGCTATACTCACGTGTTATTTTATCGGATGAGCCCGACTAGTTTCAAGCCCATACGGGGCTTTTATTCATGAGCTCTTTACGCGGCGTTATCGCGGCGGGAACTGAGTTCCCGTTCCAGTTCAGTTCCCGCCGCGATAACGCCGCGTAAAGAGCTCATGAATAAGACCCCCGTATGGGCTTGAAACTAGTCGGGCTCATCCGATAAAATAACACGTGAGTATAGCCGGTTTCTATACATAAAATATTAAATCTTCTTGAACTACGCATTTTTATAGCAAGAGATAAAAATAATGGACTCTAAAACACTATGAATCCTGAAAATAATTGATTCATCGTTTGTAGAAAACATCGTTGTCCCACCCTAAATGGGTTCGGTACAACATGATATAAACATGTTGTAACAATAATTTTTCTCAAAGTTAGGTTCGGTTTTTCTCTCTATTCTTTGCAATTCAGAGTCCCGAAGATGCTTCTGTGCTCGCCCGTCCATTTCGGATGTGTAATAAAATTTGTTAGGGCTTACGTGAATATAAAAAAAATACACGTGGTCCGAACTCTTGTCTTCTCCATTTTTCTTTATGGGGCGGAGACATGGACACTAAAAGAAGCTGATAGGAAAAGGGTCGATGCCTTCGAGATGTGGTGTTGGCGTCGGTTATTGAGAATCCCCTGGACAGCCCGTCGCACTAATGTCTCCATCCTAAAAGAACTAAGAATAGATGAAACAAAACGACTGTCCTGTGTTTGCTTGCAGAAGATCCTGCGATACTTTGGCCACATTGCTCGTAGGTCTAGCGACAATTTGGAGCGACTGATGGTGACAGGAAAGGAAGAGGGAAAGAGACCCAGAGGTCGAAGTCCGAAACGATGGGCAGACCAAATATCCCAACAACTGGATATACCCATCAGCACCGCACTATATCGAGCTGCCGATCGCAACTCCTGGAAACGGGCAGTTGACAATTTGACTAAGAGTCACGATCCTCAGTAATGAGGGAACGATAACGAAGAAGACGTGAATGCAAAATATTATATTACACAAGATATTTAAAAAATGATGAACATGACTAAAACCCCAATTAGGCCCATACATTTTGGCTTTTTTTTGCAAATATAGAAAAAATATATTATAATTTATGATACGGACTTCAATATAAATAAAACGAGCGAGGATTTTAAAATAGGCTTGGAATTGTGCGTCTTAGAAGATTTTAACGATATAAGGAAATATAACGAGAGGCTTTTTTTAAATCTTAGTGCGGGTAAGGGCGGTTGACGTATATTTTTAAATTTGAAAAGACCGTTTGTCCCGAACTGACATACGACGCACGTTCCTTTATACCATAAATTTATTGTAAATTATGATTTATACAATTATTTCCTTATTAACGTTAATATTGATTGCGTCCCTAACAATTTATTTTATCAAATTGTTTAAGGGTCTTCAAGTTAAATAAGGTAATAATAATTTCAGAACAATATCGTAATATTTCTAAGTCTTGCCCAATTTAATGGTGAGTGATTAAGATCATTATATTCAAGAATTTTTTTTATTAATAACCTCAAGTTTTTGCTCGTATTATTATTCAATGTTAACTATATAATAATTATTGTGGGCCTTGAGTAATGTTTACGTCACGCCGCAAAATAGATTTCTAACATTGATCTCGTAATAATCGAGAGTATGAAGGTTTTTTGGAATATACATACTATATATTCAAATTCAAATTCAAATTCAAAATATTCTTTATTCAAATAAACTTGTAAACAAGTGCTTTTGAATCGTCAACTCTACTGCTGGTTCGGTTCGGTCGCGCGCAGACGCCTGCTGCGAATGGACGCGCTTACGGCTTGATCGCAAACCGGTTTAAGTAAACCGCCGCGTTCGTCACTGTGCACATTCGCTTGTTTACGATGTTAGTTGCGTTCGACAGAGGGAAAGACGGTAATGAGTAATAACGAGTTAAATGAATTAAGTGAGTCGGATATAATGATACAGGACGAGATTATGTGTGAGGCTGAATGTTTTGAACGGGAAGAAGGTAATGTTGAGAAGATGTTATTTGATGAAAATAGAAGACCGTACAAGAGGAACCGTGGAGAGGATAGAGAGGAGGTGTGGACCTCTGTTGTAAGAAAAGGGAAACGGTTCGCCAAAGCAACTGATTCTGATGGATATGAGAGAATTCCACAAGATAAGTTTGAAGTATGTATTACAGGTACCGAACCGATACCAAAACAATTTAAATTGGCTAAATTATTAAAGGCAGAAAATATTGAAAATATCACTCGAGTAAAATATATAAACTCATTTAAAGTTTTAATACAATTGAATAACGAAGAAAGTGTAGAAGATCTGTTGAGTTTAAAAGTTTTTAATGAAAAAGGCTATAAGATTTACAAAACTATGGAAGTAACACAGTCATATGGAGTGATAAAAAATATAGATCTAGACCTTAGTGATGAAGAAATTTTAGAAAGTCTTAGTTCTAACTTACAAATTCTAGGCATAAAAAGACTAAAACGCAGAAATAGTGAAAACGGAGGTTGGGAAAGTAGCGAAGCGATGCGTATCTGTTTCAAAGAATCTTCTTTACCGTCACAAATCAAGATTTTTGACACATTAGTAGATGTAATTCCTTATGTTTACCCTGTCACACAGTGTTCACGTTGTTGGAGGTATGGTCATACTGCCAAAATATGCCCATCACAGAAAATTATTTGTCCAAAATGTGGAGAAAACCATCAAAACTGTGTAAAAACTGTCTTCAAATGTAATAATTGTACAGGTAACCATATGTCTATGGCTCGAATTTGTCCAGTTTATATTAAGGAAAAAAGAATAAGACAGTTGATGTCAGAATTTAGTTGTTCCTACAAAAAAGCATTAACTATTTATGTTCCTCCTAGTCCTACCTTAAGGCCAATTTTTGAAGAAAAAGATTTTCCAATAGTAAGAAGTGAGATCCCTGAAGAAGCAACTGCTCCCAAATGGGCTAACGCAGAAACTTATTCAAATGTGGTGAAAAAATCGAAATCCAAGAAGAAGCAAACTAAAAATAAAGAGAAAACAAATTACTTCGATAATATTTTCTTGGAAACTGATGCGGAAACTAGTGGAAAGGAGGATGAAAATACAAAAGAAGAGGAAGAAAAACAAAAAAGAGAGAAGAATAGAGCTACTTGGCACACACTTTTTAAAAGTATAAAAGAAAAACTTCTAGACAGAGAATTGACATGGAAAGAAAAGATAACGGATTGCTTTAATACATTGTATAAAGGGATTTTATCTATAGTCGTACAATATTTTTCTGATTGGCCTTGTTTTAATTTTTTTAACCAATATGGCGAGTAGCACGAATCAACAATCTATAAACATGGTACAGTGGAATGCGCAGAGTCTAACGAATAAACTGATTGAATTTGAATTAATGTTAAGTCAGGAAAAAATTCATATAGCCATAATTAGTGAGACATGGTTAAAAAGTGATAACAATCTTCGTATAAGCAATTACAAAGTCTTTAGGTCTGATCGCAGTGATGGTTATGGAGGTGTAGCGATAATTGTACACTGGTCCATAAAAGCACGACAACAACATCTTACCATTAATAATCGGCGGATTGAAATAGTAAGCGTTAAATTAGAGAATTGTGGTGATATCGAAAATGTTGTGTCTATATATTGCCCGTCATCAGTTATTACCTCGTTATCAGATTGGGATGAAATATTTTCTAAATTTCCAAATAAAACTGTTATAGCTGGAGATTTTAATGGTCACCACGGTAATTGGTCCAGTAAAACAGATCAGAGAGGTACCCAGATATTTGATTCGATATTGCAAAATAATTTTGTATCTGTCAATGACGGTAGTCATACCCGGATTAAATTAGTCAATGGAGTGGTGCAGAAAACTTCACCGGATATTTCAGTGATTTCGGACGATATCGCAATTAATTGTGATTGGAAAGTTATGAATGAAAACCTAGGAAGTGATCATTTAGTTGTTAAAATTAAAATTGATATATGCAGAAGGCCACATAATATTCGACGACGAAGAAACTTTAAGAAAGCTAATTGGTCTATATATAAACAGAAAATTGAGCGAGAGTTTGAGGACTTTAATATGCCGTTGGATAATCAAGAGGCTTATGATAATTTCATGAATGTTGTTAATTTGGCTGCTAATGATGCAATACCTTATACGAATATTCCTAATCATCCGTTACAGTCCAGTAATTTTAAACCTAAACCTTATTGGTCACAGCACATCTCATTAATTATTGCAGAAAGACGTAAAGCTTTAGCAAAATTCAGAAGGAATCCGACACCAGATAATTTGAAAATTTTACAAGAAAAAATTGCGTCATCTCAACTAGAAATAAGGAAAGCCAAATTCAAAGCGTGGCAAAAATTTTGTGATGATATTAGTGTAGTTACTTCTTCCAGTGAAATGTGGGCACGCATGAAATGGCTTAAGGGATACAGACAACCCTGTAATGCTATAAGTAAGGACATAGCGTACTCTATGTTAAATAATTTGGCGCCTGACTTTGTATTACCTGAAACTCCAATATTCAAATCGGAAAATTTTAAAATAGAGCAAACTCCGATTTCAATACATGAGTTTAATAACTGTTTAAAACGTTTAGATACCGCTCCAGGATATGATAGTATAACATATTCTATGATTAGTAACCTACCCGATAATGGTAAAAGAATACTCACTTCACTATACAATCGGTTTTTGGCAGTTGGATTCATTCCATTACAATGGAGGAATGTGATAATACTTCTTTTATCAAAACCGGGAGGTGATATTCAAACTCCTTGTAACTTTAGGCCAATATCGTTATTATCATGTGTGTGTAAATTATTACATACAATCATAACTCGCAGACTTGACTGGTATCTGGAAAATAACGACTACTTTTCCAATGAAACAGTGGGTTTCAGAAGGGCACGGTCATGTTATGATAACTTAGTAAGATTAGTAACTCGCATTCAAATAGGTTTTACAAAAGGATTTTCTACGGTCGGTTGTTTTGTTGACATTGAAAATGCTTATAACAATGTAAATGTAGTCAGTTTATTATCTATCGTTGATGAGGCGGGTGTTGGATCTTCTGTATGTCAATATCTATGGGTTTACCTTCGTGAGAGAGTGTTAACAATTGAGCTCAATAATAACGAGCAACTGAGGCGAGTGACAGGTTGTGGTTTACCACAAGGTGATCCTTTATCACCACTACTATTTAATCTAGCCACTAGTAAGATTTGTAAACTTATAAAAAATGTATATATTTCACAATACGCAGATGACTTTGTATTGTACAGTTCTCGTAGTAATAACAACCTAGCGATTACTGAAATTCAGGATGCATTGATTTTTTTTGGTAAGGTGATAGAAGAACTTGGTTTAAGTATATCTCATAGAAAAACTAAAGTGTGTACTTTCAGCAAAGGCAAACCTAAAGCAAATACATATAGGAGCTTAGTTTATAATAACCGCGAGGTACACAGAGTAAATAGCATTAAATATTTAGGAATGTGGTTAGACGCAAACCTTAAGTGGGGTAAACATATAAATGAAATACGAGATAAAACACTCAGGTTTCTAAATGTATTAAAAGTATTAGCAGGCAGCAAATGGGGGATTCACCCGAAACATCTAAGACGACTTTTTATATCTATTATACGAAGCAGACTTGATTATGGCAGTTTTTTATATGACGGGAGTATTAACAGTCATTTAAACAAATTAGAGAAGGTACAGAACCAGTGTATGCGAGTTATAGGAGGTTTTATCAAAACCACCCCAATCCATGTCATGCAGAGTGAATTGTGCCTTCAACCATTACAAGTTCGTAGACAGTATCTTGCTGGCAAATTTTGGCTGAGATCTAAATCGTTCACAGAAAACTTGACTCTTGAAATTATAGATCAACTTAATAGTATTTGTGATAGGGAATATTGGAGAAGAAAGAAATTACCTTTGATTATTACAATTCACAGGAAGTTAAAAAATTATGCTATCCAATCGACTAAAAAACTACACATTCATTCTCTCCATACATGGATTGGCGGTTATGATATATCGAAAAATGTAGTAACGTCTATTGAAGGAATGATGGTATCCAAACGTTTAACAAGTAGATTGAGTTTGCAAAATCACTGTTCAGCGTTTTTAAGTATCAATTTTAATTCTTTTTATAAATTATATACCGATGGCTCTAAGTATAAAGCAGTTTCTGGAGCGGCGGTATATGATCCTCAGGTGAATGTAATACTCAAATTTAAAATAGAATCTAATATTTCTATTATGCATAGTGAGTTAATTGCAATATCTGAAGCACTTTTCTATATTTCATCTCTTAATCATACCTCAATTGTTATTCTATCTGATTCGAAAAGTGCCTTGTTACATTTGGCTGGGTTAACCTCGAATAGTCGAGGATATCCTATAGCCTACGATATTTTAGAAACTATTGATAAGCTTCGCAAACAAAATAAAACAGTGATTATACAATGGATACCATCTCATGTTGGAATCATAGGCAACGAGGAAGCTGACATAGCAGCAAAGCTGGCGACGAGTGATGGAATTCCTTATAGCTGCATACCACTATATAATGAGGTTCTAACAGAATTTAAAGAAGCGTGTAAGGAAAACTGGCAAGAATATTTTGATGAGCGATCACGTTATAAAGGTATATGGTATAGAACGATAGTATGTCAACTTCCTCGGTGCCCATGGTTTGAAAAGATTAAGATTAATAGGAAATATATTGTTGCACTTTTGAGACTTCGATCTGGGCATATTCCATCAAATAAGTTTAAATTCTTAATGAGAAGGTCGATCACTCCGAACTGTGTCGAATGTGGACGTATTGACGACGTGTACCATGTTTTGATGGAATGTGCGCGGAACGAGTCTGAGCGGCCGAGTGTACTCATTACAAATAACGTGGGTATTTGTAATAGTATACTGGCCGCTCCGTTATCAAAAGAAGCTAGGACTTTAGCGGGTTTGACATATTAGTGAGATGATAATGATTGTAATATGGGAGTGACATAGTCAAATTGACTAAACTCCTTTTAAAAAAAAATAGAATAAAAAAAAAAAAAAAAAAATTGTTTAAGGGTCTTCAAGTTAAATAAGGTAATAATAATTTCAGAACAATATCGTAATATTTCTAAGTCTTGCCCAATTTAATGGTGAGTGATTAAGATCATTATATTCAAGAATTTTTTTTATTAATAACCTCAAGTTTTTGCTCGTATTATTATTCAATGTTAACTATATAATAATTATTGTGGGCCTTGAGTAATGTTTACGTCACGCCGCAAAATAGATTTCTAACATTGATCTCGTAATAATCGAGAGTATGAAGGTTTTTTGGAATATACATACTATATATTCAAATTCAAATTCAAATTCAAAATATTCTTTATTCAAATAAACTTGTAAACAAGTGCTTTTGAATCGTCAACTCTACTGCTGGTTCGGAAAGCTGTTCTTACCGAGAAGAGCCAGCAAGAAACTCGGCGGTTGCTCTTTTTAAAAAATATAATTCTTAATGCTAGTTACATTTAATGTTTCTATCTTGTACAGGGTCGAACAATATTTATATCCACGCATTTTTGTCGTCTAAATAATCCTCAACAGTATAGTAGACTTTCTGTATCAGCCTCTCCTTAATAGTGTTTTTAAACTGCTGTAATGGCAAAGTTAAAATTGATTGTGGAATTTTATTATAGAATCTTATACCCAAACCCACAAACGACTTACGTACTTTTTCAAGGCGCAAAGCAGGGGCCGCAAGCATATACATATGGGTGATCTAGATTTGCTCGCTATTTTTTTCAAAAGATATAAAAAAGATACAATATAAAAAAACCCTACGAATTTAATGACCGGCCGCCTGCCTGACGTCAACTTACCTTAGTCATATTTTACGACACCTCGGTTTGAAACGAAGATGGTCTATACTACTCAACCGAATGCCACACGGTGGGTCAACTTATCTTAGTCGCTTTTTACGACACCTCGGTAACAAACGAGGGTGGTCTATTTTACTCAGCCGGATACCACACGGCGGGTTGACTAACCTTAGTTGCCTTTTACGACACCTCGGTAAGAAATCAGGGTGATCTATTCCACGCAGCCGTATGCCACACGGCTATACTTATTCATTACTCAATTAAAAATTATAATTACCAACAAGTAAATAAAGTATAAGTATGTTTTGGCGTATTTAGTACAATAAAATAGTTTGGTTCTGGTACATAATGCGATAATACGAGGTGTGTTCAAAGATTTATCGCGAATTTTGTGTATTTTCAAAAACTATTTATTTATTCGTGAATATTTATTTTGTCCCCTTCAAAGTAATCCCCCTGGGATATTATACACTTGTTCCAACGTTTTTTCCAATTTTCGAAGCACTTCAAAAAATCATTATTTTGTATCTTGTTCAGCTCCTCCTTCGATGCCGTCTTTATCTCGTCAGTCGTGGCGTAGCGTCGTCCTTTCATGGGCCTTCAGTTTCGGGAACAAGAAAAAGTCACAGGGGGCCAGATCTGGGGAATAAGGTGGCTGCGGTATCATTAGTGTGTTGTTTTGGCCAAGAAGTCGCGTACAAGCAGCGTTGTGTGAGCAGGGGCGTTATCGTGGTCCATTTTTTTGAATAAGTAAAAATCGAAGACGAACCAAAACACGTGCAAGAAAAGCAGCTGTCAACAATTAACTGAAAATTCAAAATGGCCAAACTTGTCAGCATAAGTGAGGGACAAATGTACCAACATAACGCCACAAAAAAAACGAAATTCGAATATACGTAACCCGAGAAAATTCAAAATTCGCGATACTTTTTGAACACACCTCGTATATGCAATATAAGATCAATCAATCTATACTCTTGAAGATTATTTAGAAGATAAGAATGTGCGGATATAGCTCTCTTTGAACCTGTACAAGACAGTAATGACTTAATGTAAATAATATTAAGAATTATATTTTTAAAAGAGCAACCGCCGAGTGTCTTGCTGGCTCTTCTCGGTAGGAACAGCTTTCCGAACCAGCAGTAGAGTTGACGATTCAAAAGCACTTGTTTACAAGTTTATTTGAATAAAGAATATTTTGAATTTGAATGCAAGAAATGTTCTATATACGAAATCGACAATACACTTACATGATTTTTTGTCATGGTAAACGTTTCTACACTAAGAAATGTATTTCATCATGTAGTATTGTGTAAAATCAATAATTGTATCACACAATGGTTAACCTTACTTGAGAATGAAATTGAAAGTAACTTAGCGTGGGACTTATTTTTTGCTAAGTACATATTATACGAACGAATCACGTGAGTAGTTCTAATTAAGGTAAATGATATAACACACTGTATAATAATATAATAATAAATAAATATATGGGACACTTACACACACGGTCGTCCGTCCCCAAAGTAAGTAACTTAATACTTGTGTTATGGTAGACAGACAACTGGTGAATATATACATATATATATTTTAAATACATACTTAAATAGAAATATACACCCAGACTAGAAGACCAACAAATTCATTTAAAGAAAATGTTGGCCCTCGGCGGGAATCGAACCCACGACCCGCGGAGCTGAAGGCACGATTACTACCCACTGCACCAACGTGCCAGTCAATATAGCCGTGTGGTATCCGGCTGAGTAGATTACACCACCCTCATTTCTTACCGAGGTGTCGTAAAAAGCGACTAAGGTAAGTTGACCCACCGTGTGGTATCCGGCTGAGTAGAATAGATCATCCTCATGCCTTACCGAGGTGTCGTAAAAGGCGACTAAGGTAAGTTGACCCACCGTGTGGTATCCGGTTTAGTAGAGTAGACCGCCTTCTATCTTACCGAGGTGTCGTAAAATACAACTAGGGTAAGTTGACGTCAGGCAGGCGGCTGCTCGTAAATACGCAGCCAAATCATGTGACAGCATGTTTATAACATTTTGTGCCGACCCCACTTAGAGTGGGATAAGGGCAGGAGAATGATGATATAACACTATAGTTTAAGCTTTTAGTATATGTCAGCTTACCTTCTTAATAATACTTTAAAATGGAATCGGAATAAATAAAAAATGGACTCATGTAGTTATTATTTCGGTACATATATTTAGGGCTCTTTTTTGCGCTGCATGGCCCGAAGGGAAATTCGTGTTGAGTAGATTTTCGAATCGCCTTTAGAATGTTTTTTATTCAAGGAAACTTGTAAACATGTGTTTTTGAAACGTCCGGAAACTTGAAAGAAATTCTGCGGTTGATCTTATCAAAATATAATTCTCATAAGTAGTTACATTTTCTCGCTGCAATTATTATTGTTGAAGAATAGCTATAGTGTCGTATCATTTATGTAATCCTTAATAGTAAAGTAGGCTTTCTGTATCAGTATCATTGAAATAGTTTTTTTTTATTGGTGTAATGGCATATATAAAGTTGATTGTAGAATTTTAATATAGAACCTTATACCAAAACCCACAAACGACATATGTACTTTCATAAGAAAAAAAGCTGGAGGCGCAATATATAAATGATAAAAAAAAGTAAAAAGTATCGGTCCGTTACTATCTCACTGCTGGGCATAGGCCTCCGTTAGGCCTCTCCGTTTTTGGAGAGAAGGATTGGAGCTAAGACCTACCACGCTGTTCTAATGCGGATTGATAAGATACACATGCCCCAGAATTTTCTATAAATATGCAGGTTTTTTTCACGATATTTTAATTTGCCGAAAACCGTGTAATAAATTGCAGTTATCAATTAGATACATAAGTTTTTCACAGGAACTCAACGGTGCCTGCCTGGGGTATGAACCCGTGACTTGTAGAAAGAGTCACTTCTGTATCTCTGCTGGTCTCTGGTGCTGAGCTATCACAGCTTATAATGACTACCTTTTACCCGCAAATTCGTTCGCGTGGACTGTACTCTTGGAATAAACTAGAAGCTTCGTCATTTTCGAACTTGGCAAATGTCTCCATCGGTTGATAATAGATGGCGCTTTTCAATATCATCCAATTCCTGTAGAATTAACGGGATTTCTATAGCCTATATGATACCCCGGTGTATAAGGAATAATTGCGTCGAATTTCATCGATATTGATTCTCCATACTCAGAATTTCGCATTTATATTATTAATAAGATATATCAACAAAAAAAAACAAATATGTACGACATATTAAATTGCACCTTTAATATAATTCATAAACAAGCTCGTATGATAAATTATCGGACTGTTTAAATACACGCGGTCACTGACTAAAATGAATTTCACGTGCAAATAAATAGTGTAACTATGTTTGATAGCTAATTTCACGTTTCGTTAACATTGGATGACATTCACCAATTTGACTTGACAACAAGCATTATGCAAATATAATGAACGGGGCTTTAAAATTGTATTTTAAAGGTAACAAGGTCGTTTTTTAAAATGGATTTCGACGGATATAAGTGGTTAACTCCGTATCTGGATTAAGATTATAAATGCAAAAGCCTATCTGTGTGTCTTTCTGTATGAAATTTGGTAAAAGTAAAGTTCAAAATTCATTTACTCGTTAACAAAATTCTTCATTACTAAAAAATATTAATATCAAATTTAATTACTTCCTAAACTTTCTTAACTCTATAAGTTTAAGTAAGCCAGGAAGCGATTGCGGCTCACCTCTGTATATATGTTCAAACTTAAGCGATCTCATTCACATCTCGATTTATCGTATTTTGACTCCGCGCATAAAGTTCCACGAAGTTTTTGGAGTATAGATCGAATTTTCGTACTTAAGGAATTGGTTTTCAGAAACTTCAACAACAATTTCACACATTTACTTTAATTTATTATTGTTGGCTTACTTCGTTATTAAACAATAATAACGATATATTTATATGTACTTAACATTTTCAAACATATAAAACTGTTCTCCGGAACAGATCATAGGGTTATCAAAAAGCCAATCATTCAGAAGTTTTAATAGCAACTAGGTACTTCTTTGTTAATGTATAGAACCGGCTATACTCACGTCTTATTCTATCGGGTTAGCCCGACTAGTTTCAAACCCATGCGGGGCACTTATTCATGAGCTCTTTACACAACGTTATCGCGGAGGAACTGAGTATAGCAGCTCGCTTTAAATTTAAAAACTTCTTTATGCACCATTATTATGTATGCGCTTTTACGAAATATGTCTCACAAAACAAAAAACCGCAAAACATGTTGTTAGATAAGTAATCGATTTGACTATGAAGAGATTAATATATATTTTTTAATGTATGGGACAATTACACACACGGTCGTCCGTCCCCCAAGTAAGTTACCTAATACTTGTATTATGAGAGACAATACGTAAATATATGTACAATAAGTAAATATATTTATTTAAAAGACATTAGATCCAACAAATTATTGATAGAAAATGTTGGCGGAAATCGAACCCGCGACTGCTCATTGGCACTACCACCTGCGCCAACAGGACTACTATATGAAATGTAATAATAAAATTATTTTGTTATAATCCGCGATAAAGTTAATAAAAAATATATGTAATGCTAAATGTTGAGTGGAGTATCCGTTTTCATACCCGATATATCCAGGATTCGTAAAGAACACATGCACAAACTTCCATCACCGCACACCTATACACGCTCACTATCACAAACTCAACAATTGTTTCGTTCCGCAACTGAAGAATCATCAGATATAGGCTCAACGACAAAATCGCAAAGAGCTTTGCGATTTTTGCTAAAACAAAACTAATGAAAATATTATTCCGCGGTAAAATCGCGAAAAAATTATAGCAAAATAATATTTTCATTAGTTTTGTATTATGGAGCAAAGTAACGCCTAATTCTGTAGATTTTTGCTAAGTTAAGATTCTAATGTTGAATTATTTCAAATTTTTTTATAAATTAATTTGTTGGTCTTAGAGCCTAGGTGTATAGCAAAAGTAATATTGTCGAGTTAACTATTTAATCAGAATAGGTGAAGCTCGGCGTTTCAATGGCAAAATTTCAATTTCGGCAGCTAAAACCCATAGCTTTAAACGTCAATTACAATGATTCGGCTTATCAGAAATTAGCATTTCGCCATCAGACGTACACTATTCAGTCCTAATCTATTCGTTATTCAAAGCTTTCAAAATTGTATCGTGGTCGGAAATGAGGTTGACTGGTCGCATGAAAGAGGATTGTAGTCCTACTAAATATAAATGCGAAAGTTTGTGAGTATGGATGTATGTTTGTTACATTTTCACGGCAAATCCGCTGAACAAATATCGATGAAATTTGGAACAATTATTTTTTATACACATGGATAATCCGCTAAAACAATATTTGGTACAAAATTATTTCCTATATACCGGGGTAACAAATAGGCTATAGAAATCCTGTATTCTACAGCAGGCCGTCTTAAATTGTGGGACCCCCAGGGGGGTCGCGAGACTACTGAAAGCAAAAGGCGTCGCAAAGATCTCATACTTTTCAATCGTTATTGATACAACTACATGGCTGCAGCTGTCCTTTAAAGAACTTTTCTAACAAAGGTTTATTGATATTTCTCCTCCTAAGTTCCTTCATTACCCCTTTTCATTAAATTTAATTAAATACATTTTATTAAATTTATGATTGGTTAGTTTACAACAATTATAAATAAAATTTTAAAATTAGTATACACACTACGTACAAATATAAATACAAATAAAAATCATACAAAATACTATTATAGTTTTATTATAACTATTTTTTGAAAAAAGTGGCAATGCAAAACTGTTATTTACATGTAAAATAGTGCGTTATTACATCTACATCTACGGTTAATATATATTTCATTATATGGAGGAGGGGGTCGTTTAAAATTTCCTCAGCTTGAAGGGGGTCGCTATATAAAAAAGTTTAAGAAGCCCTGTTCTACAGGAATAGAATGACATTAAAAAGCGCCATCTATTATCAACCTATCACTACTACTACTAATGACTATTATTATTAATTAGGGCCAGCATAAACGACGTCTACGTCACTATTATTTTTATAGAAAAAATATTGTAAATACTTATAATACAAATTCAAATCACCATTCTTTCATTATTTTATTCGAATAACAATATATATATAAGGTACAAAAAGGTATGTAATTGTAATACATTAACAAAATGTATACTGTCAAAGAAACAATATCGCTACCGGCAAAATTACATAGGTGAAATTATTTTTGCTTTGTTATATTTGAAGTCTTACTTTGAACATTTGTTTGTTTGAGGAGGTATATAATGCCGTAGGCTGTCTTTTTTCCGCTTGAAGTGCTTTGAGTGTGTTATAATTGTTTTCAGGTCAAATATTTAACAACGAACTTTCATTGAGATTTAAGAAGTAAAAAAGATTTTTTTTAAACAGCGATCGTCGCTTTCATATCTTGATTCTGTTTTAATGATTCAGACTTTGTCAACTGCATTTAAAAATGATTCGTAAAAGTGGCATATTCAAATTCAAATTCAAAATATTCTTTATTCAAGTAAACTTGTAAATATGTAGTTTTGAATCGTCAACTCTACTGTTGGTTTCGATAGCGGTTCCTACCGGGAAGAGCCAGCAAGAAACTTGGCAATTGCTCTTTTAAAAATATAATTTTTATTACTATTAGTAGAAATTCTACCTGGTTCAACGAGCCTTGTTCGGTAATTTATTACAAAATAAAAAAAAGAAATAAAAAAAAATAATAATAAGGGGGTAGTTGGGCTCGATCTTAGGTATGTACCTATTTACATTTCTCGAGACCGCCTGTTCCCCGAATAAGCCTGACTTGATATTTTACGGCAAAAATAGTGTTTTATATTCAACGTAAATTTTAGTATTTTTTAATGCCCAAAAACAGAGACAAAACGTTTTTTTTTTAAATAAAACCTAGCTAGATCGATTTCTCTCTCCCAAAACCCCATACATGCTAAATTTCAGGAAAATCGTTCGAGCCGTTTCCGAGATTCCGAAAAGATATATGTTTACATATATACATACAAGATTAACTCATTTAAATATTAAAGATTCTATATCATATTACAATTAATCTATTTTATTTTTATTACTAGTTACATAAAAAAATGTATCATACATACTAATATTATAAATGCGAAAGTCTGTCTTTTTGTCTGTCAAAAAGTTTATGACATTAAGTTTAGAAGAGATCTATAATAATTGAGAAACACAAGTGGGTAGACACGTGTTATGCACTACCTAGCTATTTAAACTCTTGAACGCTAGAACAATTCTCTAAAGTTTTCCGATAAAAACGAGCATTGAGTAAACTGCTAAATAAAGTAATAAGAAAACTTATTTATGATTCTATTCTACTAGAACTACAGTGACATTGCGCTTTTGTTCTCCGACATTTACTATTGGAATATAATTTTCGATATACGTTGTAAGATCAAGTAATTTCTACTTACTATCCTTTTTGATAATTGAAAATAAAATCTATTAATTAATAATTAAGAATTATTCTGGTTCACAAAATGATTTTAAATAAAAAAATATATTTTTAGGAAAATAACAGATATAATATGTGATATGTTTTTCATATGATTTGTGATCGAAGCTTATGCAAGGTGTCGTAAAAGGTGATTAACTTAAGTTAACCCGCCGTGTGATATCCGCCTGATTAGAATTACCTTAGTCGCTTTTTACGACACCTCGGTAGTAAACGACGGTGGTCTATTCTACTCAGCCGGATACCACACGGTGGATCAACATACCTTAGTGGCCTTTTACGACACCCCAGTAAGAAATTAGGGTGGTATATTCTACTCAGCTGGATTCAAATAAGATGATATATTGAAAAATGTTATTACATTTTTTTTTGCATTTGAGTTAGAATACTCCAAAGTTCTGAAGTGAGAACTTGAAATTTACCTTATTAAATTTGGGGCTTTATCCTAAAGCGCCCCCGCGGGCCCTAACGCAAATTTGTTATGAGACTCCTTCATAAATCTTTATTAAGTAATACAGAATATAAATCTGTTACAAATAGTTTAGTAGTACAAATTATTTTTTTTCCTTTCTTATTCTTCATATACTTTTATATTAATATACATTAAGGATATTTATATATTTATTTACGCGGGGTGTCGGGCTGAATAGAATAGTACCACCCTCATTTCTTATCGAGGTGTCGTTAAAGGCGACTAAGTTAAGTCGACCCGCTGTGTGGTATATGGCTGAGTAGAATGGGCCATCCTCATTTCTTTCCGAGGTGTCGTAAAAGGCGACTAGGGTAAGTTGACCCGCCGTAAATCCGGGTGAGTAGAATAAACCACTCTAGTTCTTACTGAGGTGTTGTAAAATAGATTAAGGTAAGACGTCAGGCAGGCGACCGTAAAATACGCAGCCAAATCCTGTGATAACATGCTTATAACATGTTGTGCCGACCCCACTTAGAGTGGGATAAGGGCAGGTGGATAACTAATGATTTTTATTTGTTTATGTATTAATTTAACTGTGATAGCCCAGCGCTGAGATCATGTGACTCTTTTGAGGGGTCACGGGTTCAAACCCCGGGTTCAAACTCAATGAGTTTTTCTGTTAAAACTTATGTGTCTAATTGATAATTGCAATTTATCACAGGCTTTTCGGTGAAGGAAAACATCGTGAGGAACCTGCATATCTCTAGAGAATTCTAGGGATATGTGCAACCTACCAATTTGCATTGGAGCAGCGTGGTAGGTCCATACTCACCTTCACCTATGCCCAGCAGTGAGATTGGCTCTGGCCGGCCCTTTATGTGTTAATTCTCCTTATTGTACAACTTACAACTTCAAAATTTTATAAAAGTAAAAAAAGTTAAAATATTTTCCTTCAGTTTTGAGTCCAGTATATGACACTAATAGGGATAAATTTTAAACGAAACTTATTTTTATCAATGACAGCGTCTTAGGTACATTATTTTTTATAATATATCCTTTTTAATTGGCTTTGTAAGGATACTTACTTTATCATAATATGGTTAGTTGGTATAATATGGATAATTTTATTCTTTAAATAATAAAAATTATCCAAGAAATTAACAGGATGACTAGTTTTCTGAAAATTAATATTTATAAGCATCCAAGTAGATGCTTAACTAAGTGTTTTTGAGTAAAGTACGAGTCCACTCTAGCTTAGTCTTTATCAGATGAAAACAAAATAAAAACAGGTTTTACCGGCATACATTTTTTAATTTATTAGAACCTTGGTAATTTGGAACCCTTGCTCGGTAATTTTTTTTTTAATTTATAAAAAAATGCAATAAAAAAAAATTATGTGGAATCGCTCCAATCCTGGTATTCAGGATTCGTGATCGCTTGGTACCCAATTGAGCTATCATGACTTTGCGTTTTACAGCGTAATTATCCTTTACTTTCTCATAAAATTATAGCAGTGTTTTGAGTGCCTGAAAAAGGTATAAAACGAAATTTTTCTTAAATAAACAAGCTATATCGAAAATTCCGCCCGTAAACCCATATGGGAGCATAAGTATACTAAAATAATTTATATTTCGTTAAAATTTATAAAGTTTGCAATTTTATAAGGGGGGGCGCGAAGTTCGAAATTCGGAACAAGGCGTTTAAATTATTGAAATTGGAACATTAGAATTCCAAAGTGCCGCCGTGCGCCGCTTAATTTCTGTTCAACAATCTGTATTGAAATTTCAAAACTTGATCGTATTACCTTAGTTAATTTTATTTATTGATTTGATTGGTTTTTATTGGAACTGGGCTATATTTTTTTATAATTAATAACAATAATAATTAGACTCTCTATTTCGTTAGAGTTCTACTAAATATATAATTTATATTTATATGTACGCATAAAGTGTATGTTCACGATGCAATCTATAAATGTATTTAATGTTAAAAAAGTTTATGTATGTATATGTTAGAAAATTAATTATTGTAATATAAATTCATGACATCTCTAATATTTAATCCTTATATATAAGGTATTTTATTATTATTTGAAAATAATAATAATAATCGTTTATTGCTTGAAATAAGGTACATTAGATAGACAGTGATAACAGTTTCTCTTATTTCGCAAAAAATTTGCATGCACATTAAAGTATTAAAAATAATTAAAAGTTAAAAATTAAAGTTCATTGTTAAAATTAATACAAAATACAAAAAGTTTTAAATTAAAGTTAAAAAGTTTTAAAATGGTAAAATAAAGGTAAATTAAAATGTCAGTTAAACGAGTAATATAAATAATTATGTGTACATATTCCTTAATTGTCAACTAAAGATCATTGAAATTTAAAAATTCTTTGACTTCGTAATAACATTTTAAATTAAGCATTTCGAATAATTTTCTTTTAAATTGTGTAATCGGTAATAATTTAACATCTCTTGGCAATTTATTGAATATTTTTATGCTCATAGATACACAATTTTTTAGAACCAAATTAGTTCTTGGAATGTGACCAAAGACTAGTCTATTAGGATTCCTCGTGCGACCACTATAAATATCATGTGCCTTAGTAAACAATTCCCCATGTTTTTTAACAAAAACACACACCTCGAATATATACAGGCAAGGAAGGGTTAATAACTTAAGCTTCGAGAATAACGGCTTACACGTTTCATACGGTGGTACACCACATATTGCCCGTATACATTTTTTTTGGGCAATAAAAACTCTATTTATGTTGGTACCATTGCCCCAAATTAAAAGTCCATACCTCAATGCAGAACCAACATAGGCGTGGTAGACCTCTACGGCAGTGCTCAAACCTACAATATTTTTGAGACGCCTTAAGACATAGCAAAACTTATTGATTTTTTCTGCTTTTTAAGTTCTTGTAATTTACTGTAATTTACTTATTAATTCATTTATTTTTAGGGGAAACAAACAATTATTTAAATACTTAAATATCTAACTTATGTTGTAAACTGAAATCAATTAAGTTTCCACTAAAGTACTTACATCTATATTCACTGAAAAAAAAAAATAGTAATGATTAAAAATAAAGCACAAAATGAATTAATAATAATAATAATAAATATCGGCTAAAATTAACAAATTGTAATTTTTTCTTGAAAGTAAACATTTTATCCTGCATAATGTCTAATTTTTTACAGTTATTATTGAACATTCTGCATGCATGATAAACAAATGAATTAACAACATATTTTGATCTGCATGTTGGTACAAAAAAAGTGGATTGTTTTCTAACTACGTTATGTCTGGGGCATTTAAATTTAATTTTATATTTTAATATCCAACTGGATATTAAAGTATATATATAGGTACGATAAAGAGCTTTTACATGACTTTTTTATTTCATTTTAAGGGAGAACTTTAAAACTTATAAGGGCTACCTTTATAAGTTTCAAAGACACATACAAGCAAAATATATTTTTAAAAGCAAGTGAACTTAAGGCCGTATCTACGGGCACTTAGCTAAAAGAAAACTTTAAAACCATATGTATTCTAGTCTTGTGACGCTACTAGCACTTTACATAAGCGATATAAGGCGTAAAAAATGCTTTTAATAGTTTATAACTTTTTTATACATCTGTAGGATTTGAATTAACGTACGATACTAGTGATCGTAGGCGTTATCATCTTTTCCCACGCAAATTATGGGACTATAGGGAACGAAGTAGAAAAAATCTCTTATTTATTTTTCATACAAATTAGTCCACAAACGTCTAGTGAGCGCCATGTGCACTAATTCAATTTTGAAAAATCAAAATGTTTTCGTCACCAAATATGTATATTAAATGTATATTATAATAAAATGAGTTATTGTATTTAATGGGGAATTTTATAACAAATAAAATGGTACATAAATCATAGGTATTATTATTATATAGTAAATAACATGATGTAAATATGAATCTCAAAAATTCGTTTACTACAATCTATCGTACAAAGGGTTAAATATAATAGTAAGCACTAAATGTAAAATAAAAAAAAATGATACAAAGCATTATGAACTATCGATAGCACTAAGGTTAGTCGATGACATCATTTTTCTTCCAGATTAGTTGTCATCTCATTTTGCATTATTCTAATCAGATGACCCAGAGTCGTAAGAAAAGCGCAATCTGCCTCTAATTAAAAAAAAAACATATTTGCTGTTTCAGTATAACTTTCATTCTTAATAGCATGTCTAATTATAGTCCATCATTATTCTCCTGCATTTATCCCACTTGGGAGTGGGATAAGGGCAGGAGAAAAATGACCATGAATATTAGGTCTACCGGAAAGTCTGTCCGTTTTTAATATAAAACACAACAATAAATTTTTCATACCTTTAACAATAATTATTGGAAAATGTAATTTCCATTATTATTTATGACCTCTTGCCAGCGTTGTGGCAATTTATAAATTAAATTTTTGGAAAAGGTTTTGTCTTTAGAGGCATAAAACTCATGCAGTGCTTGACTACCATATGCATCATTTTTGACACTTAACACTTAACTCATGTGGCACACATCTCGCATATTTCCATATTGCGATATATATTAATTTTAACGTGCCGTCTTTATTTTAGTTGTTATTAAAGTAACATTTGTATACACACTGTGACAAACATAAACAGTCGTATATGTCTCAAATAAATATGCACAAACGTGTTGAAACTTAACGTTGCATTATCGGACAGAACTTTCCTGTAGACCTATTAATAACTTCGAGAAAATCATATTTATAGTATAACAAACAAACCATTTGAAAGGTGCTCGGAATTAAAATTTTAATAAGCCTGTTCGTGGTTTAGTTTGCCTTTAGTTCAGTATAAGTTTACGCCTACAAATACGGCTGAAAAGCCGATTACAACTTGTTACAACTTGTTTGGAGCACTCTTTAATTATATTTACTCAAATAAGTCCTTGTTAACTTTGTTCTATTCCTCGTTTACTTAATTCTTACTCTTTGTTTGTTTACAGTTTTATCAATATTGGCCTTTAGCTTGTTGAACTTATGTTTAAACTGGATATACCCCGAGGCGATGCAAGCATATTACATCGTAATATTCGGTTCGACAGGTACATAAAGTTACAGCTTTGTAACTTCTAAGTAGAATTAGGGACTTGCAACCTAAATCGGTAAATGTTGGAATACAGAATCAAGTAAAGTAAAGTAACGGCTTGTTAAAATCCCACTGCCAGCAGTGGGATTTTTATTTTATTTTTATTTATTAGGATAACCAACAAGATACATTATTAATACTATAAAATGCTCTACAAACTATTGTAGTATTGTATTAAATGTAGTCTTAATTATAGGTCACCATGGCATGTAAGAGGGACGCGTACATTATGTTAATATATTACAAAATAAAAAATATTTATAACATACCAACTAGAACAATATTGTAGAGTTATTTCTTTTGGGATAGTAGCATAGGAGTGATATGCCAAGGCTATGGAGGTTTTCTAACGATATTTTCTTTACCGAAAAATGAATGATAAATTCCAATTATCAGTTAGACACGTAAATTTTAACAGAAAGACTCACTGGTGGCTGCACGGGGTTTGAACTCGTTACCTCGAACGAGTCGCGTGTTCTCACCGCTGGGCTATTACAGTGGATTACTTTTTATTTTATTACAACAAGGCCAATTTATCTAAAAATATATCAGTTATTAGTTTATATCTATTACTTATAAGTTTATACCTACAGATTAGTCCAGTCTACTAAATAGAGCCTCTATTTAGTTTCACATTACATAACGAGCATTAAATAAATATGTATACAATTGGAAACTATGTTAGTATGTATTTAAAATTCATTTTCACGTTGCTATATCTCAAGGTTGTCTGGCTGAAATTGTTCACAAATAGCGGCAGTTGGAATACAAAAATATACGTAAAAGTTGGCAAAATATCTGAATATAAACATTTCATTCCGTATAAAGGTATTCACGAATAAATAAATTACGCTTGTAATGCTGAAGTTGAAAATGTTTTATTTGTTTTACCAGACACGACCCTTCTCATTTGGATGTGTTAAAAATTGTTTCTGTAAATTGTAATTATCGTAGAAATAATATTTATGCGTCCGTAGAGATCCTACAAGCCCGCAAGGTTCTGTAAATATTTCTATATTCTACTAATATTATAAATGCGAAAGCTTGTGAGTATGGATGTATGTTTATTATTCTTTCAAGGCGAATCCGCTGAACCGATATCGATGAAATTTGGCACAATTATTCCTTATGGACCGGATTAACATAAAGGTTATAAAAATTCTATTAATTCTAAAAGAATAGAATGACATTGAAAAGCGACATCTGTTATCAACCTATGACGCGACAACAGTCCACGCAAACGACGTATAAAAAGTTTTCACAGTTTTTGTTGTAGTTTCCCTTTTTTGTATTAATTTTGTATAATATATTAATAATATTTTTGTATAATATTATAATTATATATTCAAGTTCAAATTCAAATAATTCTTTATTCAAATTGGCCTTTACAAGCACTTTCGAATCGTCAAATTACAATGAAGCTACCACTGGTTCGGAAAGGTGCTCTTACCGTGAAGAACCAGCAAGAAACTCGGCGGTCACTCTTTTCAAAATTGAGTTTTACAATAATGGCTTAATTAAGAACATATTAAAAAATTTACAAAAATTTAAAAAAATTTTATATGTTTTTTGTATAATAATTTTTTGTATTAAATTAATGTATGTAATTTTTGTATAGGTAATATGTGAAAATAGTCACAAAAAAATGACAGAAAGGAACGATATTTTTGGTTATTACTTGAATAGCGGTAGCTTTAATCAATAATTTGATTTTAAATTAAAATAATATGTCCTATCACCAACGCAAGTATAACGGGAAACTAACAGTATAATAGATCATGCTTTTACAATGACGTCGTCACATTCCATTAAAAGTAATGTCCATTTCATATAATGGCCTTAAAAGGAGCTCTCTCAATGTGCGGGTAATTTTTCAGCATTCCTCAACTATTTTTCATTTTATCATATAATTGTGTTGGATAATGTAACAAAGCGTGTACCATCCTAATGCAACGTGTCGTCTGAAAGCAATTTGCCTCGCCCCGTGTGGTCCGTCTTTCATTAGCCGACGGGATGATCACATAAAAATTTACCAACTCTACCATTTTTTTACAATAAAGTTTGAACTTTATCTTTTTAAAAACAAGGTTTTTCTTTGTTTGCAGCAAGATGGACTTGTTATCGTTTTTCAGAGACCATGACAAGGAAAGGTCTAGTTTTAAAAGAGAATTATTTTGAAATAATGTAGAAAGACATAGTTTTACTAGGCACTTTTAGCAGTGTTGTGTTATAAATTACTTAGATAATAAGAAACATCAACAATATAACATTGTATATATTTTTCCAAGTTTTGGCAATTTCCTTAACTTTAAATACATTTTAAATAAGAGATGCAAGAATAAAATTAGGTTAGAGAAATTGATTGCAAAACAAAATATTTAGAAATACGATGCCACTGGACCAAAGTATGGAATCAAAGCTCTTTGCAAATATCAATGATTATTGCAAATCGTGTATATACGTTAAAATAAAGTATATGTATAATAGAAATTAAGACGATATTGACGATTTAGTTAAAGTAACTAACATAGTGACATCGTCGTAGAAATTCCATTGTAGTCGACTTGCGCATTTTTTTTCAAATTCTCCGCAACAACAGTAAAAGAATATATAAGAATATAAATATTATATAAAATATTATAAGAATAAACCTAATATGTTGAAGTAACGAAATTAAATAGTCTAGTTGAAGTTAAGGGACGTGATGGAAATTACACTAACGGTCGATCTTTAGTAACTAAGAGCAAATAGAAGAAAATAAATTTATGAAATATGTATAATATCGCTCTAATACTTATGACGGTTCTTGGTGAAGTGGTTAAATGCTTCCTAATTAAAAACAGTGAACCTTTTTGATTTGACGCTGTATCCATACAAAACATGTCATCGTTCGTTATCGTAGATCAATATGATGATTTTTGCTATAATATAGTCAAGTGTCTTCGAAGTCTTAATGAAAATTACTCTTAAATACCTGTACAACCGTTTTGGGATTTGTCTAATGACTGTAACACGCCTAATGCTAATGTGTGTACTGTAATTATCGCTAAATCCCTATTCATGCCGCCAACAGCTTTCACCGTACGAATTTATGGTGTGAGCGACTTTGATTGCAGAACGTGCGGTGTTTCCAATTAGGCCTTTTCAATCAGTCTGTGCTCTAAAAACATACGGTAGGGTGGCCATCAATAGAATGGATTTGTTTGTAAAACCGTATACTACGAGTCTGCTTTGTCAAAATAGTGAACGAAAAAATATAATTTTTGTCAAAGAAATATTATTTACGTTGCAAAATTAAAAATTGTATCATCATCCTCCTGCCCTTAACCCACTCTAAGTGAGGTCAGCACAACATCTTATAAACATGCTGTCACATGATTTGGCTGCGTTTTTACGACCGGCCGCCTGCCTGACGTTAATTTACGACACCTCGGTAAGAAAGAGGGTGGTCTATTCTACTAAACCGAATACCACACGGTGGGTCAACTTACCTTAATCGCCTTTTACGAGACCTCGGTAAAAAATGAGGTTGGTTTATTCTACTCAGCCGGATACCACACGGCGGGTCGACTTACCTTAGTCGCCTTTTACGACACCTCGGTAAGAAATGAGGGTGGTCTATTCTATTCAGCCGGATACCACACGACGGGAAAAATCAAAAATTGTATATAGGCGTGTATGTTGAAGAATGTCAATGTATTTATATTATTACGTATAGTAAGTACCGTCGTAATAATGTCCCACTTCTGTTTTAATGTATCGCTCTCTTTCGAGAAAAGGATTGAGGCATAAATCCACAATGATATTTCAACTTTGATGTGAAGGTTACACAAGTTCCAGAAATCTCTAGAATAAAAAAGACTACCTCATAATTGTTTCCATCACCGTCAAGATGAGTTCTTAATATAAATAACAAACATATTTTAAAATACGTCTCATAAGTGCCTGATCGGAGTTTGGAACAGCTGATCCCCTAGGAGCCGCCGTTTGCAATCACTTCATCATTTTAATGGCTTCAGTATTAATACAGTTTATAATCTAGTTACATTAAATTGAAAACGTTAAAGATTTGAAAGACTTATTTGGTTGCTATCTTGTTATTTTACTTACAGTATATTAGCAATCTTTTAATAGATTTTAGGACATCTCGGGAAAAAATAAGGGTGGTTTATTCTATTCAACCGGATACCACACGGCGGATTGTATAAAATAAAAATAAAATAAATTTGGCCTGCTGCATAAAAGAAGTCAAATGTTTTCTATCAGAAACCGCTATTGATTTAGAGCAACCAATCATGTATCTTTTTCCTATTAGTTAAGGAAATACAAATTGATTTGTTTGTGATTTTTTTATTACAATATATAAAATGTAACATTCCTGAAAATATAGGATATCTGGTTTCTCTACAGCGAAGCGTGTATTTTGATAAGAATGTCAACGTTAAATTTATGTTGAGCCTATTAGGTAAAGCAAAGATATTACTAATTAATTTATCTAACAAATTTTTGATAGACAGAAATTCGTTAATTATAACATAATATTATTTCTCGTTTCAGTTAGATTTATATGAAAATTTAGTATCAAAATGTATAATTATTCGGCAAAATCAATTACTAAAATTAAAAAATGTCAATCATGCTTTAATTTGATTTGTAATAATTTAGGTTTCAGTATTTTAATTTACGGAAAAGTGTAAATTTATATCAATATGTGTATCCCTCTCATATATTTCAATGACTATATTTTGCGTCGTAAGGATAATATCATCATCATCATCATCCTTCTGCCCTTATCCCACTCTAAGTGTGGTCGGCACAACATGTTATAAACGTGTTGTGACATGATTTGGCTACTTATTTTACGACCGACCGCCTGCTTGACGTCAAATTACCTTTGTCACCTTTTACGACACCTCGGTACCACACGGCTATTATACCAATATGTAATATGCCTTTTATATAATTCAATGACTATATACTGGTGCGAAGTAAGTACGTAATTACAATAATTGTTGCATTGTAACCACTATTTTTATACGAATTAAGAGTTTGGCATTTCTATTTGTCATTTTAAGAAGGTGCGAATTTAAGCAATACAAAATCTTTTAGCTTGGAAATACTTAAAACAGTTTTTTAAAGAGATCTTGTGCGTATTTAAATTGCAAAAAATCAGTTATAAGTCCTGAAATAGTTTTACTATTAAGAAAAGTTACGAATCCCTCGAGAATCGGCAGGATTAGAGTTTTATATTAGAAAGTTAAATAACTGTTCATAATGAAATAGGATGTTCGCAATTCAGATAGAAATTCCCATGTACCGCATTCAACTTGTAATGGAAAAACTAAGGCAACTATGATTTCTGCGGTTGCGAGTTTATTTCTTTGTTGGGTTATCTCTACTGGATTTATTTGATGACAATATATTTGGCTTGCTTTTTATGGATCACAATAGTATATTAATTAAAAAAAAAGTTATACTCGGAAAAGACGACATCGTGGCGTGGTGACCACGGTGGATGTAACTCTACTGAAATATCGCTATAATGGTAAAGTAGAAAAGTAATGGCCTATTACTCTCCCACTGCTGGGAATAGGCCTCTTCTCTCCGTTTTTGGAGAGAAGGATTGGAGTTAAGACCTACTACGCTGCTCCAATGCGGATTGCTAGGCTACACATATCTCCAGAATTCTCTAGAGATATGCAGGTTTTCTCACGATGTTTTCCTTCACAGCGAAGCGTGTGTTAAATTGCAATTATCAATTAGACACATAAGTCTTAACAGAAAAACTCTTTGGAGTCGGGGTTCGAACCCATGACCTCCTCGAAAGAATCGCACGGTGTTACCGCTGGGCTATCACAGCTCGATAAGGTAACTATGTTTTATCCCAATATTTATATATTGCATCAGAATATCCAGAAAATGCTTTTCTATTTACAAACTTGGTAGCACATTGAACGTATATTGGGAAAAGTAAGATTTAAAAAAATGGTAGCTTTATTTCGTTCAGTTGCTTTTGCAACCCGCTTTTCCCGTCGATAGCTTTGTTTGTACTTGTACATGACGCCACGAAGTCGCTGTTTGTGACAAATAACATCAACTTCAAATTAACTTTCACCACTTATATATTTAGATTTGGTTTTTGAAACATAACATTTGTTTTTGATAAACAGGGGCGGCAAAAATATATTGACGCCTGAAAAACCTACATAGCAATTAATACACAAGAAATATTGTTATACAAATACTTCATTTCTAATGCAATCTATCTTTTTCTTGTGAATAAGATGTAAATTTAATTTAAAAAAGGATTGCAATAAAGGTATTTTTTTTAATTACTTCAAAATGATATTATGGCTTTTATTTAATTTATAGAATTAGGCGTTACTCTGCGGAGATCATGCATACACTCCACGCTTTGCGATTTTGTCCTGAAGCCTATCTCCTGATGATGCTTTGGTTGCGGGGCGAAACGATTGTTGAGTTTGTGATAGTGAACGTATGTAGTGCTTGTGTATTGTGATGGCGGTGGTGGAGGTTTGTGGATGTGTTTTTACGAATCCTGCATGTATCAGGTATGAAAACGGATTGTCTACTCTACATTTAGCATTATATATATTTACAATTTTACTTCATCGCGGATTTTAGCCAAATAATTTTATTGTTCCTTTGATATCATGGCTTTTTTACTTTATTTATAACGATACAATAAATTTTCTTTATTCGTTAAAATATCTCAAGTAGGTAGTATGCAGGTGTATTTCATAGTGGCATATGTATATTATTTCAAGTAACATTCAACGTAATTAAATTACCTACTTAAAATAACAAAATATAAAATAACAAGAAAAATTTTAAACGAAATTTGTGAAAAAGAATGCTATAAAAATAGTAATTAATTATAAATTAAATATATATCCCGTTAAAACGCGTTCAAAAATATAAAAAATTAAAATATTAAAATATCGTATAAAAATGTGTTAACGATAAATGTAGTTTGGTATTCAAATTCAGATGCAAATCCATAATTAAAATATCATTATGTTAATTTAATTTGGCAATGAATATTTTAATGCCCAGAACGATTTGAATTTATTTTGAAAAAGGTAAAATTTAATTAGACTTGTTTTGGTTAACATAATAAAACTATTGAGGAATTTTGGTATATTTTATTTATGGATACGTGATGTGAAAGTTTTAATTTACTGTACCATACGTAGTCTGGGATTTTAATAGCAAATACAATTAGGTTTTATTTGATCTTGATGACATTTAAATATTATACTTTGTATTATATATAGTGTGTATGTATATATATTTATTTATATATAAATATATTATATATTTATTTTATCTTTATTGTTAAATTAGGAAATTATTAGTAGGTAATTCTAATTCATAATGTTTAATATTTGCGTACCTTTTTCTTTAATATAAATTGTCTCACCTCGTAGGTTAGCTGGCAGAGATCTCTGTCATAGGGATAAGTTGACCTTTGTACACTTTTTTTACCAATTATGTTTTTTTTCCAACATTTTTTATGGTACATAAATAAATAAATAAATAAATTAAAAAAAATAAATATTACCCTTTTCAACAAATTAACTAACTTTTTAAACTAACTCTTTAAAGTATTTCCAAACGATACGATTTTGCACCATTTAAATCCTGCGACTCTACTCTGGGTTTTGGTTGGCCAACAACTAGATTTACGAATACTATTGCTTTTGGTAGGGGTAAACATTCCAAGGGCGAAAAACCAAGTTATGTCAATCATATATACATATATACACATCTCAGTATTAAATAATATTTTGTCAATGCTATATTAAACTCGCTTCCGCCGTCTGGTATCCGTCTGAGCAGAATAGACCACCCTCATTATTACGGAGATGTCGTAAAAGTCAACTAAGGTAAATTGACTCGCCGTGTGGTATCCAGCAGAGTAGAATAGTCCACCCTAATCATTACCGAGGCGTCGTTAAATGCGACTAAAATTGACCCACTGTGAGGTATCAGGCTGAGTATTTTAAACGAACCTCTTTCTTACCGTGATGTCGTAAAAGACGACTAAGTTGACGTCAGGAAGGCGGCCGGTCGTAAAGTACCTAACCAAACAATGTGAGAACATGTTTATAACATGTTATGCCAACCAAACTTAGAGTGGGACAAGGGCAGGAGATTAATGCTTTATGAGCAGTGTTAGCAATTTTAACACTTGCATAATAAGATAATAATTAATGTATTAAGTTTAGTGTATTAGGAAGTATAAATATTGGCATTAGTCTTAATATTGTAATCTCAACTTAAGAGGAGATTTAAAATTAATGTTAAGATTCCGGCTATACTCGGCGTTATCACGGCGGGAACTCAGTTCCCGCCGTGATAACGCCGCGGAAAGAGCTCATCAATAAGAGCCCCGTATGGGCTTGAAACTAGTCGGGCTCATCCGATAAAATAAGACGTGAGTATAGCCGGAATCTTAACATTAATTATGAACACCACTCACGATAGTTTAAATTAAAAAAAAAAGGAGATTTAAAAATGGAAGAGGAATTCATTTTCTGATCTGACGAAAAATAATTGTTATTAAAGTAATAAAGAGTAATAAAGTGTTTAAGAATTGTTTTGATATATTTTGGAAATCTTTTCTAAGTACTTTATTACGAGTAAGCTCGCTTCAAATACTAGCTTCCCAAGTGTACGGTACATCCATCATAGCAATCTCTCCCAATTCCATAAGCCTGTAAAAGTCGTGGTTACAGAAATCTGTAGCGAAGCGGCTCGTAAATATAGGACTTGCTGTTTGCATTGAGTCGACTGAACTGATTACTTTTTTCACTCCCTCCGTTTCTGTTTTATTGAACGCGTCTTTAAGGGAGCTAGGGTTGTGCAAATTTATTATTTTATATTAGTAATATAAATTTTTACTTGGGAGTAACGGCTTGTTGTTTTATTATAAAGTACTCGGATGCCCGAGACTTGCTCGGTAATTCTTTTTATATAAAACTATTTATATCCTGCGGTTTCACCCGCGTACATACCGAGCTCGTGGCAGTGCAAAGTCTACTAAGTCAGACTATAGATTTATTTTTGTTAACATAAAAGTTCTTATTTAATTACACTAACATTCATAATCTAATGAATATAGGTACAGATTTTTATGACTAATTTCTTGCACCTTATTACATTTTTATTACGGATCCCTATTTTTTTAATGTAATATAGGTAGCCTATATTGCTCAGTAAAGATACAGCAGCTTTATAATCGTGAAAGAATTGTTGAAATAGGTCCAGTAGTTTCTGTGTGAAAACATACTATACATACAAATTTTTCCTCTTCATAATATTAGTATAGAAAAATTGCAATATTTAAAAAAAATGTTTTATCTGGAATCGATTCTGGTGTACAGAGTTCGAGACCACCCGTTACCCTAACGAGCTATCATGACTTTAAAATTGACAGCGTTATCCTTTCCTTTCTCATAAAATTATAGTTGTTTTTTTCAGTGTCCGAAAACACGGATAAAACAACTTTTTTTTTTAATCTAGCTAGGTCGATTTTTTCCCCTACATGCTGAATTTCATGAAAATCGTTAGAGCCGTTTCCAAAATTCAGAAAAATATATGTTTTGTTAGGAATCCAGATCTCTAAGCTGTGATAGCCTATATAAGACAACGGATGAGGTCATTCGTTCTATTTTGGCGAGCGGCATTCGTAGAAGGTAGATGTGTTTTGGAGATCTCTTTTGTATTTCGTGTTATTAGAATCTAACCTCAAATAATCGCTATTCGTGATAAGAGCGACCTCTGAGTTTCTTGCCAGTTCTTCTCAAGTGGATTAATGTTATGAACTGGTGGTAGAATCATTCTGTTGTTGGATTTTGTAGGTGCACAGTAAGGTGCCCGGCGTGATTCCCTATACGCAAACGTTTATTTTTTATTATTAATTTAAAATTGAATTTAGACTTAATTTCTAACAATATATACAAGATTAACTCATTTAAATATTAAAGATGGTATGTTCATTAAAAAATTATTAAGCTATCAACCCTACTAAGCCAATAGAAAAAAGAAAGGACGGTTTCGAAGTTAATTCGGGCGAGTACATCGATAAGGTCAAATATACCATATAAATATACATGTTTATTTATAAAGCGCTATCCTATTTATTTAACAAAAGAAATAACCTTATTGCATAATAAACAATATGTTTATTCGTACCTATTGTTGAAGTACTGCTGGTAATTGTAGTATCTTATCTTTTCTGTGAAAAAGTCCATCATCCATACTAATATTATAAATGCGAAAGTCTGTCTGTCTCTCTGTTACGTTCTTCTAAAATTCTCGTATGTATATAAAAGTGTCGTGTGGTATCCGACTGAGTAGACCACTCTCATTTTTTACCGAGGTGTCGTAAATGGCGACTTAGGTAAGTTAACCCGCCGTGTGGTACCCGGCTGAGTAGAATAGACCACTCTCATTTCTTACTGAGGTGTCGTAAAAGGCGTCTAAGGTAAGTCGACCCACCGTGTGGTATTCGGTTGAGTAGAATAGACCACCCTCATTTCATACCGTGGTGTCGTAAAAGGAAACTTAGGTAAGGTGATCCACCGTGTGGTGTTCAGTTGAGTATAATAAACCACCCTCTTTTTTACCAAGGTGTCGTAAAATACGACTAAGGTAAGTTGACATCAGGCAGGCGGTCAGTCGTAAAATACGAAGCCAAATTATGTGAGATGTGTGTAACATGTTGTACTAACCCCATTAAAAAGTGGGATGAAGGCAGGAGGATGATGTTACTCTTAATGGCTATTAACTAGGTAGTATTTCGCGGTACTATAATATTATTTTATTATTTCATATTACTAAAAGATCCATTTTCATTTTGTTTTTATTGGTTAAGTTTTAAGCTAATTTTTGATATAATTCACTCTTATTTATTTACCCCTTTTTTAATTTTAGATTGGTTGGCTGGAAGAGATTCCGATTCCGGAATAAGTCCGTCATTGCAAATTATGGTTTTTATTTTATTGGAATTAATGCAATAAAGAGATTACAAACAATTTATAGAATTAGGCGTTACTTTGCGGAGGTCCATAATACAAAAGTAATGATAATATTATTTTGCTATAATCCGTGATAAATTGCGGATTTATCGCGGATTATAGCAAAATAATATTCTCATTACTTTTGTTCTTTTAGATTACAAACAAACAAACCGAATACCTATTTGCCGCGGATGGTACCGCGGGGCACAAATAGTGATAAATGAAATAAAGTACAACAAAATAGGAAAACTATCATACAATGGTATAAATTTTCAAACAACCCATCGAATTGCACCCTGAGGGCTTAAGTAACCCGCTCAGTGATTTGTAAGCTTTACCTTTCGGATGAAAATATTTTATTCCCATGTCTCCAGAGCGTAACACAATTTTCTATATGGAATATAAATGTGAAAGAGTTATTGAAATATCAAATTTAAAACAATTTTATATCAATAGCTTTGGATATAATGGACACAAATGACATTCAAAATACAAAAGTAATGAGAATATTATTTTGCTATAATCCACGATAAAAGAAAATATATGTAATAGCATTACATATATTTTCTTCTTTTTCTTTTTTTTTTGATTTTGAATGTCTTTATAGAATTAGGCGTTACTTTGTGGAGGTCCATAATACAAAAGTAATGAGAATATTATTTTGCTATAATTCGCGATAAAAGAAAATATATGTAATGCTAAATGTAGAGTGTACTATTTGTTCTCATACCTGATACATGCCGTTTCCGCCCAGGACACAGCACTACTACGGCTCTTATAAAGGTGTGCGATGATATAAGAAACGGATGTGATAATCAACAGGTTACTATTCTCGCCTTGCTCGACTTTTCCAACGCCTTCAATACTGTTGATTTTGAGATTCTTTTTGCCATCCTGAGATCTATAAATATATCGTCCAACGCTATTGAATGGTTTCGGTCCTACGTATCTTATCGTGAACAGTGCATACGTACTAATGATAAATGCTCGTCGACTTGCCGTCTTAGTGCTGGTGTCCCTCAAGGTGGCGTTCTCTCCCCTCTTCTCTTTTCTATATATGTCAACACTGTTACTGATCTTCTTTCCTTATCCTATCATTTATATGCTGATGACTTGCAGATTTACACGACAACAACCGTAGAAAATATTGGTCAGGGTATTGACCTTATAAATTCCAACCTTCAGGCGATTGCTACCTGGAGTGACTCTTACGGGTTGTCTGTAAATCCTGTCAAGTCACAGGTCACTATCATAGGTAGCATTAAACAAATTTCTAAATTAAATCTAAGTCAACTTTCCCCTATTGTCTTCAACGGTACTATATTGGAAGTTAGCGGCACTGTGAAGAATCTGGGTATCACCATTGATAAGACTCTTTCCTGGGCTCCTCAAATCTCGGACTTAAGTCGTAAAATTTTTGGAGTTGTTGGCAGATTAAGAAGATGGAAGAATCTCCTACCCATAAAGACTAAAATCTCACTGGCACATCCTCTCCTACTTCCTATTCTTGATTATGCCGACTCATGCTACCCAGATTTGTCACAACAATTGCTTAATAAGCTTGAGCGCCTACAGAATCTCATTATACGGTTTATTTTCGGATTAAAAAAATACGACCATATCACCCAGTATCGCGTACGGCTTAAATGGCTTACAATTCGACAGCGTCGAAATTTTCATATTCTTAGTCTTCTCTACACTCTTCTTTTCCATCCTCAGACTCCCACTTATCTTAAAGACCGTTTTACTTTCCTTGGAACCAACTCTTTCCTTTCCCAAAATCTTCGCTCACTGAGTGATAATAAGCTTCACTTTCCCTTTTGTCGCTCTTATTGCTACAGTAAGTCATTCACTGTAAGAGCAGTAAATCTGTGGAATATGCTTCCTCGGAATATCAGGCACGCAAAATCCGTGGGCATTTTTAAGCATCGACTCAAGAGTCATTATTTATCCTTATAAATATGTAAGTTAATATTGGTTACGATTTTAAATACTGTATGTATCTATTTATGATGTATGTACATATATATTTAGAAATATTGATGTATGTATTAGTGTATAATTATTTAAAAGTGTATTATTGTGTAATTATTTGAATGTATGTATGTTTATCAATAAATACTTTGTGCGCCGTCCTTCATACTCCTAGTCTTAGTTTAACTCTTAAGGTTGCCTGTAAGAGATTACTATTAGTAATAAGGCCGCCTTTGCACTATTCATAGCTATCATTAAGATTTTTCTGTATTCATTTTATTTGTTTGTGCAATAAAGTATTTTATTATTATTATTATTATTATACATGCAGAATTAGTAAGAACTCATGCACTACCCGACACCGATGACACAAAAATACACAAGCACTGCACACCACAATCTCAACAATTGTTTCGCCCTGTAACCGAAGCATCGTCAGGAGATAGACTCCACGACTAAATCGCAAGGCTTTGCGATTTTGACTAATTCTGGCATTACATATATTTTCTTTTATCGCGGATTATAGCAAAATAATATTCTCATTACTTTTGTATTATGGACCTCCACAAAGTAACGCCTAATTCTATAAAGACATTCAAAATCACAAACGGTGAATAAATTAATACACCAGTAATATACACATTGTTAACACCTATTTAATTCATCCGAAACAATGGCGCGGAATAATTAGCAATGTATAAATGGACTACCTTTTACCCGCGACTTCGTTCGCGTGAACTATTGCCGCGTGATAGGTTGATAATAGATGGCGCTTTTTAGAGTCATTCTATTCCTGTAGAATTAACAGGATTTGTATAGCCTATATGTTATTCCGGTGTATAAGAAATAATTATGAATAAATTTCATCGATATTGGTTCAGCGGATTCATAATAAAATACAAATATACACCCAGGCTCGAAAAACAAACAAATTATTGATAGAAAATATTGGCCCTCGGCGGGTATCGAACCCGCGACCTACGGAACTGAAGACAGGGTCACTACCCACTGCTCCAACGGGCCAGTCAGTATTTTATAAGTGGAGGAATGTGTTTAAAAGAGTTACAAAATTTTATTTTAGTGTATTAATTTTTATAGATAACCGATGCCAGAGTAGGTACCAAAAAGACGCGCTTGCTTAAATACAAGTCAGTTACAGTATTATTAGTGAAATAATGTTAGGTTTTGGTCCCCACAGTCCTTAAGTTTGCACAGCAAATATGTGCCTTTAACATTGACTGCCATATTTGATTAATATTCAGCTATCCTGCAATTAAATTTGCTAGCCTAATACAGAGAGTTATATTACTAATTGAATAAATGTAATATATATTTCTATAGTGCCTGGGTGACTAAATTAGAATTTAAACGCTATGTGGTATCCGGCTGAATAGACGAGTACCACCCACATTTCTTACCGAGGTGTCGTAAAAAGTAAGGTAAGTTGACCCACCGTGTGGTATCCAGTTGAGCATAATAGACACCCTCTTACCGATGTGACGCAAAAGCCGATTAAGGTAAGTTGACGTCAGGCATGCGGCCGGCCGTAAAATACGGAGCCAAATCATGTGACAGCATGTTTATAACATGTTTTTTTATGTCAGGAAAACCCATTATGGGTCATCACCGCCAAACGGGGACGAGCGGCGTGTATGTCGGACTCGCACCGACTAAAAACCTGACAGTTCTCCACCACGCTGCTGGTGGCGGGGACAGGGTACCGTATGTTTATAACATGTTGTGCCGACCCCACTTAGTGTGGGATAAGGAGGATGATGATGATTATAAATATAGATAAAGTATACCCAAATACGTCTGATGACGAAATCTCCATACATTGTGTAAGGCTGACATTTTTATATATTAATCATTTTGTTTCCAATTTCTGTCAGTATACAACATTGCGGTCAACGCGATTGCGGCTCTGCGGTGCGCCGAGTTGAGTTATAATGGTCAAAATGTATGTACCATCTTTTTGTTGTTTTACAAAATCAAGTTGAAATATGTTCGAAACACCAAATAATTTAACATTAAAAAATTATCTTTTTCTCTTATTCAATATATGTATTTCAGTTAGTAATTACAAGTACAGCGTTATTTTTAATATGATACAGTGTGTATTAAGAACAACTAAAATCATTATCTATAAATATAATGCAAATTTTCTTTGAGCGGTATTTTTATCAAGTATGAAAATTTTCATCAATCGTTATTCATTATCAAAAAGCATGAACAGAAAATAATAGCCAAATCCAAAAATTTGCAATTCTGATCATCAGTAATACCCGGATTAAAAACAGTAATTTGAGATTTATATTTTTACATCTATTCTTTGGTTTTTAATTTCTGATATTCTACACTTAATTTATTAAGTAAACAAAGCGAATTAATGAACAATTATAAGCATACATATTGGCAGAGAACTCTATAGCAAAAAAAAATAATATGAGGAACAAAAAGTAAGATTTTGTTTATTCGCTAACTGTTAGGGCATAACTGCTCTTCACGACATTTTCAATATTCTGGGGTTAGCTGAACTATTTTTTAATACACGTATAATTTTGGCCTTGAATCATCAATTATCTTAAATGGAAATAGCCGCCAAGCTTTGTACCCTTTGAAAAGAGAATATAATATAATTTGACTCCATGAAAAGCAATTTTGTAAATCCATTTTGTAACAAGACAACTTTAGGATAATTTGGCCAATTTACCTGAAGGTGTTCTTTTGTGGATAAATTTGATATCAAATTTTTTTAACATCTACACCATTTCAACGTACACCTACCTATACCTATTTCAACCTAAACCTATTTCAATATCCAGTGCTACATTTCAGCGCTTAAATATATAAATTTAATTATATATAAATCTTTGCCTAATGAGGAACAGCAATTTATTTAAAATTAATAAAAACATTATTTTGCCATAACCCGCGATATAAAATTTTATCTATTTTTAATTTTTATTATTAATTTTTAAATCACGGTTTATAGCACAATAATATTTTATTTACTTTGTATTACCGTCAGCCTAGTGGCCAAAATAGTGAAAATGGGTGTGAGTTGAGGACAAAGGACATAGCAAGCTCTCCTATGCCGAGGAGTGTTTATACTTTAGAAGACATTTTTTGAACTGGTTAACTTGTTATTTTGGTGCCCGGGAGCATGTTCGGTGCATATTCGCACCTTACACATAACATTATAACAGCATAAATACGGACGCGCGGCGCCGCCGCATTCAGTTTTGCATTCGTCTACCAGCAGCGCGAACAACGCGCGCCCCCCGGCATTTATAGTTTTAAGAGCATTAGTTTATAGTAGCATAGTTTAAGTAATCATTTATCATTAGTTTTAATATATGTTTGGGTAGAAAACAATTCTTCTCCTTACATTTTGGTCCTTCGAGCAACTTTACCACACGTGCGGGTTGGTTAAAGTGCGGGACAACAAACACGTGGCGCACTCGAAGTAACGCGTGTGTGTGGTGTGGACAGTGACTTTGGACTATACGTGTCCACAAAGCACTCAGCATCAAGCAAACAGCATTAGCATTCAGCAACAAGCATTCAGCAACAAGCATTCAGCATCAAGCATTCAGCATCAGCATTCAGCAACAAGCATTCAGCATCAGCACTCAGCATCAAGCATTCAGCATCAAGCATTCAGCATCAGCATTCAGCATTCAGCATCAGCATCAGCATAAAGGTAGACGGCAAACTCCGCAGCAGCAGCAACCAAGTAAGATCTTTCCATTTCATTATCATATAATTAAGAAAGCATCATGGAAACCTTGTACCATAATCAAAAAGAACTAAACGAGGCTATCGCTAAGTTTATCGTCAATTTAAAAAAGACCGGGGCGGAAAGAAAAACAAAAGAGCATATCATAAGGCGGTTGGAAACTTTAGAAAAGCATTGGGGTGATTATGAAAGAAATCACAAAAGCATATTGGGGTTCAAAGCAGAGGACCACCCATATTTTCGTTATGCAGATTACGACAGCACTCGTAAGCTGTATTTAGCAGCCAAAGCTCTTGTGGACAAGCAGCTACAAGAGATAGGCACAGCAGGGGGGAATAAAGGGGATAGCATAGGCCAGAGGCCAAATATAACAGAAGAATCAGAAGTCCACCGCCCGAGCTCCCCAGGACTCAGCCAGCCTGGACCATCCAGGTTGCATACATCTCCAGGTACACCAAGTAAGAAAGATCTGCTGCGTAAACAGAATATAAACTTTCTTGCATTCATGCGTACAGCAGAAAGAATAGATATAGATTCAGTTAGTGAGAAATGGGAGTTAGAAGACTTCCTTAAACAATTACAATCACGGTGGGCAGCAATAGACGAGCTTCACTGGGAGATATACTTAGAATTTAATGGAGTAAATAATGAATACCAAGAGAAATTTGATAGCTACGAGAACACGTTCCTCTCATTAAAAAAGGCCATTTCAAGCAAAATATGGTCTACAAAACACAGAGCAAATATCACTCCACAAATGGAGATTCCTGAATTTAATGGATCCTACAATGAATGGACATCATTTAAAGACTTGTTTACTGAGGCCATTCACAGTAATACAAATTTATCAAACGCCCAAAAGATGCAGTTTTTGAAGGGCAAAGTACGCGGCGAGGCCGAAAGGTTAATCCAGCACCTATCCATTAGTTCAGAAAACTACATCACCTGTTGGGATATTCTAAACCATCGGTACAACAACAAAAAGCTCATTTTCACGTCGCATATAAACATTCTTTTAAATTTGCCTATCATGCAACAAATATCAATAAATCATATAAAACGTTTACACGACACCACATTGGAGTGTATAAACGCGGTGAAAAATCTTGGTATAGATGTGAGTACGTGGGACCCACTGCTCATACATATTCTATCTCAAAAACTGGACCAAGAAACACATTCACAGTATTTGGAGTCGCTAAAGGATCCGAGAGAACTCCCTAACATCAAAGACTTTCTGTCATTCCTAGAGAGTAAATTTACAACTCTCGAATCATCGCGCAGAAAAACAGAACAAACACAGCAACATACAAAAAACAATAATTATCGTGTTCCAATACCTACACAAAATCATAATTATAATAATGCATACAAAGCAGCAAATCGAAATGGTAACGCATTTGTAAAATCATTTCATATTTCGACAAACAAATGTGTAATATGCCACGCAAAAGAACACAGAATTTTTAATTGTGAAAAGTTTACAGCAATGCCCTTAGAAATAAAGTTCAAATCAGTAGAAAGACTTAATTTATGTGTAAATTGTTTGTATAATCATAATGGCAAACAATGCACGTCCCAGAAACGTTGTCGGATTTGCGGAGCTAAACATAATTCTTTATTGCATGATTTTACAAATCATCTATACTTATAATAAATCTATAGAGAGGTCAATTCTGTAACTGGAATATATTTCCAAAATAACTATCAGGGGGTGATTAGGGATCGATACTGATGCCAAAAATGCAATCAGTAAAAATTTTGTCTGTCTGTCTGTCTGTCTGTCTGTCTGTCTGTCTGTCTGTATAACCGTTATAGAAACAAAAACTACTCGACGGATTTTAACGAAACTCGGTACAATTATTTTTCATACTCCTGAGCTGGTTATAGTATACTTTTCATCACGCTACCATCAATAGGAGCAGAGCAGTGAAGGGAAATGTCGGGAAAACGGGAGAAGTTACTCCATTTTTTAAGCTTCCGTCGCGTGTGCAACTTTGATGGTTAAAGCTACACAGAAATCATGTATGACGGAAATGTTCTCCTTAAAATTATATAAAAAATATCCCACGACAGCATATGTCTATCTTTTATGGTTGACTCACAATAAGACGTGTTACTCCCGATAGCTTAGCAGTTCGAAGCTTTCTGGTTATATTTGTCTACTCCTACGTTTATATCACTCTCAGTCATCCCTAAATAAAAAAGTGAATAGTATTAACCATTGTATAAAAAAAGAATAATTGAAATCGGTATAGAAACACCAAAGTTATACATGAAATACGCTAATAATAAGCCATCGCGCGTGAATACTGAACCATGCTATAGGGATTATCACTACATAGTATAAAACAAAGTCACATTCTTTGTTTGTACTTTGTCCCTATGTCCCTATGACTGCTTAAATCTTTAAAACTACGCAACAGATTTTGATGCGGTTTTTTTAATAGATAGAGTGATTCAAGAGGAATGTATAATAACATTCAATATGGAGTAGAGAAATACTGTAATGTTTCTAATGTGATGTCGTAAATAATTACTTTTTTTTCTTTATAATTAATAATTACTTTGATGTTAGATATAGCAGGAAATCTTCTTGGTATAGGGAGAGGGGAATTGTTTTTCTTCAAACTTAACGCGTGCGGGCCACGGGCAGTAATGAATAAATTAAAACTACTGGATCGATTTTAATAATTTTTTTCACTGAGTGACATAGGCTATATATTTTATACCCGTGCGAAGCAGGGTAGGCCGCTAGTTGTTATAATAATTCCAACTTTTCGCAACCTAATACAAGTAGGTCGATGACCAACGTAACCCAAGCCAAGCACATGTCACAAAATGAAATATCAGAAATACTCCTAGCAACAGCTCTAGTTAAAGTTACATCATCAGATGGAAGCCAGATAGTCATGAGAGCTCTAATAGATCAGGGTAGCCAACTATCCCTTATCAGTGAGAACGCAGCACAAAGATTAGCTTTGAAAAGAAAATATTGCCAGGGAACAATATTTGGGGTCGGGGAAAAAGAGCAAAATTGTAAGGGTACGATCACACTATCGTGCCAATCAATGGTTAACGATTTTACCTTTTCCGTTAATGCATTCATCATGAATAATCTTGTAAAAAATTTACCGAATAGATCATTCCAGAAGCCGACTTGGAATTATATACAAACTTTAACATTAGCGGATTCGAACTTTAATTTATCAAGTCCGATAGACATTTTATTAGGCGCTGATATCTATTCAGTTATTATTCTAAACGGGATAATAAAGGGAGTCGAGCAAACGCAACCTACAGCTCAATTAACTCAACTGGGATGGATATTGAGCGGAAATACCACATCATACCAATGCAACATAGTTCAGAATAATATTGACGACATCAAGCGGTTCTGGGAAATAGAGGATATTGAAAACGAGACATCATTATCAGCAGAAGAGGAGCATTGTATTAGGTTCTATCAATCAACGACAGAACGTCGGGAAGATGGGCGATACACTGTTAAATTGCCTTTGAAACCGGAGACGCCTGACATGTTAGGATCTTCCAAGAAAATAGCAACCGCGCAGTTTCTAAATTTGGAAAAAAGATTTTATAAACAACCAAAATTGGCAGATCAATATAGACAATTCATTGCCGAATATCAAGCATTAAATCACATGGTTCCATCTAAAAATACTCTACAGCAAAACAATGACAATTCAGCATGTTTTTTACCACACCATGGGGTACAGCGTGTTGAATCAGCCACCACCAAACTAAGAGTGGTTTTTAACGCGTCAGCAAAAACCTCGAGCGGTCATAGCTTGAATGATTTAATGTTCAAGGGACCCAACTTACAAAAGGATATCCAATCCCTCATTTTAAAATGGCGAATATATCCCTACGCCTTTACAGCAGATATCGAAAAAATGTACCGACAAATCAACGTCCATGATGATGATCAATCATTTCAGCAAATTGTTTGGCGAGAAAGTCTTCACCAACCTATCCAAACCTATCAGTTGACTACAGTCACTTATGGAACTAGGGCAGCACCGTTTTTAGCGATGATGACCTTAAAGCAACTGGCAGCGGATGAGAGTAGCAAGTTCCCTGAAGCAGCCAAGGTGGTGCAAGAAGCATTTTATATGGACGACCTTTTGCATGGAACCTTCGATATATCAAATGGAAAACAAGTTATATCAGATCTTCATAATTTATTAAAATCAGGTGGATTTCTATTGAGAAAGTGGATTTCGAATGAGCCCGAACTACTCGCTGGGATAGAAAGTAATCAGGAGAACACTCCGTCAACATTTTACTTTACTACCGAGAGCATGACTAAAACATTAGGATTGCGATGGGACCCAAAGACAGACAAGTTCATATTTCTCTATACAAGTGGAAATAAGCAAGCCACGCCTACAAAAAGAATTGTTTTAGCAGAGATTTCCAAATTATTTGATCCATTAGGATGGCTAGCACCTTTATCAACAAAATTAAAACTACTTTTTCAAAGCATATGGTCAGCAAATTTACAATGGGATGAGGTCATACCAGAAAAAATTCACCAAGAGTGGATAAACATCATGTCCGATATACATAATATAAATTATTGTGAAATACCAAGATGGATCGGATATCAAATGAATGACGTTATCGAACTGCACGGCTTTTGCGATGCGTCTACTAAAGCTTATGCCTGCGTGATATACGCACGAATTGTTCAGGAGAATAAGGTGACCACAACACTGGTCACATCCAAAACTAGATTAGTTCCACGCAGCAAAACAATTTCTTTACCAAGATTAGAAGTTTGTGGAAGTCATCTATTATCAAAATTAATGGAGAAAGTTATAAAACCTGACAGATGGAAATACGTCAAATCAGCAGAAAATCCTGCTGATGCAGCAAGCAGAGGTATATTAGCATCACAATTAGCAAATTCCAAATTGTGGTGGCAGGGACCACAGTGGTTAAAATCATTTGCAGAAGACAACAACGAGCACACTTGCTATAGCACAGAAATAGAACTTAAATCAAAACAAAAAGTTAATGTTGTTCAGAAAAGTCAGGAGCAGAGCATAGTATTATTATTATTTGAAAAAACAAGTTCATTCATAAAAATATCAAGAATTTTACGGATTGGACGCATGGATTCTACGAGCTACAAAAACAATTACATTTAACAATACAGCAAATAAGCCGCCTTGCGCATATCTCACATTACCGGAGTTGAAAAATGCAAAATGGCTTATTATAAAATACGTTCAACGAACGGAGTTTAGTTTAGATATAGAGAGTTTAAGAAAAAACAATATATTAAGCAATAAAAGTAATTTAAGAAATTTGAATCCCTTTTTGGATCAAAACGGCATTTTACGTGTCGGCGGAAGAATAAAATATGGTAAGATTTGTGACGAAATGAAGCATCCAATTATCATACCATACAGTAGTCGTCTTACAAGTCTGTTAATCGAGCAAACACACAAGTTAACCTTTCATGGGGGTCCACGACTAACTTTATCAAATTTGAGACAAAGGTACTGGGTTGTATCGGGATATAGAGCAGTTAAGAAGGAAATCAGGAAATGTGTGAAATGTCGGAAGCATGACCCTATTAAGCAATATCAGCTGATGGGTAACTTACCTGAGGAGAGGGTTGATACAGCCCCGCCTTTCTTTCATACAGGCGTGGATTACACAGGATACATAGAAGTAAAAGCAAACAAAGGACGCGGAATCAAAACTTCTAAAGGTTATATAGCATTATTTATATGTATGGTTACAAAGGCCGTTCACCTAGAATTGGTGTCGGACCTCAGCAGTTCCGATTTTCTAGCCGCTTTGAAACGGATGGCCGCTAGACGTGGAGCGCCACGGCACATGTACAGTGACAATGGCACTAATTTCATAGGAGCAAGCAGGATATTAAAAGCAGAATATCATGACTTCAAAGCTAGTCTTAACGACGAGTTCTTCGCGGCGATTATGGAGCTTAATATCGAATGGCATTTTAACGCACCTTCATGGCCTAGTGCTGGAGGGTTATGGGAAAGAGCAGTGAGAAGTGTAAAGCATCACTTGAAGAGAGTCGTAGGAGAACAGAAGTTAACCTTTGAGGAATACAGCACCATATTAGCACAGATAGAAGCATGCCTAAACTCACGTCCGCTTTGTCCGTTATCTGAAAATCCAGATGATTTAGACGTTTTAACACCAGCTCATTTCTTAGCAGGAAGACCTGGAATGACGATAATTGAAACCGAGCATGACGCAAGGACGAGGTGGCAATTGACCTCAAAGCTAACTCAAGATATATGGAAGAGATTCAAATCCGAATATCTTACTCAACTTTCGGGTCGCAATAAATGGCGAAAAGAGCACAAAAACATGAATATTGGCGACATGGTTACCATCCAAGATGACAACTTGCTGCCTGGGAAATGGTTACTAGGTAGAGTTGTAGAACTTCATCCAGGTCAAGACGGCTTGGTAAGAGTTGTATCAGTAAGAACAAAGAATGGCATCCTTAAAAGACCTATCATCAAATTATCGGTCTTACCTATATCATCGGAGAACAAAGAATGAAAAAGACATAAAAGGAGAGAAGAGATACAGCAATGAGTATCAACATAATTTAAGTATAAACATAATTTGAGTAACAAATGCACTCTCATTTCTTCAGAATCGTAATTTGACGTAGTCCTTTTACAACTTCGTCATAGTACGTTCACCTTAAAGTTCATCAATCGCACACATCTTGGTCAGCGAAAGACAACACGCCGTCGTAACAAACGCGGGCTTATTAATGGAGTCGGATATCACGCCAATGTATTGTTCGGAGTATTGAACGAACCTTTCGCCGAACAATATCAACAAAATATATGTATATATCTCCCAGAATATAGAAGCAAATACTACAGAAAGTACATAGCTGCCCACATCATAGACAAACACGATTGATACACAATATGATCAGCATTATGTCTATTTCCGACTACATATCAATAAATACCCAAAATAATATGTACAAACAGCTAGTTTCCGGTGGATGATGTATCCCTTCATCACATCAAAATTGTAAGTTATGGTCAATCATCAGTGGCCATAAATACATCAGCAAGGTTCCTGTAGCAACGGGGACGTCGTCGAGCACGCCGGGCCGGCTCGCGGTGGGCCGTGCCTACTGCCTAGCCGGAGTCGGCCACACCGAAAAGCAGTGATAGTGCGCGATATCATAGATCGGCTGACCGTCAGCCTAGTGGCCAAAATAGTGAAAATGGGTGTGAGTTGAGGACAAAGGACATAGCAAGCTCTCCTATGCCGAGGAGTGTTTATACTTTAGAAGACATTTTTTGAACTGGTTAACTTGTTATTTTGGTGCCCGGGAGCATGTTCGGTGCATATTCGCACCTTACACATAACAGTATAACATAGCATAAATACGGACGCGCGGCGCCGCCGCATTCAGTTTGCATTCGTCTACCAGCAGCGCGAACAACGCGCGCCCCCCGGCATTTATAGTTTTAAGAGCATTAGTTTATAGTAGCATAGTTTAAGTAATCATTTATCATTAGTTTTAATATATGTTTGGGTAGAAAACAATTCTTCTCCTTACATTTTGGTCTTTTTTTTTTTTAAACGCACTAAAAATATTTATTTTCAAACTGTATAAAGCATAGACACATGACACAGCAGTTAAAACATAATCACTGAATCTAAATTTTACACAGCCTTGAAAAAAAGCATTATAGCTCTGCATAAATCGACTATCATTAGCTAATGACACTCGGCACTGATTTTCAACTGCAGATAAAATACAATAACAATAACAATTTATTTATGTTATATAAAGCTATATAACATATAAGCGATAGTTTTATAACATTGTGAGTCTATGTGAATCTTTGTAGGAAGTCACGGGTTGAAAGGACAGGCAAAATAAGTTTTCTATTTTCGTAAATTGCAAAACTGCGCTGCACCCTGCTGATGTATTTACCAAGATTAAAATACAAAAAAAAATCAAAAATATTTATAAAAAAAAAACTTAAAACTATTATTTCTGTAAGGAGAAGAATTGTTTTCTACCCAAACATATATTAAAACTAATGATAAATGATTACTTAAACTATGCTACTATAAACTAATGCTCTTAAAACTATAAATGCCGGGGGGCGCGCGTTGTTCGCGCTGCTGGTAGACGAATGCAAACTGAATGCGGCGGCGCCGCGCGTCCGTATTTATTCTATGTTATACTGTTATGTGTAAGGTGCGAATATGCACCGAACAGACCGCCTAGTAAAGTAACGCCTATTTCTATAATTTATGTAAATTATTCAATCATACCAATTTCATCTATCCATATATACCAGCTGACAGAAGTATGGAACAATATATTCCAAGGGTGGACTTGATATAACAAACTCAAAGCTCAAATATACTGTTAGTAGCTATTTACGTTTTAACAAGATGGAATGAAAGTGTTCTACGGAAGTGAACATAATAGAAGCTATACGAGCTGCTTCAAGCTTGAAATTATTGAGATTCACGACAAAGGGGATTAAGTACTACCTTGCTCGCGATTAAGAAGCTTATGTTCTCGCATTATTTAGATGTATAGGAAGATAGCTAAACTAGCTCTTACCGGCCACTTCGTAGCAGCAGGGTCATCTCGCTGACTCCCCGGGTGGGGGGTAAGCGGGGTACGGGCCTCGAGGCGTACCTCTTTGCCCGGGCAGTTCCTCGCGGGCACTTAAGCCTGGTCTGTGTTTCGGCCGAAGGCCGAGGTCACCTAGGTGACCTAAGGGTGTCGGTATTTGGGCCGTGAGCCCAGGTCACCTAGGTGACCTAAGGGATGTCTGGTTCGGTGGGGATGTCTGGGAATATTAGCTCCCAGACCTCAAAGTCGTCGTCAGGTGGTGTCATATCCGGTGGTGTCATAATCCGTGGTGTCGCCCTCTCGCCCGTCGCGTCGTCCTCGTCGTCGCCGTCGTCATCCGCATCGGGCCGCGGAGACGGTGACCGCAGGAGCTCGCGAGGCAGGGAACGTCCATCGGGTGGTCGCGCATGGAGTGGCGCGATGCCGTGGAGGTGTACGTGCGCGCTGTGGTCCGCACGCGCGAACATCCGGCGCGCAAGGCGACGGACATACTCCTCCACGGTCGGCATTTTGGTATCCCGATGCACGACGTCGTTCCGCACATACCTCGGGGCTCCTACGATCAGTCGCAGGCAGCGGTTCTGCTGGCCACTTCGTTTGCATCGACTGATGTCGCGTGATAGGTTGACAATAGATGGCGCTTTTCAATGTCATCCTGTTCCTGTAGAATTGACAGGATTTCTATAGCCTATATGTTACCTCGGTGTATAAGGAATAATTGTGCCAAATTTCATTGATATTGTTTTAGCGGGTTCGCCGTGAAAGAGTAACAAACATACATCCATACTCACAAACTGCATTTGTATATTAGTAGGATAGGATTGCAACTATGTGCAAATATCAAATATGGTAGTGTAATAACTAGCCGCATTTTATGGTGTTGCGAACCTTTTTTACAACATTTACCATTAAGTAGTTTGCAAAATTAGTTATGGAGTTTGGCAAAGAGAAATTTTCTATTTGCCTTTATTAAAACCTTTATCATAATCTTTCCCACAAAAGAATAGCCGTTGGCGCTTAATTGCCCAAATTATACTGAATCACAGTTCTGTCCGACCAAATTGTATTAATAATTAATATTTTTTTCGCAGAGAAAACTAGACAAAGAAATAATTTTGGGAGCTGTCACGTAATCTTGTTTTATTTTGTTACGAAATTTGAATCATTTTTCGTGGAATGGATATAGTCAAACACAGCTGATAAAATAAATTAAACTATTAACATTTTTTGTTCGACTAAATTAATTTAGAGCTGAAACAAATAGTATTCAACTATAAAATTCAACAATATGTATCGATTAATTCCGGCTGAGTAGAATAGACTACTTTTCTTTCTGAGTTGTGGTAAAGGGCGACTAAGGAAATTTGACGTCATTCAGGGGGCCAGTCGTAAAAGTGCCTAGTCAAATCATGTAACAAAATGTTTATAATATGTTGTGCCGACCCCAAATAGAGTGGGATAAGGGCAGAGTGATTATGAATATATCATTTAATCAAAACAATGGCTGGAAACTAAACGGTTAAATAAAATATCCACTAAAAATCGAATGTTAATAGATTCAGAACATCCCTTTTTTAATTCACAAGACATTTATAACGTTTTTGATAGTCGTCAGTCACTCATAAAATCGGATAGTGAAGATAAGCGCGTCATAAAAAATGCAGTTTAACAGTTTTTCGATATATTTTATTTGCGTATACGAGTAAATTCCCTAATAAAATCACGTACATGTAGATATAAAAAATCTGATAAATCCTATCCTACTATTATAAATGGCAAAGTTTGTGAGTATGGGTGTATGTTTGTTACTCTTTCACGGCAAATCCGCTCGATTTGCCGTGAATAGTGCTTTCGTGATTTGAATCGATGAAATTTGGCATAATTATCCTTATACACTTGGGTAACATATAGGCTATAAAAATCCTGTTAATTCTATAATAGGAATAGGATGACATAGAAAAGCGCCATCTATTATCAACTTATCACGCGAACTAAGTTGTGGGAAACAGCTGGTGGTATTATATGTCCATAGTTTTTTAGTAAACGTTTATTTTATCTAAACATGCATATCTCTCTTCGACAAGACTTCAGATATATCTCCTTACTTTCCAAGTCGATTCAGTCCAATAAAGTAAAGGTAATAAAGAACTACAGGACTCTATTTTACACGAGACACAGATAAAATTCCTTTAAAGTTTCAAAGCGTTGGAAGTTTCAAATAAAATTCGGTGCTACGAGTGAGTATATTCCGGAAGAACCAATAGTATCGAAGTGGATTTAGTGAGACTGAATATATTTTTAACAATGACAAATTCTAGTGCTGCTATGACGTAGGAAGGTTCGTTCGTATATACTTCTTGAAGAATTTTAAACTCTAATGGCTCAGAGACCTACAACTGTATTATAATCAATGAATACGAAACATGACTGGCATTTTTTCTTCTTTTGATCGCTATTTTTTCGTTTGAAAGTAGTTTTCACTCAGATCCTTCTTTATTACATTTATCTATCGATCTATAATTGTTATTTTTATAGTGATAACTGTGTTTGTCTGTTTTTAGTAATAAGTATAATAATAATAAGTAAGTTTAAATAGTAAAGTGTTTAGTACCAAATAAATCATTCAGTCATTCATTCATTTTTAAGATAGATATAACTTGTACGTTTTTGCTGTAAATAAATATATTCATTCATTCATTCATTCATCTATTTTTTGCTTTCTTTTAACTTCCACTTTAATCTTTTTCTATTGTTGGATTAATACATGAAATTTAAAATATTGATGATCGTTTAGCGATACATCAATTAGCGTAAACATAATTTTCTAATTTTGTACTCTTACCTAACTTAGCTAAACATAAATGAGCTTAGAATTTTTTATTTTCTGATTTCTGTTATCCTAAAATATATTTCATGTAAACATCTGTAAATTTTGAGTAGACCTTCATCATTTTTTAACATATATAAGTGTCTCTAACGCCTTGTGTCTCTTGAATCCATTTAGATTAACTCCATTACACATAATTTTTTTAAATTAACATTAACATTACCATTAACTCTTTACATTAACTCTTCTAACTATTAGTTCCGCTAATATATCTTTTACTCTAGCGCTAAGAGATAAGAATATAAAATCTACAACAGAAGATTTAACGTTAAAAAGTTTCAAACTGATATATCAATAATATAAGTAAAATATTGCAAGTCTTATAAAATGTGAGTATTCTAACATTGCAACTTTATTATTTTCAAAATACAAAACTGCCAAAGTATGAAAAGGGAATACGAAAATATTAACACAAATGCATTCCCCATTTTCACAGATAAAGTATTGGCCACTACACGATTCGCAATTTTCCAATATAAATTCAGAGGTATAAAGTTTGACAGTTGGAAAACTGCACTGCACATTTAACGTTCTCCAACCTCGTATATCATGCTTACACTATACATCTATCCGATAATAGTGATAAATCATGAATTTTATTCACGCAATTATAGTCATTAAAACTATTAGGTAAGTAACAAAATTCTTTACTTATATTTGGTCAACGAAAACTTAATTGGCGCAATGTATAACATTCTAGAATTTTACCCAAACGTTAAGTTGGCACTGTTCAAGTGTTTTGTTTGTGTTTCTATTATATTTCGAGTTTTTTCAAGAATTTAATAAGCATCATTGGTAAAAATTCTATTTTATAAACTAAATACAGGAATACACGGTGTATTTAATTCAATTTGAGTTTAATTTTTCCTTATTATTAATAAACTTTTTATATGTATCTTATTAAATTATTATTATTAAAATACTACCTTTGTCATACATTTATCAGAGAGAAGTATTTCGAAATTAATCATAGATATTAAGGACGAAGAGTGCGACTTAGGTAAGATGAACCGCCGTGTGGTATCCGGTTGAGTGGAATAGATCACCCCCTTTTTTACTGACGTGTCTTAAAATTCGACTAAGGTAAGTTGACGTCAGACAGGCGGCCAGACGTAAAATACGTAGCCAAATCATGTAACCAAAACATGTTGACATGTTGTCACATGATTGTGACATGATGATGACCCCACTTAGAGTGGTGTAAGGGCAGCAAGCTGACAACGATAAATAAAGAAAGGTTGTATTTCAGAATGTTATTTTCTCTACATCTATTGCATAGAGGTATATACAGATGTAAACTCACTTTCCGTCCTTCCGATAAACAGTCTGTAATAACACACCACCATTTTAGGTAATAGAAAAATTCTTTGAAAGATTGCACTCTCAAATTCAATCGCATTCAGCGAGGGGCGTCACGGTGGTCGCAATACATTTCGGTCAAAGAATAAAATAATTTTACTGTATAAGTTTCAAAATATTTTCGTCATTCTTTTACCATTACCCCTAGTGGGATCGGCACAACATGTTTTAAACATGTTTAGGCTAGTTATTTTAAGACCGGCCGCCTGCTTGACGTCGAATTACATTTGTCACCTTTCGATACCTTCGATAAGAAATCGAGGATGATCTATTCTACTTAGTCGCATACCAAACGGCACTAGTTTCAAAAATAATTTATGGTATATTTAAGAATTTAAAATTTTTATAAATTTTATTTTGGCTGGCCCGTTGGCGCAGTTGGTAGTGGTCCTGCCTTTAGCTCCGCGGGTCGCGGGTTCGATTCCCGCCAACATTTTCTACAAATGAATTTGTTGGTCTTTGAGTCTGGGTGTATATTTGTATTTAAGTATGTATTTCAAATATATATATTCACTAGTTGTCTGTATACCATAACACAAGTATTAAGTTAGTTACTTTGGAAACGGTCGACCGTGTGTGTTAGTGTTCACACGTCAAGTTTATCTAATCTAATCTAGAAATATCTATTCTATTATTGCTTAAATCACTACATATTATAAAACAAAGTCCATATTTCCGTATGTACGCATAAAACTTTAAAACTACGCAACCGATTTTGATGCGGTTTTTTTTAATAGATAGAGTGATTCGAAAGGAAGGTTTGTACGTATAATAACATTCAATACGAAGTAGAAAAATACTGTAATTTTTGAGGTTTCTGTAAATAATTACATTTTTTTCCGCTTACATTGCATGCGCAAGCTAAACCCTACGAGATTTATCAAAATTATGTACTAAGTATTTGTACACCTTAAAAAGGTCTACAGAAAAGTCCGCGATGGTATATGTCTATCTCTTATGGATAACCCACAATAGCAGTTTTTTTTCATTTACTTTTTACGAAAAATGATGCCTTATGTTCAAAGCAATTTTTATACAATACAGCATTAATCCTTATCCAATTGAGTACCTTAAATAAATTGTTGATTTAATATAGATCAATATTGCCGTTTACACCATGTAATTTAAGTGAACATTTTCGGAGATATTACAGATTTAAAATCCCGCGAGGAGGCCGCGCTTCGACCTATAAGCACTTCGAATTTAGCAGCGACCGGAGACGCAACTAAATGTCCTTCTTTCAAGTTTATATTGTCTAATGATAAAAAAGCTATGAATGTTGTATGTAAAGACATTGTCTAATCAATTGTAAAAATAAATAATATCACTACATAGTATAAAACAAAGTCGCATTCTCTGTCTGTCCGTATGTCCGTATATCCCTATGTATGCTTCAATCTTTAAAACTATGCAACAGATTTTGATGCGGTTTTTTTTTAATAGATAGAGTGATTTTAGAGGAAGGTTTACATGTCTAATAACATTCAATATGGAGTAGAGAAATACTGTAATTTTTGAGGTTTCTAATGTGATGTGATGTAAAGTCCATATATCCCTATGTACGCATAAAACTTTAAAACTACGCAACAGATTTTGATGTGGTTTTTTTTAATAGATAGAGTGATTCCAGAGGAAGGTTTGTACGTATAATAACATTCAATACGGAGTAGAGAAATACTGTAATTTTTGACGTTTCTGTAAATAATTACATTTTTTTCCGCTTAAATTGCAAACGCAGGCTAAACCCTACGAGATTTATCAAAATGATGTACTAAGTATTTGTACACCTTGAAAAGGTCTACAGAAAAGTCCGCGATGGTATATGTCTATCTCTTATGGATAACCCACAATAGCATTTTATGTCATTTACTTTTTACGAAAAATAATGCCTTATTTTTGAAGCAATTTTTATACAATACAGCATTAATCCTTATCCAATTAAGTACTTTAAATAGATAGTTGATTTAATATAGATCAATATGGCCGTTTACAGCATGTAATTTAAGTGAACATTTTCGGAGATATTACAGATTTAAAATGCCGTGAGGACGCCGCGCTTCACGCTATAGCACTTGGAATCTTTTAAGAGTTTGTTTAAAGACATTCTGTAATTAATTGTAAAAATAAAATACGTAGGTAAAATGTAAAAGTAAATAAGTAAAAGTGTACTATATGAGTTTAGATATTCCAAAGATACCAGAAAAAACTTCTTGGTATAGGGAACGGAAATTGTTTTTCTCCAAATTTAACGCTTGCGGGCCACGGGCAGTAATAAATAAATCAAAACTACTGGATTGATTTTAATCACTTTTTTTTACACTGACTGACATGGGATATATATTTTATACCCGTGCGAAGCAGGGGCAGGCCGCTAGTGTATAATAAAACGAGAATATCAAATATCTCTTAAGTTTGTATTTGATGCATATTTTTAAAACTTCCACTGTGTTGGTGTATATATAATATTATTTACCAAAAAAGAACTTGTTATTAAAACTACTTAGACGAATTAACACGTTAATCAATACCTTAAAATTATATAATTATGTTTGTAATTATCTAGGCTTTGAATTTAATTTTAATGTTACTTGTGTTACGGAATGAATTTTCATATGTTAAAAATAACAGAATTGAGAAAATTGATCTTTTATTTTACAAAATGTTTTAATTATGACATCATTGTATAAAAAGTAAAATATTTTACACCTTAAGGTCTAAAGCTTTTGTCCACTGTAGAAGTATTTTTTTTGTTTTTTAATTATTAATATTACATTGTGTATCTGAATTGATACTTACTCTATGTCAATATCAATGTACCAGAACACGAAACCGAGAAAAATTGAGGTTTCTGAATGCCACCCCTGGAAATTGCATTCTTCACGCCTTAATGGCGTATTATGAGAAATGATTTATATTTCACGCCGGCATTAATGTATTTCTTTAAATTTTGTAAAATAATCATCATCCTTCCCTTATCCCACTCTAAGTGGGGTCGGCACAACATGTTACAAACATGTTGTCACATGATTTGGTTATGTATTTTACGACAGGCCGCCTGCCTGACGTCAACTTACCTTAGTCGTATTTTATGAAACCTCGTTAAGAAAATACCGCACGGTGGGTCAACTTATATTAGTCACCTTCATACGAGTCTAATACAAGACATGAAAGAAAGATGTAGAGCTTTCACCCGCCATACTGCATATGCATTTGGTCTCGCCTGAACTATTAAAAAAAATAATGTAGAAGAAAAAGGGTAGCCAAATCGTGTGACAATAAGTTTATAAAATCTTGCGCCGACCCCACTTAGAGTGGGATAATGACAGGAGAATGAGGATGATGATTATACTCATATGAACATCACTAATTGTTTTCATGCGTTCTATATCAGTATCTTGAACAAGTTTATTACATATGTCCAGCCATAGTCCGCAAGGCAGTCGAGATATAAGCTTTTACGGTTATTTTTCATACACTATATATGCCCCACGGGAACGTTTTAGTTTCAATAAGGGTGAGACAAGGGGAAATCGAGGTTGAAAAGAGCAGGTATACGTTCTTTATGCCGAGGGTCGAGTATCTCTATTTTTTTATTTTTTTTACGCGTGGCATAAAGTATGATGATCTTTATTGCTAGTATACGCAAAAATATCTGGTAAAATATATATCTCCCTGTCCTTATCCCACTCTAAGTGGGGTCGGCACAACATGTTTTTCTCTTCCATTCTGTCCTATCTTTCGTCAACTCTGGCGCCACTCCTTTTATATCCATATCATACTTCACACAATCCAACCATCTCTTTTTAGGCCTCCCTCTAGGCACATATCCATCCACATTCAAATTTAACACACGTTTGGTCACATGATTTTCATCCCTCCTCATTACATGTCCATACCATCTCAATCTTGCACTTCTCAAATATATTCTCTATAAATTCTTTATTCTAGTGAAGTTAAAAATGTTAATATTTAGTTAAACATATTCTCTAAATGTAGTATCTATTTTGATTAAATATAACTTAACATAGATTAGTCGTGATTGTATCAAATTATGCCGAAACCAGAATCAACAAAATTAGACCAAAAATATTTAGTTTCGACGTTTTAACACGACATAAAACATCCAAAAACGTCTGAACAGCGCCAGTAATCTAACTTTTTGTTAAATGTTTACGAGTAATTTCTAAATTGTATAATGTCCATTTCATTTTGATATCCAAAAAAAGGAACGTGAAATATCATTTATAAGCTGACGTTCTTTTGTTTTGGACGTTTCAAGGGGTAAGTAACGCCAGAATATGTTTAATATTCGCTCAGCTAAACACGCTGTAGCGAAGCAGATTTTGAAATTTCTTTGAATATAATTAATGCTATAAAATTGCACGTTTAAGTTTTATACAATATTTCCGACGTTAATTGTTTATTGCAATTAAAACATATCAAAGTTAGTAAGTCATTATCAAAATATGAGTAATATAGTTTTTAGTTATTCTTTTAATAGTAGTTCTGCTAAACGCGATGATGAATGATTAAAATTTTAAACTAGATGTTTCTTTTTAATATTGTATACCGATTTGATTAATTTTATATTTTTAATTTTGAATACATTTCTCTGTCAAAGTTTAGTGTTTATTTTGAAATTGTTTTTCATTGAAATCACTTAAGGAAATCTGTATAGTGTAGTTTATATTAATTGTTATAAATACCAGAAGCTTAATACAAAAAATAATGTTAAATGGATTATATCCTACTTCCTATCCTACTAATATTATAAATCCTAAAGTAAGTGAGTATGGATGTATGTTTTTTAATCTTTCACGGCGAATCCGCTGAACTAACATCGATGGATTTTGGCACAAATGTTTCTTATACACTGGAGTAATATAAACTATAGAAATCCTGTTAGTTCTACAGGCATAGTATGAAATTGAAAATCCATCTATTAACAACCTATCACGCGACAACAGTCCAAGTAAACGAATTATGTATTTATATAAGTTGTAGAAAAATCAAAAACAAGTAGAACAAAAAATCTTCAAAAATCTTAATGTACTGTACTTACTTAGCTTATATTAGTAATATTGAATTATTATCTTAATCAATTGAAGGTTGAATTTACTTTAATAATTTTTATTGTGTTGTTTTAGTTACTAGTTTTGAGATACATTTGCATGTGGTGTTAACCTTTAAGTAGTTTTACATTTAGACTCAGTGTAATAAAATAATAAAAAATATATAATAAAAAAACTAATATATAACATAAAATTAATAATAAAAAATATCTCCACAAACTAATATAATGTTATATTCAACAAATCTCTAGGAAGAGCATTGTTTCATCGGTTCAGTTTGCTAACGGAGGAGGTGTGAAATGCAATCCAATCTGCTCCATACAATAAGAATGAATAGCTTTCTAAGCAAGCACACTATATCGCAGGATTATTCAATTATTCTATCCGTATGTCTAGTTGATTGCAGTAGAGCTTGAGTCTAAGGAGTGAAAAAGCATAGAACAAAATGACAGCGCTTTCTTTTAGGGGACAGTAAATGGTAAATCAAATTATTGAGTTATGTAAGTGAAAAATAAAAAATAAAAAGAAGGCTTTTGACTAACCGCGTACTTACTTTTTGAAAGTGACTAACCGCGTACTTAATAAAATCGTTAAATTGGTATAGAAACAATGTAAAATACAAATAAAAAATTATAAAAATATTTCTTCAATAATTTTTCACTTCTTCTTTCTTTTTCAGTTCTTGCAAAGTTTAAAAATATTTATTAAATCTTCTTGGCATATTACAGAAGGCTTTAGCTTTCGCATAAACAAACTTTTTTCCTTTTTTCTCGACGTGAGAATAACAAATCCCTGAATTTGTCGCTTACTACAACTACTATCCCATCACTAGTGTCTACCAGTGATGGGCTAGTAGGTGTATTAGTAGTGTCTGACTCGGACTAGTTGACATAGTAGTAGCTTTCTACAACTACTAACTCACCACTAGTGCCTACCAGTTACGGGCTAGTAGCAATATTAGTAGTGTCTGACTCGGACTAGTTGACATAGTAGTAGCGTTCTATAACTACTAACTCGTTACTAGTGCCTACCAGTTACGGGCTAATAGGCATATTAGTAGTGTCTGACTCGGATTAGTTGACATAGTAGTAGCGTTCTACAACTACTAACTCATCACTAGTGCCTACCAGTTACGGGCTAGTAGGTATATTAGTAGTGTCTGACTCGGACTAGTTGACATAGTAGTAGCGTTCTACAACTACTAACTCATCACTAGTACCTACCAGTGATGGGCTAGTAGTCATATTAGTAGAGTCCGACTCGATTATCTTATCTACATTACTGAAAGTAAAAAGATATCCAATAGTTCGAATCCAATTTTAGTTATAAATTCGAAGATGCATGCACCTTTACGAATACCAACAAACATTCTTCAATCAACTCCGTCAACACGTCACTGAGACCAAGTGCACGGGATTCTGCATTGACTTGACTTATGGGACTAGATTTACCGCCGGAATATTCTAGAATCCTACACTGCAATTTAAAGTTTGACTATTTAAAATATTCTGGATGGATACCCTCATTTTATCTATACTAATATTTTAAGCTGAAGAGTTTGTTTGTTTGAACGCGCTTATCTCAGGAACTATTAGACAGATATGAAAAAATCTTTCAGTGTAAGATAGTCTATTTATTTATACAGGTATACGCTATATAACATCACGTTAAGATGAATAGGAGAGGAGCAGCATTAAAAAATGATACGAAAACGGCAAAATTCGAATCTTTCCTTGCGTGAGCTAAGCAAACGGTAATAGTTATTTAAAAATCATATACTACAAAATTGTTTCCCACTAAAAGTATTAAATAAAAGTCCGCGAGAGCATATGTCTGGCTTTTAAGGTTAACCCACTTTAACCAGTTTTATGGTTACGGTTTTAATCTTTCCACGCGGATGGAGCCGCTGGCGATTGCTCGTCTTATAATATGCTTATTTTTTAAATATATCAACGTTAGTGTATCATACCGCGAAATAGTTTTCATTCGTGAAATATTCAGGTTGAAATATCTTTCTATTTTGAAGACGAAAAAATAGAAAAAAGGAAATATATTTGTGTATTACAAATAAAATAAAATATGAAATTATTAATGAAATGCAAATACATCATCATTATTCATAATTCCCTGCCCTTATATCACTTTCAGCGATCTCAATATGATTTAAACATGTTTTTGCTAGATATTTTACGACCGGCCGCTCGCCTGACGTCTAATTACCTTAGTTACCTTTTACGACACCTCGGTAACTAATGAGGATGGTCCATTCTATTCAGCCGGATGCCACACGGTGGGTCAACTTACCTTTCGCCTTTTATGACACCTCGGTTATAAAGAAGGTTGGTCTATTCTATTCAGCCGGATACTACACGGTAAGGTGTTTATAAAAAATAAACTGCGTAATCGATTTAATCTATTTTAGTTTTTTAAATTTCGGTAAAGTTAAGATGCATGTATGTAAGTTACGCAGCTAAGTTATCAATTTTTGAGCTTATTCAATCGTTCGAAATACGAAAAGGTAAGTACCCAAATGATGGTAAACTTAATTAAGAATAAGCAATGAAGTATAAGAGTTACAACCCCATTAAAAGTTCACTGCGAGTTATAATGAATTTGATATTATGAGTTTTCAAAATTAGCGACAGAAGTTAAATGATGGACGCAAAATAACGATTTTAATTTCCGGGCAGCTGGAACTCCTTAAAGTTGTTACAAACAAACGTAACGCCGTTTGGATTCATTGTACATAATAAATGTAAATAAAATCCTTACTTTTACTTGAAATTAAATTTACGTTTGTTTTCGGTTTCATTTTGGAACACTGTCCGAGGTAATAGTAATAACAAAGTTTATTTAAAATGAATATTGATAAGTAAAATACAACGAATAAATAAACGAAAAGCAACACACACACACACACACACACACACACACACACACACACACAGAGAGAGAGAGAGAGAGAGAGAGAGAGCGAGACACACACACATGCACACACACACACAAAGAGAGAGAGAGAAACTTTCACCTTTACAATATTAGTAGAAGGTAGGATATGCAACATATCAGTAACAAATAATGAAATTAAATATATGATTATAATCGTAACAAAGTTTACAATAAGGTAAAATCAACTGTACATATCGCACGCATAATATTAAAGTGAATAAATTCAAAAAAGTTGGATTTTGCCAATTTCAAATCGTAGCGCTTACAAAACTCGTGAATGTTAAAGGGACCCATAACTTGAAAGAGCGAGGAAACACTAGCTTTTTTAATAGTTCGTAGCGTGATGTCATAGACGATATTGAAATAAGGATTACAATGTATCTAACTAAGGTTGCCTGGAAGAAATCGCTAGTTAGCGATAAGGCCGCCTTATTGTTTCTGCATTAGATTATGTCGTTTTCTTAACAATCATCTCCTTGCCCTTATCCCACTCTAAGTGGGGTCGGCACAACATGTTATAAACATGTTGTCACATGATTTGGCTATGTATTTTACGACCGGCCGCCTGCCTGATGTCAACTTATCTTAGTCATATTTTACAACACCTCGATAAGAAAGAGGGTGGTCTATTCTACTTAACCGGATACCACACGGTGAGTCAACTTACCTTAGTCGCCTTTTACGACACCTCGGTAAGAAATGAGGGTGGTCTATTCTACTCAGCCGGATACCACACGGCGGGTCGACTTACCTTAGTCGCCTTTTACGACACCTCGGTAAGAAAAGAGGGTGGTACTATTCTATTCAGCCGGATACCACACAGCGTGTTTTCTTAACAATATATATTATAATTTTTATGTGGTGCAATAAAGAATGTTCTATTCTATTCTATTCTAACTCAATTAAGCCAAATGTTAAATTCGGTCACCTTAATGCTTATAACACAAGCATTGTCACGCAGTGTTCTTTATCTTTACCGATACAAAGGTCTTTCATTGTAAGTCTAATAGCAATAGTTTAAAACGCAGTCAGTGAAAACAATAGTCAGGCCACAATTCCTAACAAGGCATACTAAGCCCAGATTGCGATTTACAAGAAGCATACTTAAGAGATTAGCCCGTAGAAGCTTCGCACACTCTTCGAATATCATCGAGTATTATCTCCGGATAACTTCTTGGCTTTCTCATTTTCCCGTTGATTCTAGACAACTTGTGTTAACATTTTTACTTAATAACACTGGTTTTAATACTTCCCTTATTAGATTTTTAATAGATTCAGCGAATATACAATGATTGCGTTGTAATAGGAATCCTAGAGTTCATCACAATGAATGAGGTTACCAAAATTTGCTTCTTTTGCCGGATACAACACGGGAGTTACCTTAGTCGTCTTTTAGGATACCTTGGTAAGAAATAAAGGTAGTCTATTCTATTCAGCCAGATACCAAATGGCAGAAATAATATCCAATCATCATCTTCCTGCCCTTATCCCACTCTAAGTGGGGTCGGCACAACATGCTATAAACATGTTGTCACATTATTTGACTATGTATTTTAAGACCGGCCGCCTGCCTGACATCAACTTACCTTAGTCGTATTTTACGACACCTCGGTAAGAAATGAGGGTGGTCTTTTCTACTTAACCGGATACCACACGGTGCGTCAACTTACCTTAGTCGCCTTTACGACACTTCGGCAAGAAATGAGGTTGGTCTTTTCTACTCAGCCCGATACCACACGGCGGGTCGACTTACCTTAGTCGGAGCCGGATACCACAGTATCCAATATCATTATAAAATAAATATTAACTCATCTTTGCATTTAAGAAGATCAAGCCACTTCGCGGTCCTAAACAGTCATAAAAAATATTTTATTCAACTCAGACAAATATAAACTGCAGAAGTAAGAGCTTTGAATCTGTCGCAGGTAATTTAGCAAACCTCGAGTTATTTTTCAGGCCAGACTTGGAACTAAAGTTACTTCAATTGAGATCTTATTGACATGAAAATAAGAACTTTTAACGTTCAGTTAAAGGGCACAAGTATTTTAAAATAATTCTGTGGACAAATTATTCTACTTGCTTCGGTTGAATTCTAGTTTAACAAGTAGAAAACCGTGAGAGCTCTTTCTGTAATTAATTTTAACGAATAGCTCTCGGAGAAAAGTCTCCATTTTGTGGCATTTACATTTATTAAATAGGATTATTCGGAATATTCTAGAATCCTGAGTTACAATTTTAAATAGTAGCCTTTTAAGTTAATTAGTTTTATTGGGGTTATTGTATCTCTCTATTAAAAATATTTTTAAACTTTCAGAGGCTATATGATTTATTTGGGTGTGTGATGTATGTGTCTATGTGTGTATGTATCCTCAAAAACCACTACACGTCCCCTCTTGCTTACGACTCTGTTGCTACTGATGTGATGCGCTTGAGACAGACAAAAATAATTTAAGCCTTTTAGAAGGTCTTACACACACGGAAATAAGAAAGAAATGTTGTCATTTCTTTTGTCGGCAATGAATGCAATATTTTTTTAATAATTTATAGACGCATTGAAATTCCGCAAACTAACGCCTACTTTGCGGAAATTCATTGCGAGATGAATACATTTCCATTGCATTACGATTTTAACGCGAAACCTATTCTCCTGTTGATGCTTCGGTTTTACGACGAAACTATCATAGATATTGTTTAATGAATGTGTGAAGTGCTTGTTGGTAGCGTTTTGTTGGTGGCAGCGTTTTGTGATACGTGTTGAGACGAATGTGAAAGTTGTCTGCTTCCTACACATAGCATTATATAGACTTAATTAACAGGCGCGGATTGTAGCAAAAGAATTCTGTCATAATTTCTGTACAAACATTTAATTACATACTACGAGTATGTGATAACACTGTTAGGTGTTTTGGAAAATGAATGGTCACCCTTATTGCTCGCTTTTCACTCTATTCTCTTCGCTTCGCGTTAGAAATATAATATTCGGTGTCCTATTATATGAGATCACTGGAACGTATAGGAATCGATCTCATTCGGTATTTGATTCTCGACCGTGTTTCAGACCTTTTTACGCACGTGTACAGAATTTAAAATTGAATTGAATGATAATTTATACGTCTTCGACACTATATTGTACGAAAACAGAAGTGTAATTGTTCCCCTTTTAACGATGGAAAACAATTCTTTCTTAGTTTTTTTAACACGCTCTTTAATATCTCCTTGATCAGTGCTTTGATTTGTATTTGAGATTCCTATTTGGTAAAGTAAAGTCTTAAGTGTTGTAGAATAATGTTTTATCAATTTTTATAAAGATTTACACGGTACATTGTAAACTTCGAATTTCTTTATGGTATCACTTCTAAGTCATTATATTTTAAGCATAATATATTTTAGTTTAATTTACGATACTATTTTTCTAATACGAGTCTATGAGTCATTGAATATATCTTAGAAGTAGTATTTAGCTATACTTACGACGTTTAGTTATTGGATCTTCTTGACTAGTTTTGGACTAATGGAGACTTTTATTGACAAGCTTCTTACGTTGATGCTAAAATTGGAACATCGCACTCGACATTATTAAAGATTACAAATATAATTCACAATAGGTTCATATTCTAAAAAAACAATAAAATTTTAACACTTATCCTCATCAAAAGAATTCAGTAGCTATTAATTGAGTGAAGCCAAAATCGGACTTTTTAATACCGTTTACCTTTTTTACCTTGCTATTGAGATTACATGTAAATACGAGTATTACTTTTTTATTACAATATTTATAAAAGCACTGTGTATTGCGTAATCTTTACGCCTGCAAAAGCTTCGATTGTTCAAATATTGTACACATTTATGTGTGTTTTTTACTAAATTTATTGGTATCTTTAGACTTCAGTGAATCTATTCTTCGCACGTCGCGTTTTACGACGAAAACAAAATCTTTCTCTCCGTAAGTAAATTGCATCTTACGTTCAGAAATACTATCTGTTGTTAGTTATTATACGTTTTAATGCCACTCTACCCAGCCTACTATAGACAGTGATCTATAACCGAAATACAATGGCCATAAGGGTTCGTCTAACGATGTTATGTTACCGTAATATGGGTCAGACTCTTGAGCACTTAACAGGATTTATGTTAGTTTGCAAGTGACTTAAGGCCATAGATATTATTGTTAGATCGTTTATGTGTATCAGCAATTTAACATTGCTATAGTAGTATATAATATTCATATAAAAAACGCAGATAGCTCCTTTTTAATTTTGGACCGATGAATGTCCAATTATAGAATGACTGACTGACACGTTGGCGCAGTAGGTAGTGACCCTGCCTTCAGCTCCGTGGATCGCTTGTTCGATCCCCACCAATGGCCAACATTTTCTATTATGAATTTGTTGGTCTTCGAGTCTGGGTGTACATTTGTTATTAAGTATGTATTTGAAAAATATATAAGTATATATTCCACCAGTATATATACCAGTTGTCTGTCACCAATAACACAAGTATTAAGTTACTTACTTTGGGGAAGGGCGACCGTGTGTGTAAGTGTCCCATATATTTATTTATTTATTTATTTATAGACTGCTTTCTATCTCTTTAAGTAATTGTCACACAATATTTTGAACCTTGAATCCAGCAGCTCTTTGCAAATTTTTTGAAATCACTTGTTTACAAATATGTCGTTTAACAGTGACGGAACATTGAACAGTTAACAGTTTTAAAGCTATGCAAGCGACGGTTGGAACATAAAGTTTGAAGAGCAGATAAGCAAATTAGAATTTTTGAGCTAATGCTTTTATGTTTCTACTTTGACTTTTATATAAATAAAATAATTTTTCAGCCTTCGCAGGGTGTTAAGAAGAAGGTCACTATGAAGAGGGTCACTTTTACTGAAACTGAGCTGCGAGCGAATCTGCGGCTGATCATATTTGTCTTGACAGATAAAGTTCTGCGCGCTATTTTGATTTTCTGCATCATCTTTCAGAGGTTATCACGTGCCCGAGATATTTAATTTGATCCACGTCGTCGTGGTTATATGACCTGAGGAAAGTGAACATAGAATCACTTAATCCGAAACAGGTAGACGTCTTAATTTCTATACAATATTACACAATAACATTAAATAAATTACAAGATGATATAGTAATAATTATCAACGTTTGAAGTGACCTCAGGTTAAATTTGACTAGCCCGTTGGAGCAGTGGGTAGTGACCCTGCCTTCAGCTCCGCGGGTTGCGGGTTCGATTCCCGCCGAGGGCCAACATTTTCTATAAATTAATTTGTTGGTCTTTGAGCCTGGGTGTATATTTGTATTTAAGTATGTATTTAAAAATATATAAGTATATATTCACCAGTTGTCTGTCTACCATAACACAAGTATTAAGTTACTTACTTTGGAGAAGGACGACCGTGTGTGTACGTGTCCCATATATTTATTTATTTATTTATAGACTGCTTTCTATCTCTTTAAGTAATGTCACATAATATTTTTGAACCTAGAATCTAGTAGCACTCTACAAACTTTTTGAAGTCACTTGTTTACAAATATGTCATTTAACAGTGACGGAACATTGAACAGTTAACAGTTTTGAAGCTAAGCGAGCGACGGTTGGAACATAAAGTTTGAAGAGCAGATAAGCAAATTAGATTTTTTGTGCTAATGCTTTTATGTTTCTACTTTGACTTTTATATAAATAAAATAATTTTTCAGCCTTCGCAGGGTGTTAAACTGCCTTTTCCATCCACAAGCTGCTCGTGTAAAGCAACGTATAACTCTAAAGAGGGTCACTTTTACTGAAACTGAGCTGCGAGCGAATCTGCGGATGATCATATTTGTCTTAACAGACAAAGCCCTGCGCTCCATTTTGATATTCTGAATCATCTTTCAGAGATTATCACGTGCCCGAGACATTTAATTGATCCACGTCGTCGTGGTTACATGACCTGAGGCAAGTGAACATAGAATCACTTAATCCGAAACAGGTAGACCTCTTTATTCCTATGCAATATTGTACAATAAAATTAAATAAATCGCAAGATGATGTAGTAATGATTATCAATGTTTGAAGTGACCTCAGGTTAAATTAGAGACGAAAATTTGTAAAATTAAATTAAATTATAAGGCGGCATACCAAAAATTGCACAACGGAGATTGTTGAAGTAATAAGGAAACTATTTATTTTTTTTTTATTAGTCTCCATTTTTTTTTATTGAGACATCGAATATATCATGTTCATTTCATTCAATATCGCATAGTTTGACGTGTCAGTCACAGACGTCGACAAGCAATGAAAGGATTGATATTGAAAACGATTGTCACGAGCGATTGAATTTGTAGATTCTATTTTTCATACACAACGTCGGTAGATTATTTTGTATCTTCCCTTTTATTTATTTTCCAAAATATTTTCATATAACAACAGAATAAGAATGAATGATATGAATAAAGTATTTTTGTATAAATAACGTAAGATACGCAATCCTTACTAATATTATAAATCCTTTGTTAACTGACCCATCGGTGCTGTGATATCTGGCTGAGTAGAATTGACAACCCTCATTTCTTGCCGAGGTGTCGTAAAAGGCGACTAAGGTAAGTCGACCCGCCGTGTGGTATCCGTCTGAGAAGAATAGACCAACCTCATTTCTTACCGAGATGTCGTAAAAGGCGACTAAGGTAAGTTGACGTCAGGTAGGCGGCTGGTCATAAAAAAGCAGCCAAATCATGTGACAGCATGTTTATAACATGTTGTGCCGACCCCGATTAGAATAAATAGGATAAGGACAGGAGGACACAACTGACCCATTGGCGCAGTTGGTAGTGACCCTGACTTCCGCCCCGCGGGTCACATGTTCGATTCCCAACGAGAATCGAATTTTAAACCCGGATGGGTTCGAAACTAGTCGGGTTAACCCGATAGAATAACACATGAGTATAGCCGGTTCTATACATTAACTATACTATATATTTATTCTTTCCGGAGTAGGTAAAATTTATCATATTTCATTATTTCGGGTGCCTAAACGCTTAAGTTAGTGTAAATGAAATCACGGGTATAGCTTGTATTATACAAAACGGCCATAAAATGCAATAACAAGATTTTAATAGCCTGCATTTCTCAAATCTATGGTCTGTTTAATCAGGTCCAGCGGAAACAGTAACCGGAAACGGAAACCTTTGTAGCTTATCCGCTCTAAATAATTTATTTCTTTTTTCATATATAAATACGAGTATATAGCTTGAATACAATAGCAATATCGTACAAAAGATTTGACCCGGATAAAGTTTTTTTTTAAATTATTATAATAAAATAAAAAATCTACCATATCAATTTTAAAATTTCTTATGATTATTTATTTTCTTCTGAAATTAAAAAATGTTACTGGGATGTATGAAATAATTGTAGAACTACAAAAATACTACAAAAAAGTCCGCGACACTATGTCTCTATCTTCTATGGTTAACTCACAATAACTACTTTATGTGACATAACATTTTTTGACGTAAAATTTTATAATAATATACATACAATTATAATACTATACTAAACTATTAATAAAATTAAAATAATTATTAAAAAAAGGGAAACAATCAATTTATTAAAGACAAAATAAAAGGCTATACTATAAAGCGCTGGACCAGAACGCACGTCGCACGTACTGTTGGGGGAAAGAATACGTGCTAATGACGAGTGCGGAAAGCATCGCGGACAGACGACGGGCCCCTCACGGCATTCCGAGTGTGGATGTACCAGAGGATGCACCGTCTTAGACGCGCTAAGACGTAGTGTTCCAGTAGGATGCACTTTAGAGCCCTAGGATCTGATAGTGATGTCGATCTAATAACATAATGTATGGGGACTTCTTATATTACTACGAAAGCACTTCGATAGCGCGGAGCAAACGATCAGTGGCGCCATCTAGTTTTGAGTGCGGAATCATGTGTTCCTAGTACGTTGTGTTACAAGGCTATAAAAAACTACTTTTATGCTCACTATTTCAATTAAATACACTGACTTTCACGCGAACGATCCTGCAAGAACAGCATATTATAGTATAAAAATCTAGATCTAACTTAGGTTGAAACTTTTCAAACTGTATTAAGTTAAATATACAGAGATTTCAGTGAAGGCCACAGTGATCAATACTGATTCATCTCGAAGCGAGATAAATGAGGTGCTGGTTTCCGAATGGCCGTCTGAAATAACGTTTTCAATGAAATTTTCTAAGCTTACGAAGTTGATAAGATTAGTTACCTTACAAACTTCTTATAAAGTTTCAAATAAAGAATAGTCGTTCTTATCTTATCGTTGAATGTGGATAAAAGATAAATGATACATTTGCGTATTAACTGCGATATTTTCTTTGGTTTAACCTATGCTATTTTTACCGCAAAGCGCAGCCGATATACTTTAACCGAGAGAATAACATTAGAGAGAGATTAAGATTAAGTGTTGTGACAAATCATTTGGCCTTATAAAAATATCTTAATCTGTAATATCTTTACAGAATTCCGCAGCATATTTTGTTTGAAAGTTTTTATTTGAAGAATGTTTTAAAAGTTTGTTTGTTTATTTTGATCTATATATTTTTGGTTTATGAATTAAGTTACTAATACTGAGAATATATTTATTATTGTAACTAATTATTATCATTCAACGAAGCCTGAATCCTTAGCAAATAGTTGAACCTATATTTATACAAATTATAGGCCAGCAAATTAATTAAGATCGACTGAGTTGCGACGAAATTTCAATGCCCTAGGGCACCGTAGGCAAACTTCGGTGACGCGTGTCAATGAATTATGCTTCGCATTACTTATTAGTACACAGAGCTATGTTTATTTATGAAAATTAACTGAAGTCTATAAACTTCACGTGGGTGGCCTATTTATTGAAGCATAAAATGGGGCTATGTGAAAAACATCTTATATCTATTTGTTATAAAACTACGTCTGTAAAACTAACTAAAACTAAACGTCCTTTTGTCTGCCTGTATGTGATCGATTTTCTCAAAATATACTGAACCGATTTTTGTACAGTTTTTACTAAAAAGTAGAGCAACTTTCTTATAATAGGTTTCTCTTCTTGAAGCCTTGTACCGCAGCAGCCACGGGGTTGCAAAGATCGACAAAACCTTTTGAATTCGGAAAAGGCGTAAGACAAGGATGTATTCTGTCCCTCATTTTATTCAATGCGTATGGGGAATACATAATACGGAAAACTTTGGACGGTTGGGAAGGAGGAGAAAGCGTGGGTGGAATGAAGATCACCAACTTGCGATAGGTGGATGACACTACTCCTTTTGCCGCCTCAGAGCCCGAAATGATACGCTTAACTAATAACGCCCACTATAATAACTACGACTTTATTCTTTTATTTAACGTAATTAATTGAATATTTATATTTAAACATTCATATTGAAGCTAAGGTATACAAAAATATATGTATATGTTCCAGATATATGTTCCATTAATAAATTGGTGACTTTCGTAAATAGTCGTAACTACAGTTTGAGTTGTGGAAGGTAGGCTAATTAATTAAGATCGAATGCCATATTTGGACGCCTCTGGGAATCAACTAGTGAACTTTCGTATAGTATGTCACTGAATTTAGCTTGACATTTATATAGAGAGATTGTGTATTTAGCGACCGAATATATTGATTATTGATACCTGTGACTTTGCATCTAATTATTATTAAATTATTAAATTACTAATAAAAAATATGGTATATGATTTCTTATTTCCGATGAAAAAACTCGATTTTTTATTTTAACCTTCTATCTTACCGTGTGGTATCCGGCTGAGTAGAATAGACCACCCTCATTTCTTACAAAGCTGTCGTAAAAGGCAACTAAGGTAATTGACCCGCCGTGTGGTATCCGACTGAGAAGATAAGACCACCCTCATTTCTTACCGAGGTGTCGTAAAAGGCGACTAAGGTAAGTTGACTCGCCATGTGGTATCCAGATATTTACCGATTTGTCGCAAAAGGCGACTTATGTAATTTACCCGCCGTGTGGTATCCGGCTGAGTAGAAGAGACCACCCTAATTTCTTACCGAAGTGTCTCAAAAGGCATCGTAGGTAAGATGACCTACTGTGTGGTATTTGGCTGAGTATAATATACCTTCTTAGCCAGGTGTCGTAAAAGGCGACTAATGTGAGTTGACGTCAGGCCGCCGGCCGCAAATTATTGTGCCGACCCCACTTAGAGTGGGATAAGGAGCGAAGAATGATGATCTTTGCTTTAAGATGAATGAAGTTTTACTTAATTTCTCTCTTAACTCAACCGTATGTTAGCGATTTCTTTAAAATTATAAATTAAGTGTTAACGTGCTATTTACATAATTTAAATTGGGTGTAATATGTCTATATTAGAATTAAATTTATCTAAGTGGTTGTCGAGATTAGAGATTAGAGTGCGTATTCAAAAGCACAATAATTATGTATAATCAGTGCTTTGAGTAGTGCTTCATTAACAGCTTAAAATATATTCAACAGAGGTGTGCAGCGCAAATATAAATATAAAACGATATTACTTAAGTATCCATATCTTTAAACGAGTTTATATACGATACGATTCATGTATGTACTAGCTTTTACTTGCAACTCGTGCAGGGTCGTCTCGCTTACTCCCCGGGTGGGGGGTAGGCGGGGTACGGGCCTCGAGGCGTACCTCTTTGCCCGGGCAGTTCCTCGCGGGCACTTAAGCCCGGTATGTGTTCCGGCCTAAGGCCGAGGTCACCTGGGTGACCCAAAGGTGTCGGTATTTGGGCCGTAAGCCCAGGTCACCTAGGTGACCTAATGGATGTCTGGATCGATGGGGAGGTCTGGGAATGGTAGTTCCCAGACCTCAAAGTCGTCGTCAGGTAGTGTCATGTCCGGTGGTGTCATAGTCCGTGGTGTCGCCCTCTCGCCCATCGCGTCGTCCTCGTTGTCGCCGTCGTCATCCGCATCGGGCCGCGGAGAATCGCAGGAGCTCGCGAGGCAGGGAACGTCCATCGGGTGGTCGCACATGGAGTGGCGCGATACTCGTCTGCGCGGACTGTTGTTGCGTGATAGGTTGATAATAGATGGCGCTTTTCAATATCATCCTATTCCTGTAGAATTAACAGAATTTCTATAGCCTATATATTTTGCCGGTGTGTAAGGAATAATTTTGCCAAATCGATATTGGGCGATCGATTGGCTGTGAAAGAGTAACAAACATTTCGGAAATGGCGTTAACAAATAGATTAGTTAGGTTTGATTGTTAGAAGACGTCTTCTTATCCGTGTTTTCATACAATGAACTCTATATGTGATATATGAAGCCCCGATATGTAGAGCCTTTTACTTTTACCTTTACATATTAGAGCAATGTTGTAGCACAGCTGAGTAAATCTCAGTAAAGTAATATGAGCTCTATCTCTAAGCGTGGAGAAATATTCTTTGCTCAGTAAAAAAAGTTAAGTAACGGCCTTGTTGTACTATCCCATTGTTGGGCATAGACCTCCTCTCTCCGTTTTTGGAGAGAAGTATTGAAGCTAAGACCTACCACGCTGCTCCAATGCGGGTGGGTAGATTACATACATCCCTAGATTTCTCTAGAGATATACAGGTTTCCTCACGATGTTTTCCTTCACCGAAAAGCGTGTGATAAATTTCAATCGCATAATCGTGATAATGTCAATCGCACACATAAGTTTTAAAACAAAAACCCATTGGGACCTGCCCGGGGTTTCAAATTCAAATTCGAAATATTCTTTTTTCAAGTGAACTGTTTACAGTATTTTTGAATCGTCAAATGTTTTCAAGAAGCTACCGCTGATTCGGAAGTTTGCTCCTACCGAGAAGAACCAGGAAGAAACTCGGCGGCTAAACTTTTAAACACATGATGATCTCTCGGCTCGAAGACCAACAAATTGTTTTATAGAAAATGTTGACCCTCGGCGGGAATTGAACCCGCGACCCGCGAAGCTGAAGACACGATCACTATCCACTGCGCCAACGGGCCAGTCTGAATGTATGTAATCGGATTGCAAACAGTTCAGTCATCAAACGTGAATAAGGAAAAGGACCAGTCATATATATTTATTTTATTTATTTAACTAAATCTCTTTGTTTATTCCTTTTTTTCTACTACTTCAGCATGGTCATAAGATTAGTAATGTTTCAACGCTCGATCTTCTAAATTATACCATTCAGTTATTTGCTAAAGGCGAGAGATGAATACTTCATTACAACGGAAATAGGCCAAACGTCGCTATTTAGACGGCTTTGTACGTTTTTATATTGGCTGTTTCATTATTTAGATTAAAGCTGTTACTTCAAAAACACTTCGACGTGAAATAGATTCATAATCGCTACCCTGATTGTCTAATAAAAAAAGAATAAAATAAATAATTTCCATTGAAGAGACAATTCATTTAATTATATCCATTTAATATAGTATAAGAAATTTTCGGTTGCCCAAACATGGTCATTGAGTGAGAAACAACCAAAACCCCCTACATGCTAAATTTTAGAAACATCGTTGGAGCCGTTTCCGAAATTCTGAAAATATATACATATAAGATTAACTCATTTAAATATTAAAGATTTTTTTGTATCGTAATTTATTTATTATGATACAAATACTTCGCATTCGATCATCAGTGACGTATACTCTGTATTAGCGATCAAAGAAAATATATCTCTATGGTGTTCGCACGATCTTTCGAACCCGCGACAATGGATGTCGCAAAATTGAAATGTAGCGAAGTGAGGAAAGTTATCGCAGAAATATACCGATAATCATTTGTGTCACATATAAACATGTTTACGAACGTTTTCAAACATTTTCTGGGGAATTTTTGAAATGTTTACGCTTTGAAAAGTCTTAATTGGAATATTACTTCGGAACATACATAATAAATACATATAAAGTACATATAAAGTAATATAAGATATATAAGATATATAAAGTACATAAAAATACATATAAAGTAGCCAAAACATATAACACGTATCTATGGACATAACAAATATATAAAAACATATAAAGCCAAAAATTGCTTTCCGATTTTGTCGTGGAGTCTATGTCCACGATGGTTCGGTTACGGGGTGAAATAATTGTTGAGATTGTGGTGGTGAATGTGTGCAGAGCTTGCGTATTGTTGTGTTATCAGTCTTACAAATTCTGCATGTATCAGTTATGAGAACGAATAGTACACTCTACATTTAGTATTACATATATTTTCTTTTATCGCGGGTTATAGCAAAATAATATTCTCATTAGTTTTGTATTATGGACCTCCGCAAAGTAACGCCTAATTCTATAAATTATTCGATTGCTTAATTAAATCTGCCAAATCGCTGGTTATATATGAAAACAATAGAGTTTTTAAAAACAAATATCTTAATTGAATTAATCTAAGCAGATTCACAAAAACCTACTCATACCGAGGGCCGAAATGAATTTAACATATTTTCAATATCTCGTATAAATTCTAGCTCAGATACCAAATCTATTCATAATATCATACTTCAGCATCAGGCCTTTATGAAATATTGATCGTACTGAATTATTATCCAAAGTCGTCCGTGTAAAGGAGGGCAGAATAAAGCGCAGGTATTCGTAATAAAGGAATCGAGTGCTCACATTTTATTCAGATTCACGCCCATACATATGAATTAGAGAATAAGTAGGGGAGATATGATTTTTTTAAATGTCTGGAAATACGTGAAGTATTTATTATTGTTATTTCTAAATATGTATAGACCTATTATAGAAATATATCTGCAATATTTCTCTCCCAATGAGTGTTAACTGATTAATATCTGATATGGTACATGTTTTCTTATTGTTTTGAATTTACACACATTTACTTCAAAGATTTTGCAACCAAGCATTTAGACGTTAGACGTAACTTGATAGTATCTGGGTGACTGAGGCTTCCTCGGTAATATTTTTAAAAGATATAAAAACAATGAAAAAATTTAAAATTAAAAAAAATAGTAGGCTATCTAGACCGCTCATTCCCCAAATAAGCTACCATGACTTTACATTTGACAGCGAAAATTGTCTTTTGGATTCAATTTTAATATTTTCTCGAAAACAGGGATAAAAAGATTTTTTTTAATGAAACGTAGTTAGATAGAATTTTTCCCCTAAAACCCTCTACATGCCGAATTTCATGAAAATCGTTGGTGCCGTTTCCGAGATTCGGAAAATATATTTATGTACATACATACAAGATTAACTCATTTAAATATTAAAGATCTAATGAAAGAAAAGTAATATGTACTATACATCATTCTCCTGTCCTTATCTCACTCTAAATAGAGTAGGCACGACATGTTTTTGTCTTCCATTCTCTCCCATCATTTATCAACTCTTTTTATATATATGTCATACTTTAGACAATCCATTTATATCTCTTTAGACCTCCCTCTAGTCATATATCCATCCACTTTCATATTTAACGCGTAGTAAGTAGGACATGTATATAAAAAAAGTAGCGCCAGAGTTGACGAATGATAGGAGAGAATGGAAGAGAAAAACATGTTGTACTGACTCTACTTAGAGCGCGATAAGGGCGATAATGCAAAGAAGCAAGTGTTATCGTCGACTTTATGACAATAACATTAATTCTAATTCAAGTTCAAATTTAAAATATTCTTTATTCAAGTAAAATTGTAAACAATTGCTTTGTCAAAAGCGGCTTATCCTGTTCTTGCTAAGTTTAAGATTCCCATGTAAAATTATCCCGGAAAAAGATACATCGAAAGGATATGGACATTAAAATAACACTCTACGGTAACGAATGAAAACTAATGAAAATATTAAAGCAAAATAATATCATATTTTCATTGGTTTTGTATTATGGACCTCCGCAAAGTAAAACCTAATTCTATAAAATATAACGAAATGAATATAACAATTTGAATATTCATTTATAAAATTGAATTATTAAATTAAATTATTCAAGGGCTCATAGCGACCGTTTGTCTAATGGGTTTGATCAAAGATTTTATTAATTCAGCACCTGTGATGTCATTTCGAATTCAGCCGTCTAGATTGATAAACCTATTTTGATTATTGGAATAATCCATACTTCATACTAAAATTATAAATGCGAAAGTCTATGTGTTTGAATAATTTATACAAGTAGGCGTTACTTTGCGGAGATCCATAATACAAAAGTAATAATAAAATTATTTTGCTATAATCCGCGATGAAGTAAAATAGAAAATATAGATATATAATGCTAAATGTAGAGTGGAGAATCCGTTTTACATACATGCAGGATTCAAATATACGTTTGTTCATATGACTATTCGTGTGGTATTCGGCTGAGTAGAATAAACACCTTTCATTTCTTACCGAGGTTTCGCAAAGTAAATTGACGTCACGCAGGCGACCGGTCGTAAAATACCTAGCCAAATCATATGAAAACATTTTTATAACGTTTTGTGTCGACCCCACTTATTGTGGGATAAGGGCAGGAGATTTAATGAGCGATATCAATTACAGTATAGAGGGGGTGATCTTGAAAATTGTACGGTCTAAAGTTCGTGTTGGGATAAATTGGGATCGCTACGCCAAATATACCTGCGGTTGAACGAGTTAAGACGTCTCGCTTAATACCAACTAGCTTTTACCAGCGACTTCGTTCGCGTGGACTGTTGTCGTTTGAAAGGTCGATAATAGATGGCGTTTTGCAATGTCATCCTATTCCTATAGAATTAACAGGATATCTATAGCCTATATATCATTCCGTTGTATAAGGAATAATTGTGCCAAATTACATCGATATTGGTCCAGCGGATTCGCCGCGAAAGAGAAACATACATCCATATTCACAAACTTTGCCATTTATAATATTACTAGGATACCTAATTTTTAAATTAAATATTTTATTTTTATTAAAAATTGTTTATTTCTCTAAGAAAACAGTTGTAAATACCAGTTTCTGCAACAAATCACGCCAAAAAACAAACAACATCAATGGCGCGATGGTTACTGTGTCATATTGACGGTGGATATTTTAGAAATAGGTGTCTATTTTAGAAATAGTTGGAGGACTTCAGTCATGTTAACTAGTAGGACTAGTGGGATATGATAGTAAGAGGTACAGAATAAAACTTCCAAAAATTATTAATTGTCATACATACCTCATCATCATCCTCCTGCACCTATCCCACTCTAAGTGGGATCGGCACAACATGTTATAAACATGCTGTCACATGATTTGGCTGCGTTTTTACGACCGACCGCCCGCCTGACGTCAACTTACCCTAGTCGTATTTTAGGACACCTTTCTAAGAAAGAGAGTGGCCTATTCTACTAAACCGGATACCACACGGTGGGTCAACTTACCTTAGTCGCCTTTTACGACATCTCGGTAAGAAATGAGGGTGGCACTATTCTATTCAGCCGAATACCACACGACGGGTCGACTTACCTTAGTCGCCTTTTACGACATCTCGGTAAGAACTGAGGTTAGCACTATTCTATTCAGCCGGATACCACACGGCGGATGGAGATTCATACATAATCGTTCTTATTAATTACACACTTCGTTATTCAAACTTCAATGAATAACAAAACTAACGGAGATGATGTAAATAGCATAGTTAAAGTTCCTTCACAGGATTCTTATTGTATTATGCAAACTTGGCGTATTTGGACGAAATAGCACCTTATGGTTTAGAAAATAAAATCGTTTGACGGAACACCTCTGTTTGTCTGCTATTCAGGCGTGTTTAACATCCTTTCATCAAACTCTCTTTTACCCTGAGGCTGCAATTATAGTTAGCGTGCCTTAGGGAAGGTTATATTTCAGAGATCTGTTCCGGAATATGAAATTTTTATCGACTACGAGAGGAATTAATAGAAAACACTTTCATTTTAAATTTGTAGAACAAAGTTTAAGTGATTTATAAAGTGACGGTACCAAGATAACTAGATGAGGAATGCTGAAGAAAAAAATGACTGTCGCGTCTTAAGGAAATTTTTAAATATTTTGCAGTTTTACTATTATTAAACTCGGCGTCATTTGAATATTACTTTACTATATAATATCACTAGCGGCCTGCCCCTGCTTCGCACGGGTATAAAATATATATCCCATGTCAGTCAGTGTAAAAAAAAATGATTAAAATCGATCCAGTAGTTTTGATTTATTCTTTATTGCCCGTGGCCCGCAAGCGTTAAATTTGGAGAAAAACAATTTCCTTTCCCTATACCAAGAAGATTTCCTGCTATCTTTGGAATATCTAAATTCATATAGTACATTTTTACTTATTTACTTTTACATTTTCCCTATGTATTTTATTTTTACAATTAATTACAGAATGTCTTTATATACAGCATTCACAGCTTCCTTGTCGTTAAACAAACTTTGAAAGAGCGACATATAGCTGCTAGATTCGAAGTTCTCACGGCATTTTAAATCTGTAATATCTCCGAAAATGTTCACTTAAATTACATGCCATAAACGGCCATATTGATCTATATTAAATCAACAATTTATTTAAGGTACTTAATTGGATAAGGATTAATGCTGTATTGTATAAAAATTGCTTTAAAAATAAGGCATTATTTTTCGTAAAAAGTAAATGACAAAAAATGCTATTGTGGGTTATCCATAAGAGATAGACATATACCATCGCGGACTTTTCTCAGGTGTACAAATACTTAGTACATCATTTTGATAAATCTCGTAGGGATTAGCCTGCGTTTGCAATGTAAGCGGAAAAAAATGTAATTATTTACGACATCACATTAGAAACCTCAACCTCTTATAGTATTTCTCTACTCCATATTGAATGTTATTAGACATGTAAACCTTCCTCTAAAATCACTCTATCTATTAAAAAAAAACCGCATTAAAATCTTTTGCATAGTTTTAAAGATTGAAGCATACATAGGGATATACGGACATAGGGACAGACAGAGAATGCGACTTTGTTTTATACTATGTAGTGATATTATTTATTTTTACAATCGATTAGACAATGTCTTTACATACAACATTCATAGCTTTCTTATCCTTAGACAATATAAACTTGAAAGAAGGACATTTAGTTGCGCCTCCGGTTGCTGCTAAATTCGAAGTGCTTATAGGTCGAAGCGCGGCCTCCTCGCGGGATTTTAAATCTGTAATATCTCCGAAAATGTTCACTTAAATTACATGCTGTAAACGGCAATATTGATCTATCTTAAATCAACAATTTATTTAAGGTACTCAATTGGATAAGGATTAATGCTGTATTGTATAAAAATTGCTTTGAACATAAGGCATCATTTTTCGTAAAAAGTAAATGAAAAAAACTGCTATTGTGGGTTATCCATAAGAGATAGACATATACCATCGCGGACTTTTCTGTTGACCTTTTTAAGGTGTACAAATACTTAGTACATCATTTTGATAAATCTCGTAGGGTTTAGCCTGCGTTTGCAATGTAAGCGGAAAAAGATGTAATTATTTACAGAAACCTCAAAAATTACAGTATTTCTCTACTTCGTATTGATTGTTATTATACGTCCAAACCTTCCTTTTGAATCACTCTATCTATTAAAAAAAACCGCATCAAAATCGGTTGCATAGTTTTAAAGTTTTATGCGTACATACGGAAATATGGACTTTGTTTTATAATATGTAGTGATGTGGTATCTGGCTGAGTAGAATAGACCACCCTCTCTTTACCGAGGTTTTGTAAAAGGCGACTAAGGTAAGTTGACCCACCGTGTGGTATCCGGTTGAGTAGAATAGATCACCCTCTTTCTTACCGAGGTGTTGTAAAATACGACTAAGGTAAGGCGGACGGACGTGGCCACATCATGTGACAACATGTTTATAACATGTTGTGCCGACCCCACTTAGAGTGGGATAAGGGCAGGAGGAAGTACTTTACTATATAATATCGACGATTAGTATGACATTAGGTATTTATTTGTCATTTTTATTCATTCCCATGTCCAAGTCCCTTCATTCATTCCCCTGTCCTGTCAAAGTGTATTTGGCACAACATGTCGTCACATGATGTGGCTAGGTATTTTACGACCAGCCGCTTGCCAGACGTCAAATTACCTTAGTCGCCTTTTACGACACCTCGGTAAGAAACAGGGTGGTTCATTCTACTTCGCCGGATACCATATGGCGCGTTAACTTACCTTAGTCGCCTTTTACGACACCTCAGAAAAAAATGAGGGCGGTGTATTCTACTCATCCGGATACCATACGGCATTTTTTGCCATTTTTGTATTAATTTAAATAAATAATATTAAATATAAATACAAACATTAATAAATAACACATTTTCACAAAAAATCCGTATAAGTTTGTTAACGCATTAAAATACTATGCATAGGTAATTGAACTACAAATATGTAACTAGAACCTTAGATTTCAATTAAAACTCAGTCTATGTGTAGTTTTGCTTCACAGAACCCGTTTACGTGTCTAAGCTCAGCTATTTCACGTATATTTTGCACCTTTTATGCTACAACCCATAAGCTTCAACTTTCCTCATTTTGTCGAGGAAAATACGAAATTTTTCCTTACCTTTACGCTTTGAAAGGATATACGAGGATAGTCATACAAGATATGAATTTATAAGGTCTCTGCGTATGAATGATTCATTTTTCTAAATTTACATATTCACTTCAATTAACCATGTGGAATTATGTACTATATATTAACATAACCTAACCCAACTTAATATTTAAAACTTTTTAAAATTTTTGAAATGTCACAAGACGAATACATACGATTTCACGAAATATTTTTTTCAACTATACCATTTCAATAATTTACATAATTGTAAAGAATGTACATAAATACTTTTTCTTTAATTTATATTTTTGTATTTAGAAGTTTAAATTAAGAACAGACCACAGTTAGACAGGAAAATGGTTTGAAAGACAAAAACAATTTTACATACAAGATATAAATGATATATTTTAAGGGAAACGACAATAAAAGTTTATATTTTACTCTCTTAATTAATTATTTATATCAATTTTGTTGTATGTAAAATTGTTTTTGCCTTTCATACCATTTTCCTGTCAAATTGTGCTCTGTTCTTAATTTAAACTTTTAAATATTAAAATATAAAATAAAGAAAAAGTATTTATGCACATTCTTTACATAATTAGACGTTACTTTGCGTAGATTCATTAAAAAGTATATAGAGTGTGGATTATCCGTTTTCATACCTGATACATGCAGGATTAAAAACACATGCACAAACCTTCACCATCGCCACCACAATCACAAACATTACACACATTCACTATCATAAACTCAACAATCGTTTCGCCCCGCAACCGCTCTCAGTCCGTGTTTAGTTATTTATACATGAAATTGTAATGAAATTACGAAATTCAACTTCAACATGCTCCTGCCCTTATCCCACTCTAAGTGGGGTCGGCACAACATGGTATAAACATGCTGTCACATGATATGGCTATGTATTTTACGACCAGCCTCCTGCCTGACGTCAACTTACCTCAGTCGTATTTTACGACACCTTGGTAAGAAATGAGGGTGGTCTATTCTAGTCAGCCGGGTACCACACGGCGGTCAAATTCAGCTTCTATTTTATTATATTTTCACGTGACAATAGTGACGATTCCTTTAAAATGTTAATTCCGTAAGTACGTGCGTACGATTCCAAGCAGGTACTCAGTATGCTTGTCATATCTAAATGTGATATTAACGTATAAGTTATTAGACGGTATGGAAAATGGAAATGGAAAAACCTTAGACTTTCATGTTAGACTTCAAGATCTCAGCGTCAGCTTTTTTCTTATTTAAATAACAGTATCTTCGACCAAAATTATTGGTTCCAATTACTGTACAAAGATATGGAGATAATTTTATGAATGAAATCATTTGTTATCCTAGAAAGATGGTTTCTTTTCAAAGTCATCACGTCTTATTTTCTAACAAATTCAAAATTTACATTCAAACTCAAAATTTTCATTATTCAAGTAAACTTATAAACAAATGCTTTTGAATCGTAAACTCTGCTGCAGGTTCTGAAAGCTGTTCCTAACGAGAAGAACCGGGAAGAAACTCGGCGGTTGCACTTTTTAAAATAATACTTATACCTAGTTACATTTAGTTATTAATATCTTGTACTGGGTCGAACAGTAGCTATATTCACGCATTCTTATCATCTAAATAATCCTCAACAGTATAGTAGGCTTTTTCTACAAAGGTATATGTGGCCAAAGACGACACTCCAATACACACGGCCTTCAAGTCATTTATATGTGTCATGTTATTTACACCACGGCCCGGATTTTCTATTATTAGCAGCCCTAATTCCTGAAGGGATGACCTTCTTTGCTCGTTGAGGGAGTAATACATCAAGGATGTTGTCAAAGGATTTCATACGCTTAATGTTAGGGAAGAAATTGAATATAAAGCCTCCGACTGACGAAACTGTTAATTAACACATAGTTATCAGTAGACGCTAAGCTAAGGATACGTATTGCTTTATCTCCCTATTAATTTGTTTTAATGCTTTCTGTGTTCATGAACGTATGCCCTATGTCATGCATCAAAGTCGTGATTTAGTGTTTGTTAGCCATGTGCTATATAATAAAAATAATAATAAACATATGGGACACTTACATACACGGTCGTTTGTCCTAAAAGTAAGTAGCCTAATACTTTGTCATGGGTAAATATATTCTTGTTTTTTATATGAGGAACCCTTTACACCGCATCTTATGGTCGCTTTAAATGTTTTTGAGATTCGTATGTAGAATGACAGGGATGCTTGATATTAAAATCTATATCTTTTATACTTATTATAAAAATAACTCCACAAAAGCTGTCTGTCTGTTTGTGATCAATTTCCTCGAAATCTACTAAATCCGATTTTTGTACAGTATTTACTAAAAAAATAGTGCAATTCTTCCGAAAGGTTTAGGTGAATAATACATTACGGTGAAGAGGTCGCGCAGTTGTAAAAAACTCGCCTGGAAGCTTAAGACGCGTGCGCCACTTAGACCGACTGAGATACACTAGAGAATTGTAGATCTACAAAAATATTTAAAAAAAGTTCGAAGTAGCATCTACCTATTTGTTATGGTTAACCCACTATAACTACTTTTACGTTCAAATCGGGGAAAAATTGTGACATACTGATTTCCACGCGGGTAAACCCATTGGCACAGCGAGTAAGACATAAAAGGCAATAAGCCTGCTCTTTGTTCCGTAGAAATAATTACAAGAAATACCGACAGTGTCTTGCCAATCTAATCTTAAAATTCATTCCCTTGAATCAGGATCTTTTTATTTTAAATGTACATTTTTATAACGAATTCGCTTGTGTACGCGCTTTGTCCGACAATGCTCGATTTCTCGCTTGATAAACTCAAATGAGGGCGAAAAGTTGCTCGTAATCCTATTCTTTTTTGTACGGATTTGCCGGAAAACTTTTAAAAGTGTTTTTTTTTTCTTTTCTACGATTCTTTGTATGATATCTTTGTATTTATATTTTTTCAGAATGCGCAATGTTTTGGTCTCTTATTACAGGATTGTGATTGCCATCATGTTAAGTGAATTGTAACTGTAGTGTATGTGTTCAAATGTATTTTATTAATATTGAAGTTTGTTGAATGATTACAGCAACATGCACTCAAACACACACAAAGAAATAACAATAAGTCACTACACGACCACTCTTACCAAGCGCTCTCGTGGTACTGCCGTGGTGCATTTTGAGACAGTGTAATGTTTCCTTTGTACATTAGTATTAGTGTGAGTATACTCATGTATGTATTATACGTATGTGTTATGTATAAATATATAAGGTAAGATACACACATTTACACACACTACAGTAACTATCTACATTTATCGAACAAGATCAATCGTCAGAGATGGGGATATTATCTTGTAAGTTTTGAGTACCTTCTGCTTGTAGTTTGTCCAATAATTTGATTTAGGTTCAGACTTTAATGGTCTTCTGGCTTAAAAATTCCCATAGAGAACAGTTTTTTCCAGCTTCCAATATCATCTAGACAAATCGTCAAAGGTTATGGATATGAATAAATAAATTCATCAGTCTCCTGCCCTTATCCCACTCTAAGTGGGAACGGCACAATATGTTTTAAACATGTTGTCACATGATTTGTCTTTGTATTTTACCACCGGCCGCCTCCCTTACGTTAACTTACTTAGTCACCATTTATGACACCTCGGTAAGAAATTATGACGGTCTATTATACTCAACCGGATACCACACAGCGGGTCAACTTACATAAGTCGCCTTTTACGACACCTCGTTGAAATGAAAGTGGTCTTTTCTACTCAGCCGGATATAACACGGCGGGTCAACTTACCTTAGTAGTCTTTAAAACTCCTAGGTAAGAAATGAGAGGGCTCTATTCTACTCAACCGGATACCACACGGCGGTTCAACTTCCCTTAGTCGCCTTTTACGACACCTCGATAAGAAATTATGGTGGTCTATTCTATAAGAATGATATGAACTTATTAATATAGTTTAAGTGTTATTAAACATTGCTGAAATCTAAAAATATTCAAAATAGAAAGCAAATCTACTAAGTATAAATCATTAATATCGTAAAAAGTCCAAATATTAGATATCATTTGTTGAACGTTTATCTCAAAATTTTTATTACTAAATCCTATTGAGCTATTGAGGACTATTGAAAGGGCGAAAGATTGGAAAATATCTTATTCGAAATTGTATTTGTATTTACTTCTACATTCATATAAAGACAAAACTTTTTATCAACATATAATATTTGATTTCTTTTTTTATTTCTTGGGATGTGGTTTTTATATAAAAAGTATTTTTTTATTTATTTATATTTTCATATAAACCTATAATGAAACAAAATCCCCAAAAGCTGTATATATGTGACCGATTTTCTCAAAATTTTAATTAATGTATTCTTTTATATCTAGGCATTCTTAGGTAGGTATTCTTCTATGTTTTATTACATTTTAGTTTAATTTATATATTTTTAACTCAGAATAAAATGCGGGACAAATTTTGTGACACTGATTTACATGTGGGCGAAAACGCGAGTACAACTACTTTTCATATAACATATCTCTCTGACGTATATTCTGCTAAAAAACGGAATATCTTGGATGAAAAATATATACCTACATAGCACTACTACATAGCCCTACATATATATACTGCGCGGTAATAACTGGGTCATAAAAGACATAAAATTACTCATTGTGAGTTAACCATAAGAGATAGAGACATGTTATCTGGGACTTTTTTGTAGTATTTTTAAAGATCGAAAATTCTCTAGTACATTACTCTTGTGTGACTGTGCTGGTTTACATGAAACTCGCGGCTAAAGCTGCCAACTGGCGAGTTTCTTTTTATATCCGCGTAACCGCTTCTATAAAATTGACATATAACCTTAATGTACTAATAACCTAAACCTTCCGCAAGAATCGCACTATATTTTAGTAAAAACTGTACAGAAAATCTGTTAAGTACATTTTGAGAAAATCAATTACATACAGACACACTGCTTTTGAGGACTTTGTTTTATAATAAGTATAGATAAATGTACCTAATGAACGAATGAATTAACTTTTAAGATTACAAAGGCGTAATAAACGTCCATGTGCTTTCAATTTCAAAGTTGTCCGTGCCTAATTGAAGCCGAAGCCATAATTGTAGCAGAAATTAATACGAGACCCAAACGTGAGCTAGAATTGCTTTGATATTTTCTAAATGCGTAACGAAGTATAAACCTCGTGATATTTGATAGGTTTGTTTATTGGTAAATGAAATTCGCCGTAACTTTTAATTCGTAACGTTTCTACACTTGCCATTTCACATTGAAGGAGTGGAGTTAAATAAAAGGTACTCTCAGTAATTTCTACTTTTAGTCAATAGATAAACCACTTATCATCCTCCTGCCTTTATGTCACTCTAAGTGGGGTCGGCACAACATGTTAAAAATATGCTGTTACATAATTTGGCTGCGTTTTTACGACCGGCTGCCTACCTGACATCAACTTATCTTAGTCGCCTTTTAGGACACCTCGGTAAGAAAGAGGGTGGTCTATTCTTCTAAGCCGGATAGCACACGGTAGGTCAACTTACCTTAGTCGCCTATTACGACACCTCGGTAAGAAATGAGGGTGGTCTATTCTACTCAGCCGGATACCACACGGCTATCAATAGTTAAACCACAGTTAGATAAAAAAAGAGCTTTTAATAATTCTATGCTTCTGAATAATTATAATTATATTAAAAGCTTTTATTTAAATTGACTGGTATGTTTGTCTGTAAAGCTGGAATCTTGCTAGTTAAATTCGACCCATTTCCCGGGATCAGTCTCGATATCAATGCATGTTTATTATATGCATGACCTGATGCTGCTGTCAGGATTGGCTCCAGACGAGGGAACTCCTCAACGGTTAACAGCAGGGATATAACATTTTATTAAAAGTTTTTTGAAAGCTTTCTTAACTTGACTTGAGAATGGAAGAGAAAAACATATTGTGCCGATCTCACTTAGAGTGGGAAAAGGGCAGGGGAATGAGGTTTTTTTAGTGTTTTCCTTAAAATCCAGACCAATCCGGAGAAATTTCGTATACAGACAGAAATAAATTTTATATTAAATTTTAAAGTACCTCCACGGGATTTGCTTTCACAAATAATTCCTTATTATTATTATGCTATTCTTGTTAAACTACGCTTGCCTTTGTTGAAAAGCAAAGAGGATAATTTAGTATGATTCTTAGTATTAGTATAATCGATCCTTCAAAGATGCTCCTTTAGTCCCGACTTAAGTGGGTTATTCGCTATACACGTCGAAGAATTGTATGAGGAAATCTGTATTATAAACTCCCAGGATAGCATTAAAATCTTTTCAATTTTATTTAATTCATAATTAAAAAGAACTGTAATATTTCATTAATGTCTATTTAAATTTAAGATCCCCTATCCCTATGCATTTTTACCTCTTACGAGATGGACTAATGACCTTAAAAAGTTCTCGGGCAGCCGCTGGATCTTGTGGTGTGAAAGAGACCTATGTCCAGCAGTCCATCGTTTGACGGAGAAGAAGAAGATGAATTTACAAGAAAAATGTTTTTTCCGCAGCTGACAAAAACTTATCTTTTCTTGCTCTCGTCTCATCTGTCTCATCAGGAGCTTTTGGTGATTTATCAGACATCTTTTCACAGGTTCATTTTTGTTACAATCTTTTGTTGCCTTTCATTTATAATCATCCTACTAAAATTCGTCTGAGATAGTTCATTTCAATTTAGTGTTTTATGTCTAAAAAGTCTAGGACTATGAGGTGACTTAAATAGAAAAATGTCCTATTCAACTTGAATGAATGCATTTCGAGCAACGTTTGCTAGTGTTTGTGACATAAAAGTTAGTACGAGAAATTTTAAATAAACGCTGCAATTCCATTACGTGTGAGTCGTAGAATAAAAATGTTTTCTACTGGAATAAAGTTTATTTATCTACTATGATTTTCTAAAACTAGGCAGTCAATACTTTAACTAATATTTACTGTATTCCCTTAGCGTGTTTATAACAAACATCGAACCTGACACTTCTTTATAAATATTTCCTTTAAATGTACCATAAAAGTTTATAATAAAAAAATTATTTACATAAATTTTATGTGAAATGTCCGATGTCAAATTATATCTATCAAAGATGATTAGTAGCTACTTGGGATATTTACTCTTAAATAAGGAGGTGCACGTGTTCACATGTCGTTCCGAACGTGGACTCGAAATGATTATTACATGCTCAGGCGTCTTTGACGATGTCGACGTTTCTTTTCATGAGACAAATAGATATATTTTGAGACGGAGTTTAAACTTTTGTTTTAATGAAATCACAATATTCTGTAAACACTTTAAAGATCAAAATAACAAATTATTTATGAGCATTTATGTGTGTGCTTGTAACGTGCGCACTAACTAACGTAACACATAAAAACACAGTAGGATGTTGAAAAAAGTTATACTAGGAAGTTTTAAGCTAAGCATAAATTATATATTTTAATAACATATTTTTATATGTATTGCTATTTAAAATAGCGATACCAATGACCTATATGGCCTAATGTATTTGGGTTCAATATTAATTGATGGTTTAAAATGATAGTGGGCGATACAAAAGGCACTACTTCCCTATCAACTATTTACCTATTCGCCTGTACCGTTAGATTTATAGACCTTGATCGTAAACACGAACACGCGTTTCCTCGTAAATACTATGTGGTTCATGCATAAATATCTTTTTCTAATACTGCTTATCTGTTTAAGCACCTCTAGATACACTTCGAGAAAGACATAATATCTGCGTGTTCACCTATATCAGTGACTAGCAATTGCCAAGGATCCGCCCGCGTGGAAAGATTAAAATCGTAATATAGTCTTTTGATAACCATAAAAATGGTCAAACCGGGTTAACCTTAAAAGCTAGACATATGCTGTCGCGGACTTTTATTTAGAACTTTTAGAGGGGAACAATTTTGTAATACATGATTTTTTAATAACTATTATCGTTTACTCAGCGCACGCAATAAATTTTGCCGCTTTCGTACTATTTTTTCTTGCTGCTCCTCTCCTATTCATCTTAGCGTGATGTTATATAGCCTATAGCCTTCCTCAATAAATGTACTATATTACATCCATTTCCAAGTCTAAATTCCTATTTCCAAGTTCCTGAGATTAGCGTGTTCATACAATCAAACAAACAAACTCTTCAGCTTTATATATTAGTATAGATATTAATTTAGAATCTTATTATTATGTCCCACAGACAACATAAGCAAATGTGTCCTATACTACACCTAAGATGATCAGTGGAAACGAAATCCTCGTTTTATGATGCCTACCGGTCGTGAGATAAGAAGTTTCTTGAATTCTTTTTATTATTATTGTAAAAAAACTACCTTCTGTAGTATGGACAAAAAGTTGTCACGTTATATAACGTCCGGTTTTCCTTCGCAAACTATATTTTCTTAAAAACGGATATTAATTTTGAAATTCCATGAGCCTTGATTAAAGTTTCATTACTTAAATGGTCTCATTGTTCTCATATTTTTACTACATAGGCTTAACTATCTTCAACAATTTGGAGAAGCCTTCAAGCGAGATATAACAAAAGCTAATAAAACCCGCTAGATATGAAAACTTGTAAGAAATCTTGGAATGACAATGAATGAAAAGGCTATTCATTTGTTGGAAAAACTACATTGTCATCATAAATAACATTTTAAACATTAAGAATCTTTGTTATTGGAGCTATTATGTAACGCTTCTATACGAAAAATCAAAGACCTAATAGAAAATAAAAATTATACCGGCGTGTGATGTTGTTTATAATATTTAAAGAATTCTGTATATTCAGTCATCATCCTCTTGCCCTTATCCCACTGGAAGTGGGATCGGCACAACATGTTATGATCATGTTGTCACATGATTTGGCTACGTATTTTAAGACCAGCCACCTACCTCACCTCAACTTACCTTAATCGTCTATACTACTCAACCGGATACCACACTGCGGGTCGTCTTACCTTAGTAGCCTTTAACGACACCTCGGTAAGAAATGAGGGTGGTCTATTCTATTAAGCAGGGAACGACACGGCGACAATTCTGTATATTCAATGTGGTTTAAAATTTATTTAAAATAAATATTTTTATAGTAATTTTTTAACGATTGACATGTTGAAGAAGCATATAAACTATATAAATATTTTACCTACGAAATAACTCAAATAGTGTACGAAATTTAAAATTTAAAACCCAAATACTTTTAATCTAAAGTAATGAAAATATTATTGACATCCGCAAAGTGACGTCTGGTTCTATAAAATTCAATTTAAGTCAAAATCCTTGATTTGCTTTTCTATAATTTCAAAATTCAAATTGCGCTGGTACCTCGCATAGTGCTATTTAGTCTCTAAAGTTCCTTAAATGAATATGCCGCAAAGCTAAGTGTAAATTACAAAGTGATTCCGTTGTAAGTACCACAGCAACGCCCGCTTCCAATTTTAGATCCAATTGTGTTAGAATAGAGCTTAAGGTATAATTATAGTAATAATTTACGAGAATTTACAATTTAGAAGTTAAGCATGAATATAATGAAAGAACAACCGCGATGGCTTTACCGTTAGAGCATTTGACGTTAGAGCATTAGAGCGTCTAAGTTTTCTTCAAATATCTAATTAATTAATTAATAATGCTTTGTTCTACGTAAGAAAATAAAATCTGACGTCCACCCTTACATATAATAAAACGAACTCACCAAAAGCTATCTGTCTGTAGGTGATACACTTTCTCAAAATCTACTTAACAGATTTTTGTACGCTTCTGTTAAAAGAAAGTGCAACTCTTGAGGAAGGTTTAGATTTAAAGTCCTGAACGAGCAAACCGACTTTCACGATAAATAGGGAAGGTTGTGGAGCAACATATAGACTACTTTATAACCTGGATTTCCCTTAATATTTGTTCCTTGGAATTTGCATGGGAAAAACTTTGCAACACGCTGATTTTATGGGTGAAGCTACGAGCACAGTTAATTCAGCATATGAATAAAAAAAATTCTAAGATATATATTACCTTTCAATTTGCATTATATTGCCGTAGGGTGCTAGTTAAGAGTTACATTTACATCGATAGGGGAATCTATTATCTTGCAATATTATATTATCATTTTTGATGTTTATAATAATCATGTTTCTTATGATTTTTTAGAGAAAGACTTATAAATTTATCTAGAAAAACACGTGATTTTACAAAATTATGTTCTTGATGGGTGTTTTTTTTATTTAAGCGACACTTACCCACACGGCCGTCCGTCCCCAAACTTAATACTTGTGTTATGGTAGACAGAAAACTGGTGAATAAATATATTTTTTTTCTTTATTTTATTTAGGGGCTTTTATATAATATGCATATGCCAGCCACATTTTAAATCATACAATTATTTTTCCTTATAATTTACAACAAACTAAACGAATCAAATGAAATAAAAACATAATTTAAAAAAAACATTTCAAATAAGGTGGATAGTTAATATATAATTTTTTATTTAATATATAATAATTTTTTATATAATTTTTTTTTAAACAAATATACACCTATTACGGTGTTCGAATCCACTTTTGATGAAGTTTATTTGACTTTTGACCAAGTTTACTGTTCGTTTACGTAGATTTTTGTATGGATTATTACAGAATTGTTCTAGAATAATTTAGCGTGACATGTAACTGCCACATATTGCGTATAATAATCTAGTACCTTGTCAAATGAATTTAGCTAAGTGTAAATTTCAAAGCATTCTATAGCATCTACTGCACTACAGCTCGCTTTCAATTTCAAACTCGATTGCGCTTGAATGAAACTCAATCCGTAATAATTAAGTTACAGATTGATACGAATATTACAAATTTCGCTTCCCGTTGCTTTGTGAGTTTACAGGATTTACGTAATTTACATTTGCCTCTCGCCGTAGGAACTATTGAATCGTTGGCTTTTTAATCAATTTGTTAATTCTGAGAAACTTTTTAAGTGTCGCAAAAGGCGAATAAGGTAAGTTGACCCACCGTGTGGTATCTGGTTAAGTAGAACACCAACCTCTTTCTTACGGAGGTGTCGCAAAATACGACTAAGGTATGAGTAAGTTGATGTCGGGCAGGTGGCCAATCGTAAAATACTTAACTAAAACATGTGACAACATGTTTATAATATGTTGTGCCTTAACTTAGAGTTAAATAAGGGCAGGAGGAAGGTGTTAATTCAGAATAACTTTGTAAACTAAATTTTCAAATTCAATTTGAACGACAAGCGATATGATTAAATTATTGAATAATCAATTACAAAAAATTCAAATACAAAAATTATAAAGGTTTAATATCCTCCTGCCCTTGGTTAACAATACCTTGGTAAGATGCAGTTGTTGAGATGAAGGAAATAATATTAAGGAATAAGGAAGTAATGTGAAAATTAAAAAATAATTGGAAATTATTAATTCTAGACGTTATCTAACAAACACATGAAAATCTCTATGCAATTCTGATATTGTCGAAGTCATAACAAAGTTATTAAATAATTTTACACCCATGCAACACGAATTTCGCTAAAATAAGGCCAGTCTCCGTGGGAGTACATTTAATCCAAACTTTTGTTAACGTTACCCATTTTCTGGTTGAATTTTGAAGATATACCTTTCTTTAAATGGACGTTCCAAAAATACATGAATAATCGGCATTTACATCTACAACGACCTCAATTATTTACTATTTCTTTTTTTCCTGTTCCCTATAGCAAAACGGACTTCTTTCTTTCTATACTCTGATATATAGGATTTAATTGTAGCAAATTTTATAATATTGCTTCATTGGATTAGGTGTTAAGCGTAACAGACAGATAGAATTTTGCATTTGTAATACTAGTAAAGATATAATTATATATGGCTCGCCTGTTGGCACAGTTAGCAGTGATCCTGCCTTTAGCTTCGCGGGTCGCGGGTTCGATTACCGCCGTGGGCCAAGATTTTTTATAAACAAACAAGTATTAAGTTTGGGGACGGACAACCGTGTGTTTAAGTGTCCCATATATATTTATAAGAAAAAAAATTTAGACAAATATATACCCCTTACAGTTAAGACGCGAGAACTATACACTAGAACAATACATCAGCTGTTTAATATATTGTATTACATGACAATTTTAAAGAGTATGTGTTTGCTTGCTCTTTTGTCATATCTAAATAGGGTAATGTATCGATGGAATTTTTATATGGAGATAGAGTTTGAGGAATGCCATAGACCTGTTTATCTTAATAAGTACCAGAAACAAACTAGTTAATATATTTAAAAAATATACTTTATAGTTATAAAGAGAATAAAAAACAATTGTTATCAATTGTCGTCACAATTATACACTTGTGTTACAATTTTGGGCGCAGCGCCAAGTTATAACTTTTGTGATGCATTAAAAGCCGCGGGTGTCAAACCATTTTTGGCACTGTTCATGTAAACTGCAGTAAAATCGGCACATAATAGAAAGTTTTGTGCTTTCATTTAAGAAATCAAATAAAATCATTCTTAGTTAATGTATAGTACCGGCTATACTCACGTCTTATTCTATCGGGTTAGCCCGACTAGTTTCGAACCCATCCGGGGCACTTATTCATGAGCTCTTTATACGACGGCGGGAGCTGCGTCCAGCAGCTCGCTGGGCGCGACTCCTGGGTGGTGGTAGTTTGGTTTTTGGTTGGTGTTTAAAAAAGTGAATATTTATGCATAATATTCTTGCCTCCGTGATTTGGTCATGATAAAAAACTTTTTTCTTCCCACATTTAACTTGTTAGTTTACTTATTTTATGGTTCCCGGGCGTCGTGCCAATTTTTTAACCTTTACGCGATGTACTAAGCGCGTGGGTGTCTCTTGTACACTGCTGCAAAACTTATACCACTAATTTACTAATTCCGTTGTGATAATAAACACAAACAAATTAAAAAAGAATCATCGAATAAAGTGTTCTTTTAAATGATTTATAGAATCATAAATGAATTATAGAAAATAGCATGCGTTAAAATGATTTATAGAAAATAGCAGGCGTTACTATTTTTCTATAATCCGCATTTGTTAAGAGAATCTAAGTAACGTTAAGTGTATAAAGCAGGCAACACAACATATAAACAAGTCACAACATGCACTCACTACTACACACTCTACAATCGTTTTACCCCGAAATCGAAGCATCATTAGGAGAATAGGCTCCATGACAAAGTCGTATTGACGTTCATAACGTATGGACGTTAGAAAACACATTTACAAATAACACTATTGCAAAATATTCAAGAATAATTCCCATTTTAGTTATAAAAACTATAGTTAGGAAAGTGAAAGTATTCTAAACTTTGGAAATCCACTTTAAATATGATATAAAAACTGTTTACCGAATATGTTTGATCATTTGTTACTTGTTCAATTACTTTGCAATCTTGGGCACCGCGCCAAGTCGAAAACCTTTACCGAGGACGGTATGAACGGGTGTCCGACCGCTTTATAGCTGTTAATGTAAATTAGTAAAATAAAGGTCAATTCTACAATACAAAAAAATACAATTATTTTTTCAATAGTCTTGCACTAACTAAGAGTTTCCACTTAAATGTAAAATTGGTAGTGCAGCTGTAGAACGATAGTTAGAGCTGTCTATTTGACAGATCACACATATTTCCGAAAATTTTTCGTTAAATATGTAAAGATTAATTTATAGTTATGGCCTTAACTTCGGAGGTCTGTAATACAAAAATGACGTATATATTATTTTGCTATAATCCGCATCAAAGGACAATAAATATGTTATTGATAATGTAGAATGTAATATTCGTTCTCATACCTAATATATGCAGAATTCGTAACAACTCATGCAATACACACCACCTATAACACAACAATACAAAAACACTATATACATTCACAAATCTCAACAATCGTTTCGCCCCGCAACGTAAGCATCATTCAGATAGACTCCACGACAAAATCGCAAATCAATGCGAATGCATGTGTATTATACCAAAATAATAATTACTTTTGTATTATAGAAAGATTTATGTTTATTTTCCATAAAACGTAAAAAAATTGTAAGAAAACTATGCAGTCTAGAAGAGGCATCCATTTTGTCCTACCATTATATCAATAATGCGTTCGAAATACAAATTATACCTACTTGTATAAGTAATAGCAATTTCAAACCAAATATTACATACACATAAATTCTGTCAAATCAATTTATCGAGATTCACGCTTGACGTCTGTAATTTATTATTCAAAGTGAGATCTACTAATGGCATGTTCGTTTACGTATTTATACGATCTTACACTATTGTATAATTCAGCGAAGCGGCCGTATCTAAGTAATATCTAGGAATATTTAGGTGTTATGAATGGCAGTTACATAATCTAATATTAATATAAATAAATATATGGGACACTTACACACACGGTCATCCGTCCCCAAGGTAATTTAATACTTGTGTTAGGTAAATATACACATATATAACTTTACATAGGTACCTCAATACCTCTAAAAACCAACAAATTGTTTATATAAGATGTTAGTCCTCGACGGGAATCGAACCCGCGACCCGCTTGGTTAATATTTGATAGACACTGAATGTAACACTCGTAACGATAGTTATGCAGTCTCCTGCGCTGCTTGTATCAAAAATTCAAAAGGTATGCATTCAAAGAATTCTAAATATATATATATATATATATATATATATATATATATATATATATATATATATATATATATATATATGTTAATCGTTACGACTCCGTTTATTGCACATGTCAATTTTTTAAATATATGGGATATAAATAAATATATCGGACACTTACACACACGGTCGTCCGTCCCCAAAGTAATTAACTTAATACTTGTGTTATGGGCGACAGACAACTGATGAATATATACATATATATATTTTTAAATACAACCTTAAATACAAATATACACCCAGGCTCAAAGATCAACAAATTCATTCATAGAAAATGTTGGCCCTCGGAATCGAACCCGCGACTCGCGGAGTTAAAGGCGGCGTCACTACCCACGGCGCCAACGAGCCAGTTTTTATGATTCATATGCTGTTGGTGCTAAAATTGCATTAGTTGCGTTGTATAAGACATTTATAATATTGCATTATAATTCGTATTTCGGGTTAAAGACATTTATTTTCTCAAAAAAACAATGTTCGCTTAACTGAGGATTAAAATTAAACTATCTTATTTGCTTAAGACGCGTATTTCTTAAGCATTATAAAACTAGACAAGAAAGAACTATCTATGATAAATTTCAATAGGACGACTTCAAGTGAAAGATAACAAAAGCTTTAGGTAACTAAATGCTTGTTTGTAAAGAAATCTCCTGATTAATCTCAGAATAGTCTTGGTGAGACAGATGAGAAGGGTATTCTTTGTCGCTTGTGGGAATAAGTATAGCGACGTAATTTTCTAGCTATTGGAATTTTTTAACAGAAAATTGGTAACATTAATTTGAACTCATCATCTTCCTGCCCTTATCCCACTCTTAAGTGGGGTCGGCACAATATGTTATAAACATGCTGTCACATGATTTGGCTACGTTTTAACGACCGACCGCCTGCCTGAACTCAACTTACCTTAGTCGTATTTTACGATACCTCGGTAAGAAGGAGGGTGGTCTATACTACTAAACCGGATACCACACGGTGGGTCAACTTAACTTAGTCGCCTTTTACGACACTTCAGTAAGAAATGAGGGTGGTCTATTAATCTCAGCCGGATACCACACGGCGGGTCGACTTACCTTAGTCGCCTTTTACGACACCTCGGTAAGTAATGAGGGTGGTACTATTCTACTTAGCCGGATACCACACGGCGTAAACAAACTAGTTAATGTATTAAAAAAAATACTTTATAGTAATAAAGAGAATAAAAAAGAATTGTTATCAATTGTCGTCACAATTATACACTTGTGTTACAATTTTGCGCGCGGCGCCATAACATAGGATAAAGTGTATTTCTTATTTCTTAAAATTAGTTTGAAGTCTTAGAAATGCTGGAAGTCATTTTGTGAGAACATGTAACACGTAGTACAGTAACTACACCTTTTATAAAGGACTTTATAGCCGTGCAATTCTGTCATATAAAAGTCAACACCTTACATACACAACAGACTGTGATCAAATGCATGTTTCAGTCTACGGTAGCTCGTAAATCGAAAGATACAAGCGAACACGCTGCTGTAGGAGAGTGGCATTTGTATTGCAAACAATGCCTTGAAAACCACAAGTTGCCTACGAAATGATACGAGTTTCAACGTTAAATCTAGTAGTCAAGGATTATCGGAACTGCATACTGCATTTGCCGATATGTATGGCAAAATCGCGATATTTCAAACGTACGCGAAATACACATGTCTTTATGCGATCAAAAATTTTGCTCTTTTGAGAATCACTAGTACAATCAAAATGTGATTTTGCTAATACGATATTTGTAGTTCTTTTTAGCTGTAACTAAACTTTCTTTTAACATCTTCCAAATAAAGTACATAGCAATATATTTCGTATGGTTAATATAACATTCGCCAGCTTTATCCCACCCTAAGTAGGGTCGGCACAACATCTTTTAAACATGTTGTAACATGATTTGGCTATTTATTTTACGACCGGCAGCCTCACTGGCGTCAATGTACCTTAGTCGAAACCTGAGTAAGAAATGAGGTCGGTCTATTCTCTTCAGCCGGATACCACGGGTCAAGTTTCCTTAGTCACCTTTTACGACAATTCGGTAAGAAATGAGGTGATATATTCTACTCTGCCGGATACCACAAAACATAATAAAGAAAACTAAAAAATTATAAAATAGTATTTGTTCCTTCTCTAATTGTCTTATTCTTTCTAAAAATACATCACTAATTAGCGATTAAGTTATTCTCTAGAGCAAAACATAGAGTTAAAAATATTTTAAAATTTGTAAAATAATAAGAGCGTATAAACACACACGTAACATTACGGGCAGGCAACAATGATACACTCTTAAATCTTGTGTCAATTGACACACGGTCTTTGATGAACGAAAACATCGTGTAATCTTCATGTTTCTAGAGAATACTGGGGGGACATTTGTAACCTAACAATCCGTATTGGAACAGCGTGGTAAGTCTAACTCCAACTCTTCTCTCCAATAATGTAGAGAGGAAGCCTATGACTAGCAGAAGGATTTTTTTTATTGTTTAATAGGCGAGCGCTTGACTAAAATCATGCCTGATGGTAAGCGATGATACAGTCTTAGGTGGAACGCGCATGTCTACAAGATGCCTGGATGATAGGTGTTGGGGAAGATAGATGCTGGGAGAGAATTCCATACCCGTGCTGTGCGCAGTAGAAATGACAAAGCTGAGCGCTCCGTGCGCCTTCGTGGGATTGACATCCCATAACGTAAGGGTTGAACTTCTCCCGGCGCCTAGTGGTCCGATGATAAAAAGTCGATCGTACAACAAGGTCATGAAGTACCTGGGCACACTCTCCGAAATATATCCTGTAGAAAACCGATAGACAGGCCACCTTTCGCCGATGTTGCAAACTATGTAATTTCACATTGGTTAAGCTTTCATCGTCAATGTGTCTTGTAACACGTCGATCCACCGAGTCCAAAACATTATAGTAAGCGAGGATAGTAATAAGCCGTTAATTTTCATTAAATAATTGTGTTTAATAAACGATTAACGTACACCTAAAAGTCAATTACATCTGTGCCACATCCAATACAATGAAATGCATGTTTAGTTCTGTTTCTAGTTATAGTTAAGTAACTCGAATTCGTAATCTGAATAAAACAGTAGCAAACCAAATTTATTTACTTTTTACTTTCATTCTTATACATTACGTAACAAAGACTAGTATGATGGTAAACTGAATTTTGCTCCCAAGAATAGTATAAGCCCAATATTCCTGAACGTTTGCGTGGGTGGGTCATACAGTTCGACACGCTATTTCCTTTACTAAATAACGATTGGCATATACTTTGAATATTTTACTGTGTTATTGAACCTTGGGTCTTGTCCTTTTGACCTCTAAAGTATATTTTTAGTACATTCATATTAAAATCTAATCTAAAAGTTCAGAGTTGCTCAGCGGGCGATCGAAAGAGCTATCCTCAGAGTATCTTTGCATGATCAAAACAGAAATAAGGAGATCCATGGAAGTGCTAAAGTGACGGACATAGCTTAACGGGAAGCAAACAACGGTAGCAGATAGAATGAAGAACCGATAGACATGAGCTATTTATCGCTTTTTTATTTATCTATATATCGCTGATTCTGGTTCTCTACGGATTTCTTCTTTTCTGATTTGATCACATAGGTAAACTAAAGCATAACTTGTATTTTTGCATTAATTAAATTCACATTATAAGTCTTTGTATTGGAGCAACTGCATTGATAAATAAAAATTAAAAAGTTTCAGTAATGACCTTCTACCTACTAAGCTTTTACTAAAAAAAGCCCATGTTATCTCGTCCTCAAAAATATTATGAATAATGCTGGATCACCAAAAACCTTGGTACTGTTTAATTTCATCTATAATTAGGAAAGAAATTAAGAATTCTATTATACAAAGTGAAAGTAACTTAGTAACATAAGTCTTATTCGCACATAATGAAATTATGGAAACGCGACTGGTTTTTAAGAAAGGAATCATTTATTTAAATTGTACCAGAATACGCTGGCAAGGGCTTTCTCAATAATGAGGTGGAGCAAAATTAATTGCGAAAGTCTTTTACGAAATACAGAAGTAATTAAACATTCGGTTGAATAACCACAAAATATTCATGTAAACTTAAGTGTCAAAAATATGTCTTGTATTGATTGAAAATTGAGGCTACTTTAAATGTTATCGTTGGATATCGTATCTTATACTAACAGTTTACTATTCGTGAACGAACTTAAATGAATATCTATACTTATTATAAAACAAAATCGCCTAAAGCTTAAAAAAGTTTCGTATTGATTGAAAAGCTATAGGCTAGAGTAAATAGAACTGACAGAAAGCTTTTGGAGACTATATTTTATAATAAGCATGGATAGATATACGTATCTATCCATGCTTATTAGTAAGCGTAAAAAAATTCGGTTTTTTACGCTTACTTGATAGTTTTTGTATTCAATGTAAATTTTAGTATTTTTTAATGACCAAAAACAGGGATGAAACGATTTTTTTTATATCTTAGAGTTATATCTATTTTAAGTTACTTACACGCTAGGACTATACAAGTCATGCCCACGTGCAACGCTCCCAAGGATGCTGGCAGCGTTTCCGCGCTGAATCGCTAAGCTGATTCTTTGTGCGAAAAAGGAGCCAGCCCTCTTGTCACCTGAAGAGGTAATTACCCGGGGTGATAAATGGATAAAAAAATTTCAGCACTTTAACTCCATGGCTCTAGAGTCTCAACTGCAAACGGCACAAATATATAACTCTTCATGAGAGATGCATACTTCCGCCGTTTGCCGGATTTGGTCAAGATTAACTCCTTTAAATATTAACGATAAATAAATAGAAATGTTGTATAAAGGTACATTTTGTGGGCAAGTCGTTCGATCTTTCAATAAATAGAATTGCCAATAAAGAGCTAAATATGGCTGCCATTGCGTCATGAGCTGTTAGATTAAAGGGTGTCAACAGGGGAAGTAATCAAGTTGGCTCGCCTGCTGACTCGTCGATCTCTCCATTGATTATTCGGAGAAAGGAATGTTGTGATTCTTGTATAAATAACGATTATAGTCACATTTATTTATATGTTATAAGCCGTTTGGTATCCGGCGGAGAAGAATAGACCACTCTCATTTCTTACCGAGGTGTCGTAAAAGCCGACTATGGTAAGTCGACCCACCGCTTCATATCCGGCTGATCAGAATAGAACTCTCTTTCTTACCGAGATGTTGAAAAACCCGAATAAGGTAAAGCAGGCAGCCGGTCGTAAATTACCTAGCCAAATTATGTGACACCATGTTTATAACGTGTTGTGCGGACCCCACTTAGAGCGGGATAAGCATTTTTATGCATTTTTCTTAGCAATGAAAACTTCAAACCCTCTTTACATCTCTTAACATTATGTTTGATTTGTAATTTACAGCCCATAAGCGAAATGTTATTATTATTGAATATTAACAATTACCTCATAATTTGAATCTACGCACCAATGACTTCACATTGTAGTTGAGTTTTCTGTACTGCATTTTATGATTTTTTTCTAAAAATAGAACTCGTAGCTCACAATTACTATTGTATGGTATATAGAATATATAACGTTCATATCGCAGGCTTAGTATTAAATTGAGCGAATCCAAAATTAGTTCCTTGAATTAGATACATTGTAAGCCATTATTTCAATGCCATATATGACATCACGCTACGAACTATTAAAAAAGCTAACTTTTTTGCTCTTTCATGGGTCTCTTTAACACATTTAGCATTTTGCCACAAAACAGTTTTTTTGGATTTAGGTCACTTTCACAAAAAGCGTGCGATATTCAGCTCTATACTTTATCCTAACTTATACCAATTTCTTGTGATATACGTTTGATAACTCCCAATAGCTACCAAGAGGCCCATTATTTTGGCCACAGCAGTTATGGAGTTAGTAGTGATCAATAATCCACAGTATGTGAATACGGTAAATTTCGTCCATATAGTCATTTGTTTGTAAGTGATGCCACTTCTTCGAACACGGTGTATACTTTGTTATGTAAATTGTTTGGATTGAAATTTGCTACTGCATTTTTGAAGCAATTCTTTCGAACTTTTTGTGTATGCGTTCCATTTTAATAGGAATTTATATTATGTAAGCGAAATCCTCAGAGCGAAAAGCTCAGAGTCGCTCAGCGGGCGATGGAGCGAGCTATGCTCGGAGTTTCTCTACGTGATCAAATCAGAAATAAGGAGATCCGTAGAAGAACCAGAGTCACCGACATAGCTCAGCGGGTCGCGAAGCTGAAGTGTATTTTTTTTGGTTTGTAATAAAAAGTATCTATATGTTGCTCCACAACCTCCACAATCTTCCTTATTTAAAATCGTTTTAGCCTTTTTGAAAAATCAATTATTAACTTAAAACTTCCTTAAGAAATGCACTCTCTTTTTTGTAAAAGTAAATTAAAATCCGTCGAGTAGATTTTGGAAAAAATCGATAAAATACAGAAATACAGATTTTGGGGACTTTATTTTATAATATGTATAAATAAGTTTTGTAATAATAACTAATGTAATGTTATTATTTGTTTGAATGTATGGAAACTTTTATCATGACTTGAAAGCCCAATATCTTTCAAATTAAAGCAATCATCAATCAGTAGAAGTTCTTGTATTTCGAACTTCAACGCTGTAACGAAAAGAAATATACTTGCTTTCTTCGCTTCGAGAACATCAATCCAACTTTTTAAATTAAACCAAGTAAAAAATTTCAAATAAATACGAAACGAAAGCTACTTGATGCTTTGAAAAAGTCGACGCTGAAAAAAAAATTATTTTGCCGCTGCTTTAAGTTCGTCGTTTGAATATTGGAAAAAGTTTATTGTAAAATATATATTGTTATGGTAGATTTTAAACGCCGTGTGATATACGGCTGAATAGCAGTACCACCATCATTCCTTACCGAGGAGTGGTAAGAGGTGACCAAGGTAAATTGACCCACCGTGTGATTAATCCGCCGTGTGGTATCCCGTTGGATAGAATAAACCACCCTCTACTTACCAAGGTGTCGTAAAACACGACTAAGGTAAGTCGACCCACCGTGTGGTATTCGGTTAGTTGGAATAGACCATCTATCTTACTGAGGTTTCGTAAATTAGGACTAAGGTAAGTTGATGTTAGGTAGGCGCCCGGTCGTAAAATATGTAGCCAAATCATGTGACAACATGTTTATAACATGTTGTGCCGACCACACTTAGAGTGGGATAAGGGCAGAATAATGATGACCTAAAACTGTAATTTACTATTACCTAAACCATCCGGAAGTATTGTAAGTACTTTTGTATCAAATTGCATTAAAGCGTTACGTAGCACCTACCAAACTTATGAGTAATTTATAGAATTAGGCGTTACTTTGCGGAGATCCATAATACAAAAGTAATAATAAAATTATTTTGCTATAATCCGCGATGAATCGCGGATTTCATCGCGGATTATAGCAAAATAATTTTATTATTATTATTACTTTTGTAAACTTATGAGTGTTAAAGAGACCCATAACTTGAAAGCGCTAAAACGCTAGCTTTTTTAATATTATGGAACGTGATGCCATAGATAGCATCGAAATAACGATCACAATGTTTCTCACTCAATTAAACCTAAATTTGAATTCGGTCGCATTAATACTAAGCTATATATACTAATTTATAATAATTATCAATAATTATTTTAAAGACCAATAAACGCGAGTGTGTACAGACTACAAAATGAAAATATAAAATGCATGCAACATCGTCTATATTTGAATTCTTTGGTACGGAAGAGCATCCAAAAATTAAACGTAGAACGGTTGTGTTTGACGTGATTGCGGTTTTGAAATACGAATTCCAAATTTGAAATTCGATTGTATTTTGACCGGATGCGTTGTGGATGTATTTCCTATCCAATGTCTATGATGCGCATAAAGTGAACTCATAAAATTTTGAATTGGTAATGATGAGTTACTTTATAAGTATGTATTAGTGTAGGAAATATTATAAAAACTCTACCTTTAAAATTTAAATTCCGAATGCATGTAACAGGCAACTTTCGAGAAAAAAAGGGAATATTTTGTACGGATAGATATATATAGACGAAAAACGCATAGCGGTTCAATTAAAATCCTGACATCTTTATATTTAAAACTACAAAAGAACAAGCTGTGATACTATTATGTTGTGCAGAAATATTGAAAGTTTCTATTCCATCCTAGCAAGGGCTTTTCTATTTAAGGAGTAAAAGATATGGGGCTTACACTCGGCACAATATTACACCGGACGAGTAGAATAAATTATTATTATATATATAATATAATAAATTATTATATTATTAAACCCTTATTTCTTACCGAGGTATCGTAAAAGGCTACTAAGGTAAGTTGACCTGCTGTGTGGTATCCAGCTGAGTAGAATAAATTACCCTCATTTCTTACCACGGCGTTCTAAAGGCGACTAAGGTAAGTTGACGTAAGGCAGGCAGCCGGTTGTAAAAGAACTAGCACAATCAACCAACAACATATTGTGTGCCGACATGAAACATGTTGTGCCGACTCCACTTTGAGTGGGATAAGGGATGAAAAATAATGACCTAAAACGGTAATTTACTAATTACCTAAACCATCCGGAAGTATTGCCCTATTTTTAAGTGAAAACTGTACAAAAATCCATTGAGTAGATTTTGAGAAAATCGATCACATACAGACAGACAACTTTTAGTGACTTTGTTTAATAATAAAGATTATAGATATAGAAGTCATCATTCATTCTCTTACCCTTATCCCACTCTAAGTGGGGTCGGCACAATATGTCTTCTTCTTCCATTCTCCTCTATCATTCGTCAACTCTGGTGTCACTCCTTTAACATGCATATCATTTTCACACAATCCATCCCTCTTTTTTTTCGGCCTCCCCCTAGCTATACATCCATCCACATTCATATTTAAAAATTTTTTGGTCACATGATTTTCATCCCTCCTCATTACATGACCATAGAAGTGTTAAGGAAAAATATTGTTGTTACAAAATATCTTCATAACAGATGATAGTTAAGTGGGTAAGAAAACATAAAATATCGGTATGAAATTTGTCCAAACATGGATAAAGTTTATGTAGTTTTCGAAATATCACAGGTTATCAAAGAGGTCGATAGCTAGATGGCAGGAATAAATAAGTGATACAGTATGTCGTTGCGACATAGCCTTCAGAAAACGTATTCCATAAATATGAACGCGATCTAAATTGCAAATTTTCGTGACAGAAAACTTCGCGAGTAAACAGGGAATATTCGGTAAGGAAAATGAGGTGACTACTCGATGGTCTATTAAGGTGATCTGCGAAATGAGAATTTACATTTCCAAGGTCTAGATGTTAAGAAGCTATATAACACAATGAAACGGCACAATGACTTCCGTCGTGTGGTATCCGACTGAATAGAATAGTACCACCCTCATTTCTTGCCGAGGTGTCGTAAAAGGCGACTATGGTAAGTTGACCCACCGTGTGGTATTCGGTTTAGTAGAATAGACCACCCTCTTTCTTACCGAGGTGTTGTAAAATACGACTAAGATAAGTTGACGTCAGGCAGGCGGCTGGTCGTAAAATACGTAGCCAAATCATGTGACAACATGTTTGCCGACCCCACTTAGAGTGGGATAAGGGCAGGAGGATGATGACTTTTTAGATTGTATTAATTCGGTGATAGTACTGCGGTATACTATAGTACTATAGTATAGTATACGGTGGTCTATTCTACTCAGCCGGATACCACACGGCGGGTCGACTTACCTTAATCACCTTCAACGACACCTCGGTAAGAAATGAGGGTGGTCTATTCTACTCAGCCGGATACCACACGGCGGGTCGACTTACCTTAATCAACTTCAACGACACCTCGGTAAGAAATGAGGGTGGTCTATTCTCTCCAGCCGGATACCACACGGCGGGTCGACTTACCTTAGTCGCCTTTTACTACACCTCGGTAAGAAAAAAGGGTGGTACTATTCTATTCAGCCGGATACCACACGGCGTAATACAATCTAAAAAGTATGGTGTAAAATGTTATCCCATACAATACAGATCGATTAAATAATATACAACGTCCTAGTTACATGTAAGACTATACAGTATTGCTCGTTATCCCCCATTTCTCTGATTCTGTACAACCGATTGTGGAAGCGGCGCGTCAGCAGACGATCGAACTTGATTACTTCCCGTGTTGACACCCTTTAATCCAACAGATCGTGACGCAATTGATTTCGTATTCAACTCCCTACTTGCCGGACGACGCTTTTAATTAAGCCTGTGAATTCCGTCGTGACAATATGTTACGGTCACTGAATACAATGAAATAGGTTAAGAGACATAAAGAAATTATCACGTTACAATAAATTTATTACACACTTTGTTAGGGCATGAAATATGTACCTGAGAGACTTAAGGGCCCATCACCAACTTTAAACACGTTTTATTAACAATTTTGATATATTTATCTGTCTGCTTTATAGCTTAAGTTCTTAGGTGAAAGAGCCTTACTCGGAATTTTTTTACAAAATAAAAAAAGAAACTTTAAAATAATTGGGTAGGTGGGGCTCAATCCTTGGTATTTTCATTTCTCGAGACCGCCCGTTCTCCAAATAAGCTACACTTGACTTGACAATTTACGGTAAAAATAGTATGTTATATTAAATTTAAATGTTAGTATTTTTTATGCCCAAATACAGGGATGAAACGATTTTTTTTTTAGATAAAACCTAGCTGGATCGATTTTTCTCTACCAAAACCCCGTACACGCTGAATTTTAGGAAAACCGTTGGAGTTCGTTACAAAAAGAAATCCAAAAGCTTTATAAATTCAAACTTATTTCCATACGCCTAAAGCAATTTTAGCTTTTAAATGGTATTCCAATACTAGAAGAACAAAATTTTTGTCGAGTCTTAAAATCACAAATGTGGAGAGCTGATTCTGCACAGTGCTTTCATTCGTTCATCCGTTCACAAATTGGAAATGTTTTTATAAAAAAAAAGTATTTAACTTTACAGATCAGAAAATCTGAACCAAATTGAGTTAAGCACATCGTAGCACTTGCCCTTTCGATGTGATTTCAATGAGTTTATTTAAACGCTTTTATTTTCCTGGTGGTTACCGGCATCAACCTCTGCAAATATTAACATGCTAATATTTAAAACATGAAAGTCAGTTTGTCATTCTGTGTGTATATTATGCTTTGGCGGCTAATCTACTTGGCGATATTGATGATATTTGGTGTTACCGCTATATACCTCTTTCCCTGTCATACATATAGTCCCGTCCTCCTCGCACGCTTACTTATCACCGCACGCGGATCGCCAAGAGATGGCGACACTCGATTGCTGAAATACGTTCGGGACGAACACGCTGCGCTCGCGCACTAATTAACACATTTCTTTAATAATCAGGTAAATTTAGTGAAAGTGTTGTGGAGTGCCAGAAACTGTCTGGCCTGTGCCCGGGACAATAATCATACAAGGTAAGCGTGCCTCCTTTTCTTTCCGCTCCTAAAATATAGTTCTTCACCACCGCCATTTTTCCTTTGCCGCAATGAACCATCCCCTTTAATACAGTGCACTTTCCATCGTTATTTCTCATCCCGCATCCTTCCAGGATCCCGCGCCGCTTCATTAGGGATAAAAAAATACTCTTTCAAAATTAAGAAAAAAATATTTTTTTCCGAATATTTTGAACTAAATTATTGAGTAACATTATGAATGATATTATTTATTCATTCAATCATTAATTCATTCTTTAATTTGCTTATTAATACATTCATCCATCCATCCATCCATTAATTAATTCATTAATTCATTAATTCATTCATTCAATCATTCATTCATTCATTCATCCGTTCATTCATTCATTCATCCATTAATTCATTCATTCATTTAGTAGCAGCAATTCATGTGTCAGACCTAGAGACATTCGCATTTACAATGTTAGCAAGGATGTACTTGTATTTTATAGTTTTGTTTATAGTTGAGAGAAAATACAAAACATTGACTTAAGTAGCTGTTAATATAAAATACCACTAAATGAATTCCATATAATGTAAAAATTACAATCACTATATAATAATTCATTTTGACGGTATCTTAAAATTACATTGAATAAATTTAGTTTAATTTAATATGTTGTAAAATAAGTAATAAATTATTTCTTTGAAAATTTTGACTTAGCCTACTTATAAAGTTATGGGCACATATGCCTTTGATTTCAATTTCTTAATAAGGTTCAGCACACATTGATCTACAAAATGCTTAAGCAATCACTGTTAATTATTTTATAATGGAGTTATTTACCACTAAAATAAGGTCGTAAATAGGAAAGAATATTTCATCATGGCTTATATAAACATGCTTAAGTACACATGTGCGTTTGTGACAATTCATAATCGACGAAAAAGGAAAAAGGAAAGATAATCGAATAAACGAAAAAGGAAAGATGATCAGTCAAGAGAACAAAAAAATGTCTTCATAATATTCAATCAACAATCCATCTTCCTTCAGAATTGGACAATTTTTCACTCTTAAAATTTGAAACATTCTGAGTATTTTTTAAGTAATGGAATCAGATGCTAGCTTTCTCGAGACTGTTCAAGCAATAATCCAAATACTAGCATATTCACTACACATATGTATTGGATTTTGAGTCTTCTTCACATCTAAGACCATGTTTTTTTTTCTGTTTACTAAGTAAAAACCTTTTTTTTAAAATTTTATATTAAGCCCAATATATAAGCTTCAATGTTATCAAATTTCATCTTTATTGCTCTCCTTGATTAGCCATTAAAATGCAAAAGACAAATAGTCAGACATATATATAGAATTAATTCCGCATTTATATTAGAATAGATTTATATCCGTTCAACATCCATTTAACCATTGCATCCCTGATCTCAATCATCTAATATTCGCTGTCTCACTAGACATACACCACTAATAATATTATTCCCCTCAAATACATCGTATCGGTCGACGTTCTATTGGTCGGAAAGACCGGATACGTCTGCGATGCGTCCGGTGAGATTGCAATCGAATTTCAAATTTCGAAGTCGTATTTCAAATGAAGCCGCAACCGTACCGAATGCAATACTTTTATTTTTGCAGCTCTTTCTGATGCTAAGATATCGAACATGTGTTGCATAGTGAATTTATTGCGTTTTAAGCTTCGATAAATCATACGAAATGATCAATCCTATTCTACTCCTACTTAATATTATAAATCCTTCCCGCCGAATGCCAACATTTTCTATTAATGAATATGTTAGTCATCGAGCCTGGGTGTATATTTGTATTTAAGTATTTAAATATATATATATGTATATATTCACCAGTTGTGTGTCACGCATAGCACAAGTATTAAATTACTTACTTTGTGTACGGACGACCGTTTATGTAAGTGTCCCATATGTTTATTTATTTAGTTATTTATGTTTGTTACTCTTTCACTACCAATTCGTAAAACGAATATCGATGAAATTTGGCACAATTATTCCTTATACACCGGAATAAAATATAGACTATAGAAATACTGTTAATTCTACAGGCATAGGATGACATTGAAAAGCACCATCTATTATCGACACGACAACAGTTCACGCCAACGAAGTCGCGGGTAAAAGCTAGTAAACTTTAATAACAGATTCTTTTTATCGTTATTGTCTTCTAGCGAATCTTGACTAAGTAAGTGTCATTTAGTGTCTGGCATATTCATCTGGTATATTGTGGATTGTGAAAACTGTACGATGCACAGATTCAAAATTGGTGTTACTATATTTTTATTTTAAAATGGGTCAATCTTTATTCGTGTATTCGGCAAAATGTTGATCCTTTTGCCACATAAAATTAAAATATGATAAATTAATATCTTAAACTTTATAATAAACAATTAATATTGCAACTACAAAGATACGGCTCACTTTAAGATTAAGTTAAACAAATTAAATTGATTAAAAATGAGCCGTGGGTTAGTTTAATGTTGGATCATTTGATCTCTATAATTTTACTTGACGGAACGGCTGGTATGCAGTGTGGTATCCGGCTGAGTAGAATAGACCAACCTCACTTCTTACCGAGGTGTCGTAAAAGGCGACTAAGGTAAGTTAATCTGCCGTGTGGTATCCGGCTGAGTAGAAAAGATCACCATTTTTCTTACCAAGGTGTCAAAATACGACTAAGGTAAGTTGACATCAGGCAGGCGTATGGCCATTAAATACGTAGCCAAATCATGGGACAACATAAACATGTGCCAACCTACTTAGAGTGGGGTAAGGGCAAGAGGATGATGGTACGGCTCGTATAGGTAGGCACTTAGCCAAAGCCGTACTGGCCTTCGACTTTACCATACTAAAGACAAATTTGTATATATACGACTTAATTTTATCTCATACAGAGAATCGACCCGAGAGACCCACTATAAATACTAATATTATAAACATAATTTTTTTTTATGTATGTTTGTAATGTTTTCACACAAAAACTATTGGACCGATTTCAAAAATACTTTTACCATTGGAAAGCTGCAATTGAGCAACATAGGCCATATTATAATACATTTAAAAAAAAATAGAGATCCGTAATAAAAATGCAATAAGCTGTAAAAAATTAGTAATAAAATCTGTATATTTATAAGATTATAAATGTTAGTGTAAATTAATAAGAAATAAAACTTTTATGTTAACAAAAATAAATCTATATTCCGACTTAGTAGACTTTGCACTGCCATGAGATCGGTATGTAAGCGGGTTAGACCGCGGGATATTACTAGTCAATAATAAGTCAGCCCACCAACCACTACACTATCGAGGTTAAAAATACATTATCATGTCAGTTCGATAGCCTGCAATCGGTTTGATTAACAACGTGAATCCAAATTGCTAATTAATCCCTAGACTAAACAAATAGATCAAGACGTAACAGATTATTTACATATGAATTTAAGATTAAGTGCTTAGTTCTTAATTAAATATAAATATATGGGACACTTACACACACGGTCGTCCGTCCCCAAAGTAAGTAACTTAATACTTGTGTTATGGGTAACAGACAACTGGTGAATATATACATATATAATTGTTAAATACATACTTAAATACAAATATACACCCAGGCTCAAAGACCAACAAATTCATTTATAGAAAATGTTGGCCCTCGGCGGGAATCGAACCCGCGACCAGCAGAGCTGAAGGCAGGGTCACTACCCACTGCTCTAACGAGCCAGTCAAAAAAATTACTACGCATCTTTGTATATACAACAAAATTATGTTAGATACTAAGATTTAAATGTGACTCAAAAGATTTTAATAGCAGTGGCGATGGGCTGAATTAATGATTCAAAAAAGTAATGGATGTTAGTGTCTTATGTATTAAAATACTCAGAGAAGATTTCCAAAATATATTGAAACAATTCCTAAACACATTACTCTTAATTACTTTAATAACAATTATTTTTCGTTATAACGGAATTCCGCCAAAAAGAATTCCTCTTCCATTTTTAAATCTCTTAAGTTGAGACTACAATATTGAGACTAATGCCAATATTTATACTTCATAATACACTAAGCTTAATACAATAATTATTATCTTATTATACAAATGTTAAAATTGCTAACAATAGTATATAAGTTAAGTTAAATTTATTGACGTTATATTGTTGGTTGGTGCGGTATACAGTTTTAATAAATGGTTTCATTCAGCAGATAAAAGTTATTTTATTGGTAAACTTTTAATGGATTTCGTTGTTGACATTGTTATAGTAAATGATCTTCAATTCACACTCAACTCTCTAGGAAATAGTTATTTAGATGTGTTTACAAAACATTTATGACACGTAATTGTCTCACATTTAGAACACAAGGATCTTTATTCGAACTTTTATTTTGATTGAGCTGTTTGCCGAGATTCCGAAAATATATATCTATATAAATGATTAGCTCATTTAAATATTAAAGATTATTTTTTTGTCTATTATAATTTCGTCTTATTTTGGCAGCACACATGACTTACTAAAGGTTAATAATAAAGGTTATGGGAAGATGAGTGTAAGTAGTTACCACTTGCAGTTAAGTTAAGAAACACTGAATCAAAAATATATAAAAATATATATTTTTTTTAATTTCATAGCAATATTATGATGATGTTTTATATGCACTTCAAACATGACTATGAATAATACCAAAGAAATTACAATTCCGTAAAGACAAAGGAAAATAAAGAGGTCAGATTGTGCATGTATTAGAACGAGCTAGGCGCAGTAATGCAAGGTATGTAAGTATGTATGTCGCCATTCCTTATCATTCCAACGTTTGACCTGATTTTTTATTTTTCTGGCGTATAAGTGAAAATACTTTTGAGTGTTTTTCCCTGTTTTTCAAAAGTCAATCCCAAAAAGATCGTTTTATCCCTGTTTTCAGATATTGAAACATTGCTTAAATTGTCATTAAAAACAAAAGACTATTTTAGCTGTCATTTGCAAAGTTGTATTAGCTCAGTAGGAAACAAGCGGCCTAAAAAATTTGAAACACCTGTTATCAAGCCCTTTATTGCTTTTTTAAAATTTGCAAGTTCTATATAATGCTAAATGTAGCGTGGACCAGTACACTATTGATGATAACCATTCGAATATCACGTTCTCTATTGTGCGTCTCTCGAGGAGTCATGGGTTCAAACCCCGGGGACCAATTGGTTTAACTATTTAAACTTACGTACCTAATTGATAATTGCGATATATCACACGCCTTACGGTGAAGGAAAACATAGTGTGAAAATCTGCATATCTGTGAAATGGAATTCGTGGGATATGTGTTAACTACCAATCCGCATTGGAGCAGCGTGGTTAGGTCTTAGCTCCAACCCTTCTCTCTTAAAAAACGGAGAGAGGAGCCCTATGCCCGTCAGTGGGTTAGTAACAGGCCGCTACTACTACTTTATGTGTAACCTACCAATCCGCATTGGAGCAGCGAGGTGGGTCTCTAGCCCTTTATTCCTAATAAGGAGAGAACAGCCCTAGCTCAACAGTGGGATAGTAAAAGCCCGTTACTTTTGGGTAGATTGTAACTTTAATAAAGTGCGTCCGTTGTGCTTGTACCTTAAAATAGAATAAAAATTGATCATTTTATAATAGTAATATTAAAGAAAAAAATTAGAAGCAAACAAAAAGGATTACAGCTCAGCAGTGAAATAAACTTTTGGAAGATAGTATGATTGATTATCTAAGTTGTGTTGAGTATATAAAAAAGTTCTACCTTTAAACTTGCCGCAGTTAAAGAGCAAAGTTTGTACGACTATGCCTTACCGTCTCACGTACTTGTTCCAATTAAGTTTACACTATCTTCCCCTGATTATGTAATTAAGTCTTCCGCGGAGAGTTACTCATAGGCAAACTACTAAAACTTTTGATGGTATAATTTCGGAGGGTTGTCTTCCAAGGAGATTTCTTAATTAGCTTGTCGGCTACATTTATTTAACAAAAGATTGTTGAAAAATGTAAAAAAATTAAATTATTGTAACAAATTGTTATTGCGATTTTTTTATATCATAATTAATGTACAGAAATCGGCTATACTCACGTCTTATTTTATCGAATGAGTCTCAGTTCAGACTCAGTTCCCACCGCGATAACGCTGCGTAAAATAAACTATACATAAATAATAACATGAAGCCCCGTATGGGCTTGAAACTAGTCGGGCTCATCCGTTAAAGTAAGACGTGAGTATAGCCGGTTTCTATACATTAATTATGAATAATACTCACGATAGCTTAAATTCAATTTTTTTTATATCTTTAACTTGAACAAAGGTCAGTGATCACTACATTTAGCACTATATATATTTTCTATTTTACTTCATCGCAGATTATATCAAAATAATTTTATTATTACTTATTGCTACCTATTTTATCGATGGTGCAGTTACGCAGAAATTGAGTTTAAAATATAAATGAATGGTATAGTTATTGTTCATAATAAATTAACGACTTGTTTGTAAACTAAATGTATACAATACTGCATGTATCGTCAGTTTTACCTAGTTAACTACATAGTTACCTCCAAACAATTCGTATCAGTTTTAGAGTATAACCATTTGTCGCTGTGATTACAATGCACGATAGAAGTTGCTAAAGTAAATTAGTTTTTGGTGCTTCGAGGTGTTTAAACGAAAATGCATACTACATTATAAAGTTTCGGCAATCCCACAGAGAACAGATGCAATACAAGTTAATTAAAGAGTTGAATGAAACAGAATAGATTCTTAGTGAGAACAATTGGACCGTAGGTACATTTCATTAATACGGATCGTTAGGTTACATTAGGCAATTTTCAAAACTATACGTAAGTAGTATCAATATGATTTCGGTAACTGCAAAGTCCTTGATGAAGTATAAATATAACTACCTGGTTGACCGAGCCTTGCTTGGTAATATATATATATATATATATATATATATATATATATATATATATAGCAATATACAAAACATTTATACAAAACTTCAAAAAACGTTTGGGTGTAATTGAAGTTAGTGCCTAATTGCGTTTAAAGTTGCTTAGTAATGTGCACATTGTTTCAAAGTTTCTTAGAAATGGCACTTAGCCAGCTTCACGCTATTTTGTTTTGAAGGTTTTTGCACCCGGCGTAACTTAAGCATTCTCCATATATTCGAAATCTCAGAAACATGCAGCATGTAGGGGTTTTGGGGAAGAAAAATCGATCTAGCTAGGTTTTATTTAAAAAACATTTTATTCCTGTTTTTTGGCATAAAAAAAATACTAAAACGAGTGAAAATACCTAGGATCGAGCCCCACCTACCTATTATTATTTTTTTTCTTTTTTTTTTGAAGTTTCTTTTTTTGAAAAATTACCGAACAAGGCTCGGTCACCCAGATATTAATATGATTTAAGACTAATCTACCTAATTTGATTTGATTAATGATTAAAGTTTATTGTATAAGCAAATAAAGTGTCACTGTTTCAAGTATCACAATATTCTATTTTATATTAATGTAACAAGTTCCAAAATAATGTATGCCGTAATCAGTTTCATGAAATCCCGTGGGAGATTCACCGTAAAGTTGAGACCTCTAACAAATTTTCACTGATTACGCCTATTTGTTAAACATGTTCGGTGAACACACTAACGATGTTTAAATAGAACAATATTTATTAGGTTGAGGTAGTAATCACTACATATTATAAAACAAAGTCCATATTTCCGTATGTACGCATAAAACTTTAAAACTACGCAACCGATTTTGATGCGGTTTTTTTTAATAGATAGAGTGATTCCAGAGGAAGGTTTGTACGTATAATAACATTCAATACGAAGTAGAGAAATACTGTAATTTTTGAGGTTTCTGTAAATAATTACATTTTTTTCCGCTTACATTGCAAACGCAGCCTAAACCCTACGAGATTTATCAAAATGATGTACTAAGTATTTGTACACCTTAAAAAGGTCTACAGAAAAGTCCGCGATGGTATATATCTATCTCTTATGGATAACCCACAATAGCAGTTTTTTTCATTTACTTTTTACGCAAAATGATGCCTTATGTTCAAAGCAATTTTTATACAATACAGCATTAATCCTTATCCAATTGAGTACCTTAAATAAATTGTTGATTTAATATAGATCAATATTGCCGTTTACAGCATGTAATTTAAGTGAACATTGTCGGAGATATTACAGATTTAAAATCCCGCGAGGAGGCCGCGCTTCGACCTATAAGCACTTCGAATTTAGCAGCGACCGGAGGCGCAACTAAATGTCCTTCTTTCAAGTTTATATTGTCTAATGATAAGAAAGCTATGAATGTTGTATGTAAAGACATGGTCTAATCAATTGTAAAATAAATAATATCACTACATAGTATAAAACAAAGTCGCATTCTCTGTCTGTCCCTATGTCCGTATATCCCTATGTATGCTTCAATCTTTAAAGCAACAGAGTTTGATGCGGTTTTTTTTTAATAGATAGTGATTTTAGAGGAAGGTTTACATGTCTAATAACATTCAATATGGAGTAGAGAAATACTGTAATTTTTGAGGTTTCTGTAAATAATTAAATTTTTTTCCGCTTACATTGCAAACGCAGGCTAAACCCTACGAGATTTATCAAAATGATGTACTAAGTATTTGTACATCATGAAAAGGCCTACAGAAAAGTCCGTGATGGTATATGTCTATCTCTTATGGATAACCCACAATAGCAGTTTTTGTAATTTACTTTTTACCAAAAAAGAAGCCTTATGTTCAAAGCAATTTTTATACAATACAGGATTAATCCTTATCCAATTAAGAATCTTAAATATATTGTTTATTTAATATTGATCAATATGACCCTTTACAGCATGTAATTTAAATAAACAGTTTCTAAGATATTACAGATTTAAAATGCAGGGGCCGCGCCGCGTGCCTATAAATAGCGCGTCGGAGGTCGCGGTTCGATTCTTTTCTTCTCGGCGATGCTTCTGCGCTCGCCCGTCTTATCGGTGACGCTGTCAAAGCCATTAGGGCTAACAGCATTAGTCATATTCGAAAAAAAATCGCGGTTCGCCCTTTAACCATTTGAATTTAGCAGCGATCGGACGCATTTATGATCGGAGCTCTCTAGCGAGGAAAATAACAATACTTTATAAAAACGTGCTTTTCAGCGCGACAACGTATCCGTACTTATAAGTACGTTACGATAAATAATTGTATGATAGTAGTTTAAAAATTAGTGAATTCCTTTTTAAGACAAAACGTGCTTTTCAGCGTGTCATTTTTCTGGTCGTAGTTTAATTTATCACTACATATTGTAAAACAAATTCCATATTTCCCTATGTACGCATAAAACTTTAAAACTACGCAACAGATTTTGATGCGGTTTTTTTTAATAGATAGTGATTTCAGAGGAAGGTTTGTACGTATAATAACATTTAATACGGAGTAAAGAAATACTGTAATTTTTGAGGTTTCTGTAAATAAATACATTTTTTTCCGCTTACATTGCAAACGCAGGCTAAACCCTACGAGATTTATCAAAATAATGTACTAAGTATTTGTACACCTTGAAAAGGTCTACAGAAAAGTCCGCGATGGTATATATCTATCTTTTATGGTTAACCCACAATAGCAGTTTTTTTCATTTACTTTTTACGCAAAATGATGCCTTATGTTCAAAGCAATTTTTATACAATACAGCATTAATCCTTATCCAATTGAGTACCTTAAATAAATTGTTGATTTAATATAGATCAATATTGCCGTTTACAGCATGTAATTTAAGTGAAAATTTTCGGAGATATTACAGATTTAAAATGGCGTGAGGACGCCGCGCTTCGCCCTATAACACTTCGACTTTAGCAGCGATGTCGCTCTTTCAAGAGTTTGTTTAAAGACATTCTGTAATTAATTGTAAAAATAAAATATATAGGGAAAAATGTTAAAATAAATACGCAAATATGTACTATATGAATTTAGATATTCAAAGATAGCAGGAAATCTTCTTGGAATAGGGAGAGGGAAATTGTTTTTCTCCAAATTTAACTCTTGCGGGCCACGGGCAGTAATGAATAAATCAAAACTACTGGATCGATTTTAATAATTTTTTTTCACTGAGTGACATGGGCTATATATTTTATACCCGTGCGAAGCAGGGGCAGGCCGCTAGTAAATTATATATGTATAATAAAACCAAATAGTATAATACAAAGTATATTTTTAAAACAACATAAGAAATGAAATTCAGTTTTAGTCAAGTAAATGTAGGTAAAGAACCATAATTTTTTTTAATTTAATTTTCAAGTTCGAAAGATTATATTTTTTATAATATTTTAATGTTATTTTGTCATATTGTTTATAAGGAAAACCTCTTAATGAGATCAAGTAAGATAAAACTATTAACGTTGTTAATAACGTTATAATATCGCATAACCTTCATCACACTATAGTATAAGTTAATAAAACATATTACATATATACATTGTATACAAATTACATAGAAAGCTTTAATTGCTTAAAAATATTATATTCATTTCATAAGAGATGTAATGTCCGTTCAATAATACAAAATAAACTATAGGTAACTATTTTATTTAAAAAAAACTTGGTTCATGTTAATAAAATACAAGAAAAAAAACACTATACTAGCACTAATCATACAAGCAACTGCTTGGAAAAATATAAAAAAATGTAAATTGAAAATTAACCATAGCAATTTCCTTTAAATTTATTTCAAATTATTTAAGTTTTAAATTGTATCTTTTATATAAAAAAATACGTAATACAAAATTTTAATCGATAGATATATTACATCTCTCACTTGGTTAGATGATAAAGTTACTCTGCAAGTTGCCCAAGGCCCTTCAACTAGATCGCGAATTTCAGAATCTATTTTAAATATATTTTTCACCAAAATTTTAGGAGATGGATATTCGAAAACAGACTGAACTACAGCAAAGCTTAGTTTGCTAGTTAAGTTAATAAAACGAACTAGAACAGTGTAATAAACTTTGTCACGTCAACCAACAAAATTTCGGGTCTTTTTATATAATTACACATTAAACTCAGCGGCATGACTAACGATCGCCACTTCCCGTTACTACAAAGGGCTGACCTCAACAAATTAAGGCTAGATACTGATGATTAATCGTTTATGAATCCGCTTAGAACAATAGGTTCGTTACACATCCTTCTAAACGTATTTTTATGATAGAGTTATTAAAGCAAGGAAGTCAGCCCAAAATGTGACATATAATAAAGAGAAATAAAGAAAACGCAAATGAGAGTGATCTGTCTGTCTCTCTTTTTTATGTGTAATTAGACAAAGATGAATTATGCGAGTTTTATTATATCATTGGCCTACATATGGATTCCCTATCTACACTAATATATAAATCTGAAGAGTTTGTTTGTTTGATTGTTTGAACGCATTTATCTCAGGAACTACGGGACCGATTTGAAAAATTATTTGAATGTAATATAGTCCATTTATCGAGGAAGGCTATGGATTATATACCATTACGCTATGATGAATAGGAGAGGGGCAGCAATGAAAAATATTGCGAAAACGGCAAAACTTAAAGGTTTTATTGCGTGCGCTAAGTAAACGGTGAAATTTATTCAAAAATCTCTTATAATTAACTCATGATAACTACTTTTATATTCAAAAATTTCGATTCGGGAAGAAAATTGTGTATCACTGATTTCCACGCGGGGAAGCTGCTGGGATAGCTAGTTCAGTATAATAACTCTATGTTTTTTATCGTTTTTATTTAATATCTTAGTATAATAGTATCAACAATAGGTAAACCATAGAGTAATTATAATAGAGTAGGCAACCCAGCCTAATATGTGTCCATCGAAAATAAAGAAAAAGGAAATGAATTTTTATTAGACAAAGGTAATTATGGAAAAGATAATTGATATGAGAATTTGTTGCCACTCTCACTTACAGTCCTGCTTATGGCTCCCTTACTTAGTAAAATAATTCTATGACGTAAAACTGATTCTGCAAAATTGATACTGAATCCGTATGCAGAAATCTTTTAAATCAAAAACGCTATCTAATTTGCAGTCTTCAGTTTAAATCCTACTAGTATTATAAATGCGAAAGTTTGTGAGTATGGATGTGTGTTTGTTACTCTTTCACGGCGAATCCGTTGAACCAATATCGAGAAAATTTGGCACAATTATTCACAACAGGATGACATTGAAAAGCGCCATCTGTTATCAACAATCACGTGACAAAGAAATTGTGAGTAAAAGCTAGTATTGAATAACGCAAAATTAATTAATAAATCGAAATGAAATACGATAGATTATAATTCTTAAAACTTCATACTACCCGGTTGAATGCTGTCACGTACGCGCGCCATAAATTCAATTATGGAACATGTCGGCCATTACTCAAGTTTCGTTCGTAAACGCTGAAAATTTTGCCCACTCAATTGTGCAAACTCGCTAATTTAGTTTATAACTTGTTGATAGATGACTTTCGACCGAAATTTTCTGACAAATTGTCGGAGCACAACCCAACATATACAATTAATGCCTTACATATTCATACTTATATTTTATAATAACTAGTAATGTATTTTATAAGAATTTTGACATTCGGTCATTAATTTCATATAATTTTATTTAAGCGAAAAAGTATTAGGAAAATTTCACTGTGACTTTATATGAAACATTTTTAAACCATAAAACGAAAAAACATTACAATATTAATACCATATACTGATTTAAACGATTAGCGCTTAGTTTCTTAAATAAGAGATTTCAATTTGGAAAGCAGTTTCACTAACTTTGAAACTTTTTATATATATTTGCATCTTATTGAGCATATCATCCTCATCTTCCTGCCCTTATCTAATTCTAAGTGGGGTCGGTACATGTTATAAACATGTTGTCACATGATTTGGCTACGTACTTTACGACCGACGCCTGCCTGTTATCAACTTACCTTTAAAAGGCGATTACCTTTTACGACTCCTCGGTAAGAAATGAGGGTGGTGTATTCTACTCAACCGGATACCACACAGTGGATTAACTTAACTTAATTGCCTTTTACGACTCCTCGGTAAGAAATGAGGGTGGTCTATTCTGCTCAGCCGGATTCCACACGGTGGGTCGACTTACCTTGTCACCTTTTACGTCACCTCGGCAAGACATGAGAGTGGTCAATTCTATTTAGCCGAATATCACACGGCATTTGCATCTTAATGAGCACAAAATACAAATTGTAAAGGAAAGAAGTCTGTGGCTATTCAAGCTGCCTTACGTTTTTTTTCTTCATAATAAAGTCTAAAATGATGAGTTGTAATTAAGTTATAGTTAGATACATATTTTTTATATAAGAATCATAGGTACTCGAGAATTGACCCTCTGAGGTATAAAGACCCGTGAATATAAAGACTGTTATGAATTTCCATTTATAATTTATGGCCTTAATGTTCGTAAAAGTACAAAACTTTTGCTTTCAAAACGCTCATCAAACTTGAAAACATTTCCCGTTATTTGCAATAAATTTTCTCTCTAAGGAAGTTATTTCTCAGAACTGAAAGAAACTAGAAGTATATACCATTCATGGTACAATTGTATAATTACTTGATGAAAACTTGACCATTACAAATGGCCTAAACCACAGGCGCCTATTAGTTGTTAACACATTTTTTTCAGTGAAGAAATACGTCATGAAAAAAACTCTTAGAAAATTTCTGGGATATGTTTAATCTGCTAATCCATTTAAAAGCATATTGAGTCATAGCTACAATCTATACACATAAAGAAAAAGAAGACTTTTGCTAAGCAGGAGTTAGTAGCAGGCCAATTTTTAAAATTTAATTTCTTTACTCTGTCTATTTTTATTTTTTTAATATTCCACAATCTCATACGTAAATATGAATAGAGAGTGGTAAAAATGGTATATTATATTTTAATTTACTATATTAGATTACTTTATAATAAATAAATAATAAATAAAATTAATAAATAAAAAATTTAAATTTTGTTGTTGAGTGTTAGATAGTTCATTAATCGAGGAAGGCTATAAGCTATATAACGTCACGCTAAGATGAATAGGAGAGGAGGAGCAATAAAAAATATTGCGAAAACGGCAAAATTTAAAGCTTCCCTTGCGTGCGCTAAGTAAACGGTGAAAGTTATTGAAAAATTATGTATTACAAAATTGTTCCCCTCTAAAAGTTTTAAATAAAAGTCCGCAATAGCATAAGTCTAGCTTTTAGGGTTAACCCAATTTAACCACTTTTATGGTTATCAATATACTATATTACGGTTTTAATCTTTTCACGCGGGCGGAGCCTTTGGCGAAAGCTTATTTATAATATTAGTGCGAACATATTAAGGTATATGTAATTAACATGCAATGTTTATTCACTCGGAAACAACTTCTGTCACATTAAATGAAATTATACGGCGTTTTATACAGTCCGGGGTGTAGTTTAAAAGGTATCCAACCCAATTAAGTTGTATCCCCGCTATTAAAACTATACGCATAACAAGCGAAACTATCTTTCCCTATTTAATAGTTGTAACAAGATTAATTAATTGCAAAACGGGATGTACTTACGGAAACTTGTCTGCAGAGAAAGTGTGAGCAGTTTATTTATTTATTCCAGCTCGTTTTAATTAGATCATGATCCTCCTGCCCTTATCCCACTCCAAGTGGGGTCGGCACAACATGTTATAAATATGTTGTCACATGATTTGGCTACTTATTTTACGACCGACCGCCTGCCTGACACCAACTTACCTTAGTCATATTTTCCCGCTGGCGCAGTTGGCAGTGACCCTGCCTTCAGCTCCGCGAGTCACAGGTTCGTTTCCCGCCAAAGGTCCATATATATATTTCTTATCTAAATGTCCCATATATATTTCTTTTTTTTATATGGGACACTTTCAGAGAATCTATGTTATGCTAAGTGTAGGAAGCAGGCAACGTTCACATGCCTTAAACATGCAGAACCAGTCACCACAAGTGTCACAAAACGCCGCTACCAATAGCGACATCTAGTGACCGCTATTCCAGCGCGATACAAATTACACTAACGCGATCGACAAGTTAAAAATACTAAGCAGACAGATAATGGCAGCGATCTTGCGAGTTCGGGCGCGCTCGTTTCCCAGAGCGATCTCTTTAAAGTATTCGTTCGGCAAATCTTGTGCATGAATTCTGCTTATTCTCATTCGTTGATATTTTGGTGTAAACCCTAACAATAATATTGCGTTTATCTACACTAAAAGATACGCCGTGTGGTATCCGGCTGAATAGAATAGACCAACCTTATTTCTAACCGAGGTGTTGTATAAGGCGACTAAGGTAAGTTGACCCACCGTGTGGTATCCGGTTGAGTAAAATAGACCTTTCTTACCGAGCAGTTGTAAAATACGACTAAGCTAAGTTGACGTCAGGCAGGCGGCCGTAAAATACTTAGCCAGATCATATGACAACATGTTTGTAACATGTTGTGCCGCCCCACTTAGAGTGGGATAAGGGCAGAAGGATGATGATTTACACTAAAAAATCGAGAAAGAATGCTCTAGTAGATTGCGTCACGTACACGTATAAAAAGCAGTTTTCGATTTGCGGATTGCAATTGCATGAGGTTTTGGGGGAGAAAAACCGATCTAGCCAGGTTTTATTTGAAAAAAAAATTTGCATTGAATATATAAAACACTATTTTTGCCGTTAAATGTCAAGTCAGCGTAGCTTATTTGGGAAACGGGTGGTCGCGCGAAATGAAAATACCTAGGATCGAGCCCCGCCTACCCAATTATTTTCTTCTTTTTTTTTGTGTTTTTTATTTTGTAAAAAATTACAGCAAAAAGTCAACCAGGTACTAATTCATTTAAAATGAATTAGGTCATGCCAAACTGACTTTGTATGAAGTTAATATGTTTCAATACGTTTAATTGGTTTATAAGTGATAAATATGTTACATTGATGTCATGATTCACTGACGGCTTTATTACGGAAATGAAAGTATAATTTTAACCTATTATATGGTTTTACGATTAAATTCCAAAAATATATATTTTTTATTTGAAATGTTTCCTATAACTTGTATAGCCGTATGGTATACGGCTAAGTAGAATAGACCCCCCTCATTTCTTACCGAGGTGTCGTAAAAGATGACTAAGGTAAGTCGACTCGCCGTGCGGTATCCGGCTGAGTAGAATAGACCAACCTTATTTGTTATCGAGGTGTCGTAAAAGGTGACTAAGGTAAGTTTAACCACCGAGTGGTATCCGATTTAGTTGAATAGATCACCCTCTTTCTTACCGAGGTGTCGTAAAATACGACTATGGTATGTTGACGACTGGCAGGCGGCCGGTCGTAAAAACGCAGTTAAATCATGTGACAGCATGTTTATAACATGTTGTGCCGACCCCACCTAGAGTGGGATAAAGGCTGGAGGATGATGATTTTTCCTATAACTTGTAATTTCATTCTTGTTTATACTGCAAACGGTACTTATAACATTTTACACTCCTATCAGTTTCTCAAAGGTTGACTGGAGACCCCTTTGTGGGATAAATCCGCTTTTGTGCGCTTTTTATATACTAGTCATATTGTTTTTTCTTTTAATTTTTACTTTTTAGTAATTTTTAGCAAAATCGTGTACAATAAAGTGATATAACAATAATTACACATAAAGAAACAAGGTGGTTGTTGTTATCAAAATATAATTCTTATAAGATTTCGTCATTTATATCTTGTGCAATGTCTGAGAGTAGCTAAGACCACGCATTCTAATTATTTATTTCATACTTATAGTATAGTAGTCTTTCTGTATCAATCTCATTTTAATCTGCAGTGATGGTAAAGCTGAAATTGTTTGTGGAACTTTAGAATCGCGTCATAATTATTAATTTTTGATTTTAATGTTGATAAAGCCATCAACAAATATAACTGTCTAATTTGTTCTGCGTCCTTAGTGTTTTTTTTTAATCAACTCGATGGCGTAAAGGTTACGTTAATATGTATGACGAACAGCGACATCGAGTGACCGCTGTTGCAGCGCCATACAAATTCGCGTTACGCTAACGCAATTGAGTCGATTAAAAATACTCGCGCTAATAATAATGATTGTAGCATGTTACGTAATCAGTCCATAGAATAGAAACATGAAATGAATGTATATAACAAATGTAGATTCTGCAAGGAAGCCATTTATTGGATTTCCGTTTTATGGGATCTAAGTCGATGTAATTATAAAATCAGCGATGCGGTGCACGCAAACAGCGTCCTGTGTGGATTACAAATTGTATGAAGTTCTATAGTACGGTATCTATTAAAACAGAGGACAATTATATGGAAAATTTAAATGGAATTCGTGAAATATACAAATTTTACGGTTAACGACAATTACGTTAACAAATTACATTTCGCCCGCTGAAACTGATTTTTACTAAAAACATTTCAGGTATTATTTTACCTGAAAATAACCTCGTAACTTATAAAGAGAATGTAACCTGTCTTTTTTTTAATATATGGGAAACTTACACACACGGTTGTCCGTCCCCAAAGTAAGTAGCTTAATACTTGTGTTATGCTAGACACACAACTGGTGAATATATACTTATATAATTTTTAAATACATACTTAAATACGAATATACACCCACACTCGACGACCAAAATATTCATTTATAGAAAATGTTTGCGCTCGGCGGGAATCGAACCCGCGACCCGCGGAGCTGAAGGCAGGGTCACTACCCACTGCGCCAACGGGCCAGTCATATCTAATTAATATTTATTATTTTTAAAACAAAGAAAACCTAATATTTTCAAGCGATCAATAATATACAAACGATGTTCGTCAGTATAAAAGTCACGTATATTTTGCTGTTTAGTAATACTTTCCGGAAGTAAGCTTCCGGGCTAATGCAATTATTGGGAGGAGTGTCTATAATAAATCGGGGAAAACTCGTTTACTCTGAAGGTAAATATAATAAGGTATATATAATATTGTATACGTATCTTATATATATATATATATATATATATATATATATATATATATATATATATATAAGATAATATATAAATATATATATAAGATAATATGACCATGTTTCCGACTTCCGCCAAAAGCTCAAGTGGCTCCCAATTCGTCTTCGCAGGAATACTCATATACTTCATCTTCTTTACTGTATACTGTTTGATCCCGCTACCCCTCCTTATTTAAAAGAACGATTTGCCTATGTCTGTGACACACATAGCTTTTCTTTACGTTCCAGCAGCAATCTTCGATTAAAAATTCCTTCCCACTCTTCTTCCTTTTATTCCAAATCCTTTACTCTCCGAGCAGTCCTACTCTGGAACTCCCTTCCCTTACATATTAAACAGTCGCAGACTCTTGCGATTTTTAAAACTAGATTAAAACGGCATTTGTTTAATAGTGATACCTAATCTGTTATTTATGTCTACTGTCACATGTATTTGTTGTCTTGATTCTTTCAGTACCTATATTATATGTATGTATGTCTATGTATTATATTAACGTGTATATTATAGTATATATTGATTTATGTATCTTATATTACAATGTTTTATATTATAATTTTATTTTTATATACTATTTCATTTATATTTATATGTATTTTATTTTCCGTACGCACCTACTGCCTACTTTGTAAGTTTACTTATGTCCAATGTATAAAAATGGTTGCCTGGAAGAGATCGCTGTTATAGCGATAAGGCCGCCAATTGCACAATATTTTTCGTTTAATGTTATTTGTTTTGTTTCTTATTTGTTTAGAAGTAGTAGTAGTAGTGTTATTTGTATGTTATTATTATAGTGCAATAAAGTATTCATTCATTCATTCATTCATTCATTCATTCATTCATTCATTCATTATATATATATTATGTTCTTTTGTTTTGCTTAAAATAACTGACCTCCACTATAAGATATAGGTCCTTCCTATTAATTTCTCAGTTGATCTATTGCCTTCCCGTTGTTTTTTTATTTAGTTTAGGTCTACCAACATCATCCTGGGTCAACTTACCTTAGTCGCCCTTAATGTAATTTCGGTAAAATAAGGGTGGTCTATTCCACTCAGCCGGATATCACACAGCACTTTTCCTAGTCGCCTTTACGTAACTTCGGTAAGAAATGAGGGTGATCTATTGTACTCAGCTGGATACCATACGACATTTACTTTAGTCGCCGTTTACGACGCCCCGATAAGAAATGATTCGATAAGTATAACTCGGTAAGTTGACGCCAGGCAGGCGGCCGGTCGTAAAATTACTAGTCAAAACATATGTTTGAACTTCTTATGCCGACCTAATTTAGAGTGAGATAAAGGCAGGAGAATGATGACTCTATCTAACGTATAAAGAATTTTGGTTCCTATATTCCCTAGACTATCTGAAAGGAATATCAGAGCAAGAACATCGTGTATGGAATCTCCAATTAAGCCTGAATTAAGATAAATCTAACTCTATGATTCTCTTAAATCTATACTAATATACATATAAAGCTGAAGGGTTTGTTTGTTTGATTGTTTGAACGCGCTAATCTCAGGAACTATAACATTACGCAAAGATGAATAGGAGAGGAGCAGCAATAAAAAATATTACGAAAACGGCAAAATTAAAGCTTTCCTTGCGTGCGCTGAATAAACGGTAATAGTTATTAAAAAATCATATATTACAAAATTGTTCCCATCTAAAAGTTCTAAATGAAAGTTGCATATGTCTAGCTATTAAGGTTAACCCTTTTTTTATACAGGAAAAACCCCTTATGGGTACCGCCGCCCAACGGGGACAGGCGGCGGTTATGTCGGACTCGCACCGACTAAAACGACCTGTGTGCTCCACCACGCTGCCGATGGCGAGGACAGGGTATCATTGTACATATTGCCCCCATCCCGCCGACAGCTCTGATCCCAGAGAATAAACACCTCCGGGTAGGGGCCCCTCGAAAGAGAAGTCCCCCTCCGCTAACCGGTGCATCGGGAGCATCAGATGCACCGACCGCCTCGGGGACCTGTAAGCCAGACGTCCGATATAATTAAGGTTAACCCACTCTAACCATTTTTATGGTTCTCAAAATACTATATTACGGTTTTAATCTTTTCATGCGGGCGGAGCCGCTGGCGATTACTAGTTATTAATATAATCTATATTTAAATGGCGCTATATAGGTACTAGCTATCATTTTCCTAGAAAGGAAGTTATCTATTAAAATGTTATATTAAAATTTTAGGGCGACTATAAAGTATAGATTAAACAAAGCAACTATATTAAACGAGATAGACCTAAGTGGCTTTTGCTTATGCTACAAAGACTATCAGTTCAGACAAGATTTATCCTACAAGGGAATATTAAAATTGTTAAGCTTTATAAGGTAGATTTATAAAATATTTTGCACTTTAATCTTCTTGCTTCTAGATTATGCTGAAAGGAAAATGTAGCATAATCGCAATAACACTTTTTTATTTTAAAATGAATGTATTAAAAGTACAATTGCAATTTGGAAAGGGAATATTTTTTATTGTATTTCATTTATATCGTGGCCAATCTAAAAATAAAAAAATGATAAATTTAACCAAAAAAACACTTTAATATAAGTTAAATTATAATTAAATATATTAAGTTAAGTAATATAAAATAAAAGTAGAGAATAGAAGCCACAAAATCACGAATTTTAACTTTTAGCATAGCTGGCATATTTTTATTTATATTTTATACTAGCTTGTGGTCACTAGTTGCTTTGGCTCAATTTGGTTTCGATTTACACTAGAAACCGAACTCAATAGTTAAAAATAGTTTACGATTGCCACCAAACTTTACAGGATCAGCCGCTATGTCATTCTATAGATCGTCTGAACATTTAATTAAAATCGGTTCCGCCATTTCGGAGTCTATAAATAAATATAAATAAATAAATATATGGGACACACACACGGTCGTGCGACCCCAAAATAAGTAACTTAATACTTGTGTTATGGATGAGAGACAACTGGTGAACTCATATATTTTTTAAATACAAATATATACCCAGACTCGAAGACCAATAAATTAATTTATAGAAAATGTTGGTCCTAGGCGGGAATCGAACCCGCGACCCGCGGAACTGAAGGCGGGGTCACTACCCACTCTGCCAACGGGCCATAAAGAACATACAGACAAACATTCATTTCATATATATAAGAACATTTACACAATTTAAATGTAAGCCCGTTAAAAACAATATAATTAAAGTAACATATATAATTCTAATCTGAATATCATTTTCATGTTAATAATACATATCAACAATGTATTCCCACATCGCATTACTTAAGTTGAGCCAGTCCGCTTGTCACCTTGTCACTTAATACTTACTTAAGTTACTTGAAAGCTAAAGTCTCTAGGGTCTAGCGTTGATATGCCAACTTGATATTTATTAATTATTATGGTAAAGAAAAATATACACACACTATTCATAATAATATTCTAAATAAAACACAAATAAACAAGGCATGCCTCATATGAAAGAATTTGAAATAAAATAAAAACTAACAGGTGTTGACTTTGAGGCGTTTTACATTTTCGGAAATCTTTGGAAATGGTCTATGCTTAAAGACAAACTAAGGAAATACGTCACACTTAAAACGAAAATTTTGATATTAGAAATTAAAGTCGAGTCCGAAATAAACTCGTTAAATGTTTGTCTTTAGAAGAAACATACTACTATAACTATGCAATTATTATTGATGTTACTAAATAAATAAATAAATGGAAAAACTAGCGTACGTATTTATTTAGATAAATATAAATAATGAAAAGAAGAAGTCTTAAAAATAACGTAATATTTAAATTTGGAATTTTGAACATAAAAATAGTTATTGCGAGTTCACCATAACAGATATCACTTAATAACAAAATTCAGAATACTGTTCGTATTTAAATTTGTATAAATTCCGTAATATTAAATGTCATGTCATGGTAATTCATAATTTAATAAAATTATCTAATTGACAATCATACATACCACATTCCAATCATTCGTTAAATTGTTTATTAATTTAATCAAACCAGTAATGACATTAAAATTAAAATTATGTTTCCCATTAAATATGTAGATTTTAAAATCATAGAAATGTCAAGAACAAAAGGGAATTTTTCAACTTATTCATTATTTAGGTTATACGTTCATACCTATGTTTACGTGCCTCTGTTTGAAAAACCATAAGTGTATAAATGCTCTTACAAACACGCGACAAAAAGTATAGTAAAAGCGTCCTTCATAATAATTTATAAAAAGTGAGAGAGTTTTCTTTAGTGCCAATGCTTATAAAAATGAATCAATGAATTAAAACAAAAATATGAAAACATTTATTGGAGTAAATATAATTGAAATAATTAAAGAATATATTTATAAAAAAAATTTATCGTTAAGCAATAAGATTTTAGACAATATCTGAGCAATATGTGGAACATATATAGGTATATTTAATTTGCTAAGTTATAAAAAATATAAAAAATTATGAACTTATAACCGAAAACCATAAATAAAAGGAATCAGAGCAAACATATAAGCTTAACATATTAGCCTAATGAAAATACCAATTATTTCTAATTTAATTTTATTTGGAATGTTAAATAATTATGTATTTCAATTAAGAACATTATAGTTGTATAGCGCCGGCTAAACTCACGTCTTATTCTATTGGGTTAGCCCGACTAAAGCCATCCGGGGCACTTATTTATTAGCTTTTCTATTATTTACACGACCCTATAAGGGCGGGAACGGTTATAGACTTTAACTATGAATACTACTCACGATAGTTTAAATTTAAGAACATTACATTAAATTTTTTTTTTTTTTTTAATTTAGTGAATATTAGAATACACATAAAGAGATGTCACACACTAAAATATATAACGTATGATATATATACGAAAAAAATAACATTTTTATGAAGAACGTAAGATTATTAAAACATTTTGACTTAAGTCTGCGCTACTCTGAATTTACCATCGTCCCTCGGGTCAAAGTAATTAATTTTGACATGTGTCACTCAACCCGCTACGATAAGCCGAATCATGCATTGTGTGAGATTTTTGGGGGTGAATTTCTATAGCGGATGATATAAATTGACAAGACCGAGGATTATCCGGTTAATACATAATAATATTACACAAACCTGGTTCATATTCACGAAGGTATTTGGAATAATAATGTCTTTATCGTTTCCAATCAATGTTGTTTGAAATTATCTCTAGTATACTGTTATATCATTATACCAGAGAAATTCCTTTTCACTCCACCTACGTTAATTCTGTCACAGTTATGGTCATCCTTTTATGGAGTTCACGTCCTGTTAATATTAGAAAATCTACTAGCCTTTCTGTGTTTAAAAAAAAGTTAAACAGTGCTTAATCTTCCCGATCGACATTTCCTTCTAACTAGATAGTATATTTTCATATTAAATTTTCATATAGATTTAACTTATTTGTTTGTTTAATTATTATTTTATAGTATAATAAATATATAGTGCTTAATTATTTTGTACTCCTCCACCGCTTATATTTTATTAAATCCTCTACCCTAAGGTTGCATTGAAGAGATTGCTTTTAGCGATAAGGCCGTCTATTTTACCGATAATTCTTTTGACTAACTACTTATTGTGGTGTGCAATAAAGTGTATTATCTATCTACCAGAGTTACATTTATCTATTGTCTTATCCAGATAGTGATCTCTTGACTCAAATCGTCCGAGTTCAAACTAAATCAATATAGTAAAAGGAAATGATTTTTATTATTATCATGAACCCATGAATCCTTAGTAATAATGATGACTTTACTCTAACCATTTGACTATTTCTAAACACGTATAGTCCACTTAATATGAAAAAATTGCTGTCAAACAGGAATAACCATTAAATTAATATTTCTAATTGATCGATGCCACTATCACTATTATGTAAAATAAAGCTCACATTATTTCAGAAAGCGGCGAAGCTTTCGAAATGCAAATTTCCTTTCCCCCGTAGTTTACTGCCGATAGCGGGAAATTTAATTATTATTCAAAAGCATAATTTTAATAAAAGCTCACAACCAATACAATAAGCAAAGACTGTTCCACGGAAAATGGCATTGATTTTTATCGGTCGTTAATTCGCAGAGATTACTCAAATGTAACGAGCAACATGGTTTCTATTTATATAAATTGTTTAATAGTCGCTAAGAGCTATGCTTATACATACGTTATATTTCCCATTTATTTTTTTATTTATAAAACTTTATTGCACATTCCAACAATAAAATAGAAAAACAGAAACAAAATAGAGATATCAAACATTTAAGGCGCGCAAAGGCGGCCTTATTGCTATGAGCAATCTCTTACAGGCAACCTTTATAGAGTAGTTAGTTATTCGCAGGAGCGTGGGAGGGTGCACAAACAACATTAGTATACATACATACAATATTAGTATATATACATATAAAATACGAATATACTTAAATAATCAAAAAAAAAAGTAAATAAATAAAGCATTGGAAATATACTACTTTTATACAAATAAGATAAACAATACAATAAATATACATACATAAACTACTAGATTGATATAGGTTATAAGGACAAATAATAATTATACAAGCGAGATTTAAAAATCATGAGTGACTCCAAATGACGAATATCACGAGGAAGTTTATTTCACAGCTTTACACATTTATATGATTGATAAGTGTCAATAATAGTTAATGTGAAGTTAAGTTATCGCAAGTTATTTTTCACAGCTTCCTCAGTATTAGTAGAATAGGATATTAATAAAATAAACAATATTCATTCATGTCCTCTTTTGGTATATCTGTGGCAATAACAATTTTTTTTTTCCTAAAACTGAAATATATAAATCATTTTAGAGTAATATTCATGGATTTTTTCATCACGCCTATAATCTGTTTGAAATAAAATCTGAAATTAATCAAAAATTCCTCAACATAAAGAAAAATTGTGATGTTGAAAAAATGTTGATCAAGTTGATTTAAAACTGAAATATTTTTTTTTTAGTATGAGTAGTATTTAATAATAAATGTCTTTATAAAGAATCAAAACTATCTAAAGAACAGAGAAGTAAAAGGGAAGCTTGCAAAAAAAAATTTGAAAAAAGTATTAGCCTCGATCGATATCGAGGATTATTATCCTTTTTTTTAAATTTTTAAATATACGTAACATGCCAACTCGCTAGTTGGCATGTTACTTATATTACAGGAATTTGCCAGATATATACGTTTTTCGGGATTTTTATCCATAGCTCCTAACTCAACGTCACTCCTAGCTAAATTTTGTCCTGTGAATATCATTTTCAATGAAACTTAAAACATTAAAAAAAATCCGTGTTAGCACGTAATAATGTAGTAGATTTATGTAATGTTCAAAAACCTATTAACGCCATTATTTAACAAAAATGTCTGACACCCTTACTGTCAACATCACGTTCCATACGCGCCGAAATAAAGCCTAATCAAAGTTATATACCTTATTTATTACGACGCGGCCATTGAAGTATGTCAAAGAATAAAAAATAGATGTGACAATTTACGTAATTATCATTACATAATTAGTACTAGTATTAGGCCAAGTAGAACAATGCATAAATAAAGGTATTTAAACACTTAAGTTCACGCCAAAGAAGTTATAAATACTTAGAGTTTTTCTGCTTTGTTTCAAAATGTATTAGACTTAACTTAACGGTGTTATTACTAATACGTGGTGCATTTCTATACACTAAAACTCTTCTACTTGTATATATCCCGTATAAATACACGGATATAGCAACTGTTCGACCCTGTACAAGATAGTAATGGCTTAATATATAATTATAAGAATTATTTTGAAAAGAACAACCGCCGAGTTTCTTGCTGGCTATTCTCGGTAGGAACAGCTTTCCGAATCAGCAGTAGAGTTGACGATTCAAAACCACTTCTTTACAAGTTTACTTGAATAAAGAAAATTATAAATTAAAAATTTGAATATATTATATCGGTGTATGTACAAAATAATATTATATGTATATCATAAAATAATATGGGCATTGATATCATACTACAGCACATAACAAATTCAATACAAAGCCAAGCAAAAAGCTTCGCGATTGTCTTTTGTTGAGTCCTATCTTTTAATAATGAATTCGTTACGCAGCGAAACGTGCTTTCAGAGTGTTTAAATGCATTTTTGTGGAGTTGCTATGACATATGGATTTAATTGTTAGGTCCGTATTATCTATTGTAGTGTATACCAAAATATTAAAGTAAGTTGACCGAACCTTGCTTGGTAATTTTTTACGAAATAAAAAAAATTAAAAAAAAGAAAATACAAAAAAAGCTACGCTGACTTGACAGTTTTTACAGGTGGCACAAGTTTATGTAGGTATTTATTGAATATGACATATATTTTTGTATATATATTATGGTTTCTTATTGAAAAAACTTGCAAAAAATTTTTGATTTTTACCTACAAATCATCAAAGTACATGTTCGAAAAAGTTGATAGAATTTAAAGAGAAAAGAAGGTCCGAATACACTGTCACGTCAATCTTACGCTTGATCGATTTATGTGATTTGACAGGGGGTACAGTTTTTTGTAAAACGAGAGCCATTTGCTACTGCAATCAAATAAAATTTAAAATCTATCCTGTAATAATGTTATTTTCTGAAAAAATCTAAATTTGCATATATTTAAAAAGTAGAGATTCAGTTATGTGAATATAAGCTCCCTTGCAAAAAAAAATTATACGATTATATAACTATATATACTATTATATAACTAACACGATTGATTATTACATTCATAAAAATAATTTTTTAAAGCTAATTTCCAATATACTAGAATGAACTTAATGAGAAACTTTATATAAATTTAAAAAATGTATTATAATGATATTTAAAAAAATCCTCTTTACGTATTTAATTGTAATAGACACAAATGTATTTAATATAAATTACATCACTCAATATTTTTTATTCTACTACTTTTGGATCAATAGACTAGATGATTACATTATGTAATGCTACAGAGTAATGTCGAATGTAATGTACAGAGTACATTAGACCCATTAACATTTACTATAAAGTTATGCGACGGTCAAGCATAAACTTGTCTTCAATTACAAATTTTCTATAGAATAATTAATTTGGATTCGACGTATCTGTTTATTAATCTTTGTCCTGAATCAGTAATAATCACATACTCGGGTTGATAACTGGCAACTATCACGCAACCTCAAATATGTTAAAAAGCATGAGTCAATAGCAAGTTAAAAGTTGTTTAAGCTGTATGTAACTTATGTTTCAAGCATTTGATCCGTAACAAGAGTTCGCGTTTCTTTAAATATTAATGTGCTTAGTTTTACAATCTTTTGTACGCTTCACAGAGCCGGAAAATATCGTAAGAAGAGTTTATATTCAGGGTTACTATATTAGATAGAGAAATTCCGTTTTTCCTTAAGAAATAGAAAAAAAGCACATAATTAAAAGTATTTTAAGTAGATTAGATTTGTTATATATCACACCAATTCTCTGTAGTACAAAGCATACCAATGAACAAACAAAACAAGATTTCAATTGTAAGTCACTCCATACGTTCCAAATCGTTTGTACCTGGTTCTACAGCGAGCCTAATTTTCGCTAGAGCTCGTTAATCCGCCGAGCGAGCGCCATTTAGAATAGAAATGCCTTGTTTACACTAAAACGATATTTGTCAAGTGCGTCCTAATACTATGAGTACTGTTCGCACCAATTGGGACTGACTAAATGAACTAAATATTATTTGGAATGTTGATTTTCAATTGTGGTGTTCTGTGATTTTGGGAATATCGACGCTGTGTTAAGCGAAAATGTTTATTTGGCGGATGACATATAAATGTAAGCTGTAAGGTCCCAGTGGTGAGACTTTCGAAAGGATCACGGGTTCAAACCCCGGGCACCAATGAGTTTTTCTGTTAAATCTCGTGGCTAATTAATAATCGTGTCTAATTAATAATTAATAATTTGTCACACGCTTTTATGTGAAGAAAAAATTATTGTCTTCTTATTTATTTATTAAAAATTTAAATAAAGAATTATTTGAATTTGAATTTGAAAAACATTGTGGAAAAACCTACATATCAAATTCAAAATATTCTTTAATTAAGTAGACTGTTTACAGCACTTTTGAATCATCAAATGTTTTTAAAGAACCTACCACTATCTACCACTATCTTGAGTCATTTGTGGGTTTTGGGTATAAAATTCTTTAATAAAATTCCTCAATCAATTTTAGCTTTGCACATTACATCAGTTTAAAAACACTATTAAAAAAGTCTATTACATAATATACTATTAAAGATTACTTAAATGATAAGACATCACGTGTCTTACGATGAATGATGGCATCAAGACAAAACTGTGCATCTGATAATAAATTCTGGCAAATGGACAACCAACTACGTTAGTGTACTAAATGATTCAATAAAGGAGGTCTTTTTCACGCAGTTATTATCAAGGATAGAGAGAATATTAGGAGATAGACTCCACGACAAAATAGAAATTTGCGACTTTCTGGTATAAGTATATCTCCTGAGAATGCTTGGGTTACGGGGCGAAACAATTATTGAGATTGTGGTGGTGAATGTGTGCAGTGCTTTTTTATTGTTGTGTCATTGGTGGCGGGTATTGCATAAGTTTTTACAAATTCTGCACGTATCAGGTATGAGAACGAATAGTACACTATATTCAGCATTACATATATTTTCTTTTATCGCGGATAATAGCAGTATCACCTGTAGCAAATAGTGATTTTCATCTATTTCTTAAATATCGCGAAGGTTCAATACAAATACAAAGATCAGATACCATTATACCATTACTACTAGATCCTACCATCTTTTATTATCTTCTTTTATTTTCTTCTGTGAAAGTACCTAGAAATTAGTAGTTGCTAATTAAGTTTTATTTGGTTTTCTCTGGGAATTTTGTGTTATTAGGAGCTTAGACTTTACTGTACACAAATTTCGCACTAATCTCTAAAGCGGTTAGAATGTTAAAGCGGTACCAAAATATACATGAATTCCGCTTTTCTACTATTAGTACATAGGATATTGGCCTCTTTAATATTTCATATAATACACGTTTCAGTTGAGCCAGTTAATGCTCGAATTCCCTGCAGACCTTTGTGAGAATTCTCGCAGTTGATGGGACCTTTTGTCATTCGTACAGTTAAACTGACTATGTTTATCGTCCGGTCACCAATTACACTGTTCTGGATGTTTCCACCCTTGTACTAATTTGTAAAAATATTGATATTACTTGCGTTTACTGTTCTTTTATATACACCTGTAATATTATTGTATTTTTATACTAAATTAAAATGGTATTTGTAGTATTTTATATTTGTTTATCTACTCTTATACTATAATACAAAGATTATAAAACTGAAACCAAAATTCTTATGACAAACATTACGTACAGGCCAAAAATAATAAATATTTTTTTTATTACGATACAGGTCTTGTATGGACACCTGTATCATAATATAATTTTTTAAATCATAACGATACACCTATACAACCTCCAGCTGGACCAAGGAGGTTGAACCTCTTCCTTAAAAAAAGGTTTCAATGAACGAGTCCGCGGCGACGCATCACGTATGCGCAATCGATGTTTGCGACTTGGCGCTAACATTTTACATTTAAAAAATGTTTTCAATATTTAAACAAAGTTTGGTTTTTATTAATATTGTTTTACGTATTATAGTATGAGAGTAGATAGAGTAGTGTATGACACTTTACATAACTTGGTCTTATTACTCTCGTGTGATACTATAAAAAAACTAGCTTGCGGCTCGTTTTTTTAAAACACACTCATACTATAAGAACCCTTATTATGAAACAGTATCATAAATTACTATTACAGCAGAGATGGAATGTTAGAACGGTTGTCATAAAGAAGTCAGTCGCATTGTTTATATGTTGAGTCGATACTAATGTAAGATGCTCTGGCGTCTAAATAATAATCAAATAGGTAAAGTCCGTGTTTGATTTAATTTGTCAGTCTGACTTGTACAAAACTAATGAAAATATTATTTTGCTATAAACCGCGATAAAAGAAAATATATGTCATGCTAAATGTAGTGTACTATTCGTTCTCATAGCTTATACATGCAGAATTTGTAAAAACTCATGCTCTACCCGCTACCGATAACACAACAATATACAAGCACTGCACACATTCACCACTACAATCTCAACAATTGTTTCGCCCCATAATCAAAGCATCGTCAGGAGATAGACTCCACAACACTGCTTTACGATTTTGTCGTGGAGTCAATCTCCTGAAATTGTGGTGGTGAATGTAAACAAACGGTAAAATTTTTTGCTCTAAAATATAATTAAATTTAAAATCTAAAAATTGTATATAAAATTTCTTTGAAGTTTTCAATTTTTTGGGATAAAAAAATATAGTTTTTTAATGCATAAAGTCTTTTAAAAAATATTTAATTTAAGCGCTTATCGGAGTACTTTTTATAAATTGTAACAATATTGAGATTATTTTATAATGTTAAGAGTACATTTGACTACTTTTTTAGTATAAAATTAATCTTCAAAGATTAATGATTTACCTAATATATACGATCTAGATCCGTGAATATGGGCTAAATTAATAAGTTAACAGCTTTCAAAACTTTTTGTGGTAAAAATTCGGATGAGGCTTCACAAAATTTGTATTAAAGGTAAATTGATCCACTTGTGTCAAACAATGGCTATTGACATTGAAGCGGGGTTTAAGAGTTTAGATTACCTCTGATAGGGCAGAATTTTGATGAAATTAATCAAAATATAAAATACTAGCTTTCACCCGCAACTTAAGCTATGGTACCCCAGCGGTAACACCGTGCGACTCTTTCAAGGAGGTCACGGGTTCAATCCCGGGCATGCAACAATGAGTTTTTCTGTTAATACTTATGTGTCTAATTGATAATTGCAATTTATCACACGCTTTTCGGTGAAGGAAAACATCGTGAGGAAACTTGCAATGTCTCTAGAGAATTCTGGAGATATGTGTAACCTACCAATCCGCATTGGAGCAGCGTGGCAGGTCCAAACCTTCTCTCCAAAAACAGTGAGAAGAGGCCTATTCTCAGCAGTGGGATAGAAACAGGCCGCTACTTACTTTACCCGCAACTTCCTTCGTAGGGACTTTTTCAATGTCATCCTATTAGAATTTACAGATTTTTATAGCCTTTATGTTAACCCGGTGTATAAGGAATAACAGTGCCAAATTTCATCGATATTGATTCAGCGGATTCGCCGTGAAAGAGTAACAAATACATCCACACTCACAAACTTTTACATTTATAATATTAATAGGATTTTTACTCAGTTCAGTATCCTAGTTATTACTAGAAAAATATATTTATGAAAAAACAAATAGCAATTACCTGATATGTAGTGGAATATTTAGTAGAATAGACCCCCCCTTTTTCTTACCGAGGTGTCGGGGAGTCGACCCGCCCGCCGTGTGGTATCCCGCTGAGTAGAATAGACCAGCAAAAAAACAGCATGTATCTCATGGGTGTGATTTTCAAAATAGTAACATAAGAACCTTTTTTTTTAACAACAACAGTAATAACGTCATTATACTACCCAATCAAATCTCAGTGCTAAAGTCCACTGGTGAAGTCGCTGGCAGAAGTTAGTTAAACCATTTATAAATAACCGTATTTGATATAAATACTACAGTATGAGATAAAACCGTGTGGTATCCGGCTGAGTAGAAAAGTCCAGTCCCATTTCTTACCGAGGTGTCGTAAAAGGCGACTAAGGAAAATTGACGTTAGGCAGGCGGCCGGTCGTAAAATACCTAGCCAGTACATGTTACAACATGAGGGTAGTCTATTTAACTCAGCCGGATAACACACAACATCCACACAAGAAAGATTTATTTGGTTGAAATACGTATTATTAAAAAAATCATTTTCATATTATCATTCCGTTTATTTTAACAAAACTAGTTTGTAAAACAACGATTTGGATTCTTTCCAACTTTGTAATTATTAGCTTTATTGTACATTTATTCGCTGAGTATGTTAAATGATAATTGTAAATCGTACTGATATGCCTAATATTATCGCTTATTGAACTAAATAATATACCAAATTCATCCCAATTTAATTGTCAATATAAAATGTTCAAATAGTGTTCTCCATGTTGAAACGAGAAATACATATACACACAAATAATTAGAATCTTTTGAGACTAATTTTTTAAATTCAAAAACTGAGTAAAAAATTCCACCATTCCATACACATATAGTCCTAGCATGTTAGTTATTAAAGATAGATATAACTTGTACATTTTTGTTGTAAAATAAAAAAAATTACAAAAATATAACGAAATTATTTTTCGACTTACATAATTCCATACAAATTTTCCTAAAAATAACTTAAGTAACTTAACTTAGGTTTAATGATTTCATTCATAATTTTAAGTGAAAGGAAATGTAGCAACAAAAATAAACGTTATACAAGATTGCATACATAAAAAAGTATCCTCACGAAACAACGCAACGAGAGTAATTAAAAAAATTACAGCGTTAATATAAAAACCTCCGTGCAAAAGTCTCTTTGGCCGATATCATAACATAGGTTTTATAATCTGTCGCTTTAAATTGCCATTTAAGTAGCGCGAAACACGATTTTATTTGTCATATGTATCCGGGCATGCGCCAAACGCACCGTTTTCCCGGCACTGGTCACTAACACATCCACAGCTAGAGGTGATTGAGAACAAACACATTGATATACTAAGACTATCTAAATAGCGCAGAATCGTCTGAAATCACAGGCACAAGCATCTGAAATCACTCACACAACAACAGAAAATTTTCCCTGTAAATACAGTGTAAGGACACGGCATGCGCACACAAACAAAAATCCCACCCTGGCAGTGCTGTATACGTTAGTCTATCACAAGAAGCCGCGGTTATAGGGTGTATTATGCCATCATACTTACGAAAATCGCCAAGTGAACTGAGATGTGAACTTCTAAAACATTGTTCGGAATTTTCATGTTGAGTGATAATATAATTTTATGATGTCGTAAATGTAATCAAGTTTATGGAATCCTAAAGTTTGTGAACTTGTGGATTAATAGAACAAACTTTTGAGAAGTTTCCAGGTGAGTGACGTGAAGTGAATTGTTTTAATAAAGTTCAAACAACTCTGATTGTAGCTTGTGATTGATTTGGGATTTTATTAGGTAAGTTTTATATAATACATGCGAGTAACAAAATCTATTAGTAAAATTTACTATATTTTATCAAGAAAAAAATAAGATCGGCTTATTATTTTTTTATGTCTTTAATTCGTTATTATTTATATTAAATATTAATATTACTTTTTTATTATATTCTGCATTTAAATAATATTAATTAATCATTCGGCTATAAATTATATTTAAAAACTCCCTGAAGCTTAAGTGTTTAAATTTTTAAATTGACAAAATATCTTCATAGTTTCGTATTTAATTTAATTAATAAATCAAATATAAATATTCACATGGCATTAAAGTCCATTATCAACTTTATAAATGTAAGAAATACCGGTAACACTAATTATATTATGGTATTGAATTTTTTTAAATATATTATTTCTTATTTTAAACTTTATTTTTAAGTAACTTTATAAGGAATTATTATTTATACCTATAAATTATTATTATTACAATATTTATTAATTTTATTTGTACTCCTTTTGAAATAAATCTGCATATTTTTAATTGACTATTATTATTCATTTATTTCAATAATATAATTTATTTTAATAGGATATTAAGTAATTAATTTTGGCTCGGTAAAGCGGTTAGCGGTATATTTGCGGTAGCATTTATCACCTAAATATTAGGTTATATAAGCCATGGTGACCAAATTGGTGGCAATTAGGTTGACAAAATATACTTGGATGTTTAAATATGTTCTTCCCGTGCTTAGAAGTGTAATATATGGTATGTTTTTTGTTATTTGTGATTTAAATTTATACCCGTACTGCTGGTTTATTTCTAAGCTACAGACATCGTATTTTTAAGCTGCATCATTTGTATCCGACAAATCGCATCTCCTTACATAGGTATCGCGTAAAGCTTTAAAATTATTTAAATGAAAATATAGATAACGGAAACTATGAGGTATATTTTTAGTAATTTATTTTTTGTGCATAAGATTATACATGATTATAAAAAGATTGGCGATGTATTTACAAAGATCTGACATAAGCTTTTGGCACTTGTTTTGCGCCTTGCAAAATAACGTAAGTCGTCGTTGGTTTAGATATAAGATTGTATTATAAAATTCGACAATCAATTTAAGCTTTGCCATTATAGCAGTTTAAAAGCACTATTTAAAAAAGGCTAATACATAAAGTATTCTATAATATTTAAGGATTACTTAGATGATAAGAATGCGCTGACATAGCTACTCTTCCGCCCTGTACAAGACAGTACTGAGTAAATGTAACTCGTGATAAGAATTATATTTTTAAAAGAGCAACCGCGGAGTTTCTTTCAGGCTTTTCTCGGTAGGAAAAACTTTCCAAACCAGCAGTAAAGTTAACGATTCAAAAGCACTTGTTTTACTTGTAACAAGTGCTTCTAAATCGTCTTACTTGAAAAAATAAGATTTAGAAATTTTAGAATTTTATAATATATTGTAAATTATCATTTTAGTTTAATTTCAGTTAATTAACAGTTGGAATAAATAATTAATAATTAATAATAAAAAATGAAACAAAAAAAATATACTTTTTTATCTGGGATCGATCCTAGTATTCTGAATTCGAGGCCGCCATTTACCTAATTGAGCTATCATGACTTTGCATACAATTCTTGGTAACCCTCGGAAAGTATCACGTGCTCTTACTAGATGTCATAACACCTCAGCCGTCAGTGACCAGAGATAACTTAAGAAGGTTTATAGAACCTTGCGAAAAATAAAAAGGAACAACAAAACTATTTTCGTAGTCGCACTCAAAGAAAATCGATATTGTGCTGAACCTAGACACAACGTAGTATCCGCTATTCTATTCTGATATGTTCAGTGTTAACAATGAATACTAAATAATTTTACAATAAATTTGACTGGCTCGTTGGCGCAGTGGGTAGTGACCCTGCCTTCAGCTCCGCGGGTCGCGGGTTCGATTCCCGCTGAGGGTCAACATTTTCTATAAATGAATTTGTTGGTCTTTGAGCCTGGGTGTATATTTGTATTTAAGTATGTATTTAAAAAATATATAAGTATATATTCACCAGTTGTCTGTCTACCATAACACATGTATTAAGCTACTTACTTTGGGGATGGACGACCGTGTGTGTAAGTGTCCCATATTTATTTATTCATTTAATTCTCAGAAACTTGAGGTTTTCGTGGTCAAGCATGCACAACGAAAATGATTTATAAAAGTCTCTGCCTTGATTTGTGTAGACTTCAGGAATAAAATTTAATTTTCATATGTTAGCCCCAAACTATTTATATAACAAAGCTAGATTTTATGTAAAAGGAATCGTTTTATCCCTGTATCCCTGTCGGGCATTAAAAGATACCAAAATTTATATAAATCACTATTTTTGCGATATGCCAAGTCAGCGTAGCTTATTCGGGAAATGGGCAGTCTCGAGAAATGCTAATACCTACTTAGGATCGATCCCCAACTTCCCAATTATTTTGTTCCTTTTTTTATTTTGAAAAAAATTAACGAGCAAGGGTCAGTCAACCAGGTACTCTTTGTATAATCACACATAAAAAATAGAAATCGATCTCATACAACAGGAAGCTTTTGGGGCTTTCTTTTATAATAAGTAGTGATAACAAGCTAGTCCTTATCAGTGAAGCTTGGTCGATGAAATCCCAATATTATTTGCTTATATTAGTTCCTCCAGAAAATAACTTATATATTAATTTGTAATATTCTTGGAACTTTCACATACATCAAAAAAGGTAGCTAATTTTCCGCCCGTAGTTGGTAAAACCTTTCAATCTGTTCTGTAGGCAGCCTCCGGACCAAAAATGACTCCGATAATTGGGTTTCGGTGAAAGTAACCTTTTAGTATTTTTCGATATTCTTGCGCTGAAAGTTCATTTTCTAAGGTAAGATACGTCCTTTTCTTTATGGCCATAATTATGATTTTTATACTCCAATCTATGTTAAAGAATACATAGAATATTGATTTGTTAATAATTGGTAGCTCTTCTAACATATTTGATCATCATCATCATTCTCCTAAAAACAAGTGCATGTGTTTTTACGAATCCTGCATGTATCAGGTATGAAAACGGATTTTCCACTCTACATTTAGCATTATATATATTTTCTATTTCGGATACAGCAAAATAATTTTATTATTACTTTCAAATATGATGATTATATTATCCTAGATACACACTGATATTCGATATCAGTGGATATAATCTAGGGTGACCATGATTAATATAACTTGATCAAATACCAAATCATCAGCCGGAGTTCTACTCATCAGAGTCTGATTCGTATGGGTGTAAGAATAATTATAAACCTCACAGTTTAAGAGGAAAAATCTGATATTGGCTTAGCTGTACAAAACAGCCAGTCATTTTCATTATCGTTCTTGTTTTTCATCGATCATATTCCCAGCATCCCGTATTCTGTTTATCTTAATGACTTAACAGTTTTAAGAATGAAGGAAAAATGCCTCGTCGAGATAATAGCGCGCCTTTTAATAGCTGTTACAAATTTTACTCCCTGTTCCGCATTTTATAGATTCTTTCAGAAAGTTTTTTATCTGTCGCTTTTTTTTCATTTCGTTTTCGTAAACTTTTTGAGTACTGTTACAAGGGAGCTGGATTGATTTTACTTGTCGCTAAAATTTGAACACTTTATTTTAAGACAAATGATCTTGAAGTTATAAATGATGTGGATTTGTAGGACACTTTTGAAGAGAACTCTGACATTTTTATAGCTTTATCATATTACTAAAACTTAAAACGAAGGTCTGCGAAAAGAATTAAAAGTTGTTTTTATAATTTAGATGTAATATTGAATTATATATTAAATACTCTAAAAGTGTGATCTCCCAGAAAACAGAACTTCTATAGTGAGAGTATAATTACATTTAAAAATATATTGTTTTAAAATTATTACCGTATAGCTATTAGTTTTATTATTTCATAGCTATTAGTTTTGCAGTTCATTAGGTAATTTTCTTATATACCTTAGAACTTTGACTTCAAAAGCGCTTTTGACAAGGTTAATCATGGTACGTTGCTGCTAAAACTATCTCACTATTATGGTATTTGTGGAAGCCTACTATCCTGGTTTAATTCGTACCTTGAGGGCAGAGTTTTATCTGTAGCGGTAAAAGGATATGAGTCTAGACCCTATACGGCAACGTCCGGAGTTCCTCAAGGCTCTCACCTTGGGCCAATATTGTTTGTTCTGTTTATCAACGATATAACCAACTGTATCATAAACAGTGAGTGCCTCCTTTTTGCTGATGACATGAAAATATACAGAACCATAAGCACCCACCATGACGCTGCGTTGCTTCAGGAAGACATAAATCGAATCAATACATGGTGCTCTCGTAATGATATGGTAATAAATGTTTCTAAATGTCAGTTTATAAAATTCACAAAGAAGAAGAACCCTATTCTTTCATCTTATGCCATCAATGGTGTTAGTGTTAAAAGAGCAAATATTGTGAAGGATTTAGGCATCATGATTGATGATAAATTAAGTTATGTCCATCACTACAATTATATTACTGCTAGAGCATCTAAAACCATCGGATTCCTGAAGAGAATGTGCAAGGGTTTTCGTTCAACTTTTACAAAAATTACTCTCTTCAACGCATTTGTTAGGACCGTTTTAGAATATGCTAGCATTATTTGGAATCCATACCATCAGTGTCATATTGATAGGATTGAACGGTTGCAGCGATCGTTTACTCGTTACCTGTCTTATAAAAACAAATTGGTGCCGTCTCATAGCTCTTATTTAGAAAGGTTAAATATCTACGAAATGCACAGCTTAGCGCATCGTAGAGCTATGCAAGACTTATGTGTGCTACACAAAATTTTAAATGGGTTTTTGGTGTGTCCTGATATTATTGCACAAATTAAGCTAAAGGTACCGCGACTCGGATGTAGAATACAGGAAAAGCGTCTCTTTGATGTGCCTGGTTCACGAACAGTATCCTACAAAAATTCACCCATTCCGCGTATGACTAGTGTCTAACGTAATAAGGTTGCTTTTTGTATGGACGATTAGGAGGTTAAAAGAAATGCGTGCGTTCACTTTGAAACTTTATTCCGAACTGGTGGAACAGATAATTAACATCATAGATTAATACAAATCTTTTTAGACATCCCGCCCACCAAAGGACGCAGTGCTTTCCACTATACAATTCAAAATAATATTATAATCAATATAATCAATCATATGAACAATAATGAAGTGTACACAAGTTTATAGCTCTATCAATAGCTCATAATAAATGCAAGAATAGAAATGGAAATGGACTGTATATCTTTAGTTTTTAAGGTAAGTAAATTTGACAATATTTATTTATTATATTTCTATTACACTTCATCGACTCAGGTAAGTATTACATAATTGATTAGGTTAAGTATAGTTTGTAAGTAGCACTTAAGACATTATTTTTCTCTTTATATTAATAGTACAAACTTGAATTATTTATAACTTTAATTTTATATTTTAATTTTAAGTAGACAGTATGTTAATTTAATAAAGCTCTAATAGTTATTAAGTAATTCACACTAAGTTATCATTATAACACATATATATATAACATGTATATAGAATATATTTAACATATCAATAACTCTCTTTTTTTTTTACAGGTGTTTGTGCTAAGTGCAAATAGTCTACTAAATAGTTACATAACAATGTATGAAATTATGTATAATTTTTAATTATTGTTAATCTATATAAATTAAATCTTGTTATGCAATTTTAATCACAATAAAAAGTTAAAAACTATTTTTGTTTTGTTATTTTTACAATTTTACTGATAGGCCTTTTAAAATTACCATTTTTACATTTTACAGTTACTACACGAGTTATATTATCTGGCCCAATATGTTTTTGTATTATTGTAAATAGTTCTCATCAGGTATATTTATTAGAGGCTGGCCTATAAGAAAGTAGCCTGGTGTCAGTGGGAGGGGATCAGCTGCAATAAATGCCTTTGAAGTTAAATTTGTGACAACTTCTATATGTATAGCATGAGTTATAAAACATATAAATAAGCATATATAACCCTTATATGATTTAGCTCCTCTTCCTGGTGAGAATCTAATATTAATAGGACCAGCATAGTCCACACCAGTTGTCTTAAATGGCTTGGTAGGATTAAGTCTTGATTCTGGTAACTGTCCCATTAATTGTGTAGTGTTTGTTTTCGAATGTCTAATACATGTCACACATTCTCTGTAAATTTTCTTAACTTGATCTCTGGCACGCAGAATCCAATATTTTGATCTCAAATAATTAAGCATAACTTGTGGACCACCATGAAGTGTTCTCTGGTGCACATCTACTATTAAAAGCTTGCTAAGATGGCTCTTAGCAGGTAAAATTATGGGATGGCGTACATCATAATCCATTTGTGATTTTTGGATACGCCCTCCAACTCTAAGTATCCCATTCTGATCCAGAAAAGGATAAAGTTTTCTTAACTGACTCCTTTTACAAATACATTTATTAGATTTTAATTGCTTTATTTCTTCATCAAATGCAATACTTTGAACATTCTTTATACAATTATTTAATGTCTCATTTAATTCTCTCGGTGTCACAATGTTATTATAAGTTTGACGGTGTTCCTTTGGCAATTTCAAATTCAAAACTCTTCTGCAATATGACATAATTTTTAGCATTTTTGACAAAGATGAATATTTACTCCAAATTAAATTCTCCTCTGTATGGGATGACAAAGCAATTAAAGATCTCACTTTTTCTTCTTCATTTGTGTCTTCAATGTCACACAATTTATTATTTATGTCTAGTGTTGGTAACCATGAAGGCCCATTCCACCATAACTCATGAGTCGCTAACTGACTTGCATATAATCCTCTTGAGGCACAGTCAGCTGGATTAGTATCTGTTGTGACATGTCCCCACTGATCAAATTCTAGTATGTTTAGGATCTCAGAAACTCTGTTACTGACAAATGTACTCCACCGACTAGGTCCAGCCTTCAACCAAGCTAAAACTATTCTGGAGTCTGTCCAAGAATATAAATTCTCTTTGGGTATTTTCATTACTTGAGATGTTTCAAAAATTAGCTTAGCTGCTAATACTGCCCCACACAGTTCAAGTCTTGGGATCGAGACACTTTTTTCAACAGGGGCTACCTTAGTTTTGGCTGATATTAGAGTTGTATAAACTTGCTCATGATTGATGACTCTAACATATACAGCAGCTCCATATGCAAGTTTAGAAGCATCCGCAAATACATGTAATTCAATTTTTGATTTATTAATGCTGTGTAACCATCTCGGTATGGAAATCTCTTTAATATATTTAAGCTCTTCTTGATATTGCAACCATTCTGTTAGTAATTCTCCTGTTATCATATCATCCCATTGTAGTCCAGTTTTCCATAACTTCTGTATAATAATTTTTGCCAAGACTACTACAGGTGCTAACCATCCCAACGGGTCATATAGCTTAGACACTTCAGACAATATCTGTCTTTTGGTTACAATTGGTTTCGGTTCTGGTAAGTTTAACGTGTACTCAAAAGTATCTGATTCTCTATTCCAACTCACTCCTAGCACTTTAATCAGATTGTTGTTACTTTTAAATGATATCTCATGATCCTCTCTTTTATTTTTTCCAATATAATTCAGAAATGTGTTGTCATTAGTACTCCATTTCTGAAGTTCAAACCCTCCTAGATTCATTAGTTTATTCATCTCATTATAAATATGTATAGCTTCATCAACTGATTCACATCCTGTTAGGAGATCATCCATGTAAAAATCACTTTTTGTTATCCTCGCAGCATCAGGACATTTCATTTGCTCATCTTCAGCTAGTCTCTGGAGTGTCTTTACAGCCAGGTACGGCGCACATGCAGTACCAAATGTTAACCTCAAAAGTCTAAAATGTTTAACAGGTTCATTTGTTGAAGATCGCCATAGCACTCTCTGAAATTCTGTATCTTCTTCTGCGACACGTACCATTCTGTACATTTTGACAATGTCTGCTGCAATACAAATCTTGTGAGTCCTCCACCTCATTAACAGGTGTCTTAAATCCTGTTGTAATTTAGGACCGACAAGAAGATTATCATTCAGTGAGATATTATTTACTCCTTTACATGATGCATCATAAACAACACGAACTTTAGATGTTATCTTATCTTCTCTCAACACAGCATGGTGAGGAAGGTAAACAGCTTTAGAATTATCTATATAGCTAGGATCAATTTCTGTCATATGATTTAGTTTTATATACTCTTCCATCACATTGATATATTCTTCTCTCATTTTCTCATTCTTCATAAATCTCTTCTCTAAAACTTCTAATCTCTTCGCAGCTATGTCTCTCAACTTCCCATATTGACACTCTGGATCTTCATTCTTAAATGGCAATTTTACAATGTATCTTCCACTTTCATCCCTCACAGTTGTAGAATTATAAAATGCCTCACATCGTTCATCGTCCTTTGACAGTTTCTTCACAATACTATTTGGCTCATTTTCTAACTCCCAGAATTGCTTCAATAATTCATCTTCCTTAACTTTGATATGCAGACTTGTTATGTTTCTCCTCGCTGAAGTTGTTTCCTGTGACATCTTTCCTGAAATAACCCAACCAAGAATGGTGTTTTGTGCTAATAAGTTTTCTTGTGGGTGTTTTATGATGCCCTCCAATAATATATCTCCATAGACTTCAGCTCCAAGAAGAATATCTATTCTTCCTGGTGTTGTGTACTCTGGGTCTGCTAAATCTAATTTCTCAAGTTGTGGCCAATTAGGGGCGCTAAAGTTAGTAGTGGGTAATAATGAAGTTAATGAAGGTAATACATACATACTCACACAGACTGAAGTGTTAGGATTGTGGCGTGATTCCACTAAGAGTGAAACCATGTGTTTAATTCTCATCTGCCCCTCTCCAACACCTGACACCCAACCACTTACTGACTGACGTTTTAAATTTAAGAACTGAACAGTAGCTTCATCTATAAAGCTAGCTTGCGAACCCTGATCTAACAAAACTCTAACTATATGTTTGCACCCATTTTTACTTTTGACATATACATTTGCAGTCGCTAACAACACATTACTCGAGTTATTTTCAATAGAACAATTGCTAATAATATGTGAACTACAATTAGATAAATTAGGCTTACCCAAATCAGTCACCTTACTCATAGAAGCAGAGTCACTCTCTTTTGATTTGTTTATTAAACTCTCTCTCTCCTCTCTGTCCTCTTTGTAAAAATGCAAAAGTGAGTGATGTCTCCTTCCACACCGCTTACAACATGTTGACCTTCTGCATCGAGATGCAGCATGTGTAGATGACAGGCAGTTAAAACATAATTTATTTGACTGAACAAAGTCCTGACGTTCACTTGTTTTCATATCACTGAATCGCTTACAATTATATATATAGTGACCGCCACTGCACAACACACACTTTAATACACTTGTTTTATCTTCTTTGTTTACATTAGTATGAAACATCTTTGGTCTCACCACAGGCTTAGTAGGTTGTGTTGAACGTATCTTATTATTTTCCACCATCTCCAAAGATCTAAACCTTGCTTCCAGAAAATCCCTTAATTGTGACCAGGTAGGTATCTCATTATTATTATCACTTATACTCAGATTTTGTTCCCATTGCTTCATTGTTTCTGTGTCCAATTTCGATACAACTAAATAATTAATTACTAAATCCCAGTTTCCTGTCTGAACACCCATATTCTCTAATGCTTTCATGCATGTTGATGTTGTGTCAACTAATTGTTTTATAAGACTTGCTGACTCTGAATGTATTTGTTTTTGAGTAAACAATATTTTCATAATGGCGTTGCAGTTGAATCGAACGTTATTATATCTTTTCAATAACTGGTCCCAGGCTTCTGTATAATTCGCATCCGTGGTAGAAAAATTACGTAATAATAATTCGGGTTCCCCTTTTAGATTTGTTTTCAAATAATGTAGTTTTTGTACAGGTGACAATCGCTTATTTTCATGTATAAGTGAACAAAATAAATCGTAAAATGGCTGCCACTCTTCGTAATTACCACTGAAGGTTGGCAATTGAATCACGGGTAACTTTACCTCATTTATCGATGTTTCTATTGATGATGATTGACTCGATGATGTATTTAAACATAAAAACGGCTGTATAGCATCTTTTAAAGTACTTTTATATTGAATATACAATTCCTCGAATATGTCGTATGTATTGTTTGTATAATATATATCCTCTTTATCTTCTTCAGATGACTTTAAAATTATATTTTTATGGCATTCCTTAAAGGTGCAAAATAGTTGTTCTAAAACCTCAATGCGGGTTTCGATATATGAACGTTTTACTCTCTCTTTTGGAGACTTCTTAAAATTCTTTTCAGAGCGTTTTAAGTTTTCTAATAGTTCTTCTTGATAATTGTATAATTCGTCCATAGTATATGTCGATTAGCGATGAATTGCTCAGGTTTATCAGTATTTTTCACTTTGTAAAGTTTCTTGCACCACGCGGTATAAAGACACGCTATAAAAAAAAGCACTCGGTGACTCAACTCTCGAGTAGTCACGTACGCCAATCGACCGTCGAGTATAATCCGGCTCGAAGGACCATATGTCTAACGTAATAAGGTTGCTTTTTGTATGGACGATTAGGAGGTTAAAAGAAATGCGTGCGTTCACTTTGAAACTTTATTCCGAACTGGTGGAACAGATAATTAACATCATAGATTAATACAAATCTTTTTAGACAACTAGGTCTTATAATGATTATTGTTTGTCGGGTGTATGTAATCCTGATATATTTTTTGATAAATTACCATTGTTTAGGAAACATCTAGTGTTAATAAAGTCTCATCAGCGATCATTATAACCGATTAGTGATCATTATATATATTTATTACTATTTTTTCACAACTATTTAAAATTTGTAAATATATATATATATATATATATATATATATATATATATATATATATATATATATATATATATATATATATATATATATATATATATATATATATATATATGTGTTTAAATTAAGTTAGTTAGATAATTGTCTGTTATTCATATTTATGCCTGTAATAGACTTAGATACAAACTTTAGTTTTTAATGATTGTTGGACAAACTTGTATGTAAGTTGTTGGCGTAATAAATAAATAAATAAATAAATAAATAAAACTTTAGAACGCTGACTGCTGTAAAAATAAGCCTCTGATTTTACAGTATTTGCAAAATGTGTCCACTTTGACCTTAAGAAACAAATATGAAGCTACGACCTAGCTACTCCAATGCTCATTGGATATTTACAACTATATCAGACATGTGCAGATTTCATCACATATGATTTTCATAAAAGGAAAAAAGTATATTGGATTGTAAATATCAATTATCAGCAGTTCTTATGCATAAGTCATAGATACATCATCCCCCTGCCCTTATCCCACTCTAAGTGGGGTCGGCACAACATGTTATAAACATGTTGTCACATGATTTGACTACGTGTTTTAGGACGAGCCGCCTGCCTGACGTCAACTTACACTGGTCACATTTTGGGACACCTCGGTAAGAAATGAGGGTGGTCTATTCTATTCAGCCAGATACCACACAGCGGGTCGACTTACCCTAGTCGCCTTTAACGACACCTCAGTAAGAAATGAGGGTGGTGTATTCTACTCAGCCGGATACCACACAGCTAAAGAATAAGTCATAGATACCTGCTCAAGATTCACATACTAGTGAAATTAATCAAAATATTATATAATAGATTACATATATTAAATGAATATCAATATACTTTTATAATAAGAATATCATAGAAATACAGTACGTAAGCTGTGATGGCCTAGCGGTGCGACCATGTGAATCTCTAGAGACGATCATGGGTTCAAACCCGGGCAGACACCAAAGAGTTTTTCTATTAAAACTTATGTGTCTAATTGATAATTGCAATTTATCACACGCTTTTCGGTGAAGGAAAACATCGTGAGGAAACCTGCATATCTCTAGAGAATCCTAGGGATATGTGTAACCTACCAATCCGCATTGGAGCAACGTGGTAGGTCTTAGCTCCAACCCTTCTCTCCAAAAATGGAGAGAGGAGGCCTATGCCCAGCAGTGGGATAGTAACGGGCCGTTACTTACTTACTTTTTTACAGTACGTAAAACATAACCTTTTTTTATTCTTCTGAATTGTTATCAAATCTAACGTATCCCTTCTTTGAATAGACGTTTACAAGCAATTTGAACTCTACAATTAACAAATTTAGCACTGGTTTGGTACATTACCCCTGGAATATCACGGAAAATAACTATCCAGTCTAGTCAGGAAGACTTAAGTTCTTCACAGCTCGTTGAACATAAGTTTTATAGAGACGATTCACAGAGACCGCAAAATTAAAATTCGACGCGACTGTGGGGAAAGATTTTACTCAGGAAAAGAAATGTCAGGAAAAGGAATAATTTACTGAAGTAACATTTATAACGAGACAATCAAAAGCTCCTAAAGTTCATGAAAAGAAAAAGTTTTTATTGTTGCTTACCTCAAAAATCCAAAGAATAACAAATGTTATAAGGGTTTCTAAAATGGGAAAAACTCCAAATAAAAACAAGGGATGTTGCAAGTAATTTTAATTCAGTCTTTCATAATCTTATCTATTAACTTTTTTATCAATTATTTTGTATTAAATTAGTACGAGATAGATAGATTATACTATTGCTAGGCAAAATATCCGATGAGAATAATTTTGTGTGGTTCACTAAAAGTCAATGAGCTAGCCATACTCCACAGTAGTGACTTTTGGGCGACGTTTCCTGCTAATAAAGCTTTTGTGGGCAACTTTTCACATTTCACAACACTTCCTTGATAATACTTCTGCGCCTATCCACTCTGGTGAAACTACAGGAGGTTGGAATACACAGTATAGTGCTTACTGTAGTCTACTGTCTAGCTGACAAAACTTGACTAAGTAGTCAAGTTTTATCAGCTAGATAAAATGAAAGTAACATACAATTTCAATCCCGAAGAATGTAAATCATAAAGGCTTTCACTGTCATCCCGACTCATGACGTCTTATTTGAAAAATAAGCACTAATATAATTTACTATTTATATTATTCTTTAAAGATTACGTTATCTAATGTCATCAAAAGATCTGAATAAAATACGCAATAAAAAAAATTCTTGAATAAAATACATTATTCAAATCAGCCGCAGCATTGAAACTCGTTACGTTTGTAAGGGAAGGTATATTTAACAGAGAAGAAAAATGAGGGATAAAGGCAGAAAAAATATTCAACTTATTTTTTTATTGCGGGAGACACAATCAGTCTGATCTAAAATGTTCAAAGAAAAAGATTTCTATAAAGGCTTATCTGTCTGTTGAGGTAAAACATTTTTTTAGTAATACGGAAAAAGGTTCTGTACGAGATATTAAGTCGTGAAGAAAGTTTGCAAGCATGCCATTGATGTATCTGTTATGGTAATTGTAGATTGTCTCTCTTTAAATAATAAATGACATGGCTTTATAATACGCCTGTACAATAAACAGTAAACATTGCTTTGACTTAATTTCAAAGTTGTAATTTTGAGAAATTCAACAATTAATCTAGATATAAATAAATATATGAGACACATACGGTCTTCCGTCCCCAGAGTAAGTAACTTAATACTTGTGTTATGGTGGACAGACAACTGGTGAATTTTTACTTATGTATATTTTTAAATACATACTTAAATACAAATATACACCCAGACTCGAAGACCAACAAATTAATTTATAGAAAATGTTAGCCCTCGGAGGGAATCGAACCCGCGACCCGTGGAGCTGAAGGCAGGGTTACTACCCACTGCTCCAACAGGCCAGTCTATATGAATTAATCTATACGAGATGATCATCATCCGCCTGTCCTTATCCCATATCTATACTAATATATAAAGCTGAAGAGTTTGTTTGTTAGCTTGTTTGAACGCGCTAATCTCAGCAACTACTAGACCGATTTGAAAAATTCTTAGTGTAAGTGTAAGATAGTCCATTTATGGAGGAAGGCTGTAGGCTATATAACATTGCTAAGATAAATAGGAGAGGAGCAGCAATAAAATATATCAGGAAAACGGCAAAATTTAAAGGTGGCCTTGCGTGCGGTAAACCGTGACCTCTCACTCAAGAATCCTATAATACTTTTATGTTCAAAATTTCTATTCGGGGAAAAAATTGTGATACGCTGATTTCCATGCGGGCGAAGCTGCTGACACAGCTAGTATATTATATACATTATCCATGTGAGGTTGGCACAACATGTTTTAAACATGTTGTTTCATATTTTGGTTAGTTATCATATGATCATCATAAAAGTGTCATAAAAGGCGACTAAGGTAAATTGACTCACAGTGTGGTATCCGGTTAGGTAGAATAGACCACCCTCTTTCTTACCGAGGTGTCGTAAAATACGACTAAGACAAGTTGACGTCGGGCAGGCGGCCGGTCGTAAAATACGTAGCCAAATCATATGACAGCATGTTTATAACATGTTGTGCCGACCCCACTTAGAGTGGGATAAGGGCAGGAAGATGATGTTGTAATTGGGTAAAAGGCGATTTACGATAAAAAGCGATTCTAGTGTCTACGTCACAAGACCTTCTTTTAAAAAAAATCAAATAATTATATTATTTATTTCAAAATCTCTCTCGCAATAATATTGTGCAAATAACAAGATTCTGTTACTGATATAATAAGCGGATTTATTTAATGGATTACAAGCTGAGAATAGTCTACTTCGAAATACGAAAGTCACATTTTTATGTAATGTTTGTGTTTACGACTCCACGAATCACAACAGACTAATGTGTTTTAAGGAAAATCTTATATTTGTAGGTGAAACTGGAAGCCATGACGGCGTGGGGTGTTGTTTTGCTAAGCAATTACTTACGCGGCGTCAGTTTTAGAAACTTTGGGTAACTAACAAAAGGAGAATAAATAAGAAAATATTACCAGCCAAAATAATAAGATAAAGTAAATAAGTTATAATAAAATTGTTTTGAGAAAGGTTCCTTACTTTTTTTTCAGAGGGAGTTTTGAGTTGAGTACTATTGTGATCATAAAGCATAAACCCTCAATGTATTATCATCCTCCTACCCTTATCCCATTCGAAGTTGAGTTGGTACAACATGTTATAAACATGTTCTCACATTATGGCTACGTATTTTACAAATGGCCGCCAGCCTGACATCAACTTACCTAAGTCGTATTTTACGATACCTCGGTAAGAAATAAAGGTCTATTCTACTCAACCGAATACCATACGGTGGGTCAACTTACCTTAGTCGCCTTTTACGACACCTCGGTAACAAATGAGGGTGGTCTATTCTATTCAACCGGATACCACACGATGGGTCAACTACCTTAGTCACCTTTTACGACACCTCGGTAAGAAATGAGGGTGGTCTATTCCATTCAGCCGGATAACACACCCATCTTAATGCATAATGTCTTTAATCGTTGACAATGTACATGAAATCAGAGTCTAGCCTGGCGTTTATTTATTTATTTCTTTTGATACATTATTTGGAATTATTTACTATTTAGAAAAGAGAAAGAAAAATTAAAAAGCACATGTATAAATGCGGATTTATCCCTAAAAGGGAACTCTTCCAATCAACCTTTAAGTAATAGAAGGAAAAGGACAAGAATTGAAGAAGAAAGAGAGTACGAGTCATATGGAGAAAAAGAAAAAGTTTGTATAAATTTAATCAATGATTAAGCCAGTGACGGGTTTCTATAGGTATAAAAAGGTTTACAAAAAGGTGTAAGTGTAAGGTGGTCAGTTGTAAGATCAGTCAATGGTAAAAAACAATCATTGACAATCACGAATTTTGCGTTAGCACAATCACTGGCTAACCAGAAATTAGTCATTTATTCCGACAACTGTTCGAATCTGAGCAATCAAAGTATCTCATAATAAATTACGATCATACCAACCCAAAAGTAATGAATAGTAAAAATTTATTACTCTTAAACCCACTTACCCTAACTTATTAATAGGTGTAATTTGCAGTTACAGCGGCTTGGGAGTTAAATATTCGAGCCCTTTGTTAACGCTTTCGAAATGATTTGTTGACACAACCCTTCCTTAGACAACATTGCGTCAAGGCTGAGTAGGCAATAGATTTCGGAAGGTAAAATCTGTTTCCCGGAAGCTGATGCTTACGTTATCATCTCTTGCCATATACAATGAACGACTTGTAAACATTATAAATTTAACTATGAGTAAATTGTACCTGAAATATTATATGTACCTAATCAATTTTGAGACGCATCATAAACACACGCACAATTAACTTACTATTCACAACTAAAAGTTGACTGGAAGAGATCCCTTTTAGGGATAAGTCCGCCTTTATACGTGTGCTTTTTTTAGTTTTTCTTTCTCTTTTCTAAATATATATAAATTTATATATATAAATATATAGTAAATTTATTATACGTATGTATGTATATATGTATATATATATATATTTATGTATTAGAATTTGTATTCTTTGCACCACCTACCTTATTACCCTAAATTTAATGTCTCTAGCCCAAAGGTTGCCTGGAAGAAATCGCTACTTAGCGATAAGGCCGCCTTATTGTATCTGCATTAAGATAACATCGTTTTCTTTACAATGTATATTGTAATTTTATGTGGTGCAATAAAGAATGTTCTATTCTATTCTATTCTAAATAGAAATAAATAAATAAACTAACAACCATTAAACGTTGTAGTTTCTTTTTTTTCTTTTTGGTGTCCAATAGAGTATTAAATAAAAGTTAACAAATAAACGATTGAACGTTTATAGTTGATTGAAATTAGTAACTAAGCGACCAAGCCTTGCTCGGTATTTTTTAAAGATATAAAAAAATGAATTAAGAAAATTTTAAAAAAGAAAGAAAGCGCCGGGTTATATGTGAGAATATATCGCAAGTTTTGAATTTTCCTGGTCGTCTTGTTACCATTAGCATATCGCAGCTTTGCATTCGACAGCTCAAATATTATTTGCATTCAATTCTACATTTTAGCATATTTTAATACGCGGTACAAAACGAGATTTTTTAATAGTTGTGCCCTTTGAAGGTAGATGGCGTAATGTGGAACACGTAACACCGAATTTATATTTCTAATCAATACAGCTGATAAATACTACAAAATTGTAGCAATTATTACATATGAAAACAAGTTATACTAGGGAGTATTTATTTGTGTTAAATTCATAATTGAATCACCTAGTACTCTGATAACTGGCCGCAGATGATTTAACAGTAGTAAAGCTTCAGATAGAAGAATCAATAAGACACTTTGTTTTCTATTAATTATTTGAAATTTAAGGTGTTTAACGAGGTGATATTAAAATGCTGCAAACAGCAACGAGATCGTTTAGTACCTAAATATTAGTCTCAACCATCAGTGAAAGATGGTTAAGCGAATGTATGTTATCACAGGTGAAAAAAAAACTGTTGATTTTACTTTCTTACAGCTTATTAGTTATTTTAACGCATTTTTCTTAAGTTGTTGGATAATTATTTTATATATATATTTAAATTTGTCTGTGATTTATATTTATGCCTGTAATGTACTTACATACGAACCTTAGTTTATAATGATTGTTGGACAAAATTGTATGTAAGTTGTTGGCGTAATAAAGAGATAAACAAATAAATAAACAGTTCAATGGTTTTTTGTTATTAAAGCATCCAGCTTACACTTTTTAAAATTTGTCTTAATATGTTATTTCTTCCATGAATTTTAGGTATTAAATTCTTATGCACGATTTATATCAAAGTTATCATTTTTTTATCGATGTATAGTTACATCGCAAAATGCAAGCGGAACAAAACCACTGACATATATTATACCAAGATGAAAAATAACGTTGTTTCTTCGCTAAAAAATTAACTGAAACTCGGTCATACGTAAAGTGAGCAGACGAGACGAGATATGTACATGATGCACCAAGAAATTACATTAAATAGTAATGAATTAATGCATTGTTATTAACAGTAATACACGACCTGTAAAAAGTTTTAATAGAAAGTAGTTTTTACTGCATATCATCTAACAAAAAGTAAAAATAAAATATATTTTTTTTCATGTGTTTGATTCTTAGTTTGCTCACTAAAATTTTGTTTAATACATTGGTATAGACACCTGGAAACGTAATATTTTTGTTAGATTATTAGGGTTTTGATATCATCATCATCCTCCTCCCCTTATCCCACTCTAAGTGGGGTCGGCACAGCATTTAAACATGCTGTCACGTGATTTGGCTGCCTTTTAACGACCGGCTACCTGCCTGGCGTCAACTTACCTTAGTCGTATTTTACGACATCTCGGCAAGAAAGAGGGTGGTCTATTCTACTAAACCGGATACCACACGGTGGGTCAGCTTACCTTAGTCGCCTTTTACGACACCTCGGTTAGAAATGAGGGTGGTACTATTCTACTCAGCCGGATACCACACGACTATATTAGGGTTTTGATAATTACCCATTTATACAGAGACGAATGTCCTTTTTTCAACTTCTCTATTTGATTATGAAAAAACAACGAAGCGTGATTGTCGAGCTTGCAGGTTATTATGTAAGTAAGTAACGGCCGGTTACTATCCCACTGCTGGGCATAGGCCACTTCTCTCCTTTTTTTTTGGAGAGAAGGATTGGAGCTAAGACCTACCACGCTGCTCCAATGCGGATTGGTAGGTTACATATATCCCCAGAATTCTCTAGAGATATGCAGGTTTCCTCACGATGTTTTCCTTCACCGAAAAGCGTGTGATAAATTGCAATTATCAATTAGACACATAAGTTTTACTAGAAAACTCATTGGTGCCTGCCCGGGGTTTGAACCCTAGACCTTCTTGAAAGAGGCGCACGGTGATACCGCTGGGCTACGACAGCTTTTTTGGTTAGTATGTAGTAATGGTAATAGAATCCGTTTTTATATCGGTTACTCACCAAAACGTAAGAGTAAACATAAGAGTCTTAAATGTTCTTATTTCTCTTGTTTATGTCTATTATTATTTACCTAGTGTGCAATAAAGAGTTTTTCATTCATTCATTCATTCAAAATCACCGGTAAATTGTGTGCAGATTCGTGTTTCCTTAAAACCTCTTCACGGTTATAGCAAAATTAAGTGATTCTGTTATTTATAATAATATCTAATACACTAAACATGAGTTTCATTATAAACTTATATAATTCTAAGATGAAAATGTGGCTGTTGTCGATAAGTAGTTAAGATTTATTACATTCACCGTAAATTATTAATAGCTTTAATTTACAGCGCTCTCTTGTGCTTGAGATACAGCGGAACCCTTTGTGTAGGTGTTGCTGAAATGATTTATCGTTACACCCTTCCTTATGATAGCAGCACGATTAAATAATTAAGCAAAAATAGCCTCTACGTTTATAATTTATACGTTCATAATTGCGCAACAATATACGTTATCGTATAACGATGTGGAGTATTGTAACTATGTATAGCCTTTTGAGACGTTGAAAACTGTGGACTTTTATACAGATTTTTAGCATCACTTATCTGAAATCTTTCTAAAGACTCAGATTATTACGCAACTGGTCATTATCAGTTTAACAGTTAGTAAGGATGTTAATTATCCTTTTAATCGGTCACTAAAGCCTTGTCGGAAGAACTAACTATGATGAAAAACGACGAATATTCCCCTAACACCCTGAACTTAACTTAGAAGTTAACTTTAATTAGAAGACTTAATAACCATAAAACTGACCACTATAGAATCCAATTCAAGAGCTCATTATCCTCCTGCCCCTATCCCACTCTAAGTGGAGTTGGCGCAACCCCATAAACATGTTGCCACATGATTTGGCTACGTATTAACGACCTGCCTGACGTCATCTTACCTTAGTTGTATTGCACGACAACTTAGTAAGAAAAAGGATGGTCAATTCTACTCAACCGGTTACCACACGGTGGGTCAACTTACCTTAGTCGGATTATGATATCTCAGTAAAAAATGAGTGTGGTCTGTTTCTACTCAGCCGGATACCACACGGCATAGAATCGACTCCAAGACGATATATATTTATAGTGGTTTTTTTATTCAAAAATTATTACCTATATTAATTAAGGTTCTTTGCTTACTTGGGTTATTATTGCAAGGTCTGCTCATTCACCCAATTTTAACACGCTATTAGTTTTCACACGCACTGTTTGCTGCTTAAGTTTCGAAAATAATTATTGGAAAGGGTATATAAATAAGTATATACCATTAACATAGACGTTGAGTCGGCAAACAATAATGTCCTCTGCTTTGCCCGCCTTAAATATTATGTAACATTGCCAAAGCTATCTATAGCGCTAGTAATACTTTGAAATATATTTTCAAGTGAAAAGTGACTGCATTTCCATTAATAGCTTTATTATTATTTCTCTACACATCGCAAATACAATTAACATTGCATGGCAAATGTGAACAACAGATCGATTGTGATGTTTTTGTATCAAGATAGTTGAAAGACTTGAAAATACTGGCCCGTTGGCGTAGTGGGTAGTGATCCTGCCTTCAGCTCCGCGGGTCGCGGGTTCGAATCCCGCCGAGGGCCAACATTTTCAATAAATGAATTTGTTGGCCTTTGAGCCTGGGTGTATATTTGTATTTAAGTATGTATTTAAAAAATATATAAGTATATATTCACCAGTTTTCTGTCTACTATAACACGTTTCTATTCAGTTGTTCTATCAAGTTACTTACTTTGGGGATGGACGATCGTGTATGTAAGTGTAAAAAAAAAAAAATAACATATACATACATGTAAGTACACGACCAAAATAATTTTCTTTGCGATTTCACCTACGTAGGACATAAGTATTTGTTCTATGTAGACGATTATACTATAAATAATAATTGTGGCAAAATTTCATCGATATTAGTTCAGCGGAGTGGCCGTAAAAGAGTAACAAACACATCCATATTCACAAACTTCACATTTCACAATACATTTCTTTCGTATTTATAATATCCTCCTAGACAAGGAGGAGAGATCTTGAAATACTATTTTAAAATTACAGTCATAGCTCCTATATTTATATTTATAGTTTTCAATTGTTCTTTTTTGCCGCTTTATTGTATTTATATTTATATTTAGATCCTCTTTTTTCTCAAATTTATTACGTAGTTTATGTTCATTGTCACTTTATATAGTTGTCAATCTGCGCATGCTGTTGCCATCTATAATTAATATAGCACTTAATTATAATAATCGTTGTACATTGTGTAGTTGTATCTATGTATGGTGTTTATATTGTTGATGGCCTTTTTAAATAAATAAATAAATAAATATTAGTAGGATAGAAAAGGATAGGATGAAAGATCAAACAATGTTCTACTAACAAAATAGTTCCGAGAAAAAGTAAAAATAATTCAGTTAATATGGTAACCACTTCCATAAAGTATTTACTTACCTCTTTAAAGATAGAGATATGAAGATTTGACGCATTGCGCTGCTCTTGAGTGGTTTGACGAATTACGTTCAAATATTCTCCCGAGAAATGTAAGGTTTTTTTCTTCATGTTTTCTTACATAAGGCATGTGATGAATTGTAAGTAGTATTTAAGTTTCTAAAAAAAGTCACTGCTGAATTTTTTAAGAAGTTTATGTAGTACACCGTACATGTTTTGGTATCCAGCTGAGTAGAATAGACCACCCTCATTTCTTACCGAGGTGTCGTGAAAGTTGACTAAGTTGATCCACCGTGTAGTATCCGGCTGAGTAGAATAGACCACCTCATTTCTTACCGAGGTGTCGTAAAATGTTACTAAGGTAAATAGAACCGCCGTGTGGTATCCGGTTGAGTAGAATAGATCACCTTCAATTCTCACCGAGGTATCGTAAAAATTGTCTAAGGTAAGTTGACGTCAGGCAGGCGGCCGGTCCTAAAATCGCAATCAAATTTGAAACCTAGAACGCAAAAAAATTGCTGTTTTTGTAATATTTTTAATTGCTACTCCTCTTTTATTCGTCTGATCGTGTTATGTTATATAGCCTATAGCTTTCCTGATAAATGGACTATCTTAAAAAGAATTTTCTAATCGGTCAGGTAGTTACTGAGATTAGCGCGTTCAAACAATGAAATAAACAAAAAACTTCAGCTTTATATATTAGTGTAGATTTGACTAATAAAATATATGATTTATAGAATCAGGCGTTACTTTGCGGAATTCCATAGTACAGAAGCTACAATAAAATTATTTTGCCGCAAATAATTTTCTTCTGTAAAACTTCTGTAATAGAATACAAGTATAGCTACTTCTTACTTATCGCGATTACGATTATGATCTAAGACTTGCCATCGGTAGTGTACCTACATACAATATAATAAGAAAATACTTAACTAAAATAAATACAGGACGAAGTTTGGCCCGCTGCCAACGTTTATGGCATTTCATTCCTCTCCGCGAACAAATATTTTTCCACATTATAAACAACGAATGAAGTAGGGATTTATGTTACATTTGATTACTCAATATTACGAGAGAACTTTGTACATTAAATTATTTTAAAATTCTGTCTAATGTAACCAGTGCCACTATAATATACAAGCACTATACACGTTCACTATCACAATTACTCAAAAATCATTTCGCCCCGCAACCGAAGCATCATCAGGAGATAGACTCCACGACAAAATGGCAAAGCTTTGCTAGAGGAGGTTTTTGCATGTGTTTTATGAATCCCGATGTATTATTTATAAAAACGGATAATCCACTCTGTATGTAGTAAAATAATTTCATTGTTACTTTTGTATCATGGATCTCCGCAAAGTAACGTCTAATTCTATCATGATCACCATCCTGCCCTTATCCCACTCTGAGTGGGATAGGCGCAGCATGCTATAAACATGTTAGCACATGATTTGGCTAAGTATTTTACGACCGGCCGTCTACCTGACGTCAACATACCTTCGTTGTCTTTTACGACACTTCGGTAAGAAAGAGAGTGGTCTATTCTATTCAGCTGAAAAGGTATCACACGTCGGTTCAACTAACATTAGTCGCCTTTTACGACACCACGGTAAATAAAGAAGGTGGTCTATTCTATTCAGCCGGATACCATACAGTGGATCAGCTTATCTTAGTCGCCTTTTAAGACACCTCGGAAAGAAATGAAGGTTTTTTCTACTTAGTCAAATACCACATGTAACGCCTGATTTTATAAATTATCTATTTATTAACTCTCGTTGTATAAGTTTGTGGATACAATTTGTTAAGTAAGCTTGAATGTAAAAATGGCTTCTTACATTATTTTCTATGAGCGTTTATTTTCACTACAACATAAATATTTAATGTTAGGCCGTAAGAAACAACAGCACAATTTATTTCAAGAGAACGCGTTTGAACGGCGTAGCAGCAATCTCAAAACGATAATCGAAATTGAACGTCTTCAGCTTTGTGTACTTTGAAACGTTAAATTAGATTTGGGTTCTTTAGATGTATTAAAATCCAATATATATAATATACAATCTTCAAAGGGGTGTAATATTGATCAGAATACTTTTTAGCTCGTTGACATAACGCGAATTGAAAAGATAGATTTAAAGGCGATCAAATCAAATAAAAATATTATTTATTCGAGTAATCTTGCATGCAAGTGCTCTTGAATTGTTATTTTTTGTAAAATCTAGTTTTATTTTATTTTAGTCGTCAATTCTACTGCTATATATGTAGCAGTATCATTGATTAAATCTGTGGTTAAATTAATGGAAGCTGTGATATCCCAGCGGTAACACCGTGCGACTCTTTCGAGGAGTTCACGGGTTCAAACCCGGGCAGACACCAATGAGTTTTTTTGTTAAAACTTATGTGTGTGATAATTGCAGTTTATCACACGCTTTTCGGTGAAGGAAAACATCGTGAGGAAACCTGCATATCTCTAGACAATTCTGGGGAAATGTGTAACCCACCAATCCGCATTGGAGCAGCGTGGTAGGTCTTAGCTCCAATCCTTCTCTCCAAAAGCGGAGAGAGGAGGCCTATGCCCAGCAGTGGGAGAGTAACAGGTCGCTACATTGATTAAATAAATTTAAAAGTTGAGTATTTTGAGTAGTTAGTTGAGTAGTAGTAAGTATTTTGAAAATTTTATCTAAATCGGTTCAACCGTTTCGGAGTCTATAAAGGACATACAGACAAATATTCCATTTTATATAGATAAACTCCACTTTTGTTTCGCACATGTTTTACTGGGTATTTTAAGTTCGGTTATTACTAGTTATTTTAAGATTGCTAACCAATGATATAAACTAGCCAAATTAAATATAATAGCCATTCTATACATGTAAGTAGATTGTCTAAACCAAAATAAATTTAATTGTATTTTCAATTAATAAATTAATAAATTAAAAATACAATTAAATTTACATTGGTTTGTTAATTATTATTTCAATTATAATCAGTGGCATTTAGCCGTGTGGTATCCAGCTGAGTAGAATAAAGTACAGTAATTTCTTACCGAGGTGTCTTAAAAGGCGACTAAGGAAAGTTGACCCACTGTGTGGTATCCGGTTGAGTAGAATAAACCACCCTCTTTTTACCGAGGTGTTGTAAAATGAGACTTGAAGTTGAAGTCAGACAGGTGGCCGGACGTAAAATACGAAGTCAAATTATGTGACAACATGTTTATAACATGTTTTACCGACCCCACTTACAGTGGGATAAAGGCAGGAGGAAGTCAGTGTAATCAGTGCCATAGAGACAAACCAAACTGACATCACCTTCATCATAAATTGAGTATCGTTTGTTAGAGAACAAACGATACTCAATTTATACCATAATCTTTTCTTAACCTTACACTTGTAAATGTATCTGAATTTTCGTGAGCAAAGCATATAATTGTTTCACAATCGCACCTCCCCGTGACGTGAAAGTTTACACTGTAATCAGCATCCAATTTACGAGCGCAGGCTTATTCATTTCTATAGACATAATTAAATAAAATTGCTACAAAAGTAAAGATAGAATCATTTTGTTATATAATCCTATATAATCTGCATATTATATTCTAATTCAAAATATTCTTTATTCAAGTAAACTTGTAAACAAGTGCTTTTGAATCGTCAACTCAACTGCTGGTTCGGAAAGCTGTTCCTACCGAGAAGATAAGCAAGAAACTTGGCGGTTGCTCTTTTTAAAATATAATTTTATACCTTTTTACATTTAGTTATTAATATCTTGTGTAGGGTCAAAGAGTAGATATACTATATATACGCTTTCTTATCATCTATGTAATCCTTAACAGTATAGTAGGCTTTTTGTATCAGCCTCGTTTTAACAGTGTTTTTTAAACTGCTGTAATGGCAAAGCTAAAATTGATTATTACTAAATTATATAAAAAGGGTAAGGGAGGTTCTTAATTACCCACTACTTCAACAATATCTTTAGTTTTTAAGACACTTAAAGATGCTATTATTTCGGTAATGAACTTTAAATAATCATATCTAATAAAATAAAATATGTGACAATATGGATATGAATGTCAAGTCTTAATTAAGAAAAGTAACAGCGTTTTGCCATCCTACTGCTTGATAGAAATCTCTTTGCCTCCTTGGCGAGAAGCAATGAAGCATAGTAACTTGGTAAGCCAAGCTACTCTAATGCTAATTTTATGATAATAAATAAATATAAATAAATAAATATAAATATATGGGACACTTACACACACAGTCGTCCGTCCCCAAAGTAAGTAACTTAATACTTTTGTTATGGGTGACAGACAACTGGTGAATATTTTTTTTTATTTATTATTATTTTATTTATTATTATTTATTATTTTATTTTATTTATTAGATATATGCTTATATATTTTTAAATACATACTTAAATACAAATATACACTCAGACTCAAAGGCCAACAAATTCATTTATAGAAAATGTTAGCCCTCGGCGGGAATCGAACCCGCGACCAGCAGAGCTGAAGGCAGGGTCACTACCCACTGCTCCAACGGGCCAGTCAATAATAAAGCTACATAACACGATTTGTTTATGGGTAAGGAGGTTTTACGACGATAGTTTTCCTTGATCGTAAATTGCATCATGAATTGTTAATCCGTTATAAATGTCACAGTCTGTCTGTCGTGCCTAATCCGCTAGGTCAATATTAATGAAATTATGCTCAATTAAAGCTTATACTGACTGACCCGTTGGCGCAGTGGGTAAACCTGCCTTCGGTTTCGCGGGTCGATTTCCATCGAGGGCCAACATTTTATTTAAACAATTTGTTGTTCTTCGAGCCTGGGTGTGTATTTGTATTTAAGTATGTTTTTAAAAATTATATATTTATATATTCACCAGTTGTCTGTCTACATAACACAAGTATTAAGTTCCTTACTTTGGGGACGGACGACCGTGTGTGTAAGTGTCCCATATATTTACTATTTATTAATATTATTATATAGCAGAGTAACATATATGAGAAAAAAATCCGTTTTACATTCCAGAATAGAAGATAAACTTATTGCGTCATTGAGGGTACTTAAACGCTTAAGTTGACGCGAACAATGTGCGAAAATATGGGAACCATTAGCATTAAATAGAGATAAGAAAGGCCCGAGTGTGAACCCCCAATTCCTTGAGATTCCTTGTTACCATTAGGCCCGACAAAGAACCTCATCTTCCTGCCGTTATCCCACTCTAAGTGGGGTCGGTACAACATGTTACAAACATGTTGTCATATGATTTGGCTGCGTTTTTACGACCGGCCGCCTGCCTGACGTCAACTTATCTTAGTCGTATTTTACGACACCTCGATAAGAAAAAGGGTGGTCAATTCTACTTAACCGGATACCACACGGCGGGTCGACTTACCTTAGTCGCCTTTTACGACACCTCGGTAAAAAAGAGGGTGGTACTATTCTATTCTGCCGGATACCACACGGCGGCACAGATTTATTTAAATCATAAGTAGCTAATAAATTAAATATATGAAATTGTTGTACGAGTACATATTATTATATACAAGAAATTATCTTACATATTTTCTCGAGATAGACGTCAAAGCAATATTGTAACGTCAAGTATTTAATTTCGAACAAAGGAAAATTCTTAAATAGATTATGTAGTCTTCTAGTTGCCTTCATATTTTGATATAAGGAAATACAGTATATCCGGGGCTTAACAAATACTTTATTTATAATTAACACTGATTCAGATAGCTTTGATAGCTCAGCGGTAGCAACGTGCGACTCTTTCGAGAAGGTCACGGGTTCAAACTCGGGCAGAAACCAATAACTTTTTCTGTTAAAACTTGTGTCTAATTGATAATTGGAAGAGGCCTATTCCCAGCAGTGGGAAAGTAACAGGCCTACTGGCCTAACTACTAACTACTTACTTACTTACAAATATTCATGCATAAACTTTATTCTTCTTGTAGTATGCAAATAATTCTGACTACATTTGAAACTTGATAAAAACTTTTAATGAGAAGTATCTTAATTTAATAGGATATAAGTAATATAGGCAAAGCCATATAAAATATAAAAATAAATAGTAGGTAATAGATAAATTGCAAAATTAAAGAATCGGGAAATTAATAAGTAAAGCAGTAAATTCCACACGATTTCGTATAGCATCTATAGAATTTGGAAATACTTTTACTCATGGTATTTTACGAATAATATAATATATAACTAATATAACCATCAAAAAACATATATATTTAAGATGAAAATCTTGTTTACGTTTAACAGTCAACAAAAAATACAACTTTTAATTTTCCATTTTTGGCAAATTAAAGTTTCACAGTTCATTGGTACACTATATGTCAGTGATGTCATTGTGTCCATGCATCCATATCGGAATTAAAAAGAGGTGTGTGTCGTTTTATACTGACAACGGGATAATATTTTATCACATAAATCATGAAAATGGTTTATATAAAATTTATGAAAATGTGAATCAAAGTGAAATGTATCAAAATAGCATTAGTAGTAAGCAAATCAAATATATTTTTAAATTTAAACTATCGTGAGTAGTATTCATAGTTAATGTATAGAACCGGCTATACTCACGTCTTATTTTATCGGTCTTATTAAACTAGTCGGGTTAACCCGGTTCTATACATTAATTATAAATCAAATACATGTTCATATTATTTATCAGTCTGCATCTTTATATATCTAGTCTTGTCTACGATACCACTCTTTCCGAATAATGACTTATTTGATTAGTTTTCATATTAACTTTGCTAACGCTATATGCTGATAAAACTGCTTAATTTGGATTGAATGAATATATATAAGGAGTTTCACATGAATGGCTTATCATTACTATTGTTATTTTTTAAAAGTTATATCCATTACTATGTCGTATGGTATCCGCTGAGTAGAATATACCACCCTAATTTCTTACCTTGGCTTTTAGACCGAATTGAACAGATAAGTGGTGAACTGGGCCTGCAGATTAACAGGGACAAAACTAAACTAATGGTAGTTGACCGTACCAATAAACTGGAGCTCACTGGACTATTAAACCTTGAAAAAGTGGATAGTTTTATTTATCTGGGCTCCAGCATTTCTAACACCGGCTCATGCGAAGCGGAAATCCGGAGTAGAATTGGTATGGCCAAACGAGCCATGGGCCAGCTAAAGGGAATATGGAAGGATAGAAATATCAGGAATGCCACAAAACAAAAACTCGTGCGGACATTGATATTCTCCATATTCCTCTACGGAGTTGAAACATGGACACTCCGAGCAAGTGACCGTAGGCGCGTAGATGCCTTTGAGATGTGGTGTTGGAGGAGAATGTTGCGCATCCCCTGGACTGCCAAAAGAACCAATTTATCAATTCTCAAGGAACTCAACGTTTCAACTAGGCTTTCAACCATCTGCCTGCAACGAGTCCTTGAGTATTTTGGCCATATTGCGCGTAAAAGTGGTGATAATCTTGAAAAGATGGTCATCACCGGCAAAATCCAGGGGAAGAGACCACGAGGTCGAAGTCCAATGCGCTGGACTGATCAAATCCGCACCACTCTCGACAGCAAGATGTATGAGGCCATTCACGCTGCGAGCAACAGACCCCGTTGGCGCAACATAGTTCGCACCAAAGTGATCCGTAGTGGGGGTCACGACCCTCAGCATTGAGGAAGACGACTCGAGGAGGAGGAATTTCTTACCAAGGTGTCGTGAAAGGCGACTAAGGTAAGTTAACCCTTCGTGTGTTATCCGACTGAGTAGAATAGGTCACTCTCTTTCACCGAGGTGTTGTCGTAAAATACGTAGCCAAAACATGCTACAAAATATTTATAACATGTTGTGCCGAGACCTCAGTTAGAGTAGGATAAGAATAGAAAAGGTCCATTTAAAAATTCTCCTAAGAGGCTGCTCCCAAGATGCTGGTGGCAGCGCTTACGCGTTGAATAAATGAAAGAATCAATTTAGATTTTTTGTGCAAAATGCGAGCCAGCAATGTTGTCGAAACTCCAAAAACTCTATGGTTCCAGTATGTCAACAGCTAATAGTACAGATTTGTATCTCCCTAAGAGAAATGCATATTTTAACCGCTTGCCAGATTCAGCTATTTCCATCGCAGTTAGAAGTCAGTCTTATTTGTATATTTCACGACGAAGATATTATGGCTGTGTGACAAATTTAATTACACAGACCCCAGTTAATTACTGACAACATTCTAGGCTGAAGAAATACGTAATGTGACGGTTGACGAAGATAAAAGGCTACAATTAATATTACAGGCGTCATCTTCACGAGCGCATAAATATAACGCGACAGTTTAATTTACAACCACAGGAATACAAAATACTTTAACAACCTTGACCTACTGGTATTGACGAATATACATTTTTTTGAGAGAGTATCACTATCGATTAAAAAGCCTTACGAGATAGGCTTGGAGTTATTGAACAAACGACATAATGGTTGGTATGTAAAGGAACATAATAAAATACATGGATTAAAACCTATGATTTCAAGCAAAGTTTCGGTTAAATCAGGAGTCATTGTAAAGAAAATAAAAACTATGAGCATTTCGGTAATATAGATGACATTAGATAATGACGTCCATAAAGTCTTACCTTTAACTCAGAATTCCACAGGTGTAGCTACAGTTTCAATTGACGGTAAAACTGCAATCCACGATCATCATTCTCGTGTCCTTATCCCAATCTAAAGGGGTTTGCACGACATGTCATAAACATTTTGACACTTGATTTGGCTACGTATTTTACGACCGGCCGCATGCCTGACGTCAACTTACCTCAGTCGTATTTTACAACACCTGGGTAAGAAAAAGGGTGATCTATTCTAATTAACGGGTCAACTTACCTTAGTCGCTTTTTAGGACGCCTCGGTAAGAAATGAGGGTGGTCTATGTTACTCAGCCGGATACTACACGGCTTTAAAATTGCAATTCACGACCTCGTCTAATTTCTCATAAAGAGCATTATACACGAGAAATTATACTGAAACGTGGTCGCTGACTATGGGCCTCATAAGAAGGCTCAGAGTCGCTCAGCGGGCGATGGAGCCACCTATGCTCGGAGTATCTCTACGTGATCAAATCAGAAATGAGGAGATCCGTAGAAGAACCAGAGTTACCGACATAGCTCAGCGTATCGCGAAGCTGAAGTGGCGATGGGCGGGGCACATAGTGCGTAGAACCGATGGACGTTGGGGTCTCAAGGTGTTGGAATGGCGACCCTGCACCGGAAAACGCAGTGTCGGTAGACCCCCCACGAGATGGACTGACGACCTCAAAAAGGTTGTGGGTAGCCGCTGGGTCCAAGCGGCACAAGATCGTGTGGTATGGAGATCCCATGAAGAGACCTATGTCCAGCAGTGGACGTCCATTGGTTGACAAAAAAGAAGAAGAAGACACGAGAAAGAAGATGAGGATTGGATGAAAAAATTTTTTGGAACTAATAATTTCCTTTTAGACTTTTGTCGTCCCTAAGCAATATCACCTAATTTAGAAGCATTTTTAAAAGAGTAACATTGAGATAGTCATGACTCATTTATCATATCTTTTAGCTCTCATCCTGTGAATGTCAATTCTATGAATTATAGCGAATCCTACAATATATGCTACAGCATCATTCTTCTACCCTTATTCCACTCTAAATGGGTTCATCACAACATACTATTCGCTTCCGGTCTATTTTATCTTGCATCAACTCTGGCGCTATTCCTTGTATATGCATGTCATACTTCACTCAACTCGAGTATCTATTTTAAACCGTCCTCTAGTCACATATCCGATAAATAAATGTTTAAGATGTGATAGAAGATCTAGGATTCAGTCTTCAAATTGATTATAATACATAAGTAGTATGACATACGAGTATCTCACTCTAATATTCGTTCAGTGTTATAGGTTGTGCCCTTTAAAGATACATCTAAGAGGTTCTCGCCTTTAATCCCCTTTATTGCGAATCGAGTGGCCATCAAAGGTCTACAGATTAAATTGGTTATGTGACGAGTAACAGCTTTATTGGGTCATAAATTTGGACGGGACCTGAGTTATTTTATTAGTTGAGCAAATAAAAGTTTGATGGCTGGATGACCTTGTCATCGTAAACGCAAATTGCTCTGAAGTGTCTCGAGTAAGTGTAAATTTTTGAAAGTTTAGTCCTTACAAAGTTGAATATCTGGCTCATAAAATGAATTATCAGAGCCGTTACGTCAAATTTTAAACAATGCAATGCATACATGTCATCATCCCCCTGCCCTTATTCCACTCTAAGTGTGGTCGGCACAACATGTTATGAACATGTTGTCACATGATTTGGCTACGTATTTTACGATTATACAACACCTCGGTAAGAAAGTCGAAAGAAACCGGCTACCACACGATAGGTCAACTTTTGTAGTCGCCTTTTACAATACCTCGGTAAGAAGAAATGAGGTTGCTTTATTCTACTTAGCTGCTGGATACCACACACACAATGGATACGTGTAGTGTAGTTATCTAAAAATATTTAAAGCAAATCTTTTCTTAAGTCGGCGGTACTAAAAAAGATGGAAATACTAAAATAATATTCCAAATAATAAAAAAAAAAATAGTTCTCCAACTCCAAGTTCTACTCAGCCGGATACTACACGGGTCAGCTTACCAATTTTATCAATTATAAATGAAAGTTGATTTGAAAGTCGCGGAAGTAGCATGTATTTTTAATAGTTATATTTAAAAAGAAATAATAGCCGGTATCCGGCTCAGTAGAATAGTACCAAGCTCATTTCTTACCGAGGTGTCGTAAAAGGCGACTAAAGTAACACGACCCGCCGTGTGGTATCCGGCTGAGTAGAATAGACCACCCTCATTTCTTACTGAGGTGTCGTAAAGGGCGACTAAGTTAAGTTGACCCACCGTGTGGTATCCGGTATATAATATAGTATAATAGACCACCCTCTTTCTTATCGAGGTGTCGTAAAATACGACTAAGGTAAGTTGACGTCAGGTAGGCGACCAGTCATAAAAACGCAGCCAAATCATGTTACAGCATGTTTATAACATGTTGTGCCGACCCCACTTAGAGTGGGATAAGGGAAGGAGGATATATATTTAAAAAGAAATAGTGCTTTATATACTACGCGCGGAAACATTCTTAACATTCCCTTGACCCAAATCGTTAACAAAAACAACCCCTTCCTTTAATAGTTCGACTCCGATCAGAGGATTATATATTATCCCAGGAACCGACTAGGCCGTAACCTATATTTTATAGCCCAAAGACGTCTCCGGGAATTAATGAAACAAAGTTTTTATTACCTCGACGGTATACTAATCTACTTGATCTGGTGATGGATAAACGGTTTTGTTTACGTGACGCTCTGCTGATTACAAATATTAGTTATCCATTTTCCTTATTTTATTTTGGATATGACCTACTTTCATTGGTAACATATGACCGGACGTTTCTACATAACTCAAATCGCGATACCGATCATTCTATTCAACAATATATTTTTCTTTATTGTTAAGGAATTTCTGTCTTTATTTTGAAATTAATAACAACAAATCATATCATTTGATTTCAATCTTTTTTAATCAAATAGACTAGACATTTCCAATCTTAAAGCAATACCTTGTCTGACATTTTCATATTATGTTCACTATATTTTGTTTTTTATTAATTACCGGGGCTATCACAATCATGGCCATAAATTAATTCTCTTTGATTAGATTATCTAATATAATTAACATTTGCTTATTTTTAACAATTCTGGATTCTAAGAGCTAATATTTCAGTTGTTTATACTAAACATATACGTCTTACTACTGAATAGTTAAATAAATTACCATCAAGACTAAACGTAGTTAAACAATAAAGTCACTGAGGTGAATTATTTCTTAGTTATATTATTAGTTAATATCTGGGTGACCGAGCTTCGCTCGGGAATTTTTTACAAAAAAAAACTTAAAAAAAAAGAAAAAACAATTATTTAGTTGGGATCGATCCTTGGCATTCACATTTCTCGAGGCTGCCGTTACCCGAAAAGGCTACGCCGACTTGACAGTTAGTGGCGAAAATTCAATTCAATATAAATGTTAGTGTTTTTTAATGCCCAAAAACAGGGATAAAACAATATTTTTTTTACATAACACCTAGCTAGATCAATTTTTCTCCCCCAAAACCTCCTACATGCTGAATTTCAGGAAAATCGTTGGAGCCGTTTCCAAGATTCCGAAAATATATATATATATACAAGATTAACTCATTTAAATATAAAGATATTACTTACAAATTACATATAGTTGTAAATTTGTTCTGTTTTAACTGCTATTTAATTGCATCTTATTCACTTCCTTATTATCTCTTATTAATAAAATATTATAAATAATAAACATTTTTTTATCAAATAGTTAATAACTATTGCAACTTTTTATAAGTATTTGATACATAATATCTTTTTCTATAAATATATTATGTGTTTAATTATTCATACAGTCGAACCTTTAGAATATATTTGACACGGGTACCCGTGCGGTTTTCTAATATAGAGTTCAGAGATTCTATGGAAACTGTACATTGTTCTATAAAGGTTATCATATCATTAATATCAGAACCCTTTGACTTAGTTAAAATTGCAATACAGAAAATAATAAGATTTCGTTATTGAAATACCAATTATTATACTCGCTTTAAACTATTAAAGTTTCTAAGATAGGCGAATTAACTTCAAACATTTTACTGAGTTCTGTCTTAAATGGCGCGATGATGAAACATGTAGTAAGTACCTTGACATTATCTTAACTTGATAATGAGCTGAAGAAAACTGGAATTAAATTAGGTTTAATAAGTGTTGTTAGTATTTCTATCCGAGTGACAAGAAGGATTACGGTGGTGTTATTCGTACTGTACTTCCATAAGTAATGAGAAATCTTCCTGTGTACAATCACGTATTGTGAATGAAGTTGAAAATTTGTAGAGTTTAATATAGTACGAATAGATGGCATAGAATAGTTTATATGAATTAAAATTTGCTCGGTAGTTTTTATTTGTCTACAATGTAATTGCCTTTAATTTCTTAAAAACTTTTGATGACTAAATCATCAACAATTTATACAAAGATTTGGCGATAATTAAATTTATATAGTGACAGAAACTGTAAAATTTTCTTCTCATGAACTCTTAATTCTGTATTATAATTAAAGTATTTAATTATCGATTATAGATATTGTACAATTATAGCAAAGTAGCTGACCGGCCGGCGGCCACGCGTTGCTATGGTTCAGTCTAGTTTCGAATACACTCGAAACAAATTTCAACAGTTAAAAAAAATTCTCCGGTCGACACCAAACTTTACAGGATCATCCGCTCGGTCCTTCTAAAAATTTACTAAAAATTTCATAAAAATCGGTCCAGCCATTTTTGATTCTATAAAAGACATACTAAATTTCATTTTTATATATAAGATGTGTAATATGGGATGATATTTTACTGCGTTGAATTACATTACGCTTCTAACAGGAATTAGAATAATTTTATCGTTATTTTCTAATATGTATTTCTGGGTAACGCCTACATCTATAAATTAGGCAAGTTCATTATAAATAGTTAATAGCGGAAACACGCTAGCGTGCATGTTTCCTATCCAAGATAAATCATGCCCCGAACTAGTACGGTGAACGTAAAACATAAATCCCTATATTCTTGATAACCTGTATAAACAAAGTTTATTAAGGTGTAGGCGACTAGACGTCTAATATCCGTTTGGTAAATAACCAGGCGATGCCAGGTTATTCAACTTGCCGAAAGGGATCACTTTTTTATGCCCGGTTCACATTATTCCAGTCCAGCGCTGGAATGCTACTGGAATAATGTGAACCTCGGTAAGAAATGGGGGTGATCTATTCTACTCTGTTGAATACCATAAGGTAGGTCAACTTACCTTAGGCGCCTTTAACGATACCTCTGTAAGAAATGACGTTGGTCTATTCTACTCAGCCGGATACCACACGACGGGTCGACATACCTTAGTCGCCTTTTACGACACCTTTGTAAGAAATGAGAGTGGTCTATTCTACTCAGCCGGATACAACACGGCTAGTTTCTGTTTCTGTATTCCATTATGAAAATATTAATTGGTATACAAGAGGAGCGATATAAATGCGCGTAATATTCAATTCAGCAGTCGCTTTGTGGTAAACGAAGACGCTTCAGTATAATTTGCATAACCAAGAAATTCTGAAATGTTGCCTTCAAAAGCTACCGATAGATTCTTGAATTCAACAAAGGCTTTATATTCAAAGTCAAAATTTTCTTTATTCAAGTAAACTTGTAAACAAGTGCTTTTGAATCGTCAACTCTACTGCTGGTTTGGAAAGCTGTTCCTACGGAGAAGAGCCCTTGTTGGCCCTCGAAAAGAAAATGTTGGCCCTCGGCGGGAATCGAACCCGCGACCCGTGGAGCTGAAGGCAGGGTCACTACCCACTGCGCCAACAGGCCAGTCAAAAAGTCACATATACACTCTAATTGTGATGAGATGTTGATGGAAACGCTTAACAAGAATTAAACACAAGTACAAATCATCTCGAGTGGCACACAATCATTTATGTCACATCTTACCCGGCAGATACGTGACCTACTTCCGTTTCCAGACGCGTCTGCGACTAAAAGATAATATTAGCTCATTTTATTATAAGCACCGATGTGTTAACTTGATTGGATCACGTCCGTTAAAAGAGCTGTACACGGCCCAATTCAATTATATTGTTTTGACAGTTCCCTTTTTCAAGTGTGGGAACGTTATTTTCTGTAGAATAAGTCGATGAAATGAGACAGGGACTTTTAGGCCCAATTGTTATAGATTGAGGTATGGCTTGACAAATGCTGTATATTTTTGTTTTCAAAATATAAAACAATTAGCACAATTTGCAATCTGGAAATTGAAAAATCTTTAGGACACCTTTATATAATTTACACGATAAGAATAATTAAAAATAAAATGTGTAAGGACGGCCTTATCACTGTAAGTGATCTCTAACAGGCAACCCCTATGCCTAAGGACATCCTTATAATGAAGTGCACATTATTGGTGGTTGAGTGAAGACAATAAATAAACTTAAATAAATAAGTTATAAATAAAGGTATATAAATTTACACTATATTTTACATCCTAAAATACATAAATATATGTCCCATATAATTAAAAAGAAATAGATGCGTGAGAAAGCGCTGCAATGGCGCGACTGTGGTGCAGCAAACGTGCGTGTAATGCTTTGGCAAATTCTTATTTCGAGTAAATTTCGGCACTTACGCAATGGATGTATCCCCTATTACAGAGTGATTTATAATTTCCTCAATAAACAATTCAATGTGAAGTTGATCTGCATTCATATAGAGGTCGAAACATTATTAAAAGCGTGTTACTTCGTTCCGTTAAAATAATGTGCGCGTGTCGCGATGGATGTCGCGGTAGTGGCGCTGTGAATTGTCTCTGCGCTTTAGGGATGTAACGTAAGTAAAAAAATCGATTAATAATTTTTTTTTTCCATTTAAATATATCTATTTCTAAAAATCGATTAATTTGTATCGAATTATCAATTAATATTAATCTTTCCTAATAATAATAATAATCTTGGGCCTCAAATTGTATAAAAGTGTATCAATTCCTTTTATAAACAATTTTTTAGTATAAACACGTCACACAAAATTATATCTCACAATACAGCGACAGCTAAAACGTGCCTCGTTTAATTTTTTAACGCTGCGGCAAATTCATTCTATTGTTTATTCTATTCATAATCCGTAAAAAAATGCATATTTTTCCGTAGTCGCGTTTTTTTAAATAAAGTAAAATCCAACTTTTGTTAAAGTCAGCGAATCAAAATATACTATATATAAACACAGCTCTTGATACAGTCAGCGAATCAATACAAATAATAAACCTATGGAACAATTAAGTGTGTCACCTTATCCTACTGTAAGTGTAACATGTTGTGACATGAGTTGGCTAGCTATTTTATGACTGGCTGCCTGCCTAACGTCAACTCTCCTTAGTCATCTTTTGCAACGCATTGGTAAGAAAGAGGGTGGTCTATTCTACTCGGCCGGATACCAAACGACTCATTATTTATAGTAATGTCGTTATTTTAAATCACATATCTCAATTTAATTATTAATAATCGTATTATTAGATTCTGAATTTATTATGAACGTAATATTTGATTAAACTTCGTATAGTAAAAACCGAAAAGATTAGTAAATCTCGACTTCTAATTAAGGCGTATTGTTCATTAAATCTTCTTCGAACTTAAGTAAATAAGTACTCAATTATGAAGTAACTCTCCACCATTTTATACTTTAACCTGTAAGGGTTAATCTGAATCTCTTGTTTAATTTTGTACTAAGACTCTTCAGTTCTTAAGATAACTTCTTAAAATGTTTTCTTTCCATCCGCTTCGAACATTGTCAAATAATTCGAGCTGTGATAGACTAGCGCTGAGACCGTGTGACTCTTTCGAGGCAGTCACGGGTTCAAACCCGAGCCGGTACCAATGAGTTCTTCTGGTGAAACTTATGTATCTAATTGATATTTGCGATTTATCACACGCTTTACGGTGACCGTAAAAATAGCGAAGAGATCTGCATATCTCTTTGAAATTCCTGGGATATGTGTAACCTACCAGTCCGCATTGGAGTAGCGTGGAGTAGCGCATTGGAGTAGTGTATCTTAGCTCTAACTCTTCTCTCCAACAACGAAGAGTCGCCTATGCCCAACAGTAGGATAGTAACAGGCCGTAACTTTTAGTGTTAAATATTTTTGCCGTGTAGTTTGGCTGAGTAGAAAAGACCACCCTCATTTATCCCAGGTGTCGGAAAAGGCGACTAAGGTAAGTTGACTACAAGCAGGCCGCCAAATCACATCACAACATGGTTAAAATATGTTGTGCCGCCTCTACTTGTGAGATAAGGACAGGAGAGTGATTATTATGGAATATTTACCTTAATATTTTTTGTATTATGCTTGTCCCATATATTAAAAAAAATATATATATTCAACCTTTACAAGTTAACAAGAGGACCTAAAAATATTTCTAACAATGAATAAATAAATAGAATATTTTAACTTTTTGTTTTAGTAAATTTTCATAATTGATTGCAAAAATATTGCAAATGAAAGTATATTGAAAAGTAAATTAACGGCCTATTACTATCCCACCATAGGGCATAGGACTCTATCCTTGGAGAGACGTGTTAGCGCTTATATCGACCATGCTACTCCAATGCGGATTGGTAGGTTACAACGTGAATTCCTAGGGATATGCAATTTTTTTTTCACGTTGTTTTCCAACGAAAAGCGTGTGACAAATTGCCAATATCAATTAGACACATGTGCTAATAGTAAAACCTCATTGGTGCCTGTCCGGGGTTTGAACCTGTGACCCTTGAAAGAGTAGCACGATCACCGAGCTGTCACAGTTAGAATATACTAAAGTCATCATCCTCCTGCTTTTATACACTCTAAGTGGGGTCGGCACAACATGTTATAAACATGTTTTGACATGATTTTGATACGTATTTTACGACCGACCGCCTGCCTGATGTCAACTTACCATAGTCATACACCAAATCGGTAACAAAGAGGATTGTCTATTCTACTCAACCGGATAATACACGGCGGGTCAACTTACCTTAGTCGCCTTTTACGTCACCTCCGTAAAAAATTTGGGTATTCTATTCTACTCCGGATATCACACGGCTTTAAGTACACTAAAGTATATTACCATAAAAAGAAAAACTTCACAATAAGACTTTATAAGCTAAGTAGAAATAATGCAGAAATTCACAAGAGGAATATTTCGGCGTAATTACCATCGCGTACTAATGTGCTTGTTTAATATTCTCTTTAATTATACAGTAGCTAAACTTGCGCTCATTTTCTTTTGTAACATTTTTATATACAAACTCTAGATTATGTGTGCTTTATAAGGCGTGCATCGAATGCGTACTTTTTAATTTTTGTGATACAATGTACACAAAAAAACATGCTGCGCCGCATTTTTGTGTACTTCCCGTAATTTATATTTCAACAATGGGTATATACTGTATAAACAATATATATTGCAAATAATACAGTTCCGAATATTTTTCTTTACTGCAAATAATTGGAAAAGTTTTGTATGCTTCGATATTTTTATTTTTAAAAGAAAGAATTATGTATTACTAGCGGCCTGCCCCTGCTTCGCACGGGTATAAAATATATATCTCATGTCAGTCAGTGTAAAAAAAATGATTAAAATCGATCCAGTAGTTTTCATTTATTCATTACAGCCCGTGGCCCGCAAGTGTTAAATTTGGAGAAAAACAATTTCCTTTCCCTATACCAAGAAGATTTCCTGCTATATCTAATATCTAAATTCATATAGGTACTACATATTATATTTTCATTTTTCCCCTATGTATTTTATTTTTAAAATTAATTACAGAATGTCCTTATATACTACATTCACAGCTTTCTTGTCATTAAGCAAACTCTTGAAACAACGACATATAGCTGTTAAATGCGAAGTGCTATAGGTCGAAGCGCGGCCTCCTCGCGGGATTTTAAATCTGTAATATCTCCGAAAATGTTTACTTAAATTACATGCTGTAAACGGCAATATTAATCTATATTAAATCAACAATTTATTTAAGGTACCTAATTGGATAAGGATTAATGCTGTATTGTATAAAAATTGCTTTGAACATGATAAATCTCGTAGGGTTTAGCCTGCGTTTGCAATGTAAGCGAAAAAAAATGTAATTATTACAGAAACTCCAAAAATTACAGTATTTCTCTACTCCATATTGAATGTTATTAGACATGTAAACCTTCCTCTACAATCACTCTATCTATTAAAAAAAACCGCATCAAAATCTGTTGCTTAGTTTTAAAGATTGAAGCATACATAGGGATATACGGACATACGGACAGACAGAGAATGCAACTTTGTTTTATACTATGTAGTGATATTATTTATTTTTACAATTGATTAGACAATGTCTTTACATACAACATTCATAGCTTTCTTATCATTAGACAATATAAACTTGAAAGAAGGACATTTAGTTGCGCCTCCGGTCGCTGCTAAATTCGAAGTGCTTATAGGTCGAAGCGCGGCCTCCTCGCGGGATTTTAAATCTGTAATATCTCCGAAAATATTCACTTAAATAACATGCTGTAAACGGCAATATTGATCTATATTAAATCAACAATTTATTTAAGGTACCTAATTGGATAAGGATTAATGCTGTATTGTATAAAAATTGCTTTGAATATAAGGCATCATTTTTCGTAAAAAGTAAATGAAAAAAACTGCTATTGTGGGTTATCCATAAGAGATAGACATATACCATCGCGGACTTTTCTGTAGACCTTTTCATGGTTTACAAATACTTAGTACATCATTTTGATAAATCTCGTAGGGTTTAGCCTGCGTTTGCAATGTAAGCGGAAAAAAGTGTAATTATTTACAGTAACCTCAAAAATTACAGTATTTCTCTACTTCGTATTAAATGTTATTATACGTACAAACCTTCCTTTTGAATCACTCTATCTATTAAAAAAAACCGCATCAAAATCGGTTGCGTAGTTTTAAAGTTTTATGCGTACATACGATATATGTGACTTTGTTTTATAATATGTAGTGATATTGAACTCAACAAAATAAACTGGAGAATAATTTAAATATTGTATTTTGTTTTAAATAATATCGATTATTTATAAAAATAATAGTGTTGTATTTTGTAATGTTGGTATTTTGCATAAAATTAATATTAGTTCCGCTTGGTATTTTGTTTGAAATAATATTGATTATTAGTTAATAAAATACTGATGCATTTAATAATCTTGATGTTGCATAAAATTAACACTAGTTCCGCTTGGTATTTTGTTTTAAATAATATTGATTATTAGTAAATAAAATACTGTTGCATTTAATAATCTTGATGTTGCATAAAATTAACACTAGTTCCGCTTGGTATTTTGTTTTAAATAATATTGATTATTTGTAAATAAAATACTGTTGTATTCAATAAATTGACTTTGCATTAAACTAGTGCCAGTTCCACTTTGTATTTTGTTTATAATAATATTATAGATTATTGATTTGGCGTAATATTAATATGGGTTATTTTATGTCGCTATTGTACCTAAAAGCAGTTAAATTGCGAACAGTTTGACCACAAATGTTTTGTAACTGACTAAGACTAAACTTTAAGACTACATTCATTTTATGGTGAAGAATAACACTGAAAAAACCTGCATATCTCAAAAAATTTTTATTCATGTGAGTTTGAAAATAGTTCTCTAAAAAATGAGGAAGAAGATATTTGTCCAGGAAGCCGTCCCATTAAATATTCGTTTGTAGTCCTGATTTCAAAATAATTCGACACTCAAAAATAAATTCAATTCCCAAAAAGGATGAAATTGTATATCCTTGGAATCTTCTATATAACTTAATTTCCTCGTTGTCTAAAAGGAAAATGTGAGCAGCGACATCGGAGTATAATTAGATTTTTTATTTGGAATACAAAATGGCAGGTGTCGAAATTAAATACGGCGTGAAGTATTTATTTACGCTTTCTCTCTATTATCAAAATATGTAAGAACGATATTTTATAGTGTTTATTTTTTCTTTCTTACTTTTATTCATCATTCTCCTGCCCTTATCCCACTCTAAGTGGGGTCGACACAATATGCTTTAAACATGTTGTCACATGTTTTGGCTAGGTATTTTACGACCACCCGCCTGCCTAACGTCAACTAACCTTAGTCACCTTTTACGACACCTTGGTAAGAAAGAGGGTGTCTATCCTACTAAAGCGGATACCACACGGTGGGTCAATTTACCTTAGTCGCCTTTTACAACACCTCGGTAAGAAATGACGTTGGTCTACTCTACTCAGCCGGATACCACACGGCGGGTCGACTTATCTTAGTCGCCTTTTACGACATCTCGGTAAGAAATGAGGGTGGTTCGAATAACAGTTTTTCATTTTAATACGCAATGAATGAATGGTATGAAATACTAAAGGTGATTTACCTATTCAAGGATAAGGATTTATACTATTTAGATAATTCTGAATTATATTAATTACCGCATTCTGGGTAACGATTTTCTTAGAAGTAAGAATACGTGTCATTGCAGACTTTTCTCTATATAAGAGTAATATCACTATATTGTGTTGTTATATTTTAAAGGGTTTTTGGTGAAATATTCTAAATGTATTGCACCTAAAAACTAACATTCTAAAAATAAAACACCGAAATAAAAATACAAAAAAGAATACGCGTACATCAAAACAAAACCAAAAAACTTAAAATATAAATGTAGTATTCTACAAAACAATATAAAAACTGTGTCAACAAAAGCTGAAGGTTTCATATCTTATACAAAAAGAAATCCTATTTCTTACTCGTTTTTTGTTTCGTCCCTGTTTTTGTTTGCCACAATGGGCAATGCCAGTGCTGTTTGTCTGTCAGTTAAGTGAGCTTTGTCTTATTTTTGTACGACCTCCAGTCTTAGTATGGCTCAGAAGCCAATTAAGTCGGTTTAAATATTAATAGCAACATATTTGCAGTTACTTTAACAGTAAAGATGATGTGACTTTTTATAGAAAGTTATTGAGGAACTACGTAGAATTGTGTCTTCTCTTTATATTACACGTTATCACGGCTTCGTTCGCGACTACTTAAGCGTTTAAGTACCCTCGAGAATGCAATATGTTTTTCCATGTTTGCGAAAGAAAAGCGGGACATTTTTTAGTCTATATTTATCTCGCTGAACAAGCTTTAATTATATCAATACAAGCTTTTACACGTAACGTTCGTATGGACTGTTGTCTTGTAATAGGTCGATAATAAATGGCGCTTCTCAATGTTATCATATTACTGTAGAATTAACAGGATTCTTATAGCCTATATATTACCCTGGTGTATAAGGAATAATTGTGCGAAATGTCATTGATATTGGTTTAGCTGATTCGCCGTGAAAGAGTAACAAATATACGTCCATACTCACAAACTTTCGCATTTATAATGTTAGTTGGATTAATAGGATTGGTCCAGCGGATAAGCCGTGATAACATTGTGTTTTGAACATTGTTTTACGAGCTCCTTAGTATGCTGTTACGAGATGTTAATTAATTGTATTTTTAAATTAATTGCATGCTCTTATATTAAATTGCTTTATTTAATATCATTAGATATATAAATACTATTTGCTTTACCAAGTAAACTGTTAAAATATTATTTTAACGAAAGTTTCACATTATCAAACCCAAGTCAAACAAAGAATCAAAATAATGTTGACCCGATTCTTGGCATCGTCTGTGCCCTAGTTGGCGGAGTTTAACGATATCCAGTATATTCTCATTCTAATATATCAACCTGCGAAGTAACTAAATTAAATATTTCTATATCAAAGTTTTATCTCACTTCGTATAAATCTCTTCTATGACTTTATCAACGTTATATATCTTTAATAATAAATCTGTAGCCTCCTTTTGTACGGTAGATATTTTCATCAATCTGATGTTTCATTTGTGTTTAACGTCTTTTTCCGCACTTAATCGCATTCAGGCGATCATTTTGCATGAGGTTAAAGGGGCAGGTTACTTCATCTCCTCTCAGAAGCCGAGAGCGTTCTCGAGTTCGGTAGAGGTGCCTCGAGGCTCCTTATAACGTTTTCGGCGACTCAAATATATTCATCCACTCCATGCAATGCAACATGACGTGAGATGGTAATATAAGTTTCCTCATGCATAATCCTCTTCAGATTTGGAAGTCACTCACACCTAGTCAGTCAGTCAGTGTATCCGCCGAGTGGTATTTCGCTGAGTAGTATAGACCACCCTTATTTCTTACCAAGGTGTCGTAAAAGGCAAATAAGGTTAGTTGACCCACCATGTGGTATCCTGTTGAGTTGTATTCAACTCAACAGGAAAGAAAAGGGTGGTCAATAGACCACCCTTTTCTTTCCTGAAAACAAGAAAAAGGGTGGTCAATAGACCACCCTTTTTCTTACCGAGGTGTCGTAAAATACCACTAAGTTAAGTTGACTCACCATGTGGTATCCGGTATAGTAGAATAGACCACTCTCTTTCTTATCGAGATGTCGTAAAATACGATTAAGGTAAGATGACGTCAGGCAGGAGGCTGGTCGTAAAATAAGTAATCAAATCATATGACCATATGTTGTTACATGTTGTGCCGACCCCACTTAGAGTGGTATAAGGGCAGGAGAATGATGAATAAAGGGTTACACGCTGACGATGCGAGTTTCATTTCCGTGGGTCCTTAAATTATAATACGCGTTAGATATATCCTTATAGTGTTTTTGTAAGATCCATTGTTGATGAAATGACAAATCACTAGCCGAACGTTCATGACTAAAGCCATACTTCAATACTTTAACTTTAATTCTAAACCGTAGCTTAAATTAGTTGCATTTGGATAGTTTTGATTTGTCGTTTTTAGAACTTAGATTTATGGAATTATCAACACATTTAACAATTAGATAAATATAACAAGCTTCAATGTTTTTGATATAATTCGAGAAAATTCTGACTATGTAATGCTGGAATGCATTAAACACTCTACATAAGTATTCAGATTACATAGAATATACTACTTATCGCAATTATGTAGAGACTAGAACTTTCCAGGTGAAACCGAGGAAGATCCCTGCAGACCATCAAAGATTAGTAAACTATCTTAATACTAATACCCAAAGAGAAACCAAGTCTAAGTTGCTAGTTCTAAATTGAAGTCTGGGCTACTTGCACTACAGTTAATACCATACTAATAAATCCACTTAAGATTTATCATTCACTATATCTACAACAGTATACGCCGTGTGGTATCCGGCTGAATAGAATAGTACCACCCCCATTTCTTACCGAGATGTCGTAAAAGGCGACTAAGATAAGTCGACCCGTCGTGTGGTATCTGGCTAAGTAGAATAGACGAACCTCATTTCTTACCAAGGTTTCTTAAAAGGCGACTAAGGTAAGTTGACCCACCGTGTACTATCCGGTTTAGTAGAATAGACCACCCTCTTTCTTATCGAGGTGTCGTAAAATACGACTAAGGTAAGTTGACATTAGGCAGGCGGCCAGTCGTAAAAACGCAGCCAAATCATGTAACAACATGTTTATAATATGTTGTGCCGACCCCACCTAGAGTGGGATAAGGGAAGGAAGATGTATGTGTATCTACAACGGTATATTTAAGTTTGAATATTGCTGAATTTATTCACCTTAGATCCAGAACTAAGCGGTATGAGATAAACAGTTTACCGGAAAATCCTTTACAAATATTTACAGTACACAATTTAGGTTTGTTTACATCAAAAGATGACCACTTCAACCCTCCTTATGTACATAGACTATATCAATAAATTCACAAATTTATACACGACCAAGGATAGTTTAATAAAGTGAATTAAACATCATCATCCTGCCCTTATCCCACTCTAAGGGGGGGCCGGCATAACATGTTACATGTTGTCATATGATTGGGCTACGTATTTTACGACCGGCCGCCTGACGTCAACTTACCTTAGTCGTATTTTACGACTCTTCGATAAGAAAGAGGGTGGTCTATTTTACTCAACCGAATACCACAGGGCGGGTCTACTTACCTTAGTCGCTTTTTACGACACCTCTGTAAGAAATAAGGGTGGTCTATTCTATTCAGCCGAATACCACACGGCGGGTCGACTTACCTTAGTCGCCTTTTACGACACCTCGGTAAGAAATGAGGGTGGTACTATTCTATTCAGCCGGATACCACTCGGTGTAATTAATATTTATTAATATTATCTATAATAATAGTAAATTAAACAGTAAACTATTAATAATAACAACGAAACATTGCTATCTAGTAAGCTTTATTATCTTATTTGTGGCAATACTAAGAAAGTTTTATATGTTTTGTTAGCTAACTGTAACATAAAATAACATCTTATTTATGAACCTCTCAAGATATCTTCAATGTTTTAACCAAATACAAACAACGTAATAAACAAAAATTAATATTAAACAAATATATCTGTAACTTACTTTTGAATACTATGTAAGAGCAACATTTAGGATAAATATTATTAAAACTTATTTTTTCTGACTCTTTGAATCTTCTCTTTTTATATAGAACAAATACTCTATATAATGAAAATTTTTATATGTTTAGTATTCAAAAAAACCTATGAACTACCTACTGAAAAACTCTCCTAAAATACGTAGCCAAATCATGTGACAACATGTTTATAACATGTTGTGCCGACCCCACTTAGAGTGGGAGAAGGGCAGGGCTGAAAATTATTTGAAATCGTCAAACCTCAAACGACTTTTAAACTTTAATATACATTTGTTCCTTTAACCTGTTCGTGACATAAATACAGTATGAAGACTGCAGCACAGTAAAATTACACGTTTATACAAACGTATTTTGCTAGAACATGCATTAAGTTCTCGGAAATATGTAGTGCAATGCGAGTAGTGTCGCTATCGCGTGTTTGATAGCGTCACCAGTCTACTTAGAAATATTTCTCGTCATATATCGTACCTGATTCGCCTTCGTATTTAATAAGTTTTGTGCAATATATATTACATATGGATAAGTTATATTAGTCATATAAAAGCAAGTACCGTGTGGTATCCGGCTGAGTAGAATAGATCATCCTCTTTCTTGCTGAAGTGTCGCTTAAGTCGACTAAGGTAAATTGATGGCAGGCTGACGGCCTTAAAATACGTAGCCAAATCATGTGACAACATGTTGAGTCGATCCCACTTAAGTGGAATAAGGGCAGGAGGATGATGACTCACCCAAGTAATTCCTCTGTCAATTATTTGAAATCGTCAAACCTCAAACGACTTTTAAACGTTAATATACATTTGTTCCTTTAACCTGATCGTGACATAAATACAGTATGAAGACTGCAGCACAGTAAAATTACACGTTTATACAAACGTATTTTGCTAGAACATGCATTAAGTTCTCGGAAATATGTAGTGCAATGCGAGTAGTGTCGCTTTCGCGTGTTTGATAGCGTCACCAGTCTACTTAGAAATATTTCTCGTCATATATTGTACCTGTTTCACCTTCGTATGTAATAACTTTTGTGCAATATATATTATGTATGGATGTTATATATAGGTCATGTAAATGTTTACGAGTACGATAAATAATGTTATTTTATATTACAATGAAATATAAAAGCCAGTGTCGTGTGGTATCCAGCTGAGTAGAATAGATCACCCTCTTTCTGGCCGAGATACCTGGGTGATTGAACCATGCTCGGTAATTTTTTCATTTTTTATAATGTAAAAAATACATTATAAAAGTGAAAAAATAATAAATAAATAAAAAATAAAAAAAGGTTTTCAATAACAGGAGCTTGATCCCGGGTATTTTCACTTCTTTAGTCCGCCCGTTCACGATTGAGCTATCACAACTTACAAATTACAGCTTATATTTCATTTACATTCTATTCTTTTTTCCACGCCTGAAAATAGGGATAAAATTTAATTTTTTTAAATGAAACCTAGCTAGATCGTTTTTCCCCACCCAAACCCCTATATGCTGAATTTCATGAAGATCGTTGGAGCCGTTTCCAAATAGTATGTAAGTAATAGTAAGTATATAAACAATTAAATTGTAAAAACGTGGTTTCTGAAAATAAGCAAAAAAGTCGTTTTTTTCAAAAGAAAATGGTTTTTTTGAAATGTTACGTTATTCTTGTAAAAAGGCGATATAACAAAAGGCTTCTTTATATTACCAAGGTTTTTCATAAATAAATACAACTTACATAATAAAAATTGAACATTATTTTTTCAGGTAAGAAAAACGAAAGGATATAATTAAGTATTTGGTAAGTTGGTCTTTGAAATATATTGTGAACATGCGAAATATAACAATAATTAAACCTAAGTAAGTGCCAATAGTATTACTATTAATTTGACTGGCCCGTTGGCGCAGTGCGTAGTGATCCTGCCTTTAGCACCACTGTCGTGACTTCGATTCCCGCTGAGGGCCAACATTTTCTATAAAAAATTTGTTGGTCTTCGAGGCTGGGTGTATATTTGTATTTAAGTATGTATTTAAAAATTATATATGTATATATAATTTTTTGTCAGTTGTCTCTCACCCATAACACATGTATTAATTTATTTACTTTGGGGACAGACAACCGTGTGTGTAAGTGTCCCATATATATTTATTTACTATATATTCATCATCCTCATTATCCTCCTGTCCTTATCCCACTGTAAGTGGGGTCGGCACAACCCCGACCATTATAAACATGTTGTCACATGATTTGCCTTTGCATTTTACGACTGGCCGCCTGCCTGACGTCAACTTACCTTAGTCGCCTTTTACGACACCTCGGTAAGAAATGAGGGTAGTCTTTTCTATTCAGCCGGATTCTACATGGCATACAATATTTGCCAACCATTGCAAGTAACAAAATTATATTCTTACTTTGATTCAATCAATACCAATGTTTTTAAGTTTGACAGACCAGCTTAAAGGGATTGAAGCATAGAAGCACAACAGAATTTGTAGTAAGATTCAAAGCTATTATCTTAAAAATAACTAACAACATGATATAAATCCACAAATACTCTACAGCTATATAAAAACCTACTATAGCCATTAAAATATTACTAAGAAGTAACAAAACACTTTGCATCATTATCGCTACAATCAAAATACTGAAATATGAAACTTTATTCGGGTATTTTTTTTAAACTGCTCATTAAAGCTATGTCAGACTAGAATACAAAAAAAATATTAAAATATATTACAATTTATTCGATATATAAATTAAATCTGTTATGCAATCAATAAAGAAAGTTATTTCGATGCATTACGGAAACTTTCAGGATTATCGGTGCAAAACTCTGAAAAGGTCAGTATTTTTTTAACTAAATGTGCTTTCCTGTAAAATGACGATTATACAGATGGTCGTATTTACATTGTTGCTAACGATTTTCACTATTACCGATTAATAATCAGTTGGCCATTAATTCACTGTCGCATACCAACCCTAGTGGGGCAAACTGTAAATCAGGATTTCTCGCAAACTGCATATCTACTTGAATTATTGGAATTAAGATAGTACTTTAAATGAGATTTCAATTCTTATCGGTTTAAATATTAATATGCTTCGCCGTGTGGCGTCTGGCTAAGTAGAATAGACCACTCATTTCTTACCGTGGTGTAAAATTCGACTAAGTTAAGTTGACCTGCCATGTGTCCCTAGAATTCTCTAGAAATATGCAGGTTTCGTCACGATGTCTTCACTGAAAAGCGTGCGATAAATTATAAATATGAATTAGACACATCAATTTAAACAGATAAACTCATTGGTGCCTACCCGGGGTTTGAACCCGAAGCTCGAAAGAGTCGCGTAGACACATCGCTGGGCTATCACAGTAAAAAATTAATACAATTATTTTAAAGTTTTTTCAAAAATATTAACAGCAATCTTATATCAAGTTATATCCATCTTATATTTCACTTTGACTCCATAAATATATAACTCTCTATGTGAGATGCATACTTCTACCGTTTGCCGGATTCGGCCATTTCCGCCACAGCTCCAGGCCTCGACGCTGTTTCCCTGGTATGAGGCTAACGTATCAACGCATGTTGCATCCCACATTACGGCCCGTCCTCATTCCCAAGGAATCAGTATCAAGCCGTCTGGTCTCTTGCCGTCATCCCGACATATTCCCGAAGGCTCGAGAAGAGCAGGAATGTCGATGGTGGCAAGAGCTCTTTTGATGGTATCATTAAAAAACCATGACGAAAAAGCCTACCAGAGCTCTTTATTTTTAAGGTAATCTGCGAAAATTTAATTAGAATCGCGAAAGAAACTATCTATCTTTAGTTTTAGAATGTTTGACGTCTAATCTTGCCTTTTCTCTAGTACCTATTTCGTTAGTGAAAATCGTGACACTTACAAGCGAGCGCGGATTACAGAGTTCTTTGCTACTAAATAACGGATTTTCCTTCATTCAGGTGTTGTCATCTTTGGTTGTGTAACTTGTTTACGTCGCCAGAGACTACAATGTTTTTTTCCATTATAATTCTTTACGTATAGAACTTTTATTTTGAAATGTGGAAGTCATCTCCTGAAATAGACAACAACTGAAGCATTCGTAAATTCTCTTTCCCTTATCCCACTCAAAGTCTGGTCGGCACAACATGCTATAAACATTTGTTGTTGTTACATGATTTGTCGGGGTAGTTTACGACCTGCCTGACGTCACACACAATCACATAATCGTGTGATTGTGTGTGACATGCATATAAAAGGAGTAGCGCCAGAGTTGACGAAAGATAAGAGAGAATGGATGAGAAAACATGTTGTGTCGATCCGAGTGGGATAAGAGCAGAAGAATGATGACGTACTTGATTTATTTAAAAGATTATTTTTACTATGATGAAACCTAAAGCACTCTTAGAATATACGCAAACTGCATATTCACATAGTGGGTTGGATTTTCAATTGAAGCCTTGAGCAGAAGTGGGATACTTACTTAGGCCGATACTTCGCAATGTTTACGTAATTCCCCCTTAACATATATTACCCGACGTCAAAATATCGTACAACAACAAAGATAGCGAAGCATCTAGATAGATAATCTTAATGCGAAAATGAATCGTGTTAGATCATTTATCACTTGTCTCTAATGTTCTGTCACATCTGTGAGGAACATCAAACATTTCATTATGAGAGTTTATTAACACGAAATTAATAAAAGGGTTTCTTAACTAAATTTAAGTTAGAATAAAGTAAAACATCACTTTTCATTAATTGAGACAAAATAAAATCCTAATCTAGAGCTCGAAATATTTTTAAAATGTCAGTAAAGTCTAAATCAGTCAGTATGTGAATCTATATTATCTGAATTCATAACGGATATTTAAAATAAATAGTTACTCATTTGACTCTTTATTTACTTTTTATACATTACTTTATTTACATTTTGACTTTTTATTTACTCTTTACTGGACTGGCGGTTATTTTTGTTTACAATATCGTAGTAAGGAATACAAGTAAGAATAATTCAACTATTGATATTAAAAAAAACTAGATTATTTGTACCTACGACTCGTGTCGGTTTAAATCTACGCCGGCGTCAACTTTCATTTACAAAATACATTCAATTAGGCTCCGTGATTTTGCCTGTTTTATTTCAAAAACTGTTTTTTATACTATATGTTGGTCCGGTATAAGCTACATTTATGCCAATTTTCATCAAAATTCCACTAGTACATTATCTTTGAAGGCATAACAGACAGACAACGAGAACGGGAATTTGGCATTTAAAATATTTTAATTAGTATGAACAAAAAGGCGCTTACCGTGTTTAAAGAAAATTTACGCTTTACTCTATTCTATTCCCAGCAGTGGAATAGTAACAGGTCGTAACGTTACTTTCATTTACTATTTTCAACCAAAAAATTACAATTTACTTCATTATTATTTTATAATAAATGATGGTAAGCAAATTAAACAAGTCTTACCGTTTCACATCATTTAATTATCTTTGCATTTTAACAGCGTAAGCACCGGAACCAAGCTCACGAGCGAAGGCTATACTGTATATGGGTGCCTCGCTGAGCATGATAAAAGGAAATGAGTCGAGTGTAATTTATCTTACTACATCATTTATTCAGTTCAAAATATAAATATAATTTTCGAATGTTAATAACTTAAAAGTTAATAATTTACTTACGTGGTAGGATGTTGCACCAATCTCTCTTCTCATCTCTTTCATGTTAGCCAGGAAAATGCATTTATCTCCAGGCTTCTTCTTGTCATCTTTACAGGTTATATGCTGGAAATATATTGATTACATTAGATTTTAGGTGACATATTTTCAAGGCTGCGCATTTCGTTTCGATTTTAATTTTGAATTTAGAACAACTATTTGGCACATCCTCACTTCTAAGTAAACTAGGATGTGCCCTCCATTTTGTCTACGTAATTTAATTACATTATTTTGAATAAATTCATATATTAATATATTAACAATATAGCTTCGGAAATAATTTGAATTATACTCCATAGGTTTGGCATGAAATAATTGAATATGCAACTTCATTTTACACTCTTACTCGTTTGAACAAATCCACGACCACTCTAGATTACATGTGACTAGAATAGATGCTTATTTGTTACCTGTTGTATTTTGACTTTGTTCACGTCAATATAAATTAAAGTACAACTAAAGTAAAGTAGAAATAAACAATTTATTTATTATTTATTCATAAACTAGGGGGGGATATCTAATTAATGATGCCAGCTCAGCTAGTTTACATAAAGGAAGTTTAATATAGATATCCACGAATTCAATTTATTACTCTAATCAGTCATATGAAAAGCGCAAGATAAATTTATCCTTGCCATTTCCGGCATCGAAACTGAAGTATTAAACTCGATATCTTGTTCACTGAATTCAAACCACGCAAATTTAAGTCAAAACACACGAACTTACGTCTAAACATTCCAAACAATAATCCTTGTTTATAGGCCTTATCTCGACGCGTCCTGTACAATAATCTAACTTATATACTGCTATCTATCTTGACAGCGAGTTCGTTTCCATATTACGCAAAATTAGAAGCTTTGTGGTTTTGCCGTGGCCCCTATCTCCTGATGATGCGGCCGTTATGGGGCGAAATGATATTAAGATTCTAATGCTTGTGTAGTGTGTTGGTGTTAGTGTGTTTTTACGTGTGCTACGTAAATTGGATACGAGGTAGCCGCTAAGTTCGCAGTCCTATTTTCGCGGCCTCCAAACGTGCAGAAGTTGATGATGTCGCAGCCTAATGAAATGAATTCCTAATGTAAGTAGGGTTAATCTATTGCAGCATTGCATCAGCCGAGGAAATTTTACTGGTTAAATGAAGAGAATCCATCATTATTAGATTTAGCTTCGACTGAGAATTAAGAGATTGAGCCACAGCAACTCGTGGCCGAGGTAGTGTTAAATATAAACCAAAGTCTATTACTAGGCCTATTTGCTATTTATTACCAGTATTACAAAGGCACTTATAGATTGCACGCGATATTAATGTCATGCAATGTTACGTGAATGTATTATGGAACTTTGCATGACGTGATTAGTCGTTGTGGTGTAACATTTCTGTCGATATCGAAATAACGTAGGTACGTTTATTATCTGATACATTTTTACACTTACATTTCAATTTTAATTTATTTGTTTTATTATTTTTTTATAAGCATTAACGTGTACACAAATCAGACTAAATAATATAAAATAAGAAACGCTTTTTTATTTTATATAGTCAATGGAAAATAGAGAACGATAATACGAATACATTGAATGGATTTATTTTAGTAGTACGTTATTATTAATGTGTTGATGGGTGACTACATAGAAAATTTTTTTTTGTACAATATATTAGTAAATATTCTTTGGGAAATCTTTAATGTAGCTTATAGTAGCAGTTTATTGGTTCATCGTTGTGTAAACGCAAGAATATGTTTTTCTAACGACTTTTGCACCGTCACCGAGAGGGAGACAACGTAAGAAAGAATTAACTTCTTCGATGCGATTTTCTCTCTCGGTGTTTCCCTTGTGTGTACGAGTGTGTATGTAGTGTGTGTGTGTGTGTGGTTGTGCGATCATATGCATGTGTGTGCTTTGTGTGTGTGTATGTGTGTTGTGTATGTGTGTGTGAGTATTAATATTCGAATAAACGTGTCTCATGCGCGGTTTTATAAACTGAATAATAACTTTAGGAAAATTTCGCTTTAACTTATTTCGAAATTTTAATTCAAAGAAGAAAAATCATTTCTCATCCTGACCATTTTTCTTATTTTATTATTATGGTTCTTCAAATTTCTCAAAATATTCTCTCAATATGAATAACGGATAAAAACAATGAAAACACGCAATGAGTTTCGTACAAATTGTCTTCTCTTTGAATAATTGAACAACTTTCAGCACTCCAATTTGGTACTGTGCAGTTCTGATTTAAAACACGAAAACATTCCTGACATCTGTGACATGAGGATATATTTTGTATTCGTTTGTTTGAAGCAGTTGCGAATATTTGCCCAGAGCTTTTATCGTGAGAAAATCCGTTTTCTGTTTAGCTTAAGTCTTCAAAGGTGTTCTGATATTGTTGAAGGCTCTTACTGGCAAATCGTGTAACAAACAGCTGAATATCAGCTTATTTTTACTGTGAAATAACATTCTTGAGACTCAGATTTTTTTTATACTAATATTAATTTACTTAAAAATTCATACATTTTTTATTGTTTAAAGAATGTTTTCTTTTCCGTTATAATTGTATCTAAAATTTCATTTTTTTTAACTAATAAACATCGATTGTTCATACTAATATTTGTAAATTCAAAAGTCGGTCTATCTGTCTGTGACACTTTCACATTTAATCCTATAGAGCAATATTGATGAAATTCGGCACAATATAAGCTTATATTCTGGAGTAATGTATAGCATTATAATAACTCTTTATCCTTTAGAATCAGGGGAAAACATAGTTTATAGTTATAATAATATATATAACATATAAAAGTAATGGCTTGATTCTATCCCACGGCTGGGCATAGTGCTCCTCTCCTTATTTAAACAGTGTTGAAGCAAAGACCCACCATGCTGCTCCAACGCGGATTGATAGTTTACACATATCCCAGGAATTCTCCAGAGATATGCAGGTTTCCTCACGGTGTTTTTCTTTACCGGAATCGTGTGATAATTGCAAATATCAATTAAGCAGATAACTCTAGGTAGAAAATTCATTGGTGCCTACATGGGCTTTAAACCTATGACCCCTTCGAGAGGGGCACACGGTGTCACTTCGGCTATCACAGCTTCATAATTATATTGTAATTAAAACATCTTATTTTAACACTTAAGTTTTAGTGAATAAAGTGGCGGTGGCTTCTATTCATTAATCACTGCTTATTAAACATTTTATTTAAAATTAAAAATTATTAAAATTATAATTCTGTACCTGATACTAATAACAATATAACATGGATGTATTTCCAATTCTTAATCACTAAAACAAAATAAGTAACTAAGAATGATAGCTCCTGAGCATCGCGTCTTTTATCTGATATGTTGTTTTCGGTATATAACTCCCTCGACCTATTTAATGACCAAACTGAAGAAATATCTTTGGCACTTAAGCGAGGCATTGAAGTATTCAGTTACAAAGGATTATATAAAACAAGGACACTTCAAGAAAACTTAGTCTATACTCGTACACTAGAAGGAACATTAATCCTCAGAAATTTCTATCGTGATTTGGAAAGCCCAAAGTTTTCTTTGAAGCTTTGCTTTATATATTTTGTTTTGGGATTACTTAGTTATTTCGCTACTTTACAATAATTTCCTGGTTTAGTTAGAAAAAGTATGATTTCTATCTATAAATATGTGTCATAAGAGTAAAACTTTCTGGGAACAAATCGGTATAAAAAAAAATGACAAAGGTGGCAACACTTTGGATATTTTTCTGTGATCGAATTTTGTCATATTTAAATTTTATAAGTAAACAAGCAATCGCCAGTGGCTACGCCCGCGTGGAAAGATTAAAACCGTAATATAGTATTTTAACCTTAAAGTTAGACATATGCTGTCGCGGACTTTTATTTAGAACTTTTACAGGGGAAAAACTTCAACGTTTACTTAGCGCACGCAACGAATTTCACAAAAACGGAAAAATTTAAAGCTTAAATTGTTCCGTTTTCGTAACATTATTTATTGCTGTTCCTCTTCTATTCATTTATATATAGCCTTACTCGATAAATGGACTATCTTAAACGCAAAGAACTTTTCAAATCGGTCTAGTAATTTCTGAGATAAGCGCGTTCAAACAATCAAACAAACAAACAAACAAGTTCTTCAGCTTTATATATAACTCGTAGTATAGATAACACAATTGAGTATTCATTATTATAAGAGTTTTTTCTTATCATTTTGTTTTTTAATTAAAAGATTCCCACGTTAATCTAATAAATCTGCAGAGTTCTAATAAAGAAGAAAGAAAAGTGTCAATATTTATTTGATAAAGCCTCGAAGAGCACACATTTTATTTCTGCCGTAAAAATCTGAATTTACTGTACTGTATCTCCCCGAAGAGCCTTAAAAAGTGTTTTTATATATCCATAAACTTTAGTAGAGCGTCAAGGTGACTGCGACAAATAAAAGCGTTATTTTGGTTCACTGGAAAATACCTTGCTTAAATATTATTAATCTATTTATTATTCAGCATTATCTCTCATATCTTCAACGTATTTCTATGCGTTTGGCTTGAGTAAAATGGTGTTTTTATTTAGTAAGTTGAATGCCAACAAATTTTGGATCAGGTATTCATACTTCCATATTCCGTGCTTACTTAATTTGTAATATTTTATCTATTTGTACTGGATGGCTTGCGTGGAAATCAGTCACAATTTTTTGTAGAAATCAGTGTATCACAAATTTTTTTCCGCGTATAATCCGTCCCCAAACGCTTCACAACCTCTTTTATTTTCTAGTAATAGTCCCGTCAAAATCGACTTAGCTGGTCTGGAGTCATTATTAACCTAAGCCTTCTTCAAGAATTTCATTATTTTTATTAGTAAAAACTTTATAATTCTTAACGATTTTTATAGATAATGTTCAGTTGATTTTGAGAAAATCGATCACATATACACATACAGGTTTCGGTAAATTATTTTTATAATATGTAAAGATGCGAAAGTCTGAATGTCTTGTTGTATATGTTATTCTTTTACGGTTAATATTCTGGATAAATATTGATAAAATTTGGTTCATTTGAAGCTAATATAATGTGCTAATATAAACTGTGAATAAAAAAAAACTTAATGTATACATTTTTGAAATTATATATTTTCTTTTGGGAATAGTAAACAAGTACACACATAATTAAGAGTAAATTAACAATTAAGTTGACACGGACGAAGTTGCGAGAGCAGTTTGTATAAAATATAGTTGCTAATATAGTCGTAAAAAGCCAGATTTTATTGAATGTTTATCGTATTTGTGATATATTTTTATTTGATATTCATCTGGTGTCTTTTCCATTTGGCATTATATTACCAATTTTCACATTATGGATGTTAAAGTTTTGGCAGCGTTTGCGTATACTAATTATCTGGACAATGGACCTCCATTGTTACAGTTGTTAATGTTTATTTGAAAACATGCGTGTGAGGTACAATGGAATTCTGATAGGGTACATTACAATTTCAAACAATGGTTTTCACGTTTAGGCAATTTTATATATATTAAAAGCAGTTCCCGCTATTTTGTTTGGATCAATATTGTTAAAATACCTTCAATGCTGTGCTGTTTTTTTTCCATTTCAGTCATGGAAAAATGTTACTTTTTATCCAGTACATTAGGCCGCTATATAACCCTCCTGCCCATATCCCACTCTAAGTGGGGTCGGGACAACATATGATATGCTATGTATTTTACGACCGGCCGCCTGCCTAACGTCAACATACCTTAGTCGTATTTTACGACACCTCGGTCAGAAAGAGGGTGGTCGATTCTACTCAGCCAGATACCACACGGCGGGTAGACTTCCTTAGTCGCCTTTTACGACACCTCGGTAAGAAATGAGGGTAATAAAAGATATAAAAAATGCAAATAAAAAGAAATAAAGCGCCGGTAACATGTGGGACTTGAAACCGGAACCTCGAACTTTTAAGGTTCAGCCAGTTACCATTATGCTATCACAGCATTATGTTTGACAGACAAAAATATAATTTGCAATCAATTCTTCATTTGCCTACAAGTTTTATCGATGTGTTCGGGACACAGAGATTAAACTTAATTTATTCAGTCAAAAATTCATTTTTTTAAATAAAAGCTAGCTAGATTGATATTTCATTATATTTATTCCCTCAATTCCAATTTTTTCAAATAACTTAGCTACTCTAAAAAATCTTCACGAGAAACTAACAAAACTGTTGCTTTGAAAACCTTCAGTAAAGTATTAGCCCCATCATTTAGAAGTATGTTAAGAGATTCATCAATGCCTCGCCTAAGTGAACTCAATATTTCACAGGTTCGGTCATTAAGTAGGCCAAGAGAAATAAATAAACCCCCAAGACAAACACGCATAAATGACGCAAATATCAGGATATAAAACAAGATAATAGCACTTACTACTTTTGACAAGTTCGGAGATTGTTTTTATAAGGAAAAGTATCTTTTGTAATTTATCTACGAATGACAGGGTTCTAACAATGGTATATAACGATTTTTTCTTACTTATTATAATAATAGATGGATAACGAACATTAATAACCAAGTTAGGTTAACAGGAAAATCACCAATGTCCATGTTATGATCAGTAGCCTGTTCATCAGCTTTTGCATACTTTTGAAAAAAACTCTTTCGCAGAAGAAAAAGAATACACCAAAGTTGTATAATATGATTGCGATATAAATTTCAAGAATGATTTAATAATACATTTATTTACAACAAAATGTGTAATATCTGGTGAGTAGAATATACCACCCTCATTTTTTACCGAGGTGTCGTAAAGGAAACTAAAGTTAGTTGACCTGTCGTGTGGTATCCAGCTGAATAGAATATTACCATCCTCATTTCTTACCAAGGTGTCGCAAATACGACTAAGGCGGCCGATCGTAAAATACATAGCCATATCATGTGACAACATATTTATAAAATGTTGTGCCGACCCCACTTAGAGTGGTATAAGAGCAGGAGAATTATGATAATGATGAAAAATATATAAGTTATGTCTATCGTAAATTACTTACAAACTAGTACTATACAAATCATGCCCACGTGGAATGGTGCTAAGAATGCTGGCAGCGTTGAACCACTTAGCTGATTTTTTGTGCTTAATTTATTTGAATTAACCAATAACAGGACATAACATAACCGCTTGTCGGATTCGGCCAGTTCGAACGCAACTCCAGGTCTTGACGTCGTTTCTCTGATATGGGATAGGGCCATCGTATCAACGCATGTTTGGTTGCATAATAAGGCCCGTCCTCGTTCCTAAGGAACCAGAGTTAAACCGTCTGGTCTCTTGCCATAATCTTGATTTATCCCCGAAGACTCGAGAAGAGTAGGAATGTCGATGGTGGCAAGAGTCCTTTTGAGGGTTTCATTAATCGAACCATGATGGAAAAGCCTAGCTTTTAGCATGAACACCTGTGTATGCCAAAAGTGTCTGCTTCTTTTCCATATGGACATCTGAGCTCAAGACTCAATGTGGTTCGCAATATGAGACTAAAAGCTACTCTAAAACCAAGTTTAATAATAATCGAATATTAAGTTTTTTCTAAAGAGTAAAAGGACATTGCATGTAAATTTTACGTCGTATAATCGTATATCAGCTCTAGAGTATTTTGAATTTTAAAAGCTTAATATAATAAGGAGTGGGTATAATACACACATTACAAAGTGATATAACAAGAGGGATATCTTATCCCTAAAAATGGCATCGCGTACTAAAACGTAAAGTGGGTATCGTTTCAAATCTTGGCAGCCCTCTCGAAATTTTGGCACTTGGCCTATTTTTCACGGCTTTATCGCAGCTAAAAATTTTCGCTGAGGCAATTTGCGCGCTCGCTAACGAATTTTTAATTTTTTCCGTATAGCAATGTGTTAATAATAGTCAGTTTTGGATACTAAATAACAAAGTTATATGAACATTGCGCAATAAAAAAATATTTTTTCCATGTAGTTCATTGTAATTTTTATGAGATTCAGAATTTAAATTTCATGTCTCATATTTATGCTCATAATGTTCTTAATAATGATTTTTTCAAAATTTTAAGGATCGGAGTAACAACAGAATACAATTAATTTGTAATTACATCGCCGTAAATAACAGCGCCTTAAATTTTCAAAATTAAAATAATAAAAATGATAATTGATTGAAAAAATCTTTGTTCAAACATGTGCAATTAGATTGCATCCTATATTTCTTTGGTAATCTAACTATATAAATTTTTCTTGTGAATTTTTATGACACCTATATTGCGTGTGTTATTTCATACATGCATGTTTTTTTAGTACGAAACGTCATAATTTTAGAAATTTTATTACCCCGTATTATATATGTGAATACAATAGGCATATTATAGTTAATTTTCGTAAAACCGCAATGTACTAAAAACATAAACCTTCCTCAAGAATGGCACTATCTTTTAGTAAAAACCGTACACAATTCCATTAAGTAGATTTTGAGAAAATCGATCACATACAGACAGACGGCTTTTGGATATTTGTTTTATAATATGTATAGATTTTAATTGGGCTTCGAATTTACTGTTAGACCGGTATATGATGGCGTCGTAGTATGCCAAATTGGCAAATTTAAAGTGCATTGGTAGTGAAGTTTAACACCATCCAATAACGAAGGATGTGAGATTTATTTGAAATTTCATGTTAAGTTGCGCCTCTGTTGCTTTATGAAACTATTTTATTAATAGTATGTTAAATAAGGGTTTCACGTATTCTCTTTCTAAATGAACCAAAGGACGAATTGAATCTTAAAACGTTCACAGTCCCATACAAATATTTATTACATACCTATGAGTCCCATAAAGTTATGTTACTTGCCTCTGAATGTCAGTATTTTTGCGACGACAAAACATCTGTGTCTGCTACAAAAGTAGCTATACATTGTCCAAAATGTTATAAAGCATATTGTTAACGGTGTTATAAACAAATATCAATAAAAATGTTGTATAGAAATATTGTTTAATCATATTTAAAAATTATGGAATTCAAAAATGTAAAAAAAATTATAGTGTGTTGTTTACGCTGTTTTTTTTATTTGGTAATGTATTTTATTTTCATAAGTGTAACGTCAAATGAATTACACGGTGTTCATAAATTCATCAAAATATGAGCCATAGCTTTACTCGGTGCCATCACGATAGGGGTCGTGGACTCTATGTTAGGTAACAATACGTTTTGAATGGGGGTTGTAGGACGATGAAAGTGTTAACTCCAACGCCCTGCTTTAGCACGAAATACTGGGTTACACGTCTTAGAAAATGTACCGAGATTTGCAAGTTTGTGCACGTTGTTTTCCTTTACCATACAGCGTATGATGAATTGTAAACAGAGATTATCCACGCTGTAATCCAGCAATTTCAATGTACCATTATTTATTGTAGAGTGTAATATTTCTGCACAAAACGATAAACCTGTACTATTTACCGCATAATTGATAGTGTAAAGTTGCTGGATAGTTGCGGTATAAGGTAGGTAGACGAAAATATTTAATGGTTGGAAAAAAATTGTAATTTTTGCATAACGCAATTGCATTGTTTAGCCGCTGTGTGGTATCCGGCTGTATAGAATAGACCACCCTTATTTCTCACCGATGTGTCGTAAAAGGCGACTGAGATAAGTTTACCCGTCGTTTGGTATGCAGCTTTGTAGAATAGATCAACCTCTTTGTTACTGAGGTGTCGTAAATACTTAAAATAACGGCCTCTTCCTATCCCAGTGCTGGGCATAAGCCTCTTCTCTTCATTTTGTGAGAAAGATTGGAGCTACAACCTATGCTGCTCTTATGCGGATTGGTAGATAACACATATAGTCGAGATATGCCGGTTTCTGACGATTTTTTTGTTGACCGAAAAGCTAGAAATAAATTGCAATTATCAATTGACATATAAGATTATCTTAAAAACTCATTAGTGCCCATCACCCTCTCGAGGGCACTTGAAGCTAACGTAAATTTTTTTTTTTTAATATTGTAAGGAGCTTATCAAAAAGAGCTTGCATGCACAAATTGCATGCTTCCTCCGAATCAGGTTTTGACAATATACTATTGTGCTACTTTATGCTTGGTACTTTAAGTGCACGCAGGCGAAATCACGAGCAGAATGTAGTTAATAATAATGTAATAACTAAAACATATTTTCAACAGTGCGTGAGGTAAAATCTTGTCATATTATTATTACCTGTCAAGAGAGTCCGAGAAAAATGCCAGTAAAACATGCTCAGAAGGGATTTTAATAAAGTAGAGCTTTCGTTTGATATTATATTTTTATTAATATACAACATATTATGGCTTACAACGATTTGAGAAAAACTGAGGTTTATGACTTTTTGAACTGCCGCCGTGTGGTTTACGGCTGAATAGAATAGTACCACCCTCATTTCTTACCGAGGTGTCGTAAAAGGCGATTAAGGTAAGTCGACCCGCCGTGTGGTATCCGGCTGAGTAGAATAGACCAACCTCATTTCTTACCGAGGTGTCGTAAAAGGCGACTAAGGTAAGTTGACGTCAGGCAGGCGGCCGGTCGTAAAAACGCAGCCCAATCATGTGACAGTATGTATATAACATGTTGTGCCCACCCCACTTAGAGTGGGATAAGGGCAGGAGGATGATGAAAACTTTGAATTATGTAATGTATGAAAACTTAACAATATCGCTTTATAATTTTGGACTTGATTAGATTTAATTTTCACATTACGTCTGATAACGCTATGCCACACAATTTCAATTATGTTAATATCAACTAAATTATATTGGATAAATACATAATATGCATTTTCGTCGAAAAAACTAAAGTTCAATCCATTTCTGCAAAAAAATTAATCAAAATTAATACAGCGGTTTTAGTGTGAAAACGCAACAAATACAGATAGGTACATTCGTATTTATAATATTCAAATGGATATCCTGCGGCGTAATATGTCACCACGAGAAATAACATGAGATTCAAATTACCGGTAACATGAATGAAATTTTATGATGAGCTAACCGTCCGAATGATCTGAAATCAATGTGAATTATTTAACTAAGCCTATACAAGAAAAATCATCAACCTCCTGCCCTTATCCCATTCTAAGTGGGGTCGGCATAACATGTTTAAAACATGTTGTCACATGATTGGCTACATGTTTTACGATCTGCTGCTTGCCTGACGTCAATTTATCGTAGTCGTATTTATGACACCTCCGTACGTAAGGTAAACAATTAAGTTATAAGTCTATAGAAAATAATATTTGTAGCGGTGTATTAATGTTATTTTACTTCTGAATAGTATTTATACATATTTTATAAATGCTCAAGTTTCTTTATCTGTTTTTTTAACACTTTAACAGCTAATTTGCTGCATTAATATTAATGAATATTAGTACAAATTATGCTTATATTTCGGGCGAAGTTAGATAATCTAAATCTATCATTTCCTTCTAGAATAAAAAAATACATATTTGAGGCTATTGTAACATTTAAGTTGACTCGAATGAAAGCTACAAGTTACAAAGATATAGTCACATACTTTGAATAAATAGGTAGTTTTGTTTTCAAATAAAAACACGTTTTACATAATAGCAAATATGATTCCAAATGGACCGAAATCCTAGTTTAGCGTAATCTCAGAGACCCACTTACGTAGAACCTCTCCGATTATACCGATCCATCACTGTGTGGGAACGACAAAAAGAAAAACAGGGCGCCGTATTACATTATCATACGTAAATCGTTCTACAAGCAGTGCCTACATTTGGAAAAGCTTTGTGGGATATCACGAATTTACTTAGCTATTTACATTTTGCTCGCTACTAAAGCGTCTATGAGGTGACCTATCACGAGTCACCAAAATTACATTGGCTCACAAGCCACCGTAAACACCTAATTGATATTCTTCTTGCGTACTTATAGCGTCTTGCTTCCTCATTTCTGACGCGTCGTCTTAAAACACTCAGTAACTTGTCGTTCATTTATCTCACAACCTGTAATCTCCTGTTCTATTTTCGTTTTCAAATTCAATTCTAAACCATCTAGATATGGTTTTCAAAGACTGATAAAATTCGGCAGAGCATTTATTGTGTATCTCTGGCTGAGTTTTAGATGTAGGACAAATTGCCTTTACTCGTAGTTTTAACTAAATTATGTATTTGATTCAAATTTTGCAATTACCTGTTCTAAGTTAGATACATTTTTAGAAAACCTGATGATTGATATTTACCTAAATAAAAAAGGAACTTTATTTTTTGCAGCAACTTAAATACAACTTTCTAGGGTACTAAAGTCAAGTGTAAACATTCACAAACGATGTTGAAATTTGATGATGTTGTTATTTTTAAAGTATTTTTTACGGATTTATTTTGTGATGTCGTGCTTAAGTATTCCTAAGCTGAACATCAATTAAATAACAATTGATTTGAATTAAAATATTAGAATTGTTCCTTTACAATACGGGTACGATAAACGGGTGACAAAAGACGGCTAAAGTTTAGGAATTTACAAAGCGCTTCTATCTTTTAGCTGTGATTAAAGCAGATTTGGCTGAGAGATTGACAGGGTTCAAACCCCGCACTAAATAGTAGTTCCGTCAAAACTTGTTTCTAATGGATTTTTTAATATTATCACACGCTTTTTAGTGAAGGAAAACACCGTTAGGAAACCTGGAAATCTTTAGAAAATTCTGGCAATATGTGTAGACTACCATTCCGTAATGAAGAAGCATGGTGGGTCTTAGCTTGTCTCTACAAAAAGGGAGAGAGAAGAAATTGGATACAAAGAGGGAAAAGTTACTTTACTGTCTTTAGAGCTAGTATTTTGTTATTGTAAAATATTTCCGTACCTGTCAGTTAAGCCAATAACCCAATTATGATTACTTGTAATATTTCTTTTGCTCTATAAATTAATTATTAAAATACTATCAATACATATAGAATCATTTAATTACGTTAATGCATTATATAAACAATAATGATCAAAGAATAATAGCATGAAAGGAGAAATGGCGCGATATTATTATAAGTTTATGTTATTGTAAAATATTTCTGCTTCTGTCAGTCAATTCAATAAACCAATCACCTACAATTTACATTAAATCTACTGTTCTGTAGATTAATTTAAATACTATCAATACATATAGAATCATTAAATTCACGTTATTGCTATCCATAAACAATAATAGACAAAGAGTAATAGCATGAAAAGAGAAATAACACGATATTATTATAAGTTTATGTTATTGTAAAATATTTCTGCTTCTGTCAGTAAATTCAATAAACCAATCAACTACAACTTACATTATGTCTACTGCTCTGTAGATTAATTTAAATACTATCAATAGGTACATCATCATCTTCCTGCCCTTATCCCACTCTAAGTGGGGTCGGCACAACATGTTACAACATGTTGTCACATGATTTGGCTACGTATATTACAACCGGCCGCCTGCCTGACGTCAACTTACCTTAGTCGTATTTTACGATACCTCGGCAAGAAAGAGGGTGGTCTATTTTACTCAACCGGATACCACACGGTGGGTCATCTTACCTTAGTTGCCTTTTACGACACCTCGGTAAGAAATGAGGGTGGTCTATTCTTCTCAGCCGGATACTGCACGGCGGGTCCACTGACCTTAGTCGCCTTTTAGGACACCTCGGTAAGAAATGAGGGTTGTACTATTCTATTTAGCCGGATACCATACGGCGTAAATACAATCAATACATATCGAGGGGTAACGGGCTATTTGGTTTAAGCGACGTCTTGGGCGATATTGAGTTATATACATATTCGGAATCAGCGATTTTTTCTCCGTCGAATGATGCCGGAATCATTCAAATCAGAGCACTTGTTTGGCGCTTGAAACAATGCTATTTTTGGGTAGTTTCAAAAGTGGCAGTGTATTAAACGACGTGGATTTTGCATTTTTTATTAAATTATGTACTTCCACCATACCATCATATTAATAACCGAGACATAAACCAGTCACCCTATCTCTCATAAATAAGTGAATAAGAGTTAAAGCGTTTTTCCTGTTTCTAAATTTTATTAAGAAGAAACTTAAATCATTTTGACTTCCCTAATCACACGGTGTGATGTCGCTTAAACCATTTGTCCGTCACCCAAATACAATATGGGTCGTCGCTTAAACTCTTTTAGCTGCATCTATTTTCCACGCCGGGTGCTACTTGAATCAAATACTCGTTTTTGTTTAGATATTTTGTTTAGTCGTTAAACCATTTTAGTCCTACTTTTTTTAAAATGCATGTCATTTAATACAGACGATAAAATTAATGATGTATATTGAAACATTTTGCCAGTATTCATAAAAATACAAGTCGGTATTTCAATCACAAAATTTTAATATGGTACATTTCAATCATGTCATATGATACCATATTTATTTCCACGCCCGGGTGTTAAAAATCGTAATCATTCAACTGAACTATCGTGCGCGGGCGCCTCAGTCACAGTCCAGAGTGTGCTGAAAACTGATCTCAAGTAATTACCTCCTGAATGAATAGCTAATAAATAATTATAGTTGATGTTCCTACATTGAGACTGATTTTACTAAATTATCATACAAAATACTAATGTACCTAATTTTGCAAATTAAGACTGAAAAGTAAATTAATATAATTGATGTTCCTAGTGAGACTGTTATAATAATAATTACTCTAAATAAATACTTTGATTGATTATTATGTTGTGTTTATTTATTCAATGTAAGCACCTGAAATTTTCGGTGATTGCAATATATCCTGGTTGTTTTATCAGCCATTGATAGTATTAGATGTAAATAAACCATAAACATTAAACGTTACAATTTCAATGTTATATGTCACTTAAGTAAATTAGCCTGACAGTCATTTTAATCTAAATTGTTAGTTAAGATAAATAGCTTGCTTCTACTAATTTTGGGTTTCGTTACTTCATACCTTTTGGCTTATTCCGTAAATAGAATGCGTTGTCGCTTATTTTTTTCCCCTGTAGCCAGTTGTAGTTATGAAGTCACTTAAATCGTTTTTCCTGTCTCTAAAAAAGGGCACGTTGTATTAAGCGACATTTATCTTTGTAAATAAAGGTCCGCTTAATTTGGTATTAGCATCAACAAATAGATATTTTTAATTAAATTTCAATGCAGTTTACCCCGTTTAAATAACTGCAGAAGTTTTTTTGTTATGAATTTTATTTCGAAATTTCAAACTTTAAAAGGCTCTCCTGTAAAGTTGCAAAAATGTCGCTTAAACCAAATAGCCCGCTACCCCTCGATATAGAATCATTAAATTCACGTTAATGCGATCCATAAACAATAATAAACAAAGAGTAATAGCATGAAAGGAGAAATAACACGATATTATCATAAGCAAATCGCTTTTGCGCGTACTTTGTCAGAAACATTCGTGTATAATACATCACTCGCTCACCTATATCATACCTGGATGTTTATTGAGACGACTTTCCATTACAGAGGCATCGGTTTTTTATGATATTGAAGTTATTTGTATTGACGTTTCTTGATTATATTCCGATATCTTATACGAAACATTTCCAAATATTAATACTCTTTATTTTGATGTATCTCAACATTACGTCTCAGTCTAAGTGCTTTATACTCAACGTAGGTATACGTACTGTGTGAATGGGCAAGGAAATTTAGAATTTGATTAGTTTATAGAATTAGGCATTACTTTGTAGAGGTCCATAATACAAAAGTAATGAAATTATTATTATTATAGCAAAATATTATATTAATTACTTTGGTGTTGCTGACACGGCACCTGTAAATAAAAAATAAATATATTAATGTAATATAATGTGATAAATAGATATAAAATAGATTTAAATACTTACTTATTTACTTACCATTAGTCTTGTAACGCCATCTGTTGGTATAATAAAACATCACTTGATCATGCGAATACAAGGCGCAGATAATACATAATTTTAGTTAAATTAATGTCTATGATAGACGCTTGCGGTGCGACCCTATGCCCTAGCGATCTTATCATCTTATCAGTCGGTCTTCACACATCACGCCTTGTAGACGCACATTGAGTTAAGCTATCCGTGTGTTTCATTTCAACCTAATCCGCCGAAATCACACACCATCGCCTTTCCCTGGCTCCATCCGGCACATTTGGTATTTATATTTTTTTCTATTAGCCTATAATGATTTATAGAATATACGATATGTATGTTAGTTTGGCCCAGTCATACATAAATAATTTAATATAGTATAATTAATATAATATAATTTTATATATCGTATACATATATAATATGTCAATTAATTGTCACTTGATATCCAAACGATGAGAGCTTGTAATTCTTACGTAACTTTAAATCAACTACGTATGTATATAAGTTGTGTAAAATATTTAAAAATATATAGCATTTAGATAATAAGATTATTATGCTTCATTTTCACTCTTCTTGTTGCTCACGTGTATGAAATAAAAGTGACTTTCCAACTTTTGCTACTGTCTGCATACATATATCCATAAAAGTTACATTATGTCGATATTGCTGTCTAACGTAAAACAAAAACATTTTAATATTATTATGAAATTTCATCATTCGTACAATGCTGTGTATAAATTATATCAGTAAGGATAGAGTGTTTATCAATAAAGTAATAAAAAAGTACGGTGAAGCCCACGAGCAAAGGCTTTAACATCACGTGAACATCGAGGCCATCCAGCTGAAAAGACAAACCTTTTGAGTTAGTTTGATATAGTGATAATGTAGTGTAGTGCTAGTTGTACTTGAAAGAACACAAGAACAAAGTGTCTTGCATACCAAGAAAGACTAAGATAAGTCACTGGATCTATTCTTAGATATAAATTAAGTTATAAGTTTAGGTAATCTTTAAGTTGCTTATTAGCCTCTTGGCTAGATCGCAACATCAATTAAGTACTTCTTTTACTTCCTTTTGGTAAATTATTAAGACTTCGCTAAGAAAACTATTGAATTGTTATATAAAGTGATAACTATAACTATCTCTGCGGGACAAACTAAACTAAACATTTGTACTAACTCTAGTATACTATTATTTTTCTCTAGAACAAAGTTGTAAGCAGGTCGGAAACCTCATTTAAGGTTAAACTGTGTATAGCACGAGGGGCCATCGAGGAAATTGTACGTATTTAACAAGTTAGACCGATATAACTGTAAGAAGAAACTGTTGTTGTAACAAGTTCTTTTGGTTTTTATGTCAAAACGTATTGTGGAACTGTTTCTAGTTTGATAATGAGAAGCTTAAATATAATGAAGACGAAGTCTAAGTATGATTAAGACATTAGAAATGCTCATGATACTTATCTCGGTACAACTTAAACTAAAATAACTAAAGGGGTTGCTTATATAAGATACTAACTGTGTCTGCGGCTTCGCCCGTGTGGAAATCTAATTATGAACATAAAAGTAGTTATTGTGAGTTAACCATAAGCGATAGAGACATGCTGTCATGGACTTTTTGTAGTATTTTTATAGATCTACAATTCTCCAGTACATTACTTTAGTGTATCTCTGTTGGTTTACGCAGCGCAAGCGATTAAAGCTCCCAATGGGCGGGTTTTTTTATAACTGTACGACCTATTCAATACAATTTACGTAAACCGTAATATATTATTAACTTAAACTTTCCGAAAGAATTGCATTACTTTTTAGTAAAAACCGTACAACAATCTGTTTTGTAGATTTTGAGAAATACGATCGCATTTGGGGACAAAACGAGAATTAGGGGACTTCCTTGTCTAAAGTAAATCATTTATAGAATTATGCGTTACTTTGCGGAGGTCCATAATACAAAAGTAATGAGAATATTATTTAAAAAAATAATATTCTCATTACTTTTGTAAAGTAAATCATGTGACATGTTTATAACATGTTGTGCCGAACCCACTTATCCCACACTTGTGGGATAAGGGCAGGAGAACGACGAAAGAGAACAATATTCTAATCTATATAATGTTCAAATACGTGAATCAATTTCACTTAAAATATAGAAGAGTTTAACACCTTTTACATTTAAGCCACAAGACTTTATATATTTCATTGTTGCCTTTCTATTTAACGAATAAAAAGTTTGCTATCCAATTGCATTCCAGAATGAAAAATATTAGTAAAGTAAGTAAAGTAGTAAGTAACAGCCTGTTACTATCCCACTGCTGGGCATAGGCCTCCTCTCTCCATTTTTGGAGAGAAAGGTTGGAGCTAAGACCTACCACGCTGCTCCAATGCGGATTGGTAGGTTACACATATCCCCGGAATTCTCTAGAGATATGCAGGTTTCCTCACGATGTTTTCCTTCACCGAAAAGCGTGTGATAAATTGCAATTATCAATTAGACACATAAGTTTTAATAGAAAAACTCATTGGTGTCTGCCCGGGTTTGAACCCATGATCGTCTCTAGAGATTCACACGGTCGCACCGCTAGGCCATCACAGCAAATATTAGTAAACCTGTTCTATTTTCGAGTATTGAGAAATTCATTTAGACTTTTGATAATAAACAGCCAGTGACGACAGGGCACTATTTACACTTTATGTCGCACTATGTATACGATTAAACTTCATTTTTATATCAATTTCATTCTCAACGAAGGCTATCGCCCATAGAAGAGTCAATTAACATCAATAACGATAAAATAGGTCACTGAGTTCCATTATCAATGTTCACGAGCATACTTGAATACTTCATTTGAACTTGTATTCTTCATTAAAACGCCAAATTTTGGTGACGAATTTCCATTAATAATTCAATATTAGTTATAAATTAATTCTGGAAACGTGTGACGAAATCAGCTGTTAATTATACTCACAAAATCAATTAATCAATTAATTTTTGATTAATTGTATGCTCAGTTAACATATTTAGAATGAACTTAACTGATAAATTTACCTGACGTTATAGTCATATGATATACTGCTCGTTGCCCGCACGCGTTAAATTTGGAGTAAAAAATTTCCCTTTCCCTATACCATGAAGATTCCCTGCTATCTTTGGAATATATAAATTCAAAAAAAAAACTTAACCAAAGACAAAATTACGTTTATCAGTCATTTATGTTTTGTTATTCCACGGTTATTATTCCATGTCATAGTCGTTTTTGTTATACCACGTTATATAGTGATTTGACGGGATGAAATAAATGCGGTCGAACGGGATAAAAAGTATCCTATGTCGGTTTCCTGGTTCTGAGCAACCTCTCCACCAATTTTCAGCCGAATTGGTTCATCCGTTCTTGAGTTATAAATAGTAAGAAAAACTAAGACCAACTTTCTTTTATATATATAGATTTATATACATAACGAACATAATGAAGAATCAAGGTTCGGATTAATGAGAAATTTACGTTAACCTCTCTCAAAGAAATAACTAGAGAAAACAAGTCTAAAAACTATTATTCATGCAAACAGCCAGTTACTATAAACGTATACTTTTGTTTTATTATATTAACATTATTGCTTAATGTTAACAGAATCAATTTATTTTCAATTAATAAGATGCTGAAATTAATTAATTTTATAATTAATTAATTCGATCTATCTACCAACCCAGTGTCCAGTTGGGGACTTCACCAGCGATCATCGCAACAGCTGTTATGTCTCATGGTTATTAGAAATTCATAGTTTTCAACCAAACTTACAAGAAAGATTCGTATAGCATTAACGTCCTTTTAATTTACAGTAGTTAGCTTTTGATGACTTTTTCGTCGTCACCATCTTCCTGCCCTTATCCCACTCTAAGTGGAGTCGGCACAAGATGTTATAAACATGTTGTTACATGATTTGGCTGCGTTTTTACAACCGGTCGCCTGCCTGACATCAACTAACCTTAGTTGTATTTTACGACACCTCGGGTGGTCTATTCTACTCAACCGGATACCATACGGCGGGTCAAATTACCTTAGTCGTCTTTTACGACATCTCGGTAAGAAATGAGGGTGGTACTATTCTATTCAGCCGGATACCACACGGCGTTTTTGATGACTTTCTAATTAATGTTATGCTATCAATCGATCCTGAGGACTTATTCTTAACGGCACGGCTAATTCGACTTTAGAAAAAAGAGGTAAAGCTTCACTACTTTTTATCAATTTAAGAACCAATATTTTAAAAATTCGTTCGGATTAAGCTGTGTTAAAATCGAACCTAGATCAAATTATGATATTTTCATAGCGACATAGTGACTAACAATCTCGCGTCAACCACTCGATACAAACCTGAATCAAAGTTCGTCCTACACCTCAGTTGGTAATCCATTGTTTGCAAACCCAAAACTTTTGACAGATAACAAAGTGAAGCTTAAATAGCAAAAACAAAGCGCCAGCCGCGCTCTGAATTTGCAAAATGTTTGATGTTAGTTACTTCGACAAGGATTACGAATGTATATTTTGCTAGAGACAATTCACAGATTGGAATGTCAATGAAATTGATAAAATCTCTTGTTGATAAATACAATTACGTTTTCATTTAAGTATGTTTTATTATTTTTCTAGTTTTTGTGAAAACTTCTATGACGGTGCTGTGCACTTTTACGGCGGGTAAAAAATGTATATTTGCGTCATCGAATAAGACCTGATCTTAACGCGAGACCTGTGTGCTTAGTGCGAATTTCTTTAACCTACTCGATCGCGTTGGCGTAACGCAATTTGTATGGCGCTCGAAAAGCGGTCAATAGATGTCGCTGTGGCTGCGTCATAAAAATTAGGGTTACGCTGACGTGATCGTCTAGGTTAACAAAACTCGCACTAAGAACACTGATGAAAATTCATAAGACTGAGGGACAGTAGACCGCCAACGAGGTGTAGGAGAGAAAATTTCCCCCTCTCTTTCTACCGCGAAGCGAAAATGTATACCTGCGCCTGCTGTTTCGTTTAGGCGACGCAGGGCGCTTGGGCGATTGTTTTTGTACGATAACACAATAAGTGAATATTGTATTTTACCACATTAATAACAGTACTTTTATACTGATAATTAAAGCAATTCGTGCTTAAGTATTTCCTTACCATTCTCAAATATCAAAAATGCACAAGAGTAATATTCAAGTTTTCACATCTGCCGGCATTCTCTGAGTGCAACCTAATTTTTTATGTGTACATCACGTTTCATTGATAGATCTTTTTGGACCATAATTAATCCATTTAGGAAGTTTTTCCTGAGCTTAAAGTTTTTCCTAAAGCCCCCTGTATAGGCTTAAAACTTGTCGAACTCACCCGATAGAATAAGATGTGAGTATAGTAGGTTTCTATACATTACTTAAAAAAATTACAATACCTACATACAATATATTCTTACTAGGTATGGAAAAAACACCTTATATAAATACCCTAAATATTGGTATTGAAGTTTCTCGCAATTTCGGGGAACATAGACCAGTATTACTGAATCAATGAACAGACTTTTATTGGAAATAAATCGACTATACGCACATAGCCAAATATTGGGTTTGGTAAAGTTTATTCCGCTACGTTTTCGCTAATATTTCTTATACCTTACGTATCTTTGGAATTATTATTACGATATGTTTAGTAACTTTGAGAACGGCTTTGGCCTATTTCTTTGATATGCGTATATATTGCCTTACAAAACCTAAATGTTTTTTCACATTATTTTTTCTTTTATCTCTATGTATGTTTACTTACAAAGGTTCTTCAATGGTTTTTCTCGTTATCTGATATAACTTCGATGTAATGTTAATGATTCGATGATTATTGCAGTTTATTACACGCTTTTCAGTGTACGAAACATCGTAAGGAAACCAGCATATCTTCGATAATTCCGGGGATTTGTGTAACTCCAACCCTTCTCTCCAAAAAAAGAGAGAGGAGGCCTATGCCCAGCAGTGGGATAGTAACAGGCTAATGGATAGCCTACCAACGGTTTTTCTACCAACAGTGAACAATTTTCTTATGGAAGGTAACAATTCCAACCTTTAGGGCTGGACGTTGGTTGGACCGTTTAGCTTCAAATTACGTGTTCCGTATATTATGTATCATCGTCATCATGCTCCTGCCCCTATCCCACCTTAAGTGGGGTAGGAACGACATGTTTTAAACATTTTGTTAGATGTTTGCATGTTGTTAGATGTTAGGCTAGTTATTTTACGACCAGCCACCTGTCTGAGGTCGAATTACCTTAGTCGCCTTTTACGACACCTCGATAAGAAATGAGGGTGGTCTATTCTACTCAACCGGATACCATACGGCGGGTCAACTTACCTTATTCGCCTTTTACGAAACCTCGGTAAGAAATGAGGGTGGTCTATTCTACTCAGCCGGATACATGGCAGCCTTATACTATTTATATTGCCTAATTTTTTTTCTAGAAATATATGAACCTCATAATATTATTAGTTGAGTCTAAAAAAAATATTAAAAACAAATGCAAGTGAAGAAGTTGTGTTTCAATTACCTTAAAGAAATCTATGCTATAGATAAGCAGTTTTGTTCAAAGAAAATATCACTCCTGCAGCATTCTGATAATCAGCTTAAAGCGTTGCTCTAGACATGAGCCGACATAAAAAATATTTGTGTCTATGTGTTCAATTGACACTCGAATGTAAACCGCTTACTGTGTAGTTTCAAGAATAAGTTGCAGATTGCTATAATCCAATTATATTTTTGGCTTGAATTGTGCCAGAGGAATAGTACCTTAGAAAATCTTTTATATTAAAATATATCTATGTTCAGATCAACTATAAAGCAAATCTAGAGGCTAGTTTAAATAACACCAATATTAATATCCATTAAGTTATAAACTCTACTTACTATAATGCAATGAAAGACATGTCTTATCTAATTATATTTACCCATGAATAGTCTTATTAATACCCATTTTGATAAAAAACCACCGTTTATTCATTACTGCACCATATAGTCAAAATTATTCTGATGTATAGAAATTTGGCTAATATTGCTTGATTCTATACATCAAGCAAACCATGAACTTAACTAAAATAAAACTTTTTCCACGTAATCTCTAATGTAGTCTGATCTGATTAAGAACGCTATTTAAAAAGTATCTTTAGTATTGTTAACAAAATAACCAGTTACACCTCAATGCACAATATATATAGACAAAATTATTGTTATGTACAGAGATTCACATTTACTGAAACAACGCAATCTTTAAAGGCAAAATTTAATACTATCCAATTCACAATCGCAATATACCAGTAAAAAACTAAGAAACTGTTTAAACATGCGTATACAAATAAAGAACAAAGAATAAATGTAGAGCGTAACCTCCCCCAACTTTATTACAATCCCGCTATGATCCTCATATCTATTCCCTTTGATGAAAACTGCTAGCCTTTCAAATATAGTCAGATCAAATATGATCCGGGAATATGATAGAATGCAGTCAGTTATTTTCACAGTAACTTCATACTTTATACGCCTCCTTCTATTATTAAACAATGCTGACAATACGTCAGCAATGTTCCCTAAGGATAGACTTTTATTTGCATATTCGTTATTTGTTTTATCCCAATATACCTTTTAGACCTACTACGTTCACGGAACTTATTACTAACAATTCACAAAAAGCAGGCGTTAGACCTTGATTGATTCTTGTTCATAGATAATTACTGTACATCAAAAAATTACTTAAATATAGACAAAGCTAGCAAAGAAAGTTTATTAAAATTCGCGGCCTTATTGCTATAGTAGCGATCTCTTGCAGATAACTATAGGCCAGAGAAATTAAATTTAAATTAAAATTCAAGACGATCTTTAATCAAATTGGTTTTTACAAATATTTTGGAATCTTAAAAAAATCCTGTACAGGACAAAACGCTATTAGAAGCGTTATTATGTCGCGTAATTGCCAAAGACTTTTTCATTTATAATATTATGGATTATTATTGTGTCACTAACTATATAATAACTATAGTTTAGCGGACAAGGTTTCGTTATTAATTTGATACTTCAAACGAATGGAACTTTAAGGCTCTACGGAAAATTGCGTCATCTTGTTTTAATAAAGACCTTAAAGCTAAAATATTTGGCCTTCATAAAAGTCTGTGAAATTTCATTCCTTTAGAGATAATAAATTGTATTTAAACTCAAAATTTGAATGTAACATACATTAACCAACATATAATAAGTAACCAACATACAATAATTAGTAACCTACCAAATTAAAAAGACCCTTCTTAATTGTATTTTGGTATCAATTTACTGACTGATTTATTTGAGTGGCCCGTTGGCGTAGTGGTAACCCTGCCTTCAGCTCCGCGGGACGCGGGTTCAATTTCCGCCGAGAGCTAACTATTTCTATAAACAATTTGAGGGTTCAAAAGTAATAATAAAATTATTTTGCTATAATCCGCGATGAAGTAAAGGATTATAGCAAAATAATTTTATTATTACTTTTGTATTATGGATCTCCGCAAAGTAACGCCTAATTCTATAAATTATAAATTAATTTGAGGGTTCTTTGTGCCTGGGAGTATTTAACTATGTACTTAAAATTATATATGTATATATATACCAGTTGTATGTCACCCATAACACAAGTATTAAGTTACTTTGGGCACGGACGACCGTGTGTATAAGTGTCCCATATATATTTATTTATTAATTTATAGAAGCTTTTACTTTGCGGAATCCCATAGTACAGAAGTCATAGAATTATTTTGCAATAATCCGCGTTTGTTAAAAGAATCTATGTAAGTGTAGGAAGCAGGCAATGTTGACATACCTTATACATGCGAAGGAGTTACCACAAATATCATAAAACACCGCCATGCTATAGGGACGGCCGTGTGTGTGTCCCATATATTTAATTTAAAATTTTATTTTATTTAAAAACAAAAATTCGATATTCCGATTCAATATTCCAATATCAATTGTTCATAAGCACTTGTTAATGAAAAAGCGCCGTACAAGCCTTCAGAATTCATGTCATGTGTAAACATAACATTGTTTAGTGCCTTGCTTAAGGTCGTCGATAAATTGACAATGAAGGAATATGCGCACTGCGGGGTTTTTCACATTTCCACGAACATTATGTTGAGCTAGATTTATTTCTATGAAATGCGAGTCTTTTATGAGGTCAGTTCGGCTTGAAGTTGCGTGGGCGGCCGTGGGCGGAACATTAATCTTTATATTTGCACAGAAAACCTTTGCGTGACTATTCGTTTTTCATACATAAAAGCTTCGAAATTTTAACTTTGTTTAACATTTTTTTACTGTCATCCGTGCACTTTAAACATACTCGTATTTTACTAAGCAAATATTTAACTAAAATTAAATTAGAAATAATAATAATTGATGAATGTGCCTGTTACATATACAAGTACATAGAAAACACAGTTTCATTTATAATGACTTTTTTAATTTATTTATGTACAAATTTATATTATATTTAAAAATATTTTCTATGTAAAATAAATACAAAAAAAATATATAACAAAATTGTTGACCACAAGGAGCGGAGAGAATACTCAAGCTACCGGCGGTTAAGTTATTATAGTTATTTTAATCTATCGCTACAAACTGGTACCATCTTTAAGTTATTAATCATCGCCATATAATCATTTAAAAAAATCTTTTTAATTTATTTTAATATTTCAATTATTTAATCAATCTTTATTATATTTTATTTTCACACCTTATTAAACAATTTGTTTTAAATTTTTCATTTTTTATTCGAAAACTTAATATTTATGAGTTAATTATCTAGTTCTTTTTCTTAATACTTATACATTCTATTTTACTTTTTCATTACTTTTTTCTATATAATATTTACTGTTTTTATTTTGTAATGATACATATAAAATTTAATCCTTTAATGAAATAGGTTATTTCAAGAGCGAAATAATTTTTCTTATACTTGAATGAGAAATAGAGCGAAATAAATTTACTTATTCATATATACTAGATACTTCGTATTAATTTTATACATGCAATAGCATGACAACAATAAATAATATACCTAGCTCAGGAACAGAAAGCAATATGCCTTTTGATGTACACAGCCAAACGGACTTCATAAAATATCTATAGCAAAATTAATGAGCAAACTGCAAGAGCACTTACACAAACTCAACTTAACGTGTGCAAATTGTGCGCCAGCAGTATTCTAGTGTTTGCCTTGTCTGAATAATTCGTAGTTTTCCACGTCGGTAATGGACAAGACGGTGCAAAATATAATGGACTGTTCGTTTATAAACTATAAGCTCTGTAATTAATGTAAAAGCTTTAATGTATGAAATAATGGAAACCAAGTTTATGTCAAAACTGATACCAAAAGTATACAGACTAGTTATTTAAACAAAATATTGTGATTTAAAAATTTATCAATTATATATGTATACAGGTATTTTTGAGTGTTCAAACGATAAAACGAAACGAAGTAACTAACCAGAGATATTTTGTGATAGAATAGAATAGTTATAATATGTCGTCATATGATTTGGCTACATATTTTACGACCGGCGGCCTGTCAGCATCAAATCATATATATATATATATATATATATATAATACGGCTCCAATATTTCTCATGAAACTTACTATGGTATTAGAAATAGTAATAGTTAATTTCACTGTTCATTACAAAGTTGTCGGAATGAAGCCCCTGTCACAACTAACCTTATTTGACCATGGTTCGGTCATTCAGGTAACTTTTATATAAATGCAAAAACTACCTAACCAATTTAATCAAGCCTTTTTTAAGCATAGATTATACGACGATAACTAAGTACTACTTTCATGGTTATATTATACAATTCACATGATGCGTAACAAAAAGGTTCTCTACTTTATAATGTGAAAGTCAATTACTGTGTATAAAATTGTAAATTTATCAGATCAATTTCCTGGTACTTTCTTTTAATTTATTTCTTGTTTTATTTGTAGGTTTGATAATTCATTATAATCTATACTAATATATATAACTGAAGAGATTGTTTGTTTGTTTAAACGCGCTAGTCTTAGGAACTACTGCACTAGATTTGAAATAAATTTCAGTGTAAGATGGTCTATTTATTGAAAAAGGCTATATAACGTTACGCTAAAATGAATACGAGAGGAGCGGCAATAAAAAAGAGTACGAAAATGGAAAAAATTTAAAGCTCTCCTTGCGTGCACTGAGTAAACAGTAATAGTTATTACAAAATCATGCATCACAAAATTGTTACCCTTTAAAAGTTCTAAATAAAAGTCCGCGACAGCATTTGTCTAGCGTTTAAGGTTAACTCACTTTAACCATTTTTATGGTTATCAAAATACTATATTGCGGTTTTAATCTTTCCACGCGGGCGGTGCCGCTGGCGATTGTTAGTTAAATAATATTCTAAACTAATAATAAAGTAATTTTACAATCAAATAAATTAATAGCGGTAGTGTAACTACACCTTATTTTTATATATAAAGTGTTACATGAAAGGACTCACTGATCCATCGCCGAATTTATTCATGGCATCACGCTACAAAGACGGGAAATATTTTTCACTGATGGACAGCTATAAAAGCGTAATGAATATTTTGAGTGACGGCACGCGATATGCAATATTTAACATGCAGCTCGCTCAATTTATGCAGTGTAAATAACTTTAAATATTGACAATTGCTGAAAAAATCAATATTAAAATGACTGACTGCACGACAGAATTCTCTTATTTATATATAAGTTATACGGGTTCGAATATTGACCCTTGCGGTTCACCGCAAGATACTCGATCACCTCGCCGCCCGCACAAAGTAAATTATTCCTGAATTATAGTCATTACCAGGGTGACGGAGACTTGCAGTAATAAAAAAAAACAGCAAAATATTAGGGTAGGGTGGGGTTCGACCCTAGGTATTTTCACCTCTCGCGACCACCCGTTCCCCGAATAAGCTACGCTGACTTGAGATTTCACGGCAAAAGTAGTGTTTTATATATTCAATAAATTAAAAGCAAATTTTAGTATTTTTTAATGCCCAAAAACAGGGATAATTTTTTTTTTAAATAAAACCTAGCTTGATCGATTTCTCCCCCTAAACCTACTGCATACTGTTTCAGGAAAATTGTTTCCGTTTCCGAGATTTCGAAAATTCGTGAACTATTGTCATTCACATCATTTATTTAACTTTTGACAGCTAGTAGTAGAGATACCAAATTCCATTTCTAAATCGATTTATAATAACAATCGATTCTTATTTACATTAATAATCCGCTTGTATTCAAACTTATGTATTGCTTTATAGAAATAAACGGGTATTTAAATAACTATATGTTACTTATTAAAATAAATATGAACATTACTTAAAAAACGCCGTGTGGTATCCGGCTGAATAGAATAGTACCACCCTCTTTTCTTACCGAGGTGTCGTAAAAGGCGACTAAGGTAAGTCGACGCGCCGTGTGGTATCCGGCTGAGTAGAATAGACCAACCTCATTTCTTACCGAGGTGTCGTAAAAGGCGACTAAGGTAAGTTGACCCACCGTGTGGTATCCGGTTTAGTAGAATAGGCCACCCTCTTTCTTACCGAGGTGTCGTTAAATACGACTGAGGTGAGTTGACGTCAGGCAGGCGGCCGGTCGTAAAAACACAGCCAAATCATGTAACAGCATGTTTATAACTTGTTGTGCCGACCCCACTTAGAGTGGGATAAGGGCAGGAAGATGATGATGAACATTACTTAAAAAATCCCTGACAACAATGAAACAACGAGAGAAGTATTTATTATTTGTCAATAACATCCTCATAACTTATAAACAATATCCTTGATCCTTGAATATCTTAGAATTTATCGAGAAGTAGTTGTATTATTCAAATTAATTTGAAGTGCTGTAAAGATTGTATCATAGACTCTCACTGTACTAAGAAGAATACAAAGTCAATCACTCAATATTTGCGCTTATTCCAAACATAAATTCCAAGTAAATTAACTTCCATCACACAAATCCGATAGTTTAAACGACTCTCCCTCTATAACAACGCTTACTTCGCAAATGAACCACTAAAGTCATCACAAATATTGTCTTATTCTTGACCCGTTGGCGCAGTTGGCAGGGACCAAGCCCTGAGCTCCGCGTTTGCGGGTTCTATATCTGTTTAGGGCAAGCATTTTCTATACACAATTAGTGTATAGTGTGTATATTTATATTTAAAATATTTTTAAAATTATATATGTATTTATTTACCAGTTGTCTGTCACCCATAACACAAGTAGTGTTAGTTAATTTGGATATGGACGACCTTGTGTGTAATTGTCCTATATATTTATTATTATATAATAAACAAAAGAAAAATCTTACAATTAACTTATAATAAAAGTAGTTTCTTGTCCATTTTGTAATAGTAAGTGATCGCTATCGTGCGGTTGTACACAATTGGTTCATTATCTGTACTTATATGTAAATAAACAAATAATTTGAAATAAAACCTTAAAAATTATTAATAAAAACTGCTTCTTTTTGTCGACATTATGGAAATTGAAACCGATAAAAAGTAAATATCGCACAAGGTTAATACCCGGTTACGTGCAAAATATGATGTTGTAGATATACGAAACAAATATGATCGTGTAAAAAATAAAACGTTTTTGATACGTAATTTTACATGGTGTTATACAACGCCATCATGATGTTATTGCGGAAAAAATGATCGTGCAAATGTTAAAGAGTATAATATTGAAGCAATTACAGTTTATTTTTACAACAATTTCTCGCTAACGCCGTAGTAATCCGGAGCACAATGCAATAATGTAATGTAAATATAATATACACAATGTAATATGTTTCCATCAATCTTAAGAACACTAAGTTTATAAGATTTTCCTTTATATAAGTAAATTTATTTTACCAACTTTACACATTGACTTTTTATAATAAAAATAAAAACAGGACAGGAATATTGCTAAGGACCGTGGCAGTTCATGTTCGTCTCGACTTGAGCGTGAAGTTAAATTTTGAAAATTGTAAAAATGTATTATTTTGGAACGAAAAAATGTAAAATTAATCGAAATAAGGGAGGAGTATTCAACGTTAAGAAGACGATATTTTTGCAGGAGCATTTTGCATTTTAAATAAGAATGATGGAGACTCTGGAAGACCTTAAAATAATGCTAAAACCTCCGACATCTTCGGTTGCGATTTTGTCGTGGAATCTATCTCCTGACGATGCTTCGGTTGCGGGGCGAAACGATTGTTGAGTTTGTGATAGTGAACATCTGTAGTGCATTAAACATATTGTGGTGGCTGTGTAGAGGTTTTTGCATGTGTTTTTACGAATCCTGCATGTATTAGGTATGAAAACGGATTGTCTATTCTGTATTTAGCATTATATATCTAAATATATTTTCTATTAAAAAAAGGCTTAACCTAAAGCACTTTTAAGCACTTTAGTATCACCATTCCAAACATATTATCCACTTTTTGATTTGTTCACACGTGAAAGAAGGATGACAAATATATATTTTCGGATTCATAATATGATAGCAAATATTTCCAAAAATGTAACATTATAAAGGATGGCTGACATAAATCATTATTTTCTATTATATACAGTGTTGTCGATGATAATATTATTTTGTGCTAAAGCAGCAAAATAAGCAGCTCTATTTGTCAGAGCTAAATGTACAGAGAGTCTTAAACTATAATGCTTTAACAATACTTGCTATTATTGTTTACGTGAACCAAGCCTTATTTATTCAAATTTGGACACTATCCAAATAGGTTTCGAGGTTCATGTACGATTTATTACCCGCGTAGAATACTTTATACACGCATTTTTAACTGTTTGTGAAAAATGCTGAAATATTGTAAACAAAATCGCAACAATATTGTTTTATGGGTATTTGTTTAGCTTTAAACGTCATATAACCTGTTTTATGCAACAGCAAAAACATTAGCAAAAGCGGAGAAACAAAATTTCGAACTTACTATTTCACGGCATCTGTTTTTAATATCTAGTTATAAGCAAAAGTCAAAGAGGTTTTTGTCAAAGAGGTTTTGAGATTCTATTAAAATTAGTCTTATTTATAGCTAAACTACTAACTACAAAATGTAATTCTTTCCGGCATCAATTACGCAATTTTTATTACAATTCATCTTCACATCTTCTATATCATGAAGAAGACAGTCAAAATAATGCCACAATTATCAATTTCATAATAATAGGCAGCTATAATGTAAGATTTATAGTCGTAATTTTAAGACTATTCTGTTTGCTCGAGGAATTCTAGAAAATTAGTCGATAATATAACATGATTATCGATAAAAGAGATAAATATTGAGGGTAATCAAAATTCAAAGTACAATAACTTATTACAGAATAAACTATATAAACTTGTATTTTGTATTAGTATATCTTTTGTAGAACTCCGCCGTGTGGTATCCGGCTGAGTAGAATAGACCACCGTCAGTCTTTCATTTCTTACCGAGGTGCCGTATTAGGTACGACAACTCAGTAAGAAAGGAGGAAATTCTATTCTACTCAGCCGGATAACACACTGCTAATACTACTCGCTTTAATAAATATACGAAAATCTTTTGAAATATATGTATAGGTATTAATATTAGAAACACTCACCCTTTTCAGGTGTGATGAAGCGTATTGCAGGTGCGGAAGTTATGCATGAATTCCCAATAGGGTTCGAGCGAATCGATTCCATTATTTCGAGCAAATGTTACATGAAATTGAATGCTTAATACATTTAGGCCTTCTGTTCCATATATGCTAAGTAGGTTTCGTGTTTGACAATATGTTTGTGTGATTAGTGTTTCTACTGTGTAACATTTCATTGCGACCTTTGTGTTCTACTTAATCTAATTTATAGAATTAGGCGTCACTTTGCGGAGATCCCTAATACAAAAGTAATAATAAAATTATTTTGCTGTAATCCGCGATGAAGTAAAATACAAAATATATAATGCTAAATGACAATCCGTTTTCATACTTGATACATGCAGGATTCGTAAAAACACACGCACAGACCTCTACCACCGCCACCACAATACACAAGCACTACATACGTCCATATCACAAACTCAACAATCGTTTCGCCCCGCAACCGGAGCATCATCAGGAAATAGACTCCACGACAAAACTACAAAGCCTTTTAATCGTAGATTTTTATTAAAGACACTTAATCCTTATCTGTTAATTATTTAGCGAGATTTGGACTTTTTCAAAATCTACGTTAAAATATTGACACGAGTGTGTTATTAAAACACAATTAAAAAATTAAAAAAACATGTAAGACGAAAAATGTGGTGTCAACTAACGCTGAATATATTTAGATAGGCTTTTTTGCCAAATAATATTGTTTTAAGATTCATTAAAAATTGTTTTTGTTTAATAATAGCTAAAAGCTAGCGCTAGCCATTAACAAAAACGGCAGTGCTAAAATTAAGAGCGTTCCAAAGAGCTACAGAAAGATCTATGCTTGGCCTTAAACTTAAAGACAGAATAAGAGCCGAAGACATAAGGAAAGAAACGAAAGTTATCGATATCTTAGCAACAGTATGTCGACTAAAATGGAAATGGGCAAGTCATATCGCAAGAACCATGGACGGACGTTGGACAGAGAAGATTGTAAATTGTTACCCCAGAGACGGGAAAAGATCACGAGGACGACCAACAACACGTTGGGACGACGACATAAGAAACAACATAGCCGGAATAACGTGGCCCAGAACAGCCCAAAATAGGGAAAAATGGAAGGACATGGAGGAGGCCTTAGCCCAATTATGGGCGTCCAAATTATAAATTAAAAAAAAAAAAAAACAAGGACTAAGTTATGTAAACAAAATAGAAATTAGTTTATAAGGAAATATTGTTAAACAAATAATTTAGAACTTGACATTAATTTTTGGTATAAAAGGCTTATTAGCAATCAAGCTAGCGCTACTCGGTGACGCTCCTTATAATAGAAATTTAAGCGCCCTTTTTCTATACTAATTTCTTATTAAATTTGTATGTATGTTTGTTATGTTTTTCAGCATTGTAAAGCTGGATCTTTGCTGAATAACATAGGCTATATAACATAAAAAATAGGGATCCCTAATAAAGATGTAATAAGGTGTAAAAAATTAGTCATAAAAATCTGTCATCGCATACGCTGCGGAAACTATTGATGATATGTTACATAAATATAAATCTATAGTCCGACTTAGTGGACAATTTTACAAAATTATAATTTCAATAAATGCAAAGATTATTTATTATCTTTCACATCACGTCACACAAAAATATAGATATCGAAATTAAAGAATGTTGTATTTTACTTGATACAAAAATTAATATGAGATTTATTATGTGCCTAAGTTTTTTAAACAGATATAAATAATTATAGCCTTTGAATTATTTTATCTTATCAAACTTTTTCTAAGAGTTCGCAAAGAATTTCCATTCGAATTTTTGATTAAATCTCATCAAAGTGCTTGACTTGTAAAAAGAATCTTAATAAAACATTTCAAAAAAAATATTTAAAGAATCTCAAAGTTTGTGAGCCATGAAATAATAGCCACAGCAAAATTCTTAAAACTTTTATTTAAATTTTCTTTAACTATTATTTATATCCAAAACCAATATATAGACGATGACTTTATTTTTTTTTGTCATCTTTTTTTTTGTCGACCCACCGTGTGGTATCCGGTTGAGTAGAAAAGAACACCCTCTTGCTTATCGGGGTGTCGTAAAATAAAACTTTACCGTAGTTTTATTTTACGACAGCCAGGCGGCCGGTCGTAATATGCGTAGCCAAATCATGTGACAACATGTTTATAACATGTTGTGTCGACTCCACTTAGAGTGGGTTAATGCCAGCAGGATAATGATACAGAATTAGGCGTAACTATGGACACCGGTCCATAACAAAATTGTAAAAAAACATGCTTTGCGATTTTATCGTGGGGTTTATCTGCTGATTTTTCGGTTACAGGAAGAAACGGGTTGTTGAGATTGGGTCGGATCGGATTGAATGTGTGCAATGCTAGTAGTGTAATGCGGTGTTGGCGGTGGTGGCTTACAGTGCATGTGGTTTATGAATTTATGAATTTATTAGCCTTACATACATTTTCTACGAAAGCTAATAGGAAAAAACAATGATAAATAATTTCAACAGGATTCTACGTACGTTGTTCCGTGGTTTTTACCCGTGCAGAATTTCGTGCGTAAATACGGGTGTAAGCTTATGAATTATGAACGCGGTCAGTCTGTGAGTTTTGCTGCGCGGTCTAGAGATTACTTTTGGCGAAATTAAGTGCCTCCGAAATGAGTCGAAATGTTGCATATTTGAAAAACTGCGTCTGTTCCTATTTTTATCAAGTTTTATAAATGTCCGTTGTTTGTATTTTTTATGATTTTTGGTGTTTCATATTTTGAACTAGTACAATTTTGCGGTAAGCCTATTTCAGGTTTACAGAAACTATATATGGTATCGTCAGTGTTCATTGTTTAGTATAGTTCAATCTGCAATACTAAAAACTCTTTTCATCATCAAATACTTTTTACAAAGCTCATAGGGATTTTAATACTCTTGTTATGACAGCATAATGGAAACGATGAACACAAATATTCCAAGCCTAAGTAAATAATTTTACATAGGCTATCCATTTCGAAATAAACCTTAACAAAAAATATTATATTATATTGCGGATACATACATAAAGACAGAGTGAGACAAGACGCAAAAGAGGAGACAAAACAACTTAAAAGGACAAAAGAAAGAGAGATTGTGAGAGAGTGAGTGGCAGAAGGAAGATAAAGAGAGATGAAAGAAATAGATGAGAGAAAGAGATAGAGAACGCGACTAAAGATCACACAAAGCGTCTGGTAACGTAACGATTCATGATAGTTAACAATAATTTGACCTTAAGCTAAGATGGATTATTGATACCATCGTGAGGCATCCTCAGAATGATGTATCCCGTATTCAGTCTCTTCTAGACACTATCTCAAACATGCTGCAAACATAAATAAATAAATAGTTGGTATTAGAACAAAAAATCAAAATGCCAAAGAGATGAAAAGTGTTCTTCTGACATTATTGTGCTGAGAATAATAAATTTATCTTATCTGGTCCACTCTGACAGTTTCTCGAACTCTGCTGATAAGTATCGGTATATAAAGGTGCGTATAGACATCGCGAGGCGTGCATTGTGAATGGTTCGTCACGCAGCTCGAGCTGTGTGGACGTGTGTGCTCACAGTGAGCATTCGTCGATTCATACGATCGTTGCGAACGCTGCCTCAATGCGAGCTGTGCGTTCCGTGTAGACGGACGTTTTGTTTACGTTGCACGCTCATGAATCATCGATACCGAATCAGTAGAATCGAAGATCGTTTTGTCTACCAGCGTCTTTACTTCTTTTGTATTTTTTTAAAATATTTTATGAATATTTATTATATATTGAATGAACATAGGCCGCAGCTGCAACCTGCACGTCTCACCTTGTTGGAAAAAAAATTCTACTAACAAATACCATGCGTAGTTTTTTTGTGTGTTCAGCTTCAGCATATGTCTAATGGGACGCATGTATAAATGTACCGTTGTATGACTCAGGTTGAGGCATGCGTGGAGAACTATTCGCGACGCACGCCGCGCGATGTCTGTACGCACCCTATGAAAAATAAATAGCGTTGTCGCGTGAAAGTTTGAGGTGTTTTGCGGTTTTCATTTGCACGTCATTCAACACTCATAAGTGGCGGGTGCTTATTAATTATGAATTCGGTTAGGAATAGTATATGTAGGTGTTTTAGAGAATACTTAATGCGGAATGGAGTGCTTTATAATTTTATTCTTACTTTCTACATATTAAAACTAAAGGTATACGTTTCGAATGAAAAAAGAAAGCCTTTACCCAGCATTGGGTTAACAACATGTAGACATAAAAGGCAAATGTCTCAGAAATAAATTCACTAATCTATCTAGACCTATCATCTAAATATATCGCATGCTTAGTATTAAAGAGACCTAATTCTCAAAAGTAGTTTTGTGACAAAATTGCAATAAAAAATTAATTTTGTAGCGCCTACAAAATGAATTGTTCATGGGATCCATCTTACCTCTTGGAAGTGTAAGAAAGCACTAGTTTTTTTATGTTTTGTAGCGTAATGGCAATGATGTGATAGAAATAAGGATTATAATATATCTAACTTAATTAAGCCTAATTCTGAATTTATTCGTAATAAAATATTCGAATACCCCTAATTATGAAGTACCTATATTCTTTTGTTCATTTCCCGTAGAAAATACGAGATTTATTATAATAATTATAAATATAATTTAATACGCCGTGTGGTATCCGGCTGAATAGAATAGTACCACCCTCATTTCTTACCGAGGTGTCGTAAAAGGCGACTAAGGTAAGTCGATCCGCCGTGTGGTATCCGGCTGAGTAGAATAGACCAACCTCATTTCTTACCGAGGTGTCGTAAAAGGCGACTAAGGTAAGTTGACCCACCTTGTGGTATCCGGTTGAGTAAAATAGACCACCCTCTTTCTTACCGAGGAGTCGTAAAATACGACTAAGGTAAGTTGACGTCAGGCAGGCGGCCGGTCGTAAAAACGTAGCCAAATCATGTGACAGCATGTTTATAACATGTTGTGCCGACCCCACTTACGAGTGGGATAAGGGCAGGAGGATCCATATAAATATAATTTAATACGAGATATATTATAGTATTTATTATATTTAATATAAGATATACTCATTTAAAAAAAAAATTCAATTGAATTGATCTGAGTAGTATGGATACTTAATAGCGAAGTCAATAATAATTATTTTCTTGGAACTCGATCTATCCCTCTTCAGCCAGTTACGGAAATGTAAGCTCCGATCGTTATTCAAACGCGCCATCAATCATTAATATTAAATAATTTCTCACTGTCTGTTTATATTGAAACATTGTCGGTAATGTGAATAACAATGACGCCAATTTGCAGGCTTTTATAAATTTTACTAATAATTTATTATATTATGTACAATATTAATTATAAGAAATATAATGTACGCGAATTAATAGCGATTAAAAATTAAAACACTACTAAAGTTATTATTTCTAGTAACTACCTACTGCCGGGCCCAAACATCCTCATGCCCTTATCCCACTCTAAGTGGGGTCCGCTGATGTTTTAATGTTGCTACATGATTCGGCGTTATTTTACGACACCTCGGTAGGAAGAGGGTGTTCTATTCTACCGGTTCTGCCGGATACCACACGTCGGGTTAATTTACCTTAGTCGCCTCTTACGATACCTCGGTTAAGAAGAGGGAGGTCTATACTTCTCAGCCGGATACCACACGGCTTAAAATTTAAATAACATGTAAAATTGGACCACTGATTTAAATTGAAATAAAATGTAAAATTGATTTGTTTTCATTAAAAAAATGTCATATTTAATTGATCGTTCGTGTTTTAAAGTTAAATAATTTAGCGGTCAATTTCAAATATTCTGGAATGTTTGAAACCAAATTTCGTCGGAAAACTAAAGAACCGATTATAGGTAGTACCACTTAAGAGTAAGGCGTGTATATAAGGGGCACGTGCAGGCTATAAAAGCTTACCTTTAAAGATGAAGTAGGTACCTAATTTGAAAAGCGTACGTAATCCACTAAGCCGAGTGCATGCTCTCAGTAAAGAATGTAGAGTTTAAACATTTTACATTTTTGAAATTGCATTCTTTCAACCCTAGGTTTCAGAGATGAGTTAATCTAGCAGTATCAAACAGGATTGCTTTCCGGATTTAAATATAAATTGGGCGTGTGTAAGGATTTATTGAGTTACATTTTATTGTTGAAATAGTTTGTAATTATATAAAATCTAGCAAGTAATTGTACGTAAATGTTGTAAGCATTTGCAAATGTTTTATGGTTTTTACCATAATTAAAAGCAAGATCACGTAGGACTGTGTTTAAATTAGAAAACAGATGCTCTTCAATAGACAAAAGACAAGGCCCACATTAAACAATACTAAGCGATTTTGTGGGGCATTTCCACAGGCGTTGTTTCTGTCATTTGATGCGGGATCGTATTAGCTGTATGCAAATTAGTAAAATTTTGCATATGAACTATCCCATTCTGTATTATTACACAATGAATTAAAAGGGCTGGTTATTTCCATTAAGAACGTAGTAAATATAGCAGTGATAAACTGTGATAGCCCAGTGGTGAGACTGTGCGATTCTTTACAGAGGTTCACGGGTTAGGATTAGTTTTTCTGTTAATAATTGTGTCTAATATTGCATAAGTAATACAAATTTTTCTTTTACTATAATCCGCGATAAAGTAAATAATGATGTAGTTGGCGATTTCGTAGTACTTAGTAGTGCCTAATTGATATTTGCAATTTATCACACGCTTTACACGGAAACATCGTAAGCAAACTGTATATCTCTGGAGAATTCCTGGAATATGTGTAGACTACCAATCTCTATTGGAGCAACGTGGTGGGTCTAAGGTCCAACCCTTCTTTCGCTATAAAGAGAGAGGAGCCCAGCAGTAAGATATTAACAGGCCGTTCCATAATACAGTAAAATAATAAGTACCCGGTTGACCGAGCCTTGCTCGGTAAAGTAAGTAGGTAGCGGCCTTTTACTATCCCACTGCTGAGAAAAGGCCTCTTCTCTACGTTTTTGGAGAGAAGTTTTAGAGCTAAGACCTTCCACGCTGCTCCGATGCGGATTGGTAAGTTACACATATCTCCAGAATTCTCTAGAAATATGTAGGTTTCCTCACGATGTTTTCCTTCACCGAAAAGCGTATGATAATTTGCAATTATCAATTAGACACATAAGTTTTAACAGAAAAACTCATTGGTGTCTGCCCGGGTTTGAACCCGTGACCTCCTCGAAAGAGTCGCATGATGTTACCGCTGGACTACCACAGCTTAACCCTTGCTTGGTAATTTTTACAAAATAAAAAAAGAAACTTATACAAAAAGAAAAAATAATAGGGTAAGGTGGGGTTCGATCCTAGATATTTTCATTTCTCGCGACCACCCGTTCCCCGAATAAGCTACGCTGACTTGACATTTAACGGCAAGAATAGTGTTTTATAGATTCAATAAATTAAAAGTAAATTTTAGTATTTTTTTAATGCCCAAAAACAGCGATAAAACGACGAAACGTTGGAACCCCTTCCGAGATTCCGAAAATATATATATACAAGATTAACTCATTTTAAAACTAAAGATATTTTTAAAAGTGTAAAATAAGATAACTGAAAGAATACGAATAAGATATTGGTTCTTCAATTATTTATATACAAAGAAACTCATGATATTAAAGTAAACCTGAATCCAGACATGTAAATCGGGACCCAAGGGATTTGCGTCAGGCATTTTTTGTTTTATTCTGATGAAATGTCACACAAGGGTCTTTTTAGCGTTCAAACAAGTGTTGGATTTCCTAAAAAAAATACATTAAAAGCCTTTTTCTTTATAATAAAATATTGATAGGTTTTATATACTTTGCAGCTGGTATGCTTATCAATTTTTGAGTATTTTTTATACACCAAAATGAAAAAACTCTCCATACTGCGTGGTTATCATTCAAACAAATCAGTTTACAAAAGCTGAATCATAATTATATTAAGAAGTTATAAGTTTAATTTATTTCGCATTACATTTTAATTATATACCGTGTGTACCTAAGTATTACGGCTGAGTAGTAAAGACCACCCTCATTTCTTACCGAGGAGTCTTAAAAGAAGGTATGTCGACCCGCCCTGTGGTATCCAGCTCAGTAGAATAGACCACCCTCATTTCTTACCGTGGTGTCTTAAAAAGCGACAAAGGTAAGTTGACCCGCCGTGTGGTATCCGGTTGAGTAGAATAGACTACCCCCTTTCTTACCGAGGTGTCGTAAACTGACGTCGTGACTAAGATAAGTTAACGTCAGCGGCCGGTCGTAAAATACGTAGCTAAATCATGTGACAACATGTTTATAACATGATGTACCGACCCCACTTAGGATGGGATAAGAGCAGAAGGGTATGGACAATAAAGAAAGAAATAAATAACAATAAATACATAGTGTTTTTGTTTATATTGTTTATATTTTACTTCTTGTCCTTTTCTTTCTGTTACTCTAAGGTTGACGGGAAGAAATCCCTTTTAGGGAGAAGTCCGCTTTTGTACGTGTTTTCTTTCTGTATATGAATGTACTAAAAGAAAATAAATAAATGGTGTCCAAAACGAAACAATTAAACAACACATAAAAAGCTTAGTTCGTTCTTTAAACACCAACTTCTCTTTTCGCAAAGGAAGAAACAAAAGGCAATCCCATCAGAATTGAAGTACTTTACGCTACTAAAAGTAAGTTTGGATACGAAATGGAAGTTACTTTCGGGAAACAATTTCCTGCGAGTCGCTTTACATCGGGTCCGATAGTTCTTCGAAATCCATTATCTGCCGCGTGAATGTTCGCCTCTGAATAGAAAATCCGGAATATTACAAAGAATAGAACTTTTTTATTCCACTATATAAATGAAAGGAAATGTTTTAAGTTTTATGAAGTGAATGGAGATGTCGAATATCATTAATATTTTTCATAATGCATTTTTTTCGATTCAATCCAATGAAAAAAGATATATAATTATTTCCATTTCAAGAGACTTGCAAATAAAATACGTAAACTGTATAAAAGTAGATTTTTCGAATGTCTCATAAAATGGACTCTTCAAAGCAGTTACATATGTCATTTAATGACGTAGTACCTGAGTCCACCAAAATTTGAAAAGTTTTGTTAAATTTTTTTAAACATATAAAAATACAATTAAAATTAAAAAAAAATATATATGTTATCTGGAATCGATCCTGGTATTCAGAATTGGAGACCACCCGTTACCAATTGAGCTAATATAACTTTGTAATTGATAGCGTAATTATGCTTTGCTTTCTCATAAAATTAAAGCAGTTTTTATAGTGTCCGAAAACAGGGATAAATCGGCCTATTTTTAAATGAAACCTAGCTAGATCGATACAAGATTAACTCATTTACATCAACAAAGATGTGACATAGCTTTTATTTTTAAATGACGCTTTATGATTAATTTTTATTCAGCTTTACGAATTTATTTACAGTACATAACTTTATATTTGAAATTTAATAAAAGTTACATAATTGTGATATATTAAATAAATTTGAAAATAAAAGTTGTTGTATAATTTATATAAGTTGCTTTAACATCGCATTCAGAAGTCAAATAAAAATTTACTACTCGCTAACAATGCTGTTGCAAACCGCGTCACTGTAAAGTTTCTGCGGATATAACTCTGCATTCTGCTTTATTCCTAATGATATTTGATCTGACAATGTCTCAATAGCCAACAAGTTTCTAACCTAGAAAATTTATATTAAAGTTTTCATTATTTATTAATTTTAAACCTATATTATAATTATCGCTTGCATGAATCAATCTCTTGCCCTTATCCCACTCTACTGCACAAGAAGTTGTAACATCAACTTAATAAGTCATATTTTACGACACCTCGGTAAGATAGAGGGTGGTCTATTCTACTTAACCGGGTACCACACGGAATGTACTGCATTAGCAATTATAAAACATAAAATAGGATAAGGACCTAAATATTGAGTACTAGCTTTTACTTAATTCATGTGGACTGCTGTCGTGTGAAAGGTTGATAATAAATGGTGCTTTTCACAGCCATCCTATTCCTGTAGAATTAACAGGATGTCTATAGCCTTTGTTATTCCGGTACATAAGGAACAATTATGCCAAATATTCATTGGTATAGGTCCAGCGGATTCGCAGTGAAAAAGTAACAAACATACAGCAATACTCACAAACGTTTACATATATAATACAATTAATATCCCGCGGTTTCACCAGCGTCATTTTTATTTTTATTACACCTTATTACATTTTTATAACGGATCCCTATTGTTTTTGAAAATTTAATGTAGCTAATGTTGCTCAGTAAAGATACAGCTTTCCACTGCTGAAAGAATTTTTGAAATCGGTCTAGTAGTTTTTGCGTGAAAACATTACAAACATACATACAAATTTTTTCTCTTTATAATATTAGTATAGATTAGTAGGATAGGATAATATTCAAATTCAAATTCAAAATATTTTTTATTCAAATAAACTTGTAAACAAGTGCTTTTGAATCGTCAACTCTACTGCTGGTTCGGAAAGCAGTTCCTACCGAGAAGAGCCAGCAAGAAACTCGGCGGTTGCTCTTTTAAAAATATAATTCTTAATACTGTACTGTACAGGTTCAAAGAGAGCTATATCCACACATTCTTAACTTCTAAATAATCTTCAAGAGTATATGCTATAGGCTATAGTAGGCTTTCAGTATCAGCCTCTTTTTAACAGTGTTTTTAAACTGCTGTAATGGCAAAGCTGAAATTAAGCAGATACTTTTAGATTACTTAGATTACTGTTAATTAAGTAGATACTGTTAGAAAATAAAATCGCTCCCTCAGCCGTTCCGCTTATTAACAACCATGAGCCTTATTTTTCGGTGAGGATGCCCAACAATTCTCCTTTGATATGAAATATGTATGGCTATATATCTTTGTTAGGGTTTCCCCTACCATTCGACTTCACTTGATTTATAACTTCCATGTAATATACCAAAGCTTTGCGGACGTATAAATATATTTATTCGTTTATCAGAAGTTATTGTACATTCCTTTGATTTTACGATAAAAGTGGCTGAAACAGTTGTTTTATTGTATAGGAAGTAATATTAGGAAATTAGTAGGACATTTTATTCAAAGCTATATAAAAAACATGGTTTTAGCCGTGTGGTAACCGGGTTTTTTTTTTTTTTTTTTCAATTAATTAACTTGTATTTTTTGACTATTATGACTATGTATTTTATTTTTATATTTGACATTCTTGACATATTTTATATTGTAAATTTTGGTGAGAAATAAAAGGCTTTTTATTTTTTATTTATTTATAACCGAGTGAGTAGAATAGACCATCCTCATTGTTACCGAGGTGTCGTAAAAGGTGACTTAGGGAAGTTGACCCGCCGTATGGTATCCAGCTGAGTAGAATAGACCACCCTCATTTCACCTCGCTGAGTGTCATAAAACGCTTCTTAGGTAAGTTGACCCGCCGTGTTGTAACCGAGTAAGTAGAATAAACCACCTTTATTCAGGTGTCGTAAAAGACGAATAAGGTAAGTCGATCCCCCGTATGGTATCCTGCTGAGTAGAATAGACCAACGTGTCGCAAAAGGCGACTAAGGTAAAGGTAAGTTAGCGTCGGTAAGCGGCCGCTCATAAAATATTGTACAAATCCTGTGACAACATGTTTATAACATGCCGACCCCACTTAGAATAGGATAAGACCAGGAGAATGATTATTATAATAATGTTCCCCAAGAGGAAGTAGTAAGATTTCATATATTAATCAATATTAATCACATCGAACAACCACAAACATGTATTTGCTAACTCAACCCTAAATAATACAGGTTTCGCATTAAACAAAATACTGCTGTACTATATCCGATAAAAATTCATGATGTAGTCTCAGCTGAGATGACCTTACCTGGAAAATTCCAATGCTTAAAAATATCCAGAAATTGTACCATAATGTACGTGCCGCGAAATACGGATGACTGGAGCGAATTCCATTCTTTCGTTAGCGGGCGGGGTGTAAGCAAAATGCCTCGCGCTGTTGCGATTTTTTTAGACTTTGACGTATTTCTTTGCACTCATTCATTTGTTTAAAATTTTATTGAATTTTCAAATATTATCTTAATAAACTCATCATCCTCCTGCCCTTATCCCACTCTAACTGGGGTCAGCACAACATCTTAGAAACATGATGTAAAAAGCAATAGTAAAATTATTTTGCTTTAATCCGCGATGAAGTAAAATAAAAAATATATATAATGCTAAATGTAGAGTGGACAATCCATTTTCATACCTGATACATGCAAGATTCGTAAAAAAACATGCACAATCACCAGCACCACCGCCACCACAATACACAAGCACACAAGCACGTTTACTATCACAAATTCGTTTCGCCCCGCAACCTATAAATTACATATTACTTAATTTTATTATTAAATTACACATAAATTATTTAAACATGATGCTACATATTTTAAGATCAGCCGCCTGCCTGACGTCAACTTACCTTAGACGTGTTTATGACACTTTACTAAGTAAGAGTTGTCTAGCCTACTCAACCAGATACCACACAGCGTATCAACTTTCTTTAGTCGCTTTTTCCGACACCTACGAAAGAAAGAGGGCGCTCTATTCTACTTAGCCGGATAGCACACTTCGACTTACCTTAGTCGCCTTTTACGACACCTCGGTAAGAAATAAGGGGGGGTCTACTCTACTCAGTTGGATAGCACACGGCTTATTTTCTAAAAAAAATGTTTTCACAGATTACATATAAAACAGTCTTAAGCAATACCTACTGAGTTCTGTATCCTTCCTTGGATCCAACAAATAAGCGAAAGCCTCTTAAGGTGTTTGTCGAGGCTTCAATAAGGATGAGCGAGAACAGAAGCATAACGAATAACACCCATTGCGATAAGTTTGATGCAGAAGCTCCACTAACTTAAATATCTTCTCTCCGGATTGTTGATTATAGCTGTGTTGTGAATTCATGGACTAAATCAAAACTGTAACTGAATATATTCATAGCTAATTGACTTTAAGACTACCTAAGTTTGCTACGAGGGTAATAAAAATTAATTTTATAGGAAGTTCTTAGCATCTTAGCAATCTGCTTTCCAAATTAGTGTTACAACATGTTTAAACACAACCTCCTTCAAATAGTTGATAGTCGCCGTCATTATGTATCATTGAGTTCTTTTGAGTTTGAGTAAATACCTTTTTATTATTGCATAAGTCATCATCATCTTCCTGCCCTTATCCCACTCTAAGTGGGGTCGGCACAACATGTTATAAACATGCTGTCACATGATTTGGCTGCTTTTTTACGACCGGCCGCCTGCCTGACGTCAACTTTCCTTAGTCGTATTTTACGACACCTCGGTAAGAAAGAGGGTGGTCTATTTTATTAAACCGGATACCACACGGTGGGTCAACATACCTTAGTCACCTTTTACGACACCTCGGTAAGAAATGAGGTTGGTCTGTTCTACTTAGACGGATACCACACGACAGGTCGACTTACCTTAGTCGCCTTTTAGACACCTCGGTAAGAAATGAGGGTGGTACTATTCTATTCAGCCGGATACCACACGGCGTTTATTATTGCATAAGTATAAAGGCAAAATTATTTTGCTATAATCCGCGATGATTATAGCAAAATAATTTTATTATTACTTTTGTATTATGGATCTCCGCAAAGTAACGCCTAATTCTATAAATTATGACAAAAATATCGTTATTGTATTAGATTAGAATAGAAAGCATAGGTCTGAACACATTAACAAATGTATCAAGACAAGTTCCTACTTCAATAATACCTTGGCATTTTAATCAGTACATAAAAAACTTTATAGACACGAATTTGTCACTAAACAAGGCTATGAAAAACCCAAACAGACCAAGACCATTGTGAAAAGATAAGAAAATCATTCATTCGAATGTCTTAAAAAGTAAAGTTGTGTAAATTGCAAAATATTTTTTATAACGTGTTTATTACCGCTAAAACTTTTATGTCTAGAAAACTTGAAAAAGATGCTAAGTCCGCAAAAGTTATTTTTAAATCACTAAGTTGGGAACATAACCTATGTTTTAAAGTTTTAATAACTATTGGAGAAAACTTCCACTTTCTTTCTTATTTTATTTGACAGATAACAAAAATATGTCACATAAGCAAACGTTTAATATAGCAAACTGCTATATTAAACGTTTTTTTGTAGTTTTCAGTTTTTAAGTGAAGTTAATCAATATTCTTTTTATGATATTTCCCACACCTAATTGATAAATATTTTTTTATACATCGTCATCACATTGTACCGTGTGGTATCCGGCTGAGTAGAATAGATCATCCTCATTTCTTACCGAGGTGTCGTAAAAGGCGAATAAGGTCAGTGCTGTGTGGTATTCAGCTAAGTAGAATAGACCACCCTTAATCCTTACCGAGGTCTTGTAAAAGGCGATTAAGGTAAGTTGACCCGCCGTGTGGTATCCGGTTGAGTAAAATAGACTACACTCATTCTTACCGAGGTGTTTTAAAAGGCGATTAACGTTAGTTGACCCGCCGTGTGGCGTGTGTCTGAATAGAATTGACTACCCTCTATATTACGAAGGGTCGCAAAAGGCGACTTAAGGTAAGTTGATGTCAGGCAGGCGGCCATTCGTAAGATACGTAGCCAAATCATATGACAATATATTTATAACACGTTGTGCCGTCCCCTCTTAGAGGGCAGATGATGAGGTAAAATATTATTAAATTGAAGTTGCTTTCAGTTTAAAGTGAAAATAAAACTTTCACTGGACTGTTTACAGTATAAATTTATTATTTGCGGGGTGTTTTTTACTCTTCTAACTATCGGAAACTTCTCAATTAACGAGTTTAATGGTAATAGAGAAACCGGTAAGGAAACTTCGTTTAATCATCGAAACGTCTTTTAAGAACATCCAAGTTCGTAACGTAAAAGTTTTAATGTCTTCAGCGAAGAAATTTTTTCTGTGTTAGTTGTGTCTAGTAGCAAAAAATTTCCATATAATTAATGATTTGACTTATGAAATATTTTGAATCACAGAACTCACACAATATTTATGTCACAAAATATTTATTAGAGTAATTCTGACCTGTGGTATTATTGAATTATCAATTAACCAACGATTATATTCAGAATGTATAGGAATCAATAAAAAAATATCCATTCAAACAGATTGAACATTTCAAAAGCTGTAAAAGCTCGGATAGTACTTAAGAAGCTATCATATAAGTTCTAATACATTATGGGAGAGTCTTATTTATTTTTCTATCTTAGGTTTTTCTGTCTTGTTATGGAACAAAATATTTCTAGTTTGATAACATATAATTTTAGAGTGTTTCTTTTGTATTTCAATTTTTTTATTTTAGTATTTTAGTAAGATATGTAATACAAAAAAAGTGTAAGGATACAAAACTGTCATCGATATTATTGAAATATAAAATTGAATAACTGTTTTAGTTGTCCTTTTCTATAATTTCACATATTTTCTATAAAAAAAACTAAGCTATATTTTAAAATATTGGTTAATAAGGTAAAATATTAAAAATATTGATTCGTCACTCCGAAAAAAAAGATGTATTATGTCAAGAATAATATGTATATAAAAGGAGTGGCACCAGAGTTGACAAACGATAGAGACATATTGTCCCGATCTTACTTACAGTGGGCTAAACGTACGAAAATAGTGAGATTAGGGAATAGAGTAAAGTTGTACTAGTAATTTTTACGTACGCTACGCTTTTGGATTTTCATAAAATACCTTATTATATAACGACGCCCGTGTACTTTTATTTTATCTAAAACTTGCCAATAAACGAGTTTACCGCTAACAAACAACTTGAAACTTCCTCAAACCATTAAAACGTCCTTTAGAAACGCAAAAGTTGGTAACGGGCAAGTTTTAATGTTTTGTGGGAAGAAATTTTCTTTTGCTACAGCCTCGGGTTGTCCAACGATAAAAACAAGTATATCTATAGTATACGCAAAATACGTAGGGGTCGGCACAACATGTTATAAGCATGTTCTCACATGATTCGGCTAGATATTTTAAAATTGGCCGCCTGCCTGACATCAACTTATAATACTTTTTCATCTTTTGCAACACCTCAGTAAAAAAGGTGGTCTATTCTACTCAGCCGGATACCACAAAGCGGGTTAACTTAACTTAAACACCTTTTAAAACACCTCGGTAGGAATCAGGGTGAGGGTGGTCTATTCTACTCAGCCGCATACCACATGGCGGGTCAACTTACGTTAATCGCCTTTTACGACATCTCGGTAAGAAAAAGGGTGGTGTATTCTATTTATCTGGATACCCAAGGGCGTTTTGAATTTTGACTATTATAAAAAACGACGATATTTCTCCTTTATTCTTGTTCAATAAATAAAAAGCAATTTTCCCAAAGTCAACTCATTTACTCCTTTGCAACAACTCAAAACACTTAAAAATATGACAGCCACAATGCTTTTTCATATACATGACCAACTCTATGAAGGAGGTTGTATTAAAAACATGTTGTAACACTATTTTACCGCTAATATAACGTTAAAATAACGTTTTGTTTCAATACTGCATTGAATATATCTCAAAGCTAGTAAGTTTTGCCATCAATGAATATTTAATTAGATTAATCCTGATTTATTACTAATGGGTTCTGAGCGGCTTTAGAAATTTCCAATTTCGTTATCTTTATATTAAGGCATTTATATAGGTGGAATATTATGCAAATGGGGCAATTATGCAAATCTTAGTAAATGCTTTTAAGCGACAAAGTAGAGAGGGCATGTGAAACTATTGTACTACTCGAGTATTTTAGTCAGAAATACATTTGCTGGTTTTAAGAGAATTAAATTATGTTTTCACGAGCTCTATATATTAACATTATTTTACATTGCTGTATACAATTTGGCTTATCAACGTTCGAAAAGCAAAAGAGGTCTTTCTTTATATTAGATAACTTTGTCCTACACACTGATATACAGACAAGAATATTCGCCGTGTCGTATCCGGCTGAGTAGAATAGTCCACCCTAATTTCTTACCGAGATGTCGTAAAAAGCGACAAAGGTAAATTGACTCGCCGTGTGGTATCCGGTTGCATAGAATAGACCACCCTCATTTCTTACAGAGGGGTCGCCGAAGGCGACTAAGGTAAATTGACTCGCCATGTGGTATCCCGTTCAATAGAATAGATAACCCTCTTTCTTACCGAGGTTTCGCAAAAGACGACTAAGTTAGAGAAGACTAAGTTAACATCAGGCAGGTTGCCAGTCGTAAAACACCTCGCCAAATCATGTGACATGTTTTAAAATGTTGTGCTGACTCCACTTATAGTGAGATAAGGATAGGAGGATGAGGACATATGTATGACCCAGCTATTCCTTTGTTGCGGTTCGAATAAACTGATGATTGCCAGGTTATAGGCGATCGTACGCGGTGATAGCATTGTTGATGTTCGGAAATACGGGAACTATAGTGCAAAAGCTCCACAAGCCTCTGAAAACGTCTTCATAAGGGTGCCTGTGAGGCCGGAAAACTTGTGGTGGGAGGCTGGTAGTGCTACTATGACTTATTATTACGCCATCGGCCACAGGTTTTTTTTCACTAAAAAAAAGGTCCCAGCCTTTCGTTTTGTAACATTTCTGTATGTAATGAAAAATAAATAAATTATCATTATTAATTATTAAATTATCGGGAAAGTGACTAAGAATCTAAGGCCGACCGACGTCAGAAAACCTATGAGTTTTAGGCACATAATCTCAGCATGCTGTTGGTAAGCGATTTTACAGTGACGCGAGCTGGACAGCCGTGTCTATTGCCAACATCCTAAAATGTGGAATATCGCAGAACCTAGAAAGCATACAGTAATCATAATCTTCAACATCTCATCAGAACGCTTAACCGATCTATGTTCTCACAATTTTCAGTTATCTAAGTACATATTACACAAAGGCCAAAAAGTAATACAATTTTCGCAGAAACTATAATACCGTTGTTCATAAAGAAAATGGTTTATGAAAGTATCAATGTTAGTATTGTGCCTCTATGTTTCTAGTTATAGCTTTTATTGCGTACAAAATAAAGTTTATATTCAAATAAACCTACTACGCATGTTGTGACGTTGTATAATTGGTAACATCTGATGGCAATGCGTGAATATAAACTGGTCGCAATCAATTTATTGATGGTAAGGTTATGTTATGGTAATACATAAAATATATGTTTTATGTACCTACTTTATTGAATAGTTTAGCTGTAGTATTAATTTCTTCAACGTCAAAATATAATTAAATTATAAACGATATGCTTATTAAGTTAATCTCAAAGCAGATACGATAAAGATTGAGTGCACTAAACTAAAAATAAAGCATTTTATTGGCTTAGTATCAAATAAATACTACGATCGCTATAATAATTATTGAACACTACGAAATATATACCTATATATTTTTTGTATTAAGCGATTATTTTATTAAAATAATCGATTTAAAAAAATTGATTCAAATAATTACATTCTGATTCTTTTATTTTTTTATCCTTTTTTCTTGACTGTTAAGATAAAATATGCGTAGTTGGATTAAATCAATGTAGCCAAAATTTTAATCGAATTTTGCAAACAGCGCAACTATATTATTTTTTATTGGTGCTAGTCCACTTTAATTAGTATTTATTCTAATTAATTATTAATATTACAAATGCAAATTATTAAATAGATTGATTTTAGGAATCGATTTGAATAGAGAAAAATTGATTAATTAGTCATCGATTTTTTCTCACACACATCCGTACCCCATTTTTTTTTATCTGGGAATTGACGTAATTCGTTTCACAATAAGAGCACTAAATAATAGTAAATTTTAATTTATTTTCAATTAATTTCATTAGCATTTATCTCTACTTTCGCTCTTGTTAATTGCGGTAAATTAAGTGGAATGTAGATAGATGTTGAAATGTCAAGCGGCCATCAAGATACGCTTTGCAAAACTGATAGGCCACGTCTGCGGCAGTCGTCTGTCAGCAAAACGCTTTTATACTGCCTCTAGTTCTTTGTTTTAGATGAACTCCTTTTTAATTGACTATTGTCAAGTTGATTTTAACTAACATAATTCAGAAAACTTGCACAAATTTCTAGTTCGTTCATAGTTGATGCTCTAAGATATTTTATGTCTATGTGTAATACATTCAAATATTTTTGTCTGAAAGTCAAAGTAAAGTATTGACTTTTTACTATCCCACTGCTGGGCATGCGCCTTTTCTCTCCGTTTTTTTTGGAAGATTTGATTGCATTGGAAGAGTGAAGGATTGGAGCTAAGATTTACCACGCTGTTCCAAGGCGGATTGGTAGTTTACAAATATTCCTAGAATTATCTAGGTTTCACATTGGAGTATTAATTTTACTATAAGTAAATATACGACCCTATTTAGTTTTAAGAAAAAGAAATTGTTTTCTTGTCATACAATCATATTTAAATATTTTGTTAGATTACCGATAACGGTTAATAAAAAGCTCATAGAATTTCTTGGAATTTTATTTTTATATAGTCTTATAGTTCGTTAACTCTAACATTTCATTTCAGGTTTTATATGCAGGTAAAAGAAATTAAGTCTAGAGTATGGTTTTATTTACTTTATTGGGATTTACACAGTAGCAATAGGGTCATATAAAAGTTATTTAAAAAATCTATTGGCTAAAATTATTTTTTAGTCATTAAGTATTTAATAGTATAGTTTTGTGTGGTTTCAACGTATTATTATATATTAAAATAAGTCGGCAATAATTGACAAGTAAATTAAGTTAATCGCCTTTTACTACTCGGTAAGAAATGAGGGTAGTCTATTCTATGCAGCTGGATAATACACGGCGTACATATAAGTCAAGTTTAACAGTATAAAAGTTATTAAAAATAGAAAAACAATTTCGTATTTTGACTGTTTCATTTGTTTGTGGATTGTGGACTGGCCCGTTGGCGCAGTGGCTAGTGATCCTGCTTTCAGCTCCGCAAGTCGCGGATTCGATTTCCGCCGACGGCCAACTTTTTCTATAAATGAATTTGTTGGTCTTCGAGACAGGGTGTATAGTTGCTGGCGGGGATGGGGACAATGTCTTCATAGGTACCCTAACCCCGCCACCAGCAGCGTGGTGGAACACACAGGTTATTTTAGTCGGTGCGAGTCTGACATAACCGTCGCCTGTCTCCGTCGGGCGGAAATACCTATAAGGGTTTTTTCCTGTAAAAAAGGGTGTAGGTATATTTGTATTAAAAAAATTATAAGTTTATATTCACCAGTTGTCTGTGTACCGTAACACAAGTATTAAGTTACTTACTTTGTGACTTTACGACCGTGTGTAAGTGTCCCATATATTTATTAAAAAAATATACTATGTATTTATTATTATTTGTTTCAGACAATGCATCGCATGGATCGTAGATTGGCGTACAACGAATGGATGCGGCAGGGCTAGCATGGCGGTGATAGCTCTGGAAGAGATGCGAGCGCGCATGGGCTATCGGCTCAAAATTGGCCTGCTGGTGATCGTCAGCATGTTGCTGGGTTTCTTCAATGAAAGTCAAGGTATATATAATATTAGTAAGGATAGAGTTATTATATGCAGAATAAGGGTGTCATAGGTAGGTCTTTGAGTGCAAATGACCTATTATTTATAGAAGCAGGCTTTACTTTGCGGAACTCCATAGTACAGAAGCTACATTAAAATTACTTTGCTACAATCCGCGTTTGTTAAGAGAATACGTGCAATGCTAAGTGTACGAAGCAGGCAACAATCAGATACCACATACATGCAGGACAAGCCGCCATACGTACGCACGAACAAAATCGTAATGCATTACGATTTTGTACGTGGAGCCTATTCTCCTGATGATGCTTCGGTTACGGGGCGAAACGATCGTAGAGGTTGTTGTAATGAGTGTGTATAATGCTTTGTATGGAGTATTGGTGTTGGCGGCGTTTTGTGATACGTGTAGCGGCTTGTCCTGCATGTATGTGGTATGTGAATGTTGCCTGCTTCATACAATTAATATTGCATTTATTCTCTTAACAAACGCGGATTATAGCAAAGTAATTTTATTGTAGCTTCTGCAAATGGTCAACAAATAATAAAAGAGGAAAGATAAGTTACCCATGCTTATCTTTGTCTAATCACGAATAAAAAAGAGAGTCAGATAGGTAGAGTATTCGTTTTCTCTTTTTTTTTATGGAGACATTTTTCGCTATTTTTCGTTACTCATGCTCTTATCCCACTCTAAGTGGGGGCTATGAACATGTTGTTAAATGATGCCTACGTAATTTACGACCGGCCGCCTGCCTGACGTACTTACCTTAGTCATATTTTATGACACCTCAGTAAGAAAGAGGGTGGTGTTTTCTACTCAGCGTGATACCACACGGGGGGTCGACTTACCTTAGTTACCTTTTACGACACCTCGGTAAGGAATGAGGGTGGTCTATTCTACTCAGTCATATACCACACGGCTAGATTTCAATACTGACAAAAGATTAAAATAGATATGAACATTCACAATCAAATTAAAAGTAAGTACGAGAACTGAAGCGAAATCAATTTGTATGCCACAGCCAAATACCCGTTGATTTGCCAGTCAGCTATAGCAAAGTGAATGAGATCGTAAAGACAAAGTAATGGCCAATTACAATGCTATTGCTATGCCCACTAATTAGGTTTATGCAGAGTATGGCAATTCAAATAATGCTTCGTCGTTTTGAACCGTTGTGGCACATAACTGCTGGGTTTTAGATGTTTTGACTCTGTAATTAGAATTTCTTCAAAGTACCAATTTCTATTAAGAATAAAGCTATGAAGTCTTTAGAAAACAGATATTGTTATATAACAGGATGTTGGTTTGAACATTTTCCGCACTAATAATTTAGAGGTTTCATAGGAATTGAAACCTAGAGCATACCATGAGAATATGACTTGTGTCAAATGATGGCTCAAAAGGAGAGATTATGTGAGAAACTTGGAATCACGGGTTCAAACGCAAACAAGATATGAGTTGGTCACCTATAACTTTCCATTAAAACTAATAACTAGCCTCATTTTAAATTCATCCTGCGTTTTCGGTAAAAAAACAGCATATGAAAACCTGCACATGTCACTTTCTATTAGGGCCGATGTAGAAAAGTTCCTTGTAAGTTGAGATCATTTTAACCAGCAGTGGTAGGCCTTTTGTATGAACTTGAATATCGAGTGCATTGCGTAGATGTACTCGCAGATAAATTTCTAGTTTCCAAGTTGAGGACATTTTAACCATCAGTTGTTCATTTTGGTAACTCGAATGTCAAGATAAAAAGTACCCTACGTAATTCTCTAGTTCTGCGACTACTAACTTGCCAAAGATCATCGACGAATTTTGCCGATAAGATATAAAAGAAGTAACCAAACACACCTAAACAAAAGCATAAACAAATTATAGCAACATCACAAAAATAAACATACTTGAAAGTGAAAACTATTACGAATATTGTTTGTTGTTTAGCACCGTGAGCATGAATCGAAATTCCAAATATTTGCAATACAAACATTGGTAATAACATATTCCGTTATGCGATAAATCTATTTGCTCCAAATAATCGCATTAGTTGATCAAACAATTGGGAACAAACAATGTATTCAATGTATTTACTCGTGGAGGATTGGTTAAGTTGAGATTTGGGTTTGTTTTGCCATCATATCGTGATGCTTTACAAATCGTTTTTTATGTAAAATTATAAAGGACTGCCGTGTGGTATCCGGCTGAGTGGAATAGATTATTCTCATTTCTTACTGTGTTGTCGTGAAAGGCGACTAAGATACCTTGACGTCAGGCAGGCGGCTGACCGAAAAATAATTAGCCAAAACATGTTGTGCTGACCCCACTTAGAGTGGGATAAGGGCAGTAGAATGATGATAATAAAATTATGTTTTATTAAAACCTAATGTAAAATACATAATTTCTAAGACACTCATACAATTTTTGTATGATGAAACTGTTGCTTTGAACATATGATATGCGAAACGTTATGGATCGTTATACTTGTTGAAATGGAAGATACTAGATAGCTTCAGTCAACAGTTGCCTAAATATCATCCAAACGTTATCATGCCGAAATAGTTTTGCTACGCCACTTCAAACAAAGTCAAGCATGACGAGAGTAAACTAATTTAACAAATTCAACCAACCATTTTAGACGAAATAGTTCTAATTAGTAAACCTTGTCTCTAAAGGATATTAATCACGGATTATTATTGAAAACTTTTTAAACACTAAAGTAAAAAAGTAGCGCCCTATTACTCTCCCACTGCTGGGAATAAGCCTCTTCTATCCGTTTTTGGAGAGAAGGATTGGAGCTAAGACCTACCACGCTGCTTCAATGCGGATTGGTAGGTTACACATATCTCCAGATTACTCTAGAGATTACTCAGATTACTCTACTTTATTTTTTTTGTTTTTTCATATTTTTAATCACTATGTGGTGTTCAGCGGGTTGGCCCTATAGGAGTACATATACATCTATACTCAAAAATCTCAAATCTTTTTAATTTCATTTCATTTCAAACTATTGCATTTATAATATCAGTAAGATAGGATTATAATAATTTGCCATATCTAAATTTATATTACCCACGTGTGATATCCAGCTGAGTAGAAGACCACCCTCATTTCTTATCGAGGTTCCTTAAAAGGCGACTAAGGTAAATTGACATCAAGCAGGCGGCCGGTCGTAAAGACCCCACTAGAGTGGGATAAGGGCAGGAGAATGATGATGAACTAAATTTATATTACTATCAATATATAGATTTTGTACTATCAATATAACTTAACAAAATAAATATTTCAATAACTCTTACGAGTACTATAAGTAAAAATGTTTAACAGCGTACGTTATAAATCTTGTATTTTTTATGTCTGCTTGCTTTGAACTCGTATGATATTTATCTTTGTGACTCGCATAAATCCTTTTTTAAAGCAAAGCAAAGAACTATAGCGGAGGGCAAATATTAAAAGCCCGTTTGCAATATGCGGCTTGTACCAACCACATCACTTTATGTGCATTGTTTCATATAACTCGCTGCAGGAAGTTAACTTTGTTTACTCGGAACTCTCATGGATGTAATTATTGATTTACGGTCTATTATGGGCCGGAGGCACTTTAATATCGCGCCATCGTGAACTATATACATACAGGATGGTACCAACCATACGAAGTTAATTTTAATTTTAGTTACCTATAGAACTCAATACCCTACATAAAAAAATCAGTTATTTCAGCAAAGTATTTTAGCCCCAAGAATTATTTTAAACGAAAAATAACCTTGACCCAAAAACTAATAGTCTTGGTGCGAGGGAGAGAAAACAACGTTAGTGTTTTCTGCGTTTTTTTTTGTACTAACGCGTCGCGCCAGGTCTGTCAACCATTACTGACAAAGCCAGATCTCAATTAAATTATATTTTCTTCGCAAATACATTTTTATTTAAAAGATATTTAAGAAGAATGAATTATCTCAAATTTATCTAGTACGTACAAATAATCAGTGGATTCATTTAATGTCTAATCGTAGGTACCACTCAGTAGCCCGTTAGCGCAATTGGCAGTGACAGTGCTTTCAGCATCGCGGGACAGGGTTCGATTTTCACCGAGTTCAAATATTTTATAAATATATTTTGATTATTTGGGTCATGGTGTATTTAAGTATGTAGTTAAAATTAGCTGTCCGGCCACGCGTTGCTTGAACCACAGCAAAATCTGGTTTCAAAATATTAATTTCGACACGGAATTCGACAGTTAAAAAAACGCTCCGATCACTATCAAACTTTACAGGATCATCTGCTTGGTTATTCGAAAGATAGTCTGAAAATTTCATTAAAATCTGTCTAGCCGTTTTGAAGGCTATAAAAGACATACAGACAAACATTATATATGTTATTGTATATACTGTGTGTGATTTACGAGAACATGAATTTAAGAAGAATTGTAAAGATATTTTATCAAAAAGACAGCAATGTAAAATCCTTTTAAACGGAATTTCCTTTGACAAAGCCGATTTCACAAAAGCTTAAATTTACGTCATATTTTTGCTAACAGATACTTAGGAGATTGTTGACTTATAAAACATGGATGTATTGGTTTTCGTTATTTTGCAAATATATATTTTTTATTCCTCAAGCTTTCCATAAGACCGAGAAATTTTGTGTGTTAAAAAATATTATTAAATTAATTTTTATGAGAATTTTATTTTACGTTTGGTTAAAGAGAACTGGATATTTTTAATGAAAAATCGTCAAGAATCTCCTTTAGAAATTGTCAACCGATATGAGCTTGATATAGAATTTAATATCGTGAAATTGTTGAGCCAAGTGTCCATCAAAGTTTTACCGCACTATCTTCTGTATCTTCTCAAAGTATCAAAGAGACCAATCTCGATCATATTACACCATCGATCATATAAATTATATGGAGAATGTTCGGTCAGAAATAAGTAAGAAACAGGATTGTAAATCTTTTAAACGGTATATTAAAAATATTTAAGAAAAGCTGCTTTAAGAAACACATATTAGATGAATTTATATTACACCAATACCTCGCTTTGCGTTGTTTGACTTTGCGTTTTTTCGAAGTTGCGTCGCTAACTAATTATCACTGTGCGTAGTTACATTATCGAGGTTGCCTTTTTTTGGGTTCGAGTCTTTCATTTTTATATTTTCTTTTGTCTTCAAACGATGGCAACTCTTTTATTTCAAATAAAATTTCCTTTCTAACTAAAAATCAACGCAATTTTAATACAGTTTTATTTTCACTTTGTTTTGCTAATTTTAGAATTCAGTTTCAATTAGGTAGTGTGTTGTAATGTGTAGGGTTGTGCTTTTTAAAAACAGAATAATAAGTTTATATAAATTTTTACGTGTTGTATCTGGTTACCAAAAATGTAAATATTTTTCCGATTTATTTATTGGCAGCGTCATATTATTATTTTTTTAAATGTTTACTTTGTTCAATTTTCTTTTCAAAAATTATTAGTTTTGTACTCGAACCTATCTTTGATCTGTACACAGTTTGCTATATAAAATTAATTTAAGTACTTAATACAGTACGTCGTTTCGATTTGCGTCATGTTTTTTTGGAACGTACCCACGCCGCAAATTGAGGTATTGGTGTATTCTAATAATAAAGATATATCTCTTTGAGATCATTGATGTAATTTTTTTATTATTTTTTGATTACGCAACTTTACATCTAAAGAGCCGCAGGTTACCAATACCTGTTCTAGACGCAAATTACCTAAAACTAACCTGTATTATTCTATCGATTTGTATTGTTTGAATTTCTAACAACGATACCACAAAAAATTATATTGAAGTTAGAAAAGAACAGCAAACGTACTTGTTACAGGTTGTAGGGCTGCCGGCGTAAAATTTCTTTTTAATTGGATCTGAAACGCTGGAATGACATACAAAAAATTAAATTCAGAATTGTTTCCGAAAAACTGGATAACGTCGCCCCGAAATGAAATGCGAGGAACATTTATTTTCGACATAAAAGTCACAGGGAAAAATCTCAAAATGAAAGCTTGTGCCTTGTGTACACTGAGCTTTTGTTCAAAACAATTTATTTATGTGTGTGTACTCAATAACATATAACAACTTATCACTGTATCGTATAGTTGGGATTGGATATCTGTAATAAATTATGAGAGAAGCGCTTAAAAATTGTTTTTAATCATTTAACAATATGACTGAGACTTGCTATATGGTTTTTGATATTCTATTTGACAAAATAATACATACTACATTAAGTTAGTCGACCCGCCGTGTTGTATCCGGTTGAGTAGAATATACCACCCTTTTTCTTACCGAGGTGTCGTAGAATACGACTAAGGTAGATTGACATCAGACAGGCGGCCGGTTGCAAAATACGAAGCCAAATCATGTGATAAAATGTTTATAACGTGTAGTGCTGATCCCACTTAGAGTGGAATAAGGGATGATGATTACATAATTTTAATTTTACGCCGTGTGGTATCCGGCTGAATAGAATAGTACCACCCTCTTTTCTTACCGAGGTGTCGTAAAAGGCGACTAAGGTAAGTCGACCCGCCGTGTGGTACCCGGCTGAGTAGAATAGACCAACCTCATTTCTTACCGAGGTGTCGTACAAGGCGACTAAGGTAAGTTGACCCACCGTGTGGTATCCGGTTTAGTAGAATAGACCACCCTCTTTCTTACCGAGGTGTCGTAAAATACGACAGAGGTAAGTTGACGTCAGGCAGGCGGCCGGTCGTAAAAACGTAGCTAAATCATGTGACAGCATGATTGTAACATGTTGTGCCGACCCCACTTAGAGTGGGATAAGGGCAGGTGGATGGATTACATAATTTTAATTTTCTATATATTTTTCTCTTTATATGTACATAATATATAAGTTAAATAAATAATTTATTTATTCTATATATATATATAGCTGTGGTTGGTGATAATAGTTGGCACTTTTCTATGTCATCCTGTTCTTGTAGAATTAACGGGATTTACATAGCCTATATACTATCTCGGTGCAAAAGGCAGAATTGTGCCAAATTTAATCGATATTGATTCTACGAATTCTCTATGAAAGAGTAACAAACATACATTCATACTCACAAATATTAGTAGGACTAGTAGGATAGAATATATCGCTTATTTAAATTTTATTGCCAATAAACTTGTTAATTGCCTTGTAGCGTTCGTTCGGTGAACCTTATCCCGACATATTGTTTTAAATGGGCCCATTTTGTTAATAATTGTCCTCAAGCGTTCCATAATTATGAAACATTGCATTAACCCCGCAACAAAAGATTACAATTTCCAAAATAATATAAGAAACAAAGGACGTTTTAGTGTGCGCGGATGGCAATAATGTGTTTCATTATGGTGCGGGCACCCACGCATACAGAAACTAGATGTGACATGAAAACCAAAGTATAACAATGGTTATTATATAAAGAAACGGGTCACATCGCGTTATAATCGATTACCTTTGTATAAGGTTCAACGTTTCGGCAGAGTTGCATCCACCGTGGTCACGAACTGACTGGACCGCCGCGGCGTCTTCGTTCCCGAGTACTACAGTCATTATTTTATTCATCTACCATATTCGTATCATAGATGAAAGATTATTGAGAACGGTTTAAATTAATAGCACATTATCCGTAATGTTTAAACAGATATTGATTAGACTATCATTGAAAGACAGAGCAGGTTGGAGCAACATATAGTCTAGAATTTGCGCAAGAAAACTTTGTGACACGCTGATGTCCACGCAGGCGAAGGTCGGGCACAGCTATTAAATTATAAGGTAATGTTACTATTTCATTGCTGGACAACACTCCATCCTCCGTTCTCCTTGGAGAGAAGGGTTGGAGGGTTGGAGCCCATCACACACACACGCTCTAATAAGGTGATGTCTGACCTATCAGGTTACACATAATTCTCTAGTTATATGCAGATTTCAGAAAAGAGAAAAACTCATTGGTGTCTTGATGGGGTTTGAACTTGTGATGCTCTTCAAAAAGTCGCACGCTCTCACCGCTGGGGCACAGCTATATTATAATATTATAATAATAATTTATTTCTTTTTCGTTACATACATAAATAGTACAACGCCAAAGTTAACAACACTTGTGTTAGAAGGCCCCGCTCTCCATAACAATGTATAACACAAAATAAACTTTAAATATCAAAAAACAAAACTAAAAAAAAATTTACAGTGGTTTTGTATTCTGAGTTGTGGTAGCAAAATATGGAAGAATGTATGTGTGTGTTTCTGTTGATGTGTGTGAGTATTATGATAGTATTAGATATATTACTTTCATATATATGCATGGTCTTCAATTGTGACATTAAATGTAATGCTTATATGTTACCTACTGTAAAAAACGTTAAATTTAATTATTTTATATAGACCATAAAAAAATTAGGAGTTAGTTAAACTTCTCAAATTCTACAAGGGTGAGGTTTTCGTTCGTAAATAAACTTCAGTCAATTGTTTTAATTTGTTATTTCAGATCTAGAAGGGAGGAGAGCCCTTTTCACGTTAAACGAGTGCTATTTGAGTACTCTCATTTCAATACTGAATTCAAATATTTGACGCTTAATATAACTTCAATATCACTTATGGTTAAAATAGAAATTGAATATTTAAGTAATCAAGGAAAATAAAGGTTATCTTTGTAAGGGAAATAAAAGTTGTAATCTTTATTTCCCTTGATAAGTTGTAATTGGAACATGAACTTTTGATAGGAATGTTATAATTAAAAGTAATTCTAATTTCAGAGTCGTAATATTTGATGCCTAATGTTGTTTTTTTTTTAATTTTTAAATTGTAATTAATTGTTAACTTATAATTGTAATATTAGAGCTAAAAATTATGTGATCTCCTATAATTAATTTAGAAATATATTATTTAATAGTTATTTTTGATGGACTATGTAATCACATAAAGATTCATCAATCAATTCCTCAAAAAATAATCGAATTTGTTCTTAAATAGCATATTTTTTACAGTAACATAATACTAAATTCTTTGATAATGAACACCGCCTCTTAACAAACAATGATCCTCAAACAAAACTCAAGTTTTCTCGTTTCTAACAACATATTTTGCAAAAGTAAACGGAGTCGATGTAATTAACAACAGAAACAGTTTAAGTGTCAAATTAAATGTTTGCAAACACGTGCGAAACTAAAATTAAAGCTCTTTAACGTGCCTATTAAGGAACAATATTTTAGGGTTTTATTATGTTGATGTTTTAACAAACATTAAATATAGATATTTACGAATGCCGTGTGGTATACGGCTGAGTAGAACAGACCACTCTCATTTCTTACCGAGGTGTTGTAAAAGACGACTAAGGTAATCCGACCTGCCGTGTGGTATCCGGCTTAGTAGAATAGACCACACTCTTTTATTACCGAGGTGCCGTATAAGTTGATTTAGGCAAGTTGGCCCACCGTGTGGTATCGAATTGAGTAGAATAGACCACCCTCTTTCTTACTGAGGAGTCACATGTTTTGGCTACATATTTTATGACCGCCTGCCTGACGGCAACTTACGTTAGTCGCTTTTTACGACACCTCGGGGTAGTCTATTCTCCTCAACCGGATACCACACTGATAGAATAACTCAGAATTTTTAGAGATATGCAGGTTGCCTTACGATGTTTTTCTTTACTGAAAAGCTTGTTATAAATTGCAATTTTCAATACGACACAAGTTTTTACAAAAAAAACTCATTGGTGGCCGATCGGGGTTTGAATTTAAGTTCATGTAATATTTGATCAAACCGATTTTACTTAAAAGAAAACTAAAATTTACTCTATATCACAAACTGTATTCATTTTTTGCTTTCTTTACTATACTTTTTTGCGAACTTTGCAACTTCGCTACCATTATGAAAGCATTCTATGTTAATGCATTGTCATTATATGTACTTAATATTAATAAGACGCTTGAAAGAGTCGCGTGTTACTTCCATTTGCATTACAAAAATAAAGTCTTATTTAAAACATTGGAGCTCATTTAGTTCGCATTAATAATAAAGTAATGTGTACTACGTGTTGTGTGTGGTGTGACTAGATTTGGTATAATACGAAATGAGTATATTAGAGGAAGGATAGTTGTGCCTAATACAGAAAAGTTGAGAAGTACGACATGAAATGCCTTGTGGTATCCGGCTGAGTAAAATAGACCTCCTCATTTCTTACCGAGGTATCGTTAAAGGCGACTAAGGGAAGTTGACTCGCCGTGTGGTATCCGAATGAGTAGAATAGACAAGCCTTATTTCTTACTGTGGTATCGTAAAAGGCGACTAAGGTTAGTTGACCCGCCATGTGGTATACGGTTGAGTAAAATAGACCACCCTTATTTTTTACTGTGATGTCATAAAAGCCGACTTAGGTAAGTTGACGTCAGTCGTAAAACACCTAGAAAAAACATGTTACAACATGTTTATAACATGTTGTGCCGACCTCACTTAGAGTGGGATAAGAGCAGAAGAAGGTATGGTATATGTATGTGTATGAAGTCAAGTATAAGTATTTTTCTCACTTAAGCATTCTCAGCATTGTACAATTTGTGTTATTCAAACTTCTATTATACGCTCGAAAGATTTTGCATGCCATTTCCATTTGCATACTAATTCTGCGTTTAAACAATGACCCTCGAAAGGAGTGCGATGTAAAGTTGACAATAACGCGGCTAATTTCAAAACTTAGTGTCGAGGTAATTTTGTTGTATTATTTTTGAGAAATTTAAGCTATACACAAGGGCTAATAGTTTCTAGATTTTTATAGACCTATTTTGGAATTATTTTTTTAAAGGATTTATCTCAGTTTATTTTATAAACCTTTTTTGTGAGGAAAACCCATTATGGGACGCACCGACCGACGGGGACAAATGGCGGGTAAATGTCGGACTCGCACGGTCTAAAATCCTGACAATACTCGACCACGCTACTGGTGGCGGGGACAGGGTAACGTTGTACACATTACACCCTTCCCCATCAACGGCTCTTTACCTCGAAGAGCGCCACCTCCGGGTCGGGGAGACTCTAAACAATAGCCGCTACCTCCGCTAATCGATGCATCGGAAGCAACAGATGCATCGACCGCCTTGGGGACTTAACTAGCAAGCGTCCGATAAAACCATGTTCAAATCGCTCGAAGACCCCGTTAGGGCGGCATGCAACGGACTTTGGCGAGTCGCCTGCACCCCACTCGCCTGCGGTGGATCGGATCCAGAGACTCGACTACCCCGAATCCACCGCTTCCTTCCGCGACATAACGTCCTCGCAGAAGGAGGCCATCGCTGCCCGCGATTCTTTCCTGTCAATTATGGTACAAATACCGGTAGGCAGGTAGAGATCGTGCCTTAACTGTGCCACGAGTTCCGCCCGCTGTCCCACCCAAGCTGGGCAGTATGCGAGCGTGTGCAACACCGTTTCTTGATATATCTGTATTATCTGGAATAGACAGTAATTATAATATAAGTAGAACCGTACCCATAACGACCACAGTATTAGTTTTTCTTTTCGATGGACGAAGTACTGTAACATATTCTTGCTCCAATCGTATGTGCAATACCGTAAATAAATAGAAAAGTCTCATTTTCTTAATTTTATAGTATACTTATATGATTATCAATTTTCAAACATCGAAAGGATCGTAAGGTATCGCTGGTTTCAAATATCATGACATCACATTATATGATGTCATGATATAGCTCGTAGTAATCCTTTAAAGACACCAACGTGTAGTAAAATTATTTGTCTATCGGTTAAAGTAAGGCATTAGGGCGTTAAGATTTTCCATTTTTTAATGATATTTTTGTTGGAAAAGCACTTAATGCAATTGCAAATAACGACTACTACAAAATTTTAGTTAGTTTGTCAGTTGCTTGTCAGCAGCTGCTCCAAAGTTTGTTACGCGAATCTAAATTTGCATAGACACCGAGTGGATTGAATCGTTTGAGGACTAACAAAATGCATTGCAAATACGGTCTATGTTTACCTTCGCTCATGTAAAAGGGATTTTTGGCTATGTTTTATTTTATTTCATGAATGTCGATTATTATTTTTACACATTTTAAATTAATATTAGTAATTTTGACACATTTTAAATTAATATACGAATATTGACACATTTTAAAATAATATTTTTTCACAATTTAAATTAATATTAGTAATTTTGACACTCATTTTGACACAATTTAAATTAATATTAGTAATTTTGACACATTTAAAATTAATATTAGTAATTTTAATCTAAGAATATTTTCATTCAATTTTACATAACGGGCTCCCATTATATAATATCGTCAAAAGTTAAATGTTTTGCTAGTGGTCTTGGAATAGTTTTTACATTATATATCGCACGCTTAGTATTAAAGTGACCTAATTCAAAAATGTTGTTTGGTGTGAAACAACTACAAACCTACAAAACTCGTGTCAGTTAAAGAGACCCTTAACATGGAAGAGCAAGAAAACGCTAATAGTTAGCTAATAGTAATTTTATAATAGTTCGTAGCGTGATGTCATATATAGCTAAGAAAAAAGGATATAACTCAATTAACGTATGTATGACTGCGATAGAAGTCCTCGAAGCAACCTCATACATCTGACACTTTATTACGTCAATGTAGGTCAATGTTGTATCATTAACCGAATTGGCATCGCCTCATATACGTAGAATAAGAACTTAATAAAGAAACTCATATTAATACAGACGAAAAACACCACAATAGGTACCCGGAACATCTCAAAGTTAACTAAGTACTCTATAAACTTTGAGAACCTCTCAAGAAGATTAATTATTCCACGAGTGGTATCGATTAAAAACTTTTCTTTATTACGTCGGAAACTAAGTATATTTTTTTCATAATGTGGCAACACAATTTATTTTATTTTATGTATCAACAATTATTGCATCTATCTATTGTAATATAAATGCGAGTCCATCAGTTACGTATTCACAGCGAATCCGCTGAACCAATATCGATGAAATTTGACACGATTTATGCTTATACACTAGGATAATATAAAAGCTATAAAATCCTGTTAATTCAACAAGAATAGAATGCCATTGTAAAACGCCATCTATTATCGCACTTCAAAGTTTTTTATTCACGATGTGTCAAATGAGTTTTTATGCTAACATTATAAGTAAATCATCATCTTCCTGCCCTTATCCCACTCTAAGTGGGGTCGGCACAACATGTTATAAACATGCTGTTACATGATTTGGCTACGTTTTTACGACCGGTCGCCTGCCTGACATCAACTCACCTCAGTCGTATTTTACGACACCTCGGTAAGAAAGAGGGTGGTCTATTCTACTAACCGGATACTATACGGTGGGTCAACTTACCTTAGTCGCCTTTTACGACACCCCGGTAAGAAATGAGGGTGGTACTATTCTATTCAGCCGGATACCACACGGTAACATTATAAGTAAATAAAGGAATAAATTAACGTAACGAGAGTTCACGCCGGCAACAGTTAGCGACCCCGTCACGTTTTATTCGCTGACTGCTAGTCATAATTTTGCCGTAATGATACGGTCGTGTGGATATTGGGTTTTTAATTTACTAATAAATTTGATCACATGGAAACATTAAACCCGTTGAACGATCACAATTTTTATCACTTTATTTTCGTATAACTGTTGAGTTTCAATTTTAATTAAGATGAAAATACAAATAAATTATAAAAATAAATTGTAAAAAAATTGTAAAAAAAATTGAAAAATAAATTGTAAAATAAATTGTGTAAATAAAATGTGTGAATTGTAAAATAAAATGTAACTTTTAAAAATAAATTGTGACCGGAAAGCTAATTACATATCTGTATAAAAATCAAGCACTTGGGTGACCGAGCCTTGCTCGGTAATTTTTTAAAATATAAAAATAAATTAAAAATCAAGAAATAAAGCGCCGGTAATATGTGGGGCTCGAAACCGGAACCTCGAATTTTATAGGTCCGCCCGTTAACATTAGATTATCACAGCATTACGTTTGACAGTCAAAAATATCATTTGCAATCAATTTTACATTTTATAAGTTTTTCATTGCCCGAAAACATGGATAAAACGTAATTTTTTTAAATAAAACCTAGCTAGATCGATTTTTCCCCCCAAAGCCCACTCATTTAAATATAAAGGATAAAATTGAATTAGCTCGAGCTTAAAGAAAAAATTGCTGGGATCAGCATATTCCTTCGATATATCCCAACGAATATTAAGAATTCAAAAGGAACCCGCTGAATCGAGTTACAGAAATTATAATATATCAAATAAGCTGTGCGTGTAAATTAGCAATTATTCAATTGAAATGTTGAACATAAAAGTGTGAGTTAACCATACACCATAAAATTTTGAGTTAAGCATACGAGATAGAGACATACTTTTGCAAACTTTTTTGCAGTATTTTTGTAGATCTACAATTCTTTAGTACATTATTGTATCTCTATTAGTTTACGCGGCACACGCGACTGAAGCTTCCAACAGGTAAGTTTTTGTACAGCTGCACGATCTCTGTAACACAATTTATATCAAAACGTTACGTACTATTAACTGAATCCTTTTGCACTTCCTTTTGGAAGAAACCGTATAAACATCCGTTCAGTAGATTTTAAGAAAATCAATCACATACAGACAGCTTTTCGTGAGCTTGTTTTATAATAAGTATAGAGGTATAAAATTCAATAAGTGATTTCAATTGTGCGCATTTAATTTTATAACTAAAGAAAGGATATATTAAAAATGTAAATATTATTATTACAATATATATTTTGGTGTAAAATAAAAATAGGTACCTATACATTTCAGCAATATAATACGATAATGCTGAAATTTAAGAATATAACGAAAGATTTTGCACATATTGTGATTTCGTTTAACCATGTCAAAAAATGTTAGTTATATTCATTGTTCATCAAAACGAAGAATGGTGGGAATGATAATAGTAATTTGATAAAACAAGGATAAGAATGTTTTTGCCTTTTATATTAAGCATTATGATGTCATTAACTTTCCAATATCTGAACGAGGATATCGTATGATACTGCGAATCTTTCATTACGTTGTTATAGCGGCGTTTAGAGGATTAAAAATAGCTTATACCAGTAAAATACAACATGTTTACTTTGCAAAATAGCAAGCCAAAATGTTCTTTGTTTATTAAATTTTGCACGGTCTTAGCAAATATTAAAATTTTTCAATTTCCGCGTGTTATAATATTTTATACGTCAGCTTACCCGAAAGCTCATTTTGTCGTATGTTACGGAGAAAGGAAAATAATTCCACGAACAGTCAGTAAGCTTCGTATCACACCGTTTTACGTATTATGTAAAATTATACGCCCAAGTGCGTAATTTCTTTTATCTCTCGAACATTATATTGATTCGAATATAATATTTAACTTTATAGCCCAATAAGGATATTTTGTGTGGTTTTATATTAAGTAGTAAATTTAAAAATACCAAATATAGTTTTTTAAACACAGACAGCATTCGTGGATCTATTCCTTGCGGGCATAATTGCAATATTGTAGCTTGTAAGTTGTATTCAGAACCAGTTGTCCGACTACGCGTTGCTGCGGCTCAGTCTGGTGTCGAAATTCCCTCGAAATAGAACTCAATATTAAAAAAAAAACTCCGATCGCCACCAAACTTTATAAGAGCATTCTCTGGGTCAATCTGAAAATTTTATTAAAATCCGATGCAGCCGGTGTCTATAAGGGACATGCAGAAAAATATAAATTTTTATGCATAAGAACTAGCTATGCTTGCGGCTTCGCCCGCAATGCAATCAGTGTGCCAAATAGATTTCCCTCGTAAATCCCGACCCCGCGGGAATTTAATCGTTATGTATCAATCAACTTAAACCTTCCTCAAGAATTGCGCTATCTTTTAGTAAAAATCGTACGAAAATCTGTTTAGCAGATTTTGAGAAAATCGTTTACTACAACATACAGGCAGAGAGCTTATGGGGACTTTGTTTTATAAAATGTTTAGATAGATAAAATTAATTTGAATATTTTAGTTGTTAATCCGCATTGGAGCAGCTTGGTAGATCTTAGCTCCAATCCTACTCTCCAAAAAAAAAACGGAGAGAAGAGGCCTATGCCCAGCAGTGGGATAGTAACAGGCCGTTACTTACTTAGTTGTTAATAAATATTGAGAAAGTTTGAGTAAATAAAATCATAGCAATACTTTTCTAAGTTCTTTGCAATATAATCTTAAGTTTTACAAACACAAGTTCGTTAATATATTACGCGACGGTGTGAAAATGGTTTCAGGTAACGTTTGTTTTATAGACCCGTATAACATTTGAACTTCACGGCTAAAGTTTAAGATGGTTCGCTCTATATTCAAAGAGCTTCGTGCCTCATTCATAAAGGTGGATAATCGTTATCGTGCCGTATATCTTAAAGTTTTGGATTAATAAAAAGTAAAGTTCCTACAGTTTGTAAAAGCTAAACTAAAAGAAAATGAAATTATCTTTTTAAATTTCTTTGAATTTTATACATCTTTAATCTTTAAATGAGTTAATCTTGAATATATAGATATAGAATCTGAATTTCGAAAACGGTTGCAACGATTTTCAAAAAACTAGGTTTTATTTAAAAAATATGTCGTTTTATCCCTACTTGCAGCACTGAAAATTGCTACAATAATACGAAAACAAATGCTAACTATGCTCTCACTTGCAAAGTTATAATAGTTCAGTTGGGAAGACGTTCTTAAAAAGCGAAAATACCTCGGGTTAAATTCCAGATATGACCATCCCTTTATTTCTTTTTTCATATTGCGTCTTTTTATGTCTTCTAAAAAAATACAGAGCAAAGCTCAGTTGCTCAACAGATGCAGATGACAGCTCAGCAGATGACAAAATTAGCAATTTTGTCATCGAGTCTACTGGTACATGATTTCCACCATAGGATTCCTATAAAGTGCCACGATCAACAATCGTGGAACATATCTAAAATTAAATAATTCAAAATTATATCCTCATATCAAGAGTACTCATTATTAAAATCGTTAATAAAAGTAGGGTGAAATTATTCGCTAAACTGGAGCGGAGTAATTTCCAGTAAAGTGCATGTTTTAATGGTTTTTCAACAATGCGCTTGAATATTCTCGACTTAATGTTAAGCTTTCACGTTAATATCAACTTAAATAGTAATTTACTATAATGTAAAAGATGTTTTAGGCTTTATGATGTAAGGCTGCATATTGTATATTATGTTGGTAAATGGTGAAGAAAATGCTTAGTGATTTCATAATTCGCTCTAGTATTGAAAACAATCGATTAAAAAAAAGTGAAGTGTTGTAACGGCCTATTACTATGCCACTGCTGGGCATAGACCTCCTTTCTCTGTTTTCAGAGAGGGGGATTGGAGCTAAGAGCTACCACGCTATTCCAATACGGATCGGTAGCTCGTTTTCAAATCTGCTTGATATTGTCATAATTCAACTGGCCCGTTGCGCTGTTGCCATTAACCCCGACTTCAGCATTGCGGGTCGAGGGTTCGATTTCGACGGAGGCCAACATTTTCTGTAAACAATATTTTGGTTCTTTGAGTCTGGATGTATTTAGTTAAAAATATATATTAATGTATTTGAGATGTGATATCTAAGTGGTAAGACTATATACTACTCTATCCCACAGCTGGGTATAAGCTTCCTCTCTCCTTTTTTGGAAAGTAGAGCCGACACATATACCCAAATTTGTCTAGAGATATGCAGGTTTTCTCACGATACTTTCTTCACCGCAAAGCGTGTGATAATCTATAAATATCAATTAGACACATAAGTTTTAATAGAAAACTTATAAGTGCCTGCCCGGGGTTGGGATCCGTGAACCCCTCGTCGCACTTACCGCTAGGCTATCACAATAAGTGCTAGAGTTTACAAGAATTAAAATTACTTCAACAATGACATGAATACGCTGTAAAAAAATCTAAATGTATCAACGGTTCGATTTTCTAGCGATATGGGATTTTGATCCCTTAGTTGATTGGATGATACCCTATAATGTATCAAGTAAACCTTGATACATTATAGATTAACACCCAACACAACACTTAAATTGACTTCATTATACATAGACAAGTGCAAACAAATTTTACATTATAAAAAGTTGCTACTATAAAATATATTCAACCAGAATCTAAAGGCATATACATAAATGTGTATGAATATATAAAAACAGATAAAGCTAGAAGTGAAATTTTAAAAACCAATAAGTCCGTAAGTCGTGGCCTAAATACATAATGCAACCATTTGTATTTCATACAAATGTAAACGCAAACATAAATAACAGTATTCCTATAGATTATGTATGTAATTCTTTGTTCGCTCCGTGTAGCTTAAACGATTTGATGGATTTTCATGAATAAGCTATCAATCATCTTATTCTTTTGAATGTCATTGCGACTACAAGCATTTTGGGTAAAGGAGGTCGCCACAATAAAAACTGGATTGAGCTGCGGATTGTCACGCAATTTTGTGAATACGTGAAACACTTACAGCGAAGATATTTACATCTCGCAAACTCTATTCAGTTATCGGATAGTTAATGTTTAATAAGATTGTTTTAAAACATGATGGAAAGAAAAAAATAAGAAACTTTTGGGACATAAATTGGGTTTTATCATCTGAATAATAACTAAAACCACTCATCATCCGGACGTTATCCCACTCTAATTAGAGTCGGCACAATATGCTATAGACATGTTGTCACATTATTTGGCTAGGTATTTTATGACCGGCCGCCTTCCTGACGTCAACTTACCTTAGTCGCCTTTTACGACACCTCGTAAGAAGGTGGTGGTCAGGAGGGTGGTCTATTCTACTCAGCCGGACACCATACGGCGGGGAATTCTAAAACCACTATCTACTACCAAATCTATCTAATATCTACTACTGGTACCAAATATCATCAATATAACTCCAGCGGAGTAGCTGCGAAAGAATAATAGAAAGACTTTCACATTTAATAATATTCTATGGATGTACTGATTAATGATTTCATATAAAATATCACATGGGATGAAACGATAACTTCATTCGATAAAGGGCACTTCTATTAATTAACTTCCGAAGAAAGATGGAGGTTTTTTATAAGTATTAATAATGTCAATGAAATACCCGAAAGGCCAACCAAGGCTGCATGTATATAAGCGTCTCTTTTAAATTACGAGAGAAGTAAAGAATATCCACTTGCCTCAGTAAAAGGAATAACACTTACTTTTAAATCTAAGCAGCTTAGCTGCGAGCGGGTCAAGTGTCGTGTGGTTTCCAAGTTAAGCCAGTTACATTAATAATGATTCTCGGCACTCGTGTGGATTGAGTTTTAAAATATTATGTTTTGCCCTGGGAATGTCTTATATACAAAATCACATAGTAGGTCGCATAAATTAGGATTTCGCAATACATTTTATTATTGAGTGAAATTTTCACTGGTCCGTTGGCACAATGAATAGTGAACCTGCCTTCAGCACCGCGGGTCGCGGGTTCGATTTTGCTATAAATGAATTTGTTGGTCTTCGAGTCTGGGTGTATATATATGTATTTAAGTATGTTTTTTTTTTTTAATATATAAGTAGATATGCACCAGTTGTCTCTCATCCATAACACAAGTATTAGTTACTTACTTTGGGGTCGGACTACTGTGTGTGTAAGTGTCCCATATATTTATTTATTTATAAGTATTCTTGTTATCAAATAATATTGATTTACAACAATTGGTAATAATGTATTTATAGAATTAATCCTTCTCAGTACGGACTTTTACTAGTATACATAAGTATGTCTAATATGCCGTGTGGTATCCGGCTGAGTAGAATAGACCACCCTCATTTCTTACCGAGGTGGCGTAGAATACGACTAAGGTAAGTTGATGTCAAGTAAGTGGCCGGTCGTAATATCCGTAGCCAAGTCATGTGACAACATGTTTATACTATGTTTTTGCCGAACCCACGTAGAGTGGGATAAAGGGCAGGAGGATGATGAGTGTAAACTTATTGTCAATATTATTAGTTAAAAGATGTAGCTAAAGTTTTTCAGAAGACATCTTTTTAATTTGTTGTAGTACTTTGCCAAAAATCTCAATATTTCTTCCTAATTACGTGCTTATCAAGTGATTAATAAAATAACTAGGAGAACCTACATAAATGGCTTGTCTTATAAAGAGACACAGTAAAGATTTCCAAGTGACTTAAATTACAGTATACTCACCGTCACATACTTTCATTGTAAACTTAACAGCTTAAGGCTCACGTCAAGTATTGTTTCCAGAGAAAATTCATGATATAGTAGACTCACAAAAGATATCGTGTTCTTTCGCATTTACATTTTGTATATGAGCTCTTCAGAAGTTACAGTATATAATATTGTAGCTTATATTAACTTAACTATGAAAGAGCACAAGAACAAAGTGTCTCGCATAGCAAGATAGACTAAGATAAGTCACTGGACCTATTCTTAGATATACTTACTTCCTGTGGCACTACAACCCTTTGTGGGTCTTGGCCTCCTCAACGAGTCTTTTCCATTTCGCTCTGTCCCTGGCCTCCCGTCTCCAAGATGTTAATCTTCCCATGCATCGGAGGTCTTCCTCGACGCAGTCTATCCATCGCTTTCTGGGTGTACCTCTGGGTCTCTTCTGTTGTGGAATCCACCTGGAAAGGGTTTTTACTGCTCTGGCATCGTCCATGCGTTCCAGGTGGCCCGCCCATCTGAGCCTTTGTGACTTGCAAAACCTGACGATCGTTTCTTTATGAATCAGCTGATTCAGCTGATTCATATTCTTAGATATATGTTAATTTATAAGTTTAGGTAAACATTAAGTTGCTTATTAGCCTCTTGGCTAAATCACAACATCAATAAAGTAATCTCTTTTGGTTCTTTATAATAGTAAAAAAATATATATATTAATTTAAGGAACTAACGAAGGTAACTCTTTGAGTGTATCAGTCGTAGGGGATCTACCTACACTGTGTTTTCCGGCACGGGGTCCTCATTTTAACACCTTAGGACCCCAAGGCCCATCAGTTCTCCCGACTATGTGCCCCGACCATGGCCACTTTTTTTCGCGACTCGCTGAGCTATGTTGGTGACTTTGATTCTTAAAGGGATTTCCTCATTTCCGATTTGAATACAAAGAGATACCCCGAGCTCGCTCTATCGCTCTGAGAGACTCTGAGCTTTTTTTACGACGCCAATAGTCAGCGACCATCCATGCTACCATCCGTATCTACCAAAGGAAAGATAAGGTCTATAATCTGAAGTGGGATAGTATATAACACTACTTAGCTCCCCACATCCATTACATTAAAAACAAAAAGCTGTAGGTTAGATAACTTATATTCTTAAAACGCTGTATCAAAGTGGCTCCAAATAAATACCTCTAAAAAAGTCTTTACAGAGCGGAACTGTTAAATGGATGCCAGACAGGCCTAACAAAAGAAATATATTGCTACAAGCAAATGAACCTTGCCTGAAAATAAGCAAAACACTTAAAATTACCATTTCTTTACACACAAAAAAGAAGCAAAGTATAGATAACAATGTTACGAACACAATAGCTATTGTATAAGAAGTGTTCCTTAAATATTTCAATTTTTTTTTATAGTAACGCGATCAGATTTGTTGGCGATTATATTATTCTAAAATTAATCACTCTATAATCCTAACTTTGAATCCATAATCTGGTTGTATTTATAATTCTCATTATATTTAAATCCGTATTGGTAAGTGACAAAATATCAACGACAATATGCTCCTCATCTCAGATAGGTAGCATCGAATCGGATTCAGATATCCGAGATTTTAGATTCAAACTAGCGAATATTCTATTTTTAAATAGTTATTCTATTGGTTGCTGGTTAATGTGTTGTCAATCTATTTTTGCTAATCAGAACGTGTGTTAGATAAATATTAAAAATATAATTTACCGCGGTTAGTACCGATATAAAAAAAGACGTAGGCTGTTTTCCCCGTTTAAGGGTTGGAGCTACGACCACGTTGCTCCAATACAATTGTTAGGTTACACATATCCTTAGAATTCTCTACAAATATCCAGGTTTCCTCACGAAGTTTTCCTTCAAAATTGTATAATACATTACAAATATCAATTAGATATATTTTTCAAAAGGAAAACGCTTTGGTGCTTGCCCGAAGTTTGACCCTCTAAAAATACTCGTATCATGTATCAAATAAGAGCTTAAACTTTTAACTCATTATACCTTTAAAGTGTCGGTAATGACCAAGGCTTATAGAAAAATACACAATCTGACCAAATATATTACCTTAATTTTAACGTTTAAGATTATGACAATGAACTATGTTAAAAACATAAGTTTTAAAGGAAAACTACGCTACTAGAAGTATATTGGAGTATCTAGTGCAAGCTTTTATTATACTAATACTAATACTAATAATAATAAGCTTAATAAATTAAATTTAATGTTAAATTAGGAAATTGATAGTAAGGTTAATTCTAATTCATAATGTTTGATATTTGCGTACCAACTTTTTCTTTACAATAAATAGTCTCACTTCGTAGGTTAGCTGGCAGAGATCTCTGTCTTAGGGAAAAGTTGATCTTTGTACACTTTTTTACCAGTAATGTTTTTTTCCAACATTTTTTATGGTACATAAATAAAAAAATACAAGCGTCTTTTATTTAAGTGCTGTTACAAAGATAAAAATTGATCATCATCATCATCATCTTCCTGCCCTTATCCCACTCTAAGTGGGGTCGACACAACATGTTATAAACATGTTGTCGCATGATTTGGCTACGTATTTTACGACCGGCCGCCTGCCTGACGTCAACTTATCTTAGTCGTATTTTACGACACCTCGATAAGAAAGAGGGTGGTATATTCTACTTAACCGGATACCACACGGTGGTTCAACTTACTTTAGTCGCCTTTTACGACACCTTGGTAAGAAATGAGGTTGGTCTATTCTACTCAGCCAGATATCACTCGGCGGGTCGACTTACATTAGTCGCCTTTTACGACACCTCGGTAAGAAATGAGGGTGGTACTATTCTACTTAGCCAGATACCACACGGCTATGCGTACTTAATACAAGTCTTTCATTTAAGTGCTGTTACAAAGATAAAAATTGATAATAACGGAAAAATTGACTGTATACTTAAAAATAGAAATAATGAGCACAAACTATACAATAAAAACTCGCTCACAAAACTAGTTTCAAACAAAAGCGATACACAGTTGGTAATCACTTATCGTAGTCAGGTTGTGTACTGAAAAATGGATACTGTCATTATGCACGATGAGCACTCGGAATGCAAAGTTTTTCTTGCGTTACGCACAATGGGTCTAATGACGGCGGAATGGGGACGCGGTAAGAGCTCCTGAATATGCTTGTACATTACATGTAAAGTAGGGAAAGATACTACAGGTTTAAAAATACTTTTGTAACATGTTTTATACTGGAACTACCATTTTGATATAATTTTCAAAAATATTTAATTCTTCTGTTTACTTATATACTTCTAGATTAATGTTAAAATTACCCACCGTGTGGTATCCGGCTCAATAGATTAGACTACCCTCATTTCTCACTGAGGTATCCTAAAAGACGACTGAGCTAAGTTGACGTCAGGTCGGCGGCCGGTCGTAAAATACCTAGTTAAATCACATCACAACATGGTTAACAAAAACATACTCCTGCCCTTATCCCACTTTAAGTTTGGTCGGCACAACATGATACAAACAAGTATTCACATGATTTGGCTACGTATTTTACGACCGGCCTATTCTATTCAGCTGAATACCACACGGCGGGTTCACTTACTCGTACCTTAGTCGCATTTTACGACACCTCGGTAAGAAATGAGGGTGGTACTATTCTGTTCAGCCGTATACCATTCGGCGTTTAAATTTTTATTAGTATGTTTGCAAAATATTCCTTTTTTCGGAACAATACAAACAGTACAACAATTAATATATTATAGTTTTGACCTGGATATCCTTTTGGGTATTAAGAAATTGCACCACTCTGACAAAGAGAGTCTCGCCTGCAATATAAACACGTCTTTTTATTAACAACAACAATGTTAAAACTTTGGAAAACTTAAAGTCATCCATTGTTCTGTTTATCTCACCCCAGCTCTTATTATTAATTGAATAAAACTAACTTTGTTCGAGGATCCAACTTTACGACATCTATTGACCCTTTTACACAATAGTTGTTCTCATTGTTATGTGATAAAATATTCGCATTTCATTGGAGCTATATAATTTTAAAACGTTTTATACAAATATTAAATCGATTTTATAGATCACTAGCAATCGCCAGTGGCTCCGCCCTCGTGGAAAGATTAAAACCTTTATATAGAGTGGGATAAGGGCAGGAGAATGATGATGATTAACTGCATATAAAATTCCATGTCTGCAAACCCGAGTAAATTTTTGGAATGTCGTTTATATATCAACCATGAATAAACGTTATAATTAACAGCAACCTTTCTTTGCGCTCGATTAAAGAATTATCTGGGTCTCCGAGAACATCTGAGTTCTAATAAGAATATCTGAGGTGTTGTTTATGAGTTTGTGCTTTGGAATAATATTAAAAATGTTCACGAATAAGTATTATTTGGATACAAAAGTAATAATAAAATTATTTTGCTATAATCCGCGATGAAGTAAAATAGAAAATATATATAATGCTAAATGTAGAGTGGACAATCGGTTATCATAGCTGATACATGCAGGAGTCGTAAAAAACACATGCACAAACCTCCACCACCGCCACCGTGATACACAAGCACTATATACGTTCACTATCACAAACTCAACAATCGTTTCGCCCCGCAACCGAAGCATCGTCAGGAGATAGACTCCACGACCAAAATCGCAAAGTTGGATTTGGATATTGGATTGAATATTTGGATATTCTTAAAATCCATTTAACATTTTACTAAATATCTAATATTATCTATATGTTATTATTAGCTGTATATATAAACTAATATATAAAGCTGAAGAGTTTGTTTCTTTGATTATTTGAACGCGCTAATCTCAGGAACTACTGGACCGATTTGAAAAAATTCTTTGAGTGTAAGATAGACAGTGGTCTATCTTCCATGATAAGTGATCATGGAAGGCTATAGGTTAGGTTAGAATAGAAGAGGAGCAGCAATAATAAATATTGCGAAAACGGCAATATTTAAAGCCCTCCTTGCGTGCGCTGAGTAAACGGTAATAGTTATTCAAAGTCATATATTACAAAATTGTTTCCCTCTAAAGGTTCTAAATAAAAGTCCGGGACAGCATATGTCTAGCTTTTAAGGTTAACCCACTTTAACCATTTTTATGGTTATCAAAAAACTATATTACGGTTATAATTTTTCCACGCGTGTGGAGCCGCTGGCGATTGCTAATATATTATAAAAAATATCGAGCTCGGTCATCCACATATTGTTATTAATACATCAGCCTCCTGCCCTTATCCCACTCTAAGTGGGGCGGCACAACATGTTATAAACATGCTGTCACATGATTTGGCTGCGTTTTTACCTGCCGCCTGCCTGACAACTTACCTTAGTCGTATTTTACGACACCTCGGTAAGAAAGAGGGTGGTCTATTTTACTAAACCGGACACCACACGGTGGGTCAACTTACCTTAGTAGCCTTTTACGACACCTCGGTAAGAAATGAGGGTGGTACTTTTCTATTCAGCCGGGTCCACACGGCGGACATATTGTTATTAATTATAATATAGAAATTATATATACAGAACATTAGTAGCATATCGCCGATGACGTCTATTAGCCGAAGTTTTCTGGCATCTTACCAAGTCTCGAAATGTCAACGGAATAAGGCTGCTGTAATTTCCGGCTACATATTCCGATTGACAGCGAATCTTTTCCGATATCCCGGCCAGAAAGCTATTAATCTGGACATGTATAAATTACATAACGAGGTCAAATCAATATTTTACTGGGTAACCTTTTAAGATGATAATAATTGTAAGATAAGTTTTACCGCCGTGTGGTATCCGGCAGAATAGTCGTACCACCCTCAATTCTTACCGAGGTGTAAAAGGCGACTAAGGTAAGTCAACCCGCCGTGTGGTATCCGGCCGAGTAGAATAGACCACCCTCATTTCTACCGAGGTGTCTTAAAAGGTGACTAAGGTAAGTTGGACCCACCGTGTGGTATCCGGTTAAGTAAAATAGACCACCCGCTTTCTTACCGAGGTGTCGTAAAAGACTAAAGTGATTTGATGTCACGCAGGCGGCCGGTCGCAAAATACTTAGTCAAATCATGTGACAACGTGTTGTGCCGACCCCACTTACAGTGGGATAAGGGCAGGATGATGATGAATTGTAAGATAATTCGTAGGAACATCAGTTTCATAATAATGAAGATTTGATTACAACGAACGATTTTAAAATAATTAAAAATCACCTCTAATATTTTTACTTCTAGAAACTTTATACACCATTAATACGACAAATAATAGAGTTCATATTTCTTCTACGTATTTCTTACTCATATATATGTATATTGCATATTATTATATGTAGAGTGGTCAACTATTTTTTACTTTTTTTTATATGTATACTTCTTTAACAACTACATTAAAGAGCTTAATTTTCTAGAACATGCTTGGTATGGAAGAATGGAATAAAATGAAACTATCAATATTTAGAAGTAGGCTGGTTTTTGCATCCGTAAATTTTGTGTCAAGGTCCTTGTGATGTCTTTTTTTGGACACGCTAATATTTTCTTGCATAATTCCACGCCAGTCTTTTCAATGCCGTCATGTTTCGTTTATAATAATAATAATAAACTGTAGGTATTGTCTGCCAGACTTACCTTTACCCATTTCCAAATAGAAAAATGGTTTAAGAATTCAGTATGATTGTTTTTTTGGAATACGGTTTCTTATAAACATTAAAAAAAATATTTACTTATTTGAATTTTAAACTCAATAATAAGTTTATAGCCGTATAATAAAAGGAAATATTTATACATAACAAAAAGCAACATTTCACTTGAGTTAACTTTTTGTGAACACTTGAATGTTAAAAGCGTCCGTTAGACCCTAAAATTACGGATATACCTCCCTGTAACCCACATTAGAGCTCAGATGTTGTCGGAGACCCGAATAATTTCTTAATCAAGTCACCTTTGTTTACGCTAATTGTGTCATTTACCATTCTATTTGAACTCTGCAACAAACAGAATTTCAAAAACATTAACCGGTAAATGACATGTAAAACCTGTGTAGAAATATATTTCCAGATTTACCGTTATATTATTAATGTATGAAGTGAATAATGTGCAAACGTTGCTAATTAAAATATAAATGCTAAAATTCTCTTCTGACTAATATCTGTCATTGACCTAAATGGTAATACCTAAATCAGAGATTGATATCAAATTGCTGCGTGTTGTGTGCTAGATGGCGCGCAAGTAGAGCATTAGGAATACACCTCATAATATAAAAGGGATCAAAAGTAGGTACTATTTAATCTATTCTACGGAACAGTGAGTAAATTAACATTTATTATACGGTAAGAATAATACTGTGACGAAACTTGTATTACGTTCTTCTTCTTCTTGGTCGCTACACTCTTGGCAGAGCGGTCGTGGTCGTCAGTTCAGGGTTGGTGGCACGCTTGACAATTCGACACCATTCTTTTCGGACAGCTGCCTTCCTGGTACATTTGTTAAGAGGGCACTCAAAGGCAGCCTTCACTTGGTCCGTCCATCGCATTATGCGTTACTATGCAGAGATCCATAATACAAAAGTAATAATAAAATTATCTTGTTATAATCCGCGATGTAGTAAAATAGAAAATATATATAATGCTAAATGTAGAGTGGACAATCCGTTTTCATATCTGATACATCGCAAAGCTTTGCGATTTTGACGTGGAGTCTATCTCCTGATGAGGCTTCGGTTGCGGGGCGAAACGATTGTTGAGTTTGTTATAGTGAACGTATGTAGTGCTTGTGTATTGTGGTGGCGGTGGTGGAGATTTGTGCATGTGTTTTTACGAATCCTGCATGTATCAGGTATGAAAACGATTGTCCACTCTACATTTAGCATTATATATATTTTCTATTTTAGTTTTGCCTCCTCTTCTTACTAAGAGAAGCATTAGAGTAAACCTACCACACTGCTCTAATGTGGGGTATTGATTGGTAGAAATATACAAGTTAGAGAGTGCTAACCTAGCCGCCATTTTTCTTCCTATTATCAGTTACTATTTGAGTCTATTATTTTCTATATTATCATCATGAGATACACAGAGAATAGATAAGGACGAATTTGTAATGAAAAAACAATTCAGTCGTCACAACTGTTTCGTCTATAAATAATTATAAAAACACACAAGTAACAATATTAAAGGTTCTTCATCACTACATATAAAACAAGTATTGTAATTTAAAGTCAGGCTCAAAGACCAACAAATTCATTCATAGAAAATATTGGCCCACGGCGGGAATCGAACCCGCGACCCGCGGAGCTGAAGTCAGGGTCACTACCCACTGCTCCAACGGGCCAGTCAAATAATACATTCAAACAATGTCCAAGTATAATTTAAGTAAATTTTCAAACGCTAAAATAGTATAAATTAACGGGTTAATTTTCAAAGCAAAATTACGTCCTGTAAACTAATGAGTCTATTAACATAATTACAGCGTTGTTCATATTGCAGGCTCGGCTCATTATGGGGAGGACAGCGTGGGGTCATTCCCGTACTTCGAGTATAATGTGCCGAGGAATGTGACTACGGTGGTCGGACAGACCGCCTTCCTGCATTGTAGGGTTGAACAGCTTGGCGATAAAGCGGTAAGAATTTTATATTTATGTTTTACTTGTTTGGACGTGTCATTTTATTGCTTTACAACAGGTATTAAAGAGAGTAGTAAAAGGAACTAAGGTGGGATAAGTAAGATCGCAACCAATATTACATCTATAATATTTTTTTGTTTATGAATTTTAACATCACCAACATATCAAAACATATAATAAACCAAGACATTGTATCAGTCACGCAAAGTATCGCAAAACTAAAATTTAAGTTGAATCAAATGTTATAGTAAAAGTAAAGTAACGGCCTCTTACTGTCTCACTCCTGGGCTTAGGCCTACGTTATCCGTTTTTGGAGAACGTAGGCCTAAGCCCAGAATTGAATCTAAGACCTTTCACGCTGCTCCAATGCAGATTGATAGTTTACACATATCCCTAGAATTCTCTTGAGATATGCAGGTATTGCAGTATACAGGATTACGATGTTTTCCTTCACAGAAAATTATCAATTAGACACATAAGTTTTAATTCCGCAATCAATTTCAGCTTTGCCATTACAGCAGTTTAAAAACACTGTTAAAAAGAGGCTGATACAGAAAGCCTACTATACTCTTGAAGATTATTTAGAAGATAAGAATGTGTGGATATAGCTCTCTCTGAACCTGTACAAGACAGTAACGACATAATGTAAATAGTATTAAGAATTATATTTTTAAAAGAGCAACCGCCGAGTTTCTTGCTGGCTCTTCTCGGTAGGAACAGCTTTCCGAACCAGCAGTAGAGTTGACGATTCAAAAGCACTTGTTTACAAGTTTATTTGAATAAAGAATATTTTGAATTTGAATTTGAATTTAACATAAAAACTCATTGATGTCTGCCGGAGTTTGAATACGTGACCCCTCGTATGAGTCGCAGTTTCAACGCTGGGCTATCACAGCTTCATCAATTGATCAAATGTTGACTATATCATAAATATTACTTTTAATTACATAGGAATTAAGGATAAATATTATTATTAATTAATTTCCTAAACCAAAAGAATTCTTCAAAATATTGCAATCTAAGCAACAAACACAATCAAGTGTATGGAAATATTTGCCATTTGCGAAATGAGAACAAACAGAAGCAATATGCCTAAGAGACTCCTCAGGACAATGACATGCCCTACAAATGTTGAGAGTGCCATTTTAAATAATATACTTCTTTGTTATTCTTCTTAATAAATATGTAAGGGTAATATAAAATGTCTTTCATAATAGCAAAATAGAGGATTTGTTAATGACTTTAAAATAGCATTTCAGAATTTAGTCTCATTTTACATGAGCTATTTATGAAACTTTGTCGCACGAAAAGCTCGAAGCTGAATGTTGAATGCATTATTTCGTCAGCTTTTTGACCTTTGTAATTTGATTTGCGTGTTTATGTCTATTCTATTTTTTATTAAATTACAAACTGTATCGTACGGTTTCACCTACGATTCAAATGTCATGTATAAACAGAAATAATTGTTTATAGAAGTAGGCGTTAGTTTGTGGAATTCTATAGTAGAACAGTTGTAATAGAACTTTGGTAGTAATCCGCGTTTATTAAAAAGATGTATGAACGTGAATTTGCAATTTTGTTATGGAACCTATCTCGTGACGATGCTTCAATTACGGGGCAAAACAATTGTTGAGATTGTCGTAGTGAATGTGTGTAGTGCTTGTGAAGTGTGCTGTTGGCGGCGGTGTCTTAGGTATAATGTATGAGAACAGTTTTGCTTCCTAAACTTAGCATTACACAGATTTTCTTAGCAAACGCGGATTATAGCAAAATCATAACTTTTATAAAAAAAAATGGCATCATCACACGCGTTGTTGGATTAAAGATTGTCACTGATATTTTTGTTGGTATTGTTTTAATATAGTTATTAAAGCCTTTAAAATGTATTCCGGTAAAATAAACACGATTTTTGCTAGAAATAACATATAGGTACCAGTTGAAATACGAGCTGACGTTTCTCTAAGATGGAATTCGTGTAGCTAAAATACATTTATTTACGTATTCACAACAAATTACTTTAAAGTTGCAGCCACAAATTGAAACAGGAAACCCCTATTACTGATTCTATACCTTTAACGTGCTTTTGATATAAGAGACGAAGTTCTATACTATATATTACTAGCTTTTACCCGCAACTTCGCGTGAACTGTTGTCGCGTGATAGGTAGATAATAGATGGCGCTTTTTAGTGTCATCCTGTTCCTGTAAAACTATCAGGATTTCTATAGCCTATATGTTATTACGGTGTATAATGAATAATTGTGCCAAATTTTATTGATAATAGTTCTGCGGATTCGCCGTGAAAGAGTAACAAACATACATCCATACTTACAAACTTTCGCATTTATAATATTAGTAGTTAGAAAAATAAGATAAGATTATGACTTTAAATTTATCCAATTTTTAGTTTTCATCAGAAAAAATCTTTTCTAACCTGATTCAAACAATGATTTATTTTAAGAAAATTCACAAAATTTAAGCATAACACTTCCTAAATTTACAATCGATTTGATTCGTCAATTTTGTCACTAGTTAAAATTGAAAAGTTATTTGTTCTGTCAATTTTTCTATTTTTAAAACATTGCTTTTATCATGGTCAGAATTAAATCGAACAACTACGCCTGTGGTTTTATAAAGGAGACCTTTAATGTATATATCTAGGGCAATGATCCGGTATCGTTTTGTTCCGTATATATTTCTCCTTCCGCTCAACAGCCTCAGGGCAGTTACGCATCTTTTGAAGATCGCAACTAGAGCGTGAACTACCTACATAGTCACGTGTCTCGCAATAGAAACAGTGAAATATCCTGTTTTACTTTGTTTTCATGTGATCTTGAAGCGGAACGTGTATTAAGAAACACACCAGTTCCATGGGGAAAAACAACAATAAACGTGCCTTATTAAGTACTGGCAATTGCCAGCGACTCCGCACGTGTGGAAAGATAAAAACCGTAATACAGTATTTCAATAACTTTAAAAGCTAGACATATGCTGTTGCGGACTTTTATTTAGAACTTTTAGAGGGGAACAATTTAGTAATACATGATTTTTGAATAACTTACACCGTTTACTTAGCGCACGCCAGGAAAGCTTTAAATTTTTCCGTTTTCGTAATATTTTTTATTGCTGATCCTCTCCTGTCTCCTATTCATCATAACGTGATGTTATATAACCTATAGCCTTTCTCAATAAATGGACTATCTTACACTTAAAGAATTTTCAAATCGGTCCAGTAGTTCCTGAGATTAGCGCATTCAAACAATTAAACAAACAAACTCTTCAGTTTTGTATATTAGTATAGATTGTCGAACATGTGTTATACTCGTACATTACATCTATTAATTATGAATTGCATACATTTAATGTGTTGGCTTTGTGGTATCCGGCTGAATAGAAAAGATCACCCTCTTTCTTACAGAGGTGTGGTGATAAAAGAAAATATATGTAATGCTACATGTACAGTGTACTATCCATTCTCACACCAGATACATGCAGAATTCTTAAAAACTCATACAGTAACCACCACTAATAACACAACAATACAAAAGCACTGCACACATTAACTACCACAATCTCAACAATCGTTTCGCTCCGTAACTGAAACGCATGGAATCTGACGATGCTTTGGACCTACTGGTATTACTTTCTACATGTACATACTCTGTATAATATTATCTATATGTATACATAGAGTACTGATTGTGTTATTCATTGCAGGTATCGTGGATAAGAAAAAGGGACTTACATATACTTACTGCCGGCATTCTAACCTACACTTCTGACCAGAGGTTTCAAGTAAGTACGTTAAAATTTTTTAGAACTCTTTCTTTAGTGGTCAAGACCATTGTGTGATCATCGCATGTGTACCTTTCAAAATATGTTTGTTAATATATACTAATATTATAAAAAGGAAAAATTTGTATGTATGTTTGTAATGTTGGAAAAAACAAAAAACACTGGACCGATTTCAAAAATTCTTTCACCATTGCTGCATCGAAAACTGCATCTTTATTGAGCAACACAGGCTATATTACATTTAAAAAAAAACAGAGATCCGTAATAAAAATGTAATAAGATGTAAAAAATTAGACATAAAAATATATTTAACAAAAATTATTGTACAGTCCGACTTAGTAGACTGTCCACTGCCATGAGATCGGTATGTACGTGGATGAAACCGCGGGTTATTAGTAGTACTCTCATAAAATGCTATAAAATCAATCAGAAAGTAATAGAAAGAGTTATAATCTTATTTAGAGATCTTACTTTTAAAGCAGTGTAGTAGTGCCCATTCAAATATTGGCTTTGTAGTAGAAAGCCAATATTTGAATTCTGTAGCATAATTTGAATTCAATTCAAACATAAACCGTGTATCCGGCTGAGTAGAATAGGTTAACCTCATTTCTTACCGAGGTGTCGTAAAAGGCGACTAAGGTTAGTTGGCCCGACGTGTAGTATCTGGCTGAGTAGAATAGATTAATTACCCTCAATTCTTAGCGAGGTGTTATAAAAGGCGATTAAGGTAAGTTGATCCACCGTGTGGTATCTATCCGTTTGAGTAGAATAGATCAGCTTCTATCTTACCGAGGTGTCGTAAAATACGACTAATATAAGTTAACGTCAGGCGGTGTCGGCCGGTCGTAAAATACGTAGCCAAATAATGTGACAATATGTTTATAAATTTGTGCCGACCCCACTTAGAGTGTGATAAAGGCAGGAGGACGATGATTTGTCTCATATTTGTTTTAGTAAGGAATATGTTTATTTTTCATGTTTGTATCTATTTAGCTCGGGAAGATATAGAACATTACCACACCATACGTTAGCTCAACACCTGATCTATACATCAAGTCACCTAATAGTCTCTTGAGTTTCCATAGTAGACTGATTCTCTAACAACCTACACCGCATTTTATACCTATTCTTCCTCTAAAACACAAGCCACAACATTTCTTTCTACATTTTGTATTCTTAATAAAAATTGTTGTAATAGTCAAATGTTCTCTCTAGGTCATCAGGCCAGACAAGTCTGAAAACTGGACTTTACAGATCAAATTTCCGCAAGAGCGGGACGCTGGTATTTACGAATGCCAAGTAAATACTGAACCAAAGATGTCTTTGGCATTTCAACTTAACGTTGTTGGTAAGTACTACTTCCATTGTATTGCATATATTAGTGCATGGACTATGCATGTTTTCTATCATTTTATTTACATAGGACATGAATTGTTGTTCTGAATAGATTAAAATTGTATAACTATATTATCCCCGCAGGAGCTGTGATAGCCCAGCGTTGACAGCGTGTGACTCTTTCGTTGAGGTCACGGGTTCGAACCCGGGCAGACACCAATGAGTTTTCTGTTGAAACTTGTGGCTAATTGATAATTGCAATTTATCACACGCTTTTCAGTGAAGGAAAACGTCGTGAGGAAACCTGCATATCTCTGGAGAATTCTGGAGATATGTGTAACCTACCAATCCGCATTGGAGCAGCGTGGTAGGTCTTAGCTCCAATCCTTCTCCCCAAAATCGGAGAGAAGAGGCCTAATCCCAGCAGTACGAGAGTAATAGGCCGCTACTTTACTTTCTTTTTTTTCTTATCCCTGTGCCGTGTGGTACCCGGCTGAGTAGAATAGACTACCCTTATTTCTTAAAGAGGTGTCGCAAAAGGCGACTAAAGTAAGTTGACGACAGGCAGGCGGCTGATCGTATGTTGTGTCAACGCCCTTAGAGTGGGATAAGGCCAGGAGAATGATGATGATGGTCTTGCTTATCCCTATCGTTCAAGATTAGAAGGATTCTTATGTTTTTTTTTTACTTTTACTCCGCTCGCGTCGACTTTAGCGTTAAAATACCCTTGACTATTTACTATGTTGTTCTCTTCCTATTCCTAAAGGAAATAATTTTTATCCTTTCTATGTATAATCGGCCGTCTGCCGGGTCAATAATCTTCTAATTGTATCAAATTTCATCAATTTTGTTTCAGTTGTTTAGTCTTGAAAGCGTAACGGACAGTATGGAAATATTTTTGTAGTCATAAACTAATTGTTATATTACAATAAAATAATATTAAGGACGGCACTGAAACAAAAAACTGTTAAAAAGCAAAAGAGCAAAACCAGTCTCTAACAATATCGCGCCAACTCTTTTAAAGTACGACCATTTAAAAACCACTTTTACTCTATTTTCAATACGAGGTTATTGGTGTCCCATTTTCAAGCCACTCGAATAGATCATTTAAAATGAAATGTCAAGGGCTCAGCTATTATGCTGAAACCAAAGTGATCTCTGACCTTGTAATCAATATTCTCATTAGAGGTAAGGGTTACTTTATCAGGAATATATAAAGATTTATTGAGCTCTAGTTTTATGGCCATAAAGAGATGTTTTATGTGAGCGATGACACGCACTAAACTAAATATATTCGTTTAGTTTGTTAGTTTTTATCTAAGTGGAGTAACATCGGTAACGGAAACTTATATTAACCAATTTTTTAAACTACTATTTTGATTTATACCGGACTAATGGCATAGTTAAAATTTTAACAATTTAGTAGTACTAATAGACAAGTAAGGTTAGTGTCACAAGAATTAATCTTGAAAAACTGTCAATAAAGAGCATCTATTCGCATCTATAGATTAAAATATAAGTGTAGATGTCAACAATCAAGTATCCATAAAGGTCTATAGTGAAAATACATATTTTCATAGATAACAGAAGTCGGAATAAAACATTGAATATTTTTATTAAATAACCAAAATTCTATGAAGAAACAATCTTAATTTTTTTATGTTTGCAACATTCATATGAAACAGCACAATAAAAGGAATAAAAATGTAATATTTTAGTAAATTTTAACTAGGAAGAAAAATGTATGTGTAACGTTATATGAAAGTAAATGACATTAAAAATATCTAGCGTACAACGTCAACCTAATTACACAGAATGAACAACAATATTTTCCTCTTTGGAAAAAAAGAGAAATTAAATTATATCTTAAGGGAAGAGCTTGCTTCCAAAGCCGCAAATAAGATCTCATCTGAAATTATATTCGTATCATGACATACCTAAGTCATGTGTTAAACTGGTACCATTTTATTTTACATCTGAGTATTATAATATGTTTAATTGCGTATTTTTTAATATCTAGCTCAGAAAGGTACCTTTAAGGAAGAACCTAAAGGAAGAAATGGAAGGTGTGCATCGTTTTGCGTTTCGTCTACCATTTCAATTCTTCCGTCCATAAGGACGGAAGAATTGAATTGGGATAACCCACTCTACCTAAGTGGGACATGTTTTTCTCTTCCATTCTCTCCTATCATTCCTCTACTCTGGCGCTACCCCGTTTATGTGCATGTCATACTTCACATAATCTGACCATCTCTTTTTGGCCTCCCTCTAGTCACATGTCCATCCACAATCATATTTATTACTTATTTGGTCACATGATTTTATTGGATGATTGGTCATTTTAATCTTGTACTTCACATCTTTTCTATTCGTATTTTATTCAGTATTGTCATACCACACATCCTTAACATTCTCATCTCATTTGCATTTACTCTTCTTTCATCTGAATTTCTCATTGCCCAACATTCTGATCCGTACAATACAACAGGTCTTATGTCCGTTTTATAAATTTTCCCCTTTAAGAAAGTACCTAACATATTGTTCAATCAATTTTAGCTTTGCCATTACAGGTAAAATGGAGACTGACACAAAAAGCCTACTTTACTTTATAAGAATGCGTGGATATAGCTACTGTCCGAACCTGCAGAAGATAGTAATGACTACTTGTAACTAGTAATAAGAATTATTGTAATATAATAATTAGGAACAGCTTTTCGAACCAGCAGTACAGTTGACGATTCAAAAGCACTTGTTTACAAGTCTACTAGAATAAAGAAAATTTTAAATTTGACATTAAAATTGAAATTCCTAATATCTGCCGCCACTTCATCCATCCTACATTTTGCGTCTCCTCTACATTGAACGATAATAAAATTTAAAACTATACTACAAAACATTATTAAGTAAGTTAGCCCTGCTTTCATGACTAAGCCGTGACAATGCAAGCAATTTGGCGACACTCGACTTCACAATTTGGTCGCTTTCCCCGTAATTAATGCCGTCTGGCGTCTTGCCGACACTCACGAGCGAGTCTAAGATTATACCCATCTTGTCCAACTTTATTAGCTTCCTTAAAAACAAATCATAAATAAACTAAAGGAGTGTATTAACTCACAAATGTTAGTGCATCAGGTCTTATAGTAGAACAAATGTTACGGAAACCTACAAAGTTCACAAATTCGACTGTCCCGTTGGCGCAGTGGGTAGTTACCCTGCCTTCAGCTCCGCGGGTCGCGGGTACGATTCACGCCGAGGGCCAACATTTTCTATAAATGAACTTGCTGGTCTTCGAGTCTGGGTGTATATTTGTATTTAAGTATGTATTAAAACTTATATACGTATATATTCACCAGTTGTCCGTCTACCATAACACAAGTATTAAGTTACTTACTTTGGAGACGGACGACCGTGTGTGTAAGTGTCTCATATATTATTATTATTTGTGAAATTGTGACCGTAGTAGGGATTAGATAATATTTTAAAACCTGTTTCAGAATTTTCAGATGAAAACTTAGAGGTTTCCAAAAAAAATTGCCAGGAGAAATTTTCTTAATCATCAAAACATGCTATAAATCTTAATAAACGTTGTCGCTTTCGAATATTAAACTGTTGCAAACATAAATTACAGCGAAGTCTAAATCATTAAAACTTCCCATTTTAATATAGAACCGCTGTGTTCGCAAAGTTATCACAAACTTCCGACAATTGCAGACTGTATGGCGACATTACATTGCGATTTGGTAGTTCCTTTAGCAGTTTATGCTTCGCTGGCACTTTGCCTCTATAATGACTGGGAAAAATTTTACTTTAAACTTCCTTAAAGAGTATCGATGTATTTAAAAAAATCTTTCATGACAATAACAATTTATTGGATACTATTTATTAATGAGATAAAGGAAAAAAGAGTTCTAATTTAAACTCGTACATGTGAACAATTTGTTTATTTTATTAATTTTCTTAACGACCTAGACTCGAGTCCTTTAAAGCCTTATAAAAAAATTGTATGCTGAACTTACAAATATATATATATTATATAAATTCAATTATATTGTATAATCAAATATTTAAAGACGAAAAAAAGTTAATTCACATAATTCATAACAAAACTGCTAGTAAATATTTCAAAATGTAAAACTTGTGTTTCGTCTGTATATTTGTGCTTTATGACTAAATTTCTCACCATATCTTTAATGGAGATGCAACCTTCTAAGCGCTTTAATTCTTAGTTAATCTTATTTCATACGAAGAAAGAGTAATTTAAGCATATCATTTTGCAAACATCGTAATTGTCAATTTTTTAAAAATCGTTAATTCCTACAGATTTAAAAGGTTGTTGATAAAATTTGTTTTGTATTTTATCTATGCTAAAATAAGCTGATACAATAAATGACCAGCCATAAAAATTACAGCATTTAAAGATTAAAAGTGCTTAGACACGGCGATGTCTATTTTTCTGCTTTAACTTAAACGCTGCTATATAATTTACTAAAAACGGTCTACCAGAGGACATTCCTTCAATATCTAGCACAATGACTTCTCAACTTCTTATTAAATTTATTTTTAAATTGAATGAATCCATGGTATTCTCAGTAAAATTCGACGTGAGAATATTTAAAAAAGTTTGGAGAGAGAGATTTTTAAAGGCAATAAAAAGATTAAATCTTTGACTGAAACGCTGTGAAGGTCACACGAATACGCTTGGATTTAATCTCAGTTTTGTTTTAGCTTATTGTTTACCGCCTATCGCGGGTATACGTGTTTTACGGGATCAAAGGAAACGTTTTATGACTTATTTTACTTTATTGTTCTCCTCATTTCAAATTATATTGATTAATTCTTTGTGACAAATTAATATTAAAGTTCTAGAAACTTACACGCTAAACATTTATAAGTTTAGGGCCCGCATGAAGTAATGCTGAGCGGTTCCATGTTGGCCTAGGCGAGCAGGGGGAGGTCGTTTAGTCCGTGCAAATCGGACACTCCTTACCAGTACGGGCTGGTGAGCGTCCGTTAGGGATTTTTCCTCCCCGCGGAAAAAAAAAAAAAAAAAAAAAAAAAAAAAAAGTGACAGTGAGTTATTGTTTAAGTAAAATTAAAAAAAAGCAACGGTGAATCTATTATAGTAATTTATTGTTTTTTATATATAAATTTTTGCTTGTCTAGTAATATATAAAATAAGTATAATATTAAATTGTTTTAAAATGCCGTATGGTATCCGTTCTGAGTAGAATAACCACGGTGTCGGAAAAAGCGAACAAGGTATGTCTACCCGCCGTGTGGTATCCTGCTAAGTAGAATAGACCACCCTCATTTCTTACCGCGGTATCGTAAAATACGACTAAGTTAAGTTGACGTGAGGCAGGCGGTCGGTCGTAAAATACGAAGCCAAATCATGTGACAACATGTTTATAATATGATATGATGACCCCACTTAGAGTGGGATAAGAGTAGTGGGATGATTGTTTCCAACTAATTCAGAAATAGAATTTATGTGCAAAATATAATAATGGCTATTCCATAAAGTGGTACACTTCGAACGAGGTTATTAATCTTCAGTGTAGGCGGCGGAAGATTAATTAGGAATATTTATCGAAAGCTTTTCCGCTGTTCTCTGAACTGAATAAATCAATTAATCAATACAAAAAAATACAACAAGTACATTTTAGCTGAGAATCACTATTGTCATTTACAATTATTGTTTTAACTTTCACTCATAATTCGTCTGATATAATGAATCCCAGCTTGGGCGGTTCAGCGGGCTAAGCTCATGGCAGAGGTGGGGCACGATCTCTCCCTGCCCACCGTGGTTCGTGCCATGGCGGACAGGGAGGGATCGTGGGCAGCAATGGCCTCCTCCTGCGAGGACGTTATGTTAAATCCCATACATTTTTTAATAATATTTCTCTACGCAGAAGCAAAAGCAAAAGTCCTGGGACCAGCGGATCTATATGTAAAGACTGGCAGTTTGCTGTCGCTTACATGTATCCTGAGTCAAGGCCCACACGACTTAGGAACGATATTTTGGTATAAAGGTAAGTACTTTATGATGTGTATTAAGTTTGTCTATATTGTTCGTTTATATTACAGACGTGTTGTATCTGGCTTAGTTGAGTAGATAACCCTTATTTCTTACTGAGGTATCGTAAAAAGTAACTAAAGTTAGTCGACCCGCCGTATCGTATCCCGCTGAGTAGAATAGATCACCCATCATTTCTTACAAAAATATTGTGAAAGGCGACTAAGGTAAGTTGACGCTAGGCAAGCTTCGGTCGTAAAATAACTTGCCAACCTACTTAGGGTACCATGAGGGCAGGAGAATGATGATCGTTTGTATATATTAATCATATTCCAGCTTGGCCCTTTAAATACATAGTGATTCACAACCCTGGATAACTTTAAACCAAGATGAAATTGAGAACTATATTATGGTAGAAAATTAAGAAATTGTACGAAATTTAAGCATAGCATAACTTAAACCACGAAAAATAAAGTTAGGACTATAAGCAAGTATTTTCTTCGAATCGTTAAAGATTAGAGATGATTATATTTACAACCCTAAGTAAGACAAATTTGAAAATTACACAAAAATTATGACAAGACTACCAAGATGACACTACGTCTAATAGTTGTATTAAGTCCACATTCAGATGGGGAATAAATTCCATTAACATAACAAATATTTTGGAAACATTTTCAGTACAGTTTTTTTTTAAATTAAGACATCACATTCATATAAACTGTCGTTTGAATTTATTTAATTCTACTTATAGTTTTGTGTTGATGAAGTCAAGTTGAGTAATTTATTTTTACAATGAAATATAAAAGACTAATCTTTCCAATCGAGAGCCTCTAAGTGTTTTCTATCTTTATACCAAAAAAAGCATATGCACTGATCGGTTTGACCTATTTCCTATTTAAAGAGATTTAAAATCTATTTTCTGGCACGTAACTCTTAAATAACTGCATTTAACTGCTATTCGAAATGCTTGATCAATTTAACACTTTAGCAATATAAATGTTTGTATTTTATTTCAAAAGAGCGTTTTTGTTTTACGGTGTACTTTGAACTTAAATCGATTTAAAAGACATTTTGTAAGCGAAAGCTCTCTCATTTCAAAATTTGACGAAAACAAAAAGTACTAGTCTGTTATTATTCGTGAATAGCTTTTACGCGCAACTTCGTTCGCGTGGACTGTTGGCGCGTGATATTTATTTATTTATTTATTATCAAACTTCACATGAACACTTACAGATCTAACCAAAATGCATACATAATATAGGTATAATTATCCTCCTGCCCTTATCCCACTCTAAGTGGGGTCGGCACAACATGTTACAAACATGTTGTCATATGATTTGGCTACGTATTTTACGACCGGCCGCCTGCCTGACGTCAACTTACCCTAGTCGTGTTTTACGACACCTCGGTAAGAAATGAGGGTGGTCTATTCTACTCATCCGGATACTACACGGCGGGTCGACTTTCCTTAGTCGCCTTTTATGACACCTCGGTAAGAAATGAGGGTGATACTATTCTATTCAGCAGAAACATTTACAATAGAAATTTAGTTAATAAAATTTTAATAAAATTTGTCTGCAATGCCTCTAACATCAAGTCTTTCAAAGTTGTGCCTGTTACTAAATTTATTCAAATTTGTCCAAGTTCATCATTTGGTTGAGTAAAAGTAACGAATATGCTCTATTATTTTCATCATCAGCTTGATATCTAGTAAAACAAAGTAACCCTATTATTGATTTATTCTAATAGATGGATACTTGACCTTAGATCATTGTTATTAGATATATTATGAATGAGCAATTTTCATTCTTAGGTAAAAGTATTATACTCCTCCATTTGGTCTAGACTTCGGCTGTATATCTATTTATCTAATTGCAGTTAAAAATAAATCCAATTTATCTGTTAACTGTACTAAGCTGTTTCAATTATCTTTTTCCCAAAAAAATAATGTGCTCTAATAGGTTTGACCCACTTTCTATTCCAGATATTCTTTTTCCCTGGCACGTAACCCTTAAATTTCTTCAATTGCACCAATCCAATTCCGAACCACTATAATCTATTTTATACACTTTTATAACAAAAGTGTTTCTTCGGCCATTAATTGTACTGAACACGTATTTTCTGGTACTGCCTATTTGTTACTTAAGATATTTGAGGCAGTTATGTCATCTTGTAGTTCTAAATAGATTTGTGATTCTATATTATATTTGGAATGATTACTATAATATTGAAGATGTGGCTGAGTAAAATAGACCCTCATCTCTTACCGAGGTGTCATAAACGGCAACTAAGGTAATTCGACCCACCGTGTGGTATGCGGCTGAGCAGAATAGACCACTCTTATTTCTTACCGAGGTGTCGATAAAGGCGACTAAAGTAAGTTTTATCATCGTGTGGTATCTGGTTAAGTAGAATAGACCACCCTCTTTCTTATCATGGTGCCGTAAAATACGACTAAGGTAAGTTAATGTCAGGCAGGCGGTCGTAAAATACGTAGCCAAATCATGTGACAACATGCTTATACACCCCACTTAGAGTGGGATAAAGGCACTAACATGATGAAGACTTAATAACAAATTAATCATGTTATATAATAACTCTGAATTTCACGGAATTACATTTCAATTCGTTTTCACCTATTTCACACTTAACAAGAAACGGTTATTTAAAAGCATTAGCCGCTCCGGAACACGTATTTTCTGGCATATTGCCTATTTGTTACCCTCTCTGTTAAAATTCATTTCTGATAGTTATTCTTCCTCTATAAAGCTTTAACTGGACTGAACAGTTTTTCAATTATCTCCCATATTTCCGTTTCAATGACTACAAATTACATTCATACCGTTGTAAGTGCATTTAAATTTTATTTTTGATAGAATTTGCAATTAGTACGTTGAATTAAACTTTTGATAATATTTTAGACTAGGTTGGATAAATTATTTATGGGTCTTTTATGTTTCATTATAATTATTATCTTGACCTTATCCCACTATAACTGGGGTCGGCACAACATGGTTTTCTCTATCATTCTCTCCTATCATTCGTCAACTCTGGCGTTACTCCTTTTATATACATGTCATACTTCACAGAATCCAACTATCTCTTTTTAGACCTCCCTCTAAATTCCACTCCCTCTTTCTTACCGCGGTCGCAAAATATAATTAAGGTAAATTGATGTCAGGCAGGCGGCCGGTCATAAAATACGTAGCCAAATCATGTGATATGTTTATAACATGTTGTGCCGACCCCACTTACAGGATAAGAGCAGAATGATGATGATGTATATTACAATACGTAAATGACCCTAATGGAATAATCATATTTTTCTCACAGGTTCAAATATAATAGAATATAAGGAAGTGGAGGCAAATGATGTGGTTGAAGAACCTAGAATCCGTTTGAAAACAGAATGGACAGAGCAGCTAACGTCGAAGTTAACGATCGAGAAGCTTCTACCTACAGACAGCGGGAACTATAGCTGCGTTCCAACGATGGCTGAAGCTTCATCTGTCAACGTTCACGTTATAAACGGTAAAATTACTGATACTTACAACTTCTAAAAACAAGTTTTTACTTACTTAGAACTTTTCGAGGGGAACAATTTTATAGTACATGATTTTTGAATAACTTTGTCGTTTTCGTACTATTTTTATTGCTGCTTCTCTGTTATTCATCTTAGCGTGATGTTATATAGCCTTCCTTATTAAATGGAATATCTTACACTGGAAGAATTTTTCAAAACAGTCCAGTAGTTCCTGAGATTAGCGCGTTCAAACAATCGATCAATCAAACAAACTCTTCTTCAAAACTTTATTTATTACTATAGATTACAAAACTCATTGCTGCTTGCCCGAACACGTGACGCCCTGATAAGAGTTCACAAGTCGCCCCAATCGGCTTTGGCCCAATTGTGTTAAACAACTCACATGTATTTCAAAAAATATTATCCTGTCTTTGTGAAATATATGTGAAATACATTAGATTACGTAAGAAAGTTTCTTTAACATACAAAAAATGATCTTATATATTGCAATCGGCTTACTTTACATAAATAAAACTACTTTAGGGGATCTCTAAAGACGCCGACACCTATTGTAAGTATGATAAATAAGTACGGAAAAGTTACGTACGAGAAAACTCGATGCCAGCACTTTGGAAATAGACTTAAGTTCTTCAGGGAAAGATCCGGATAAAACTTTTATAGTAAAGTTATTACGGGCAAAAGGATTGCGGTATAATATAAGGGATTTAAAGCTATATGCGCTAACATAATTTAGATTACATTATTATATGTTAGAGAAATTCTGTGGTAACATGCCTTTTGTTTCAGCTAAAATAGTAGATTATATTTAAGATCGCATTTTCCTAATATATGAGTCATATACACAGGTATTAATTTTGAACAATGCTTTAACCGGTTACAATATTAAAGTTTTTATTCTGTAATATAGAAAAATTCTTTAGTCGTAAAACAGCTTTGTTTTAAGTTTCATCAATTGTATTTTAAAGGAAAAACTTATTTTGATTGACTTTTTTTAATTTCAAAGGTGACTTAGGTAAGCAACATTTACGTTTAATAAGCCCTTATAAGCCCTTGTATAGTCGTCAATGTTATTAAATGCGAAGTTAGAGGTAGAATTAGTATGGGAAATGTAGTTTAGTGGTGCTAAAATACCCATGATGCGAATTAACAAGTTGTATCCCAGGACTGTTCTCGGAATATGCAGTTTTCATCACAATGTTTTCCTTCACGATAAACCATATGATAAATATATTTTACACTCGGATTTTTAGAAAAAAAAATCATAGGCGCTTGAGATTTGATCTCGCCTTTGTTAAGGATTACGCCCTTTAGCGGTCACAAAAACGGGTTCAAATGTTAGACTAGCTAATTAAGTGCTACTGTGAAATTTTACATAATTGGTAAATTAATGAAGCTTATTTAACGTGACGAAAACCTTTAAGACAGGTCAAATTTCAGTATCATAAGCCACTACTTAATATCTAGCATTTTGCGGTTTGGCTGATTGCGTAATCTTTTGATGTAATATATATTAGATAGATTTATTAAGAGTTCTGACACTTATATTAATTGCATTTTTGTAATAAAAACTGATTAAATATTAAGTCGTAGGCATAGAGACACTACTTCACTACATATTATAAAACAAAGTCCATATTTCCGTATGTACGCATAAAACTTTAATACTACGCAACCGATTTTGATGCGGTTTTTTTTAATAGATAGAGTGCTTCAAAAGGAAGGTTTGTACGTATAATAACATTCAATACGAAGTAGAGAAATACTGTAATTTTTGAGGTTTCTGTAAATAATTACATTTTTTTCCGCTTACATTGCAAACGCAGGCTAAACCCTACGAGATTTATCAAAATGATGTACCAAGTATTTGTACACCTTAAAAAGGTCTACAGAAAAGTCCGCGATGGTATATGTCTATCTCTTATGGAAAACCCACAATAGCAGTTTTTTTCATTTACTTTTTACGAAAAATGATGCCTTATGTTCAAAGCAATTTTTATACAATACAGCATTAATCCTTATCCAATTGAGTACCTTAAATAAATAGTTGATTTAATATAGATCAATATTGCCGTTTACAGCATGTAATTTAAGTGAACATTTGCGGAGATATTACAGATTTAAAATCCCGCGAGGAGGCCGCGCTTCGACCTATAAGCACTTCGAATTTAGCAGCGACCGGAGGCGCAACTAAATGTCCTTATTTCAAGTTTATATTGTCTAATGATAAAAAAGCTATGAATGTTGTATGTAAAGACATTGTCTAATCAATTGTAAAAATAAATAATATCACTACATAGTATAAAACACAGTCGCATTCTCTGTCTGTCCCTATGCCCGTATATCCATATGTATGCTTCAATCTTTAAAACTATACAACAGATTTTGATGCGGTTTTTTTTAAAAGATAGAGTGATTCTAGAGGAAGGTTTGTACGTATAATAAAATTCAATACATAGTAGAGAAATACTGTAATTTTTGAGGTTTCTGTAAATAATTACATTTTTTTCCGCTTACATTGCAAACGCAGGCTTAACCCTACGAGATTTATCAAAATGATGTACTAAGTATTTGTACACCTTGAAAAGGTCTACAGAAAAGTCCGCGATGGTATATGTCTATCTCTTATGAATAACCCACACTAGCATTTTTTGTCATTTACTTTTTACGAAAAATAATGCCTTATTTTTGAAGGAATTTTTATACACTACAGCATTAATCCTTATCCAATTAAGTACCTTAATAAAAAATAAATTGTTGATTTAATATAGATCAATATCGCCGTTTACAGCATGTAATTTAAGTGAACATTTTCGGAGATATTACAGATTTAAAATGCCGTGAGGACGGCGCGCTTCGCCCTATGACACTTCGACTTTAGCAGCTATGTCCCTCTTTCAAGAGTTTGTTTAAAGACATTCTGTAATTAATTTTATTAATTAAATTTAGATATTCCAAAGATAGCAGGAAATCTTCTTGGTATAGATAGGGAAAGGAAATTGTTTTTCTCCAAATTTAACGCTTGCGGGCCACGGGCAGTAATGAATAAATCAAAACTACTGGATCGGTTTTAATCATTTTTTTACACTGAATGACATGGGATATATATTTTATACCCGTGCGAAGCAGGGGCAGGCCGCTAGTTACCTAGTAAAAAGCTTCCTCTCTACTTTTAGAGTTAAGAATTGGAGTAAATATTGATTTAAAGGTTACATATTAACTTAAACCTTCCTCAATAATTGCAGTATCTTTTAATAAAAACTGTACAAAATTTTGCGATAAACGCCCACATACAAACAGGCATGCTTTTGGGGATTGTGTTTTATAATATGTATAGAGTATTAGAACATTAAAGTGAGTCGGACTTCCTTAATATACTGCTACGTAATTGCCGGGAGTTTGGGACGCTGCTTTTGTATCACAGATCCTTTGATCTAAAATTATATTAAGGGATCGGGTACATTAAGCGGTCCTACAATGTTTGGTTTATATCCATATTCAATATAATCTCAGAGATCGATTATGCTCAAAGTGATATATTACTCGATATACTATTGTTATGTAGGATATAGATACACGTGGGTAGGTAGAAATCTCTACCACGTGACTGATAATAGTCGTCGTCAATTTACTATTGCGACCCGACTGTATCAACTTGTTTTAGTAAGAAAAATATCCATTACCAACCTCGACCTATAAGGTTATAACCTTAGGCATCAGTGCATTTAATAGGCGTGTCGAGTCATCGTATTGTATCGAAGTTTCATTCAACTTGTCTATTTATAGCATCTATGTTTCTATGTTATGTACATGGTAAAATTATGTGCCGTGTAATTTTTTTGTACACAAAAAATATTTTTTTTATTTCAAAACCTCAAGTATTACAGTATACTAGCTTTCTTCTTATTTCCCTTAGCTTCTTTCCTTACGTCCTAACGACGGAACGAGCTTCCGCTCAGGTCGGCTTTTATTTATTTATTTTTTTTCTTTTTATACAAATATTTAGAAAAGAGAAAGAAAAATTTAAAAAACACATGTATAAAGGCGGACTTATCCCTTAAGAGATCTCTTCCAGTCCACCTTTGATTAATACAAGGAAAAGGACATTAATTGAAGAAGAAAGAGAGTACGCTTTCATAATTTTGTCGCGCTGTGATGATCTATTATATTTTTTCGGGTCTATTAAATGATTTCATTTTAATATGTGGTCCACCATGTTAACTTGGGCGTTCCTCTGCCAGTCTTGACCTCTGATACGCCGTCTATAGTCTGATAGGCTGATGAGTGTGTCTGTACCACCTTAAACGTTTTCTGTTAGTACAGCGTAATAACAAAGAACATAAATCAAAAATATTAAAAAAAATATTCTTTGCAGGAGAACATCCAGCAGCGATGCAGCACGGCAACGCAAACACAGCATCACCTTGTGCCCTGTCGGTTAATCTTTTCATTTCTCTATATTGCACTCTTGCGACTCTTTATACGAATACTGTCGACGGCTTCAGATGAAAGTTAAACAAATTATGATGAAAATAAAATGAATATATAGATATTGTCGTTACCAAGATGTAAAACGTTGTCTGTACAAATTTATTATATTCATAATTAATTTTAACCTTTGTCAAAGTTATTTCAATATCTATTTTATAATAATATTGTTTTATCTGTATTACGTACACATTTTTCGATTACTATAATTTTTTTTAATCTTATCTTATTTTTACTATAAGGTTTTAATTGTATTTTTTCAATAAAAATATTATGTATTTAATAAATTTGTAATCAGTGAACGTTTTGCATGAAATTCGACTTTAAATTGTAAAGATTTTTCACTTTGTATAGAAAAAAACCGCTTCAGAGCCATACTTGGATAAAAACTTTTTGTGTCCGTAACATCGCGTTCATATTTTTTAATGAATCTTTTTTAATTGTCTTCCAATTATTTAAATGATTTATTATGTACAAAAATTGTTAAAATATCGCTCGATATTTCGTGATAAATAAAAAATATTACATACACTAAGCTGAAAATGATATCATATCTAAAATCTGTTAAATATATAACTTATGATATTGTTTTGGGTTTAAAAATATTTTATGTATGTAAATATATTTTTCTCTGCTTTAAAATACGATGAAAATAATAATATCACTTTTTGACTTTAAATAACATAATTGTATGTAAGGGTTATATTATTTTGGTCTCATTAAAACTTAAAAAGTATTTATTAAAATTAAAATATTCACAAAAAATGCTCGTTTTGTTTAAATATGGCTCTGTAGTAAGAGATTCTGAGAAAATATTGTCAATATATCAAAATAGTGACTAATTTATTTCGTAAATATGAATAATTCTTTAAGAATAAATAATAAAATATTTTATAGCATCATAGGTATAGTTTTATATAGATTTCACATTAATTTCAAGGTCGAATCTTATCAGACTGAATATAATAAGTTAGATTCGGAAATTGTACGTAATTTTGGATCTGCCTTCCATTTTTTGGGTTCCATACATAAATTTTTTTAAATATTATTTTTAATCTATTTCGCTCTCACGTGGCTATTAGCACAAAAGGTAAATATTCTAAGACAGACTTTTATGACGTCATAGAAAAGATGATATGTATGATGTTAACTAATCCAAATTTGTTGCTTACTATCGGAATCTGATCTGAATTATGATGTAATATAGAAGGTAGATGAAGAAATTATAACTGTAACGAAACTACACTGGTAACATATATGAAAAGACCTTCCATAAAAATCAGACTAGAGTACCAATTTGCCAACGAAAATTAAACAGAGAACCTGCATGTAAGGCAAGTACTATATTATTTTGGAAACAAAAAATTCAAAGAAGGTCTCTTTTATGTTATCAAATCATAGATTATTATCATTATCATAGATCTTTATTGTGATTATTTGCCACAGTAGCATCATATCTGTGATTCATTGTTCTGACTCTTCAAGAAGTAAGAGTTATTTGCAGTATATTCTTAATATATACAAGAAGTATTTTAAACATGATTTAATTGATGATATATCTTAGATCGAACAATGTATAGGTCTAACTATGAAATAAAAATTTGTGACAAACCAATTCAAATTTTGGACAGTTTGAGATTATTATTTTTATTTTTGTCCCAAAAATTCATAAATAATATTTTTTGAGTTTGAGTGACCTTGTTTTCTCTTTAAGCAGTTTTAATAAACTTTTATAAGGAAGTCTTTATATGATATTAAAAATCTGAGAATTTAATCTATATTCTTTATCCGAGATTCGATAGAGTTAATAAAAGCGTAGGTCGAAGATAAATATGATAGATTTTATAAAATCTCGACGAAGCTAAGAGCATTTGTTAGTACAAAAATATTCTTAGTAAGAAGTGATAAGATATAAAGATTAAAATCTTAAATAAAATGAATTTCAAAATACGAGAAATTTCCAACCATTCCTGTTATTGTGGTCAAGTAATATGTATAGCTTAATTAAGTTAAGTTTGACAACGGATTTGATCTTTACACCTTCTAAGAGACCAAGAGGCAAGTTAGATTAGATTATCTAAAATCTTATGAAGAATTTGTAAATATTAATTAATTATATAAAATCTTAAGGAAAGCACACAGATGCCTTCCCGACTAAAACTTCAATGCTCTGGTAAAAAGCATCAATAAGAGAAATAAAATTAAAACAAATAACATTTCAGTCGTTGGGCAACCACCGATTTGGTTTTATATATTAATAATAATCACAACTATTAGCATTATTGTTAGCAAATAACTAAACCTAACCGTTGAGTGTTATTATATATATTATACGGGTCACATCGCGTTAAAATCGAGTTACCTTTGCATAAGTTTGGACGTTTCTCGCGGAAGAAATCGTTGCAAGCTATATCATGCGGATAAAATCAGTGTGGTATGCATAAGACCTTGCGTGGAATGTTCAATTCAAGTGAGGGTAGTTAAACAAAATCGCCATAGCTGTCTTCACGTCTCTATGCTGCAACTTCCGCTCTCCGCCTTATCCTTCCGTTACAAAATGTGTTTAAGTATTTCTTTAAAATTATATATGTATAGGCGAGTCTTTTGTCACCCACCCAATTATCACTCGTTTGTCAATCACTACACAAGGATTAGTTTACTTTCTTTAAAGATGGATGATGTGTGTATATTATATTTATTTATTTATATATTTAGACACTACATGTGCGTTCATTTGTGTGTGGCACATGCTTGCATGCATGCAATGCACCTTAACATGTGACTGATAACGCAGTCGTCATGAATTCATTTCCTACTGTGACCTGATTGTAAAAACTTCCATACCTCGAACTTATGACCTTATTTTTAAGGGCGGACGACCGTATTTGTTATTATCCCTTAAATTCATTATAAAACAATCGTGAAAGCTATTGTGATAACTTGATATACAATGTCTTTAATTAATTCCATAGGTTAATAAATTTTATAATATTCTCATGTTCAAAATATCCTTTTGCATCTTAATTTGTTTCACACCATATATTTCAATTTGTTTTGAAGAAAAAATTAATTATACTAAAGTAACGAAAATTATAATAATTTTGCCTGAAAAACAAAAAGATATTGAAATACAAAACAAAAAATAATGAGATACTTGATACGAACGAGGGTTTCAAAATATTCACCGTTTTCTTGATCCCTTTATTTATAAATAACATTTTATGTATACAAGAAGAGCGTCATATAATATTTCCATTGTTTATAATATAAAAGCAGAAACTGTCTATATAAAATAAATAGATAAATAAATATACACAAATAAGTAATTCTAACCTAATAAGACTAGCTAATTTGTCAGTTAACATTACATTGGTCAAGAAACCGTAAAGCAGTTCTTTTTCTTCAACCGATGGACGTCCACTGCTGGATAAAGGTCTCTTCACGGGATTTCTTCAAAACACGATCTCCTGTCACTTAGATTCAGACCTTTCTGACGTTGACGACGTGATGCGACCTTTTTGACGTCATCAGTTCATCTTGTAGGGGGTTTACCAATGCTGCGTTTTCCGATGCGGGATCGCTATTCCAAAACCAGTACAGTGGATTAATTTCAAATAATTAAAAAACAACCAAAATGATAGCCTACGGCCAATATGGCAACGTATTTAAATTTTAATTACTCGCTAAATCCATTTCTGCTTTCAATGACTGTTTCCAGTAAATCTATACTTATAATAAATCTGTAGAGAGGTCAATTCTGTAACTGGAATATATTTCCAAAATAACTATCAGGGGGTGATTAGGGATCGATACTGATGCCAAAAATGCAATCAGTAAAAATTTTGTCTGTCTGTCTGTCTGTCTGTCTGTCTGTCTGTCTGTCTGTATAACCGTTATAGAAACAAAAACTACTCGACGGATTTTAACGAAACTCGGTACAATTTTTTTTCATACTCCTGGGCTGGTTATAGTATACTTTTCATCACGCTACAATGAATAGGAGCAGAGCAGTGAAGGGAAATGTCGGGAAAACGGAAGAAGTTACTCCATTTTTTAAGCTTCCGTCGCGTGTGCAACCTTGATGGTTAAAGCTACGCAGAAATCATGTATGACGGAAATGTTTTCCTTAAAATTATAAAAAAAATATCCCACGACAGCATATGTCTATCTTTTATGGTTGACTCACAATAAGACGTGTAACTCCCGATAGCTTAGCAGTTCGAAGCTTTCTGGTTATATTTGTCTACTCCTACGTTTATATCACTCTCAATCATCTCTAAATAAAAAAGTGAATAGTATTAACCATTGTATAAAAAAAGAATAATTGAAATCGGTATAGAAACACCAAAGTTATACATGAAATACGCTAATAATAAGCCATCGCGCGTGAATACTGAATCATGCTATAGGGATTATCACTACATAGTATAAAACAAAGTCACATTCTTTGTTTGTCCCTATATCCCTATGACTGCTTAAATCTTTAAAACTACGCAACAGATTTTGATGCGGTTTTTTTTAATAGATAGAGTGATTCAAGAGGAATGTATAATAACATTCAATATGGAGTAGAGAAATACTGTAATGTTTCTAATGTGATGTCGTAAATAATTACTTTTTTTTCTTTATAATTAATAATTACTTTGATGTTAGATATAGCAGGAAATCTTCTTGGTATAGGGAGAGTGGAATTGTTTTTCTTCAAATTTAATGCGTGCGGGCCACGGGCAGTAATGAATAAATTAAAACTACTGGATCGATTTTAATATTTTTTTTCACTGAGTGACATAGGCTATATATTTTATACCCGTGCGAAGCAGGGTAGGCCGCTAGTACATCATAAAGTTATTATACTAGAATAGGGAAGCTAGCCTAAAATTTTCCACATTACATAAAGAGAAATAAAAAACATGAAGGTGTATCTAGCTGTGTTTTATGTGCGATCAGACAAATAAGACCTATACGAGTTTCATCATACCTGTCTTAGTAAATGCCTAACGATACCATGTGTACAATAGCCCTTATTTTTTAAAACCTTACCAAGGCTAAGAAGCTGACTTAAGAATATGCCCCAGACTCGAGGCGTTATGTCAAATATAAACGCTACAGATATTATTTATTCACACAAGAAATCAAATCAAATCAACATAAAAAATCTAAGAAATAAAAGAAAACAAAAAACAATTTGTTTTATTCATTCTTAGCAATTGGTTGAGCTGAAGTTGAAAAATCTTATTAATTTGATGATTAATTCACTTTATATGAAGGTGATAAATTAATTAAACCTGTTTTTGTAAAAAAAAATCATTTTTTACAAGTGTATATATAAAAACTTAATTATAACAATTTCAGATGTTTTTGTGGTGACTATTTTATAAATTTAATTTACATATTTTTACTGTAACTTATTGAATTTTTGCACGTTAAGAATTTTAGTAGGAGCTTTTATATTCTTAAAAATATGGACCTTCACAAAACAATAAACGCAAAATGTATGTTTAACAATTAATTTTAAAAGACGAATTTTCTGTAAATATATCTACATTATAAACATATTTACCACTGAACACTGTTCGAGATAGCACCAAAATTTTATTGTAGTTAATTTACTAGAAGTTTATAACCTAGTTAGATTTATTTCTTAATATATTTAATAAATTGTAAGATAGCCTGTAAATATATTGTAAATAATACATTTTTAATATAATTATAATTTGTGGCAATATTGTTTTTGCACTCATCGAATGAAGAAAAGGAATTCTATGGAAATTTAATGTATGAAATAATGTAGAGGATACCAGGGAACGGTTATGTAACAAATAGGTTTAAGGTAAACTTTGACAAATAAATATAGTAAATATTTATCACTGACTTTTATTTCAAACTGGCATAACCAGTCCGCTTTGCTGGGATTATTTAAAAGATATCAGTACTAAAAAAAACTTAAATTGGGGTTTTAAAAAATGCTCCGATCTCTACTAATTTTTTTAGGATCATCAGCTATAGAAATCTACATTAAAATTAATTATAGTAACTTACTGCTTCTTGCTGAAGGTGAGTACGCATTTATCCGTTTATTTTATTTTGAGCAACCTAAGATTCTCATATTTGCGTTACGTCCTTTCAACAGTTATATAACATCCATACATAGATTGACATATTTGTTTTTTAATATAATAAGTACCTACCTGGGCTATCATAGAAAAAATGCCATTAAAAAAAATAGTGTTAGCCTGATTCGACCTGGTATTCTGAATTTGAGACCACTCGTTACCTAAATAAGCTATCAAAACTTTAAAATTGACAGCGCAATTAACCTTTGCTTTCTCATACAATTGTAGCAGTTTTGTTAGTTCCCGAAAACAGGGATAATTTTTTTTTTAATGAAACCTAGCTAGATCGCTTCCCCCTCCCCCCACAAACCCTCTACATGCTGGCTTTCATGAAAATCGTTGGAGCTGTTTCCAAAATTCAGAATAATATATACATACAAGATAAACCCATTTCATATTAAAGATTTACGTAATTTTGTTTAAGATTGACTATATTATCTTCTGTCTTTAAGTATTTTAAAACAACTTCTCTTCCCGTCTTTTATTCGCAGTGTTGTTAAATTCATATTCCGCAATGTATACAAAATTTTAATACCAACGTTTCAGTCCTAAAAACTGCGCGTTAGCTTTATATAAAAATAAGATTCCATATTCCACGCAATATATTTTCAAATAAGATACACATCCTATCAAAAACATACGTTGGAAGTTTTATGATGCTACTTTATTACACGATTTTATTGTCCTTCGAGTACAAATCTGTATACATTTGCTTATATAATACAAGTATCGAAATTTTATGATTTCTTTTGCCAATAATGCCAGATATTTCATCACATATTTTATCTTATAACCTAAATATATTATTGTAAAATATAAAAATATTATATAGAATTCAATTGCTAAGTTAGAAACTGTTGCTGAATTTTTTCTGCCGGTATTTAGATTTACGTTTACGGCCCAGAATCCACCAAAGCGGAAAGCATTGGAAATGCGTTTTGAACACCATTATTAAGTTAAGCCATGTTAGCTGTGTGGTATCCGGCTGAGTAGAATATACCACCCTCATTTCTTACCGAGGTGACGTAAAAGGCGACTAAGGTAAGTCGACCCGCCATGTGGTATCCGGCTGAGTAGAATAGACCACCGTCATACCGAGGTGTCCTAAAAGCCGACTAAGGTAAGTCGACCCGCCGTGTGGTATCCGGTTGAGTTGAATAGACCAACCTCTTTCTTACCGAGGTGTCGTAAAATACGACTAAGGTAAGATAATGTCAGGCAGGTGGCTGGTCGTAAAATACGTAGCCAAATTATGTGACGGCATGTTTATAACATGTTGTGCCGATGCCACTTAGACTGGGATAAGGGCAGCAAGAAGAAGAAACTAGTAGTACAGCTGATGGTTTAAACTATGCTTTGTTAAGGGTCACTTACTCGTCTAAGCATGTTTAGCTGTAGGTATAAATTACTCTATTACTAATAATTTATTTCATAGATCACAGAGTAAAATTATAGTTTCACACTATAGTTTCTACACGGAATTTTCTATGCGAACTACACATTTTTCAAAGGCTTTTCTTTTTTCTTTTATGTTAGAGTACATTGAACGATAAGGTATATAACGATCTAAGGTGATTTTCCAATCGAGTTCGACTAATGATACACCACGGCAGTTTTGCACCGAACAACTGGCCCGTAGGTCGCAGGCAATAATATTAATTTACATTTTTTTATGATGAGTCTACTTACATTTTTGTATGATGAAACTTGACTTAAACAATTATTAGACGTTTATGCGGCTAGGTTAGGTTCCTTTTTAAATTGTATCAAGAGTTTATAGTTGCAAGTTAATATATGTAGGTAAATGTGTATGCAAATCATAACATTCAATACATTCGTATTATCGTAAGCTGTGACTAAATTACAATTCAAATCTCGCTTAGCTTTGATTATGCATCCGTTTTACATATTAAATTTTCTATACATAAATAATATATACTTCATATTGGTACTGTGTAATACAATTGAAGATGACTTGATTGTGTTGATAATATTAATGGAAACCTATGTATATTAGCCATGTGGTATCCGGCTGAGGAGAATAGACCACCCTCATTTCTTACCGAGGTGTAAAAGATGACTAAGGTAAGTCGACCCGCCGTGTGGTATCCGTTTGACCAGAATAGATCACCCTCAGAGGTGTCCTAAAAGGTAACTAAGGCAAGTTGACTGTGTAGTAAATAAAATAAACCACCCTCATTTCTTACCGAATTGTTTGTAAAAGGCTATTTAAGGCAAGTTGACTCAGGCAGGCAGTCAGTCGTAAAATAGTTAGCTAAATCATGTTACAACATGTTTATAGCATGTTTTGCCGACCGCTGTTAGAATGTTTATCCCAATTTAAAAAGAAGTTCAGGAGAAAGAAAATATTAAATATTAATTAAATATTGATAATTATATATTAAATATTGATTAAATAAGAGAACTCTTTTATAACTTTTTTTGGACAAACTAGCGCTTGATAAGAACTACTAATGGAAAACAACCAAATGATATTATAAAGTAGCATTTTCAAAAATTTACTTTTCTTACATCTTCGTATCATTTTAAGAAAAAGGAGATACTACTTTTTCTTTGTGTTTAAGGGTTGTCTGGAAGAGATCACAACAGTGTGATAAGACCGCCCTTTGCACATTCAAATGTATCTGTTATCTATGTCTTCTTTTCATTTTGTATTTTTTGTTTTTTATTTCTACTTCTAAATGATATAAGCTTAAATCTGCCTGATAGATAGAAATAATTGAGAATAGAGATAAATTTTCCTAAAGCTACTGACTAGCTTATTTCCGTGAGGCATATGTTAAGTCTATTGACTATCAAGAGATTTTAAGTTTATTTAGTTAAAGTATATTTTATGTTATATTACACTAGCTTATACCCGAAACTTCGTACGCGTTGACTGTTGCCGCGTGATTGATTGACAATAGATAGCGGTTTTCAATGTCCTCCTGTCCTTATTTTTACAGGACTATTCCTTTAAAAATAACAGAATTTCTATAGCATATATGTTGTACCGGTGTATAAGGAATAATTGTGCCAAATTTCATCGATATTGGTTCAGCAGATTCGTAAAAGAGTAACAAACATATATCCATACTCACAAACTTCGCATTTATAATATTAGTAGAAAGTAGGATAGGATATGCTTTATACAAGAGAACAAATATCGACTTAAGATCCAATATGGATATCGTGCCATACTCAATAGGAACATCATGCATAGGCAGATTTCAATACAACTTGAGCGTTGATTGAGCATCCGCTTAGCATAGTCAAACTTGGTACAGATTAATCCATATTCTATTATCTACAATATATATCATATACATGCTAAAACGTTATACAACTTTCTATCAATCTTAGCAATATACTTGTAGTATTGAACCTTGAAATGTCATAAGAATATATATTAAGTTGTAATTTGATATTTAGTAATGGCGAGCGCTGATGATTTTTCATAATGTGCTTTAAAGTTTTAAAAGGATTTATAATATAAGGCGATACTTTGCAGAGAGCCATCATACAAAAGTAATAATGAAATTATTTTGCTATAATCCGAGATTAAGCAAATAGAAAATATATAATATGAAAATTGTATAAATATATATATTTAAAAATGTATTGTATGAAAAATGATATGCATGTTAAAGGAGTGGCACCAGAGTTAACGAATGATAGAGGAGAATGGAAGAAGAAGACATATTGTGCCGACCCCACTTAGAGTGGGATAAGGGTAAGAGAATGATGATGAAAATATATAATATGATGGTAAATGTAGAGTGGACTATCCGTTATATCCGGTACAGGTATGACACCTGTATGAAATATGTAATGTATATGTCTGAAAACTGATAGTCCACTCTCGATTTACCAAAAATTAAATAAAAATTCTAACACAAATCAAAACTTCCGTAATTTCAATTGACCATTTAAACATTTCAATAGCTAGAAGAAATTATATGAACTTTTTTATATAAAAACAAAAACAGTAAAGGAAATAAATATAAAAGGTCAAAACACATTTCAATTGCAGAATTACGCACGGAATGCTGGCGAAAAAAGTTTTTAAAATTGATATAACATCTTTTGTGTGCTTTCAATTTGTGGGAGTAAATTTAACTTTTCAAAAAGCTCCATTTTACCTTTTCTATTGTGAGACTGGATTTATATGTTTTGATTGAATAAAAGGAAAGTGGATGGTCTGTCATAAATTATCTGTCAACTTTAATTAATTCTATTTTAATATAGCAATTTTTTTAAATATATGACTGGTTACAATGTATCGTGTCCAAAGCAAAAGCAGCTGTCAAATAACGTGGCAGTCTTAATAAAAACAAATACGTAGTAATTCACACCAAAACAACTCCTGATACTGTACCAGGCTCAGGAATGACTATATAAATAGTAGTGTAACAACACCATCATACTATAACACCTTTATCCTTCTTCTTCTTTGTCAACCGATGGACGTCCACTGCTGGACGTCTGGTCTGGTCTCTTCATGGGATCTCCATACCACACGATCTTGTGCCGCTTGGACGCAGCGGCTCCCCACGACCTTGTTGAGGTCGTCAGATCATCTCGTGGGGGGTCTACCAACACTGCGTTTTCCGGTGCGGGGTCGCCATTCCAATACCTTGAGACCCCAACGCCCATCAGTTCTGCAGACTATGTGCCCCGCCCATCGCCACTTCAGCTTCGCGACACGCTGAGCTATATCAATAACTCTTGTTCTTCTAAGGATCTCTTTATTTCTGCTTTGATCACGTAGAGATACTCCGAGCATAGCTCGCTCTATCGTCCGCTGAGCGACTCCGAGCCTTCTTATGTGGCCCATAGTCAGCGACCACCTTTACCCTTCGTCGCTCGCCTATTTTTAATGCTGGGGCTACATTAGCGGGCGATTCGTATCGCGTTGGCGCGCAAAACATCGCGGAACGCGCACACACGATGTTCCGTCGTTACATTACGTTAAGCGTAAAGCGGGCGAAGATTCAAAAGTGGCCTTCGGCGAATATTCGTTGTCCAGTTTTGTGCTTCCGAAACGATCAGTGTCTCTGCATTATGTCAGTAAATTATTATTTATTACACTTTTATCAGGTATTTTATCAGGTACGAAAGAGGAGATGGTGGATGTCTACTATTCACAGAAACCGACCGTCAAAATCATGGACAACACTGAAGTGACGTAGGTGTGGCCACTCAAACGAATATCTTCGCCACAATTCCCTTCGATGCGCGCCAGGTTACCGACAGTGCCCCGATCGTCTGCGCCCGTTAATACACCACGTTGCAACGATGTGCCCGGCAACATACATTGCCGTAGGCTGAATATTCGCCATAGCCCGCTAATGTAGCCCCAGCATTAAAACGTACCCCATCTTTGTCTTCACCGTCGGCCCTTCCGCAAAACTATAACGCCGCTTTCTAGTCCACCATCTGTTTTTCAGTGAATTGTTACGACTGGCTTTGTGCGTGCAACCTAGGTACCTTCCATTCAGGCCGCTTATAGACGCCGACGAATTACTCGGCAGTCGGCAGTGTGCCGCGAACCGCCATTGAAGGTCCACGCTATCTACTCTCCACGCCAATAACTATTATAACAACCTTAAATTGAAATCGTTCTTAACACAGATCTTAACTTTTCTTTATGAGCGGAACTCTACCCTCATGAAGGCTCTTACGAGTGGCACCTTACAACGTGAGACCCCTTACAGTACCAATTAATACCATTGCACACTTCTATATTCTAAAAACCTTGCAAAGATATTTTGCATGGACGAAGGAAACAAACTAGGATAAATCTTTCCTAAGCCAATTTACAGTGTGAATATTCAAATTGAAATTCGTAAATCAAATTGCTAACTTGTTAAATGGTTGATTAAATTATGCCTAACAATTGATTAAATTGAAGTTAGTGGGTTATCAATAACGGCGTTTAGTAATTTTGTTACAAACTCGAAATATTTCATTACAAAAAGCTTATTTTATGAACAAATTTATGTGTACAATTAACCCTTTATAGCTAAATTGTATAATGACTGATGGGTTTTCTAAAAAAACTTTTGTTTAGTTTCGTTACATGCTTTACAATGGCAGAGTCTTATCATCATTATGTTCTTGCCCTTATCCCACTCTAAGTGTGGTCGGACAACATGTTATAAACATGCTGTCACATGATTTGGCTGCGTTTTTATGACCAGCCGCCTGCCTGACGTCAACTTACCTCAGTCGTATTTTACGACACTTCGGTAAGAAAGATGATGGTCTATTCTACTAAACCGGATACCACACGGTGGGTCAACTTACCTTAGTCACCTTTTACGACACCTCGGTAAGAAATGAGGTTGGTTTATTCTACTCAGCCGGGTACCACACTGCGGGTTGACTTACCTTAGTTGCCTTTTACAACACCTCGGTAAAAAATGAGAGTGGTACTATTCTATTCAGCCGGATACCACACGGTGTATTTTTGTGTACTTTATATATTTGTAATACGACAAATTTCTGAGTAAATTCTGAAATTGTACCATCAAATAAGAAAAATATAAGCGTCTTTTGAAGTAGGAACTTTTTATGATTCTTATAAATTTATATTGGCCAGCGAAAACAAGCTCCCATCTTCGTACTTTTGATTGCAGATTCTGAATATATTTGTTGTATAAACAAGTTCCAAAATGTCGTAGACATAAAATCACATTTATTTACGTCTTTAATTTCTCAAGTATTTTATGTTTGTTTTATTTGGCTCGTGTCTTTGATTTTAAGTTGGTCAGATATAATCTTATAATATCGTAATTTAATTATTTAAAAAGTTGCTAAAAAAAATTTTTTATTTAAAATATAATTTTATTTTACTTTCGATATCTATTTTCATAGAGTGAATTGTTTCATGTTTCAAATATAACGTCCTTCAAGTAAGGTCAATTATATAAAAAAAAATACACCGTCACCACCGTCAATGTGACAAGTAGTCGAAGAAGACTAAATGTGAAAGGAAGGGACTTTTGAGAAAATTGCTTCTTATTTAATGAATAAGTGTAAAGAAAAATGTTGTAGTTATAAAATATTACAGGTATTTAAATTTTATTTAAATCTACATATCAAGAAGCTAAGTTGCCCAAATTAAAAATAAATTTCACTTAAAGAATAATTTTTACTCAGCTACCGCTTAAGTAACTCATTTCCTTCGAGGTGCCCCAAACTTTTCACCCCAACTGCATTTTTAAACATTTGCATAAAAGAAGAGTAATAAGCCACCAGAGGCCCGCTCGCAAAAAACTTCAGCTCAAAATCGTATTTTCTTCATCTACATTTTATTAACCAGGAATAGTCCTTGTGAAACTTTGGCAAACGGCAATTTTTTTTTATTAAAAAGTTTCGAAGACACTGACCACTAAATATTCAAGCTTAAACGCTTCACGCTATCAACGAAAAAAATATTCGAAAACTAGCTTTTACCCGCAACTTCGTTTGCGTGGATTGTTGTCGCGTAATAGGTTTATAATAGATGGCGCTTTTCAATATTATCCTATTCCTGTAGAATTAACATGATTCCTATAGCCTATACCCCCATAGTTAGCCCGGTGTATAAGGAATATTGTGCCAAATTTCATCGATATTGGTTCAGCAGATTCCTCACAAACTTTCGCATTTATAATATTAGTAGGATAGGATTTATTCATAATTGTCACAATATGAACATTATTAATTGTAATATTTCCATCAATTTGTGATAATTATCTAATAATATTACTGTTAATGTTAATCAAAGCTTATAAATTAATCTTTGATAACACGAAAGGGCCATTTTTTAAAAGCCAACAAAAATTAGGCCATAGAAATAATCAAAAAAAAAATGAAACTTGTTTGTAAATATAAGAAATTTTAAAATGCAATGTGAGGTTTTTTTTGGTACTTGGTACCAAAAAAACCCCCTTACATGTTGATTTTCAGAAAAATCGTTAATGAGTTAATCTTGTATATATACATACAAGATAACCTCATTAAATATTAAAGTACATACAAGAGTAACTCATTTAAATATTAAAGATAATACTGATATATATATAAAGTTCAAGTAATTGCAGATTTCATTAAGTAGAAATAACTGTTTGCGACATCGTCAACACGATCCTAAAATTGCATGCTATATTCGTTAATAACAGCCCTGTACATGATGATTTATGTCAGTCATCATTCTCCTACCCTTATCACACTTCAAGTGGGGTCGGCACAATATGTTTTCATTTTCCATTCTCTTCCATCATTCGTCAACTCTGGCGCTACCCCTTTTAATATGTATATCATGCTTCACATCTTTTTCAGCTCCCCTCTACCATATATCACATTCAAATTTAAAGCTTCTTTGGTCACATGATTTTCGGCGCTCCTCAATTATGTCATCATTCATTATTCTCCTGCACTTATACCACTATAAGTGGAGTCATATTATGAACATGTTGTCATATATTTTGGTTAGGTATTTAATGACCGGCCGCCTGCTTGACGTCAACCTGCCTTACCTTACTTACCTACCTTAGTCGTGTTTTACGACACCTCGGTAAGAAAGTGGGTGGTCTATTCTACTCAGCCGGATACCACACGGTGAGTCAACTTACCTTTTGTCGCCTTTTACGACACCTCGGTAAGAAAGAGTGTGGTCTATGCTACTCAACCGGATACCACATGGCGGGTGAACTTACCTTAATTACTTTTTACAACACCTCGGTACAAAATGAGGGTGGTCTATTCTACCGCATACCACACGACGTCCTTATTGTCATGTCAATAGTTACTTAAATTTTGATGCAAAGATCATGAATAAAAGTCACAAAACCTAGACCTCGCAGCTCAAGTATAGTCACTAGTCCCTTTTCGCGAACTACGCCGATCTATTATATTACTAGCTTTTACCCGCGACTTTGTTTGCGTGGATTGTTGTCGTGTGATAGATAGGTAGCGCTTTTTAATGTCATCCTATTGACAGGATATCTAATGAAGAATCTTAATCTAGGGAAATAACAGGATTTCTATATCCTATATGGTACCCCGGTATATGAGGATTAAATGTGTCAAATTTCATCGATATTGGTTCAGCGGATTCGCCGTGAAAGAGTAACAAACATACATCCATACTCACAAACTTTCGCATTTATAATATTAGTAGGATATATCTTAGATTATACACATACGTGCTAATTGCAATATGTTACCACTACGACGACTTCCGTGACAGGTGTCCGTTTATTACTGACACACCAATTCATCATTATATCTATAACCATATACTAAATCATGAATTATCACCTACCTAATGACATTTCTATTAACAATTGTAAAGTTGTTTTAGGTTTAATTCATAATAAGGATCATAAAGAATTTTATTTTTTTACACGTATAAATGATATTACAAATATTATTTTATGGCAAATACAATTTGTTTAGATTACTATATTAATACATTTTTTTATTGTGGAGAGTTATATTATACTAGCAATCGCCAGCGGCTTTGCCCACGTGTAAATTAAAACCGTAGTATAGTAATTTGAAAACCATAATAACGGTTGAAGTGGGTCAACCTTAAAAGCTAGACATATGCTGCCGCGGACTCCTATTTAGAACTATATTATTTTAGAAGGCAACAATTTTACATAATTTTTGAATAATTTTTACCGTTTACTCAGCGCGCGCAAGAAAAGCTTTAAATTTTGCCGTTTTCGTACTATTTTTTATTGCTCCTCCTCTCCTATTCATCTTAGCGTGATCAAATAAGTCCATTAGTTCCTGAGATTACCGCGTTCAAGCAATCAATCAATTAAACAAACAAACACACAAACAAACTTTTCAGATATATATACTCGTATAAATAGAATTTCTTTTAGTCTATTGCAAAGAATATAGTCGGTAACGAACATTCATTTTACAGACTGATTATGTAAAAAGTAGACGCTATTATTGATACTAACAATCTTCTCATCTATAAAAGTGTAAAGCATATAACAAATATTATAAATTATCTAGGCCTTTAAGTTTATAAATTCATAAATGAGTGTCGAGAGTTTGAACCGGCGATCATCCTTAAGGAACACCTATCTCACTGCAGCATCGCGACATTATATGAAATCGCTGCTAATATACGCATCTGCCGTGACGTTAATCCGTTAATTGCTGAAACGTCAATTAATCATCAGTAATTATATAGCTTATAGGATAGATGAACATTTACATTGATAACTCAATAGATTATAAATGATTATTTCTATGAATAATATTTATTTTTATCTCAAATTAATTCAGTATCTAACTGACAAGAAATATGTTATATTTGCACACTTGTAAAGACCAGAAATCTCTATTAAACAGATTGACCTCCTATTTGACTTATCTTCAGATAACGCTAGAGAAAGTTTAGTTCACCAGAAGCATGGTCAAGATTTTATGGTGAAATAATCTGATATGAGATGAAACTTATTTAATTTTCGGTACTTAGAGGCATTATACCTTTGCAACATTTGCGATATATTGGCTATACAATGGCGTCTATCTAACCAACTCTCTGAAGTATCAGGTAACTTGTTTAACTTCTTCCTGAACTTTTGTAAACTTCATACATTATCGATTATAAGATTTACCTGTCTAATCCATTCAAATGGAACTTGATATAAGCGGTTTCAGCACAGAATAAAAAACAGTGTTACAAGAACATGTCAATAATAGTAATGGTTAGATAATACAGCAATCTTTGGCACAGAAAAAGTTATGTTTATTCTGAATATATTTGTCAGTCATAAATAATTTATAACTGTCGTCAAAGTTTCCCCACACAGCAGTTATGATATGTTAAATAAGGTTATGATATATTTATATGTAGTTGATAGTTGATATCTATATGCCTCTCTGTATCTTTTTATTGATATTTAGAAACTAATAGTTCACATCCAAATCACATACCATGGTAACTGTTGGGGTCAGTGCCCAGCTAGACTAACCGGGAGTTCTGACGACCCGAAAATAATAAGAGTGGACTGTATAAGATGTATTTTAATATGTTTTAAGGCACGGTACAAATATATATAAAAGGTATGAAAAGTAAATGTGCGCTCGCGGTGATCGTTGGATGGCGTCTGTCGGTCGACCGTCCGACCGGTCCGGCCCGCGTACGCCCCCCGCACCGTCCGAGCTGGACGATCCGCGGCGCCTACGCGTGGCCTTGGCTTGACCAGTAACCTAAGATAATATGTCAATATAGTATGTAATAACTTTCTTAGTATTCTTCTTATTCTTACCGAGGTGTCGTAAAAGGCGACTAAGGTAAGTTAAGTGTGGTGTTAACAGTGGTTCATCGGACGCTCGCTGGAGGCAGGTCCCCGAGGCGGTCGATGTATCTGGTGCTCCCGATGCATCGTCTAGCGGAGTGAGGGCCTAGTCTAGAGAGGCCCCGACACAGAGGTGGCGCACTCTGGGGTTCAGAGTTGCTGCTGGCGGGGATGGGGGTAATGTGTACAACGGTACCCTGTCCCCGCCACCAGCAGCGTGGTGGAGCACTGTCAGGTTTTTAGTCGGTGAGAGTCCGACATACCCGCCGCTCGTCCCCGTCGGGCGGTGACGACCCATAATGGATTTTCCTGACATAAAAAAAAAATAAAAAATGGTGTTAACAGTGGTGGTTTATAGTTTGAAAATGCTACACGCAAAAGTTAGAAGAAGGAGAACGGATAGTATACCTTTTAGCATTACGTAGATTTTCTGTAATCGTTGATAACCAAAATAATCAAGACCTTTTTGTATTTTGTACCATGGGCCTCCGCAAAGTGACGCTATTAATTTTATTTATTTTATTATTCTATCAACGGTTGTCAATATATCTATAGGTAATATTCCGGCTTAATTCCATCTAGACATTAATTAATCATTGATTTGCAACATAAGTCTAAATCTAACGGCACTAATGAGATGGTTAACCAAACGCTAATGGATGCACATCCGGATTGTCGTGACAAATCACGCTTGGCAATTACAATTTTATACATCGATACATTTGATCACCATTGATGGGTCAATTGTTTTAGGTAATAAAAAGTGATATAGGGGTTATTGTAAGCATCCAGTCTATAGTATATAGTACCGCGGATAGCTTTGAATGGTATAGATCAGATTTTAGCCGTGTGGTATCCGGCTGAATAGAATAGTGCCACCTTCATTTCTTACTGAGGTGTCGTAAAATGCGACTAAGGTAAGTTGAAGTCAGGCAGGCGGCTGGTTGTAAAATACGTAGCCAAATCATATGACAACATGTTTGTAACATGTTGTACCGACCCCACTTATAAGGGCAGGAGGATGATTATGGTATAGATCCGATTTCTAGTTCTAGTCTGATGACATTGACAGTAGATGACAGTGTTACTAAAAATATTTACTGAATTTAAATTTATTCCTCAATGACATACCAAGTTTAGCTCTAAGTGAATATTTTGAGTATTATATGATATACATCTCGCATATTATCGATGGCGCCCATAAAAGGTCCGTTGGTCCTTTAACGGGACACGTATCCATCGAAATATATTATCCCTTATTTTTATTCCAATTGCTATAAAGTGGGCCTTTCCTTTTATTTGGAAGAACCATTATGGGAGTAACACGTTGAATTTGAAATTACGCGGTCACAGAATTTTTGTTTAAGCTGTCTATTTGAATAAATAAATTGTTAAAAAATATTAATTTAAGCTATTAGAATTAAGTAAATACTTAATAATATGTATACTTACGTGAAATCAGAAAGGCAAATGATATTCAAATAATTTATAGAAGAAGGCGTTAATTTGCGGAGATCCATAATACAATTACTTTTAATTTAATAATCACATTTGCAAATGATATTTATTTATTTATTAATTCTTTTAATTTTTCATCAAATATTATAAAAATCGGTTATTATTCGACATTAACTTAAATAATAAAAACCTTGTTTAGTTCTTATATATATTTTTGACTATTAGCAGCTTTTTAAAGATTTTTAATAAATACAAACTTACCCCGTTATTATCAAAAGTGGGTTAAACAATGGACCCAGTTATCATAAGCTAAGAGAGCGAAAGCATTGCAATTTATTCAGTAGCTAATTGGAGATTTCCATTTGTCGGACGAATTGCTTATTACTTAAAGAGTTACTGTTGTTGTGCAGTTCATTAATTAATTTATTTGTTCTCTTACAACAATAAAATTTAAATCACTCTAATGTATAAGGCGACTAAGGTAAGTCGACGCGCCGTGTGGTATCGGGCTGAGTAGAATAGACCACCCTCATTTCTTACCGACGTGTTGGAAAAGGTGACTAATGTAAGTCAAGCCGCCGTGTGGTATCCAGCTGAGTAGAATAGACCACCCTCATTTCGTACCGAGTTGTCGTAAAAGGCGGCTAAAGTAAGTTCACTCGCCGCGTGGTATCTGATTGAGTAGAATAGACCACCCTCTTTCTTACGGAGGCGTCGAAAAATACAACTAAAGTAAGTTGACATCAGCCGGGCGGCCCGTCGTAGTAAAAAAGTAGCCAAATCATGTGACAACATGTTTAAAACATATTGCTCCGACCCCACTTAGAGTGGGATAAGGGCAGGAGGATTATTACTCCAAAAATCACATATCTCTGTTGTTTCCACTAGGAACTGACAAACAAACAAAGCGATGCTTAGCTTTCTATTAGCAAAATTGTCCAAAAACATTTTATATTCAATAGTTGCTCCATAAATGGGGACTTTTATTATATTCCACGTTTCGCAAATTGCGTCACCGGAAACCGGGGCAAGGTGTTAGCATAAGTTGTATTTCACTTGGGAAAAGATGAAAGTATGGAAATGGCCACTTGCACTCAATCTACATAATAAGGCGGTAACATCCTTAGAATGATAAATTGTATGGACTGTTTTATTCATAGACGTTTTGCAATGGACTTGTCATTATCATTGAATAATAAAGAAAGACATTTCATAGACTCGTATTTTTTGATTATAGGGATTTGGCTGGAACCCGCTGTATCCGGCTGAATAGAATAGTACCACCCTCATTTCTTACCGAGGTGTCGTAAAAGGCGACTAAGGTAAGTTGACCCACCGTGTGGTATCCGGCTGAATAGAATAGTACCACCCTCATTTCTTACCGAGGTGTCGTAAAAGGCGACTAAGGTAAGTAGATCCGCCGTGTGGTATCCGGCTGAGTAGAATAGACCAAACTCATTTCTTACCGAGGTGTCGTAAAAGGCGACTAAGGTAAGTCGACCCGCCGTGTGGTATCCGGCTGAGTAGAATAGACCAACCTCATTTCTTACCGAGGTGTCGTAAAAGGCGACTAAGGTAAGTTGACCGACCGTGTGATATCCGGTTGAGTAAAATAGACCACCCTCTTTCTTACCGAGGAGTCGTAAAATACTAAGGTAAGTTGACGTCAGGCAGGTGGCCGGTCATAAAAACTCAACCAAAACATGTGGCATCATGTTTATTACATGTTGTGCCGATCCCACTTAGAGTGGGATAAGGGAGGATGATAAGGGATTTGGCTGTATTGTTGGCGCGGTGGGTAGCGATCCTGTCTTCACTGAGGGCCAACATTTTCTATATATCAATTTGTTGGTCTTCAAGTCTAGGTGTATTGTATTTAAGTTTGTATTTAAAAATTATATAATTATATATTCACCAGTTGTCTGTTTATCACAATACAATAATTAGGTTACTTTGGAGACGTACGGGCCGTGTGTGTAATGTCACCTTACCCATAACACAAGTATTAAATTACTTTGGGGACGGACGGAAATTTTTGAATATATAATAAAAATTAACAAACATAAGATTAACTCACATTAACTGTAAGCTATGATGTTCGAATGGTGAGAGTGTATGATTCTTACCAGTCGCGGGTTCAATTTCTGGGTAGGTGAATCGTTCTTCTAAATAGGATAAACATTCTAAGTAGGACCATCACAAAATGTTTTGAACATGTTGTTACTTGAAATGGCTTTTACGACCGGCCGCCTGCCTGATGTCAACTTACCTGAGTAGCCTTTTACACGAAGAAATGAGGGTGGTCTATTCTACTCAGCCGGATACCACACGGCGGGGCAACTTACCATAGTCATCTTTAACGACACATCGGTAAGAAATGAGAGTGGTCTATCCTCAGCCGAATAACACGGTGTTTTTTTTTATGTACCTAAAGGAGCCGCCGTATGGTATCCGGCTAATAAGGATTACAATGTATCCAACTCATTTACACCTAATTTTGAATTGGGTCACTTTAATACTGAGCGTACGATTTATTTTTGTTGTACTTGGTAAATTAATTACAGAAAATTATTATTTCCGCTCAAATATCCCAGGCTAGCAGATTTACCAATTTTAAGAGTTAATTAAATATAATTCTTATGGTTTCTCATCGGTGGTTTCAAAAGGAAATAAATTACATTCAATTTACAAGGAAACGTTTACTTTTTTAATTAACCTACTAAAATACGTTGCTGTATAAAATATGGATATATATTTCTATGAACAAAACCTAGGACTACTCCTGGATATTGTTATGACAATGACAATATAGATAATTGTTTAGTTTAGTTTAGTTCTTTCAGTTTAATCTTAATATTTAAGTTGAATAAAAAGCATGTTTCTCAAGATGTCGATTTCCGACATAATTGTAAAATTTCCAAAACGTAAATATTTTAATACAGAAGGCTACATTTAGCAGACATTAATGGACAAACATTCGCGGATGCAAAAGAAAAAAGTATTAGGAAAACAACAATCTATTGATTCCGTAGGTAGTAAAGAGCTGGAAGACTAAAATCTAGTTTTTTACATTACAAATTCAAAATTCAAACTCCAAAATTTTCTATATTCAGTTTTGTATATTCAGTATTTTATATTCAGTTCGTATAAGTTGTAAACAAGTGCTTTTGAATAGTCAATTCTAATGCTGATAAGGAAAGCTGTTCCTACCGAGAAGAGCCAGCAAGAATCTCGGCGGTTCGGAAACTAGGGCAAAAAATATAAGTATAATTTGTAGAATATTGATAAATATTAAATATATTATAATTTATATCAATAGACCCACTGTGAGGTTGTGTCAAAATCAATAACCTACAATATGTAGGTAAATATATTACAATACACCCTTCGGACCTCGGAACAATTTTTCGCACTATTTCACCTGTCCGCACCACTGGTGCCTCGGTCCCATTTCACAAGCTATCGTTTCACTAGATGTGTCATCTGGAAACGAAATATTAAATAAAATGCGATTACGAAATACATATCCATGTTTTTCAGTTACCAAGTTTTTTGTGGTAACTAATTTTTATCGATAACTATTTTCCACTTTCAATTAACTCGTCTGGAAGTGAGTGATACCTACAATAAGGTGAAGTTGATTTCTGTTCGCAAATGGTTATCATGCTTTTTGCTAGGGACTCACTCCAGCTGCGCAAAGATAGAATAGAATATTATGTCTACTAACATACTGTGAAGCATAAAATTATTAATATATCTAAAGTATTAAGTTGACAAAGATCAATAATGTATGCATTTTCTTGAAAAGTTTGAATGAGTCTCATTATTATTTAACATTATAAGATATATGCCAACACAAACCTTAATGTACTCCTATAAAATAGAATTATAATATACATCAAAGGAAGACATTAATTTAGTCTTTTTGAAACTGCTTTTTTTGTCCACTGCATATCTAGTCTAAAGTTGATTGAATTTGAGGAAAATTATTCGGGCACTGAAAGAATACTAAACTGTACTATTGAAATCAAACGATATTTTATGTGTCACACGTAATGCTGTGATAGCCAAGGGGTGACAGACAGAACAATAAAGTTGAAAACCTAGGATCGAATCCCACATGTCACCGGCTCTTTTTTCTTTTTTTGAATTGAATTTTTTTATATCTTTTATTTAAGTACCGAGCAAGGCTTGGTCACCCAGGTACTATTAATAATGAAAAAAAACGCATCGCCCAAGATCGCTTCACTTTTAATAAAACAGATGAAACAGACAATCACATAAAAAATTGAAATTATATTTAAGGAAGTGTTTGCGGAGTCTGTTCCATTGAGCCACTATCTTCGCTGTACCTAAGAATTCTTGTAAGAACGCTGTAGATATGGGTCACATTCTTTTTGTGTGCTGATTGAGTTGCTCCTTTGCAATTACTATAGGGAGACGTGAGTAAAGGGAATTTATCTAGATTGTCTAGGGACCTAAAGGTCAAAGGAAGATTTATTAGAAACCGAACAAGGATATGTTTTATTTATATAAATTCGCGACACTACTGTATTCTGCATTAGCCGTGTGGTATCCGGCTGAGTAGAATATCATCATCTTCCTACCTTTATCACATTCTAAGTGGGGTCGGCAAAACATGTTATAAACATGTTGTCACATGATTTGGCTACGGCTACGTATTTTACGACCGGCCTGTCTGACATCAAACTACCTTAATCGTATTTTACGACACTTCGGTAAGAAAGAGGGTGGTGGAAATGAGGGGAGGCCGGCCACCGTGTGGTATCCGGCTGGATAGAATAGACCACCCTCATTTCTTACCGAGGTATCGTCAAAGGCTACTAAGGTAAGTTGACCTGCCGTGTGGTATCCGACTGAGTATTCTACTTTTTATTGTTGCAGCCGGATACCACACGGTGGCTGGCTAAGTAGAATAGACCACCCTCATTTCTTACCGAGGTGTAAAAGGCGACTAAGGTAATTGTCACCAATTGACACCGTGAGGTATCCGACTGAGTGTTCTACTTTTTATTGTTGTCTATACAAAATTCATCACTTCTAGTAGTGTTACACGGTAAAACTTTATTTTTCTATAATATAAATAAATGGACCATTATTATTTCGAAAGTAGTCATCTCATCGTTCAACTTTAAAATTTAGTGCTGAGAAATTTGACTTTAATTAAAATAGTTTACACTTTGAAGTTAAAGGTCACTGAGACCTGTGAAATTATAGCTGAATTTTAAACTAACTTGTTCTTAAAGAGAAAAGTTTATACTTTCGAACTTAAAATGTGGTTTAGTTTCTCAGCAGAGTAAGCAGGCTGTAACTAACTCCTCCTCCGACTTGTATAAATATTAATTTATACATATTCAAACACCGCTAGAGCGCTCGCACTCCAACGGCAATATGTATAAAATACACCCGAAGGCGCTAGCACTCTTACACAGCTTAATATATATTGGCTCGTGATTCGTCTAAGTGGCTAGGACCCGTACTACGTTGTGATTTGTAATAACTCGAATTCTTTTAGAGCGTCAGAAGCCATGTGTCCATCAACCCAAAGGAGTCAAATAAAACCTTAAATAGAATAAAATAATGTGATGATAATCACATTATAGTTTTATAATAATATTTCAATATATCATATTCTTTAATATAGAACGAGCCGTCAGGTATGAATGTAGGGTACATTCGTAGTTTATATCACTTTGCTCAACAGAGGTTCATTATCAAATATCATTTGTTATAACATAAAACAGTTGTTTGTCATCAGTTTAGAGGCGTAAAGCAGGCATAAATCAATATAAACTATTGAATATAAGTGCACGATACACGAACAGGGTTTATATTTATCTAATACAAGAACAGATTTTCCATGTACTCTACATGAACAGACTTTATATGTCCAACAGATATAAATTCGTTACACGAACAGATTCTTATATGCCCAATACATGAACAGGTTACTATAAAATTTGATAAAAAAGTATGCGAGACATTCAGATAGTTGAATGTCTCGCGAATGTATTATGTTATATTTCATAGGATATGTTATAGCCAACAGAAAGATCTCTCACTCGATTTAACCCTTAGACCTAGCCCTTAAACAACTCCGGAGAGAAGTTTAATCAAAGTGGTATCTCTCTCCTATCTATTATATTCTTCCGATTTGGAAAAATATAAAAAGAGAGTGATAGTCAGTAGCTCCGCACCCGCTACCAACGGTGAGCTCCGTCCATAGGATATGAGCCCCCCCCCAAGGGGTACCTGTTTATAGTGCGCCTGCGGCGTATGATCATGGGATAAACCCATTATTGTCGGGAGTCAACAAAACCACAGTTGACGTATTAGGCATGAGTGCCTGGGTGTATAATAGAGGACCGAAGCCCATATAATAAATAGCCGGAGCTATAAAATATGGCATTAGCCAAAGGCACAAGGCCTGGTAAACTTTGATAATAAATTACCAATTCTTATATTCAGTAAGGCGCATGTCGCCTGCACACGTCGTAACGGTGCGTTCTATGGTAAAAACCACATACAGTATAATACGTATAATACGTATAAAGTCCACAAAGTGGAAAACCCATCGAGATGGCAAACATGTTGCAAAGCAACTTGATTAGTTATAATATATACACCATATAGGTGTGTGTCCACCGAAGTGGATAGTGTGTGTCCACCGAAGTGGAAGATGTGTATTGCAGAGCATTACATGAATGCCAATCACCCCCTATTCACCCAATACCATATAATGGAGTCACACATAGTGCACTCGCTTACGGTATGCGCCAAGCTCAACACGCCACCTCATACAACAAAAGGTAATTTATGTTTAACGCGGCAAGCCACGTAAGATGTATATGTATATGTGAAGATAAGGGAAATGCAGGCCACACTGTCTAAAGCTAGTCCGCAGTCTTATTAACAAAGACCCGACCAGCGGCTCATATGCAATAATGCCATGCTATAATGGTCATTCGTGGTATCATTAACTAAGCTAAGGGGACGTCCTGAAAAGGACGAAACACCACACCCATCCGTTACTATGAACAGAGTCCATAGCGATCCATCACTGCTGCGGCGTATCACTTCAGCAACATAAAGTTAACTTCCGCAACGCCCAGCAACATTCAGCTGTGGTACCGTCACTATTGAGAGACTACAAACAACGTTTAGATGTCCGTTCGTCAAACAATAACATTTCAGCCACCACTGTACCGGCACTACTTCAAGCGGCCTATGCGTCCAAAGGTCGAGCAAGGCACACGGCAACGACCGAAATCACCACCGGCCTAACTAAACCCGTATCACAAAGGCACACGCCTAAAGTAACTCTGGTTGCGTCATACCAAAGCCGAATAAAGGCGCGCCGCAGCAACCGAAGTTAACTACGGGCCTAGACCCAGCCCTAATAAGATGCAGCCTAGTGTAGTCTTTTGGGCCAGGCACACAGCAATGACCGAAATCACTGCCGGCCTAAACCTCAAGTCTCCTACCAGTACCCGCCAGAGCATGTTCGGTAGAGTGCCAACCACTACTCAGCAAAGTTGCCTTTACCAAGTAACATTCAGACACTTTAATCGTTCGAGGTGAGCTAAGCGATGTAACCATCGCTACACTCTTAATGGTCAAGTCACAATCACAGCCTTTCCAAAGATCGACACGTTCTTGCATCTTGAACCATTATACGAGAGCGGGCCTAGATGTGTATTTATTATTAATTCTTAAAAATAGTCGAGTTAAAACTCTATTAATATTATGTATCGCCCCAGTACACATCTACAATATCATTATAACAACATATCATAAGCGACCTAACAGATCACTTCTGCGCTCTACGCTCCGCCCGCTCTCTCTTACTGTACGGCGGATAACGTGACATTCGGTCAATATGACGAAAATTATACTTTTCTGAATTTGATGTTTTATGAATAGAGCATCAATTATAGATGCGAAAAAACATTACTGCGTGACAAACAAACATTTATTTTTTATACTTATAGATTTTTCTAAAATATTGAAATTTTAATAATTATTTATTTTTAAAACTCGAATGTAGGGATGAGACTGTTACAAGGCAGATATATTTGTTTTATCATTCTCCACCATTACCCCACTCTAAGTGGGGTCGGTACAACATGTTTTAAGCATGTTACGTCATTTGGCTATTTTTTACGACCGTCCGTTTGCCTGACGTTAACTTACCTGAGTCACCTATTGCGGCGCCTCGGTAAGAAGCGTGGGTGGTCTATTCTATTCGGCTCATATATACCACACGACTTACCTTAATCCTTAATAAAACGTTCATAGCTTTCAATGTTAAACCGAAAAGAAATTTAATATCAATTTAACTAATCTTTTATTCAGACAGTGCCTTCATAAAATTTAGTATCAATACAAATCAAGCCCTTCTTAATATTCTATCCAAAACGTTTGCTTTACATTTTATATAACAAACCTCTGGGACTTATCATGAAGAATTACAATATTTAAAAGAAACGGATACATTTAAAGATAAACATCACTACTTAAAACCAAAAAGTTGTTTTCATACCTTTGTTGTCGCCAATGACTTTCGCTTTGTATTTTATAGCAACACAGTCATGAAACAAGAGTATCGCGCACTTTTGACTGAAATGGTGGCAACACTGTGTCGTGTTGTTTCTGGTAGAGTCTTCCTATTGCTTAAATGTTTCAGTAGGATTCATTCTTTGTTCGTTATTCAAGAGAAGTGTGTCTAGCAGAATTATGGTATTTCTACTATATCGTGTTACTGTTAAGAGAGTGCGCTAACACCTTTAAAATTATAACAACGATATTTTTCCTTTATACTTATGCAATAACAAAAAAGTATTTTCTCAAAACTCAGAACTTCTTCTTTCTCAACAACTTGACATATATTGAAGGCCACAATGTTTTTTTTATATTATTGATGAACGAGGTTGTATTTGAAAGATGTTGTAACAAAATTTCTTGCAGGTGAAATGACATGATTAATTTTCTTGCGTTGTAATAGTAAATAACGTAACGCGGTCTCTTACTATTCCACTGCTGGGCATAAGCTTCCCCTCTCCATTTTAGGAGAGAAGGGTTGGAGTTGAGACTTACCACGCTGCTCCAATGCGTATCGGTAGGTTACACATATCCCCAGAATTCTCTAGAGATATGCAAGTTTCCTCACGATGTTTTCCTTCACCGAAAAAAGGTTGATAATTTGTAAATATCAATTAGACACATAAGTTTAAACAGAAAAATTTATTGGCTGCCCGGGGTTTGAAATCGTGAGCCCCTCGAAAGAGTCGCATGGCCTCACCTCTGGGCTATCACAGCTTGTCGTAATGTTGGTGATGTAAAACAAACGAAATCAGGAAGAGAAAAGTTGCAAGGAATATAGTGATTTGTGAAAAAATTATATGTAAGATATCAAGATGTGTTGAATGGTCTTTTAATTTGTAGACGGTTAAGTGATCGTACTTTGTTGCAGTTATTGCACTGTTTTTTATTATGGGAACGGGAATTTATTATGGGAACGGGAATTTATTATGGGAACGGGAATTTAGTATGGGAACGGGAATTTATTATGGGAACGGGAATTTATTATGGGAACGGGAATTTAGTATGGGAAAGGGAATTTATATGAGAATGGGAATGGGTTGCGTGATGATTAATCACAGTCATGTTATCACCTGTTCTCCACTAAATATTACTCTAAACGATACGACATATAACATCGTCAGATCTTACAGGTGACATGACCCTCCCAAACGCTACTCGATCGATCGGCCTCAATGCTTCTCCTTTCTCTACTTACGTAATCTCGTTGCTACTTCTGCAGTCATGTAAAAACCATAAGGCCACCATAAAGTCAGTTTAAAAAAATATCAATAAATTTGAGCCAATAGTAAACGTACAAAGAATAGGCAGTAAAATTCACCGGCCAATAATGAAGTTGGCAATTAATTTAATATATGTCGTTATTTTTTATCATATTTGTATACCCGTATTATATTCTATTTTAGTAACTTCTTTGTTAGCAATATATATTTTTTTAACCTTAATACTAAAAATTAGCACAAGATAATTTTAAACACCACTAATTTCTATAAAGAAAAGATCTATTTATAAATATAAGCCTCTTGCTGAAGGTAGATTGAAGCGTCCTTGACTTGAAGTGAATCATTAGAAAATTAGCTGAAATTTAACCTTTCTTGATTTATAAATAGACCGCTATTTCATGTTCTTGTACATAATTTATTTAGAGAAAAAAAGTAATAATAAAATTATTTTGCTATAATCCGGGATAAAATTTAATAGAAAATATATATAATGCGAAATGTAGAGTGGACAGTCCGTTTTTATACCTGATACATGTAGGATTCGTAAAATAAATCGTAAAAAGTCTATCTCCTGTTGATTGCAGAACGATTGTTGAGTTCGTGATAGTGAACGTGTGTAGTGCTTGTTTATTGTGGTGGAGGTTTATGCATGTGTTTTAACGAATCCTGCATGTATCAGGTATGAAAACCGGCAGTCCACTCTACATTAAGCATTATATATATTTTCTATTTTACTTCATCGGGGCTTACAGCAAAATAATTTTATTATTACTTTTGTATTATGGATCTCCGCAAAGTAACGCCTAATTCTATACATTATATCTGATGTATTAAATATTTCAAGTAAATATTACTTTAAATCAATCCAGACTAAACAGATTTGAGTTGTTTCAAATTGTATTGTATTAATAACAAAATGCCTTATAATTTTATATTCTGAAAACGTTCCGAGGTAAAATTGGTATTACTCGAGTGGCACTTAATATTCGTCTCAGGTGACGCTAGGCATTGAAACCGTAATTTTGTCATAATATGAACTGCTAAATCTGTAAACTATGTTTTCAATTGATGGTTTTTAACCTATCTGATATCATTAACTTAGATAAAATAATTTATAGAAGCAGGTGTAACTTTGCCTAATTCCATAGTATTGAAGTCACAATAAAACTATTTTGTTGTAATCGGCGCTTGTTAAGAGAATATGTGTATTGCTAAGTGTATGAAGCAGGTAACAATTTCATACTCCATACGTTCGTATTTTTCGTAGAGCCTATCCTTCTGATGATGCTTCGGTTTCGGGGCGAAGCGATTGTAGAGGTTGTGTTAGTGAGTGTGTGTAGTGTTTGTGTGGAGTGTTGGTGTTCGCGGCGTCTTGTGATACGTATGGTGACTTGTCCTGCATGTATGTGATTGTTGCTTCATATACTTATCATTACACATATTGTCTTAACAAGCGCGGCTTACAGCAAAATAATTTTATTGTATCTTCTGTTAGATATGATAAATGAAATAGAATCAAACCATCATCCTCGTGCCCTTATACCACCCTAAGTGGGGTCGGCACAACATGATGCCACATGATTTTGTTACGTATTTTGAGACCGGCCGCCCGCCTGACGTTACTTTAGTCGTACTTTACGACACCTCGGTAAGAAAGAGGGTGGTCTATTCTACTTAAACGGATACCACACGGTGGGTCAACTTACTTTAGTCACCTTAAAAGTATTGTATAGCCAAGTTGCCATACAGAGTAACGAATGATTGCGTTTTTTCAAAACGATATTAATGTTTCAGTACATGTTTTATACAAAATTCTTCTAAAGAATCTTTAGACTTGCCTTACACAAGTTTGGAAAATATCTTAAAAAGATGATAAACAAATGAACTGCAAAGTGGTATCCAGCTGAGTAGAATAGACCACCCTCATTTCTTAAAATCATTTTATCAACCAATAGACAAATTAAAATATATGACAATATGTTTATAAAATATTGTGCCAACCCTACCTAGAGTGGGATAAGGGCAGTAGAATGCATTCATTTACATAAGCCAAAACTTTCAAAATTTCGATTATTGTTATATATAAAGAAATTTAAAATATAACATTGTAAATAACTGATTTGATGTTTTTTTTATTACAAGAAGTTTCAAGAATTTTCCTTTTCCCAACAATTCGTAGTGATTAACATAATTTTACATTTCCATTCTCCAGTACCTAGCGACAATAAAACATTTTTCTCAGAATTGTGAAGTTGGAAAGTTTTACAAAATCTAAGCTCTAATTTAAATATGGAATAGGAAGTTGCCACAGCACTAGTTAATTTAGAAAAGAAATTATAATTTCAAATAAAATATATCTCATTCCAGTTTTATTTGTTATATATTTTGAATATCCCAAAAATGAATCAAGGCTTTAAAATGCTTACCTACCACAATATGTTACTTTGATGATGTTCCTTATTTAAATATAAGCGATACCTTATAAAAACTAATTTAGATTCTATCAGCTATGGTACAAGCTATGATAACAAAATTTAACGAAAATTACTTATATAACATGATAGCCGTGCAACTCTTTCAAGGGGTCACGAGTTCGAACCTTGGGGAAGTAACAATGAGTTTTACTATTATATCTCATCTGTCTTATTGATAATTACGAATTGCTAAACGCTTTTCAGTAAAGGAAATCATCATCAACGCAAAGACACCTGCACATCTCTAAAGGATTCAGGGGATATGAGTAACGTACCAATCCGCATTTGAGCAGTGTCGATGGTCTTCGATCAAACCCTTCTCCCCAATAACGGAGAGAGGAAGTCTTTACCCAGTAGTGAGAGACTAACAGGCCTTACTTATTATTTACGTGTATAAAAAAAGCTAAAGTGTAATATTTCTTTCAAAATTAGAACCCTAATATTCAAAAGGTCATTACGTTTCATATTCAACTTTCTCGTGTTATTCCAACTTCATGATATATGTATACAGAATTTTAAACTTTATCGCAGTCTGTATGATGCACTCCCGAAATTGTTTCGAAACTTAAAATGGAATGTTTTTGATTGGAGATCCTACAAAATGGACCTTAGAATAAAAGCATTACAGTTTACTATTGATGAAATAATTGGAAATATTTTGAAAATCTATTCACGATTAAAGCTCCTTAACAGGAATTGATCAGAGCTTATTCCGAAGTTTAACTACGAGTATAATAAGCGGACGTTTCTACAAAGCTCAATTTGTAATATGAAAATGGGCGTTTTCAGGATTATTTTTAAGTAGGTGCAACTGCATATATACATACTATTAACAAATATGAAATATAGAAGTATATATTGCATTTATATTACAGCAATTGCACCCCGTTGCACCCTGCTCCGGGTACCTATGAATATGCATAATACATAAGAATATACTATTGTTGCGTCTTGAAGTTCCTATTTAAAACCCCTTATGGGTTGGACTCACACTGTCTAAAACAACGTGATGGCTCCACCACGCTGCTGATGGCGAGGATAGGGTATCGTTTTATACATTGCCCCCATCATCGCCAGCAGCAACTCTAAACCCCAGAGTGCGCCACCTCTGGGTCGGGGACTCTCCAGAAATGGCCCCTCCCTCCGCTAGACAATGCATTGGGGGCACCATATGCATCGACCGCACCGGGGACCTTTATAGATAGGTGTCCCATAATCCCCGTTTGGAACGCCCAAAGGTCTCCGTTAGGGCGGCATTCAATAGGCTTCGAAGAGTCGTCTGCGTCCCGCTCACTTGCTTCGGATCGGATTTAAGGACTCTACTTTCGGGATCCGCTCCGCCGCCTCCTTATACGAGATAACATTCTCGCAGCCCACGATCTTTCCCTGTCCACCATGATAGTTTGTATTTACTGCCACAACTTTTGGACATGTGAGACCTACTATATTTATCCTTCAATGGATCTGGATGTCTATGGTCGTCGTATTTGTTTTTATGGTGTAGTGATCGCGCCTATTGAAGAATAAAGTTACATATTCTACGCTTATATATGGAACACGTTACTGTTTTCTTCGGATGGGCGAGATATAGGATCTGCAAGCTATCGTTTTACCTCACCCTTTCTATATACTCGCCCCTACAAAGCCCAGTGTTGTAGATATGGCGTTTAGGCTATTCATCCCTACCCATTTAATTATTTGATTTGCATTTTGATTTTTTGTTATATATTTAATGTACCGGTTGTGCCTGTAACTTCACCCGCGTGAAAATCAGTGTTTCACAAAGTTTTCCCGCATAAATTTTTATTTAAATATAAATTAAACCGAAATGGATATTGATTAAATGGAATTTTAATTGTCATTTTGAACCTAAAAGTAGTTATTGTGAGTTAACCATAATAGAGACACTAGATAGAGACATGCTGTTGCGGACTTTTTTGTAGTCTTTTTGTAGATCTCAAATTCTCTAGTACATTATCGCTAAGTGTATTTCTGATGTTTTACGCGGCGCACGCGACTAAAGTTTCCAGTAGGCGAGTCTTTACAGCCGCGCAATGTTTTCAACACAATTTACATAAATCCCTTATGTAGTATTAACTTAAACCTTTCGGAAGATTAACACGGCCTTTTAGTAAAAACCGTACTAAAATCCATTAAGTAGAATTTAAGAAAATGGATCACATACATGAGTGACAGTTGCGTTAAACTTGGTTTGCGTAAACTTGAACTTAATAAAGAGAAACGAAAAACGAGATTTTATCTTATCTTACAGGTTACAATGTACTAGCAGACTTTCGTATTTATAATACTAGTATGGATTAACGCAGTTGGTTTTGAGAGTTAGGTGTGATAAAATAAAAGGAGTCAATACTTTTTTATATCAATAGTACTATATGGTAGCATTAAGGGCCAATATATTTTGTATATTGGGTCGTCCGTCTAGTTTTACGACGACCCTTATTCAATCAGTCCGGACTAGTAAATAGTGAACCTTGGATTTTTCTAAGATAGGCTTAGCTTTTATACGTGCACACAATTTTTGTATTTACAACAGTCGCAGATAGAAAAGTCCACAACCCAACGTAAATCTAAATCTCCCACGCTTTTCCAATGTGGGTTTGTAGGTAACACATCTCAGGAATTGTCCAGAGATATGCGGATGTTCTCAATTTGTTTCTTTCACAGAAAAGTATGTAATAAATTGTAAATATTATGCACCTAATAGGCATATACGTTTTTTATAGAAAAAAGAAAAACTCAATGATGTCTTGCCCGGAGTTTGAACACGTGACTCTCAAGAGTCACACAAGAGGCTAACATTCTCACTGACCGGCTATCCCAACTCTGTATATTAAACCTCAGTTTTTTTTTATTATATCTCCTTGCAAATGATTTCTAATGGGTGCAGAGGTCAGTGGCAGTTATTTATTTATTTATTTTTACAAAATCCACAGCTCTTAATTTAATAACTTACAAAGTATTAACTTAGTTTGTACATACATCGAATAACGGATTTTAAATTTGCTAACATTATACATATTACTTACTTGCTTAAAACCCTGTGTGTCACATGTAGGTCATATTATATCAGTCACATAGCATACCTATGGGTCATATTTGGGTCATACATATGGGATCAATATGTAAATAATAAACAAATCTTGCTTAAATACTAGGAACACATCAAAGGAATATATTACAATAGAGAATTTAAAAAGCGGTGTAGTATCCGACTGAGTAGGATAGACCACCCTCATATCTTACCGGTGTGTCGTAAAAGGGGACTTGGCAAGTTGAGCCAGCGTGTGGTATCCAACTGAGTAGAATAGACCGACCTTATTTTTACCGGGGTGTCGTAAAAGGCGACTAAGTTAAGTTCACCCGCCATGTGGTATCCAACTAATAGAATAGATCACCCTCTTTCTTACCGAGGTGTCGTATAAGGCGATAAAGGTAAGTTGACATCAGTTAGGCGGCCGTTCCTAAAATACCTAGCAAATTCATTTATCAACATGTTCAAAACTTGTTGTGCCAGTTAGAGTGTGATGAGGGCTTGGCAACGATGACTGAATTTAAAGTGTCCGTGACAGAGATTTTACAGAAAAAAAAAACTCTCATATAAATTATCAAACATCGATGTAATACTTTTGTGAAAGTGAAAAAATTTTCATTGTGACCTATATTTCTTAAACTTTTATCTGAAATTAAGATTAATCTAGACAGAGATTTTAAAACTGCCTTAAAGTTATAAAAGGTTCTGTCAATAAACAGGATTTCCTACTTAAATCCAATTTTATTAAAACTTTTTTAATTAGAGTAATTAATAGAATAAAATTAAAAATATAAAATTAATAGCAATTTTTCCATAGATCTATTAACACTAGAGTAAGGTAGCCATAGACAGGCCTCTAAGACATGGCATAGTAAATAATAACAAACATACATCCATACTCACAAACGCATTTATAATATTAGTAGGATAGGATTTCTGAGTAATTATATATTTAATTAATGAATATATTTAACTCTTATAAACTTGCATGTTAACTTAATAAGTTTCAATAGCCATTGAAAAGATAAAAATTAAAAAACTTATATTATTAAACATAGATTTAGAGGAATAATGCGAATTCCACACCTTCATATAAACCCTGCATGGTTTTCGAAATGTGTGTTTATATATGTTTATTTTATGTTTCAAAATTTGTATTGGATCCTACATTAAAAAAAAGAATATGTTTAAATTTATGCTGATGATTTTTGATTTTAATATTTACTACACTGAATTTTATACGCACAAATCTTCGGAATCAATCATCGATATTGTTATGCCCTATCCTGAGAAGTAATAAAATTTTATTATTTCGCCAGTTAGTCGTAACGAAGGACGAACAGAGAGATAAAAGAATAATATAGAGCCCGGAAAATCTACAAAAAATAGGCCATTGACGGGAGAATTCTGTAAACAGGGAGATAACACGGCGATGATATCTCAGCTTTTTGTAAGAATTATTGGACAGTCGGTCGCAAGCCACTGCGAATATTATAGCTGTATTAATAGCTGTTTTCTTTCGCGACTTTACGTTTTCCTTTAGTGATAGGATTTTTATCTAACACTTACAACACTGTGAAAAATACAAAGTCAGACGCATTTAAATATACCATTGCAATTATATCGCACGCTTAGTATTAAAGTGACCTAATTACAAAAGTTATTTGAGACAACTTGCAATAAAGCCTAGCGTAGCGCCTACAATACTCGTGAGTGTTAAAGAGGGACATAAATTTTGGAAGAAAATACTTACTTTTTTATAGTTCGTAGCGTGATGTAATTTCGAATTAGGTCAATTTAATACAAAGCCTCGTAGTCTTATGCATTGGAAATTTATAGTAGAGCACAACAACAAAAGAAAAATTATCGATCCATTGTGAAAACCTTGTAAACAAAATGGGAAGGTTATTAAATTTTTTTTAGATAATTTAACTTCATGGTCACTATTATATTAAGATACAAAAATACCTTTTTTAGTATCAAAGAGACATTTATTATTATAATTAAATTTAAAAAAAACAAAGTAAAGTAAACCAAATCTTTCGCTGCTTTATTTAGTGAATCATATAAAAATGCCTTTCAAAAGAGATATTAATATTTAAAATGCTACAGTCAAAAATCAAATCTCTGTGTACACGGCTTTATGCTAATAACCTTCGATTTATTCGCATTTATTTCCTCGTTCTTTTATACCGTATGGAATGGCGAGTTTATATTGAAGTAACCTTAAATTTTGAACAACTACGCACAGTTGGATGGGGTTAAAATACTACGATAAATTTGTGCTGGTAACTTTCAATAACAAAAACAAGCAAGCTTTTCTTTAATTTTCACTTAAATGTATTGTTTTAATGATCAATTAATTATTTTAAAGGAACCCAAGCGAGTCCGCGACAGCAAGTCCTTAAAAGCTAGACCGCAAAGCAGTCTGGCTTTTAAGGTTAACCAACTTTAACCATTTTTATGATTATCAAAATACTGTAATATATTACGGTTTTAATCTTTCCACGCGGGCGGAGCCGCTGGCGATTGCTTATTATTAATACAGGGAAGCTTACAAAAATATAAATAAATAAATAATAAATATATGGGACACTTACACACACGGTCGTCCGTCCCCAAAGTAAGTAACTTAATACTTGTGTTATGGGTGACAGACAACTGGTGAATATATACTTATATATTTTTAAATACATACTTAAATACAAATATACACCCAGGCTCAAAGACCAACAAATTCATTTATAGAAAATGTTTGCCCTCGGCGGGAATCGAACCCGCGACCCGTGGAGCTGAAGGCAGGGTCACTAGCCACTGCTCCAACGGGCCAGTCGGTAAATATATGTTGAAGTAAGGAAACAAAGTTGAATAAGATAAAAACTGTAACAGAAAACCCTGTTGGAAGGAATTATGCTAATAACAAAATACTTTTATTTCCATTACCAGAGTTGTGAGTAAATGAAATTCAGTAATGCTTTATGAAATTCTTCAAAACTTAATAAACTTGTATCCGCTAAAAGTTGAGACCTCGACAGCTGTTGCCCATACTTTAGACACTAGGCATATTATTACATTTAAATATACCCTGGCTTAAATTTGTAAGGGAAAATTTTTGTTGTGTTATGAAACACTAAGTTGTACCATAAATGATAGAAGGACCATTAAATAGTACAATCTCTAAATATAAACGCCGTGTGGTATCCGGCTAAATAGAATAGTATCACCCTCGTTTCTTACCGAGGTGTCGTAAAAGGAGACTTGGGTAATTTAACACAGCGTGTCGTATCCGGATGAGTAGATAAGAGCACCATATTTCTTACCTAGGTATAATAAAATACGACTAAGGTAAGTTTACATCAGGCAGGTGGCCGATCGTAAAATACGTAGTCAAAACATGTGACAACATGTTTATAACATGTTATGCCGACCCCACTTAGAGTAGGATAAGGGCGGGTGTATGATAATGAATTTCCAAACATAAATATTTCGATATTGAAAAGCAATATCTGCCGTATATACTAACAGCATATAGACACTAAAAAAAGTTTTTTTTTTAATCGCTTTCAAGAAACTTAGGGGATTGAAATGAAGGATTTCACACATAATAAAAATATTTACTAAAATAAATTAATTACTTTATGATATTAAAAATTTAGGAAGACAAGATTGGAAGATAAATTTTTGTAATTGATTTTTTTACTTCAAACAATGTCTTGCAAAATATATGTTCCGTTTCGTCATTACGTTTGATATCAACCTATACAGTTACAAACTTATTCCCTGAGTTATTTATCAGGAGCAACAGCATTAATTACTACGATGTCATAAAATATTGACATATTAGTTTTATATAAAGGCACTGAATATATATCTTTGTCTTGTAACAGTCTCATCCCTACATTCGAGTTTTAAAAATAAATAATTATTAAAATTTCAATATTTTAGAAAAATCTATAAGTATAAAAATAAATGTTTGTTTGTCACGCAGTAATGTTTTTTCGCATCTATAAATGATGCTCTATTCATAAAACATCAAATTCAGAAAAGTATAATTTTCGTCAAATTGACCGAATGTCACGTTATCCGCCGTACTACAGTATGAGAGAGCGGGCGGAGCGTAGAGCGCAGAAGTGATCTGTTAGGTCGCTTATGAAATGTTGTTATAATGATATTGTAGATGTGTACTGGGGCGATACATGATATTAGTAGAGTTTTAACTCGACTATTTTTAAGAATTAATAAATACACATCTAGGCCCGCTCTCGTATAATGGTTCAAGATGCAAGATCGTGTCGATCTTTGGAAAGGCTGTGATTGTGACTTGACCATTAAGAGTGTAGCGATAGTTACATCGCTTAGCTCACCTCGAACGATTAAAGTGTCAGAATGTTACTTGGTAAAGGTAACTTTGCTGAGTAGTGGTTGGCACTCTACCGAACATGCTCTGGCGGGTACTGGTGGGAGACTTGAGGTTAGGCCGGCAGTGATTTCGGTCATTGCTGTGTGCCTGGCCCAAAAGGCTACACTAGGCTGCATCTTATTAGGGCTGGGTCTAGGCCCGTAGTTGACTTCGGTTGCTGCGGCGTGCCTTTATTCGGCTTTGGTTTGACGCAACCAGAGTTACTTTGGGCGTGTGCCTTTGTGATACGGGTTTGGTTAGGCCGGTGGTGATTTCGGTCGTTGCCGTGTGCCTTGCTCGACCTTTGGACGCATAGGCCGCTTGAAGTAGTGCCGGTACAGTGGTGGCTGAAATGTTATTGTTTGACGAACGGACATCTAAACGTTGTTCGTAGTCTTTCAATAGTGACGGTACCACAGCTGAATGTTGCTGGGCGTTGCGGAAGTTAACTTTATGTTGCTGAAGTGATACGCCGCAGCAGTGATGGATCGCTATGGACTCTGTTCATAGTAACGGATGGGTGTGGTGTTTCGTCCTTTTCAGGACGTCCCCTTAGCTTAGTTAATGATACCACGAATGACCATTATAGCATGGCATTATTGCATAAGAGCCGCTGGTCGGGTCTTTGTTAATAAGACTGCGGACTAGCTTTAGACAGTGTGGCCTGCATTTCCCTTATCTTCACATATACATATACATCTTACGTGGCTTGCCGCGTTAAACATAAATTACCTTTTGTTGTATGAGGTGGCGTGTTGAGCTTGGCGCATACCGTAAGCGAGTGCACTATGTGTGACTCCAATATATGGTATTGGGTGAATAGGGGGTGATTGGCATTCATGTAATGCTCTGCGATACACATATTCCACTTCGGTGGACACACACTATCCACTTCGGTGGACACACACCTATATGGTGTATATATTATAACTAATCAAGTTGCTTTGCAACATGTTTGCCATCTCGATGGGTTTCCACTTTGTGGACTTTATACGTATTATACGTATTATACTGTATGTGGTTTTTACCATAGAACGCACCGTTACGACGTGTGCAGGCGACATGCGCCTTACTGAATATAAGAATTGGTAATTTATTATCAAAGTTTACCAGGCCTTGTGCCTTTGGCTAATGCCATATTTTATAGCTCCGGCTATTTATTATATGGGCTTCGGTCCTCTATTATACACCAAGGCACTCATGCCTAATATGTCAACTGTGGTTTTGTTGACTCCCGACAATAATGGGTTTATCCCATAATCATACGCCGCAGGCGCACTATAAACAGGTACCCCTTGGGGGGGGGGGGGCTCATATCCTATGGACGGAGCTCACCGTTGGAAGAATATAATAGATGGGAGAGAGATACCACATTGATTAAACTTCTCTGCGGAGTTGTTTAAGGGTTAGGTATTTAGATCGAGTGAGTGATCTTTCTGTTGGCTATAACATATCCTATGAAGTAACATAAGACATTCGCGAGACATTCAACTATCTGAATGTCTCGCATTATTTTTATCGAATTTTATAGTAACCCGTTCATGTATTGACCATATAAGAATCTGTTCGTGTAACGAATTTATATCTGTTGGACATATAAAGTCAGTTCATGTAGAGTACATGTAAAATCTGTTCTTGTATTAGATAAATATAAAACCTGTTCGTGTATCGTACACTTATATACAATAATTATATTAATTTATGCCTGCTTTACGCCTCCAAACTGATGACAAACAACTGTTTTATATTATAACAAATGATATTTAATAATGAACCTCTCTGTTGAGCAAAGTGATAAAAACTACGAATGTAGGGTCTGACGGCTCGTTTTATATTAAAGAATATGATATATTGAAATATTATTATAAAACTATAATGTGATTATTATCACATTATTTTATTTTATTTAAGGTTTTATTTGACTCCTTTAGATTGACGGACACATAGCCTCTGACGCTCTAAAAGAATTTGAGTTATTACAAAACACAACGTAGAACGGGTCCTAGCCACTTAGACGAATCATGTGCCAATATCTATTAAGAGTGCTAGCGCCTTCGGCGCGTTTTTATGCATTACGCCGTTGGAGTGCGAGCGCTCTAAGGGTGTTTAAATATTATAAATTATATTTTATAGACGAGTAAGGTGGAGTTAGTTACAGTCTCCTTTTACGTATGTTAAATATCGAAAATCTATGATATTATTCCACTCCATATATTTTCAAGGTTTGCTCTGTTCCTAAGCACACATGGATCAAACGCGATTCCAGTAAATTCAGCTTTGCAACATCGAAATTGAATAAAAGTTTGTAGCGTAAGTCAACTACAAGTCCGATACGTCTTGTAGGGAATTTAGACTTGGACATTTCGTTTGAGAGCATTAAGATTTATAGGAAGTTCTAAAACAATGCAGAGATAGCCTCAAGCACAAATAATTATATCATGAACTGAAATGGATAGTGTAGTGTTGGATAGTTGAAATTTGTGATTAAATGTAAATAAAGACACAAAGACATCGTACAGAAATCAAACATACACAATCTCATGCGCACCACGTCAGTTACAGCAGAGCCGTTAGCGAGAGTGAACGTTAGTGGTATGTGTAGTAGTGTATGTGGTTAGTGATCTATTAGTGTGTTTATATATAACAATACAAGTGACCTTATGCCGCACAGCTGGGTTATTAAATTGTTAATAACTTACATTTTGTAACTAACTCCACCTTACTCGTCTATAAAATATAATTTATAATACTTAACCACCGCTAGAGCGCTCGCACTCCAACTGCGTAAAGCATAAAAACGCGACGAAGGCGCTAGCACTCTTAATATATATTGGCTCGTGATTCGTCTAAGTGGCTAGGACCCGTACTACGTTGTGATTTGTAATAACTCAAATTCTTTTAGAGCGTCAGAGGCTATGTGTCCATCAATCTAAAGGAGTCAAATAAACCCTTAAATAGAATAAAATAATGTGATAATAATCACATTATAGTTTTATAATAATATTTCAATATATCGTATTCTTTAATATAAATAGAGCCGTCAGCCCTACATTCGTAGTTTATATCACTTTCCTCAACAGAGAGGTTCATTATCAAATATCATTTGTTATAATATAAAACAGTTATTTGTCATCAGTGTACGATACTCGAACAGGTTTTATATTTATCTAATACAAGAACAGATTTTACTTGTACTCTACATGAACAGACTTTATATGTCCAACAGATATATATTCGTTACACGAACAGATTCTTATATGGTTAATACATGAACGGGTTACTATAAAATTTGATAAAAAAATGCGAGACATTCAGATAGTTGAATGTCTCGCGAATGTCTTATGTTACTTCATAGGATATGTTATAGCCAACAGAAAGATCTTTCACTCGATCTAAACACCTAGCCCTTAAACAACTCCGTAGAGAAGTTTAATCAAAGTGGTATCTCTCTCCTATCTATTATATTCTTCAGATTTGGAAAAATATAAAAAGAGAGTGATAGTCAGTAGCTCCGCACCCGCTACCAACGGTGAGCTCCGTCCATAGGATATGAGCCCCCCCCCCAAGGGGTACCTGTTTATAGTGCGCCTGCGGCGTATGATTATGGGATAAACCCATTATTGTCGGGAGTCAACAAAACCACAGTTGACGTATTAGGCATGAGTGCCTGGGTGTATAATAGAGGACCGAAGCCCATATAATAAATAGCCGGAGCTATAAAATATGGCATTAGCCAAAGGCACAAGGCCTGGTAAACTTTGATAATAAATTACCAATTCTTATATTCAGTAAGGCGCATGTCGCCTGCACACGTCGTAACGGTGCGTTCTATGGTAAAAACCACATACAGTATAATACGTATAATACGTATAAAGTCCACAAAGTGGAAACCCATCGAGATGGCAAACATGTTGCAAAGCAACTTGATTAGTTATAATATATACACCATATAGGTGTGTGTCCACCGAAGTGGATAGTGTGTGTCCACCGAAGTGGAAGATGTGTATGCAGAGCATTACATGAATGCCAATCACCCCCTATTCACCCAATACCATATAATGGAGTCACACATAGTGCACTCGCTTACGGTATGCGCCAAGCTCAACACGCCACCTCATACAACAAAAGGTAATTTATGTTTAACGCGGCAAGCCACGTAAGATGTATATGTATATATGTATATAAGGGAAATGCAGGCCACACTGTCTAAAGCTAGTCCGCAGTCTTATTAACAAAGACCCGACCAGCGGCTCTTATGCAATAATGCCATGCTATAATGGTCATTCGTGGTATCATTAACTAAGCTAAGGGGACGTCCTGAAAAGGACGGAACACCACACCCATCCGTTCTATGAACAGAGTCCATAGCGATCCATCACTGCTGCGGCGTATCACTTCAGCAACATAAAGTTAACTTCCGCAACGCCCAGCAACATTCAGCTGTGGTACCGTCACTATTGAGAGACTACAAACAACGTTTAGATGTCCGTTCGTCAAACAATAACATTTCAGCCACCACTGTACCGGTACTACTTCAAGCGGCCTATGCGTCCAAAGGTCGAGCAAGGCACACGGCAATGACCGAAATCACCACCGGCCTAACTAAACCCGTATCACAAAGGCACACGCCCAAAGTAACTCTGGTTGCGTCAAACCAAAGCCGAATAAAGGCACGCCGCAGCAACCGAAGTTAACTACGGGCCTATGTCCAGCCCTAATAAGATGCAGCCTAGTGTAGCCTTTTGGGCCAGGCACACAGCAATGACCGAAATCACTGCCGGCCTAAACCTCAAGTCTCCCACCAGTACCCGCCAGAGCATGTTCGGTAGAGTGCCAACCACTACTCAGCAAAGTTGCCTTTACCAAGTAACATTCAGACACTTTAATCGTTCGAGGTGAGCTAAGCGATGTAACCATCGCTACACTCTTAATGGTCAAGTCACAATCACAGCCTTTCCAAAGATCGACACGATCTTGCATCTTGAACCATTATACGAGAGCGGGCCTAGATGTGTATTTATTATTAATTATTATTAAAAATAGTCGAGTTAAAACTCAATTAATATCTTGTATCGCCCCAGTACACATCTTCAATATCATTATAACAACATTTCATAAGCGACCTAACAGATCACTTCTGCGCTCTGCCCTCCGCCCGCTCTCTCTATACTATAATACGGCGGATAACGTGACATTCGGTCAATATGACGAAAATTATACTTTTCTAGATTTGATGTTATATGAATAGAGCATCGATTATAGATGCGAAAAAACATTACTGCGTGATAAACAAACATTTATTTTTATATTTATAGATTTTTCTAAAATATTGAAATTTTAATAATTATTTATTTTTAAAACTCGAATGTAGGGATGAGACCGTTACATTCAACCCCCTAAATTCTATGAAGTCCTATCGGAATAGAATTTACAATAGGAAAGACTTACTTATGTGCTTACTTATCATATGCTTACTTTTGAAATTGAATATTAAATTTAATTCTATGTTATTTAGAGTCTCTGATTTGCCAAACTACATATATATTATTTTATTAATCTTTTCAACAATTAGTTCAAATGTGAACTTTGCACTTAATCTATTTATACATCAACGCCCCGCTTTTTAGACCATTCAATTTCTTTTATATTTCTACACTTTATAAATTCAAACTATCTACAACCCCCAGACTACTAATGTCTGCCTACTAGTGCTGCCATTTTGAGTTTAACTTTATTTGTTTTTGTACCCTATTTGATTAATATTTATCTATACCTCGTTCATCGGTATGATTAGAAATGGTCAACCCCCGGACTCCACAACCCCCAGACCTCAAGGATTTATTACTTGTAATGGACACATAAGCCTCGTCAGTCTCTCTCCATTTCACGGACAACAAATTGTAGGCTTTCGCCTACTTAATAACTTTTTACAAGCCGTATTGACCATCCTGGTCACGGCACCAAATTTGTAACTAACTCCACCTTACTCGTCTATAAAATATAATTTATAATACTTAACCACCGCTAGAGCGCTCGCACTCCAACTGCGTAAAGCATAAAAACGCGACGAAGGCGCTAGCACTCTTAATATATATTGGCTCGTGATTCGTCTAAGTGGCTAGGACCCGTACTACGTTGTGATTTGTAATAACTCAAATTCTTTTAGAGCGTCAGAGGCTATGTGTCCATCAATCTAAAGGAGTCAAATAAACCCTTAAATAGAATAAAATAATGTGATAATAATCACATTATAGTTTTATAATAATATTTCAATATATCGTATTCTTTAATATAAATAGAGCCGTCAGCCCTACATTCGTAGTTTATATCACTTTCCTCAACAGAGAGGTTCATTATCAAATATCATTTGTTATAATATAAAACAGTTATTTGTCATCAGTGTACGATACTCGAACAGGTTTTATATTTATCTAATACAAGAACAGATTTTACTTGTACTCTACATGAACAGACTTTATATGTCCAACAGATATATATTCGTTACACGAACAGATTCTTATATGGTTAATACATGAACGGGTTACTATAAAATTTGATAAAAAAATGCGAGACATTCAGATAGTTGAATGTCTCGCGAATGTCTTATGTTACTTCATAGGATATGTTATAGCCAACAGAAAGATCTTTCACTCGATCTAAACACCTAGCCCTTAAACAACTCCGTAGAGAAGTTTAATCAAAGTGGTATCTCTCTCCTATCTATTATATTCTTCAGATTTGGAAAAATATAAAAAGAGAGTGATAGTCAGTAGCTCCGCACCCGCTACCAACGGTGAGCTCCGTCCATAGGATATGAGCCCCCCCCCCAAGGGGTACCTGTTTATAGTGCGCCTGCGGCGTATGATTATGGGATAAACCCATTATTGTCGGGAGTCAACAAAACCACAGTTGACGTATTAGGCATGAGTGCCTGGGTGTATAATAGAGGACCGAAGCCCATATAATAAATAGCCGGAGCTATAAAATATGGCATTAGCCAAAGGCACAAGGCCTGGTAAACTTTGATAATAAATTACCAATTCTTATATTCAGTAAGGCGCATGTCGCCTGCACACGTCGTAACGGTGCGTTCTATGGTAAAAACCACATACAGTATAATACGTATAATACGTATAAAGTCCACAAAGTGGAAACCCATCGAGATGGCAAACATGTTGCAAAGCAACTTGATTAGTTATAATATATACACCATATAGGTGTGTGTCCACCGAAGTGGATAGTGTGTGTCCACCGAAGTGGAAGATGTGTATGCAGAGCATTACATGAATGCCAATCACCCCCTATTCACCCAATACCATATAATGGAGTCACACATAGTGCACTCGCTTACGGTATGCGCCAAGCTCAACACGCCACCTCATACAACAAAAGGTAATTTATGTTTAACGCGGCAAGCCACGTAAGATGTATATGTATATATGTATATAAGGGAAATGCAGGCCACACTGTCTAAAGCTAGTCCGCAGTCTTATTAACAAAGACCCGACCAGCGGCTCTTATGCAATAATGCCATGCTATAATGGTCATTCGTGGTATCATTAACTAAGCTAAGGGGACGTCCTGAAAAGGACGGAACACCACACCCATCCGTTCTATGAACAGAGTCCATAGCGATCCATCACTGCTGCGGCGTATCACTTCAGCAACATAAAGTTAACTTCCGCAACGCCCAGCAACATTCAGCTGTGGTACCGTCACTATTGAGAGACTACAAACAACGTTTAGATGTCCGTTCGTCAAACAATAACATTTCAGCCACCACTGTACCGGTACTACTTCAAGCGGCCTATGCGTCCAAAGGTCGAGCAAGGCACACGGCAATGACCGAAATCACCACCGGCCTAACTAAACCCGTATCACAAAGGCACACGCCCAAAGTAACTCTGGTTGCGTCAAACCAAAGCCGAATAAAGGCACGCCGCAGCAACCGAAGTTAACTACGGGCCTATGTCCAGCCCTAATAAGATGCAGCCTAGTGTAGCCTTTTGGGCCAGGCACACAGCAATGACCGAAATCACTGCCGGCCTAAACCTCAAGTCTCCCACCAGTACCCGCCAGAGCATGTTCGGTAGAGTGCCAACCACTACTCAGCAAAGTTGCCTTTACCAAGTAACATTCAGACACTTTAATCGTTCGAGGTGAGCTAAGCGATGTAACCATCGCTACACTCTTAATGGTCAAGTCACAATCACAGCCTTTCCAAAGATCGACACGATCTTGCATCTTGAACCATTATACGAGAGCGGGCCTAGATGTGTATTTATTATTAATTATTATTAAAAATAGTCGAGTTAAAACTCAATTAATATCTTGTATCGCCCCAGTACACATCTTCAATATCATTATAACAACATTTCATAAGCGACCTAACAGATCACTTCTGCGCTCTGCCCTCCGCCCGCTCTCTCTATACTATAATACGGCGGATAACGTGACATTCGGTCAATATGACGAAAATTATACTTTTCTAGATTTGATGTTATATGAATAGAGCATCGATTATAGATGCGAAAAAACATTACTGCGTGATAAACAAACATTTATTTTTATATTTATAGATTTTTCTAAAATATTGAAATTTTAATAATTATTTATTTTTAAAACTCGAATGTAGGGATGAGACCGTTACAATTTCCTTCATGTTTTGGAATATCAGCTGATAGTACGTGCTGTAGAAAGCTACTCGATAAGCTACCAGATCGTAATATTAAAACCAATGGTAAATTATTTACAATTTTAAAGCGACTATTTTGATTTCTGATTAGACGACTTTGATATTAAAAAATGAATGGTATCGTTGTAAGTTAAAATTTCATTTTATTTTAACAAGATTTACATAAATTTATTTATTTCATTTACAATTATAATGCTATTCTACCTAATATTTTGTATTTTACTGTTACTTTTTGACTGTCTTACCGTGGAGCCTTTATAATTCCGGACACTTTTGAGTTTTGCATAAATTTTCGTTTATCCTTTTACGAGACAATTTACAATTACAATTAAAATGTCTTAACTACTACGTAATTAAATCTCGTCTTTTATTTTTCTGCTCTGTAGCAACGACGTCTGTGACACCATTATTAAGTTATCTCATTCATAAGTAAAAGATTCGAATGCGTCCAATCGAATGCGACAAAAAGACGGCCTATGTATAAAATTTTCCAATGCGTTTGTTGTTGTGAACAGGTTACATATCCTTCAGACGTGGTTACTATGCTTGACTATATGCATTCAGTACTCTAGTCACCAGGCTATAAGATTGTGAATAATATAAAATTCTATGAGATTTTGGCTGACGATTCCGGAATAACTACGAGTATTCTTTCAAGGATAGCAGTAGGTACTCTTGAATAAATCATTTGTATGTCATATTTCGTAGGATATTAAGCATATTATTCGTAGTATCCGTAAGCGGCGGTAGCGGAATGGTTGGGGCAACGGACGTGAGATCGAGAGGTCGTGGATTCGAATCCCGTCCATTATTCTACCAACGTAAACCCACTCCTAATTTATTACTCCGCATTAAGCTTGGCTGGAGGGGTTAACAAGTTTACTAGTAATTAGTAAAATTTAAAAAATATTAGCTCAGCAAGCTTAAGTTTGGCTTAAAGTCGTTTCAATCGATTGGAAAAGGGAGAATCGTTTGCTTATAAAAAATAACTTTGCGTCTTCAAGATTAATTTATGGTATAGGACTGGGAAAAATTTTACCCTTAAGCCCCTAAAAAGCCATGACAATCTGATACAGATTCGTAAGGTAATTCTAATTCATAATCTTGATATTTTCGTACCAACTTTTTCTTAACTATAAATTGTCTCACTTCGTACATTAGCTCGCAGAGATCTCTGTCATAGGGATAAGTTGACCTTTTTACACTTTTTTTTACCAATAAGGTTTTTTCCAACATTTTTATGGTACATAAATAAATAAATAAAGAATAAAAATAGTATTCAACATTGCTAATACGTTAATTACTCGTAACGCAATTAATCAATGGCACCAAAAATCTCTATTTAATAAAGTGTATAAGTTATAATTTGAATCCCTATTCACAACACGTAAAATATTTAAGAATACATCAAAAATTCTTGAAGCTTTCTGGTAGCCTGCATGTTTAGAAGATTGTTTAAATAAGAAACGGTCTCCTTATGTCTACAAACATGTGTTTAAACCACGAACACGAAAATTGTTCCTTGAATAATTAAAACACTCAAGATATTGCGTTCCTTAAAAGTTTTGAGACAAGTAAGCGACGGTTATAACGGTGCTCTGGAGAATTTCGGGGAACTTTATCATCGTTAAAGCCATAAAGCCCTGGTTTCATCACCAGAATTAACTAAGGTCTCGTGGCCTACAATTTTAATTTATTTATTTTAGTACATATAATAGAATCATCAAATGAAAACATCATCATCCTCCTGTCCTTATCCCACTCTAAGTGGGGTCGGCACACCATGTTATAAACATGTTGTTACATGATTTGGCTGCGTTTTTACGACCGGCCGTCTGGCTGACGTCAACTTACCTTCGTATTTTACGACACCTCGGTAAGAAAGAGGGTGGTCTATTCTACTAAACCGGATACCACACGGTGGGTCAACTTACCTTAGTCGCCTTTTACGACACCTCGTTAAGAAATGAGGTTGGTCTATTCTACTCAGCCGGATACCACACGGCGGGTTGTCTTACCTTAATTCCTTTTACGACACCTCGGTAAGAAATGAGGGTGATACTATTCTATTCATCCGGATACCACACGGCGTAATCATCAAATGAAAACAATATCAGGAAAGGATTGGTAAAGCTTATCAAAATTCGAAACCACAATATATTAACAGTAAAATAAGTGATATACTTGCAAAAAAAATTAAGTGAAATAAAAAAAAATATTCTACTATTAAATTAATCTCGGATCATATTGCTATATTTTATATATCATGTTCACTTACATTCAGTAGTTTAGCCATATGGTACCCGGCTGAGTAGTATAAACCACCCTCATTTCTTACAGAGGTGTCGTCAAAAACGACTAAGGTAAGTTGACCCGCCGTATGGTATCCGGCTAAGTAGAATAGACAACGCTCATTTCTTTCCGAAGTGTCGTACAAGGCGACTAACGTAAGTAAGGCGGCCAGCCGTAAAACTAGCCAACTACTAACTAGCCAAATCATGTAACAACATGTTTAAAACATTTTGTGCCGACCCCACTTAGAGTTGGGATAAGGGCAGGAGAATGATAGGATGAGGTATAGTAAAGTTTTATCCATACTAATATTATAAATTCGAAAGCCTGTCTATTAAACCTTTACATCTAATGCACTTTTACGTCTAACACTGATAAAATTTGGCATAATCGAAGATTATATATCGGGCTTATATTAATATTGATAAAATTTCGCTTAAATATCGGGCTAATATATGGATAAAGAATTCTCGTTGTTTTAGAGAACTAGAAAAAGCCAGTATTTGAACACTAAAGTGCGACTAAAGTGTCACGCGAACGAAGTCGCAGATTCCGCTTGTTTAATTATAAAACAACCTAAATCACGATGAAAAGAATTGTAACGCAAAAATAGCTTGTACAACTTTTACAGACAAGCGACCTATTTAAAAGGGTACAAAAACTTTAAAACATGAAAAATTCTTTTGAAAGCAACTTATATAAATGAATTCATTTATTATAAACGCACCGTTAATACTAAAGCGGGATGAATAAAAATTCTCTGGAATATTCAAATGTTCAAAAGGAAATGCTAGAAGAAGCCGAAAAGTTTGGGAATTTAAACGGAAAACGGATTTAGGTTTAAGAGGCTTTTAAGATTATCGTTTTTATTTTCCTTCATAAAGAGCGTACAACAGGCGTATACCGGTGTCGGTACTTCTGGATGTCTATCATCGCCGCTTTGCATTTAGAACTTTAAGAACTGATTCAAAAGAATTTGTTTGAATTTGTTTGTATTTATTTGTGACTAATCATTATTTAAATATAACCAAACGCTCATAGATAGAAAATGTATGTACATAAAAATATAAAGATATATAAACCGATAGATGAAGTATGTAATAGATAAAGTAGGAACCGACATAAGCTTGCGGCTCCCTCTTTGCGCTTTGCAAAATCTTTGTTGTTACTTAAATCGTTTGTGGGGTGGATTCTATAATAAAATTCCGCTCTTTCAACTTTAATCAACTTTAGCTTTGCCATTAAAACAGTTTAAAAACACTGTTAAGAAGAGGCTGATACAGAAACCTACTATACTGTTGAGGATTACTTAGATGTTAAGAATACTTATAATTCTACTTACTTTAATTATAATTAGTCGTACATTAATCTCTCAGAGAGTTCTATAGAGTTGTAGTTATATATAAATCGCTCAAGAATTATATATTTGTGTCGTTTGCAGTTAAAAACTCTATGGCCATGGAGTCAAAGTGCATAATTTTTTTATCCATATAACACCTCGGTTGATTGCCTCTTCAGGTAACAAGAGGACTGGCTCCTTTTTCGCACAAAGAACCAGCTTAGCGATTTAGCGCGGAAACGCTGCTAGCATTCTTGGGACGATTCCACGTAGGCATGATTTGTATAGTACTAAAGTGTAAGTAATTTAAGATAGATGTAGCTTGTACATTTTTGTTGTAAATAACAAAAATACATTGTTAGATGAAACCAATGTAGCCAAAAAAACATGTAGCATTGCATAAAATGTGGACTACTAATGTGTGTAACAAAATAAAGATACCATAATGTGTCCGTACCCTAACTTCTTCGGAAACAAACAAAACTCTTAAATGTTTCAAAGAAAAACAAGTTAAAAAGTTACGCAATTAGAAAGAAGCGTTAATTCTGTTTAAATGGTAATTTTATATTATTAAAAGAGTTTTAACTATGATGATGATGATATTTGCGTTTAAAAGAATAAGCTTTCCAATTTTTCGTATGTACGTGTTATATTTTGGTGATTTTAATCCTATTTGAGTTTCTCCTAATCGAGTTTCTTATATTATGTTCTAGTAGAGAAATTCCGACATCAGAACACGTGATATAGATATTTTAAAAATAATTTATTGGCCTAGAGACTAATGGAACATGCGATAAAAAGTTGAGAATGCCTCTGTAAATTTTTATGGTGCTGATATAGAGCGATTTATATAAAAACAGAAAATAATGCTATCTCAAAAAGAACAGGTCATTGTGTTCTGGCTATTATGTTCTTCCTTATTCTGTACAACAACAAAACAATAACATAAAAATGTTGAAAAATAGTATAAATATAAGGAACAAAGTGTTACAAATATTTTATAAAAGTATTATGTTCCAAACCAGGGAAACTAGCGCGCTGCCATCACATTTGCTTTAAGGTTTTGCTCTCTGAGGTATCTTGCATTCGTGTGGTACAATTGATAAGCGAAAAATATTTTATTTAAAGAATTAGGTTACTTTGCGGACGTCCTATAATAGAAAAGGAATGAAAATATAAATTTTCTTTAATCCGCGATAAAAGAAAATATATGAAAATATATGTAGGGGCTTGGCCGGAGGATGATTTGTTTGACTAGTTGCTTCTTAATAAAACACTTCTTGAGCTAATTACTTCTTTAATTCTTAATACGTCTTTCTAGTACATCTTACATCTTAGTCATCTTGAATATTTCGTCCCTTTCCCACACATCCTTCCTATTCCCTCACTTAATACTACGTTTCGTTTACTTCCGCTTACAATTTTTTTTATATAATATAAGGTAAGAGCACTAGTAATTGACGAGGTACTAGTAGTTGACCGTTTTGTATAAAATTTTAAATAATAAGCGTTATGTTTGTTGTAGCTAATAATTTTGTAATTACCTGTTGCCAACTATTAACAACTGCCCAAATTCTCAGAACTGTAGCCCATTATTTAATATTTAAAATTTAATATTATTAATTAACATTTTTTATTAGCTACAAATAAATAAAACGCTTATTATTTAAAACTTTATACAAAACGGTCAACTGCTAATTCGTGGTCAATTACTAGTACCCGTACCTTAAACTAAAAACAAAAATTTTCACCCGCTTTAAGTTTATTTCTCAGGCCACGCAATGAAAACCGTATACTCAAGGGGACGTCTCATTCAAGCAAGCGTGAATTTTAACGCCACGCGTTACATGACGAAAAAATAGCTATTGGAAAAGATTTCTATATTCAAAATTTTCTTACGTTTCTTAGATATATAAGGTGAACCTAACATAAATCTAAAGCGTAACATAATTAAAATAGCTAATAATAATTTAAATTGAAACAAATTTCGGAATGATTAATTGTAATGTTTATACTTAATATGTACTTATACAAATTAAGCAAGTCTAAAAGAAATTTTATTTTAAGACACGAGCTTCCAAGTTTGCTGTTTTTTTTTAACAATGAGTAGATGTCCCAAAAATACCAAACTTTTTACAATAGGTTAGGAGGAATAAAATATTTCCATTAGTATTATTATTTTTAATAATATTTAATTAAAATAAATAGCTTGCTATCGCATGGGATTCAAATTTTCCATAAACATGAAAATACTTTTTAGACCTCAGAAAAATATTAGGCGATACGCGTAAAAACTGCTTTGTATTATTTAACATCCGGCTGAATAGAATAGACCACCCTCTGCCTTACCGAGGTATCGTAAAAGGCGACTAAGGTAAGTTGACTTACCGTGTGGTATCCGGTTTGAGTAGAATAGACCACCCTCCTTCTTACCGAGGTGTCGTAAAATACGACTAAGGTAAGTTGACGTCAGGCAGGCGGCCGGTTGAACTATACATAGCCAAATCATGTAACAACTTGTTTATAACCTGTTGTGCCGACCCCACTTAGAGTAGAATAAGGGCAGAAAGAAGTTGATATTATTAGATCATATATCTCACGATTAGTATTAAAGTGACTGAATTCAAAATTAGGTAAATTAATGACATGAATGAACTTTTAAAAAAGCTAGTATTTTCTTGCTTTTCTAAGTTACGGGTCTATTTAACACTTACGAGTTTTGTCGGCGCTACGGCTAGGCTTTATTGCAATTCACCTCAAAATAACTTTTTAAATTCGGGCATTAAGCATGCGATATTAACAGTAAAGGGAAACGTCAACATAATATATATCCTTGATAAATTTATGTATATATATACATATATATCCTCCTGCCCTTATCCCACTCTAAGTGGGGTCGGTACAACATGTTATAAACATGGTGTAACATGATTTGGCTGCGTTTTTACGACCGGCCGCCTGCCTGACGTCAACTTACCTTAGTCGTATTTTACGACACCTCGGTAAGAAGGAGGGTGGTCTATTGTACTAAACCGGATACCACACGGTGGGTCAATTTACCTTAGTAGCCTTTTACGACACCTCGGTAAGAAATGAAGTTGGTACTATTCTACTTAGCCGGATACCACACGGCTAATTTCCGTGATAAATTTATGATATAATAATTGAAACATAAGTAAATATATGTTTATTCCAAAGAGGACGATGTAAAGTTTCTATATGAAAAACCCATATGCAGGGAGATGCTAAGCCGGACAACTCCGCTATTCAAATATTTTTTTGACATAACTGCCAAAAACGTTTGCAACCAAAAATATTCTTGCACGCTCAAATGTTCTTTCTTTGAATATGAAAAAGCTCCTTACCTGCTTTCAGTAAGAATGAATACGCTAATCTCGAAAGCTACTGAAATTTCAGGTGTATTTTTATTTTATTCATTCTTAAAACTTTTATCCTAGTTTTCTCTTCAAACATTTCAGGGATTTAGCATTTTTTATTCATTCCAGTCTACCATTTACGGTATAGTTAATCGCTGTATTCATTATTACCAAGTTGCTTTCCCAAGGAGTTTCCAGTCTGGTTTTTACATTTTATATCCTTTATTGTCAAGAAAATGGGTCACTCTAGCGTGAGGATTCACCACAATAGCACAATGATATAAATACTGAGTGATTATGCTAGAAATATGTTATAAAATCATTTATTCTCCTGCCCTTATCCCACTCTAATTGGCATCGGCACAATATTAAAACATATGGTTACATGTTTGGGCTAGTTATTTTACGACCCGCCGCCTGCCTGATGTCACCTTATTTTTATCCCCTTATTTTTATCTACGACACCTCGGTAAGAAATGAAAGTGATCTATTCTACTCAGCCTGATATCACACAGCGGAAAAATATGTTTAAAATTCCTATAGTAATTTTATAGAAGTTGATCTAAACTTTGTTAGGTTAGTTTGTTTGTTAATAACCGGCTCACATAATACAAAAAGGAAAATTACCAATGTGATTTAAAATGGACAACGTTTGGCTAATTTATAAAAAATAATAATGTTATTTGATAGGCATATTCGTTACCTTACGAAATTCCAAAATTATGACTACGACAAATTATGATTATTTCACCAAAATTAATGCCACCATGTGAACGCGTGTGATCTTAAACACTGCTTTTTTACTCATAATCGAATCATCGAAAAACGCGTCATGAAACGATAACTGGGAGTTGAAAGTTTGGGAGATGTGCGGATTTGTTCTATATCATTTACTGGTGTAGACCCGATGAAAAATACAGCTATCCCTCTTATAATACGGAAAATTCGTTCCGCGTTAAAGAAGACGCGTTATAGGACGCTTCCTAAAAGCGTCTCACATTACCCTGACAATTATGTCACTACACGCCGCCCTGTATTCGGATCAGCCGTGACAAGAAGCAATCTTACAACGACATTCTTAGAGTCCTGCTCTCCAAATAGATTCGTTCCGCGTTACATGAAAACGCGTTGTAGAAGGCTTCGTTAAAGCACCTCATATGGCACGGACAATCAAATTAATACACACCGCCCTGTATTCTAGTCAGGTTTGACAAGAAGCATACTTAGGACGACATTCATAGAGTTTCCGCTCTACAAATTTCGCAACCGATGATTCTGTGCTTACCCGTCCTATGTAGAGACGCTGTAGATGACGTTAGGGATAACGGCATATAATCAGTTGGAAAAAAAATTGCACGTGCCTCCATATATAAGATGAACCGATAATTAAAATGAATATTACATTGAATAGTCAGAATTTCTCGTAAGTTTTTAAGCATACAATATTTGAAAAATAAAAATTTAATTACTTCCTAATAATAATCTTTCAACCACAAACTAAATAATAAGTTTCTATTAGATGAGATACTACATCAAATTTAAGCTAAACTGTAGCTTTTTAATGCTTTTTTAAACAAATTCTTCCTAATACATTAACAATCCATGCTGGTTACATTAAAAGTTTATCACTTCAAACTCATGAATATTTAAAATCTTAATGCTTTTTTTGTGTTGTACCGAAAACAGATTTACCGTGCAAACTTTAAAGATTTTAAAAGTTTGCTATTTTTCCTTAAGATCTTGTTAAAACGTTAAAACTTTGCAAGCCACAGTTGTTAAATCCAACAGGAACTTAGATCAGATGCAAATTACTAATCCAAAATGCAGATAAACAGACAGACAGAAGTTAATTTAGTGCACAAATAAAAATACAAAGAGAAAAGAACATAAAGGCATATTGCATAAAGGTTATAGGCATATTGCACGCATATAAGAAAGCAATAGAAAAAACAAATATCACGGGGAAAAGAAACTATATAATAACAATGCCAGTGTAAATCGTCCTAACAGCGACGAATAAAAACCTTCCACGCGGACCTTAAATATAGTCTGAAATATAAATAGTTTATTAAAATTTATCTAATAATTTATGCAAATGCAAAACAATATAAAAATATTTCGACTTTACAATACATTAAAAAAAGTAATGAAAACAAAACAAAAGCAAAACATTAATAATATATAATATTAGAAATATACGATATGACCACAACATATTTAAACAATATTGTTTATTAAATAATTTATACCCAAGTACAATATAATAAAGCCTCTAAGACAAACCAAGGGCATCTTTCTTTTACCACTCAAGTCCCTTCAACAAATATATTTTATTACAAAAGTCGCGTACAACTAAACTAAACAAATATATCTTATTATGATTAATATCACTGCTTTTCCCAATCCTACTTATTTTCTCTTTCACATTTTCTTTTATCTTAACATATATTAAAAAGCTCTGTGAACTTGTTTATTAAATACAGTATGAATACGTGTTTATCTTATTCTTTTATTGTATGTAAGACTTAAACAAAAGTTTTTACTCAATAAAATTTAAAAAGTCTACTTTAAACTGTCTTCTGAATCAAAGCTAAATAATGAATAATTTATATTCCTTCATTAATCAGGTTTCCTCGGTTGATACAATTTTGCATAGATGGATTGGTGCGATATTTTACAAATCTATACTAATATATAAAGCTCAAGAGTTTGTTTATTAGTTCGATTGTTTGAACGCGCTAATCTAAGGAACTACTGGACCGATATAAAAAAATATTGTTAGATATATAGTGTTAGATAGTCCATTTATCGAGGAAGACTGTAGAATATATAACTTCACAATAAGGAGAGGAGCGGCAATAAGAAATATTACGAAAACGGCAAAATTTAAAGATTTCCTTGCGTGCGCTGAGTAAACGGTGATAGTCGTAGTTATTCAAAAATCATGTATTACAAAATTGTTTCCCTCTAAAAGTTCTAAATATAATTCCGCATATGTCTAGCTTTTAAGGTTAACCCACTATAACCATTTTTATGGTTATTAAAAGACTATATTACGGTTTTAAACTTTTGCACGCGGGCAGAGCCACTGGCGATTGCTAGTAGTAGATAACTGCAAAGCTAGGGATATTCTCAGACTAGGTATGCAAAAATTCAGTGGTAGTATTTATAATTACCGTAACATTATTTATAAAACTTTAACGCAAAATTTATGAGCGCCACGAAATATGTTTAATTTCGTAAAATCTGTTTCAAATTTAAAAGCATCTACGAGTATAGTCGGAATCGTTCTCCTGCGGTAAACTTTCCAGTGACGCATCTTCTTGCGTATTTTAATTATTCAGAGAACAATTTCAGCCTTCGTTGTGGTTTAAACACCACATGCTCCCAAATTCAGAACGTTCATACATGTTGTGTTAGTAATTGCTTAACCGAGTTCACAAAGATTAGTGCATGATCATATTTAATTCAATAAGTTTTACTGTTAAATCTTGTGTCTAATTGATAATTGGAATTTATCAAACGATTTTGAAGAAAAACATCATAGCAAACCTGCATATCTCCAGAGAATTCTGGGCATATATGTAACCTACCAATCCGCATTCGCAAAAACGACCAACGTAAGTTGACCAGCCGTGTGGTATCCGGCTGAGTAGAATAGACCACCCTCATTTGTTAACGTGGTGTCGTAAAAGGCGACTAAGGTAAGTTGAACTCAGGCAGGCGGCTAGTCGTAAAATAAATAGCCAAATCAATAACAACATGTTTAAAATATGTTGTGCTGACTCCACATGATACTGACACTATTATATAAAAAACAATACACTGAATATTATCGAAAATTACCTACTTAGATATTATTATATCATCATACATATCAGCTATTAAACTCTACACGCTGTATTGATAAAAAAAAACTATTTATTCAAACTATTCATCACAATAGTAAGTTTTAAAAGTCGTTTAAGATTAAATACTCGAGAGCTCTCAGTTCCAAGTAACAACGTGTCTACTAAGTTTCTTAAGTTTCAATTTTCATGACCTCCATGTTAACCTGAAAGTTCGTGTAGAAATTCTAAAGGGTTCGCAATATAAATTGATACAAAGGCTACCAGAGTCCACTCAGTAGTAAAGTACAATCTAAAACTTCCTGACTTTATATCGAGAAAATACTGTAGAGTCGCACTAAACTAAAATAGGAATATACCCCTAGGGCTATATTTCATGGATTTTATAGTAATACTGCTACGAAATAGTTTGCTTTACATTCAATATGTATGAGTAAAGTGCATGAAACTTTGTTACGAAATTAACAAAAACGCTTAAAAGTTATTGCAGTACGTTAGGATGGATTTAGAAAAAGTTAATCATAAAACTGTTATTGCAGTAATGAAATTTTTATTTTTATTTATATTTGATTTTTATACATAGTTATATTTTAAACTCTTTAAGAATAATAATATAAGGAAAATAATGATAAGGAAACTCTTTAGTTAATCATTTTACTACTAAGCCTGGCTTGTTTATCGTTGATTAATAAAACAACGATAAACATGCCAGGCTTAGTAGTAAACATAAAAGTGTTATTGCAGTAATGCAATTTTAATTTTAATTTATATTTGATTTTTATACATAGTTAGTTATATTTTAAACACTTTAAGGAATAATAATATAAGGAAAATAATAATATGTAACTCTTTAATAAATCATTTTAATACTAGGCCTGGCATGTTTATCGTTGATTAATAAAACAACGATAAACATGCCAGGCTTAGTAGTAAACATAAAACTGTTATTGCAGTACTGCAATTTTAATTTTAATTTATATTTGATTTTTATACATAGTTATATTTTAAACACTTTAAGGAATAATAATATAAGGAAAATAATAATATGTAACTCTTTAATAAATCATTTTAATACTAAGCCTGACATGTTTATCGTTGATTTTTTCGTATAAAAAGGGCTTTGAATTGAATGACTACAAAGAAATAAATTTCATGCCGCCATTTTCGAAAAATTATAGAAAGTCGTGGAATTCAGACATAGATTACATAAACTTCAGTTAAAACATAGGACGTTCAAGGCATGGGTAAAATATTAAAGTGCGTATTATTATTACTGTACCACCGCTATTCTCTAGAGAAAAGGTTTTACTTAAACCCACCACGCTGTTTTAATGTATATTGGCAAGTAACACATGTCCTATAAATTCTTAAGGGGTCATTACTTCAGTATCTTTTACTTATTACAATAATTTTACTTTCAATTCCATTGAAGCATGTGTTAGTGAACTCGAAGAAAAGTTTATCCAACATTGATTTTGAGACAAAGTTAAGATGTCTCAAGTTACAACAATGCGAGCAGAATTTCGCACTAAGCACGTACTTATAAAAGCAGTCAGTTGTTATGTATCTACAGAATTGCGCTTTTGTTAAATGTTTTAATTAGAAATTTCTCGAAACTTACATTTGTTGACTATAAATGTGGTATTCTTATATTAGCCGTGTGGTATCCGGCTAAGTAGAATAGTACCATCCTCATTTCTTACCGAGGTGTTGTAAAACGCGACTACGGTAAGTTCACCCACCGTGTGGTATCCGGTTTAGTAGAATAGACCACCCCCCTTCTTACCGAGGTGTCGTAATATGCGACTAAGGCAAGTTGACGTCAGGCAGGCGGCCGGTCGTAAAAACTCAGTCAAATCATGTTGCAGCATGTTTATAACATGTTGTGCCGACCCCACTTAGAGTGGGATAAGGGCAGTAGGATATACAAATGTGGTATTCTTATAAGCAATAAATAATAATACATAGTATTCTTTTAACTTAAAAGATGTCATTATAGATATGTCAGGTTGATTAATAAATTAATTAATCAAATTTCTAGTAATTGTAAGTGATACTGCCAAAACTGAGTATTATTAGGATCCGTTAAATTACCTGTAGAAAAGCAACCCTGCTTTTCTACCGAGCGAATATATTGAAACAAAATGACATATCTAACTATGACGTCACTAATCTATTCTTATTAGAAAACAAAGTCGCCAAAAGCTGTCTGTATGTGATCGATTTTCTCAAAATCTACTCCAGGGATTTTTGTACGAGAGAGCAAAACCACTAGAGATACATAAAAGTAATGTACTAGAGAATTGTAGATCTAAAAACTACCACATAAAAATCTGCCACTTCATATCTCTATCTCTTAAAGTTAAATCACAATAACTACCTTTATATTCAAAATTTTAATTCAAAATATTACGTACAAAAAATATAACATGCAGGCACAACCGCAGGCAAAGGTAGTAAAATATATACAATAAATAATACTCGGCAAAATAATACAAAAATAAGTTATATAAATATTCGTTATTCGTACATTTACTAGATTGAGAAGTAAATCTAAAGATATAAAAAGGATGCATGAGTTAAACCGTTGTGACAGCAATTTTTCCTGATACCGTGAAAAATGATGAATTTTCCGAAGTGGTATGAAAAATAAAAATACCAGCGATACCTCTGAACGGCACCTTCCCGGTTCATCGATCCGGCCGCCCTAACAAATCCCTGTGGTTCCGAATGGATTACAAGTAATACGTGACTGAAATAATGTTGCACGTCCCTATAACGAACGAAATAAAGATCATATTACATTAAACTGATTATTACACACACTTTTGTATGTATGTTATACACAGTAACCATAAAAATTGTTTAGATACTTAGATTTCTCAAAGATTCTATGAGTATTTTGTTTACGCTTCAATTCTTTGAGTGTCATTTCACTTTCACTTTGCATTAAATGTGATAAAGAACTATAACTATTCCACTCCGCAACTAAAACTTTACTTTTTTTAATGAGAAGAATTAAGAGAACAGAAGAGAAGAAGAGACGAAGCCCACCACGCTGTTAACATGCATTCTCTAAACATAAGCGTATTTCTCTATATTCTCGATGTTTTCCATCATCATTATCAATTGTAATTATCAGTTAATATAAACTATATAAGAGTTATATAATATACGGATAAGATATAGAATATCTGATAACATATAAATAAAAGAAGCCAAGTTGAAAAAGTTTTTATCAAAATTTCACTTCCTTACTGTTAACCGTTGAGCAGTTTCCTAGTCGGGGGCAATTCTGGGAGTAGCATCAGGCCATGATTATCATAAACATGTCATCAGGACTTGACCAGTATATAAAATTTTAGCTCAATTGGAACCCGTCAAGTTAAATTCAATGTGCAAGATACAACCTTCACATACATATATACAATGCAAGTTAAATAAAAGCTTTCAAATACAAAAAAGATCTCAAATACAAAAATATCTCATAGACAATTCAAAACTTATGTATACCATATTCAGTTTGGAGCTTTAATAAACTAATACTTTAAATGAATTGTAAAATATAAATAAAACATCAATATTCCCTATAAAACATGAAGAAAAATCCACTAAAAACACTATTGCTATTTATAAGTTACATTGGTTTATTTTCACATCATTATGGAAGAAAAAACTATTTTAGACTTATTCGCTACGATTATGAGGCCAAGTTAAATAAAATTATTTAACTTAGCCTCATAATTGTCAGTAATATTTTTTCACAGCATCAGAATTAGAGTTATAATACTGTGTTAGAGTTAAATTCCACATAAATCATGTATAACTTTCTCGCTAGCCACAAAGGTCAAGCCAGAAGGGTTGCAACTATTGCTAACTCTAAACTACTATTTTGTCTCCAACAGTTTCATATATTATTCAAGCTAAGACGCGCCGCTGAAAAAATAATAGTTCTCTTTTATAGCTGTCTATAAAAACGTTGCGGCGAACAGCATTCCATTTTTATATTTCATTTTATTTAGGCCTTATCGTATTTCAACGTATAGGCATCATAAAATATTTTTCCCATCATCTAGACTTTCCTACCGTAAATATCAATCGCAGTACAGAAAATATGATTTTCTCGGTCATAAATTAGCTGTGTTACATTTATAATACTGCGTGTAACTGAACATTTTAATGTACAATCGTTATATTATAGACTAGCATATCCCAAGGCCGCATTGGTGTAGATACTCGACCGGCCGCTTGCCTGTCAACTTACTTTCACCTCTTTGTCGCCTCTTATAACATCTCGGTACGTAATGAGGGTGGTCTATTTTACTTATCCACCACATACATACCACACGGCTTGAAATTTACATTTAGTGATACAGAAATAGTGATAATAGTAAGGTGAGGTAAAGTGAAAATAGTAAGGTTAAATTTTTCTATACATTCATCAAATTCATAATTCATCGAAAACATTACGGCACCGACAATGTTTCTTCTAAGGAGATAGATACTTTTGAGTTTAATAAAACAATGATTATTAAAAAATAATCTGTTATATAGTAAACAAACTAATAACGTTTTTATAATTAGTTTTTTTTAACAAAATTTTATATATTAAAAAAAATACAATTAATACTACAATAAGCAGCAAGCCACACTGATATTGGAGTTATCCACTGGTTAGAAATAAACAAAGAAAACAAACTTTACAACAGAAGACCGAACACTATGAGGAGAAATGACCGGGTCGTCGTCGCAAAGCGTTATAAACGACCTCAAAAACATTTGCCAGCTTTTTAATTAGCATTTTGTTTTTAAAACCAACGGCCGTAAAATTCTGCGGGAACTGTAAACAATGAACTTGATAAAATGTTAATAACCATGCTTAGCTTAGTCAGTTTTTCTTTACTGGCATCCTTTGGGCTGAGATAAATTAGACAATGCTTTTTGAATATAAATTTTTTTATTATAAAATTAAAAAAAACTTTTAAGTAAATCCTTTACAGAACGTAAGATTTTGCAACAGTTAAAACTTCTTTATAGTTCATAGCGAATTTTTGAATGAAAATATAAAGTATTGAATAGTAGATTGTTTAATATTTCTGATAATAAAAGAAAATATACTATGATATATCATAATCCTCGTCCCCTTACCCCACTCTAAGTGGGATCGGCACAACATGCTATAAACATGTTGTCACATGATTTGGCTACTTATTTTACCACCGGCCGCCTGCCTGACGTCAACTTACTTTAGTTGTATTTTACGACACCTCTTAAGAAAGATGGTGGTCTCTTCTACTCATCCGGTTACCACGCGATGTATATTTCACATTAATTTGTTAAAATATTAAAAAAGGCTAAATCGAGACCTGTTTCCTGAGAAAAAATTATATAAGGTGTACATTCACTACAAAATTTCAATGCGTTCGTTTCAATGCGAAATATTATAGTTCATATTATAAAAAGGAAAAATTTGTATGTATGTTTGTAATGTTTTCACTCAAAAACTACTAGACCTATTTCAAAAGTTTTTTCACCATTGGAAAGCTGCATCTTTACTGGGCAACATAAGCTATATTCATTTTAAAAAAAAAATAGGCATCCGTTATAAAAATGTAATAAAGTGTAAAAAATTAGTCACAAAAATCTGTCATCGCGTGCGCTACGGAAACTATTGATGGTATATTTAACAAAAATAAATCAATACTCCTTTCTCTGAATCAGCAGATTGACATGGTTGCTCAGCATACATGTATAAACATATTCTTCTTTATTTATGTTTTTATTTATATTTTATTTCCCTTTTATTTTCTTTATTTATTGAACCCTAGTATAATTCATGATAGTATAATAGTAAAAAAAAAATGTTATAATATTAGGAGACTTTAATAAGTAGATTTAGAAGTTAATTATTTAAAATAATAAGTTAAATAAAATAAATAAGTTGTTTAATTTGGACATCGAGCTCATACTGAGATGAAGGCCCATTCAGATCTACGTACTGAAGGTAATAGACATTAAGTTTAATGATAATAGGTAGTATATAATTAGATTTATTTGTTTTTTCTGTTACATTTAGTACATAGAGTTGAATAAATTCTTTTTCATTTCATTTCATTTCATAGATCTGTATGTACGCGGGTGAAACTGCGGGATATTACTAGTGTTAAATAAATGTAAATACCGACGCCTGTTTTTAATACAATGAACAGTCCGACATCGTCTTTAATAACTGCAAACAAAGCTATCCATAGTCTTAATTACTAATTCAATAAAACAGAAATGTAATTTGTCATCGCTACTGGTCGGCCTTTAGCTGGCTCATTGTATTATTTTCTTAATTAAAATGTCATAAATTTTACGCGCCAATTTATAATCAAAATGAGAAGTGTTCTATAACGATGTTGGATCACTTTCTTCTTAACTGTATGTTAACTAAAAGATATAAACATAAATAAAACTAGCAACAAACATGTTTTCTTGAGGACTTACAAGCTATTACTATCAGATAGCGTTGAACAAAAAATTATTTTTGAGCCTTAGGTATAATTTATAGTATCACAGATTTATTCTCGTGATGGAGACATAAAATAACAACAAATGGTAAACTAGTCATCATCATCATCCTGCCCTTATCCCACTCTAAGTGGGGTCGGAACAATACATTATAAACATGTTGTCACATGATTTGGCTACGTATTTTACGACTGAACGCCTGCCTGACGTTAAGTTACCTTACTCGTATTTACAACACCTCGGTAATAAAGAGAGTGGTCTATTCTACTCAACCAGATACCACACGGTGGGTCAACTTACCTTAGTCATCTTTTACGACACGTCGGTAAGAAATGAGGCTGGTCTATTCTAATCAGCTGGATACCACACTGCAAAACAAATGCTAAACTATAATATGCAATATAAAAGTTACCATAAGCATAAAAATTATAATTGTTTTTTAATATTCTTAATGACAAAGAAAACTATAAGACAGTACTTATAACGATCACTTGGATTAAACAGGTTCAGTATAATCAATAAGATTATTATGTAAATTAATCTGTATAAACCTTTCTTGATAAATTTACTTCTTCCTATCCCCAATGTTTATGTTGTATATATCAAACAAGAGTTTCAGCAATCGCTCACCATTCTGAAATACCAAGTGTCCTCTAACTTTTACGTGGTAAAAAAATATTAAAAATCTTGACCACATCTTGCATATATATATTTGTTAAGTATTGTAAACGGATATTACAATAGTCGCTGCTATCATGCGTATTACCAGTGTAGCTGCGCCGCGGCTCCCTGTCATCGAACGTCCTACGAACACAATCGAGTGCCGGCTAAATGCGCAATAACAAATGGAGGTTGCGATGGCAACGGAATAACAAGCCATTTTGTGTGATCTGACGTTAGCTTTGGGAGATGGTATCAATTACGAGTGTGGTAATATAAGTTGAAATATAGTTCAGGATTTAATTAATACTCACTTCTGGACCTTCTTTAACAATACGTTATTGACATTTGTTACCGAATCTGTTGAAACATTTGACAGACTACGGCAAGTAATTTTCTAGCGTGTTTTGGGTCTGGTCTTATAATCTTACATTAAACACGTTTCAGTCAGAAACGTTTCATCTGTACACATGCCTTTCAAAATTAAACATACTTTGCATTTAACTTTACAGCTTAAACTATGTCCAACCAATTTAATGTCCAAACATTTCTAAAATGTTCCAGAGAATTAATCTAGGGAAAAACCTTTTAACAAATAGAAAGCGTTTTGGTCGCTGCGATGCAGACGGCGTTAAAATTGCTTTCCCAACTATCGTACATCCGGGCGTATAGTGGTTACCAAAATACTTTTGAATGGTATGTTTTCGACTAGAATCACGATATCGGCCTAGTTTTATAGTAGCATTAGCTTTTATCCGCAACTTCGTTCGAATGGACTGTAGTTTTCGAATAAACCAGTAACTTCTGTTATTCTGAAACCCTGGAAGTATCTCCATCGGCTGCTAATAGATGGCACTTTTTCATGTCATACTATCTCTGTATAATTAACAGGATTTCTATTGCCTATATGTTACCCCGGCGCATCAGGAATAATTGTGCCAAATTTCATCGATATTCAAATTTCAACAGCTTAAGTTTCTGACTTCCCTGCTTTCATAGAATCATTTTCTTCGAAATAATGGTCCTCCAAATACAAAGATTTTTAATAATGTACACGTAATATATGCACAAAATTTTTTTTCAATGGTTGATAAGGTCTTATTACGCTTTTATCTTTAGTTTAAAAAGGAGTTAATTTTAGAAGTTAAAAGATTAAAGATTTTGTATATTGCTAGTTGATAATGTCTTTTTGACAACAAAGCTGTGTTTCATAATTTATTTTCACACTACATTTTAACTATGTGCTTATTAATTAAGCGTATTGATAGGAAGAACCAATAAACTGATTTCTCAAATCTTCTGCTCTCTTATGCTTAGTTAGGCTTAATTTCTGTATGATCAGTGAAAGTAGGCCTTTTAAAAAAATATCTCTATTAATTATTGAATGTAAGTTAAGAAACATACTTCCTATTGAATTCAATGAAACTTTCTTAGTAGGACATAATAGATAAGACAAAGCACCATTAGCAAAAGTTTCTTGCACGTACCATTCTCAATAGCAGTGATAGTTTCCTTAGAAACTATTTTGAATACAATTGATAGTAATCGTCTTTTGTTTCTCTCTCTTAGTTCAATGATTCTTGGTTATTATTGAATACTGTACAAAGAAGACAAATTTGTAGGTTGTGTCTGTATAAGTTCATTACTTTTATTTGTCTTAATTGAATGATTAGCTCGTTGGCGCAGTTGGAAGTGACCCTGCCTTCAGTTCTGCGGGTCGCGGGTTCGAATCCCGCCGAGTATATATTTGTAAGTATTTAAAAAATATATATGTAAATATACACCAGTTGTCTCTCATCCATAACACAAATATTAAGTTACTTACTTTGGGGACGGACCTTGTGTTTAAGTGTCCAATATATTTATATTTATTGATATTTTATAATTATCTCGTTCCAAAACTCGTAAATGTTAAAGAGATCCAAAACTTGGAAAAGCAAAAAAACCCTAGCTTTTAATAGTTCGTAGCGTGATGGCATTCATCATTCTCCTTATCCCACTCTAAGTGGGGTCGGCATACCATATATTAACCATGTTTTTACATGATTTGGTTAGGTATTTTACGACCGGCCGCTGCCTTAACTTACCTTAGTCACATTTTACGATTCCTCGGTAAGAAATGAGGGAGGTCTATTCAACTCACCCGAATACCATACAGGGGATGTCGTAGATGGCGTTGAAATAAGAATTACAAAGTATCTAATACAATTTAACAAAGCCTAATTTTTATATGTCACGGTCAACTTCAGATTATTAACGAATATCATTTATTTATATTTTTCAAGTGTTTAAGTGACATACTTTTTAAATATGTCACTTAAACACTTGAATAATTTTATTATATGTCACTCTACTTAAAATTATTTAGATGAATTCGCAGACTCTAGTTGCATTAAAAAGGATAATTTATGATACAGTAACAGCCGCATCGGTTAAGAACGACATAAAATTGATAAATTCATGAAACTTCTTTAATTTTTCATTCCGTAGATAAGTTTAGACTTACCGGGCTTAGCAGGATTAATGATGGGATTCTGTGAGCCAACCGCCTTTTATAAATGGTGCGACATTTTTGGATAAACATAAACGTTTGTAAAACGAAATTAAATATTTAGCCAGTTAACAACATTTTGAAGTTACCCGAATTTTATCAGAGACGGTGTTTGGACCCTACCCCTGGCGTAGAAACCGATTTTTGACACTACGGGTTCATGTGAAGTACAACATTCGTAGTTACAATTTTACAATTAAAACCCTAAAAATAAACAGAAACAAAAGAATAATGAAAACATAAAAAACAACAAAAGTAAAAATAAAATTATTTTGCTATAATCTGCGATGAAGTATATAAATACTATAAATTATATAAAAGTAAAAGTACTATAAATTATATAAAATACAACATTAAGGTTCAAATATTCCAGCTCTGAAGTTAAAATTAAAGTGCATTTTTTTATAAAAAGCCCATCGCAGCCAATATTCGACGATAATGCGTCCATTGTGCTATTATATAACGTCCAGCTATTATATAAGCGCGAGATACGTATCATACTAGAACATTTCATAAGTACAACAATAAATTCGCTATATATTAAAATACAAAAGATTCTCGTCTATTCATAGACGACCATTTGCCGTATGTAATGTTGTAGCATTCATTACAACGATAAGATGAAAAGAAAATCTCTTAGAATTCAGTGCGGTGTAATAAATCGTGTAAAGTGGATTCCTTAGTCGCCCCTCTACTTATTATTTTAACCGCGGAAAAGCGTTTTATTACTCTTGACGTTTAGAAACCCAAACTAATCCTTAGGTATTATAAATAAGGTTCCCGACGTATCTATTTGTACGTCTGTCTGTTCTTGGTAAACGTAAGGGTTGTCTGGAAAAGATCACAACAGTGTGATAAGACCGCCCTTTGCACTTTTAACTGTTTCTATTATCTATGTCTCTTGTTCTTTTCACTCTGTATTTTATTTGTGCAATAAAGTTATTCTTCTTCTTCTTAAGAATTTATTGAACGGATTTTCATGTAGTTTTTACAAATGGACAGCAATTCACGGAGGTTTTATGTATTAAGGTTTTTAAAATTTAAACTATCGTGAGTAGTATTCGTAGTTAATGTATAGAAAAAAAGAGTAAGAGTGTAAAGAGCTCATGAATAAGTGACCCGGGTGGATTCGAAACTAGTCGGGCTAACTCGATAGAGACGACGTGAGTATAGCCGGTTTCTATACATTAGCTATAATAAGATTGTTGTAAACGGTGTAAGGTTGGTCTAACTGCTAGATCGTCACCGCTTTTATCAATCAAATGTTTGTAGCTTTATAAAAGCAAAATTTTGTCGTTTTGTCTGTTACGCTTTCACGACTAAACAACGGGACTAATATTGAAGAAATTTAATAAAATTAGAGACAAGGTTAAAGGTAATCAAACGAAATTGCTGCTAGTAAGTTAATAAAGAATACAAGTTTAGTTTGGTTAAGTTTGTTGAAGTTATACATTGAAAAAAAAACAGTAAAATTTAAAAATTATATTCTATTTTCAACTTTACTTTTTCCAGATATTACGAATATGTCTATCTTATGATTCGACGTTAAAGTATTTATTAAAATATTTTCCAAATATTTACTTTTTACTACATTTATTACTGTAATGGAAGGAAAATGAGAGGCGCGGAAGTTATGGAGAGACGTGAAGGTAACTATGGCGAGGGCGGAGAGTTGCGGTGCCGCGAGGAGAGGAGAGAAGTAACCCCATTTGATGTAGTCGTGAGTTGTGCGCGGAGTTGACAAGTGGTTAAAAAAGAATATATTCATTGACTTTTGAGAAAATCATATCTTATTTTTCGAATAATTATAAAGGAAAAATTTTGTTTTTATATTGAGTTTCTTACTAAATAATAACGATTTACCTGAGACACTAATCACTTAACTTAAATGGTAAGCCTATTGAAATTTTCGACAGTGATTCATTTGCGATAGTACCCTGTGATAAGGCTCTGATTGTATCTAATGTTAATTAAGTTTGACCATGTTCTATTGGACTATTGGCATCAGTTATGAAATAAGATAATCTATGATTTATGGTTTTATTGAATTCAAAAATTGTACCCATTGGAGCTAGCTGTGATAGCCCAGCGGTGCCACCGTAAGACTCTTTCGAGAGGGTCACTGGTTCATACCTCGGGCAGACAGCAATGAGTTTTACAATTAAAACTTCGTTAAATCTAATTAATAATTGCAATTTATCACACGCTTTTCGGTGAAGGAAAACATCGTGAGGAAACCTGCATATCTCTAGAGAATTCTAGACATATATGTTACCTACAAATCCGCATTGGTGCAGCGTGGTAGGTCTTAGCTGAAATCCATCTCTCCAAAAACGGATAGAGGAGGCCTATGCCCAGCAGTGGGTTAGTAACAGACCGCTACTTTACTTGACTTTTACCCATTGGAGGTGAATTTTTATATTGGTTGCTATCTATAAGCTGTGATATGGTGATACCGTATGATTCTTTTCAGGGGGTCACAAGATCGAAACCCAGGAAAGCATCAATGACTTTTTCTATTAAAAACTTGTGTACCTAATTTATCACACGTTTTTAAACCAGCACATGTGTAACCTCCCAATCCGCATTGGAGCAGTGTGGTAAGTCTATGCTTTGACTCGTGTCTAAAAAAAAGGAGAGAGAAGGAAGAGAAGTCAAGCTGATATAGTAAGACGCCATCACTTTACTTCTTTTACGATCTATAATATATAAAGCGATTTTTTTACAGAAATATTAATACACTATTATTACTACATCACTATTAAGAAATAGGTAATTAAAACACTAAATAATAATTAATTACAAAATAATTGAAATTGGAATTTTAAAAAATATAATAGAATTTAACCACGATCTAAAATTCACTTGATTCACTTGATCGTACATATACGATACATTTATAGTTTTGACATTTATGACATATTTATTTTATGGAAACTTGGATGGACTTATGAAAAGTTTATATATAATAGTTGATATAGATAATATAATAGAATTTTTAAGAACTAACAGATAACAATGCTGAATACGCCTGTAAATGATAATTATAATGAAACTAGATTTAATATAAGTGTTAATTTTAAATATATCTATAATATATCGTTGGTGTATCGAATAAATAAAACATTATAATTTAATGAAATTGGAATATATTTTCAAAGCGGCTATGATATTCAGCACACCAAATAATTTTACCGAGCAATGCCAGATATACTTTTGAATAATGAATCTAAATGAGAAAAGTTTAAATTCCAATCTTTTACAACAACTCACTATAAAAGTTTTCAATTAGCCAACTAAAAATATATTCAAATTAGAGGCGAAATTAAATTACCTTTTTAAATTGGAGCTGTAACATGACGTACTCGTAATATAATTCCACACTGAAATAAGAAATGGTGCCACTAGTCGTTTACTCCGCGCTGTATAATTGCTTTTGTAGGAATATAAAAAGTCCCCATACAAAATGATATTAGATCGATATCGCTATCAGTACCTAAGCTTATTAAGTGCATTCTACTGGAAAACTGTGCCTTAGCAAAATTGAAACGCGTGCAACCATTTTTGGAATGCTGTGAAGGACCCGTCTGTGGTACTTTCTGAATAAAGGCTTGAACACAAATCTGCGATGCGAATTCGCAACGCAGAAAGTTGCGACACGAATTGCTGCGATGCGATTACGTGCAGCGTCTCCCAGGGAGACCATTCCTTCGACGACCGTCAACCGTACTAAACGTATTTTAAATTGAAATCTAGGTCGTGACATGGATCGTAAAAAGAAGTGTGCACTTTTGTTATTGAAAAACAAAGAAGATTTTGGGTTCATTCATTTATTATTATTATGAATCCCGATGGAAACTATTTCCATCTAAAGTACGCGTCTTGCCCACGCGCAGTCTCAGAGCGAATTAAACATAATATGGTCAACACATGATGTGAATCAGTTCGTATGTTCTTGCGATGCGCCGTGCGAGGTCGCAGGTTTTTGCGATGCGACATCGCACCGCAGTTTTGTATACTAGCCCTTAGTGACAAAAGAGGCAAGAGATAAAATCACTATCCTGTCCTATGTGCGTATTCTTTTCCCGTCCATACATCCGTCCACGTCTTACAGAGCTAAAATTAAATTTACCTTTAAAATATATTTAAATTAGAGCCAAAATTAAATTTACCTTTAAGTATACTCTTTAAAATATTTCTGGTACCGCTTTCGAACTCAATTTGAATAAATTTAATTGCCCCAGCTTAAACTAAATAATATTCGTGAGTGTAATTAAATTTCTCTACACAAACGTTCGTCAACCTAGTTGCAGAGCGTTTAGCAAACTGGCAAATTTCAAAGTTGAATGTTAAAAGGACTCTTGTCCGATTTTCAACGAACGCAATTAATTACATTATACTTATTAAAAAATTTATTTCTCTAGTCATATTAATCAAATTATAATCTTAAATTGTACCAAATTTAGTCAATAAGTACTGACTTCAGCTTATTAGTCGTGAAACCTTAACAGATATACACACAAACTTATGTATTTATAATATTAGTATTATCGACTGCTTGCCCGACGTCAACTTACCTCTCCCTTCCCTTTTTACAACACCTCGATAAAATTCGAAATTCAAAATAATCTTTATTCAAATAAACTAGTAAACAAGTGCTTTAGAATCGTCAACTCTACTGCTGGTTCAGAAAGCTGTTTTCAGTAGGAGTGTTTTTAACTGCTGTAATGGTAAAGCTAAAATTGATTGCGGAATTTTATTATAGAATCTTATACCCAAACCCACAAACGACTCACGTACTTTTGCAAGGCGCAAAACAGGAGCCGCAAGCTTATGTCGGTTCCTACTTTTTCTATTATATACAGCACCTATCGTTTTATAATTCTTTATATTTTTATGTACATAAATTAAATTTCTTGAAATATACCGTAAAAAAAAAGTAACAATATCTATTTCCTTAAACTTCTCTCGCAGAGAATCACGCGGACTTTAATTGTAAATGCCACGTATGGCTTTTTTTAATACAATTTTTTTTAATTATCCGCGCAGTTACCCTATAACAATATTCCATAGGACATTATGCTATAAACAAGTAAGTAAGTTAAGTGAGCAAAATAAACAAGTAAGAAATATAAGGGTGGTCTCTTCTACTCAGCCAAATATCACACGGCATATTTATACAACCTTATAACACGTTAATTGCATAGTCTATGGTATAGATAACGCCAAAAATTGTTTGCAAATGCACAATCGTTTGTCAGCATAACGTTCGATGGAAAGGAAAATTTATTTCGTAACAAACACTTGAGCCGTAACAGTGAATCCTGTTGAGTGGAGGTAATGGCTTCTATTCGCGTCATTAATTTCACTGCCCATGGTCGCTTTCTTTTACGGCGGTCATAATTCATGTGATATTTCAGGAATAATTATCATTTCATACAATTTCACATTTTGTATTTAAATAAATGATAATGTTGAAATAGAGACGTGTGTTCCGTATCTCATAAAGTACCAAATGTACAAATGGAGTAAATTTATTACAAATCTCTTATCTATGCATCTTAAGCTGTGATAGTTGATCGGTGAGACAGTGGGACTCTTTCGAGGGGGTCACATGTACAAACCTTATGTGCTCTATATAGATATGGGCAATTTATCATACTTTTCGGCGATGCAAAACATTTTGGGTAAACATGAATATATCTAGACAATATTAGAGATATGTGTAACCTTTCAATTCGCATTAGAGCAAACTGGTCGGCCCTTCTCTTCATAGAGGATAACTATTCTCTTTATTGTAGCTATAAGCATCATCTGGTGATAGACTTAAAAATCCTTCGGTTACTTCGGTTACGGGGCGAAAAGTTTGTTGAGATTGTGGTAGTGAAATTATGCAGTCCTTGTGTACTGTTGTGTTATTGGAATTTGTTATGATTTTTTACGAATCCAGCATGAATCACATACGAGAACGGATATTACATAGATACACTACTAGATAGATCACCAGATAGATATACGAAAAGTACATACACTCTATATTTAGCATTACTTACATTATCGTTTATCTTTAATATATTTAATATACCGGTCGAACCCACCTGTCCAATTATGTTTTCCTTTTCAAAGTTTTACCTTTTTTATATCTTTAAAAAAATTCCGAGCAAGACATATTATTTAACCCAAAAAATTACCAAATAGTCTTAAATTAATTATGGAGTACCAATTACAGGAAATCACATAATTCTTAGTAACAATTTTACAATTATAAGCTTAAAAATAAATAGAAAAACAAAGAGAATAATGAAAACATAAAAAAATACAACGTTAAGGATCACACTCTGAACTTAAAATTTTTGTACAATTTTCCTTACATTTATAATTTTTTAATGTTTAAATTTATACTTCTGTATGGTTACTGTCGGTTAGATATGTTTTATCGTTTAACGGTTAGATATGTTTTATCTTTATGCCCGGTTCACATTATTCCAGTCAACCATTCCAGTCCAGCGCTGGAATGCTACTGGAATAATGTGAACCTGCACTGGAATGTACCATTCGAGTCCAGTCGACTTTTCATTCCAGTGCCACTGAATTAGTGTGAACGGTCAATCCAGTTGAATCCAGTGCTTGACTACCACGCTAAACAGTGAACACGTATCGTTTTATTTGTGGAATTCTATTGGTACAGATGCAGCTTTCAATGACTGGAATAATGTAAACGATATAATCCAGTCCAGCACTGGACTGGATTGACTCGCTGGATTATTGGACTGGAATAATGTGAACCGGGCATATAGAGGTTCGGATATAATGGCATTGTCTGTTAGTCGTCTAGACGCGTGCGTGCCTCATTTAAACGAGCCGTAGTCTCGAGATTGTTTAAGTGCTTTCATCACTGCATTCCACTTTGACAATGCAAGTTTTTAAAAGCCTATTTTGCGTAGGTACCATTTGTATCGCACTCTTACTTATAAGGGTCCTTGTGTAACACGGCTTACACACCTGATGTATGTACATATGCTACAGAAAGGAACAATTATATTTTGTTTTTCCTATTACCGAGAAAACTGGAGATATTGTATCCCAGTATATATGTTTTATTCTTTATGTCTTCACTTTAGTTTAGCCGTGTACGAGTAACAGATTATCTACTATGTAACAATTGTTCAACATGTGGCAGCCGGTGAACCATCCAACTCTTTCAAAGAGTCACGGGTTCAAACCTTCGGTAGGCACCAATGAGTTTTTCCGTTAAAAACTTATGTGCCTAATTGATAATTGCAATTTATTACAAATTCAAATTCAAATAATTCTTTATTCAAATTGGCTTTTACAAGCACTTTCGAATCGTCAAATAACAATTATACTTTTCGGAGAGGGAAAACATCTGAGGAGACTTGCATATCTCTAGAGAATTCTCTGAGGATATGCGTAACCTACCAATGCGCATTGGAGCAGCGTGGTAGGTCTTAGCTCCATTCCTTCTCTATGACACTAAACAGTCCATAATTTTAATATTCACCGCGACTAGAAAACTCATCGCCACAAATGAAAATTAACGATTTCCTTTCATATTGATAGCGCGCATAACTTTGTTACCGTGTCTAAAAGGTGTCATTTGCAGATGAAACTCGCAAACATTTACAGGTCAAAATACGAACGAAAATTTCAATCAACGCTCTTTTCAAATTCACGATTGCAGTAATTAGTGTTAAAGCAGTACAAGGCCATATTTATAAAGTAGTAACTGTTTTCGTTTAATGAATCTAATAGGGTAAATATTGTAAGTAGGCTTTGATTTTATATAATCCGTATTCGTTTCAATATTTGACTATAAAAAGTGTGTTTTTTATTTAAAAAAATTAAAATTCTTTTTTTACAAAATAAAATAAGAAACTTAAAATGAAAGAATACAATAATTAGGTAGTTGGGATCAGCCCTCGGTATATACATTTCTCGAGACTGCCCGTACCCCAAATAAGCTACGCTGACTTGACAGTTTATGGCAAAAAAAGTGTTTTATATTCATTATAACTGTTAGTATTTTTTAATGACCAAAAGAAGGGATAAACTTTTTTTACATATAACCCAGCTAGTTCGATTTTTCGCCCCAAAACCCCCCTACATGCTGAATTTCATGAAAATCGTTGGAGCCGTTTCCGAGATTCCGAAAATATGTGTATATACATACAAGATTAACTCATTTAAATATTAAAGATATATTAATATAAGGTCATTAGATCTTCATAGAGTATTGCAAAAGTTCAACAAAAAGTGTATCAGGTTATTGGGATTTCACTCTTTTAGTACATGTTTTCCAAATTGTCAATATGCTTGTAGGCTTAACGCCACGGCGAGTGCCGAAACAATCGAGAATCGTCGTTCTATGGTGCCAGACCACTGATTAAAGAAGCGTGAGCAGCTGCTGTTATGGCTAGTCATCATTTCAAATGTATATTAGATAAATTCATACTAGAAAAACTACAAGGAAAAGTCGGTGGAACAAACTGGAGACTTTGGTTGTCTACCGGTAATACATTATAACTAAAAGCAATGTGATTAACTTATTCAAGACTTTTAAAAGTGTTTAAAAGTAACGGCCTGGTATTATCCCACAGCGCAACATAGGCCTTTCGCTCTATTTATGACCTACCACACGGATCAAACGCAAATTAGTAGGTTACTCATATCCCAAAAATTTTCTAGAGATATGTAAATTTCCTCGCAATGTTTTCCTTAACTGAAAATCGTACGTTAAATTGAAATTAGATACTTAAATGTTTACAGAACACTCATTGTTATCTGCCCGGGGATTGAACCCGTGTCCCCCTCGAAATAGCCGCACGGTCTCATTCGCTCACACGCTGGGCTCACAGCTAAAAAGTAACTAATAAGACCACAATTCATAACATCACTACGTGGAGTTTTATTTATTATTGATACTGAAGCGGAAACAAGTTAAGCTACAATCCAACAGCAGAGCCAATAAATATATTTAATCTGTAAAGTTTATATGATAACCAACTTGTTAGGAAAATATATCCAACTGTCATCGTGTATTACGCAAAGTCCTTTATCTACGTGAGTGTGACGTTAAAAAGCTTTTAAAATTTCAACATCAACGCTCCCACGGGTAGATATACCTATTATATTATATTACAAAATTTATCTTTGAATTTCAAATAGTTGTAGTATTAACAAAACTTAATGAAAGATTAAATTATGTCATTTATTTATAAAGTACCTGGACGAGCCTTTCTTGGTAATTTTTTAAAAGATATAAAAAATGTAAAAAAAGAAAAAAGGGAAGAAACGGCTGGTGACAGACTTTAGAACAAAAGTCTCCATTCTCACGGAGCTGGAGGTAAAACAAATACTCGCTAAATGTCTCCAAAAACTACTCACATTCTTTGGACATATTACCAAAATACCCAACGATAACCTTAAGAAACTCATGGTCGCTGAGAAAATATACGAGAAAAGATTCAGGGTCGGAGCCCAAAAAGATAGACGGATCAGGTGTCTAAACATCTGGACATCAGACTGAGCACTGCACTGACTGGGTATAGACAGTGCTGCTGATCAGAAAATTTGTAATCAACAATATAAGCGATCTGGACCATTACGATGATCAGCAGAGTAAGCACACGACTGAAGGACTGAAGGGTAAGAGAAAACAATTTTGCTTTTTAAAATATCCTGCATGTCTCCATTGGTAGAAAATATAATTTCAAAACGCATTCTACTTCATCTCTATTGCCAGTTATATGGTTAGTAATATTCTTACTCGCGTCCTTATTACGGCTCAGCCTAGCTACTTTTGAGCCAATCCGGGGTCCTTATTCATGAGCTCTTTACGCGGCGTTATCGCGGCGGGAGCTCTGGTAATAATCTATTAATACCACTTTCGTGGTTGTATCCTTACAAATTCACTACGTGTATGAAAATTAACAGAAACCTCGCACACTAACGCAGTATATCATCTACACACCCACACTTCCATATACCTAATGGCCTTTTCCTGTAGAATTTTCGTGAAAGTAATTTACGGGTGCCACGAGTTTAATGACTAACACGCATCAATTTCCATAACATGAATCATTCATGTCGTTTTGAATATTAATGTTTTTAAAGTCGATAATCCAAATTAACTGAAACTTGTAAATAGACAGCCAAATTTCAAAGCAAATTCGAAATTAATATGGCAGTTATGCTCTTAAATTAAGTATCTGGGTGACTGAGCCTCGCTCAGTAATTTTTTGAAATATATATAAAAAAAATGATTTTAATTGGAATCGATCCCGCTGTACAGGATTTGAGACTATCCGTTACCCAAATGAGCTACCATGACTTTCCAATTGACAGTGTAGCTGCCCTTAGTTTTCACAAAAATTAGAGCAGTTTTTTCAGTGCTTCTAGGAATAAAACAACTTTTTTTTTAATAAAAACTAGCTAGATCGATTTCCCCCCAAAACACCAGCTTGCTGAATTTCCTGAATTCAGAAAAATATGTATATACAAGATTAACTCATTGAAATATTAAAGATATGTGAAAAAAATTAGCACCCGTATGTATTGTGTGAAAAGTGGTCTATTTTAACTGGTATATTTTGTTTAAAAAGTAAATTTAATCAACATTTTTATAATTATTTATTTAAATACATTAGCTTGATCATAAGATTCACCAATTTTACGACACAAAGTACCCACGTTTATCCGTTCCCGTTTGAAAAGCTAATAGCTAATGGCAGCATTTCTCTTATTGCATCGATTACACAAATTTCTACTACCAGTTTGCGATTTCTAGGTTAATTGAAGTTAATGGTTCTACAGGTAGTATCAGATAACCGCCATAATCTTGTCAGTTTGTTGGTTTCACTGTACTGTAAAAACTTTATTAGTGAAGCTCTGATGAATATATCAGATGATTAGTACTCCAAAATCGCATTATAGCGGTTTAAAAAATTATTCAAAATGTAATTTTCGTCTATTAACATGAAAAACACGTATGCCGCGCGAAAAATTGCTTGAAAACAAAACATAATCAGCTTGACTTAACGTTAAACGGCTTTAACGACCAACATTTTACTTTCGTCTGTTTATCTATGGTTGTCACAATCAATGGCGCGTTGTTCAAACGTGAACTTTATTTAAAGCGTCATAAAGTACTAAATTGTGTTTTACAAACATTACATTGTGACGTTCGTTTGCTTAAAAAACCGCGTTCATTTGTCACAGGCAGATGCAGTGGTAGCTAATGTGGGTCCATAAAAGTAGCGGTTATATAGCCAGATACTTTTTACACTGTTTTCAACAGTAAGTTAGCTTAACGACCTTGGCTTTATTGTGCGCGATATATGTCTAATAGCTATTAAAACAAAAGAGAACTGTTAATATATGTGTTATATACTTAAAGTAATTTAGATTCTTTAATCTAAAGTCTTGACTATTATAAGCATAGTTAAGAAATACCAAGCTGCGCCAATGCTGATGGCATATATCTTAAAAATTTACTAGAGGTTTACCGGTTTTATCATAATGTTTTCCGTCTCATTCAAAATAATAAATATTAATTAAGCATATCACTTTTTATAGAAAACCTTATTTTCTTAACAAACACGTGTCAAACTCACGAATTAAGAACAGTCATAGTATTTATTATACAGCTTTATATTTATTTATAATATGTTTATGTTTAAAAAATACTTTAAATACACGCATTTGATTAGTTGTTGCTATTGAAATTTTATTGGTTCACTTTATGGTTTGATTTATTCAATTTCAAACGATACATTTACAGAATTTATATTATAATATTGCATATGCTATATTAAATATAAAAAAGCTACACTCGCTCGTTGCATGTCCATACCTCAAACCAGGTGATTGAGGAACCTCCTTTGACGCGGTCTCAGGAAAAATTAGGTGGTTTTTTCCGAAGAATCAAGGTGAGCGTTATAGAGTCTTGTGTCATTTTGATATATTACACGTACGAACGATTTATAATCATAGCAGAGTCAAAGCATAGTAGCATGTCATGGTTAAGCTATCAAAGTATATTGTAACTTGATTTCGTTAAGTTATGAAGAACATTCATAATTGGGAAAGGTAAGTGAAGGGTTTTAGGGTCCCATATTGAAAGTATTTAAAGCAAATATTTAATTATAATATAATTATAATAATAATAACTTTATTTGACAAAAAGCCTAGTACATACATTTCTAAGCTTATTAATGATTTTGAATGAAAAAAATCGTTTTATTATTTATTTTTATTTATTTATTTAGGTTCACTTACAAATTGCTTACACTAATTCTATAAATTATAACATGCTTAGTATATAAGTTAAGTGTAACAATTCACTTATAAGTAAACTCCTTAAGCATAAATACACGCGTATTGACAGCGTATATATATATATATATATATATATATATATATATATATATATATATATATATAATATATATATATATATATATATATATATATACATACACATACATATATATATACATACCTGTTTAATAAATTAGAAAAGCTATGAACTAAAAGCAGTGTTTGCGAACTGTTCCGTAGAAAACTCTCTGTGTGTCATTATGTAAATCGATATGATCACTGCATTTGTTGACGACTTTGCAAAAACTAGCGTAGGGGGAGTTAGCTCCTAGAACTGTCCTTCTAAAAGGTGGATAGAGTGGTGCTATCGGAACTCGGGGAACCCTAGAAGGTACACGAAATCGAATAATTTCGTGCAAACGAATACAATCAATTTTATTGTTAACAATTTTGTACACAAACAAGGCATCTAATAAAGATCTACGTTTGTTTAAAGAATCAATCTTGAAGTAATGCAACCTACTTGTATAAGAACGAAGTATTTTAGTTCTACCAGCTGCAAAAGTCAGATGCCACAGAAATCGCTTTTGCACTCTTTCGAGCCGTAATGAATGAGTTGAATAATGAGGCCGCCAGACAACGCTACAATACTCGAGAATACTTCGTATATGAGTGTAATAAAGTAATATTTTTGTTTTATTGTTACGAAAGTTTTTACAGTTTCTTAATATAAAACCAAGCATTCTAGAAGATCTTTTGATAACATCGTCTAAGTGTGGTACAAAGGATAATTTTCTATCATATATTACACCTAAATCTCTTTTTATATCTACTTCCTCAATTGCTTGGTTATTAATTTTATATTCAAATTTTATATTGTCATGTTTTCTATAAAATTTCATATGATGACATTTCCTAATGTTTAAATACATGCCATTTAAAGAACACCAATGTACTAGACGATTCAAATCATGTTGAAGCAAAGTGGTATCAATATCAGACTTAACTACTTTTGCAAATTTTAAATCATCTGCATATATAAATACTTCCGAAAAATTAAAGCAATAAGCAATATCGTTTATGAAATAGTTAAAGAGTATAGGCCCTAAATGAGATCCCTGTGGAACCCCAGAAGAAACATCACGATTAGATGATTCAAAACCATTTACAACTACTGTGAATGATCTGTGCTTTAAGTATGAACTAAGCCATTTAATAAAAAGTTCTGATAATCCATATGAACGTAATTTGAGCAAAAGAATTTCGTGTGAGACTTTGTCAAAGGCCTTACTAAAGTCCGTGTAAATGACATCAACCTGATGACCTGAATCGATAGCTTTGAATAAGAATTCAGTAAAAGTAACTAAGTTCGTATTTGTAGATCTATACTCAACAAATCCATGCTGATAATCACTCAAGTACAGTTTTAAATGTCTTTTGAGACAAGGGCAGACTAAGGACTCAAAAATTTTTGCAAAAATAGATAAGATTGAAATGGGTCTATAGTTAGAGACACTATGCTTATCTGCTGATTTAAAAACGGGGATCACTTTCGCAACTTTCCATACAGTCGGAAATACACCCGACATTAAAGATTTATTAAAAAGTATTGTGAGAGGCCTAGCTAAAGCTGATGCACAACGTGTAATGAAGATTGGGTGAATCGCGTCGTTACCGGCTCCTTTTTTAATATCGATGTTTTTCAGTTTCGCAAGCACCATGTCATAGCTAATAACAGGAATTGTTAAGCACTGACTATTAACTTTTAAATCATTAAGAAAAGGAGAATTGTATTCCGTAGTAATGTTATTAGCGTCCGTGCTATAAGCAGAAGAAAAACAAGTGGCAAACAACTCACATATTTCCGTGCCATTTGATGTTGTAGTTAATCCATCTGTCATGTTTAGTGGAATAGTGCTTGATCCGCCACGTTTCGTTTTAATATATCTCCAAAAGAGTTTTGAGTTTTTTGCTAAATCCGCCTCTATTTTTACCATATAATCATTGTAACAAACTGTAGCCAACTTTTCACAACGTTTACTTAGAATTTTTAATTCTATAGCATCTATTGGATTTTCATAAATATTATAGCGTTTCCTAATCTTATTCTTTTGGTTCAACATTTTTTTTAACTGTCGCGTAAACCATGGGGGAAATTTGTGATTGTTTGCAGCAGTGAACGGAACAAATTGTTGAATAACGACATGAAGTGTGTCATAGAACACACCAATCATTTCATTGACACAACTTTTACCTTTAAATAAGTCCTCCCAATCAATATTATCTAGGTAGTTAATAATCATATCATATTTAGCTTTATAATAATTTCGTCGATTGCTTAAATTTTTATAAGGTAAGTGTAATATCTTATCTAAGCAGATTATTATATTTAAAGGAGGATGTAACTGATCAATATTGCTTAATGAAGATAGACTTTCCTTCACCTTACAACTCATAAAATTAGATAACACCAGATCCAGTATTCGGCCAGAATTGTTGAGTACAAAGTTGGATTGATTCAAATTGTTAACATTAATAAAATCAATTAAAGTTTGGCAAGTTCTATTTAGAGATACAATATTACATTTCTGAGTCGCTATTAAATTCCAATCGATATTACTTAAGTTAAAATCTCCAATTATACAAATATGTGAGTTTTTTATTTCATCACACAACGCATTAGTGTGGTCAATGTAGTCTTTTAATGATGAAAGACGAACAGGAGGTGGTAAATAAACTGAGCAAAGAGCTATCTGACGCAGCGTGCATGATGGTGGCATGTCTATAATCACCCAGAGATCCTCACAATTGCTCTCCCAGTTCTTGACACGCTTTGTTTTAAATTTTTTATTAATAGCTATCAATACTCCGCCTCCTTCTATCTTATTATGATTCAAACTTTCTCTGTCTCTTCTGTAAACCACGTACCTGTCGTCAAATAACTCTTGGCTTAATACAGAACTATTCAGCCACGTTTCAGTCAGAACTATGACGTCGTAGTCATTACAACAAACGTTACGAAAAAACAGATGAGTCTTTGTTTTTAAGCCACGGCAATTTTGGTAATACAATTTTAAAGACCTAACTTTGATTTTTTTTGGTACCATAACTTACATACACGACTTAAATTTATAATGAGAATCAAACAAGCTTATTTAATGTGTCCATATTTCTTATCAGTATATAGTCAGAGTCATCACTTTTACGAGCAAACACTTTTCCACCTCTTACCCATACATATTTGTACCCCTTCGCTTTCGCCCTAATCCTTGTAGCAGCGTGAAGAGCTTTATTAGAAGGAGATAAATGTTCTGTGACAAAAATTGGTGAATTGGTGGATGCAAGACCAAGATGTTCACTATTAAGTTTATTGCTTTGGTTATTTTTATTAAACTTGTAAACCGCAGCAAGCATTTCATCACGAATTCTCGGCGAAGAAAGTTGAACTATAATAGACCGGGGTCGAGTATTTTCCTTATTAAATTTCGCTATACGGGTACAGTGTAGTACATCTTTATCATTCAACACGCATCCAACAGCCGTACCCAGTCGTTTGATGATTGTGTAAAGGTTTTCATGTTTATTTTCAGGTACACACTGCACCTCTAAGTTATTTAGTCGGGAATGTTGCTCTAGATAGTTTATACGGCCATGTAAATCAGTGATGATTCTCTCCATTTTATTATTAGCACCTTCTAGTATTTCGACAGTTTTCTTTAGTTTAGATTGTTCAGTTTCAATATCATCAAATTTATTATTAATAAAAGACATAGATTCATTTATATCTCTCATTTCCTTCTTGATTGGTTCAAGCTCTCTATTGATAATTCCAATCATGGTTTCATTAAGTTGCTTTAACATGGTACTAAATTCTTTTTTGATTACATCTTCAACAATAGAACGTACGTTTTCACCACTTATGTAAGCAGTTTCATCCGGCGGCGAGCTATATAACGCCAGTCTCTTATTACCTCTAGTGCTGCAGACATTTCTCACAGGGGTATCATCTTTTCGAATGGATTTAGGTAATCGATTCATGCATGATGGACATTTCCATGATTTATATGCTTCAGAGTCCGGCTCAATTTCTTCAATCGCTATGCAAAGATAATGGTATGCCTTTTTGCAACTGATACAATTTATAAAATGATCACTGTCTTCAACATTATCAGGGATGCAACATCCAAATGTTTTGCTGGTAGAAGTCATAGTTAGAAGATAGTATGTAATGTTTTGCAAAAGAATATTTGCAAAAAAAAAAAAAAAAAATTTGATAATTGGTGGTATTGGCACAAAGAACAATCAATTATTCCCTACAATATTACGTACAAATATATCACAACGCGCAATGTTTACATTCACATCATCGGAGCAACGATTAAGAATACTGTGAGTCGCGAGAAAAAGGTCCGAAGCGCCGTGTATAATGCGTCACTTACGCGTTTAGTTCGTACACTTGTTGAACACGTTCGATATCACCTTCCTAGCGTTATTTAAACTTTATTTTGTTTATAAATAAACAAAAGCAAAATATATTTAATCCACTATAGTATCATTTACAGTCACTAACTATTGTTTCAAAGTTTTACAAAACAATATTTCTCAAACACTACTTTCAAACACTTTAAAAATTAAAAAGATGACGAGTACAATGGATTCGCTGTATACGCGACGAACGCCCGAACGATGATATTATTATATTATAAGTACTTTTAAGTTCATTCGGATTGCTTTACGTTTTTATGATTATTCTTTTCATTGTCTGTTTTGTTTATATATAAACATACAAAATAATAGTTATTTATCTATAAGGTTTAATAACATTACTCACTTTATTTGTTATTAGTTACTCGAGTAGCTTCTTTAGACTATACATCGTCTACAAATCATGCTCACGTGGAATGCATCTAAAAATCCTGGTAGCAATTCTGCATTGAATCGCTAAAAAGATTCTTTGTGTGAAAAAGGAGCCAGCTACCTTGTCAGCCGAAGAGACAACTAATCGAGGTATTTATTAAAACGGATAATTTTTTCACTTTGATTCCATGGTCCTAGGGTCTCAACTGCAAACGGCAAAAATATATAACTTTCGATAAGAGATGCATACTTTCGTTGTTTGCCGGATTCAGCCATTTTCGCCACACCTCCAGGTCTTCACCCAATCGAATTTACATGCCAAACAAATAACAAATATAATCATGCAAATCCTTTATTAACGACCCTATTTGGGTGCGACCTATTTTCTAGTGGTCGCCTTTTATCAATGGTCAAATTATCAAGTTGTTGTGAAAACTAACAATGTCAAAACTACTATGAAAGTCAGTAACTTCAACTAAATACGAATATAATTGTTAACAGATGTCAAAGATATTTGATAAACGTTAGTTAAATTAATCTTAGTTAAATTAATTAAAAAACTATAAAGAACAAAAATTTAATTTTAAAAGTTTCACTATTTATAATATAATATTTTGTAATAATTTAGTTAAATATAATATGTATTTCTATATGTCCCTTGTGAACGAAACGTCAGTTTTACAAAGAAATTTCCAAGAATTAATAAGATTCTTATAATGGATTGGTAGAGTCATACGTGGAACAAGGGTCTGATACAAATGCGTTTAGTAAGAGCCTTGTTGATTCGTGTAAAGATTTGCTGTTTCTCTTAGTGTAGGTGACAAAAAAATTGGAGTCTTTTGATATATTAAGAGTAACAATAACGTTGGTTGCGGTGGAAGAGTTTGTAGAAGCTCTACTAGTAATAGCTGTTGGCCAATATTGCGAATTAGGAAGTAGATGTGATGCATGAATGGTTTGCTCATGCAAAAAAGGTGTCAATCTCAAAATATAACATAACGATTTTCCTATTAGAGATGCTTATGACAATAAAAACCAAAATTAAAATTACATTAACTTTGTGTAGTCTTACAATAAGATTGAAGAAAATGCAACATTACTCTTTTATTTCTTCTTTTATATGCGCCATTTTTATTAAGAATGTAACGAAACACAAGCTGTTTACATATTTCATGAAATTCTAACTTTGCAAAGAAATTAACCGCGAGGTGAACGAGGGAACTTTTAATTTATTCAATTCGCAATTTGAATATGAAACTATCTAGAAATGTGGGTATAAATACCGTAGTTTTCGCTTTACTATGGTCAATAATTCATACATTTCTACCTTTTTACACTGATTTAAAGGATTTCGCGCTGTATTTACTCTAAACTCGTGTTAGGGTTTCGTTGTTCACACACGTATCACACGCTTTACGGTAAAGGAAAATATCGTGAGGAACCTGCATATCTCTAGAGAATTCTGGAAATATGTGTAACCTACCAGTCCGCATTGAAGCAGCGTGGTAGGTCTTAGCTCCAATGCTTCTGTACAAAAATGGAGAGAAGAGGCCTATTCTCAGCAGTGGGATAGTAACAGGCCGCTACTTACTTACTTTTTTATATAATTGAACCAAAAAAATCGTTTTTATAAATATGCAAACATATATATTCAATAATGGTAGAGGCCTTTCAAGAGCATTTAACCAAGATTTTTGCAGAATATTAAGCAAACGAACTTCGCGTACTCGGTTCTTTGCTAATTCCCTTATAAAGCCAGTTTCAACTCGAACGAAAGTGATTTGTATAAGTGAAGAAATTATTTACTTAATCTTCGGTTTAAAAACTTTTATCTACTAAGAGATATTCTACTAAGTGCCTAGCTCGATGAAATGATTACGAAATCAGTGCTAACACTGAGTAATCTATCAAATGGAACTCGTATATTTGAAACTTTCTGTTTGACTACACGTTATTTTTCAGGATTTTAGTACATTATTTATAACTAAAACTAGTACATATATATAAGAGATAAATTTTAAAATGTATAAAGATCCAATTAGTATGTAGTATATACTAATTGGTTAGACGTATTTTGCAAATGACAATGTCATTGCCACGAACTTAGTGGTGCACTCACCACAGCGAATTTATCGCTATTAGTAAAATTGACCGATATAAAAAAACGATTATTGCAAGTTAAAGGTGATATGGACATTTAATGAGGGATAATAATGTTGACGAAAATAATGTTAAATATAATTTTGGGTAGATACGTGACTGGAAGGAGGCCGAAAAAGAGATGATCGGCAGTATGAAGTAAATACATATGAAAGGAGTAGCACTGGAGTTGAGCAGATGAGAATTGTCAAATACTTTGGCCATATAGTTCGAAACGATCATTCTATGGAAAGACTCGTTGTCCAGGGGCAAGTTGAAGGCAAGCGGTTACGCGGTCGATCACCCACGCGTTGGACGGACCGGATACGATCAATAACCCAAAAATCTGTAGTCCAATGTGCGAGAGACGCTGAAGACCGCGATAGATGGAGACGCATTGCTACAATAACGGATGCAAAGCGTCTTCAACCACGACCAATCAAGAGTGAACGACTGAAGAAGAAACACTGAAGTTGGCGAATGACAAAAGAGAATTGAAGAGAAAAACATATTGTGCTAACCTAACTTACAGTGGAATAGGGGCAGGAGAATGATGAGTAATAAATTTGGTAAATATGAACCATTTAACAATATAACCAATATTCTTCTCAGGACATTAACTGACAAAAACAAGATAATATAATTGTTAAAGACGGAACATATATAAGGTAGATGGATAATACAATCCACATTTAGATGGAGAGCAAAATAACTATATTATTCATTGCTTTCACAATACCTCCTTTCTGTATTTTTACCCAATTTCGTTGCTGTTAAGAGAAGAATCTAAAAGGTAAAGGTTCTGTCTATATAGTCGATGTATATAAATTAAGATTTAACACTCTCAATAAATAAAAAAACAACGTTTAAAATGAATATTTCCTAAGGGACGAAGTAATTACGTAAAAGGGTAAAAGCACGAATATTGCGGTAAAGATTGATGAGCTCCTTTGTTTACGAACTCGCAGTAATGATGGGTAATATTATGATGAATGTCATTCACGGACGCATGAAAAGGATAAAAATGGAACGTGTAATTCAGGAATTCAACGGATATATTGTGTAGGTGTAAATACTATACTTATCATTATCGTGGCCTACTTCCAGTGGACGGCAACCTTCTAGCCTGGTACCGACCAAAGCGGAGAAGCGAAGAGGTAGGTTTTGAATACCAATCAGATATGGTCATTTCCACAGCTCACCGCTTAGTTATGCTAATGACAATATCAGATTGGTTTTTCAAACCCAGGGAAGAATGTCATCCCTGAATCCTCGCTTGACCAATAGTTCTTCGCATGAATAGACTCAACTTGCGAAGAATGACAAGCATTATCAGCGGTCATTGTCTGCTAAATAAACATAGGTGCGACTGATAGCTCAATTTGCCAGAGGATGTATGAGGGAACCGGAAACAACATATCACGTCATGCTACATTGCACGGAGGTAGCAGAACATCGGTCGAACATCCTTCGCTCACCCAGGACATGGCAAGAAGCTTTGAGGGTCCCGTATTAGGTCCTCCGCTTCGGAAAGGAGCTTGGCTGTTTGGAGTACCCAGTCCTTTTACCCTCATGTACAAAGGTCACCAAAAATGCGACTAAAATGCGGAAAAGGCCCACTAAAAAAAGAAGAAACGCTTATTTTTTATTGATTTGCAATTGATTAGGTGACTTACAGTAAAGTAAAGTAACGTTGAAAAAACCTAAATATGTACGAGATGTGACAATTAAATAATGAGACTAATTCCATAAAAACCGTATATTTATTAATTATTCTACAACTCTGCTCTCCTCTCTAAAGTAATCCCTTGAACAGCTATACAATGATTCTAGCGCGTTTTCCAAGCTCGTACAATCTGGCAACCATCATTGAAAATCGTGGCAATACATCATTCCAAAATACGATTCTCTCATTAGAGAGATAAAGTTCTTTTGCCCAGTCATGAGATCACTTGTATATGAATAAGATGTTTGATTAAAATAGGACCCTGTCTTGAATACTTGGTAAAACAAGCAAGAATAATAATTTATCAATAGAATGATTTATTACATTATATGTATTATTTTAGACTTTTGTACTGTAACTCTGCAAATAGAAAACTACAACTATATTATATATAAAAATATTTAATAAGTATATTTGAGATAATATTCAACATTGAGCTCACAGCTAAAAGGAGTTTAGACGGTCGATGTTCATGACCATTCAAGACGTGCTATTAAGCGATTTTCCAGAACGCTACCCACAAAGATCTGCAGTGAAAAGAGACTGTTGAGTTTTATTTAAAACAGTGTCTAAGAAATTTACTTTTTATTTTTCAAACAAAAATAAAGGTATAGTTTTATGTACTATATTGTCGAAGGATGTGAATACACTTTTCTGATGGTTAATAATCTTGTAAGAATAAAGAATAATAAACCAAATTAATGTACTAAAGAAGTGTAGATCTACGAAAATACTACAAACAAATTCAAAACAGCAAGTCTCTATGTCTTATAGTTAACTCACAATAACTACCTTTTATGTTCAAAGTTTCAATTCGGTAAAAAATTTGTGACACTAATACACATGCGGGCGAGTCCACTGGCACACCTAGTATATATAAAATGTATGTACAAAATGTTTTGCGAACTATTTTACCCTAATAAAACATTAACGGTTTATGGTCGTTGTCTTAATTACCCCAAAATCTATTATAACAGGTGTTCTCAGTTAGAACAATCAAAACTTTTCTTTACACCAATAAACGGATATTACAATAAATGGTGGTAAAGTTATACTATAGTTATTTAAATTAATTAAAAAAGTTATGAATCAGGCTAACCTCGATTTTCATTGTTTAATAGGCAAAACTTGACCGTAACTACGTTTGGCGAAAAGCGATAATAAAACCGATAATGGCAATTTTCTTAAAAGATGTTCATTTAGTTTTGTTTAAGGATATTAATTGGTTTAATGATTATTTCAATTTAAATGTAGCAAAAAAAGAGCTTTATGTAAATCTAAAGTAATGTATTAGAGAATTGTAGATCTACAAAAATAATACAAAAAATCCGAAATAGCATACCTCTATCTATTATAGTTAACTCACAATAACTAACTGTTAAAAATTTCAAGTCGGTAAAAATTTTGTGACACTGTGACGCAGACGAAGCTGCTGACCGAGCTAGTATTTTAAAAAACAACGAATCCAGCGCTTTACGTTGCTACATTTAATTGCAATTTTAATGCAACACTTGTAATGGTTGAGTTATAACAACAAACAGCTTTGGACTAAATCTTTACTTCCTATTTATACTGCGTAAATAATTTTTAAAAGAGATTTCCTTTGCTCGACACTGGCACGAGTACAGATAAATGTGTTTGGGGCCCTTGAATGAATACAAATTGCCCCGTTTGACAGGCACAAATTGAATTAATAACTCCTATAACCTATTTTCAGGTAAATTCAGAATACCAACGAATATGCTTGTAAATATTAGGAGCTTTATAATAATTTCTCTATACTTTTATTAACCCGTAACAATTTCAAATCAAAATAATCTCAATTCAAATAAGCTCTTTCTAGCACTTTTGAATCGTCAAGGATCAATATGATTAATGAAGCTACAACTGGTTCGGAATGTTGCTCTTAGCGAGAAGAACCAGAAAGAAATTCGGCTGTCATTCTTTTATCATTCGGCTGCTTTTGGTCATTCGGCTGTCATTAAGTGTAGCAAGCAGACAACGTTCACATAGCTTATACACCTTATACGAATACATACAGGACCAGTCACACAGGTATCACAAAACGCCGCCATCAATAACATCACACAAGCACTACACACATTCACTACAACAAACTCTACGATCGTTTCAACCAAACATCATCAGCAGGATAGACTAAATATATAGAATAAAATCGTAATGCATTACGATTTTGTCGTAGAGCCAAAGCAGTAGTGCTTCTGTAGTGTGTTGTTAGTGACGGTATTTTGTAATACATATAGTGACTAGTCCTGCATGTTTAAGCTATGTGAACGTTGTCTGCTTCCTACACCTAGCATTACATAGATAACCACGGATTATAACATAATAATTCTATCACGGCTTCTGTATTATTGAAGTCCACAAAGTAACGCCTACTTCTATAAATTAATTATAAAAAAAATGGTTTAGAAAGGATAACATACTTCGATTTATGTTAGTTAATGAACATGAAATTATATGCCATGTTCATTTTTGGCCAACGGCATAGTGTAATTCTATTTAACAAAGTAATCTATCCAAATTTCAATAAAATAATCATTCCGATTCATTGCGCATCCAGCATCACATTGTTTTATTCAAGAGTCTAAGAAGACAATTAAGATATGGTTGTATGTTTTATTTAGGTTTTCTATTCTTATTTCTTTCAAATGAGGACTTTAGATGTTGTAATTATAAAATATTTAAATAAAGTTATATTTATATACTATATTTATATACTATATTTATTGTAATCCCTTCTTTTCCAAATATAGCATAAGTACAATATTTTATTGAAGACGTACCTATGTATAAGTCACGTTATGTTAAGCTATAGAATTATTTGCTATAAGCTTCATTTGTTAAGAAAATCTATGTAGATAAAATCCGATATCCTTCCTTAAAAGCAAAAACAAAAACCAATATCCTACCTTAACACTTAAAGCAAAAACAGATATCATACCTTATACATGCGAGATTAGTCACCGCACGTATCACAAAACATTACCAACACAACACTACATATTATCGCTACGACAATCCCAACGACCGTTTCATGACAAAATCGCAAATCAATAGCATGCATGCAAAGCGCAAATGCAGACGCAAGCGATGCTTTGCGATTTTGTCGTGAATTCTTTGTATCGCCTATATGCTTCGGTTTTAGGGCGAAAGGTTGTTAAGTTTGTGATAGTTGCGTCGTGTAGTAACTTGTGTAGTGGTTGTGTATTGTTTTGGCGGTTGTGGAGATTTGTAGTGCACGCGTTTTCCGCGTTTTTATTGCGGATTATAGCGAAATAATTTGATTATTATTTTGTACTAAATTTATTACAATCACAGCTCTTTTAAATTTTTGTCACATAAAAGAGAGACACAGATAAGTATCATTTGCTTTCTCATTATTTTTTTATGGACAATTTGTACGATGGCTCCCCCACTCTAGTCTAATAAGTCTATACCGTCCCACGTAATATAAATTTTCGCAATATAATACAGAACTGAAAGTCAAATAAAAACTCGCTAATTACATTTAACTTTTGGTTTGGCCGCTCATAATTAATAGAAGAGTTTAATTAAACACTCAAGGTAACCAAAATATAGGGTTCCATTATAACTTGTCATTAACATCTGTAAAGGAAATTAGTCGTCTATTGTCTGTTATTTAGTAAATGAACACAACGAGTAATGACTTGTCTGCCAAAATATAATCTCCCTTATTCCACTCTGAGGACGGTCGGGCAACATGTTATAAACATGTTGTCACATGATTTGGCTAAGTATTTTATGACCAGCCGCCTGCCTGACGTCAATTTAACTTAGTCGCCTTTCACGACACTCTGGTGAGAAAGAGGTTGGTCTATTTTACTTAACCGGATACCACACGGTGGGTTAACTTACCGTCGTCGCTTTTAACGACACGTCGGTAAGAAATGAGCGTGGTACTGTTCTATTCAGCCGGATTCCACACGATGTAGATGGGAATCCCCACGTTGAGCCAAAAATTCGTAGTATTGGTGTAATATTTACTAAATCTACCCCCAAATTATCAAAATATTCACATAATATATTAAAGTATGCCCCAAAATTGGAAGGCCGACAAAAAATGGTCCTTACAATACGCGAGGGACCCAGGATATTGTAATTGCTTTCGGGATAATGATAACATATAGCCATTATGTTAAAGTTTAGGGATGTTTTGGTGCGGACAGTTTCGGGTGAAGGTTCTTCACAAAATAGATTATATGTTAATAATGGTTCAACTATGATATATCATCTACTCCCTTAAGTCAGACGCGTTTGAAATATGAAACGTAAATTTGTATCATTAATATTTAAATAAATAAATAAAAAGAACTTTAATCAACAACATATTTCATACATTTAACATTTCAACAAAATCAACAGTGATTAGTTAAAACATTTTTATATACATATATGAACGAGTGACATGAAAAAATGAGTTAATCATGTTTTTATATATATTTTTCATAATTTTAGAAACGGCTCCATTTTCATGAAATTCAGCATGTCCTTTTGGGGGAAAAAATCGATCTAGCTAGGTTTTATTCTAAAAAAAATGTTTTATTCTTGCTTTAGGGCACTAAAAAAATTGGTACAAATTTATAAGAAAGCAAACGTTAATTATGCTGCCAATTTTAAAATCGTGATAGCTCATTTGAATAACGGGTGGTCTCAACGAATAGTACACTCTACTTTTAGCATTACATATATTTTCTTTTATCACGGATTATAGCAGTATAATATTATCATTACTTTTGTAGGTTGTAACCAAAAATCCCTTTAACAATGTTACGTAATTTATATATATCTGAATAATAAAATATCTCTATAAGGAACTGATTCAAAATTTTAGGTTGCAACCCTTTACAAAGAGCACAGATTTGTAATATTCCATGAGATTAACAAACGATTAAATTAATTAATTCATATATTAAATACATAGTTAAATTTATATAAACTTTTTGTTTTTCCCTATATTACCCGTATTCTCTTTCTTCTTCACTTCTTGTCCTTTTCCTTCTGTGACTCAAAGGTTGGCTGGAAGAGATCCCTGTTAGGGTTAAGTCCGCCATTATACATGTGTTTTGTTTTACTTTCTTTTTCTTTCTCTTTTCCAACTATATGTATAAAAAGAAACACTATGGCGAAAAGCCCCCGAAAAAGTCGTAAAGTGTAGCCATAAAATTGTAACTAGACAACGCATATTATTAATGCCAAAATCACATAATCAAATAACACTAACACTTAAATAACAGCGCATATTTAACTTCCACTGCAACAAAAAATACTCAAGACATAAAATAAACGAGATCATGCCAAGCATATCATAATCTTAATATATTCTTAACAAAAGGAAAGTCAAATTCGTATATTCATAATTATCTTTCGTTAATTAATTATCCAAGTCTGTATACGAAATGAACAACTGAACCCGACTCAACTTAATTAAACTTTGACCCGATTGAGATTTAGCAGATATATGAAGATGAATATATTATCTTCAAAGCTACTGTAATTATACATAAACTTTTATAGCGCCTGTTTCTATATATATTATAAAACAAAGTCACCAAAAGCTATCTGTATGTAATGGATTTTCTCGCAACCTACTAAACGGATTTTTGTATGGTTGTTACTAAAAGATGGGGCAAAAGTAATTATAAAATTCTTTTGCTATAATCGGCGATGAAGTAAAATAGAAAATATATATACGAGATAATTTACGAGAATAAAACTTTGGTCGAATAATAAAAACAGCATATTCATTTGTAAGTTTTTTATCTTTTTTGCCTTCCTTTTGTCATATATCCATCTATGTCATATATCTATTCATATATAAAACTCGTTTAGTCACATGATTTTCATCCCTCCTCATTATATGTCCATACCATCTTACTCTTAAACTTCTGGATAACACAATGGAAACGTATTACCTAGATCAAGTCAGAAATAGAGGAATATACATATATAATATATTGATTCGCCCGCTCGAACTGGCCAGTTTCAAACCGTGAGACTTTATCTGTCTTGTTACTCAAGCTGATCTTTGAATAGGGTCTGACAGTTTTAGTTATTCAGACGTATGCATTGCATTTATATTAGAAAGAAAGAAAGAAGAAAATTGAACAAGTTATATCTATCTTAAATTACTAACACGTTAGGACTATACAAATCATGCCCACGTAGAATGATCCCAAGAACGTTGGCAGCGTTTCCGCGTTGAATCGCTAAGCTGATTTTTTGTGCGAAAAAGGAGCCAGCCCTCTTGTCACCTGAAGTGACAACTAACTGGGGTGTTAAAATGAATAAAAAAATTCGCACTTTGACTGCATGGCCCTAGTATCTCAACTGCCAACGGCACAATTATATAACTTTCGATGAGAGATGCATACTTCCGTCGTTTGCCAGATTCGGCCATTTCTGCAGCAGCTCCAGATCTTGACGCTGTTTCCCTGATATGGGACGAAGGTAACGTATCAACGCATGTTGCGTCCCACATTAGGGCCCGTCCCCGTTCCCAAGGAATCAACGTCAAGCCGTCTGGTCTCTTGCCATCATCTCGACATATCCCCATAGGGTCGAGAAGAGCAGGAATGTCGATGATGGCATGAGCTCTTTTGATGGTATCATTAAGACAACCATGAATGAAAAGCCTACCAGAGCTCCTACAGCATGAAAGCTCGTGCCAAAACTGTCTGCCTCTTTTTCACAAGGATATCTGTGCTTAAAGCACAATGCGGTTCCCAATCTGAGACCTAAAGATACTCTAAAATATTCTTTATCTAGTAGAAAGAAGATATTTATTTAAAAAATGCATCACAGGCTAACAAACTCAAAAAACTATACTTATATATAACTAACTAACTACACTTACAATTAAAGTGTATTAAAATATGTTAGTAAAACCCGTTTTAGGGTCCTACAACTGGCAAATTTTAATTCTGCATGGTTTATATTCGACAGTTCTAGCCTATCACGCATACTAAGGTAACCTACATAACGCGGAAAAGTAACCATCATTCTCCCACCCTTATCCAACTCTAGATGGAGTCAGTACAACATGTATTAAACATGATGATGAACATGTTTTATGTACATATTTAATGACCAGCCGCATGTCTGACGTCAACTAACCGTTGTCGCCTTTTACCTCGGTAACAAATGAGGATGGTCTATTCTACTCAACTGGACACCACACGGCGCGACAATATACCTTAGTCGCCTTTTACGATACCTCGGTAAGAATTGAGGATAGTCTATTCTACTCAGCCGGATACCCCACGGCAGGTGGAAAAGTAATATAAAAACGAAAAAAATATATATTTACTGAAATAATACGACAGCGTATATTGCGTGACTCAACAAAAAATGCTTCGCTATCTACATGTTCATGTAAATTCGCGATATCGACTTCTATTTCATTAATATTCAAATCTTCATGAATGATTCATGTTACGAAAATTTATGTGTGTTAGCCATTAAACTCATAGCGACCGCAAATTACTTTCGCTAAATTCTGCTTCGGAAAAGGCCATTAGGCAAACGATCATACCAATGTTTGCGTAAAAGGAAACCCTGTTTCACATACAGCGGTGACATTATCGTATTAATTTAATTAAATCCAATGACAAATACGAAAACAACTTATAATTTATAGAATTATGCCCGGTTCACATTATTCCAGTCCAATAATCCAGCGAGTCAATCCAGTCCAGTGCTGGACCGGATTATATCGTTTACATTATTCCAGTCATTAAAAGCTGACTGGAATAGAACGCCAATCTAATCGACTGGACTGGAATAATCACTGGATTGGTACATTCCAGTGCAGGTTCACATTATTCCAGTAGCATTCCAGCGCTGGACTGGTATAATGTGAACCGGACCGTGTTACTTTGCGGAGGTCCATAATACAAAACTAATGAGAATATTATTTTGCAATAATCCGCGATAAAAGAAAATATATGTAATGCTTAATTTAGAGTGTACTATTCGTTCTCATACCTTATACATGCAGAATTTGTAAGAAATCATGCACTACCCGACACCGATAACACAACAATACACAAGCACTGCACACATTCACCACTCTATACTAATATATAATATATCCAATCTATACTAATAATAAAGCTGAAGATTTGTCTGTTTATTTGTTTGATGGATTGATTGTTTGAACGCGCTAATCTCAGGAACTACTGGATTGATTTGAAAAATTCTTTCAGTGTAAGATAGTTTATTTATTGAGAAGGGCTATAGGCTATAACATCAGGCTAAGATGAATAGAAGAGCAGGAGCAATAAAAAATAGTACGGAAACGGCAAAATTTAAAGCTTTCCTTGCGTGCGCTAAGTTTACTTAGCTTATTTTACTTACTTTATGATTTTCGAATTTATTAAGTTATCAAAAATCATCTACTACTAAATTGTTTCCCTGTAAACTTCTACATAAAAGTCCGCGACAGCATATGTCTAGTTTTTTTTAGTTTTAATCTTTTCACGCGGGTGGAGCCGCTGGCGAAAGCTAGTTTACTATATAAACACATTGATCTATTGCTTCATTCGGATATAAATCAATAAAAAAACAAATACACTACCGCATTACAAAAAACTTATTCTGTCTTTTAAGTTCACATAAGTGGAGTTTTCATATCCATTATGAAAATTTTCTTTTCATTCCATAATGATACTAAGTTTAGCTTATTTATATACAGAACTGTGTCATACTCAAACACTATAGACAAAAAATTTCCAATAAAACCTTGAAATATCTCAACTCTATTAACCTAATTTTTTGCTTTTTAATAAGTGAGGCTGCGTGCTGATCATTAACAATTAAGGCCAATGAAATGATCACCCGGCATAAAAAAATGTTAAATATTGTAATTCGTTTTGTAAAAAAATTAAACTAAACTTAATGTAGCGTAACAAAATAGTGCCGTGTGGTATCCGGCTGAATAGAATAGTACCACCCTCTTTTCTTACCGAGGTGTCGTAAAAGGCGACTAAGGTAAGTCGACCCGCCGTGTGGTATCCGGCTGAGTAGAGTAGACCAACCTCAATTTTTACCGAGGTGTCGTAAAAGGCGACTAAGGTAATTTGACTCACCGTGTGGTATCCGGTTAAGTAGAATAGACCACCCTCTCTCTTATCGAGGTGTCGTAAAATACGACTAAGATAAGTTGACGTCAGGCAGGCGGCCGGTCGTAAAATACGTAGCCAAATCATGTTACAACATGTTTATAACATGTTGTGCCGACCCCACTTAGAGTGGGATAAGGGCAGGAAGATGATGTAGCGTAACAAAATAAAAATTCTCAGTGAAATTTCACAGTTATGTTCATAGTTATAAAATATCTGGATATATAATATATCTGGATTTACCATAATCTGGGTGACTAAAGTAAACTTGTTACTTGGTAATTAAAAAAAAATTATAATAATAATTTAGTTGGGGACCGATCCTAGGTATTTACGTTTCTCGAGGATGCCCTTTCCCCGCATAAGCTACGCTGACGTGACAGTTAATGGCGAAAATTCAATTGAATATAAATGTTAGTGTTTTTTAATGCCAAAAAACAGGGATAAAACGTTTTTTTTTTACATAAAACCTAGCTTGATCGATTTTACTCCCCTAAAACTCCCTACATACTGAGTTTTAGGAAAATCATTGGAACCGTTTCCGAGATTCCGAATAAATATATATACAAGATTAACTCATTTAAATATTAAAGATTTCAACAACCTCCAGTATGGACTAACCGAGACAAAAATCATATCATCATCCTCCTGCCCTTATCCCACTCTAAGTGGGGTCGGCACAACATGTTATAAACATGCTGTCATATGATTTGGCTGCGTTTTTACGACCGGCTGCCTGCCTGACGTCAACTTACCATAGTCATATTTTACGACACTTCTTTAAGAAAGAGGGTGGTTTAGTTTACTAAACCGGATACCACACGGTGGGTCAACTTATCTTAGTCCCCTTTTACGACATCTCATCAGAATGATGACTATTTAAATACATATTTTACTAACGCCGTTATCCCAATAAAAAGGTACCTTTATAATTTAAAAGATACGCCAAGAAAATATGTTGGATTTTGCAATTAGAGTAATGATGTAGTATAAAAACATTTTTATGGCTAATACTCACAATTACACGTGAAATATATCTGAAAAAGTGTTTCGTTATAAAGTACATGAGGTCAAGTACGTTAAACTTGGTACAAAAACATGTTTAATATTTCCAGAGATTTCGACATCGTAAATACGTATTACAGGTTTATATTCGTCATGGAAATTGGTAAATTGGAGACGCTGTTATTTATAATTAACCAAAATTGTTAGTTATTTCTTTTATTAGTTAGTTATTTTGTGTTAGTTTGTCGTTACTTATTTCTGAACGCCGTGTGCTATCCGGCGGATATGTCAGAACAGAATAGACCACCCTAATTTCTTACCAAGGTGTTTAAAAGGTGACTAAGGTAAGTCGATCTGCGCGTAGTATCCTCCTGAGTATAATAGACCACCCTGACTACTTACCGAGGTGTCGTAAAAGGGGACTACGATAAGTTGACCCACCGTGTGGTATTCGGTTGACTAGAATAGACCATCCTCTTTCTTACCGACGTGTCGTAAAAAATGACTACGGTAAGTTGACGTCAGTCACGTGGGTGGTCTACCACTTAGGAGGGGATAAGGACAGAAGGAAAATCATTATGAAATTCTTAATTTTAATTATACTCGTGTAAAGTTAAATTGCAAATACAAAAAAAACGATTTTATTTCCATTTTTCAATGTATTTATTGATTAACACGATTAAAAATTAACAGTTATTTAATTGAATAAACTCAATGGTGATTATATACAATACACGCAATCACGAATCTCAGTATCATCTTATTCTCATTACAAAAAAAGAATATCATCAGAATATTACTTGTGTAAAGTTACAAATTTAATCAAGCGCATTTCTTCGCAAATACGAAAAGGCGACCTAATTTCCATCAGACGTTTCCTCCATTTTTATTGTTTTCGTAAATTTCAAGGCAATTTGAAGATTAATAAAATGTAAATCAACCTTGCCGGACTTTTCAATAAAGAGGAGCGATGTTAGTATTTGAAATAAATTTCGTCATATTAAATTGTACTATATTTATAAGATTGTCTGGAGTCTAGAGATCATTATTTTAAAGTACTTGGGTGACTGATCCTTACTAATTTTATTAAAAGATATAAAAAAAATGTAATCAAATCAAATGTAATAAAGAAAGATCCGGTGATATATGGAATTTGAACCCGGTTATTTTCACATATTTAGTCCGGCCGTTTACCATTGCGCTATCACGACTTTATAAAGAACAAATTTAAGCTTTTCGATCTATTTCTATTTTAGCAATTTTTTTAATGTCTGAGGGCTAAAACGACTTTATTAAAATAAAACCTAGCTAGATCGATCTGCCCAAAAACTCCCTGGATGCTGAAGTTCATGAACATCGTTGAAGCCGTTTCCGACATTTGGAAAATATACATAAATAAATAAATAAATAAATATATGGGACACTTACACACACGGTCGTCCGTCCCCAAAGTAAGTAACCTAATACTTGTGTTATGGTAACTGGTGAATATATATAAGATTAACTCATTTAGATATTAAAGATATAAAAAAAGATAGGATTTGATGTGACATTTTTTTTGTTATCATTTGAATATGAACATTATTATGTTTAAAATGAAACATCATCTCAAATTATCTGTGCATTAGGTTTCAATGGATAAATTAACGGTAAATTAAGCATAACCGAAATCATCTCTGCTATTAATAACATGAATCAATGTTCATTAAATAACATCAATCGAAGTACTCATTAGTAAAAAGCCTGTATAATTTTGTTACATATTTCAAATTCAACCTCCTTCATATAGTTGGTCAATTATATTTAAAAATATTGTCACCGGCAATGTCACTAGGTTAGGTCAAATGGGGGTCAAATGCGTTGACTTTTGAAAAATCGTAAAATACGACTAAGGTAAGTTGATGTCAGGCAGGCGGCCGGTCGTAAAATACACAGCCAAATCATGTGACAACATGTTTATAACATATTGTGCTGACCCCACTTAGAGTGGGATAAGGGCAGGAAGAAGACTGAGTTCATTAAATGTTATTTAAAAATTATACTATGTGCCCGCCTAATGTCACTTCAGGTTCGCAACTCAATGACCTCTAATTTCTCCAAGAACAGATCACTCCATTGCTCGCTGAAAGTAGCTTTTTATGAACCCGAGATACAACAGACCTAACTCAAAAGGTAACTATGTAGGCTATTAGTTGCACTGGCTATATCAAAAACTTTATTTACTGAGAAGGTTATTGACTTTATGTTAATAACTTAATAATGGAAAATCTGTATCTGAAATAATTTTTATGGAGTAAATTTACCATAAAATTTAAAGTAATAAATAACAGGCCGTCATATCAGAAGGTCATTACGAAAAATAATATTTCCATTTAAATGGGGGCGATAATAAATTATTATAGTACGATTTCATTACCGCTAAAGATTTCCAATTTGGTTAATAATTAAACTGAAACCGTGCCTCCGGTTAAGTGAGACGGGGTGTCGAGTTCCTCAATTAATTTTGTAGAGAGTTTATTTAATAGTATTCAGACTTGGCCCATTATTAATGGCGCTCATTGTTTCAGAATTTTCATAGAAACCCCAAAAATAACCATCAATAAATAAAATATTACGAGCATATTTTTTCTTTTACACTTTTTATAAGTAACTGGTATGTCCAGCCCGCTTCGCAGGGCTCAAAGATATCACAAGGAATCACAGCTATAAAAAAAATGTTTCAATCGCAACCAATTTATATAGATACAGCCCCTGGGTAATTATAAAGATTATCTGAAAATTTCATTAAAATCGGTCCAGCCATTTCAGTGTCATGATTATATACATAGATAACTTTTCCTACTTCTTATATCTTAAACTGTAAAAAGTGCTTGATTGCTCCGTTATTAATTTATTTACTTATATAATAAATACATTTATAAAAATAATAAATTTAGTTGTACAGACAATACTGTTTACAGGTTCCTCGCAACATTGTAAGATAAAATTAGTACTGAGCTACACAGGCGAACTTTTAATTTATTCCATTCATAATCTGAATTTGAAAGTCTTTTAGCATGCAGTTTAGAGCTGTATTAAAAGTCATAAAGTATTTTATTTTATGTCATAAAGAATTTTTAGACTAAAAGCTTTTAGTATATGAAAGTTTCTTTTGTTAACCTTTCATTGCCTTCTCTCTTGATTAACAGAATGTACGAACCGTTCTCCATTAATATATATTAATTCTTTTACTTCATTTGGCAGGTACAATTGTAATTGAATTTCGACCGACTGCCCGATGTAAACGACGCAGGCGTAAATATAACGGTGTTAATTGATGGTGATATAATGGTGTTTAAGCACTACGTGACACAAATCACTAACCAACAGCAAATCAACGTCCATATACAAAAGATTATATTCATATAAAAAAGTTTAAATAAATCATAAAACGTAGACTTATTACAAACATCAACTGCTGAGAATAAAATGCACCAACTGAAGCTAATAGATTTAAGCCATATAACAACGAAATTCCAGTGAATATTCATTTGTTTTAAGGAGAAAGAGACAGAGAGATATAATACAGCATGCAGAACAGTAATAGATATATTAAAATCACGAGCCTACGACTGTAGAATCGTCATAACTGAATTATACTGAAGAATAAATTGATAGGAGTATTGAAATAAACTTGACCCAATATTGTAACGAGTAAGTACACAAGATTTAATTGAGTATATGAAACCCAATAAAGGACAGGTCATGTAACATATTCAAGTCACGTACGCATTATCGCCAGACGATCACCTTAATAATTGCGTTACTCTGAGGAATCGAATAATGAGAATAGATAAATCGATAAAACCAAGCGAGCTCATGATAATACTAAAATGTGTATCGTACAAAGGATCATATATTACGCAATTCGAGTCACGCACTGGCGTGTGTTGTTGCCTCATTTACTCTGTTAATATAAGGAAGAAAATATAATTAGGCATAAGCTTAAAACAAACCAACTTCATTATTTCCGAATACAATATTGCAGATTACGAAAAAAAAGAGAGAAAGGTCTGTTCAAGGTCACCTTGGTTGGGCAGTTTATCCTGACCGTATAGAAGGGCTTTAATTATAATATTATTTTGTTTTTATCCGCGATTAGAGAAAGTATATGTGACGCTAAAAGTATAGTGTACCAGCCGTGCTCAAACTTATATGCAAGATTCATAAACCATAAATATATGTATACTTTTGACTGTTGATCTGTGTATCTATCACGCAAATACCAGACCATTGTGTATAAATAATACCAGATAAATTTAACATAACTTTTCTACTTATAAATCACTTCTATATCTCTTCTATAGAATATAATCTATTATTAAGGCTCCTGAAATCTCTTGGCTCTAGTTTAAGAGTCAAGGACTCAATACGTCCTTGTATACATTGTGTATAACAGGTATTAACTAAGATTATTAGATACATACTCTTCTGTTATGTCACGAGTACATTCGTTTCTATAACAAATACATCTAATATTTTTTTATATTTTTAAGTTACAACAGCTTTATATTATATATTAATTACCTTGTGTAACACAACGTACTAGGAACACCTGATTCCGCACTCAAAACTAGATGGCGCCACTCGTCGTTTGCTCCGCGCTATCGAAGTGCTTTCGTAGTAATATAAGAAGTCCCCATACATTATGTTATTAGATCAACATCGCCTATTAGTGCATAAGCTTACACAGTGCATCCTACAGGAACACTACGCCCAGCGCAACTGTAAACGGTGCATCTTCCGGTACATCCAATTAAGGAATGCCGTGAAGGACCCCGTTCGCGATACTCTATGTATTAGTGACGATTAAACTCTTGTACCTGTCACCTGTACGTATTCTTTCCCCCATCCGTCGGGTCATCGTCTTACACTTGTTATATAAAATTAAGTTTTAGCAAATTAGCTTATAACAATTGTAATTATATATCAATAAATGTAGAAAAACGTTTTAAAGGCATAATGATTTATAACTCAGCTACTTATAAATATGCATCAGTTGTAAGCAATTCACCAACGACATAAATTTATTAGGACGTAGTCAATGCACGTTTTGCTATCACCTGGGGATATCTTAGTGATGATTCAATCGCAAGTTGAGCTTTCTATGGTAATCTCAATTATTAATGTTGGATGCGACTTTATTTTTAATCTTGTGATACTAAATAGTAGGCGTAAATAGTTTTAAGATTGTTTTTTTATGCTGTATGATTTTTCATTTATCTCGGATAATAGTAAAATCACTAACCGCTGTGTGATATCCGGCTGAATAGAATAGTACCACCGTCATTTCTTACCGAGATGTCGTAAAAGGCGACTAAGGTAAGTCGAGCCGCCGTGTGGTATCCGGCTGAGTAGAATAGACCGAACTCATTTCTTACCGAGGTGTCGTAAAAGGCGACTAAGGTAAGTTGACCCGCTGTGTAGTATCCGGTTTAGTACAATAGACCACCCTCTTTCTAACCGAGGTGTCGTAAAATATGACAGAGGTAAGTTGACGTCAGGCAGGCGGCCGGTCGTAAAAACACAGCCAAATCATGTGACAGCATGTTTGTAACATGCTGTGCCGACCCCACTTAGAGTTGGATAAGGGCAGAAAAATGATGAATAGTAAAGTCACTAAATTTTATCATTAACCCCCAACGCCTATTGGCTCTTTACACTATGTGTCCCACCTATCGCATTTCAGTTTCGCGACTGGCTGAGCTATATCGGTTCTTCTACGGATATCCTCATTTCTGATTTGATCACGTAGAGATACTCGGAGCATAGCTCGCTCAATCGCCCGCTGAGTGACTCTGAGCTTCCTTATAAGCGAGTCAGAATCCTCGTTTCGGATTCATATGTCAGCACTGATCGAAGAAAAATAATATTTAATGTTAATTATTAAGACTATCACATTAATAAAATAAAATGTTATTAAAGAATATATCGTACGCTTATTATTAAAGTGACCTAATTCAACATTAATCTTGAGTTAGATACATTGTAATCGTGATTTCAATGCATTCTATGACATCACACTAAGAACTATAATTAAAAAAATGTGTTTTCTTGCTCTTCCTAGTAATGGGTCTCTTTAACAAAAATGACTTTGACATGACAATTTTTTATGCGCTACGCTACGCTATATTGCAATTTGCCACAAAACAACTTTTTTGAATAAAGTCACTTTAATATAAAGCGTGCGATTTATTTAAATTATATAACTCGAAATGAGGGTTAAATAAAACGTTATCGTTTTAAAATTTATTATTCATTAAATATTTGCTGTATGATTTTAATTTTTACGTGTGTATTTTTCCTACCAATCCGCATTGGAGCAGCGTGGTAGGTCTTAGCTCCAATCCTTCTCTCCAAAAAAAAAAAAAAAACGGAGAGAAGAGGCCTATGCCCAGCAGTGGGATAGTAACAGGCCGTTACTTACTTACTACTTACGTGTGTATTTTTAAATACATTAATCGTGTCCGAGCAAAAGTAATTAAGTATGATATGTAAAGTTAATTACAGCGTTGAGTTACAACAACAAAATTATATTAACAAGTTTATTAATATAATTTTATCATTTGTAAATACAATTGTAATTATATTAAATATAGTAATGCTGTAAATAAATATATAGATTATATTAAAAATACTACTAAAACTAGGATAACCTAATATTACGAATAGTTCAGTTGTTGAAGTCAACTCTTGAATTGGTACAACAGATCTTTTAGTCCAAAATTGCATTCTTGAAAATCAGTAATAAATGCATGTTGATCGCAAACTGTGCGTCTCAAAAGAAGGCTCAGAGTATCTTACAGGATGATTGAGCAAACTTTTCGCAGACCCAGACAGATGTCTGAGAAGAAATTGGTAGTAAAGATCTGTAATTAGAAACGAAAAACGAAAACCACCGATAGAAACCGATAGAAAAACCACATCATCATGTCAGTAAGCTAAAATGTCGATGAGCAGTATTAGAGTTATCAAGTTAATGACTATATATTGATACAATAGTAAGAAATTCTATAAAATTTTATTAAACTAAACTGGTAATTCGGACAAACTAAAAATATTTAAGTATGATTCTATGACATTAACAAACACTTTTTCTTTATAAAAACTAACAAGGTCACACATATGTATATATTATGTAAAATTCATTATTCAATAAGCAGAATACGTAATACTGATGGTAGTTAGGCCCCTATACATTGTGATGACGATCCCACATGAGAAGACGGCTATACACCGTTAGCATCTTTAGTAAGTACTTATACTTTCTGTAAGTTGCTAAATCTCATCTAGAATCTCATTTATAGATGTAGGCGTCACTTTGCGTAATTTCATAATCCGCGTTTGTTAAAAAAATCTTTGTAACGTATGAGCCGTTAAGCTAAAACCGTCTTATACCTTATACATGCAAGATTAATTACCGCACAAAGCACCACCATCAAAAACACTACATTCTCATCGATCTTTTCGCCCTGTAAAAGAAGTATCAGGAGACAGCTCCATGATAAAATCGCAAGCGAGGCATCACCCAAACAAACCGTGTTATATACAAATAGTTCAACCCCCATCGCTTATTTTGCCTCCAAACACGTGCTATATCATAGATAAGTTCTATTCACATCAAACTAAGACTGCGAAACAATACCGTTAAAGGTATTATAAATTTTATAAAGTAATTTTTCTTTCGTTATTAATTCATGGAACAGTAAAACTGAAACATTCAAATTATTCAATGCCCTTGGGCATAACGGGGACATTATTTTCTTACTAATTGGATTAACCTCAAACTCACAAACAATTTCCAAGTGGGTTATCTGAATATTTTTAAGTTGTTCTGTAATTTTTTGTTTCTTGGAGATTATTTTACATCCCTGATTATTAAACTGTAAGAAAATAAAAGAAAATGATTTGTTATAAAACCTGAATGTTACTAATAAATTTGATGATTGTTTTTCGTCTTAGGGTTGAAATGTTGAAGGAAAACATCATAAGGAAGCAAGCATATCTCTAGAACATTCCTCGTAAATGTATATGTAACCTACCAATCGGCATTGGAGCAGCGTTGTGGGTCTAAGTTTTAACAATTCGAACAATAGGAAAGAGGCCTATACCCAGCAGTGGGCTAATAAGATGCCATAACTGTACTTTTATTAAAATGTTTATATAAAATTTATTAAAAAGTTATAATACACTTATTTTGCTATAACCCACGATGTTGAGAAAATCTATGTAATGTTAAGTGTAGGATGCAAAACCGTTCTCATACCTTATACATGCAGGATTAGTTATCGCACGTATTACAAGACACCACCACCAAGTATTACACTTATTCACTACGACGATTTCAATGATCGTTTCGCCCCGTAACCTCGGCTGCATATAGGAGGTACGAGAACAGTTCTGCTTCTTAGACTTAACATTACAAAGATTTTCTTTACAAAGAGTATTTATAACAGCGTAACAGTGAGTTAAAATTTTTTATATATTATATTTGACATCTTTTTGGACAATTGACAAATAATTTTATTTTTGTATTTATATTTGTATGACTTTTGGTGAATAACAAAAAGCTTTTTTATTTTATTATTATTTATAACAGTAAGTTATTTCTTTGTTTAAAAATCTATATACCTAATGCAAAACAATTCTATCATAACTTTTGTACTATGGAATTGCGCAAAGTAACGCTTGCTTCTATAAATCATTTATTGAATCTCTATTTTTTAACTGACCTTGAATTAACTTTTTTGTAGTCAAATATTAAAGCGAAAATGGATCATATAAAATCAAAGCCTACCATACTTAGCCTATTAGATTAATTTAACGCTTAACGTCTACTTCTATAAATTATTAAAAAATATTGTGATTATTCCAGAGTGCCGCTAAAATGTCGTAAGTTTAAAAACCATAATGTGAACAAGGCCTTAATAAGACGCTTACTAACGCTAATAGATCTTGAGTGCTGTACTCGCCGCATTTCGCAGTCTAAAATTTGCTTGTCTTTCCCACACAGTACTATGAATATCGTTAAAATAGAATATCAATTTGAATTAGTTATGGTTCAATAAACCTTATATAGAAATATAAATACATATCTATTTAATGCTAACTTACATAGATCGCAGAGCAAGTACGTGGTCTGGCAAGCAATAGCACGATGCGGCGTCGTAAATTTTATCGGCCTGTGTAATGTGGTACATGCTTCACGGAATAAGCTATAGGCATAACTTTAATCCAAGATTAAAGCAGTATTGAATATATCAAAGTTATAAATTCAAAACTGACTGAAAGTTTAAGTATTCTATTGTCAACATTTTTTAAGTCAGTTCTGTTCTAGTCTTAGCTCCAATCCTTCTCTCCAAAAACGGAGAGAAGAGGCCTATTCCCAGCAGTGGGAGAGTAATAGGCCGCTACTTCACTTACTTTACCTACTAAATTGAAACGCAGTACTACTAATAAATAAACAAAACTCCAACCTGCAAACACTTAGGTAAATGTAATGTACGATTTCACCGGTCGCCTCCATAAATAACACCTGTACGGATTTCTTTCAATCCCGATTCCTTCCCCGATAATTATTGCAAGCGGTGATTCAACGTGACTTGGGAAAATCTCTCCCAAGACTACTTACCTTCTGTTATCTTTAGTGCGGCTTAACAAAGGTAGGCTATTATTAACTGTTAAGAAAACATTGTATTGGATGGAAGGAATTCTAACCGTAACAAAGCGGAAGTTTATTAAGATCATATTTCCTGGTTATATTTACACCGTGTGGTATCCGGCGGAATAGAATAGACCACCCTCATTTCTTACCGAGGTGTCGTAAAAGGCAACTAAGGTAAGTCGACCCGCCGTGTGGTATCCGGCTGAGTAGAATAGACCACCCTCTTTCTTACCCAGGTGTCGTAAAAGGCGACTAAGATAAGTTGACCGACCGTGTGGTATCCGGTTAAGTAGAATACACCACCCTCTTTCTTACCGGGGTGTCGTAAAATACGACTGAGGTAAGTTGACGTCAGGCAGGCGGCCGGTCGTAAAATACGCAGCCAAATCATGTGACAACATGTTTATAACATATTGTGCCGACCACACTTAGAGAGGGATAAGGGCAGTAGGATATATATACAGAAAGCCTATACTATTGAGGATTACTTAGATGATAAGAACGCGAGGACATAGCTACTCTTCGACGTTGTACAAGACAGTAATGATAAATGTAACTTGTAATAAGAATTATATTTTTTAAAGAACAACCGCCGAGTTTCTTGCTGGCTCTTCTCATTAGAAACAGCTTTCCATTTATCAATAAAAACAAATAATAAGATTATCAATAAGAACGAACTACATTCAATGCACTATATTAAGCAAATCTAATAAATAAAATATCACCAAAAACTCCACACAGCGTCAACACTCAACAGATTGACTGACATATATTCAAAGCTCGTCTCGCTATGACGCGTCTTCCAAGATAAATTTTATGGCAAAAATCATAAAGTGATGAACGCAGTCAAGTAGACCTTTAGATATACCTTTAGCTTTACTATTTTGCATTTTATGTTCACACAATACCTAGAACAAAACCGGTATCTTTATTGGGTATAGTGGGGGTGCTTCACTAAAATTAAAATTTAAAACATTCTTTATTTTAAGTAAATTTGTAAACAAGTGCTTTTGAATCTTCAACTTCACTGCTGATTTGGAATGCTGTTCCTACCGAGAAAAGTCTGCAAGAAATTCGGCGGTTGCTATTTTCTAAATATAATTCTTATAAGCTATAATACATTTAGTCATTACTATCTTTTGAAGGGTCGAACAGAAGTTATATCAACGCATTCATATCATCTATGTAATCCTTAACAGTATAGTAGGCTTTCTGTATTAGCCTTCTTTAAACAGTGTTTGTTTAAACTACTGTAATGACAAAGCTAAAATTATGGAATTTTATTATTTAAAAGTTTGTGTTCAAACCCCGGGCACTGATCTTTATTGTGACATACATATATAAATTATGATTTTGTATTTTTTAATAAAGTCAAAATATCTTTAATATTTAAATAAGTTAATCTTGTATATATTATATTTTCCGAATCTCGGAAACAGCTCCAACGATTTTCATGAAATTCAGCATGTAGGGGTTTTTGGGCGTAAAAATTGATCTAGCTGGTCGTTTAAAAAAAATCGTTTTATCCCTGTTTTCGGTCACTGGAAAAAATGCTGAAATTTACAATGAATATAAAACACTATTTTTGCTGTTAAATGTAAAGTCAGTGTAGCTCATTTGGGGAACGGGCGGTCGAGATAAGTGAAAATGTCTAGGATCGAGCGATTGATTTTACTCAAATTTCCTTTTTTTATTTTGTAAAAAAAATTACAGAGCAAGGCTCGGTCAGGTACTTGATATAAAACGTGCATTAAATTTGTTTTTGAATAATACGACAGTATATATTTGTAATTTTGTGTAAAACGCAATTACAAACGTTGATTTGATTTAATACCACAGACTTAGGTAACCAGATCTAAGCCCAACTAACACACGTATAGATAATACATAATATTATCACGTTGCCAAATCATTAATATTTTGGGAATAAACTTTCCTAATAATCCCAAATCCACCGCTTACTCCAACAACGCTCTCAAGGGGGCGCAATCAAAACTTTTTCCAGCATAAACAAACGAATAACCTGCCTAAATATTAGCTTTAAGCTCACGTGCCGTACCTATGCGTCATCCTTTGAACAAAAACACTTTTCGAGCTTAGTAAATATTTCAAGCGTTAAATAGTGTTAAAATAAAAGATGTTTTCAGATTTTCCAACACCAACAAGTAACAAGTTCACTTGAATAATTACATCGTTTTATTTTCATTTTACGATGTTTTTGTTTTACGAGTTTACAGTTTGGATTTTATTTATATGATTAAATATTTAGCAACACCTAAAACTAGCATTACATGTCAATCTATATCGTGTGAAATAATTAACAAATATCCTATAATATAATATAAACCTAACCATTATTAAGACCTATAATATTTTGTAAAAAGTCTAGAATCATTAATATAAGCTTAGCTTTAAGCCCTGCAATTAAGTAGCAATTGCAATTGTTTAGGTTTATAATTTCAGAGATTTGGAATTCTACTTGTATATCCCACTTTAAGTGGGCCTGGCAATGACAACATGTTATAAACACGTTGTCATATGATTTGGCTACGTATTTTAAGACCGGCCGCCACTTGACGTCTACTTACCTTAGTTCTATTTTACGACACCTCGGTAAGAATGAGGGTGGTCTATTCTACTCAGCCGGATACAACACGGTGAATCAACTTACCTTAGTCGCTTTTTACGGCACGTCGTTAAGAAATGAGGATGGTCTATTATATTTAGCCGGATACCACACGGCGGGTCGACTTACCTTAATCGGCATTTACGATACGTCGTTAAGAAATGAAGGTGGTCTATTCTATTTAGCCAGATAGCACACGGCGGGTCGACTTACCTTAGTCGCCTTTTACGAAACCTCGTTAAGAAATGAGGATGGTCTATTCTATTTAGCCGGATACCACACGGCGTTGTAAAAAGCCATCAATTTCTACAGTTAAAAAGTATATATAAGCTTAGCTTTAAGAAGCATTATTATATAAAGCATAAAGAATAAATAAGCATTAAGAAGCATAGTTTTGATTCCATTACATAGGTCACTTCTATAAGGTAGCGCAAAAATATGTTATTAAACACAAATAAAAATAACAAGCTTTGTAAAATAATAAGTAATACTTTAAAAGTAAACAGACTTTCGGTGCGGGCCTAATGTTCTAATGGCAATGACATAAAACTGCACTATTCTTAGAAAATTTCTGGGTTTTATAAAGCGGATAATCCGCAAAGCAATAACTTAGTAAGATCGTGGTCCATTTTTTCGACTAGAATATAATATAACCCACCACAGTGTTATTGTCAAGGTATGTTTTTTTATTTTGTACTCAGTTAATACTCAGTAAACTGAGTATCACTGAGTTTACTGAGTATCACTTTATCTGATCTGTAATTCATTTTCTACATTACTGAGCAATGTAACACCGATCCCAATAATCTGGATGTGGTTGACCGAACGATTATTATCCAATCTACTGGTCAACCGATTTGTGAACCATTGATTAAAGTTAAATGATAATAATGCAGTGACATATTTATACAATTGATATGATATTTATAGCTTTACTCGCGGAAAATTAACTTAGCCTGCCTACAATACAAGATAGCGGATCTGTTTTCTACAGTATGATTATAGATTACTAGCTATGCCACCAGCTACGCCCGCATTTCTTTCCCGAATTGAAATTTTGACCATAAAAGTAATTATAGTGAGTTAATTATAGAGATTTTTTAAATAACTTTCAACGTTTACTTAGCGCACGCAAGGACAGCTTGAAATTTTGCCGTTTTCGTAATATTTTGATTACTGCTCCTCTCCTATTCATTTCAGCGTGATGCTATATAGTCTATAGTCTTTCTCGATAAATGGACTATCTTACATTGAAATAAATTTTCAGATCGGTCCAGTAGTTCCTGAGATTAGTGCGCTCAAACAATCAAACAAACAAACAAACAAACAAACAAACAAACTCTTCAGTTTTATAAAAATAGATAAGCAAATCAGAATAAATAATTTATAGAAATTGGCGTTACTTTGCGGAGATCCATAATACAAAAATAATAATAAAATTAATGTTGCTATAATCCGCGATAAAGTAAAATATAAAATATATATATAACTAGCTTTTACCCGCAATTTCGTTCGCGTGGGTTCTAGTCGTGAAATTATGAGTAGCTTCTGTCACTCTCCAACACTGCAAATATCGTTATCACAAAAATCAGATCGATCAGGGAAGAATCAGAGAGATTTATCGTTTTATCAAGAGCATAATTTGATAATTTAAGTAAATAACCTATTTCTATAGCTATAGCCGATTTCTATAGCCTATATATTACCCCGATGTATAAGGCATAATTCTGGCAAATTTCATCGCTATTATTTCAGCGGATTGGCTGCGAAAACGTGACAGACAGACAGACAGACTTGTGCATTTTATAATATTAGTAAGGATGCTAAATGTAAAGTGGGCTATTCGTTTTTCATACCTGATACATAAAAGATAAGTAAAAACACATGCACTAATGCACACTAACATAATTAACATAACTAACTAATTGTGGTTCTTACAGAACAGAACAATACACAAGCACTACTAATTGATCAAACATTAAATGGAAAAATGCTCGTGTTGATCAAAACAACTCGCTAATAGCTAACTAATAAAAATCTCACTCAATCTCTCATAACAAAAGAACGATTAAAATTGCAATCTTAGTCAATGTCACGAAAATTGTCTTTTATTAAAACAGAATTTCACTTTAATGAGCATAGCAATTTAATAATACTAATGAAGCGAAGTTGCGCCTGTTTCGACATTGAGACCCTTCGCTGCGAAGCGGACCGTTTAATTGGAGTTTCGAATTTAGCCTTTTGTAATATTATGAAGAATTATCGATAGAGTCGTAAAATGTGAGGGATTGAATGATAATCTATGGAAAATTAAAAAAGTTTAGTAATTTATATCAGAAAATCGGGTAACCGAGCTTTGCTCTGTTTTTTTACAAGCTTTAAACAAAGATCAAATATGAAATAAAAAGGATGAACATATCTGGGACTCTATGAGTCATATTTGATATTTTCACTTTCGTTACTAACTGAGTTCTTGTAATATGTAAGTGACAGCGTAACTAACCTTTTGATGTCTAATAATATTGTAGCAGTTTTTCAGTGCCTGAAAACTGGGATAAAACGACTTCTTTTCTTCGAACCTAGCTAGATAGATTTATTGCCCCCGAAACCTCCTGTGTATTATATGTTACCCGGGTGTATGACGTTAATTGTGCCAAATTTCACCAATGTTGGTCCAGCACATTTGCCATGAAAGCAGAGCAGGCAAACATATTTTCGTATTAAATGTGATGTTAACATTGAAACCTGTTATAATCTTATCATTATTCTCCTACCTATCCCACTCTAAGTGGGGTCGGCACAACTTGTTTTAAACATGTTGTTCTATGATTTGGCTACATATTTAACGCCGGCCGCTTGTCTGAGGTCCACTTACCTTAACCGTATTTCACGACACTTCGGTAAGAAATGAGGGTGGTCGATTCTACTCAATCGGATTCCACACGGTGGGTCAAATTACTTTTTTGGCCTTATACCTCGGTAAGAAATGTGGGTGGCTTATTTTACTCAGCCGGATAGCACACGGCGGAAAAACGTTATAATTTATTTATAGGCTATATTTTGCGAGAATTTATTGTAAAAAAACGGTATATATCATGCTATTTTAAAATATGACCAAATTTTATATCAAATCTCATAATTTATAACTTGACAGCGGCAAAACCAATTTGCATACAACTTGGATATCAGATTTAAAAAAAAATTATCAAATTGTAGACTAGAAAATCTCTTTACTTTCTAAGAATTCAAAAGCAACTCAATATAGTCTGGAAATAATATAGTCAATATAGTCTCAATTTAGACCACGTGTCTCACGGCTCTATTCTGCAAACGGGGATTTATGGAAAAATCTTTTATAAAAAGACGACTATATTTCTCCTTTATTCTTATTCAATAAATAAAAAGCAGTTTTCCCAGAGTCAACCCATTTACTCTTTCGCTACAACTCAATGAATGACACATAAAAATATGACAGCCACAATGCTTTTTCATATTAATCGCCAACTCTATGAAGGAGGTTGTATTACAAACATGTTGTAACAGTCGACCATCCTGACAACATTTGCGACCCCGCAAATCTCATAAGCTGACTTCTGGGAATGAATCTACCGCCGATTCGGAATGCTGATTGTACTGAGAAGAATCGGCAAGAAACTCAATACATGCTCTTTTCATCTGTAAAAGAAAACCGCACATGTCATGACATGACAGGACTACGCTCACGCTTTATGCTCAACTCTTTAAGCTCAACTCCTCAACTCCTTAAGCTTTTCGCACCATAAGCATTTCGCACCTCAAGGTCACCCTCAATCACTGTCATGGCATAACACAGCTCAATTAGTGGCAACCAACTCAACAGATACACACGTAAACAGACTCGCAAATGTTAACGCTCAAAGAACAATCACCACTTCTAGGCAGAGCCTAGCTGACAGTCGTTGCAGATGGCCACAGTCTAGAAAACAATCGTTACAACTGGAAAGATCCAGAGAACAATCGTCATTCTAGCTGACAGTTCCATCGAACAAAAGTCACGGGCGCGTCTAAGGCCTCACATAGCACATCGTCACGTTGATCTCACAGAATTAATTAACCGAATACCAATTACCATCAATAATCTCTCCAATAAAAACTCCATTTTTTATTCCATAGCATCGCATATCGCAACTATTTCTCAAATTATACAAAATTCGCACTCTCCATGTTGTCTCAAGATATTGATCGTCATTTGTCTTTTCTTTAAACTCTTTAAATTTCCAGATATTCCTTTTGTCCACTCTATTTGTGAGTTTAGGTTACATCCCCTTCTGAATATAACAAACGACTATATTTCTCCTTTATTCTTATTCAATAAATAAAAAGCAGTTTTCCCAGAGTCAACCCATTTACTCTTTCGCTACAACTCAATGAATGACACATAAAAATATGACAGCCACAATGCTTTTTCATATTAATCGCCAACTCTATGAAGGAGGTTGTATTACAAACATGTTGTAACACTTTTATATATTAATAAGTATATGAATGAATATAGATTATAATTATTACATTAATAATTATGAAAGTATGTCCGTTTTTCCTTTTTTAAGTCATATTTTTTTATAGTTCTATGTAACCTTCTGGTTTTTAAGTAGACTAGGTTTGCGAAAGTGTTAAAAACCTTTTAAAAGCTTTTATTCATCTGTTTTGTTCTGTATATTTGAAGGTGTAATATAGAAAGTTAAATTTCACCCACTTCCCGGTGTCCGAGCTGAAATTTTATATACTGATCTAGTCCCAATGGCAATGCAATTGTAACGGAAGTAACGGAATGGGGGTGAGATGGGTGTGGTGCGGAGAGGTGAGGCGAGGTGCGGAGAGACGCTATTACATTTTTTTTTAATGTAATATAGCGCAGAGGTTTTATGTTGTCAAGAAAAAGAAATTAAATTGATTTTGACTTATGAAAAACGTTTTTTTATTTCTATCGTAAAAGATAAAGAAAATATAACGATATTTTCTTTATCTTTTACGATAGAAATAAGAAGCGTTTTTTCATAAGTCAAAATCAATTTAATTTCTTTTTATTATTACCAGTTCGTGACCACGGTGGATGCAACTCTGCCGAAACGTCGAACCTTATACAAAGGTAATTCTATTTTATCGCGATGTGACCCGTATGTTTATATAATAATCAGTATGAATCGCGAAAGTTTAAAAGAACTTCTCAAAGTTTAATAGTAGGGACATGAAATTTTATAAAAGCTTTTATTATGCTTAACTTATTAGCTAGCTTTCAGAACAAGTAACTTAATATAACATATACTAATTTTAATTGATTTCGTCGCATCTTAACTAAACTTAATAACTTAAAAAGTTTTTTTAATGATATTTGAAGCATTCATGAACGTTAGCGTAATCGCTCCTTTTATCATACACTAGGGGCCCATAAAACGCCGTTTTATGATGTACTACTACACTACTTTATATTATTGTTACAAGTTCATAAAACTTTGTCGGGAATGATAAGAACTCGTGGAAATCTGCTCTGTGTATAGAGTGATATTTGCACCTATTTATTTGCTTTTTACTAACATTTGTGAAGATGAATTCTAATTCTAAAAGGCGACTAAGGTACGTTGACCCGCCGTGTGGTATCCGGCTGAGTAGAATAGACCTCCCTCATTTCTTACCGAGGTGTCGTAAAACACGACTAAGGTAAGTTGACCGACCGTGTGGTATCCGGTTAAGTAGAATACACCACCCTCTTTCTTACCGAGGTATCGTAAAATACGACTAAGGTCAGTTAGGTCAGTTTAGGACTAAGTTGATGTCAGATAGGCGGCTGGTCGTAAAATACGTAGCCGAATCATGTGACAACATGTTCATAACATGTGCCGACCCCACTAAGAATGGGATAAGGGCAGGAAGATGATGATTTTATTCCCAACTGTCTATGCCAGCGTCTTCGCCCGCGTCGATTTTTATATATAAAAGTAGTTATTGACCGTTAACCATAAGAGGTAGAGATATGCTATCGCGAACTTTATAGGTAGTATTTTAATCAATTCACAATTCTCTAGTACATTACTTTAGTGTATTTCTGCTGATTTATGCGCAAACTCCTAGCAAGCGAGTCTTTTACATAAAACTATAATGTACTGTTACTTTTAGGAAAAGTCTTTGAGAAACTCTACTGAATACAGACAGATAGCTTTTAGGAACTTTTTTTGTAGTAAGTATAGATAAGGCCAAAGGCTTCCTTACTCCACATTGGACCAGACTGATGGCTTTAAACTCTATTAACCCGCTTTAGAAAAAAAAATATTATAGTGTAAATGTTAGTCAAAATTCAAAAATATTTTTTTAAAACCGTAATTGAACTTTTACATCGTAGAAAAAGGATTTCTTCGATCCTTTAAAGTCTTATTGAGGTATTAGATTATCTTCTTTTAACATTTTTCATATAACATTTTTCTTAAACCTGTCATCCGCGCAGCAGTTTGATAAATGGACTATGAACTTACAGAAAATATTAACCTTAATAGTTTCACACCTTTATATCTATATCTTTACAGATAATAGTGCATTGCTGTTTTATTTAAATTGTGTTCAAGAGGTCACGCGGTTATAAAAAAAACTCGCCGGCGGCGTAAACCAGCAGAGGCATACTAAAGTAATGTACTAAAAAAATTTCGATCTATAAAAATACTACGGGAAAGTCCGGAGTAACATATCTCTATCTTTTATGGTTCACTCACAATAACTACTTGTGTGTCTTTTGTGATACACTGATTGATAAGTTGCTCATATCCCAGAAATTCTGGATGGCTATACCTACCGGATTCACAATCATGTTTTTTTTTCATACGCAGGATGAATTATGAATATGCATCTTTAAAAATATAACATATTCCATTTTTACCGCGAGAACTTTTTTCTTTATAAAATGTCAAACCGACGTTAGGCCTTATTTTATTTTTCATTCCTCAAGTGACGTATGCTTCATTACACGAAGGAAACCTTTAAGATTGCCTATAAAGTGTTTGGTCGTAAGGTGTTCTGTTAAATTGCAGAGATAAATTTCGGAATGTGTTTCGTAAGATTTATTGAGACAGACAACGTTTTTATGTTGTTGACGGAAACAGAATGACTTTTCTGATTTATGAAGAGAAGAGATGAATTTAGGTTGATTTTTACGAAATGACAATATTCTGTTAGGTCGAACACCTTCTACAGCGTCTTTGGATAGGACAGGTGCAAGTATAAGCATCACCGAGGAGGCAACTAGCGAAGATAAAGGCTTGAGTAGCGTCTAAGAACGTTGGCATTAAAGTGGAATCCTTTAAGGTCGATAGCGGATCTACAACATCTAGTAGCTAATTATGCTTTAGGCTATACATAACACGGTCGAATGTAGGAACTATATAAAGAGCGAAAGACGCAACGTCAGACCAGCGCCAGACTGATGTTCACAGCCCTTCCTGTAAGGCAAATCTGCAAATCTAAAGTGGTCAGCAGGGGGTATATGGAAAACAAATGACGTTTGTGATCCGACTGTGTTACAACATCGATCCCACACTATAAAATGCAGTGTTGGTAGACGTCTTCACTAAGCTGAGACTCTCAAGACTGAATTTAAGGGACACATCTCTCATGAAAATCCATTGAAGACATATATAGTATATCCAACAGTAATGATGGGCTTAAAGAGAAGAACGAGTAGAAAATTCAGGTGTACAAATAGTCATAATTATTATCTACTTATACGGTGATACGGTTTTAAAGGTTTTACTTATAACTTAAACGTTTCATATCCGATAGGTAATTGTACTGTCACTATCCATCCGAACGTCTGCATACGGAATTTGTTTAGATGATTATATTATAAGTTTCAGATGACCAATTCATAATATTTTTAAAAGCTTTTATACAACTTCCCGTATATGTGAAGGTGGCATCTTGCAAGTTAAACTTAACCCACTTCCCGAGGTCCAATTAAGCTGAAATTTTACATACTGGTTCAGTCCCGATGACAATGCATGTTTATGATAAGTTTAACCAGATTCTGTTACCAGGATTGGCTCCAGACGAGGGAACGCTCAACGGTTAACAATAGCGACGTGATATTTTGTTAAAAGCTTTAATTACGTATAACTTATTACATGTATCTTTTATGATAATCACATCAAGTGATCACATAATTTTAAAATTATCTTTGTTGAACCAATTCTCGTTTTAACTCGATAAATAAAAGAGCTACCAATAACGTTTTCTCCGGAGTATTTCCCGCATTAACGAAACGTTAGAACCGTGCAGGTGTGTTGAATTACCAGGGGAAATCGTAACACGTAGAAATCTCCCGATAAGATATTTTAGTAAAAGCGATTTCTGTGACTATTCGTTTTGTCTAGTACACTGTCTAAATATTTAAACTTATTTTGATATTTGTATGTATACATGACTCATGGGCTGCAATTCGTGGCACAACAAACACAAAGTGGAACTCGAAATTTATATTTTGAGATAAATGGGTTTTAAGTTTAGTAGTAGTAGTAGTTTAGTATGGGTAGTGACCCCGCCTTCGGCTCCGCGGGTCGTGGGTTCGATTCCCGCCGAGAGCCAACATTTTCTATAAACAATTTGTTGGTTCTATGAACCTGGGTGTATATTTGTATTTAAGTATGTATTTAAAATTATAAATATATATATTCACCAGTTGTCTGTCACCCATAAAACAAGTATTAAGTTACTTACTTTGGGGACGGACGACCGCGTGTGTAAGTGTCCCATATATTTATAAAAAAAAAGTTTTCATTGCTAAGGAGAATGCATGCTTTAGTATGCTTAAATAAACGGGCTTATATTAAATTATGAATTCTGCTAGTATTGCTGCTGAAAATAAGAAATTTAACATTTACACCTATTCCTATTTCAAATCACGTGTTTTTCAGTTGTGCCTCTATAGCAGCCCATAAACGATATTGTGGGACCCGCCTTGTGCTATCTGGTTGAGTAGAATAGACCACCCTCTTTCTTACCGAGGTGTCGTAATATACGACGAAGGTAGATTGACGACAGGCAGGTGGACGGCCATAAAATACGTAGCTAAATCATGAGACAACGTGTCTATAACATGTTGTGCCGACCCCACTTAGAGTAGGATAAGGGCAGGAGGATCATGAGTGATATTGTGGTAGCTGAACCGTTTGATCGTGTTCTACCAGGGGTTAAGTATTCAAACACTGGTCACTATCAATATGTTTCCTTTGACATTTTATGTGTATAATAGATATTTACGATATATCAATTAATTTTCAAAATTATGAAAATCGTGATGGAATTTGTAAATATCTGCCATGTCTTGAAATATGCGATACCTACTGACCCATATAAGAGCATCGTGATCAATTATTTTGCCCAACCATGAGATAGTAACGGCATATTTATAATTTATAATTTACAGAAGGTGTTACTTTGTGGAATTCATAGTACCATAAATAATGATAGAATTATTTTGCTATAAGCCATGTTTATTGAGAAAAGCTATGTAATGTTTGAAGTGTAAAGTGTTGGAAGCATAATTTCGTACCTAATATATGTAGGATTAGTAACCACAAAAAAATAATTAATAATAATTAGATACATTGAGCCGTCTACCAGTTTTCATGTAATTGACATATTTTTTATGTGTGGCAAATTTAATCCGACGAAGGTTTAACTCTATTTTTTCTTTTGTTTATGGAATACAGAGATAAAATTTCTGTTACGTATTTTAAGGGCATATATATGTAACTGAATTATTCTGAATTAATTCTAACATCATACATATATATTATTTGAAACCGAAATATTGTTTTAGGACCGTTCTAAAGGCATTAATAATTTTCTCTGCTTATCTCGACATACCCTCAAGTCTCTAGGGTCGAAGTTTAATTTGCTAAGTTTAATACGCACAGACATTGCTCTGTTCTTGGTGGTAGGTGAAACTTTGTCAAAACAACATTATTTAATGAACTTGAAGTTGCATTGCTCTACAAGGTTTGATAAGGTCCTCAAGGCGTAGTTAATATAAATCAAACTGCTTGGGAATGTTGAACATATTTATTAACATGTTAAAAATCTATACTAATATTATAAAGAGGAAAAATTTGTATGTATGTTTGTAATGTTTACACACAAAAACTACTGGACCGATTTTAAAAATTCTTTCACCATTGGAAGCTGCATCTTTACCGAGCAACTAAGCTATAATACATTTTTTAAAAAATCCGTTATAAAAATGTAATAAGGTGTAAAAAAATAAAAAATACGCGGGTGAAACCGCGAGATATTACTAGTATTTCTATAAAGTTGTAGTAGATTTTCTTCTTCTTTAAATTGATTCTGTTAGACAACATGTAGTTTAATCAAACAAAGAATAAAAAAATTATAGTTATATACTTCTTACATGATCAGGAAAAAATATGAAAGAAATAATAATTAAATCTTAATTGGTACACCGTGTGGTATCCGGCTGAGTAAAATAGACCATCCTCTTTCTTACCGAGGTGTCGTAAAAGGCAACTAAGGTAAGTTGACCCGCCGTGTGGTATCCGACTGAGTAAAATAGACCACCCTCTTTCTTACCGAGGTGTCGTAAAATACAACTAAGGTAAATTGACTTGAGATAGGCGGCCGGTCTTAAAATACCTAGTCTAATCAGGACACAACATTGTTAAAACAAGTTGTGCCGACCCCACTTAAAATGGGATAAGGGCAGGAGGATAATGATTTTAATTTACTCCGTGTAATTAAATAATTAAAGTGCTATTAAAATTTGATGAATGATTTGAAGGGGCAATCATCAAATTTTCATCAGTGATTTTAGACGATTCTAGAACAGCCTATACACCTTCTTCAATCTTTTTAAATCTGTTTCTTTTTAAATCTGTTTCTTATAAGCTGTGATGGCCTAGCGGTGCGACCGTGTGAATCTCTAGAAACGATGATGGGTTCAAACCCGGGCAGACACCATTGAGTTTTTCTAATAAAACTTATGTGTCTAATTGATAATTGCAATTTATCACACGCTTTTCGGTGAAGGAAAACATCGTGAGGAAACCTGCATATCTCTAGAGAATCCTAGGGATATGTGTAACCTACCAATCCGCATTGGAGCAGCGTGGTAGGTCTTAGCTCCAACCCTTCTCTCCAAAAATGGAGAGAGGAGGCCTATGCCCAGCAGTGGGATAGTAACAGGCCGTTACTTACTTACTTTACTGTTTCTTTTTTAATCTGTTTTAGGACTGCCGTGTAACAACTTTGTACATAACATTAAATTTATCCAGACTATATTCATGTTCAAGTTATTCCGCGTGAATTTGATAGTCGTAGTATAGTTGTAACATATAAAAAGGCGTTTTATGGCTTCTCGAGTATCATAAAAAGCACGTTTACTTGCCGAGACTAGAACGTACAGGATTATAAACTTCATGTTTGAGATGCACATGAAAAATGTTTATATGTTTATTTTATTTCTTGTGTAGTTGTATTTTATGGAATCCGAAATGCCAAATTTATTTTGTTAAATATACCGCACGCTTAGTATTAAAGTGACCCAATTCAAAATAAGGTGTTGTCGCCATTGACTTCCGCTTTGTATTTTATAGCAACAAAGTCACGAAGCAAGAGTATCGCGCCCTTTTTGATTGAAACAGTGGCAGCACTGTGCCGTTGTTTTTTCCGGTTTAGTCTTCCTATTGATAAAACCTTTCAGTGACATTCAGTCTTTGTTCGTCATTCAAGAGAAGTGCATCTCGGAACGGGAATTGTGGTATTCCTATTATATCGTGTTATTGTATATAGTGTGCGTTAACAAAGGCTTAATTCTATACGTTGTAAACCTTATTTCAAGTATCCGGCTGAATAGAATAATACCACCCTCATTTCTTACCGAGGTGTTAGCTAGTTGCAGAGCGTTTGGTAAACTGGCAAATTTCAAAGTTGAATGTTAAAAGGACTTTTGTCCTATTTTCTACGAATGCAATTAGTTACATTATACTTATTAAAATTATTATATACAAAAAAATTATAGCCGTGTGGTATCCGGCTGAGTAGAATAGACCACCCTCATTTCTAACCTAAGTGCCCAATTAATTCCTACATAGAATAAACATAGTCCTACATAGAATAAACATAGAATCGTTACACTCATACTTACAACCAGCTACAAGTAAGATAAACTTACGAATAATTTTACACTTAAACAACTTAAACTATAATTAACACCATGAAGCCTTGTTATCTTTTTTAGATTGAATGTAAAAAAAATGCTATTTCGACCAAAGGTCACTAAGTTCAGTGCACTTTTACTAAACTGGTATTTGAAATCACGAGAAAATCAACTGGAGGATGAATCAGACATTAACTTCAAATAAACAAATATTGAAATCGATGATAAAGTAATATTTTCTATGTGTATTCTAGGCTTTAGTAATTTAATTTATAAACAAGTTTCTAGACTTTACACAGAGGCTCTACGCAATTTGACCTTTGCAATCCTTTAAGAGTTTATTTAACACAGTTATATTATAACTTCGTATTAGACGTAAGTGCTTTTTTTTTAAAAATCTTTTAAAATTAAAAAAAAAAAATCTTAGGAATTAGCATCAACAAGCCGAGTGGGTGGTATCCGGCTGAGTAGAATAGACCATCCTCATTTCTTACCGAGGTATTGTAAAAGGTGACTGAGGTAGGTCGACCAGCCATGTAGTATTCGGCTCAGTAGAATAGACCACCCACATTTCATAGCGAGGTGTCGTAAAAAGTTGACCCACCGTGTGGTATCCGGTTTAGTAGAATACACCACCCTCTTTCTTACCGAGGTGACGTAAAATACGACTAAGAAAAGTTGATTTCAGGCAGGCAGCCGGTTGTAAAATACGTTGCCAAATGCTATGCCGAACTCGTTTAGATTGGGATAAGGGCAGGAGGGAAATAGACTCCACGACCAACCACGACCAACCATGGCTTTGCGATTTTGGTCGTGGAGTCTATCTCCTGATGATGCTTCGGTTGTGGGGCGAAACGATTGTTGAATTTGTGATAGTGAACGTATATAGTGCTTGTGTATTGTGGTGGCGGTGGTGGAGGTTTGTGCATGTGTTTTTACGAATCCTGCATGTACCAGGTATGATAACCGATTGTCCACTTACATTGAGCATTATATATATTTTCTATTTTACTTCTTCGCGGATTATAGCAAAATAATTTTATTATTACTTTTGTATAAGTAATTTTATTATTTCAGCAACGATGCGCAAAAAAGTTAGCACTCTATTCATATGAAGAGGAGAATTATCAAAAATTTGTATTTTTTTTAAAGGTTACTAACAAAAACCTCTCCGGCTAAGCTAAATGCTTGTGTTAGGAGTGGGTTGACGTCAGTAGTATAATGGCCGGGATTCGAACCCACGATCTCTGGATCGCACGTCCGTTACCCTAACCATTCCGATACCGCCGCTTATTTATTAATAATTGTGAACCTCATCTCAATATATCTCATTATAATTCAACCACGCAAGCTGCTAAAATTTTATATGACCCACAAAATTCGAAACTCTAATTAATCGCTCGGCTTTACAGCAAAGGGTTATTAGTCTATAACTGGTGAAACTTTACATAATTAGGATTATGAAAGTTATATGCTAATGTATTTGGTTTTGAAATTGTGTGTGAAGTTCAAAGGAGTAGTACGAAATATTAAGTATTTATTTTTTAAGGGATATAATTATCAATTTCTTGGCAGCAAATGGCTATGTTAGGTTTGATAGCCCAGCGGTGAGACCGTACAACCTTTTTCGAGGGGTCACGGGTTCAAACCCCGGGCAGGACCAATGAGTTTTTCTGTTAAAACTTATGTGTCTAATTGATATTTGCAATTTATCGTACGCTTTTCGGTAAAGAGAAACAACTTTCGGTAAGGAAACCTGCTGCATATCTCTAGAGAATTTCAGGGATATGTGTAACCTAGTAAACGCAATAAATCTTTTCTAAAATTCTCTCCAAAAAACCGACAAAAAAAACTATGCCCAGCAGTGGGATAGTAACAGGCCGTTACTTTACTTTTTTTTAATAATTAGTGTTGTAATTATTTGTCCGCTTAATATTTAATGTAAATATCTTTGGATTTTATTTGATAGAATTTTTATTATATTTTGCATAAACTTCACCATTTGGTCGATAGGTTCTCTTGAATATGAATTAGGGACATTTGAAGAGTCTCAAGGAGGACCCTCGAAATCGAGTGGTTAATAAAATCAATTGGTCTTTTGTCACGCGAAATAAGATTTGGGTTTGGTTTGATTGAATACATCGTTGAGAGTAAAAGGGTCAGGATATAAAAGTACTGAATTATTTTTTGAAGACAGCCATTTTGTATTGCGTAGTGTAAATCAATTTTCTTAGACTCATAGAAATTTGTCTGTCATAACGATAGATTTTATTCTTAAGTTCAAGTATTTTTATTATTTTTGTTGGTTATCTTTTAAATAGGTAACCACTATTTGCATTTGTAATTGTTTAACGTTGTTAATTAGTTTTGAAATGTTGTGTAGGCCTGTAAGTAGTGTGACATACCGTATTAGAAATAACACTAGTATTATTTTGCTAAGTATTTATTATGTACATGCTGTTGGCTTTATCTTATATAAAATAATAATAATAATAATAATAAAATAGATTTCTTGTTGATAAGTACACCGACATAAAACAAAATTTGATGTATATCTTAGACATACGAGAGGTCACAAAAAGTTTGTGATTCTTGTGTCGTGACTCAGCAGAAATGCTAATTTGTTGGTCTCGGTATTCGCTTCTACACTAAAATTCCGTAATCCATACTCAGAAAGGTTTAGGTTAAGTGTACAAAATATGTTTATACATAAAGTATAATACAAAAAGCGTGTGATAAATTGCAATTAAAATTGGACACTTAAGTTTTAATAGAAGAAGTCATTGGTGTCTGTCCGGGGTTTGAACCCGTGACCTTCTTGAATGAGTCGCACTGTGTCACTACTTACCACTAATTAATAACAATTATCTAGAAGGCACAAAGATCTTACTGGGCACCCGAGAGCTGGCAACTTGGCCAATGAATAAATGTGGCCATACAAAGAGGTAACGCTGCATTTTGTAAACCTTACCTCATTGCCGTGGAATCGATGGTTATTGTAAATATTCCGTCATTCTCTTGCCTTTATCTCACTTTAAGTGGATCAGCGCAACATGTTATAAACATGTTTTTACACGATTTGGCTACGTATTTTACCACCAGCCGCCTTCCTGATGTTAACTTACCTTAGTCGTATTCTACGACACCGGTAAGAAAAAGGGTGGTCTATTCTACTCAACCGAACAGCACACGGTGAGTCAACTTACCTTAGTCACCTTTTATGACACCTCCGTAAGAAATGAGGGTGCTTTATTCTACTCAACCGAACAGCACACGGTGGGTCAACTTACCATAGTCACCTTTTATGACACCTCCGTAAGACATGAGGGTGGTCTATTCTACTAAACTGGAAACCAAAAGGTGGTTCGACTTACCTTAGTCGCCTTATACGACAACTCGGTAAAAAATGAGGGAGGTCTGTTCTAGTAAGCCGGATACCACATGGCATACTCAGCCGGATGCCACATTTCTATTTAGATTTCTAAAATACTAGTATTACAAATAAATTTCGCGATTATAAAGCTAAAAATGACAATATATTTCTCGAATAGACTTTTCCGAATTCACTGAAATCAAGAGGCTGGGATATATAAAGCGCGCCTTGCGTTCGACGTGCGACAATTTGTTCAAGTGCTTACTACGGATTTTTGTGAATAGTCACGTAGGATAGCGTAATCAAAAGCGTGAAAACAAGAAAACGAGGTGATTTTTGAATTCATATATATTAAAATACTCGTATATATAACATTAATAATAAAAAGTACATAAATGACCGAGCCTTGCTCTGTAATTTATTAAATGACTAGCGGCCTGCCCCTGCTTCGCACGGGTATAAAATATGTATCCCATGTCAGTCAGTGTAAAAAAAATGATTAAAATTGATCCAGTAGTTTTGATATGGCGCTGTATTTAAAAAATGATTTTCCCTATTTTCCCGCTTTTCTATTGAAATTTTTCCTAGATTTTCGTTGCTATAAACCTCACGGAGCCCGAGACCTTTCCAACGAATGCAAAACCGTGGAAATCGGTTCATGCGTTCTGGAGTTATATCGTCAGGAAGGAAAACCCGACTTATTTTTATATAGTAGATATAAAAAATGCAATTTAAAAAAATAAAAATAAAAAAGCACCGGTAACATGTGGGACTCGATTCCGGATTTTGAACTTTTTCGGTCCGCCCGTTACCCATTGGGCTATTACAACAATACGTTTGACAGCTAAAATATCACTTGCTTTCAATTCTACATTTTAGCATCTTTCAATGCCCAAAAAAAGCAAGAAAACGACGTTTTTTTAAAATGAACTTTTTTTTAGATTGATTTTTCCCCCAAAATCCCTTACATGCTGAGTATCATGAAAATGGTTGGAGCCGTTGCCGAGATTCAGAAAATATATATAGAAAAATAAACATATATGAAATATATATGAGATTTTCTTTTGAACTTTTTTTATCTTAGCTCAAAAAGCTATCGCAGTTTTGTAAAACGAAAATACTATGGTACGCACAAAAGATGGCACTGGAATTTCCTTTTAATAACTAAATATAAGTAAGTTTGTTTATTAATTTTAAATAGATTTAATTATTCAAACTTTTGCAATTACAAAATACATAATTTAAATTCAATGAAATGTTGTCCACTACGAATAGGGGACGTTAAGTTATAGATCCAGTCTCCTTGTAAACTTCTTTACAAAGTTAGAAGATCATCTTTACTTAGAAACTTCTCCACGTTAGAGTTAGAAGTTTCCCTGTACTTCAAGTATCAGAGTTATCAACTTCGTCGCTATACATGATATTTCAAACAGTACCTAGTGCCTTACTTGGACCAACAACTAAATAAGATCCTCTTATGGTTTTGGAAAGCACTTTGCTGTAAGATTGTTGACTGATACGACATACATATACATATTATTAACATAAGTACTTTATCTTTAATATTGAAATGAGTTAATCTTGTCTATATATATATATTCAGAATCTCGGAAACGGCTCCAACGATTTTCTTGAAATTCAGCATGTAGGGAGTTTTGGGGAGAAAAATGAATCTGGCTAGGATTTATTTAAAAAAAAAATCGTTTTATCCCTGTTTTTTAAAAAAAGATTACTTTTAATTTATTGAATGTATACAACACAATTTTCGCCGTGAAATATCAAGTCAGCGTAGCTTATTCGGGAAAGGGGTGGTCGCGCGAAATGAAAATACCTAGGATCGAGCCCCACCTACCCTATTGTTTTATTTTTTTTTTTAAAGTACCTTTTTTATTTTGTAAAAAATTACCAAGCAAGGATCGGTCAACCTGGTACTAGCTATTAATTACAAAAATAAGTGATTATAATTTAATAACGTTTTAACTTTAACCGTATCCGTAAATGTGCGTGATCCTTATAAGGAGATCGCGGAATTAATCTGGTTTGTGTTGAATTTATAGTGATAATTTACTTAAGCTGTAATGGCCGAATGGTGAGACTGTGTAACTCTTATCAAGGCAAGGGGTCACGGGTTCAAACTACTACGAAGCACTAACGAAATTTTCTATAACTTATGTGCCTTATTGATCTGAATAATTTATCACATACTTTTCGGAGAAGAATCCTGGGAAATAAACAATCTACATAAGGGCCCTTACCCTAGTCAAAGCAAGGAAGGAGATCTGAATCCAGCAGTGGGACAGTATCAAATCGTTAATTTTATCATGCTTTTACGATGAAGGAAAATATCGTTAGAAAACCTCCGTATTTAAAAAAAAATCCGCACTCGAATTTTTGATAATTTTAGCAACGTTGTGGATTCAAGTTTGAACCTTTATTTACTAAGGAGAGACCTTATTATTACTAGCAAATAGAATGATTAAGGACATCTCGAGTATGTAATGTATTAAGTAAATCATAGTACTTAATTATTGAGAAGATTCTAATTAAAAAACATAACAACCATAATGCTTTTAAATTTTTTGTGTCGGATAGTAAAGTTCCTTTATTTTTAAATGAGAATTTGTGGCCTCGTGGAATTATATTCCGGCGTTTTGCTCATTTTAAACACAGGCAGGCTGGCAAATCAGTAATTGAGAATAGCGGCATAAACCAACGTAATGGATAAGGTCCCTTATACATTTGCAAGCTATAACTGTAAAAGCATTAAGCGCTCGATTGACAGTGTTAGGGATTTGTGTAGGTTCTCCCACATAATTGGACTTCAGGAAACGTGGTTGTTAGAGGGAGATATACACTATCTGAGTACTATTGATGCCGACTTCAGCTACACAGGTACATCTGCTGTTGACGCGGGTAAAGATATGCTTCGGGGCCGACCATATGGTGGTGTCGGTCTACTGTGGAAGTCCAGTGTATTTCAAAATGTGTCCGTAATTCCGTGCAATAATCCGAGAGTGTGTGCTATAAAAATAATAACCTGTGAAAGGCCAATAATTGTGATGAGTGCGTATATGCCTACGGATGACATTAATAATCTCGCTGAATTTACGGACTGTCTTAGCACAATAAATTCAGTCATTGAAGAGTCTGGTATAGAGACGGCCTTTATACTGGGGGATTTCAACGCACATCCTAAGGAACTATTTTTTAGAGAACTTTTAGGTTTTTGTGAGTATAGAAATTGGTGTTGTATTGATGTAGACCGACTGGGTGTACAGTCGGATACATACACATATATCAGTGAGGCGCATGGATGTAGACGCTGGCTAGATCACTTTGTTGTAACCCAATCTGCACAGCATACTGTAAGTAATGTTTTTGTTAAATACGATGTGTTGTGGTCGGATCATTTCCCACTTATACTTGTTTGTCATTTAAATATTTTAACACCTAAAATAGTAAATAGCAACTTTGTCAGAAACAAAATTATCTGGGGGGATAGAAACAGGGAACAAAAAATTTCTTACAGTAATGAATGTCAAAAAAGCTTAAACAATATTAAATTTCCTGTAGAGTGTAGAACTTGTGCTGATAGACATTGCTCCGATTCTGAACATAGGCGTCTAATTGATGAATTATATAGTGAAATTGTTTCTGCTCTGAGTGGGGCGGCGATTGTAAGCGGTGGTGTCAATAGACATAAGCATGTAAAGCCAGTTAGGGGGTGGAATATGTACGTTTATGAGGCTCACAGAGTTGCCAGATTGAATTTTAAAACCTGGCTGCTCCACGGAAAACCAGCGTCGGGTCATGTGTATAAAGAGATGTGTCTAAGTCGTAAAATATTTAAATCTAAACTAAAATGGTGTCAGAATCACCAAGACAAAATTAAAATGGATATTCTTGCGGCTAAACACGGAAATCGCGATTTCAAATCTTTTTGGAAATTAACAAACAAAGAGAATATTCGACCTGGTCTTCCGGTGAGCGTCGATGGTATTAGTGGGCCCCGGGAAATTGCAAACGCGTTCAAAAATCATTTTATAGTTGAATCTCCACTGGGGCAATCAATGGAGGTGCTCAATACTGAGCTACCGCAAACACAGCTTTTGACTCGTATCTCCGCTAAAGATGTGGGGGACGCAATAAATTCAATGGCAAGAGGAAAATCTCCGGGACATGACGGACTTAGCCTTGAACACCTCCAATTTGCTGGACCGCATATACACAGAGTCTTGGCTATGTTATTTTCGCTATGTATAAGTCATGCGCACTTACCTGCTGACTTAATGAAAACTATTGTCGTTCCAATAGCTAAGAACAAAACTGGAGACTTAGCTGACAAGAGAAATTACAGGCCCATTTCAATGGCTACCATAATAGGTAAGGTATTAGACAGTATGCTTAATACTCAGTTAGAGAAATACATAATTCTGCATGACAATCAGTTCGGATTTAGATCGGGACTGTCAACGGAAAGTGCAATACTGTCTCTTAAGCATACTGTCCGGTACTATACCTCTCGGAAGACATCTGTGTATGGATGTTTTCTTGACCTGTCCAGGGCTTTCGATCTTGTTTCCTACAAAATGTTATGGAACAAACTTGAAGATATTAATTTTCCACATGAGCTCGTACGCATCTTCAAGTATTGGTATGGGAATCAGGTCAACCTAGTTAGGTGGGCAGGTCATTTTTCGGAGGAGTATAGATTGAGGTGTGGAGTGAGGCAAGGAGGATTGACCTCTCCTTTACTCTTCAATTTATACATCAACGCTCTCGTCGTGGAGCTCAGCAGTGAGCATGTCGGTTGTCATGTGGACGGAATATGTGTCAATAATATCAGTTACGCAGACGACATGGTCCTGTTGAGTGCTTCGATATGTGGACTGCGATTGCTTATGAGTCGATGTGAGTCTTACGCAGCTAGTCATGGTTTAATATATAACGCCAGTAAAAGTGAAGTCATGGTCTTTGAGGCCAGTGGTAGGGACGTGCCTGATATACCAAATATTAGAATCTGTGGAAAACCTTTAAAAAGAGTTCACCAATTCAAATATCTAGGACACGTCGTTACCAATGACCTCAAAGACAATGAAGACTTGGAAAGAGAGAGAAGGGCGTTGTCAGTAAGAGCGAACATGATCGCCCGTAGGTTTGCGCGTTGTTCGAGGGAAGTGAAAGTGACGCTCTTCAGAGCATATTGTACTTCTTTCTACACGAGTAGCCTATGGGAAAATTTTTCCAAAAGATCATACAACGCCCTTCGAATACAGTATAATAATGCATTCAGGATGCTGCTGGGGCTGCCACGTTTCTGCAGTGCTTCAGGGATGTTTGCGGAAGCACGTGTAGATTGTTTCTATACTACAATACGTAAACGATGCACGTCCCTGATACGCAGACTGAGGGCGAGCAGCAACAGCATCCTGAATATGATATCGGAGAGGCTAGACTGCCCGTATGTGAACCGCTGCTGTAGGATTCACATCGAGTATAGTTCATAACGGAATAAGTTACTAACACTAGTTTTAAGTATTTTGTTTATTACTAACCTTAAAATTACATATATTTTACCTCCTTGTTATATATATATATATATATATATTATACATTTATTGTTTGTATGTGCTGAGTCTTTGTTACTTGAATTAAATTAAATAAATAAAAATAAAATAAAAAATTAACCTCCATTAGGGACTGAGATTAACACATTCTACTAAAAGATCAGGACATACTAGATAGAAATATAAAAAAGACATTTACCGTTACAGAGATGAATATATCTCTGCGATTTTTCGCTTAAAAATACTTGGAAAAATATCTTGTCACAGAATCCTGTTTTCGACGTTCTTTCAGTGCCCGTAAAATACGAGAATCTCGATTTAGAAATACTTGTTTGCAGTCAAATACAGTTGTATACGGAACACATGACTGCTGTGTTATTGTAAATCAAATATTTTGGAAACTCAAAAAGCTACTATGATACAGATTTAGATTCTGACAATGAAAGCTTTTAAATTTGGATATCACTGAAATATTTTTAGGCACAGCAAAATATTTTTTTTATATTTATCTTATTTATCCTAAATGAAATTAAGTAAAAATAATAATTGAATAGACTCAAAAATACCTTTGGTATAATATTAATATGGGAAATTAATAGCCGAAATAGTCGTTATTCCTATACTACTTATATAGTTCATTAAAGGAAATTAGTCAAAAAATTTGTACCTGAATTTTGTTGATATAGGTAGGTGGCCGGTCGTAAAATACGAAGCCAAATCATCTAACAACATGTTTATAACATGTCGTTCCGATCCCACTCAGTCCCTTAATCCCACATTAAGGGCAGAAAGATGATGATTTTTCATAGCAAAACCAAACGCAGAACCTTATCCGTTTATTAAAATATGTATACTATTGGGCCAAAGGTCAGCAATTTATTGAAAATATTAACATTATATTAATTTAATAGAACTGTTCGTCGGCAGGTAAAATATTGTTTAATCAATTACCTTAACAAGACGTCGAATCAATTATTATAAAGGCCAAATTCAAGTTTAAATATCTAATTGATCAATTAGGAAAACTGTTAATGTTGCCTTTTAAAATATAATTTCACTAAGAAATTGGACATTGAAGGTAATGTAAATAAATAGAGAGATGGTATTTAATCTACTTTATGTTTAATATTTAAGCGTGAACATAATTTTTTTGTATTATTTTTTAATACCTGGGTGGCCGAGCTGGGCTTGGTAATATTTTTAAAGATTTAAGTGAAAAAAAGAAAAAAAATACTTCGAAGAATAGACCACTCATTTTTTACCGAGGTGTCGTAAAAAGCGACTAAGATAAGATGACCCGCCATGTAGTATTCGGTTAAGTAGAATAGTCCACCCTCATTTATTGCCGAGGTATCAAAGGCGACTAAGGTAAGTTGATGCCATGCATGCAGCTGATCGTAAAATAACGAACCACAATATGTAACAACATGTTAAGATATGTTGTGCCGACCCTACTTAGAATGGGATCCTTATCCCATATTGCCCTTGCATGAAAATAAAGATGCTGAAAATGAGTATAGCAGTATAAGTTTTTCAAACAACAAGCGCTTGAATTTGTAAATTCATGTACTCAAGTCTACGTCGCGCTATACGTACAGCTTAGCTTTGGAAAATAAAATAGATTTTAAATCCGCTAAGCGCATTCCATCTTCTGAGTGCTGGCACTTTCTTTGACAGATTGAAACGCTGTCTTCTAACCTACTTATTTAACGGAGTTTAAAATAGAATTTTTATAAATACGCTCTACATTAAGAATGATAAGTGAACATTGGTTTTGTTATATAAGAATATAATTTCTGTTGTAACTTAAATATAATCAGAAAACTAAAGCTGATTTACAGCTAATTATGATCACATCACATGATCGATCTTTGTTTCTTACATGAATTAAATAATGGAGATATAGATTGTCCAAAATTATTACCTAAGATTCCAATGTCAGTACCAAAATGTAATGCGAGACCTCAAGTTTAAAATAAACAATCATTTAAAGCTACATTATGTCAAACAAATATAGGCATAGCAACTCCTATATATAGGTGTCTTAAATTATACAATAGTATTTTTAAAGAAGCTAACGTTGATATCATTAGAGACTGGCAATAAATTTAAATACAGGATAATAAAATTTTTTCAAGGTGAAAATAAGAAAGGTTAAATTCAAAATTTTCTAAATTTGTATTATATTAATTTTTGTTTTTTTTTCTAATCAGTAGTATTATATTATATGTTTAGTTTTTTGAAATAATAAAGTTATTTCCTTAGTCAAATTTACATTTTAAATGCCGTTTGTCATTCTTTATATCATGCTGAGTTAGAGTTAGTTAGTTGATGTATTATATTGTATTCTCTGTACTCTATTGACTTCCTATTTAATAAATAAAAAATAAAAAACTTTAAGGCTATTTATTTCAAAGCAGGATTTTTTGAGTTGTGCGACTATTATAGCCTATGAGCGATATCTCTAGATACTACTATATCCAAACTTAATTGATATTTCTTATTATTACATTGAAAAAATTATAGAATTATCAAAAATTTACTCAATTTAGTTATACTAAATTAAAGTAAATCCATAAAGAAATTAGTGAAAAGTTCTTTATCGTGCTTGGAACGTGCTAATGCCTTAATTAAACGAAAATGGGTGAAATTAAATCGTTTCACCTCCGTCTCATTAAGGCAAGAGGCAAGAATAAGGTAAAATGGTGGATTACTGGGGATTATTGCAGCATTCTTTATTCAGCCCCTTGAATTAACAACTTTATGAAACCTTAATTTCAAATTATATGGAACGATCTAAATGAACTAGATTTTCTTTACGAGTTTCATTGGAACTATATTTATAAACTAACACACTAAGCATATAATAAGGTAGTACCTGGACGACTTTGTTTGGGAATTTTTTAAAAGATATAAAAAAAAACTTTTAAAAAAAGAAAAATTAATTGAGTAGGTGGGGCTCGATTCTATGTATTTTTATTTCTAGAGACCGCCCGTTTCCCGAATGCACTACGCTGACATGCCAATTTTCGGCAAAAATAGTGTTTTATATTCAATGTCAATTTGAGTATTTTTTGATGTCCAAAAACAGGGATAAACGAATTTTTTAAAATTAAACCTAGCTAGATCGATTTTTCTCCCCTAAACTTCCTACATACTATATTTCAGGAAAATCGTTGGTACATATAAATACATACAAGATTTACTCATTTAACTTTGGGTGTACGTTACAATAACAGATTATCTTAAAAAACTGACCCCATAAGCGAAAATTTGTAAAAAGAATATTATAATCTTGGGTTTCCGGATTCGTAAGTCTTGAAGTTATAGTTTTGTTGGTATGGTTTAGTAATAACTGAGTCATATAGGTACATGCAAAAATATACTCGTATACCGAAATAAAGACGCTTATAGCGTCGTAGTACTTTCAACAATAATTGTTTCGCAAAGCTTTGCGATTTAATCGTGATTTGCTCTGAATAAAATTGTAACGAAACCATAATAAAATTTTAAAACCTTTCTTAGCATCGTTCGTTATATCTGTTAATGTGAGACTATTGGGTCTCCTATATAGAACCTATTTCTTTAATTTAAAGACTTGACTTTGAGAAAGTAAAAAACAAAAATGTCATCCTGTTTCTATTGAATTAGCAGGATTTCTATAGCTTATATGTTACGCCGATGTGTAAGGAATTATTGTCCCATATTTCATCGATATTGGTTTAACGGATTGCCCGTAAAAATGTAACAAACAGACAGACGGACATACAGACTTTCGCATTTATAATATTACTAAAGATGAAGAAGAAAAAAGTTGATCGAACGACATCTATTGTTATTTGCAACAGATGCTATTTGACTATTGTGTAATAAAACATATAGTTTTAGAAGACTTTTAATACTGACTAAATTATTTTACTTTAATATTTTTAATTACCCTATACTTTTTTGTTGATCATCTACTAGTGAATAGCGTTCACTATGATTACTTATCTTAGCCGCAAGCCGTCGAACAAAGAAGCTCATCAATCTATGTCAGGAATAACGTAGGTTCCAAGCTTTTATTTCGTCATTTGACCCTTTACATTATATTGATAGTCCAAAGTTATGTGTACCTGGGCTCCACGATCACGAACAACGGTGGGTGTGAGGACGAGATTCGAGGAAGATGTGCTATAACAAGATCTGCTGTCGATAGGCTTAAAAGAGTGTGGCGCAATCGTAATATCACCAAAGCCACTAAAGTCCGCCTTATGAGAAGTTTAGTTTTCCCCATTTTTCTATATGGTGCAGAGACGTGGACGGTTCGTCTGAAAGATCGACGGAAAATCGACGCGCTTGAAATGTGGTGCTGGCGGCGACTGTTACGAATACCTTGGACAGCGTTTCGGACTAACACCTCGATACTGGAAGATCTTAAAATCAAAACAAGACTATCTGCGACGGTGCAGATAAGAATCCTTAAATACTTTGGCCACATCATTCGAAAGGAACACTGTATAGAAAGACTCGTTGTCCAGGGACAAGTTGAAGGCAAGCGGTCACGCGGTCGATCACCCACGCGTTGGACGGATCTAATACGATCATTAACTCAAAAATCCGTAGTCCAGTGTGCTAGAGACGCTGAAGACCGAGACAAATGGAGGCGCATTACAAGAGCTACAATAACGGATGCAAACCATCATCAACCACGACCACTCTGTCAAGAGTGAACGACTGAGGAAGAAGGAAGAATTATATTGATAAATACATAATGTCCCAGACTGAACCCGGTTTGTGCTGAATATTAATATTTCTGAATGAGGCACTTCAAATAATTCCCTATATATGTCTCGACTGATTATTTACTTTATTATTTATCTATACTAATATATAAGGGTGAATAGTTTGTTTGATTGTTTCAACGCGCTTATCTCATGAACTATTAGAGCGATTTAAAAAATTATTTGAGTGTAAGATAGTCCATTTATTGAGAAAGGCTATAGACTATATAACATTGCCCTAAGATGAATAGGGGAAGAGCAGCAATAAAAAACATTGCAAAACTGGCATAATTTAAAGCTCTCCTTGAGTGCGCTAAGTAAACGGTGAAAGTTATTCAAATTTTTTTTATAATTAACTCACGATAACTATTTTTATGTTCAAAATTTCAATTCGGGAAAAAAAATTCTGTCACACTAATTCTCATGCGGGTGAAGCTACTGGCACAGCTAGATATATAATAATATAAGATGATGTTTTAATAAATAGTAATTGACTAGGCTGAGGCTGTTGTATACTACACAGAATACTACTTATGTACACTACTATACTACACTGTATACTACTTATTATCATTTAAAGATATCTGCAAATCTTCTTAAAGCTCAAGGTGATCTATCGATGCACAAATCATTCTTTTGTTTGTTTTAAGGAATCGCTCTTAGAAACAATCTAACTACAAAAAAAAGGTCTACAAAAATTATTGTCAGTAATTACCCAGATTGGTGATCAAAATCTCCTATTGCACAGATGATTTTATATAAGATCATGGTATATCACTTTAAAAAACGTAAATATGAGTTAATACATCGATGGAAATAAAAATACGCACCGAAGTAGAGTCAAAATCGAATAGCAACAAAACAACTTAATATAAATTCTACTAAAAGGCACTATCTAGTTTCAAATTGGCCCTTCCAAAAACTGTTTCCCATAAATACTTTTTCACAGCCTATTTAAAAGTATTGGCTATTTTAAAGCGCGAACAAATTTTCACCTCGCAACCAGTTTTAGTTTGGAAAAACGTGTTACAATCCGGCTACGTAGTGAAATCCATCGCATCGGTGGAAAACGTTGCGTAAAATGTTTCCATTCAACGGATTACTTATTGCGGGATATTTCAGTTGCAATGGATGTCTATTTTAATTGTGTCACGTAGTTAACTGAAACGTAACCAATTGCTTCAATGTATTGATTGCAATTTACGTGCGAGGACTCTTTTTACAAAAGCTGTGATAGCTTTAATAAAGCTGTGATAGCCCAGTGGAAAGACCGTGCGACTTTTTTGGGGTCTCGTATTCAAACTCCAGGCAGACATCAATGAGTTTTTCTGTTAAAACTTGTGTCTAATTGAAAATTGCAATTTACCACACGCTTTTCTGTGAAGGAAACATCGTGAGGAAAACTGCATATTTTTAGAAAATTTTAGGAATATGTTTAACCTACTAATCCACATTGGAGCAGCGTGGTCGTATGTAATTTTTTTAAAGATATAAAAAAATGCAATAAAAAAAAGAAAAAAGGGCCGGTGAGGTGTGGAATTGAATTCGGGTATTTTAACTTTTATCCGCCCGTTCCCCATTGTGCTATCACAACTTTACAAAGACAGCAAATTTAAGGTTTCCTTTCCTAGCAGTTTTAAGTGCCCGAAAACATGGGTAAAATGACATTTTTTTTAAAGTGAAACCTAGCTACATCGATTTTTTGTCCCCGAAACCCTCTACATACTAAGTTTCATGGAAAAAGTTGGAAATATTTTCAAAATTCAGAAAATATAATATACACAAGATTAACTCATTTAAATACTAAAGATTAAGATTATAAAGTTATTCGGAAAATAAAATTTCGTGATGAAACCTACATTTTACTTAGAGAATTTCGGTTATATGTGTTATCTGTTAATCTTCTTTGAAGCTAAGGAATGGGTTTAGGAACTACGCATTTTCATCAAGGCCAAAAGTCTGCGGTGAACAGTCGGATATTAAAAAGCTTTTACTTATCTGGCAAATATGTCTGTTTGAAACGCTTCTTTAATAACTTATGATGTCTGAGGAAATAATGGTAGATAAAAGATATTTATTATACATATAATATTTTTGTTAGTTTGTGATAAATATATATACCCTACCCTTATAATACCCTTGGTAATACTGACAGGTAATCAAATCAAATCAAATCGAAATAATCTTTATTCAAATAAGCTCTTTCAAGCACTTTTGAATCGTCAATGATCAATATGATTAATGAAGCTACAACTGATTCGGAATGTCGCTCTTACCGAGAAGAACCAGAGTTATAAGCGACTAGCATAAGTTGATTCACCGTGCGGTATCCAGCTGAATGAATTAACCACCCTCGTTCCTTATCGAGGTGTCGTATGAGACGACTAGCCAAATCAAGTGACAACATTAGAACATGTACCGACCACACTTAGAGTGAGATAATGACAGGAGGATGAAGATGAAAGTTTTTAATTTTTAAAGTATTCAAAGGTGTAAATTGGTTCCAAACTGTCTCTCCAATTGCCAACCGTATCTTAAAGAGATATCTTAGCCGTGTGGTATCCGGCGGAATAGAATAGTACCGTCCTCATTTCTTACCGAGGTGTCGTAAAAGGCGACTAAGGTAAGTTGACCCACCGTATGGTATCCGGTTTAGTAGAATAGACCACCCTCTTTCTTACGACTTTAATACGACTAAAGTAAGTTGACGTCAGGCAGGCGGCCGGTCGTAAAATATGAAGCCAAATCATGTGACAACATGTTTGTAACATTTTGTGCCGACCCCATTTAGAGTGGGATAAGGGCATGAGGATGATGATCTTAAAGAGATATCTAGAAGGAGCAGTCGATTAGTGCGACATATAAGAATACAAGTAAATACTCAGATTTCGTGTTAAGTTGTATTTTGCTTCGATACGTTTACATTGAAATATAGCCTCCATGTTGAAACAAGATAAGCGGTAACCGGATATTCCACATATCCGCACAGAGATATCCGGATGTCGATATCATGACTATTGCTTCGACATTGACAGTAAAACTTAAATTCTGATAATCGTATCGAAAGTCTACTTTAATTTTTGATTTTATATGAGCGGTGGAAACTTAGTATGTTAAGATAAAATAACCAAACAAAGACACAAATAAAGATTTTTTTCATTATAAAAGCAATCCTGTATAACTAACCGATAAAATAAATATACAGGTATAGTATTACTAACAACTAATATTATAAAAGTACCTGGGTGAGCAAACCTTGCTCGGTTATATTAATAAAAACTCAATAAAAAAAATGTGACTCGATCGATATTTACTTCTTCAATCCGCCCGTTCCCCACTTAGCTATGACAACTTTACAAATATCATTTATCATGTATTTTTATCTTTATTTACAGCAAAAATGTACAAGTTATATCTATCTTAAATTACTTACACGCTAGGACTATACAAATCATGCCCACGTGGAATGGTCCCAAGAATGCTGGCAGCGTTTCCGCGCTGAATCGCTAAACTGATTCTTTGTGCGAAAAAGGAGCCAGCCCTCTTGTCACCTGAAGAGGCAATCAACCGAGGTGTTAAAACGGATAAAAAATTTTTTGCACTTTGACTCCATGGCCCTAGGGTCTCGACTGCAAACGGCACAAATATATAACTCTCGATGAGAGATGCATACTTCCGCCGTTTGCCGGTTTCGGCCATTTCCGCCGCAGCTCCAGGTCTTGACGCTGTTTCCCTGATATGGGACGAGGCTAACGTATCAACGCATGTTGCGTCCCACATTAGGGCCCGTCCCCGTTCCCAAGGAACCAGCGTCAAGCCGTCTGGTCTCTTGCCATCATCCCGACATATCCCGAATATATCATATATTTTATTTCTATATTAGCAGTTTTTCAATGCCCAAAAACAGGGATAAAACGATATTTATTTAAATGAAACCTACATACTAAGTTTCATGAAAATCGTTGGCGCCGTTTCCGAAATTCATTCATCATTTACATACATATATATAGAAGATTAATTCATTTAAATATTAAAGATATTTATGGAAAAATGTATGGAAAATATTGTGTTATAAGGATGGGGTTAAGAACTTACAAAAACTGTTCTGTTTACTGGCGCATAAATCTACAGTCCCTGTTCAATAAAAGGTGTCACAAAATCCTCCCAAAACTAAATTATTCACGACGGTCTGTGTAACGATTTTGTTTCACATATAAAAGAACAATAACGGTACTGTAATGGCGTGTGTTTGGAATTATTTAAGTACTGGGACCGAAGCAAGACTGATGACTTTCTAGCCGTGCACATAAAAAATGGCTTTGAACATGGCTGTAATTCGAACTTGTTTTGTTAGCAAGTTCATTGCTTATTTATGGGATAACTTTTTTATGATTATAATACTGGTAGAGAATTTGAAGCAAACTTAACAGTTTCTGCTTATTAAAAGCCTCGAAATCGACTGTAAAAGTCGTGTTTCACGTAACGGATCCATTAATACAAGTTCAATGTTTTTCGTTTATATAGGTGTAAGCATATTCTTCGATATAAATGATGAAAATTGGATGTAAAATATGTTAATATGTATGTAATGTATTTATGTTAATTTAGATGGAAATTTAATTCTTAGATTGTACTCGCCGAGCTTAAGGATGGATAAGTAAAAAAGTGAATTTGGTGTGAAGTCGACATTCGACCTTATGCGTTTCACGCCGAGATATGTTCAACAAAAAACATGCAAATACGATGCATGAACGAAAAATGACCCAAGTTGTTTAAATGACAACCTCAATTTGAAACAGTATAATTCCACGTTGACCGTCAACCTAGCACTAAATGTTCCTTGATAGGTCACGTAAAACCTCCATAAGAGACGTAGTAACAAATTAGATTGAAATATGTATATATTGTGCGAAACTATTAAGAGATAATAAATAATAAAATAGTAATCACGAAGACAACATATAAGTTAGCTTGATTCATCAATCCAAGTTGAATCAATGCTGGCTACAATTATCGGTAAAAGAAAGCGGACCGGAAAAAAATCGGGGCTGTTGTAATTTATGGAGGCGAAGGGTTGGAACATACATCTTTATTACACATTTCCAGGTTAAGTCTTAAGAAGAGAGCACACTTGAGGTATGTTTTTACACACTATCAACAAAATGGGTTTACAGTAAGATAAAATAAATATGATGCTTAGCTTTTAGCTTCAGGTTAGCTTCAGGGCTTAAAACAGTGCTTTTTTATTTTTATTACATTTTGTTATTTACTTTAAAGTAGAAAAAAATCGTACATCAGATGATTGCATGCAAACCATGTGGTATACGGCTGAGTAGAATAGACCACCCCATTTCTTTCTGAGATGTCGTAAAAGGCGACTAAGGTAAGTTGAAGAGGTATGTGATATCCGGCTTAGCAGAATAGACCGCTACGAGGTGTCGCAAAAGCCGACTAAGATAAGTTGTTGTAACGTGTTTTTGACTAAGATAAGGCCGGTCATAAAATAACTAGCCAAATCATGTGACAACATGTCTATAACATGTTATGCCCACCCCACTTAGAGTGGGATAAGGGCGGGATTTATGATGATTACATGCAAGTCAACCTAAATTGGTAACCACACGAAAGTTAGATTTTGGTATCCTAATCATTTGAGTTGGCGCGAACGAAGTACTACTTACAAAATGTGGAATATTTTATCGAAGTCTTGTCTAATGATCAAATTTTAATGTAGTATTAAATATGTATAATATAATAATGTAGCATAAAGGTTACTCGTATCTTCAACAGATTGATTGTAGAGGAGAGCGTCTCTCATTTTGAGTATAATCTTGATGATATGTTTAAGATATTTTTGTATTTCTAATGTGAATGATCTGAATATAATTTTTTTTCAATCAATCACTAACCTTAAGGTTAATAAATGTTAAGGATAATATGATTAAAGTTTCATTTTATTTTATTTGATAAAATTGAATAAAATCAAATACATATTTAATTTAATTCAATACGGTTCAATCCGATTCATCCGATTGCTTATATATAATTCGATCTAATTGTATCCTGTTCCATACTATTTAATGAGATTCGATCCATTCAATGAAATTTCATTTATATTGTTAAAATTTTACATAATTCAATTTCATTTCGTACTTACCAATGACGGAGTAGGATCGGCACAACATGATGTCACATGATATGGATACGTATTTAACGACCGAGCACCTGCCTGACGTCAACTTACCTCAGTCGTATTTTACAACACCTCGGTAATAAAAGGGAGGTCTATTCTACTCTACCGGATACTACACGGGGGGTTGACTTACCTTAGTCGCCTTTTACAACACTTTGGTAAGAAATGAGAGTGGTCTATTCTACTCAGCCGGATACCAAGCGGCATTGCGTACTACGTGATAATAGGCATATAGTCCTAAAAACAAGCAAGCAACAAGGAACCTAGCAAACAGGAAACGTTGCTCCAAATAAATACGGTTATAATTTATTCGTAGCATTGCTGTTTATTATTATACTGTATAAAGCATTATAGTACATTACCCAGGCCCAGTTTGTATTTACGACACCGCACCGCACTATTGCTTGCCAGACCACGTACTTGCTGTACAATGGACATAAACAAGCTGCATAGAATATGGCCTGTTATTTGATTTAATATTCAATTAATTTTCTTTATATGTGAATAAATGATTGTATAAAAAAATATATAATTTATTGATTAGGACCATTAGTTATACAAAGTTACCTACTTCTTATTAAATCGTTTGCTCACTGCCAAGCATCGTGATGATCCCGATGTCTTTTCTTGTGGCTTAGTTGCCATCTTTTTGGGCTCTAAATCAAATCAAATCAAACGTTTTATTCAAAATTGGTATTTATTTACACTTTATAAACGTCAAAATTTCATTAATAATAGTAATAACAAAATATTATTGTTGTTAACTTCAGTAATAATTACTACGCTTACTTGTTGGATAAAGAGTAGGATACAAAAGGCGGTTTTGCTTGAGACGGTGTAACAGTCTCATCCCTACATTCGAGTTTTAAAAATAAATAATTATTAAAATTTCAATATTTTAGAAAAATCTATAAGTATAAAAATAAATGTTTGTTTGTCACGCAGTAATGTTTTTTCGCATCTATAATTGATGCTCTATTCATAAAACATCAAATTCAGAAAAGTATAATTTTCGTCATATTGACCGAATGTCACGTTATCCGCCGTACTACAGTATGAGAGAGCGGGCGGAGCGCAGAGCGCAGAAGTGATCTGTTAGGTCGCTTATGAAATGTTGTTATAATGATATTGTAGATGTGTACTGGGGCGATACAAGATATTAGTTGAGTTTTAACTTGACTATTTTTAAGATTTGATAATAAATACATATCTAGGCCCGCTCTCGTATAATGGTTGCAAGATGCAAGATCGTGCCGATCTTTGGAAAGGCTGTGAATGTGACTTGACCATTAAAAGTGTAGCGATGGTTACATCGCTTAGCTCACCTCGAACGATTAAAGTGTCAGAATGTTACTTGGTAAAGGTAACTTTGCTGAGTAGTGGTTGGCACTCTACCGAACATGCTCTGGCGGGTACTGGTGGGAGACTTGAGGTTTAGGCCGGCAGTGATTTCGGTCATTGCTGTGTGCCTGGCCCAAAAGGCTACACTAGGCTGCATCTTATTAGGGCTGGGTCTAGGCCCGTAGTTAACTTCGGTTGCTGCGGTGTGCCTTTATTCGGCTTTGGTTTGACGCAACCAGAGTTACTTTGGGCGTGTGCCTTTGTGATACGGGTTTGGTTAGGCCGGTGGTGATTTCGGTCATTGCCGTGTGCCTTGCTCGATCTTTGGACGCATAGGCCGCTTGGAGTAGTGCCGGTACAGTGGTGGCTGAAATGTTATTGTTTGACGAACGGACATCTATACGTTGTTCGTAGTCTCTCAATAGTGACGGTACCACAGCTGAATGTTGCTGGGCGTTGCGGAAGTTAACTTTATGTTGCTGAAGTGATACGCCGCGGCAGTGATGGATCGCTATGGACTCTGTTCATAGTAACGGATGGGTGTGGTGTTTCGTCCTTTTCAGGTCGTCCCCTTAGCTTAGTTAATGATACCACGAATGACCATTATAGCATGGCATTATTGCATAAGAGCCGCTGGTCGGGTCTTTGTTAATAAGACTGCGGACTAGCTTTAGACAGTGTGGCCTGCATTTCCCTTATCTTCACATATACATCTTACGTGGCTTGCCGCGTTAAACATAAATTACCTTTTGTTGTATGAGGTGGCGTGTTGAGCTTGGCGCATACCGTAAGCGAGTGCACTATGTGTGACTCCATTATATGGTATTGGGTGAATAGGGGGTGATTGGCATTCATGTAATGCTCTGCATACACATCTTCCACTTCGGTGGACACACACTATCCACTTCGGTGGACACACACCTATATGGTGTATATATTATAACTAATCAAGTTGCTTTGCAACATGTTTGCCATCTCGATGGGTTTCCACTTTGTGGACTTTATACGTATTATACGTATTATACTGTATGTGGTTTTTACCATAGAACGCACCGTTACGACGTGTGTAGGCGACATGCGCCTTACTGAATATAAGAATTGGTAATTTATTATCAAAGTTTACCAGGCCTTGTGCCTTTGGCTAATGCCATATTTTATAGCTCCGGCTATTTATTATATGGGCTTCGGTCCTCTATTATACACCCAGGCACTCATGCCTAATACGCCAACTGTGGTTTTGTTGACTCCCGACAATAATGGGTTTATCCCATAATCATACGCCGCAGGCGCACTATAAACAGGTACCCCTTGGGGGGGGGGGGGGCTCATATCCTATGGACGGAGCTCACCGTTGGTAGCGGGTGCGGAGCTACTGACTATCACTCTCTTTTTATATTTTTCCAAATCGGAAGAATATGATAGATAGGAGAGAGATACCACTTTGATTAAACTTCTCTACGGAGTTGTTTAAGGGCTAGGTATTAAGATCGAGTGAGTGATCTTTCTGTTGGCTAACATATCCTATGAAGTAATAACATAAGACATTCGCGAGACATTCAACTATCTGAATGTCTCGCATTTTTTTTATCAAATTTTATAGTAACCCGTTCATGTATTAACCATATAAGAATCTGTTCGTGTAACGAATATATATCTGTTGGACATATAAAGTCTGTTCATGTAGAGTACAAGTAAAATCTGTTCTTGTATTAGATAAACATAAAACCTGTTCGTGTATCGTACACTGATGACAAACAACTGTTTTATATTATAACAAATGATATTTGATAATGAACCTCTCTGTTGAGCAAAGTGATATAAACTATGAATGCAGGGCTGACGACTCTATTTATATTAAAGAATATGATATATTGAAATATTATTATAAAACTATAATGTGATTATTATCACATTATTTTATTCTATTTAAGGTTTTATTTGACTCCTATAGATTGACGGACACATAGCCTCTGACGCTCTAAAAGAATTTGAGTTATTACAAAACACAACGTAGAACGGGTCCTAACCACTTAGACGAATCATGTGCCAATATCTATTAAGAGTGCTAGCGCCTTCGGCGCGGTTTTTATGCTTTACGCTGTTGGAGTGCGAGCGCTCTAGCGGTGTTTGAATATGTATAAATTAATATTTATACAAGTCTGAGGAGGGGATAGTTACAACGGCACGGATTGTGAGGAGGTTTCTCAGTCTGGAGCCCTAACCGCCGGTAGCTTGAGTACTTTCTCCGCTCCCTGTGGTCAACAAAAAATAAATAAATAGATATTTATTTTATATAGAAAATATTTAAAAATATAATGTAAATTTGTATATAAATAAATAAAAGTCACAATAAATATTATTATAATTAATTTAAATATTATTGGAAGATAGTTCAGTCGTGTTTATCTCTCATGTAATTGACAATTTTATAATAAACCGTACTGGAAGGAAGAAAGAGTCTAGTCCTTCTCGCCTCAATTTTATATTATTACGAGTGCTTAAGTGATGGCGCTCAAAATTAGTCCTAAAACTGTCCCTATTTGTCCTCATCACATGGCTAAGTTTAAAATTCATAAATCAAAACTAACAGATCGAAACTACGCTTAAGAGCTTGCGGTATTTGCTGGGTTTAACAAAAAAAACACATTTCCCGTAGGCGAGTAGACCCCCACAAAACTTCCTATTACTTTTGTAATCTATTAACTTACGCCGACCCACGTCACTTACAGGACTCTGATAGTAATAGGTATTGCCGAAATTATGGATACGGATACCTCACCTCACTCTCAACTATACAAGTTTATACTACAACGTTGGGTGATATTTGAGACAGAACATTTTCATAAGAATGATATTAAGTTAACATTAAGCAAAAAATTAACAAATTTGTTCTACTCAGTAATCGGAGAAGTCGAAATATTATATTTAAGTAGTACTTCTTCTTCTTCTTCAACCGATGGACGTCCACTGCTGGACATAGGTCTCTTGAGATCTCCACAACACACGATTTTGTGCCGCTTGTATCCAGCGGCTCCCCGCGACCTTATTGAGGTCGTCAGTGTATCTAGTAGGGGGTCTAGTAGGGGCTATAGTCCATCTAGTAGGGGGGGCAGTGTCTGTAGACCCCCTTCAAATGGAATTAATTAGTACAATTAATAGAAAGGATTTGAGTTAAAATATTTGATATAACTTAAATATCTTGGGAAGTTCTCGTTTAATTGGGAAACTTATGTCCATCGGAAAAAAGTCTGGAAGATTTGTTGCTGTTGGAAAATAAATTCTATCCCAAGGAATATTGCGCATTCTTTTATTTTTTTGTATCCAACCTCTAATTTTGTATATGAGGTATATATTAGATTATTGGACACAAACAAAAAAACATTATTGTCGATTCGACATTCTATTCAAAAAAAAATCGATGCAAAAATCTCTCTATATCAAAAAGTAATATAGAGCCATAACTTATTGATTCTGATTTTAATTAATTGAAATACAATCATAATAATGTTCAAAGGTCAATGTAATATAGATGTCTGTCTAGTCCTGTCCAAATCTAATGAATATATGAAGTATAATTTTTTTTTTTAATCTTTATTTTTTAGGGACTTTAGTATCTGCAGATACATGTCAGCCCCATCGATGAAGTATAATGAATGATAGAACTATTTTGCACCTTAAACATGTAGGATTATAAGGTATCTGATTGGATTTTGCTTCCTACAATTATCACTATGTAGATCTTAATACACACGGATTACAAATTATTAGTTGTATAAAAAAAAAATGTGTTATCAGTATTAATTACAATATAGTTAAACTAGCTTTTACCCGCAACTTCGTTTGCGTGGACAGTTGTCGCGTGATAATAGATGGCGATTTTCAATGTCATCCTTTTTCTATGTAATTAACAGGATTTCTATAACCTTTTTCTCACCCCGGTGTTTAAAGAATAATTGTGCAGAATTTCATCGATATTGTTTCAGCGGATTCACTGCGATAGAGTAACAAACATACATCGATACTCACAAACTTTCATAACGAAGCCGCGGGCAAAAGCTACTATTATAAGCTTTTGCCCGCGGGTTTGCTCGCGTGGAATTTGGTGGCAGACCAAAAAAGCACATGAGACCAGATTATTTTCCGCCTTAATCGACATTTGTCGTATACCAAAATCTCATAAAATCATTACAAATTGTTTTTCGACGTATAATTGTAAAGTTTGACTATATTATTGTAAAGTTTCATTTACATCCGTCCGATAGTAATTTCGTGAAAGAGTAACAAACATACATCCATACTCACAAACCTTCGCATTTATAATATTAGTAGGATAGGATTAGTAGGAAATAGGATAGGAAATATATATTGTTATTAAAACGGCTACGATGTCAAGTCTTAGTTCATGTTAAAAATAACATGTATAAAGGTTGCCTTACGATCTGCCCTTCGCCTTATTTACCGACAAACAGATCACTTAACTCTGTAACCGCCGGCAAGTTCTACACCGACACTGGCCATTAGCGCGGGCAAACATACTATTCCTGTTAGACCGATAGATGATATTTTGAAGGGTTAACTTTCTACTGTTTGGTTTATCTACGGGTTGTTATGTGTTGTTAAGAAGTAAACTAAAAATAATTGTATTTAAAACAGAACTTTTGTATATTTTGTATGTTGATGGGATTTTTGATCAAAACTACAATCGCAGAAGCAAACATGCACTGTGCATTTTCCTAGTGGATACTTATGGAAACTTGACCTTTGATCATTAAGCTGTGAGCTGTGTGAGCCGCCTGCGTGACGTCAACTTTTTTTTAATGTCACAAAAACCCATTATGGGTCGCCTTACGGTTACGAGCGGCGGGAATGTTGGACTCTCACCGACTAAAAACCTGACAGTGCTCCACCACGCTGCTGGGGGTGGGGACAGGGTACCGTCGTATGAGGGCAATTCCCCATCCCCGCAAGAAACGATTAGCTACATTTGAATTCAAAATTAGGCTTAATTCTATATATTTTAAAACTTATATCAATACGCCGTGTGGGATCCGGCTGGGTAGAATAGACCATTCTCATTTCTTACCGAGGTGTCATAAAAGGTGACAAAAGTAAATTGACGTCAGACAGGCGGCCGGTCGTAAAATACCTAGACAAATCTCGTAAAGAGCTCATGAATAAGTACCCCGGATGGGTTCGAAACTAGTCGGGCTGACCCGATAGAATAAGACGTGAGTATTCCCGGTTTATAACATGTTGTGCCGACCCACAATTCTTGCCTTTACCATTCTTATTCCTTCTTTTATTATTCTTTTTTAGCATCCTTTTTTTCATAAATAGTACTAAAAGATAGTACATAGAAGATTAACTCATTTAAATCAGAATTAAACTGGAAAAATTGATGTTTTCTTTACGCTTTAAACTCAAAACATTGGCTTATCATGGCAGACTGCTGGAATCTGGTGATCAATTTTAGCATTAAAATACCCTAACTTACTGGCTTAATTGTTACCCATAATTACAATTTTTCCCAAGTACCACGTAAGTAAATTAAGCAAAGTTTAGAGACTACTACAAAATATTTAGATTACATGTTTGTATACCCGTATAGAACACAACTAAATGTTTACCTAATTTGTATGCTTGATTAACCCAATTTCATTGTTTATAGTTACCAGTTTCTAACCATTTAGTTTGGGGTTAATTTGATTAGTCGTATAATAATTCCCCAATTAACACTAAGTGTTATGAATATGTTACTCTATTTGTTTTCTATTTTAGTTTTCATATATTATACAGATAAAATAAAAAAGGGACTGCCTGTTACTTTCCCACTGCTGGGTATAAGTGTCTTCTTATTTGGAGAGTAGGGTTGGAGCTAAGACCAACCACACTGCGTTAATGCAGATTGGTAAATTACACATATCCCTAGAAATGTCTAGAAATATGCTGTTTTCCTCACGATGTTTTCCTTCACCGAAAAGCGTGTAATAAATTGCAATTACCAATTACAAACATAAGTTTACACATAAGTGTACACAAAAAGCTGTGATAGCCCAGCGATAACACAGAGTGCGCCTGTTTCGAAGGGGTGTAGAGTTCAAACCCGGGCCAATGAGTTTTCTATTAAAACTTATTTGTCTAATTGATAATTGCAATTTATCACACGCTTTTCGGTGAAGGAAGACATCGCGAGGAAACCTGCCTATCTCTATAGAATTCTGGGGATTTGTAACCTACCAATCCACAATGAACCAGCATTACTATGCTTAGCTCCAATCCTTCTCTCCAAAAACGTAGAGAGGAGGCCTATGCCCAGCAGTGTTATAGTAACAGGCCCTTACTATAAGTGTACACATAACAGAAAAACTCATTGATGACTGTCAAGGGTTTGAACTCGTGACTCTCTCATATGAGTCGCACGGTCTGACCGCTGGGCTATCACAGCTTAATGGTCGAATTTACTTAACTTAATGGCAATTGTTTATTTAAATTGGATTCAAGTAAGAACTGTAGTTATTACTTAAAGTTAATTTGCTAATGCTGGTTTATATTTGACAGACATTTGTTGATTAAATTTATAATGGGCATACTTGAACGTCTATGTCACACATTCTGGTAATTTAGATTATGGAATATAAGGGAATGGACACAATGAGGTCGACTGGCTTAGGAATTAGAAGCAGTTTTGTATAATTTATTTTAATTTGTTGGTAATTTGATTTGATTGTTGGTAATTTGATACGCCATGTGGTATCCGGCTGGGTAGAATACACCGCCCTAATTACTTACCGAGGTGTCCTAAAAGGCGACTAGGGTAACTTAATCCGCCGTGTGGTATCCGTCTCGGTAGAATAGACCACCCTCAATTCTTACCGAGATGTTAAGTGACAAGTGAAGTTGATGTCAGGCCGGCGGCCGGTAGAAGAATAACTAGCCTAAACATGCATCAACATGTTTAAACATGTTGTGGTGAATCATCTTAGAGTGGATTAAGGGCAGATTAATGATGATGATAACTTAAACAAGTTGTTATCACACGTTCTGATAATTTAGCATTTAACATAAAGAAATGGAAGAATGAGATCGTTTGATGTAAGAATTTAAAGCACTTTTTATATTGATAAATTGGAACAAGTCCAATGAAGTAAAATAATTCATCTACATTGGTAAATAACTTAAGCGTTGAGTGAAACAATGCACTGTCTACTAATATAGATAAACGTTTGAACATTTTTCTACTTATCAACTGCATTCGTCCAAAGCTCTTTTCTTTTGTTTTAGTAGCTACGTGTCTAGACAACTTTTTTAATGGCGTGAAATATTATGTCACATCGTGCTGAGAGATATCGTTTTATACGACGGTAATTCAAAGAGAAATGAAATAAGAAACGACGTTTTAAGTCCTTTGTTATAAATTTTTTCTTTTCAGTATACCTATTTGTCTGTAAACTGAGTAAGCTGTGATAGCTCAGTGGTGAGACCGTGCGACTCTTTCGAGGGAATCACGGGTTCAACCCCGGGCAGATGCCAATGAGTTTTTCTCTTTAAAAAAAATTACATACTTACTTTACTTAATTAAACGTACTTACTTTAAACTTACTTAAAAATTATATATTAGTAGCATCTTTTTATCTATTTTTTACCAAAATTAATTAATAGATTAAATAGTTAAATTTATATAAACTTTTTCTTTTTCTCTATATGACCCGTGCTCTCTTTCTTCTTCAATTCTTGTCCTTTTCCTTCTATTACTCAAAGGTTGACTGGAAGAGATCCCTTTTAGGGATAAGTCCACCTTTATACATGTGCTTTTTTACTTTTTCTTTCTCTTTTCTAAATATATGTATAAAAAAAGAAATAAATAAAAATACATGTCTAATATATATACATATATGTAAATACAAGATTAACTTTTTTTTTATTTTTTATTATATAATATCCGTTAACATTTTATTATAATTTTCACAAATTAAATAATGCAATTTATCACACTCTTTTATGTGAAAGAAAACATCGTGAGGAAACCGGCATACTCGTATCTCTAGAGAATTCCATTAGATCATTATATCTATTCTATTAGATTAGATATATGTTGGTAGGCTACCAACTCGCATTAGGGCAGCGTGGTAGGTCTAAGCTGCAATCCTTCTATCCAAAAACGGAGAGAGTAGGCCTATGCCCAGCAGTGGGATAGTAATAGGCCATTACCTGATATCTCTTTTGTTAGTATTATTTATTAGACATTTGTGTTAGTATTTTGGTAGAACTATAGAGTTTTACTACATAACATATTTACGTAACTATTATGATCACAAAAAAATCAGTTTTTACTATATTCATTTCGTATTAGGGTGAAGTGACAACGACCAATATATCCAAACGATAAATCTTATTGATATAGTTTACATTATTTAGTTTTACATAGTTTTAGGCATATATAGGTATAGGCATGTATCTTGCCATGCCTTTCATATGCATCTGAAATCTGGTAAAAAATTAAAATGTTTTTTTTTTACAATGTGTTTGTAATTTAATATAATATAATTTACACTAAACATTATTAGAAAGTTAATGTATTGGGTTGTAAAATAAAAACTTTGCGTGTTTTTTGTATTATTTTACATTTTCTTGGAAACAGAAAACCACACAAACGGAGTGTTTAACTTAACCCAGTAAGTAATTAACTGTTAACTTAGCTAAGTCTTAGCCAGATCTCGTCTAAGAAAAGTTTGTGTACCGCAGACTTTTTTAATTAAAAATTAAATCGCTACTGTCTGAAGCATTTAATTTTATCGTACAGTGGTCTAGCATACTGAAAAGGTATGTTATCACAACGCGAATTTCTTTAAATGTCTGTGATGTTTTTTCTTATTTACAGTCACTTATTTACAGCTTGGCCCGCTAGTGCAGTTGGCAGTTACCCTGCCTTCAGCCGCGGGTCGCGGGTTCGATTCCCGCCGGGCTCCAACATTTTCTAAATATAATTTGTTGGTTCTTCGAGTCTAGGTGTATATATGTATTTAAGTCATCATACTCCTGCCGTTATCCGCTCTGAGTAGGATCGGTACATGTTATAAACATGTCTTCACATGATTTGGCTAGTTATTTTACGACCGGAAGCCTGGCTGATGTCTACTTACCTTAGTTAGCTTTTGCGTGCGACACCTCGGCAAGGAAGAGGGTGGTCTATTCAACTCAACCGGATATTTATTTAAGTATTTATTTAAAATTATATATGTATATATTTACCAGTTGTCTGCCACCTGTAACACAAGTATTAAGTTACTTACTTTGAGAACGGCCGATCGTGTATGTTAGTGTCCCATATATGTATATGTTTATATTATTTTTTTTTAGCTTAATATAAATTGGAGATGGTAACTCTGTCTTATTCTCACTAATAGTTCAAACATGGCGATCTTCAAGTAATCTGTAACAAACGCATAATCTACAACTGAACAAATCGCCAAATCGCATACCTGAATGTGGCGTGTCTATATGTCGCACACAACATAAGTGTAAAAATACTGTTTCAACGTATTCAACTTTTGTACTACATATGACTTTTTTTAGGTTAATATAAAAAAAATTGAACAATATTTGTCGATCAAATAAACACTTGAAGTTCACTAACACTTCTATAAATTGAATAGTTTCGAATATATAACCATTAAAGTCAGCGATAGTCAATGTTGTACTTTGGCAACGGTTCAAATCTTAGCCCCGCATCAGCCTTGTAAGTTAAAGCAGCGGCAGATGTGGATAACAGCGGTTTAGAATAATCCTAATCTAACTAGAAACTGTTTTTCAGTACTTAGAAGTTTATCAGGACTTCTATTACATATCTTCTTTCTTTTCAACAGATGGACGTCCACAAATCAACATAGGTTTCTTGAAAGTATTTTTGTGTCCTAAGATCTACGACCTCGAGTTCAAGTCATTATATCTACCTCCCATAAAAGACACATAAATGACGAACTATTTATTTCCTTTTTAACATTAACAGGTCACATGTAAGAAATGAATATTTTACTATATTTAAAACTAGTATGTCTAAGTCCGTTTCGCAAGACTTAATTCAAAGATATATGAATTACAGTTTTAAAATAAAATGCTCCGTTCGCGACCAAACTTCACATGAACTTCACTGGGTCAATCTAAAAATTACTTGAAAATGTCATTTACATCGGTTTAGCAATTTCGGAGTCTATAAGATACATACAGACCAACATTCATTATTAAATATAAGATAAATGTTATTTTGTATGTAATGTAATGTTATACTCTTTAGGACTTTATTTATGAACCGATCGCAATTTTTTTAAAAGGGGTAATTGTAGTTTCGCAAAAAGGTATAGTTTTAATAAAAGATATAATGTAGAGCCTAACAGATTATATATGAACATGAAACCGTCTTAAGGGATAAACTTGTTTTTTGAATTTACTCACTTTTGATGAGAAGAGTGCATTCATTCACTTCACATCTGCTCGTTAATATAGCCAACGCTTTATTAAAACTATTACTTTTTACTTTATAATTTAATAAAAACAGCAAAATAGCATAAAAAAGGTAATTTTTATAACAATATAAAAATTACTTAATTTTAGCGCTTTTATTTTATTTCAATCTGCATAGCGGTCATGAAGACGGGTACGTCTCGGCCAAATGTAAACCTAAAAAGTATTTGGAGCGTACAAATGCTGACAGGGGCCTCTTATACAAACAAATTCATCTACTACTGAGTTATTTTTCAAAATGTTTGAATATACTTTAAAATGTATTTTCCATCGAATTTTTTGGATGTTTTTAATAATGTTCTTTCTTTAAAACTAATGTATAAAACATATAGCTATAAGTTTTTGAATTAAATAATTTAATTATATTTTCTGTAGTTTATTTATATATAAATAAAAAAAGCTTATGTCCAGCAACTCACTCGCTATAACACTATTCCCCGAAACAGCAGAGTTCTGAGTCTAGCAGTGGACGTCATCGGTCTGACATGAACGTTATATTGTAATTTCGCGCCATCGACTCTACTCAAAGAGAATCGACCTTCTAATTAATGAAAAAAATGCTTAGTTTTTCAATTTACCATCTTTAGTTTAAGATGAATTTGTCACTTCAATTAAAATATACCAGTACTATCGATTCTATTGATTCCATCGATTGAGCTGTGATAGCCCAGCGGTAACACCGTGCGACTCTTTCGAGGAAGATACCAATGAGTTTTTCTGTAAAAACTTATGTGTCTAATTGATAATTGCAATTTATCACACGCTTTTCGGTGAAGGAAAACATCGTGAGGAAACCTGTATATCTCTAGAGAATTCTGGAGATATGTGTAACCTACCAATCCGCATTGGAGCAGCGTGGTAGGTCTTAGCTTCAATCCTTCGCTCTAAAAACGGAGAGAGAAGGCCTATTCCCAGTAGTGGGAGAGTAATAGGCCACCACTTTTATCGATTCTATATTCTATAAAGTCTCATTAACACATTTTGAGCTTCTTCATGTGCGAGTTGGAGTGAAACTTCAAGAGTCCAACGTCCAACTTCCATCGGTTCTTCGAACTATATGCTGACACTATAAGCATAAGATTATTATTTTTTTAAATCATCTACACTCACATTCCCTCAGCCAATGAAAAAACAAATTAAAATGTAATAAATATTTGGACATTAATATTTAAATATTTCTTTTAATACTGATATATTAATGATATACATTTTTATGGCCTGTGGTATCCGGCTTAGTAGAATAGACCACCCTCATTTCTTACCGAGATGGCGTAAAAGGCAACTAAGGTAATTTGATCCACCGTGTGTTATTCGGTTGAGTAGACTAGACACCTTAGACTTACTCAGATGTCGTACAATATGAGTAAGGTAAATTGACGACAGGCAGGCGACCGGTCGTAAAATGCGTAGCCAAATTATGTGACAACATGTTTATAACATGTAGTGCCGACCCCACTTAAAGTAGAATAAGGGCAGGAGGATGATGATAATATTAATGATTTAAATTTTTATTCTATATATTTAAATACTAGGTAAGATATTTTTATAAAGTTTAAATATTATTCTTTAAACCATAAATTAAATATTCAAAAAACATTTAAATTTCGTTAGAAAATAGAATATGATTGTGCGTGTGGAATTTATTTTAAAGAAAGCAATAAAATTACGCCGCTCGCTATATGAAAAATACACAGAGAATATTATTTTCATAATATTTTTCCACCGCGTAACATTCGTATATGGAAATTTTAAAATTAAAATTTATATTCCTCATGGAGTAGTTTAAATGTGACCAGCGTATTCTTGAGTACGTTCCGCAAAATAGTATTCCATTAATATTAATATTGTTTTACTCTTTTTAATCAAACTAAATATTTAAATAGCTGTGTGGTATCCGGTGAGTAGAATAGACCATCATCGAGGTGTCGTAAAAGGCGACTCAGTTAAGTTGACGTCAGGCAGGCGGCCGGTTGTAAAATACGTAGCCAAATCATGTGACGACATGTTATAAATATTAGTTTTTTTTTACGACCGGCTGTCTGCCTTACGTCAACTTACCTTAGTCGTATTTTACGACACCTCGGTAAGAAAGGGGGTGATCTATTTTACTCAGCCGGATATCACACGGCATAAAAATTAATATAATTTGTATATCAGTATTAAAAAAAATATTTAAATATTAATGTCCAAATATTTATTCTATTTTAATTTGTTTGTTTGATTGGCTGAGGGAATGTGAATGTAAATTTTAAAAAAATAATAATCTTATGCCTTATTATAGTGTCAGTACATAGTTCGAAGGACCGATGGACGTTAGACTTTGGACTCTTGAAGTTTTATAGTAACGACCCTGTACCTAAAGACGCAATACCATTCAAAGTCGCACATGAAGAAGCTCAAAATCTGTTAAAGAGACTTAAGTTTGTATATTCTACTAATTACTACTACTTAATTCTACTCAACCGGATACAGCACGGTAAATCGACTTACCTTAGTCGCCTTTTACAACACATCAGTAAGAAATGAAGGTTGTCTATTCTACTCAGCCGGATACCACACGGCATAATAACGAAACACACATTTAGGCATTATATGAAAAGATTTACCCAAACGTAAATTAAAATTTCGGCTACTGGTATGGTATTTTCATCCAAAAATCCAAAATATTTTTTTTTCGTAGAAGGTTATAGAAACCCGGGGTCCTAACAAGCAATTTTTTTCAATGGTGCAAGTCACCCACAAAAACGAGAATTCAATGTGGAGAACATTAATTCGGGACGGCTGCGGCTTTTGCAAAGCTTGGGGCAGACCGTTGCGTCTTTTGTTTTTAATTCGACCATTTTTGTTAACAAATTTATTTGTAGAAAAAAGTGTTTATTGTGATATAGGATATCATTACTTAACAATGTGTAATTTAAATACCTAAATTATCTAATATCATTTTTTACAGAGTTATTCACGAAGAAAGAGAAGAGAAGATAATGCCATTTCATACCCATCTATAGTAGCCCTCTGTGGTCTTATGGTTTTATTTATCATTTGATAGTTTATTTGATCTTATTTTAATTCCTACCAATATTATACTTGCTATTATGTAACGGAACATTTGTTATTATTATCTAATATAATACAGGGTACGAAATTATGTATTAAGAATGTCTAAAAAAAATGTCAATTTCAGACTAAAAAAAAACTGAAATTCTTTTTATTACAGTATCAAAATCCGAAAAAATTAAAAATTAATTTCATTATACCTTGTATAAAAAAACTTTATAGTAGCATACTGGCACGAGCTCAGCCGGGACGAGTACAAACTAAATTTAGATCCGACGTTAAAAAGAACAAAAGTTTACTTTCTCTTTTCAAATATTGTTTTATAATTTAATAAAATTCTTAATTAATTTAAAAAATGTACATATTTTACAGTTTATACGTTACAGTAACCTTTATTCTATTAAGCTTTTATTTTCTTTGAAAAATCAAAACCAGCAAACACTATTCCTAACATAGATGTTTTACAGCGACCATCAGAAAGTCGTTAGACACAATACCAGCCTCGGTCACGTGCGTATCGTTGCTTGTATACGACTGGTTTTTTTTCCGTGCATACCCCTGAGCGGCTACGAAATCAGCGACTTAATCATTACCTGACAAATATACTATGTATTTACAAAAAACTAACTTTTGACGCTTATAATTGTTTTTTTTTTATATTTTATCGTTTTAATATAAATCGTTATAACAGCTATTGTATAATTTAAAAATTAAGGGCTTTATGTTATTAAAAACTTCATAAATTAGACAATTGCAAACAAAATTATTTGCATTCTTTTAAATTAGTTTAATGTCAGAAAACTTATAATGCTCTCACCATCTTATTTTTATACACCACATTATAGCAATTAAAGATATATTATTATAATTATTATTAAAAAAAACTTCCAGTCATCGGCTAAACAAAGTTTAGCAAATTCAAATGTAATAATAAAATCATTATGCTATAACCCGCGGCACAGTAAATAGAAAATATATATATTTGTAAATGTTTAGTGGACTATACGTTTTCATCTTTGTTACATGCAGGATTCGTAAAAACACACGCACAAACCTCCACCACCGCCACTACAAAACACAAGCACTACACACGCTCAATATCACAAATTCTCTTACACTATCACAATCTTGCATGTAACGAGTATAAAAACGGATAGTCCACTATACATTTAGCAGTACATATATTTTCTATTTCAGGTAAGGGCACTAGTAATTGACCGTTTTGTATGAAATTTTAAATAATAAATAATTTGTTTGTAGTAGTATGATGTAATAGTTTTATCTAAAAGATAGTGAAAACTGTATCAAAATATGGTCGTTGACAGTGATAAAGTTTATCTATATGCAAAAGATAAAGATATTTATTAATATACTATAAAAACACGTTATATTATAAACAAAAATTGGTGCACCTACTATCAGTATTATGTTCGGATTACACGCTATTGAAAGCTAGCGTCCTTTAAAACTGTACGCTTATTTAATGGCTACATGAACAAGAGCTACGCGTGAACTGAATTGAAAAAGATCTCATTACTGAACAGTGTTCAGTACGATCTTAGTATAGTACGGTACTTAGCGATGCAAGACCATGTCTGAACACCTATACAAAACATTTTGTTCTAAATTTATCCTATATCCTGGGATCTTCGACAAAATAACAAAAATGAACTTAAATCTTTAGTATCGGAAAAAACAAAATACTTGAATACTACAAAATAATTGAAATTTTTAAACATAAAATTAGTTATTGTGAGTTAACCATAAGTGATAGAAACATTTTCTCGCAGACTTTTTTATAGTATTTTTGTACATCTACATTTATCTACTACATTAATTTAGTGTACCTCTGTTGCTTTACGAGGCGCACGAGTCTAAAGCCTGGCAAGCGAGATTTTTTACAATTGCGCGATCTCTTCTGCACAATTGTGCAGAAGAGAATAATAAATTTAAATTTACATAAATGTAAATTTACATAAAATCGTTATGTACTCCCAACTTAAATCTTTCGGAAGCATTGCACTATCCTTTAGTAAAAACCTTCCAAAATTCTGTTAAGTAGATTTAGAGAAAATCGATCACATACAGACAGTTTTTGGAGTGTTTTATAATAAGTAAAGATATAGAAGCTAATCGCATGACGGTGGCTAATAATTTTTATTTTAATTAAAACTAGTGGCCCGCTCCGGCTTCGCACGGGTATAAAATATATAGCCTATGTCACTCAGTGAAAAAAATGATTAAAATCTATCCAGTAGTTTTGTTTTATTCATTACTGCCCGTGGCCCACATGCGTTAAATTTGGAGTAAAACAATTCCCCTTACCCTATACCATGAAGATTCCCTGCTCATCATCATCCTCCTGCCCTTATCCCACTGTAAGTGGGGTCGGCACAACATGTTATAAACATGCTGTCACATGATTTGGCTGCGTTTTACGACCGGCCGCCTGCCGATTCCCTGCTATATTTGGAATATCTAAACTCTAAAACTAACCAAAGACAAAATTACGTATAACTGTCATTTATATTTTGTTATTCCATGTCATAGTCGTTTTTGTTATACCTCGTTTTATAGTGACTTGAAGGGATAAAATAAATGCGGTCGAACGGGATAAAAGGTATCCTATGTCCGTTTCCTGGTTCTAAGCAACCACTCCACCAATTTCCAGCCAAATTGGTTCATCCGTTCTTGAGTTATAAATAGTGTAACTAAGACTAACTTCCTTTTATATATATAGATATAGAGAAGCTAGGTTTCTATAAATGTTAATAGTGACTACTTCTTTATTCTTATTCTTTTAATCCTTAATCTTAAGATTTAATCCTCATCGTTAGTAAATGAAGATGACTGAGAAAATATCGAGTGAAATCCAATCAAGTAATGTAACGAAAAAAATGAATCCTTACATTGAAATCCATTGGAAGTTTTGTTATCTAGATTTATCGCACATTTATCGTTTTTTGAGTAAGTCCTTTTACTTTCTTATTCCCGTAGAAAAAGAAGTTCCACTGATTGAAGAACATTGACTGGCCCGTTGGCGCAGTGGGTAGTGATCGTGCCCTCAGCGCCGCGGGTCGCGGGTTCGATTCCCGCCGAGGGCCAACATTTTCTATAAAAGAATTTGTTAGCTCTTCGAGCCTGGCTATATATTTGTATTAAAGTATGTATTTAAAAATTATATATGTATATATTCATCAGTTGTCTCTCACCTATAACACAAGTATTAAAATTGCTTACTTTGGGAACGGGCGACCGTGTGTGTAAGTGTCCCATATATTTAGTTTTTCAAAGATTTCTCCTATCGTTCACCTTTTTGAGGTCTTCTGTTCAGTTAATCATTTTCACAGACCATATTTACTTTTACGGTCTTGTGGCCACCACTCTTAACTCCACCTTAACATTCATTGCTTCTTAGTACTATGCGCCAATCCATAAACACTTTTCCGTGATATAATGAACTATATCAATAGTTCCTCTAAGAATCTTCTCGTTTCTAATTTGATCATGCACAGATATAACTAATATAGTTTATAATGTGCTGAAATCTTTCTTAGTTAATGTTAGTCGAGTGAAATAACATTGATAAGTCAAAACAATATTTTCAATAAAACTTTATTTCAAACTGTGATGAGACTAGAGCTTTTGAATAACTTCTCAGACATGGTATAACACTAAAGATCTCAGTTGTTACTTATCGTCTATGTTATCTAGAACTTCATGGAAGTGTTACGTTACCGTTGACCTAAGGAAGACTCACAAGTTGGGAGATGGTTCTTTGACTCTACAATGCCCGGCTAAAGTTTTGATTAATAGAAATCCCGCACAATTAATTTCACAAGAGTCTAGATCTTTTCCTACGGTACTGCACAAACCATTTTTGAAGATTCACTTAATTCGTTCACTTAATTTGTATTATTGTCTTGTTTTTGCTATTTGTATACCTACCTGGATAAGGATGTTTGTTATTATTGTACATATTGTTGCCATCTTTTATAAATAAGGCATTTAGTTTCAATTTTTTTAATGTATTATGAGTCTCCTAAACATGCCTAATAAAAAAAAATAAGACTAGACGATATGAAACAAAAAAATAGTATGGAAAAACGAACATAACAACCCTTAAAATATGCGCTCTAAAAACATATATATGAATTGCAGCGCAAAAGAAAGTCAGACCCTAATGTAATATTTTAAGTCTTCGAGTAGATTTTAGTCATGATTTTAATTAATTCGGCGTAGTACTCCTAACTATAAAACAGCCTCGAGATTAGGGTAAAGTAATTACAACTTTATCCTTCACTATGCGGGTTACAGAAATTTACGGCGAACCCTGTTCATTTCACACCTATTAAGACATTTACGTTTGTAGGATTGTGTACAGTCCGCTTAAAGTTAATTCATAATTAAAAAAAAATAAAACATAAACAAAAGTCGAACTAAAATACTCAAATCTGTTTTTGTGATTAACTATTTATTTCATTTACGATCATAGCATGTCTTTAAAATAATACCACACTAACCGTCCAACAATATCTGTAAATATTTATATATTGTCTATATGGTATCCGGCTAAATATAATAAACCCCACTCATTTCTTAGCGAGGTGTCGTAAAAGGCGACTAAGGTTAGTCGACCCGCCACGTGGTATCCGACTGAGTAGAATAGACCACCCTCATTTCTTACCAGCGGGTCGCAAAGGGCGACTAAGGTAAATTGACCCACCGTGTAGTATCCGGTTGGCTTGAATGGACCATCCTCTTTCTTAACATTTCTACATAAAATACGACTTAGTTAAGTTGAGTTCAGACAGGCGGCTGGTCGTAAAATACGTAGCGAAATCATGTGACTACATGCTTATAACATGTTGTACCAACCCCGCTTGGAGTGGGATAAGAGCAGGAGGATGATGATATTAGGTATTTCGTAACTTCGTCTAGATGTACATAAGTGCTGAGATGAAAATTAGCTTTTTATTACCCAACCGTTCAACCTTTTTAAAGTCAAATATTTTTGGTAAACAAAGAGTTATTCTCTTAATTTGCAATTGATTGTTATAGTAATTAATTTTAAATTAGTAACCCCTTGCAAGTTGTTGTTAATTAATAATATTTTGCTCCAACAATCAATCATCTTACGACTATCATCGATCACTTATTTTTCGCCATTGTTAGTGAAAACATCATGCCATGACTCAAATACACATTACTTATTTTAAAACAAGAAAATGAATCCTTTAAATGCAATAAATATAGGACGACATACTCGTATAAGCGTATCGACATCACATGATTTGATGACAAGTAATTAATATAGTGTAAGATTGTTCAACGCTGTTATAGCCCAGCTGTGTGACCGTGTGACTCTTTTGAGAGGGTCACGAGTTCAAACCTTAGCAGGCACCAATGAGTTTTTCTGTTAAAACTTATGTGTCTAATTGATTATTGCAATTTATCACACGCTTTTCGGTGAAGGAAAACATCGTGAGGAAACCTGCATATCTTTAGAGAAATCTGGAGAATCTTGGAGCAGCGTGGTTGGTCTTAGCTCCAACACTTCTCGTGTTGGAGCTAAGACCAACTCCAGGAACGGAGAGAGGAGGCCTATGCCCAGCAGTGGGATTGTAACAGGTCGTTACTTTACTTACTATACTTTACTAAGATTGCCTTGACGGCTTTTAAGGCGTCACCGGGCTGGCATTAAAAGATATGTAGACGTATATTGCAAGTTACACTGAACGTGAAATATATTGTTAGAGTTTAGAAAAAATAACCATTAAAACAATCTCTTAAGAACTTCTTCTTAGCCACATAGGTAATTGATTACAAATAGTAAGTAAGAGTGTGAAGTTGTGTAAAATGGAGTGCAGAGAACCTTACCTTCATTTGCATATACTGAAAATATAAAAAAAGTAGTTGCAGAAATAACAGCAAGTCTAAAAACTTAAAATTACCTCCGAGTTCTATATTGTGGAGCAGAGGTTTAATTACTTTCTTCGATTGTTGGGATTCTTGGTCGAACCCAATTACCTGTTATGTCTAAGTTTTCTTTTCTAAAATATTTGCAGTTATTACATGTAGGTTTTATTCGAGTAACCGCTTTATTAACAAGGCCATTCCAATTTCAACATAACGCTGTTATAAACCATCAACAATTTTAACCGAATTTAATATCTTTGTGGTCCATGAGTTGCGTACTGATCAATAAGCATTCAATGATAAAATATAGGTATAGACAGTACAGACACATAAGGTATATATTATATTAAAAGATAGATAAAGACATTAAGCCATGGTATCCACTCAATAAGTTTTCTGCTCGATCAGGATGTAATGGCATGGCTGATGTTTTGACGGAAGCAGCCAACTCGTCTGCTTTGAATAGAGTCACTACATTTAAAATATACGGGAGACATTCCCGTATTTTTTTAAATCAGGAAAATCACCTTATGGGTCTGTCGGTATGTCGGATTCACACCGACTGAAACAACCTAAGTGCTCTACCACGTTGATGGCGGCGGGGACAGGGTACTGTTGAAAACATTGCCTCCATCCCCGCCAGCAGCAACTCTGAATCCGAGAGTGCGTCATCGCTGGGTGGAGCTTAATGTGACTAATAATAGTATTGATCTTTATTTAACTAATAATACGTACCAGATATAATAAATCTGCTATCGACAGTACTGAAAAGTTTTGAAATTTCGTGTGATATACAATGATCTTACCGAATAACTGATATCAGCCTGGACTGCGTATGTATTTTGTGTTATGTATATATTCATCAAATGCAAAATTTAAATAATAATCTAAAGTGACTGCTATAAAATATGTATTTTATTTCTTCTAATTTTTTATTTTTGTTTTATTAATGAAAATCTATGTTTAGCAAGCATCTTTATTTCTATTATGCACAAATTTAGATGATAGTATCTGTTTAATCATTTAATATGACATATGACAATAATGTTGATTAAATTCAGCAAATACGTGGTCACCCTGTACAAGGGGTCAACATACAAATAAACGTGAACTTTGTAGTTTGCTGACTAAAGATTTGTTACTACAGTGTTTACGTTACTGGATTTTTCTTTTGTGGGATATCAAGTTGTCACACATGTATTAAATAACTAAAAAAATAGTAGTTGAGGATAATATATTCATTTATAGCGAGATTGTAAATACGAGTACTCAAATGCAGTTCCCAACGGAGTAAAGTAGATGCTCTAAGTAGCAGATTTATCTGTATAGAACCTAGTCCCATTCTAGAGTGATTTGTATAATTTCGAAGTGGCGTTAATCTAATTTTCCAAACAAAAACTTTACTTTTTTTAAGAAACTTTATTTGAGGAAAACATGTAAGCGTTTCGTAGGTACTCAGTAATGTATTTCTAATTTATTATTAATTAAAAATAATTATCTATTCCTATTATACATAGCTATTCAATATTTATAACACCTTAATTCCTAACCGAGTATGAACTATTTTTAAACTCGTATTAAACAGATCAAAGTACGGACACACAACCATAAAAAAAGTAAAACTAATTTATAAAGATAATATAAATTATATAATATTTATATATTACTATTGTACAATTATTGCTAGTGACTATATTTTGACAAATTATTATTTGTATGCTGGGTATAAAAAATATAGTTTAGGTTACTGCTAAATTATAATCAAATGTTGGTTACAAAATATAATAAATCAATGAACTATGATAAATATGATGAAGTTCAATCTAATAAAGTTATATAGTTAAATAGTACTTAATGAATTTGGATACAAACTTTGACATTTCAGCTGTTGTATGTTTGCTGAAAGATTGGTTTACTTATAATTTATTTTGTAATAAATTTAAATAAGATACGCGTCCCTATTATTTGCCCTGGTAACCTATAATTGAGACTACATTTAATTAAATAGTTCGTAAGTCTTGTTAGTTATCCTAATAAATAAAATTAAATAATTTAGTATTTTTATTGTGAATTTGTAATCATAGAGTTTATTTTGTACATAACGTTTCTATATATAAAATCAAATTAAAAAATGCCTGAAAATTTTCACTGAGCAGTTTCACTTTCTTTAAACTAAAGTTTACGAAGTGAATCTGAAACATTATTGAAGTATATAAAAAAAATATATTCTCTCGCGGACTTAAATTTAACTTAAGAGTTTTAGATTGCAGCTTAGTACTCTCTTTTCATTTCAATAAAGTATTTATATATGGCACATACTTTCCAAACGGCACTACTGTGTGTATTCCGAATATACTGCCTCGTTCCTCGCAAAGTATTTGTCGTTGACAGGCCCCTATCCGCAGAAAGTCTCCCACAACCTGATGTTAAATTGAATTAATTTATAAGTGCAAATTCCAATCTTGTTGACTATAAATAATTTTCTTTATATTCGTCGTAGAAAATACACAATATAGAAATACCAAGTACACTTTAACAAGATTTAATATCTTTTGAACGAATTTACGTAATTCAACGGCTATAAGGTCATCTATTGCTTCACTGTTTTCTACTCTATGCCTTTATGAAGTAATAGCTTTTACCCGCAACTTCATTGCGTAGATTGTTGTCGCGTGATTGGTTGATAATATGTAGATGGCGCTTTTCAACGTCATCCTATTCCTGTAGAATTAACATGATTTATTGTGTATAAGGATCAATTGTGCAAAAGTACATCGATATTGGTTTAGCGGATTCGCAGTGAAGAATAATAAACATACATCCATAATCACAAACTTTCACACTTTTATATCAGTAGGATAATGTAAGTCAAATAATGTCGGCTAGCGCGTTTGCGTGAACTTGGCGCCTGAAACGTAAGCTGAAATTTAAATAATTAAACAAGAAACGGTAATGTGGCCAATATAACCGCAAAATGGCACCGCGCCAGTCTTATGTTGAATAATCGTATGAGACAATTAATGTCATTAGCTTAAAACAAACTCGAAACAATTTTAAACCACCAGTCGGCGTCGTTATTACACAAAAGCTTTCCCAGTTAATTGTTTTCGCAGTCAATTTCGCTAAGAAAATATTACTTTGAGTAATATTTTGTTAAAGTCATCGAGTTGACCGAGACGTTTTACAACTAAACTAATTTCAACTAAGTTAAAACTAAACATTAAAGCTGTGATAGCCCAAGGGTGAGACCTCGCGACTCTTTCGAGGGTATCACGGGTTCAAACCCCGGATAGGCACCAATGAGTTATACTGTTAAAACTGATAATATTGGAATTTATCATACGCTTTTCTTTGAAGGAAAACATCGTGAGCAAACCTGCATATTTCTATAGAAATCTAGAGATATGTGTAACCTACTAATCCGCATATTTTTAAAATTAAAGTGTGGTAGGTTTTAGCTCAAACCCTTATTTTTTCTATTACTTTGTTACTTTTTTTTCAGTATTATGTACAATGTATGTATAATATCTACAGTTCATATTTTCATCCAGTTGCGAAATATGCTTAGTATTTAATACGATTCAGTCAACTTAAGTTTAAATTTTAAATCGTTTTCTGACTATTTGATCTTAGAAAATACTTATAAATGAATTTACAAGCGTAAATTTCGTCAAACTAATGAAAGTACAAGTATAAAGTTTTATTTATAGTAGCTATCCAGTTTCTTTGAGAAGTTTATTTTCTGGAATTATCGTTTCACAGACAGTGAACGACCCGACTTGACTGAAACAAAAATTATCGCTTACACACTCAATAGTTTGAAAACACATTTCGGCAACGGCTATAGGTACCTGTAAATCTGAAAGTCTGTAAAATAAAATCAAATCAAAATAATGTTTATTTAATAAAGCTCTTTTAAACACTTTTGAATCGTCAAGAATCAATATGGTATGGTATGGTATATACTGGTTCGGAATGTTGCTCTGACTGATAAGAACCAGAACGAAACTTGGTGGTAATTCTCTTAAATACATTCAATTTTACATTATTAAAACGCAGTCTTGTATGAAGCTGAAAGATTTTTTTTTTAATTCTGTGATTAAAGGGCTTTTACACTACATGTGTATGTCAGCCCTATTATACCCTTAAACTAGACTAATTGCATGCTTCCTCCGAATCAGGTTTTGACAATATACTATGGAAGGCACCAACTTGCAATTTGTTCAAGTGAAAGAATTTTATAAACCAGTCATTTTTATCATCCAAATAATTTTTAATTTTGTGATATGCTTATAAGCATATCTCTTATACTTAATTTAAACCTTTCTGTAGACTGGTCTAATATGGATTGCGGAATTTTATTGTAGAAGCAAATACCGAGACCATAGAATGAGTTGCTAACTTTGTCGAAACACAGGCATCACAAGCTTTTCGTGACCTCTCGTATGTCCATGATATACATCAAATTTCGTCTTATACATGTGGTTATTTTTCCATACGAGTCTAGTAGGGAATAGTTGGACAAACATATACATTTTATTTTGTTAATATCAAGTAATAGTGAATAAAAATGGATACAAATTATTCATATTTCATCTCCGGTCGGTACCAATCCAATCAATTTTTAAACTTCATCCCGTCATAAGGGAATCTATGCACCGGAGGTGTTAGCTCTCGTCCAAACTAGTTTTTCATTCACAGAGCTGTTCATTTTTTAGGCTTTGCCGAAACTACAAAAATGTCACCGTTTTAGTTCAGATATATGGAATGTTAGTAAGGATTTTAAGTGATATGTGAATGTATTTGAATTTAGACTAGACTAGACTATTAGTATTCTTAGTTTATACATAGAACAGGCTATATTCACGTATTATTATATCAGATCTGCCGGTATTATTAAATAATTAACATATTGTAGGTAAATTATTTGACTGGCCCGTTGGCGTAGGGGGGGTGATCCTGCTTGGAGTTTCGCGGGTAGCGGGTTCGATTACCGCCGAGGACCAACATTTTCTATAAAAAAGAATTTGTTGGTTCTTCGAGCCTGGGTGTATATTTGTATTTAAGTATGTATTTAAAATTATATATGAATATATTCACCAGTTGTCTCTCACCCGTAACACAAGTATTAAATTATGCACTTACTTTAGGGACGGACGACGGCGTAATTATCCCATAGATTAAAAAAAAAAGTACAAATTATTATCATAATTATCAGTAGGTACCACGGAGGAAACTATATTCACACGTAGCTATATGAGCTAAGTATTTTGACAATATGCAGAAATATTGGTGCATATATACAATATCATATATTGTAAATTATAGTTGTAGGTCGTAATGCCCGAAAGATAAATCCGCGTTATCTTTTGACAGTTGAAACCTCGAGCAAACACCTATGAGTTTTCTGTAAAAAAAATCGCAGAAAGCCATTCAAACGACAACGATCTTATTACATGAAAGTACTTAACTATGGCCAACAGGGGAGATAAAAAAATATCCACTTAATCGGACAAACTGCAACTGTTACCCAAATCAAAAATAGCTTTCACAAACTCACGCAAAAAACCTGGAAATGAAAAGTTCAATGGCATTTTTATAGTTTTATAGCATCACCACCAAACGCGTAATTTCTGCACGAAAAAACAGTACAAACTACAGAAAATATTAATCCTAGATAGCGTTATAAAATATTATTAAAACTTCTAGCCCCTAAAATGTATCTACGAAGCTGCAGTTTATATTAATTTAGCACGTAACCGAGGCCAGATAAAATAAATTCGCGCTAAGTGAAACTTATAAGCGTTAAGTGCAAATTCGATGCCCAATTGGATCGTAACTAACGGAATAGAGATTTCCGTCTGACAGTACAGGAAGCAATCGGTATGCACCGAGAATTTAAAATATATTTTTCCTATACGATTCAGCTTATTTATTCAAATGGCTTGTGAATGTTTTTATACATTCGTATCTATCAATGACGTAATAATCTTATTCAAGATATCAAATTGATTTGAAATATGAATACAAACATTTCACGTAATATTTGTATTATATAGTAATATGTGTATTTATAGAAATTCTTTTAATTTTACAGGAATAGGATGACATTGAAAAGCGCCATCTATTGTCAACTTATCACCCGACAACAATCCACCCAATCGAAGTTGCGAGTAAAAGCTAGTACAGAATAATATACAGTAAAAAAATTCACCTTCAATAAATATTATATTATTAATAATAATTCAGTTCTTAACCGTGTGGTATCCGGTTGACATCAGGTAGGCGGCCGGTCGTAAAATACGTAGTCAAATCATTTGTTTAAAACATGTTGTGCCGACCTCACATAGAGTGGAATGAGGGCAGGAAAATGATGAATATTTATAGTGATATTTAATACCAGAAAAATATTAAGATTTTTTTAATGTATATGGAGTTTTTGTATAAGGCCTAATTTTGGCAGTCTCCTTTAACTGAGCCATTTTATCATATATTTCATGTAAGTCATACGGGTTAGTTATTAAAACTATCATATTATGACCTTGATAAACGATAAATCTCTCTGAGTATTCCTGGATCGATCTCATTTTTGTGATGAAGATATTTGCGGGTAGATAGTGACAGAAGCTACTGTTAATTTCAAGACAACAGTCCACGCGAACAAAGTTCCGGGTAAAAGCTAGTATTTTATAGTTCTTAAAGACTGTATTGCCATAATTTATTCAAATTGATGCCTACCAGATAGATCCGGCTTCAAACTAAGTTACGCTTGCCTGTTTATTTCCAAAAAACTAAAAGATAATGTGATAACATCGAGAAGCCTTGATTTGTTATTTCAATTCGTTTATTACATTTAATAATTACATTTCGCTTTAACAAAAATTTGGAAAATTCATTCTATTTTTAAAACTAACAGTTTAATTAAAACATCTTCTATAAATATCGTGCTCTATCAAAGAGATAGCTACTCTATCTAAAAGAAATTACAATTTAAGCTGTAGTTTACTCAAGCTCTTCCGGCATTCTATAGAAATGGCAGGGACAGAATTTCTATCGCAGTATTTTTAAATTCCAGCTATGGGCGGACTATTCTTTGGTATCAATAAGAACACAGTTGGGTAGCTTGTTAGTTGAAGACACGTTTAGTCATCCCGACACGATGACGCAACGATATAATATTCAAAAAAATAAGTATGTAATTAATAGAATTACGCGTTACTATGCGGAGATCCATAATACAAAAGTGATAATTTAATTTTATGTACCTACTTTCTATTTAACTGTACTTTTAATTGTATTCTTGTAAATGAAACAATTATTCAATCATTCATAATAAAATTATGATTTCATCGCGGATTATAGCAAAATAATTTTTTACTTTTAAAACAAATATGTGTTCTTTGTGAAAATTTAATTTTATAATAATGTCAAAATACGTTTTTTTAAGTTTGTTTAATTTTTCATAAACTTTTTTAAAGACACATTATTTTATGAGCGCTAAAAAGTAATTTTATCATTTTAATTTATATAATTGACTTATTCGCCCACAATAATTAAAAATTTTAAATGGAAAAAACCTGATGTCATATAATATTTTTTTTTATTCAGGATCGAAATAAGTAGGTAATTTTAAAAATACAAATGACCAGCTGGCTGTTTAAAAACCATCCAATGAAACTAAAAGGGTAAAAGGGAATTTAAAGCACGAACAAAGTTGTGTTGTCCAATCGAATACTGCTTTTAATTTTGCATAAATCAATTCTCCCAATATGATAAACGGCAGTGGTACAAATAGTAACATTTATTTAAGCAGTCAATCTGCATAATAAAACGTGAAAATTAACATGCATTAATATAATTTAAAGCATTGAAATTGTACTCGCTCTGACCGCACCAATTTGTTACGGAACATTCTACGTTATACGGTAATTATTCAATTTTACGTATATTGTAAAATTAATTTTGAGTCTAACGAGGAAATATGATTACAAAACTTGATTTATATATATTAAATACATACGGGGACGATAAAATTCACCAGTTGCGAGGTATTATATAGTTCGTAAGTTAATATTTTATTCATCATCTTCCTGCCCTTATCTCACTCTAAGAGCGGTCGGCACAACATGTTATAAACATGCTGTTACATGACTTGGCTACGTATTTTACGACCGGCCGCCTGCCTGACATCAACTTACCTCAGTCGCCTTTTACGACACCTCGGTAAGAAATAAGGGTGGTCTATTCTACTCAGCCGGATACCACACGGGGTGTCGACTTACCTTAGTCGCCTTTTACGACACCTCGGTAACAAATAAGGGTGGTAATATTCTATTCAGCCGGATACCACACGGCGTGTAAGTTAATATTTTATTAATACGCGTAACTATTTATGTACGTGTGTGTAAATATTTTTTCGATAAATAAATAAAAGTAAGAGATAAACACACGAGCAATACTAATACATGTAGCAAGTCGTATTTGATTGGAAGTACATGTAGATATGCTGTATTTTTATATTACGATGTCTTTAACGTCACGTTGGTGGTAAAGGAAACACCCTGACGGATTATGGCCTCAAGCGTGTCTTGAGAGCTTTTCTGGTGGCAAGATTTAAAATTACATTGGGATAATGCCAGTTGCTGACAAGATTTGAGTTATGCTTAAATTAGTTTGCTGTAGTAGTGTCCCAGAGCCTGTTTGGAGTATACAGACTTAAGGAAATTACTTTGATCGCTTTGTACATAGGTAAGTTCAATTATCGAGCACGAGGTAATTATAAGTTATTTCATTCTCATTTAGGCCCATTAATTATTATTAATAATTATTTAACTTTACGAGCTAAAAAGTATTTTTAAATTTATACTTACTATTTCGACATACTGCGACGGTCGCACCTCTGTATGGAACACATTAACACTTAAAATATAGAATTGTATACTATATCGGTATTACTAAATATACCGTTTGGTACACAAACCTTATCTTTTCGTTCAATATTGTGTAATATATTTACTTTGTTATTTAGTGTATATTGTTGAATTTAATAAAGATAATTTTATATTCGTGTTATCTATACTAATAAAGCTGAACAGTTTGAACACACTAAACTCATAAACTGATGGACAGTTTTGAAAAAATCTTTGAGTGTAAGATAGTCCATTTATCGAGGGAGGCATCACGCTAGAATGAATAAGAGAGGAGCAGGAATAAAAAATATTACGAAAACGGCAAAATTTTAAGCTTTCCTTGCGTGTGCTATGTTAACGGTGGAAGTTATGCAAAAATCATGTATTACAAAGATGTTCCTCTCTAAAAGTTCTAAATAAAAGTCCGGGCCGCATATGTCTAGCTTTTAAGGTTAACCCACTTTAACTATTTTATGGTTATCTAAATACTATATTACGGTTTTAATCTTTTCATGCGGGCGGAGCCGCTGGCGATTGTTAGTAATAAATATATGCATTAAGTTTAGGTCTATATCTTTTTATTTCAACTCTTTCGAATTTATAGAATTATGCATTTCTTTGCGGAGATCCATAATACAAAAGTAATAAAAAAACTATTTTATTAAAATACAATAATAAGAAAATTATTTTGCAATAATAATAAAATAAAATAATAACAATGTAATATTTTCTAGCGGATTATAGCATAATAATTTTCTTTTTACTTTTGTCTTTTGAATCCATTTTTTCCGGTAGTGGTAAAAAAATCGTTTGCTCAACTGACTGTTATATCACACGTCTACCCCTCATCGATATCCAAAGAATAATTATAACAAACACTATTTGGCCTAAGGGGAATTAAGCTCTTAGTTGTGGGACAAGTAATTGCTATTACTATAAACAAGCCGTCAAACCATGACATGTGACAACCCTGCATCTTGTAGTGTTTATATAGTTATCCGCGCTCGAGTGAACATGGTTTGTGGATCAAACGTAACGTATAAATATTTACTCCTCTTTATTTGCTTAACAGAACGGTTTCGGGCTATATACTTATGACCGCAGACAGTTTACGTCATCGATTTTGCCCATATTATATTATAAAACTTTAATGTACAAATATCGAAAACAAGATAACTTTTTATTAGTACCTATCTTTTTCGTTAAGCATGCTTGACTACTTTCTTACTGACTACCAATTTTCGCAATAAAATTAAAGACTCCTTTTAATTAAAGATAGCTGTAAATGGGAGGCTCATACAAAAAGCGTGCTATACTGTTGAGGATTATTTAGAGGAGCAAAACTACGTGGATATAGCTGCTGTTTAACCCTCGATAGTAATGACTTAATGTAACTAGTTATAAGCATTATTTTGAAAAGAGCAACCGCCTAATTTCTTGCTTGCTCTTCTCGGTAGGAACAGCTTTCCAGCAATAGAGTTAACTTGTAAACAAGTTTACTTGAATCGTTAACTCTAACGAAAGAAAAAGAAAAAGCCGTTAACACTTTTGTCACCTGAAAAGGCAATTAACGGAAGTGTTAGAACAGATAAGAATGTTTCATACTTTGACTCCCCATGGTCCTAGGTCTCAACCGCAAGCGCACAAATATATTATACCTCTCAATTTGAGATGCGTACTTTAGCCGCTTGCTAAGCTTTCCATACTTTAATGTAACAGCGCCAGCGGCCTTTTGAATAAAATTTTTAATGAAAAAGCTCTCATCTAGCAAATGGTACGTGTAAATGTTTGCAAATTAGTGAAATCGTAGCTGGAGCGGTGGCTTGCTTCATTAGTGTCGATTAATCACCCCGGTCGCCCTTCAAACGGGCTTGAGGTTGCTGGATGAGGGTATGGTCGAACTGTGAGAGATTTATTAACATTAAAAAATTTAACATCTTTAATTACTCGTACTGGGGTTAGGAGGACCGTTTTATATTCTGCACAAATAACAAGTAGCGTTTTAAGGTATGGCAACAAGCATTTTTGGATTATTCTTCAAACTTTAACTGTGCAGAAATAAATGCATAACATGTTAACTTAAGTAAATTGTATTTACACAGTTATAACATAAAATTTCAAAGCTTTATGTAAAAATTTACATATTATAATATAAAACTTTAAAGCTTATAAGCTAGATAATCACCTCAATTAATGTTATGGCTATACTATATTATATTTCATGACAGCGATGCCCCATTACTTTTTTTATAAAATTATATAGATATATGAAAAGCAAAATTTGACTTATTCAAATAAAGTTTGACATGTTTTAACGTCAACTTTACTTAGCATGTCAATTATATTGACATAAAATTTATATCACTGCTATCGCTCTTGCTATGATAAGTAAGCTTGTATTTAATTACGACCAGCTACGCACTAGATTATATTGTAATTGTTGAAATGAATGAAATACTTATTTTTGAAAAGAGTGACCGCTACGTTTCTTGCTGGTTTTTCTCAGTAAGAGCACCTTCCCGAACCACTCGTATCTTCATTTATTATTGAATTAATTATTTGAATTTGAATTTATCAAATCGCTATAACTCAGTCTGAACCATTACGCCAAGTGAAATTACGTAAACTAAAAGAACATCAAAACGGTCAGTTAAATTCTATACTGCGCTGTTGTGAAAAAGTTAGTTAAGGTTATCCGGAATAGAGTTGAGTTGCTTAATTTTATCTTTTTAGCTGCTCAATTTAATCTTTTTGCTGAAATTCTTTTTGTTGGCAAAACGCTGCGAAAAATAACTGGGATGTTTTAAAGTTGTTTAAAGCCGAAGCATTTACTTAATATGCTATGAATTCATTCAAAGTTCAAAGCTGTGATAGTTTAGTGGTGAGACCGTGCGAATTTCTAAAAACGATCATGGGTTCAAAACCCGGACAGACCAATGAGTTATTCTGTTAAAACTTATGTGTATAATTGATCATTGTAATTTATCACACCCTTATCGGTAAAAGAAAATATCGTGAGGAAACCTGGATATCTCCAGAGAATTTTTGGGGATATATGTAACCTACCAATCCGCATTGTAGCAACGTGGTAAGTCTTAGCTACAATACTTCTCTCCTAAAACGGAGAGAGGAGGCCTATGCCCAGCAATGGGATAGTAACAGCCCGTTACTTTACTTTACAGCTTCAAAAAGAGGCAATGAAGGTAGTGGAACCTTTTTGAGTATCAAATCATTTTTGTATAATTTATGTACATTAAAAAAAATTATAGCAATATATAGCAAAACACAAGTTGAAAGGCATTCCACGGGTTCGAAGTCCATTTTCGGTTCCGAATTTCACGTTAAAACTGCGGTTAAGCTAAGTCGTCCAGTATTCCATTGAAACCACTAAATATCTGTGAATTTTTATTGAAGCAATTCGCGGAGAGCGTTAACCAGATTAACGTTTGCATAGACGACATTTTAGCTCTAATCTAATTTCGAGTGAGAAAATGTATTTTGACCCCGTGATCACATTTTTTTTAGTAAGGTTACGCAGGTTACGAGTATCAAAGGTAATAAATAAATTAATGGGACACTTACACACACGGTAGTCCGTGCCCAGAGTAAGTAACTAAATACTTATGGTATAGGTGATAACTGGTAAAGTAAATATAAGTAAAAAAGTAAAGTAACGGCCTGTTACTATCCCACAGCCGGGTAAAGGCCTTCTCTCTACGTTTCAGGATTGGAGCTAAGACCTACCACGCTACTCCAATGCGTATTGGTAGGTTACATGCAGGTTTCATCGCGATGTTTCCTTCACCGAAAAGCGTGGGATAAATTGCAATTGCTAGGCACATAAGTTTTGATAGAAAAACTCATGGCATTCCTGCCCGGGATTTGAACCCATGATCGTCTCTTAAAAGTCGCTCGGTCTAACCGATCCGGTCTGCGCTATCACAGCTATAATTGGTAAATATATAATTTTAAATACATGCATAATACACCCTATATGTACAAATATAATTTTAAATAAATACATAAATACACACAGACTCGAAGAACCAAAAAATTGTTCTTAGAAAATGTTGGCTTACGGCGGGAACCAAGCCAACTGCGCCAATAAGCCAGTCAAGGTAAAAGACATATATACGACGTTTTCTTTCGTAAAAAGCATAATGAATTGTCATCAATAATGACAAAAAATATGACACGCAATTAATAAAGATATACACAAAATAAAAATAAACAATGATGTTCTTGTTCCTATTCAATTTTGTTTAGAAAACCATGATTTATGTCCGAAGTTTTCACGGCCTTCCCATTCGGCAATCACGGCTTTGTAAATAATTTTAAATAATATATAAACAATAAAAAGCCCTCAAATAAAAAAAAAATATCAGTTATAGTCATATCTAAAAGTTAACTTCAAAATTGTTATGTAATTACTTCTTTGGTAGTTGCCTAAATATTCTATACATTACACTAATAATATCATAACGTGTATACCAACATCATTATAACTGGCCCGTTGGCGTAGTGGGTAGTGATCCTGCCTTCAGCTCCGCGGGTCGCGGGTTCGATTCCCGCCGAGGGCCAACTTTTTCTATAAAAGAATTTGTTAGCTCTTCGAGCCTGGGTATATATTTGTATTAAAGTATGTATTTAAAAATTATATATGTATATATTCATCAGTTGTCTCTCACCCATAACACAAGTATTAAAATTGCTTACTTTGGGAACGGGCGACCGTGTGTGTAAGTGTCCCATATATTTATTTATTTATTTATTATGTACTCTTGACCGCTTTAATTCGACCCTTCAAACCTGGGCTGTGTTAAGTTTGTAAAATAAGTTTACAAAATAGGTTATTGAGGTTTTATATACGTGGTCATTGCATCGTTCTTTCAGAACACAAATTTATTTCAAGCTATGTTAAACAATATTAAACTTTATTAGGTTGTATTAAAACATAATGAAGGTATAAGAAAACTCTTTCTCCGCTTTGTGGAAAATGTCGACCGCATTCAGGGCGGGCTCAATTTTACGGAAGACATACGCTACTGGTGTAAATTGATATAAACTTTGCGGAAATTTTATCCGCGTAAGAAATATCGCGGGTTTATAAAAAGGATCCGTAACTAAGACATTAAAATATGCTATGTAGAAAACATAAAAATTATTTGTACCTGTTTTACTGTGTGTTTCACTTTTTCTATACCGAATCGTTAACGAAAGCTCAAGTACGAAATACGTTATTTAAAACCATTTGTCTCGGATTTCTATTTTTTTGTGCTAAACTATTAAGTACTTAACACATCACAATAACAGGTGAGTTTCTTGCTGGCTCTTCTCGGTACGAACAACTTTCACAGCTTTGCCATTAAATCAGTTTAAAGAGAGGCTGATACAGAAAGCCTACTACTACTAGCTTACTATACTGTTGAGGATTATTTAGACAATAAGAATGCGTGAATATATATGTATATTGTTTGACCCTGTACAAGATAGAAACCATTAAATGTAACTAGTATTAAGAAATGTATTTTTAAAAGAGCAACCGCCGAGTTTCTTGCTGGCTCTTCTCGGTAGAAACAGCTTTCCCAACCAGCAGTAGAGTTGACGATTCAAAAGCACTTGTTTACAAGTTTATTTGAATAAAGAATATTTAGAACTTAAATTTGAATTTCCGAATAAGCAGTAAAGTTCACGATTCAAAAGCATTTGTTTACTCGTTTACTTGAATAAAGAATATTTTGAATTTGAATTTGAATATAGAAATTACTCTTAAGCATTCTAATACAATTGTACTGTGTAAAAATAGGAAGATATAAACCTAAAGATTTTGATACCATTCAGATTGACATGTCTTATATGGATATGGTATATAATAAATATAATTATTTAATACGCAGTAAAAATTTTCTTTGTGCTTACATAAACTTTTTTACAATTTGCCGGTTCAACGCACAATCTGATCCCAACAGATTCTATATGCTGTTAAAACAAAGCAAATACATCACTACAATACTCATTAGCTAAACAATCCAGTTAGAGTAGTTACGTCGGGCCATGTTTCGCATCCTTCAAACGGTAATAGCCTCTACTATTTGTCAGAAAGACATACAAGGTCAAAAAGATAAACGACTCTCTCCGCTTCCTTATAACCTGTTATAACTTATGTTTACTTATTTGTCTATTTACATCTCGCAAAGATACATCAAAAAGATAAATAGGTTTATTCACTAGTCTGTAACTTAGGAAATCGAAACCCGAGTCTTATTATTGTCCTACTAACATTTGCCCGCGGCTTCACTCGCGTGGAGTTTTATAGTTTCTAAAATAGTATCTAACTAGCGGCCTGCCCCTGCCAGTGTTAAAAAAATGATTAAAATCGATCCAGTAGTTTTGATTTATACATTACTGCCCGTGGCCCGCAAGCGTTAAATTTGGAGAAAAACAATTTCCTCTCCCTATACCAAGAAGATTTCCTGCTATCTTTGAAATATCTAAATTCATATAGTACATTTTTACTTATTTACTTTTACATTTTCCCTATGTACTTTATTTTTACAATTAATTACAGAATGTCTTTAAACAAACTCTTGAAAGGGCGACATCGCTGCTAAAGTCGAAGTGTTATAGGGCGAAGCGCGGCGTCCTCACGGCATTTTAAATCTGTAATATCTCCGAAAATGTTCACTTAAATTACATGCTGTAAACGGCCATATTGATCTATATTAAATCAACTATTTATTTAAGGTACTTAATTGGATAAGGATTAATGCTGTATTGTATAAAAGTTGTAAAAGTAAATGACAAAAAATGCTATAGTGGGTACATTATTTTGATAAATCTCGTAGGGTTTAGCCTGCGTTTGCAATGTAAGCGGAAAAAAATGTAATTATTTACAGAAACCTCAAAAATTACAGTATTTCTCTACTCCGTATTGAATGTTATTATACGTACAAACCTTCCTCTGGAATCACTCTATCTATTAAAAAAAACCGCATCAAAATCTGTTGCGTAGTTTTAAAGTTTTATGCATACATAGGGATATATGGACAAACAAAGAATGCGACTTTGTTTTATAATATGTAGTGATGTAATTTAATTTATGGTTTACAATTTTGGTCATAGTGGCTTACACATAAAAAGTAGATACGCTAAGAACTTGAAGAATGCGCTGTCCCGAACTTTTATTTAGAACTATCTATATTATATATATACTATGTCTATATTATATATATATATATATATATATATATATATATATATATATATATATATATATATATATATATATATATATATATATATACTATACTATATATTCTATAAATTATTTGATATTAACTTGTTGAAAATCTGTAAACGAGAAAATACAATATCTCCACTGTATATCAACACGGTTTTAAAATGTTATGGATATGGAAGAAAACTGCACCTGAGGTAGCGCTTTATAGAGTATATTTATTGCAAACTTTATCGCACAAGCTTTAGCAACAGAATTTCAGCATCTGCAATATGTAAAGTATGAAAATGTTTTATGTTCGAAAACGAAACTCTTTATTATTTAAATGATGTTCCTAATATTTAATGAGCCCAAAATTTATCATATGTTACGTAAATTGTTCACGGCGTGATGTTATAGATAAATATTTTTATAATTATATATAAAAACAATGTACACGAAAAAAGAAATGAAAAATATGCAATTTTTGTACGTTGGGTAAAACTTATTCAATATTATAATAACGAATGATATAATATAATAAAGAAACGATTTTATTAAAATTCAGTCAATTTATTCTTTTTTAATAACTCGTCAACTCCACGCACAAATCACCACTACGTCAAATAGCGCTACTTCAATCCTCTCCGCCCGTCACCACACCTCGCCCAGTTATCTTCACATCTCTATGCTACAACTTACCGGATACCCCGCGGCATATAAAATATGAAAATATAGACGAATAAAAAAAATTAAAAAACGGTTGCCTGTAAAGTCGGTTTTTCGGGCAAAGATTTTACGTGACAACGTCTTTTTCTCAGTAGAATATTTATTGATATGAATATTATTAAATTGCACAATAGGAACAGGGAATTGAATGCACTAATCAATTCTCTAGTGCTGCGCGCGCGGCGGACCAATCAGTTTGAGTGGGAGAGAGACGCAGGGCATTCGCCAGTCCAGCGGGCCTCTCTTTCGTTCGGTGACTCATCGTAACAGACGCGAGCGGGCGTTACACTTTTTCATGAGTGACTCCAAGCCGCAACCTAATTTAAGACGTTGTCACGTCAATACATATACGAAAGTAAAAATACATATAACACACAAAAATGTTAATTGTTTACGTAAATAAACACATTTTGTGCATGTTAAGTTAAAAATATTGTAAGCTTCATAATACGTTAAATTAACATATCAATCAATTTCAAAAAAATAAAAGAAACCATGGTAGGGCTGTAACATCTGACGTAACGCGGTAACGCCCGCAATTTGTACACTTCGGCCCAAATGAGAAATGAGCGGACCCTGACGGATTCCTAAGAATTATTCAACCCCTATTCTAACATCGATTGCCGCTTGTGACAGCCTGAGCTTTGTAAAGGTACATTTTAAAGTCATTGTTCATTTCCCGTATTTTTAATAAAATTATCACTTAACATGTTTTTTTATATCTGTACTAATATATAAAGCTGAGTTTGTTTGTTTCATTGTTGGAATGCGCTAATCTCAGGAACTACTGGAACAGTTTCAAAAATTAAGATGTCCATTTATCGATTAAGGCTATAGACAATATAACATCACTCTAAGATGAATAGGTGAGGAGCAGCAATAAAAAATATTGCGTAAACGACTGACTAAACTAAACGGTGAAAGTAATTCAAAAATCTCTTATGATTAACTAACGATAACTACTTTTACGTTTAAAAATTTAAATTCTGGAAAACAATTGTGACACACGAACCTGCTAGCACAGCTAGTCAGATATATTCAATGTACGTTCGTGTATTACATTCTTACATGGACAATACAAAAGACAAGAAATTTTATAGTCATTATAGTAAAGTGCAGGGTGGAGTGGCACAAGAGGACGAGGAAGATCTCCTACTGAACAAATTAAGGCTGCAGTTGGTGGTCCCTTACACAAGTGTACCAGGCTATCAGCTAGTAGACATAAGTGGCGAATGCTTGTGAGGCGTATAACATCTGCCCCTAAAGTCACTTCATGATGACCACGACCGCTGTGACAAGAGTGATACAACGAAGAAGAAGAAGAGATAGTAAAGTAGGGAAACCAGCTTAAAAAAAAGGTGTCAAATTTGAATAAAGACACAGCCAATGGATGTTTGTCCGTCTATTTGTCTCTTTTTTTATGTGTGATTAGACAAAGATGAAATATACGTATTCATCTTGCCTCTCATTTTTATTGTGACACACTTACAGGCCTGTCGCCTTTTACGACACCTCGGTAAGGAATGAGGAGGGTCTATTCTACTCAGCCGGATACCACACGGCGGGTTGACTTACCATAGTCGCCTCTTACGACACCTCGGTAAAAAAATGAGGGTGATCTATTCTACTCAGCTGGATACAACAAAAACCATGATTGTTAACAGCAAAATATTTATGAATTGTATTAATTCGATGCGAAATGATGGGTATTGTTTGCCGTCGGAACAAAAAAGGAAAACCATTGTTTTTCTTTACCCTGTCTCATTCCTTCACCATTTCACGCAACACCATATTAATTTTTCCATATAAAAAATTCTGGAAAACAATAAAAGTAATTTAAAAAGTTATTGGTAAGATCAAATATCTGGTATATTATTACAGAATGAACGAAAAAGATATTTCATTTCTTATTTACGGTATTTCCAAATACTCTGAAATTTTAATAAGTTTCTATTTGACATCTAATCCAGTCTTTTGTCTGTCCATTAACCCCAATCAATGAAATAACCTTTGTCTGCATTTAGTCTATCTACAAGCTTACAAAAATTCTTAGCAAATGACATATTTTAATTAATCTAGCTAAGATTGACTTAAATATGTCATTTTCCAAGACCTTTTTAACAATATATTGAAAAATATATGACAAAGTTGGATAAAATAATACAATATTTAAAAGGAGAGAGATGAATGAGATAACTTTTCTAATAAGCATTGTTAAGGCTCCAGAATATTGAGATTTTAACAACTACGAACACCCAAACAAACAATAATTTATCTCACTAAGTATAAAAACTACAAAATATTAAAAATTAGTTTTTTTTACACACAATTAGAGGCGTCTGCGGGCTACTTAGGCTTTGTACAAGTATTTAGTACGGTTATGAACTTTTTGAGTATATATGTTTTTTTTTAAATGTACAAGTATATCTAATTTAAATTACTTACACGCTAGGACTATACAAATCATGCCCACGTGGAATGGTCCGATGATTAGGGTATGTTGACCCACCGTGTGGTATCCGGTTGAATAGGATAGACCACCTTCTCTTTCTTACCGAGGTGTCGTAAATATGACAAAGGTAACTTGACGTCAGACAGGCGGCCGGTCGTTAAATACGTAGCCAAATCATGTGACATGTTTATAACATGTCGTACCGATCCCACTTATTAGAGTAGGATGTTAAGTAAACGTTAAAGTAACCAGGTTAAATTAGACAAGAAGTTATACTCTACATTAATATCAAGTATGTTATCAAGTAGTATACAGTTATCTGCTAAAATTCATCATAATCATATGCTATACTTTATAGAGAATTACATAGTTTTAGCATTAATACATTGAATCTAACCCGGAAAGCTGGAGATGAGACAAGAGCTAAATTATTTAGTCAAACACAAGCGCTCCAAAATAATTAGTTTCTACAGTTTATTAAACTTTGAAACCTCTGCGGGCTGTTTAAGCTTTGAGCGTTCTGGTCATAAACTCCTCGAGTAAATAATATGTGAAATTATATGAAACAAAGTAAATTCATGTAAAGTGATAGTGCCGTCTTTAGTTCTCAAATATTTAATTGAACAATAGAGCAATATTTTATGTAAAGAAAAGATATATCGATTCACGTCTTAATCTATCGGGTTAGCCGGTCTAGTTTCGGGCCCATCCGGGGCCTTTTTTTTCGGACATAAACTAAGGCTGTTAGCCATGAAGGCTTTGACAGCGTCACCGGGAGGATGGGCGAGCACAGAAGCATCGTCGGGGGTTGGGGTACTGGGAGAGCGGGTCTCAGACGAGGCCTGCAGCATCCTGGGAGCGTCGCCTTAAAGGTGCCTTCTGTGAGGCCGGACCTCGGCTTAAAGCGACGCACTGTGGAGCACTATAGCGGACTGTGGAAGAGTCCTAGTGTCATAACGAGGCTCGTCGCCCCGGCCGCTAGACGTAAGAAAACGGGGACCTCGTCTTCGCTGGCGAAAACGGGATAGAGGAATAGGGAATACCGCCTTTATTCCTTGAACTGAACCTAGTCGGGCTAACACAATAGAATAAGACTTGTAACGTTAGTTTAAATTAAAAAAGGGCAAATATTTCTTTTAATTATTTTGGACAGTTATAAGTTTCTTTTATTTATTATAGGCTATTTATTTTTTTTATACAAGGGCTACTCTATAAACCCTGAGATACACTATTCATCAAGCACAAACGCGGTAAAAGTACAGAGCAGTACTGAAATAGGTACTAAAACGTTTACTGGTTTGATTTACGAAGGCCGAAGCGATCATTCATCAGACTAATAACGAATTTTTTTAATATAATTTACATTTAGTTATAAGGAAGCATGTAAATGTTAATCTTGAGTGGATAATATGGAACATACCATTGTGATTGTGCACATGTTTCTAATAAAATCCCTACCTTGTACTCGCCAATTCTGTAGCAAAAAGTTGGAATAATTAAAGGGACGCTTATGGCTCGCTTGACCCGCATCACGGGGACAAAAAGGTATGCTCTTTTTGCTTGATACGCAATCCGTTTTGTTCGTAGGGCCCTTCTGTCATAGTATATTCGACTTGCTATGTGTGTAGAAATACGCTGTTTTATGAAATTTACTATATATATCTAGCCATACCTTTTTATATTGCAATCGTGCAATTGCTTCCAGGAAAAATTACAAAGACGAAGATTCTTAACCTAATTCTCTTTCTCTTTTTTTCTCTTTCTCTTTCTTAACCTATGAAAAATTGAGTCCTCAATCTGAAGACAGTAAATAATTTTAACAATCTAATATTTCTTTTAAAGCTATTTTAGCGCACACCTTAAGTGTCATTGAAGTATCAAGATCTGCTTTTAAATAATGTCGCATGTAGAAATACAATATTAGGAAAGAACTGATACAGTTCTGTACAAAAAATCCTTTATTAGAATCTAAAACAACAGGCATATCATATAATGTATGCAAGCGCATATTTTTGAAAATGAAACCAATAGTATATGTTCTTATTTATTTATATCAATTACCAACAATGGTCGCTATACTTAAAAAATCTTAATATTATAATTCCATTTTCTTATTACAATTGCACCACTAATTATAGGTAATTATGACATTATTTGTAGGATAAAACAGCGGCTCTAAGCTCTTACTGATAAAAACAAAAATGTTGATTTGAACTACTGAATAAAAATAATAAAAGAGTCAGAAACTAAAAATTTTATATAAGTACCTAACTTATATCAACTTAAACGTGTCTGAATATCATCCCTAAAGAATAAGCGTTCTACATTTCAAAAATGACTTTGTAGATCAGTCTGACTGTCTGTCTGACTACATCAAATTTTATACAAATATCTTAAAAAGAAATACCAAAATCCGTGCTTAACATTTCCAAGTACCTGTTTTCCAGGAATTTTGATACTGAGAAATAACTACTCTGTATCCCTTTAAGAAATAAATGACTTGAAATTTAGTATATGTATGTATGTGCTGAATTCGCCGGCGAAGAAAGACCCCCGCTTGCTTGTGTCAAGGTCGCGGTCCTCTGCCGCGGCCAGATGGTCAGATATTTCTCCAAAACGCCCCACTTTGAACAGAGGTTCGGTCTCACAGGAGACCCCCTAAGGCGACGCTCCCAGGAAATTGCGAGTGCGTCAATGCATTCGCTCTTACCAATTTTACCCGGCGAAGCTTCTGCGCTCGCCCGTCCTTCCGATAACGTTGCCAAAGCCATAAGGGCTAACAGCATTAAGCAATACGAAAAAGACGAAAAGACAGTTGTGTTACTTTAAACACATTTGTTGAAATTACCAACCCAAATAAGGAGTATTTATAAAGAGATTACCGTCAAATTGAGGCAAAACACAAACTGACCCCGTTTTTGTTATTGCCGGTTGAGGTGAGTTTTTACGTGAAAGAAATTTAAGATTGTTCCGTTATATTTTGCTTTAATGTTGTTTTTATTAATCGCATGAAATAAAATATAATAAAAGTAACAAATTACGTACTGTGAACAACTATATAGAAACAATTTTAAATGTTCCTGACGCCCATATGAATCCCAAATTCAAATTTAAATCCTTGACAGCCCTGTTGGTTTTTAAAAATTGGTACACCGTGTCTAAATATGATGTTACAATCTTTGGGCGTATGTTCGTTAATTGTTTAGTAATATCCACTTCCTTTCAAATAAATTATTGTAACACGCTCTATGGACTTTTAATTTTGCTGATTTAAATTCCATATTCAAATAAAAATTCTTTTTTTTTTATAATAATGCGGTGAAAGAAGTCTAATGAGACTATGATCATTTTGTCCATTAAAATATGGATATTCATCTATTTTTGTTTATATAAAAATAAATTGAAATAATAGCTTTATTTTCAATTTTTTAACTTTAATAAGACAAATTATTAAAAGTAGATATTAGTTAATATTTAAATTTATTTTTGCTAGTACCATCTATGTGCCGCATACAGAACTATGACGTTGTTCGCAACAAAGTGAAACTTTAGAGGTAAGTGTCAAAAGGTATTTAATGTCATCTAATTAAAATAGATGGCGTTGAAAAAAAATTGTGTTTTAATCATAGAGTTATACTAGAGGGGTGTTAGCCTAAAATGTGTCTATTGAAAATAAAGAGAAGCAAACGAAACTTATTCTTCTTTTAATACGATTACAAAGATAAGTATATGAGTTTCATCTTCTCTCTTTTAAATTGTTGCCATGGTTCCCCTTTTTTCTTTTTTTTACAGGGGAAATCTTCAAAAAGATACCGAAACTCTTAGGGGTGAAATCCGGTTATGGAGGATTCCTAACCATTAAAACCCCCTCAATGGTCAGCATCCGGACTAGCAAAGAGGCCTCTTCTACTCTAAATAAAAAAATATATGGGACACTTGCACACACGGTCGTCCATTCCTAAAATAAGTAACTCAATACTTGTGTTATGGGTCTACTTGTACATATAAATATGAAATTTTAAATGAATACTTAAATATAATTATACGTCCAGGCTCAAAGAACCAACAAATTATTTATAGAAAATGTTCGACGGAATCGAAACCCCGCGTCCCGCGGAGCTGCACGCAGGGTCACTACCCACTGCGTCAACGGGCCAGTCAGTTCACTCTGACACCAGTCCGTCACTCTAGTCCTATAATAACTCTATTATTCTAATCAATTACCAATTATAAACCCTTAACTCTTAGACCTCGAAATCCTTAGATGAATAAAATCTGTCATGGTCAAATTAGCCATGACTATTTCTAAAGTTTTTTTTATTATAATATATACATGGGTGTTAATGGCGTATTGTTCATGTCAAGACATTTAATATTTTGCTCGAATATTGTGCTTGAATAGACCACCCTAATTCCTTATCGGGGTGTCGTAAAAGCCAACTAAGTTAATTTGACTCGTCATATGGTATCCGGCTGAGCAGAATAGACCACCCTCTTACCGAAGTGACGCAAAAGCCGATTAAGGTAAGTTGACGTCAGGTAGGCGGCCGGCCGTAAAATACTCGTACCTAGCCAAATCATGGGATAACATCTTGTGCCGACCCCACTTAGAGTGGGATAAGGGCAGGAGACTGATGATGACTCTGGATATATGACGTTGAAATAATAATATGTCATCCATGTAGTATTGTAGATCACTCTGAAGCCTCGACTTTAGTCACTCGAATATGAGATTAAAACACATTGGCCTACTACATTGGGTTACTAGCAATTTGGGTTACAAATTACTAGTAAACTTGTTAACCCCTCCAGCTAAGCTAAAGTGCTTGTGTTTGGAATAGTATTAAGTCAAAGTATCCGATCTCGCGATTTCCAGCATCACATTTGATTGGTTAATGACAACCACCTGCCATTATCCCCTCTCCCCCCCCCCTCCTACACCGCTTCCAACTCGAGAAACGCAACGTACGCACAGAAACAGCAATTTTTCAAAAACCTGTGATTTGTGACAAAAACTATTTAAAAAGTGTCCAGAGTGTCCAGAATTGAGTCCCGATCCCGCAAAGGTAAGTGGTTGGCCCTTTCTGCCCAAATACGTTCACGTCGGTAGTATTATGGCCGGGATTTGAACCCACGACCTGGTGGGCATCTGTGTTCTGTCTATAGGAAAATAACTCTGATAAAAGACATAGAATCATTATGCAGAACAGCGCTGTTGAATTTGGAATTGCAACGAAGATTTTACTAATAATCAAAATTCAAAGAATTGATGCAGCTATTTCCTATATAATAGGTATCTATTGTCGATAAACGTGATAAAGATCTATTTTAAAACAATGGAAGTAATAATCGAAGATGGAATGATAATATTGATTATACTTAAATCGAAGATATCGTTAAACACTGTTAACCTAATGCACTTAATGGAGCAGAACGATAAAATAGCGGAATTTCAGAGAATTCAGATAAATCATCGGTTTTATATAACTAATAAGAATTTAAGACTGAATTTATTAATTTTAAAACATATTAAAAAAACGATTATTGACCTATCGCAATACAAATGAGCAAGCGATCGGATGTACAAGGACAATATGGAGGCAAGCAACTTTCTTATGATACATATTTAAGCAGTACTGCTATATATTTCCTACCCTTGATCATCTTCCTCCTGCCCTTATTTCACGGGTCGTCACAACATGTTACAAACATGTTGTCATATGATTTGGCTACGTTACGACCGGCCGCCTGCCTGACGTCAACTTGCCTTTGTCGTATTTTACGACACCTCAGTAAGAAAGAGAAGGGTCTATTTTATTCAGCCGGAACCCACATGGCGGGTCGACTTACCTTAATTGCCTCTTACGACACCTCGGTAAGAAATGAGGGTGGTCTATTCTACTCAGCCGGATACCACACAGCAAATCGACTTACCTTAGTTGCCTTTCACGACACCTCGGTAAGAAATGAGGGTTTTCTATTGTACTCAGCTGGATACCAAACGGCTAACATATTTCCTACCCTTGATATAACAGTTAAATGAAAGGTCTTGAGGCTTTATCAGATCAATCTTAATTATATTTCTATCATATAAGCAACTACAAGCAACTTTTTTTCGAATTGACTGATGCTGTTAGCTCTAATAGCTTTGAAAACGTCAACCAGGGGAAGGGCGAGCGCAGAAGCTTCCCCAGGTAAAATAACCACTCGTGACTCCCTGGAAGCATCGCCTTAAGGGTATCTCCAGCGAGACGGAATCAAGGCTTAAAAACTAAAAGTAGAGACTACATGGTGTCTGTTTTCAACCCTAGCAACGTTTATACAATAATAATTGAAATAGATCAAATTATTATATTATACTAATGTAATGGTAAGATCACATAGCACGACGATTTCTCCCAAAATTTTTGAGATACTCTTCAGGAGCGGAATGCACCAATCGACTGAGCAGTACCAATGAAATGTCAGAGTCATCCTTAGTAATGAAGAAACAATTGAAAAGAGAACAAATATATAAGCACCAGGATTCAATTTGAAGTATTGAAATTTGTTGAAAATGCAGTACTCTTTAAATAAATTTCTAAAGCTAGACAAAGCAAAGAACGAAGGCAAGATAAATTTCCCAGTCAAAATATTAACGAAATATACCATACAATTAATGATAAGACAATTATTGCCAATCAAACAATTAAATCTGAGCGTACAGAGATAAAGGAAATATAAATACCGATGTATGATATGACGTTATTTGTTAAATCAAAAGTTGGCGTAGGGAGGTAACATGAAGTGCGCCATAATTGTGTTATCACTGGCCTTTCTGGCTATTGCCTACGCCCAAACTCTTCCCGACGCCCAGCCTTGCAGCGAAGCAACATGTAGGCTACCGAGCTGTAGGTGTTCGACCACAAACATTCCCGGAGGGTTAGCTGCGAGAAACACCCCTCAGGTATGTTATTGTTTTTTAACTGAAGACGGATTAGGAGAAGGGCAGCAATAAAAAATAGTACGAAAACGACAAAATTTAAAGCTTTCCTTGGGAGCGCTGAGTGGATAAAAAATTGTTCCCCTCTAAAAGTTCTAAATAAAAGTCCGCGACAGCATATGTCTAGCTTTTAAGGTTAACCCACCTTAAACATTTTTATCGTTATCAGAAGTCTATATTACGGTTTAAATCTGTCCACGCGGGCAGAGCCGCTGGCAATTGCTAGGTGTTGATAAGTCCCTATCGTTTGAAGCTCGCGATATATTATAGTACTAGTAAAAAAAAGAAACAGTCTGTTACTATCCCACTGCTGGGCGTAGACCTCCTCTCCCCGTTTTCGGAGAGAAAAGTTGGAGATAAGACCAACCCCGCTGTTTCAATACGGATTGGTAGGTTACACATATCAACAGAATTTTCTTCAGTCTTTCTCAATATGCTTTTCTTCATAGCAAACCGTGTGATAAATTGCATTTATCAATTGGACCCATAATTTTTAATAGACAATACTAAACTCATTGGTGCCTGCCCGGGGTTTGAATCCGTGAACCTTTTGCAAGGGTAAAACAATCTTACCACTAGACTACGTACGACTCTCAGTCGAAACACGTACCGATATATCCATTTCCATGAGAATAATTAAAAAATGCGGAGAAATTATGTTAAGAGTGGTTATAACCATCATATGCGATGACCGTAAACACATCTTTACTTATTATGAAACAAAGTCCCCAAAAGATGTCTGTATGTGATCGATTTTCTCAAAATCTACTGAACGGATTTTTGTATAATTTTTGTTAAAAAATAGTGCAATATTTTCGGATGGTTTAGGTTAATAACACATTAGGGTTTTATGTAAAGTTAAGGTTTATGTAAATTATGTTGAAGAGGTCGCATGGTTGTAAAAAACTGACCTACTGGAAGCTTTACTCGCGTACACCACGTAAACCAGCGGATATACACTAAAATGATGTACTAGAGAACTGTAGATTTACAAAAATACTACAAAAAAATCCGGCATTTCATATGTCTATCACTTATGGTTAACTCATAATAACAACTTTTGTGTTCAAAATTTCAGTTCGGGAAAAAAATTGTGACACTGATTTCCACGCGGGCGAAGCCACTGCCACAGTTAGTAATCTATGTAATATATTTTTATTTGTTCATTTTAGTTCGTCCTGCTCACCTTTGACGATGGTGTGAACGTGAACAACATAGTGTTATACCGTCAGCTTCTTCGTAATCGTTTTAACAGTAACAATTGTCCAGCTGTAACCACATTCTTTGTAACCCACGAATATACAGACTATACTTTGGTCAATGAATTATACAATGATGGTCATGAAATCGCTCTGCACTCTATCTCCCATACGACTTCGACGGACTACTGGAGAACTGCTAACTATTCAGTCCTGATGAGCGAATTTGCTGATCAAATAGATCAAATATCACATTTCGCGAATATACCCGCGAACACTATCCACGGTAAGTTGCACATTTTAATATAATAAAAATGATTATTCAAATTTGAATTGAAATAAATATTAAAATTTAGTAATAGTGTTTATTCAAATCTTACGAGTATTTTTAAAGCGTCAAGTAATATTGGAACTAACATTGTTTAGGAATACCTAGGTCTTATCAACACTAAAAGTTGTTATATGTAATAAGGAAATTAAAGAACATATATTCCAATTGATACTTGTAGTGTAGGAAAACTCTAAAAAACATTCAAAAAAATCGTAAAAAAAAACATTTCAAAACTCTCTGCTAATGTTTAAAATTCGAAAATCTTTTACTATTTTACGGCCAATCCGCTCGACCAATATTTATGTAAATTGTCACAATTAATGCTTATATCACGCGATTTAAGGGATAGGGGTATTCAGGAAAAGGAACCAGAAAGAAAATGTTAATGTAACTTCACATTTAATAAAAAGTTTTTGTGATATCGAATGAAACATTCGTTTGTTTTGATATTTTGACTCTTAATTATAACATTTTTTCAGGTATTCGCTTGCCTTTCCTACAAATGAATGGAAATGCATCGTTCCAAATGATGCAAACCGCTGGTCTCACATACGACTCTAGTTGGCCTACATCAGCATTCGTGAACCCCGGACTTTGGCCTTACACTCTTGATTATTTATCTGTTCAAGACTGTATTATTCCCCCTTGCCCAACGGCTGCAATCCCTGGACCTTGGGTTAAACCTATGGTATCTTGGCTAGATTTAAATGGACTCCCTTGCTCGATGGTTGACACCTGTTTCAACATGTAAGTGAATCTAAACTGCTTGTCTAATTATTAGTCAAAGTAACAGTCCTTATATTTGAAGAGGAAAATAGGAATATTAAGCTAAATTTAACGTTAGCGGCTTGTACTATATAAATCGATATTTAATTACTTTTATTTACGATTACTTAAAAACATTCATCATCCCTTTGCCCTTATCCTACTCTAAGTGGGGTACAACATGTTATAAACATTTTGTTACATGATTAGGCTATTTTACCGGCCGCCTGCCTGACGTCAACTTATCTTGATCGTACTTTACGACAACTCGGTAAGAAAGAGGGTGGTCTTTTCTGCTTAACCGGATACCACATGGTGGGTCTACTAACCTTAGCTGCCTTTTAAGGTACCTTGGTAAGAAATGAGAGTGGTCTATTCTACTCAGCTGAATACCACATGGCGAGTGGGGTTACTTTTGGCGCCTTTTGCGACACCTCAGTAACAAATGAGAGTGGTCTACTCAACCGGATACAACACGATGGGTCAAGTTACCTTAGTCGCCTTTTAAAACACTTTGCCAAGAAAAGAGGTTGGTCTTTTCTGCTCAACTGGATACCAGGAACACTTCTACGTCTACTTACCTAGTCTCTAAGTCTCCTTTTACATCACCTCAGTAAGAAATGAGGGTGATCTATTCAACTTAGCCGGATAGACGACGGAAATTATTAAAATTAATCAATGAAAAACTTTAATTATTAAAGTAACAAAAAAGATATTATTAAAGTAAACACATAAGAAAGGTGCAAAAAAGGTAATTCACGATCCATAAGAGGCATTACCTCTAATATTTAATTATCATCGTGAACTAGTGAAGTATGTCAATGGTTATTATAATATTTTAACATATCAACCTTTTTTAGCCCACACGGAGCCGACGAAGAGGGATGGTTCAGATTCATCTTGAGTAACTTCGAAAGACATTACCTCAACAACCGAGCCCCCTTCGGCTTCTATGTCCACGAGTGGTTTGTGCGCGTCAACCCTGGCTTGAGGTTTGCTTTGGAACGCTTCTTGAACATGATTAACAGCCTCCACGACGTGTATATGGTGGGTATTATACTTATAAATAAATAAACTCTTTATTTATCTTATATTTTATACTATTTTATTACATATAAAACAAAAAATGAAAATTGTTTATTTCCATTAGAGCTTAGATTCTTACACTTAGGTTTTTGAGATCTTCATCATCATCATTCCTGCCCTTATCCCACTCCAATTGGGGTTGGCACAACATGTTATAAACATGTTCTAACATGATTTGGCTACGTATTTTACGACCGGCTACCTGCCTGACGTCAACTTATCTTAGCCGTATTTTACGACACCTCGATAAGAAAGAGGGTGTTCAATTCTACTGAGCCGGATACCCCACGGTTTAGAAATGAGGGTGGTCTATGCTACTGAGTCGGATACCACACGGCTTATTATCTCTCTGTATCTATGGCTCAATAAACCCAGAGATATGGAAAATCCATAGATATTCAAAAGGTAATCAAATCGATTTCCTTGACTTTTCCATTCCACACGGATCGTTGTTAAATTTAACTCGTCTAATCACTATTATAGTAAAGTAAAGTAACAGCCTATTACTATCCCACTGCTGGACATAGGCCTCCTCTTTCCGTTTTTGGAGAGAAGGATTGGAGTTAAGACCTACCACGCTGCTCTAATGCGGATTGGTAGGTTACACATATCCCCATTCTCTAGAGATATGTAGGTTTCCTCACGATGTTTTCTTCACCGAAAAGTGTGTGATAAATTATAATTATCAATAAGACACATAAGTTTTGATAGAAAAACTCGTTGGTGTCTGCCGACATCCCGTGTCATGTCTGCCGACCATCTGCGACTCATTGGGGTTTAAACCCGTGACCTCCTCGAAAGAGTTTAAAGGTCTTACCGCTGGGCTATCCACAGCTTTTCATTACTACTATATCATAAATGGTTAAGATTTAAGTTATTTAAGTTAAGATTTAATATGGATTAAAATACATAATTTTGATGCAAAAACAATAATTAATACTTGCAGGTTAATGCAAACGAGGTTCTTGAATGGGTACAAAACCCTGTACCGGTGAACGAGTATGCACGCAGATCCTGCAAAACTCGCGTTCGGGCTACTTGCCCAGTGTGGGCCTGTGGCCCTCTTCAAGCAGAACACACAGACGTACGATTTATCTTTTTACAATATAGTTTACTACTAAAAAAATCATTCAAACATGAAATTACTTAAGTACTTTTGAATCGTCAATTCTACTGCTGGTTCGGAAAGCTGTTCCTACCGAGAAGAGCCAGCAAGAAACTCGGCGGTTGCTCTTTTCAACATAAAACTAGTTACATTAATTCAAAACTATCTTGTAGCTATATCCACGAATTCTTATCGTCCAAATAATCCTCAACTGTATACTAGTCATTTTGTATCAGCCTCTCTTTAATAGTGTTTTGAAACTGTAATGGCAAAACTAAAATTGATTGCGGAATTTTATTATAGAATCTTGTACCCAAACCCACAAACGAATTTCGTACCTTTGCAAGGAGCAAAGCAGGAGCCGCAAGCTTATGTCGGTTTCTACTTTGTCTATTATATGTACATCACCTATCATTCTATAACTCTTTATATTTTTATGTACAAAAATTAAATTACTTAAAATGTAATGTGAAGCAAATGTAAGAATACCTATTTCCTTAAACTTCTCTCGCGGGATCTCGGGAATCACGCGGTCTTAAATTGTAAACGCCACGTATGGCTTTTATTTGAAAACAATTTTTTTTTCATTATCCGCGCATTTATATACGTATCTTAGACTTTATTACCTTACGAGTACCATGGGTTCAAGATTCGCATACCTGACGATAAATCAAGATTTTACGGACATATTCGCACGCTTAGTGTTAAAGTGACCTAATTCAAAATTATGCTTAATTAAGTTAGTAACCTTATTTCCCCTTATTTTTAATCCTTGTTTCGATGCTTTCTATGACATCGGGATACAGACTATTAAAGAAAGTACATGTTCTCATGATTTTTCAAAATATGAGTCTTTTTAACACTCATAAGTTTTGTAGGCGCTACGCTGTTTTATTGCATTTTGCCACAAAACAACTTTTAAATTACGTCACTTTAGTACAAAGTGTACGAATTTTTTCATGAACCAAATCTATGACCTCATTACCTTAGACCAAAAAATAAAGATTGAGTTTTGCCAAATAGTCAAATGAAACAATTTTTAATATTCAAGTTCAAATATGTGCCATAGATCATTATAATAACATAATAAACTTATTGAATTATAAAGCCGTTAGCTAGTTTTTGTATTGCGTGTCCGAACAAATGGTTCCATTTTAATTCAAAATAGGATTATCATCCTTTTTTTTATTAGAACACAATAATACTAATTATGTATTTTTTCAATTGCAGAAAGTCTACTACATGCGAGCGTGCGCTAGTTGTCCTCGAGTTTATCCATGGTTAAACAATCCCCTTGGACGATAATTTTAGATGTGTGTACATGTTAATACACAATTTCAATTACATTAATAAAAAATAAATATATAATACTTGTTTTGTCTTATTTTCTTTCTTATCTTTTAGCCCTATTAAATATATATGTAGAACACCAATAATTTAAGGTTTTCTGTTATTTTAAAGCAATAAATGAAATCAATTGCTTGAGTTAACAGCTCGCTTACTAATAGATGTATATATCTTCGAAACGGCTTCAGCGATTTTTATAAAATTTTCTTTTTTGGGGTTTTGGGGGGGAAAATCGATGTAGCTAGGTTTCATTAAAAAAAAACTAGGTTTCATTTAAAAAAGTCATGATAGCTCAATTGGGTAACGGGCGGTCCCCAATTCTGAATACTGGGATCGATTTCAGATATATATTATTTTATTTTTCGTTTTATTTCATGGCTCCGTCACCCAGGACTTATTACTTACATTAAAGTAAAAAAAAAAAAATAATAGTGTATTTCTTACGGTACGTGATTGGATACAATGGAACAAACAATTATTATAATGCTACTCACTTTTTATTAATAATTCATAAAACAATTTGTTGTCTTTTTACACGTAAAAAACTAAACTGTAACTTTGTTATGATGAGACTCACGTCACGTTTTTACAAACAACGTCACGGATACAACTTCTTTTATTTAAAAGTAATAGGACCAATCGACTGTCCAGTTGTCATAATATAAAAAATTGAAATAAATAGCACCTCCACACCTTGTCTACGGAAGTTTATGATATTTTATTATCAAAATATTTAAATTTACAGGAAGTCATTTACGAGAATCTTCCATAGAGTTATTAACCCTAGAGTAGGGGATCCATAGACGAGCCTGTAAGTGACAGTTACACAATAAATAATGGGAGGGAAGATGATAAAGAGAGATAGATCACTCGTTTGCTTTCTCTTTATTGTTAAATGACACATCTTATAGTATTTCCATTTATTTAACTTTTAATATTTACGCGCTTATGAAGTTTCGTAATTATTAAATTAATAAGTAAACAAATGCAATGCTTTATGGGCATTTTGTTTTTAATCTGGATGACAGACAGAAGAAAGAACAGCTCGATAATTTTTTAAAAGATACAAAAAAATGCAATAAAATAAATAAAAAAGAAAAAAGCACCGTGTGTGGGAATCGAACTTTCTGTACGTTTTTTAATCCGTGCGTTACCATTAGGCTGTCACAGCTTTACATTTGACAGCTCAAATTATGAGTTGGTATCTATTCCTATTTTTATAGTTTTTTAGTGCACAAAAACAGGAATGAAACGAGATTTTTTTTTAATAAAACCTAGCTAGTTCGATGTTTCTCCCCCTACATGCTGAATTACAGGAAAATCATTGATCCGTTTCCGAGATTTAGAAAATATATTTATATACATACAAGATTAATTCATTTAAATATTAAAGATTGACGTAACGTGCGAATTATCAACCATGTTTATTGAGCCGAGTTAATTGAGTAAAATGATTTAAATTTTAACACTTTTTCGTTGTAATTGACAAAAAATAGCCGTTGCTTTGTTGGCAAAGTATAATATCTATGACTTATGGGACTTATATTATGATTGATAATAAATACTTTTACATTGTTATACTAACAAGTTTTTTTAAGTAATACATTAAATGTAAGTACATATTTATTTTGCATGTATATTTCTATAAAACAAAACAAAACTTTGAGTAAAAAGGGATTATTTATATAATAAATCGATTAAATCTTCTGAAACAAAAGTGATTGTTATTAGAAATCAAGTCACAAATGCAATTTGTCATCTATACTGTCCCTGGTGTCAAAAGTTAAATAAATAATTGGAAAGACTATAAGGCTGGCTTCTCTACTCTAGATTCTTGTTCTTTGTCCGACCTGTTAATATTATACGCCAAAGCACAGATAGCAAAAACATAATGTTTTCGGCATAGCCAAAAAAACACTAGCAAATATTTTTTCTTTTAATTCATTAAATGTATTTGTAATCCATATTATACGTACTTTGTATTTTTCTGTAATATTTCTTTATGTAAATTGTAATTATGCTAAATAGTCATACTCCTATGTGTGCCAATTTTTTTTTATATATCCCCCAAATCTATATCTTTTTATTATCTTTATCTAATGACCCAACAAGACTCTTTCATGATGAAGTAATGGTTATCTTTCTCAACTATATACGTGTCCTTAAATATCGTAATCTTGTGTTTCAACCTAAAAATTAATAATCGGCTGAAGGGATCTTGTAGATAGATACATTAAAAAGTGAGTCATTGTTATGACATAACAAATTTTCACAAATTACATTATAATTAAATATAGTCTAAAAATTTTAGAATTAATAATTGTTAAGCACTCTTTTTCTTCTTCGGATAATTTATTATAAATATATATTTTTATATACCTACATATATTATAAGTACCTAAAGCGCCCATTTCTAAAAACTGTTACCTGTAATTTTTTTTAGAGTTATTGATATAGTTTGCGAATTTGTTGTTTATTTGTATAGTACAATTTTTTGTTACAAAGTTTGTTTATTAGTTTTTCTGCAATTTCGGGATTTTTATCTATTGTAACAAAATATATTGAATTACTCTATGCTTATATATAACGAGCATATACTTGATGCATATGTTTATTTATTATTATCAATAACTTAAACATAAAAATTTAATTAAGAACTTTTGTATATCATTGTACAAAGTGAGGTGATAATTTTATATTCGCGTTACATGTACATAGATACGTAACAAACCTAATCACATATTTCCGTCCACCTGACATGACATTATCGTCCAATACGCAGAACTTATAACGAATAAACCGAGTATATTTTGTCAAAACACGTGAGAATTTTGTTTTTGTAACCTTTTCCATGCATTCGAAAACACTAATCTGTAAATTCTGGAGGTTCGTCGTCTAAAGCGGACTCTTCGAAACAGAAGGCACGATGAAATACTGTAATAAAATCCATGTACAAAACGACAAAACAAGCAAATTTCTAAATCTTCTGGCTTTCCATTAGTACATCCTTGTGTATCCAAAATTATTTCTTAAATTAGCCGACGAAAAATGTAAAATTAAAAAACATTGTAAATGTGTAAAATCAGTATCATGGGCATCATTTTTCTTACCACTGTCTAAAAAGCGTTGTGAGCATGATTAGGGTATCGTGGATATAAATGAAAATACATTTTTCATCCACTTCGTATTCTTCTTAACCAATTCACAACTGCGCAATGACACTTAGGTATCTGTTTCCATCTCACACATGCGCACTCCGCAATATGTCACTGCTGAACCTTCCTCTGTCAATATTTATTACCCTAATTTTTTTAATTAATATATTTTACTGAAATTTATACTGTTTATTTGTATTTAAATTAGGAGTATTAAAAATTCTAAAATAGAGCAGGCACACTATTAAGTTGGTTGTTATGCGGTAGATCGGTAAAGATTAACAATAAATTAAAAGGAAGAGATAAGATAGCAAAGCAGAACAGTAATTAACGATTTGATCTCAATAATAGATAAAGATTAAAATATACAATAAATATCAGTTTACCTTTTACTGTCAACATTTAGTATTAATGTAAGAGGCTAACATGAGGTCAGCCACTGTAGTTTTTTCATTGGTCATACTTGCCTTTGCTTATGTTAGATCTGATGAAACTCGTGCGGCTCCACCATGTAATAGAGAAACGTGTGTACTACCTACATGCAGATGTTCAGGTGTAGATATTCCAGGGGGCCTACAACCGAGAGATACACCACAGGTAACCTCAAAAGCCTGTAGGCTATTCCTCGCTTATTATTTTGCCTTGATGTTCTTCTACATATATATTTAAAAATACATATTTTATTTCATTACAGTTTGTTCTATTAACTTTTGATGATGCTGTCACTGAATTAAACACGCAAACCTATCGAACTCTACTCTATGGACGCACTAACAAAAACCAATGCCCCATCGGAGTCACATTCTTCGTCAGCCATGAATATACCGACTATATTATGGTTAATGAACTTTACAACCAAGGCTTCGAAATTGCTCTGCACTCGATTTCTCATAGAACACCACAAGACTTTTGGAGGGAAGCTTCATATGAAGTATTGATGCGGGAAATTGGAGACCAAAAGCAACAAATAGCACATTTAGCAAATATACCTGCTAATACTGTGAAAGGTTAGCCCTAATTTCCTAGTTTTATGTTAAAAGATCATTTTCATTCCATAAACTCAAATGATATTTAGAATCGGAGAAAACGCAGGTAGACCCTCCATTAAAGACGATCTCAAAAAGATTACAGAAACCTGCTATATCGAGGCAGCGCAAAATCTTGTGGCATAGAAATCCCTTTTACAGACCTAGTCCATCAGAGTAATCCAAGTGACGTAGATGAAATTTTTGCAATCTAGAGCAACATTGGTGTAGAATGAATTATTGGATATTACTTACTATACTACTCGTATGTTGCCGAGTAAATTCCTAAAGAAGTAAAAGATTCCTTCATTTATATCCGTTGTTACAAAAGCTTTGTACCAACGATTATAACCGTTTTGAAATATATCACATAGATTTCAGTACCTCGTTCCAAAGAGTAGATTTTTAATTCCATAATTTCATTTTACAGGGGTTCGTAGTCCATTCCTTCAAATGAGTGGTGATAATACTTTCAAAATGTTGCAAAGTGCTGAACTTACTTACGACGTATCCTGGCCTACTTCGAGATTTACTAATCCCGGTTTATGGCCTTATACCTTGGATTACCAATCAACCCAGGATTGCATGGTCGGCCCTTGTCCAACTGGGAGCCTTCCTGGTCCCTGGGTACTTCCTATGATTGCATGGACCGATTTACAAGGATTCCCATGCTCTATGGTAGACGCATGTATCTTTGCGTAAGTAATTTTTGAAACTTTTATTTAATTTAAAGAAAGCGATGAGATAACTACATTTGGCTGGATATTGGTTTTATGTGACTAAATATACAGTTATTAATTAACTTCAGGAAAATGCTCCAGAGAATAACAAAATTTTACTTTGTCGATTTTTTGATAATGCAAACAATTTTTGATGAAATTATTTTGTATTTTTTGACTAAACATTAATATTAGCAGTTGTATGTAATTTAAACTAATGATTAAATGAACTTAGAGCTGAAAATTCGAAAAATTACGAATATTGGTCTCGACTCTAAAAGACATTCTCTTTCTTCTAATTTACTTTATTTGGAAACTAACTGAATCTTTTGATTATAGTCCTGAAACTGAAGAAGAGTGGTTCCAGTTTATTCTAAGGCATTTCGAGAGACACTACCTCAACAACCGTGCACCTTTCGGTATATACATCCATGAAGCATTCATTAGACCTAGACCACATGTGTGGAGCGCATTGCAAAGATTCCTCGATCTGGTGAACAACTTACATGACGCTTTCATGGTTAGTGTAACTTTTATATCTCGTTGTAAGTCAACTTTCCAATGAACTATTACTCACGTAGATTTTAATGGTGGTAGTAGTCTTAAAGATAGGTGGTACAGTTTACTTGAAGGAAAGCTATACAAAAGTTATAATTAGTAACCAAAAAAAAAGAAAAAAGATTTTTATATCCTCGTAACATTTAAATGACGATCCTGATATAGAGTTATCCTGATACTGCAGAGTTAACCATTTAACGTCTCCCGCGTCTCGTAAAGTATATTATCTTTTTGCTTGTTCGACAACTTAGAACTACAAAGTCTAGTACATAACAAACCACATTCTAGAACAAGAACGTCAATGTCTGTATGAGATTGACAATAATTGCAGTCATAATAAATAAAATGAGACGCAAAATTAAAGGCTGACAAGTCTTTGGCGAGCAAGCTATTTGCACCAATAATCGTCGTCTGTTTACCATAGCGAATATTTGGAACATCGGAAAAATTTTCACTGCAGATGAGTATTATAAATTTTAGGTAAACGCTAATGAAGTCATCGATTGGGTCCGTAATCCAGTGCCAGTTAATACGTACGCTACTAGAGATTGCCGACGCACATTACCAACAAATTGTTTTCGCAGTATTTGTCCCCTCTTTAGTGAGGACACTCAGGTACGTTTTTCAATTTTCTTATAATTTCAAGACAGGTTAAATAGTTGTGTTCAAGATTCCCTGTAACGTCTTATATTGACCTACGACGAACTTAACTTCTTTTGCAAAGAACAATACTGAAATTATCTAATATTTTGAAAGTGGTTATCTAACGTAAAAAATAATGAAATATATTTCTATCTTTTTTTTTTCGTTGGCGTTGTTGTTTTGGTGCCGGGCAGGCACCAATGAGTTTTCTAGTAAAACTTATGTGTCTAATTGATAATTGCAATTTATCACACGCTTTTCGGTGAAGGAAAACATCGTGAGAAAACCTGCATATCTCTAGAGAATTCTGGGGATATGTGCAACCTACCAATCCGCATTGGAGCAGTGTGGTAGGTCTGAGCTCCAATCCTTCTCTCCAAAAAAAAAACGGAGAGAAGAGGCCCAGCAGTGGGATAGTAACAGGCCGTTACTTACTTACTTACTTACTTATTTCTATCTATGTCCAGCACATAAAATTTATTGTAACATTCAGTATGCCTTTTACAAGAATTCAATAATATTAGTCATTTAAAACTGTCACTGAGTATAAAGTATATCCATAGATATTGTAAAAGTTTCCTTGAAGGACCAAGATTAAATTTACAAGTTTGCACATTAAGAGAATAATGCTACATTTGAAATTTATGTTTAATGTTACTTATTGACCTTTCGGACCTGATAGGCTCGGGTAAATATGTATTTAATATTGGTTAGTAATTATTCGGTCAATGTATCGGGCATTTTAAGCTGTGATAGCCAAGCGGGGGGCCTTTTGACTCTTCCATAGAGACACGCGTTCAAAACCAGGGCAAAGACCGATTAGTTTTCTGTTAAATTGCAATAAAATGCAATTTATCACACGTTTTTCCGTGAAGGAATACACCGCTAGTAAACCTGCATATGTCTAGAGAAGCCCTGAGATATTTCTTAGCAAGAGAGAAAGCCTACGCCCAGCGTTGCGAATGTAACAGGCCGTTAATATACCACAAAATACTACTTGGACAAAGAACCGTACTACTGTAAGAATGTGTAATTTAACATTTAATCATTTCTTTTTGTTAAATACCGTCGTATTTATTTACAGAAAAGATACTATCTACGCGTCTGCGGTACTTGCCCTAGAACGTACCCTTGGGTGGGTAATCCACTCGGAGTCTAAAATGATGCGATAGATAAAAATACCTGAGCAAAACAAAATTAAATTTCATTCTACTAACCAATGTTGTTATTATTTAAATATTCCTATTATAATCATCATCCTGCCCTTATCCCACTTTAAGTGGGGTAGCCACAACATGTTATGAATATGCTGTCACATGATTTGGCTGCGTTTTTACGACCGGCCGCCTGCCTGACGTCAACTTACATTAGTCGTATTTTAGGACACCTCGGTAAAAAAGAGGGTGGTCTATTCTACTAACCCGAATACCACACCGTGGGTCAACTTACCTTACCTTAGTTGCCTTTTACGACACTTCGGTAAAAAAGCAGGTTGGTCTATTCAACTCAGCCGGTTACCACACGGCGGGTCAACTTACCTTAGTCGCCTTTTACGACACCTCGGTAAGAAATGAGGGTGGTTTACTCTACTCAGCCAGATACCACACGGCTGATTTGTATTATAATTAAATAGCGGTAATAAGTAAAATTTATATAAAACGAATAACAAATAATGATACAATATTTAAAAGTCAATTTATTTGTAATAACTAAAAATTTTTAGTGAGTATTTTTTAAAGAGGCTAATCAATTCGCTTATATTCTTTTCCATGCCTGGATTCTTTTGATGTTTTTTCTATACTATTATTTTTAAAATAAAGTTAATCTAATTATAACCAATACAATTATTAAACAAAGATAACTCGATTTAATCGCGATGGGACCCCTATGATTACTTAAAAAATTAATCCAACATCTTGTAACAGCCACCATATTGCTTTTATGCAGATTTGATATATTTCTAGGTCTTTGAATTCGTTACGTAGAAAAAAGATCTTTGTCTATGAAAATATCACTAAGAGTGAAATTTATTAAAACATTAACAGGCATCAATAAAAGCAGTTAATAGGAACTGCTAATGCATTGTTTTTTTAAGTCCGTTTAGAATATAAGGATTTTTTTATATTAAAACGAGTTTATGGAAGATGACAAAGACTTTAATCTTTTATAATACATTTATTTTATGCAGGTTACATCAAGTAGTAACTATTTATATTTAATTAAAAATGATAAAACTAGAGGTCAACTCTAGTATCGCACGGCTAATTTGCACAATCAGCAATTATTTTAAACCATTTCATTCGGTTTTGTATGATGACAACATTGGAAATTTCACGGCTAATCATATATTGCCGATTGCACTCACATCTTACTTAATAATATTAACATTTGGTATGAACCTATCGAGTCAATGAAGTCTTAAAGATCTAATATTACGATAATATAATTTAAAAGAGAATACCAGAAGTTATCAAATTACAACGTGAAGTACGTTTGTTAATTTTGGAAACTATTTTATTCCGCTGCTATTTGTTATTTTAGGAGATTATTTTTATAACAACTGATTTCTGTCTTTGATAATAATTTATCTGCGATTTAATAATAAGGTTTCAGTTACCATTAACTATGTGAATAAGAAACATTATAGGCCCGAAGATAATACCTTGTAATACACCACAAGATAACGCTGAAAGTTGAATTTACGTGGGTTTTTAACAACGCTATAACTACTATATATTTAGTTACTAAAGATTTGCAAGTGAACCTTATAATGGAGACAGTATGCACGATATACAACAACTATTAACTAAGAAGTATTTACAATGGTAAAATCTACAAAACTAAGGAAATGGAACAATTTACGAAATACTAATGTATCCAATGGTTAAATTCTTATCATGTATAAAGCTATCACAATCTAATTCAATAAATTACTAACTTAGTATGATAAAGTTTATTTACATCAACAAATGACTACTATACTCGCTTACAAGTAAAATCATCGAAGCTGGTTAAAAAGATTACATTTCTGAGGTAGAACGTAAAAATAATTTAATTCTAATAAGTACATTTTAATTAAAATGAGTATTTACAATAGATGGCACAGTGTACCGTAGTTTTAAGTAATAAATTAATTCCAGTTACTGTTAAACTGCCGATTAAATAGTAAAAAAAACATTTAAAATTTGCGAATTGTTATTTTTTATTAATTGACTATTACTCATGTAATATTTAATCTGATTTAAACTAAGAGATAAGGAAACAGTAAGTACAAAAATTTTCCACCATCTTCCTTATTGAAGGATGAGTTGTTGATCAAAATAGCTTCACAACACACAACTTATTTAAAGAGGATACTGTTTATCTAAACGCAGGGGATTTAATTTCATTAAATATTATTTAAAAAGTTTCATTATATTTTTTACTGAGACAAGATTTTCAATATAAAACTGAATCGGCATACGTCAAAAATAGATCTTTAAGTATCGAAAACTAAAATACCCTATTAACAAAAAGTTATTTACAGCTTTGTATGTACTATTTACATTAAATACGTAAAATAATAATAAATTAGCAGGTAATACTGTAATAATTTTAAAGCTTACAAAAACACAAAGTTTACAATTACAAGTAACTAAACGTATCAGTCCACATTTTCCAAATTAACAGTTCGTTTTCGAAGCGTTTCATTAATGAATAAATCTTGTAAGTACTTAATAAATAAGTTACTATCACTATTAATGAGTATAATTAACACTTAAAATTTCGATTAATATTGAGTAATTTTATGAAATTTTGTCCCTTAATGGTCTAATACTGTAGTATTGCTGTTAAGTACAATTGTTTATCCATTTTAGAGGAATAAATATTTTTAATGCTTAAATTATAGTTACCATAGAATAAATTTAAACCTTTCCAATTTTACAATAAAATCAAACAATATATTACTTTGATGTATGTATAATAGGACATTCATAATAGGTATAACCACCAAATCAAATATATTCAATCTATTTATTACAAAAGTCTTTAACTGCATAATTGGAATCATAATTGCACTGTAAACTTAATAGTTTTAGCAATCTATAATACAGCTAGATAAAAAAAGATGCAATAAGAAGTTTTATACTATATTTTGTGAACTAGTCCGCCAAAATTATATCAGAGAAACTATTTTTGGTATGATGCATTATTTCTTAATAATTGTACTTAAATTAACGTCATTTTAATCAAAACGATTTATAAAAGCGATAAGTGTTTTAATATTAATTAACAAATCTTATTTCCCAGTACTTATCGTGTTTCATTTCGACACTTTTCCGAATTTGATGAAAGATAGGTACCTAATCAAATACAATCAATAATTTTTGATTAGATTAGTATAATTCAAAATAATATTTCCGATCAATCGATTATAAGAATCATCGAAAGTAGGTCGGATGGCATTTCCTTTGATCGTTTGCTGTTTTTAGACATAACATTTGCGAGAAATTGGTTAACACAAGTCTTTATTCAGTTGCAAACGTGATGATCCCGTTTGGATCGGCAAATTTCGCAATGCACTCGACAACACCAAACAAAACGGCATTTACATTTTTCTTCATGGTCTCTAACTCTTGTTTGGTATCCACGACCGCAACAAAGCAGTCGACAGCCATCCAAACCGGCGGAAGTCCTGTTGCAAGTTCTGCCTCGTGTACCCAATATCCCTAACCTTTAAAGGAAAATGTTTAATCCTTAAATTAAATAGAAGGCAAAAGGTCTTACATCTAAACAGATACGAGTTAAAAAAATATTTGTTAAAATTGCTAATAAGCCTCAATTATGAGCAAACTGAAAAATATTTAGCTAGCTAACACATATACTCATCCATACGCGCGCACACACACACGCACACTCACTCACTCACTCACTCACACACACATACACACACACGCCCACGCACACACGCAAACACACACACGCGAAAAGGTACGAACCCCTAAGATACGGGTTTTCTTAGTTTAGGGGTCTAGGACAAGAAGTGTACTGTAAATATTACTCTGCATTGAAACTTAAATAAAAATAAAAATTAATAACCCTTGCTGTACGTTAGCCAATTTATATATGGATAACGGGAGCTTATTACTATCTCTATGTGTGATATGTGATAAAGATAAAGAAAGGGCACAAAACCAGTCTCAGACATATGAATTTTCTAATGACACTTATATGCTTAATCGTTATTTCTATTTTGCGCATTATGATAAAAGAAGACATCGCTTAAAATTGCGTTGTGAAAAAAGCTGATAAAATTTCATAGATAGAATTAAACTTACTCGTCATTTGGTTCACAATAGTCCGGAGAGTCCTCAAGGTAAACTAGATCAGTTTTATTTGGCTTCTTCATATCGGGATGGATGGGTCGCAATTTTCTTATATTCTTGCCTTTCTTCCTCTCTACTACCTAAAATATTTTATTTCTTATTGGAATGAACAATTCAATAAAATAAAAATTATAGAACTTAAGTTGCTAACTAGTTTTCAGTATTTATCTTCTCAATCAGTTATTAAGTAGAATGCTTAGTAGTTTTTGCTGACTGCTTTTTGTAAACATCAATGAAAATTTTTTACAAATTTAAAGTTTTAAATAAACTAAATCTTAATTAGATATTATTTTTTTAATTTAACTCAACATCATACATGCTATAAAATATTTCACCAAATTTATTTTTAGTATTAACAAATTATTGTGAATGAATAGATAAGAGAACATTATAAGAACCAGATTACCTTAACATGTGAAGCACCTTCGTATCTCGTACTCAGGACATCACCGACCAACCTCAGCTGTGGCAAGCGACGCCAACACACTCGTACAGAACAAGAACCGGACATACCGTGACATTTGCACACGCGTTGCATTCGTCCACGAACAGCCTGGAACATTAGTAATTAAAGGTTGATCCTACCGCTAGCAATTACTTTTAAGAAATGAAATATAAAATAACCGGAAAAACAAGTGACGCTTAATCGACGGTAACTGTAAATATAAATGTATAAGAGGATAGTGCAAAAGTACTTAAATATCATAATAATAACAAATCATCCGACGATAATGAAAGTGACGTTAAAAACGAAGTTACAAAAAGAAAAGTGGCTGCTAATTAAAATTTAATGTAAAGTATAAAGTAATAGACAAAAATAAATCGCTTTGCTCACAGAGTTTATTGATGTATAAGATAGAGGGATTGGTACTAGAACGTTTTCCATTTGCATCATTTAGATTTTATGAAGCTATACTATACCTCTACACTATATAATGAACGTATATAAGTATAAATACTTTTAATTTTAAAGGCTAATGAGATCCAGAATCCGAATATGTAATACATAGTTCGAAAGTTTAATCAAATTTTCACTTTTCGTTTTAATTAATTACAAAACTTTTCTACGATTGGACCAAATCACTGTTTGTAAAAATAATGGATAAACAGTTTTTTTTAAACTTACTCTACGACCAGCTTCATTGTTGTGCAAATTCATGAGGCCCTCATCAGTGTCTTTATCTTCTTTGGCATCAACAAAATCACGACTATACTTCTCGCCATATCTTATATCCTGGAAGTAATAATGCGAATTGTCAGTTATCATCATCTTCAGCAATCTTTTGCATGAATTACGAATAAAACCATCTCATCACTTTTTTTAAATCTTTGTACGTTGTTTAGTTGCCTATTTTTTTAAATATTTGTTTTGTAATATAAACATATTATTTAAATAAGCGAATTAAAAAGATAAACCACATTTGTAATAGGTATTTAAAACAAATAAAATTTAAGTTAGTCAAAAGATATGAACTTTATATAGTAAGTGTCGTTAAAGTAACCAAGATGGCGCTTGTGCGCAATGCCCACCTTGCGTGATGGAGCGAGAGGTCGATATATTATAATTTATAATACAAAGGCTGCAGGAGACAGAGAAACATTTTTTCAACCCGTTCCAAATATGGCTCGGGTATATAATTGTAAATTAAAATTTTAAATACAAAGTTGCTATATAATTATTTAGCTGTAATAATCCAGAGTAAAATAAAATATACGTTGGTTAAGCATTTTTTGTTTTTAATAGCGTTGGTGGTCGAAATGGAATTAACTATTTAGTCGTCTTGGCTTACTGTTTTATATTCATTTACTTGATTTTCTTTCTCTACTATTTATCACAATGTTTGCATTATAGATATAAAAGTTATAAAAGAGTTATTATAGATATAAAAGAATTTTAATTTTTAGAAAATGGAACGTCCATTTTCTAAAAATTAAAATTCGAAAATGTACGACCATCTTACAGTTGTTATAATATTGCTGAGTTGTAACAAAATTTAATGAAATGTCAATTTTCAGATGGCTTTTCCAATTTTCATATTTTTTTTTCATGAAACAGTGGTGTAATATTAAGGAATCACCTCCACTAGTGAGTGTACCAAAACGAATACGTTATAAAATCATCAGGTAAACCCCACGACACGATGATTATAGCGTCATGTTGTCGCGTAGCGCGAGGCTCATTGCGGTGCGAATCTGTCGCAAAGCAGCGACTACGTTGCTGATCTGTGGTGTATCACAGCAGGTAAGCTGCAAAACAATCGCATATGACAGTGAGCACGCGCCGATACGCGATGGATTCACTGCACTTTGCGTGCAGTATTAATTTTGCTCGTCAACGACACTTATCATGTCGCCGCGGTATATTATCATAAATGATAGACACGTTCATAGTTAATATAGGTATGGAGGCAGCACGACGATAATATTGTTAAGATTCACTCGCTCGTGGAGTTAATGGCTAACATAATTAACAAATACCTCGGAACAACCACCCCATTGCCAATGTCTTGGCGTGCGCTTTCTCACACGGGCATCGCAGGAGCACTCGTTCAATTCTCCGCGACTGCAGGCTCGTGCGACTGTATGCGCCAACGCTGCTGCTGATAGGGCATGAACAAACGCTGACTCGCGAGATTCTGTAATAAAAAACAAATTGGAACTCAATCTTAAACCTATTATAATTTTTTGCATGAACAGAAACGAAACTAGTAAAAACTTTCAGTCAGCAGCATTCAACAATTCTCCTGACATAAGGTATCCATAACAGTCCGCATTAGTGTTTAGATAACCTAAATTTTTTAACAACTAAACTATTAGTAATTATTTCAATTGACACAGTCATTTATATCCCAGAACTTATAGAATTGTAGAAATCACAGAATTTGTATAAAGAAAAACAAAAAATCATTGTCACTTATTTTTTCCATACATGAAATTTTTAGTTAATTGTATCATAATTAAAGTTTAATGTTTTTCTACAATCACTATAAATTTATTGAATAAACACATTTATTAAATTCATTTATTAATTTATGAAATTAATTTATTAATGAAGCGAAAGAAAAATAAAAGGATGTTTAGTAATTTACAAAATCACATGTCCTACGTACTGTATCCCTTTATTCCTTTGGTCTACAATATCGAATACAATCCCAATAAACTTCAATAAACTTCGCAATATTAAATAGCTGACAGGTATCCAATATACTAAATTAAAATGTAGAGATCACTATTTCTCAAAAAATTAAAAAAGTTCACTGACCGACTCAATTTGAACTGACCAAAAACGAAGAGCCCTGCAATGTCGAAATAAGGTGGCAAATAAACCGACTTCTTTGATTATGTGTAAAGCACTATGGATCAAATGAAATTGGTCATGTTAGTTGTGGGATACGTTAAACAAACTGAGCAACTCCGTCAACAAGTACACACGTGATCCCAGTAATCGACATTTCAAAATAAACAAGATACATGAAGAGAAGAAATTCCTTGAACACAATCTTGAAGTGGTCTATCCAATATGTCTGACATGAAACATAGTTCATAAGGCGCCTTTAGCATAAACAGTTTAGTTTAGTGACGCTAATTACATTGTTGTTTCAAAATTATTTTCAGGTCCGTCAAAAATAAGATTTTTGTAAAGTATGTTTCAAGAGTCACAATTACCTGTGACAAGAGAAATTAGTGTATTAGAACCGACATAAATACAAAGAGAGACTGTGGACTGTACACCTTAAAAACGATTATCATTTAAATAATTCGGTTAAATTGAATGCTATTCTTTTCGTAGTCATACGTATACTAGAAAAGTTTTCCGTCAATACTTTTTTTGATTAATTCATCATTCTCCTGCTCCCATCTAATTATCCCACTCTAAATGGGGGTATTTTGGTTAGTTATGTTAAAACTGGCCTCCTCCCTGACGTCAACTTACCTTAGTCGCCTTTTACGACACCTCTGTAACAACAGAAGGTTGTCTATTCTACTCAGCCGGATACCACGGCTATTTTTTTAGTATTCCTACATATCGAATGTTTCACAACTTATCTTGTATAAATTATCCATGAACTCTGACTGAATAAGATATTTTTTATTAATCACTAATGTGATATTTAACTATCACCTATATTATTTGAATGAACAGCTGAACCGTCTCGAATTATCGAAAACATGATAATATTTAAATTAAACAATAATTTGCTTGGCCAAAATGTAACATCTTTCACGATGTTGTCTCTTTCATCGCCAGGTGTGATATGCAAGCAAGCCTTTTGTTATATAACAAAATAGAATTTAAACTTTCCATCAAAGTCTGACATGAAAACAATGGATTGCATATTGCTGAGGTAAATTTAGATAGCAAGGTTATCTAGACAGATGGTATATTTGTTAAAATTCTCCTATGAATTAAAGAAATTTAGCAAAAATCTTCATCCATGTATCTCATATATTTTGTTGACCTAAGCTGATTTTTAAATTAATGTAAAAATCACTCTTATGCTCCCATTTTTGTGCCTATGAATTAATGCAACCTATCTTATTTATGTCACGTGATTTAGGTGAAGTTTCCGATTATCATGTGACTTGACAATTAACAAAGTTGTTTGGAGGAAATTGGCCACGTGATTTGGCTTAAGGGCTTTATTTGAGTACTGTATGCTAATTAAGTATTTGTGTTACAAATATTGTAGGTTAATTAATAGAATAATTTGTGGTATCCGGCTGACTAGAATAGACCACCCTCATTTGTTACGGAGGTGTCGTAAAAGGCGAGTAAGGTAAAAGTTGACGTCAGGCAGGCGGTCGGTCATTAAATAAATATGCAAAACATGTTTAAAAGATGTTGCGCCGACCCCACGAGCGGGATAAGGGTAGGAATGTTGATGATTTTTATAAAATAACTAGCGGCCTGCCCATGCTTCGCACGGGTATAAAATATATATCCCATGTCACTCAGTGTAAAAAAATGATTAAAATCGATCCAGTAGTTTTGATTTATTCATTACTGCCCGTGGCCCGCAAGCGTTAAATTTGGAGAAAAACAATTTCCTCTCCCTATACCAAGACGATTTCCTGCTATCTTTGGAATATCTAAACTCATATAGTACATTTTTACTTATTTACTTTTACATTTTACCTATGTATTTTATTTTTACAATTAATTACAGAATGTCTTTAAACAAACTCTTAAAAGATTCGAAGTGCTATAGGGTGAAGCGCGGCGTCCTCACGGCATTTTAAATCTGTAATATCTCGGAAAATGTTCGCTTAAATTACATACTGTAAACGGCCATATTGACCTATATTAAATCAACAATTTATTTAAGGTACTTAATTGCATAAGGATTAATGTTGTATTGTATAAAAATTGCTTTGAACATAAGGCATTATTTTTCGTAAAAAGTATATGACAAAAAATGCTTTTGTGGGTTATCCATAAGAGATAGACATATACCATCGCGGACTTTTCTGTAGACCTTTTCAAGGCGTACAAATACTTAGTACATCATTTTGATAAATCTCGTAGGGTTTAGCCTGCGTTTGCAATGTAAGCGGACAAAAATGTAATTATTTACAGAAACCTCAAAAATTACAGTATTTCTCTACTCCGTATTGAATGTTATTATACGTACAAACCTTACTTTTGAATCACTCTATCTATTAAAAAAAACCGCATCAAAATCGGTTGCGTAGTTTTAAAGTTTTATGCGTACATACGGAAATATGGACTTTGTTTTATAATATGTAGTGATAATAAATGTATACAACCGCTGACTACTAAGAAAAGACTGTTCAGAACAGTTTAGTAGACTGGAAACTAGCTAATCTGCTCTAATATAGGGCACGTATAATATAAGACTCGGCAAGATAAACACCATACATAGCCATCTGATACTCATCTGATACTCATCAATCCTTAACAAAAAAAATTGTTCTTAAATCTCTATTGATATCTTTACCAACTACATACTATACATTGATAATAATATACTTCATACCGTCATTATCTATTCTAATATAAGCTGAAGAGTTTGTTTGTTTCTTTGATTGAACACGCTAATCTCATGAACTACTGGACTGATAATGAAAAATTCCTTGAGTGTAACATAGTCCATTCATCAAGGAACAAAATCAAAGATTTTACATATAACATCACGCTAAAATTAATAGAAGAGGAACAGCAATAAATAATATTGCAAAAACGGCAAAATTTAAAGTTTGCCCTGCGTTACGCTAAGTAAACGGTAAAAGTTTTTGAAAAATCTCTTATAATTAACTCACGATAACTACTTTATGTTCAAAAATTGTGACAATTATATTCACGCGGGCGAAGCTGCTGGCACAGTTAGTAAAATATAAAACTGTCAATATTTTAATATAAAACTGTCAATATTTTATAATCGCCAGTAAAAAAATCCGTCAAGTGTCAATTCTGCCGATAAACATACCGCTTATGTATCGAGTACAAAATTACTCTTAGTTCCGATTGAAATATAAACAGTTTTGACGAACGAGACCGTTCAAAGAGTCCAAGAACATCAAAGAGCATGTGGCGTTCACTTAACACCGTCCTTTGAACTGAAATCACCGTGGAGGTGAGGATTGCATGCGATAATTGTTTAAGTATTTACGGCTCGCTTTGAATCCGACGATGCGAACGGATATTTTGAAATTTAATGTGTTCACAATACATATATAGTACTATCAGTTACTTATTGGCGTTAGTTACGTTATTGACATTCTTTATAACAAAAAAAATTTAAGTCAAAATTCCAAGTTCATCATATAATATCTTTCTAGTCGTTGCTTAATTACTGAAAGGTCGTGGTCATGGCTAGATTTAATCCTTGAGATGATTACCACCGATGATTTCCACCGGCTCCTACTAGTGGCCATTGGTGTTACCTTATAAAATTTGCAGAACATGCAGGACTGGCGTAGTTGGTCAGACCACCTAGTTGGTAGTGGCCTCTAGGTCTTTTACCTTCAGTATTGATATCTAGGTAACTATTAATCTCTCAAAGGTATTGTCCCCATGTCGCATGATGTGTCCGAAATATTATTATACTACTTTGGGTTAAATCAAGTTTTTGTTTGTCGAAAGATCTTTCCAAATGTCATGTACTGCTTGTATATTGGTATCATGTAAGATCCTTATTAAGTAAACATAACTACTTTTTAATTATTATTTAATGGGTCATATGCACTTTTTTATTTTGAAATCGAATACGTTATTTGTTTCGTAATTATTTCTTGAATGGGCAGTATGTAATTACGTCAAACGAACTAAAATGAAAACCGTGAATTGTACGCTCTATCGCATTTGTAAAATTTAACATATATTGTTATGAGACATTTAGCAGTAAGTTTTTTAGTAAGACTTTATAAAAAAAATATGGTTGAACTCACTAAATTTAAGCACTCCACCAAATATATCTGTAGAGTTATCTACAGTACTACAATTCCAGCGGCTATTCCGGAACTGGTGCTGGCACTCTTCAATCCCTTGCTGTGCTCCTGTTTGGATCACCTGGAAGCAAATAATAAAAAAATATATTATTATCAAATGTGTGCGTTAAAATTTACTACTGTAGCTACACTGAATTCTATCAGACTGACAAGAATAAGCCCAATGGCCTTATTTATAACTTTGTTACTTTTGTTGCATACACCGTTTCCGCTCTTAGTATCTTATGAATGAACTAATAATATTGGACTACTGCCGTATCCATAGAATTATTAAATTAATCTAATTCATTATGCTTACTATTACACAATCACATAATATGCATTGAAAGGTACATTTAACAGTGTTTAACAGTTGTTCTTTGCGACAGAAATACTCATATATACTACATTACAAATTATATAAGTAGGTAATATTTCAAACTTTAATATAATTATTGAATGTTACTGGAAGTAATCCAATAAATTTAAATAATATATAGAATTAGGCGTAAATTTTTTGGAGCTCCATAATAAAAAAGTAAACATAATATTATTTTGCTAAAATCCTTGATTAGAGCAAATCTATGTAATACTAAATGTAGATTGAACAAATTCGCAAAGCCTTTGATATTTTGTCATGGAGTCTATCTCCTGATGGTGCATTGCTTACGACGCGACACAATTGTTGAGATTGTTGTAGTGAATATGCACAATGACAGTGAATTGATTGGTGATGGTCTATAGTGCATGGGGTGTGCAGTCCTGCGAGCATAAGAATAAAAAACACGAAATTTTCTCTTATCGAGGATTATAGAACTTCTTTTTTTAATAAATTACTAACGAAGCCAAACTTGAAACAGAATTATCGATAAGAAAATCAATAAAAAATAAAGATCATATATTTATCTTCAATACAAAGTAACAGCAGATAGCTAATAGTGGACTAGAATACAAATTATTGATAATTTGTATTCAATTGCTTAATTACATTAGTAATGTAAGATCTCAACGAATATTCCATTAAGATAGTATACATTGGAATTTTATCTCATTTGCCATATTGTATAAGAATCTAGTACATAAACATTTTGTTTCATGAAAGTCATTTCATTTGAGTGCAGTTTAATGTGCTGCCTTTATATATTTAAATGATGACTCTATTTTTGATACTTCTTTGTTATTTTGCGAGTGAAAAATCATTTAAACCAGTTCAGAAAAAAAAAATCATATCTCATAATCGCATTTGTGACAAACAAAATTTTGAAAAGAGCTATCTATCAACAGGCTCAATGTGATATTTTCGATTTAAATTATTGTTAGAGGCATTCATAATTAATGTATAGAAACCGGCTATATTCACGTCTTATTTTATTGGGCTAGTTTTTAGCCCCTTCAAGCGTCACCGCGGCCGGAATCGGCATATAAAGCTCATGAGTAAAGGCTTTGTACAAGCTTGGAACTAATCGGGCTCACCCGAAAAAATAAAACGTTAGTATAGCAGGTTTCTAAAAATTAAATAATTATGTGATATATTTTATTTTTCTTCGTCTTCGATTCGCCTTCGCCCGTGTGGAAAACAGTGTGTCACAAATATGTATTTATTTCATTCAATTTATATATAACCGTAATGTACTGTTAACTTAAAGCTTCCTCAAGAATTGCACTATCATTTAATAAGAATTGTATAAAAATCTGTTCAGTAGTTTTAAAGAAAATCGATCACATACAGACAGATAGCTTCTGGGGACTTTGTTTTATAATCATCATCCTCCTGCCCTTATCTCATTCTAAGTGGGTCGGCACAACATGTTATACATGTTGTTACACATATTGTCACATGATTTGGCTACGTATTATACGACCAGCCGCCTGCCTGACATCAACTTACCATAGTCGTATTTTACGACACCTCAGTAAGAAGAGGGTGGTCTATTCTACTCAACCGGATACCACACGGTGGGTCAATTAATCATAGTCATCTTTTACGACACCCCGGTAAGAAAGAAGAGGATAGTTTATAATACCACACGGCTAGACTTTTTTAGATCGTTTTATAGTATGTTATATGGTTAAATTAACCAAAGATGAATCACTACGATATGTGGGAAATTATCTGATCTATCAATTGTAATATGTGGCAAACAATGTAAAATTAATAAGAGATTATCAGGTCTAATAGGCATCTGTCAGATATCTATCAATTTTAGTATATGGAAATTAACGCCATTCGAAAGAGCTATCATCAGATTAGTAAGAAATTATAATGTGTGGCAAATACGTCATGTAGAAGCAATTAGCAGGCTCAATTAAAATTATCAGCTATTTATCAATATTGTTGTTTATCTATCATGCACATTATTACTATCGGTACTGCACTTTGAAGATTATATTCAATTCAAGGACGCGCAAAAAATCATCTAAAATTTACTCGTTAACTAGGTATGCTGTTCAATATTTTTAAGTCCATACCGACTGCTTCCCTATTGATTACCACGTCAATGTAGTAACAAAATAAATCAAAAAATCATCTATTAACTGTTTATTTACTCTTTAACTAGGTATATATGTATATGTTTGATATTTATAAGTCCATACTGACTTCTTCCCTATTGATCACCACGTCAATGTAGTAACAAAATGTAGTATATACATATATCTAGCTATTTACACACCAAATATAGTAAAATGTTATTAAGTAATAATTTTTGTGAAAGTTCGGATTTGTAATAATGGAAGGAACAACCTTCTGTGATACAGGATTCGCCTAGTACAGAGGGTATTGTAAATCTGTAAATTGATATTAAATTAAGGTGTCTAATAAAGGATTAGAATTATTATTATTCTCATTTATTTTTTTAATCGTAATCGCTTACATTTTTAAATATTTCTAATTATAAAAAACAATAAAATGAAAAAAACATTTAAAAATATAAAAAATTGTTGTCCGCCGGGAACGGGGCAATATCCCGAGCTGCCGGTGAGGAACTAGAGTGAGGAACATCCTCACAATGCGCGCCGATTCAAGCAATACTGCCTTCTATTATTATTATTATTATAAAAAAAATTAGAAAGTCCATTTTTTACTCATAAATGCGTTGTATGAGCCTTAAGCAATCCTTGCGCGTTTCTAACTTAACTTAAATTTAGGAAGCCTTAAATACCAATTAATCAAAGGAAAACTTAGCGAAGTATTATCTGGTAAAGTAAAGCTAGAGTAATGGTAAAGTAATGATAGAGGATGTTAATGGTGTATTTCAAAATCGAACTGCATTAATCTGAAACAGATGCTAACCATAACGCTTAACAGTTTCTGTACACGTTACCGATGCAATTCTGATGGTAATATGTTAATTAGCAGAGTTCTAAATCTGTATGAAAATATAATAGGAAAATATTTTCGTTGAGAACCTAAAATAAGCGCTTGTTTAATTATAGATGTGCAAGAAATATACAAGACTTTTAAAAATAAAATATATATGTGCCTCACCTGTACCATTTTATCAGACAACATGCATAACTGCTTCTGTCGATCGACGAGGTACTCTAATCTATGACAACTTTCTTTATGCAATGTTGTAAAGGATTCCAAAGACGTGTTCGATGACTGAACAGGTCTTGATGGCGCTGCTATGTTCCTGAAACAATAGCATCAATTTAATACGAAAAATATTGTACAGTAGGCAGTAACACCATTTTAAGTAGAAGCAAATATTAATTTCCACAATAGAGTCAATCAGAGTAACCTAATTTAAATAGTAATAAGGGCAAATTGAAATAAACAAATGTTAAGATACCTTCGTGTGTGGAATGTATCTCGTTATACCTGAACAAAAGCAAACAACCATTCCGGGTCTTAGCAAACATTGAAGTCAGGATAATTGTTAGCGAAATAAACATAGCTAATTTGCTTGTTCTGAATTTCCACACAACTCAAGAACGAGTACCTTACAATAAATAACAATGTTAAACATCATCGTCTGACAATTCAAATGAAGTGAGCTTAGTAAGAGCACCCTCGTAAACAATGCATGTAAGCTAAGGTAATTAGTCTCGAGACGTCCGCTTCGTACGAACTCCGGCACTCGAGTAAGAAATGCCACTCAAAGAAAACAAACCTAGCTATTACCTACCCTCCGCTTTTGTTCTTTAAAACAATTCTCCATTCAAACCGGCCAATGGGAACGGGCGCGCCACAGTACGTTGATTGGCCGACGACCTCCCTTGAGTGCAAGTTGAAATAAAAAGTGCTCGGGTAAATGAGGCGCGCTGTCTCTTTTTGTCTTTACCGGGACGTGTATGTCTATTCTGCTCGGTTTTTCGTTTTAATTGCAAACATAAGAGGATGTGTAAAGGGTTGTAAGACCTTGAGTGCCGCACGTGCAGAGACTGCGGCATCGGGGAAGCGCATTCAACTTGTTTATGGGGGGAAGGGATCTTGTTTATGTCATCCATGTTGTCAAATGGGGGTTACAGTGTAAGATTTTTGTATGACAAGATGTCTTGCTGCTACATGTATTCATTATGTAGGTCAGTTAAACTTAAGTGTCTAACTTGTTCTTGTGAATATAATTTAAATAGTAAATATATATTTTTATTGAATACATTTGAAAAAAAAAGATTAAGTAACTCAACAGGTTGCGACCTACATTACTATTCCGGAATAAATTGTTTCTAACGGCAGTCCGCGGCAGTCCGTAATTCACTAATTTCTGTAATCAATCAGTGTTGCTCGAAATGAAAACTAAATAGTCGCGTGTCGTAAGACTATAAAACTGGCTACACTGACTAATAGTGTTACCCACTTTACGCCTACCGTTTATTTCTATAAGCAATTATAAAACAAGCATATTTTTGTGGTGCCTTTGAAATTCCTTCTAAAGTTATACAAGGGCTAACCGGCTTATTATAAGATAATTTCTTTGACGATGATATGTATTTTATGATTAGTATTTATTTACAAAACAACATAATTAAAAGATAAGTAAGGCCGTAAGATCCTCTCACAGGGGTTTTGGGTTCGATACCCAAGCAGGAACCTATGAGTTCTAAGAAAGAAGGAAAAGATAGTCATCGGTTACTGCAAATTACCTTTTTTTTTAACTGTCTATTAAATTTAATTCATAAAACATTTGAAAACACTGTTTTTTTAAGCCGCCTTGTTCGGAATGTTTTCATCAAAGAGTTACATTATTTCAGAAAAACCTGGAACGCCACTTGGCAGTGCTTCAATTTGTAAAATGTTGTTTTAAGGACCCTTAAGCTAGTTTAGAGCAAAAATATTTTACATTTTCAACGCTGTTTTTAGGTTTTATATAAGTAAGTTGCTTTGTTTTTGTATCATAAACAAGAAAATATGTTAGCAGTTAATGTAAGAAGGTTGTGGTAGTCAGTATGTGTAGTGCTTGTGTGGAGTGTTGGTTTTGGCGGCGTTTAGTTGATACGTTGACTTGTACTGCATGTATAAGGTATGTGAGTTTTGCCTGCTTCATACACTAAGCATTCCATATATCTTAACAAGCGCGGATTACAGCAAAATAATTTTATTGTATGTAACCGCCGTGTGGTATCCGGCTGAGTAGAATAGAGCACCCTCATTTCTTACCGAGGTGTCATAAAAGGCGACTAAGGTAAGTTGACGTCAGGCAGGTGGCCGGTCGTAAAATACATAGCCAAATCATGTGACAACATGTTTGTAACATGTTGTGCCGACCCACTTAGAGTGGGATAAGGGCAGGAAGGTGATGAATTTTATTGTATGTAACTTCTTTAATTTATATTTTAATCTCTTAAAAAGATTGAGGTAAAATATTTGTCTTAAGTAATTATATATTTGTAGCATTTTTTAATCCATTTATTTTACCAATATTAATTAAAAGATTATACAGCAAAAATTTATATAAACTTTTTCATTTTCTCTATATTACCCGTATTCTCTTTCTTCTTCACTTCTTGTCCTTTTCCTTGTGTTACTTAAAGGTTTACTAGAAGAGATTCCTTAAGGGATAAGTTCGCCTTTATACATGTTCTTTTTTACTTTTTCTTTCTCTTTTCTTATTATATGTATAAAAACAAATAAATAAGGGATTTACGCGGGAAAAACATTTCGACATACTGATTTTCACGCAAGCGAAGACATAGGTACAGCTAGTAAATAAATAAAGTACAATTTTACAAACTTTGTAACATCGCACGATAGTTTAAAGTATTGTGGTAAGGCCTGTTAGCGTGCTATCGTTTATAGCTCAATTCGCATCATGGTGAGAAAAATTCTACACAACCAATTGAAATTATGTTGTATTACATTAGAATAAGGTCTCGAATACCTCTGTGGTAATTCCATTTAGTGAGTATCTGATGTAAAGCGGCGAGCGGGTATTACAAAAAGTGACCTAAAAGAGGGAAAACGGTTATTGAAGCAAATACAAGAAAATTGTTAACCGCTTTCATAATAAAAAGGCGAAACGTTTGAATTATAGTACTTGGGTGACCGAACCTTACTCGGTAATTTTTGAAAAATTTAAAAAATAAATGTAGGCGCCGAAGAAATATGGGGTTCGAACCCGGGTTTTGAACATTTCTGGTCCACCCGCTACCCACAGCTATCGCAACATTAAGTTTGACAACTAAAAAAAACATTTGCTTTCAATTCTACATTTTGTCATTTTTTAATGCCCAAAAACAAGGATAAATTTTTTTTTAAATAAAACCTAGCTAGATCGATTTGTCTCCCCCAAAACCCCTACATGCTGAATTTTAGGAAAATCGTTGGAGCCGTTTCCGAGATTCAGAAAATATATTTATATATATAAATACCAGATTAACTTACTTAAATATTTTACAAAAGATGTACAGTACGGTGACCTTTTTGTAATTTAGATATAGTATAACATTGTTATATAGAAATTTAATCATCATTCTCTTACCCTTATCCCACTCTAAGTGGGGTCGGCACAATATGTGTTCTTCCATTCTCCTCTATCATTCGTCAACTCTGGTGCCACTCCTTTAACTTGCATATCATTTTTCACAGAATCCATCCATCTTTTTTTCGGCCTCCCCCATACATCCGATATATAGAAATTTATTAAAATATATACTAGTTTATATACATACTGATTGTAGTCGCGAACACAAAAGATTTAAAAAGAATGATACAATATAGATAATACTAAATTTAGAAATTTCATTTAGTATAAATTAATTTTTGTTACAGTTAATTACTTTTTTGATTTGAGGCTTCGAAAATACAAAGCAGAATTTTAATTCGAATTTTTTCACTTACCAATTTTTTAACAAACAATCACGTCTCAATACACGTCATCATCCTCCTGCCCTTATCCCAAGTGGGGTCGGCACAAGATGTTATAAACCTGTTGTTACATGATTTGGCTGCGTTTTTACGACCGGCAGCCCGCCTGACGTCAACTTACCTTAATCGGTTTTTACGACACCTCGGTAAGAAAGAGGGTGATCTATTTTACTCAACCGGATACAACACGGTGGGTCAATTTACCTTAGTCGCCTTTTACGACACCTCGATAAGAAATGAGGGTGTACTATTCTACTCCGCCGGATACCACACGGTGGGTGGACTTACCTTAGTCGCCTTTTACGACACCTCGGTAAGAAATGAGGGTGATACTATTCTATTCAGTCGGATACAACACGGCATAATTTTTGTTATAGCTATGTCCTTTTTTTAATTTGAGTCTCCGAAAATACAGAACAGAATTTTTTTTTTTTAAATATATGGGACACTTCCACACACGGTCGTCCGTCCCCAAAGTAAATAACTTAATACTTGTGTTATGGGTGACAGACAACTGGTGAATATATACTTATATATTTTTTAAATACATACTTAAATACAAATATACACCCAGGCTCAAAGACCAACAAATTCATTTATAGAAAATGTTGGCCCTCGGCGGGAATCGAACCCGCGACCCGCGGAGTTGAAGGCAGGGTCGCTACCCACTGCTCCAACGGGCCAGTCAATTTTAATTCGAATTCTTTATACTTACCAATTTTTTCACATACAATCACGTCTCAATGTACGCCATGTTCCCTTATTCTAGGAAGTACTACCATTCAAAATCGAAAAGCGTAACTAAATTTAATATTTTGGCGCTGTTTACAAAGACCTCCCACTTTGTATGAAGATTTCACGGATCGTACACAACCGGTATACCTTTCAATTAATATATTGATGAAAACTATTGCCAGATATAAACGAATACCGTTCATTCATCGCCATACAAATTAGCAGGTACAATATACGCTCAGAATGTTTTAAAATTACGTTTTATTATATAATTTAATTTGCAATTCTAACTGATATAGGTTTAACAGTAAAGTAACAGTATTAGATAAATATGGCGGGAAAATATCCTGCCCTTATCCCACTCTAAGTGGGGTCGGCACAACATGTTACAAACATGTTGTCAAATGATTTGGCTATGTATTTTACGACCGGCCGCCGGCCTGACGTCAACTTACCTTAGTCGTATTTTACGACACCTCGGTAAGAAAGAGGGTAGTCTATTCTACGAAACCGGATACTATACGGTGGGTCGCCTTACCTTAGTCGCCTTTTACGACACCTCGGTAAGAAATGAGGGTGGTCTATATCAATAAACTTTGTATCTTATACATAAATAGCAAACTTAATCAAAATCGATTCAATGATTTAATTGCAGAAACTTAACAAACAGGATAATTTAAAAAGAGTGAATATGAGGATTCTTTCTATACAGCACAAAAAAGGCTTTAAAGCTGAATATTGATGTTAAAGATCAGAACTATGTTAATTTTTTTTTTTTTAATAAATTAATATAGGTCGATTATAAAAAAAAATTTAGAATAAATTTTTTACGTTATATATTTATATCGTACATCTTTAAAGAAAATTAATAAAGATCAATTTTCGAATTTATGTAATATTTTTGTAAAGTATAGTAGACAAGTGTATTTTTTTACAACAATTTCTGTATTAAAAAATGTTTGATTGTTCGAAGCTTATTTAAATCGAGAATTCCTAGTTGATAGCTAAAACTCCCGCCGTGACGAAATAGTCTATGGTCCAACCAAGTCTTTTATGATGCCCGACGCGTGAAATGGCGTTTAAAATGTTACCTGGCTATATTGTTGGTCCAGGTTCACTGTACTTCCTTATTATACACAAAAGTAACTCAACAGGCTGTTAAAATGTCTAATTGTCAATATGTATTAGATATCTATGAAGATATATGTATGAAACCTTAAATAAAATACATTTAAATGTACATCATCATCATCATCCTGCCCTTATCCTTCTCTAAGTGGAGTCGGCACAACATGTTATAAACATTTTATCACATGATTTACCTACGTCCTTTGCGACTGGCCGCCTGCCTCATGTCAACTTACATTAGTTGTATTTTACGACACCTCAGTAAGAATTGAGGGTGGTACTATTCTATTCAGCCGGATGCCACACGCGTAAATATACCTACATAATATAGATAGATAACTCTGTGTTTCCAATATATCGCTAAGTATTAAGTGACCGAATTGAAAAATGTTGTTTTGTGCCAAATTACAATAAAGCGTATTCAAAACTCGTGAATGTCATATATGACACCCATAACTTGCAAGAGCAAGAAAAAACTAGCTTTATTAATAATTCGTAGCGTGATGTTATAGATGGCATCGAAATAAGGATTTTAATGTATTTAACTCAATGACGCCTAATTTTGAATTCAGTCTTTAACACTAAATTTAAGAAAATACAAACAATGCGAATGCGCTTTTATTTTTAATGGATGGTGATTTTTTCATCCAGTTAATTTTTTGTATAAATTGTAAATCACTGTGATAAAATGATAGGTGAGATAATTTTTCGCAAAGCGTATTGCAAAGTAGAGATTGAAATAATATTTCTTTAATTACAAATATTTAAAAATGTAAAAAGTTAGGTTTAAGAAAAATAAATGAATAATTTCTTCTTATTTTGTTTACTTTTCTATCTTCCTACTTCCATAATTAATTATATCAATTTTTTTTAAAAATTAGTTAAAACATATTTTATTTTGTAGTGCTAAAAGATACAGAGAAATATACAGTTAAAAATAATGAACATAACTTTTGTCCGGACTTACGTTCAAAAATTATGGTTAGCATAATTAAATTCGCTTTAAGATAATCTTATCTTTTAATAACATTAAGTATGATAATATACTAGAATATCAGATATATGAATATTAAAAAACTTCCTTTTATATTACAAATATTTTACAGTGTAATATGAAATACAATTATTCTTATTCTTTGTATTCTTTGAATTTTCTGAATACCTAATATTTAATGACACTATCGCGTATATCATACGCGGTTTTTTAGTATTCGTCATAGTTAGGCTATCCAATTTGTTTGATTTTCACGGATATTATTTCTACATATATTTCCAATGAAATTTGTAATTATTTTGTACTTTCGTCTTATAATATTTAGTCGGCCGTGTGGTATCCGGCTGAATAGATTAGTACCACCCTCATTTTTACCGAGGTGTCGTAAAAGGTGACTAAGGTAAGTCGACCCGCCTTGTGGTATCCGGCTGAGTAGAATTGACGAAACTCATTGCTTATCATTGTGTCGTAAAAGGCGACTAAGGTACGTTGACCTACCGTGTGGTATCCGGTTTAGTAGAATAGACCACCCTCTTTCTTACCGAGGTGTCAAAAAATAAGACAGAGGTAAGTTGACGTCAGGCAGGGGGCCGGTCGTAAAAACACTGCCAAATCATGTGACAGGATGTTTGTAACATGTTGTGCCGACCCCACTTAAAGCGGGATAAGGGCAGGAAAATAAAGATGTCTTATTACATTTAGTAAAAATTAAATTTTTATAATAAATAATTTGCCAACGTATGTTATTAACTATGTAAGTGCCTTCATCTAAAAATTTAGAAAATGTATAATATATGATATAATTGGGACTAATATTAATAATAAGTTTATTTGTTAAGGACTGTTATATTAGATATCAATTGAATAGATATTCTTATCAATAACAATTCTTCTATCCAAACATAATATATTAGACAACTAAAAAGAGACAAAGAGGTATAAACGACAATATCAATAAATAATGTTTGATTATCTTTGAAATATAGATTTTTTTTCTACGACATAGTCATCCTTACATTAAAGAAACAAAATTAGCTAACTCTAATAAGTAATTTTCATGTTAAATTTAAATTATAAGTCTTCTAAGTTAAACGAGCTTCTATTTTGAAATACCCTAAAGTATTATACTTAAACAACTGTAATATACATTTTTACGCCGTATGGTATCCGGCTGAATAGAATAGTACCACCCTCATTTCTTACCGAGGTGTCGTAAAAGGCGACTAAGGTAAGTTGACCCACCGTGAGGTATCCGATTTAGTAAAATAGACCACCCTCTTTCTTACTAAGGTGTCGTAAAATACGACTAAGGTAAGGTGACGTCAGGCAGGCGGCCGGTCGTAAAAACGCAGCCAAATCATGTGACAGCATGTTTATAACATGTTGTGCCGACCCCACTTAGAGTGGGATAAGGGCGGCAGGATGATGAAGTTAAACGAGTTTCTATTTTGAAATACCCTAAAGTATTGTTGTCGCCATTGACTTCCGCTTTGTATTTTATAGCAACACAGTCATGAAACAAGAGTATCGCGCCCTTTTTGATTAAAATGGTGGCAACATTGTGCCGTTATTGTTTCCGGTAGAGTCTTTCTATTGATAAAACGTTTCAGTTACATTCAGTCTTTGTTCGTCATTTAAGAGAAGTGCATCTCGGAACGCAATTGTGGTATTCCTATTATATCGTGTTATTGTATATAGTGTGCGTTAACATCAGAAGTGTAAAAGTTAACTCGCGTCGTGCCCGTTGTCCGTGCATCCTGATTTACGGCAATTTTGGCTTTTTAAACTTACTCTTGTCTAATTTTAATAAAAATCATTTCTTGGTTTGTATATTTTTGCGTAAGTAAAAAGTGATTACAGTTATATATTACGTATAACGAACGTTTCTGGTGAGTCATTACTTTTCAATTTTCTTTGTATTAAATTGTGCAAAAGTATAGTTTATTTCTCATTAAGTTTTGGATAACTACTCACATTTTATCCGAGAAAGTTTGTTGAAATTCAAACATTTGAACTGAGAAAATACATGCATTAGTAGATTTTATTTTCTAAAAGAGCAGAAATAGAAACCGATTGGACACTTAAATTCTGCATCCTAGCTAACAATACAGATGTCGTAGTAGTAATTTTGCGAGTAACAATGATTTAACTGAAGCCATGTGTCAAATGTTGAATAGATGATTGTCACTAGAGGACTGATATCTTCCGATTTCGTCACATGCAAATGAGGACACTTCAATGCGGTTGATCCATAAATGTGCTGGTGTGATCGAACCAATATTTTAATTTCATTTTGAGCCGCGTATTCATGATGAGAGTAAACCTTTTTCCTACATCTTTTACCTACAATTTTAAATTGAATTCAATTAAAATTAAAACTTTTTAGATTTTAAAGTATTAGTTGTTTTACACATGTTCTAGTCTGTCATAAATATTAATTGTCCTAAGAAATCTAAGCCGGTTTACAAAAATAAGGCGTTAATTTTTGTTGGAAGAAACGACTTTCTCACAGAAATTATTGCGAACGTATCTACAGATGTACTTATTGATAGTGGTTCGTGTCTCTATAACGTCTAATAACTTAATAAAAGATTCCGCAAGTCAAATTAGTAAGACTTATTTAACATTAAAGATTTAGGAGGTATAAAAGTAGAATCAAAAGCTTCAATTACATCGCCGATTGAATTAACAGATATCACTTTAGAAGTAGATTTTTATATCGTTGATGGTAAATACTGAAGTAATTATCGGCACGGATATCTTGAATAGAAAAGTTGTTACATATTTGAGAGGCACTTACAAGTATACATAGTAGAGCCACTACACATTATAGGATGTATAGTGGAGCTATGGTGTATAATGTGCAGTCAGATATAATTTTTTTGGAAATACGGTAATTACCCAAGTAGCATGAGATATTGAAGAAAGACTATTTGAAGTGCTAGATAAAATACTGTCTTGCTTAATGTGGACCTAATCCTATGATGAGATTTACGTATTAATTATTGCGTTGAGTAAGGTTATACATAATTCGAGAATCAAGTAGTGCTGTGTTTATTGGGCTAGACATTGCTCTAGTTTAAATCAATTAAGTATTAGTGAAAATTCCATTGATACAACCGCCTTTATAACTGCCAAGGGACATCGCTAATAATGTTAAATGTCTGGTATTTGTTGTAAGTTGCCAGAAGACTTTTATACATTGACTTACGACGTTTATGGACTGACACAAGAGAAGAAAATGTCGTTTTGCTTGATTCAGTGCCTGGAACGCTATTACGCTAATGAAGGCTGCTTTTTGGAAATAGATTTGATGTATTTAGTAATGAGGTAGAAAATAAAACCAGTGAAGGTCAGAACTTACGCCGCAAATCGGAAAAAGTTGATGATATGAGAGAAAAGTTCAAGTTACAACCATATATTGCAACGACTAGCGCAGAGGACCTTGAATACAGTATAAGAAAATGAATTATAAGCCTGACAGTTGGCTAAGACAAATGATAGCCGAATGGATTACGATTAAATTGTAACAGATATCCAAAGTGAACACTGTTGCAATGATTGCATGGTGATACACGTTTAGAGTGGCCTCAGGCATCTCTATTCTAAACCATGATACATTTATTTATTTGATTTTGGCCTACCAACAAATTTACATGTTTGTTAAACCATAGATACTTGGTCTTATTTGCTAATTACATATAATTTCATTTATAGGTAGACACAACATGCTTTTATAGACTACTACGTACGATAAACAACCAGACTGTAGGCAGAATGTAGTACTGAAACTATTATTAACATTTATTTAACTAAAACTTAAACTATTGCTTAAAAATACACTATTTCCTACATACAAATTTTTTTTAACATAGGATACCGTAAAAAAATCATCATCAATCAAGTCATGTACTTTACGCCTAATTAATAATGATCTTATTTTAAAAGTTTTTTTAGTATCTTACTATAAGGTAGTCTCTTATCACCTCCAATAGAATAAAATTTTGTAAATCGGCGTTGGATACTCTCCAGCCTATTCCTGTATATTTGATAGTTTGGATTCCAAATTACAGTACCATACTCGAGTTTGCTTCTACAAAGGTGGTATACAGAAGTTTTTTGTAGTATGAAGTTGTTTAAATGATTTGGAATTTCTGAATATAAAACCTAACATCCTGCGAGCAGATCGACAGATATGTTCAATATGGTGTTGAAACCGTAGTTTAGCATCAAATGTGATACTTAATTCACGGACAAACGCATTTTCCTGAATCAGGTTTTGTGGATTGTTTTTTGATTCAATCCTGACAAGATTACGAGAAAATCGAATAAAAGAACATTTATCGGGATTTAAAATCATATCATTAAACGCGCACCAATCAACTATTCGGTTGAGATCTTCCTGCAGTAGTAAAGCAGGATACATGAACAAGTTATACGACATGGTCGGATGTTGTCTTAGATGAAGGATAGCCGAGCGGATTAAATTGTAACAGATATCCAAAGTGAACACTGTTGCAATGGTTGCATGGTGATACACGTTTAGAGTGGCCTCAGGCATCTCTATTCTAAACCATGATACATGAACAAGTTGTACGACATTGCTGGACGTTGCTTTGACGAAGGATAGACGAGTGGATTAAATTGTAACAGAGATCCAAAGTGAACACTGTTGCAATGGTTGCATGGAAAAAGTTGTACGACCCTTTGCGGTCTGACTAGCTCAAATATCCACGCTGGTTATCCGATGTTTGGATATATAGTTAGATATAGTCTGAATTCAGTATTCACATTCAGACGGAAAATTAACAGCTTAATGACTCATATTTATTTTGTAGATAACTTATGAACAACAAAGTTTAGTTTTCTGATTATTTGTCTTGTCTAATGTATTCGCTTCAGACAAAGGATACCAGGGTGGATAAAATTATAACAGAGATCCGAAGTGAACACTGTTCCAATGGTGGCATGGTGATACACGTTTAGAGTGGCCTCAGGCATCTCTATTCCAAACCATGATTAACAAGCAAGTTGTACGGCCCTTTGCGGTTTAACGATCTCAGCTACAATTCACGATGTTTATCTGATGTTTGAATAGAGTGATTCAATTTCACTTTGTGGATAACTATACTCATGAACATAGTTTGTCCTCAGCTTCTACATTAGACTAGTACGTGTTCGGGACGAACACGTATGCAGGAGGGCCGGATGTTGTCGCCATTGACTTCCGCTTTGTATTTTATAGCAACACAGTCATGAAACAAGAGTATCGCGCCCTTTTTGATTAAAATGGTGGCAACATTGTGCCGTTATTGTTTCCGGTAGAGTCTTTCTATTGATAAAACGTTTCAGTTACATTCAGTCTTTGTTCGTCATTTAAGAGAAGTGCATCTCGGAACGCAATTGTGGTATTCCTATTATATCGTGTTATTGTATATAGTGTGCGTTAACAGTATTATACTTAAAAATCTGAAATATAAATTTTTCTACACAAAAAATTTACACAGAAATGTATATTCAACGAAAGTTTTCTAAAACTACATTTATAGATTTCTTTATGAATAAGCAATATCGGTTTGCGAGTTTAAAACTTTATTATACTTACAGCGATATCGCTTGCCCACGTCGATTTGCGCTTAATAATATGGTTACCCTACAAATAGCTGAGTCACAGGTGTGTCGACTTCACCCTTCGATAGCCCGGTTTATACGCAATGAATATTGACTCGCTGTTTAATAACTAATCAGTTAGGGGCTCAAATAGTGCCTGCATCTAGATTCTTAATTCAGCGATCAGCCATATAAAAGACATCACTATTACGAAAATCATATATAAAAGAGAAAGTACGTATGTTTCTTATGGACTTCGAAACAGCTTTTTAATAAAATTTGCAGACAATCTTTAGATTGAACCCGCGGATAATACTTTAAAGTTTGGTGGCGAATGGTTGAATGGCGAATTGGTGGTCAATGGTTTTATTTCGAAGGGAATTCGAAACCCCGACTCAGCCACAGCAACGTGGGCCGGACCGCTAGTATATTAAAAATAGAATTAATGCTTTAATTACTAATAAAGAGTTAAGGGTATGTTGAAATAAGTTTTTTCGTTAAATATTTCTCTTTGGATCATTCAGGAAAATGACGATCCTGAGATCGCTCATTTTATGCAGTGAAGCTTTTAAAAATCTTAAAATCTGACAATAGATTATCGAAGCTTTCAGGTGAACCAGTCCTATATAAATGTTAAGAGAAAAGGTTTAAAATGTAACTTAATCAAGTGTCGAATACAAAGTTTCCAATTAAAAAAATGTATGTGACAAAATTACATAAAATTTGTTTTAAATTATATCTTACTAAGAATAATCTTTTTTAAATTAATCACCTTTCCTTCTGCTACAAACCGCGACGCAAATTATGAAAGTAAAATTTTGGCAAGCCAAAATGTTTGGCACTTGCCAAAAATGTCAGCATTCACGAAAAGTTTTAGAATTTAAACCTTGTATACGTGTATTCATGAGAAATAACAAGACAGCGCAATCGTTCCTATTTAATAACGAGCATGTCAGAAATAATGACACTCTAGGCTTACCTGCTTCATTACTAAGCCACAGTATAAAAATGAATGTACTGGAGTTTTCTAAGCGGGATTATGTTAGAAATTTTATATGAATGGAGAGCGTCGAAATTCGTAAAAGGAGACTTATTTTAATATGTAAAAATCTGAACCAGGTTACCGTGATTTTAGAAAAGTTTGAACAAAAACTTAAAAAATTAGTGCATTTTTTAGGCACAGCATATTTTCTAATCCAGGTTGTGCTCTAGATGCTTTATAAATGCCAGAGAAATTGTTAAATAAGACAGCGCGTGAAAAAGAACGTAATTAGTTTCTTTTTTAATTTAATTAGGCATTCATATTTATGCGAGAGTTCAAACTTGACGAGAACTGTATTAAAATTAAAAAACGCGTTCCACATTCTAATTTTAAAATTTTTTAAAGTGGCATTATAACGGCAAACTAACAAAAAATTATTCATTTTTTATGTAAGACGTGGAATTCTCACACAATCTTGTTTCTCATATAAGTGTGGATTTCATTTTCAGAGTCGCTCTATTTTATTTTACCTTTTTAACTAGTCCAGTGATAAGGGATATATTTACACCCCTAATCAAGATTACCTTCACTATTTTATTGCTATTAACCAACACAGGATCAATCGCAATCCTCATCTTATCGTATAATAACTTTTAGTAGCCGCGGCTGCTGCTAAATGTAATCTTAGCTACATATTTTAATACAAAGTCCCAAAAGCTGTCTGTCTGTTTGTGATCGATTTTCTCAAAATCTACTGAATGGATTTTTGTACGGTTTTTATTGAAAAGTAATGCAATCCTTACGGAAGAATCCTTAAGTAAGAATTACGGTTTTATGTTGATCGTATTGAAGAGATCGCGCAGGTGTAAAACAATTCGCCTGCTGATAACTTTAATCGCATGCACCGCGTAAACCAACAAAGATACACCATAGTTATATACTAGAGAATTGTAAATCTACAAAAATACTACAAAAGAGTCTGCGATAGCATGTCTCTATCTCTTATGAATAACTCACAATAACTACTTTTATATTCAATCTTTTAATACGCTGAGTTTCAAGCGGACGAAGCCGCTACCGTAGCTAGCATTGATTTTTATTATTTTACATAATAAAAATCAATGCTTTAGTTATTTATACTAATATATAAAGATAAGAGTTTGTTTGTTTGATTGTTTGAACGCACAATCTCAGGAACTACTAGACATTTAAAAAAAAATTCAATGTAAGATAGTCTATTTATCGAGGAAGGCTATAGGCTATATAACATCACGCTCAGATGAATAGGAGAGGAGCAGCAACAAAAAATAGTACGAAAACGGCAAAATTTAAAGATTTCCTTGCGTGCGCTGTGTAAACGGTAATAGTTATTTAAAAATCATGTACTACAAAATTGTTCCCCTCTAAAAATTTTAAATAAAAGTCGGCGACAGCATATCAGCAGCTCTTAAGGTTAACCCACTTTAACCATTTTTATGCTTATCAAATTTATTTAGTCTATATTACGGTTTTTATTTATCCACGCGGGCGGAGCGACTAGCTATTTATAAACAGGTCCAAATTAGGAAGGACTTAACCGTACCAATCATTTTTATCTGTCTAAATCCTAGTTAATAAAAACCATCTTTAAAAAAGTGGATGTTCAAGTATTGAAAAGAAAGTATATATTAGGAACAACAAATAAACAACATTAAAATTTATCTCGCTATAAATAAACAGAATCCATAAAATAATCTTAATTCCCTAGTTGAATGTCTAATAAAATGCTCTATCTCAGCAATAAACTGAAAAGCCAATAAACACTTTATTGAAAAAAATAAAAACCTCGTGAAAATGAACTTTACGAGTAATGAACGGCAGCCATATTGGGTAAAGTTTAGTGTCATTATCAAAACATAGATGGCACTAAATATGCTTTTTTCATTATACCATTTAATGCTAATGTTTTGCAAACACTTTATTATGAATACAAATTGTTAAAAGTCTTGCTGCATTCTTTAATATCAAGGTGTTGAGCTTATTACTAATAATTCGTATGACAGCCGATCCAATTTTGCTCGTCCTTTTTTATGTTTCTGAATCATAATTTCAAATTAGGGTATTAATTTTCATGGTAATATATGCATTTTTGAAATGCATGTATGTTATTAAATGTCTTAAGTAAAATACTAATAGTGACCATGTCTCTATGTCCTTTTTGGATATGGAACTTATAAATATTTGAAATATTATTGTATTTTAAAATAACATTTTGGATCAATTTTACAAAAGATAGATTGAAGTGTTTCAAATATCCCCTCACTTTATTAATTACTAGTAAAAGCACGCGATTTCACCCTCGTAAATACCAATCTCATGGCAGTAGAGAATCTACTAAGTCGGACTATAGATTTATTTTTGTTATATAGGTATATCATCAAATGTTTCCGCAGCGCATGCGATGACAGATTTTTATGCCTAAATTTTTACACCTTATTACATTTTTATTACGGATCTCTGTTATTTTAATGTAATGTTATGTTATTATGTTGCTTATGTTGCTAAGTAAAGATGCAGCTTTCCAATGGTGAAAGAGTTATTTTAAATCGGTCCAGTAGTTTTTGTGTGAAAACATTACAAACAAATAATGCAAAAATAAAATAATACAAATTTTTCCTCTTTATTATTAGTATATATTCGCGATGAGAGTCCTACTGATATTATAAATGCGAAAGTTTGTGAGTATGGATGTAGGTTTGTTACTCTTTCACGGCAAATCCGCTGAAGCAATATCGATAAAATTTGGCACAATTATTCCTTATACACCGGGTTAACATATAAGCTATAGCTAACAGGAATAGGATGAGGTTGAAAAACAAACGAAGTTGCGGGCAAAAGCGAGTATTAGGTACATACTCATTAACATCAAATCATCGTCTTTGCTATACGCATGTTAGAAATATAAGTCAAAAGTTATGCAAATTGTCATTTATAACATAGTATTTATTTTACATACAAGCTCTGCTTAAACGTAATAGAGCTCTCGCAAATGAAAGACTACGATGCGACTCCGATACGATTAACAAGCTTCGGGGCTCCTGACGGTACACGTTTTAGGATTCCTTAACCGTTTTCAAGTTTTAATAATGTAACAAAATTAATTTTAGGCAAATCCATATATATTTGACTTGACAAGATAACCACTCCAATACATGACAATAAAGGCATGTTTTAATTTATGTAGCTCTACCCGTGACTTCGTTCGGGTATATTTAAATGTTAAAATATGCTCAATTTTCCATGTACTTTGCGTTTATCCTATATGCAAAGGAATTTTGGAATTATTTATCCTATATGTTAGCCCAATTTATAAGGTTTCATTACATTTATAATTGCTCAACGAAAGTCTATCTCTCAAGCTCTAACTTTCAATTAGCCTTGAAAGCTTTACAGACAGACTTTGGCGTTTAAAATAATATGTTACAATAGTATGTTTACAATAGTATGGATATTAAACTAGAAGCTTATCCACATACATGCATAATTATAATACATAGACATGATTATAATAATTAGACCATAAGAGTTAACTGTAGTTGATTTTGTCATATTTATTGCCACTTGTCTATACTTAGTCGTTCGAAGAGATCTGATGGCAGCGCAACCAGTTAATTTGAATTTACTCCTTAAAAATCGATCTTCCTATAAGTTTTCACTCTGTAGCACACAGAGAGAAGAAGCAGATTTTTCTAGCTATAACATCTACTAAAATAAGATTTACTAAAAACCTGCATGGTCATCAAAAAAAAATAGAGACTGACATTGGTGGTATCATTATAAAATTAAGATTTTTTTCTTTAGTGTTGAATCAATCATGCATCGTACTTGAATCAATAAATTTTGTTTACCATAGCAATATCCTTTTTGAATAAAGAGTGTGAACTGTCATTAAATAACTCATAATTATTTAAATCCTACGTATCACGATTTTATCGTATAATATAATAAGCTTAAGCACTAGCAAATGTCACAATCTATCAATTTATGGCACTCGCTTTCTCAAGCCCATGTCTGACCTTTGTACGATACATGTCACAGAGTAAGAATTACGGTACAACAGAATTATGATATACTATTGGATTAAAGTTTATTTGTTGGGAAATAGTTCGCAGTATTTGGCTTTAATACATCGTTCGCACGCTTTCGAACTTTGTATACTTCTTAAGACATGAGTATTAAATTATGTTAAACTCTAGGTATGACTGGCCCGTTGACGCAGTGGGTAGTGACCCTGCCTCCAGCGCCGCGGGTAGCGAGTTCGATTCCCGGATTAAACGTAAAAGTGTAACAGACAGATAGACAGACTTTGCATTTCAGTATGGATAATTATACCTATAATAAATAGATAAACCATATGTGTAATCTTATCGCTCTGGTTAAATTTTTTACGTATAGGAAAAATACCATGAACATAAGGAAAAATGAAGGCGCATTACTATTGAGCACCTGGTTGCCCTAAAAACCTAAAAAAAAAATTCAGATGGGATCGATCTTAGGTATTTACATTTCTTGAGACTACCCGTTCCCCGAATAAGCTACGCTGACTTGACAGTTTATGATAAAAATAGTGTATATATTCAATAAAAATTTTATTTAGTATTTTAATACCCAAAAACAGGGATAAAACGATTTTTTCTCCCCCAAAATCCCCTACATGCTGAATTTCAGGAAAATCGTTGAAGCCGTTTCCGAGATTCCGAAAATATACATAGCATGCTTAGTGTGGAATTCATAGTTTAAGTTACATTCTGTAAAATCTATGAGTTTAACAATAAAGAATTATTATTATTATTATTATTAAGATTAAATAATTTAAATGTTTACTATAAAATAAACCACAAAAAAACAACTGTTAAACTTAATTACACATAAAAACCGCATATTTTACATAATTTATCGTCTAAAATATCGAAGGTTGTATGATAATAAATTTCACGATGGTGTGGTATTTCACACCGGCCAATTAAGTTTCAGTCGATACATCATAATAGCGTACCGAAATATAAGTATGGGGATATTGAAATTGTTTGCATGTATGTAATTTTAGGAGCTTATATGTCAAACTAACTTAACTGCGCCGTCGGGTATCTAACTGAGTAGAATAGACCACCTTCATTTCTCGTAAAATACATAGCCAAATCATATGACAACATATTTATAATATGCTGTGCCGACCGTACTTAGAGTCGGATAAGGGCAGGATGATATAAACTAGTAATGCCCGCAATTTCCAAGTTCCCCTTAATAAAGATTTTTTTTATGTCCCCGAAAAAAGTAAGATTTATTTATCTTATATGTTAGCCCGCTCCCAATAAAAGTATAGAGTAAAATAGCTGCCTGTTAATATCCCAATGCTGGGCATAAGCCTGCTCTCTCGTTTTGAGTGATAAAAGTTCGAGCTTAGACCAACCACGTAGCTCCAATGCGAATTGGAAGGTTACACTTATCCCCAGAATTTTCTAGAGATGCAGATTTTCTAACGATGTTTTTCTTCATCCAAAAGCGAGTGATAAATTGCAAATATTAATATGATACAAAGTTTTAATAGAAAACTCATTGGCCCGAGGTTTCAACCCGTGACCTTGAAAGAGCCGCACGGTCTCACCATTGGACTATCACACCGCTCTGAGTGTTAAATATGAACGTGCATGGATATGTGACTAGAGGGAGGCCGATATAGTGCGTGAGTTAACAAATGATAAGAGAGAATGGAAGCGAAAAACATGTTATGCTGACCCCACTTAAAGTGGGGGATGATGTCAAGTTAAGAGAAGTAAGTAAGACAAGAATCCATCAAATCCCACGGACCTTGTAAGACAAGAAACCATCAAACCTTGAATCCCGCGAATCTTTAGTCACGTTCTGTAACCGTTGAGCCATCATGGTGTATCCTCGAATGTACCTATAAATCGTTAAATTTAGACAGCAATAAGCATATAATTAAGTGGTTGCAATAAAGCTCCCACTGATTCGGAATATTCCTCCTGTTGAGAACAGCGAGACATCCGATATTTATTTTATATAAAAATCTTTATTACAACACGTAATTCGTATTAATCATTGATGATTAGTTGTATGCGATTTAAACCCTTAAACGCAAAACACCGCGAAATTCGTCAGTTTGTTTTGACGCAACATTGAACGGTAAGAGTTCCTTACCCTAAGCATTCACTAGCCCCGCATAGAGACCCATGAGTATTGTAAAAAAAAACACTATACTGTGTGTGTTAACTGTATGTTCTTAATTAATATTGTCAATTTTTTAATGTAGTCTACCTTGTATGGTTTTCATAGTTAATGTATAGAAACCCCCTAAATTCATTTCTTCTTCTATCGGTTAAGCCTAATCTAGCTTCAAGCTCTTACTAATAAGGGGCTTATAAAGAGCTCACCCCATAGAATAAGATGTGTCTATAGCCGTTTTCTAAACATCAACTAATATTGACAATACATACACCTTTTGTTGAAGGAAAACATGCCAATAAATCCAGAAAAATTTTTCCGGATGAAACAAACATCCAAAAAACGATAAGCTCTGAACAATATAAACATAATTATGATGGTATTTACAAAAGAATTTTTTAATTACAGCGTTCATTGCATCTTATGCTCGAACCTTGTACAAAAGGTATAGAACTTTTCCCATCTGTCATAAATTTGATGGATCGCCCTTTATAAGGATCGGATTACAAAAATTTTAGCGTCCATTCTGTATTCGATTGTAGTCCTCGATTAAATAGTTCAACTTCTTTTTATTAGTTTTTTGTACACAAATATTTTTCTTACGTTTTGAGAAAGACGTTATTTTTAATGTTCAGTAACAAAAAAGGTTGTCGGGCAAGTAATTATAATGTAATTATTTAAAGGACTTGACTTCGTTCACACTGAATCTTTAATTATCTTTTCGTAGCAAGTCCACTAGTAGATCTTTCTGCAAGAAAATCGTTTCTCGTTGTCGTAATTTTGGAATTCTGTATATATTTAGTTATTTAATAGAAAATGAAAAGTATTAGAGTTTTAAATATGACCTCATTCAATTCATACATTTGCTAACGTTATATCGCTCGTGGGCTGCAATAGGGGTACAACTCAAAAAATCTTGTTTTGAGATAAATGGGTATAAAGTTTTAATTACTGAAGAAAATGCATAAAATGCTTTAGTTTGCTTTAACGAACGGCTGCTGAAGGGTCGTCTGGCTTACTCCCCAGGAGCTTCTTTGCCCGGGCAATTCCTCGTGGGCACTTAAGCCCGGGTATATGTTTCGGCCATAGGCCAAGGTCACCTAGGTGACCTAAGGGTATCGGTATTTGGACCGTGAGCCCAGGTCACTTAGGTGACCTAAGGGGTGTCAAGTTCGGTGGGGAGGTCTGGGAATGGTAGCTCCCTTAAGGTCAGGTGGTGTCGTGTCAGGTGATGTCAAAGCCAGTGGTGTCGCCCTTAACGAACGGCCTTATATTGAATTATGAGTTCTGCCAGTATAGCTGCTGAAAAGAATGTGTATTACAACATTTACCTCTATTTTTAATCAAAATACGTGATCTTTGGGTTGTGACACTATTACACCCAGGGCAATATATGATGGGCTATCCAACTGTTATTTACAGATTGTTAGCATATACCTTTTTCGGCATAGTAACTAAGTGCAAATAAGTAACAACCTGTTACTATCCCACTTCTGGGCATAGGCGTCCTCTCTCCATTTAGTAGAGAAGGGTTATAACTAAAACCCACCACGCTGGTGCAATACGGATTGGTAGGTTATATATATGCTGAGAGTTCTCTAGAGATATGCAGGTTTCCTCACGACGTATTTATTTACTAAAAACCGAATTTACTAAATTACTTAAAATTGTGTTTATTAATTAGCAATATAAGTTTATGAGACAACTCATTCTTATCTGCCTGGGGTTTGAATCCGTGACCATCCTGAAAGATTCCACGGTCGTATCGCTGGGGCTTTTACAGCTCCTAAATCTAATCTAATCTAAATACGACGTATTAAATGTTTGAAAATGCGGGTAAAACCACAAGAATAAACTAGCAATATCTTAGATTGTAACACTCGATTACGAAGGTAAACCACTCACCTATAAATGTGGCTCGGTTTTACAACCAAATTAAAGCACGGCCATTTAAAACCACCATAAATGCTATGGTGGCTTATTAAAGTTTACAAAGTTAATGGGAAATAACGATGGTGGTGGAGAAAGGGGAGAGCTTTGGGATAATTAAAACATTCACTAGATTTCATTTGCAATTTTGACTTTATATGGGGCGCATTATCATATAATTACTACTTTTTACTAGCGAACTTTAACGAACTTTTTTTACTTAGCTTACTTTAATCTAGAAGGACGACAGATTTTAAGTATTTGTTCTATCATCTATTTCTAAAAATTAACCGACATAACAATTGAAATAATTATTGTTGAATCAATATCCCACATGGCGGTTATCTCATGAGCTAGGTCAAGATGTTTAGTTAATTTTTCTTTTTCAGCTTTTATGAGATTTTTAGATCTTATTAGAGTTTTGGTGGAGAAAAATCGATCTAGATAAGTTTTATTTTAAAATAATGTCGTTTTACCCCTGTTTTCGGGCTCTAATATTTTTTTTAAATTTACGCAAACGTAAAGTCACGGTGGTTCATTTGGGGAACGGGCGGTCTAGAGAGGTAAAAATACCTAGGATTGAGCCATACCTGCCCTATTATTTTTAATTTTTCTTTTCAATTTTTTTTAAATTTTTTTTTTTACATTATTTTAAAAATTACCGAGAAAGGCTTGGTCACCAAGGTACTATTATTATTATAGTATTAAGATAAAAGCAGTGTTACTCTCCAACTCTTAAACTATCTCCGCTCCGATAAGGAGTAAAAGAAGAGCAAAAACAAACCATTTCGCATTCTTATTAATTATTAAGTAGATGGAGGTTAATTTCATAAACAATTTTTTTTCTGTAACTTTAACCAATATGTATTTTACGGACTTAAATAAGAACGATAAATGAGGTTGTGGTAGTTAGTGTGTAGTGCTTTTTATGGAGTATTGGTGTTGGCGGCGTGTTGTGATATGTGTGGCGGCTTGTCCTGCATGTATGTAGTATGTGATTGTTGCCTGCTTCATACACTAAGCAATGCATGTATTCTCTTAACAAAAGCGGATTACAGCAAATTCAAATTCAAATTCAAATTTATTTATTGCTTAATGTGGTACACAGAGATGTTACATAAATATAATGTAGAACAACACATTCTGCCTATTATAAGCATGCAAATAGTACATAGAGTAGTATAATTTTATATAATGTGATCTTTTATTATTTTACTAATATTTATTTTAGCTATTAAATTATTATATTTATCAAAATTAACATATTTTTATTCTTATCACTATTATATTTATATTATATTCATAAAGACGTCGTGAAACATTATTAATAAGGTTTAAAATTTAGAAACTCTTCAATATTATAAAATACTTTGTTAACGAGGAATTTATGAAGTGTATTTTTAAATTTTGTATAGTCGCAAATCTCTGCTATACTTTTTGGTAGCTTATTGTTAATTTTATTGTAAGTATTGTAACGTCGGATAAATGTGGTCATGTGTAATCCATTACTCACTAATCAAGCCACCCGGTAAAGCCGCAGGCATAAGGTGTAGTCAATATAGCTATATAATTAAGGATAGTGCACAAGATACGCACGCATCGTAAAATGCGGCATTGGAGGGCGCGGATTCCAATTTATTTTTTCCCCATCGTTGCAGGGCGTTGCAGTAAAGTTGAAATCGTAAAGTTACAGCGTCTGGCCCAGACCCCTACTATGGTTATAATTATTTAATTATTTTATATCAACAACTAACCAAAGGTCTTGTAAAAATATAAACAACAATTACTTCTTATAGTTAATATTCATCTAAATGAGGAATAATTACACTATAGTAATCTAAAAAACATATTACTGATTTCTTGATTATTATATATTAGGAATAGGAAGTAATAGGAGTCCCGGATAGACTAATTTTGATACAACATCTATTTTCAAATAAATTGAGGTTTAAAATTTTACTGATATTGGTTTAACCTCCAAGCGAAGGTATAAAACTTCAAAAGTACGCATACATATAAAAAAAATATATAAAAAAGGCTATTACGCATTTCATATTGACCATTATTGTGAATTTAATTATTAATTTCAGATTATGTACTTTAAGCATATAATATTTTTTCTATTTTTATTTACAATGCTTTGAACAAACAAAAATTTAATACCAATTTCTAATAGCATGTATAAATTGAAAAATGCAATTTTTGGATTTATATATTTATTTATTTGCTGCCTTGATTGTGTTGACATTTATATGTTAATAATATAACACAGAGTCATTAATATTCCTTTAAAGACATGTAACTTACTATTATCTATTTTTTCTATTATTGTTATTATAATATTCATTTTATAATTTATAAGTTGTTATTATAATATTCATTCGAAGATCCGAAATTAAATACGTAATACAAAACAATTGCTATTAAATTTGTTTTTTTTTTCTCCTGGATTACATTTAGAACACACACTTCGAACATATTTAGACACTCGTCAGTTACAATGGTAGGGGATATCCTACAATAATTTAGTAAGGATAATAGAGGTTCATTTTTCACCAGCTCCAATCGGATACGGTGGTAGTGGTGGTTTTTTGTTGCATTTCTATTTGAATGAGGGGTTCCGCACAAATTATACCGTCTCCGCTATAAAATATCTGGAGTTGATGAGATAGTATATTTCGGACCGTGAGATAGAACCGATTATTTAAAAATAATGATAGAGATGTTTTACGGGACAAATAAAAATCTGTAGTATCCATGGCCTTCTCTTGCAGCTATTTATTTATTTCCTTCTTTCTTTTTAAAATATAGTTAGAAAAGAGAAATGTATAAAGGCGGACTTATCCCTAAAAGGGATCACGTCCAGTCAACTTTTGAGTAAAAGAAGGAAAAGGACAAGAATTGAAGAAGAAAGAGAATACGGGTAATATAGATAAAAAGAAAAAGTTTTTATAAATTTAACTATTTAATCTATTAATTAATTTTGCTAAAATAGATAAAAAGATGCTACTGATATATAATTGCTTAAGACAAATATTTTCTAGTCTGTAACTTAAATACCGAAAGGGAAAGAGATTTGCGGATTGATACTGGTAAATCATGCCACACCTTGAAAGCTAAATGATCTCGAGTAAGTCAGGAGCATTTAGAGAAGGCAAGAAAATTAAGAAAGCTATTGTCAAAATGGATGACTGAAATAGATGGTAAAAAATTATACTGTCCAATCTGTCAGCCGGCATGTTTATGAAGGACATTCGTTTTGTAAGACGTCGACTTAACCACGATCCCCCCTCGAGTGGTAAAACAAACTCGTAAAACAACCCCAGCGCATAACTTTGCCCCATGCGATGGTGTGGCTATCAATGGTTTATTAGTGGGGAGTCTGTGGTTACAAGATATGCTACATTCAGTGCCGTAAAACAAACGAAATGCCACACCGAAACGATACAGGTTATACATTTATACATATAAAAACAGTCCCCAAAAGCTGTCTGTATGTATGGGATCGATTTTGTCAAAATATACTGAACGGGTTTTTAAACGTGTAATTATTGAAGGAGGTTTAGTTGATGTTCAAATTCAAATAGGGAAAACTTTGTGACACGCTGTTTTCTAAGCGGGCGACGTCGCTGCCAAAGCTTACTTTAATAAGGTACATACATTTGACAAAAAAAGGATGTTTCCTATAGGGTAAATGTCATAACGATGAAATTCATCATGTTGGGTTTTTGATAGTGAACGTGTGAAGTGCTTTTGTATGGTGGTGGCGGTTTGTGCATGTGTTTTTAAGAATCATACATATATCAGGTATGAAAACGAATATTACACACTACATTTAGCATTACGTATATATATTTTGTATTCCCTAATCGCGGATTATAGTAGGCACATGTACAAAGGCAAAAAGTATGGCGTGGAAATTAAAGAAATCTATATCCAAGAGACAGTCAGATATTTATCGGTGAAAAAAGAAGACGAAGAAAGTCACTTTGAACTAGACGTATACATTCCTGACACATTCTTCAGACGTATTCATTCCTGACACACGACCACCGGACAATCACTAGTTAATATAAATACATTGCTAAATTCTCTTGGAAATAATTTATTATTAACCATATCGAAGAATCATTGGAATAATTACGTAATTTCGACCACAAGTGCTGTCTTATAAGACAAAACAAAGACAGCCGCATTTGTTCGCTATTTAACGTTTTTTCATCGGATACTTTTTCAAGTGAACGCCACTTAAACTTCGTATCCGACGGATACATCTTGTGCCCCTTGAAGTTGGCTGTCGGACAAAAACAATTTCGGTACATTTTCCCTTAATTACATATAATGGTTTGTAATACCCCGTAATATGGTATAAGCACACCTTCGAGTTAATTGCGAGATTTATTTAAGGTTCTGTAGGCCGAGTAAATTACAAGGCGCGCGCAGTTAAACTTTTTTTTATTGTCTTACTTTTTTATATATTCAATTAGATCAATACCAACGTATTGATCTAATTGTACGTAGTGAGAATGTATTGAATCTTAAGTTGTACCATTGTTTTGACTGTGTTCAAACCGAGAAGATCGAACATATAACATGATGTTTGTTATAATAAAATGCTAGAAATTGTATATAAAATACAATTTCTCAGCCGATTTTTTATTTTGCATGGTATACATCGTCCGGAAACCTGCACAGCTTTGTTAAATTCCAGTAATATATGTATATGGAATTTAACAAAATAAAATTTACTTCTAACTGAATTGTTCGTTGCGTATTAAAAATTTATCTAATTTACTAACACTAATTGGACAACAACAAAACAAATGAACACTAAAATATATTTTAGATTAATTAATACTTATTTTAAATTATTAATTTGTACAAAATTATGCGTGATTGTTACAATTTTGCACCTCTATTAAAATGTTACATTAGAATTCCCGTGGTCGCGATTTACGCGGGAAAGACTATGTGATTTCAAGCGGCTGAAGCCACAGCGTCTATAGTTAAACAAAACTCATATATTTGTTGTAGTTATAACGGATGATAAATCTCTGTAAAGTTTACAATTACATTAATAAGTAATCTTAAATCGAATTTATTCTATCCCAGTGCCGTCAATTTATCTTTGATGGATTGCAGAGTACAATTGGTATAAAAACTCTTATCGGCTCACATATGGCATCCAACATAAGAACGTTTAGTATCGGGAATATCGATCGATAAAGATAAACTAATAACATTATTAAAACTTATTGAGGTATATGCTTCCAAATTAAGAACCGAAAACAAATATTTATGCTAATTGTTAAAAGTAATTACAATTACAAAAACAATTATAATCACTTGCTTTTCAACGAAAAAAAATATGGTAATCGGCATGTCGTAAATTATTTTTCACTATTGCATTAGTTTCAGCTATTTTTTTAAGACATAGTATTAAGATATAAAAACTATGGTCTATAATCCATATTAATATTATAATAGGAAAAAGTCTCACCTTAGTCCCTTTGTTATGTATTTATGGCTAAACTACCTTTATTGAGCATTATTGAGCAAATTATTAATGAAGCATAATATATACCTGACTAAGGAATAGAGTAACGTAATTCCGAATTTTTTCTTTCAGTAACAGAAAACGTGACATAATTTATATTTAAGGGCATTTCAACAATTAAGTTGACACGCGTTGTCGCTGTTAGGTATAGTTAGTTACCTATTCAGATATCTCTAGCCAAGATGGTAATAGGAATATATCCCTAACTCTGGTAAAGCGTTGTAAAAGAATGTAATATAATTATTTTGTTGTTCAAAGTAAAAAATATAGCCTAAGTACACCTTAGATTTCTTTTGCTCGAGATTTATTATTTATTTAACTATTTTAAGATGTCTAAGAGGTAAATCGTTTATTTTAAAAATTTAACAAACCCTTTGCACTCCTTCGTCGCCGCTGCGGCAACACGGTACGGAGGTGACAACATTGTAATCTCTTCCGGGTAGCTGATGGTTATAATCTAAGTGGGGTCGGCACAACATGTTATAAACATGTTGTCACATGATTTGGCTACGTATTTTACGACCGGCCGCCTGCCTGACATCAACTTACCTTAGTCGTATTTTACGACACCTCGGTAAGAAAGAGGGTAGTCTATTATGCTTAACCGGATACCAAAGGGCGGGTCAACTTACCTTAGTACCAACTTACCTTTTACGACACCTCGGTAAGAAATGAGGGTGGTCTATTCTACTCAGCCGGATACCACACGGCGGGTCGACTTACCTTAGTCGCCTTTTACGACACCTCGGTAAGAAATGAGTATGGTACTATTCTATTCAGCCGGATACCACACGGCATTAAATGGCCTTATTAAATACTATAGAAGTAAATACGATAAGAGCAGCTAGATACAATTGTCAAAATGCCCCGGATTTGCTGAAACGGCATGTTAAAAAGTACTCGGAGTGCAAACACTTAATAGCCTTGTAGGCCAAAATCATATTACAAGATCCCGATCGCGACGTGATATTATTTCCTAATTAACGAATAACATATTATGATACTAATTATAAGTAATCATCATACTACCGAACTTCGACCACGTACTTTAAAATAGTTACGAAAATACTTCGTAAAACAACCAGAGTAATTCAGATGGACGCGTGACTGTATGCTGCGTACAATATAATTAATACAAGTTCTTTGTTGGTATGAATTTAATTGTTGACTAGTTTGGCCATAAATATTCCTACAATTGAAAAAACTAATCTTTTGTTTATTAAACTTTTATCAATTGCCGCTATCACTGTCTTCAAGAAATTAATTATGTCATTTTTTAATGAAACAGTATTTAAAATAAGACACATATTTATGGTCATGCTTTGTAAGGTAAGAATTTTTTTTTATTGTGTGTTCATTAAGTTGTATAGACGTATTCTTTGCCTCTCTAGTCATGTTTTTTTAGAATTATTTTATAGCAATTGATATCGTTTTGGACACACTTATAATTAGCTGGTTTTTACAATTGCCAAGCTGTATATAATAAATACTTTGGCGGGTAAATTAATTGGCATTGCTTAATTAAAAACTTTTGCAAGCAACGTAATTGTATTGGTATTTTACGATATTTATTACTCTTAGGTAAATTAGTACTCATAAATGGTTATTTTATTTCACATGATGTAACTTATAATAAAATAACTGAAAAATTTAAGATGTAAGATATTTTAATGAGTAAGTATACTGTTGTAATAAATAAAAGAGCCCAACGTGCAAATCATTTTTACAATATACCTAACTTAAATTATAATAATATAATCTTAAACATAATTACCATTTAAGAATTATTAATTTCTTTTCAGGTATAGATTTTTTTACTATATTATTATAATAGAATTATATTATATGTTTTATAATTACGGATAATTTAGAAACTACCATAATATAATATAATTTTGAAATAGTTAATACAGTTTTTAAATTTCGTGTAAAGTTAATTAGGAAAGATAAAAAAAGCCTTTAAAATACTACAATATGAAAAATAACAATGTTTATCTGGAATAACTATTCCATGGCCAACCATAATCACTTTCAGTACAATCGTAATTATTACTATATAATGATATAATATATGCCGTCCGGCTGAGTAGAATAGACCACCCTCATTTTTTACTGAGTCGTCGTAAAAGGCGACTAAGGTAAGTTGACCCACCGTGTGATATCCGGTTGAGTAGAATAGACCACCCACTTTCTTACCCAGGTGTCGTATCATACGACTAAGGTCATTTGAAAACAGGCAACCAGGTCGTAAAATACGTAGCCAAATCATGTGACACCATGTGTGTAACATGTTGTGCCGATCCCATTTACAGTGAGATAAGGGCATGAGGATGGTGATGAATGATATAATATAGACAACAGTTACAATTTGATAGATTGACTGGCTCATTAGCACAGGTGGCAGTAACCCTGCCATTGGCTTTGTGGTCGCGGGTTCGATTCCCGCCGAGTGCCAACATTTTCTAAAAAAAAAATTGTTAGTTGTTCGAGTCTGAGTATATATTAATGTATTTTATTTTAAATTATATATGTATATATATTTACCAGTTTCCTATGAGCTATAACACAAGCATTAGGTACGGACGACCGTGTGTATACGTCCAATAAATTTAGTTTTTTATTTATAGTTGCTTTTTTTTCCTTTGTGTATAGGTAACACCTGTTCTTAATATACCTTCTCCTACACTATTAACCTTTTATCTTTAAATATTTAGAAATCATAGCGTCCGAAGTAAGTCCCCTTCCAACCGGTCGGAAGGCAATCGGTTAGACAGAGGACGGAACCTTTCAGCAAAATACTTAAGCTTCCATTAAAACATATAGAAGACTAGCCTTCGCCAGCGGCTCCGCCCGCGTAAAATGATTAATACCGTAATACAGTCTTTTGATAACCATAAAAATGGTTAAAATGGGTCAACCTTAAAAGCTAGACATATCCCGTCGCGGACTTTTATTTAGAACTTTTAGAGGGAAACAATTTTGTAATACATGATTTTTTAATAACTATTACCGTTTACTCAACGCACGCAAGAAAAGCTTTAAATTAAGCCGTTTACGTACTATTTTTAATTGCTGCTTCTCTCCTATTCATCTTAGCGTGATGTTATATAGCCTTAGTCTTCCTCAATAAATGGACTATCTTACAGTGAAAGAATTTTCAAATCGGTCCAGTAGTTCCTGAAATTAGCGCATTCAAACAATCAATCAAACTCTTCAGCTTTATATATTAGTATAGCTATAAATGAATATCCTTACGAGCTTCTTTTTTCTTAATAAAAGCTTCTACCAGTACCAACTTCATTATAAAGCGAATTGTTTCTTTCTCAGATTGCAGAACATTTGCAATCTGCAATCTCAGAAATATTCGGATATCGCAGGGCACAATGTTTTTTCTCAAGGTGACGCGTGTGGTGCATTATAAATATTTATTGCGTATTGTATTATAGTATTATTATAGAGCAGTGATGAAACGGTGATAACATCAGACAGGCATTAATAAGTTTTTCTGTTAAAACTTGTGTAACTAATCGATATTTGCGATTTCTCATATTCATCATATCTATTCGATAATGGAAAACGTCGAGAAAACCTTATCTATAGAGATTATGGGAATATGGGTAATCTATCAGTCCCCAGTATATGGGTAAGCTGCGACCCTTCTCTCCTAAAAAACGAGAGACGAGGCCCAACAGTGGAACGGTAAAGGCTGTTACTTTACTTATTTTTATTCTAGACTAGCGGCCTGCCCCTGCTTCGCACGGGTATAAAATATATATCCCATGTCAGTCAGTGTAAAAAAAAAGGTTAAAATCGATTGAGTAGTTTTGATTTATTCACTACTGCCCGTGGCCCGCACGCGTTAAATTTGGAGAGAAACAATTTCCTTTCCCTATACCAAGAAGATTTCCTGCTATCTTTGGAATATCTAAATTCATATAGTACATTTTTATTTTTTTATTTTACATTTTTTTTATTTTTACAATGGTATTATTTTTCGTAAAAAGTAAATGACAAAAAATGCTATAGTGGGTTATCCATAAGAGATAGACATATACCATCGCGGACTTTTCTGTAGACCTTTTCAAGACAAATACTTAGTACATTATTTTGATAAATCTCGTAGGGTTTAGCCTGCGTTTGCAATGTAAGCGGAAAAAAATGTAATTATTTACAGAAATCTCAAAAATTACAGTATATCTCTACTCCGTATTGAATATTATTATACGTACAAACCTTCCTCTGGAATTACTCTATCTATTAAAAAAAAACCGCAACAAAATCTGTTGAGTAGTTTTAAAGTTTTATGCGTACATAGGGATATAGGGACTTTGTTTTATAATATGTAGTGATTATACATCTAAGTACATAAGTTACTACAGAAAACTCAGTCTTGTCCGGGATTTCAACCCGGGACCTATCGGTAAATTTCAGCGTTTTCACCACTCAAATATCACGAAAACTTTTAAAATACACTTCATTGTGATCATTATCTTCCTGCCCTTATCCCACTCTAAGTGGCGTCAGCATAATATGTTATAAACATGTTGTCACATGATTTGGCTTGTCGTCTTTCACGACATCGCTGTAAGAAAGAGGGTGTTATATTCTACTCATCCAGTTACCACACGGCGGGTCAACTTACCTTAGTCTCCGTTTACGACACCTCGGTAAGAAATGAGGGTAGACTATTCTAATTAAACGGATACCACACGCTAAAAACACTTAATTGAGAATTGATTTAATAAATATTATACAAAAATCAAGTTCACTCGAAACATGATGTCGTCATACGATAAATTACAAATAAGGCCTTTAATATACATTTGATTTAATTTCACATACAAAACATCACCACCTGCATGTAATGAAAGCTTACGACTAATGAGAAGAGACAGGACTAATCGCACAGTGGGGTGTAAAAGAAGGAATTGTGGACAAAAACGTTAATAATTCCGTCACATAAATTCCATCTATTACGTTTACAAAACCACATTATTACCTGTTAATGGGTGCCCCGGGATCTGCGAAGGTTGGTTGTATGTTAAAGCACCGACTACGGTGGGTTCTGATGGTTTTTTGTTATATATCCGTTGCTGTTATGAAACGCAACTGATAAAGTTTGATCGTTTGAAACAGTTAGTACTAATTTACAAGACAATTTCCTAATTTTTCAATTTAAACTATCGTGATGGTTAAACTATATTAAGTATCGCTTTAGAAACAAACTTAGAAACGTATAAAATCCTTTCGTTTCAGCTGCTTTTTGTGACAAAATTAATAAAATTCCAGGTTAATAGTACATCAGAAAAGCAAAGTGTATACTAAATTATTGATAGCATTAGACTTTGATTGATTTTTCAACAAAACATTTATCTTATAATATAAAGATAATTACAAATATTAGGAAATTGTTACCGGTATCGCTAGAACCGGCTTTACTCACGTATTTTTTTATCGGGTTAGCCCTAGACTAGTTAGTAGAAATATCGATCTTGTCGTTTTATCCCTGTTTTCAGGTTAAAAATTTTTTTTGGAATTTACGTTGAATACAATCACAATTTTTCGCTGTCAAACGAAAAGTCCTTGTGGTTCATTTGGGGAACGCGTTGGTCTAGAGAGCTTAAAATACGAAAAGTTTCGAACCCCATCTGCCCTATTATTTTTAATATTTTTTTTTACATCATTTTAAAAATTACCGAGCAAGGCTCAGTCACCCAGGTCCTTTATATTATCGAATATAGGAAATAGTTAAAATTGTATATAATGAAAGTATCAAGAATGCTATAATTGGATAAACTAAATTCGGTGATACATTTTATGTTCTTTATTCACATTAAGCTTTCAGAAGTCTGTTAAATATTTATAGACATAGCCTTATTCAGACGGCTAAGAAGACAGGCAGGACCGAAACATTTTTTTGTTAGAATTAAATTTATTAATCGCTGATATAAGTTTATTATTATTGTCTTATCCAAAGACCTTATTCGATTACGATATATTTACAAAAAGCCTTATGTAATGAATCAATTTTTTTGTTCATTTAAATGACTATATAAATAGTAGATTATACTACTGTACAAGACTCGATGAGCTTTTTCTTGTAATGTTCAAAATTGCAAACTGTGTCTTCATTTTTTATAAGATAGTAATAATCAACTTTAAAATTAAATGATTTAACAAGCTAATAGTTAATTTGGTAAACAATTCTAAAATTAAGTGTTTAGTTTAGAAATAAGCAGTTTATCTTAACCAAAAACGTCGTGCATCGATGCATCGAATTATTAAACACAAAGTCTTAACTACAAAAAAATATTTAAAAAAGGTGGCATTACTTTGCGGAATTCACGGTACAGAAGTTATGATAGAAATTATTTAGCTATAATCTGCGTTTGTTAGTGTCTATGTAACGCTAAGTGTAGGATGGAGACAACGTTTACTTACCTTATACATGCAAGACCAACCACCACACATATCACAAAATGCTGCCATGTGGGCTGCTTCTTACACTTAGCGTTACAAGATTCTTTTAACAAACACGGATAAATATTTTTTCTTTTACTCTTATACACAGGGTCGTCCGTCCCCAAAGTAAGTAACTTACCTAATACTTGTGTTATGGTAGATATACAACTGATGAATATATTATAGGTGCAGGATCACTACCCACTGCGCCAACGGGCCAGTCAGTAATTCTGTCATTATGTAGAAAGATATTCTCGAAGCGACTTTTTCTTTGTCTTATTCACGATAAATAGAAGGATTAAATGAATCTACAAATTATATGATTTCAAAATTAATATAAGTTCCCTAATATCATAAATTGTCCCAGAGTCCAAAATATCATAAATTATATTTCATAGAGAAGGACGGTTTTCAATTCGTATAAGAAAATAAAATACATATTTTTAATAGTATTTTTTTTTAACTAAAAAATATTAATGGTATATATCAAATGAAACACGTTACGGATTACAAAGATTTCATCTTTAGTTCACGGAAATCATCAAAGCAGCCGACGTTTACAAAAACAAAAGATCACCTCCTAAAGGTGCAAATGGACGCCAACAGAGGCCCATTTAACACCGGAATATATTTTGAATTCACATCTAACATGATAACACAATGAAGATTTTTATTGTATTTTCCCAATAATTAACATGTTCATTTAAAATTCTCAATAATTTTAAATATATTCGTAATAAGTATTCGTAATACTTATGGTATTTATGATACGCTCATGAGTCGAATTTTTAAATGAATATGTCTAGTAAAGTACCAAGGCAACTAAGATAAGTTGACCGTGTGGCATCTGGTTGAGTAGAATAGACCGTTTTTTACTGAGGTGTCGTAAAATACGACTAAGGTAAGTTTGTCAGACAGGCGGCCGGATGTAAAACACGTAGCCAAATCATGTGACAACATGCTTATAACATGTTGTGCCGACCCCACTTAGAGTAAAAATAAAATTATGAAAAATACAATAATAAGATAAATATTGTAATCTATCTCACAATTTATTTCATAAAGTACAAAACAGGGATAATAATTTTTAGTAGTTTATTCGTTAGATAAGTAACAAATTAGATAACAGCTACATTGTAATTTTAAATAAAAATATTTTATAAATTCGCCTTATATATAAAAAGATAACAATAGCCATTCAAAGATAGCATTATGGATAAAATACAAGAGAAAAGCAACTTGCTAATCGTGAAATAATTGTTGTTATGCATACAAAGACCCCTAATATCCACCTGGGGAGGGTCATAGTCCCCTTAATACGCGGGGGCACGATGATGTTAATGCACAATTTCAGGGGCCATATTTGGCATAAGTGATAAGAAATAATTATATAATAAATATATTTTATCATGTGACATAAAAAACATAAGAAAAATATTATTATTAAAAAAAAGTGTACAAAGGTCAACTTATCCCTAAGACATAGATCTCTGCCAGCTAGCCTACGAAGTTAAACAATCCTTTAGTGCACAAAAAATAAAATACGATACATAAAACTTAAAATTTTTAAAAAGTGCCTAGGCAGCTTTGTCACTCAAAGTGATCTGTTACAGATTACCCACAATAGAAACTATCATAAAATCAAGGTGCACAAAGTTTGGTACAAATGTTCGAACGAAAATTCTTAACTATATTTGTTAAATATTCGCCGCTGTGTGTTATAACACCGAGATATACTGCAATAAACACAGCTCCGCTACTATTCTACTCAGCCGGATACGGCGGGTCATCTTACCTTAGCCGCCTTTAACCACACCTCGTTAAGAAATGAGGGTGGTTTATTCTACTCAACCGACACCACACGGCATTATGATAATATATAACTGATGCCGATTAAAGTACGAAAGGTTTAAAATAATAAAAAGAGCATTAATTTAGGCCTAGAAATAAAACCACAATCTGTGATCTTAAGCAGTTCATTTGAGAGAGAAAATTGATTGTATCGTCACGACAAACGTTGATCCTTTCTGCGTCGTAAGGTGTATATAAGCCAAATCAAAGTACGATAAAGAAAAAGTTTCTAACATTTATATTAAGCGCTTTTAACTTGGGCTTCACATATTGGTATGCACAGTCACGACCAAACACTATCTTTACACGGTGTGTTTTAAATTCACATTTGTCATATAATCATACATGTAATTGTTTAACCAAATTCGGTGTTATCATTCTCTTAAAAGATATCTTTCTTTAATATGTAAATGACTTGATCTTGTATATACATATATTTTTTGAATCTCGGAAACGGCCTCAACGATATTCATGAAATTGAGCCTGTAGGGGGTTTTGGGGAGAACAATCGATCTAGCTAGCGTTTATTTAAAAAAAATCGCTTTGTCCTGTTTTTGGGTATTAAAAAAATGCTAAAATGTCAACGGCGCTTTCCTTCCATTTTTAATTATTTTTTATATCTATTAAAAAATTACTCACTCACCCAGGTACTACTACAAAAGATTCCAATAACTCTTTGTATATTTCTTCTTCTTTTTCATCTGATGGACATGTATCATCTATACATATCATAAAACAAAGGGCAAAAAGCTGTCTGTCTGTATTTGATCGATTTTTCCAAATCTACCAAACGCATTTTTGTACAGTTTTAACTAAAAGATAGGGCAATTGTTGAGGAAGGTTTAGATGAGGACGTCTCTATGGAAATTAAAATAGGAAAAACCTTGGGACACGCTGATTTCCACGCGGGCGAAGCCGTAGGCAGAGCTACTTGAAAATTTATATTTTGAAGGAATTTGGATTACACACGTTCTTGTGCAGTATGGAACCAGATATTTTATATGTAATATTGTATTATACAAATCATTTATTTTAACACACATTTACAATACACTTTTTATTTTTATTTTAATTGACTCCGATTTATTAGGCCTCCACACTGAGACAACCTCCTTACTAAACGTGATTCAAGCAATACTGCCTTCCGTATCCTACCCCTGAGAAGTAAGCGAAAGTGAGAGATATTGGTGGAGGCTCCTCGCAATTAAACCGTTAACCATTTTCACAAGTATAACTGTTATTATAATTTTCTTGTTTGCGTAAATACGCATTCAAACGCCCACTACTAAAAAATGTTATTTTTTTCTTTTATTACCTTTTGCGCATGCGTAATACGTTGTATAATATATAATTATATAGTAAAAGAACCTGCTAGAACTTGCGTGTAAACGTTAATTTGAGAATAAAAGCTCGATTTTCTCAGTCATAAAATTATTTACAACTAAAATGGGTTACGGCCCATACAAGAGACTATAAGTATTGCTTGATTGTTTGTAACTATCACTCAAACTTGACAGTGTATGCACTTGTTATTTATTACATGCATGAATCATTAGACGACGTAAAAGCGAGTTATAGACCTTATAAGGCATGTTTTAAGTCGCACTGATTAGCGAGTAAGTCATTTTAACTAAGGCACGTATACTATAAGACATCTCATTGAGTGATGATGAGCAATCTATATACTGATATATATAAAGATGAAAAGTTTGTTTGTTTGATTATTTGAACACACTAATCTCAGGAACTAATTGACCGATTTGAAAAATTCTTTCAGTGTAACATCTAACATTACGCTAAGACGAATAGGAGAAGAGCAGCTATAATAAATAATACGAAAACGGCAAAGTTTAAAGATTTTCTCGCGTGCGCTGAGTAAATGGTTATAGTTATGCAAAAATCATGTATTACAAAGTTGTTACTCTCTAAAAGTCTAAATAAAAGTCCGCGACAGCATATATCTAGCTTTTAAAGTTAACCCACTCTAACCATTTTTATGGTTATCAAAAGACTATATTACGGTTTAAATCTTTCCACGCGGGCAGAGCGGCTGGCGATTGCTAGTATTAAATAAAATAAGTTAGATTTTAACAAAATTGTATGTCCCTAAAGTTAACCATTGAGGAGTTCCCTTATTCGGAGCCAATCTTATCAGCAGCATCAGGTCATGGTTACCATAAACATTGTCAACAAGGCATTGTAATCGGGACTGGATCAGTATGGAAAGTTTCAGCTCAATTTCAACCAATCAAACACCTTCCATAAAAGCATACATATAAGTCAAGTAAATAAAAGCCTTTAAAAAGGACGAAACCAAGGAGTTATCGCTAACGTAGCTTATGTTTAAAATGCATACTAGAACATTGGAATAAGGTACCTATAAAATTACTAAAAACTTAGGTATGCGAAGTTACTTAAGTGAAAAATAAAATAATAAGAAGCATTACTACGTATCAGTATGTTGTAGAGTATCACCTAAATCAGCGATCGCCAACCTATATCAGGAATTAAATAAAAATATAAAACTAAATCTACGTACCAAAGATATACAAAACAATTTTGGACACAACTTTGACGTTTTAAAAGTTTTAATGGATGATGTTGATGAATCGTACTTTGAATTGCACCAATCATTTAATTTGGATTAAAACAAAGAATATTTTAAATCTACAAGAAGTCTTAGTAAACAAATTCGCTAACTAAAGCAAGACTTGAGTAAAGGGGATTACTGATATTATTGAATGTATTGAGATAGATATACTTATATTAGCATTAATCATAATATTAAGGCTGGATAATAATAATTCGCTTTTCTCTTTTTTTTAACCCTAAAAAATAGCGAGAGAGTGAAGTGAGAGAAACGTGATTTGATAAGGAAAAGTTTTGACGTGCATCTAGCATACATCTTGCATCTAGCAGAGATTTATAGATCATCTATAGACATCTATAGATCATCTATAGACATCTATAGATCTATACATCTTGCAGAGCATAACCTCACCTGGATGTGAGCTTACGACCTATAGGTTCCGTTACTGCGAAGTTTGATTTTATCACATATCGCTTATACACACTTCTACTTATAAAATCAAATGCATATCTTGTTTTGAGAAACTATTATCTTATTATATTAATGTTCAAAACATTTAATTTTACATAAATATATACTTTTGCTTAATCTTCCTCTATAAATTTTAAGGTAAAAAAGGTTTACTGTGCCTGAACTAACACAATAAATGAATGTCAAGAAATTTATTAATCTTGAGTTTAAAAAAACGTTATTCCGTAATGAGAGTTTGTGGCTGGAGGTGATTGCCGTTCTTGAGGGTAGTGGGGACTAATTGCAACATATCTCCAGTGATTGTTTTGTATGAAAAATAGTGCATGCATTAATAGAAATAATAAATAATAACCGATGATCTTCATAGTCCATGTATCGCCGTATGATAGAAAGGGATATCGAAAAAATATAATTAATTACATCAATTCAAAAGCCTCCATTAAAATTATTTAAAGATAAAAACCGAAAGAACATACTAAGTAGGCTTTGCCCTTGTCACCTTTGAAATAACTCTTATCTCCGACAAAACTACATACCAGCACAACAGTTATTACAAAAACTACCTTATTGACTAAAGCAATATAATTTACATTTCTTTGAAGTACTTATGAAGAATATATGGCCAATATTTGTCCACCATGTCAAATAATTCCAGGCGTTTGATTTGTTTGGAAAAGGTGTAGACGTCCCGACAACGTCCAATTTTAAAAGAGCCCGGTTTTCTTTCTGGATAAATAACAAATCATGTTTTATTATTCTGGATTACGTTGCATTGTGTATTTTGTCATTTGAACGACTAATGTGTAAACAGATAAAGGGTCATTTTTAAGTGAAAGTAAATCATAAGGGATTTTAAAACTTCCTTACAATGGTGTTCTAATGGTTACTTTTGCTTTTAGAGTGATACATTATTTATGATTGTAGGGGAGATGAAAATTGATTGTAAATAAAGGATTTATCAAAAGGGAACCGTTTTAAGAGGTCTTATCTGTTTGATGTTTTCGGTTATTCTAAAAATAAGACCACTAATAACTTCAACTCTTGGGATGTATTTTATTCATTTTTATATTAGTATTAAAAGACTTTATTACAAAGGCATGGTAAAGCGTAACTACATTAAATGCAAAAGTTATAAGGGTCATAAAAAATCAAATTCATCTTTTCAACGTAAATTTGTTAACTGTTTATTTTCTTAATCAAATATCTATTAAAAAAATGTATATTAAACGCATAAGAATTGAAAAAACTGTAAAAAAGGACCTGTTTAAATTATTTATTAATTTGACAGGCGCAGACAATACCAAAATTAACTTGATAAATTAAAATATTACCAAAATAAATTAAAAAAAATAGGTAGATAGTGAATATACAATATAACGTGATTTTCAATATAACGTGGCAACACAGTAAGCATTTTAACGCTCTACTACCATAGAGTTATACCATAGAGTAGAGGAGCCATAGGCAAGACTGTTGGTGGGGGTGTATAACAAATAATAAGAAAGGGAATATGAGGGACCCATACTTATCGTTATCTAATTACACATAGAAAAGAAAGGCAGATAGGTAGATTGATTTCCTTTCTCTTTTTCTTCAATACATTTCAGGCCAGCTCCCCTACTCTAGAATATTAACTCTATTAAAATACAATAAAATAGATAATGATTGTGGCAAGACAATAATATTTTAACGCTCTACTACAGTTAGATAACCTGTATGTATCAAAGCTCTATCATTGCATACTCTACATTAAAAAAAGTAAACGAAGTATTCGGTGAACAATAAGCGCAACACACATTCCGTCGCGTCCCGCCAAAACAATTTGCGCGCGTTGCAACGTTACTTGTCAATGGCGGCACAGATAAACATAAACTTGAATGACATACTCATCGTGTCGACTGATGTATCGTTTGTGGTGGGCTTTAAAAATAAAATCTGTTTGTTTATAAAAGAGTGTTGCGGTATTTCAATTGTTCCCAATGTTGACAGTTCCGATACAAGAAAACCATTTATTTTTAAAACCATTTTCACACGCATTACACGTATTTCTACTTAATTATATTTTTAAGTAAATTACTTTAGATTTTACGAGAAATTTATAAAAAAAATAATGTACAGTACTAGTTTACAATAAATACAATTAATATCTTAGTCTAATCTTTAGCTCCAACTCTTCTCTCCTAAAAAATGGAGAGAGGAGGCCTATGCCCAGTAGTGCGATAGTAACAGGCCGTTACTTTACTACTATTATTATTGTTCCTTATTTAACAAGCACAAAAGTGACAAATATCATTACTATATTTTAAAGTATTAAGGAAATAAGGTTTACAGAAGCTTTCAAGCTTTTTTTAATCTAATTTTTAATTCACCAACTAACTAAAAATGAAATTTACTGATATGTATATTACTGTAAATAAATAACAAAGACAAATCAAGATCAATATATTTTTAATTTAATTGAAATCGAATCACACCATCCTAAATTAAACTTAATAAATAGATAGACAAACAGTTATGAGACAAACAGGGAAAAATAAAATTACACGTAAGAACATCGAGAATAGAGAACACAGGCATTGTTGTTAATTAAAATTATCTTTAAGTTATTATTTAAAAAAAAGTTCTTTTATGTTTTAATTGTAATAATAAATTATTACTTATGCATGTTGGTAAATAATTAACAAAATTGTTTATTTTTCTTCCACAAAACAGATGTAAATAGACATATCCGGTGCATATTTGTACAAGAGTAACACAAAAGCGCACTTTAAACAAAGACGTTAATCCTTCAGTCTTCGCTGACAGAGATTAGCGAGTGGTCAATAATTTTGCCGGTAACCATGTATACAGATATTTACGTATAATCCTCATCGTTATTATAATAATATAAAGCTTTCCAGCCACTTAAGTCCGCTAAGTCATACTGAGTAATTTTAGTAAAGAAAAGTTTAATTTAAAAATTATTATTTATTATTTATGTTCTTAATGTTATCAGGGCACCTATGAATTTTCTAAAAAAATCTTATTGCGTTGTTATATTTTCATATATCATTCGCCATCATGCGCCATAAACTTTTTGTTCCGGTAAGATGGCATGTAGATACCATAAAGCTTACCCCAACATCTGTCAAATTTGTGCGCTTCGAACTCGTTCTATAATTTCATACAGGTCAGAGCGTAAACCTAAATTGTATAAAGAAACATCTCAGATGAGCTTCTTTATAATATTTCTAATCTGTATTATAGGTGACAGTCAACTGTTGTATATAACATATATAATTTTAAGTCAATACTTAAATACATATATAAACCCAGCTAGAAAAACCAACAATTTGTTTTTAGTTAATATTGGCCTTCGCAGAAATTAAACCCGCGACTCGCAGTGCTAAACCAGATAATAACTTTCAGTCTTCTCAATTCACACTATCATTAAAATTAAATTGAACCAGGCCTTCATATACGCTTGAAGGAATATTATAAGTAACATACACTTTAAACCATAGTTCATTTTAACCATACTAGTGAACCATATACTTCTTAATATGATTCTCTGTCATACATCTAGGTCAAACATCATCAAATACTATAAATGTGGTCACTGTACCTATAATTCAAGCTTTAACCGATGACCCGTCTTCAGCGTAAATCTCTCCACTCAACGCAACTTTGTACCGTTTTAATTGATCTTCCGACAGCCCATAATATTGCGGTTATATAAACCTCTTCAGTGAATATGAATCTTAAAAGCTTTATAAGTTTTAGCGTTTAATTGAGGAAACGTGTTACATGAATGTTACAAGTCACACAGCTATGCGATAAATTCATCGTATCGGCACCGTGGAATATGGAACTACAGATTTTTCTTCCTCCAAATTATCATTACAGAGTTTCCCAATGCGATAAACAATTACAACCTTAGTACTAACTTACCTTAACTTAGCTTACATCTTATTATTATACTAAAACATATAAGAAAGTTAATAAATAATATAAATGTGAAGATACCGTCAAAGAAGAAAGCAAGTAAATTTAGAACAGTTAGCGTCCTTTAGTCCTCCTTTCCAACATACTCTTAGCACCGGTATAACTCAGTCACGTTAAACTTAACCAGAGAAGAAGTTTTAGAAAATATTAATATCATATAACTTGGAATAAAACCGGGACTGACAATTTAACATTATCTCCGAGAACGAGTCAGTAATATTTACTGACTTAATGATTATAAAAACAATACTTGAAATATTGGCCCAACATACAGTTGGTGAATTGAATGACAATTGATAACGTAATTTTTTAATTTACTTCAGAAATGGAGTTAATTGATTTTTCTAAATAAATATCCGACTACGTCGTTTACTAAGTTGAAATACCTGTTGCACCTGAAAAATATTCCCAACAATATACCATTGTTTGAGTTCATTAGAAAAAATCTACTAAAGCAATACACTCAAAGAAAGTAAAACGCTGCACTAAAAATGCAAATTCTTTAAAAGGAGAACGTAAAAAATAATACCCATCAGTATAAGTGGACTAAACCTTAACATACAAAGTATCTTATGAATGAATTTCAAATAAGTATATTTTAAGAATCGAACAAAAGACAATATATAAAGACAATTGATAAATAAAAGCAAATAAAAGTTTGGAAAGTCTTTGCACAAAATTTAAAGCCTGTTGTGAGCAAATATCTATAGAGGCATATCCCACAATGCATCGCCTTACCTATTTATAGCATTGCAAACAGAAGGGAATAACCCTTATGTTTTGATTTCAAGCGATCGTTTTTGTGTCAACTTTTGTCCGATGTGCCAATATCTCTTTTTCTACTTTTACGAGTTCCTGACTTTCTTTTTATTCGTGGTACCACACTGATATTCAACTAAGAAAATATGTACGAAACAGAGATACATATACGCAATATTATGTATATTTTTTTATAAAGCATTTCAAAAATAACAATCTTTTTACGACATCTATTAGAGTTGTTTAGTTTACTGTATTTTCTTATAAAATGTGAAGCTCTTTTTGACTAAACTAAGATCGAAATCTTTTATTTTATGTTTATATATTTGCGTGGCATCCTTATGTTATTTATATATTTTTCTTTATTTCAATAACCTCATAGATCAGAGTCGATCAACGGGCGATGGAACATAGCGTTCAAACTTAAAGTATATTTATGTAATGAAATCAGGATTGAGGAGATTCGTATAAGAACTAAAATAATCGACATAACTCAGAGATCTAAAAAATATCTCATTGATAATATTGGCATGCCGTATTTACTTTAGAACCAGTATCTAAACATAATCAACCAATCTATCAAGTTTGCTTATAAACTGTTATTTAAAATTTCTAATTCGTATCTATTACCGATAATTCAAACGAATTGCGCTCGATTTCACTATCTTTACTAAAGTAACGCGCTATAATCTTGTACTACTTCCCTTCCAACTTTAACATGAATGTTTTATTTTACTTTATGAGTAAGTAGTTCAGGAATAAAAATAACTCCTAAATATAACATAGTATAGATATTTACGTATAGAAAATGGCCTTAAAATAATTGGAACAAAATTAAAGATAGAAATACTAGCTTTTACCCGCAACTCCGTTCGCGTAGACTTTAGTTTTGAAATAAACCAGTAGTATCTGTCATTTCAACACTGAAAATATCTTCATCGGTTGATAACAGATGGCACTTTTAATGTCATCGTATTCCTGGAGAATTAACAGGATTTCTATAGCCTATATGTTACCTCAGTGTATAAGGAATAATTGTACCAAAATGTCATTGATATTGGTTCAGGGGATTCCCCGTGAAAGAGTAATAAACATACATCCATACTCACAAACTTTCGCATTTATAATATTGCCAAATGTCAACGGTGTTGGATTAGCGAATTCGCCGTGAAAGAGTAACAAAAATACAGCAATACTAACAAACTTTCGAATTTACTTATAATATTCGTAGGATTTTTCAATAATCCGCGTTTGCACACTTACATGCATTTTACAAATGCGGATTATATGTAAATAATTCTATTATTAATTTTATCCTATAGAATTCCGCAAAGTAACGCCTACTTCTATAAATTACTTTTTAGAAATAAAAATATGACATTTTTAGTTCTAAATATATATAAATGTTTCTAGTTATATTAGCTGTGGCCCATGATTTGTCCCTTTGTGTCTAATTAGTACTTAGTTATAGATGAAATATATATTTTTATTTTCTCCTTTTCCCTTATAATGTAAATGATATTTATTTCCACTATTAAATTTTTTTTTTTAAATTAAGTGTTAAATTTGAACACTGAATTCTGTGTTGTGTAAAACTCTGTGTTGATAATCTTCTGTATATATTTTAATCATCATCCTCTTGCCCTTATCCCACTCTAAGTGGGGTCGGCACAACATGTTACAAACATGTTGTCACATGATTTGGCTACGTATTTTACGACCGGCCGCCTGCCTGTCGTCGATTTACCTTAATCGTATTTTACGACTCCTCGGTAAGAAAGATGGTGGTCTATTTTACGCAACCTTCGCTGTCGTCTTTTACGACACCTCGGTAAGAAACGAGGGTGATCTATTCTACTCAGCCGGATACCACACGGCGGTTCGACTTACCTTAGTTGCCTCTTTCGACACCTCGGTAAGAAATGAGGGTGGTACTATTCTATTCAGCCGGATACCACACGGCGTTCTGTGTATATTTTAATGTTTTAATTTAAAATACCGTGTTTTTTCCCATGATTCTACGCAACTGTCAAAAAACTAAATACCGCGGTCTAAATGTCGTCGGCAATAAAAAGTTTGTTGGAATGAGATGGAGTATCAATACAAAAACATCTCATAGCTTCATACCTCTCACTTACACGCAGAGGCGGGGCTTTTTGCATTCAATCATACTGATTCGTATTACGGAGCACGCAGGCGCAAATTTTAAGTTCCATACTTCACGGTTGCGGGGACCGGTTTTAGGCCATACAAAAATACAAATATATAAATTTTACTTCGAAAAACTGTACTTATTTACATTTTTACTTTTACTAAACATTAATTTTATTCTTACCTAAGCTAACTATTATTTTAGAACTACAATTTAGAGACTATTAATCTAATATTACATAATAATTCGAAACAATTGTGTATTTCATTGATTTAAACGTCGAAATAATTAAAAATGCGCGTTTGCCATTCATTCTTTTATTTTTCACTTAATACAACAATATTCAATAAAATTTATAGAATTAGGCGTTACTTTGCAGAGATCCATAATACAAAAATAGTAATAAAATTATTTTGCTATAATCCGCTATGAAGTAAAATAGAAAATATATATAATGCTATACGTAGAGTTGACAATCCGTTTTCATACCTTATACATGCAGGATTCGTAAAAATAAACGTGATGGAGGTTTGTGCATGTGTTTTTATGAATCCTGCATGTATCAGTATCAGTATGAAGACGGATTGTCCACTCTACATTTAGTATTATATATTTTTTCTATTTTACTTCATCGCGGATTATAGAAAAATAATTTTATTATTACTCATGAACAAGAATATTAGAAATATTATTAATATACAAAATATTAACATTCCTTCCTTTAGGCACAACCATATTAGATAAAATATTTTTTCAGACTATAGTTTCTTATTTGATATAAGAATACCATTGATTTAATAAATTAGTTAATTAGAGTGTATTCAGGGTTTAAAATAAACGGAATTTAGGCTGTTAATTAATAATTCATTACACGTATCATCGAAGGAAGGGATCGTGACGATCCTGCATGTCTGAAATAAGACTGCGACAATATAGGCATCCGTAGTACAGACACGCTGATTTTTGATTTAAACTCCAGAAATATTGTCCCGTTGGAGCAGTGGGTAGTAACCCTACCTTCAGCTCCGCGGGTCGCGGGTTCGATTCCCGCCAAGGACCAACATTTTCTATAAATGAATTTATTGGTCTTTGAGCCTGGGTGTATATTTGTATTTAAGTATGTATTTAAAAAATATATAAGTATATATTCACCAGTTGTCTGTCTACCATAACACAAGTATTAAGTTACTTACTTTGGGGACGGACGACCGTGTGTGTAAGTGTCCCATATATTTATTATTATTTATTTATTTATTGTGCCGACCCCACTTAAAGTGGGATAAGGACGTTTATTATTATTATTATTACGTTTATTTAAACTCCAGAAATAATATGAACACTTTATAGCATTTGATTCGTTTCTAGCCTATGTACTACTTGAACAGATCCGCCGTGTGGTATCCGGCAGAATAGAATAGTACCACCCTCTTTTCTTACCGAGGTGTCGTAAAAGGCGACTAAGGTAAGTCGACCCGCCGTGTGGTATCCGGCTGAGTAGATTAGAATATTTTAATTCATTTCCATTTAATATTTTGTTTATTTCAAGGTCCATACATAAATTTAAGCACAAGTACAAGATCTGTTCAAGTACTACATCATCTTCCTGCCCTTATCCCACTCTAAATGGGGTCAGCACAACATGTTATAAACATGTCACATGATTCGGCTGCGTTTTTACGACCGGCCGCCTGCCTGACGTCAACTTACCTTAATCGTATTTTACGACGACTCGGTAAGAAAGAGGGTGGTCTATTCTACTAAACTGGATACCACACGGTGGGTCAACTTACCTTAGTCGCCTTTTACGACACCTCGGTAAGAAATGAGGTTGGTCTATTCTACTCAGGCGGATACCAAACGGCGGGTCGACTTACCTTAGTTGTCTTTTACGACACTTCGGGAAGAAAGAAGGTGGTCTATTCTACTCAGCCGGATACCACAAGGCGACTCAACTTGCCTTAGTCGCCTTTTACGACACCTCAGTAAGAAATGAGGGTGGTCTATTCTACTCAGCCGGATACCACACGGCATACTAGCAACATGTACTGTTTCAAGAATGTACTCTGTGTATATATCATCCCTTATATAATCACCGAATTTGGTAAACGTAGGTTCCTTTAAACGGGAACAATGGAGAGACAGAAAAACTATACTTTTAATATTTCCTCCACACCCGTTTTATAGCACCAGCAGTTGTAATGTGTAAATTAAACGATAAAATACATCGTAGCACATCAAAAATTGCAAACGGGTTCTCACGAATTCTTCACATATTATCTTAAATGATATTGGCGATAATAAATACATTCCATTCGTTAAATATGTACTTGACCGAACTTCTCCTAAATACTCTTCTACTCCTGTACTGGTTTTTTTTTTAATTTTATTCATCATTCCCCTGCCCTTATCCCACTCTAAGTGGGGTCGACACATACTTGACGTCAGCCTACCTGACGTCCGGTCATCAAATACGTAGCTAAATCATGTGAAAGCATGTTTATAACATGTGTGCCGACCCCACTTAGAGTGGGATAAGGGCATGAGAATTATTTTGTTTAGAATAATTAAGTCTTTTTATTAATTTCTGCAAATTTTTTTTTGGTTTTATTAGTAATTAAAGTGAAATAATTTCGTTCACAGAAGAATGGGAAATTCAAGAGAAAGAAATAGTGAAAACAGGTTGAAAAATAACTAGTATTTTTATATTAGTACCAGTTTTAGCCGTGACTACTTTAGCGTTAAATTAAGTGTTAAAGTACCCTGCAATTATGTACTGTCTTTTCCCTAAAGAAAAACACGTTTTTTTAATATATATAATATAAGCTTCAGTTGTCGCAAATTTCATCAATATTTTTCTACGGGATTAAGCGTATATTGGTATTAGTGTAAAAAACAGACAGACATTCGCACTTGTAATATCGGTTTGGATAATCTTGTATCTTGTGATGGCACACATTATAGTGTATTATCTGAACATATCAAATGTTATAAATTGAATTCACAAATGCGACGTCGACTCCTAACGATGCGGGCTCATTTCCGCAAACACAGTAAACTGAATTCTATTGCAAAAGTACAAGAAATAAAATTGCACTTATTTTGACGTTGATTGCTTATTAAACTTTAGCGATGCGAAATTGTAATCCGAGTATTTTGCTGTATAATATGTTGTGTAATTTTGAAGATCTTGTATGCAGTTCAAGCCAAAATAGCCTTGATGAAATTTTACAAACTGGTCTAGTTCCGATGACAATGCATCTTTATGATAAGCATTACCTGATGCTGTTGCCAGTATTGACTCCAGACGAGTAAAATCCTCGGCTTTTTTAACTTGACTTGTTATTATATAAACACTAGCTGCCTGCCCCTGCTTCGCACGGGTATAAAATATTTAGCCCATGTCACTCAGTGAAAAAAAATGTTTAAAATCGATCCAGTAGTTTTGATTTATTCATTACTGCCCGTGGCCCGCAAGCGCTTAATTTGGAGAAAAACAATTCCCCTCTCCCTGTACCAAGAACATTTCCTGCTATCTTTAGAATATCTAAATCAATATACTACATATTAACTTAATTATTTAAAAAAATTTCCCTATGTGTTTTATTTTTACAATTAATTACAGAATGTCTTTATATACAACATTCACAGTTTTCTTGTCATTAAACAAACTCTTGAAAGAGCGACATATAACTGCTAAATTAAAAGTGATATAAGGTCGAAGCGCGGCTTCCGCACGACATTTTAAATCTGTAATATCTCCGAAAATGTTCACTTTAATTACATGCTGTAAACAGCCATATTGATCTATATTAAATCAACAATGTATTTAAGGTACTTAATTGGATACGGATTAATGCTGTATTGTATAAAAATTGCTTTGAACATAAGGCTTTATTTTTCGTAAAAAGTAAATGACAAAAAATTATATTGTGGGTTACTCATAAGAGATAGACATACTATCGCGGAGTTTCCTGTATACCTTTTCAAGGTGTTCAAATACTTAGTACATTATTTTGATAAATCTTGTAGGGTTCAGCCTGCGTTTGTAATGTAAACGGAAAAAAAAGTAATTATTTACGACATCTCATTAGAAACCTCAATGGGAATTCGACTTAGTTTTATACTATGTAGTAATACGGATCGCGCTAACATCGAGTTACCTTTGTATAAGGTTCGATGTTGCATCCACCGTGGTCACGAATTGAGTGATTTAATTAGGTTGGTCTATCTCAACTCTTGGTGTAGGTATAATACTCGGTGTAATAATCCTAAATATTTAAGATATAATTATTTTGTATCAGGGAGTACAAATTAATTTAAGAGTTTAGCAATACAGTAGATACAGTTGAGAGTTCAAGTTGCCTCCAAAGTCGTGGCTGACGACGTGCGATAACACCGGAGTGCACTATTCTCTTCATTAGGGTTGGCTATTACATTACATTTTATGGAATAATATGCATGCTAGCCACGATATCATATGCTATGCACGTCTGGACTGAGATTGCAGTTGTTTGACAAACAATTCAGACGTTTGTAGCTTGTTTTAAAATATTGCAAACAACTTACAAACGAGGCTTATATATCCATACTAATATTACAAATTAAATTTTTCATTAACGGCTTTTAATAGTGCCATATTGGCAGAAATTACTTTACCAATGTCACGTAAGATGGAGTAAATACAAAGGAAATTGTACAGTGAAACAAAGAGTAAAATATTACAAATACGAAAGTCTGTGTTTATATTTCTAATTGTCTGTCAGTTTTGACGTTTTCACAACTAAATCAAATCAAATATTCTTTATTGTACAAAAAAAAAGTTAATAATAATACATTATGTACTAAAGAGACATAATTAAAAAAAAAAACCCTAAACTAATCCCTTTTTTTCGGAAGACTATCCAAAGTAACTCAATATGCATTACTTTGGGTAGTTAAAAGCTTAAAGTAGCAAACACTAAGTCGCTGGTACAACATAAATTCGTAAAACTCCTTACTTACGTTCTTTACCGATTGATTCAAAAATTTGGTTTTAACCTAAGGCATATGTTCAGTAAAAATGTGCTGATTCAAATTCAAAATATTCTTTATTCAAATAAACTTGTAAACAAGTGCTTTTAAATTGTCAACTCTACTAGTTAAAATTGACAAAAGTTAGATTTATATATAAAAATTAAATGACTGGCAACCCTGCGATAATTTTGTACAAAACTGAACGTGCACGCGTCTTCATACCGGGTGCTTTGTGCATAGAATTTATACTCTATTGTCGTAAATTGAAAGTGTTCCAAGAAAAAATAAAACGCACACTTTACTACGTACTAGCGCAACTTTCTCTGGAGAAAATTGTCGTGTAAATATTCGTGAAAATTATGAATTTAGAGAGAAACAATAACGTAGAGTTTTTCACATTGTACAATAACTGACATTCAAGCATAACCTGCATAGTGAGTAGCAGCCTGTTACTATCCCACTGCTGAGAATAGGCCTCTTCTCTCCGTTGTTTTGGAGAGAAGGTTTGGAGCTAAGAACTACCACGATGCTCTAATGCGGATTGGTAGGTAACACATATCTTCAGAATTATCTAGAGATATGCAGGTTTCCTCACGATTTTTTCCTTTTACCGAGTGTGTGATAAATTGCAATTATCAATTCATAAGTTTTACTAGAAAACTAATTGGTGTCTGCCCGGGTTGGAGCCCGTGACCTCCTCGAAAGAGTCGCACGGTGTTACCGCTGGGCTACCACAGCTTGTACCTGCATATCTCTAGATTTTTGTGGGGATATGTGGAGCTTACAAATTCACATTGGAGCAACGTGGTGGGTTCTAGCTCCAAACTTTCTCTGCAAAAACGGAGAGCCCTTGCTTTTTGGGAAAACGCTAGTAGCGTCTATGCCCAGCAGTGGGATAGTAACAAGCCGTTACTTGAAAGTCTCCTTGCATAAAATAGAAAGTAAATATTTTGTAATAATAATGAAATACAGATATTTTTCATACAAAATTGTTTGGATAATAAATTAATAACGTCGAAGAAGATTATCAGTCGCTAGCAGCTTAAATTATTAACCCCAATTTAACTTAGCCGACTGCCTTGATTGTATTTTACCGCCATTGTGTTATTTGCTCCTTCTTAATATAATTTTGAGAGATTTTCAATTACTTTAAATATCAATTTCATAATAAACGTCTTATTTAGTCATTTTAAAGGCCTTTAAACATAATTGGATTCCCGAAAATTAATACTAGACAATAACAAGAATTTATTAATGAATCACGCTTTATTATTTATATTTTTTTTTCAACAGGTTTGAGTATTAATCTGTTTAATATTACTTTATTTGTCAGACTTATGTTTTTCTCAAGAAAAAATCTCACTTGACTTTTCAAATTTTCTTTTTAAAAATCTTATCTATCCTCCATCCGATCGACTTTACTTGATGCATGCGGACTTTAAAAAAACAGGTACAATATTTAGTGTCCTGGTTACTAAACTAAACTTGATTCTCTATGCATAAATCGACAGACATTTCTTAATGTATAATGTAAATAAATTAATTATTCATTAGTAAAAACACAATTAATCTAGAATGGGATTACAGTAAAAGAGAGAGATTCTTATAAAAGGTTTGTCAATTTATGACCTATATATACCTTATAAGTTTTTAACAAATATTTGACTGCCTAGATACCTCTTGTAAGGCCGGACCTCGGCTTAATGACGCGCTGTGGAGGACTGTATCGAACTTGCCACTGAACTATCGCGAGTAGTATTCATAGTTTATGTACAGAAACCGGCTATACTATACCGGCTCATGAATAAGTGCCCGGATGGACTCAAAACTAGTCGTGTTAACCCTATAGAATTAAACGTGAGTACAGCCGGTTTCTATACATGAAGTATTCTGCATATCTCTAGATTTTCTGATACGAGTAATCTGCAAATGCGTATTGGAGCAGCATAGCCCGACGTGATACCTGTTACTTTAAGGATAATCCTTTGTAAAATATGAATGATAATCTTATTAACACCGCACTTTATGACTTTCTTCGTTAATAAGTCCTAGAGTTGGAGCGTAGTGTAATAAAAAATTGTAATGGTGTGAGCATAAGCCAATACCTTACTAGTGAGGTACAAATTAACATTTAGCACAAAACATTCACGATATCGATAAGCTGTTTATTCTTATGCTAAGCTAATGACTACGAGACTAAGATATCTTTTTAAAATTTGAATAAATATTTAAAAGAGCGTATTCACTATACGAACTAAAGTTTATCGTGTAAAAAAACATATTATAAAAAAGAAATTGTTTAAGGTTAGTGCAGGAAAAAATTAAATATCACGTCTTCCTGTTGAGCAACGCCGTGTGGTATCCGGCTGAATAGAATAGTACAACCCTCATTTCTTACCGAGGTGTCGTAAAAAGCGACTAAGGTAAGTTGAACCACAGTGTGGTATCCGGTTTAGTAAAATAGACCACCCTCGACTAATACGACTAAGATAATTTGATGTCAGGCAGGCGGCCGGTCGTAAAAATGCAGCCAAATCATGTGACAGCATTTTTATAACATGTTGTGCCGACCCCACTTAGAGTGGGATAAGGGAAGGAAGATGATGATCTTCCCTGTTGAGCAAATGCTACCTGTCTTCATTGGAGAGAAAGATTTTAGCTGAGACCCACAAAGTTACTCTAATGCGGATCGGTAGCACAAATCTTGTAATTGAAGATTTCTAACTTTCCTAATGACATTTTCTTACATTGTAAAACAGATGATGAATTAATTAAGTGCAAAATATTGAACCCGCGCTCAAAGTTATTTCATACCATAAGTGACTACCATAAAGCGTAACATAGACAATAAACCACGATTGGAATGCTATCTAAACTTAAACACGTAAAACCTTCGTGTTGGTATCTGAAAAACACACACAATCAAAACACAAATACACAACATGCAAATATGACAGCTGTATTTTTAAAGAATATAGAATTGTATAACGTACAAAAATGTCAGCATCTTTTTTACAATAAAAAAAACAATTACATTTGCGACTTTGAAAATAAATTCTGTGCGAACTTATTTTATCGTATTATCGTTGCCGTTTCTTTTATCTGAATATCTACACACATAAAATCAAAATATTTTATTACTCTTGAAGGAGGAATTTTGAATATTCTGTAGAAAGAATCCAATCAACGTACGTTTTATCTTTTAATTACATTTAAGTGCTAACTTACGCTGCGAAGAACGTTTTCTTGGAAACTTAAATACCAAAATGCAACTTCGGAGACAAAATTTCTGCATTCAAGTTATAAAAGTATGTGTACTAAGATAATTAGTTGAATTGTAAAATAATTGAATATTCTATATAGAACTATTAAATATCTAAAAAAAAATGTGAACATCAGAGATCTCTCCCTCTCTCTCTCATGGTGGGATATCTTTCCATATTTTTCTCTTCCACTTCGCTCGATTGTGAACTCATTAGAGTCATTAGAGTTCTGATGTGTGAATTATTTTAAATTGATTATGTATTTAACATATTTATTTTAACAAGTAAAAAGTAAATAACGGTCTGTTATTATCTCACAGTATAGGCCTCCTCTCTCCAATTTTTTGGAGAGAAGAGTTAGAATTAAAACCCACCACGCTGCTCTAATGCGGATCGGTAGGTTGCACATATTCCCAGAATTTTCTAGAGATATGCAGATTATCTCACGATGTTTTCCTTAATAGAAAAGAGTGATAAATTGCAAATATTAATTACGTTGACAACACCAGAAATAAATATTTTTTAATATAAATAAATAAATAATAAATTGTGTATATGTATTATGAAATAAATTTACAAAAATCTAATGTTATCTGCGATGACATAAAAACCGTTTTTTCTATATAGTTATTTAATTCGTAATCAAAATATTTCTGATGATAATTTACCTACCACGCCATTTAAGCTGGACAGTGTAAACTCATCTTAACATAACCAGTAGGCTCATAAAGTAAACGATTAAGTGTATTAGCAAGTTAGCTGTCATCATAAATGTTTAAGTGCATATTTGTAGGCCATCAGTGTAGAATATCAATAGAGTCTCGCAAATGTCTGCTGGCAGACGTATAAGGTAAATACATACAGGCTATATCATTTACAAGATCCTAAGTAAAATTTATTGAATACATTCTATAATACTTTTTTAGTTTGACGTTACTTAACATTTCATTTTTAAGCTTGATAGGCAGTGTGTTCAGATCTTTACTTATGTCTTCTTATTTCAGTCACGCTACTCATATATTTCCGAAAATGGAAAGATCATAACGATATCCAATTCAAGATTCGAATCAGTGCGAGTAATTGGACCAGGTTTTGTTTTTAAAAAATTGATCTGAAAGAACGAAAATAATAAGAATGGTAAAAAGAAATATGCATTTTAAATTCTCCTTTATATTTAAGTTACAAAAATTGTTTTATAATTCTGAATACAAGGTTGATACTTGCAATTTATCACAAGTTTTTCGGTGAAAGAAAATATCATGAGGAAACCCGCATATCTTTAAAGTATTCTGGAGGTATGTGTAACAAAGCAATTCGCATAACAGCATCTCAGCTCCAAACCTTCTCTCCAAAAACGGAGACAGGAGGTCGATGGCCAGCAGTGGGACAGTAAGAAACCTATACCTTTTACTTTTACTCTTAAAGTTTTATGCAACTAATCATGTGTCAACTAAAAATAAATCAACAAAATATTATATCAAATCGTGCCAGCTTTCAATTCTTTTTTTTAATTTCCATATCAAACCGGTTGCAAAATTATGTATGTAAGCCATTACATTTCAGCCATCTTCGTAATACATTAACCGGTAATGACTTTAGCAGACCACACCGGATGAAAATGGACTTTTTACTTCATCGTAGAGGCTGTTGAAAATCTTGATTACTATCTTATGGCGGCATACAGTGTATAGTATTTAATCGTATATTAACTTTAAACGCTTGTGCAAAGTCAACGTTTAGTATTTTTATATCTTAGCAGAAATCAACAGCAATATTCCAGCTTTTTATGACTCTGAATTGATGTAGAAAAGATTAAATATTATCAATTACGATTTTTATATTTAACTATTGATTTACCGTTAGACTTTACTGTTGTCATAACGTTAACAAAAGAAAGGGCATGCCTAGAAGTATCGTTGAGACTGTAAAATGCTGAGACCATAGTACAAAAACTTGCATAATACCACTAACCTTTTATTAGATCGTGAGTAAATAGGGTAATTTAAGTTTTTAGTGAAGGAATAGATAGAAGACATTCCAACTATTAAATTAACATTAATAAAAACTGATCAAATAGCAGCACTAGAAGAAATCGAATTAAATTAATATTTCTTAATATTTACATTATTCACTTTGTTTATCGAGAGCTATAAATTTATTATAATTAGCCATTATACGACTAATGAGTGAGAATTTATTGATATTGCATAAAACTAAATTTAAAAAAAAATACTGTTTTTAAATTATCCTTAACAAGTTTCTTGTTGTCACATACACACCTTGAGAAAACATACTTTAAAAACTCATACTTTAAGCTTTACTCGCAGCTTCTTCCTCGTCTACGAGTATTAAAATTTCAATCCCGAAGAATTTTTCTCCTTTTCTCGGAGGATTTTTTTTATCTTTCAACCGAGCTTCAACTGTACTAAATTTTATCAACAAATAGAATGATAAATAAAAAAACTTTACTATTTATATTATTAGTACGGACTACGAGTACAATGCATCGCTTGAACCAAAAAATAAAGTTACATATTCTATGACCTTACATAGAATTTTACATAAAATGTATTCTTTGGATGGGACGAAACGTGAAAGTAACCACTTCGTGATAACTCTACATATATCTTGAAATATGACAGGACCTATTTTTATTAATTGACTTTTTTTTGATAGGCTTTTAGAGCATCGCCAGGCGGGATAGGAAAGCGCAGAAGAATAATAGAGGTTGCAAAACGCAGAGAATAGAGCGCAGAAGCTCTAGAAGCGTCGGGAAACATCGTCCTAAGAGTACCTCCTATGTGGCCGATCCTCGGCTAAAGGCGAACTGTAATCGCGGACTAGGAAGTATGACTTAGATATCTCGGAACCTTCATAAGTGTATGCACCAAAAATGTACAAGTTAGGACTATACAAATCATGCCCACGTGGAATGGTCCCAAGAATGCTGGCAGCGTTTCCGCGCTGAATCGCTAAGCGGATTCTTTGTGCGAAAAAGGAGACAGCGCTCTTGTCACCTGAAGAGGCAATTAACCGAGGTGTTAAAACGGATACAAAAATTTTGCTTTTTGACTCCATGGCCATAGGGTCTCAACTGCAAACGGCACAAATATATAACTCTCGATGAGAGATGCATACTTCCGCCGTTTGCCGGATTCGGTCATTTTCGACGCAGCTCCAGGTCTTGACGCTGTTTCCCTGATAGGGGAAGAGGATAACGTATCAACGCATGTCGCGTCCCATAAAATAAAAGTTTATACACCAGTTACATCAAGCAATGACAGTGGCATAACAACTTCGATAATACGAGTAACAGCTCTGTGTATTTTAAAATGGAAATTTCTTAACATAATCTTAGACCCATAAAATCAGGTAACAAGAACTTAAAAAAGTTGAAGCAAAATTTTTCATCGATAAAAGCGATATTAAGTAATATTTTATAAAAGCACGATGGCGGGGTGATCATATCGAGTTAATAACTTCTTTCGTAGTCCTTTAATGAAAAAATGCAAAAAAAGCTCAGTGGATTGAAAAAGTTTGAGGTAACATATATTTCTTTATAAACCCGTGATATATTGACATTATTTTAACGATATATTATATTTTCCAAGCCATGATTGCAATTCAGTAAGTCTTCTATCAAAATTCATGATAGCATATTTAAAATTAACTCTATGCTTTACGACTTCAGAAGAAACTTCACAGGCCTAGATAATTTCTGGATTATATAACAAGTACAATAATAGTGTAGAAGTGCAATTACATTAATAATCTTCTTATTCTTAATAAATCTGCATTAGAAGAACTTGATGGATGTAAATTCCATATCTTTCGCCGTGTGGTATCCGGCTGAGTAGAATAGATCACCCTCATTTTTTACCGAGGTGTCATAACAGGCGAGTAAAGTAAGTTGACCCATCGTGTGGTATCCGCTTAAGTAGAATTGACCACTCACTTTCTTACTGAGGTGTCGTAAAATACGACTAAGGTAAATTGACGTCAGGCAGTGGTCTTACAATAGGAAACCAAATTATGTGAGAACATGTTTATAACATGTTGTGCATATAAAACTTAAAAATCCGATCAACTGTACCATTATAAACTTATACGAATTATTCAATAAAGATATATGATTAAAAATAAACCTAAATATTATCGATTTCATCCGACATCTTATTAAACCCATCTCAATAAGCAAAACACATAAATTATCGAAAAATGTTATTACTAAAAAAAAAAGGATATTCAACGAAAACTGTTGACAACACCTGCCGCGATTTAAAATTAATGACGGTCGAGCTTATTGTGCTACCAGTCAGAGGTGGTCCACCTTTTACGCATTTCGGGTAACAAAATAATAAAAAACACTAATGTGGTCGTGATACGTCCTTAGAATATTTTATCGTGTGAAATATGTAAGTAATTAAAAGTGGGAATTTATCTACGGCGGGAGCCCCATTATACTTGATACCTTTATAATGGAAACGCTTTTGGTCCTTTTGAGGATTTCAAATTCCATTTTGGATTATTTCGGTTTAAATTTATAAAACGAAATTGTTTATTTTTGTATTACGGTCTGCTAATTTTACATATATTTATATACTACAGTGAGCGAAACATAAATAGTAAGTATATTTCAATACTCTTTCCCCCTATCCCACTATAAGTGGGGTCGGCACAACATGTTTTAAACATGTTGTTGCTTGATTTATCTAGGCCGCCTGCTTGACGTCAACTTACCTAAGTCATCTTTTACACCTCGGTAAGAAATGAGGGTGGTCCATAATACTCAGCCGTATACCATACAGCAGGTCAACTTACCTTAGTCGCATTTTATGACACCTCGGTAAGAAATGAGGTTGGTATAATCTACACAGCCCGATACCACACGGTGGGTTAACTTACCTTAATCGACTTTTACGACACCTCGGTAAGAAACGAGGGTTGCCTATTCCACTCAGCCACACGGCAGGCCAACTTATCTTAGTAGCCTTTTACGAACACCTCGGCACGAAATTAGTGTGGTCTGTTCTACGCAGCCGGATACCACGCGGCGGGTCAACTTACCTTAGTCTCCTTTTAGGCCATCTCGCTAAGATCTGAGGGTGGTCTATTCAACTATATTCAACTCAACCGGAGGGTGGTATATTCAACTCAACCGGATCCACACAGCGGAGACGAGATATATATCACCTAACGAAATAGATTATCAATTTATTGTAATAAGTATCGGTTGTGTGCAATAAAATTTAAAATTTATGCCAAAATATACATATTACAGCAGGTGCTGTCGGTAAATGATGGTAAATAAGTGTATAAAGTCCAATAAATGGCTCGTATATGCCAATAGTATAAACACATAAGGCAAAACGAGATAGGTCCACCGCACGAGTGGGGAGTTTCTCTACATACACAACACGGCGGTAGTCTCGACATTCTCATCCCCACAAAAAAAGCATAATTAAAACACAATTTTTGCTAACGAATGAGCAACGCTTATTCCAATTTAATAATAACCGATGCGACATATGTGGTGACACCTTGCTTCCGTCGGAATTATTATAGTGAATTTATGGCGATATGTGAATATTAATGGAAATATTTACTAACAAAATGTCAAAGAATAAAACTATAAATTTACATTGTGCACCTTGTTTAATTGTTTTCACACAAATGTACATATATAGTCATATCCGCCGTGTAGCATCCGGCTCAGTAGAATAGACTACCACCATTTCTTACCGAGGTGTCGTAAACGGCGACTAAGCTAAGTTGACGCCAGCAGGCGACCGGTCGTGAAATACCTAGTCAAATCATTTAACAACATGTTCAAAACATGTTGTGCTGACCCGAATAAAGGTAGAAGAATGAATTATGTACAGTACCAACAAGGTACAACAGTACAGCAAGGTCACCTAACCTTAAAATAATGTTAAAATTTTAGAGCCCGAAAACAGGGATAAAACGCCATTTTTTTTTAATAAAACCTATCTAGATCGATTTTTCTCCCTAAAAACCCCCTACATGCTGAATTTCAAGAAAATCGTTGGAGCCGTTCCGAGATTCCGAAAATATATATATACATACAAGATTAGCTGATTTAAATATTAAGATATGGTTATATAAAAATGATTTCATATATGTCATATAGTCTCTAAAACTTAACATAGTGCGGAGAACTAATGGGAATGGCGGTTGGTAGACTCTTTACGAGGTGGACTGAGCACCTCAAAAAGGTCGCAAGGAACCGCTAGATTCAAACAGCACAAGATCCTATGAACGTCCATTTGTTGACGGAGAAAAACAAATTTAACTTATGTAAGTCGTGAGAATGCCTACTGTTTTTCTCATTTCGTCATTCATTGCTGAATTCTCTGAAATCTTGAAATCTTTTTAAGCGATTCACACGACATTCCAGGTTGTGCTGCAGCTTACTGCCTTTGACTGCACTATTGGGGTCCTTATTCAGGTTTTATTGTAAGAGTTATAGTCAGAACGGATTTTTTGGACAAATTTTTCTTCCTAAAAAGGTGAGTTGATTTTCGCTAATAATATCAAATCAACAATCTTTGCTAGTCGTCATAGTTAAATAGAATTTCTGTCGCCTATTATAGTTAGACCATCTAATGAGATAGTTCAACTAGACCAAAAAAATAAACTAAACATTCAATCCCCTCTGTGCCATGGTATAACGCGGACTAGTTGTTTATCATTAAAATATTTTTTGTCTAGAATAACAGATGAAGTTCCAAACAATAAAGGATAATATATTCCATTCAAAATTAATTATGAAAATGATATGCCTATAACATAATTCTTCACGAAGTCAGCAATGAAAGAAATAAGAAGGAATTTATATATTGCTTTGCCATATTCTAGTTTACTATTAACAGATGAAGAATATTTTTATGACACCTTGCTTCTGACATATATCATGATATTAACATTATCAAAATTATTCATAATGAAAAGTAAATTAATACACAGCCAAATGTCAAATGATAAACACCACGGTACCTTTTAACATTACGCAAATATAACGACAATTTTCTCATGGTTATGCATTTTCAATACTAATCCCGTAATGGAATAGGAATTTTTTCGTTTCAAGGTGGTGGTATTTAATTAATGTCAGTCGTTTTAATTTCATGTAAGCTTCGCTATGTTCAACCTAAACTTGGACATAGGACTACGAAAGAAGTCCTAATGATTGTTAAACTTTAAAAATACTGAATTAATTTCATGGTTACAACCGACTGATATATTATATTTCTTTTGATACAATAGGAGAATACTGAAAATAAGGAAAAATGAAAATAAAATAGCTAGAAAGATAACATAACAGTAACTATCTAGGTAAATATTATACGTTCGTGAATGCGTGTTGTGAATATTTTTATTTCAAATTTTTATTATTTATCCTATCTTTATTCTGATACTAAACTTACTGATCTTATCATTATTCTCTTAACTCTGTAAATGTTATATATTTACATATATTATATGTTGTAATCTAGTTAATGCCTTATGCATTATTATTTTCTTAAATAATTATTATCTGTACCGCTGTTGATTTCGAAATGAATATACAAATAGAAAATGTGTAATATATTCTAAATTCAAATTTTTACTGGTTTAACTTTACGCAAATTTGAAGCAATCCTTTTTCATTGCTGAATTTCGTATAATTAATAGTCTGTTAAAATCGTAATATTTGTCTCAGACCTCTTACTTTCCCTGTAGCCAAGGATGGAGATAATGCCAATGTAGATAGGCAGATTCAGTATACCACAGAAATCATATGTTTTACTATGAAACGAATGATAAATTATGAACACATTGAACACAAAAACGAAATTGTACTTATTTTTTTTACTTTACTTGTACTAGGGTTTTTGGAAACCTGAGTCAAATTTTCTGACCGTTCTGATAATAATTTATTTAAAATAGTTTTACCAAATTGGAACTATTCCCTCAACACTAGTTTTAGTTTGTGAGACTATATATTAACCATCGGTCATTTTGTAAAATGTACATGAATAGTTTACATTAAGATATAAGAAAATATATTTATATTGATTTACAAAAATCGATTTATGAATAACTTGTTTCAAAAGATTCTTTAAATTAATAATAAATATTCTTAAGAGTTTAAAAAGTTTTCGGAGCGTATCTGAATTAAAATTCTGAAGTTAAATTAATATATAGAAAAAACCCGAGAAACGGACGATCCCAAAAAAATAGTACCAAATTTGGGTCGCAACATTATAATATGTGAACAAAGACCTATAAACTGTAAGGCCATCTCGTGCATACTTTCCCATATGGGTTTTGTACGGGAGCATCCCTTAATGAAATATTTCTTGGAAATATAAGCTCCTTTATATCGTTGCTTTGATTCAAATATTTATAGTTATTGTACAGACAATATGAAATTTCTGAGATGTTATGATATTTTCTTCTTAAAAGGAATGATAAGAAAGTAATCCTTCTTTTAAAGGGCGAAAATTTTGATTAGAAATTGAAACTTTTTCTTTTTTGTATTCCTCATCACTTTATAGGGTAACCTTTGGCATTATTTTATACCTATTTTTAGCTACCTGTTAAGCTGTATCCAATACAAAAGCTTCTTTTTTCAAAATATAGTATATAAGTACCTAAATATATAAGTACCTAAATATATAAATAAAATTATTTAAAAATAAAAAAAAGAAAGAAGGCGCCCATTACGACACCTCGGCTCGATTACTACTAATACATAAATTAGAAAGTTTGTAAATTTCACTGTTTACGCCTTATTTTATTAATTATCGGAAAATATTACAGAAAGTTAGTAGACTGCCTTTTTCGATTTATCTAAAATTATTTATTATATTGTATTGTAATTTATTCGACACTAAACATACAAACATGAACACGAACAAGTAAATAGATTATATTTTGAATTTTATGATAATGTGTTTATATGGCCTTTTAATTTCAGTTTTTTATCACTATTTTTTATGTAAATTTCGTATATTAAGTAACACAATTATTTCACGGTGTTTAACAATATCATATCAACCAAATCGTGCTTGCACAAAACTCCTACTCTACTATTCTTGGAATAACTGTGGGAACCACAACGATGAAATTATATCCAGTGTCCGGTTACAGACAGACACGAGGTATAAAATCACGTAACATGTACCTTATCTATTTTCGCTAGAGTTCACGTGAATTGCAATACGCTTGCATTTCTGAGAAATACATTTAATTAAAAGAATTCAACTGTTTAAGCAATGTCAACTCGATGTTTCTACTTAATGGACAATCGCTGAATTTAACACGCCGATTTTATTAATAATCATAAATTATTGGATAACAAAATTTTTAGGTTATAGTTGCTTCGAATAGTTAACTTGTCAATCAATCATCATAAAGAAAAGTTTATAGAATTAGGTATTACATTGCGGAGGTCTATAATAAAAAAGTAACGATAATATAAATTTATATATTACAATTTACACATATATTATACGTCTCTGTCCCAAATTTACTTCAAAACTGTATTTTGAGAGCCTGTTCGTGTTTTTTACTCTATTTATGTTATATGTATATTAAAAAATACATATATATGTTAAATGTATTTTTTAATATATTATAGATTATAGGATTATAGGAATTATTATATTACATTGCTATAATCGAGGATTATATTTAATGCAATAGGATTACATTAATACTCATCATCCTCCTGCCCTTATCCCACTCTAAGTGGGGTGTTGGCACAACATGTTATAAACATGCTGTCACATGATTTGGCTGTGTTTTACCAACCGCCTGCCTGTCTGACGCCATCTTACCTTAGTCGTATTTAACGACACCTCGGTAAGAAATGAGGGTGGTCTATTCTACTCAGCCAGATACCACACGGCGGGTCGACTTATCAAATAAATTTTTTGATGATTTTATTTCAACAATGGTTTATTTGAAGAAAGTAAACAAATATTTTAATATCATTACTGGACTAATGTATGTTCGCCCTTACTGTTGCATATTCACCCCAACTACACGCCTGCATTTCACCCGGGGTTATGAAATATACGGCCAATAAATAAACACACCGAAAGGGGTGAGTTAAATATTCATATGACTAGTGATGTGTGATATACGATATTTTAAAGTTTTTTTAACATATATCTACAAGTAATAATCTATATCTATACTAATGTATAAAGCTTAAGAGTATGTTTGTTTTTTTGTTTGTTTGTTTGTTTGTTTGATTGATTGTTTGAACGCGCTCATCTCAGGAACTGCTGAACCAATTTGAAAAATTATTTCAGTGTAAGATAGTCCATTTATCGAGGAAGGCTATAAGCTATATAACATCGCGATAAGATGAATAGGAAAAGAGCAGCAATAAAAAATACAAGGAAAACGGCAAAACTTAAAGTTTTCCTTGCGTGCGCTGAATAATTGAACACTTGAAGTAAATAAGGCACTAAGTACCTAAAAATTAAAATTCAAACTAAGTATGCAATTTGGTTGTAAAAGGCTTTTAGAACCAAATTGCATACTTAGTTTGAATTTTAATTTTTAGGTACTTAGTGCCTTATTTACTTCAAGTGTTCAATTGGTGAAAGTTAATCAGTAATCATATATTACAAAATTGTTCCCCTCTAAAAGTTCTAAACAAAAGTCCGCATCAGCATATGACTAGCTTTTAAGGTTTATTCACTTTTCTCATTTTCATGGTTATCAAAAAACTATAATATATTTAATCTTTACACGCGCGCGATTTTGCCGATTGCTAGTAAGTAATAATGTATAAAAATAAATGTTATTATTTAATTGAAATAGGTTTTTAAAATTAAAAAATTAATGATTAGAGTATAATACATCGAGCTATATATATAATCTCTACTCAATAATTCTAAAGCTAGAGAATTAGCCAAACTCAAAGCTTCTATTCTATTCTTTATAATTTAATCCAAGTATCGTAAGTACCATGAAAATTGTCAAGACGTTAATACCAAAAAATACAAAAGGAAGAAGAAAGGAAACAACCGAAATTAAAAAAATAACAATATATTTTGGTTATTAATAATCTTTAAAACTGAACATACTTCATAAACAAAATTATAAAAAACCAAACTTTTTCGAAAAACAAATATGTTTCTTCCTATGCCTTACACTATAGCCTCAAGCAACTGTTTTAATAATTAAAAGGCCATAACTTTTGATGGCATGTGACAGAAATCGAATTTTGAGAGAATCACTAATTTGTAGTTTAAATTTAAATGTAGTAAATATCGGTTGTTTTAATTCAATTTTAGCTTCTTCTTTGTGCAGTTCTGTCACTAAAGTTTATGAGTTTATTAGTGCTTCTCTCAAAAAAGAACCATAATAATTAGTTATTTCACTACATGTGTTAATTAAAATTTAATTAGGTTATGTATCTGCAGATACTAAAGTCTTAAAAATAAAGATAAATAAAAACTTTTGATACTTATAATATTAATCCACTAGTTTTACTTTTCGTTTTTGCGATATTACTATTACCATTCTTTTAATAATCTTAAAATTATCAGTTTAAAACTGAGTAATTGACATTTGCCCTTCGTATCCGATAAAGGCTAACCAGATTCCTTTCACGGCAATTAATTTTAACCGCTTAATTTTAACATAATATTTATGATCGGATGTTAATGTAGCCATATCTCGGTTATTAAATCTTTCACAAGTAAAGTTATCTTACCAACTTTTGACTGTTACGAAACATGCAACAAATTTAATATTTTCTCACGAGTACTGATTATTCATCATCATCTTCCTGCCCTTATCCCACTCTAAGCGGGGTCGGCACAACATGTTATAAACATGCTGTCACATGATTTGGCTGCGTTTTTACGACCGGCCGCCTGCCTGATGTCAACTTACCACAGTCGTATTTTACGACTACTCGGTAAGAAAGAGGGTAGTCTATTCTATTTAACCGGATACCACACAGTAGGTCAAGTTACCTTAGTCGCCTTTTACGACACCTCGGTAAGAAATGAGGGTGGTACTATTCTATTCAGCTGGATACCACGGCGTAGTACTGATTATTCATAGTAATATTATAATTATGAAAGTTAGCCTTTCTGTATGTTTCATTGTCACGGCTAATCCGTTGCAGGAATATTTTATTTGTACACGAACGAAGTGACATATATGTATATTTTGAACATAAATCTGCAATATAAGCTGAGTAGAATAAACCACTTTCATGTCTTACCGAAGTATTGTAAAAGGTGACTAAGGGAAGGTAACACACCGTGCGGTATCCGGCTGAGTAGAATAGACTACCCTCATTTCTTACTTAGGTGTCGTAAAAGGCGACGAAAGCCTTACCGAGCCAAAACATGTTACAACATGTTTATAAATGTTGTGCCGACACTACTTAGAGTGGTATATGTCCAGAAGAATGAATGATAAAAATATCTGCAATATAAGGGGCCATAAACACATTTAAAATGATCACGAAACCATTTGTTTCGATTACTTTCACATACAACACATACGCTGCTCCAATGTAGATTGACAGTAACTACTAAATAATTAAAACTTCTTTGGGCATATTGCCATTAATTATTTATAAAAGCAGCCATCTTGGCCATCTAATCCCCATAAGCCATCTTGATTTAAATTAAGTTGAGAAAAACTTATTTTAGCTAGCATGATCCTAAAAATCGTCAATCAATTACGTACTCCATAAAAGTTTAAGAAAAACATCATTTTCATGTATAAGATTATACTTATATTTCCTTTAAATATTTATCGACATCGTGATTAACATACATCACTACGCCAGTGCAATATCGTAATAGACAGGGTAAAGAGTGAGACTTGTACAACATCACCAAATTAGCCAACCGTGTGCACTAGCCCCGGGTGTATTCAGGGCTGTCACTCGAAGGAATTTTTCATGGATTAATCCAATCGTATGTGAAAGATTTAATTTATTTTCAATATTTCAATTCATAATGAACTGTTACCAAGTTGTAAAAAATATTTTTAAAGATGTCTTTATGTGCATATAAATATACAATATCTTTAATATTTAACGGAATCTCGGAAATGGCTCCAACGATTTTACTGAAATTCAGCATGTAGAGATTTTTGGGGAAGAAAAATCGATCTAGATAAGTTTTATTTTAAAAAAAATATAGTGTTATCCCTGGTTACGGGCTCTAACATTTTTTTAAATTTGGCGGGCGGTCTAGAGAGTTAAAAATACCTAGGATCAAGCCCCATCTGCCCTATTATTTTTTTATTTTTCTCTTCAATTTTTTTTTATTTATTTTTTTACATCAGTTTAAAAATTACCGAGCAAGGCTCGGTCACCCAGGTACTATGACGTAATTTAATTATTAATATTTCATTAAAAAATCTTTAAAAATAAGGATAAGAAGAAAAAATCAGTAATAGAGTAGGTATTAAACAGCATTTCTAACTTCCAAGCGGAAGTTGGAAATGTTGTTTAAATAAAAAAAATACATTCCAACTTTATCATACATGCACATGAATGAATGACTTTCATGAAAAACATTATTATGAATACAAAAAAAGGAAAGGATGCTATGATTTATGACTAAATTGACCAACAAGTATATTTCATAATAGACAAAAGACTTGATTATATAAACAATTAAAGTAAATAATAAAAAAGTGTTAACCCAAACAACACCTTTTCTAATTGTTTAACACATTACTGGCATGTTTTAATGAGAATACGAGGTTAAAAATGGCAGATAAAACACTATACAAACAAAAGACGTAATTACGACTGTAACTACATTATAATGAATAAGCAAATTATTTAAATATATTATCGGTTGTATTTTAAATATTAAAAAAGTGTTGCGTGTAATAATTAAATGCAAAAAGGACCAAAAATTGCTGTGATAATCTTACGGGGAGACAAGCGATTTATCGCTTTGGAATAATACCATGTAGATATGGTTTAAGTGAAAGTTGGTGAAAGACTATCGTTACTCGACTATATCCCATTCAAATTAATAGCAGTAGATTAGTCTTCACTTTAGACTAGTGACGTTTGGGGTGCCAAAGTGGTCGGCCTCCTCGTGGCGCACCCTGGGCAGGTCTTTGGAATCTCTAAATTCCTTAGTCTTGGCGAACGGACTACTGTGGGGGTGCCCAATCCAGTTGTCCTTCTGATTAGCAGACGGCAATCTGGATGGGCCGGGGACTCCGTGGGGGGGATGGAGTTTCCATTTGGTGACGGGTTCGGTTGGACTTACTGTAAGTCTGGCCGGATATGGTTTCGGCCACCGTCGGCCAAGCCCGGAAGCCCAGTAATGGGAACGGGGACCTTCGGGTTGCGAGGAAGAAAACCTCTATAAAAAATCACCCAGTGGGGACGATAACGTCCTTCCGTGCGGCGAGCCGTTCCGGTCATGTTTATGGCCGGTAGGCTGTTGGCTTTCGGGTCACGTCGGGCGGAGTAAACCGTAACCCGCAAGTTAATGCGGAACCGGGGGCCGCTCCTCCTTTGGAGGACGGGGCTGCGAGGAAGACAACCTCTATAAAAAATTACCCCAATCCCAGGTTTGGGGCCCGCCGAGGGGATGAATGGCCGGAGGGTTATCCGGTAGCTAGGGCCTCTTACACCGTAATCCGCAAGTTAATGCGGAACCGGGGGCCGCTCCTCTTTTGGGGGACGGGGCCGCGAGGAAGACAACCTCTATAAAAAATTACCCCAATCCTAAGGTTAGGAGCCCGCCGAGAGGATGAATGGCCGGGGGGGATCCGGTCGCTAGGGCTTCTTACAACAAACAGCATGGGTAAAACGATTTCGGAAAAGACTACCCAGGAGGGTCCCGGTTTCACCGGGGAATCCCTCACCACGACCGGTGTCGAATCTCGGCCCAGAGCTGCTCTGGTGCCGGGGTGTGAGACCGGCCGTGGTCGCCCCGACGTATCTGGGGGGGCAACACATGCTTCGGTGATGGTGGGTGTAGGTGGAAATGAGACCGGCGTTGCTGGTGTTTCCGCTGATTCAGTTGTGGGAACGCGGCGTGATTCCATGCGCAGTTCAGTTGGAAGCGGAGTTGTTACTCGGAGTATGAGCTCGGAGAGGAGCTCGACAAAAACTTTGGATTTGACCAAATGTATGTCCTTGGAGGACCTAAGCGGCACAAACAGACGTGCTTGCTCCAAAAAGAGAGTTAGGGAGGACCATGGAAGCCCCGTTGATTCTGATGAGGATATGGACGCCAAGAAAGCGGACACCAGATCCCATGTAAGGGGCTCACAAACATGGCTTCGTGAAGCCCGTGGCGCTGTACAGCGTGGCGGCTTTCATGGGGATCTCGACCTGGACAGTACCAGTGGTGAAGTGTTGAGCAGTCGGTCATCCAGATCGGCATCGACTAGCTCTAAGGCAGGTCAGCAAACAATGACCCTAAGAGATGTGGACACGTCTCGCGTCAGCGAAGTTCTTGCGAAAAACGCGGAGACCATGCGGGCGACCGTCAGCAAATCAAAGAACCTCAACGGCAAATGTAGGGGAACCTTAAACATGGTCGCCCAAACGATGGAAGAGGCCGCTAGGGCTTTGGCGGAAAGGACCGAGTCGGAGGAGATCCGACTACTAAGAGAAAATAACGCCAGGTTGACACTGATGGTAAGCAATCTCTCCGTAGAGATTGCGACGCTGAAGGAGATGTTCGCCTGTGCCAGCAAGACGTCCGATAGGGAGGCAGCTCCCTCTAGCTGTCAACAGACCGTGAAAGGCCTAACTATGGAGGAGGAGATAGTTAGGCTACGCAATATGTTCACAGCGCGGTTGGATAGCATGGAATGTCGCCTTCCACCTGAGGAGAGATTAAGGCCGCCGTTAGCTTCGGATAGAAGAAGGGTGGCCGATAATAAGAATAAGGAGGAAAGGAAAGGGGTTGAGGCTGTCAAAAAAGCGCCAGAGGCAGTCACCAATCGCCCATTAAAAGCTTGGCGACCGGAGATCAGGGTGGTTGACCTTCCACCAGCCGGGTCAGCCCCTTCAAGAAAGACGGCCAAGAAGAAGAAGAAGTCTGGGGTACAGGCGAAGGAGACTCGCCCAGAGCCCCGACCGCTACCACCGGCCCCCGCTTCTCTGAGCGAAGGCTGGAACGTAGTGGCGCGCAGGGGTGCCAAATCAAAGCCACGACCTGCAGAGGCCGGTAAATCTATGGTTGCCACCAATCAGGCGCAGCCGAAGCGAAGGGCTAAACTTAAAACCCCACGCTCGGCTGCTGTCGTGGTGACTTTAGACCGAGAGGCAATTGACAAGGGCCTTTCTTATGCGGATGTTCTAACCCGGGCTCGCCGTTGTATTAAGATCGGCGACCTGGGTCTAGAGGGTGGCATGCGTCTTAAAAAGGCTGCCACCGGGGCCCGGATGTTTGAAATCTCCGGGCCCACCAAGGAGGAAAAAGCGGGCGCCCTTGCGAACCAGCTCCGCGAGTTATTTAAGGGGGAGCCGGCGGTGCATGTCACTACGCCTATGAAATGCGCGGAATTGCGCATCGTGGGCCTAGATGACACCGCCAGTGAGGGAGATGTTGTTGTCGCCGTCGCTCAGGTTGGGGAATGTCCTATTCGGGACATTCAGACCGGAGAGATTCGTAGGGCTGAGGGAGGACTAGGCTCCCTTTGGCTTAGAGTCCCTGTAGCGGCGGCCAAAAAGGTGGTGGCGGTGGGGAGAGTTTTGGTGGGTTGGGTTTCAGCCCGAGTCCACCTGCTTGAGGCTCGCCCACGCCGTTGCTTCAGGTGCCTAGAAAAGGGGCACCTGCGGGCTGAGTGTGATTCGGCAATAGACCGCAGCGATGAATGTTACCGCTGCGGTCAAAAGGGCCACAAGGCCCAGTCTTGCTCAGCGGCTCCACATTGTGGGAGCTGCCAACGAGCAGGGCTGAAGGCTGACCATCGGGCGGGGGGCGGGCAGTGTAAGGCACCGTCTGTCCCTAGGAGAAGGGGAAGGGGGGGTGATGGCCCAAGGGTCCCCTCGCCGCCCACCACTGGCCCAGCTCAAGCCACCACGAGCCGGGTTATGGAGGAACCTATGGAGATCACCAAATAATGGCCTCTATGAGATTCCTCCAGGCGAACATCATGCGCTCCGGCAGGGCCCAGGATCTAATTTTCCAGACCTTGGCGGAGCGCATGGTGCACGTGGCTGTGGTCTCCGAACCTCTCTTCGTTCCGTCGGGCGAGGATTGGGTCGGAGACCGTATAGGGGACGTGGCCATCGCGTCCAGGGCTGCTGCTGGCTCCCCAGCCCTGGAGCGTGTGGAGAGGGGACGCGGGTACGTCTCCGCCAAGATTGGAGATGTATCCGTCATCGGGGCGTATTTCTCACCTAATAGACCCTTCTCCGACTTCGAGCTCTTCATGGCTGAAGTCGGAGACTTGGTGAACAGATTACGCCCCGGCAAGGTGATACTGGCTGGAGACCTCAACGCGAAATCCGCCGCGTGGGGGTCTCCAGTCACGAACGTCAGGGGAAGATTCCTGGAGGGTTGGTTGGCCTCGGCTGGGATGGTCGTCAAGAACCGGGGGAATGCAGACACATGCGTGCGATGGAATGGCGGCTCCAAAGTCGACGTTACCTTTGTCGACGCCGCCATGTCACCATGTGTCAGGAACTGGGAGGTAATGGTTGGTGTGGAGTCACTCTCGGACCATCGATATATATGGTTCGAGGTGTCCGCACGCCATACTCCCCATTCTCCTCGGTCGAGAAGAGCTGATGGCCCTCGGTGGTCAGTAAGGAAAATGGATCCCGAGTTCCTCGTCGAGGCCGCAATCGTCCAGGCGTGGGCCGCTGGGCCTACGGGTGGGGAAGTTGCCGAGGAGGTCGAGGACCTCCAGCGGCGGATGTCGCTCGTTTGCGACGCCAGCATGCCGAGGGTGCGTGGCACAGGGCCGGCACGCGGGGTGTACTGGTGGTCGGAGGAGCTGGCGCGGCTGCGCGAACAGTGTGTGTCCGTGCGCCGCCAGTACACTCGGTACAGGCGTCGTAGACGACGCGACGTCGAGGAGGAGAGGCGCCGTTACGAGGCATATCGGGCTGTCCGCACCTCCTTGCGGATGGCAATCGCCGAGGCCAAGGACAGGGCCCACAAGGAGATGGTCGAAGAGCTCAATCGGAATCCGTGGGGGAGGCCGTACATAGCGGCACGGAAGAAACTTCGTGCCCGCGCTCCCCCCCTTACCGAGAGCCTTCGGCCGGATTTCGTTGAATCCATTGTGGAAGCCCTGTTCCCGCAAGGAGCCGAGGTGGAGCCGCCTCGTATGGCGCCTCTCGAGGAGGAGGATGGCACTGGGTCGGGTGCGCCGGGGGTGTCGGAGTGGGAGTTGGCCGGGGCGGTGAGTCGCATGAAGGCGAAAAACACTGCCCCCGGCCCCGACGGTATCCCTGGGCGCGCCTGGTCTCTTGCCCTGGGTCCGTTGGAGTCTAGACTCAGGGCGACGTTCAGTGCCTGCCTCGAGCAGGGCCTCTTTCCCCGTAGGTGGAAAACGGGGAGACTAGTCCTGCTCAGGAAGGAGGGAAGACCGGCCGATACACCCTCTGCGTATCGGCCCATTGTCTTGCTGGATGAAGCGGGGAAGCTGCTCGAACGCGTAATAGCTTCCCGCATAGTCCAGCACCTCCGGGAGGTAGGGCCTGACCTCAGTTGCCTTCAGTGCGGATTCCGCCAGGGCAAGTCCACCCTCGACTGTATCGAGGGTGTGAGACTTCTGGCGGAGGAGGCAACAACCCGGCGCGAGGTGGTGTTGGCGGTGTCGTTGGACATCGCTAATGCATTCAACACCTTGCCCTGGGGAGTAATAAAGGAGGCCTTACGCTTCCACCGCATCCCCATGTACCTGCAGCGTGTGGTCAGTAACTACTTGGCTGACCGCGCTGTTAGGTACCCGACGGCTGGGGGTGGGTGGAAGGAGCGGAGGATGTCGTGCGGTGTTCCACAGGGGTCGGTTCTTGGCCCCCTCCTGTGGAACATCGGCTACGACTGGGTGCTGCGTGGGCAAATGCTTCCGGGGGTGCGACTCTTCTGCTATGCAGACGACACCCTCGTAACTGCCCGCGCGAGCACCCACCGGGAAGCCCGAGTGCTGGCGACCGCGGCCACGGCTCACGTTGTGGCCCGGATTCGCCGGCTGGGACTGGGGGTGGCCTTGGAGAAATCCGAGGCCATTTGCTTCCACAGGCCTCGGATGGCGCCCCCAGTGGGTTCCCGGTTGGTGGTGGGCGGGACATCCATCGAAATCTCGGGTACATTACAGTACCTGGGATTGCTCCTCGACAGCCGATGGACGTTCGAGGCCCACTTCCGGCGGCTCGCTCCTAAGCTAACGGCGACCGCCGGAGCCCTGAGCAGGCTCCTTCCAAATTTGGGAGGGCCTAATGCAGGCTGCCGGCGCCTATACGCCGGGGTGGTTCGGTCGATGGCCCTGTACGGCGCTCCCATATGGGCGGGGCGGCTGACCGCGAGATCCTTGCCCCTGCTGCGCAGGGCGCAGAGGATCATGGCGGTCAGACTTGTGCGGGGCTACCGGACCATCTCCGGCGAGGCGGCCTGCGCCTTGGCCGGGTCCCCTCCATGGGACCTAGAGGCTGAGGTGCTAGCTCAGGCCTACCGCCGTAGAGTCGAAGCCCGTTCACCGGGGGAGGACTCAGTGGCGGTAGAGGTGGATTGGAGGAGGGCAGCTCAGGAAGAGCTCCTCCGCCAATGGAGGCGGCGGCTTGAATCGCCTAGTGCAGGAGCCTGGACGATTTCGGCCATCCAGCCCATTCTCCAGGGCTGGGTCGCCAGGAGGCATGGGGTCCTCACCTTCCGCCTGACACAGGTGCTCTCCGGACATGGTTGTTTCGGGTGGTATCTGTGGAAGGTGGCCCAGCGCGAAGCGACTGGTGAGTGCCACGAGTGCGGCGCCGACTTTGACACGGCGCTGCACACGCTCGCAGACTGTCCAGCTTGGGCGGTTCAGCGGGCGGAACTCGTGGCACAGGTGGGGCACGATCTCTCCCTGCCCACTGTGGTTCGCGCCATGGTGGACAGGGAGCGATCGTGGGCAGCGATGGCCTCCTTCTGCGAGGATGTTATCTCGCGGAAGGAGGCGGCGGGGCGGATCCGGGAAGTCGAGTCCTTGGATCCAATCCGCCGCAGGCGAGCGGGGCGCAGGCGACTCGCCGAAGTCCGTCGCATGCCGCCCTAACGGGGACCTCCGAGCGATCCGAACGGGGTTCATCGGACGCTCGCTGGAGTTAGGTCCCCGAGGCGTTCGATGCATCTGGTGCTCCCGATGCATCGTCCAGCGGAGGGAGGGGCCACTTTCAGAGAGGCCCCGACCCAGAGGTGGCGCACTCTGGGCTACAGAGTTGCTGCTGGCGGGGATGGGGGGCAATGTCTTCATGGGTACCCTATCCCCGCCACCAGCAGCGTAGTGGAGCACACAGGTTATTTTAGTCGGTGCGAGTCCGACATAACCGTCGCCTGTCCCCGTCGGGCGGCGGTACCCATAAGGGGTTTTTTCCTGTATAAAAAAAAAAAAAAAAAAAAAAAAAAAAAAAAAAAAAAAAGACTAGTGACGTTTCAGTTGTAAAAAGATATAATAAAAGTGTTATAATTGTAATTAATAATCATAATAGAAGTTGTTAAAGGATTGTTGTATTACTAAATATTTTATACCTAAAATGTTCTATCAGATAAAAAGGATTTAAGAAAACAGTAAATGACAATTTGTTTTTAATTTGCCGTGTGGTATCCGGTTGAGTAGAATACTTCTTTCTACCCTCATTTCTTATCAAGGTGTCGTAAAAGGAGACTAAGATAAATTGACCCACCGTGTGGTATCCGGTTGAGTAGAATAGACCACCCTCTTTCTTACCAAGGTGTCGCAAAATACGACTAAGGTAAGTTGACGTCAAGCAGGTGGCGGGTCTTAAAATACGTAGCCAAATCATATGACAACAAGTATATTACATGTTATTACGACCCCACTTAGAGTGGGATAAGGGCAGGACTATGATTACAATTTGTTTTTAACAAACATTTAGTCATTTACACGTAAATGAAATTCTTAGAATTTTTAGAATATTATTACCTCAAAATAGGTATAAAATAGGTAATTACCTAGACGTTAAATGTGCAATCGTTTATACGGTATGATTTCCATCCATAAAGGGAACAGAAAAAAAAACAACAATTACAATGTTTAAATAAACACCTTACATTGTGACAGCCCTTATCAACAACATGTAAATGTTTTGTGACGCCTTTATAAATGATTTTATCCGTCATGTTTTGTGTGAAATATTAGTTTGGAAAATTGAATTGAACGCAATCTGGCCGAGATGTCCTGAGAACACATGTGCTATTAGACTCCCCTACATAATATGGTTACTATTCCAATAATGAGGTACACGGTGAAAGCGTCGACAATAATATTAAAAAACGATCATAGTATTATAGTCTTTAACTCTTTGTTAATATATAATATAATCCAGTGATCTCATTTCTGACTAATGTATTTGATTCTTATAAATTTAATTGCTGAGGTGTTTGTCTACTGATATATATGTATTTTTTTTACACATCACAGATGCTTCTAAAAAAATTATGCTTGATGTCTTACTTTTTTTATAAGGTATATATAGTTTATATACAGAAAAACAGTAAATACACCGTGAGAGAAACAACAAACTCTCTTTAGGGTTACTGCGTGACAATGAGGTACACTAGTTTTTTTCATACGGATTTCACCGAAATTTATTGGTTCCATTTAATATATCAGCAGATCTGAATATATATTCCACCTAAAACCTATATTCGTACAGCAAGTAATTACAGCACTACGTTGATGTAGTTCTTTGCAAATTAGCTTAGAAGGTAATATAACGGAGATATTCTTTTCTATTACTTAGGTAGCCTATAATATACCCTACAAACTTTTTTTATCTACAATTCACAAAAACAAAACACTACCTAAATCAAATGACTGAAGTTGAAATTAAAATAATAAGGCTTACGAATAAAAAATATTTGAATTTCGAATTGCGCGTCAGTCCACAGATAATTATATCTAAAAATGCTGGTTGTAAGATCACCAATTCCATAGTTAAAGACCTAATGATTTAAATCCGAGTGTGTTGATTTGGTCGTCCTCGTTTTACGTCCGAACGGGGCAATAATAGATTTTATTGGGTATGGAATGATCCAAAAGCTAAAGAATCACCATATGCATCGCTTAAGTCTAGGTAGACGATTCCTTCCATAACAGTAAATCTCTCTCTTTCTTTCCGTTCGTTTCTTCATTACTGAGGAGCGTGGTCTAGAGGAGATTCTATCCTTGAGTATTTCAATTGTTTCCAGCGACTCCTATTTGCAGTCATCATTGCTATCTCATAAAAATATTAACCTTCAAGACTGGGGCAGTTGGTCAGACCACCTAGTTGATGATCGACTTAATGGTCTTTTGCCTTCGGTGTTGTCGCTAAATATGAGTTTCTCCAAGGCATCGTCCCTACGTAGAAGTAATTGAATAGTTCTTTATAGCATGTGGACTAGAGATGCCTCTTTATTTTGAGCTGCGAAAGAAAATATACCTACATTTGGGCACTTGGTAGACCACGGGATCCGCATCGTCCGCCTTTCGCACCACATTTCCAAAACATCTATTCTCCCCTATTTCTTTTCGTTCATTATCATCACTTACACGTCAGTTGCGATACTGCTTAACTGCCAATTTATCAAAAAACTCTCAGCCACATAAGATTCATAACAGCCATTTTAACTTTTTAAAACGTAGTCAAATTGAAACTGTACACGTGTTTAATTTCGTATACCATTAATTCTATACAAGGGATTATTTGTCTATGATTGTTACGGTTTTAGTCTGAGTGGCTGTTATGACGTTCCACATAATGAAGTGGTATTATAGATTGAGTATTTTTATACTCTATGGCGGATGTTTTTACTCGAGAACAGTAAGGGCTCGAAATATAGATGTCCAACTTTTTTAAAAGCATCTTTTAGGACAACGTTCGCCGATGCTAGTAGAGCATCTGCGCTCTAATCTCCGTATACCGGAACTTAGACGATGCTTCTGCGCTCGATTGTCCAGCTCGGTGACACCGAAAAAGCCGTTAGACTAAAAGGTTATAGGCAGTTCGAGAAAAAACAATCTTTCTACATGAGGGGATTTTTTGACGAGCGAACAGTGAATCATCGCTAGGGCGCAATAGGTTTGCTAGCTACAGATTATTTCATTACTTCATTCATTGACGAGGTTACAAGGACGATCAATAAAAATATTACGCTTGAGGTAAATAAATATAAAATTGACTACTTGAAAGCTAAAATTTCAGTTATTGCAAAAATACAGACTGACCGCCCGATCGGCTATTGCAGCATTACGAAATAAGCTTTAGACCATTGGAACTTTTACATTTACATAATACATTCTCTTTCTTCTTTTCATGCCTCTTCATAACAGCGACACCTAGTGACCTCTGTTCTAGCACCATACAAATTAGCGTTATGCTAATGGTCGATCCCTAAACAACAGAACAACGCAAGCATTCTATCTTTTAAGAAGTATAGTAAAACATCATCTTATACTAAATACGCTCGTGTTTAAAGTTGTTTGAAGTCCAACAATTTCAAAACACTTAAAATATGTTACACAAAGGAAACAATTTGTCTCCCTAAAGTATATAATTACATTAACACCGCTCCATACAAATTAGACAAATTAAAAGCATCAAGATTAATTGAATAGCATTCGATGTGATAAGTATCAAGATAACGATTTCGACCGCAATAAATTCAAATTACCCGCTTGATAAAGGGATATGTGGGTGTTTTCTACTCAGTATAAACCTACGAAAGGCAAGTGCTTTATAATTACTTTAAATTATTTCAAAATATTATAATTTGGATGTAACATTTTACTAGCTAAATCCGACTACAATTCTATTATGGAATAAAATCTTATATTTAAAGTAAATCGTTGCGTAATAATGTAAAGAGTTTTGTGCATAATAAGGTTGTGCATAAAAAAATTTAGAGCGCGAAAACAGGGATAAAACGGATATATATATATATATATATATATATATATATATATATATATATATATATATATATATATATATATATATATATATATATATATATATATATATATATATATATATATATATATATATATATATATTTATTATATTTTAGGATTTATCCCTGTTTTCGCGCTCTAAATTTTTTTTTATGCACAACCTTATTATGCACAAAACTTCTCACAAAACTCTTTACATTATATATATATATATATATACAAGATTAACTCATTTAAATATTAAAGACTAGCGGCCTACCCTGCTTCGCACGGGTATTAAAATATATAGCCTATGTCACTAAGTGAAAAAAATGATTAAAATCGATGCAGTAGTTTTAATTTTAGGTATTCATTAGTGCCCGTGGCCCGCACGTGTTAAATTTGAAGAAAAAAATTTCCCCTCTCCCTATACCAAGAAGATTTCGTGCATATCTAATATCTAAATTCATATACTACATATTTACATTTTACATTTTTCCCTATATATTTACACTCTATCTATTAAAAAAAACCCCATCAAAATCTGTTGCGTAGTTTTAAAGATTTAAGCAAACATAGGGATATAGGGACAAACAAAGAATGTGACTTTGTTTTATACTATGTAGTGATAATCCTTATAGCATGATTCAGTATTCACGCGCGATGGCTTATTATTAGCGTATTTCGTGTATAACTTTGGTGTTTCTATACCGATTTCAATGATTCTTTTTTTATACAATGGTTAATACTATTCACTTTTTTATTTAGGGATGACTGAGAGTGATATAAACGTATGAGTAGACAAATATAACCAGAAAGCTTCGAACTGCTAAGCTATCGGGAGTTACACGTGTTATTGTGAGTCAACCATAAAAGATAGACATATGCTGTTGTGGGATATTTTTTATATAATTTAAAGGAGAACATTTCCGTCATACATAATTTCTGTGTAGCTTTAACCATCAAGGTTGCACACGCGACGGAAGCAAAAAAAATGGAGTAACTTCTCCCGTTTTCCCGACATTTCCGTTCACTACTCTGCTCCTATTGATTGTAGCGTGATGAAAAGTATACTATAACCAGCTCAGGAGTATGATAAAAAATTGTACCGAGTTTCGTTAAAATCCGTCGAGTAGTTTTTGTTTCTATAACGGTTATACAGACAGACAGACAGACAGACAGACAGACAGACAGACAGACAAAATTTTTATTGATTGCATTTTTGGCATCAGTATCGGTCCCTAATCACCCCCTGATAGTTATTTTGGAAATATATTCCAGTTACAGAATTGACCTCTCTACAGATTTATTATAAGTATAGATAGATATAGATAATATTATTTAAAGGTGAATGTACTTAAATAGACGGATTTTGTTGTTGCTTCCCTATGGTATGAAGCCCGGGACGTGAAAACATACCAAGGAATAAAGGCGCGAACAGGAGAGCTATTTTTTATTTTTTTTATCTCAGATAGAGAAGCAGATGTGTGTTTACGGTCCGTCCGCATTAAACGGTGTGTGTCGAACAGCGAATCATTTTACTTAGAACTTCAGTACTGTGTTATTTCCTAAACCGTCCTTGTTTTTATAATAACCTATGTTTTTATAATAATAATGTAGAAGCCGTGTGGTATCCGGCCGAGTAGAATAGATCGCCCTCATTTCTAACTGAGGAGTCGTAAAAGGTGACTAAGGTAAGTCGACCCACCGTGGTTGACGTTTTATCGGACGCTCGCTGGAGTTAGGTCCCCGAGGCGGTCGATGCATCTGGTGCTCCCGATGCATCGATTAGCGGAGGGAGGGGCCACTATTAGAGAGGCCCCGACCCAGAGGTGAGAGGAGGCGCGCTCTGGGGTTTAGAGTTGCTGCTGCCGGGGACGGGAGGCAATGTTTACATAGGTACCCTGTCCCCGCCACCAGCAGCGTGGTGGAGCACTGTCAGGTTTTTAGTCGGTGCGAGTCCGACATACCCGCCGCTCGTCCCCGTCGGGCGGTGATGATCCATAATGGGTTTTCCTGACATAAAAAAAAACCGTGGTTGACGTCAGGCAAGCGGCCGGTCGTAAAATACGTAGTCAAATCATGTGAAATGATGCCCATGCCCAAAAACAGTGACAAAACGATTTTTTTAAATTAAACCTAGTTAGATCCATTTTTTCCCCCTAAACCTCTACGTGCTGAATTTCAGGAAAATCAATATAAAAGATAGAAATACAAAATGTGATCTAAGCTTCATTTAATAATTTATTACAATGTATTTCGATAAAAAATATTAGGTATAATCATGGAAAATATGTATAATAATTATAGGACTCTCCACAGAATTTAATCAAGAGGTTAAGTAATGCGTTACGTTTTTGCTTTCAATAAACGCAAAATTCCATTATTGAAACTTAAGTAAGCCGCTGGTTAGTACTACTAAAATGGTTCATACAGTAAGTATTTTACGAGAGCGTCATGGAATCTCAATTATAACCCACCGTTAAACAGTCTTGTTAATTATTGGCGAAGGGCACTGCGACCGGTTCATTAAAATCGAATTTGGCCAAGAGGCGGCCCAGTGGGCGGCAACATTAATATGGAAGACATCGCGCATAATCAATTTTTTTATTCATTACTGTATAGGTACTCAAAACGGACTTTGACGCCTTCTACTTTGGCCTACATTAACATCTGTAACATAATTTATCGAATTAGGCGTTACTTTCCGGAGATCCATAATACAAAAGTTACGGTGATAGGAGATATACAATACTTTTGATTTTATCATGGAATCTATCTTCCGACAATGCTTCGCGAAGAGAAACGATTGTTGAGCTTACCTACTTACTTAGGATAAATAAACTATATATTTCTTCATAACCTCTATCAACCAGTGAAAGTCCCATCAAAATCGGTTTAGCCATTCCAGAGAATATACTATTGATAGGTCAATGCGCTGTCGCGGACTTTTATTTAGAACTTTTAGACGAGAACAATTTTTTTAATAACTATAGCGCACGCTTTAAGTTTTGACGTTTTCATAATATATTTTATTGCTGCTCATCTCCTATCTCAGCGTGATGTTATATAGCTTATAGCCTTCGTCGATAAATGGGCTCTCTTACACTAAAATAATTTTTCAAATCGGTCTAGTAGTTAGGAACTACTAGACCGACTACTAGATTAGCGCGTTCAAACAATCAAATAAACATACAAACTCTTCAGCTTTTTATATTAGTGTAGATTCGAATTATTGGGTTTATTATAGTAGTATAAAATATTTTATCATGACTTAATTGATTTAATTATTTTAAGGGGCACACATAACAGAGTCCTATTAGAAAAGTACAAATAAATAAATTATTGATAAGTGTTTAATTAAAGTTTAATTTGTGCACATTTTTATTAAAATTGGTAAAGCTTTTTACCGTGAAAGCGTAATAGACAGACAGAGAGCCAGATTTTAGAACTTTCACATTTATAATTTTAGTATGGATTATTATAATACCAATGCTTATATTTTTTATGCCATTTGTAATACGTATGTTTTTCCTTAATACTGGTCCTTGTATATTCGATCGTCATTATTATTGATCACATATTAATCGATTTGTCGATCTACGATTAAGCCAATAACCTAATAATTTTTAGTCTTAATATATTATTAATCGTACAGATCATTTATCATGCTATTTTAAAAAACTAGATATTTTTAAAATTTAAATGAGTTCTTTAAATTAATTTTGTGTATATATAGATATATATAATCTGAATTCGAAAACGGCTACAAGGATTATTATGAAACGCAGTATGCAGGGTTTTAACGAAAATCGATCTAGTTACGTTTTATTTTTGAAAATTGTCATTGTATTCCTGTTTTCAGGCACTGAAGAACTGCTAATATAGAAATAGAATAAAAAGGTTAATTATGCAGTCATTTGTAAAATTGTAATATCTCATAATAGAGAACGAACAGACTAAACAAGTGAATACCCCAGATCGAGTCCCAGAGATCACCAGCCCTTTCTTTCTTTCTTTTTATATCTTAAGGCAAGGCCTACCCAAGTACTAATAAAATAAGTACTGTAACTATCTCCTCCACCTCACTCCGATCATAAATATTAATTTTTAATAATATTTAAACACTGCTAGAGCGCTCCGTGTTCCGCCCGCTCTCTCAATATTATAGTAAGGCGCCTATCGCGACGTTCGGTCAATTTGACAAAAATTTGACTTTTCTGAATTTGATGTGTTATTAATAGAGCATCAATTATAGATGCGAAAAAACGTTACTGCGTGACAAGCAAACATTTATTTGTATGTACATAGATTTTTCTGAAATATTGAAATTTTAATAATTATTTATTTTTAAAACACGAATGTAGATGAATGCTGAGACTGTTACAGTACAATGTCTCATACCAAACTATCAATAATCAACAAAAAATACATTATACTGGTATAACTTATTACGCATCAAACTATCCCCTCTTTTAAATTCTTAGCCTGGTCATATACCTTGACCCTAATTCATCGCTTTAAACCAAGCCAAACAGTACCTTCATTTTGCAAATAAATCAGTTGACAAAGAATAAACATTTAAACTGTAGCAAATTATCTATGAATACCCATTTATCGTATATGAATGGTTTTCGCTTAAGCAGAAGTTTATTTTAACTTGTTATTTGACTCATCGCATTTGCCTTTTCATGTTACTGTTTATAGTCCTTTGATTTCGTTTGTGATTATTTAATCTAAATACATCAATCGCATGGTTAGATATATGAAGCAACAAGCTTGTTAAAATAATAAAATATGTCATTTATAATTAGACGTTTATAACGTACATGTTACGTGCGCGTATTTATAACGTATATACGTCAATGCTTTTTGTAAATAAAGTAACGTGTAACGTAAAAACTGATTTAAGTTCAAAATAATTTACAGAAGCAGGCGTTACTTTGTGGAATTTCATAGTACAGAAATTATGATAGAATTATTTGCTAAAATCGGCGTTTGTTAAGAATCTATGTAATGCTAAATGTAGGAAGCAAGCAACGTTCATATACCTTAAACATGCAGCACCAGTCACCACACGTGTCACAAAACGCCGCCATCAACAACACACCACACAAGCACTACACACACTAACTACAACAATATCTACGATCAATTCGCCCCGTAACCGAAACATCATCAGGAGGATAGACTCCACGATAAAATCGTAATGTCGAATGCATTACATATCCATTACATACATAGATTCTCTTAACAAATGCGGACTATAACAAAATGATTCTAGCATAACTTCTGCAATTTTAGGTTCGTTCTGCTTTAATATAGTTATATCTAAATCACGCCATGGTCGCAAAAATTAACGTACTCAGATTATATCGTCTAAAGGATATCTTCGAATAATTCGAATCAAATCAAATCAAAATAATCTTTATTCAAGTAAGTTTTTGCAAGCGCTTTTGAATCAAGGTTCAATTAGATTTAATGAAGCTACAACTGGAATGGAACGTCGCTCTTACCGTGTAGTGCTGAGAAAATAGATTTATGTATAAGCATATACGTTCAGACACATCGTATATTATAAATCCTAACGGTCTTATTCATAAAAGTTATGACATGCTTATAGACTCGCTATAGTACGTTTTACAAAAAGTGTTATTCATAAACGCATTTTAGCACTAAACCATTCTACAAGTCTACTATAACTTTATAGAGCCCAGGACCCTACTATAACAGTGCTATAAGGTAAAAGATGGCCGACTTTCCACAGCTGATTATTCTAATGTCTATGGTTATACTTATTCGGTATGTAGACGCATATTATCTGTGGCGAATTGGGTGTGATCGGCCAATTGGAAGCCAGATTTCCTTACAATGGCAACATTCGGATTTATAACCGCATTTTAGTTATAGATCAGTTATAGAAGGTTTATGAATAAACAATTTTATGGAACGTCTTATAAGCTTATAGAGCATTTTAACTAAAATGTATCTAAAACCTTCTATAAGCTATTTTTATGAATAAGACCGATAGAGTTTTGTCAATTTCTTTAAAATGTAGTTTTTTAATTAATAATTCAAGACCCCTACTGTACGCAAAAATTTGATTGCTTTATACATATGTACGCATATAATTATATTAAATATTAAATATTTTATATTAAAAATGGTTCCATAACAGCGGCATATCGTGCGCCTTGCATGCTAATTAGACAATATTTTAAGAGACAACGACATAATTTTCAATAATTAGAAAACACCGCTCAGAGAATGCTCTACCAAGATCAAAGGGCGTTGCGAGCGCATACCGCACTTTATTTGACACTTCATTTATTCTGTACTAGTTTCAAGAAATAATATTATACGGAGGAGTACATTTCAAAGATTTCTAAGAATATGGAATTGAAGAGCATAATACCGACACGATTGCCGATAAAATTTATTAAAAAAAATTGTATTGTTATATATTTCCATTCTTTAACTAAATATATTCCTTTTTTTTAATTGCATTTAGTTCCTATTTTCAGGCATTGAAATTTATTTTCAAAATTATTAGAAAAAGAAAGGTTAATTTTGCTGTCTTTTATAAAGTTGTTATAGCTCAGTTGAGAACGGGCTGACTAAAGAAGTGAAAATATCCAGGATCGAGTCTCAATTTTAGTTTTGCCATTACACCAGTTTAAAAACTGTTAAAAAGAGGCTGCTACAGAAAGCCTACTATACTGTTGAGGATTATTAAGATGATACGAATGTGTGAATATAGCTCTCTTCGAATCTGTACAAGACATGAATGACGAAATGTAACTAGTATTAAAAATTATATTTTTAAATGAGCAACCGCCGAGTTCCTTGCTGGCTCTTCTCGGTAGGAACAGCTTTCCGAACCAGCAGTAGAGTTGACGACTCAAGAGCACGTGTTTACAAGTTTATTTGAATAAAGAATATTTTGAATTTGAATTTGAATTTATATATTACCAGCCCTTTCTTTCTTTTTTAATTGCATTATTATATATTTAAAAAAAGTTACCAAGCATCGCTCGGTCACCCTGGTACTTATATTTAATTATATTGATAGCATTATTATAAGTAACTGCTTGTTAATATTTCACAGAGAAACATACGAGAGTATGGATTTTGGGAAATAAGGGATAACAAGCACTAAAAATATTCGTACTTCGTACAACATCTCAAACATATAACAAGACTCAAATCCTTAGCGACAGAATTAAAATTCAAATCGTTAATGAATGTCAGATATTCGTAATAAAAACTGGGACCGACGTGTTAGCTAAAACAAGTTTTGTCACCCTCTAACAAGGAGAGATAATTTATTTTCAAATCGTAGTATTTAGTTTAGTGCCTTTAAAAATTAAATTCAAAAATTATGTTAGTGAAGTAGCTACGATCGGTTCTGAGAGTAGCTCCTGCCGAGAAGTACTAGCAAGAAACACGTCGGTTACATTTTTCAAGAAAAAAAATCTATCTTTTTGTATAAACACTAAGCAATTAATAACGCAGTGTGGTATCCGGCTGAATAGAATAGCACCACCCTGATTTCTTACCGAGGTATCATAAAAGGCGACTAAGGTAAGTTGACCCACCGTGTGGTATCCGGTTGAGTAAAATAGACCACCCTCTTTCTTATCGAGGTGTCGTAAAATACGACTAGGGTAAGTTGACTTCATGCAGACGGCCGGTTGTAAAATTCGTTGTCAAATCATGTGACAACCCGACCCCACTTAGAGTGGGGTTTTTGGAGGGAAAGGTTGGAGCTTAGACCTACCACGCTGCTCCAATGCGTATTGGTAGGTTACACATATCTCCAGAATTCTCTAGAGATATGCAGGTTTACTCGTGATGTTTTCCTGCACCGAAAGTCGTGGGATAAATTGCAATTATCAATTAGAGACATAAGTTTTAATAGAAAAACTCAGTGGTGCCTGCCTGGGGTTTGAACTCCTAACTCCGTCGAAAGAGTCACACAGTCTCACCGCTAATCTATCACAGCTTGCTATAATGTTAAAATTCAACTTTTTACTTGTAAAAGTACCTAACTAACTCGCGCCTAACTTTAAAACTATTAGAAAAAAATGAACTGCGATTTTCACATTAAACCGCCCACATGTTGCACCTTATTTTTAAACTTACTTTCAAGTTGCGTTGTTTACAAAATAGTAACAAAAGGGGCAAGCTATTTTGTGCTAGTGCTGGCGGGTATAAATAATTTTACAGCGTGCGGAAATCGTTGGACATCAAAGGTGCATGACAAACGTATGAATTTAACCGAATATTGTTCAAAAGTAATAATAAAATTATTTTGCTATAATCCGCGATAAAGTATAATAGAAAATATATGTAATGCTAAATGTAGAGTGGACAATCCGTTTTCATACCTGATTCATGCAGAATTCGTAAAAACACATGCACAAACCTCCACCACCGCCACCATAATACACAAGAACTACATACGTTCACTATCACAAACTCAACCATCGTTTCGCCCCGCAACCGAAGCATCATCCGGAGATAGACTCCACGACCAAAATCGCAAAGCGAAGCAATACCCAAATAAGCTTAGGTATATAATAATCGGTTCAACCCCACCATTTGTATTACGAATATTGTTATTAAATATACAATATGAGGACGGTGGGAGCGTGGTTTTGTACAGAAATCGGTCTTTTTCGTAATTTATGTGTACTTTTAAGATAATAAATATTTTTCTTTTTAAAACATTTTTTTATTTTCAAGGAGGCCTACATTTTTGAGTGTGTTTAAAAATATTTAGGTCATAAATACCTAATAACTCATTCATTTCATTTAAGTTTTTAATTTTTAATACTGAAGGGTCAATTTTGTCATTCATGGACAAGATTAAAGTATCTTTTCAATAATCATTTTAGAGTAACAAAAAGCTTCATTACAAAAAAACTTAACATACATAGAACATCTACTTCTTATACACCGAGTGCGATTTTCTTAAAATCTACTGATCGAGTTTTAAGTTAACAATACATTCTCCGGAACAGCGAAACCGATTATGATAGGACCTTCATTGGAAGATAGAGTAGCATTGTGGAGCTACATTTTAAGAGCTGAAGGCTATTTTTTATCATAGAACTTCTATAGTGTCCGAAAACTGTGTTACACATTGATTTCCACGAGGACGCGCTAAAAGCAGTCAGAAATTGAGAAAATTTTCATAATAACCAAAACATAATACTCCACTTTCTAATTAGTAGGTTCTGGCAGAAAATTCGTCTGCGTTAACTTCAGAACCGAAATAAATGTATGTCACTATCTAGTCTTTGAAATATTTCTTTATATAAACATTATATATTTGTTTATATAAATTAAATTATAATTATAATTAAATTAAAACCAAATAAACAAATAAACAAAGCATTTATAGTAACGGTGCAAATGTTTTATCAACAACAAATTACATTCAGAAAGCTCTTGAATTATAGATATTCTCTTTAAAGCTGCAGCTTTGAAAATCAAGAGAAACTGCGTATTATGAAATGTTAGTATAAGTCAACAGGACGTGACCATTCGTAGAGTTTGAAAGTTAACCTTAGTGTTTAGACAAGAATTGTTTTAAACAATGCAAGCTTGAGTAAACCGAACAGGAATGACATCCCTTTGAGCGTGCGCTTTACAGAATGCAACTGCATCGACTTAAATCACATGTTATCCGTAGAAATACAGTCCGTTGAATATTACTGTTTAATAGTTTTCTATAATTTATAGAATTATCAACGTTTGAGTTCTCGAAAAATAACTGTATTTTATTAAAGTAATAATAAAATTATTTTGCTATAGCTTTGCGATTTTGTCGTGGAGTCTATCTCCTGATGATACTTCGGTTGCGGGGCGAAACGATTGTTGAGTTTGTTATAGTGAACGTATGTAGTGCTTGTGTATTGTGGTGGCGGTGGTGGAGGTTTGTGCTTGTGTTTTTACGAATCCTGCATGTATGAAAACGGATTGTCCACTCTACATTTAGCATTATATATAGTTTCTATTTTACTTCATCGCGGATTATAGCAAAATAATTTTATTATTACTTTTGTATTATGGATCTCCGCAAAGTAACGCCTAAATCTATAAACTGTATTTCAATTATCATACTTTTCTTATGACTAATTTAGTAAAAGCTTTTATAATAAACTTAGCTTGTATGTATGTTTGTGAAGGTGGAACATGAAAATTTGCAAGGTAAATTTGAAAAAAAACGGCGGCGGTGGTTGGAGGTGTGTGCATGTGTTTTTTTTAACTAATCCTGCATGTATCAGGTACGAAAACGGATTGTCCACTCTACATTTAGCATTATATATATTTTCTATTTTACCGCCGTGTGATATCCGGCAGAATAGAATAGTACCACCCTCTTTTCTTACCGAGGTGTCGTAAAAGGCGACTAAGGTAAGTCGACCCGCTGTATGATATCCGGCTGAGTAAAATAGATCACCTTCATTTCTTACCGAAGTGTCGTAAAATATGACTCAGGTAAGTTGACGTCAGGCAGCCAGTTGTAAAATACGTAGCCGAATCATATGACAATATATTTTTAAAATGTTGTGCCGAACCCACAACATGTATATAACATGTTGTGCCGACCCCAATTAGACTGGGATAAAGGCAGCTAATTTATTAAAAGCTTTTGTACTTAATTTGAAGGTGGAATCTTCAAGGTAAATTTGACCTACTTCCCGATTTCTCGAACTGAATTTGTAATATTGCTCTGGTCCCGATGACGATCCATGTTTATAACAAGCATTACCTGATGCTGCTGTCATTGGCTCCTGACGAGGGAACTCCTCAACGGTAAACAGTAGGGACATGATTTGTTAAAAGCTTTTTGTCAGAAAACGATAGAAATTATTTTCTCTCTTAACCCAAGTGGAATGAAAATATTTCATAATAACTACAGAATAAAATCTCAGTGCAACTTCTGTCCTAATTTTTTATAACCTTTCCTTATTGTAATAAGTGCCGTATTGCGATCTAATCAACTTTAAAACAATTGCTTTTTGTGGTTGAATAAAAAATAACGTTTCTTTATAACACTTTTGATAGGTGCGAAAATTACAGTAATTCTATGTGTGTAAATATTTTACACAAGCATGAAAATTATGTTAACAATACTAAAGTATTTTAAGTATGTGCAATATGGTGCTATATTGATCATCATCTTGCCAGTATCCTACTCACATAACATGTTATAAACATGTTGTCAAATGATTAGGCTACGTATTTCACGACTGGCCGCATGCCTGACATCAATTTACCTTACTTACCTTTTACGACACCTCGGTAATAAATGAGGGTGGTCAATTCTACTCAGCCGAATACCAAACGGTGGGTCAACTTACCTTAATTGCGTTTCACGAAACCTTGGTAAGAAATGAGGGTGGTCTATTCTGCTCAGCCGGATACCACACGGCGGACCACCCTACCTTAGTCACCTTTCACGACACCTCGGTAAGAAATAAGGGTGGTCTATTCTACTCAGCCGGATACCACACGGCTTACTGAATATAGTGCAATATTCATCTAAATATAATTAATAGTTACTATAAATCGCATTATAATATACTCTTAGTCTTTTGACTCTATTTAAAACCTGTTAGCTGTTACCTGTAGTTTATAATCTTAACGTCAAATTGCAATTCGCTAATGGGCTGACAGTGGTACAAGTCAAAAAGCACGTTTTTTAGAATAGGAATATGTATAAATGTGTAACACACATTCTTTTCAGAATACCAGAAAAACTCATAGAATGCTCCATTAAGCAAAAGCATTTATTATGTTATTTCCTTAGCAATTAAAACTTCAAACCCACTTATCTCAAAACATTATTTTATGAGTTGTGCCACTACTGCTCCCAATAAGCGATATTTATATCAAATTCAAAAATAATAATTTACTTATGTCAATGCAATAAAACGTATAGTTTTATAGCATATTTGTTGTGTTAAGTATGCCCTATACGCAAAGTGAACCTTATCTTCTTTTGCTTTCTTAAGCAATATATTACTGAGCCCGAACCCAGATTAAACAAAGCAGTGTCATCATCTAAGCTGAGTTACAGCTACCGTTTGTGTTTTACAACGTTTATCTAACGAGTAAAAATATTTTATCACTTTGATTAACTCCAAAATTGTGTTTAATAAAATGCGAAAAAGAAAGAAATAAGAGACAGGGTCGCTAATATCTAACGTTTTCATTTCTTATACTTTTCTAATTGTTCTTTTAAGTTCTTCAATTTTTTATTAAACATTTTATAAATAAGAAAATATGTAAGAACTCTAAACACTTCGTAATTAAAACATTTAAACCATGCTACTTGCTTTCTAAAATCAACTTAGCTAAAACTAGCAAAATTAATTTTTTTAATTCATCATTTGATCCACATGTAAATGAACTTTATTTTTTATTAAAATCATTTTAATAATCGCGAAAAGTATAAGAAATTTATCTTAAAATCCTTCTTAGTACCAAATATATGATGTATAATTATATCTTCTTTTAGAAAAGTTAGGTTAGTCGGCAAATAAAAACCTAAATCCTTCTTCAAGATTTAAAATATAAAAAATAAACCGATAAAATCATCTTAATACTTAAAGTATAACCAATACAGTTAAGTTCGATACCAAAATACACAGTTGAACTTGCGTATAGTCTCTCGAATGATCCAAATGGGGAAAGAAATATATTAGCCAATAAATTGTTATCCTTTACGGGCAAGAGATATTGTCATTGTATTAATGAGTTGCTCAAATCTTATTTACTTTAGCGATCTGTGACGATCGTAAAATGAAGCATGGACTACATAATTTACACTAAAAAGAATTTTTAGTGTAAATTATTAAAATAATTTCATCGAATGGATTGCGAAATATAATAACCTTTAATGTAGCATTAATGAAAAGTTTACACAATTTAAACATTGACTATTCAAAGTTGACGCAAATTTTGATTTAAGCCTTTCATTAGCACAAATTATGGTATCACAGAATTATTTATTACTAAAACGAAATTGACTTAACGTTGCACAACAATGGTGTTAATTAATAATTGAACATTTTTTTATTGTTTATTAAACGTGTACTTCGACCAAAATAAAACTCGACAAATTCCTTAACGTTAGTTCAGGTTATAGCGTGAAATTAGTATTTCATAACAGACTTATTTCACGCTATTTGTTCTGTTGCCAATGAAATTATAGGAAAAGCAAAAACTTTTTCAAAATTGTTAACCTTAAGTACCTAAGAGGTAAAAAAGTGTATGTTCCTATTACAATTGCGTAAATTCTTAATACTGTGTATTTATTCTATTAGAATCGACCCGCGACTCGATTGTGTATCGATGTGTTCTTGTTCTCGTTTTTTATACTCTATGTGTTACCCCAAGCTTTAATTAGAAAAAAAATTATCAGTGTTGCGTCAGCGGATTATTAGAACAGAGAGAGAAAGACAGTCTTACGTACTTAAACATTAGTATGGATGGACGACGACCATTTAGTGAGATCACGTGGACAAAAGCAGCGATTCGCAAAATATCAAGCCTGGAGCAAGGCGCTAATGTATGTACCTATATAATTATATACATATATAGAAAATTCATATAGTATATGAAGTATATGAATTTTTTCAATAAATATTTACTATCATTATCCTCCTGCCCTTATGTGCCGACCCCACTCTAGTGGGGTCGGCACAACAAGATAGAAACATTTGTCACATGATTTGGCTACGTATTTTACGACCGACTCCTGCCTGACGTCACCTTACCTTAGTCGATTTTTACGACACCTCGGTAAGAAATGAGGGTGGTCTATTCTACTCAGCCGGATACTACACGGCATATATTTTTTTAATGTATATTGCGATATATCATAAATAATTATATAATAATAATAATATTCTGAATCTGGTGTCAGCACTCTATGTGCAGTTTAAGCTGATATTTAACATTTAACTATTAAAATTTTGTTAAAAGTTCTTAAAAGTATAGTTATAGTTCGCTTTACCTTACCGAACCTACCTTCGCTCTGTGGACGTGATGCTGTGATTGTTATCCATTATAAATAACAGTTCAAATATTAAATGCCCTAATAACATTTAAATTGCTATATCTCACAAGTTAAATTTCTAGTCTTCATTTTTTATTACGCGTAATAAATAAATATTTTAATCGTTTTTTTACTATTGATTCGAAAAGTTTTTTCGAATCAATGCTTTAAATAAACCTAAGAACGTCACTATTTCGCGATCGATGATTACGATTAATACCATGACACAATCAATAAATATAATGCTAATAGGTCATTTAAGAATAGTACTTTTATTTTCTAAAAATATAATTATGATAAATAGATTTCTTGAGCCAAAAAATTATAATCTTTAAATTCTATAGAAATCGTTACAGGTGCTTTTGTGTAAACCATTCTATAGAACTGCTCATTTTGCAATAATATCATACTATATCAAATTGAGTAGAAACGGATTATTTTTCTACAAAAAAGGATGTTAATGTTTATCTTAGAGACACAAAGATCATTTTCCTATTATAAAATCAGAGATATGCTTGTGTGTGTGATATCAATTTGCAATTGAACTAATCTCCGATTACTATTAGCGTAAGTGTTCTAGAATTTATGTAGATATATACTTACAGATGGAGTGAATGGCTATACTGCGTCCATCATATTATCAGTCTTTTGACAGCTCACGCTCATTAAGTTTTGTATTGCTTACGTACAAATATCATACAAATAATATTTGTACTTTATGGATGGGTACCGCCCACTTAGTGATGTCACACATAATGGTTACTACGATTATGCCACAGATTAAAAATAATCGGTAGAAATCGATGTTACGAGTATTAAAAGACATTTAATAACATTATATAAAGTTTTACTTTCTTCTTAGTTAATACATGAATACAAATAAAACAATCAGGATATTTTAATTTATTTTATTAGCACGAGTCGTCGGAATGATAATCAACACTAGACTCCTCCGATGAGGAGTCTTCAGTAGCAGTTATTATTAGCTCTTGTGTAGATAATATATTATCAAACGCAATATCACGTTCCCAATCAGAGAATATTACTCTTTTAGTTCTTTCCACCACACTTGCCCAGTTCTCGGCCGTTACGTGGGTGCAAGCATTTTTTAGCAATTGCAACATTTTATTCGCTGTGAATGGGGGGCTTGTATTGCATCTCGCAGCATGCCCTTTTACTTGTGCCCATATAAGTTCTATTGCGTTGTACTGGCAGTGGTATGGAGGAATCCGAAGAACAGTATGGCCATATTCTGCTGCCATTTCATTGATTACATAGCGTTTTGCTCTCTTTTTGGTTTTTAATATTTTTATTAATTCAACTTTTAACATTGAGTCGTCCACATTTTCTCCATTGTCCCGAAGCCAATTAATTATTTCATGCTTTTTATTAGCCTGTGTTGGCATTTTGTCAATTTGACGGGAGTGGTAGGGCGCATTATCAATAAAAATTATTGATGGTTCTTCCAATGAAATGAGCATTTTTTTGAACCACTCTTCATACACATTTGCATTCATCTCTTCGTGGTAGTCATTTGATTTCTTCGATTTAAATGCCAACAGTGCGTCTTGTACAAATCCTTTTGCTGTACCTGCATGGCAAATGATTAGGCGCTCACCTTTTCCCATTGGTACTGAGGAAGTGGAATCAGCAGTATCATCAGTCCAGAAACGAGATAGTGTGTGGTTAGCGTTGAGCCATGTTTCATCCGTGAAAACAATATTTGCCCAATCTTGTATTTTCTTTGCCTCTCTTAAAAAATCACAACGTGCTATAGCTATATCTGTGCGTTCCATTAATAATTTTCTTTTATTTAACTTTTTATATGAAAAGCCAATTGTGTTCAAAACTTTGACCAAAGATTTTTCACCATGAAATAGACCACTTCTTTTCAAAGAAACAATAAGTTTTCTCAAAGTTGGAATTTCTTTTCTCAAGTAGTAATCATATACATGACGACGAATAGCGTCAGCGTCAAAGTCATCAACAGCTGTCACCTTATGAGCCCGGCGCTTTCTTTTTGGTGTAGATGGTTTGTTTTGCTCCAAGCCGCTCCTGCCGTAGGCATCAGTAGTGATTTTAGTCACAGTTGATAGACTGATCCCCAACGCGGCTGCAACACGGTTTCGGACTTGCGTGATAGGTATAAGAGGTCCGCCATTTTGATTTTCTTGCTCAAAATACTCATGAAGTTTTAACACTAACTGTCTCGATTGTGCTTTCAACACACGTCCTTTCGGCATTTTCACGATCAATTAATATAAGTTTCACAAAAGTTTTTCCGAGGAATAAAGCTACTTAACTCAAGGTGTAACAGATGCGAGAGAACACTCAGCGAACGTAAATGCGTGTGACTATCACGGGCGTTTCGTTGAGAGTGACAGATCACGTCAAAATGGCGGCCGAGCGGAAGGTCTGTTGATGTTGCCAGTTGATGTATAATATTATTTATGATTATAATAAATACACACGGATTAACATTTATTTTCAAAAAACTAAGGCAATATTAAATCAAAATGTTGATTTCTATATCTGTTATTAGTTTACGTAGGTTATCATTAATCGAATTACTTAGGTACGTAATTCGATTAATGATAGTAGGTACTATAATCGGAATGGTATCGCATACGAGAATCTTTAGGACATCACTAAATATGTAAATCGTCAATCTGTCAAAAGATGGTTAATATAATGGACAGTGTATAGTTGCATATATCTGAATTTGAAACAGTCAGAACTTGAATGAGATTTGGAATTTTGAGATATTTTCTTTTGGTGATACTCGTAATTATTAAATTGGGATTACGTTCACGTGGTTGTATAGAAGAAGGTAGTTCTAGTCTGTCTTGATAATCTTAAAAACTTATCAGGTACTGTACCCTCAGGAAGTTGTGATAGCCCAGGAGTGAGGTTCAAAATCCTGGCACCAATGAGCTTTTCTGTTAAAACTTATGTGTCCAATTGATCATTTCAATTTATCACACACCTTTCGGTGAAAGAGAACATCGTGAGGAAACCTGCATATCTCTAAAATATTCTAGGAATATGTAAACTACCAATCCGCATTGGAGCAGCGGTAGGTCTTAGCACTAATCCTTCTCCCCAAAAACGGAGAAAGAAGGCCTATGCCCAACAGTGGAATAATACCAGGCCGTTACTTTACTTTACTTTTACTGTATCCTTACAAAAAACTGACAAGCTTTTTCGATGTAATTGGGTCGATATTTCGATTAGTAAAAGTTTATAAAGTGCAAATAGTCCTATGGATGTTTGTTCATCACGAACTTTTGGCCGTCGGTTAAGACTAAGTAAACGTAAAGACAGAATCTTTAGAACTCGTTCTCTTTAGAATAAATTTATATCCCTTGCTCGTGATCATAATCCATAGGGCATGACAATTTACGCAGAAGTCCAGTATGATAAAACTAATAACATGAAATTGAAATTCTTTTACCCCCTTGGCATTATACAGAGCTATCGGAGATTCTGGTTTGGTGTCCTTCACCATATGTCTTAACTCCTTGTGACATTTACTCATATATCAGCTTGCGATATGAAACCAAGTTTGTCACGGGTGAATTGCCGATCTATATCCAGGGACCATGACATCGAGACGTCCGTTACGTCCGTTACTTTGAGGTTTTCTAGCTATATGGTCGTACCACGGCTTATGACGGGCTTCATGTAGCTTGTCTCCCTAACACGGTCGCTGATCGCTAGATACGCTAATTTCGAATCCATCATGTCCATTTCCATAACTTGTTGTTGAGTTGTTTAACATTCTGAGACGAAGTGTTGGCCTATATGATTTCAGGATCTAAAAACAAGCGTCCATCATCACATCAAGGATGACGAGGGAAGCTTGTCTTGGAATATTGGTCCAATCGATAAATAAACCTGTAGACTTAGTGCGAGCTATTTTAACTTACTCGATCGCATTAGAGTAACGCAAACCTGTAAGAAGCTGGAACAGTTGTCACTAGATGTCGCTGTGGCAGCGTCATACAAATTCACGTTAATCTAACGCAATTGAATGGGTTAAAAAAACTCGTACTAAGCACACTAAACATGTAACTTAGTAAAGTTGTAAAGCGAGTAATGATAGTGACAGGCCAGAGACTCTGTTTTTTTTTAAATAACACCTATAATAAAGTTCATTTTGAAAATTGTTGTTTAGTTTATGTGAATCTCTAACATACTTTCTAGAAACATCATCTTTCCGCATATTGCCACTATTACGTGGTAATTATCCTTATATGGGAGTAATTCTTTACATGTTCTAATGTTTCGCCCTTAATGGGTTTCGAATGGTAGAAATGCTAGATTGTTAAAATTATTTAGTAAAACCAGTAAATTTCTTAAAAATGCATTATACATGCATTATGTAAACTTGGGTTATAAATTACTTATTCTAACACAACACAGTGAATGTAAACATTTTATTATTTACATTTAGCAACTTCTTATTTATAGATAACCCAAAAAGATTGGTAGCTATTTTTGTCTTGAATTCTCTTGTAGTCGTTACTTCATGAAGCTCGACTTCATTGCGTTGAAATTTAGTGGCATAAATTGTAACGTAAGAAACATACTCTAACGTCTCGTTATACGTATAATACATTTATTTATTTCAAATAGCCTAATTCAAATATATCACAAATTTTACTTTATATAAAATATAGTTAAGTATATTTAAAAGTAATACTACAAATTATAAAGAAAATAATTTAAATAAATGTCAACATAAAGGAGTCAATTCCATTTTCAAAATCAAACAAATACTTGAATAACTGTGTTTGTTATTTACTTACCACCAGTTACCCATTACAGCCTCTACCAGGAGCAGTAAAGTGCATAAAACTTTCCAAAAGAGCTTCATTCTGATGTACAAAGTATAGAAAGAGCACAAAATAAACTCCGCAATCACCCCCAAACTAACACTTCACAACACCCGAATATCGCAAAAACAACCAAAATATAAATTTCATGTCGAAAAAATCAAACCACAGAACTGAACAATAACATAACACAAAACAATTAATTAAAAATAAAATATAAAAACTTCAAAACAAACTTTTTTTAAAGTTGCCTTTACTTGAAAAAAATAAAACACGCGTCTCATAAATTAAATGGAGGGATTTTTTAAAAAGAAAAATACGAGTATTCTTTATATGAAATTCGAAAGACTTTTAAGCCTGACGTGTACTACCAACGCGCCTGCGGCCCGCGCGGTTTGAAATACAAAACCAGACTGGCTTGCTTTAAGTCGTTTGTAAGTATTCCATAGGATTCGCCGTAAGGGGAAGGGTCGAACTGGAGGGCGTGTAAATGCAATACACTGCACTAGTTCATCCTTTAAAACCCTTAACGCAAACTAAGTTTTTATTGCAAAAAAAAGACGTCAGAGATGACAGTTTTATTATGCGTACTAACAAACCTAAAGTATCACTTAAATCACTAATTTATTCATCTGCTAATCCTGACGGAATCACCGCGGTGAACTTAGATCTACCTAGCTCAAAGAAGAAATGAAGCCTTTGCTTAGCACTGGTACATGGACTGGCTCTTTAGTTACTTTTTAAAGTAGCTGGCATTTGAACAATTAAGCTATGTAACTGTGGCTGTCGTATATAAAATACTATAGAAGAATATTCTCCTATTGTTTTTAAAATGGCAGAATAGATAGCATACAAATCACGAACATTGACTACTCATACACAGAGACGATCAATTGTAAGTTTACGCCAGCAAAAAGAGGTTTTATGCAAAAATATTATAACATTGATGTCGATTACTTGACCGAAAGAAGATTAAACCGGACAGCGAGCGTAGACTTTAAATAATTTTATTTATTGCGGAAATCAGTAAAATCCGATACTTAAGTGGCGGACTGATCGCATAAATAATAATTTAATCTCAGTTAATATATGGAACTACACCTTCGAACTGCGTTCCTTATTTCTTAGCGGTAGAGACTATATTGTAAACATTTTGTTTGTGACTTTTATTAAAATGGTAACTACAGATTTGCATTAAGTTAAAGATAAGCTAAACGTTGATATATTTACTTGTTTAACCGGACCTATCCAATGTCCATCGGAATCGCAATAAGACCATAATGATAAAATTTTCCTAAGTGTTACTACAGACATTAAGGCAACTGTAATCTTTAAATATAACTTATCTCTGTAGCCTACAATTTTATTTACTCCAAGATATATTTCCATCAATAAGAATTGACAACTCCTATATGATTTGCTTATAAAAGGACTCAAACCTTAAATAACAAATATACATAACATAGTATTGATAATGCCGCAATTGCAGTACTTTAAACTTGACTATTAAAAACTTAAATTTAAAAAGTTTCTACTTATTTTAAGTTTAATTTCAGCGTTATCTTATACTGTGCGAACCTTAATAATTCCTTAACTATTTACACTCGTAGTAAAAGACCGTCATAATTTATATGCAATAACAGCATCTATATTTAAGTAATTTCTATAATCAAAGAGTTAATGGGCAAAAACCTTTCAGCTATTACGAACATGGGAAAGCAAAAGCTCTACATAAAAACAGGTAACATTGCAAAATTCCTCACATCTCATCACACTGTAACGTCGTAACAAATTACATATCATCATCATCCTCCTGCCCTTATCCCACTATAAGTGGGGTCGGCACAACATGTTACAAACATGTTGTCATATGATTTGGCTATGTATTTTACAACCGGCCGCCTGCCTGACGTTAACTTACCTTAGTCATATTTTACGACTCCTCGGTAAGAAAGAGGGTGGTCTATTTTACTCAACCGGATACCACACGGTGGGTCGTCTTACCTTAGTCGCCTTTTACGACACCTCGGTAAGAAATGAGGGTGGTACTATTCTATTCAGCCGATACCACACGGCACGTAACAAATTACATATACCTAATTTTATATTGTAATATATCTTAATAGAGTTGTGAACCAAAATAAATCTTATTGTATTCAGGTAACAACTATGATCGTATCCTACAATCAATGCGATAATTGGCATTTAGATATCGTTGGATTGTTGGGCCCTGTTAGTGAATTTACTGAAAAATCAACATTTTGCTTGTATGAATAAGAGTCAGGGATTACAATGGATAAAAGGAAACAATAGGGCTTACCTGGCGTTGTTCCCTGTGTTTATGGTCGGTGTAAAACTGTAATTGCAACAGATCAAACGGACCGACCGATTATTGAGGTGGTTGTACACTGGGAGATAACAATTATTACTTTTTAATTGTTTATTATTTAGGATTGTAATTTATAGAATTAGGCGTTACTTTGCGGAGGTACATAATACAAAAGTAATGAAAATATTTGTTTGATATAATCCACGATAAATTTTATAATATAATAGCAAAATAATATTTTCATTAGTTTAGTTAAGATTGTATTTCGGTAATTCGTATAAATTTTTTTACTAGTTGGCGCTGAAAGTTATGATTGACTATCACATGGTGTTGTATATCTTGTTTTTGGTCCGATTTGTTATCTAATTCTATTACAAAATGGTCTACTGGCTTTGTCTCATGACCGTCCAATTTTACCAGAATAAATATAATATAGCCTATGTTATTTTAGGTTAGGACCTATACCTAGAATTTTGTACAAATTTTAATCATCAAAGGGGAATGAGGTAAAAATACTCAGAGAGAGACACACACACTGTCTCTCTCTCTCTCTCTCGTAGAACCCGGGTCCGATTGTAGGAATACGATTATTATATTATACGATTATCTCTAATTTTGGCTAATATGATCCAAATTGTCCAAATGTAACTTTTCGATCATGGCCAGCCAGCCTATGAATACAGAGGGTACCAAACCCACACTTCTAAATCACCTCGTACGAGATAACGTCATTAATTATATAATAGTGCTCTTTTCAATAGTCGTCTCATATTTCGTTTAATGTTTTATTTACTTTTCAAATGTAAATAAATTTAATTATTACAACTTTAAATACATTATAATAACATTACCTATTTTAATATAATAAATAAATAAATTAAAAAAAAGGTTGAGTGGTAAGAGCCAAGAGTTCACGAGCTTACACCGCGTGCATCTGTGAGTATTTGAATAACTAATATTTACTATTTATCGTGCGCTTTACGGTAAAAGATTGTGATAAACCTGGCATGTCTTTCCCACTTCATCTTTCTATCTAAATATAATAATTTTCTTATTTGAAAATGTACCATATTATAATCTGTTTTCTACGCAATTATTAATATAGATTCGACATAAAAGACCTCAGTGAGCACACAACTTAACTCTTAACTGAACCGGCCTAATGCACTTTTTGCAGAGCATAAGTTTGCTACAGTAATTTGAATTTTAAATACAATACAATAAGATTGAGTTTTTAATGCCCATGTCTCACGCTTTGATTATTTGGAAAGGTATAAGAAATGATACTACGGTGAATGCATATTTTTGCGCTTAAGCTATTTGGCAATGGAAAGTATTTTAGACATCCAAAAAATTAAATTAAGTATTTTTGAAAATATTTAACGATTTGTATTAAAATGATGATTAACTCACACTAAAAATATATATTTATCCAGTTTAAAATTGCAACAAGAAGGAGTTACAAAATTTTATCGTTGTCTTTTGATGATACCTTATGTTAAGTTGAAACTTACGTTAAAATTAACTTGCAAAATTTCTGAGTAACTGTTGCAGTATATTGTTTGAGCTGGTGATGTCATTAATTCTTTCTGGATTGGTATAAATCTAAATATATTCTTAATCAATTTCAGATAATTTTATCTGTTATTTTATATTACTATAACAATATTTTTAAACTCCTTTTTATTAAAAAAAAGAATGTAGTAACATCATGTTTAAAGTCAATTAATTGACATTTGTTTGACTTCTTTTTTTAAATGAAGAAATACAATTATATCAATTTTATTGTTGTAGGTTAATCTTAATGATATCTGCAGTGTTATATCATAAATAGTTTGTTCAATTGTAGAGATAATTTTCAATTCCCGAGTGTTTGAAATGACAATTTTAAATTGTTTTGAACATTATTTCATTAAGGTTACCTACTGAAGAATTTGTGTAGGCTAAAGAAATTAATTCTTGCGTCATCTCTAGTAAGATTCTCTTACGGAACGTAGCTCCTTATAATGGTGATTTATTCTATAACAGATTATTGATTAAACCATCTTAATTCTTCTGCCAGTATCCCACTCTACGTGGGGTCGGAACAACATGTTTTTACTTCTATTCTCTCCTATTATTCTTACTCTGGCGCTACTCCTTTTAGTGCATCTATCATCATCTCTTTTTAGGCCTCCATCACATAGCTACATAGACAGATCCCAAAAAGCTTTTGATACTTGTGTCGCGACTCAGGAGAGTTAGCAACTTATTTGATGGTCTCGGTATTCGCTTCTGCAATAAAATTCTGCTATCAATAATAGACATATACAGTATACAGAAAGATTTAAATTAAGTATAAGATATATGCTTATACGTAAAGCATATCACGAAATTGAAGATTATTTAAATGTTAAAAATGCCTGGATTTTAAAATCCTTTCAGCTTCAGAGTGCGGTTTAAAATGTAAAATTGAAAATGTTTTAAAGAATGACCGCTGAGTTTCATTCTGGTTCTTCTCGGTAAGAACAACATTCCGAACCAGTTTTAGCTTCATTAATCATATTGATTAAATTGATTGATCATATTGATAAAAAAAAAAACTCAGTAAAGATCCAGCTTTACAATGGTGAAAGAATATTTGAAATCGTTCCAGTAGTTTTTGTGTGAAAACATTACAAAAATACATACAATTTTTCCACATTATAATATTAGTATGCTTTTCAACAAGTAAATGCTAAAAGTCACAAACTCGATTTTGCCCTTTGGTTATCACGACTTGAGAAGATACTTAAATCATTAATATTCGTGTCTGTCCAATCTGAAAGTAGAGTTAATAGCCGACAATTGCATTGTTTGCAATTCAATTCTGCTCATTTAGTCCAACTATATATTGCAGCAAATAAATTATACCAACACATTATATATATTTGAATAACTGTTAAATCTTGCAAGCTTAGGGCCTGCTTCACAAGTTACCAATAAACTGTCAGTTAGCTTATTCGAAACATAACTGACACATATCTCGGAATTTTCAGTTTCTCAGGTTTCTGATAGGCTTATGCAGCACTAAAAGTCCCTAATAAGTTAACAGGTAGATCATGTAGCTGTTATTTTGTTTATCTGCTGGATAGAAAATACCTATTTCAAAATATTGGCTACTGGCCGGAATCGATCCTGAAACCCGTGGAGCTCAAGTCACGTGGGTCACTGCCACCTTAGCCAATGGGCCATAATATTCACATACATACTTCTTATTGCTACGTACATCTTGGTAATGAAAACGAAACAAATGTAAATTAAACTTATTTGCATCTTGGTTATAACTGTTGAATATATGTGTTCAAATTTTAAGGTGAAAAAAAAACACTCTACGTCAAAAAGATTCTCACATTAATTTGAATTGTTCACACGACGCATTACACGGTCGTGGGACAATCAAATCGTGTTAGTGCCGTCTTAAACTTCACTTGTAAGTAGAAAGTAATTACAAAAAAATAATCATCATTCTCTTACCCTTATACCACTCTAAGTGGGATCGGCACAATATATCTTCATTTTCCATTCTCCACTATCATTCGTCAACACTGGTGCCACTCATTTAACATACATATCATTTTTCACACAATCCATCCATCTTTTTTTCGGCCTCCCCCTAGCCATACATCCATCCACATTCATATTTAAAACTCTTTTGGTCACGTGATTTTCATCTCTCCTCATTACATGACCATATAAATTTAGTTCGGCACTTCTCATCTTTTCTTCAATGGGCGCAACTTTCAGACTTCCCTTAAAATAATACTGTAAAAATATGTTTAGGCTTTAACATTGTCTGAGACCCTGTCCCTATTACCAATTATAGCGGATGGACCGGTGGACTCTATCTCCTGATGATGGTTCGGTTGCGGGGCGAAACGATTGCTGTGTTTGTGATAGTGAACGTATGTAGTGCTTGTGTATTGTGGTGGCGGTGGTGGAGGTTTCTGGGTGTGTTTTTACGAATCCTGCATGTTTCAGGTATGGAATCGGATTGTCCACTGTACATTTAGGATTATATATTTTTTCTATTTTACTTTATTGCGGATTATAGCAAAATAATTTTATTATTACTTTTGTATTACAGATCTCTCTATAAATCTATAAATTATTAAAAAAATAGTCTATATTGAATACATAAAACTTATATCAAAAATAAACTCTTAACTAAACAAACTTTGTAGAATGAACTAATAAATAAGTTCATCGAAAGTAAATACGAATATTTGATATTTGAGTTGCAATTACATTTTATATCCGAGGAGCAGACTTGACGACAGCCAAACAATAACATAAAAGAATCGATATTGCGAGATACAAATGAATTATCTATAAATGCCATAAAGACATTGATAGGTGTACATAAGAAGAATTTAGAGGCGGCAAATATTAATAACCTTTTTTATGATCATTGACAAAACATGACAAATTATTTTAGAGCTTTTCGAGGCCGTAGCCTTGGTATTATTAGTTTATTTTTGTTCTTAATTTGTCTATTACTAGTACAGCTATTTTTACCAATCTTCTTATATATAAAAATGTATATTTGTCTGTATGTCCTTTACAAACTCCGAAACGGGTGGACCGATTTTTATTAAATTTCCAGACAATCTGTAAAATAATCCAGCGGATGATTGTGTAAAGTTTGGAAGCTAATTGGAGCATTATTTTTAACTTTTCAGTTCTGTTTCTAAATGTTTGTCCGTATATCCTTTATAGACTCCGTATGTCCTTCATAAATATTTGTCACAGCTCTTTTTGGAATGAAAAATTTAAATACCAATTGTGAACAGTTGTTTAGTGAATCAGTTATTCTACCCTATAGCAAGATTCAGTATGACATAATAACATGAAAATATGAAAATAAACTATTGTTGTTTCTACGTCTGTTAATCGCCTTATCTTCCCAATGGCATAAGCAGCACAACTAAACCTTGTGGACAAAGACTCCTAATATAGAGTCCTCATGCAACTTTTTATCTAAGCCCAGAAAAACAGTAAAGTATTCTCTTTAAATTTTTTTTTTATTTGTTCATATAACATTTATACAATTTGCATAAGATACTCCATATAATCATTTGACTATGAGATCAAGTACTAGTTTATCTCAGACTTCATAAAGATCTTGCGATAAGTATATATTAGATGTATATTTCAATAATTTTATGCATATGAACATTTTAATTATGCGCTGTTCGTTACTTTACTGCACTTTAATTGCATACCATTTCTATGACTTGGTATAACAAAAATAATTTATGCTTTATTAATAGTAATTACCACAATATCCACTCGACTATAATAAAGAATGGTATTTATAAAACGGTGTTATAAATATTTTAGTTTATGGATAAGCTAGCTTTTATTTTTGACTTCGTTTGCGTGGACTGTTGTCGCATGATTTATTGATAATAGATGGCGCTTTTCAATGTCGTCCTATTTCTGTAGAATTAACAGGATTTCTATAGACTATATTTTGTATTTAAGTGTGGATTTGCCGTGCAAGAGTAACAAACATCCATACTAACAAACTTTCACATTCATAATATTAGCAGGATAGGATATGATGATTTTGAATAGGTGTAACTATGTCGGATGTACTTTTTATCAGAGGTGCTCTTATTTCGTGATTTAGTAGATTAAATTAAATTAAATCTCATTCTGAAGGATTAAAACACAGTAGGGGAAGGTCTAAAACGGGTCCATCAAAAAAGACTAAGGTAGTTGACCCACAGTATAGTATCCGGATGAGTAGAAATAGACTACCCTCATTTCTTAGCAAGGTGTCGTAAAAGGCGACTAAGGTAAGTCGACCCGCCGTGTAGTATCACGATGTGTAGAAATAGACTACTCTCATTTCTTACCACTGTGTCGTAAAAGGCGACTAAGGTAGGTTGACGCGCCGTGTAGTATCCGGCTGGGTTGAAATAGACTACCCGCATTTCTTACCAAGGTGTCGTAAAAGGCGACTAACGTAAATCGACCCGCCGTGTATTATCCGGCTGGGTAAAAATAGACTACCCCCATTACTTACCGAGGTGTCGTAAAAGGCGACTAAAGTAAGTTGACGTCATGCAAGCGGTCGTAAAATACGTAGTCAAATCATGTGACAACATGTTCTGCCGACCCCACTTAGAGTGGGATAAGGGCAGGAGGGTTATTAAAATTGTATTTCGATTACAAAAGTTATTTTTTCAAATTCAAATTCAAATTCTAAATATTCTTTATTCAAATAAACTTGTAAACAAGTGCTTTTGAATCGTCAACTCTACTGTTGGTTCGGAAAGCTGTTCCAACCAAGGAGAGCCAGCAAGAAACTCGGCGGTTGCTCTTTTTAAAAAAATACAATTCTTAATGCTAGTTATATTTAATCGTTTCTATCTTGTACAGGGTCGAACAATATCTATATCCACAAATTTTTATCGTCTAAATAATCCTCAATTTATTTATTAAATCAATATAATATACAAATAGAAGACTACGAAAATAGTAGTTGTTTACTAGTGCTTACGGTATGTAAAAAAACCAGTCGCCATGTCTCCACCCAACGCTTAACAAAAACGAGTATGTTTTTATAAAAATGGTGCATATAAAAGTAAATGAGTTTATATATAATAGTTGTCTGTGCGTGTGTTTAGGTGTACGAGTGTGTATGAATGTGAATTCTTTGGCACGTGAAGTGTATGACAATCATACCAAGACTTTATAATTAAGATTAGTACCTGGTTGACCGCCTTAAAACATCAAAATAAAATCTTAAACCGTAAAATAATAAAGAACAAAGCCAAGTCTATTTCTATTTATCTCTATACCAGGAGCTAATACAGTCGTGTTATTAGAGTAGGTATAATAAGTCGGCATATTCCATACTCAGCTAATTCCGTCGATATCATCTTATGCTATTTTTATTTTATTCATAGCCATCTTTATTCTTTTGTTTACAGGGAACACCGGCGAGAGGTCGCCGCTAAGATTGAACCATTTAGAGTTCCGCGCCGAACAGGTAGAAACCTTTTTTTGGATAAGACATATAATTATAGTAATATCAGACATAAATAATTCGAGCTGTGTTAGCCCAGCGATGAGACCGTGTAACTATAAGTTTTCTGTGAAGGCAGGATACCTATGAGTTTTTTGTTGAAACTTATGTGTCTAATTGATAATTGCAATCTATCACACGCTGTTCGACACACAGCAAGGAAAACATCAGGATAAAACTTGCCCTAACTGCATATCTCTCTGGAGAATTCTGCGGATTAAACTACCAATTCGTATTGAAGCAGCGTGGTAGGTTAGCTTAAGCATAAGCACTAACGTTTAATTTTTAGCACTAACTAAAATTCTCAAAAAATGAAGAAAGGAGACATTTAACTAGTAGTGGGATAGTAACAGGTCGTTACGTGATACTTAGGTACTGTTCTGCATTCGAATGATAAACCTATATAAGAATAATAAAATATAACATTATAAAAATAACAGTCTTTAGGCTTTATTAAAAAGTACAATATTCATGAATATTAAAATAGTAAAGTTTTTTGAGTATGTAATACAAAAAATTCTTCGGAATTCATTGGTAAATGGTCTTATTTAGACGTTTTAACTTTCTTTATTACTTCATTTGTTATTAATTAAAAAAATGTGATTGTATGATTCGGTTATCACAATTAATGAATCTTTTTTTGGTGATGATAATATAATAAAGTCTACGTTTTGAAGTATTTAATGACAACAAAATTTAATTTACAGAACCTTGTTTATACTATACATTTTAAACTTTATAAAACTTAATTTATTGTAGATTTAACAGTTTTTTTTATATGCGGAACCTTATAAGATAAATTCCACTTTATTATTCTTTCTTTTGTTGTAATATCAACGACAATGACTTAAGAATGTTATAAGGTTAAGGCCAAGCGAATCGATACATTTTGACGTATTAAAACTTTTTATAGTAACAGGTTATTGTATATATAAAAAGAATAAATCATTTAAGATTTCGACAAAATAAAATACAATAAACAATAAAAGACAAAAACACACAATAAGAAGACTTCAACTTTGTTAATAGTGCCGGGTATATTGTTGACAACAAATATTGGAAGTCTTTTATGGTTTTTTTATTTGTTTTTTTTTCTATTAAAAGTTAAAATAAATTATGACAGATTATTATCATGCCACTTCTCCATCCTTCGAAAATTTCTAGAAGGGCTTCTCTTCTAGAGAAGGGTAGACAAGGTTTAGATAAATATAGAGATGGATAAAGAGACAGACTCTAAAGAAGAGCTTTGCTCTGTTCTAAAAAAGGTTAGGAAATTTAGAAAGAAGCTTAATTAAAAGTGTTAGAATAAAATAGTATTTTGAGTGGATTCGACATTAATATCCGATTACAGATTACAACTACCTTGCCTAGTATAGTAAGTGAAGGCTTATACGTGAAACAAATGCTGAATATATATAAAGGCAAGTTGACCCACCGTGTGGTATCCGGTTTAGTAGAATAGACCACCCGCTTTCTTACCGAGGTGTCGTAAAATACGATTAAGATATGTTGACGTCAGGCAGGCGACCGGTCGTAAAAACGCAACTAAGTCAGGTAACGACATGTTTATAACATGTTGTGCCGACCCCACTTAGAGTGGGATAAGGGCAGGAGGATGAAGTTCACATGGCCTGAAAATCTTTTGAAGAGACGTACGCAAAAAAGCGAATGTCGATTGGTAGAAGAAAGAAAGAGAAACTAATGAAGAACCAATGTTTTGTAAAGCGAATAATCACGCTACGGGAAAAAATGAGAAGAATTTATTTGTCAATAACATTGGCATTAAATTATTGATTTTAATTATTTCATATACCATAAAGAATAACAATAGTACAATAAAGAACTAAAACGTGAGCAATAAATATCGATACAATATTTTGTATGGGAATTACTTTCGCGGGCAATATCAGCCCATTACATGAACATAAATTAGCTCATACGAAATTTATTGTTGTATTGTTGCTCGTACATAACGTCTTGGAAGTTAACATGATGAAAGATGAAATATTTAGTAATATTTATTAATGTTTGCTTAAATTCATCACTTTAAGCATTGATAGATGCTGCTTTCAGCACGGCTTTGTTCCTTTAAAAATTATACCTTCTCTATTAGGAACTCAACAAAACAATGCTTTCTTTTTAATTAAATTCTAATGTAGATAAAAACTGGAAGAAAAATGGGTTTAATTCGATCGATAAAAATTGCGAACTTTATAAAATATGATCATATTATTGAATCAAATATGGTCTTAACGTCGATTAAATTCTTGTTTATTTTTTTTATATTTGTCATAAATAAAGCTACAAAATATGAAATATTACTTTATTAATTATCCTATACATCGTTGCTAAGTTTTATGTATTATACAAGTGGCTAAAATTGTTAACACCGCGGATCCAAGGTTTATGTAATCTTAAATTTAGAACGTAACTACATTAATATATTATCCAAGATATTATCAATAAATGTCAAAGACGTCAAACTTTTGTTAAAGCTTCGGGGCCGGCGGAAACGACGCCATCATTTTATATTTTTTAAATTGTTCGGTTGCCTGGTGCGAACGTCATCGCCCGTCGAGCCTGGCCGAATAAAAACATTGCGTTCGGGTAAACGCGCACGGTTTACACTTACTAATTTGTAGTGATGCGCCCTCTTAATGTCGGTATTTTATTTAATTTTAAATTCTAATAACTATCGAAAACAGCCTTTATCTCAATATATTATAAAAGGCACAGGTAACTTATAGAGATATTAAGGTTACTAAGGTTTTACTAAATAATATTCTTACGAGCAAATAATTTTCAGAATTAGGCGTTACTTTGCGGAAATGCATAATAAAAAAGTAATAAGAAAATTTTTTTTGCTATAATCCGCCAAAAAATAAAAATGGCAGAATATTTTTTATCAGAAAAATTCCTACAAATTCTCCTTTTAACATTTTAAATCTTCGCGTATTATTATTTTTTTAATTTATGTAAACATACCGCAATAAAAACGATAGCCGATAGCCGCTTTGAATATATTGCTTATAATTTCATTCTGGTTCTTCTTGATAAGAACCAGCGGTACCTTCTTTATAATTTGACGAATCAAAAGTGCCTCTGAAAATAAATCGAATAAACAATATTTTGAATTAAAATTTGATTATCATAATATTTTATTATATTCTTACCGTTTACAGTAATAAAACCTTGATAGGTCTCAGAAATTGTAAAAGCCAAAAATAGTACATATATAAACTTAAAAATGGTTATTAAAATATAAGCTATCGATAAATACTCGCAATTAATATATCACAGCACTAAATCTTTATTTATTTATCAAAATACTGGCTTGTATCAACGCCCAATCATCGGGGTATTTTCAAATCACTCATCGGCAAAAAACCAGAACCATCCGTCTTTATAAAAGCCAGTGTAAACTTGTCCGTTTAAATTGTACGTTTTAACTGCATATTAATCTGTTCGGCTCTATTAGCCGGCTAATTTACGATTGTAATAAAATTGGTCGAAGAAAACTTCTGGCCCATCCGAGCTTGAGTTTTGTTAAACTTATTGTTAATACTTTCTAGGTCGCTTGAGTGATTTTTTGAAAGCTAGAATTTTGGCAACAATACAGTCTTTACTTATATTTAATCACCTTGTTCTGTAGAATGAGCAATTCGGAAAAATTAACATATTTTTAAAAGCTTTGCAACTTGCAGCGTATGTGGTGGTATCTTGCAAGTTAAATTTGAACCACTTCCCGGTGTCCGATTGAGATGGAATTTTACATACTGATCCAGTCCCGATGACAAGGCGTGTTTTTGATAAGCATGACTGCCAGGATTGACTCCAGATGAGGGAACTCCTCAACGGGACATTAAATTTTGCTTTAGCTTTTTAAAAGCCCTTTTAACTTGGCTTGTTAATATTTAAACGATCAAATTATAGTACTTGAAAAGTAGAATCGTTTACGGAGCACGGTGATACATAATTGATATATTTTACATACAATAAAAATACAAAAAATGATACTTTCTTGTTATTGTTATTGTGTTAATATCTTACAAGACTTACATTAATATTTATAACCACAAAATACTTTAACACTTGGTGGAACCCTTCAATAGAGTTTCAGAAATAACAGAATTTTTTAAGTTTTTTAATATATAAGTATAGCAATCAGATATTTGCATTACACAATATAGAATATAATCGAAACTATTTAGCCTGCAGGGTCGTTTCGAACAATAACCGTCCCCCGCCATGTTGTTCCTATGACGTTTATAAGACGCCATTTTGCGTCGGATTGCGTTCTGAAACCCATCGAGAGAACAAAGGAGCCATTGGATTGAATGGCGGGGAAATGGATATCGAGTACAGTATGCTAATTTGCTGTTTGATGCCGGTGGCTCAAATGACGTACAAAGACAGGTAATTGTAAATAAACTGTAAACGTGGGTATGTATATAAGGTAACTAAAGGTCTTAGGTGATAAAGCTATTAAGGAAATATTCCTGAAACTATAAGAAAGGTTACGCATAAGACCCCAGAAAAATCTGTAGATTTTCTGGAAACTAATAATAATTTTAATAAATTATGAAAACGCTGTGATATCCGGACAGTAAAATCATGTATGTCTCTTACAAGGGATTAACAATTTTAGTCTCCGTGCACTTGGGCTTATCTCTTATAACTTGAATTGCTATTTACAAATAATCACACGCTTTATAGTGAAAGAAAACATTATGTAGATACATAAATTTTACAAATAATAACACGCTTTACGGTAAAAGAAAGCATTATTATTACGGTAAAAGAAAGAATTCATATCTCTGTTAAATTTCTGAAATTAGAGGTGGGTAGTTCTGAGGCCTTTTCTCTAAAATGAGAGAGGAAAGAGATATGTACGTGAAGGTAGAATCTTGCAAGTTAAATTTAACTCACTTCCCGGGGTCCGATTGAGCAAAAATTTTATATATTGGTCTGTTCCCGATGACAATGCATAAATAAATAAATATATGGGATACTTACACACACGTCCGTCCCCGAAGTAAGCAACTTAATACTTGTGTTATGGGTGACAGACAACTGGTGAATATACCTATATATATTTTTTAAATACATACTTAAATACAAATACACACCCAGGCTCAAAGACCATTAAATTCATTTATAGAACCCGCGGAGCTGAAGGCAAGGTCACTACCCACTGTTCCAACGGGCCAGTCAAATGCATGTTTATGATAAGCATGACCTGATGCCGCTGCCAGGATTGGTTCCAGACGAGGCTCAACGGTTAACAGTAGGGATTAAAAAGCGTTTTTAACTTTACTTGTTGTCAATATATCCACATATCACTTCCAGTCTTTTTCTTTTTGCTAATCAAAGATTGACCAGAAGAGATCCCTTTTAGGAATTAGTCCACTTTTGTACATGTGCTATGTTTTCTTTTCTAACAATTTCATATATATGTATGTATACAATAAATAAATATCAGGTATCGTCGTACGCAACATGCCAGCGCGGTTTTGATACAATTAGCATGTGAAAACACTGCGCTGTCCCGCCGCCGCCGCGGGCGTCGTCTAATTGGCGCTGTGTAAACTCACCCTGTTATCGGACAGCCCCGAGCGTCGGGTACATAACGCGGAGAGAACTTTTTAAGTAAAAAAAGGTCCACGTATTCTGGGAACACTTTTTTACTTAAAAAGTCTTGTCGCTGACTATGGGCCTCATAAGAAGGCTCAGAGTCGCTCAGCGGGCGATGGAGCGAGCTATGCTCGAAGTATCTCTACGTAATCAAATCAGAAATGAGGAGATCCGTAGAAGAACCAGAGTTACCGACATAGCTCACCGTGTCGTAGCGATGGGCGGGGCACATAGTGCGTAGAACCGATGGGCGTTGGGGTTTCAAGGTGTTGGAATGGCGACCCCACACCGGAAAACGCAGTGTCGGTAGAGATAGACTGACGACCCCCCAAGAGATAGACTGACGACCTCAAAAAGGTCGTGGAGAGCCGCTGGGTCCAAGCGGCACAAGATCGTGTGGTATAGAGACCCCATGAAGAGACCTATGTCCAGCAGTGGACGTCCATCGGTTTACAAAGAAGAAGAAGAAGTTTTCTGGTGGAAGTAATATAGAAAGGTCATTTCAGACTCACTCTCAGAGCGATCCTCTTGTAGTCGTTGTTATAGGTCATATCTTCTTCTTTTTCAACCGATGGACGTCCACTGCTGGACATAGGTTTATTTAAGAAATCTCCACACCCCACGATCGTGTCTCGCTTGGATCCAGTGGCTCCCCGTAACCTTTTTGAGGTTGTCAGTCCAACTCGTAGGGGGGTCTACCTATAGGTAGGTCATATCTATATTATTTATCCCAATAAATACTATTTCAAGTTCAAAATTTGTTTTTTTAAACATTGGACTTACAACTTATGAGGAACGCGCGTTTAAGTTTAAAATAAAATACACTTTAGCTTTCGACCCCTATAAGAAAATTAAACACACACATAATATTATGTTTCCCTTTGAATACAATATTGTCTTTTACATGTCCTACTTACTTAGAATCTGTCTAGATTGGATTCTGCCTGTTCTCTCTTTCTCGAAAATCTTTCGTTTCGTTGTCCCGTTGTTTTGCAATATCTTTCCTTTTTTTTAATAACTGATATGGATTAAAATATTTTTAAATTTTAAACTTTGAAAAAGTATATCTTTACATTCACATGATTTCGGTTTACTTGCGTTTACGCTACGACTGTCTGATCGACATTTGGCGCACAGAAGATAATACCAAAAACATACATCATACATAATTTATAGAATTAGGCGTTACTTTACGGAGATCCATATTACAAAAGTAATAATAAAATTATTTTGCTATAATCCGCAATGAAGTAAAATAGGAAATATATGATGCTTCGGTCGCGGCGTGAGACGATTGGTGAGTTTGTGATAGTAAACGTATGTAGTGGTGACGGTGGTGGAGATTTGTGCATGTGTTTTTACGAATCCTGCATTTATCAGGTTTGAAAAAGGATTGTCCACTCTACATTTGGCATTATTTTTTATTTTCCTTCATCGTGGATTATAGTAAAATAATTTTATTATTACTTTTGATACAATACAATCGTATAGGGAAAGTTTACTCTTGAGACATATAACATACAGTTTTTAAAATCGCTAACCAAAGTAAAATCGTCATTTAATAATCTATCTCCATAGTAAACTACCACATACAACCCCGCCCGCCCAGCACTAATATTGACTTCTTATTACCGGTAACCGCGCGATCGTGGCCGCCGCATCACAACAAGTTTCACTACCACAAATCTAACGTCATTCACTGAAGTCGACAATATCAAACTAAACTGTATACATTACGTAGTTTGAAATCATTCTTTTCTCTTTTTCTGAGTAACTAACGCAATGAATGGTAAAATATAAATATTGATCGTCTGTGAAGGGATGTAAGTAAGGGCACGTGTAGACAATGGATACTGTAAAATCAGATAGCGTCGGGTAATCCTAATACAGTGGAGAGTTTAGTGTGGCTGTCAAAGTTTGGTGCTACGATTATGAAATCGGTTAAATTTTATCTGCGATCATAAATTAGTTTATTAAAATTGTGTTAAAATAGTCTCAGGATTTAGACTCGTCATTATTGAGCTACTTAAATAGACGCTCTGACAGTTGAATTAGAGAATTTAGAATATGGATGTAAAACGGAAAATCGATATGTATTTTTATTACTGGCCTGATGACGCAGTTGGCAGTGAACTTCCACCAGTTTGCCTTCAGCTCCGGGTGTCGCGGGTTCGATTCCCGCCGAGGGCCAACCTTTTTATAAATAGAATTTGCTGTTTCTTCGAGTCTAAGTGTGTATTATCCCACAGCTGATAATTTATTTATTACTAATTTGTTTTACGTACCGGTGTATTTCAAGTGACTTATAGCGAGAACTTTGTATTTATCTACCATTTCTCATTCATCCATTCCATATTATAAAAGATGTGACAGTTTTTAATCTAATTAATAGAATAGAATAGAAATATACCTTATTGTACACCATAATCCTAATATATAAAAAAAAATAGTTTGAAATTAAAATTTTGATATACATGATTAAGACATTCAATTAATATACTATTTTCTGGAAGCAACTTTGTGTACGTAGACTCCAATACAAGGATAGTAATAATAAAGTAATAGTAAAATTATTTTGCTATAATCCGCAATGAAGCGCGCCCTTCATCGCGGATTATAGCAAAATAATTTTATTATTACCATTGTATTATGGATCTCCGCAAAGTAACGCCTAATTCTATAAATTAAGGATAGTAATAATAATTTATCTACAAATGAAAATAAATTAATTGCTATTATTATTTTATTTATTAAAATGCGACTTAATTTGCGTCAGATGAAATGTTTAAGTACCCTCATTAACGCAATATGTATTTTTTCCTGTTACTGAGACAAATACGGGATCATCCTATATGTTGCCCCAAAGCCTCAATAGCACCAAATTTCTTTGTGTGTCAAAAATGTTCCTTCAAATTAGTCGTCAAAGTATAACAGACTGATTGGCTTTCGCATTTATAATATTAGTATATATTTCGCCCGCTTAGTATTAAAGTGACATAATTCAAAATTTCTTATTTTAATGCCATCTATACCATCACGCTACGAACTTTAAAAAAGTTAGTGTTTTATTCTTCTTCCAAGTTACGGGTCTCTGTGTCACTCACGAGATTTGTAGATGCTACGCTACCCTTTATTCCAAATTGCCACAGGTTGAGACGAACTATTCGCGACGCCTCGCGATATCTGTACGCGGCCTAAGCTATACGCACATTTACGTTTCCAACTAATTCCTTAACGCGTTGGACGTGACTAAGCCTCTAGTAATACTTCGACGGCACTTTAGCTTTATCACCGAAACAATATTTGCTCTTCTGCTCGTTTGTCGGAAAGAAATCTATCGGAGTTATACAATGTATATTTGCTTTCTCTTTGATGTCTCCGTCACTCGAAGTCATTTTAGACTTGGAGTTTTATTACGCAAGTTTAAATGCCACATCCAAACTCAGGAGTAACTTATGTGACTTGCTATAGGGATAAATAAAACTTCTGTGTGCTTTTTAACACTCTGATATATTTGAATAAAGCACCGTGTGGTATTCGTGACCATTACAAGGCAGGAACAGGAAGAAAGGAGCTATATATGGACGAATAAAACCGTATGAACTACCACAGAGAACATTATCTTCATTGTTATTCTAACACTTGTTATATTTGGTATGTTTGTTTAAATTGGTTATAGTATAAATAATTCTAGTTTTACTATTACTTGAAGTGACAATTAAAATGGTATTTAGTAGAGAAAATTTCGATCGAATGCACACAAATCTCACGTAATGGCCTGTTAGTATCCCACTGCTGGGCATAGGCCACCTCTCTCCATTTTTGAGAGAAGGGTTGGAGCTAAAACCTACCACGCTGCTCCAATGCGGATTGGTAGGTTACACATATCCCCAGAATTTCAAGAGATATGCAAGTTTCCTCACGATGTTTTCCTTCACCGAAAAGCGCGTGATAAATTACAATTATATCAATTAGACACATAAGTTTTAACAGAAAAACTCATTGGTGCCTACTCGGGTTTGAACCCGTGACCCCCCGAGAGAATCGCACGTTCTCGCCGCTAAGCTACCATAGATTATCTCACGCTCAAATCTCACGCTTGGTATTGAAATGACCAAACCAAAAAACTCCCTACATGCTGAATTTCATAAGATCGTATCCGAGATTTGGGAAAAAAATATATATATATATATGTCAAAGCATTGTTACTGGGACCTTTCTCACCATCCATATTCAATGAAAACACGATGGAGCGCTACAATTATATTTATTAAATTATTCTCTAAAAACCCATGTATAGCATTTTAAAATATATCGCAGTCTTCCAAATTTGTCAAGCGCTCGCACACGACACCGCGTGCCAGCCAGCGGTGTCCTACACACTTTAAAAAGGTTGAGGTTTACTATTGCGCTGACACATACATAATAACTACAATAACAAGAGTAACTCAATTAAATATCAAAGATAAAACTTTAATTAAATAAAACGTCATAACACGTTCATAACCATTTTATTCACACAGTAACATTGCAAACCAAATAAACCAAAAAAACTTCAAATACAAAAATTGAAAACTGGTAACGAACATTTTAATTTGTTTATTAATTGTAACCTAATATAGTCTCTGGAACGAACCACAAAGAGATTTCCGTAATAAGGTAAAACACCTTATTGAGTGTACAAGGCAGTAATGTGTAGTTTTATCTACTCTGATACTATAATACAAAGATTTTAAAACTGAAACCAAAATTCTTATGACAAACATTACGTAAAGGCCAAAAATTAAAAATTAAAAAGTTTTATTACTATACAGGTCTTTTATGGACACCTGGATTATAATATAACGTTTTAATCATAACGACACACCTATACCACCTCCAGGTGGACCAAGGAGGTTTAACCTCTAACTTAAAAAAAAAGGTTTCAATGAACGAGTTCGCGGCGACGCAACACGCATACGCAATCGATGTTTGCGCCTTGGCGCTAACATTTGACATTTAAAAAATCTTTTCAATATTTAAACAAAGTTTTGTTTTTATTAATATTGTTTTACGTATTATAGTATGGGAGTAGATAAAGTAGTGTATGACATTGTACATAACTTGGTCTTATAACACTCGTGTGATATTATTGATACAGAATCGAATGTTTAAAAATAGTTATTTAACTTAGTTCTTCTTTCTTTCTTTAAAATTTTGGGGTTCAGACGTGCCAACTGGGCACAGCTTACTTTCCCAATGTCACGTAGGATGAAGATGATGATACACACTTCGGGGTACACACTTCGTCCTACGTTATCTATGTGTGTATAGGAGATTGTCCAGTTAACCGATAATTGAAACGTTAAAAACAATTACGAATAATTAAAAGTGAACTTATTAACAAGACAAGAAACAACACAATCATATATAACAAGAAAAAAAAACAATTTTCCCAAAAATTACTCGTTGAATTTTTAGACGCGAAATAAACAGTATAAAGGTGGCATTAGTGGAAACAATAAATATAACGATAAATCTATCTGAAATGCCTTTGGGATGAGAGAAAAACAATATAAGTTATATAGACATTATATACAGGCTGCCATTGATAATATCTATATTTTATGAATAATATATGTTGACAGTAACAATCCAATAAATAATACATTATAAAATAAATAAATAGTATGGGACAAACATGATCGTCCCTAAAGTAACTTGTGTTATAGGTGACAGACAACATGTAAATACATACATATATAATTTTCAATATTATATATATTTATATAGAAAAATATACCCAGAATCGAAGAACCAACGAATTGTATTGAGAAAATGTTAGCCCTCGACGGGAATCAAACCCACGACGCGCGGAGTTGACTGCCAACTGTGCCAACAGGCCAGTCAAATCATGAGTTGAATATCAAAGTTTATAAAATGTTTTAAATTCGTTATAAATACGTATAGTTATTGCTTCTTTCTCTGAAACATACACTCATTCGAAAACATATGAGAGTTAAATCTAATCAAGTACAATGGTATCAACTATGACCTCTTCATTTTGTCAGCTGGCGTGATAGAGACCTGATAGGGCATCTTGCAGAGCCCTCAGACATGGTAATGTAGATGAATATCCTCCCGCTTTCTCTGTTTCGTTTTCTGCTCTGAAATTCAAGGATTGTTATTATTTGTTATCCCACTTATTAATATCAATACAAATGTTTTTGTGTGTATGTATGGAATAATTCAGAATAATTCATTAGATAATATATTTAAGGATACTACTCTTCCATTTGGCCATGGATAGGAGAGTATATGCAGAGCTGACTGCCAACCTCCACTAGTTGGAGAGGCACCAAAAGAAGAAGAAGAAGATTAAAGGATAATTCAGAGTGTGAGCCTTTTTATTATATTAATTTTTTTTTAAGTAACAGCCTACTACTATCCCACTTCTGGGCATAGGCCCCATCTATCCATTTCTAGAGAGAAGGGTTAGAGCTCAGACCCACCATGTAGCTTCAATGTGGATTGGTAAGTTACACATATCTCCAGAATTCTGATTCAGATATTTGTCAGATCCTCAACTTCATCCTACTATTGTTACTTTATAGTGTGCTTACACCATTTACATTTAATACATACCTAACATGATGCAAATATCCATTATTAATAATTTCATTAATAGAGGGCGGGTCAGGTCCACACCTGTCTGGTACAGCTGGGGGTTCATATCTATACAGAGGTCCTTCTTCGATAAATGGCATTGGTTGTTGCCCAGAGCCCCTTGTGAATTTAACACCTGTTGAGAACTGTGTGACCTAGGAGACAAAATAAAAGAACTAATTAGTGTATTGTACTCAACATCATAATTTCGGATATTCAAATGTTCCATTAAATAATAGTATCTGGGTGACTGAACGTTGCACAATCTTTTTTTTAAATATGTAAAAAAATGCAATTAAAAAAAATTTTTTTTTTATCTGGAATCAATCCTGTATTCAGAATTTGAGGCAGCCCTGCTACCTAATCAAGCTCTCATGGCTTTGCAATTGACAGCATATTTATTCTCTGCTTGGTCATAAAATTATAACAGTTTTTTTAGTGCCCAAAAACAGGTACAAAATTTTTTTTTTTAATAAAATCTAGCTAGATCGATTTTACCTCCCTAAAACCCACTACATGATGAATTTCATGAAAACTGTTGTAGCCATTTCCGAGATTCAGAAAATATTTATGTGTCATATATTTATAAGATTAAGTCATTTTAATATTAAAGATACATAGCAACAAATTTATTCATGGATTCATATAATCATACAAACTAATTATTATTATAAAAAAAATAGAATAAAAAAAATAAATTTCAAACCATTGATTTGCTTACCTTAGGAACAACAGGAACATTCTCCTCCTGCTTGTTGGCAACAGTTTGTGCAAAAGTATTCAATATATCTTTAGCATCGCCTTCAGCAAACATGAGCTCATCTATTAAAGCCTCCTTTTCTCTAATCTTTTGTTTCTTCGCTTCTTCTTCCATTTCTTGGATCTTTGCTCTACGTAATTCTTCCATTTGTTTCTCTATTTCAAGTATTTCTTCTAATTCCAATTCCTCTCTACCTGTAATCCATGTTAAATGTAAACTTCAGTATCATTTAATATATAATTTAAATATACCCAAACAACCTTATACTTTTTACACTATTTAATACATTTTGTATTAAATAGAGTTAAATAAAGTTCTATTATGTATCTATTATAATGATAGTCATAAGTTATTATAACTAAAATCATACCACATTGTAAAATCACTGAGAGTAAATTACCAAGCTTCTAGTCTAACTTGTTCAAGTTAGCTTATAATAATGCTTATTAACTTATAATAATGGGAACTATACTAGATATGATTTATTTTAAAGAGATATGTGAAATATTGTGTAAAATATAAAAATGCTTTAGGGTTAAACAATCATTAATCATTCCTTTTACCAGTAATAGTTATAAGTTAAAAAAGATAAGTCTAATTTGTCAGTCAGTGATCTTAACATGTTATATTAAACTAAGCTATATAATTTTACATTACCTATTTTTGCTTTATTCTTCATTATAATCTCTTTATTATCCTTCTTATATTGCTCTATTTTTTTATTGGTACCTACAACATCTATATTATTTACTAAATTAAATATTATAGTTTCTATTTCCTCCAAATAATCATTATACTCTCTCAGTGTTGAAAAGTCTTCTTCTTTCTTATTGAAATCTTTTAAAACTCTCTTTCTTATATCAATTTCCTTTTCTACCATGGAATCTTCAAACAGCTGCACTCGGAAATTGCTTCGGCGCAAAGGTACATTACAATCGGGACAGGAGCCTGAGCCTGAATAAAACATACAAAAATCGTTACATTAATCTTAACTGTCACATACCCTCGACTCATTGACTTTGTACTAAAATTATACGAAAATTAAATTCAATTTTTACCTTTGAGAAAAAGTAAATCTACACAACTTTCGCATAAAGCATGGCCGCAAACGTTTACCATCAATTTTAGTGATGGATTCCTATATTTAGTAGTTTTACAACGAGGACAAGCTTGGTCATCCATTATAATTTTTATATATAAAAAAGTTTTATTACTTTTAATTTTATGTCATCTCATGACCAACTTTCGGAAGTTACAAATTGAAATTTTTTTAATTTTTTTGACAATTAATGATTTTTTAAAGTTATAATTGTTAGTCTAGAATCTAATCTCTTTTAAGGCTGAATAGCAATGTGAAAAAATAATCTATGTTCAAAATAATCGATTATTTTTTCATAATAATCCATTTTTTTTTAATGTTTTTTTTTTATTTAAAATCGGTTATTTAAAAAAATTATCGATTATCGTAAATATCCCATCAATCGATTATTATATACACCCCTAGTCTAGTTGTCAATTTTTTTAAAGAAACGAAAGTGGTTGTGTATATTTATTGTTTACTTACTACTACTTGAATACTTGCAAAAGATAACATTGTTTCTATCTAAAATAGTTAAATATGAATTTAGTTGTTAGAACTGTGTTGACAGGCCGGACATTTAGGTTATGTGAAAGGATTTCACTTAAATATTTACAAGTTCCAGTAACCTCTACACGTCCCATTATACAACATCGGAGCTACTGTGAGGATCGGACGGAGACTAGAAGACTTCCACAGTTAATGGAGTTCCCTCCAATAGTTTGGCCATCAGTTATAAAGTTAATAAAAAACTGGATGTATGCAACATTTATCATCAGACCCTACTTTGATTCAGAATTCAATTTAAATGAATTTATGGAGGCTTCAAAATTTGCTGTACAGGTTAGGATATCTTATATTGAACATCCCTATTTATAGTATCATATAAAATGTAAATTTTTAGTATGGTGTTCCTTAACTTGATACAATATTTATTTTTAAAACAGCACTTTCAATGTTATTGAGATGTTGAATGTTTCAGTTTTTAACTTTTGTAGCTTTGGTTTTGCTTTCAACTATATACATTGTTTTTACCTTATATGATAAAGTGATAGCTTATCTTAACTGAAAGAAAGTGATAGCTTATCTTAACTGCAGTCAGCTACGCATCCAGCTGCAACGATTATCTTGTAACCATCAAATTGTAATAATTTTTTAAAAGATTAGCCGCCGAGTTTCTTGCTGATTCTTCTCGGTAGGAGCAAACTTCCGAATCAGTGGTAGCTTCTTTAAAACATTTGACGATTCAAAAGCACTGTAAACAGTCCACTTGAATAAAGAATATTTTGAATTTGAATTTGAATTTATGCATTTTCAATACAGTACTTGATAATAGAATTAATAAATTATTAGCTATTTTGTTTGATATTCAGTATAAAGATATTCTATAAACAAGTCAACTATTAAGGAGGCATAGTTTATTTAGCTCAAGCCAAAGATAATATTTATAGGAGCTAGCTGTAAGCTAAATTAGTGGGAAAAAAGTAAAATTGTAATTGTGTAAGGTATTGTTTGAAGTAGTTTTTAATATTTTATCTTAGGTTGTTTCAGATTGCCTTCAAAGAAGCGACTTCAAATCGCTTGAAGGTCTTGTGGAAAAAGATGCAACTTCCACTCTGAAGTCAGCTGTATCCAAATTGTCTGTATCACAACGACAGATGTTAGCTATCAATAAAGATGATATATTCTACGCCTTTCCTTATCAGGTACCAATATTAATTTTGTTACTATTTATGTAAATAGAACTAAATTAGTTTTGTTATTGCCAGTTCTTCCATTGCTTCAGACCATCCTTCACTTGGATCTGAGGGCTTTCTATAATATTGAACTATGTTTGGATTATAACATTAAATTTTGGGTTGTTAACCCTCAAATTTTAAATGCTATGCAATTTCTTTTGTTACAAGTAAACAATTGAAGATGATATAATAATTTCTAAAATATATAACTCTTTCATTTCTTTATCAAGATAAAACACCCTGATAACAACTAATGATGTAACATATATTACAAAACTCTCATATAATATTTTTCAACTTTTTAACAAGCAAGTAGTGGCCTGTTACTATTCCACTGCTGAGAATAGGCCTCTTCTCTCTGTTTTTGGAGAGAAGATTTGGAGCTAAGACCTACCACTCTGCTCCAATGCGGATTGATAGGTTACACATTTCTCCAGAATTCTCTAGAGATATACAGGTTTCCTCACGATGTTTTCCTTCACCGAAAAGTGTGTGATAAATTGCAATTATCAATTAGACACAAAAGTTTTAACAGAAAAACTCATTGGTGTCTGCCCGGGTTTAAGCCTGTGACCTCATTGAAAGAGTTGCATGGTGTTACCGCTGGGCTACCACAGCTTACAAGTACACTGTAACAATTCACTAATAGAAAAGTAATAATAAAATTATTTTGCTATAATCTGCGATGAAGTAAAATAGAAAATATATATAATGCTAAATGTAGAGCGGACAATCGGTTATCATACCTCATACATGCAGGATTCGTAAAAAAAACACATGCACAAACCTCCACCACCGCCACCACAATACACCATGCACTACATACGTTCACTATCACAAACTCAACAATCGTTTTGCCCCGCAACCGAAGCATCATCAGGAGATACACTCCACGACCAAAATCGCAAAGTAACGTCTAATTCTATAAATTATAAATTAATTCACTAATATTAATTTCAATTTCCAGGTAGGAGTTATGTTTGATGACTCAGATAAAAGATGGGTAGAGATAACAATGTGTTATCATGTATTGAAAGGTCTTAAACAAATGCAAGAGACTGGAGACTTACCGCCAGTCTCACTAGGGTATGATTTATTTAATGAAGTTAATTAGCATAAGTAATGGTAGTAGTGTGATAATTCATCATCCTTCTGTCCTTATCCCACTCTAAGTGGGGTCGGCACATGTTATAAACATGCTGTCACATGACTTGCCTGTTTTTACTGACGTCAACTTACCTTAGTCGTATTTTACTAGTATTTTTTAGGAGGGTGGTCTATTCTACTAAACCGGATACCACATGGTGGGTCAACTTACCTTAGTCGCCTTTTACGAAACCTCGGAAAGAAATGAGAGGGTGGTCTATTCTATTGAGCCGGATACCACACGTCTGGTCGACGTACTTTAGTCGCCTTTTACGACACCTCGGTAAGAAATGAGGGTGGTACAATTCTATTCAGCCGGATACACACGATGTATGTGTGATAATTAATTATTGTAGCCTTAATATTGATTAAATGTTTTTTTTTAAATATTGCTAATAAAGCTAGCTCTAATAATTGTTAAGTTTATCTTGTTTTACTAGGAAAACTAGCAATTATTTTTTAAATACTTAGCTCCTGTTTAAATAATTACCCAAGATGCAATTTCTCTAAAACTTTAAAATGCTTAGCGAAACAGTAACAGCTCTAACAGTATTATTAGAGAATTTGTCAGAATGAGTTATACTTAAATTGTTCTAAGCCTTATCTTTTAAACTCAATTAAAACTTATATTCCTGCCAAAAACCTCTATACACAACTAAAGGATATATATATTAATGACAATTTATGACCTATAAGTATCATTATTTAAAATTTGAGATCCTTGCAAACAAAAGACCTGAAAACTACATTTAAATATATGTAACAAAGTAACTGTTATTGCTTAAACCATCAACCAATTTTTTTCAGAGTTCAACCAGAATATCAAGACAAAATATTTATTCTCAACTATAGATTTATAAGAGAGTTTACCAAAGGAGTTGAAGACAGTTGGTGGGTTAATATTGTAAATCATTTCCAGCCACATTCACTTAAGAAATCGTTCTGAAATGTATTATAGTATAGTAAAAAAATGTCTAAAATCTAATAGATACACAGTTCTTGTTACTTGTTTTATTTTATTAACAAAAAAATTGAATCATTAAAAATATATGATATAATGATTAAAAATATTTGTCTAGTTATAGTAATTTAATTACATATAAAAATATTTATATTTAAATTTTTATGATATTAAATTACATTTAGCAAAACTGTAATCTTTAAAAGTATAAAGTTTTACTATATGAGGTAATGCCATATATTTATAAAGTCGAATATAAAAATATAGATAATAAATGAAGTAAATTTCTATTTGATAACATTGTCTCAGCATTTGTATAATACACTAATATCATTGCAATGGGCATTTCAATTTGATATATTTTTTTATTTGCATGTATATTTAGAGAACAGTACAGTTTTCTTTAAATTGTTCCAGTGCTTCTCTTAAAATCATTAATAGCTGTTTTGTATCACCTGCAATAACGATAAAGATTATTAGCAAAAAATATACAACAAAAAATTCCCATAAATTTATTACCTTTCACTGGATCATTGAAAGCTCTTTTAGATATTCCACACTGCACCTTTATAGGCCTTTGTTTTTTTATTGAATTTTCCACATCTGTAAACAAAATGTGTATTTTCTGTACTTATATGATCTTTTTATTCCAATTATTTGAAGTAATTCTGTGGTTTTAAACACAAATGTTATACTTCCAATTCCTTCTCTTTGTAGAATATTCCACTTTGCACAGAATGTTTCAAAATATTTTTAACACTAGTTACAATATGCACAGTAATGTTATGTAGCTTGAACTATATAATTAATTTTTATACCAACCATATTTAACATCACTCTTTACATGATAATTTATAAGTAGCTTTACTGTGCTTAATTCAAAATATTAAAAAATCCGTGAATTGAATCTAAGGGCTATTGAATTTACATAGAAAACAAGATTTACCTAGTAAATTACTATGTAGGCCTAGACACTCATTACTGTGAGAAAATTTGGATATCTCAGCTGGGAGTTTAGGGTTAAACAGTGGCAGTTGCATATTGCAAATGTTGATTTATGTAACTTGCTATTAATTTATATAATTAGGCGTTACTTTGCGGAGGTCCATAATCCAGGAGTGTATCTCCTCATGATGCTTCGGTTACAAGACGAAACAATTGTTCAGATTGTGGTGGTGAATGTGTGCAGTGCTTGTGTATTGTTGTGTTATCGATGTCGGGTAGGGCATGAGTTCTTATAAATTCTGAACAACGAATAGTACACTCTACATTTAGCATTAAATATATTTTCTTTTATAGCAGATTATAGCAAAATAATATTCTCATTACAGGACAATGGAATAGGTCTATTACAAACTAATTACCTCCATGAATTTTATCCAACATTGTACTTATATCAACATTATCATTCAGCCTAGAACATAGAGCGTTAACATATTGACTGGCACCACCACACACCACATCACTAGGCCTCAATGAGTATGATGATGCTCCAATTGTTTCTTCCTTCTCGATCAAGACAAACTCATATGCTGCATTTGATGATTGTGTTGCATAAGATATGATTAAATTATTATATATTTCATATTCTTCTATCTGTGGTATACCATTATAGATTTGTGGATTTGCATGTCTGTAACAATTTTCTTTGTGTAATATATTTATAAAGATAATATCTTAATATGAACTTAAATTAATTCATATTCCAATGAATTGCTTTATCATCATCACTACATATTATAAAACAAAGTCGCATTCTTTCTATGTACACATAAAACTTTAAAACTACGCAACAGATTTTGATGCGGTTTTTTTTAATAGATAGAGTGATTCAAGAGGAAGGTTTGTACGTATAATAACATTCAATACGGAGTAGAGAAATACTGTAATTTTTGAGGTTTCTGTAAATAATTACATTTTTTCCGCTTACATTGCAAACGCAGGCTAAACCCTACGAAATTTATCAAAATGATGTACTAAGTATTTGTACACCTTGAAAAGCTCTACAGAAAAGTCCGCGATGGTATATGTCTATCTCTTATGGATAACCCACAATAGCATTTTTTGTCATTTACTTTTTACGAAAAATAATGCCTTATTTTTGAAGCAATTTTTATACAATACAGCATTAATCCTTATCCAATTAAGGACCTTCAATAAATTGTTGATTTAATATAGATCAATATCGCCGTTTACAGCATGTAATTTAAGTGAACATTTTCGGAGATATTACAGATTTAAAATGCCATGAGAAGGCCGCGCTTCGCCCTAGAGCACTTCGAATCTAACAGCTATATGTATGTCGCTCTTTTAAGAATTTGTTTAACGACAAGGAAGCTGTGAATGTTGTATATAAAGACATTCTGTAATTAATTGTAAAAATAAAATACATAGGAAAAATGTAAAAGTAAAGAAGTAAAAATGTACTATATGAATTTAGATATTCCAAAGATAGCAGGAAATCTTCTTGGTATAGGGAAAGGAAATTGTTTTTCTCCAAATGTAACGCTTGCGGGCCACACTGGCTGTAATGAATAAATCAAAACTACTGGATCGATTTTAATCATTTTTTTACACTGAATGACATGGGATATTTATTCATTTTGATATATTGATAATGTTTATATCCGTATTTTATACCCGTGCGAAGCAGGGGGCAGGCCGCTAGTTACTTATAAAGTTTTAAAAAATGTATTTACAAACCACATGATCTACTTTAAAATTCCGAATTCTAAATCCAGAATTGATAAATTCAAAATGGATTTTATTCATTTTGATATATTGATAATGTTCACATGTAGAAACTATTATACTGAGTTATAAATGAAGAAATAAAATTGAAAATAATTTTCAATATAAAATAAAATTAATAATTTTATACTCAAATACTCCTGGTTTGCAGTCATAATAATACAAAAATATATATAATAATTATGATTATAGTGCTATATACTAGAGTTAAATATTCGATAAATACCATTACCTATCTAAATTAACTCTACACATATCCATAATCAGTATACATAGGTCTGGCTTACATCTAGCAGACTCCTTGAGTAACCAGTTCTCAGTGACACAGTGATCAAATGAAATATTTTCACTGGGGCAGTCAGTGCTGAGTATGCATTTGGTATTGATCAGCTCGCAGCCATGGCCAGCATAGAAGAAAAAACCTAAAAGAAAATGTATTTATCCATTATTTACATAATTTATAGAATTAGGGGTTACTTTGCCGAGATCCATAATACAAAACTATTGAGAATATTATTTGCTATAATTCATGATAATTTTTTTGTGGATTATAGCAAAATAATATTCCCATTATTTACAGGCGACTCATCATTTACAGGCAATTACTTTTAACTTGACTAAGGTAAGTTGACCCACCATGTGGTATCTGGTTTATTAGAATAGACCACTCTCTTACCGAGATGTCCTAAAATACGACTAAGGTAAGTTTCCGTCAGGCGGGCGGCCGGTGGTAAAACACAGCCAAATCATGCGATAGCATGTTTATAACATGTTGTGGCGACCCCACTCAGAGTGGGATAAAGGCAGGAAGATGATGATGACCATTTATAGTATACTTAGTATGAGCTGAATTAACCATATATTATTCCAATTATTTACTTACAATAAGAATCCTCAGGTATAAGCCCAATGGTTTTAGTTAAAATGTTCTTCAGTATTGAACTTTCCGTATTACATATAATTACTGTTATAAAACCTAAATTTCTTAAAATTGAACCCAATGACTCGCAATCTAATGATGGTGTTGCTAATTTGGACAAATGCTCATATTTATCATTGGCTATAAGTATTGCAACTTTTGATTCTGGGCTATAGTATGTTAGTATGTTTGCTCTGTTCAAGTAACTTTTATATTGTTCCAAAGTACATCCTCTTCTGTGGAGATGATTAAGCAGTGCTTTACCAGGTGGTGTATTAGATTGATTAAAATCAATGCTGTAAGAAACATTTTATTTTTATGGTCACATGCTTTTTGAGTGCTGACGAAAAACTTTATTTATTTTATCAATTAAAGCGTTTGAAAATCTAAAAAAATAGAAATTTGAAAATTAGCGCTTAGACGATACATATCTGTGCTAAAACAAACGTTTTTAAATTAACATAATGTTAACAGCGTTAGTTGTAAATTAATTCTATACTAACTCAATGTTTGCTAAGTTAGCAATTCTTTCACATATTTCTAAACTTAAAGTAGAACCATATTCGTATTCTGCAATGGATAAAAGCTGTAAAAGCGGCTTCGGATACGACATTATATTATGATTCAGTATATTTTGATCCTTGTAATTTTATAATTCTATTTTATTATGTACATAGTACATACGTATCGAATGAATAATGATTTATTTAAAATTGAAGTTATAACAAAATAAACAAATATTATAATTCAATTCAATTTTCAATGAATGGCTTTCAGAACTGCATTATTTGCACAGAATACTTCGCCAATGTCTTATGTCACGTATAGGCATGGACAGAATCACCAATCACTTAATGATCATGATATGAAAAACTTTTCATATAGCATCATCTGCTAATGAGTTTTAGAGTAACTGCTATACTGCTATACAAAATTATGGATATTCTATGAAAAAGTAAAATAATAAATTAATACTGAGACTAATTCACTGATATTGAGTAAAAACACATGCAAAGGAACGTGGGTTAAATAAATAAATAAATTAAAATAAAGACAAGATTTGTTTGTTCCAAAGAAGACGCTATTCCAACTTAAATTATAAGCTAGAAATATTGACCGTATTATATAGGAGTTAAGAATTACATTTGTTTGTAATAATAATAATTTCACCCAGTAATATTGATTAGCAAAAACGCTTTCCGCTATTATATTATTCAGCTATTCGCTATAATATTATTACTTGATAAAGCGATTGCTATTACAAACAAATGTAATTCTTAAATCATATTCAATACGGTCGATATTTCTAGGATATATTTTCAGTTGGAATAACGTAAAAGTGCGTCATCGTCCCGATTTATCGACCGTATTATATAAGATAAAAGAATTACATTTGTTTGAAATAATAATAATTTTACCTAGCAACATTGATTAGCAAAAACGCTATCCGCTATTATATTATTTACGTTAATGGACTAAATGATTGCTTATACGAACAAATGTAGTCTTTATGTCCTATACTCTGCATACGACATAAGGAATAAATTTGTTTGTATTCCAATAGCATTAGCAATAGCAGGTATGATCACGTGATTACAATCGATCATATCGTGGAACGAATATGATTCTTATATAGCAATCATACCCAAGCCTAGTCACGTAAGGTAGAGAAACAAATATTCTAATCAGTTTGTTATTCATCAGTTTAATTATAATTAGGGATGTGACAAAATAATCGTTTTATATTAATCAATTATTTTATTATTGTTATTGATTTTTTATTATTATTATTTACTAAACATTATTTTAACTATATTAACAAAAGAATTATTGTATTATCTAACCTCTTTTCTTCTATTTATTTACTCTGATTTTCTTGTTTTGTAAGACAAGATGAGTTGTTAGATAAAACCAATTTAGCCACCCTACACATTTAAATTGAATTTTGGAAACAGCGTATCTGGTATTTTTATTCACCCTTGTCCACTTTAATTAGTCTTTATTCTAATCACTACATATTATAAAACAAAGTCGCATTCTTTGTCTATATATCCCTATGTACGCATAAAACTTTAAAACTACGCAACAGATTTTGATGCGGTTTTTTTAATAGATAGAGTGATTCCAGAGGTTGTACGTTTAATAACATTCAATACGGAGTAGAGAAATACTGTAATTTTTGAGGTTTCTGTAAATAATTACATTTTTTTCCGCTTACATTGCAAACGCAGGCTAAACCCTACGAGATTTAGCAAAATGATGTACTAAGTATTTGTACACCTTGAAAAGGTCTACAGAAAAGTCCGCGATGGTATATGTCTATCTCTTATGGATAACCCACAATAGCATTTTTTGTCATTTACTTTTTACGAAAAATAATGCCTTATGTTCAAAGCAATTTTTATACAATACAGCATTAATCCTTATCCAATTAAGTACCTTAAATAAATTGTTGATTTAATATAGATCAATATGGCTGTTTAAAGCATGTAATTTATGTGAACATTTTCGGAGATATTACAGATTTAAAATGCCGTGAGGACGCCGCACTTCACCCTATAGCACTTCGAATCTTTTAAGAGTTTGTTTAAAGACGTTCTGTAATTAATTGTAAAAATAAAATACATAGGTAAAATGTAAAAGTAAATAAGTAAAAATGTACTATATGAGTTTAGATATTCCAAAGATAGCAGGAAATCGTCTTGGTATAGGGAGAGGAAATTGTTTTTCTCCAAATTTAACACTTGCGGGCCACGGGCAGTAATGAACAGATCAAAACTACTGGATCGATTTTAATCATTTTTTTTACACTGACTGACATGGGACATATATTTTATACCCGTGCGAAGCAGGGGCAGGCCGCTAGTTAATTATAAACAAGCTGTGCGAACTGTGTGAAGATATAAACAAGCTGTGAGCGTACGATTCTCTAGAGACGATCATAGGTTCAAACCCCGGGCAGGCACTAATAAGTTTTTCTATTATAACTTATGTGTCTAATTGATAATTACAATTTATCAAACGCTTTTCGGTGATGGAAAATATTGTGAGGAAACCTGCATAACTCACGAGTATTCTAGGGATATGTGTAACCTACCAATCCGCAAAAGAGAAGTGTGGTAGGTCGTAGCTCCAATCCTTCTCTAGAAGGCTATGCCCAGAAATGCGTTAGTAACAAGCAGTTACTTTACTTTTTTTTTTAATTTACACTACAAATAGAAAATAAACAATAATTTATAATCGATTTTTTTTACAAAGCTATTTATTTTAAAGGTAGAAAAATCGATTATTTCTTAATCAATTTTTTCCACTGTAAGTCACATCACTTATAGTTAATATTCTATCTATGCCATATGCTACTAACAAAAGTTTAGTAGTTGATAGTTCTGTATAGACTGTATTCTTGTACTTATACATTTGTGTCTATGCCTGAAACTTTACTAAGAGCAGAAAATACCAAGGTTAATGATTTAATACATACTGCACCTAGTCCGAGCGTTATATCTACAAGTCAAGCAACAAAACTTGATACCTTATTGGTATCCGTATCTATTTTAGTCGTTCGTAATAAGTTGTAAGTAGTCTGTGTCTGGCTCCAGCTTTTAGTCATTTTGTCTGTGTAGTTTGTTGGTTTGTGTACAAAAAACATGGCGATAGGAGTAGATACTTCAAAATGGAAACCTAGGAAATTGAAAGGAACTCCAGCTGGTAGAGCCAGAAATGTAGCCGGTTTGTGCATTGTGAGCATTGGACTTGTGTGCGGTGCATTCTATCAGTAAGTGGCTTTATATTAATATATTCAACCAACCAGAAACCCGTGTTGGTTTATATAAGACCTCATAAATGTTTCAGATGTTCAGATATAACTAAGAAATATAGAAAAAGCTTAGAAATATTCTACGAAGATCCAATTGAGGAAGTTGAAAGGAGGCAAATGATTGCAAGCGGACTTCCAAACAGGACAGGTGCGAAGATACGAAAGTTATTAGAAGAGGAGGCTAGACCTGACAGGCCAGATAAATAAAAAAATATGATTGATTGATAATAGCAAATATTTAATAAAATAATTTAGTTAATCGTTTGTTTTTCATTGCCAGTAAATGTGCGACAACATTGTATTTCATAACTAAGACTGGGATGGATGAAAGTTTATCGGAGTTTCAAGAAAAGAGGAAAAATAATACTGGGCCAAAAAATTTGAAAAAAAAACGAATTAATACCAAGCTACCTAAGCGTGCTAGGGGTCAGAAAGATATAAGATCTTTAATAGGAAAAAAAGATAATAACATTGTATCTTATTCAAAAGATTTTGATAAAGTATGCAAGAAAACTGGTGTCGATATTGACTCTGACCAATTACAGCTAGCAATTGCTTTATCTAAGTCACTACATGATGCTGATTCTATTGTTGATCGTGAGCCACAAAGCTTAGAGCCTTTGACATCACAGGAGAGGATTATAAAAATAAAAAACACATTACAAGGATATGGCTTTCAGATTGGTAAAAAACAAATAAGTACAGATACCATTAAAAGAAAAAGATATAAAAAACCATATAAATTATTGCTTTCATCTCAAATAGAAAAAGAACAAAATATATCTGATAAGTATGCTGAAGTATTAGCAGGTAATATTTTTAAATCTCCAGTAAATCAAGAGCAATGTGACAATTATGGCAATGGTCTTTATTACAATACAACACATGTCCCTTACGAATATTTAAAGAATGATGATGTGTACTATGTTAAAGATTTATTTATAAGATCCTGTAATAAAATTTGTTTATTAAAAGATTGGTCTGATATACCTGGTAGACCATTAAGCCCTACACTTAAAATTTGTAATATTAATTTTGATGACATGACATTCACCCAAGAAGAGTTGGATTGTATATTAAGTGGAACAATATATACAACACAACTAATTATTACTAATAAATCAAAAGTTTTACATAGTAATGATAATATAAAAACTAAAACTGAAAATTGTGAATCTGAATTCACTCAAAATAATTTAAATATTAAATCTCCTGCAGAAGATAACTTATTTATAGATAGGCAATGTAATTTAAAAACAATGTCAAATTCACATTTTAGATGTATATCTCCTGATATTTTTGATGATGAAGTTTCTGTAGTATTAGAAGGTACAAACAATGTGAAACAACCATTAGAACAAACTGTTTTGAGAGGTGACTTTAATCGAACATACTGTATGGACTTAACACAGTGTGTTAATGTTTTTGATAATGCATGTACATTTGGTAAAGCAAGGCCAGGTCCTGATAGTTACAGACCTGTAGATATTAATAAAACTAGAACGTCTAGTGATTATATGGAACTTACTAAATGTGTAAATTCCAATTCTGATCAAGATAATGTTAAAAAAATTGATCTCACACAGCCCAGAGATTATTCAAATTTAGAAACAGACAACTTTGTGAGTCAAAACAAAAATACTAATATTGTGGATCTTACACAAATAGGAAATCATGATCTCACAGAGGCTCAAAAAAATAGGGAACATAAAGCAACTAACACTGTAATAGTATTAGATGATGAATTAAATTTTAGTCAACAGTATAATGAAGACTGTCGTAATCAACATAATTGTAGTGACATAGTAAGTAAAAACTCTAATTGTTTGTGTGAAATTTCTTTTGTTGGAAGTACAGAAGAGAAGAAATTGTTTAACAGTTGTAAAGGTGATGAAACAATTATATTGGATGAAGAGAATCAAGAAAACGATTCTAGTATGCATGTTGGCAGAAATCTTCTAAAACCACCCAAAAGGTTATCAGATTATATAAATGAACCCTTCTATGGAATGAGTTGTGAATATAAAAAACAGGTTGAAAATGTATGTGATAGTAATGAGGTTGCAACCATATTTGATGAAAAGCAATCAGAGGAAATAGATTTAACTCAGAGCTCAAACTCAATCTCATCTGAAGGTGATAATGAATGTATTAAATTATGTAATCAACACAGTGAAGATGTAACAAGTCTTGGTAAAAAGGATAATATTTCAATAGATTATGATGAAATTTTTGATGATATAGTTAAGCAAAGCAAATCACAAAACTCCATCTCTTTAGGACATAATGATGATTCAAATAAATCAAATGTATCTAATCATTTAAATACTTCTCTCCAAACAAGTAAATTATCAGATGTACTTGATATTTCCGATGAGGAAGTAAATTCGCTTTGCAAAACAAAACATGACATTTCTAAAAATGGTCAATATGATTCTGAAAAAAACCCCATACTAAAGGACAGTTTCAATATTGATACAAAAAATAGATCAGTTAATGAATGTACCTTAACCACTAACAATATAAGAACAATCACATCAAATCAAGAAATAGAACAATCAGAGAAACTTAATTTTGAAATGGACTCTTCAACTCCTAGCAAAGAGTCAAGAGTAAATATAAAAAGTATATTAAATACACCAAAAAATTGTGAATATATAGTAAAGACTAGTGAAGTAACTCCTATGCTGGATTATGAAACAATGGCTTCACCAGAAAGAAATAAGGAATTAGAAAAATATGGACTTAAACCATTAAAAAGAAAAAGAGGTATAAATATTTCAAATGATATAATTAATTTATTTTAAAATGTAGATTTCTTATATCTGTATTTCTACTGTATAATGCAATGCTGTATAAAGTAGATAGTTTTTGCCAAGTAGGATGCTACCCCCTCCAATGAAATAGAACTAATATAAACTTTTGGGGTTCACATCTGTAAGTAAATATTTAGGAATTGTATTATTTGATTATAGTATCGTATATAGCATAACTTAACATTTCATTTTGCTTTTGAGCTTTTTTAGATGTATTTTTTTATTACAGCTATCCAAATATTAACACACATATATACACAAACTCATCCACTGGTAGAATCTTATGTTGAAGTTAGTTCACCATCTAAACGACAAAAGAGAGATAATGATATTGTAAAAAACTCACCACATAAAATAACAAGTCCTAAGTCAGTTGACTGCATACTAGAAGTTGATAAGGAAAATCTCTTGTATGCTGTTACAAAAGAAGAACCAGATATCAAAAATATTGATTGTGCTCCAGAGGACTGGGTGTTTCAGAAAAGGGAAAAAGCTAAGGTATAAAATACATATATTATATAATAAGGTATAATTAACTAACAGCTTTGCGATTTTATCTTTGAGTCTATGTCTATGTATAGTTAGGTTACAAGGTAAAACAATTCTTGAGATTGTGGTAGGTCACGTGTGCAGTGTGTTGCAGTGTTGATTTATAGTGCATGAGGTTAATAAATTCTATATGCATGAGATTATTAATTGTACGGGTGGTGCACTACTTAGAATTACATAGCTTTTCTCTAATTATGGACTATTGCAGAATAATATTATCACACTTTTGTACAATGGTCCTCCGTAAAGTAACGCCTGGTACTATAAATTATTATTTATGGTACAACTATTATTTTTTACAAAAACTGCTGCCTCATGAGTATTATCTAAATAGATTAAGATTGAAATACAAATAATGTAGTAATACTTTTAAGTTTTCTTTATTACTATACATGTTCTTTCAGATACACTCATGTAGAGTTCCATTGCATGTTGCTTTTCATAACTATGTATCATGCAGGCAACAACTAAGAGAGGCGATTTTGCGTTATGAACCAGTAAATTTTGACTTCATACATAAGGATCTTGCTGCAACTGGATACAGATATAATCCAAAGGTATATGCAATATTTTGTTGGAGTTATATTGAAAGTATCATCATCCCTGCCCTTAACCCACTCTAAGTGGGGTCAAATCATGTGACAACATGTAATAAACATGTAGTCACATTATAGTTGCCTACTATTATACGATCGGTTGCTTGCCTGACGTCAACTTATCTTGGTCGTATTTTATGACACCTCGGTAAGAAACAGGGTGGTCTATTCTACTTAACCGGATACCTCCCAGTGGGTCAACTTACCTTAGTCGCCTTCTACGACAGCTATGTAAGAAATGAGGGTTTTCTATTCTACTCAGCCAGATACCACACGTTTGATCGACTTACCTTAGTCGCCTTTTACATTTTTATTCTACTTGGCCTGACCTTGACAGTTCGAATAACAAAAAATTATTTGTTTTATTAAGTTAAAATTGTATAATTTACGAGTTAAATTATTGAAAATTTACCCTTACTAAATACCTACTTCTGATTTGTATTTTTTTTCAGGACTTATTAAGATTTATGGATAAAAAATGCATCACCGTTAGAACGGCAGATAATAACCAGAGAAACAGAAAATCATAGCATTATTAAATTAAATTAAGACTAAATTAAGTATAATATAATTGCTTCTTTATAGCATAGACTATAATTTTATAACAAAGCGACGATATTTCTCCTTTATTCTTATTCGATAAATAAAAAGCAGTTTTCCCAGAGTCAACCCATTTACTCTTTCGCAACAACTCAATGAATGACACATAAAAATATGACAGCCACAATGCTTTTTTCATATTAATCGCCAACTCTATGAAGGAGGTTGTATTACAAACATGTTGTAACAGTCGACCATCCTGACAACATTTGCGACCCCGCAAATCTCATAAGCTGACTTCTGGGAATGAATCTACCACCGATTCGGAATGCTGATTGTACTGAGAAGAATCGGCAAGAAACTCAATACATGCTCTTTTAATCTGTAAAAGAAAACCGCACATGCCATGACATGACAGGACTACGCTCACGCTTTATGCTCAACTCTAAGCTCACGCTTTATGCTCAACTCTTTAAGCTCAACTCCTCAACTCCTTAAGCTTTTCGCACCATAAGCATTTCGCACCTCAAGCTCACCCTCAATCACTGTCATGGCATAACACAGCTCAATTAGTGGCAACCAACTCAGCAGATACACACGTAAACAGACTCGCAAATGATAACGCTCAAAGAACAATCACCACTTCTAGGCAGAGCCTAGCTGACAGTCGTTGCAGATGTCCACAGTCTAGAAAACAATCGTTACAACTGGAAAGATCCAGAGAACAATCGTCATTCTAGCTGACAGTTCCATCGAACAAAAGTCACGGGCGCGTCTATGGCCTCACATAGCACATCGTCACGTTGATCTCACAGAATCAATTAACCGAATACCAATTACCATCAATAATCTCTCCAATAAAAACTCCATTTTTTATTCCATAGCATCGCATATCGCAACTATCTCTCAAATTATACAAAATTCGCAGTCTCCGTGTTGTCTCAAGATATTGATCGTCATTTGTCTTTTCTTCAAACTCTTTAAATTTCCAGATATTCCTTATGTCCACTCTATTTGTGAGTTTAGGTTACATCCCCTTCTGAATATAACAAAGCGACGATATTTCTCCTTTATTCTTATTCGATAAATAAAAAGCAGTTTTCCCAGAGTCAACCCATTTACTCTTTCGCAACAACTCAATGAATGACACATAAAAATATGACAGCCACAATGCTTTTTCATATTAATCGCCAACTCTATGAAGGAGGTTGTATTACAAACATGTTGTAACAATTTATTTCTTTGTTTCTTCTGTTCTTGTTCTTTTTTAAAAGTACTGGCAACTTTTAGAAAAAAGCTGTGATGGTCAAACTCTTGAGGGTTTGTTGGTGCCAATTTCAGGAATCATGGTATTTTCAAAAAACAATTTAGAATTATATTTATTACTTGTCATTTGAATTACGTTAAGGAAACAGATATCACTAGACAATTCTTGAAATATAGATAGTAATCCAAATATGGTGAAGCATTAATTACTATAGGAATATGTACAAAATAAAACAATATACCCATTTATTACTATTTTCATTTATTATCCTGATATTATATGAAATGCATATATGCATTATTATGTATATTAAAAAAAAGGGAATTACAATTTTTAAAAAGTCACAGCTGTCCTACTTGAATGAAATTCGCAAGTCCGCGTGACACGAATTTTAAGTATTCAAATACATATAATAAATCATCCTCCTGCCCTTATCCCACTCTAAGTGGGGTCGGCACATGTTGTTACATGATTTGGCTGCGTTTTTACGACCGGCCGCCTGCCTGACGTCAACTTACCTTAGTAGTATTTTACGACACCTCGGTAAGAAAGAGGGTGGTCTATTCTACTAAACCGGATACCACACGGTGGGTCAACTTACCTTAGTCGCCTTTTACGACACCTCGGTAAGAAATGAGGTTGTTCTATTCTACTCAGCCGGATACCACACGGCGGGTCGTCTTACCTTAGTCGCCTTTTACGTCACCTCGGTAAGAAATACGTATAATAATAAATATTCAAAAATATTTTAGGAAGATTACATCTGTTTATATCGAGATTTTTCATTTTTTACAAAGACACTGCTGTATATATGACATTAAGATATGCGCGAAGTATATTATTCGTATTAAGGCCGATTTACACCAAAGGAACATAGAACTGTAGGCTAACCGTTTAACTCAGACTTCGCCTCAAACCGGATCGGGGAAGTAACGCCCGTAGCGTGATATACACGAGGTGACCGCCCGCACCTACCTCAGTTCCTGTTCTTGTTGTACTTCCGCGCCCTTGAAGCTCAGGCGAGGACTAAGTTAAACGGTTAGTCTATAGACCAAGACATTTCTCGCTCTTTGTGTAAACGAAAGATCATTCTTAGCGTTCGCTCCTATATATATTCCTTGAAATCTTTGCTAATGTAGAAAAAAACAATAGAATGCTCTTATGTTTGTTTACAATAGCTGAATTTAATAGAGTGGATATAGAATAAGTATTCGCTCGTCTGATATAAATCGACCTTTACAGAAACATAGTCACGTCTTCTCGCTTAAGTCTTAGTGGTAATACCATTACAACTTTTCATACAAATGTCACAATATTTGTCATTTCTTTAAAAGTCCAGCCTGTTGGATAACTTGTCGGGTTGCGTTGTTTATGTGTCGAAACCTGTCAGGACCTAGTTGAATACCACCATACCTGTAAAGTATTTGCGAGTTTTAAATCTTTAATCAATTACCTAAAAAAGTTCGCTAGAATTTTATTATTATGCTGCGTCCCGCGACACAACCCGCTAGTAGATACTTAATTGCATTAAGAATAAAAGATGTTGATGATTAGTAGATTATGGACGAAAATCGGGTTTTTTTAATTTTCGTTTTTTTTTATATAATTAATTTATTAATATATTTATTAATTAAATATATTAATAAATGCTCTTTGCACTTTGAAGAAGAATAATTTTATTGCACAAATAAAACACAAACTGAAAAGAACAAGACACATATATAATAGAAACAGGTACATGTGCAAAGGGTGGTATTATCACACTTTGCAGGGTTGTGAATCCAAGCCTCAAACCATTTAAATACAAAGGGAATGACGAAGATGTGACTTGGAGTAGAAAAAATACCTACTAAGACTAATAAATAATCGATTTTTTTCTGACTAAAGGCTAATTAAAATGGACAATTACCGAGAAATAATATGAGATCCGCTGTTTGGGAAATTGGATTAAAATGTGTATGTAGTTTGGGTAAATTGGTTTCATCTAACATATCTAATCATATAAAAACAAGAAAAAGAGCAAAAACGAAAAAGGGATACCTAAAATAATCGATTTAAAAAAAACGATTTTTGATGAAAAAATAATCGATTATTAAAAATCGATTATTTTTTCACATAGCTAGTTAACAGGCACTTACCATCTAGAGACAACAACCAGTGTGTTCTTCTGGTCTAAAATCTGTAGGAGGTGCAGCATCCTGCCACCAGCATGGGCCTCGCCATCATCGTCACAATCTTGTAACATAGTTGTTCCCTTCTCATTCTTCCGTTCTATCCGATATGCGTACATATTGTGTGTTGCGTTCAATATTTTTTTGTTTTGCTTTAGTTTCGCTAACACAGCACTGTAGACATGAAAGTAGTTTTTTTTAACTAATGGAAGGATAGGGAAATGTTAGAGGTCTATGGAGAAAAGCTTGATATTGCCCTCCAGCCTTAATGGAGTATCCTTTAGGTCATTTCCTTATTTTTATTTATTTAACAATTTATTAACAAATGTTTCTTAAATGTCTCTTATATATCTTTTCTTGTTCTCAACCTATAAATGTTTCTTCTTTCAGTAATAATAGAGACCTAACTTTGTCCTGAGGCTATGCAGCAGCTGCTAATGCCCCACTATAAAGAAATGCCTACTAAGAAGGGTTGTTCAGGAACCCAGTAAGTAGATAGAAATTATTGAATCCTAGCAAATAGTGGGGTAATTGTAACTATAAAAAAACCACAGAGGTTTGTACCTAGTGTTACTGTCATCATCATCCTAACGCTATATGAGCTTCTACGCTTTACTCTCAACATTTCGCGATCTCAACGATGCTTCTGTGCTCGCCCATCCCACGCGGTGACGCTGTAAAAGCAGTTAATGCTAATAGCATATAGTCAGTTCGTAAAAAGATAACAAGCTTATTCCATTTGCATTTCAATAATCCAACTCAACTACCTTGCCAACTAACCGAAGATTGAAGGAGACTAGATATTGATTAATAATAGTATAATTATTCATGTCAACTAGTCCAAATATGAATATAAAGAGCATAATATATCTTAGATTTGACAAGTCAAGAATTGTTGGATTAGGCAATATGACAGACATTTAATATCATCATCTTCCTGCCCTTATCCCATTCAAAGTGGGGTGGGCACAACATGTTGTCATATGATTTGGCTACGTATTTTACGACCGGCCGCCTGCCTGACGTCAACTTACCTTAGTCGTATTTTACGACTCCTCGGTAAGAAATGAGGTTGGTCTATTCTACTCAGTCGGATACCACACGGCGGGTCGACTTACCTTAGTCGCCTTTTACGACACCTCGGCAAGAAATGAGGGTGACTATTCTATTCAGCCGGATACCACACGGCGTCATCATCATTCTCCTACCCTTATCCCACTCTAAGTGGGGTCGGCACAATATGTCTTCTTTTTCCATTCTCCTCTATCATTCGTCAACTCTGGTGCCACTCCTCTAACATGCATATCATTTTTCACACAATCCAACCATCTTTTTTTCGGCCTTCCTCTAGCCATACATCCATTCACATTCATATTTAAAACTCTTTTGGTCACATGATTTTCATCCCTCCTCATTACATGACCGTACCAACTTAGTCTCGCACTTCTCATCTTTTCTGTAATGGGCGCAACTTTCAGACTTCCCCTAACATACTCATTACGTATTCTATCAAGTTTTGTCACACCACACATCCACCTTAACATTCTCATCTCATTCGCATGCACATTTCTTTCATCCTTTCCTTTTATTGCCCAACATTCTGATCCATACATTACGACAGGTCTAATGACCGTTTTATAAATTTTCCCCTTTAGTTTAAGGGGCATTCGGGGGTCACATATTGTTCCTGAGACCTGTCGCCACTTCATCCATCCCGCATTCATTCTATTTCTCACATCGCGATCTACTTCACCGTTCTTCTGGAAAAGCGAACCAAGGTACCGAAAGTCGGAGCAGACTGGCAAAACAACACCATTTAAGGTAATTGGTGAAAAATTGGAGGTACCACTAAAATCACTAAAATCACAGTGCATGTGTTCGGTTTTGGCCAGATTGATTTTTAAACCGTATTTCTCCAATTTTCCTTGCCATTTTACAAATCTGTTCTGGACCTCGGTTGCATTTTCACCGACAATTACAATATCATCGGCAAATAGCATACACCAAGGAGCCTCCTCTTGAATGTCAGCTGTAAGTGCGTCCATCACAAGGAGGAATAAGAAGGGACTTAAAGCCGATCCTTGGTGTAAGCCTACGGCCACATCGAAATTGTTTAATAATATCTAAAATTGAAATCTTTATTCACATTTTTAACTTTACCAAACTGTCTACTTACTTAACATCATCTATACTATGAACTTCAGCAGCATGTCCTTGGAATGAACTTTTTCTATCCATTATGACTTCACCATGGGTGATCTCTGGGCAGTTAATTACTAGCTAAAACATGAAACAAGCCTTGTTCATTAAAATGGTTTTAATGGGTCATCATCATCATGGTGGCCTTTTATTAGTCCACTCCTGGACGTAGGCCTCTTCCCTCTCTTTCCACTCCCGGCGGTTTTGTGCCCGTTTCATCCAGTCACGGCCTCCGTGTCGCCTGATGTCATCAACCCAGCGCTGCGGTGGTCTGCCACGCCCTCTGCTATCGGCTCTGGGTCTCCACTCGAGTACTCTTTTCGCCCACCGTGTTGATTCCATTCTTCCAATGTGTCCCGCCCATGTCCACCTTTTTTTTGCAATCACAGCCATGACGTCTCTTACTTTGGTCTTATTTCTAATCCAAGTGTTCCGTTTCCGGTCACGCAGAGTGATACGAAGCATTGCTCTTTCCATTCCCCTCTGCGCAACTCTAAACTTTTCAGCTGATTTTTGCGTAAACGTCATGGTTTCCGTTCCATAGGTGAGCACGGGCATGACACATTGCTCAAACACCTTTATTCTTAAGTGGAGAGGAATTTTACCACAGAGAATCTGTCTGTTTGCTCCGAATGCTGCCCAAGCTTGTGCGACTCTTCGCTCTACTTCCGCCGTTTGGTTTTCGAAGCCTAATGTAATTTTATGACCTAAATAAATGTATTCCGTCACTGTCTCTACTGGAAGCTGGTAATTTGTGACATCTGAGATATTGGTCATAATTCTGGTCTTATCCGTGTTCATCATTAGTCCTGCCTTTTTAGATTGCGTTCTTAGGTCTTCTAACATGGACACAAGATCTTCGATGCTGTCGGACACCAGCACTAGATCGTCAGCAAATCTTAAGTTGGAGAGCCTCTCGCCATCTATCACCAATCCCTTTTCGGACCATTCCATCTTTTGAAATATAGATTCCAAGGCTAGTGTGAACAGCCTTGGTGATATAGTATCTCCCTGTCTCACACCTCTTTGTAAATGAAATTTTCTGGTTTTCTTGTGCAGAGAGACACATGCTGTAGCATTTTGATGGAGATGGCTTAAGATTTGGATATATCTCTCGTCGATCCGGCATCTAACTAGAGCTTCTTCCACAACCCACCATTCTATGGAGTCAAACGCTTTTTCGTAGTCAATAAAGGCAAGGGCAAGTGGCTTCCTGTACTCGTTACATTTTTCGATCACGGTTTTAAGCGTCTGAAGATGGTCGTTTGTACTGAACCCTGCACGAAAGCCCGCTTGTTCCCTTGGCTGGAAGAAATCCAGCTTGTTTTCGAGTCTGTTTACTATTATTCTCGAAAACAGTTTGTATAAATGGGATAATAGACTAATGGGTCGGTAATTATCGAGCTTTTTGATGTCCCCTTTCTTGTGTATGAGGGTAATTACGGCATTGTTCCATGCGGTCGGTACTTTGCTTTCTATAATACACTTAGTGAAGAGTATTGCTAACGTATCCCAAAGCGCGCTTCCATTTAATTTGAGCATTTCCGGTAGTATACCATCTTCTCCAGGGGCGCGCCTGTTTTTTAGCTGTTGGATGGCGTTTACAATTTCTTCAGAAATAACATCAGGTATTTCCTCAGATCCTACATTTTGTACTGGCTTACGGATTCTTTTTGTTTGGGACTTCAAAGCCTGGTCTGATGTTATTCTGCTCTTATAAAGATTCTCAAAGTACTCCCGGGTTAATAATTTAATAATTTAATAATTTAATGGGTCACATTCTAATAATTCACTTAAATATATATAATGCCGCGAAATTGAGTTATCTTTGTATAAGGTTTGACATTTTTGTCCAGTTGCATACATTTATAAAAAAGTAACTTGTGATGTGACCCATATGGTCATACATATATAAATAAGTATGAATCGCAAACATTTTAAATCTTCTATGTGTAATACCATTTTATTATAGTCTATCTGATTTATCTCCCTTCATTTCAAAACAAAAATACATCACTAGTATAAAATCATAAAGTAATTTTTAAAAGGAATAAGTTTTATTTTATTAAAGTGTAAGTAAAGAACTTTAAGCAGTTAAAGTATTCAGTGATTTTTTTTTTACATTTGTTATGTATATTTAGATAAAATTTCTTGTCTTAATATCCATTCATTCTATAAATATGAACTTCTTTATACTAACAAGATAAGCTATTGAGTAAGAATTTAAGTAGCTCCTATTACTATCCCACTGCTGAGAATAGGCCTCTTCTCTCCGTTTTTGGAGAGAAGGTTTAGAGCTAAGACCTACCACTCTGCTCCATTGTGGATTGGTAGGTTTCACATATGTCCACAATTCTCTAGAAATATACAGGTTTCCTCACAATGTTTCTTCACCGAAAAGAGTGTGATAAATTGCAACTATCAATTAGACACATAAGTTTTAACAGAAAAACTAATTGGTGTCTGCCCGGGTTTGAACCCGTAACCTCCTCGAGAGAGTCGCACAGTATTACCGCTGGGCTACCACAGCTTCGCAGAGTAAGAATTTATATTGTTATATTTACTGATATTTTTGTATTAAGTTGCTTCATACCTGAGAAAGATCCAAAGTTTGTTCTTGTATTAAAACTTTTTTCTTTTCTGATTCAATGGGTTTGATTGTTTGCAAAATTTCCCTGATTTTTTCAACCCATTGAAATATTACAGTTTCTCCTAAATTCTCTCTGTAAAAGAATTAATTAGAATATAAATAGACTGGTCTGTGGACGCAGGCAATAGTGACCTTGCTTTCAGCTCTGGGGACTGCAGGTTCAAATTCACTTTTCTCACTTAAAATTTCTTATACCTTGAGAACTTTGAAATAAGAAGTTTATAAATACAGTATGTTATAGAATTACAACTTTATATAAAACTTCAAAGGCTAACAATTTTTTGTAGATATGTAAATACAGAAGCTGAATTTTTATATAAAATTTATCTAGTACTTATAATCGTTCCAAGATTATATTATTAGATTCAAAACTATGTATCAATTGACTCTTAAAGAATGTGATTTATTAAATTCTATTGCTTACTAATTATATGAGACCTGTTCTTAATAATAATATTTATGTTAGTTTTGAAATATACAAGATTTTTTTGTAGAGATATTGATTTTATACCTGTGAAGTAAACAATTTTGAGATTTTTTCAGTAAAATTGGTACTACTATACTAATTTTACTAGTAAGACTGTTACTTAATTTGGATTATTATTTTTAGATTTTCACGATTACTTGTTTATAAGTTTTAATATCTTTAAAAATACTTTAGATCAGATTTGTCCTGGAAACATTTTCACACATCAATAAACAACATACATAAACATCAAAAAAGTACTTACAAATAAATCTCATCCAGGCTATAATGGAGGTTTTCCTTTACCTTTCTATCCATCCATGGGGCTGAAATTTCATAGATGGGAGGGCTTTGACCTGGATATCCATCAGTCATAGTGATATACAAAATTACTTCTTTATCATTATCTTTCACTTTTATACTATAAGATCTAGTGGTAGCACCACCATCTGTTGTCCAATCGGCACCATAAATTGAGGTTAATGCTTCTACTTCTTCAATCTGATTAACATATGAAAAATAATATTAAGAACCTTTTTTTTAGTAACTAATCGGAATACTTATTTGCACTTTTCATTACTTATTATTTTTTAGTACTTTAGTACCAGTACCGAACACTACATAAGTGAATTAGGTAATAATGTTTATATAAAATGAATATTAAAATCAGCAGCTGCTTGATTACATACTTGTTTTGATAAATTTTCAGAATCCATTATAAACTCGCAATAGCGAACTTCTTCCGCAAGTTTACATTTACGTATTACATATTAAATACAAAAACACCCAAAACAGAAGTTATTTAATATTAGCATTTATTTAGATCTTAACAATTCAGTATATACCTATATATTATAATAATATTATTTCATTCATAGATTACTAATGATTTCATTATTTATCTATCACTTTCATAGACAACATCTAAAATAACGTTTTATACGTTTTTGTCTGTAACACAAACCATAGACTAGACAATAGACATACATAGACACTAACCATGTAATAAAATACTCTATGAATAAATACATAATATTTAGTAACTGGAAGGTCAAAAAGATGGCGCTCGCGAAAACCGGAAAATGCTTCTAATTAGTTTCGTTCCCTCCGTTTACAGATTTGAAAAAGTAGAGTGGAAAAAATCGATTAATAATAATCGATTTTGTTCAAAAGTTCAAAAGTTGTTATTTTAATATTAATAATTAATTAGAATGAAGGCTATAATTAGCCTTCATTCTAATTAATTCTACCTGTCCACTTTAATAAGTGGACAGGTAGAATTAAATAATAACAGATGCGCTGTTTGTGAAATTTGATTAAAAAATCTTAAAAAAACAAGAAAAAGCCTGATAAATAAAAAAAGGATAATAAAAATTATGGATATGTAATTAAAAAAATCTAATGAGAATTTATAATGTTGTTTAATCTTTGATATGGTTTTTTCAACGCTAAGTATAGAAAATATTATAAAATAGAACCTTAATGCCAGAACCAAACAATATAATAAGAAAGAAGTAACGTTTATTAAAATAAAATAAATATAATAGAATATTTATGATAGTATTTGTCACGAAGGGGCAAAATTATAAAATCAACCCTATCGGACAATTACACATTCTTAAGGTTTTATTACAATGTGTAATTGCAAATGTTGTATGCAAATACGCGGTTAATAGAAGTATTATGGAAATATGCGATAGGAAAGTTAGCAATTTAATGCTAAGCTTACCCGTTTGTAGAGCTATTAGTTACCGGCACGGTATCAAAGCAAGGTTGTAATACATATAGGAATATTGCATTCAACACTTATGCTAATTAGATGTTTTTTCTGAATCTTTGACATTATTTTATACATGGTGTAGTGTATGTGGGTTGAGACGTGTGTAACGTACTTTGTACATTTATTATAAGTAACGGCCTGTTACTATCCCAATGCTGGGCATAGGCCTCCTCTCTCCATTTTTGGAGAGACGGGTTGGAGCTAAGACCTACCACGCTGCTCCAATGCGGATTGGTAGGTTACACATAGCCCTAGAATTTTCTAGAGATATGCAGGTTTCCTCACGATGTTTTCCGTCACCGAAAAGCGTGTGATAAATTGCAATTATCAATTAGACACATAAGTTTTAATAGAAAAACTCATTGGTGTCTGCCCGGGTTTGAACCCTGCGAACCCCATGATCGTCTCTAGAGATTCACACGGTCGCACCGCTAGGCCATCACAGCTTTACATTTATATACAAGACATATATGTAGGTAATACATACAGGAACATCTCACTTTTGAAGAATTATTGCAAACATTATTCGTAGTAATTTTAAAATGAAAAAGTAAACTTTCGATTCTAGAAGATTAAATAGGTCCATAACTGGTTTTAGTTCCTAAATTAATTATATATAGACTCCTTCTTCTATTCATATTTATGGACATAATTCTAACGGACTTACTTATAATCACTTCCTCGCAAAACATGCTGGCATCAATTTTAATGCTTCAATAAATCTGTGCCCTGTGTATCCTTAGCAATTTGGCCACAACCAACAACTAGGTGCAAACCTACTTAATTCAGTATGTTATCACTTTTTTTTAAAGTAAGCTTTAAATAGTGCAGTTGTCATTTGTATATGTTTGTGGATTCTGTAGTATCTGTGCGCATTTTATTATTAGTACCTGGGTGACCGAGCCATGCACGTTAATTTTTAAAATGATGTAAAAAAAAAATTAAATTGAAAAGAAAAATTAAAAAATAATAGGGCTCGATCTTAGGTATTTTCACCTCTCTAGACCGCCCGTTTCCCAAATGAACTACCATGATACGTTTGATAGCGAAAAATTTTGATTGTATTCAACGTAAATTGAAAAAAATTTTAGAGCCCGAAATCAGGAATAAAACAAGTTTTTTTAAATACAACTTATGTAGATCGATTTTCTCCCCCAAAAACCTCTACATGCTGAATTTCAGTAAAATCGTTGGAGCCGTTCCCGAGATTCCGAAAATATTATATACTTATACATAAAAGATTAACTCATTTAAATATTAAAGGTACGGATTTATTATTTTTTTTAAATCGCATAATGCAGTAATATTTCTATCTACTCAGGCGTAATGGACTGAAAAAATTATTGATGGATAAATGTTATATTGCTACATACAAATATATAAAATAACTATGCACTTGTGAACTATTCTTAATGATTAAAATAAAAAATCATCTACCTTCACTGAAAAGCATATAAATTTTTATAGAAAAACTCATACCCTGATTTAGCAACCCCTTGATACGAGTTCCGCGCTCTGACCGTTCGGCCATCACGGATTAAACAGCACGATATAAGTTTACCTAATAAATATCTTATTCATCATCTTCCTGCCCTTATCCCACTCTAAGTGGGGTCGGCACAACATGTTATAAACATGTTGTCAAGTGATTTGGCTACGTATTTTACGACCGGCCGCCTGCATGATGTCAACTTATCTCAGTCCTATTTTACGACACCTCGATAAGAATGAGGGTGGTCTATTCTACTTAACCGGATACCACACGTGAGTCAACTTACCTTAGTCGCCTTTTACGACACCTCGGTAAGAAATGAGAGTGGTCTATTCTACTCAGCCGGATACCACACGGCGGGTCGACTTATTTTAGTCGCCTTTTACAACATTTCGGTAAGAAAAGAGAGTGATACTATTCTATTCAGCCGGATACCACACGGCGGAAAATAAATATCCTATTTTATTATCAAATAAGTGGTCGAGGTAGGCCGGAAATTGTATATTGGGGTTTACTTGTATCATGGACCAGCAATACAAGCTGGATCAACTGAATACAATTTTAATAAATATTATGATCTTGGTAAAACATGTGTAACAGGTATTTGTGCATAGAAATAAACGATGCGCTTATTTAGCGTTTTGAATAATAAAACACAGGTATTTTCACTATTTGGTTTATTGTGCTGTTTAAATAAACAACTATCTATTGTGTACGAATCTAAAAAGGCGATTCGAATTTTCATATAAGCTTTACGATATAAACATGTCTATGTATTTGACAGCTGCCAATGTTAAGCTATGAATGGAAACTATGTTATATGTATTCCAAAAAATATCTTTTTAGATCTTTTATGATATAAAACGGGAAATGTTTTATATTTCCAGACGTATTGAAACTACGGAATTTTGTAATATATATGTAATATTAATTAATTATGTATTTTTTGCTATGGTAATAAAAAGTTCATTTATATTTTCTTTTTGCTCTAGCAACTCACCCAGGCTTTGTTCGGGTAAATAAGTGACAGAGATAGGGTCGCAGCGCGGAGTTAAGTCGCATCAAGTGAACCCCGCTTGAATTTATTTTCGCGCAAGTTAATTTTAATGATATCTCAACATAGCATAACATAGCTTATTAGATATCATTTATATCGTAAAAATATTATGAAAAATCAGAAAAATTTTGACGTTATTATTTGCCATTATCTATACATCAATATTAAATATTTAGATATGCTTAAATTATTATATACACCGTATATACAACTTTTACTTAATATTTATACAAGGAATGTTAGATTTTGTTCACATTAATTTATAATTAAGATTGAACTATCCTTGGATTACTAATATTGTACAATATCACAGAATCATTTAACATACATCTAATAATTATAACAATGATGTTAACTAAAGTTTCCAGTCAAAGAAAGCGATATATACTTTACGACTTGTTAATCTAAATATATAAAAATTAATGTTTGTCTGTATGTCCTTTACGGACTCGGAAACGGCTGGACCGAATTTAATGAAATTTTCAGACAACTTTAGAGTGACCCAGCGGATGTTCCTATAACGTTTGGACGATCAGAGCATTTTTTCAACTATTTAGTTCTGTTTCAAGGGGTTTTGAAACCAGACTGAACCACAGCAACGCGTGGCTAGACAGATAGTTTACAATAAAATCTAGTTATGTCTAACGAGTTGACGTTTAAAGACTACCATTTTAATTATTGTACATTACCACCATTATAAAAAATGTTGTCTTAACTGAAAATATGAAGCCGCGCAAAATTTGGCGTTTTACATTAAAAAAAAGTAATATCCTAACAAAATAATTTACGTATAAGCTTTCTGAATATTTCACTATAATACACTTGACCATACTTATCTATTCATACACTTAAAAATCATAATATTAGGTAATATGTACACATAATTTATCTCTATAATAATTTATATAAACCTCTTGAAATACATAAGTTATTAACTATTAAATATATGGCGAGATTTCTTATTTTTTTTAAAGTAATAGACATAGTATCGATTGGTAATTATTTAATAATTTGATACAGAAATATCTATCTACTGATGCTCCAAACACACATAATATACTCAAAGTTTTTATATTTAATTATTTTTATTAATTAGTTTATGTGCTAAACTAAACTATGACTGGCTCGTTGGCGCAGTGGGTAGTGATCCTGCTTTCAGCGCCGCGGGTTGCGGGTTCGATTCCCGCCGAGGGCCAACACTTTCTATAAAAAGAATTTGTTGGCTCTTCGAGCCTGGGTGTTTATTTGTATTTAAGTATGTATTTAAAAATTATATATGTATATATTCACCAGTTGTCTGTCACCCATAACACAAGTATTAAGTTACTTACTTTGGGGACGGACGACCGTGTTTGTAAGTGTCCCATATATATATTATTAAACGACAACGAAACCCGTTCAACACCAATTTTTCAACATGCGACATCTATTTCTACATTAAGTTATTTGGTGTTGCCAGAAGAAATTATATTTACCGAAGACTATTTACTATGTTATATAGTACCAACTTCTATAAACTGCCAAATGTTTAAAAAATATTAGAATTTTGACTAGAATACAGTCAGATGACGTAATTTTCGTTATAGAGTAAACAAATAAAGTATAAAAATGAAATGAATGATGAATGAAAATGAAAAAAAATGTAATAGTAATTATTTTATAATGCCATTAAAGCATAGAAAATTTATATAGTATAAATTGTGATGAAGATATACTTCACATTTTAAATTATATTGTTATTAAAGAAAATAAATTTTACTAGTAGTATATCATAACGGTAAAATTAGCCAAAAATTACTCAACCTGACTGTAATAATATTTGTAAGTTTTAATTACCAGCCTTTATTTCTGAACTGACAGAATCATTCGACACTGCACTTTGAACTGAACAATAACTTGCTGGAGAACTTCGTTCACTCAATGTTTTTTCAAGACCATATTCTATCATACTCCCACTGGGTTGACGGAGAAAATTTTGAAATCCAACCGGATTAGAATTCACGATTTTATCCGGTTTTTTAAGTAACTCTTCTATTGAGTACGGGTTCTTTTTCTTCTCTTTTTCATTGGGCCTCTTCTGTTCGTCTGCATCTGGTCTGTCTGTACTATCGTCGCTTGCTTCGACGGAGATATGTTCAGAGCTTTCTGATTTCACTTCTTCAGGATTAATCCTGTTAAGAAGGTCGCTGTGAAGGTTTAAAGCGTAGGGAGAGAAGTTTTTGGAATCAGGATATGGCATCATAACTCTCTGCCAAGGCGATATTGGGTAAGGTTTAAGGAGGCCTTGGGCTTGTACTTGATTGGCGAGAAGCCAAGATGTGGCAAGTCGCCTGTCGTAAGTGTGAGGTTCTGGATGAGGTACTCTGACTGCTGTGTGGGCGAAATACGGTGTGGTTTGATGCGGTATGGGCGTTGGTGTTAGTGATGTCTTCATTGCCATGTAGTCCACCATATTCTGCGGTATCTCTGGTGTTTGGAATTGTTCTGGAAACAATAATCACAACTTCAGCATATAATATTCTAAGCGTCAAATATTTCAAATATTTGTCAAACTTTTTTATGTCACTGATTTACATATATTTTAAGAAACAGATTTAAGAACTACGAAGATCTAAGACCTATACCTAGGTGTCGTAAAAGGCGACTAATGTAAGTTGACGTGAGGCAGGCGGCTGGTCGTAAAATGCGTAGACAAATCATGTGACAACATGTTTATATTATGTTGTGCCGACCCCACTTGGAGTGAGATCAGGGCAGGAGGATAATTATGATTTATATTAATGATCTTTACACAAAATTAGTGAAAATAAATGGGATCAAAGGCAATAGGTGCCTTTAGACGGTACAAAGGTTTTTTTACGAATGTATCAGGTATCAAAAGTGATAATACATTCTACATTTTGCTTTACATATTTCTTCTTTCCTTATCGTGGAGTAAAGCACAATATTATAATTATTACTGATTATTGGAATCCGCAAAGTAATGCCTAATTATTTTAATTACAGTTCAAATTAAAAATGGTTCGCTCCACTTACGAATAATATAAAAAATGTCTGTATATCCAGCCATTAGTATTAACATCGTTAATTTAATGAGTGCCCAGTGGATTTAAGCTCCTATAACGAGCTTTGCTGCCCTCCATGTAGTTTATATATTACGCTCATAAGTGTTATGTTACGAATTACAACATAATTAACAATAATTTTCACAACATACGTGTTTTCGTTCGAATGAATTTTAATTAAAATGGGAGTTTGACACGTTATGATTTTAAACCGTATACGTAAGGGCATATAATCTATTTGTGATTTCGTCAACTTACCTTACTTAGTCGTATTTTACGACATCTCTGTAAGGAATGAGGGTGGTCACACGATGGGTCAACATACCTTAGTGGCCTTTTATGACATCTCGGTATGAAATGAGGGTGGTCTATTCTACTCAGCCGAATACCACACGGTGGGGCGACTTACTTTAGTCGTCTTTTACGATCGGTCAGTAAGAAATGAGGGTGGTCTTTTCTACTAATGTATAAAGCTGAAGAGTTTGTTTGTTTCAACGCGCTTATCTCAAGAACTAGTGGACCGATTTGAAAAATTATTTGAGTGCAAGATAACCCATTAATCGTGGAAGGCTATAATATAACATCACGCTAAAATGAATAGGAGAGGAGCAGCAATAAAAAAATATTGTGAAAACGTCAAAATTTAAAACTTCCTTGCGTGCGGTAGAACAGTGAATGTTCAAAATTTCAATTCGGGAAAAAAATTGTGGCACTGATTTTCATTCTGCTGGCACAGCTAGTCATTAAAAATACAAAATAAAATAACAGCAGACCTTGTATAAATTATAATCTGCTATAAAAAATAATTTGAGAAGACAGAATGTCGTGGAACTTACCGTGTCCACTCCGTATTTCATCTTCGTTCCACGCAAGCCCACTGTTCCTTAAGATCCTGTTTACAGAAGACACGGAGGGAATGGAGTGAGGCTCGCAGACCCTTGCACTGAGGAGTCTCTCTCGAATCTCCCACGCGAACATACCAGGGTTTTCTTGTTTCAAACGAAGTATCTTCTTCACAACTGTTGGCGTTGCTACTTGCTAGAAAGAGACAAATATATTTTAATCCGAAACACATAAATATCCTTTGCAATAGAAGCACAGATACATGGAGTTTGTTTAAGAAGAGACAATTTATGTTAACCTTAATATATTTTTCCTATTAGTCTAGCAGTGGATTAAAGCGGGCTAACAATAATATATTTTACGGCATCAGAGAGTGAATAGGGCATGAATGCGAAGTGTAGAGCTCAGAAGCTCTATTTCTGTCGGGGATTTCTTTTTTTTCCGGGCGGGACGGGCGAGCGCAGAAGCATCGCCGAAGTTGCGAAATGCGGAGAGTAGAGCGCAAAAGCTCTACTAGCGTCGGGGAACGTCGTCCTAAGGGTGCCTCCTGTGAGGCCGGACCACGGCTTAGGGCGACGTGTAGTGGAGGGCTTATGACTTGGATCTGTCGGGGAACATCGTCTTAATTCGTCATAGGTCGTCCACTACTTAGGTCGAGGTTTAGTTGAGAACAGCTTAAGTAATTACGTAAATATGATACAATCGGACAAAATACTTAAACGTTTAAGCATCCAAATATTCCTGGTATCAATCGGAACACGGAATTCCCCTACCGCCGCTTAATATAATTAAAGTAAATATAATTAAAATAATAAGTAAATATAATTAAACTGTATATACGTTTATAGATTATACAGAAAACAATACATAAAGCAAAAAGTCAGATTACAGACAATTAGCAAAAAATCCAATCAATATTAATTCTTCACGGGTGATAAATAATCATTTTCTAGAATTGCGTCGCTTATATTGTCATAAAATACAATTATTGCACATGGCGGATTCCAATAAGGTGTATTTTGCTTAATGACTGTGTAATAATAACGTTAATGCATATGTTTGTTTATCGAGAAACGTCTTATTTACTCGTGGCGGTAAAAAGTAATTCGTTTTTAATGTCGGAACGAAATTAAGATTTCAATGAATTAAGTGGACAGATACCAACAGCGCGGCGGTCTTTATTTGTTTTCTTGTAAATGAAATTGAGTAACGAATTTTATAAGTAATATATACTTATTGTATTTGGATTTAAAATATTAGGTATACATCTATTTCAAATTTATCAATATTTAAATCCTGTATAGAATATATTCCTGATTGAATTATTGAAAAACATAATTAAGCTTATCAAATTATTATCATCATTCTCCTCTGCTTATCCCACTTTAAGTGGGGTCGGAACAACATGTTATAAACATATTGTCATATGATTTAACTAGGTATTTTGCTACCGACCGCTTGCTTACATCAACTTACCTTAGTCGTAGTTTTCGACACCGCGGTAAGAAATGAGGGCGGTCTGTTCTAGTTAGCTGGATGCCACACGGCGGGTCAACTTACCTTAGTCGCCTTTTACGACTCCTCGGTAAGAAATGAGGGTGGTCTATTCTACTCAGTCGAATACCACACGGCATATAAAATTATAACTACAGAAATAAAAACATTATTTCATTATCGTTATTTTTAGAAATTATGTTTAGAAGATCTACACAGGGATAGTTCTCTATAAAACCATTCTGCATAGCGATGTTGGTTAGAAAACAATGAGAATTTATGGGTGTTTTGCAGTACCGTTTACTAATTCTTTTTCTTTCAGATTGCGTCATTTATTTTTAATTAATATAGTATCCCAGCAAAAGTTTGGTCTAAACCTAAGCTTTTAGAAAATATTTCGAAGGCCTATATCTACGAATAATAAATATAGGAAGTGTACTAGACGCCTAATAGAAGTCATGACTAGTTGAAAGTTTTTTCAAGAAATCCATTAAAAATTTAGTTTTTACCGGCTAACATTAAACAATTATCAAACCATATGTTCTGAAATCCGTTACAAATTCAATTTTTAAAAATCTAACTTCCTCACGCACCCGTAAAAAAATAATTATAAGGCTTAAGCAGGCTGTCAAAGTTAATGTGTAAATAGTAGCTTTTGGATTCGGGTCTGTTAAAGAACCTACAATGAACGCAAGGCGTCAATTTTGGTTGGAAACTAGCAATTATACCATTAGATCTACAATCGATATCCTATTGAACGGTTAATTTTAGCGTCGGCAATATTCGTTATACTTTTTGTAAGGGTGCGTTCCGTTACAGGGACACTATAATTATTGTGATGCGTTCGGTTAAGTGTCAAAATATTATGTGGTCTTCCGCGGTTAAATTTAACATTTATTATCTGGAATACCGATTTAATGCTTTCTTAAAATAAATTTAGTGAGTAGATGCAATAAATCACATAGACGTATGCTTTTATTATCATAAAATTTTTAGATAACGCCGTGTGGTATCCGGCGGAATGGAATAGTACCACCCTCATTTCTTACCGAGATGTCGTAAAAGGCAACCAAGGTAAGTCGACGCGACGTGTGGTGTGCGGCTGACTAGAATAGATCAACCTCATTTCTTAGCGAGGTGTCGTAAAAGGCGACTAAGGTAAGTTGACCCACCGTGTGGTATCCGGTTAAGTAGAATAGACCACCCTCTTTCTTACCGAGGTGTCGTAAAATACGAGTGAGGTAAGTTGATGTTAGACAGGCAGCCGGTCGTAAAATACGTAGCCAAATCATGTGACAACATGTTATAACATATTGTGCCGAACCCACTTTAAGTGGGATAAGGGCAGGAAGAAGAAGAAAATTTTCAGATAATACCAAAGCTAGAGTATGTAATAGTGTAATATACAGTATGAACAGAACTCGAAACTTAGCCAGATAATATAGAAAATAAATTCGTTTGCAAAAAGCTCTAAGTTCATTTATTTATTTTAAATATTTTATATCACTTCAATATTAATTTAATAAAAACGTGTTCCTTTAAATTTTTATTTTTATTTCTTAAAATAACACCTCGGTTAATTGCCTCTTCAGGTGATAAGAGGGCTGGCTCCTTTTTCACACAAAGAATCAGCTCAGCGATTCAGCGCGGAAACGCCGCTTCTTGGGACCATTCCACGTGGGCATGATATGTATAGGTCCTAGCGTGTAAGTAATTACAAATAAATATAACTTGTACATTTTTGTTGTAAATAAAAAAAAATATAATAATAATTTAATGCAAAAAAATTATATTTTGATTAAGAAAAAATATATAATATCTGCTTTCATATTTAATGACTTAAAATGTGAGGATGTATATTTCTGCACTATCTATTTTTGTTTTATTTTACCTACTAACAGAATAACACAAAAGAACAGATGTCGTCTGTCAATTGTTTTGAGGCAAATACATTAGCAAGTTAACTAGAAATTGTGCTAAAATCAGTTATGTCTAGAACGCTTCGTTATGGTTCCATAGGAGTTTTTCAGTTTTCATTTCTTCACGACGAGAAAACGTATCACAGATTTTTTTTGTTATTACAGATTCAGATATAAAAAGTTAAAGAATTAATTGAATTCTATATAAAAGTTATTGTCACGCTGCACCTAAATATTTAAAAATTACGTTTTTTTCGACTAAGTTGAAGTCATTTGCTTGAGTTGTTTAGCATTTCTTTTACAGTTGTAGCAGTAATTTATTTCCTATAAATTTCAAAAATGACTGCTTCTATTAAGGTTTCATAACATCCATCGGTTATCATATTTATTTAACATGACAGACGCACGCAATACCCAAACTTTATTAGTGTAGGAATTCATTACAACATATCTTGGACACTCCATACAGCAATATGGGAAATGAAAGGCCGTGTGAAACATCAGGTGGGTCGTAATGACTTGTTTAGTTCGCTGGCTTTGCTCATTAGTCGCTAGATGAGTGGTATCGATCAGATTCATATTAACTACTACATTGTACTATCGCATTTAATCTTTATGATGTTTTTGGGGTACCGTGTTTTTAGAAGTTTGAATATATTTTAGGAAGTATTAAAAGTTGATTTTTTTAAAATAAATTGTGATTTATAAATTGTCGATTCTTATTTTAAAAATAACTCAACGCTTGTATGATTTTTTTAATAATTTTATACTTTTATTTTTAAAATAAAATAACGAGTGTTTAAGAACTAAAATAAGGATATGAAAGGTATTTACTTTAAATAAGGAATTTCTAAAAATCGTATTGCCAGAGAGTCCGCTCATTATTTGGATTAATACCTAGTCGTACCTAGTTGTTTGAATGTTCCCGCAACACTCATATGTAATTTAGTTAAGACATTATACGCATGTGCGGACGTATTTATACAAGAAGAGTTGTCTAGCATTTCCATAGAGTTACGATATTAAAGTAGGGAGCCACCCTAAGATGTGTCCATCGAATTAAGCTACTTAACTGGGTCCATTTGGAGATGTGCTAAATGTTTAAATTAAGAACGCACCATTAATGTAATTAGACAAAGATAAGTAAGACTCTCATCTTGCCACTCTTATTATTTGATGGACACTCGCAATTGTCCTTACTATGGTCTCTCTATTCATAGAATAGAGATGCCATAATCAGGCAAAGTGCGAACGTGCTGAAAAAGTTCATAGATTATACATAAGTATAATCTATGAACGTTTTCAGTACGTTTATTGTGTAATAGGTTGTCATAATTTGATTTTATAGTATACGAAATTTTGCCCAATCTATTTGTTTTATTCGGGCAACTAAATCACCGTGATAAACACGTTTTAAAGCTTGCTACTGCTAATCATTGAACATATCAAAATTACGGTAAACAGAAGCTTCGATTATGAAACGCGCGGCTCCCGCGTGACCGTTCCGTTCGACGCGACGCTTTTTGCGCGCGCGCATCAATCATCGCTTGACACATCCAATATCTGTTTTTGCGATATAGGCTTGTGCGTTTTTAGTTCGCTGCTCAACAGTTCATCGATGAACTAAATCTTATAATGAACTTGTAATTCTACATAATTAATATGTTAAACATAGATTTAAAATATAATACTAGCATAGCATAGCATAGCTTTGGGCATAGATTAAGTAAGGCGTTGCTCGCTGGTGTTTTTTGTTCATCATAGAAGTAATTTCAATAGACACCATTAGTCTATAATAATTAATATCAATCGTAGAGTTATTAAATTATATAATTTCCAGTAGATGGTGTTAGTTATATTTCAATATTCTAATAAATAAATTATCACAAATAATTTGTTCAATTCATTGTTTTTATTTTATTAAAAATCAAATATTACAGAAGATGGTACGTTTAAATATGATTCAGAGATTTACAACATTTAATTAAAAACATTTTTTGTTTAATTAGAAATCTTTTATAATCCCAGAATATGTATGAGATAATAATAATAGAAAGAATAATGGGAAAAATTTGTTAGTGAACGCTTTGCAATATTTCCTATTTATTTATTTCTGTAGACAGGATGAGGTATAATATGAAAAACATATTTTACAAATTGTAACTCAATTACTCAGGCTGATTTTAAAGACCTATAATATACTAGAAGTCAGGACCTACGTTGCTGTGGCTCAGTCTAGTTTCGAATCCCCTTCCAAACAAAACTGTCTCACATTTAAAATAGCTCGGGCCGTCAAAAACAATTATAGGATAATCCACTGGGATAATCTAAATATTTTCTGTTATTTTGTTTTTTGGACAATGCCACCTGCACCAACGGGCAAGTCAAAAATAGGTCCAGCTTTTTCAGTCTGTAATGAACATACATACAAACTCGGACTGGTTTTAAAGATCTATAGTCTATGGTAACGCATAGACTACTCTCCTCACATCACTACCTAGTGAACACAATCCGCTACGCAACAAAATGGCTCTCATAACTGTCCAAGCGCGTGCACGATTAGCGTTTCTTATTACGGATTTCTATTAGACTTTCCACCTTCCTGATGGGGTGAAAGATAATTTGCCGGGGCGTGTGACCGTTGCTTTAATGACGGATTGATTCGATATTAATTTGAGGGAGATGTTGGCTTAATGTCGCAGGTGCTGCAGCTTGTCTAGGTTTTTTTCCCCGTAGAAATGAATTATGCGACACTGTTGAGTTCCGCGATGGAAAGGTGGTAAGCAATTTTACTAACGGAGGCCGGCCCGAAGGTTATATTATACTACTGGCAGTAATTACGGTCGTAGAGACACCTACCTGGGTATTCAATCACTTTTACTAATAATGAAGCCCTTAATTTTAAAATTATAAAAGTAAAGCAGCGGTTACAAGCTATCTTTTTCAGCGGGCAAAAGCTATCTGTCTCTTTATATTTGACTCAGATTGTTATCATATAATTATCCAGAGATACACTGTTTTTCTCACTGAAACGCGAGTGGTAAATTGTGAGTTAAGAATGAGGCATATAACTTTTTATGGAAAAATTATTGGTAGGCACCAATAATTTTTCCATACTAAGTTATAACCTTGGAGTTTAAGGCAGCGACTATCTAACGATCGCATCTGTGATCAATAGTTATCAAAGATTCAGATATCACCGCTTAACATCTCTGAGTTTTTCTTAAAAGCCAAATTTGCATTACTGATAATTAATTTACACTGATAAAACTCATTATGCCGAAACCTACATATTAAAAAAACAAATATATGTAATACGACAACGTACGGTAGGCTTGTTCGGATTAAACTCTTAATCCTTCTCTACCTTTAGATAAAGCCTAAGGCCTTCTCTATCTTTAGATAGAGCCTAAGGCTTTTTCTATCTTTAGATAGATAGAAAAGAAACATTAACAGTAGTTAATGACTAGTAGTTGCTGTAGGTTTACACACTTGACTTCACTTAATTTGAATATTGATTGATCTTATTATCATTTTCTTACCCTTACCCCACTCTAAGTGGGGTCGGTACAATGTCTTCTTCTTCCATTCTCCTATATCATTCCTCAATATTGATTGATCTTAATTTAAATAAATCAAAAGTTTTAAGTATTGACAGGACTATAACTGTTCTGGTATAATTTTTGTGAACCTGAAATCTCAACAAAAAGGCAAGAATTGTAGACTTTCGTTTGGAAGTATATTTACAATTTGTTGTATCGCCTAGAATTTTTGTTATAATTTTAAAACGTAACTTTATTTAAAAAATTAAAACGTAAAAATTCAAAAATGTTTTTATTATTCGTCTTCGAAGACTTCGTTGTGTTCGTCGTATATTTCTCTTCTTTTTAAATAGTTGAATTAAGGAAAATGCTGACGTAGTATACGTTGGTATGTTGTTAAGTTTTCTAGGGAAGAAAAACTAGGGATTACCATATCCTGTAAATGTATGATAAAATATAAAATAATATCGTTTTAAATTGAGATATTACGTAAGACCTATAAATATCAACAGTTACTGTAGGGAGGATATCATATTTGAATATACAAGGATTTTAAAAAATCTTAATAACTTTAACTCGGACCGAGGGATTGGGAAAAGTTTTTCTCTTTCTTTTAACTCATGTAATCTATATATCCATATAACCTTGTTATCCATATAACAAAGGATTTTCACATTATACAGTGTTGTCTTGCTGTGCACCAAGTAGGTCATATCTTCTAGCACAAGATCGTTATTACAACGTCTTGGAATCCCATAATCGGGCCTTCAATCATCATCACTCTCCTGCCCTTATCCCACTCAGAGTGGGGTCGGCACAACATTTTATAAACATGTTTGATTGTTTACGTATTTTACGACCGGCATGCATGACGTCAAATAACCTTTACTAGCTTTTACCCGCAACTTCGTTCGCATGGACTGTTGTCGCGTGATAAGTTGTTAATAGATGGTGCTTTTAAACCTCATCCTATTCCGGTAGAATCAACAGGATTACAAAAGCTTACATGTTACCCCAGTGTATTAGGAAAAATTGTGCCAAATTTCAGCGGATTCGGCGTGAAAGAGTAAAAAACATATTTACAAATATAATACCAGCTTTTACCTGTGACCTCGTTCGCGTGATACGCAGATAATAGATGGCGCTAATGTCATTCTATTGTTGTAGAATTAACTGGATTTCTATAGCTTATATATTATTTTATGTATAAGAAACAATTGTGCCAAATTTCATCGGTATTGGTTCAGCGGATTTGCCGTGAAAGAGTAACAAAAATACATCCATACTCACAAACTTTCGCATTTATAATATTAGTAGGAATGAGTAGGATAGAATATATAGATAGAAGTCATCTATGATAACGTAAATATACATAAAAATATGAAAAATAGATTATTCAAAAGCAGCTATATCCATGATCCGTCCTAGTAAATACGTCACACTTGGCCACCATATAGATAGTGCTCAAAAGGCCCATTCGCCGACGCGAAATAAACGACATATCGCATATAATTTCCAATATGTTTTATGAAGCAGCTTTACGGTATTAAGAGGCGAGTAATAATATTGACAATATAATCCACCTGAGCCCACCATAAAGCGAATATTATCTGGGCAAATCCGACTTAAGTTACGTGAATAACGGTGGGTGTGCGCTGCGGACGTAATGTTTTGCTGAGCTGAAGTGCATATAATATAACAGCGGTGATAAAATATTTTACTATAATATTTAAGCCAAGTTAGATCTTTGAAGAAATGCTCTGTAATAAAATCATAACTAAGAACTTCGCGGTAATATGAATAAATAAAATAAATATATATGGGACACTTACACACGGTCGTCAGTCCCCAAAGTAATTTAATACTTGTGTTATAGGTGAGAGACAGCTGGTGAATATATACATATATAATTTTTAAATACATACTTAAATACAAATATACACCCAGGCTTAAAGAAACAAGAAATTCTTTTTATAGAAAATGTTGGCCCTCGGTAGAAATCGAACCTGGAACTCGCGGAGCTGAAGGCAGGATCACTACCCACTGCGCAAACGGGCCAGCCAAAATGTATAAATATTGTCTGAGCTTCTATACGTATTTTAAAACAAAGTCCGCAAAAGCTGTGTCGGTTATGTGATCGATTTTATCAAAATCTACGAAGCCAATTTTTGTGGGTTTTTGCTAAAAGATTGAGGGGTCCCTACCCAGAGGAGGTGGTCATTGGGATCAGCGCGGCTGTGGGTGGGATGGGGGCAATCTGTACAAAGATACCCGAAGATGTCAAGGACATTGACATCAGCAGCGTGGTGGAGCACACAGGTCGTTTTAGTCGGTGCGAGTCCAACATAACACACATAAAAAAGAGGAAGGGAGGGAGATATATCACCTTCATTTGTTTTTAAAGAGAAATGTGGGTGATCTATACTGTTTATGTATATAGATTTGTAATAATTAACAGGCTTGTAACATTTAGGCTAGCTTCCCTACTCTTAGTATAATTACTCTATGCAAAATGTACTTTTTTTTTAAACACACACGGTCACCCGTCCCCAAAGTAAGTAACTTTATTCTTGTGTTATGGGTGAGAAACAAGTGGTGAATATATACATATATAATTTTTAAATACATACTTAAATACAAGTATACACCCAGGCTCTAAGAGCCAACAAATTCTTTTTTTTTTAGAAAATGTTGGCCCTCGGCGGGATCACTACCCACTGCGCCAACGGGCCAGTCGAATTCTATGAATAATAATAATATTTATGTTCATCACAGATACAAAATAAAACCATAACATTATCGTCACAGCCCTGCCTTGTGAAGGTGTACAGATAACGCAGTCAATAGTTGACAGCGGTTGACAGGTGTCCACCACGCCGCGCTCCCATGACCCGCGCGACTTTACCAATCGCGCCATTACAAATTGCTCCGACGCCGACAAAATAAATTGAACTCCATCATTAATATTGCATAGACCACGATTATCTTTCGTACTTCACTTTCTAAAAGTTAACTTAACTGCTTTTATTTATTTATTCAAATCGTCAACAGCAATACACCATCATCATTATTCTCACGCCCTTATCCCAATCTAAGTTTATTTATTTTATTTTATATATATATATTTCTTTCTTGAATTCTATTTATATATCATTCTTTATATATCTTTCGTGAATTACAACATGTATTAACCATGTTGTTACCAGTTTAATAGTTATTTTTGCGACCGGCGGATACGATGAACTAAGACCAGAAATCGGGAATTTCTTCGTCAAAAGTACAATATATTATGTGTATTATTTATTTAGTGTTTTAATTACTGGTATAAGAGTTGTCTGATCTATTCCCATAAAGAGAAGTGGCGTAAAGTTGTTATATTTTATACACTCCTTTTGCTTTATCACTAATCGCTCACCGAATTTGTACCTATGTGAAAAAACTGTTACTAATTGGAAATTAATGATAAAAGCGCATTTTTCATTAACGAGGAAAATTGTTACAAACTAGGTAGAACTTATCTTATTATTTCACCTGCTATCTATTATTAATACCCTGTGACTAGCTGTGCCTTGAGTTCACAGAGGTCCCAAAAAATTTTTCCCACGTAAATACAAAGTATGCGGAAATTCTAGGATAAAAAGTAGCCTGAATTGAAAACTATTAAAAAGTATATGCTACAACTTTCTCCATCTCACTTCAATATCGGTTTAGCCGTTCCAAATAATGTCCTATTAACGTAACCTAATAATTATATCCTTCGTATATCCGCATCCTTAAGAATTGCATTTTCTAGTTAAAACCGTACAAAAATTCGTTCAGTAGATTTAGAGAAAATCGATCTCATACAAAGTAACGCCATCTATAATAAAATTTGTACAGATTATGAGTATCTATTGGCTATTATGTAAGATTAACCTGAAGCGTACATCTTTTAACATAAAAAGCCACTCAGTAAATATACTTACAAATAATTGCTACAAAGTTGTGGTTTTGAATAATATGTTATAACATTACTTTGAAAAAATAAAGTAATCGATGTTCCATTAAGATGTTATTAAAGTGTATTTAGAATTTGATATGCATGAACAGTTTTTGTTTAATATGTAAAATTCATATTGCATCGCGAATCGTAATCAAAATACGTACGCGTAATTATTGCATCCATACGAATATTATACATAAGAAAATCTGTCTGTTTGCTTTCACGGCTAATCCGGTGAGTCTAAATTGATGAAATTTGGTACTGTTGAAACTTATAGGTATACAGGGTTAACATGAAGGATTAAAATTCCCAATTTTTCTTCGGTAATATGACAAAAACACATAAGCATATACTTGAGGGTATTTAACACTCTATTGAGGCGAAAAAGTCGAAGGTAAAGCTCATGTGTGTGATAAAACAATATACATAGTTGTAACAAACTAAAATTCCGCCCCCCACTAACGTAGTACCCATTTATACAGTTCCTCATATAAAAAAAGGTTTTATTGTCAATTAAAAAATATAATTACAACGTTAAAAGTTATAAAAAGTCTAATTAGTGATCACGAGTGTTGCCAGCGTAAAAACAAACAACCGCCCCGTGCTGGTGTTGCTTGCGCAATTAAACTACGCGTCTGAATTGCCGATATTCACGTCATTTTGTTTGACATTACTGTTAATGTCACTTTGGCATGTCATGGTCGATGGTTATCAGTTTTCAATAATATATGTTCTAAATTCATGGGAATCGAACTATTTGTCAATGTCGTTGTGCAGCTATAATTGACTTGGATGCAATGAGGATGTCTATTAAAATTTTCGGTGTCTATACCAATATATAAAGCTGAAGAGTACTAATATATAAAGCTGAAAAGTTTGTTTATTTGGTTGTTTGAACGTTAACGCTTGCTAATCTTAGGAGCTACAGGACCGATTAGAAAAATTCTTTCGACGATTAAATTACTAATTCTTCTAAAAAAAAAAACGTTGAATATAATAAATGCATAATGAATTACATAAAAAAGCCCGATTTTAAATTTAAAAAGCTATTCGCACCTCACCAAGATTCTAAAATTTGCTTTCCAAATCGTTTAGTTTTAATAATTTTCTTTATAGAGATTATCTCTTCAAACAAATACTAAACATAATTTTTCTTTGATTGTTCCTTTCATTCAATAATGGATTTTACTGCGTAGTAACCATTTCTTAATGACATATAAAATATTTGGATTAACGCCTCCTTTATGCTCGACTATCATACAAAAAAAGTAGAAATATTCAACAAAAGATCCAATAAAGATATCAAAAGCGTTCGAATGAAAGTTTAACCCTCGTACACCGTATTAACAGGTCATTTATGAATATCCGGCGTGGGGAAATCGGGGTGTTTTGCGATGGGTCAATTGGTCGAGACAGGGTTAATTTTGTGTTGAACTGTTTCCAGCAATTTAGGGGTGGATTGTTGGTTATATTTACCAACCATTTTATACAAGACTTTGGGATTACAATACAACGTTGATATTGTTACACCAGTTTTTAAGGATGTTTGTTTAAAATTAAAACATTTTATACTCTTGTTTAAATTTAATGTGGTATCCGGCTGAGTAGAATAGTACCACCCTCTTTTCTTACCGAGGTGTCGTAAAAGGAGACTAAGGTAAGTCGACCCGCCGTGTGGTATCCGGCTGAGTAGAATAAACCAACCTCATTTCTTACCGAGGTGTCGTAAAAGCCGACTAAGGTAAGTTGACCCACCGTGGGGTATCCGGTTAAGCATAATAGCCCTCTTTCTTACCGAGGTGTCGTAAAATACGACAGAGGTAAGTTGACGTCAGGCGGTCGAACTAAAAAAAATGGTAGTCAGCTTCGTATTGTTTAAGATGTAACAGAACATTTCATTTTTTATGCATTAGAATATCTATATGGCTTGATATGTATCTGTAACCTCATGCAAAAGTCATGGCGAGGCAGGTTCGCATATGTATGCCAACTTACTAATTGCTCGTAACGTTACGCTTTTAGTGTTAAACATGTGTTGAGTACAATGATGTCTTGAAGAAAATGAAATGCAGAGACTGATGACGTAGCAAACTTTGTACTCTAATTTCACATTTGTTTACGATATAAATATTACACAATTTTTGACATGTATCTCTACAAAAACCTACATCACTTTATTATTGCTCGCCTTTTAAAAGCTCGAATAGCTTCCATTGCGCTCCTAAGAAAGTATGTCTAGAAATTATGAGCGTGCCAAAATCGTACTTTCAATTCAATTTAAAGAAAAATACAGCGTCTTCACCAGCGGAGAAAAAGTACCTGAATTCTGTGATCTAGTCTCTACCTTTCGGCGTAGTCTCATCAAATGGACGGTTTGAATAAGAATAAGAATTAACGACCTGTTACTATTCCACTGCTGAGCATCTTCTCGTTTTGGAGAGTAGGATTAGAGTTAAGATCTATCACGCTGCTGCAATGTGGATTGGTAGGTAGACCGAATGAGCGAAATAAAAACCTTAATAATATCGTTGTGTGATTACAAATTCGTTTTTTGATCAGATTCAGATTTGATTACAGATGTTTATTCATATTCAAAATATTCTTTATTCAAATGGACTGTTTATAGTACTTTTGAATCGTCAAATATTTTAAAGAAGCTACTGCACTGATTCGGAAGTTTGCTCCTACCGAGAAGAACCAGCAAGAAACTCGGCGGATAATCTTCAAAAAAAAAATATTACAATTTGATGGTATTACGGTTATGTTGATTATTTAGGGTACTTGAATGTGTTAAATTCGATATCCCTATATAATAACAAATGCTTATGTCGGCGTGTACGAAATCGCGGGTACCACTAGTTATTTTAAGTTATGCATAATTGGAGAGTTACTTTAATTTATTTTAATACAGTTTTAAGTGTTAGTTGCTTCTCTTGAGTAGATAACGAGTAAAAGGTATTGTGAAATTCATAAAATACTCTTATAACAGTTCGAATATGTGAATCGGTGCCATATTTTGCATGTTAGAATCATCCATCGCTATCCACATTTACGACCAAAAGTTATGGTCTTTATGATCGATGGCCAACATTTATGGCCAAATGACCGTAATTAGAACCGACACCGCTTTATGGCAGGGCGGTTCGCATTTGACCACTTTCACACTGAATTTGTGTGCTCAATAGCCGGCATAAACATTCTATATTTTTTTGTATTATTATTAGTTTATTAATAAATATTGTGTTGTGTTTTTAAATTAATGTAATAAATTGGATTTTGAATTTAATTAAGTTTGTTTATTATAAAATAAAACAGTATAAACTTGGCTTTAGTAAATTAATTTAAACTGAGATGAATGTTTAGTTTACCTGTCTTTTAACACAAGATCACGTGTTCAAAACTCTGGGGGGCATTGATGAATTTCTCATAATTTATTAAGTAATAATTATAAATTAATTATTTGCTTACTTGGTGTTACCAATTTATCAAGCTTTTTGGTGAAAGAAACCTGCTTATTTTTGTGTTATCTGAAGATCCGCATTAAAGCAGCGTTAGAGGTCTGTGGTTCAATCTTTCTTTACAAGGAAACGAGGAAGTCGTTGCCCAGCAGCGAGTTAGCAATAAGCAGCAATTTTTAAATTAATTAATTAAATTTATATTTAAAGTTATATACATTAAATCAAAATTGTAGCACAAAAACCCCACTAAGGTTTGTCGCTAATACTGTAAGCAATTCACCTCTTATTTAAGTTACAAAGATTACAATATAACAAAATTATATGATATAAAAATTAATAATAGACAATATATATTACAAAAATGAAATTAATTGCCATTTATTCTTTACGGACTAGGTATATATACTAAATAACTTTTAGATTTTCTGTGTAGAACGATCTTATTTTAATGTAATCAATGATGAACTTTAAATGTTCATCACGATAATTAAAAAAAAGCCACACCCGATACCATATTCCAGTGAGAACATATCTTTCGTGTATTATATATTTATGTGTAACAGAAATCTAATCTTTTATAATATAAATTACAATAGATTATAACAAATGGAAGCCCGACCGATATAGACTATAAACGCTTCTGTAATCGTCTCACATTGTTGGAGAAAAAGCGTGTCATATCGGTTTAATCGATGCGGCTACATCGATCTGATCGTTTCGAAATAACAGACAAGATTTTATATTATAGATGGGATTTATTTAGGCACGCATGCTTGGCACTAAGAAGCGTGGTCGTGTGATCTTGACTGCAGATTTAAAAAAATACTTTTTTGTATAAAGTAAGTAAGTAGCGGCCTGATACTATCCCGCTGCTGAGAATAGGCCTCTTCTCTCCGTTTTTGGAGACAAGTTTTGGAGCTAAGACCTACCACGCTGCTCCAGTGCGGATTGGTAGGTTACACATATTCTCTAGAGATATGCAGGTTTCCTCGCGATGTTTTCCTTCACCGAAAAGCGTGTGATAATTTGCAATTATCGGTTAGACGCATAAGTTTTAACAGAAAAACTCATTGGTCTGCCCGGGTATGTATTAATGCGGTATACCGACGTTCTTATATCATGATCATATTTAAATAAATTGCATTGAATTATTGGTAATTAACTAACAATAAACTTCTACCGCGTTATACCAAAAGCGATATTTTTTGTTTTAAGCTATCTATTGATATATGAACGTTTCTTATTTTAATGAAATAAATGATTCTTGTTTTTAGGTATTTTTTTTGAATAAAAACGCAAATTGCTTTCTGCATCAGATGTTAGACCTGCATTATGATCCTAATTATTAATAAGTACTGTTTCACCAAAAAAAGAGACTTTTCCAGACACGTGAAACAAGTCTACTATTTAGACATTCCTGGCAACCCTGGGTAGCATCCATATATAGCATGATATCCCACAGTTAAAATTCGTTGCGGGCTTTGAACTAAAAGCTTAAATTTAGTACTGAATTTTGTTTGTTATCTTGTTCAGTATATAACGCATAGTAATTAAAATAAAGTTCAGAACATATTTATAATTTCATTGCTAATCCGTACAAATAAAAATCAATAAATATAAATGGAAACGCTATACCTAAGTAAAGTGGTGTTGCGAATTCAAGGTGCCTTTATCAATGTTAGGTATTACTTCGAAGGTTTAACCCATCGTTCAATACATTAGCATGAGTAACTAAATTTTCTGCGATTTTATTTTACAATTTTATAAAATACCACTTAATTATCTAAAGGAGTACTAGAAAGTTATTTTTCATTCGACAACGTTATGTAGCATCCACTTGCCAAGTCCTCGATAATAAAATGACAAGAAATAGAAATACTCTTTATTGCATAAAATACATAAAAGAAAAAGACAAGTGAAAGCCGAAAGGACTTATTTATTCTTCTGCACTCGCCTGACCCAATTAGGAACGCTAAAACCTCAGGGCTCACAGAATGTTGAATATTAAAAAAAACAGCGTACTATATTTAAAATATATATATTATATATTTAATATAAATATATCTTATCCACTTTCCACTGGAGTTCGGGTATTAAAATTATATGTAAGCAATTCTAGAACATAACATACATATATTGTTAGAAAATTTTGAATAGATTGGACTTAAAATATGCTGAATAAAATATATGTGTGATTGTCAACTATTAAATAATGTTACTATTAACTATTAAATAATGTTACTCTATTCAACAATTATTACAAAACAAAGCTTTAGAAATATGTATTAGCGAAAGCAAAATATTTTAATTGAAATTGAAATTCTTAGCGAATAGGTAATTTATTTTTTACTTATTCATAATCGTAAAGTAATCCATAATCCTACTAATATTATAAATGCGAAAGTTTGTGAGTATGGATGTATGTTTGTTACTCTTTCACGGTGAATCCACTGAAGAAATATCGATGAAATTTTGCACAATCATTCCTTATACATGGAATAACATATAGGCTATAGAAATCCCGTTCATTCTACAGGAATAGGATGACACTAAATCAATAGTCAACCTATCACGTGACAACAGCTCACCCGAACGAAGTCGCGGGTAAACACTAGTAATATTATAAATACGAAAATTTCTTTTATACTTTCAAGGCTAATACGTATCATGAAATTTGGCACAATTAAAGCATATACACCGTGTTAATATATACGATTAAAAAAAACCTAATTTTGTTTCAGAAAAAGGCAAGTACCTTATGCACGTTTATTACATTATTCTTGGTACTTAAAAGCTTTAGTAGGCGCGAACGCAGTCGCGTTTACCACTAGTAATCAATAAAGAATAACAAAATCTTACATGCTCCAAAACCATTTAAGCACAAAAAATCTGACAAAACATAAAAAACGTGTGTAAAACAAAATAAACATTGCAACCGTGGGGCGCGGTATAAAACGCGGCGAATCGAACGGGTCACGCCGGCAATCAGGTGTAATTATAAACTATAAAATGACCCGGCTTTCGGCTTCTTATGGTGCCCTTTCGACACGGCCGAACAAGCACTTCGAATTAAACTGCGGGTTCTGTATTAATTACTGTAATATTTAAAACGGTATTTAAAAATTGGTATCGTGTTGTGAACTCGATGACGGGTATGTATAGAGTATAATTTCATCGTAATAAAAAACATAAAAACAATTATTTAAAAATCTAAAGCCGCTACCGCTGAGTCTAATAATTGATAGCAGAGATATTGCAACACATTATATTGTCATTCATTCATATTCAGTACAATCAAAACGAAAAACAAATTTTGAAAAATGTACCCACTATTTCACTATTGATTGACCCATTGGTGTAGTTGGTAGTGACACTGCCTTCAGCACCGCGGGTCGTGGGTTCGATTCCCACCGAGGGCCAGCATTTTGTAACAAAAATTTGTTGGTTATTCGAGCCTGGGTGTATATATGTAATTGAGTATGTATTTAAAATTATTTAAGTATATATTTACCAGTTCTCTGTCACCCATAACACAAATATTAACTTACTTTCTTTAGGGGCGGACGACCGTGTGTGTAGGTGAACCATATATTTATTTATTTATTTTTTATTTATGTTCCATATATATTTATTTCAATCGTAAAGTGGATCATATTATACTTAGAGTGGGAAGCCATAAGCAAATCAGTTAAGTGAGAGTGTCACATTGAATAATGAGAGGGAAGATGAAACTCATATACTTCATCTTTATCTAATTACACATAAAAAAGAGAGACCGATAGATACAGCTTCATTTGCATTCTCATTATCGCAATATCGCACATTTTAAGCTCGCCTCCCTACTCCTTAGTATAATAACTTTGAGGCTTGTAAGCTAAAGTGTCAAGATAAATAATAAGAGGGAATATAAAACTTGTACCTCTAATTCATCTTTGTCTAATCACAAATAACAAAGAGAGACAGATAGATACACTCTCATTTGTTTTCAATATATGTAATCAATATGTATATTTAAGGATGGCCTACTTTAATGATATCAATAGATTCTACTCCTCATGGAAAAACTGTCGTTTGACTTTTATTAACAAAACTTTATAATTCAAATATTAGTTTCCTTTAAATCCAATTGAAAAAGCGCTTATTTAAGTTGATTACTGAATATTAAGAACAGAGAGAAAATTATATTTAATCACATATCTTTTACGTGTAATTTGTTGTTGCTTTGAAAACTTTTATTTGAAGAACTTAAAGATAATCTCTCGTCTAGATTATAGGCGACATTAAAATTTATCCGTTCCGTATATCATGAATTAATTGATGGATTCCTATGCTACTCTTATTCCGTATTATTGTTCACCCCGAATCCAATATGTGAATATATCCAGTAAGCGTATTCGACCTCACTAAATTCGGTACGCCAATAAAACCTCCATTTTGTTGTTCCACAAACGGATGCCGACGTCAAAAATTGATTACAACAAAATACTTTGAATCACCGAATACTTTTATTGGTGCTGTTATGGGAATGCTTAATTGACTACTAATCAACTCTGAGGCTATATTGCATCGTTCTTGATCTCGAAATGTATCAGATTGTGATCTCATCTGACGGGACTACCATATATGGGTGGCTGGATTTCTGTTGAAAAGTTTAAAATGTGTGATAAAGATAAAGATTTTATTCTTTCCTTTTTCCGAGAGTCTTATATTTTGGTTTATAAAGAATAGTAACCACAAAACGCAAATATTGTCAAGAAACTGCACTAACTTCTTTAGATTCTCAAGAAAATAAGAAGATATCTGTGATTAAGATGACGCGTACATGATTCTGATCGCCATATTACAACTTGAAAGACGCTTTTATTTAGATGTAAATGACATCAGAGTAAAAGGCATTCGAATGAAATTAAGAATGTAAATCATTACAATTAGAGTCCTTTTAATATTCGACTTCTGTGCATAAATATCTTCTTTCCAATAGGGACAAAGAGGTAGAGGAAAAGAGTAGAGGAGGTACATGGAGAGACTAAGAGTCTCTAAATTGCTTAAATGTGAATAAGTAGGTTACAACTGCCCCAGAAATTTTCTACAGATAAGCTGCATATCTCGAAATGCGTCCGTTCACAAAATTGTACATGACAACTTGTTAATATCAATGGCAAAGCATTTCCTAGGTGAAATAAAATAAAATTTACTTTTATTGATGCATAACCAAGGAACATAATATTTGAACCTACAACACCTATTCACAAATAAATAAATAAATAAATATATGGGACACTTACACACACGGTCGTCCGTCCCCAAAGTAAGTAACTTAATGCTTGTGTTATAGTTGACAGACAACTGGTGAATATATACTTATATATTTTTTTAACTTACTTAAATACAAATAAACACCCAGGCTTAAAGACCAAAGTATTCATTTATAAAAAATGTTAGCCCTCGGCGGGAATCGACCCCGCGACCCGCGGAGCTGAAGTCAGGGTTACTACCCACTGCTCCAACGGGTTAGTCAGTTAATTCATTTATCTATACATCTTTAATATTTAAATGAGTTAATCTTGTATATATATATGTATATATTCGGAATCTCGGAAACGGCACCAACGATTTTCCTGAAATTCAGCATGTAGGTGGTTTTTGGGGAGAAAAATCGATCTAGCTAGGTTTTATTAAAAAAAACCGTTTTATCTTTGTTTTTGGACATTAAAAAAATACTAACATTTAAATTTCATATATTGTCAAGACAGCGTGCTTTATTCCGGGAACGGGCGGTTTCGAGAAATGAAAATACCTAGGATCGAGCCCCACCTACTCAATATTTTTTTTGTTGTAAAAAATTACCGAGCAAGACTCAGTCACCCGGGTACTTTTATTATATTTTACAACTAGCGGCCTACCCTGCTTCGCACGTGTATAAAATATATAGCCTATGTGAACTTCACTCAGTGAAAAAAATTATTAAAATCGATCCAGTAGTTTTAATTTATTCATTACTGCCCGTGGCCCGCATGCGTTAAATTTGAAGAAAAACAATTCCCCTCTCCCTATACCAAGAAGGTTTTCCTGCTATATCTAACATCAAAGTAATTATTAATTATAAAGAAAAAAAAGTAATTATTTACGACATCACATTAGAAACATTACAGTATTTCTCTACTCCATATTGAATGTTATTATACATTCCTCTTAAAAAAACCGCATCAAAATCTGTTGCGTAGTTTTAAAGATTTAAGCAGTCATAGGGATATAGGGACAAACAAAGAATGTGACTTTGTTTTATACTATGTAGTGATAATCCCTATAGCATGATTCAGTATTCACGCGCGATGGCTTATTATTAGCGTATTTCATATATAACTTTGGTGTTTCTATACCGATTTCAATGATTCTTTTTTTATACAATGGTTAATACTATTCACTTTTTTATTTAGGGATGACTGAGAGTGATATAAACGTAGGAGTAGACAAATATAACCAGAAAGCTTCGAACTGCTAAGCTATCGGGAGTTACACGTCTTATTGTGAGTCAACCATAAAAGATAGACATATGCTGTCGTGGGATATTTTTTATATAATTTTAAGGAAAACATTTCCGTCATACATGATTTCTGTGTAGCTTTAACCATCAAGGTTGCACACGCGACGGAAGCTTAAAAAATGGAGTAACTTCTCCCGTTTTCCCGACATTTCCCTTCACTGCTCTGCTCCTATTGATTGTAGCGTGATGAAAAGTATACTATAACCAGCCCAGGAGTATGATAAAAAATTGTACCGAGTTTCGTTAAAATCCGTCGAGTAGTTTTTGTTTCTATAACGGTTATACAGACAGACAGACAGACAGACAGACAGACAGACAGACAGACAAAATTTTTACTGACTGCATTTTTGGCATCAGTATCGATCCCTAATCACCCCCTGATAGTTATTTTGGAAATATATTCCAGTTACAGAATTGACCTCTCTACAGATTTATTATAAGTATAGATAGATTACCTATTACTTCATATTCATAATCCTTGACGACTTGTCTAGATTTTGCACATTCCTTTTTACCCTTATCTGAATACAAACATAAATAAAAGTCCTAATGAATGATTTATAGAATTAGGCGTTACTTTGCGGAGGTCCATAATACAAAACTAATGAGAATATTATTTTGCTATAATCCACGATAAAAGAAAATATATGTAATGCTAAATGTAGAGTGTATCTATTCGTTACAAGTTACAGTTTGCTACACGCATTCAAAGACAAAGTCAACTGAATGGTGGGGTGTTTAACTCGTTACTATATAACTCTGCTTGATTGGGTAATGCTTCGCTTTGCGATTTTGTCGTGGAGTCTATCTCCTGACGATGTTTCGGTTACGGGGTGAAACAATTGTTGAGATTGTGGTGGTGAATGTGTGCAGTTTGTGTATTGTTGTGTCATCGGTGTCGGGTGGTGCATGATTTCTTACAAATTGTGCATGTATCAGGTATGAGAACGAATAGTACACTCTACATTTAGCATTACATATATTTTCTTTTATCGCGGATTATGGCAAAATAATATTCTCATTACTTTGTCCTAATGAATGTTGTTGGAGCAGTGGGTAGTGACCCTGCATAGTGGGTAGTGGCTCCACGGGTCGCGGGTTCGATTCCCGCCGAGAACCAACATTTTCTTTAAAATGAATTTGTCGGTCTTTGAACCTGGGTGTATATTTGTATTTAAGTATGTATTTAAAAAATATATAAATATATATTCACCAGTTGTCTGTCTACCATAACACAAGTATTAAGTTACTTACTTTGGGGACGGACGACCGTGTGTGTATTTATTATTTATTTATTAACTAAACAGCGCCAATCTAACCTTGGTCTTACTGCCGCCGATTGAACCAGGTCTAATGGAACCGGTCTCGTAGAATCTTGTCAAGATCTTCGACACACAACCGTGGGAGACGAGCAGTTGTCTGCTTATGTCACACGGCCGCACCCCCAAGATGGCTAATTCCACAATCCTTTTCCGTACCACATCGGGCAGGGGCCGACCATTTACAAACACGCCTCCCAGCTGGTTGACGCCTGCCTGACCTGAAAAGGAAATTCGTCTTTTTATTCAAAGTTAAATAAGATGTATGTATTTGCATCGAAAAACTTAACATATTCCATCGCTTATTAAGTCGAAACTTATATTCAGACTCTTCTTGTTGGTTATGGTTACCTTATTGATTGACGGTTCAATTAACAATTGTTTTTGGAATAATTGGTTTATGGGAAATATGTAAAAAGTCTGAATTGAACAATAAAGCAGTAACACAAAGCAGTTGCGAATTTTATAACGTTTTCTACCCTTTGTTATAACTGTGAATAGTATTTAACCCTAACGACTTTTATAGCGACATTGTACAGTAGCGTATAAAGATACCGTTTTTAATTCAAATTATTGTTACTGACAAGATTATAATGAATAATATGCTAAAAAGGAGGGAAACTGCTTTACGGAAGTCTAAGATGAGAAAAAATCTTCAATTATTAAAAAATCTAAACAATTTTTACGAGTCGATGTACTTTTGAAAGCAGAACGCACTGTACGAGTAGGTTCCTTGTTTTTAACAGAGAAATAATAAATAAAATATACCGACACCGCCACAATACAAAAATCATTAATCAGGAGATGTTTATAAATTTTTAACCGTCTTTATTTCTACCTGTAATAAAAACAGAAGTGTTAGTAGGAAATATCTCTGAAATACTTTTATATCGTACAAATTATAGCTCGCGACCGTTAAATTCCTACAAAATTGTTAAAATTCTATTTATTCTTGTTACAAATTTTGTATGACCTTGTGAATGATTGTATGGGGTGTCAATGATTCAGTAATTATTTTTAATCATGAACCCTTAAACATGAATGGTTTGTTTAAGAATATGATTACATGAATCATAGGTTTTTTATTTAATTTTCGCCTGCTGCCGATGAACTTATTAAGGCAGTAAATATTGAGTATAAGAGAAGGTTAAAAGGATTGGCGTGTTTTTAGTTAAGTTTACCCACCGTGTTGTGTCCGGTTGAATAGAATAGACCACCCTCTTTCATACCGAGGTGTCGTAAAAGGCGACTTAGTTAAATTGACCCGCCGTGTTGTATCCAGTTGACTAGAATAGACCACCCTCATTCTCACTGAGGCGTCATAAAAGGCGACTAAGGTAAATTGTCCCACCGTGTGGTATCTGCTTGAGTAGAATAGACCACCCTCTTTCTTACCGAGGTATCGTAAAATACGACTAAGGTAAGTTTACGCCAGGCAGGCGGCCGGTCGTAAAATACGTTACCAAATCATGTGACAACATGTTTATCACATGTGGTGCCGACCCCACTTAGAGTGAGAAAACTACAGGAGGATGATGAATAGAAGGTGAAAAGAACTATTTTTTTGAGACTCATTTTCGGTTTTTTTTTTAGTTTTTGTATTATGTAAACCATAACTTTGTGGTGTACAATAAAGTATGTATATAAATAAAAGAAAATAAAAAAATTAATGTTATAATACATTTATAACATTCAAATTACGATGAATACTTGGTAGCCAATATCATCAAGCAAAAAGATCATAATTTATGTCCATTACAAAAGACTATATAATTCTGTCAAACAAAGGGGCCACATTGAGTTATTTTGCGTTACACCTGTCTCATTTGGACTAATATTTATTTGATTGCCAAATCCGAATGGTTTCCTACCTGGATATTGCCAATTATGACCGAACTGTAACGTAGGGAACGGCGATGCAAAGATAAAATTTGGGACTTGGAAATAAAAAAATTATACGTACAATTTTTTTATTTTATTTATTTTTTTATTTCATTTAAAAATCAAGTTACATGACTCATAAATAAACAATGTTTCTGGAATTTTTTAAAACTCTAACTAGAGCCAAAAGTTGTTAATTTTTGTAACATACTAATACTAATTTTTGTAATATACTATCTCCTGATGAAGCTTTGGTTGCCGAGCGAAACGATTGTTGAGTTTGTGATAGTGGACGTATGTAGTGCTTGTGTATTGTGGTGCCGGTGGTGGAGGTTTGTGCATATGTTTTTACGAATCCTCCATGTATCAGGTATGAAAACGGATTGTCCACTCTACATTTAGCATTATATATATTTTCTATTTTACTTCAGCGCGGATTATAGTTAAAAATAATTTTATTATTACTTTTGTATTATGGATCTCCGCAAAGTAACGCCTAATTCTATAAATTATTTAATATAGGTACTAATGTTATTGGAGGGGTAAGTGAGCAGTGATGGCCTACTTCTGACGTTATCTCGTGGAAGAAGGCGGATCGGTTCCAGGAAGTCGAGACTTTAGATCAGACCCGTCGCAGGCGAGCTGGGTATAGGCAACTCACTTAAGATCATTGTTTGTCACCCTAACCGAGACCTTCGGACTTTCCGAACGGGGTTTTTCGGACGCCTTCTTTATTTAGGGGTGGATACGTAATTGCCTGTCAAACACTGCTATCGAAGTCAGTCGTTAAGGTACTGCCATGGCATTGAACACAGAAATGGAAGGTTCGACCTCCACCAGCTCTGGATTTCCCTAAAATAAACAGCTCTCTAGTCTTTGCTTGTTTGCTCGGTGCACTACAAACCCAGATGTAACAAAGTAAAACAGAAAAAGCCTCTTATTATTTAAGCTCTGATCAAATTCCTTTATTCTTCTTAGGGATAAAGATTTGAGATTTGAGATCCACAAGGTTTCTCCAATGCCAACTGACGATTTTACACGTTATTTCAATTATAAGTGACAGTGTTTTAAACTATCTCCTACATATGTAGTACTTGAATTGATATCAGGCTGTTTATAAGCGTTACCGTTCATATAAAAATATATAAGTTCATCAACCCCCTGCCCTATTCCCACTTTAAGTGGGGTCGGCACAACATTTTATAAACTTGATGTCGCATGGTTCGGCTAGGTATTTTACGACCGGCCGCCTGTCTGTCTTACCTTAGTCACATTTTACGATACCTAAGTAAGGAATGAGGGTGGTCTATTTTACTCAGCAGGACACCATACGGTAAGTCAACTTAACTAAGTCGCCTTTTACGAAACCCTGGTAAAGAATGAGGGTGGTCTATTCTACTCAGCTTGATGTGAGACGACTCAACTTAAGTTAGTCGCATTTTACGACACCTTGGTGAGGAATAAGGGTGGTCTAATTTACTCAGCCGGACACCACACGGCGGGATAACTTACCTTAGTCGCCTTTTACCACACCTCGGTAAGAAAGAGGGTGGTCTATTCTATCGGGGTGGATACCACACGGCAAAATATTTAGGTCACGACTTTTAATTTTAATAAATACTAAAGTTGTTTGTACACCTTTTTCAACCAGTAAGTAAAAAGTAAGTAGCGGCCTGTTACTCTCCCACTGCTGGGAATAGGCTTTTTCTCTTTTTTTTGGAGAGAAGGATTGGAGCTAACACCTACCGCGCTGCTCCAGTGCGGATTGGTAGGTTACACATATTCTCTAGAGATATGCAGGTTTCCTCACGATGATTTCCTTCACCGAAAAAATTATCAATTAGACACATAAGTTTTAACAAAAAAACTCATTGGTGTCTGCCCGGGTTTGAACCCGTGACTTCCTCGAAAGATTCGCACGGTGTTATCGCTTGGCTACCACAGCTTAGTCAACTTTCAACCAGTACTATAGATAAAATACAGATTAATAAAAATATCAATAATTTAATTACCGATCGTCAAACATGATTGGAAGCCGACAGGTAATTATTGAGTGTAACATAATGGTTCATAAAATGGATTCCAATAACAGATGGGAATGTACTTGCCTACATTTCGTAGTTAGCACCAAAATCAATTTCCTTTTATATACGTTCAATTTCAGTCTAGAATTAAAACCCCCCTTTACGGCTACCGTTAAAATTGTCCATTGTAAAGTAATAAAACAATCGCAGCACCGCGCGATTTATGACCTTAATGCAATAAAATTAGCGTTCTAATTTGTTCGCATGTAATTTGTGTTTATGGCCTTTTCTGTTAATGCAGCCGCCTTTGAACCATTTCACGGCTATTGTCATACTAAATCTCAAGCGATTCCATACGGTTGCAAATTGCCTTCTCGCTTTACGAGCCTTCGTAGTATAGCGAGGTTTTCATTACAAAAAATATTGCTTTCTCTAAATATTTCTTGCTAACGATTAAGAATTAAAAAAGGCTCCACAAATGACTCTATTACATAACTATATTGAATATTGGGGTTGAATTGGGGTTTTGAATATTATCACATATTTTGGCTACTTATTTTACGACCGGTCGCATCGCCGATGTCTAATTAGCTTAGTCGTCTTTAACGACCCCTTGGTCAGAAATGAGTATGGTCTATTCTACTCAACCGGATACCAAGTTAACTTAGTTATTTTTTACGACACCTTGGTAAGACATGAGGGTGGTCTATTCTACTCAGCCGGATACCACACGGCATACCGATAAAAAAAGCGATAAATAAATATGTAACTATTACTTTGTCTCTCTTATAAACACCTGTTTATGTTATTAATTTTTAAGTATTTATGTAAATCGTAACGAACTTTGATAATTAAATTAAAATCACTACATATTATAAAACAAAGTCCATATTTCCGTATGTACGCATATAACTTTAAAACTACGCAACCGATTTTGATGCGGTTTTTTTAATAGATAGAGTGATTCAAAAGGAAGGTTTGTACGTATAATAGCATTCAATACGGAGTAGAGGAATACTGTAATTTTTGAGGTTTCTGTAAATAATTACATTTTTGTCCGCTTACCTTGCAAACGCAGGCTAAACCCTACGAGATTTATCAAAATGATGTACTAAGTATTTGTACGCCTTGAAAAGGTCTACAGAAAAGTCCGCGATGGTATATGTCTATCTCTTATGGATAACCCACAAAAGCATTTTTTGTCATATACTTTTTACGAAAAATAATGCCTTATGTTCAAAGCAATTTTTATACAATACAACATTAATCCTTATGCAATTAAGTACCTTAAATAAATTGTTGATTTAATATAGGTCAATATGGCCGTTTACAGTATGTAATTTAAGTGAACATTTTCCGAGATATTACAGATTTAAAATGCCGTGAGGACGCCGCGCTTCACCCTATAGCACTTCGAATCTTTTAAGAGTTTGTTTAAAGACATTCTGTAATTAATTGTAAAAATAAAATACATAGGTAAAATGTAAAAGTAAATAAGTAAAAATGTACTATATGAGTTTAGATATTCCAAAGATAGCAGGAAATCGTCTTGGAAATTGGAATTTGGAGGAAATTGTTTTTCTCCAAATTTAACGCTTGCGGGCCACGGGCAGTAATAAATAAATCAAAACTACTGGATCGATTTTAATCATTTTTTTACACTGAGTGACATGGGATATATATTTTATACTCGTGCGAAGCATGGGCAGGCCGCTAGTATAAATATATGTTACACTTACACACACGGTTGTCCGTCCCCAAAGTAAGTTATTTTAATACTTGTGTTGTACAACTGAACATATATAATTTTTAAATACATACTTAAATACAAATATACACAAAATAGTTGATTTCAACATAATACTGCTTATGTAAGTAAGAAAACATTTAAGATTATAAGATTTTCTAGCACGTAATAAATATTTAATAAATATTTCACAACAATGTTGCAAAGCTGAAGATTTTATAGCAAATATGATAAGTTATACAGATATATTAACAGATATATTATAACAATATGTTTACTTTTTATGGTATAACTTACGAGAAAGGTACCTTAGGACGGCGCGAGATCATCGCTAATATGCTCCCAGTTTTACAATCGCCTCGTAAAGTGTCACTTTAGTCTCTTTTTGCGAATATCGCTCATATATCGCGCAAGTTATGGCGCGTTTTATGGCTTGTGACTGATTTTATAGCTTTGCCAATTGCTACGGTGTTAGGGTACAGGAGCGGATATATTTTTTTGTTTCTCTGAATTTAGCGCTGATGCGATCAAAGAGGCCTATCTGTTCCCTGCCACCATAACATTACTTTCCAATGCTTTAAGACCTTCGAAGTTTAAATAATATATATCCTCATACCCTTATCTCACCCTAAGTGGGGTCGGCACAACATCTTATAAACATGTTGCAACATGATTTGGCTACGTATTTTACGACCGGCCGCCTGCCTGACGTCAACTTATATTTATCGTATTTTACGACACCGCGGTAAGAAAGAGGGTAGTCTATTCTATTAAATCGGATACCACACGGTGAGTCAACTTACCTTAGTCGCCTTTACAACACCTCAGTAAGAAATGTGGGTGGTCTATTTTTTTCAACCGGATACCACACGGTGGGTCGTCTTCTTAGTCGCCTTTTACGATACCTCGGCAAGAAGTGAGGGGGGTCTATTCTATTCAGCCGGATACCACACGGCGGGTCGTGTTCTTAGTCGCCTTTTGCGATACCTCGGTAAGAAATGAGGGTGGTGTATTCTACTCAGGCGGATACCACGGCTATTTTAAAGTTTTAACAAGTTATAAAATTAATAAGTGTTAAATATTAAGTTTAGATCGTAAGTGTTTATAATTCATTTAGTTTGGTTTTTGGCTTTCAGCATAGCCTATATAGAGCTTTCCCTCTCTTTCTCTATTATCTGATTACAATAGAAGGCGTGTGGTTTTAAATTCCATAAACACTATAATAATAGCCTTTCTTACTTAGTTCCAATTTGTAAGCAAAGCTTGCTTTGAAAGTAGAAATTATGGTAAGTACTATTTAATGATCCTACATGTATAAAGTAAAAAGTTTGTTGGTACATTTAGCCATTACTTTCTTTAACCGCGGAATAAGAAAAATTTAAAAATAATTTAACTTGTATTTTATTATTTAATTTTTTTGTAATTGTTTGCAATATTGTCGATAAATACTTTCGGAATCATGTAAAGCGGTTTCTAGAAAATTAATTTCTTCTACGTATTCCCGTATACGTATTACGTATTATTTACCCTTTCATACCTATCTAACAATAATGAATCTAAATAATTAATAACTTTCTAAGCCCTTTGCGTATTACTTCAACGTAGTAATGAATTACGCAATATTAAAATTAAATTATGAAATAAAAATGCAGTTTATTGAAATTTTTAAGCTAATGACTGCTTATTGTAACGTATTCCTATTAAATTCATGCAGTTTAAAGTTAAATATAGCAACAACAACATTTTCTCTTATAGTTTATTCTCCTAGATTTTTACATAGGTCCAACTGTTAAGATTCAATAATGTCCATAGACAAATCTAAACTCACAGACGCAAAATTTTGACTCAGTATAAAATTAGTATTTACACCGATTAAGGCTTTTTTTTATTAGTGATTCCGTCAACAATGAACATGTCAAAATATTTTTCGATAAAACCCACCTTTATATATAGTAATAGTTAACTGAATATTACTAAATATTTAAAAATCTGTTGAATAATTTATTCTAATAACACCTAGTGTTGTTTATAAAATGGACAGATGCCGTTGTGCGGACTATGCAGCTGCTGTGGAGAAATTACGATTTTATACAGTTGGCACACTTCGACCTGATATTATCGAGAACTATGACAGTGAGTGTACCTTTATTTTGGAATATTTTTAATCGTGGCAATACTATATTTAATTTACAGCTTTCTAGCTTTTACCCGCAACTTCGTTTACGTGGACTGTTGTCGTGTAATAGTTTGATTTTCAATGTCATCCTATTCCTGTAGAATTAACAGGATTTCTATGTCTTTATGCTATTCCGGTGTATAAGGAATAATTGAGCTAAATTTAATCGTTATTGGTTCAGCGGATTCGCTGTGAAAGTGTAACAAACATATATCCATACTCACAAACTTGTGTTATGATTGCACTAAGTAAAGATGTATACCGTGTACTGTTGCTGAAGAACATTTGGTTCATTATGTAATTATTCATTATTTACCTTCTCCATTAATTCTTGGTCCCGGTATTATTAATATCATTTATCTGGGATAAAATTTGTTTTCTTTAAATTTTACTTAGTCGTCCTAAATAATTAAAAAGCCTTCTCTATGAAGTGAAAAAAGGTTTGTCAAGGAAAGAGCTCTTTTGGTTTGAATATTTCAGTGTCGTGATGATGTACCAAAATAAAAATAATAGCGAAGTTATTAGATTTAGTTTTATCATTCTTTGAAATGGTTTTTCCATTTCCGTAAAATTCAGGATTCTCTTGTCTTCTAGGATCGGGTTATGTAACGAAATGGGTGCGTCATGGTGTCGACTATCAAGATCTGAAGTTTTCTAAGCCAAGAGCTTCCAAAGTGTTAAGCCCGGAGGAGTTACCAGAAAATCAGCTGAAACCTGGGAATCGTGTCATCGAGCAGATGTGGTGCCCGTACATGACACCTATTAAAAACAAATCTAATGATCACTAAACACGTTCTTATATAATAAAGACAAATAACAGCGTTCTCTTTGTTTATTTCCGCGCGATTCCCTGCGAGAGAAGTTTAAAGAAACAGATATTCTTATTTTTGCTTCACAGTATATTTTAATTCAATTTATGTACATAAAAATATAAAGTACTATAAAACGATAGGTGATGTATAAAATAGACAAAGTAGGAACCGATATTAAGCTTGCGGCTTTTACTTTACGCCTTGCAAAAGTACGTAGGTAAGTCGTTTGTGGGATTGGGTATAAAATTCTATAATAATATTCCGTTATCAATTTTAGCTTTGCTATTACAGCAGTTTAAAAACACTGTTAAAAAAGGCTGATACAGAAAGCCTACTATGCTGATACTTACTATTTAGATGCTAAGAATGTGTGGATCTAGCTCTCTTCAAACCTGTACAAGACAGTAATGACTAAATGTAAGTAGTATTAGAAATTATATTTTTAAAAGAGCAACCACCGAGTTTCTTGCTGGTTATTCTCGCTAGGAACAACTTTCCGAACCAGCAATAGAGTTGACGTTTCAAAAGCAATTGTTTACAAGTTTACTTGAATAGAGAATATTTTGAATTTATACCAAAAATTAAATCAAATTAATACTTATTCGAAAAGACTTTCGCAAGCCATTTTGAATAGCAGAAAAGCAGTCCGATTTATTAAAGCTACTACTGGTTTGGAATGTTGGTCTTTACGCGAAAAATTATCAATGATTTTCACAATACTTTAATAACTAAATATTAAATTTTTTTAGATATTCATTGCCACGATATTATGAAATGTTACAATCTCGCTGCCTCATCGCTACATAGCGATGACTTCAAGACAAGTAGCCCAATAAAATGTCACAGATATGGTAACAAAGTAGGCGGTGGGTGTGGTATTTAATAATCTTATTACATTATAAAAGCGAAGGTTTATCTATACCGCTATTACATTCAATTGGTTAAATGGATATGGAAGAAATTTACGTAGTAATATATATATAATAAATGCGAAAATCTATTAGTCTGTTAAATTTTCACGGCTATCCGCTGAACCAATATTAATGAAATAAAGTACAATTGAAGCTTATACACTGGGTAGCATATATGATAAAAAAAAACCTAACATTAGGAAACAGACTAAAACCCAGGAACAGTTTATATAAATATAAACACAGCATTGTTAAGGATATGCTTAAGTTGGCGCTAACGAAATCGCGTGTAACACTAGTGTGAAAATATATTATACGTAAACATTAGTTCTTATACATCAGTTCAAAAGCTCCCCCGTGTGGTATGCGGCTGAGTAAAATACGACTAAGGTAAGTTAACGTAAGACAAGCGGCCGGGCGTAAAACACCTAACCTCATGTGACAACATGTTTATAACATGTTGTGCTGACTCCACTTAGAACGGGATAACGGCAGGAGAATGATGACACCAGTTAAAAGCTGTGATGACTGATCAAAGTCAGGGCATGAAGCGTGAATTTATTTGTGTATATATATATTTGTATTGTATATAAATGTATGTATGTATGTATATATATATATATATATATATATATATATATATATATATATATATATATATATATATATATATATATACAAGTTTATAACACATTATAATTAATTTGCTTAATTTGCGAGGATGCGATTTCACTCCAAGAAGAGAAAAGGCTTTCACCTGCAGTACTGTGGAAAAAAGCCAGACTGGTATCCTTATATTTTCCTTAGCTTTATAATTTATTTCTGTACAGTCTATTCTGATTTCCATTATATGATCAAGTTCTTAATGGTGGATAACAATGAAGAACTAAACGGCTTGTACCAAAAAACCTATCACCTGAATTATTAGTCAAAACAGATAACACCAACGTATATAAAGCATCCGAGAGAAAGTTTCCGCGTTGGACAGATGACATGTCTAGTATCTATATCCATATAGATAAAAAAGCGATTAGATTTAATGATAACATCGGCGGCCACTGTGTACCAGATACGGAGATTGGTTAGATAAATATACTATTTTTTTTAATTAGTATCATTCAGTTTTTTGGAGCGACCGTTGCTTTTGGCTTTTGTAAATGAGTCGTGTTGAAAGACTATCGAGGAAGCCAATTCCGAACGAGCGTTTCGATGTAACAATCTATACTAATATATAAAGTTGCCGATTTCAGAATTCTTTGAGTTAGATAGTCCATTTATCGAGGAAGACTATAGGCTATATAACATCATACTAAGATAAATAGGAGAGGAGCAGTAATAAAAAATATCGCGAAAACGGCAAAATTTAAAGCTTTCCTTGCGTGCGCTAAGTAAACGGTGAAAGTTATTCAAAAATGATGTATTACAAAATTGTTACCCTCTAAACGTTCTAAATAAAAGTCCGCGAGAACATACGTCTAGCTTTTAAGGGTAATCCACTTTAACCATTTCTATATTAGGCCATTCGTTTAGTCAACGAACGGCCTAATATTTTAAGTTGAGCCACATTGCAGCTCATGAGCGATACGTATGACTTTGTTTGCTGTAACTTAAGCTATAAAATATACTTAATTTTGTCCTTGTCCTCGTGATCTTTAAAGAATAACTAGAATTTTTTATTCTGGATTATAACCAAGTATGTAAACTTCATAAAGACAGAATTTCGTTTTTATAATATTAGTGTGGATACACATCCATTATAACTGTTATCTTCAAATACATATGCAAGATATAAAGTCGCTCTGATTCAATCATTCCATGCCATTGGCTAATCCGTATTTACAACGCTCTCTAAACCTTAATCCTTCCATTTCAATTAGTTAACAATAAAATATAAAAGTTTACGATACAAAATTGTAACACAGTTGTAAACACCGAACTAGAAAATTCAATGTGATGTTGATTCATTTGATATGGACCGCACTTTTTACTAGTAGCATTTACATAGTATGGACATGTCCGAGGCAAACATTACAATCTTAAAAAATAGTCTTTTTTAATTTAAAATATCGTGAGTAGTACTTATAGTAATCCGGATATACTAACGTCTTATTGAAACTGACTCGTTTACGCAGTGGGTAGTGATCCTGCCTTTGGTTCGATTCCCGACGAGGGACAACATTTTATATAAATGAATTTGTTGGTCTTTGAGCCTGGGTGTATATTTTTATTTAAGTATGTATTTAAAAAATATATAAGTATATATTCACCAGGTGTCTGTCACCCATAACACAAGTATTAAGTAACTAACTTTGGGGACGGACGACCGTATGTGTAAGTGTCCCATATATTTATTATATTTTACTATTATTATTTATTATTCTATCGGGTCAGCTACCAACTAGTTTCGAGTCCATCCGTGGCCCCTATTCATGAGCTCTGTATCTAGTCCTATCCCAACTGAAACTCTAATAACTCGGAATAATAAAGTCCTATCTCACTTGTATGAATCATTGATTTTATGCATTTAAAATAGCTTCTTAAGTTTTATTTTTACTTGTACCCTAAATATCCTAAACTATGTATATACATACATATGTTTTTTACAAATCTTTAAGGAAAAATAAGAGCTTTTTACCCTTTGTGATAGCCCGGTATATGAGCTTCAATTGTAGCGAAATTCATCTGCTCCAGCGGATCAACCGTGATAACGTAACGGACAGACAGATTTTTGCATTTATTATACTTATTAGTATTTTTATGACAATATATTTCTTGCGATTAACAAAACAATTAATATACAATGAAAAGCTGGAAAAAAGAAATCACATTAATATAGATACCATTTATAGTAATGCCTTTCGGGAGTTTAGGACAAAGATCGGAACATATGGAAAATCAAAATGTTTTTGATTATCTTAGAAAAAAAATCCATTGTGAATATCCATATAATGTTATCCATCTATTATACCTGACCGACCAAAGTTAATTTAGCGTCAAAATGTCCAAGAGACATCTGATTGTAACGCACTGAACGCGTTAAAGATCTCTTACGAAGATAACACGCTTTCGTGGAGGTATAGATTTAAAATGTTTATAATAAAAATGTGTGTATATTCGTGGCTTATCTTGCCATAGATTTAATAGGAGCCATTGTGTTAAGGCCGCGCGGTTACTCGAAGGCAAAATCAGAAGTGCGACTGGAACATAGAAACTATGCGTGTTTCTAGAGCTCTTCTTTCCGTTTATAAAATACATACAAAAGCTATCTGCCTGTATGCGATCACTTTTCTCAAATCGACTATCCGGATTTTTATACAGTATTTACTAAAAAGTGCAATTCTTGAGGAAGGTTTATTTATTTATTTAATTGATACTTCTTTTTATTGCATCGTTATCTCATTGACGAGAATCGTGGCTCTTTGACGATAGGACATTTTCAATGGTGTTGCGCCAATCAGCCCTATTCTCCGCGGCATGAAGAGCACAATTAAGGTTGAGAGCTTCCTTCACCTGGTCCGTCCAACGTCTTGGGCTACGTCCACGTGGTCTCCTTCCATCGACACTTCCTGTGATCACAAGCTTTTCGATACAGTCAGAGTTTTTTCGAGCTATGTGACCGAAGTACTGAAGAGTCCGCCGTAGACAGATAGTGGTTAGCCGAATTTTGATACGTAGCCAATTGATACACCAACGATATATTATAGATACATTAACAATGATTCCTTATATTAAATTCAGTTTTATTATAATTATCATTTACAAGGTTTAGATTAATAGTATACCGGTAGTATTTTAGTTCTTTCTCTCTGTTTGCCCGTGTTAATCACCGGAATGCTAAAACCCGTTTCTAATGTGACATAGGGGCTATATTTTATCCTAGAATTCCTACTGGGTCGAAATTTTAGCAGGAAAAACTTTGTAGCACACTGATTTCCACGCAGCCGAAGCCAAGCACAAGTGGTTGTTATATATTTCAACAATAACAAGTTGTGGAGTTTACTTCATTTTATTTCTGGTTCTTAAAAAATAACGTTTTTTTCCTTGAAGTATTAAAAAATAAGTTTTTTGCACTATTGGTACTGTTGAATTTTTGTTTTTATTTCATAATCATCAATCTCCTATCCTAATCCCACTCTAAATGCGGTCGGCACAATATATTTCAGCTTCTCTTCTATCATTCGTCAACTCTGGTGCTACTCTATTTATATGCATATCATGCAATAACACACCCAATCTATTTTTTTATCGGCGTGGCTTTCTATATTCACATTCACATTCAAATTTAAAACTCTTTTGGCCACATGATTTTGTAATTTATCTTACAGTATAAGAAATAAACACAAGACTCGAAGGTTAGAAAAAGCATCATCATGAAGTTCTTTTTTCTATGTATTATTTTCATAATTTGTTAGGTAGCAAAAGATTATTATCAATGTTATTATTAACAATCAACCAACCCGTGATTCAAGTTCAATCTCACTAATTTAGTGGAATCTGTTTAAATCTCGACATAATTTACCAAATATTTCATTTCAGCTATTTCCAATTATGAAACTGGTATGTACCTTATCACGAGTAATAAATTTTGGAGTTTATTATAATATCTTGTAGTAGAGTCGTTAAATTGATAATATCGAAGCGTTAAAAATATTAAGCGTTATTGATTTGATTATGAATATATTTTGGATCACACACGTTGGTTCCGGGTTAGCGAAAAAATATACGGATCAGAGAAAAATATTTTCCTCATTTGAATTTGCAGTTGTAATAAAATATTTTTGATTGGTTAGCTAGATTTAATTTCATTGAATAGATAAAAAAACGGTTAAACATTATGCCGTCATTTTTCAATTATTTTTCAGTCAGCGATCAGTAAGAGCGATACAAAATTGACTTAACCCATCACCTATTGTGAATTCTTATGTTTAAGAAACTGTTTGGTGGGCTATTGCGAATAATACAGTGCAATTTGATATTTCTACTTCATTAATAATATAGTATAGTTTACTTTTATTTCATATTTTGTCTTTCACTGAAGTTGCAAATTTTTTATTTTAATAAATATTTAATCTTATAGTTTTCGTTCTAGTTCTAGGAATTTTATCTTATTCTCGTTCAATCTTTCGTTATCTACTTTTTAATTTTTATCATTTTATCTTTCAGTGAATTTTTATGGACACAGTCAGGGCGATGTATGGTGATATAGCAAGGATTCCTGTTATTAAATTTTACTTTTTAATTCTTTACTTGTTGTATCCATTTTTTACCAAATCTGTTAAAATTTCCAGTGTAATTGGTTAGCATACAACTTGAAGACCCTATAGATAAATAGGACAAGGTAATGGCAGTGAAAACAATTTGGTACGTAAATTTTATGTTTACCTCGAAGTCACCTAGACTGATATGTTCCTTTAACTCTAACTGACTTTATAACAACAAATTATTGAAAAACCCGTTACAGTATTAATTACTCTTATCATTCTAGGCATCAACTAGTTAAAGATAAACACAAAATATATAGCCATAATGAACGCTAAAACCACTAGGAAGTGCCGTGTATAGCCACCTCAAATAAATGTAACTTTAAGCATGTATAATGAATTAGAGAACGAGTCACTTTTGCCCGTTCGCCGGGTGGCCCGATGCGGATTCGATACTATCTAAACTTGATTTAGGGTTTCCACATTTTGAACCAGATTACAATGGTATATTTAATAATGTAGAATAATAAATGTATTTGTATGATTCTTTTATTATAAATAAAAGATAAAAACATTTATCTGTTAACCAGCAATGTATTTGATTTTTAAATTGAGTCAAAGGCATATCTATTAAGGATTGCGGCAATTTATTATAAATAGAATAGTATTCATTTTACGCCGTGTGGTATCCGGCTGAATAGAATAGTACCACCCTCATCTCTTACCGAGTTGTCGTAAAAGGCGACTAAGGTAAGTCGACCCGCCGTGTGGTATCCGGCTGAGTAGAATAGACCAACCTCATTTCTTATCGAGGTGTCGTAAAAGGCAACTAAGGTTAGTTAACCTACCGTGTGGTATCCGGTTTAGTAGAATAGACCACCCTCCTTCTTACCGAGTAAGTTGACGTCAAGCAGGCGGACGGTCGTAAAAACGCAGCCAAATCATGTTACAACATGTTTATAACATGTTGTGCCGACCCCACTCAGAGTGGGATAAGGGCAAGAGGATATAATAAATTTGTGTGATTCTTCCCAAAGCGTCACGGGTTCTTACCCTAAGTACACCAATGCCTATTTCAGTTATAACTTATGTGCCTAATTGATATGTACCTATTTACAATTTCGCATAACGTTATTTAGTGAAGGAAAACATCGTGACCGAACCTGCAAACTTCGGAAAAAGTTCTGCGATATGTATATAACCTACCAATCGACAATTTTTTTTGCGATGAATCGCACCGAGATCTCTTCCTTTCTTGGTGAGGGTAAAACGCTAAGAAGGCTTAATCGCGTTTGTATAGAATTCAAATTCAAATTACTTTATTTGCAAAATACATGGTAACAAAGGTGTAATAAAATAGTAACAGCAACAGCACATTTTGTCATTTAGCTGACATGCAAATATTTAAAAATTATTATTATTTTATGTCAAACATTTTAATATTTAATTTAAATTGTCTTATTATTATATATTATTATTATTTCATTCTTCTTTATTTATTAAATTTAAAAAATCATCCACGGAATAAAAACATTTATCTGTTAACCAGCAATGTATTTGATTTTTAGGCATATAAGGCATATCTATTAAGGATTGCGGCAATTTATTATAAATAGAATAATATTTTATCAAGGGCAGAACCCTGAAGATCTGGCTCGATTCTTAATTACCCGTAATGGGCCTAACGATAAGGGTTCTTTGAAACGCTTATGATTTCAATGCGTGAGGTAAATTCTTGTTCACCGGATAAAATTCGGCTCCACTTAATGTGTGTCGTTTAAGTTAATTAAGATCTGAGCTTTATAAACTTTTTGGTTTCAAAATGGTCTTACGCTTTCAAATTTGCCGATGTTTTTGTGCGTAGGCGAGGAGGTCGATCGTCTGCGAGATAAGATAGGTTACCTGTATGTGGCATCCTGCGAAACCTGAAACAAAAAAAATAACCGGATAATGTCCGCGCTAAGACCAATGTTGGCTTGTATTTAAATAAATATAAATATAAATTAATATATGGGACACTTACACACACGGTCGCCCGTCCCCAGAGTAAGTAATTTTAATACTTGTGTTATGGGTGAGAGACAACTGGTGAATATATACATATCATCATCCTCTTGCCCTTATCCCACTCTAAGTGGGGTCGGCACAACATGTTATAAACATACTGTCACATCATTTGGCTACGTATTTTACGACCGGCCGCCTGCCTGACGTCAACTTACCTTAGTCATATTTTACGACACCTTGGTAAGGAGGGTGGTCTATTCTACTCAACCGGATACCACAAGGTGGGTCGAGTTACCTTAGTCGCCTTTTACGACACCTCGGTAAGAAATGAGACTGGTCTAATCTACTTTGCCGGATACCACACAATAAGTCAATTTACCAGGCAAATGTAAGGCAGGCGGCCCGTCGTAAAATACTTAGCCGAATCATGTTAAAACATGTTCAAAACATGTTTTGCCGACCCCACTTAGAGTGGGCTTTTCCCACTCTAAGTGGGGTCGGCAGGAGAATGATAACGATGTTGAACCCATATATAAGCTTCAATCGCATCAAATTTTAATAATACTGCTGCAGGGGATTAGCCGTACAATCATAATAGATAGACAGACAGAAGATTTTTTATGGATTTATTTGATTTAAGCTATTTTAGTATAGTATTTTTTTCACACGAGTCAATACTATGTGAAATTAGAAATGTTTTAAACGCTAGAATTAATGTAAGGACAATATTGAAGACATATGAAATCAAGCCTAAAATTACGCAGGTTTTTTGAGATCATTTAGTGTAAGATTATAACTTATTGGTCTAATACCAATTTTAATAGTCATTTTATTTTGATAACATATTAGGTAGGTATTTCTGAAGTCCTTCAACAAACATGTCTAAGTGAAATAATATTTTACAGTAAAATCTTAACAAAAGATTAAAATTTCACTGATTTTCGTGATTAGACTAAAAACTTTTAAACTAACACCTAGTTTAAAAAAAGATAAGAAATACACTACAAATATAAATTTTAAAGGATATAAAATACATATTAAATTTAAGCCCTTTCTCTAAGCACGAATACCTTGAAAAGTACACAATAAATTTAGCACAAACGCAATATAATAAATAAAGCGGCATTTTAAAACCAGTAGCAAAACTTTAAAATGGGTCGAAAAAAATGTTAAAAAACAATAAAAGATTTCTTTTATATTCACATAAAAAGGCAATCTCAGAAAGCGATCGGGCTGGCGCCGAAATATGGGACCACGTGACATCTTTATCGTTTTTTTCAGGGTTCAGTAGAGGAGAAATTAGAATCGCATCCTTATTATAATGATTTTGCTATTTCCAAAATAGACGCCGTGTGGTATCCGGCTGATTAGAATAGTACCACCCTAATTTCTTACTGAGGTGTCGTAAAAATCGACTAAGGTAAGTCGACTCCACGTGTGGTATACGGCTGAGTAGAATTAACCAACCTTATTTCTTACCGAGGTGTCGTAAAAGGCGACTAAGGTAAGTTGATCCACCATGTGGTATCCGGTTTAGTAAAATAGACCACCCTCTTCTTACCGAGGTGTCGTAAAATACTATTAAGATAAGTTGACATCAGGCAGGCGGCCGGTCGTAAAAACGCAGCCAAACCATGTGACAGCATGTTTATAACATGTTGTGCCGACCCCACTTAGAGTGAGATAAGGGCAGGAGGATGATGATGCTATTTCCAAAACAGCACCATTATTATTCATTGACCAAACTATCTATTTTCTTTTAGTATTTATTTTCAACAAGACAAATTACAAGTATAGATCTATGCTAGAAATATTATGAAAGTAGGCAATAGAAATATAATTGTTAACAACTTAATAATATACTACGAACCATGACTCTACGATCCGGGTAAAGGCTACGGGCTCATTATGGAAAATAAATAATTAATATAAAAGACCCGGATGCAACAGTGTGAAAAACTTAATTCGTTCATATTTAAACTAAAATACTACGAGATATATTTTGAAAGAACACTAAAATAATTAGCGCATCACATCATCTTCTTTATATTAATAATCTCGTAATAAGAGAAATTGTTATTAAATGTGTATAATATTATAATAGATCACGGTTTAAGGAATATAAAAACCTCGTCCTTCGAGATGGCCTAGTAACTTAAGAAAATATAACCACCATCAAAAGAAAGGCGCTCGTCTATTCTACTTAGTGACTGTAAAACTGTAACTTTAAAGAGAATGAAAATTTTAATAATAATATAAAAGACAATAAACTGGTCCAATTGGGCTTGTGCTACTGTATCGGCTAATCTTCTGAGATACAATTGATGGCTAAAATGATTAGAATATTTATATAATGTAAATTATGTATGTAATTTTTGACGTAATATCGATAAAGTGGATGTTGTATATATTATAAGAAATACATTGAATTCCAATTGCTAATAACGATCATAATGGACTTATAATAGATTAATATTCTCTTTCGTGTGACAAATATATTTTTTTTGTTTATTTAACAGAGATTAATCTGGCAATACAGTATCTTGTAGTCAAGGTCTTCGCTCAAAGCGTTAGGCATATCCTTTTGCCGGGGCAGCAACTAACAATAAATACAGAACCCTTTGGTTTATTTTTGGTTGGTACTTGACGAAAATTAAATCGTAATCGCCACGATTCCGTGTATAAAACTACACCGGCTAAAATTCAACTGTGACATTCTAGCATAAAACTACGGTTATGATTAAAGCGGCTATTACGCACCGATAGCACGCTTAAAACATAATTTATTCAAATTAAAAATACTTATCAAAATATGATGCGGTACTAAATCAGGAATTAAGTGAGGCGGTGCGTGCCCGTGGCTAAAAATCGATGGTATCAACGCCACCGATCACCGTGAAAATCAAAAAAATATGAATAAAAACGTAGTGGTACACGCGAATATCAGTTTTTAAGTCTTGACCACGACGTAGAGAAGGACAACGAGCAATGTCGATATCGACAGATTGATAGGGAATATAAAAAAAACAAGACCTATTTCAAGCAGTGATGCATTTACATTTAATGGTAAAAAGCATTCTATATTCAATTTCCAATTCTAAAAAAAATTGGAATATTTGTGAAAATATGCATCTAAAATTTGTTTGCAATCCATCATCTCTAATCACCATGTTCCACCCATTCTATTTTTAATTGTGGTCGGCCATCTTAACTATTTTTTTTCAGACCTTCGGATGTTCAGAGTTCAGGGTCGTCTTCGAATCTATGTTTCCTTCTTTAATTTATTATTTATGGTCTTAATAAATGTGATTCGGGCTAGGTCTTCTTAGCACCGCTTCTAGTTCCAGAATTTATCTAGTCATGTGATCTTTTTCAGATCCTACCACTGGTTAATATTAAAGTGTTCTACCAAAATTCTTAAGAGTATAATATATCCAATATTTAATTCATCAGTGTTGCCCTTATTTCATTCAACAAAAGATAATGGTCACACGCAAACCTGTCATGAATAAAAAAAAATACAAAAGTAATAATAAAATTATTTTGCTATAATCCGCGAAGAAGTAAAATAGAAAATATATATAATGCTAAATGTAAGTGGACAATCGGTTATCATACCTGATACATGCAGGATTCGTAAAAACACATGCACAAACCTCCACCACCGCCACCACAATACACAAGCACTATATACGTTCACTATCACAAACTCAACAATCGTTTCGCCCCGCAACCGAAGCATCGTCAGGAGATAGACTCCACGACCAAAATCGCAAAGCGAAGCAATACCCAAATAAGTTTAGTTATATACTAATCGGTTCAACCCCACCCTTTATTTTATTTTGCCTGCAAACAAGTGTAACAAGCTTGAACTAGAAACATTTATTTGCTCGTTAATGAGGGTGCCATTGTTATGTTTAATAATCTCAAGGTTTTCCAATAGGCTCAGCTTAAGGCCTTTATTAGAACACGTGTGCAATACTTCGAAACTATGGTCATTAGGAACTTTATGACCGCTTTCTATCAGATGTTTAGCGAAATTTGAATTTTGTGGTTTGTTATTCCTGAACGCGGCCATATGTTCTTTAAAACGAGTTTCAAAATTACGACCAGTCTGACCCACATATGTATCATTGCATTCAGGACATTTTATTTTATAAACACCACACTTTTTCGCGCTTGGTAATTTATCTTTATTATTGCACAGAATCTTTTTTAAAGAGTTATTACTTTTAAAACCTAATTTTATATTTGATTTGGATTTAAATATAGCTGAAATTCGTTCTGACAATGCTCCAAAATAGGTCAGACTGGCTTTGCACTTATTATCTTTGTAATGTGGCACCGCGTACAAGTGTTTTGCCAATTGCAACTTCTGTTTATTTTTTAATATGTTATGTACTACTTGCTTATCATAGCCATTAGAATGCGCCATCTGGCTGATTATTTGAAGCTCTTTGTTAAAATTCTTCTCGCAAAGAGGGACTTTTTTTCTCGCAAAGAGGGAGAAGAATTTTAACAAAGAGCTTCAAATAATCAGCCAGATGGCGCATTCTAATGGCTATGATAAGCAAGTAGTACATAACATATTAAAAAATAAACAGAAGTTGCAATTGGCAAAACACTTGTACGCGGTGCCACATTACAAAGATAATAAGTGCAAAGCCAGTCTGACCTATTTTGGAGCATTGTCAGAACGAATTTCAGCTATATTTAAATCCAAATCAAATATAAAATTAGGTTTTAAAAGTAATAACTCTTTAAAAAAGATTCTGTGCAATAATAAAGATAAATTACCAAGCGCGAAAAAGTGTGGTGTTTATAAAATAAAATGTCCTGAATGCAATGATACATATGTGGGTCAGACTGGTCGTAATTTTGAAACTCGTTTTAAAGAACATATGGCCGCGTTCAGGAATAACAAACCACAAAATTCAAATTTCGCTAAACATCTGATAGAAAGCGGTCATAAAGTTCCTAATGACCATAGTTTCGAAGTATTGCACACGTGTTCTAATAAAGGCCTTAAGCTGAGCCTATTGGAAAACCTTGAGATTATTAAACATAACAATGGCACCCTCATTAACGAGCAAATAAATGTTTCTAGTTCAAGCTTGTTACACTTGTTTGCAGGCAAAATAAAATAAAGGGTGGGGTTGAACCGATTAGTATATAACTAAACTTATTTGGGTATTGCTTCGCTTTGCGATTTTGGTCGTGGAGTCTATCTCCTGACGATGCTTCGGTTGCGGGGCGAAACGATTGTTGAGTTTGTGATAGTGAACGTATATAGTGCTTGTGTATTGTGGTGGCGGTGGTGGAGGTTTGTGCATGTGTTTTTACGAATCCTGCATGTATCAGGTATGATAACCGATTGTCCACTTACATTTAGCATTATATATATTTTCTATTTTACTTCTTCGCGGATTATAGCAAAATAATTTTATTATTACTTTTGTATTATGGATCTCCGCAAAGTAACGCCTAATTCTATAAATTATTTAAAAAAAAATACATGAGAATGTTGGGTATTCACATCCAGTAAACAAGATATTTACTATATCAGCGGAATATATTGAAATATTAAATAGCTTTTATTACATTAAAAATTAATTTTAACTCATTTTATTATCAGTAGAAACTGAATAAATTTCAATAACTTTAACAGTCAAGTGTCTTAAGAACCTAACGCATAATTTATATCCTTTTCTCCGTGTAGCTGTCACTTTTTAGTATAGTAGCGTGACGAAATAATCACCAAATCTCTCTTTAAATAATCAAGACACTAACCAAATGTAAATTATTGCTATATGGTAAAGTAAGCCCGAACAAAGCACATCAGATTAATTAAACACTGTTATTATATATCAATTTATATATTAGTCTATATATCAAGTTACTATAAATCTTTAATTTTTTTTAAACATTTTCAGATTATAAGCGAGTATAAGTTACAGGGAAGCGACCGCATAAAAACCAAATTATATACATTGAACATTTAGCCGTGTGGTATCCGGCTGAGTAGAATAGACCACCCTTTTTACTACTACTAATACGATTAAGGTAAGTTGACGTCAGGCAGGCGCCCGTTTGTAAAATACGTAGCCAAATCATGTGACAACATGTTTGTAACATGATGTGCCGACCCCACTTAGAGTGGGATAAAGGCAGGAGGATGATGGATATACATTTAACATTGAATATTTTATTAATAGGCGTTACTTTGCGAACATCGATAAAATCGAAAAATAATAAATACAGAAAATAGAAAATATATGTAATGCTTAATGTAATCGTAGAGTGTACTATCCGTGTACATACCTGATATATACAGGATTCGTAAATACGCATACTCTACAAACCTTTACAACCAGCACAATATATTTATATCTACACACATTCACTATCACAAACTCAACAATCGATCGATCGACCGCGTAACCGACGCATCATCAGGAGAAAGACTCCAAGAAAAATCGCAAAGCAATTTGCAAAAGGAAGCAAGAAGAAAGGAAGGAGAGAAAAAGTACCAATACGTCGTTAAATTAAAAATAAAAACAACCTTTTGTACTTAATTTAATGCTCGGATAGCACTTGCGATAGTAAATTATTTATTATTAAACCTAAATACTAATGAGACGTATCGTATTCCTTTTTCGTTAAACGATTTCCTTATTCAGAAAATGGTCAAAAATAACGTTGACGATATATAGGATATTTCTAGCAATTACCATAAAATATGGAAATCAAAGAAAAAATCTGAATAGAGGGAGTGAAAAATAATAATTCGTCATCAAACGCCAAGTGTGACCGCGCTTACTCGTTACCGATCTGATAAATACCAACCCGTTTTGCATATCAAGATGGTCCAGTGTTGTGCTAAGTAATTAATTATTTACATGTCGATATCGATATTAAGCAAAGTATTTGTTACTATTTTTGTTAGTTCTTTCTTGTACCTATAGTCATATTTTTCATTTTTTTACGTTTGCACAAGTAAATATAAAAAAATTTGGCATTTTGCCCAAGGCTATTAGGTAAATGGTGAAATTAAGCATTTCATTCCATGCAGGTTTATTATAAGAATTGTCCGCCGTGTGGTATCCGGCTATGTAGAAAAGACCACCTTCATTTCTTACCGAGGTATCGTAAAAGCCGACTAAGGTAAGTGGACCCAATGTATGAAATCCGGCTGAGTAGAAGAGACCACCCTCATTTCTTACCAAAGTGTCGTAAAAGGCGACTGAGGTAAGTTGACCCGCCGTGTGCTATCTGGCTGAGTAGAATAAACCACCCTCATTTCTTACCAAGGTGTCGTAAAAGGCAATTTAGATAAGTTGAAGCGAGGTAAGCGGTCGGTGGTAAAATAACAACAACCAACCAAATCATGTAATAACAAGTTTAAAACATGGTGTGCCGACCCCACCCCCCAAGGGAAAGAAAATGATGAACACATTATTATTTTATTGCAATATCCATTGCATCATTGTTGTCAGTACCTACTGAAAAGTCATATATTGCTATAGTGTTAAAAATATATATAAAAGAATTGACACTATTTACATCCAAACTTGATAACGTCGGGACATTTTTCTGAACAATTATCGCACATACTAGAATCTTATAAATAAGTAAAACTTCGTTACCTTTTCATTGTGTAGTTTTCGATACGATATAATAAAAGCCCGTGTCCATGACCGATTCGGTGTTAGGGCGAGCGTATCAAAATTATTACGGGCCCTATTAACATAATATTAGACGACAAAACGGCATATTACAAACGCGGTACATTAACACGCTACGTTACCATTTTAAGAGCGGGAAAAAGTATAAAACTTATAAGTGATTGAATGAAACTAAATACTGAGACGATTCGCTATGTTAATTCACATATTGTCATAAACACATTTAAGATTATATACCTACATACCTATACATATTTTCCTTCACTACAAAACATCTAAAATATTAAACAAATGGAATGAATTCCATTCGCGCCAACATAAGCGCTAAAGTACCCTAAATACTGCAGTTTTTATTTTGTCTTTGTTCCCGAAAGAAAATCAGGTATTTTTTATTTTATATGTTACCTCGGTGTATAAGGTTTAATTGAGACAAATTCATTAATATTGGTTAAGCAGTATTGCTGTCATAGCATAGCGCAGACAGACTATCGCATTTATAATATTAGAATGTATTGTAAATAATCAAAAATAAACATTAATTCGTTAATAATACCATCGAGTAACGATGCCAGAGAAAGCGGGAAAGATACCCCAGTAAAAGCATCTGTGCGTCAAGGTGGAACCTAAAATTTGCTGCCATTTATTCATTTTAAAAATTTACTAGCTATTAATAGATATGAAAAACATTATGGTGCATATTATTAGCATTATAATTTTATATAATAGTTTTAAAACTTACTTCCCGACTATTTCTCTTTATACACGTTAAGATGATAAAACTTATTTTTAATATTATGGCTGCTACTGCAAAGCAATATTGGTTCACACACCTCGACGGAAGCTGAGTTGTTATCACAGAATAATTTTACAAAATGATATAATTAAAATTTAAACTATTCAGCAAGGATAATGTAAGAAAAAGGTTTAATTTTATTTTACGAACGTGATTTGATAAAGTAAATTAAAAATGATTTAATAATATTTTCTAGGCAGCTAAATATAACAGTGTATTCTTAAAATTAAAATGACGAAAATAAATTGTTTTTGTCAAATTACAAGGAAAGTATTAATAGTAAGACATAAATTTTCCATTATCCTTTTTTTATTGATAAAAAATCCAAAGATTATTTATTATATTCACCTCATAAATGTAAAGTTTTTACCAATAAAATAATTAAAGTGGATGTAGTTAAATCGATATTATGTCGCTAAATAAATGACCTTAAATAATAATATCGATACTTTTTAATCAAAATTTCACAACTCAAAAGTTTGGTAAACCATACCGTCCTGTGTCCTAAGGACAAATTGAAAAAATAATCGATTTTTATATTAATCGATTATTTTAGTCTTATAATCTATTTATAATAATCGATTCACAGATTACCTATCTTAATAACTCTCTCTTTCTTCTTTTTTTCTTGTTTTTTTAAGATAAGGTAAGCGAAAAAATTAATTTAAAAAGCGAATTGTGTTACTGGCCACTCAATTTAGTCAAATTCATTAACAAATATCGAATTGCTAATTATTGGAAGTTGAAAAGTAAATTTTCTCAACAAAATCGATATTTTTATATTAACCAATTTTTTTAAAATAGATTTATATTTTAATGGATTTAAAATCGATTCTACAGTAATAGTTTCGTTCACTTCAAGTCACATCCCTGCTAAGGACATGGTCTTCATATAAACAAACATATAGTTATTACTATTTTGCAATATTTTGGTGCAACGTTATCGTAGTTTCTATTATAATTATACTAACGGTTTCATATACCATATAGATAAAACTCTTTATCTGTGTAAATTTTTAATATATCTAATTTATCTTATTAGAGTGTAATAAGCGTGTTATACTGCGTCCATCATATTATCAGTCTTTTGACAGCTCACGCTCATTAAGTTTTGTATTGCTTACGTACAAATATCATACAAATAATATTTGTACTTTATGGATGGGTACCGCCCACTTAGTGATGTCACACATAATGGTTTCTACGATTATGCCACAGATTAAAAATAATCGGTAGAAATCGATGTTACGAGTATTAAAAGACATTTAATAACATTATATAAAGTTTTACTTTCTTCTTAGTTAATACATGAATACAAATAAAACAATCAGGATATTTTAATTTATTTTATTAGCACGAGTCGTCGGAATGATAATCAACACTAGACTCCTCCGATGAGGAGTCTTCAGTAGCAGTTATTATTAGCTCTTGTGTAGATAATATATTATCAAACGCAATATCACGTTCCCAATCAGAGAATATTACTCTTTTAGTTCTTTCCACCACACTTGCCCAGTTCTCGGCCGTTACGTGGGTGCAAGCATTTTTTAGCAATTGCAACATTTTATTCGCTGTGAATGGGGGGCTTGTATTGCATCTCGCAGCATGCCCTTTTACTTGTGCCCATATAAGTTCTATTGCGTTGTACTGGCAGTGGTATGGAGGAATCCGAAGAACAGTATGGCCATATTCTGCTGCCATTTCATTGATTACATAGCGTTTTGCTCTCTTTTTGGTTTTTAATATTTTTATTAATTCAACTTTTAACATTGAGTCGTCCACATTTTCTCCATTGTCCCGAAGCCAATTAATTATTTCATGCTTTTTATTAGCCTGTGTTGGCATTTTGTCAATTTGACGGGAGTGGTAGGGCGCATTATCAATAAAAATTATTGATGGTTCTTCCAATGAAATGAGCATTTTTTTGAACCACTCTTCATACACATTTGCATTCATCTCTTCGTGGTAGTCATTTGATTTCTTCGATTTAAATGCCAACAGTGCGTCTTGTACAAATCCTTTTGCTGTACCTGCATGGCAAATGATTAGGCGCTCACCTTTTCCCATTGGTACTGAGGAAGTGGAATCAGCAGTATCATCAGTCCAGAAACGAGATAGTGTGTGGTTAGCGTTGAGCCATGTTTCATCCGTGAAAACAATATTTGCCCAATCTTGTATTTTCTTTGCCTCTCTTAAAAAATCACAACGTGCTATAGCTATATCTGTGCGTTCCATTAATAATTTTCTTTTATTTAACTTTTTATATGAAAAGCCAATTGTGTTCAAAACTTTGACCAAAGAAGATTTTTCATCATGAAATAGACCACTTCTTTTCAAAGAAACAATAAGTTTTCTCAAAGTTGGAATTTCTTTTCTCAAGTAGTAATCTAGTTTACGTAGGTTATCATTAATCGAATTACTTAGGTACGTAATTCGATTAATGATAGTAGGTACTATAATCGGAATGGTATCGCATACGAGAATCTTTAGGACATCACTATCGTCAATCTGTCAAAAGATGGTTAATATAATGGACAGTGTATAGTTGTGTAAATTTAGCAGTAAAAATAATTATGCGCATTAGCTTAAAGATCATAGAAACCGAAGTACCACGTCACTATAGTTTCTCCATAGCGAAATTTCTAGAGCGAACAAAAAATACTATTCGTAATTAAATGGTTCACTTTTCTCTTATCACATATCAATCTGTACCGACAGATGTATGACATGGACTGATATATGTGTCATCCAATTAGTTGGTGCCTTAAATGGTTGACCTTGGCACACTTGTACCGAGCTGTATATATTATTTATAGCAATTAGTTAAGTCTGTTGGTTAAGTATGGACCGTAAGTGATCCGAGCTTTGAATCCTAAGTAGTTAAGGCATTAAGCTTTATAATTTGAACTAACAAAATGTTCATTTTCCAATTGATTAAAGAAAAAACTGTTATGCGTGCACTACACTATCATACAATGATCGTTGATGGTATGATCGTCTATAATCAACAAGATCATCGTGACAGTCTCCATACTATCATATGTATTATCATGCGATACATACGTATCACCGAGCGATTCCCTTTCATGCGTGTCCGAAAATCAGACAATTCCCGTGTTGAGGGCGATCGTTGTTGATCACAGACTATGATTCAAATTCTAAATATTCTTTATTCAAATAAACTTGTAAACAAGTGCTTTTGAATCGTCAAGTCTACTGCTGGTTCGGAAAGCTGTTCCTACCGAGAAGAGCCAGCAAGAAACTCGGCGGTTGCTCTTTTAAAAATATAATTCTTAATACTATTTACATTAATTCATTGCTGTCTTGTACAGGTTCGAAGAGAGCTATATACACACATTGTTATCTTCTAATTTGGCTTTTGAATTTAATAAATTTGATTGGCGAGCATATCCCAGTATGTCCTCTACACGATCGCGCTTAATCGTTTGTAATCGCCGATAATGAAGAGATGTCATTACATTAAGCTATTACAATTTTAACATGATTATGTGTTAAAGTAACAACCCCTTTTTTTCAACACGTATAGCTACCGCTTCACCTTTCATCTTATCGCCTACCATCTTAAATTACCTTTGCTTACCAACAAATCTCATTGCGGTCAAACATCAACGTATTCTCAATTTAAAAAAAGCCTTGAGATAGGTGCTTACACTATACTAATGAGAATAAAGCTTTTTCTAATGAACGGGATATAATAAAAAAAAATGGTTGAAACGAAATTTACTAAGAACGCATTAAGATATCTTAACTGGCTGAAGACAGGGCTAAATTATACGCTCAGTAAAAAAATAAACCTAAAACTGTTTCGCTCCGCTCGATCTAAAGGGTTCTGTAGGAAAATATCAGTTATATATATAGCGTTTGATTTTATTTTGTCCTGGATCTAGCATATTTAGGGTATCTTTCAAGGTATTTCTATTACTTTACCAACGTTATAAGTTATACGTTATTAGTTGGTAAGGGAATAAATAGCATTAATAATAATAATGTGATAAATATCGGTAAAGACGATTTTTATAAGACACGATAAAAAGGCTGTCGGCCAAATTAAAACGAAACGTTAATTCTGTACGGAAACCCCTCCATTATAACATTGTACTTATGTCGTTGGTTTTAACGCAGTCAGGAGCATGCATATTAACCCCTAATTATTAAATTACGAGTCTTTATATACAGCATGGAAATAAATTATTATTATACTATTTATTTATCTTTTAAACATGTAAATAATTTAAGTATATTTACATGTGACCAAGAATGATGCACAAAAGATATGTTTATAGATAAAGTAACAGGGTATATATACCTACTCGGATAAAATTAGACAATTAATTGCCAAGAATTACAATGACTTTGCAAGAATTTCTTTTATGTTAAGAAAATTCATTCTCCGCAGATATTTATCCGTGGCATGTTTCAATTTAGCTTCATTGTAGGCCTTAAAGGACTAGATTCTAGGACGTTAATAAACTGATAAAAAATGGCTTCATTGTTAACGTATCTATACTAATATATAAAGCTGAAGAGTTTTGTTGACCTACTACTACTTGACCGATTTAAGAATTTCTTTAAGTGCAAGATAGTATATAACATCACGCTAAGATGAACAATAATTATATGGTAAAACGTTTACTGGTTCAGCTAAATATACACGCACATTTATTTTGCATAGTAGTCAGCAGTCAGTTATCAAATTGGAAGTATTTTTCAACATCCATGCAAAGCCGTTCCTTTAAGAGGAAGATGTTTTCCGAGAAGATTCTATTCTAAAATCACCTCATCTTGCGGATCCCAAATAAAAACTAAGGGCCCGATTCCAGTGGCGATAGCGGGTAAAAAACAAACTACTGAATTGATTAGCATAAAGCGACACCTCGGGACCCCCCAGCGTTTCTCAATTAAGCCACTTGTCTGTTCGCACCGTGTGCGGTGTGCGCGCGCCCTTATCACGATTGTGCGGGTGACTTTATTTTCTGCTGTATTTAATGCTTTCTCTCATTCATATAAATAAGATCATTCTATTGGCGTTTGTGGCAGATCTTTTTTTATTTTAATATCATAATTTATTTACTTTCTGAAAGCATAACAATATTACGGTACGAAAAGCGAGTTTAAAAAGCAGCAAAGTTGAGAAGGTCGATTATTTAGCGTTAGAATGTATAGACTAGTAAATTAATTGCAAGAGCATATGGTTTGATACAAACGTTAGACGGGTTCAATTCCGGTGTTTAATATTTTAGTATATACAATCTACTTTCATCGCTGATGTAATATTATTAAATGATTATATAGAGTTAACTGGACATTTTAACGTACAGATTTCATATTATTAAATTAAAAAAAGGATTACATAGTTTATATTTAACATTTTAACGTTTTACTCTAAACGTATCTGGTATCCGGATGAGTAGAATAGACTGCCCTGAGTTCTTACCGAGGTATCGTAAAAGGCGACTAAGTTAAGTTGACCCGCTGTGAGGTATCCGGCTGAGTAGAATAGACCACTATCTTTCTTATCGAGGTGTCGCTAAAAGCGACTAAGGTAAGTTGATGTCAGGCAGGTGGCCGATCGTAAAATACCTAAACAAATCATGCGCCATGTTTATCACATGTTGTGCCGACCCCACTTAGAGTGGAATGAGGGCAGGAGAATGATGATTATATAGAATTAATTGGACATTTTAACTGTTATGAACACGTTTTACTATAAAATATGTTTCTATGAAACATACAAACTTATACTGCTTTTTTAATCTATGTATTGTAGAAATATAAACGCGGTTCTCTTATGTAGCGACATATACCTATAAGTTATTGGGTATATGTCACGACAGCTAAAGAAAACCTTTGGATCTAATACTATGAAATTGATATATGACCTGATCATATTACTGATGCACGTCGCATATATAACAGCGCTGGCCTGTATAGCCATAAAGGGAGACTTTGGGACCACACCTAATAAAGTATAGGCGCCTTGGTTATGAAAAGCTATATATTACCGTAAAGATCAATACTAGATTCAGAACTGACTTATTTTGGCAGACCAGTACAATAACAAAACAGACATGCTTGGACAAGAATATGAAACTTGATAAACCAGATATTTATTACCAAATGTGATAAATATCGTCCTTCCGCCCTTACCCCACTCTAAGTGGGTTCGGCACAACATGTTATAAATATGGTGTCACATGATTTGGCTACGTATTTTACGGACAACCGCTTGCCAGACGTCGACTTACATGAGTCGTATTTTACTACACCTAGGTAAGAAAGTGGGTGGTCTATTTTGCTCAGCCGGATACCACACGTCGGGTCAACTTGGCTTCGTCGCGTTTTATGACAAATTCGGTAAGAAATTAGGGTGGTCTATTCTACTCAACCGGATACCACACTGCGGATCAACTTACCTCAGTCGCCTTTTACGACACTTTGGTAAGAAATGAGGGTCGTCTATTATACTCAACCGAATACGACACGGCTAAATAATTATTATATGGATTCTCATTCCCCTTCCATACAATCGATTAAAAACCATAAGATTTATCGAAAGGCCAACTTAGGCGGGTAATTAATTCTATACGATAGATGTTATTTATAAATCGATACAAAGTATCGAGTACAAAGTTAACGGTGTAGAAAGGAAACGTATTCGATACCACAAAGTATCGATACTGTTTTCGTGTAATTAAAAAACTTTAACAAAATATATTTAAACATAAACTTTGTCATACCTATATATAATTAACTTTTAAATTCAAACTGTGTTAAAATGAAACCTCGCAAATATCGTAAAGCAAACCTAATTTAATTTTCAATGAGAAATTCTTGTACATTTAATTTGAGAGCTTTAATTAATAATCAGTACGGTGATAACAGGTTCCGAAGCAACGCCATTTAACCACATTTACGGCTGAATATATCTTCATTTATCCGCACTAGTTGCACAACGGGGGAATTTAATGGGACCGACATTTACACCGAAGCGTAAATATCGCACTCTTAGTACTAGTTACCTTATTCAAAATTAGGCATAATTGAGTTAGTGTTTTCTTGCTTTTTGAAGTTATCTCTTTAACACTCACAAGTATTTTTTAATTAGGTCAATTTAATACTAAACAATATGTTATTTTTTTACAGTTACCTGTGTTGCAAATAGACATGAAATGTTTATTACATCTATTTGAACAGCTTAAAAGTTTAAAGTTTCTTACCGAGGTGTCGTAAAAGGCGACTAAGGTAAGTCGACCCGCCGTGTGGTATCCGGCTGAGTAGAATAGACCAACCTCATTTCTTACCGAGGTGTCGTAAAAGGCGACTAAGGTAAGTTGACCCACCGTGTGATATCCGGTTTAGTAGAATAGACCACCCTCTTTCTTACCGAGGTGTCGTAAAATACGACAGGGGTAAGTTGACGTCAGGCAGGCGGCCGGTCGTAAAAACGCAGCCAAATCATGTGACAGCATGTTTATAACATGTTGTGCCGACCCCACTTAGAGTGGGATAAGGGCAGGAAGATGATGAATGGGTGACAAAAGTAAGTTATAAAATTATAAGGTTTATAAATTGTGGTAAGGAGATGTGAACATATCGTTGAACTTTGTTATAGTACGGTGTGAGTGGCCCCCGAGTTGCATGTTCACAGATAAAGACAGCGACACCTCGCATTTGCATCGCCACACACCGAGACCACCCTATACTGCGTCTCGCCGGCCAATAGCAATACATATTTAACCGACTTCATAAAATAATAGTGCAGTTTGTTAAAAATATTTTCATTCTGTTTTGAAGAAAATTTTTGGACAGAGCATTTTTACTAACTCGCATTTTTGTGTAAGGTGCAAAATTTTCCGTTTGACCCTAAGGTTGACTTGGTTGGTAGAGAACGCTTAATTTAGTGTTAAGTCCGCCTTTTGTACTTTTATTTATTAATAGTGCAAAAAAGATTTTTAAAAAAGAAATTAAAAAATAAGTATTGGCAATATATAGTGTCACTATGCCTCTCCTAGATCAGCCATATGGTATCTGGCTGAGTAGAATAGACTACCCTCATTTCTTACCGAGGTGTCGTAAAAAGCGACTAAGGTAAGTCGATCCGCCGTGTGTTATGCGGTTAAGTAAAAAGACCACCCTCATTTCTTACCGAAGTGTCGTAAAAGGCGCTTAATTAAGGTAAGTCTACGCACCGTGTGGTATCCGGTTAAATATAATAGACCTTCTTAGCGTGGTGTCGTAAAATATGACTAAGGTAAGTTGATGTCAGGAAGCCGGTCGTAAAATACGGAGCCAAATCATGTTACAAAATGTTTATAAAATTTGAAATCGGTCCAGTAGTTTTTGTGTGAAAACTTTACATACATTCATTCAAATTTTTCTTTGTATTATAAGTATAGATGTAGAATGAAAGTACATTTTCCTATAAATGTTGCTTGAAATTAAAAAAAGTCAAGTTTGATACCGAGGAAATAGCAGAACGGGTGGAATTTGCATTTTCGTGTCGCATGACATTGATATCACATGTAATGTGGTTTTAGTATTTTAATGAACACTGAAATTACTTTTGTTTGTACATTTCGCAACCTTTTGTGATAGTTTATATGTTACTAGCTGTGCTAGCAGTTTCGCCCGCGTGGAAATCAGTGTGTCACAATTTTTATCCCGAATTGAAGTTTTTAACATAAAAGTAGTTATTGTAAGTTAATTATAAGAGATTTTTGAATAACTTTCATCGTTTAGTTAGACAAAGGAGAGCTTTAAATTTTACCATTTTTGCAATACTTTTTATTGCTGCTCCTCTCCTATTCATCTTAGTGTGATTTTATATAGCCTTCCTCAATAAATGGACTATCTTACACAGAACAATTTTTTCAAATCGGTCCAGTAGTTCCTTTGTAGTTCCTGAGATTAGCGCATTCAAACATTCAAACAAACAAAGAAACTCTTAAGCGTTATATACTGGTGTAGTTAGTTATTTCATTTTGAAATATTACTGAATAAGATTTAAGTAATTCAAAATGATTCAAGGACAATGTGATTCTCATGGAAGATTTTAGTGTATATCTGTCAATGTTTTTGTGTAAATTCGTTAAAATAAGGCGATAACAATTGAAATTATCATTAACTGAGGCTAAGAAGGTTATGTTCTTGAATTCAGACTTCCATTATCAGTACGAAAGTAAGGAATTCTGTCTATAGTAATTCTGTCTATCTATAGTGGTTTCTGTCTATTCTGACATATAGTGATCTTGCAATAAACAGCAATATAAGAGAAATAACAGCTAGCAACTCTTCCAGAAAAGAAAGAACCGATATGAACGACCGATGTGTGCTGGTGTTGTGTTAATTCTTAATACGTCTGTCCCAAAAATATCTGAATTAAAGTATAAAGAAGAGATAACAAGATTCTTTATGACTTATATTTTGGCCCTGGACATAATTTGAAATCATGTATTTTAAATATCTGTAAAGAAATGCGTGCTTTATATTGCAGTTTTAAAATTAGGATCAAAACATAGTAGCTGATGGAAAAAGCTATTAAGCTTCTAAATAAGGTGCGAGCTTTGCAAAACATAAAGCTCATGCCTTCATCAGTATATTTCGGACGTGCAGTAACTTCAATACAAATTAGTTGCCATGTATGTCGAAATAATTACGTATCGCCATACGACGATTTGATCGAAGCGATATCAAATTACGATATCCCGAATAAAGACGCCATTAACCGACGCCATTTTAATTTTCCACGTGTAATGTGATTATGTGTGTGTGATTTTTAAGTAATATGGCAGATTAACATATTATTGCTGCTTGCGTTATTTACGTCTGAAGGTATGTCATTTAGTTTTTTGTATTTGTTAAAAGAATATCATAATAAGGACAATGTTGTTTCTTTTACCTTTCGTATTTAATTAATAATTTTAAGCAGATTTGACCTTAGACAGGCCAAACTCTTAAAAATATCATATTTCTTTATATAGATATAAGTTTTTCGCTGTCACGATACACGGTATCTATAAATATACTCGTATATATAAACGAATATCTGTATTAGACTCCAAAACGGCTGGAATGATATTAATGAAATTTTTATATAATCAATAGATTAACGCAACGGATAATCCTATAAAGTTTTGTGGCGTTGGGAGTCTTTTTTTAAGGGCAAGTCTAAATCAGAATGAGCCCCAGCAACACGTGGCCAAACCACTAGTTCAAAATAAGTATGCATATTAAGATTTAAGTCACATATAGGGTATAGTAAGCCATAAACTCAAAAACAAATTACCAAAAACATTTACAAAAATTAGCGACACAAATATTTTATTATTAAAATAACTAACTTGTCATTGCCAGACGTTATTTATTCTCTATAAAAAATATTCTTTATTATAGAACATAAAACCCAATATATAATAGAAATTATTAATAACCTATATATTGACAGTTGCACAACTAGCGGCCTTATCGCTAAAGCAGCGATCTCTTCCAGGCAATATCCTTATCATGGAATCATTTAAAATGTGCTGAAGTCTTAAAATAAATGACCTGTTATAAGTGAAGCTAACAAACGGTCTATAAGACAAGTTTAAAAAACATAAGACTGTATAGGATTTAAAAAATAAAGTGAAACGAGAGTGAGACGCATTATCATCTACTACTCGAGAATAGCACAGTAGCTGTTAACACAATAATAACAATCTGTCAAGGAACCTATTAAATAAAATAGCACATACTTTTAAAACAAGACATATGCACAAATTCAACTAATTCCTCCTTATTACCACAATAAAGTATCGCGATTATCTAAAATACCCACTTATTTAGTATTACTAATTTACAAAGCGAAAGCTTCGTGGAAAATCTCGGAGCAGCTGTAGAACGCTCGTGGCATACTTATTATTGCTATTTCTTTTTTCACAATTTACCAGTCAAGGACCCTTAAGTACCCGTATTTAACACCTCTTCAGTTTCTCATTTATTCAAATTAGCACCACTTCCATTGACATACGAAGCAACAAAAATACCCTTAAGCGAAAACATTTTATATGTATACGTTTAAACTACCGTCAGTCTCTATCTACTTAATTTTAAGATCTAAAATTGACTGAAATATAATTGTTTACTGTAAGAGCTAGCTTTGATTTAAGCATGACATCATCCTCCTGTCCTTATCCCACTCTAAGTGGGGTCGGCACAACATGTTATAAACACGCTGTTACATGATTTGGCTGCGTTTTTACGACCGGCCGCCTGCCTGACGTCAACTTACCTCTGTCCTATTTTACGACACCTCGGTAAGAATGAGGGTGGTCTATTCTACTAAACCGGATACCACACGGTGGGTCAACTTACCTTAGTCGCCTTTTACGACACCTCGGTAAGAAATGAGGTTGGTCTATTCTACTCAGCCGGATACCAAACGGCGGGTCGACTTACCTTAGTCGCCTTTTACGACACCTCGGTAAGAAAAGAGGGTGGTACTATTCTATTCAGCCGGATACCACACGGCGTTGATTTAAGCATGACATTTCCCGCAATATTGTCCCCTTCACACCTAAAACATTATCCCTTAAACGGGAGCGAGATGTCAATTTCAATTCGTTGTTATTGAACGCTATATTGGCAGCTAATTACGCGAATTACAGGGATGATGAAGGTGCGAAAATGGAGTGTAAAATGCAACGGCTCATCAACATCTCATTATAAAGCGGTTAAGTGAGGACACGCGATATGTTCGGAGTTTAACACCCCTGATTTGATTATACGTACCATTAACGCCTGTGCAAAAATTCCGCTGGGTACGTGCAAGGATAACATAAAAATTTATTGGCCAAAATATGAGTTATAAGTCATCCTAAAAATGTTTTCTACACGCTGGGTGCAATGTTTTTTAACATAAAAAACTTTTATAATTCCGAATCTCGAAAAAGATTCCAACAATTTTCATAAAATTCGGCATGTAGGATATTTTGAGGGAAAAAATTGATCTAGCTAGGTTTTATTTTTAAAAAATGACGTTTTTTTTTTAAATAAAATTCCCTGTTTTCTGAGATTGCAAAATTGTTAAAATCATTATCTTTAATATTTAAATGAGTTACTCTTGTATGTATATATATAAATATATTTTCCGAATCTCGGAAAAGGCTACCACGATTTTCCTGAAATTCAGCATGTGGTTGGTGGGTTTTGGGAGGGAAAATTGATCTGGCTAGATTGTATTTAAAATAAATGTCGTTTTATCCCCGTTTTTGGGCACTAAAAAAAAAGTGAAAATAGCGATAGATACAACAATATAGCAACTTATAATTTGAGCTGTCAAATGCAAAGCTGTGATAGCCTAATGTTAACGCGCGAACCAAAAAATTCCTAAACCTATGATCGATTCTCACATGTCATTCTGCGTTTTTTGTTTTTTTTTATTGCATTTTTTATATCTTAAAAAAAAATTACCAAGCAAAGCTCGGTCATCCGAGTACTTGACATTAAATAAACTAGACCATTTTAATTATTACTTGTAAATTTATAATAGCGTACTGGTAAACAAGCGGTCTATTTATGAGAAAAAACGCGGGTTCAAATGCCACCTGTCATCGGCTCTTTCTTTCTTTATAATTTTTTTAATACATTTTTTTAAATTACTTTTTTTATATATTCTTAATAAAGTTACATATGGTACTATTACATACTAGCAGTAACTTAGACTTCATTTGTCAACTTTGTCTTTAAAAAATTCTACATTAGGATTTTTTTCGTCCTACATTAGGATAATCCCTTTTCCATCGAGAAAAACGGAAATTTCTTAAATTATATGTTAGCCCGGTATCTAAGCATCAATTATACTAAATTTCATCTAAATTTTTCGATTAAATTTCTGGATACAATATTATAAGCCTATCCCACTTTTTAATATAGAATTAATATTTGTTTGTTCGGTAGACAATGACCATAGATAATGAATGTAAAACCTCTTAAGTGAGAATAATAATGCTCTTAATGTTTCGGTCATAATATGTTTATTTTCTCAAAAGTATTTATGTAAACACAGTATATTATAGTATTTATCTATGAATTGAGTATAAAACATCTGGCCCTATTAAAGGGGGAATGTTTACTAACAGTATGGTGCTTGGGCTACTTTCAAGTATTTTGTGTCACTTTAGAAAGCGTTAATAAAAGTTTGAATACAATTTCAAATGCAAAAAAACCTAAATTTATCAATAAACACACATTTGTGGTCCGGATTTGGGGCATTCCCCTTTTTGTGCCATTGAAATTAATTAACATGATAATTCGATACCTATTAGCCTAATTATTATTACTTTCCCCCTTTTATAAATGATTTTAATAGTACTCGTATCTTATTAGTTTCTACTAAGTGAAAATTAATGATATAATACATCCGCCAGTTTTATCATCATCTCATCATCTTCCTGCCCTTATCCCACTTTAAGTGGGGTCGGCACAACATGTTATAAACATGCTGTCACATGATTTGGCTGCGTTTTTACGACCGGCCGCCTGCCTGACGTCAACTTACCTCATTCGTATTTTATGACACCTCGGTAAGAAAGAGGGTGGTCTATTCTACTAAACCGGATACCACACGGTGGGTAAACTTACATTTGTCGCCTTTTATGACACCTCGGTAAGAAATGAGGTCGGTCTATTCTACTCAGCTGGATACCACACGGCAGGACGACTTACCTTAGTGGCCTTTTACGACACCTCGGTAAGAAATGAGGGTGGTACTATTCTATTCAGCCGGATACCACACGGCGTGCGTACAGTTCTATAGTGCGTGTGAAACGTCATAACCTAAAAATATTTTAATTTAAAAACATCAAAAATCAGCGACTTAAACAAAATTCATTGTCAACACTTTTATATTACAGCTATCGTGACTTGAAAATATAATCAAATACATTAGTACAAGTTTTAAAGTAATACTTCCTATATTTGTTATACGAGAATTATTATAAACTAACATTAAATTCAACCCGAAACTTTGGATGCTTGAACAAATATAATTCCATCATTATAGACATCAAATTAATGATATTGGAATGTATTCACGCATATTTTTCTTTATGATTTTTAATAATCATATACTGTAGAGTTTCCTACTAGTTATATGAAAATTAGACAGTCATTTGTTGAATTTTAATTTTCACAGCCTAAAATAGTTGGACTTTCCGCCGCGAAAACACCGTATAAAGAGCTCATGAAAAAGGGATCCGAATGGGCTCAAATTAGTCGAGCTGACCCGATTGAATAAGACATGAGTGTAGCTAGATTCTATACACTAATATGTTTTTGTCGTTCCGCTGTGAGGTATCATGCTAAGTAGAATAGATCACCCTCATTTCTTACCGAAGTGTCGTAAAAGGCGACTAAGGTAACTTGCCCCACCGTGTGATATCCGGCTGAGTAGAATAGACCAACCTCATTTATTATCGAGACGTTGTAAAAGGCGACTAAGATAAGTTGACACGCCGTGTATAATCCAGCTAAGTAGAATAGACCACCCTCATTTTTTACCGATTTGTCGTAAAACGCGACTAAGGTAAGTTGACCCGCCGTGTGGTATCCGGCTGAGAATAGACCACCCTCATTTGTTACCGAGTTATCGTAAAAAAAGACTAAGATAAGGTGACGTCAAGCAGGCGGCCGGTTGTAAAATAACTAGTAAAATCAAGTAATTACATGTTTATAACATGTTGTCCCGTACCCCATATGAACGATTATATGTCTGTCGTTAGCTCTCCCTCTATGCCCAAGATATTTTATATAATTAAAAAGGTTTACATTATCGTATATCATGCAGATATTTATACCAGGAAACGCTTTAATTGCGATATCCACTTTTTTTTGCAATCATTTAAAGCTGGTTTTACGGCACATTTTTATAATTTCGATACGGTGTTTGTTATTGTCGATCGACTTCCAAAAAAGGCCAATAAAAACTTATATGCAAAACGGTTTAGTTATTTCATACTATGAATTTAATCAAACCGAAAGGAAAGCGTTTTATAAACTTGAAATTAGATCTGTCATAAAATATAAAATATTCGTTTTAATAATAAAAATAGTTGGATATAAATGGTTCATAAATCTTAAATGTTTTAGTTATGTTCATAATAAAAATTAATGTTCTGGAGATTTGATGTGAAGTTTGAACTGACGTAGTGGCTGAAGCCGGCGGTAAGGTGTTTACGATACTTATATTATGGCTTTATGTTGTACTTTTTCTGTTTAATAGAGTTTACGTAACAAATTTACTAATTAATATAGCCTGTTGGTTTCTTCAAATGTATTTTTTTCTTCTTCTTTTATCTTTTTTTTATGGAATAGGATGGCAAACGAGTGTGCAGTGCACCTCAAGCTATCACCGCCGCCCACGACCTCTCGCAGAGCGAGTGTGTTGCTGTCCTTTAAAAAGGTGGAAAATACGCTATTTGAATATACTTATATCGTACCGATCCGGGAACGCCGCCAAAGGGAGATCGTTCCATAAAACCGAGGTGCGCGGAATGAAATGATTTGAAAGCCGCACTGTGGTGGATCACCACGCATCCAGATTGTAAGGATGTTATTTTAACCGTTGACGTACAGTGTGGTTGTGGAATTTAGCAGGAGGAATCAGGTCATGTAGTTCAATGGAACACTCTCCGTGAAAGATGCGGTGTAAAACGCACAGTGAACGCATCGCTAAAGAGTCCAACTGTTTGCTAATCACCTTGTCCCCAATAATACGAGCTGCTCTGCGCTGTATGCGATCAAATGGCTTAAGTTGGTACTGGGGTGCACCAGCCCAGAGATGAGAACAGTACTTATCTGTTTAAATTTGTCTCAACGTGTACCATTGATGAATACATATTGGTCTCTTGTAATATTTCTCCATTAGACGATTTCACAACTTTCAAATTTGCAAAATTTATAAAATAAGTTCCTTTAACTTTTATATGATTGCTTCCGGCGATGAACATTTCGTAGAATCAACTGTTTATAATCATATGTACAGTTATTAAATTCCCTGCTAGATCTTTAATATCCGGCTCCTAAAACTTTGGTGCTTTTAAGAGAATATATATTAAAGGATATTCCGTTATTCCATTTCCTACCGAGGTGACGTAAAAGGCGACTAAGGTAAGTTAAGTTGACCCACCCTGTGGTATCCGGTTGAATAGAATAGACCACCTTCTTTTTGGGGGAGGTGTCGTAAAATACGACTAAACGTCGACGTCAGGCAAGCGGCCGGTTGTAAAATACATAGCCAAATTATGTGACATGCTTATAACATGTTGTACCCACCCCACTTAGAGTGGGATAACGGTAGGATGATGATGATATATTAAAGGATATTAAGCCGGGTCGATCTTATTCCAAAGCTGTTTTCGGATCCATGTAATTCAGTGTTAAAAGTATACCTATACTTCATCCAGAAACGCTGCACAACTTTACTATTAGATTACATTATGGATATAAAAACAGCGTAACATACGCATTATGCGTCTACAAGTTAAAATTGTAACTTTAATTAATATACACAAGAGCAATGATATATCAAAAAATTTGTACCTAATTATGATAATATTTATAAGTATCACTTAATTTTATATAACGTATATTTAATGTTAACATGGATTAAATAATTAATGCCATTATTTTCTCTAAATGTCATATTTTTTTTATTTATTTGAATTAATTAGAACGTTAACCAATAACCTAATTACTTAACTAATAACATTAAAAATCATACATAAAAAATAAAAAACAATATACAAGACAGGATATAAAATGGAAACAACTATTGAAAATAAAAATAAACTCTTAACCTAGTAACATAGTGGAGTTATAACGCTCACTGATATGTAGGCAACGATACAATATCCTTTGCCATTGGTCTGCAAATATGTCGCAGTTAGGCCACTCCATTAATAGTTCATTCAGGGCAGATAGTGTTCGAGGTATTGGTGATTTAGCCCGGTACATCGTACGAGAAAAAGGAACCGCTAAGAATTTTATACGCCGGTAACGGCCATATTCTTTGGGGACAAAGATGCTGCACAACTTATTATGCAGCACAATACAGTCAATCTTATTAGTAAGAATTTTACACAACTGTAATTAGGTAGTTGTTCATGCGCTCGTTTCCAGAGAATTAAACCCTAAGTGACCCCGGAGAAATTTGGTTGGATACATATAAGGATAATATCCATGGAGACGCTTATATAGATATCTCAAAAAAGCCTTTTACACTTTTTAGAGCAACAGCGCATAGGTGCTTTCATATGAGTTCCAGATACAGGAACTAGTCTCCAGCTTGCTCCGTACAAGCTTGCTGTATATGTAAACATATACCTAATTTTAACCCATGCCAAGCTATTTTTTATGAGCAACATACATTCGTCTGGAAAATTTGCTGCTTCAAATAACACTTTCCTCGCCCGAAAGAGAGCTATAATTTCGAAAGAAAATAAACAGCTAAACGCTATTAATTTTTTTGTAACATAATTTATACTATTTTATCGATATTAATTTGGCCCACATTTTTACCGACGTAATAACTAATACCTTTCAAATATCGCTTCCTTATTTGGGAAGTAGATATGTTGATCGTTTTTAAATCAACACCGGAGCGAGCTATTTTGAAATGATAGAATGGATGAATTCTAAATAATTAATTCCCAGTTATTTTAATTGGCAAATACTTTTAAAATCGGTTAATTAATTAGAATCGCTTATAAAAACATTGTAGAAAGTTGTATTAGTGTCTGATGAGAACAGCAGAATTATTAATGCAATAACTAGTGTAAATTAGGGATTGGCAAAGTCGTTAACAATATAAATAGAATAGAAGAGAATAGAACATTCTTTAGTTCACCACATAAAATTACAATATACAATGTAAAGAAAACGATATAATCTTAATGCAGAATAATAAATTTAGAATAAGATAGTGATCTATATAGGTATGCTATGTGGTATCCAACTAAGCAGAATAGACCACCATTATTTCTAACCGAGGTGTCGTAATAGGCGAATAAGGTAAGGCAGTTGACCAGTCGTGTCATATGCGGCTGAGTAGAATGAACCACCTTCATTTCTTACCGAGGTGTCGTAAAAGGCGATTAGTTGATGTCAGGAACGCGGCCAGTCTTAAAATAACTAGCCAACACATGTAATATGTTCAAACATGTTGTGAGGACTCCACTTAGGGCGGGATAAGGACAGGAGAATGATGAAAATAATGAAAGATATAAAAACAGACAAGAAACCAAAATCAACTTGGGACGCTTTTACTTTGACTCCCGAAAGTCCAGAAATTGTAAAGACTTTGTTTACTTAACATTTCGATATTATATTTCTATGATCTTTTTTACAGGTACGAGTTAGAAACACGAGTTTTGAAAATATCTTAAAACTATATTAAATAAGAGCTTGCTATTAAATTAAATATAATCTGTGATAAGAATCTTACATTTGAATGTTACCAGCTAGGCACTAGACAGAAATAATCATTATGTAAATGTAAGATTTTTTTTAAAAAGACTATCCGCCGACTTTGTTGCTGGTCTTTTTCGGTAGAAGCAACCTTCCATATAAGTACTAGCTTCATAAGTATATTTGACGATTAATAAGTGTTTTGTTTATAAACTTACTTGAAGAAAGAATATGTACTTTAACTAAAAAAATTGAATAAAACTATATACATTTAACGGATAATATGTATGTAGAAATGACAAAAGAACTAAGTGATACAGTGTCTAAGTCCAATATTTATGTCTCATTAAAGGGATAACAAATAGACATCCCAAGGTTGATATAGAGAAATGAATTAAAAGAACAAGAGAAGAACTTATAAAAGGACTCAGTTTTACAGAGCGTGTCATTAATCATGATCTATAACAGCAAAATCTTATCCTTAACCATGGTTTTAATAAAAAAATCTAATACCTAATTTATAGAATTTGGCGTTACTTTGCGGAGGTCCATTATATAAAACTAATGAGAATATTATTTTGCTAAAATCCGCGATAAAATTCAATAATCTGAATTTTAGTAAAATAATATTCTCATTAGTTTTATAAAAAAATCTCACTCAACGACTAATGTAAATAACAATATTCTGTTAAGACTCGATATAAATAATCTAAGCGGGAGTTAGGAATACAATTGAATCAGTCATTGAAACAAGTAATGCTGTAAAAGTGACAACAGATACAGCACACTGAAAAACCGATTGAAGTGTATCGTTTATTATTTATCGTCACCATGTCACGGCCTATAAGGATGATCATATGACCTTAACAAAATGCCTTGTGGTATCCAGCTAAGTAGAATATATTACCCTTATTTCTTACCGAGTTGTCGTAAAAGGCGACTAAGGTAAATTGACCCATCGTGTGGTATCCGGCTGAGTAGAATAGATCACTCTCATTTCTTATTGAGGTGTCGTAAAAGACTACTAAGGTAAGTCGGGTTGACATTTGACGGGTGCTTTTAAGAAAGAATATTAAAGGATACTCCGCCGTGTGGTATCCGGCTAACCACCCTTACCGAAGTGTCGTAAAATACGACTAATGTAAATTGACGTCAGGCAGGCGGTTAATCGTAAAATACTTAGCCAAATCATATAATAACATGTTTATACATGTGCCAACCCCACTTAGAGTAGGATAAGGGCAGAGGATGATGATGATGACATGACCTTAACAAAGTTCGCAACAAGCCATTGAAGGCCATCTCTTAAAAGGACTTATGTTCATTTGTGGACGTCCATTATGTAATGAAAACAAAGAATAAACAAAAAATATTAGTTTTTAGATATTGATGCAAAATTGTTTTAAATCAATTTCATTTATTAATATTAAGATTAATGAAATAGATTGGTATTACAGATAGGAACAGAAGCAGAATTAATCGACTTTCAATGCAAATTGATTTGAACGACTCCGAAAGTCAGTTTAATTACGAACGACCGGAATAATAGTTATATGTTCATAATTAATTAATAGTGACATTAATATAATAAAATATATACTATTTTTATTCGTTTCAGACTTGTAGAAACTGGAAATATTCACGTCCTAAAAATACGTCTTCTAGTTCAGTTTTTTTAGCATAGTTGATATGCTATTAACAATAACGGCTTTTACGGCGTCACTTAGGGATGTAACTTGGAGTAGAAAAAAGATAGATCAATAAATAATCGATTATTCCCTTTAATATAAATTGATTAAAAACAAAAGATTTTTTACTTTTTAAATATTTGCCTTTTTAACTATTAATAATTAATTGCTAACAAAGGCTTATTAAAGTGGAAAACTACCAATAAATGCACTGCAACAGATGCGCTGTATGTGGAATTTGATTAAAATGTGTTTGGCTACATTGGTTTCATCCAACAATGTATATTTTATCTTTAAAAAAAAGAAAAGGGGATAATTAAAATAATTCGATGTATTAAAAAAATCGATTATTTAAAAAAATAATAATCGATTATTATAAAACTAGCGTCATTGGCCGGAATGGGGGACACTAAAAGTATCGTTAAGTCTGAAGGAGGCACAAATCATAGTAAGTACAGAAGTACAGAAAGGTCAGTAGGTAAAATAATGCAGGCAAACGTGATCCTATCCTATGGGTGTCTTGCAAAGGCAAAGTCACCTCTTATGTATATGTGCAGCTAATGGCCTAGCTAGGTAATCTCCCGGGTACTTAACCGGATACCACACGGTAGGTCGACTTATTTTAGTCGCCTTTTACGACACCTCGGTAAGAAATGAGGGTTGTCTATTCTACTCAGCCGGATACCACACGGCTAGGTGATGAAAGAGCCTGGGGCAAAAAAGAAACCCCACAGAGGGCCCCATCTTAAACTATTTAAAATTATTTTTTTGTATTCTTTATGATCCGGATTCGACGTATTCCAACGTGGGGGCGGGGGTCAAGCTCAGAGGGGCCTTAGATGCTTGGGGGCCACTAACCTAACCTAACCTAACCAGCCATCACGCCTAGGCAAAAATACCGACGTACTACATTGTAAAAAGATGGCAAAGACCTTATATATATCTGTGGCCGTTTAGGTGGAAGCCACTGCTATGTATAAATAAACATTTAACAATCTAGGCTATTCATCCTTAAATAAAACTTGATACCCGTGATCTGATTATACGTCCTTTCGTATACGATGGATTATCACTAAAAAAATAGTATTTTAATTACTAAGCAGTGCTTGACTTCACACCTGATGGAAGGAGACGTACAGGGGCGCTGAATTAGAAACAAGGCAACATAAGCACATTATGGTCGTTCGTGAGATATCTTTTATAAAGGCGCGTTAAGTCTCACGGCACGGAGTCATGCTACAATAAAATGTTAATTCAAGAACACTATTATACTATTACCAACATTACACGCATAACAACTTCTTAAATTTTCTTTTACGTTAATAAAAACAATATTATTACAAATATTGTACTACCAATATAAAAAAATATTTTTACGCAATAACTAAGATGTGTTGTTTGGTAAATAAGGATGTACAAGATATGCGACGATAACAAGTATATTGTCCGGAATGAGACATTTAAGAATTAAGGGCGAATTATCGGTTGTATGCAAGTCATTCATAAAGCTAAACACGTGATAAAGGTAAAATATTGATGGCTATAGGGGAATCGGTGGTAATTGAAGTGTAAAAATGTTGAAATTGGAACCTCACACTGTAGATTAGAACACATAGTCCAGCGAGATGTTTTAAAATGGATGTCTGATGAAAGAACAATTGGCGATTTGGCAGTATGAATTTAGTTAAGAAGTTGTCAGCCCAAAAAACTTAACTCATTTCTTTCAAGTATTAACATTTAAATGAACGTAAATATATTTATTAATAATATACAAGAGGTCGTATACCATGCACTGTGTTAAATGAAAAGTATAATCGACTACTTACATCGTCAAATTACCGCATTGACTTCTCCCCCAAAACCCCTACATCCTGAATTTCAGTAATATATATATATATATATATATATATATATATATATATATATATATATATATATATATATATAGTACTGAAATTCAGGATGTAGGGGTTTTGGGGGAGAAAAAATAAAGTTAAGTTAATAAATACTCATATTATATATACGAAAGCATAATTGTTTGTTGTTATCTTTGCTCAGCTCCAAAAGGAACAACGGTATGATATGATATTTGGTAGATTAATAGGTATTTGAAGTACTACATACTGACACACCAATCACACGCCGAACAAATAAAACCATTCCATAAAAGCTAACTGTGATACTATCGCGTTTAACGCCTACAATACTAAAATTAAAATATCATTAACATAATTATTATATTAAACTAAAACAAATTATGTGGAACATATGTCGTGTCTGGGTCAGCATTACGTAAGAGACATCGGAACATATAACCATTACACGGTGCCCATAATTTAGGACTGAGAACAAAAGAACTGTGATATGTGGTGAAATATTTTTAAATATATCAAAAAAGTTACTTTGTGACAAATTGTAATAAAGCATTTGAGATGTGGTGCTGGAGGAAATTGTTGCGCATCCCATGGCGGCGCATAGGACCAATCAGTCAGTGCTCGAAGAACTCAAAATAGACAAGAAACCGAGGCTTTCCAGCATATGCCTAAGGAGGATTTTTCAGTTCTTTGGGCACATTGCTCGCAAGCCGGGAGACGACTTCCAGAAACTTATAGTCACAGGCAAGGTCGATGACAGGAGATCCAGAGGACGTAGCCCTATGCGCTGGTCAGACCAGATCTGCACCACACTCAATACGACAGTCTCCGAGGCCATCCACGTGGCTGAAAGCAGGAAAAGTTGGAAGACCATCGTTAATACGAAGACTTGAATGGTCGGGTCACGACCGCCATTATTGGGGAAACGATGCAAGGAGGAAGTAATAGAGCGGAGCGCCTACATAACTCATGAGTGTTAAAGAGACTCATAATTTGGAAGAACCTACATAAGCTCCTTCTTTGCGTCTTGCAAAATACGTAAGCAAGAGCCTAAAACAGAAAGCCTACTAAACTGTTGCGAATTACTTAGATGATAAGAATGCGTACTCATAGCTACTCTTGTACGACCCTGTACAAGACGGTAATGACTAAATGTAACTAGTAATAGGAATTATATTTTTGATAAGACCAACCACCGAGTTTCTTGGTGGCTCTTCTCGGTAGGAAAAGCTTTCCGCTGTAGAGTTGACGATTTAAAAGCACTTGTTTACAAGTTTAATTGAATAAAGTTTATTTTGAATTTGAATTAAAGTGACCTAATTCAAAAAAGTTGTTTTGTGGCAAATTGTAATAAAGCGCCTACAAAACTCATGAGTTGGTTTTTGATTTTTGACTGGGCCATTGCCGCAATGGGTTACCTTCAGCTCTACGGGTCGCAGGTTCGATTCCCGCGGAGGGTCAACATTGTCTATAAAATAATTTGATGGTCTTCGAGTCTGGGTGTATATTTGTATTAGATATATTTAATTATAATATAAGTATATATTTACCAGTTGTCTGTCACACAATTATTAAATTACTTATTTTTGGGGACGGCGACCGTGTGTGTAAGTGTCACATATATTTATTTTTTCATTCTTCGTACCTACCGTAATATGACAGGTGGCATTGTAACAAGGATTACAATGTAGGTAATTAAATGAAGCCTAATTTTGAATTATGTCACGTTAATACTAAGCGATATGTTCTTTTATTGTATACAAACCTAAGCTCAAAATAAACACTAATTTTTTGTTTGTAAATTCTGTCAGTACCTAACACTGCCACACCTTCATCATTCTCATACCCTTATCCCACTCTAAGTAGGGTCGGCACAATATGTCTTCTTCTTCCATTCTCCTCTATCATTCGTCAACACTGGTCCTACTCCTTTAACATGCATATTATTTTTCACACAATCCATCCATCTTTTTTTCGGCCTCCTCCTAGCCGTACACCCATCCACATTCATATTTAAAACTCTTTTGGTCACATACTTTTCATCCCTCCTCATTACATGACCATACCAACTTAGTTTAACTCTGCCACACCCCATATAAAAAAATAAACACGTTTTAAAAACTGAAAGTAAAAAGTGAAACAGTGTAACTGTTATCAAAATAAAATATAGGTCTTTAAAAAACGTGCGTCGAAATCCGCAATGCCGTCGGTTTACAGGATCGGTATAAATCACAAATATAATTTTAGCCCTAAAAGTGACACGGTGGACTAAGCATGCAATATTATAACCGCTTTAAATTTTAACTGCTCAGAATTTATATGCCGATAGCACGAAAGCTTTTTTGTGGGGAGAGCTTTGTATAAGGAAAAGGGTGTTTCGAGCACTATTTGACTATTACTTTCGTGCTAACACTTAGAACTAGGAAATACTCGATGTTTCAACAGCGACGTAAATATTTCGTGTTGATAATTTGTTTGTTATTTTCATAGAATCAAATTTTATTTTCATCAAAATACAAACTTATAAAATTAGTTAATATTCGAAAGTTACGAAAGGTATGATATAATTATTTTGCTATTTATTTATTTATTTATTAAAATAGGAAGCCAACGGAGTACGGAGTATACAATATAACATTTAAATTTTTAACATTTCTTCAATCTTAGTATTACTACCCCGTACATCTCACTTATAGGCTAACTCATCATGATCTAAAAAAATTAAAAACAGTGCTTATAAAAGTAAATTTAAAAAACAAAGAAAATAACTTAATTATTATAAAAACTAAACATATAAAGAAAGAGAGAGAAGTGGAAAATTATCTACATCTAAAAATAGATGAAGGAAGGCTGGGACAAATATTATAGTAGTAGAAAACTTCTTTGCTATTGTCACACACACGTTCTGCTTCTGAACATGGATCCTTTATGTGTCTTTTAACTCCAATACATATCCCCCGTGCATATATATAAATGAAAGTTTGTCTGTTTCTTTCTTTCTGTATGTCAGTTATAGACTCCGAATATGAGATAATTCTGTGAAGATTGATAGCAATCCGAGTAGTTTGTTTTAACTGTTGACAGTTATTTCTAGGGGAGGTTGAAACCAGACTGAGCACCAGGAATGTATGGCCGGAACGCTAGTTAACAACAAATCCTACAGTTAAATATAAAAATTGTTGAGAATTCTTTTGATCTAAGAACAATACGCAAAGTATTTTATATATCAAAATACAAGCTGTTTACACGAAACCAAATTGTTAAAGCAAATTTAGTTAAACACCTCTATCATGCATATAACATTGAAGTACAAGTTGTCATCACTAATATTAAAAAAAGGACTTTAAGATGGTACCCTATGATTTCAAATTCACATGTAGACTATGGAAGTTACGACATTACCGTTATGGTTTACTGTTTAGAATTTTTCCGACTTGTATCTTGAGTCACATGGAAATAGTGGCACTGATACAAACGTTTGTCTTATTTTAGCAGTATAAAAGCCTGGATTTCGGCACGAATATTTTTCACTGGCGAAGCTTCTGTGGGATGTTTTTTATTTTATTTATTTTTATTTATTTATAAGGCTTACCAACTAGAAATCATATACATATACTTTTGAAACTAATTTTAACAATACATCATCTTTCGTATATGTTTCTAAATTACAGGTACGCACAGCATTTATTTATGACTTCAAACAATAATTGATGCAAACTATACTAATATATATAAAAAAAAAACTATACTTATATCCTGAAAACTACAAAAAATATATAAACTATGATCATTAAAATGTTTTGATTATGATCATTAAAAGAGTTTATGTTAAAGCTAAATCAAAAGTAGTTATACAATTATTTTGCTATAAAGCTTTTAATATATAAAAAAAAACAAATAAATAAAAATAGCGGGGTGCTACAATAGCAAATAATAGTATTATTATTTTCTATTATGAATCTCTGCAACATAATTCCTTATTCTGTCAATTACTGTATAAGCAGGGCTAACAGCATTAATTAACAAAAGTATAAATAAAATCATTTGACTATAATCCGTGATTATAACTTAAATTTGCTATAATCGTGAATTATAGCAAAATAATTTTATTATTACTTTTGTATTTTGCTCTCTGCAAAGTAACGCCTAATTCTATAAATTAGCATTAGTTTATTCGAAAAAACCGTGTGGTATCCAGCTGATTAGAATAGACCACCCTCATTTCTTACTGAGGTGTAATATATAGGTGGAGGTAAAATACGATTAAGGTAAGTTTACGTAAGGCAGGCGGCCGGTCGCAAAATACGTAGCCAAATCATGTAACACCATGATTCATAACATGTTGTGGCGACCCCAATTAGATTGGGAAAAGGGCAAAAGAATGAGTTGATCAAAAAATACGACATGAATTCGAAACAAAGAAGAGCTTTGCTTTTATGTTGCAATCACCTAAAATCACATGTTTTTTATTTGCGCATAAGACGTAAACAACCTATTCGAAAATTGTTGATATATTTTAACACAGTGAGGAAATCAGTGATATTGACAGTTATGAAATTCTAAGCAGCATACGCCAGGTGGAATATTTATAGGCCTTTGTATTGTTATGTAATAAAGTAAGACATTGACGGCGACTGATTTTAAATTTTATACTAGCGAATTTTGAAGTCACCAAATATTTAAACAAATTAGGGGATTTTATATTCCTTTTGTTTAATTTCTTTAATTTAAATGAAAGAGTTAATATACATAGCGGGAAGCCATAGGCAGGCCTGTAAGTGCGAGATAAAAAGAATTGTAAATATTTATTATTAAAATTGTATTATTAAATTTTAAATTTAATTTAATTGTAAATATTAATTATTATTTTTTTGTAAGTATGGTTAATGAATAAATATATAAATAACATATATTCATACTGATATATTCATAATGTTTTTCTAATATGATATTATATAGGCACTAGAGATATCTCAAGTTATTTTATTTTATTTTTTATTCATTTTATAAAAATAAGTTAGAAAAACATTATTAATAAAAAAAGGTTAGGTATAAAGGCCAACTTATCCCTATGACAGAGATCTCTGCCAGCTATACCTACGAAGTGAGACAATTTATTTTAATTAAATTTATTTAACTTTTTTACTGAGGATAACCAACAAGACTTACATTATTAATACTATAAAATTCTCTACAAACTATTTTATTAAATGTAGTCATAATTATACGTTACAGTGGCATGCAATAGGGACGCGTTCATGATTTAAATATAGTAACAAGGTGCATTTATAATTTATTTAATATATTTAATTACTATTTTTTGCATATATGTATGTATAAAAAAATGCAATAAAAAAAATTGTTATCTGGAATCAATCCTGTAATCTGAATTTAAAACTGCGAGTTACCTAAATAATATCGTGACTTTAATATTAACAGCGCAGTTAACCTGCTTTTAATTGCTTTCTCACAAAATTGTAGCAGATTTTTCAGTGCCTAAAAACAGAGATATAACAATATTTTTTTTAATAAAACCTACCTGGATCGATTCCCACCCCGCAAACCTAGCCAACCCATACCCAACCAATGCTAAATTTCATAAAAATCGTTGGACCCCGTTTCCAAAATTTAGAAAAATATATATACCTATACGAGATCAACTCAAATGAAATATTACAAATAAAGATTACAAATAAAAAATAAGTACCTATATAATACCAAACTATAACAATATTGTAAAATTAATTTTTATGCAATTATTATTTTATTTATTTTTGCTTTTCAATTTAGTTTTTATATATTTTGCCTTAAAGTATTTTTTTAAATTAAATAATAAATTAATAAATATATGGGACAGTTCACACACGGTCATCCGTCCCCAAAGTAAGTAACTTAATAATTGTGTTATGGTAGGTAGACAACTGGTGAATATATACATATATATTTTTTAAATACATACTTAAATACAAATATACACCCAGTTTGAATGCTATCGCTAAATATATCTTTATCTATTTCAATTGGCAAGTAATTGTATTGACAATTATATATGACGAATATAAATTATATGTTAATAACTAATACATATAAAGTAATATATAATCTACACTGACTATTAAGACCCATCAATTGAAAATTCTTAATTAAGATATGTTTTTCATATAAAAATAGCATTGCGTGTAATTTTTGTTAGTTTTTGTCTCTAACAGTGGATCTTATTTTTGAAGACTGTAACTGTTACATACAGTAACATTGAAGTTTTTTAAAGACGCTGAAGTTTGCATGAACCAGACATTAGTTATAAAGATTATATTTTTAATTTAAATTAAAAATATCGTCATTATACCGAAACTCTCTCAACCGAAAAACATTAACCTTTGGACATATCTATTATATGCATGTTCAATGTCTATAGAGTTTAAATTAGAAACCAAGCTTTGAAACATTTGGGATGCGGAATCTATTGCACAAAAATATTAAAATCTACACCTATATTTATTTTTAACAAGAATTTTCGTCAATTTATAATAAAGTTGTCACTGCTTCGGAAAGGTGGTCTTACCAAGAAGAACCAGCAAGAACTTCGCCGGTCACTCTTTCAAAAGTAATAATTTAAATAATACATATTTTATTAATAAATCAATTAAGCTGAGTGTTTTGTTGTTTGTCGCTGCAACTCATATCCAAACTTCTTCTTCGCATTTGTAGTAATAAGCTTAAATAATATGTGTATTTTTTTATTGCTAATACTTCTGTATGGGCAAGTTCAAAATAGATAAGAGACGATGATAAAAGGTTCTGAATTTATGTAAAATCCAGACTTATGGCGTAAGTATCTTTAGCGCCAATACTTTGTTTTAAATAATATAATTTTTTTAAAAATGTCGATTACCTCTAATGTCTTGCACATTACACAATTACACATACGAGTACAGTCACTGGCAATAGTGTTTATCAATATAAAACAATTCTAAGTGAATGATATAAACACAACGTAGCGGTTGTTATGTTAATGTAACAACGTGTTGTAGACATGACATAAGTTATAATAAATGCAACATGTCTATTACAAATATCCTTTTATGTAATAATTAGGTATTAAGTACAGCCGTTTTATTATTGTCATTCAATAGAGGAAAACAGTTTAGATAATAGTGTGCAATCGGTTTTAAAAAGTAATAGTTTTACAACTCCTACCTATTAATTATAATAGTGAAAACCTTTCACTTTAGCAGGTTTCACATTAATTTCTATAAATTTATCACGTAAAAATGGACAAACTTTAAATACAAAATTTCCTTTACTCAATTAAACTTGTAAACATGTGATTTTGAATCGTTAACTCTACTGCTGGTTCGGTAAGTTCTTGATACTGAAAAGAACCAGAAGGAAACTCGGCGATTGTTCTTTTCTTAATATAATTCTTATAACATTACTGTTTTGTAAAAAAGGTCAAAGAGTAGCTATGTCCACGCATTCTTATCATCTATGTTATCCTCAACATTATAGTAGGCTTTCAGTATCACCTTTCTTTTAACAGTAATTAAACTGCTGTAATGGCAAAGCTAAAATTGTAGCGGAATTTTATTATAGAATCTTATACCCACACCCACAAACGACTTACGTTTTTTACAAGCAAAGCAGGAGTAGCAAACTTATGTCGGACCCTACTTTGGTGATTATACATTGCCAATTTTATTACATTTATGTATATTTTTATGGACAAAAAATTGGACTATTTGGATTGGATAAACAAAGAATTGGATCGATTTGGATGAACTTGCGAAGACAGTTAGAAACGAAGATAATTTAGATTATTAATACCTAAATTACATTTTATTCTGTCACTGAAACAAACAAAGGTGACAACAGAATCTGATATTATAATTTATAGAAAACAATTATACATCATAACACTTTTTGATTTTAAGAAAAAGGTTTTTTTATGCTGCGGAATTTTATAGTACAAAATTAATGATAGAATTATTTTGTGCATCAATTTTTTTGTATAAATAAATAGTACCTGGGTGACCGAGCCTTGCACGGTATTTTTTTTAAGTATATATGTAATTAAAAAATTTAAAAATAAGATATTATCTGGACGTTATTCATTTATTTTTTTTAATATCTGACTATGCGTAATGTCTGTATTATAAAATAAATAAAAATAAAAGAAATCGAGATAAGCTTGAGATCGTAGTGCCGTTATTACGATACCATTTGACAGACGTTTGTGATATAGTAACAGTGGATATAACGGTGGCTGGATGGGTGACCGATGTTACAGGTTTTATGTCATAGTCTATTCGTATTATTTTTATGCTTCACAGAACAAAATAAGCCGTCGGTTCCAGTTATTATCCATAACATTTACATCTACTTAAAAATTATTTAAGTAAAAAGAATGAGCTGCTTAAGAACACTAAAAAATATTGCTTTGACAGTCAACTTTTGATAGTCAAGTTCAAAAATGCCCGAAAGATCTTATTTGAATAAAGAATATTTTCATTTGATTTGAGTCTTTTTGTAAATCTAGTGCTGTAATAACTAATAAATGTTTTTTGTACGTTAGTTTTAATATATGTTATTACTTTTTTAGCCGTCCGTTATTCGTAATTTAAGTATTTATATTAATTTACTTACGTACGCTTGGATACAAATATAAAACATCCGTTAAAATTTTCAACTTCTTTGCTTTGTTAATAGTAAATTAAATTACAGTTTTCATACAGAATTCGTCTCGGATTCTACAAGTCTTAAATAATGTTTTTGTCACTTTTTTTTAAAGAATGGAATCATTATGTTTTTAAACTATGCATATAGCGTTGAATAACAACAAATTATGAGCAATTATTGTGAAGTTTATACTTGTACGTCATGGTTGGAGTCTTGCAGGATTTAATACTCTAATACTTAAAGCCTGATAAGTATTGTCGGGAGGTTTTAAATTATGCAACCTGGTGGCTTACAAAATAAATAATGTTTGCTCGTTGAAATAATGTATTAACCACATTGTACTTAATTTTAATTAAATACAATTCTAAATTTAAAAAAAAAGTCTGTATTTAGTAATATTAAAATTTGAAAAGTTTCCTTAATGACATACAATTGAAAAAAAATGTATGATATCGGAAAGTAAATATATACTTTTATCTCACAACAGGAGGACGTCACTTGCGTTGATGTCTTTTCTTTGTAACTAAAAAGACTGTCGTAGTTCATCATAAAATATTATCTAACTATCAATATAAAATACAAACCTACTGAGAGAAAAATAAAAAAATATTTATCTTTATGGGTACTAGTTTATATAACATATTAAATATATATTTTATGTTTCAATTAGTAATAGTATTTTAAATACAACTCACCACTTCTTATACGTGTGACGAAATTCTTCTTCGGCTATGTTTATGCATATATTAATATATACATTATATAAAAGTTACTGTTTAACAATTTTAGTCAAAATTCCAGTGTCCTTAAACAATGTCCGTTAAAGAATAATACTAAATCAATAAAACCTTTTATCACGCGTCCAGTCACAGACTAAAATTAAAAAATTAAAGCACTGTCACATAGAGTATTTGAATTTGGAACATTCGAATCGGGGCGTTGAGAGCGTCCCATTACACGTAAGCTCGTCACGATGTACGGAGCACTTGTAACGGTGGGACCGTGTCCGGGGCCCCGCCTACCACGGAACGGAACGGAGGGGAACGATACACCTCTTAGCTTCTTCACACTTGCCGTACCTACTAGCTTAACCAACAGATATGACCTCCCGCTCTCCTATCAATGCTAAATGTATCGGTGACGCGCGGGGTGCATTTCACACTTATCATAGGTCGAACTGGGCTGGTTATCATTTATAAACTTTGTATACTGTCCGTTAAACGATTTTGTGCTTTATTATGTTATGACACAGTTGCAGTTAGTTGTAGAATCGATGTGGTTTTCGGCGCATCTGGGCGGGAAGATAACCGTTTTATAAAATTTAATACCGGTAGGTATGAGTAGATATAAACGGTTTCTATTAAGAGGGTGCTACTTGTGATCTTTGAGGATTTAGCGCATTTTAGCTATAGTCAAATATGATTACCTTTAAATGTTTCTAAAAATTTCTAAGTTTAGTACCATACGCTACAAATATTTATCCTATAAAATTCTATAAAAGGAGAATATTCTTGGTATACAAGTATGTAAGTCAAAATGGTTGAAACAAATTAGGATGTTTTTATCTGGTTGTCGTATATTTCGATCCCCTTTTTTTATAACAATTCAGCATGTGACAGATTATAGGAGAAAAATTATTGGGAAAATTACTGAACTACTAATTTCAGGTGTGTTATTTGCGCAATTGTGTTGTATAAGAACAAAAGCTTTCTAAGATCATTTATTCATATAGGAAAGGCGTATTTACTGACATTCCTTTTTAATATCATTTAATACGTCTTCCTTATATTTACTAACGTTCCATCTTCTAGCAGGGTTGCTATAGAGTCCATTGGTTCCTTGAACTATGTGGCATCAGTTGTGGATGAAGTTCAGCGTGTAGAGGGTTTTGCGGGGAAAAAATCGATTAGCTAGGTTTTAAAGAATAATTTCGCTGTCAATTATAAAGCCACTAGCAATTGTCCACGGCATCGCCCGCGTAGAAAGATTAAAACTTTAATATAGTATTTTGATAACCATAAAAATGGTTAAAGTGGGTTAACCTTATGTGTAGCTTACACATATACTGTTTGGGACTTTTATTTAGAATTTTTAGAGGGGAACAGCTTTGTTATACATATTTTTTTCGTAACTTTCACCGTTTACTTAGCGCAAGGAAAGCTTTAAATTTCGCCGTTTTCGTAATACCTATTTTTTATTGCTGCTCCTTTCCTATTCATCTTAGCATGATGCCTTAAAGTCTTCCTCGATAAATGGACTATCTTACAATGATAGAAATTCAAAAATCGGTCCAGTAGTTTCTGAGATTAACTCGTTCAAACCATCAAACAAACAAACTCTTCAGCTTTATATATTAGTATAGTTGATAACTGAATTAGGTAAAGGGTGATCTCGAATTCAGAATACTAAGATCGATCCCAGATTAAGTCTTTTTTACATTTTTAATTCCATTTTTTATTCAAAAAATTACTGGTCACCCAAGTACTTACATTAATATGGATAAAACAAAGTATATTTTTGGGTTTATTTTCGAATCTAGACTAAATAATATTTAAAAACTGTATAATATAGCAATAGGTTACTGTAAATATGTTAATTATTTAATGCCGACAAACATATTAAAATTAGTATACTAAGGTAGCTGTTGCGAATTTGCCGTAGATGTTTAGCAAACCGAAACACATATCTATGAATTTTAACCACATCATGACAATATAGTTCTTCGTTATCTCAACGGGATGTGCCTTATTTAAGCAAAAACGCATGGTGTGATTGCGGTAATTAAGCTTTTATATTTGGTCAAAGAATAGCGACTACCTACGGAGTCACTTTATAATTTAATCTAAGATAATAAAGCCGTGTGGTATCCACTCTAAGTGGGGTCGGCACAATATGTTATAAACATGTTGTCATATGATTTGGCTACGTATGTTACGACCGGCCGCCTGCCTGACGTCAACTTACCTTAGTCACCTTTAACGACACCTCGGTAAGACATGAAGGTGGTCTATTCTACTCAGCCGGATACCACACAGCGAATTAACTTAGCTTAGTCGCCTTTTACGACACCGCGGTGAGACATGAGGATGGTCTATTTTACTCAACCGGATACCACACGGCGAATCAACTTAGCTTAATCGCCTTTAAGACACTTCGGTAAATGAGGGTGGTCTATTCTAATCAGCCAGACACCACAGGGTGAATAAAATGAATTATGTAAAATATCTCGATTTTTTTCTCGAATTAAAAATCATAGGTATCAACATCCAAAAATAGTTACTCAACGTTCTAAATTTTCCTTCCACAAAAGTAAACGCTTTAAAAATAGAATGATATAGTTTTAATTATATATGAATAATGTTACTATAAAACCTAATCTTTTATATATTTCGAATGTAAGAAGTAATAGCTGTAACGAAGTGTGGCCCACGTCATGGGACGCTACGCTGTCTGCGCGTGATTTGTGCTGTGGTGGAAAACGTAGAAGTTTCGACTGTAGAATAGTCTATACTAATATATAAAGCTAAAGAGTTTGTTTGAACACGATAATCTCAGCAGGAACTACTGGACCGATTGGAAAAATTCTTTGAGTGTAAGATAGATCATTTATTGGGGAAGGCTATAGACTAAGGTAATCATCACGCTAGGATGAATAGAAGAGGAGCAGCAATAAAAAATAGGTATTACGAGAACGGCAAAATTTAAAGCTTTCTTTGCGTGCGCTACAAGTAAGTCAACGGTGAAATTTATTAAAAAATCATGTATTACTAAATTGTTCCCCTCTAAAAGTTCTAAATAAAAGTTTGGGACAGCATATGCATCAATTACCCGCGGCTCTGCCCGCGTGAGAAGGTTAAACCCGTAATATAGTTTTTTGATAACCATAAAAATGGTTAAAGTTGGTTAGCCTTAAAAGATAGACAAATGCTGTCGTGGACTTTTATTTGGAACTTTTAGAGGGAAACAATTCTTTGGTACATGATTTTCGAATAACTTTCACCGTTTACGTATCGCATTACCGTGTCAGCGCACGCAAGGAAAGCTTCAAATTTTGCCGTTTTCGTACTATTTTTATTGCTCCTATTCATCTTAGCGTGATGTTATATAAGCAATAGCCTTCCTCGATAAAAAGACTATCTTACACTGAAAGAATTTTTCACATCAACAAAAAAAAACAAACTCTTTAGCTTTATATATAAGTATAGATTATTAATAAGTAATTACGGGGATGGACGACCGTGTGTGTAAGTGTCCCATATAAAAAAAAGTAATTTTTGAAGAAGATTGATACATAGCACAACGCCGTGTGGTATCCGGCTGAATAGAATAGTACCACCTTCATTTCTTACCGAGGTGTCGTAAAAGGCGACTAATGTAAGACGACCCGCCGTGTGGTATCCGGCTGAGTAGAATAGATCAACCTCATTTTTTACCGAGGTGTCGTAAAATGCGACTAATGTAAGACGACCTTTCGTGTGGTATCCGATTGAGTAAAATAGACCACCCTCTTTCTTACCGAGGATTTGTAAAATACGACTAAGGTAAGTTGACGTCAGGCAGGCGGCTGGTCGTAAAGACGCAGCCAAATCATGTGACAGCATGTTTATAACATGTTGTGCCGACACCACTTGGAGTGGGATAAGGGCAAGAAGATGATGAAGATGATGATGATTAGTATAGATTAATTATTAAGTTAAGTGTCCTATATCAAAAAATATATATATTTTGAAAAAGATTGATACATAGCACAAGTTAATATATATGGAAAACGCCGTCGCTTGTGCCTCGAACAAGTCGAAGTACGACAGTCATGGTGTTTAAACAATGGTGATTACGCACCTATTTCTCGGTGTACATGGCTATTTGGTCACTGTCTATGTGCTTTTGATAATATCTATACATCCTCTTGTAATTAAGTGTAAGTGTTAAGTTTGCTATTTATTAAAACTATTTAATTATAAGAGAGAGGCAATAATCATTTTAAACTAAAAATGTATAATATTAAAATTCTATTTTAAGCTTTATGAGTAGTAAAGTTAAGTAGCGAAACAAGAATATTGTGCAATTGTGGAAATATAGATGAGGGATATTTTGCATATATTTTAATGGTTTTTTTTTATTCATTTCTTATTTTCGGTAAAGTCTCATCGCATATCATTTATCTATTTCGTGGAGCGTGCATTAACCATAGAGATATAATAGAGTAGAGCCATAGATAGGCCTGTAGGTGAGTGTCACAATAAATAATTCCCTGCGAGAGAAGTTTAAGGAAACAGGTATTCTTACATTTGCTTCACAGTATATTTTAAGCAATCTAATTTATGTACATAAAAATATAAAGAATTATAAAACGATAGGTGATGTATACAATAGACAAAGCAGGAACCGACATAAGCTTGCGGCTCATGCTTTGCGCCTTGCAAAAGTACGTAATTCGTTTGTGGGTTTTGGTATAAGATTCTATAATAAAATTCCGCAATCAATTTCAGCTTTGCCATTACATCAGTTTAAAAACACTGTTAAAAAGAGGCTGATACAGAAAGCCTACTATACTTTTGAAGATTATTTGGAAGATAAGAATGTGTGGATATAGCTCTCTTTGAACCTGTACAAGACAGTAACGACTTAATGTAAATAGTATTAAGAATTATATTTTTAAAAGAGCAACCGCCGAGTTTCTTGCTGGCTCTTCTCGGTAGGAACAGCTTTCCGAACCAGCATTAGAGTTGACGATTCAAAAGCACTTGTTTACAAGTTTATTTGAATAAAGAATATTTTGAATTTGAATTTGAATTTGAATAATGAAATGGAAGATGAAGCTTTATACTCATATATGTATAATATTATATACAAAATTCTCGCATCACAGTGTTAGTTACCATACTTCTCCAAGCGACTTGACCGATTTTTATGAAATTTTATATGCATATCCAGTAGATCTGAGAAACGGCTACTATCTATTTTTTTATACCCTTATATTAAGGGTTGTCCACCCCTAATATTTTTTTTAATTTTTTGTATAAATTATTTTTTTATGTATCTACCAATTAGATACCAACAAATTGTTAGTAGAAAATATTGGCCTTACGCGGGAATCGAAACCGCGGTGGACGGCAGGGTCACTGCCAGTCAATTCTAATTCTAAGCTTTAGTTCTTCTCACCAAAAGAGGGTAGAACTTTATCTGATTCTGGAAGAACATTTTAATACTGACATCCAAACTGATGCGAAATAAGTTTTAATAACATTATCTTATTATTCAGGGACATCATAATAGTTGTACATAGAGGACGTTTTGTAAGTAAAATTCAGTACGTTATTTGTATGGTTTATCGTGAAAAAGAGCTAAACTTTTAAAGGATCATATAAAATGTCGCGTCGTGCTATCTGCGCTACAATCAGCGTTTGCACCCGAGCGGGCACCCTCGAATTATGGGGGAATTACTGGACGTTGGGCTGGAGGCCACGACAACTGTGAACTTTCACTAATACAATATATATATTTTTAAACCTTAATATATTACTCTTTAGGTAAGTATAGAATTTCATATAAAGCCGGGGACCATGAATGGAAATTGTCATCATCCTTCTCCCCTTATCCCACTCTAAGTAGGGTCGGCACAATATGTTATTAACATCAATTCAATTGTTCTTAATTTATAGAACTAGGCGTTAATTTGCGGAGATCCATAATACAAAAGTAATAATAAAATTATTTTGCTATAATCCGCGATGAAGTAAAATAGAAAATATATATAATGCTAAATGTAGAGTGGACAATCGGTTATCATACCTAATACATGCAGGATTCGTAAAAAAAACACAAGCGCAAACCTCCACCACCGCCACCACAACACACAAGCACTATATACGTTCACTATCACAAACTCAACAATCGTTTCGCCCCGCAACCGAAGCATCATCAGGAGATAGACTCCACGACCAAAATCGCAAAGCATCGCATATCGCAAAGCTTTGGAAATTTATAACGTATGAAAATGAATTTATTGTCCATGGACACATTTTAGGATAGCTTCTATGGTTACACCTCCTATAATCAAAGGAATTAAATGTTGGTAATGTCTTTTCCCATCGTATCTATATCACTGTCCAATAAAGTTTTTATAAATTAATAAAGATACAAAAAAAGAACTCCGAGATTTCTGCTATCTGTCTCAAAGCGCCAATGCAGTGCGAATAGCACCTTTATTACATAAGTTTATATACATTTAAAAAAAAAAAAATTATTTATAGTTTGATAATTGTTATTCAAGATAAAAGTAACGATATTTAAGTAATTTCGTTAGACAAGGTGTCAGTTTTCGTGGGCACACTAATTGTACACGTAAAATTTGAAAAAAAGTCACACGCATCTGCCTTCCGTCTCGACGCACGTAGCAATTACACAAGGAAATAACAAAAATATAGCCATTTTTAACAACTTTCTTTTGGCGGACGACTTGTCAGAATTAACGTACAAAAATTACCCCAAATGAGTTATTGTATCTTTTCATACTAAAATATAAATTTAAAGATGGTAGCTAATACCAGAGATAATGGAAACATTTTATTTTCGTGTAATACATAGAATATTTCTCACCTGTCACCGGTGCTTTGACGTTGTAAAGGTAACACGGTAAATTTGATAGCCATTGTCTTAACTCTTACTAAGTATACGACACTATAAAGAACCTTTTTATCTAGATTTAACTAATTACAGTGGTTTTCATTAAAAATATCTAGTAGGTCATTCAGAAAAATGGACGAAACAAAACAGATAAGTGCGAGAGGGACCGATGTATTTTGCCGAGTGTCACATCGTAAAGGGGCGTGCACAAATAGATAACTTCCTGGCCGTTTCATTTCGCATCCCATTACGTTTTTTATTTATTTTTGTTCAATGAAAAACTTTTCTTAATTGGTGGCTGGATTCTTGCTTGTATTATTTAGTTATTGAGTTATTATTTTCACGTTTATTGTAGTTATTGTATGAGATGGAATAAATTTTAGTTATTTTTTATCAGTGTAGTATTTGAGAGATGGGTTTTATTAATATTTATTTATACCAATGGTATTTTAAGTATAGACTTATTGACTGAACTATTGTAATGGTAATAAAAAAGCAAATTAGCTGTAGCATTCATTTTTAATGTACCACATACATATTTATCGAAAGCCGTTATGGTCGGACAGTGGCAGCGTTATATTGTTCATACATCGGTAATTTTAAACCCTGGTTAGGTATTTTTTTTAAACTTATTTTCTTCTGTATGTATATATGATTATAATTTAATATGTTTTCTTATATATATTCTTGTATGTATATATATTTATCGTTATTTTTAAAAGAGCAACCGCCGAGTTTCTTGCTGGCTCTTCTCGGTAGGAACAGCTTTCCGAACCAGCATTAGAGTTGACGATTCAAAAACACTTGTTTACAAATTTATTTGAATACAGAATATTTTGAATTTGAATTGAATTTCAAGTTATTTAACCTTAATATGATAAATCTATAAATAATAATTCTTACCATATAGCCTTTAGTAACAACAAATTATTTTAAATATGCACATTTAAGATAAACTCTTTCTATTCTCTTATTACATTTTATTACTAAATCTGCCCTCAGTACCTACATTTAAAATATACATTAAAAATATAAATTTAAAAAAACTTTTAAAAGCTGACCACTTGAGCTTAATAAATTTACACTTTTTAATTTTATTTGCTGTATTAATATTGACAGATATTGACTAAAATTTTCTACTTATTTTCCCTTGTATTACAAGTATATAATTTTTATTATTAATTTTTTGTTAGTGTCATACAAGCGTTGCAACTGGCAACTTCCAGTGATATTTATAACATGAAGTCATTTGTCTACCGAACTTATTTAAGTAGATCGCATCGACGGAATCAAATTGCCCTACCGTAATATTTCAAAATTTTAAGAATTCAGTCACTGCGTCTTATTTTAAGGACATTTATAGTCAAATTGATTCCTTTATAGAGAAGTTAATTGTATTTGTATAAGTTGTATAATTCCTCTTATGCTACAATATTTAAAAGATGGGCATGCTTTGGAACTACGCCGTGTGGTATCCGGCTGAATAGAATAGTACCATCCTCATTTCTTTCCGAAGTATCGTAAAGGGCGACTAAGGTAAGTCGACCCGCCATGTGGTATCCGGTTAAGTAGAATAGACCACCCTCATTTCTTTCCGAACTGTCGTAAAAGGCGACTAAGGTAAGTCGACCCGCCGTGTGGTATCCGGTTAAGTAGAATAGACCAACCTCATTTCTAACCGAGGTGTCAGCACAGTATGTTTATAACGTGATGTGCCGACCCCACTTAGAGTGGGATAAGGGCAGGAGGATAATGAATATGAAAATAGAATTATCCACTGATATAAATAACAGTTGGGTTACGTTACTTTTGTATTCATAGTGCGTTATTTTTTGTCTCATAGTTCAGTAGTAAAAAACCGCATTAAAGAGACACCTTTCGATACCGGTGTGGCTAATTGATTATAAATTACATACAAAGATAAACTTGAGAGTTCGTGAATAGGCATTATATAGTTTTCTGAGACGAATAGGTATTAGTGACGGTTTTTATTATGTGAATAATGGCGATGACTGACACTTTTTAATAATATTCTTTTGTTTTATTGATATGTTTGCAATTGAAAACTTTTAAACTATAGTATAGTAATATTTTTTTCTATATTACTTAAACATGATAAGACTGTCGAACGAACTAAGCCAGGAGTTTTTCGAGTAAAAAAAAAAACTATGACATTAATAGCTCGTTGTGTTTAGACACTAAATTGGCTATTTTTATGTATTTATTCATTTTATTTATTTAATTAGAATGGACATCGTTCATTTACATTAATTAAACACAATGCATTTCGTAAAAAACTTTATAATTATAACAAAAAAAAAACACAAAGAAACATCGAGGAACCAGGCTAAAAATGAAAAACAAATATTAGAATAAATAAATAGAAAAGAAAAAAAAACTAGCTACAGATATTTTTGTTTAGAAAGTACATTAGGGTACAAAGCTATTTATTGAAATGGCAATCTACACCGGATTTCCGTAGCATACAAAGAAAAGTCTAATTAGTGTACCTTACACTTTCCATTAATTTGACTTTTCCTGTAGGTACTGTATGTATGAACCGTAAATGAACAAAGTAACACAGAACCCTTAAGCCGTGTAATTCGGTTACCTAAACGACGTTAAAACAGCACAGATCTGTAGCAATTGACTGTCCCGTTGGCTGTGGTAGCGACTCTGTCTTCAGCTCCGCGAATCGCGGGTTCGATTCCCACCGAGGGCCAAAATTTTCTATAAACAATTTGTTGGTTCTTCGAGCCTGGGTGTATATTTGTATTTAAGTATGTATTTAAAAATATATATGTATATATTCAACAGTTGTCTCTCACCCATAACACAAGTATTAAGTTACTTACTCTGGGGACGGACGACCGTGTGTGTAAGTGTCCCATATATTATTAATATTAATTGACTGATTACACTATACTTATCGTCAGTGACGGCTCGATAAGACAGTATCCTTTTTTAAATAATACTTATATTATCACTAACAACGAGATATATGTACCTAAGTCGAAAATGCGTTCAAAACGAGACTAACTTATTACTCACAACTCGGCTCATTATAGCTACTATGTCACTCGGTAGCAAACCCCATTTCGCGAACTACTAAAAATACCTAAAGAAACAACAAATGTCATTTGACTATAACCGAATCCGATATATCATTACGCATATATTAAAGACAATGAACAACTCAAGGCACCTGCCTGATGCCTTTGAGATTTGAAGCCATACTGTTGACCACGTACTCAAACAATTAGGCCATCTGGGCTTTTTATATTACTACCTAACATCAAAATATTCATATCCATTATCAGGGTTTATGGCATACGAACATCATCGAGTGAATCTTACACGTCCCTAATCGTCGGGAGCGCGCTGGCGTTTGGTGGTGTTTTATTTGAAACAACCGATCGCGCGTTCGCCACGCGCCATTGGACGCTATACTTACCAGGACATGCTCGAGTAATTTTTAATAATATTAACTATTACTAATATCGACACTGTGTTAAAACCCGTACTTTGCCCTTTACTTCCTATTCTTTCCACTGGTGAACACTGAATGCCGCTCCAGTCAACTGGACTTCCCCACGAAGACTACAAAATGGCGGAAGTGAAGACGGCGCCGCCAGTACAGTACAGTGTGACCAGTATATTATTCAAAATAACCCAGCAAAATATTGCCAGCGACAACATTACATAGTTTTTCATTATCATTATCCTGCCCTTATCCCACTCTAAGAGAGGTCTGCACAACATGTTGTCACATGTTTGGGCTCGGTATTTTACGACCGTCTGTCTGTCGTCAATTTACCTTAATTGCCTTTTACGACAACTCGGTAAGAAGGAGGGTGGTCTATTCTACTCAGCCGGATACCACACAGGAGGCTGACTTACCTTAGTTGTTTTTACGACACCTCGGTAAGAAATGAGAGTGGTCTATTCTAATCAGACGGATACCACACGGCTTATCATACATCATATAGATAGCAAAATAATTCTATCGTAACTTCTAACTTACAGGAATAATAATTGTTCTGGAATAGGAATATAGGAATAATATGTGTGTAATATTGCTTTGTGAGTCAATATTTCACACGGAATATAGGAATAATATGTATAAAATAAAATAGTACCGCCCTCATTTCTTACCGAGGTGTCGTAAAAGGCGACTAAGGTAAGTCGACCCGCCGTTTGGTATCCGGCTGAGTAGTAAAGACCAGCCTCATTTCTTACCGAGGTGTCGTAAAAGGCGACTAAAGTAAGTTGATGTCAGGTAGGCGGCTGGTCGTAAAATACGTAGCCAAATCATGTTTATAACATGTTGTACTAACTACCCCACTTCGAGTGGGAAAGGGCTGGAAGATGGTGATTTGCTAACTCCTTTATACTTTTTGATATTATCGTCATTTTGGCCAATCATGTCAACGATATTTGTTTGATAATACTGAAATCAAAGAATGTCCACACTATGCTCGTGGATCGTACCATCTTCCAGCCGATAAGAATTTACGAGACAACATTACGTCAAATTATGGAAATTGGGCTACGACCATCAGGTGATTTGGTGGTAGAATTTATTGCGATCCAAAGACAAGCGCTGTTTTTCATTTACTAACGATCACTCGTAAAAGATTATAAGATTACAGGAGACATATTGCTAAAACCTGTTATTATTTTTTCGTAAATTTTATGATTATAATTAACTTAATAAAGGCAATTCTAATTGTTCAGCTTGGATTGTACAAATATTCCTTTGTTTAAAACAGTATCATATGAATTTTTAGCACCTTTTATAGTTAAAGCGTAACAAAAACCTTTGTTCCATGTTTTGTAAGTGAATTTCTAGAAATAGGCGTTATTTTAAAGATCCTATATAAAACTATAATTAAAAATGTGGTTTATATTAAATTTCCTTTTTTTTGGAGAATTTGTGCGATGTGGCGGTATTTAATCATTAAATCATCATTACTGAGACGCACATACGGATCGAGTTTATTACGTTGTACAATGTCATAGTGTATAGAATAAGTTCTTATCATAGATTATAGTAAACTTGATTACTTAATGATTTCATTTCAGTAAATAATTGCAATCAATTCTTATAGCGCTATTAATTTTTTTTAAGGAATTAATCCTTAAAAATTTTAATAATTTACTTTCGTTATATATTACACGAGTCAGAAAACCTAAATATTATGCAAAACTTTTATCGTTTTATTCTTTTTTTCAAATCACAAATTTCATAACTTGTTTAGAAATAAATTTTGAAATAAATTCATTCTTTATACGTGGACACGAAACATCTTTATGCTTTTTGTTATACTGAAGATATCGGAGGATGCAAAGAGATTTAATAAATAGTTAACACTGTATCATTAGGCGGTATTTGCAGGTAACTATTGTACACAGTAAGAATACCGTATCGCGTAACTATAGACGGCCTGTGTTATGCCGACATACCGGCAGATTAAACTGTCACTGACAGTTAGTTTAACACAAGAATAGCGTGTCGCGTTATTATCGCTTTTATATCTAACTGAACTCTTGTAAATACGATTCCATTATAAACGTACACATTCGAAATAAATATATGGGACACACACACACGGTCGTCCGTTCCAAAGTAAGTAACTTAATACTTGTGTTATGGTAGACAGACAAATGGTGAATATATAATTTTTAAATACCTACATACTTATATACAAATATACACTCGAAGAACTAACAAATTGTTTATAGAAAAATGTTGGCCCTCGGCGGGAATCGAACCCGCGACCCACGGACCTGAAGGCAGGATTACTACCCACTGTGCCAACGGGCCAGTCTAAGGCTTTACTAGTGCTTGTATCAATAGATAACTGTTACTAAATTCGATTTACGCATTAATTAATTATTAAAATTCAAGTAGAATTATTTCAATATACAAATAACAAATTATTATTTACTATTCACTGAAGAGAAGATGATAAAAAAACAAACGACGAAATGTAACAAATTGATGAGTATTAGTCTCTATAGATTTTTCTGAATAAAGCAATATTTTATTAAATAATTTATAGAATTAGGCGTTACTTTGCGGAGATCCATAATACAAAAGTAATAATAAAATTATTTTGCTATAATCCAATATATATTATTTATTATATTTGATTATAGCAAAATAATTTTACTTTTGTAGTTTTGCAATATTTTATTGTTTGCATGTTGTAATGGATCAGTCAATTCATCTATGTACAGAAAAGTATATCTTTCAATTTAGTGTGCATTTGTGTATAATTTATCATGGTATTGCCATACCGGCTGTCTGATTTAAGTACAAAGTTTTCAAGATGGCATTCTCGGATCTTACAATTAAAGTTGCGCAAAATTAGCACTACCGATTGCATTGAGGTAATCTCTTTCAAATAAAAAAGATTTGAGGCACGCGCCGAATCCGACATATAAAGTTGTATGTTCACTGTAATCCTTTGCAATAATTTGTAAATTGATGTTTTTTACTTTTATGTTTCTCTCTTAGTTAGGTACATCTTTTATTTCTATGAGAACCTTTTTTAATTTTTAAATATAAATATATGGGACACTTACACACACGATCTTCCGTCCCCAAAGTAACTTAATACTTGTGTTATGATAGGCAGACAACTGGTGAATATATACTTATATATTTTTAAATACATACTTAAATACAAATATACACCCAGGCTCAAAGACCAACAAGTTCATTTATAGAACATGTTGGCCCTTGGCGGGAATCGAACCCGCGACCCGCGGATCTGGGTCACTACCCACTACGGCAACGGGCCTTCCTTAATTCTTCTTCTTTAATTCTGTTACAAATGTTACAACCTGTATACATGCACTTTATTGTATTTTTCACTTTAAAATTATATAATGGCCTAATGTTCAAATAATATACGCCAAGTCGCAAGTAATATAGTGTACAGAAATATTCCTTAATCTGTTATTCTTTTTGTATATATTTTATGATTCTTACTAATTTTATTGTCATTAACTTTGCTTGTCCCTTAGTGTCTTTGACTTGAGTCTACGAACAGTGAGTGCTGCCAGGGATGGTCATAAGTTATATTTATTTATTTAAGATAACTTTATTGTATACATTTCTGTATATAGACAATACTGTTAAAAACTAAATAATAAACAAAAGGGCGGCCTTATCACTTCTAAACGGGAGTCTACGAACAGTGAGTGTTGCCAGTGATGGTTTATGGATCGGAAACTTGACCTCTATCTATCTATGCTATCTATGTGTTGCCCCTCAATAAAAGGCGTTGGTAGACCACCCAGTTAGTATATGAATAAGTCAACAAATTCAAACAAACTAATGTGGACAGTATTGTGTAATATGTAAATTCACTATATTACAGAATAGTAGATTCAAAATAATCGCGAGAATGCGGTTTATGAAACTTCACGATTTCCTTCTTTATCAATATCATAACTCAATAGTAATAAAAATATTATTTTGCTATAATCTACGATAAAAGAAAATATATGTAATAAATGTAGAGTGTACTATACGTTCTTATACATGCAGAACTAGTAATAAAAACTCATCGCCTCCAATAACACAACTTTTTCGTTACCTTTCTATTATGGACCTCCACAAAATAACGCCTCATTCTATAAATTATGATATGAAAAGTATTTGTAATTTTACAATTTACACATGGGTTTGTAATATTTTTAAATGTTACCGTTAAAAACAATCAAAGATAATCGCCATTGAAATATTTCAATATAATTTAATAATCTTAAATTATATGTGTACAGTTCTTTATAAATAACAATTAAATAAGGAGCAAAGATAAAATAAGAATCGCATGCATGTAGCTTATGTGATTGTAATTCACGTTTTAAATCTTGTGAATTGTTTTTGTGAAGGATGTGCAAGTACGTGATTACTGTTCAACAATTTGCTTTCATCGGAAATTTTATTACTCCAAATTAGGGGACTTAGGTTTTTTCCTAACATTTTAATTTGAAGCTTGATTTCCTCTTTAATAAAGCCGGATTTACCTTTTTTTAACTGAAAGAGTGAAGGAAAGGACTAAAAATGACTGTATTGGAAGAATGAAAAAGATAAGGCACAGGAAAAAAAATCGTACGTAATCCGGAACTTAATAAAAGAAGATAATTATCTGTGCAACATACTTTATATTATATACGCAGTATGATTATAATATACTATATGAAAATATACACATTTAGCTTAAGCCTATTTCATTTTAGTTGTCATTGTAAGTTAACCATAGTGATTTATAGACCAAATTTAATACAAAAACTATTTTCGATCGTAGCATTATGGAATCATATTCCAATTTTAAATCATTTTCTGTTTATTTTTAATCTTTATAAAATATCTTAACATCTTTTTCTATAAATTTTCTGATATTATTTAATCAAAAGATTAAAATTAGAAAATTTTTAGCTAAATTCATGATTTTTAAGCATCAAGATTAGCTAATTTTGGCCGAAATTGAATACAGACGTCGAGAACATAGAATGATATGAATAAATTAATTGACTTATCTTAATATAACGTAATGTTATCTAAATCATCGACATTTTAATCGACTCGTCCATGCTTGTTTATGATATTTTATGCAGGAACGATATGTAATAGTGTAAAGAGCGAGGACACGTCAAAAATATGAGATTATTTCGGCCACCAACGGACTATATTGTAAAATTTATGACATATTTATATTTAGCTTATTTTTATAGATGTTACTTATATCTGTGGCAGCCCAGCGGTAACATCGTGCGACTCTTTCGAGGAGGTCACGGGTTCAAACCCGGGCAGACACCAATGAGTTTTTCTGTTAAAACTTATGTGTCTAATTGATAATTGCAATTTATCACACGCTATTCGGTGAAGGAAAACATCGTGAGGAAACCTGCATATCTCTAGAGAATTCTGGAGATATGTGTAACCAGCCAATCCGCATCGGAGCAGTGTGGTAGGTCTTAGCTCCAATCCTTCTCCCCATAAACGGAGAGAAGAGGCCTATTCCCAGCAGTGGGATAATAACAGGCCGCTACTTACTTTTACTTATACAAAAAGATAGTCAAGCTGCTACTCTGCAACCAGCTGCAAGTTTATTAGAATTTTAAACTGAATATACGTAAGTTGAAAGTAAAATTGACCTAATAAAGGTTATTTGCATACACGCGACACATTATCTTGACGTATGCGGGCGAAAGTGGAAAACCTAGGCTTACATAACGCGTTACCTGATATATAATATTTAGGTACTTTTTTATATACGATATTGAAAACTAAAGATATTCTAATAACACGTTAATTTTTTTTCATTTTCTGTATTTTAATTTGTACTCTGTATTTAAAAAAATCAGTTTGTTTTGTTAATGTCGTCTCATCATTTGACAATCACATAAATTTCGTAATAAGTTCATTACCTTAAAGCCTTTTGTTATCGTAAAATAAATGTTCTTTATTTTCAATCTTTATTTATTTCTTGATTTTATGATTGTCTATGGTAGTGTCTCCCAAGTTTTTTTTGTATCATGCCTCACCTTAGCCTTTCTAAAACTTATGGCCCCTTATGTAACATTCATAAATGTTAATATTAAAAAAATTAATTGTTTGCTTCAGAAACTTAAATGATAGATAGGTCTTAGGAAGAGATTTTTTTCGTTTAATTTGGCACCGAAATCTAGCATTGTATTTAAATGACCCGAAGCAAAAAGGTATTGTGTCAATTCCATTTTCAACCATTTCTCTGGGCGTGGGCCCCACGTTGGGAAATACAACTAATTAGAAAAGGTTTCCAGAATATATCAAAACAATTCTAAAAACACTTTATTACTCTTATAACAATTATTTTTCGTGAAACCAAAATACTGCCAAAATGTATTACCCTTCTTTTTAAAAAAATCTCCTTTGAAGTTGAGATTACAATATTGAGACTAATGCCAACATTTGTACTTCCTAATACACTAAACTTAATACAATAATGCGTAAATGCAAAAAAAAATTGCTGTCAGCAATTTTAGCATTTGCATAAGATTTGCATAATAAGGGTGTTGAGTTATATTTAAAAATATACCTACATATTTCACATCAATGAAAGATTTTATTTAACATATCTTTGCACGGGTTTACAGCATGTAAGCCCATCTTGCTCCCATCTCTAGACTTAAGACTCAACGTACATTATTATACTCATTGTACTCGAGAAATTATATTTAAAAAAGGAAAAGATCATCTAGAAACACCCGTATATTTTTTTTACTATTCCGTCATTAAAGCATAAAACTTTCTAAAGGTTATTTCAAATTGTATATTCTTATTGTCATGCGATATCATATGAAAGAACTTTTTGCTGGTATATACTATCCTAAAAATATTTAGGTATGATTAAAATGACAAAGTTTTCCACTAGTCAACTAGTCACTAGTCTAAGTCAAATGAAAGTATATAAATATCTACTAAATCTTAACTTTTTCATTGGAAACGAAATACTTATCGGTTCTATTTTTCTTAAACTTCACAGTCACAAATATACACATACAAATATTACTCAGAATATTGTAATGAAAATTATAATACGACTAAATGTAAATATTTTAAAAATCACAATAATTAAAACCAAGAATAAAATAACCAAAACTAGAGTAGAGATTTCGTAAGCCAAACTGAACTTAAAGAATTCGTTATTAAAGTTCTTTTAACATTGGCTGGTTAGATTATATTGCTTAAGGATAAAAAATAAACATGATATAATATTACCGGGAGCAGTTCAAAGTACCCACGGCTGCGTTGCGCACGCGACACGATGGGTGCGGTAGGGTTGGGAACATAATCGATACATCCGAAATACAATCCAAAGACAAAGAAGAGGGGCATAAACATAAACTAAATATATAAGAACTGTAGTTCTATTTATCTATATTACACTACTATTTATTTTCTTTTTACTGTATATATTACTTTCTTACGGATAGCAAAATTAATTCGAAGATAAGCATATAATAAGGGTTCAAAAATCGTTATTATATTATATTTGTTGTGTTTAAAGACAATGCCGTGTGATATTTGGCTGATTAGACTAAGCTAATACCGGCCGGTCGTCTAATACGTAGCCAAACATGTGACATGTTTCTAAAGTGTTGTGCCGAACCCGCTTAGAGTGGAATAAAGGCAGGAGGATGATAATTTGTGTCTATACACAGTCATAGACATAGTCGCCTTAAGCCTTAAAATACTGTTACTACTGTTGCCAATGGATTTTTTTATCTACAGCCTGATATACTCGTATGAGCTTTAATTGTAACAAATTTCCACAATACTGCCCCAGATCAGTTTTCGTGAAAGTGTAAGAAACTTTCATTAACCTTACAGACTCCCACATTTATAATATTATGGATAGATCTAAAGAAGGAAGGTAATTAGACGCTTGTGTAGGGCGCAATATGCCTTAATACCTACGTCAACGTTTTCATAAACGGAACGATGAGGAATAATTCAAGAAAACTGTGCCGATATTTGATATGATCTGATATATGTCAGAAAAAAAAACATTCCAATAATATATTAAGTCTCTATGTTCTCCATTCACTTCCACAACCAGAATACCCATAGACTGACCTCGCGCGCAAACCGCCATCTTTCTACCCCACCGTCAGCAGTGTTGCCAACACAAAATAAATATACTTTACACTTATATATCTCTTATTAAGTTATTATAAGTATAAGTTCGCCAATTGTAGTTGAAAAGTTTTAATCATACCTTTGACTCGGGTTTAAATTAAATACCTCGATTAATTACCTTTTCAGTTAACTAACAGTGTTGGTTTGTTTTTAGGACAAATAATCAATTCGGTCATTCAACGCGTAAAAAATAGTAGCGTAGCGTTCGTTCAACAATTTCAACTGGACGTAAAAATTCTAATCAACAAGTTATAAAATATAGATTAACATTCCATATATCTGTCAAATGAAAAAAAATTGTAAATCATGAAGTTTATTAGGGAAATCGGCTATTGAAGTAAAAAGCTTTACTTTTACTTATATATTACTTACTTTTACTTATATATAATAATTTAATAAACAATTTCTTGGAGTATTCCAAGAGATTGCTTAAATCTATGAGTTAAAAGAAGTTAAGTTTTTTTAGTTCTACAAAGAATGTTTATTCAAATTCTTGAATATTCTCTCGTACTAAAACAGTCATAGGTAGGAAATAAAGCGACTGTTATGTGTACATAAAAGTACTATCAAGGAACAATGCGTTGAGAATCTAATGTATACAAATATGATATCAATATTTAATATTCATACATTTTCGTAATAAAAATTTTATTCTGTAATCGGACACGCTTAAAGAAATGCGTGCAGATGTTCCACAGCGTACAATCAATTCAACTAATTCTAATTTTATTCCATAATTGAGTAACAAGCGTTCACTTTTATTCCATTTGATATAAAGAATCTATGCATATCTAAATTTAATATAAAAATGTAAATCTTGACTATCGTTAATATTCAATAGGGAAGCACTAGCATTAGTATCCACTGGCAATAACATATATTTTATGAATAACATATTACTATAATATTTATAAATCATCATACATTGCTTTAAATACGAAAACGATATTCCCATCCTTCTCACAAAAGCAGCAATGCTCAATATGTATTTACATAAAGTAATTTCATCGATGACTATAACGTCATGGTACCAGTTTCAAACGCACCTGTCTCGCGCACGCGTTGAAAAAGCACCTATAATTCCGTACAAATTACTCTTATACACATGGCGACATACTAATGTTTTAGAAGGCGCGTTAATTCTCAATCGATTATACTCATTAAGTCAAAATCTGAAAGGTGAAGACTGTTAATTAACATAAATACACAATAATGTGATAAGCTAAGTGGTTCATGTTTGTATAGGTGCATACGTTCATAAAAAGCTGCTCGAGATTTAATGACTGTTTTGTATCTAATTAACTAAATAGTCCGCACCTCGTTGAATATAATGGTTAAATTTGCGTTTAATTTTAATTATATAAATAGTTTTACGACTGTAGAGACTTACAACATTGAAATATATATATATTAATATAAATTAATCTCATATATCACATATTCCCTAGAATATTTAATTTAAAAAAAATTTGTTAAAAAATATAGTAAAAATTCACTAAAATTATTACTTTATCTATTAGTGAACCAAGAGCAATCACTCGTTTTGTACAAAAACTAATTTTATATCAACATGTCTTGTTCTTTTCTTATAATATATAGTCTTTTGTTGTAATATATAGAGTAATACATATTTATTAATTTTATCAAAATTCAATTTAAAAAAATAAAAAGAAAGCGACCGGTTATATATGGGAATCGGTCCTCGGTTACGAACTTTTTTGTCCCGCCCGTTACCATTAGGCTATCACAGCATTGCGTTTGACAGCTAAAATTTCATTTACTTTCTTTTCAACATGTTAGCATTTTTCAATGACCGAAAACAGGAATTTTTTTAAATGAAATCTGAATATGAAGCTAGATGGATTTTTCCGTCCCAAAAAATTTTGGTGTTGACGGCGTTTTGTGATAAGTGTGGTGACTTGTCCTGCATGTATAAGGTATGTGACTGTTGCCTGCTTCATACACTCAACATTACATAGATTCATTTAACAAATGTGGATTACAGCAAAATAATTATATTGTAACTTCTGTACAAAACAGTTAGGGTAACAGCATACAATTAATCCAAAAAAAAGATATAAACAAACGAAATAATAACGCAATCAAAATTTTCAGCATCCATTTCGCTATAAACTAAATCACAACTAGAATACTATTGTATTCTACTATATACTAAATATATCGCATCAACAACCCTCGTTTTGTAGTAGTCGTAGTATTGTCGTATAGTATTTATCCAACCAAAAAATTCCTGACAGTTCGCACGACATAAATGGGTGTGATGAAAACATGTCTAACTTATGTTTTTTATTCATTTAAGTATTAGGGGACTTGACAATAGTCATACAACCAATACAGCTAGACCGAACACTTATTCAACCCTCTTACTTAAAATTAAAATGCAAAACTGTATAGTTAATTCTATCTTTTATTAGTAAATATTGAACAATCAGCTTTGACCTCTTTTAAAACTATAAAGTGCTAAATTCTAATTGATTTTTCGATTAACTTCAATCAATCAATCAATATTTACTAAATAGTTTAACGTAAAATATGCAGTCTATAACAGTTCCTAATCCTCCCCGTATACCACTCTAAGTGAGGTAAGTACAAAATCAAAAAAATCAAAACAAAATCAATATAATCTTTATTCAAATAAGCTCTTTCAAGCACTTTTGAATCATCAAGGATCAATAGGATTAATGAAGCTATAACTGATTCGGAATGTTGCTCTTACCGAGAAGAACCAGAAAGAAACTCGGCGGTCAATCTTTTAAACATTTTCAATACAACATGTTATAAATATGTTGTCACATGAACCGGTTAGGTATTTTACAACCTGCCGCCTGCCTGACGTCAACTTACCTTAGTCGCCTTTGCTACACCTAAGTAAGGAAGCGTGTAGTCTATTCTACTTAACCGAATACCACACGGCGAGCAGTTTATATCAGTTATTGAGAAAGATTATCAAATCATCATCCTCCTGGCCTTATCCCACTCTAAGGGGGGTCGGCACAACATGTTATAAATATGTTATCACACGATTTGGCTACGTATTTTACGACGTATGTTACAACACCTTGGTAAGAAAGAGTGTGTATTCTATTCAACCGGATACCACACAGTGGGTCGACCTACCTTAGTCGCCTTTTACGACACCTCAGCAAAAAATGAGGGTGGTCTATTCTATTCAGCCAGATACCGCACGTTAGCAAGATTACTAAATATCCTAATAAATCAAAGTAATGTGTTGCGAACACATAAAATTAACGAAAATATTTACAGCGAAGCTGTGACAAAAAGTCCTACTTGACCGGTTGGACGATTGTTAAGGCCTTACGAATTTGTCCAAAATATTTCAGCTCACATTATACGGCAGAAACGTAACAAGCATTAAAAAGGAAGCTGCAAATAAACGCAACAAAGTATCGTGATGATATCGTGCTTATTTGGTTGATACTACAAGTTGATGGTACAGACTTTTATCTATGCCGTGTGGTATTCGTCTGAGTAGAATAGACCACCCTCATTTCTTACCGAGGTATCGTTAGAGATCACTAAGGTAAGGTGACTCACCGTGTGGTATCCTGCTGAGTAGAATAGACCACCCTCATTTCTTACCGAGGTGACGTAAATGGCGACTAAGGTAAGTTGATTCGCCGTGTGGTATCCGGCTGAGTAAAATAGACCGCCCTTAGTTCTTACCGAGGTGTCGTTATAGGCGACTAAGGTAAGATGACTTGCCGTGTGGTATCCGGCTGAGTAGCAAGACCACCCTCTTTCTTACCGAGGTGTTGTAAAATACGACTAAGTGAAGTTTTTTCCACCATTATTATCTACAATAATAATGGTGGAAAAAAACGGGATAGAAGAGGGGATCCTAGTGGTATTCAAAGTTTCATTATATTTATTTAATTATTATATTATTATAATTTCAATTCGGTAAGCAAATTAACAAAACATCCACTTTAAGAAAATTTTAATGTTATTTTATTTTAAATGAGAAACAGTCTAAATCGCTTCAATTATAATTGGCAGACAAATTATTATACCATAAACCTGATAAACAGACAAGAAGTTTGCTCAGTTTAAATAAACGTCGAGAGTTGTGGTCATTACTTCGAGTTATGAACAAGTTCGGACAAGTGATACAGCCAACGAATTAATTTTGTTTGCTTTACGATTAATTTGAATTTTAAATGAGCAGCAATTGCTTATAAGAGCACATAATACATGATAATTATTGGTTTGCGATTGAATCAGTTTCAAGGTTAGAATTAAAGTGATGACTAAATTTAGTTTTTGAAGGTCACAAATGTTATTTGTCCAATTCGACGGGAGCTTTTAAAATTTCGTTTTCTACCAGCTTATACTCGTAAGGGCGATAAACTTAAGTTAATAGTTAGTTTCGGCATAATCAATTAGTAAATTAAATCGTATGGATCATAACATCTTTTAACTGAATTAAAAATATATAGAAACTTTGTAAAAAGGGGTAACGCTGCTGGCAGCGTTTACAAATTACAGGCGTTTGGCAGCCTAAAATACTGGTATTTTAGGAACTTTACCCCATTGCAATGGAATGGATGGTTTTGATTTAATGTAAATATGTATATAGGTATATTTATTAATTTTTATTTTTTATTCTTTAGTTATTATTTAATGAGGTTTGTTTTAATTTTTTTTTTAATGCTTGTCTTTGTAAAATAGTTTAGTTTAGTAAAACTATTTTTACTAAACTAAACTATTTTACAAAGACAAGCATTAAAAAAAATTAAAACAAACCTAATTAAATGATTTTTACAAAGTTAACTATGTAGTAATACTAATACATAGTTAACTTTGTAAAAATCATTTTTAAAGTAATCGAAAGTGCAAATATTATTGCACGCAAAAAAATTCAGGTAAGAGGAAACTAATTATTATGTAAGAAAATGTTGATTATTAATAAATGTTTCATCATCATCCTCCAGCCCTTATCCTACTCTAAGTGGGGGTCGGCACAACATGTTATAAACGTATGGGTATTTTACGACCTGTTGACTGCTTGACGTGAACTTGCCTTACTCTTATTTTACGACATCTTGGTAAGAAATGAGGGTGGTCTATTATACTCAACCGGATACCACTCGGTGTTTAAACTTACCTCAGTCGTCTTTTACGACGTCTTGATAAGAAATGAAGGTGGTGTATTCTACTCAGCCGGATTTTAATATTAAGGAGGAAAGGAAAATATATTATGAAATGCAATTTCGAGAAGTTGCGTAATTCTAATATAATGATTGCACGAAATTACATACATACATTTCTTCATTAAACGTCCTAACAATTGTTAGGCTAAAGTATTGTATAATAGCAACCCGTATACCTACAGATAATACAAGTTGCGGAACCCCGAGGCGTCGTGGGTTCGTAATTACATGCATGCAAACAGCAATACCGGTGGTCAGCTATAGTAGGTACATGTCACACATTAAATCGAATATATGAGTTTGTCCTTAGTAAAATGTTTTTTCTACAAAAAAAGTATATCAATAATTTTTTTTACAAGATGAAAAATAAGATCGTAAAATCCAATTCATCTAAAAACACACAGCTTATGCAAGCACACACACACGCACATAGTCTCAAACACATGAACACACACAAACATATACACACTCATTACAAAGAATTAATTTAATTGTTTTTTGGTTTATGTAAATATTTTGTATCGTCTACTCAACGAACAAATATTTGTAAAAAAATACTAATTGTGTAATCCTTATATGGCCTTAGTTTAAGTTGTTAATATTAATATGTATTAAGTAAGAACTGTTACGCTGTTGGATTACCTAATAAACAAATAAATAAATAAAATGGATCTTTTTGACTTAACAATGCACTCTGCGTAAACAGCATTAGAAAAATGAATTTATAGTATAAATATGCATACATTATAGAACATATTTCGGATTCTATTTTAAACAAAACAAGAAATTAATTAAAGATAACACGTTCTAAAGCATGTTATTATAGTGAATCATAACTTTTTGTCAGTTATCATTCACTATACAATACAATAAATAAATACCAAGAAGCAAGAATCATGGTCGCCTTACTCCTAAATTGGTCTAAAATTTAAGGTTATCTTATAGTACGAGCGGAGGCGAATAAAGTTTAAATTTAAAACAATTATTACATTTTATGCTCCAGAAACGGAACCTGACGGTTTTCTCTACTAGGGAGGTAACACCATTCAAAATATAGAAAGTTATTTCCCATATTTTTCCGGAGTTCCCGCCGCGATCACGCCTCATAAAGAGATCATGAATAAATTATATGTAAAGTAAAGTTATGCTACTATTCCACTGATGGGCATAGACCTACGTTTTTGTAGAGAAGAATTGGAGCTAAGACCTACCACGCTGCACCAATGCGGAATGGTAGGTTACACATATCCCTAGAATTCTCTAGAAACATACAGGATTCCTCACAATGTTTTCTTCACCGAGCGTCTGATAAATTGCAATTATTAATTAGACTCAAACTTTTAACAGAAAAAACTCATTGGTGCCTGCCAGGATTTGAAATAGTGACTCCTCGAAATAGGCACAAGGGACTTGTAAGACTTTGAAACTGTTCCGGCAACCCGATAGAACAAGACAAGTGCCGGTTTCTATAAATTAACTATGAAGTCATTTCAGTTAATCAATGTTATTTAATATTTGTATTCAACAATAAACTTAACCGGGCTTCGCAGTCCCTATAATCAATGTCCTCAATTCGATCGCCTAAGGCCCCGCTTCTCTCATAACTAAAACTACATATTTATAAAACATGTGCGAAACCGACTGGTCCTGATCACGCAACCGTTTGCTCTAATTTCTGTATGGACGTCTTACCCTTAGGATGCCCGGAAATCGTTCATAATTTTTACGCCTAAATCGATTTGTTTTTGTTTGCGGTTAGATATTCTCACCTGTTACACGTCACGGGTTAGATTCTGAGTTATTTACTGCACGACATCGCCCTCTCTGTAATCCTTACTAATATTATAAATGCGAATGTATGTCTATCTGTCTGTCTGTTACTTTTTCACAGCCAGTCCGCTGAGCCAATATCGATGAACCAATATCGATCAATATCGATTTGGCACAATTATTCCTTATACAGCGGGGTAAGTACGGGATCGATCTAGTTTTTGTGATGGAGATATTTGCAGTGTTTGAGTGACAGAAGCTACTCTTATTTAAAAACTACAGTCCCCGCGAACGAAGTTACGGGTAAAAGCTAGTATCTAAATATAACAACTTTTATTTCAAACCAAAAGCAAGTTCACTATAACTGAAAATACAAATGTTTTCATCATTATCAATTATGATTATCCATGTTTAAAGTATGTTGTGATGTGATTTGGCTAGGTATTTTACGAGCGGCCACCTGCCTGCCGTCAACTTACCTTGCAAGTGTATATTCATAAGTTAATTATGTGCAAACCACCAAACAGATTCCCTCACATTTAACAAATTAAATATTACTAATAATTAATATATTAGTTTTGATAACAATAGTAATAGTACTCAATAATAGTAATATTCAGAGCAACGTAATGTCTGAACCTGCCAATCCGCTTTTGAACAATACGGTGGGTCTAAGATTCGATTCTTCTTTCCAAAGTGACATGACGCTTTTTCTTGTCAGTGGTTAAGAAAGAGGCTATTTAAGCTTACCTTTACAGTTAAGTTTTATATATTTAATATTTAAATGTGTTAATCTTGTGTGTATATATGTATATAAATATATTTTCTGCATCTCGGAAACGGCTTCAACGATTTTCCTGAAATTCAGCGTGATGGGGGTTTTGGGGGAAAAAGATCGATCTAGTTAAATTTTATTTTTAAAAAAATGTCATATTATCTCTGTTTTCGGGTACTAAAAAATTTACGTTGAATACAAAAACTATTTTTCGCTTGCAAATGTAAAGTCATGGTAGCTCATTTGGGGAACGGTCGGTCTAGAGAGGTGGAAATACCTAGGATCGAGCCCCCCACCTGCCCGATTATTTTTTCTTTTTTTTTCAATTTTTTTTATATCATTTAAAAAAATTACCGAGCAAGGCTCACACCCAGGTACTTTGTATAATAAATAACATGTTATGTCATGCTTTTAAAAATAATCATATAAGTACTTTAGTAAAACTTGTTGTGCCGACCTCACTTAGAGTGGAATAAGGACAGGAGAATGATAATACTTTAGTATAGAGTTTTAAAGATGTTTTTTGTACCTAACAATATATTGCATGCCTGTGTTTCAAATGTTGAACGATATGATCCTTAGCTTTATTAATTCTTAAACTTTTTGTGCCATCTTTTGGAGGGAACTGAGAAAAAGTTGGTATTATACTTGTAAAACGTATTGTGTGACGATTGAGATTGGACTAATTATTATGTCAATTTATATTCTCCTAAACCAGCAATCGCCAGCGGCTCCGCCCGCGTGGAAAGATTAAAACCGTAATATAGTATTTTGAAAACCATAAAAATGGTGAAAGTGGGTCAACCTTAAGAGCTAGACATATGCGCGGACTTTTATTAATAACTTTTAGAGAAGAAAATTTTTGCAAAAAATGATTATTAAATAACTTTCAATATTTAATTTATAGAATTAGGCGTTACTTTGCGGAGGTCCATAATACAAAAGTAATGAGAATATTATTTTGCTATAATCCGCGACAAAAGAAAATATATGTAATGCTAAATGTAGAGTGTACTATTCGTTCTCATACCTGACACATGCAGAATTTGTAAGAAGTCATGCACTACCCGACACCGATGGCACAACAATACACAAGCACTGCACACATTTACCACCACAATCTCAACAATTGTTTCGCCCCGTAACCGAAGCATCTTCAGGAGATAGACTCCACGACAAAATCGCAAAGCAATATTTACTTAACGCACGCAAGGAAAGCTTTAAATATTGCCGTTTTCGTAATATTCTTTATTGCTGCTCCTCTCCTATTCATCTTAACGTGATGTAATATAGTCTATAGCCTTCCTGGATAAATGGACTATCTTATACTTAAAGAATTTTTCTAACCGGTCCAGTAGTTCCTCAAATTAGCGCGTTCAAACAATCAAAATAAACTCTTCAGCTATATATTAGTATAGATATATTTGTCATTAAAAAAAATGTATGAGACTACGTAACTGTTAAAGGAATCAAGAATTTCTAAATCTATAACTTACCTTCACAGTTCTTCATATTCTTCTTAGATTATTGAACGTTGACTGTTAGACAAAGGTCTTTTAAAATGAACCTATCTTGTGCCGTTTGGTTTAGTGGCTCCCTGCCATCGCCACATCTGCTATAGCGAAACGAATACCATCATGTAACTAAATAAATAAATTACTATCCTCCTACTCTTATCCCATTCTAAGTTTAGTCGACACAACGTGTTATAAACATGTTGTCATATGATTCGGTTCGGTATTTTACGACCTGCCTGACGTCAATTTATCTTAGTCGCCTTTTACTACACCTCAGTAAGAAAGAGGGTGGTCTATTCTACTCTGCAGGATACGAAACGTTGGGTCAATTTACCTTAGTCGCCTGTTACGATACCTCGGTAAGAAATGAGGGTGGTCTATTCTACTAAGCCGCATACCACACGGCGGATCAAGGGATCTTAGTCGCTTTTTACGACACCTCGGTTAGAAAAATTCAGCTGAATACCACACTGTGTATAAATTAATGATATACAAATAATATACATATCGTTTAAATTATGAAGTATAAAGTTGTAACGTGATGCGTATATAATTCTATACTCAGTGTGTTTGATCATAATTATTAAAATTTCTTGCATAGTTCTCCCATTTATCATGAGATTTTTATTAAGTATCAAGAGGTTTTAATGTTCCTGTAAAAATTAAATGTTTTAACTTACATAAAATAATTATATTATGTACATAACTATTTTGTTAAATATTATAACACACATATTAAGCCGAAGGGAATAATGTTAATTATAAATACCTACATGGGAATTTTTAAATATTCTCTCAAACAAGCATTTAATCGTGAGTCGACGTACGTAAAGTGCGTCAAACTTTAATTCCAAGCTATGTTAATTGTTCAAGAATTCTTGTCACGTTCACACCTGCGGACGCGAATCACCATAAAGCATTAGGATCTGGATATTTTTCCCTATTTCGCACTTTCTTAATGGTCATAGCCCTATTAATTATTCCATATAAAGGTAACAGAATAAATAAATTTATCGCTTATTAAAACACTTCAAATTTCACATCTAAAAGTATCGAACTAAGATTCTTTATGGTATACGACATTTTTGTACGACAACTATATGTATATCCAGTAAATTTGTCGTGACCACGACAGATGCAATTTTGCCAAAACGCCGAACCTAATATAAACTCGATTTTATCGCGATGTGATCTGCATATTTATATAATAATAAATAAATAAGGTAACACTTTTTTTTACAAAATAATGCATATGATAGATTCATCCTTCTATAAGAAAAAAAAGGAAATATGCAAAATATTATGTCCCTTTTGTATTTATTTATTTGTTGCCTAGATCGTGTAAACATTTAGATGTTAGATTTTGTAAATGTATAACACATATTTACAAAATATTTCACTATTTGCTTTTGTTCGAAAATAGCTATAATACCAATTAATTTGATAAATGTAGGTACTTATATCTAGTATACATATAACAACATGATCATTGTAGTTGGAAATGCTATTGTTAAATAATATATATAATTTTTTTCTAATATCTGCTAGTCCATCTATTACTTAATACATAAATTGTACAAAAGTAATAAGAAAATTATTTTACTATTATCCACAATAAATTGTATGAATATAACATAATTATATAACACATAAATTGTATTTTAAATGTTATTCCAGATATTTAAGTTCCGCTAATTTTTTCGTCTTCAAAATAAATCTGCGAGTGTAAAGCGACTTACATAAATCTCAGAGCCACTCTTGACACCACGTTCCTTTCTCAATCGTACATCGTTCGACTTTTTGTCGTTTCGCCGCACTCGGTATTTCGCGCGCAAAAACAACCGAATCAAAATTCTCCGATCGCCACATCTTTTATTTATGCCCACCGTTTCGACTAACAGGCGTAATTTTTTCCGCTAAACAATCAGTTTTGTCCGAAAAATGCGAGACGGGAAGAAGACATAAAAAGGTACGCTGGATTGCTTTGAATTTTTTCCCGTCTTACGCTTCGCTCATACATATCGAGATATGATGAGCGGCGTCTATAAGAGGTATACTTATTGTTTATTCTAGAAAAAGTGCACTCGCGAGCCGCCTATTGTTCTCGAAGCGAGAAGGCTCTGTTGATCATAGATTGTTGCGCATTCCTGTAATACATTTCAATTTTAAATCGACGTAATATTTTTAATGAGGCCGCAGATACCCGCAACTTTGTCAGCTTAGGTCTGGACTGCCAACATTACTTGATCTCTTAGCACTATTCTCTTCAGTACAACCGAGAGGTCAATGAGTAAAAAGGACATGTCATACGCAAGCAAATCAATTTTATGATCTAAAAGTTTTTTTAATATCTTTCACTGTAAAGGTTTTCGTTTAACAACTATTTGTCTCCTAAACCTTACAATCTCTATGATATCAATCAATATTAACAATATTATGGTGAGTTTGTTAAAATTTTACGGTACAATGTGAAGAAACTGTTTTTTCCACATTATAAAAATTTCAATGTTAATTTTCTGTACTTAATTCTGTTAATATTCTGTTAATTTTTTTTATGAGATTCCAACCCGTGTTTTTAGACATCTTACAGCGACGCTCCCACCACTGAATAGGTTTAGCCGGAGCGGTGCAACTACATGTTTTTATTGATTTATATTTTTATTTAACAATGCTGCAGGTGGCAAAATTATTTCATTCTTTTTAGATCATGTCGGAATAAATGTATACTTTACTTTTTATATTTTATGTGTACATATAACTTTGCGGTGGCGTTTACATGATTGACATTTACATGATTTTTATTATCAACGAAAACAGATTAACCTGATAAAAAAAAATATATTTATTGATCTAATCTAAAAATCGATTAACTCGAAACGAAAAAATCGATTATTAATAATCGATTTTTTTCTGGCTATTCGAAAGATGCTATTTTTAATAATGATTATTAATTAGAAAAAGACTAATCATACGCGTTGGTGAAATTCAATTAAAAAGTGTTAGTTTCATTCAACAACGCATATCTTATCTTAAAAAACAAGAAAAAAGAGTTTAAAAAAAAGAACAAAAAAGGGTAATTAATATAATAGATGAAAAATGATAAAATAGTCGATTCATATAAAAATCGATTATTTTTTGACATCCCTAGGCCACGGATAGTCGTGTCTTATTTACATATCCCAGCGCATCAAGACAACTGCAACATGACACACTACAATTACATTCAGTCGGACGCATTGCCGATTTCGACGTTCAACGGCACATTCAAGAACCCGAAGCTCTCAAAATGACAGAATTGGATGTATAAATACTCCCATGTGACTGATTCCACAGCACATCCGCAATGGGCTCAACGTCCATGATGATAAACACATACCTGTCTTAGACGTTACAGTCAAGTAAGTCAAGTAAACTTTAAGTTTTGAAGTTATGCGATTGTTTCTTAGGTTAAGTCAAGCTGTACAAGAAAACGTTAGCTTGACACCATCGGCTTTGACAAAAACTGTTATAACATTTTCACGGTGAACACCTAGCAAAATGGAAGAAAAAGCCAGCAAATAGACTGATAATTCCTGATGATACCAAGGAGAAAGTATCTTACAAAAGACGCAATAAAATCTGCAGCAACAAATATTCTTTATTGTACACAAAAAAAAATATACCTTAATAGAAATCCAATTTTATTTAATCAACTAATAACAATTCCTAAATGTAAATATATTATATATACTATAAAATACAAGAATATATAATACACTTCATTGATGATAGTTATTCCCTAAATTCTTATATAATATAATAACTTAGATAAACTTGGAACAGTCGTTTAAATAAACCAAGCGGAATCCTCGTTAAATCATGTGAAAATTCAGCCTAGACAAGGCTAAAGTATCTTTCCCTCCATTATTAATGTTACTTTTTATTATTAAACTGGTTGTAACACATTTTACTTTCCGTCATTCTTGTCTGTCAACACTCTGAATAAAAAAGACCGCTCAGACGTATCATTAACAACGGAATAAGAATCATTAACACAATCTTCGATCTAAACTTGTGTTCCATTTAAAACTTCCTAGTTTTTGCAACCATAAAGCTTTCATCCGCTAATGTGAGAGCATCGATCCAAACGATTTTATCTCCCTCACTTATCAATTTAATAAACAACTTTCCAAATATGAAGCAATAATAAAATTGCTAGGATCTCATCAAAATACCGATCAGCAGATCATATTACAATGGCATCGGTTACGGTATCTCGATGAAAATGACTTCCACGTTCATAACTGACGACATCGCGTGTATTTATGCGAAAATAAATCATACAAAATAAGCCTCTATAGTTAGGTTGTAAAAGATCACTTTCGTTTGATACTGAATGATACGTAGTATATTAGCAAATTCTGCTGGTTGTATCCACCGGTTTATCGACAAGAAACAGCGTGGAATATTGCCGTGTGCGCTAATGACGTGCGTTTCTGCGCTTTAATTGCGATCAAACAGACAAACTTATTTACTGTGACACTTTCTCTAGCCGTTTCCCGACGAGTTAAAGCTCACATTTGCTTACACAATTGCGCAATGTAACTTTGTTAAAAGACTCTGGTCGCATCGTCTGCATGAAAAATGTATGAAGTCTCATCTCGAGTTGTAAGTAAAAACCTTTCGTATTGAAGTCCATTTTGATTGGTGTTCGGATTCAAGGGGTTTTATATTACACCTAAGAAATGTCCAGCGGTACCGAGTAACATGATAAAAGTGTTCCTATTAGAGATGATACTACAATAACAAGGCAGTAAATTAAAAAGTTTCTAGTCTAAGGTAATAAAATTATAAATGTTGCTACATTTTCCACAATTATCAAATAATCGTCATAATATAATTAAGTGTTAAGAAAAGGCTATGTTGTATGTGTGGTGGTTGAGTAGAATAGCGCACCCTCATTTCTTACCAAGGTGTCGTAAAAGGCGAATAAGGTATTTTGACCCACCGTGTGTTATCCGACTGAGTAGAATAGAACACCCTCATTTCTTACCGAGGTGCCGCAAAAGGCGACTAAGGTAAGTTGACGTAAGGCAGGCGGCCGTTAAATACATAGTCAAATCATGTTATAATATTCAGTCAATTCAATATCATGTAAAATTATCTTTTTTGACAACTTGGCATACTTTCAGTTACAAGATCTTCGAGAGTTTTGCCATCAAATAATTTGACTGTTGGTCAGCCGATTCTTCTTTTCTCTCGCCCATTCCTTGCAATATTCTTAGTACTTTACCACCCCATGCCTCTGAAGTGCAATCCAAAGACAGTATGATAAATGTGTCAATTAGCCATATTTGGTGAGAGTATAAAAAAGGTATAAAAACGGTAAAGTCTCTCAAAATCACGTCCTCGGGTCTCATTTTTGCAGGAACCGTTGTGACGAGCAACAGTGCTAACAACATTTTTAACAATCGTCCTGTTCTGCCCATCGATGCTTCATTACGAATTAGTTCCGCGTATAGCCACCGACCGCCGCCGGCGCCACACCACGTATTCGTAGTAACAGAGAAAACGGAAACATTACTTACCATACCAATACAATAAAATATATTCTAATTCTACTTTGAACTGTTGCAAGATTATTACCGTAACGTGTCCATATAAACTGATCCAAACATCATTATACCTGTTACGCCAAAATTTCACATATATTTTTAATATAAAACCATCGAATTTATATTAATAAATTGAACAGTTAGAGTTATTTTTAACGATATTTAGTGAGCAAATTCATGGTTACTGAATACCATATATACGTATTTACCATATTTGTATCAAAAGAAACTGCGTTAACATAAATGCATAAGCAAATTTCTTTGAGTTTTGAGCTATCATACAATATGTTTTTAGTGTACTATATATTTTATAACTATAATATATATAAGAAATATATAAAAGGAACAAATAATATATTGCAATTTTTACAATCATCTCTTTTATATCAGGCTGGTATATATGTATATATTCGTTAATTTCGGTACACAATTCTAAGTTTAAAGTTAATAAAAAATTAAATTCATGCAAATTTTGATTCCTATACTATGAGCACAAAAAGTATATCTAATATTATTTTGAAGTAGGTATCAATTTATTTTTACAGTGTAAATTACTCTTCCATCAAAATGTTCGAATATTAGAAAATTTAAAAATGAAATTAAATGTATGCGATATTCACGAAATCTTGCAGCTGTCTCTCAATCTAACAGTTCTTGAGAAATTGACATCTCATTGCTGGATTTCAAAATATCGCAGCCTAATTGTTCCTTGAAAAAATGGGACATGACTTGTATTTAAGATAGATAAATGCCATTGAAATTTTGCTAAATACGGTGGTGGTCGCAGAATCAACTTTTTATTAGGCAAGTTAAGTAATTTTTGTGAAAATTTGTGGGTGTTCCCTAACAAGTTTCTCTTATTTGTTCCGCACATTTATATCGAAGGCTTATATACACCTCATACAAGCCTGATATTAAAATTTGTTCAAAGTTCTAACTTTGCCATTTCCTGTTACTGTTTTGTTGATTTATTGATTTGTATATAGTGTAATAACAAATAAACGAATTTTATTTCTTTCAATTAAATAGTTGATTTTAGTGTATGGACTTTTCCAATGACTCATTAGGAAGTGGCTGATATAAAAAGTTAAAATTTGGCAATTTGTCACACGCTTTTCAGTAAAAGAAAAAATTCTGAATAAACACGCATATCTCTAGAGAATTCTGGGAATATGTGTGACCTACCAATCCGCATTGGAACAGCTTAGGAGATAGAACAGTACAGGCCGTTACTTTACTTTTAGCTATAATTCACAAAATACTAATCAACGCATAATTATAGCATATTGACAATATTAAGTCCCAATGACATTGTCGCATTGGATATCATTACATCCATACTTTTATCATTACACTTGGTTCAAATAGCTGCTGTAGGGCATGCTCTCATCTCTGTAATTTGCGCCGGGCACCTCCTGCGTCCCGCCTGATTATATGGAGTACGCTCCTAAAGACATGCTCCTTCAAATTGATTTACTACTCATATTTTGGTAATTGTTTTACAGGATGTCCTGAAAAGTATAACTTTACCTTTCTTTGACTTGTATAGCGCAAATTAGGCACAAAACATTCTACCAGTGTTACTTAATGGCGAACAGACGGTTTAAGAAATTTAGACTAATTGATGTAAAATGAACAGGATAACTTCGCGAAAAGTTTTCGACAACAAACTTTAATCAATTTCCTAAGTGTCGGAGACATCTAGCAATATGAAAAGTTTTAATTTCTAGATTAAGAGTTGATAATAATTAAGTCGCTTAGGAGGAGCTGACAGTATAATAAATATCTAAATAATGTGAAATATATAGAAAAACTTCTTTACTAGATAATAAATTTTAATAGAAACTTTCAGGTTCAAATAGCTCAAGCGATATGACAAAGTTTAATTACGAGATTTAAAGTTGATAATAAATTTTGCAAAGGAGCTGAAAGTATTAAAAATCTGGTGATTAAGGCACGGTAGACGTTTAAAACTGGTTTTCCTAAAAAAAGAGTACAATCCAAATATATACTTCAATTTTTGCTTAAGTGAAAAATTAATCATTTTTGGACCATTACCAACATCATACTTTGGCCATAAATTCTTAAATTATCATTTTTACGCTCGGTAACGGCCCAGTTTTTTGCTTTTATTTTTTTAATAGGAGCAGCGAACTCATTGTAGTTTCGAATCAAAACTGTAACGAAATCTTTTTGAACTAGGCAAGTGGTAAAATAACACAAATAGGTTCTCTGAGGAAGTTTTTATTTTTTGTTTTCTTATTATTATTTCAAAATACCTTGTCAAAAGTTCTATTTATGCCAAATATTACATATCCGGAATGAATATACTGAAGATGTTTCTCTTGCTGTATACATCGTACCTTAACATTCCCCCAATGGCTTAAAAACCATGTCCAAGTGCATCTCATTATACCGGGCTAGTAGTTAACCAAAAAATCTATGCAAATTTTATTGGCTTGTGTGTTAAGCGGCAACTTTTTATATCAAAGTGAGCGGCGCCTAATGACAGGGCATTACTTAATTTTATTGTTCAATTGCTTGTTATTGAGAGACCGCCTGCGCCTGGGGGCGATATTTCGAGCTGTATTCGTGAATTGTGGTACTTAGAAATTACACTTTTTATAACTAAGGAGCTCGATGGTACAGGGTGAGGATGTTCTTACGAAATTATTTATTTATTATATACTCGTTCGTTATATAACATGTTAAGTGAAATAATATTTAGGGTAGTAATACGACATTTGAGCGCTTTTGAGCAAATTGTTTTTGGAGATAATTTAATCAGGATGAAGTAATTATTAAGACGAACAATTAAGACGTTGTTTAAAGCTAGTCTATACACGTCGGTTTAGGCCGATAAAGTATACTCGTATATTGGGAAACTGGTGGTCGACTGTGACTTTACCAAGACCAAGACTTTAGAGAACCCATAACAATGCGGTTCAGAAAACGAGATCTCATCTTTTCCAGCGCAATATAAAAGAATTAATCTTTAAAAATGTCATAAAGGTCACCCAAAAAATTAACATGGATTAAGGGAACTACGTTTTCTATATCTAAAGTGTTAAATTGCCGTTAATTATTGAGGATATGTTTATATAAAGTCGAAATTTTATCCTACCTATATGCTATCCGCTGTATAAGTTTTAATTACGACAAAGTTCATCAATATTAGTCCAGCGAATTAGCCATAAGTTTAGCTTAACCTACAGATAGACGGACACAAATTTTCGTATTTATAATATTAGATATAACAAAGCCTCAACGATAAATGATGCAATAGGAATTCAAAATCGGTAGTGAAGTAATTTTTTTAGTTAGGCCAGATAATATACAATCTGATGGTCCAACCAAATCTTCCTACTAGAATTTTAGGAGTTACCAGTTTTTATATACATACAATAACACCTTCCATTTATTTGGCCAAAATTATGAATACAGTATATAAAAATCCCGCTCATTGCATACAATAAAGAATTGTAATTGCATTGACATAATATCCTACTGCAGTTTTTACTTTGTATCTTAAATACGACTGCCCAGTTTTCTGACCCTACATATAATGATATATATCATCGCAGCTGATTAAATCTTGCTCACAGCGTTAGTGTCGCAAGGTTCGAGGATTAAGAATTTGAAATATGAAAGTTCTAAACTTTTATGAATAATTTTTAGTTATTACAGCAATGAATAAATGTAGTAGGACAAACTCCGTGGATGTCCATGGATGCAGTTGGACAAACTCCGATATTTAAAAGTCTTTTTCGAACTATAACATGTTAATGTGATATTCGCTTTTGCTAACTTTGTTTTCTTCATTTCACAGAGTAGGTATATTATCGTAAATCATAATTATGAATAGTCTAGGCGATTGATATAGACTATTCTAAATTGGCAATTAACTTTAACATTTATAATATTACTGAAAGATTATTAGAAATCCTGTTAATTCTAAAGAAATACGATGGCATTGTAAAGCGCCATCTATTCATCAACCTATCGCGCGACAATAGTGCGGGTAAAAGCTAGTAACTATATAAATTTCAATAGAAAAGTTGTTATAAACAAGACGATTAAACAGTTAACAGTTGCCGAAAGCAAATCTAAATCCAATAGTCCCGATGACCCTCCAACACGGCTTCAACCTGTCATGGGGCGCCCCTCGACCACCCGTGGGACCTTATCTAATCCGAATGGGATTTTATTGTTCCGGCCACTATACGTTGGACCAATATAACTTATTAAATAATTGGTTACAATTAATTATAATTATTTATATTTATAACTAGCCGTGGCTGCGGCTTCGCTCGTATCGAAATCAGTGTGTTACAAATGTGTATTTTTTTGGCCATGTAAGCAAGTAAGTAGCGGCCTGTTACTATCCCATTGCTGAGAATAGGCTGAGATGGCTTAGACCTACCACGCTGCTCCAGTGCGGATTGGTAGGTTACACATATCTCCAGAATTCTCTAGAGATATGCAGGTTTCCTCACGATGTTTTCCTTCATAACTTTTAACAGAAAAACTCATTGGTGTCTACCCGGATTTGACCGCGACCTCCTCAGAATCGAACGGTGTTACCGCTGGACCATCACAGCTTGATGAGATTTAGTCATGTATTGTACTATTAATCTAAACCTTTCTCAAGTATTGCAATCTTTTAGTAAAAACCATACAAAAATTCGTTAAGTAGTTTTTTTTAGAAAATCGATTACATGTAGACAGAAGCCTTTTTCAGACTTTGTTTTATAATATGTAAAGATAGTTTTAATTTATAAATCGATATATTCTAGAACACGTCGTAAATAGAATAGGTACTCTCTATAGGTCTCTCTCTATATTTATTAAATTTGTATCTTAATTTTGCCTTGTCAATAACGCTGTACAAATACTGAAAAACCACCCGTTTTACTATTATAAATTTGACCCACTTAGCGGTGTCCGATTGATCTGAAATTTGATATACTGGTCGAGTCTTAATGACAATGCATGTTTATGATAAGCATGACCTGATGCTGCTACCAGAATGGACTCCAGAAGAGAAAAATCCTAAGTTATAAGCCTTTTTATAAGCTTTTTTTAAGTTGACTTGTTAATATATAAATAAACAGTCAAGATTATTAAAAAATACTAAATACTGTGAAGCAAAAAAAATCAAGCTATGTTGCTATTAAGTTTAATAATATTAATAAGTTGTAGTTTTTTTAAAAAAAAAAGACTAAGCATTTATACACTTTTAACACGATGGGACCTTTTTGCTAACCGAAAATCGTTCTCGTTAGCGAATGCACCCTTAGATAACGGGAACTATCAATGATCGGGATTACATAAAGTTAATTTGGTCGCGTGGCAGCTTTCGACCCCAATCTCGATTTTTTGCTGCACCTTGTCAATCAAACTGTTAGGCGGAAGATTTAGATATGGGAACCGAGTGGATTCTCGTCATTGAAACAGATAAGCCAATTTTGAAATTGTTGTCGGCCGATTAAAGGGCACGTGTCTTTTAAGACGTACAACGGTTTTTAAATGATATGATAAAATATATATAGCAAAAAAATAAGTAATTTACTCAATTGTGAACGCAAAATTGTTACATAGGTAAGTAGTAAGTAATAATTATTTTGCTTTATGTAATGTTGTGTCGTACAATCCGTTATATCTTGTAGGATTACTTTGCATGCACGATTTGTAACGCAAAACATTACCACTATAGCAAACTCGCTACACCTTTTGGCCCCTTATTGTTCTATAGTACAAAAGTAATGATATAGTACTTCATAGTACTATATTATCATAGTAGACTGCATAGTACTTCTATAATTATTTTCAAATTTATTAACAAATAAAAAGTAAATGGTATTTCCTATAATATGATAATGACTCTAGATAACAAATATATTACTATATCGATTTCATTAAGATTATATCCTCCTGCTCTTATCCCACTCTAAGTGGGGTCGGCACAGCATGTTATAAATATGTTGTAACATGATTTGGCTGTGTTTTTACGACCGGCCGCCTGCCTGACGTCAACTTAGTCGTATTTTACGACACCTCGGTAAGGAGGGTGGTCTATTCTACTAAACCGGATACCACACGGTGGGTCAACTTACCTTAGTCGCCTTTTACGACACCTCGGTAAGAAATGAGGTTGGTCTAATCTACTCAGCCGGATACCACACGGCAGGTCGACTTACCTCAGTCACCTAAGTAGAATAGTACCACTCTCATTTCTTACCGAGGTGTTCTAAAAGGCGACTAAGGAAACTTGACCCACCGTGTGGTATCTGGTTTAGTAGAATAGACCACCCTCTTTCTTACCGAGGTGTCGTTAAGCTGCTTGCTGAGGTAAGTTGACGTCAGGCAGACGGCCGGTCGCAAAAACGCAGCCAAATCATGTGACAGCATGTTTATAACATGTTGTGCCGACCCCACTTAGAGAGGGATAATGGCAGGAAGATGACTCTTATGGTGCTAAAGGCACTCAGCATATCCATATTTTTATCCATAATTTTTGTTTAATGATTAATATAAGATGTTAACGATCAAATGGAATAAAATCTCCAAATATCAGTTAGCCATACTTGGGTCAGCGTAACAACGCAATCATCTGATCATCACACTTCAACTAGACCTTGCCACCCTCAATGTCCAAAACTACATTTATAATGTCCTTTTGTGTAGAGAGGGTTCCATTGCTATATCTTTTACAAAATAGACAACACACACGGTCTATTACATGCACATTTGTGAAGCTCATAAAGTCATTATAGAACAATGACAATAATTCGACCTGTCACCACACCATAACATCTGTTAGCGCCATTAATAAGACCACCCTCAGACTACACTCATCCCTCTACAAGATGGCATATGTATAATCGACTGGTAGAAATCCTCTTCACACTAAATTAACTATTAAGTTTATACGAAAGTAATAATTTTATTTTTGTTATACGCGACAAAAGCACTTAAATGAAATGGCAGTACATTTTTGCTAGCTGTGGTAGCCCGGCGGTAACACCGTGCGACTATTTCGAAGAGGTCATGGGTTCAAACCCGGGCATACACCAATGAGTTTCTCTGTTAAAACTTATGTGTCTAATTGATAATTGCAATTTCTCACACGCTTTTCGGTGAAGGAAAACATCGTGAATAAACCCGCATATCTCTAGATATATATAATTCTGTAGATTTGTGTAACCTACCAATCCGCAATGGAGCAGCGTGGTAGGTCTTAGCTCCAAACCTTCTCTCCAAAAACAGAGGTCTATTCTCAACAGTATTATAGAACAGGCCGCTACTTTTTATGTAAAAACACATGCACTACAAACTTCCAACGCCGCCACCACAATACACAAGCACTGCATATATTCACTATCACAATCTCAACAATCGTTTCGCCCGTTACCGAAGCATCAGATGATAAATTCCGCAACAAAATAGCAGAACCAAACCCAAACAACAAGGAAAGACAAAATCGCAAAGCTTTGTCTTTTCGTTTGTGTCTTTTGTCTCTGTTACGCTCTATGGTTTAAAATTTGGTTAAATTGAAGCTTTATACTGGACCAGCATATATAATAAAAAAATCCTGTTTTGCTCCGAGGTTAAAAACAATGTAGTACATAATTTGGGTATGGGCACTGCCTGTTAAACAGACACCTGTCAATAATGAGAATAACAGAAGATGCTGCGTGCCCAGAGTGTGGAGAGGAAGAAACGAGTCTTCACCTTATGGCTGAGTGCCCTATGTACTCGCTGGTAAGATGGGAGATACTAGGTAAGGATGAAATTGAAGTTGAGGATCTGACAAATATCTCCTTCAGGGATATTATCAGGTTCGTAAAAGCCACGGGTAGATTAGAGCAGGTGACACTGTCGGGACAGCAGTGAAACCCTTGTCCCAACATGGGGAAATGGGTGGAATAGTCCGGAATAGGAGCTGACCACCCGCCCTGCACCGACAGGCGTCCCCGAAATTAGATAGATAGATAGATAATTTGGGTATTTTAATAATCAAGTCGAAGCGAACGAAGTCACCGGTATTACTAATAATCGATTATCTAATTCAAATTAAAATTAAAAATATTCAAATACACTGTTTTCAGTTCTTTTGGATCGTGAAATGTTTTAAAAGAAGCTATCAAGGAATTCGGATAATGCCCCAGTTTTCAATCTTACTCAGTTTTATATGAACAAGTGTGTGAAAGTAGACGACGAAAGGACTTGTCACATATAAATAATCACATAATTGGGACGGGTCACAACACTGTTCCCCTGTGTACGTGGTTGTTTTGAGGCGAAAAGGGGTCAGAGGTTAGACTTTTATGGACATAGCTAGTAGCATTATTTCATGTCGTTAATAGTAATATTATTTTTATGGAAATAGGCGTTAAGATTCAAAATTTTTTTAACATTATTGGCGACTAAAGAAAATCTATGGAATACTTAATAAATATAGAGTTTACTATTCGTTTTTCTGTTACGTTATGTCTTCAGTTTTAGTAAGCAATAAAAAAATCCTACTCCATAATACTTTAGTTCGATAAAAACAGCTCTAAATCATAACAAAACAATTTTATTAATAAACTTAATTATGCATTTTGCAGCATTTCTGATTTTTTTATTGCATTTTGTACTCAACAAAGTGGAGTTTTTTTTTAAAATTATTACATAATTAAATAAACATTATGTATGCTGTGTTATTGCTCAAATCTGTAAGTGAAATATATTTATTGTTATAAGTTTTAATATGACCAATTTACAATACCTTACAATATTTTAATCTAATTTTTAAAAGTATGTACGATGTTATATTATGACTTATGCTAACAATAGACAAAGAAGTCTATAAGCATTTTTTATTGTAACACCCTATCCACATAGTTCCAACTATACACGGGTTAACACATTATATTATTATAATAAGAATTGCGTAAACATTATCCAAATATGGCATGGGGAGATTTAGGGGTTAGTGTGAGCTGTAATTATTACCACAAGTTTGGTTTGGTCGTTTATTCAACGATGGAATTAATGTTTCTACTTGGCGTACAATTTTATAATTCCACTGGGTAAATTGATTGTGATACCGAATAGTTATTCTATTAGAACTTACAATATGGAGTATTTGCGTTATTGCTATTAACTTTAATAGGCGTTTCACTAGAATTTGACTCCTGAGGCTCACAATTTTAAAAAGTAAAATGATTTTCAGTTGATAATTTTAACGGTTAAACGCTTAATAATATTTATATTTGATTGTTATATAGACCTATAACCAAAAAAGATTATACCATTTTAATCGATAAATGTTTGTAAAATGTTTAAGTTTGTCATAGATTTATTACGTATAATTAACATAATATAGATCATGTGGCTGTTATTTTGTATATATATATATATATATATATATATATATATATATATATATATATATATATATATATATATATATATATATAGAAACGGTTCGAAAGATTTTCCTGAAATTCAGCATGTAGGGGGTTTTGGGTGTAGAAAAATTTATTTAGCTAGGTTTCTTTTTTAAATCGTTTTATCCCTGTTTTTAGGAATAAAAAAAACTTATTATTATATTAGTAACTTAGTATTATAACTTATTACATATATACAACACAATTTTCGCCGTAAAAAGGCCGTCAGCGTAGCTTATTCGGGAAATGGGTGGTCGGACCCCACCTACACTATGATTTTTTTCTTTGAAATTTCTTTTTTTTATTTTGTAAAAAAATTACTGAGCAAGGCTCGATCACACAGATATTTAGTATAGATGACACATTTTAAGCCGGCTCCCACACAATAATAATTCTATGATTTCCCCTTTTTTAACGTTGTTGTCGATACAGTTGTCAATTATTTTATAATGTTTGAATGTACAGATCTCAATAGGATATCTTATAATAAGTGTCTACATCGTTCCTCTCACGTTAACAGATAGATGTATATTTTTTGTCTCATGCGATCTTCACAGCAGGAGGTGCTACCGGCCAGTCCTCGACAGGACCGGATAATTTAGTTAAACGCTCCTTTATTTGACAATTTATGTTAACGTTAGATTGTTTAGTAAAGTATTTAATAAATATTACGATACCATAAATTAGAAACTGTTTGGTTTTTTTCTGGTCGTGGTGGTGTAGTTACCTAACTTTGAACGACTAAAGAGCCATATCCTAATTTTGTCGCGGGCAGTTTTGCTATTGAGATATCAACTTATAAAATTCCAACAAATAATCATCATTCACTAATTCGTAAATGTGAGAACAGTTAGATTTTAGTCACGGGAAATGTATATATATATTGTTACTGTTTCTTATGTTGGTGATCCAAATAAATAAATAAATTCACTCTCCTGCTCTTATCGCACTCTAAGTGCGCATTACGACACCTCGGTAAGAAATGAGGGTGGTATATTCTACTCAGCCGCATACCACACGGTGGCTCGACTTACCTTAGCCGCCTTTTACGACACCTCGGTAAGAAATGAGGGTGGTATATTCTACTCAGCCGCATACCACACGGTGGCTCGACTTACCTTAGTCGCCTTTTACGACACCTCGGTAAGAAATCAGGGTGGTCTATTCTACTCAGCCGAATACCACATAAAATTTCAAAAAATCGTTACCGTCAATTTCAAAACACTTTGAATTTGATCACATCTGACCACCCTAAGCGGTATCAACCACCGAACATTTAGAACCCCCAAGTTGAAAGCATTCATCCCATCTTAATTCCTTGCGAAACATGTCGTCACGATATGAAACAGCAGGACAGTCAGTAAGTACGATCATCACCTTGTCCTCCAATCAATATTATATCGCAGGGTAAATTAGTCCTTAAAACTAGAGTAGTTCAGGCTATATCTCAATGACGCAATATTACAAAATGATGTTAAATATCCACAGCAGGGGTTGTGTAGGAAGATATTAAGAACTCATCACATCTTTATTATGATAATTTCGATTTTATCGGTTTACCCTCCGCTACTTATTTAACCTTATTCGACTTTTTCATACAATACCTCTTTAGTGGGCTGTAATGTTCCTTTTTGTTGTTTTTTTGATAATAAATCAACCTTTTCGGAGAGAATTTTTTTTAAATAGCAAATAGCTTCCGACAAATTAAAAGAATATTTCAAAACCTTTATTTGACTTTTGGGAGTTTAATATTTATTCAGCGTTTAAGGAGTCCACAATTGTTTATAAAGCAGGCAATTGATATTAGTCGCACGACCTTAAAATCAAAATCAAAAACCTATTATTAACAAGGTCACAGTGAAATAGATAACAGCAAAAATAGCAAAAAATGTACAGAATTGTGACATTACGAATTGAAACTTAACGCTACTTTTCAATGGCGACCATAGTTGCTTCAATATACTTAATCTAAAATAATCTTATAATTCAAATTCTTCTAGATTATACCAATATTATTGTCATAAAAAAAATTTATTCGTCTTCCGAACCTAAATTTTTATTACAACGGACAAATGTAACGCGAGATACGCAATTAAAAATAAACAATAGTTCACTATTTATTTTAGTTGCAAAAACCTATGAATGTTCTTAGTCCCTAAAATAATTGATGGTTAATTAAAAATTTAAAAAGAAAAGCTACAAAAAATCATCAAAAAAAACAAAATTGTCAAATGACCGCATCCATTTAGTTCGTTAGAAAAAATGTCGCCAAACCTTATCTCGAAGCCGTCAACAATTCAAGACGAAAAGCCGCCGACGCAAGGTTTCTTCTATTAAATTAGATTTACAAGCCATTTAAAGACAATAAAAAAGCGAAATCTAAGACGGTCTTCTGATAAGCGTGACAAAGGATTCGCCTTTAAAAAAATTTAAACACGGACGAGCATCGCTTGCGTAAAAATGCATATATTTTTATGCTTATTTTTACCATCTAGCACAAAAGTAATAATAAAATTATACTTATTATATACTCGGTAAGAAATGAGGGTGATCTATTCTACTCAGCCGGATACCACACGATAAGATCGACCGATTCTTAATAAATACTAATTTTTGATAAATACGAATTCCTACTCGTAGAGTTCTTTTATTCAGAAGTTCAGTTTGTCTATTTTAATCGCTAGCATCATAACTTAATAATACAATATAAGGAAACAGAAATCATTATACGTACCCTTAATTTTATCTTTCAACCCTTTAAAAGTGTCTACATATTTTAATTTGAAAGGTTGCTCTCAAAAATGAAAGATTGACATTTCTAACGAACAGAAGCGGAACATTCCTTGGATTTATTTGGATGTTATAACTCGTATCAGCCAGATTTAATCAAAATAACATAAAATCGTCGATCTGTAAACGTAAAGGGTTATTTGTTAGTTATTTTTATATCTTTTTTCATACCCTTCACTTCTTGAGAGACAATTAACCAAAATAGTTTAATACACCTGCCATAGCCGTGTGTTATCCGGCCGAGTTGAATAGACCACCCTTATTACTTACCGAGGTGTCGTTAAAGGCGACTAAGGTGAGTTGATCCACCGTGTGGTATCCTGTTTAGTAGAATAGACCACCCTCTTTTTTGTCGAGGTATTTGTAAAATACGACTACGGTAAGTTGACACCAGGCAGGCGGCCGGTCGTAAAAACGCAGCAAAATCATGTGACAACATGTTTTATAACATGTTGTGCCGACCCCACTTAGAGTGGGATAAGGGCAGGAAAATGATGAGTTTAATACACCTGCCTCAGCCCTTCAACATGTAAACAATTTTTGTAGAAACTTGAATCATATATAAATCAAATAGTATTTTTCCTTCTCAGCTAGTGAAATAATCTCTTAAAATTGTAACATACCATTTTTATTACATCAAAAGATCCATTCTAAGCTACTTTAAATTTTTTTAATATATCATAGCAACATACTGCCTTTTGTGTTGGAGTTTTTAGATAATAATATTCCACTTCTAAACATATTTAATATAGCATAATTATTTATAAAATGATGTAAAATGTACTATTATTATGTACCATAATTATTTATATGTAAAATGTTGTACTCCTGATCAAATATATATAGCAATAGCCTTTTTGATAACATTTGCGTTCTACTTTATTATGACCAGAAATTTTTAATATTCACCAAGTGAATCCTGTAAATTTTGGTGGCGGTTTTTTTCATAACTGTTATTTATATATCTATGAATTAATCCCTGCCAAGAGGGCTGGACGTACTAGTCTTTTATAAAAACAAATATATATATTTTTAGTAAACATTTTTAAATATTTGAGCTTTACTTAACTTAAAGATCTTCATTATTATCACTATACCTATACTTTTTACCGTAGCTGTGGTAGCCGAGCGGTAACACCACGCGACTCTTTCGAGGTCACAGGTTCAAACCCGGGCAGACACCAATGAGTTTTCTGTTAAAACTTATGTGTCTAATTGATAATTGCAATTTATTTCACGCTTTTCGGTGAAGGAAAACATCGTGAGCAAACCTGCATATCTCTAGAGAAATCTGGAAATATGTGTAACCTAACAATCCGCATTGGACTCAAGTGGTAGGTCTTAGCTCCAAACTTCTCTCCAAAAACGGAGAGAAGAGGCCTATTCTCAGCAGTAGGATAGTAACAGGCCGCTACTTACTTTACTTTTTTACCTAAATCTATTTAACTGTGGCTTATAATACTTTTACTTATAAAGGAGAGGTCCTTTGAGTTAATATCAAATTGGGTGAACGTTTATTAAGCGATGGTATCTCGATACAATTTTGTCTAATACATTCATTAAGTATTCAAGAATGTGGTCGACATTTTGTGACCACAGAAACATATTCCGGTAGAAGTGAATACAATATAAAAATAATGTTACTAATATACTCTAGTATTCGAATTCGATAAAAAAAATGAAACAACTTGTCATAATCCTGTGTATTTCAATATTTTTCTTTTACATATCCTCCTTATTTAGAACCTTTCCGAAATATAATACATACTTCTGTTATCGACGCACCAATTCGCTTTTTAAAAAAAAACGCATCCCAAATTCAAATTATCACCCCTTTTTCGCGTTATCATCTGTTATTTATTAATTTTTACCTCTTTCAAAAGTCATCTCATACTATTTTCTTTTTGTTACCTATATTGATATAGGTAAAAAAAAATTACCTTACACTAATTACTGCGAGTAAGTAATTACTAAATTTACTTGCTGCTCAATTTTGATGTACCTTCTTTACCGATAATACACACATATGGTTAAAAGTAATATAAGTTTACAATTTATATAGAAGATTCAACGATATATATGGATGCAATAAATCCTACTCCTCCTGCCCTTATCCCACTCCAAGTGGGATCGGCACAAGGTGTTATAAACATGCTATCACATGATTTGGCTGCGATTTTACGACCGGCCGCCTGTTTGACGTCAACTTACCTTATTTGTACTTGACTGGACCTTGGGAAGAAAGAGGATGGTCTATTCTACTTAACCGGATACCACACGGTGGCTCAATTTACATTAGTCGTATTTTGCGACACCTCGGTAAGAAATGAGGTTGGTCTATTGAACTCAGCAGGATACCACACGGCGGGTTGACCTACCCTAGTTGCCTTTTACGACACTTAAGCAAGAAATGAGGGTGGTCTATTCTACTCAGCCGGATACCACTAGGCTATATGGTCGCAATAAATATAATATACCTACAAACTTAATAAAAAGCATATAGTGTAGTGATTAAACACGTAAGAATGTACACATAGCATAAAATAATTCCGTTGTTCAACATTTGACATATATATATTACATTCTGTATGTCATTAATTAATTGTATGAGCTTTTTGTTTATTTTTATTTTATTTAATATACTTTATTGCACAACAAAATTTCAGAGTACAAAAATAAAACTTATATCTAGAAGACATGTACAAAGAGGCGGTCTTATCGCTAAGCAGCGATTTCTACCAGACAACCTCGGAGAAAGAAATTATATTATTATAAAGAGTCGGGTAGGAGGTGCATAAACTTACATACTAATATTTAATTAAAATACATAAATAGTTACTTACTATACAAAATTCAATACATATAGACAAATAAATAGTAGATAGATAAAATTAATAATAATAAATAAACATACATAAACATACTAAACATACATAAATAATAAAGTGAATAAAATGATCAATATCATCCATAGCAAAGCGAAAGATAAAAATCCTTGACTTCAAGTTTGAATTTATGTAATGATTTAGTCTTACGAATATTTACCGGCAACTCATTCCATAGGTTCACCGCCGTTACTGTGAATGACCTGGCATAAAACTTTGTGTGCTGCTTAGGCATTTTAAGTCTAAGGTTTTCAGCAGCTCTGGAACCCTTGCTACTATGCAACCCAAGAAATTTAAATTTTTCTTTTAAGTAAGCAGGAGACGTGGGGTGGAATAACACACAGTACAGAAGAGAAACGATATGAAAATTCCGGCGAAAACGAATTGGTAACCACTTGAGCTTCATACGAAATTGGGAAACATGATCATACTTGCGTAAACCAAATATGAATCTAATTGCAAGATTTTGAAGTCGCTCAAGTTTATTTAACTGTGCCTCGGTTAGGTCAAGATAGCTTGCGTCGGCGTAGTCGAGGATTGGTAGTAATAGGGATTGTGCTAACATAATTTTAGTAGGAATGGGGAGAAATGCACTCAACCGACGAAGGGAGCCCAATGCACCAAATAATTTTTTACTGACTTCTGTCATTTGTACAGACCATGTCAACGTTGTATCAAAATAAATACCTAAATTTTTAACTGTCGTACTGTACGGAATAATTACGCCATCAAGAAAAATTGGAGGAAGACAGTTCCAATCGATTCTAGTGACCATGCCAGCGCTGCCAATAATAATAGCTTGGGATTTACTTGGATTAACTTTCAACCCGTATTGTCTACTCCATTCAGAAATTGAAGCCAGATCATTATTGACAGCAGTAACCGTATTGGGCAAGTCTTTAAGTAAACTTTGCGAGTATATTTGGAGATCGTCTGCATACATGTGATAGAGAGAAGTTAAGTTTTGAGTAATAGAATTAATAAAAATTGCAAAGAGTAAAGGTGACAACACGCCACCTTGTGGCACACCAGCTCGTATTTCACACCAGGAAGAAAAAGTATCTTCAACTCTAATACGCTGCTGGCGGCCCTTCAAATAACTTTGAAACCAACCAATCACTAATGGAGATATGTTAATAGAACGTAACAGGCACAACAGGATGTCAAAGTCAATAGTGTTAAACGCGTTACTAAAATCTAACAATGTTAAAATTGTGAGCTGTTTGTTATCCATGCCACAACGAATATCATCGGTGACTTTGATCAATGCTGTAGCCGTACTATGGCCGGAACGAAAACCAGACTGGAAAGGATTGAAAAGGGACTGCTTATTAAGGAAGTGACTTAATTGAGAAGAAACTAATTTCTCAAGCACTTTGGAAAGGAATGGTAAAATGGAAATTGGACGCAAATCATTCAAATCTGTTACAGTCGCTTTTTTAGGAAGAGGAGTAACAAGAGCATTTTTCCATACTTCAGGGAATTTACCACAGGAAATGGATTTATTTAGAATATGGGTAATGATAGGAGTAATAATATCAAGGATGGGGACGAGCATATTACGGCTAATATTGTCATCACCGACGGCATTTGAAGAGATGGATAATATGTTCTTCTTAACATCACATTCAGTGAAAGGACAGAAAAGAAACGGTGGAAGATTTGGAGTTGGAAGATTGGAAAGATTTTTGAGAGTACGCTCTTTGTCTTCTTTTTTTATAATATCAGTAGATACGAAATGTTTATTTAGGAGCTCAACATTGATGTTTGACTGAGAAAAGGTTTGAGATGTTTTACCAACTCCAAGTGATTTAAGAAACTTCCATACCTTAGCGGTGTCGCCGTTTTCGACAGATTTATGAATGTGGCGTCGTTGTGCATCTCTACACGATGTATTACAGCGATTACGGGCTTTGTTATACTTAGCACGATTCAAATCAGAATTGTCAGCTTTCAGTTTCCTTTTTGCACGAGCTTTTTTTGTTATCAACAGTTTTAAGTCGTCAGTTAACCACGGAGCAGGGAGATGCTTAATCTTGACTGGTCTAACAGGCGCATGTCGATCGTACAGTTGAATTAATATGGAATTAAATATATCAACCTTTTTATCTACTGTGTCAGCAGATATAACTGCAGACCAATCTAGTTTACGAGCATCGTCACTGAGGCACTCTCTATCCATACCGCTAAAATTACGCTGCAGAATTATCCTCGGCTTCGCTTTGGGAGTACGGACTTTATAGGAGAGAAAAATCAAATCGTGATGGGAAAAAGCATCGGCAGCAAATTGCCCGTGCTTTAATACATAATGTGGTGAGGAGACTATAATGAGATCTAAAAGGGAAGGAACACAATTAGGGACTTTATGGGTAGCATTAAGGGGCAATATTTGCAAATTACAAGCCTCTGCCACGGAAATAAACTTTTTACAACGACTGTCGCCTTTTAGTAAACATGTGTTAAAGTCACCCATGATTATGGGTGACTTTAACACATGTTTACTTATGTTTATTAGCTTTTTGTTATACGCAGCATACAGAAAATTAATTTGAGTGTGGCCGAAACTACTTAAATACGTCGATCAAACCAGAGTACCACAACGTACTATATTTCGGTTATACCACCCTTAATATATAATGCCCTATCTAAACATTGTTATGTCGTCGCAGAAACTTCACAGGTGCAAGCTATCGGCAGAATATGCTTCGTGTAGCTCTGACTGTTATCCACAATTGACTACCGACAATTAATTAAAACTTGCTCGAAATATGTTTCAATAAGTAAACAGTAATAGCTGTAATATGTAGACAATACAGAATTAATTAGTGGAAATTGGATGATATTTTTATCTTATAATCTATAGAATACATAAATAAAGCTAATTTAAATGTATCCGGCTGAGTAGAATTGACCAACCTCATTTCTTACCGAGGTGTCGTTAAAGGCGACTATGGTAAGTTGACCCACCGTGTGGTATCCGGTTTATAAAAAAAACCACCCTCTTTCTTAGCGAGGTTTCGTAACATATGACTAAGGTAAGTTGACGTCAGGCAGGCGGCCGGTCGTAAAAACGCAGCCAAATCATCGCATACGAATACAGCTCGAAAAAGAAATCAACATCAATTTTATACGATTACTTTCAAATTACGTCATATAAAAACATTAAAAAGGCGTATCATATATAATTGTTTAGCTTTTATAAGATGGATTTGGCATAACTAAACCTGGCAAATTTTAACCTAACTAATTATGACTTTATCTCTCATTAATTAACGGGAATTCAAACGTTTAGTTGCTAAATGCATATGCGCTTTGGTAGTTCTTATGCAGCTATCTAATGGCTTTATCTCTTACCCTCAAAAAATACATCTTTTGACATATTTACGATTACGATTTTGTTCGTTGAACCTGTCCTCCTGATAATGCATCGGTTTCGGGGCGAAACGATCGTTGTGGTAGTGAGTGTGTGTAGTGCTTGTGTAGAGTGTTGATGGCGTTTTGTGATACGTGTGGTGACTTGTCCTGCATGTATGGGATATGTGATTGTTGCCTGCTTCATACACTTAACATTACATATGTTTTTTAACAAGCGCGGATTACTGCAAAATTATTTTATTGTAACTTCTATTCTGTTGATTTCCGCAATATAACGCCTGTTTGAATAAATATTTAAATAGATATAAACGATTGAGCCTAAAAGAGCAAAATCGCTTGCAACAATTAATAAGAAACCAATTAATAGTCAACATCCATTAAACGTGTAATAAAACCATCCAAACGACAAACATTTGTCTAACAAAGACAGGTGTAGCGTCTTGTTAAAATAGAAATATTAAGAGTAATAAAGCCATTCTATTTCTGTAAATGTTTTAGTTTCCGCCCCTTGATATCACCCCAATCATTCCCAATCTATCCGATTAATACGTAAGATAACTGTTAACATGAGGTAAAAAATGTATCCACAAATATAAAATATTTTATCTATGGCCAAAATGGATACTTCAAAATAGATTCAAAATTCGAATTTAATATTTATTTGCTTACTGTCCATAGAGTAATTATACTAGAGTAGAGGAGCCAGACTAAAATGTGTCCATCAAAAAGAGAAAGCAAATGAGACTTATTGCTGCCTCTTTTTTTATCTGTGATTAGAAGAAAATCTGCTGTGGTAGCCCAGCGGTAACACCGTGCGACTCTTTCGGGAAGGTCACGGGTTCGTACACGGGCAGACACTAATGAGTTTTTCTGTTAAAACTTATGTGTCTAATTGATAATTGCAATTTATCACACGCTTTTCGGTGCAGGAAAACATCGTGAGGAAACCTGCATATCTGTAGAAAATTCTGGAGATACGTGTAACCTACCAATCCGCATTGGAGCAGCGTGGTAGGTCTTAACTCCAAAAATGTAGAGAAGAGGCTTACTCTCAGCAGTGGGATAGTAACAGGCCGCTACTTACTTAGACGAAAATAAGTATGTAAGTCTTTGAGTGAGTGAGTCTCTCCTCTCTTACTATTTGTTATGACACTCACTTATAGGCCTGCCTATGACTCCCCTACTCTACTATAATAACTATGCTTCTGACACATATTTAAAAGATAGTACGATAGTCTGTCATTCATTTTTATAATCCTTGACTCTGTTACACTGGCTGACACTGTACTGAAACTGATAAAGTACTTTACGTATTAGTATAATTTATTTTTAATTCTGAATTTAAACCGTCTAGGTTTAAATTCAGAATTAAAAATAAGTATGGTGTAATAACAACATTATACAACGAGTGAATATCCATAGTGACTCGCTCACTAAGGCAAAATGTTTAGCAACTAATATATTCATACATCGGTAACCCATCCCGATTGTCATTTAAATTACATTATTTTATAAATTAACATTACAAAAGTAATGAGAATATTATTTTGATATAATCCGCGATAAAAGAAAATATATGTAATGCTAAATGTAGAGCGTATTATTCGTTCTAGAACGAATAGTACACTCTACATTTAGCATAACATATATTTTCTTATTTCTTATTAGTATTTCGTATTATGGACCTCCGCAAAGTACCTAACACCTAATTCTGTAGATTAATTAACATTAATTTGAGTCACAGTCGATTAGCTGAAACTTAGGATCAATGTACCTTTCTAACTTTATTGAAGATTTTCTGTCCCAAATTTTCAGTCAATCAGTTTTTTTTGTGCCATATAAAGACTTTGCTATCATGGCACTTTACCCTTGTAGCTTTAAGTTTTTGCGATGCGTTGATGAATCAGTCAACATACATCTTTAATTTAAAAAATATCGCCTTCTTTGCTGTATAGAGATATGCTTATACGTAAAGCATATTACAAAATTGAAGATTATTTGAATGATAAAAAAGCCTGTATTTGAAAATCCTTTCAGCTTCATACAAGACTACGGTTTAATAATATAAAATTGAAAATGTTTAAAAGATTGACCACCGAGTTTCTTTCTGGTTCTTCTCGGTAAGAGCAACATTCCGAACCAGTTGTAGCTTCATTAATCATTGATTGATTGATCCTTGACGATTCAAAAGTGCTTGAAAGAGCTTATTTGAATAAAGATATTTTTGATTTGATTTTTTTCCAATTTCTATTTTTTTTTAAAGTTTAATGATAGAAACTTTTAGTTTACTTTTACTTATTCGATCATAATCTATATTATTAATATTCACGCAGCAATAGATGTAGCGTGCAGCGTTGCACAATGATCTCGTAATACGTGGAAGTGGACTGTATTGTTGTGGCCATTCATTAAACAGTGCGACTATTTTGTATTTATAAAACAAAATATTCTTCAAGCATTATTGGTTTTATTAATTTATTTTTATCTTTAAGTTATAAATATTCTAAATTTAATTTATAAATTGAATAGCAATTCATAGAAGTACGGATATATAACAGAATTGGAACCTTTCGATTTCAATCAAGTAGGTTAAAGCAACTCGAACTTCGCACACAGGTAACAAACAGTAGCAAAGTGCAAAACTGTGACATGAAAATAAGATAATAAAGCATGGGGTACGTATAATTTAATTAAGACTGAAGATGGTGACTATTTCTCTACATCACCTTGCTTTATTTAAAAAAATATATTTATTGAATTCACGTAAAACAATTTCAGATAATAAACGAGTGATAAATAACAAATGAAAATAGAAAAAAAACGTTACTCATCAAATAAACTTTTCGGGTTATAAGATAATTTAAAATACGACAAGTTACCAGGAAAAAATATTTACTGAATTGATGACCTTATTCTCGAATCATTTAAGAAGATATATCTAGGTTAGGCTAAAGGTTGAGGTTCTAGAAACATAAGTTTAGTAGTTATAGATCGTTTCTTTTAACTTTGATTTACAGTATTAAATATTACAGATTTACAGTAATATTAAAAGGTAATATTTTTTATAATTTTCATTCTTAGGTAACCTACAATCGATCATACTGCAAGTGTTCGGTAAGATGTCTGGAAAATATTAGAAATATATAAATCTAATGTAATGCAATGTATATAACTTAAGGTTTATTAACTTTCTATGCATAAAAGTTAAGAATAAGACAATTTTATACATATTTTAAATCTTTTTAGAACTGAACTATAACTTGTAAGAACATTGACTTACGACGTGTAAATCGGGTCTGTTTTGTTGTCGGAAATTGAATGGAGAGCCTTAAGTTGATCATAGTTTGACGTTACTCGGACTAACCCGTTAGCATACTTCCTACTATTAACATTTGTAATCTTACAGAATGCCTTGCATCATGGATTAAATATTGCGATAATTATACTAATTACGTGGTTTAAATTACCTATAAGTTTCATTGACCTAGATTTTGTTGTGTTATAATTTACGGTTTTATCTAAACATCTATATGCTAATCGTTAAGGATAAACGCTAAAAATTTTATATTTACTAATAAAAATAGTCAATATTTTTATATCATTACAAGATATAACATTAATGATTTTATACTTGAATATTCGTGGTTTGAAGACATAATTATAAATTATTAGTTTCGGGTACATACCACGGTAATTTGTTTTGATTTGCCGATATTTCGACCCAGTTGCATGGATCGTGGTCACGACGGAACGGAGTTCGTGGTATGTACCCGAAACTAATAATTTATAATTAAGATATAACATCTTTAAATATTTAAGTTATCGAAAAATAAAAATATATTTTATTTTTAAAATTATTTTTCTAGTTAACCTGTCGCAGTAATAATTTTATCAATACTATAAAACTTTAGGTTCTGACATACGGTTGTATCTTTAATAATTGTCAGACTAAAAAATATATCGCACGCTTAGTATTAATGTGACCGAATTCAAAATCAGGCTTAATTGAGTTAGATACATTGTAATCCTTATTTCAATGCTATCTAATTGCAAAACGCTACGAGATAATAAAAAATATTTTTACCACTAGCGAGTTTTGTAGGCGCTACGCTGCGCTTTATTTCAATTTGCCACAAAACTTATTATTCGCAAAAATCGCAAAGCTTTGCGATTTTGGTCGTGGAGTCTATCTCCTGAAGATGCTTCGGTTGCGGGGCGAAACGATTGTTGAGTTTGTGATAGTGAACGTATATAGTGCTTGTGTATCGTGGTGGCGGTGGTGGAGGTTTGTGCATGTGTTTTTTTTTACGACTCCTGCATGTATCAGGTATGATAACCGATTGTCCACTCTACATTTAGCATTACATATATTTTCTATTTTACTTCATCGCGGATTATAGCAAAATAATTTTATTATTACTTTTGTATTATGGATCTCCGCAAAGTAACGCCTAATTCTATAAATTATTATTTTTATGTTACGATTTCTTTTATTCCCCAAAGGTTGTCTGGCAGAGATTGCTTTTAGCAATAAGACCGCCTTTGCACGCCTTTTGCTTCTTTAGTTAAGTTACTTTCTTTTTGTACCTTATGGTATGTAATGTGTGTGCAATAAAGGATTTCTATCTATTCTATCTATCTATCTAACTTTTATTGAATTCGGTCACTTTAATACTATCTATTCTATCTATCTATCTAACTTTTATTGAATTCGGTCACTTTAATACTATCTATTCTATCTATCTATCTAACTTTTATTGAATTCGGTCACTTTAATACTAAGCGTGCGATATATGCAACATTCATATCGAATCATATAAACGACATTCTCTCTGTTAAGCAATTCTAATTAATATAAAACAATTTCAATACGCCAAAATAACCTTGATTTTAACTCCAAAGTTGCGTAAAACTGTAACTTTAGCACCAACGTTGAATTAACGCCGCTCATATATGATTACAGCTTTGTTATTTTATTGCTTAACAGTTGGTACCACGTAGCATTCATTTACCATTGAGATACTATTTACATTCAAATTCAAAATGTTCTTTATTCAAATAAACTTGAAAACAAGAGCTTTTGAATCGTGAACTTTACCGCAAGTTTGGATAATTGCTCCTCTATAAAGGAGCAAACCAGAAACTCAGCAATTGCTGTTATAAAACAAGTTGTCAAAATAAAACAAGATACATTACTTCATTGCCATCTTCTGCAAGGTTGAAGAATAGCTAAATCAAACTTCTGTGACATAAATAGATACAGTCCTATGTCAGTCAGACAGTCCAATATACTAGCTGCATCCACAGTCTTTGAAAGTTTATGTGAAAAGTTAAAGGTTACCTATAGTTTACCTAATTATAGGCTACATCGCTTGCCACGTTTGATTCACAGCTAAACACACGTTATTAAACAGGAAATGGTTGTAAACAGCATTGTTTCTTTCTAACTTTGATTCCTTTCCAATAAATGAAAATGATATAAAACTAAACTATTTTTTTTTAATAAGGTCCAACTTTCTAAGGAATAAAACTTTAATGAATAAATTCAAAAAACTCACTGATATTTTGCACTTGATACAAACAAAATATGATATAAATTTTGGAACAAATTCCTTCCTTTTTATTACGTGTAGAAAAAAACAAAATCCCATGTCATTGCTATTTTTAAATATACGAGTATTTTACAATATTTACATATTAATGCACAAGTTAAAATAGAAATGTCATCTAAAAACATAAAACAGGACATTTTAATAATATTTAATCTTAAACTATCTTTCTTTGTATACACAGATAAAACAAAAAAGAAAATAACGTTGGAAATATCTATGATAGAATATCACTAATATAAATCTAAAGTTACTGATAGACTAATGCATTTCCATTTATAGGAAACCACAGAATTTGGTCAGACCGATAAATTAAAGAGCATCTTGGAACTTTAATACGTTGTGAAGTCTATATATTACAGATGTGAAACTGAGTAAAAGATAGGCTAAAGACATGCTAGGTGTAGCCAAACTAACCTTTGGCTGCAATTTGCAAGTCATATGCATCTGTTGCTCAACCTGTTTGTGAGATAGCTAATCTTGCTTAATATTTTGCACTTTAAGATGAGTTTGTAGAATAAACATTATGATAAACGTATGATTTGTTAATTTTAAGTTACATAATTCAAAATTTATTATCTAATGATATGAGTTTGAATAAATATACGCTATTTTTATACTTAATATCTTTATCATCTTAATATTCATACTAATATTTTAAATGTGATAGTTTGTCTGTCTGTCATGATTTTACGGCTAAACCAAAGGACCAATATTTATGGAATTCAGTACCTTTAAAGCTTATGTATCGAACAAGCATATGGGATAGAAAGTTTCTCGTATTTACTTTAGGATCTGGAAAAAATATTAAGTACATAAATGAGGGTATTTTAACATTAAACTTGAGGCGTACGAAGTGGTGAGTGCTAATATTAGGCCATTTTCTATCTACACTACACGATAGACATTTGCAGTTACACATTTGCTTAGAACAACAACAAAAGTTAAAACATAAAATAATAAGAATTGTAAATAATAAATCCATAAAACAAATGGTTTAAATAGCCATTTGTCATCCTATTCCGGTAGAATTCACAGGATTTCTATAGCCTATATGTTAACCCGATGTATACAAAATAACTGTGCCAAATTTAATTGATATTGGTTCAGCGAAATCGCCGTGAAAGAGTAATAAACATACATCCATACTTACAAACTTTCGCATTTGTTAATATTAGTAGGATAGGATAGAAGGATGAGTTCAATTAAAAAAAATTAGATATGTTTAGACACTTAAACTAATAGCATACACCTAACGAGAGAACAATTCACATAGATTTCCGCCCAGAACCCATTATTATTTACTATTAACAACAGCTTTCTTTCTCATGAAACGAAACATAATAGCGCATACTTATTTCATCACAATACTTAATACCGTCACACTCACAGTAATAGTTTGTTTACGCAACAATGTTTACTGTTCCTCCACGCGTAAGAGAACCAGGTCAAATCTTTGAAATGACCATACATAATGCATAACATTTGATATGCGTACATCTCATTAAACAAACAATTGCCTGTGACGATGTCCAACCAATTCGTATAGATAGAGTCAATCATAGTTGTAATACTTTGAAACAATCCATAGGTGAATCTAAGGAAATAAAATCAATTGCTTAAAATTGCATATAAAATACGTATTAATGCCCGGTTCACAGTCCAGCGCTAGAATTCTACTGGAATAATGTGAACCTGCACTGGAATGTACCAGTATCCAGTACCAATCCAGTCCAGTCAACTGGATTGGCGTTGTATTTTTCATTCCAGCTCGCTCATACCAGTGCCACTGAAATAGTGTGAATGGCCAATCCAGTTGAATCCAGTGCTTGACAACCACTCTAAACAGTGAACACGTATTGTTTTATTTTTGGAATTCTATTGGTACAGATGCGACAGCTTTTAATGACAGGAATAATGCAAACGATATAATCCAGTCCAGCACTGGACTGGATTGACCCGCTGGATTATTGGACTGGAATAATGTAAACCAGGCATTATACTGAGAATTGAAATATATTATTTTAAGTAAAGTTTTTCAATATGATACATATAGACAAATGCTTCGGTCACTAAAAGTAGCTTTTTATTTTGTGTAACTTATTATTATACTAGCTTTTACACGTAACTATATTATGCCAAATGGAATATTTATGCCAAATTTAATCGATATCGGTGCAGCGAATTCGCAGTGAACGAGTAATAAACATACATCAACACCCACAAACTTTAGATAGGTTTAAATGTATTTTTATACTTATAATAGTATATAATATATTTTAACTTTATATAATATGTTTTTTAATTAAACTCACTTCCGTTCTCTAGATACGATTTATCGCAGAAACAATATCTATAGTGAAACTTGATTTCTTATAATTTTATTGTCTTGTGTAAGACGCCATTAAAGTATACACATCGACCGCTCAAGTAAATTATCGCAAAAACATATCTAAGCCACTATGGTTGTTGTAACCTTCTACATTCCATGAACGGGTTGCTGTAATGGGTCAATTGACATCTCATTATGTCATCTTAAACGCATCATTTACACCTACATGTAATGTGCTTGTGATAACTTTAGCATAAGATATCATGTAACAAAATTAATCTGTGTATATTTATATAAGCTCAATACTACTTAATCATTACAAAGTATGAGGAACTATAAAGTTTAGAAACTTGGCACAAATCTTAAACATTATAAAGCATCTACACTCTACAGGCTGTCCCGTTTTAGTTGTGGTAAATAGAAATGCAGTAGAAAAGCAGTAGTGTGAAAAAATGAAGATTATAAAAAAACTCATATCTTGGGTACTACCTCGAAAATCTATTTTTAATGTAGTTTGAGTCCTGAATAAATTTACTATCAGGCGTTACGAGGTTATCCTTTCATTACGAGACCCCTGTATAGATTAATCCATAAGACTTTGCACGCTTTTTAAAGAAATTTACAGGGGCAGGAAAATATGATAGGCACAGTTATAATTTAGGTTTAAATGAGTTTCGACCTCTGGTCGACTAGCATTAGTTTATTTTCTTCAAGATGATTCATATTAATCATACACAGTAAGTCCTGTTAGGTTTTAAGATGTGTGAACAGCAACGTTAATCCGAAAGAAACAAATATTTAAAAAATTGTCTTACGTAGCACGCGACAAAAAATTAAGAATAGGCCGTGAAAAACTTTTCAGATCAACGTCGTTTCCGGGTCGAGAGGAACCAAGAAACGATGAACGGAATAGGAATTAAGTGTATGAGAGTTTGGTATTATGTAGTACGTAACAGAAATAGGTTGAAAGTCATGAACTTCGAATATGCCAGCTTACAAGCAAAAAATAATAACGAATATTTAATACCTAGTTTGTACAGAAATTCACTTGTATTTTTATCTTCAAACTGTTCTTTTAAAAATACTTTATCCATTTATGGTGTTACCACACAATATCCATTAACATTTTTATTAGTTTTTAAACGTTGTATTCGACATAGTAAACTGTTGTAAAACGTGATTGTTTTATGGATTGCGATTAAAGACACTTTTACTTAATATTTACGCCGTAGGTTTCTACAAATCACAGTATATATAGTATAGAAGGAAATTATCAGTAAATTTAAGAGCTATTAACTGCTATATAAATATGTATTACAAGCGATCGCGACTTCCTTCGCATCGACTTAGATTTTAAAATACCCTCAAACACATTTTTTCCCTTATCACGAAGGATATTTTTTTTATTCTGTATATTTGCCCATTAAATAAACCTGAATTATAAACAATTTGATCATCAGACAGATAGACTCTCGAACTTATGATATTAGTATGGCTTTACGGTAAAGGAAAAAATCGTGAGGAACCTGCACATCTGAAGAGTTAAAAGAATAAGTTTTACTTGCCACTCCTTGAGGTCTTAACTTAGTAGGAAAAAAAATTAACTGCTACATTACTATCATATAAATACCTTATTCTCTATAACTCCATCTTTAAAACGAAGCTAATATAAACCCCAAAACAAAAAAAAATATTGGTTCGTTCAAACCAACTTTTTACTATTACTTTTATATACTATTTTTATATACTATTTTATACTCGCGTTATAAGTGAAAACCACAAGTGAGATGTAACAAACATAATATTACATCATACTATATTTTTTATATTACATCCCAAAACAAACAAGAACTCATCACTATTACATCTCAGTTTCACCTTGAATCAAATCTGTTGCGGCTTAAAACCACCGGCGCAGAACCACATTCTCTTATATCAGATTGTGTGCTGCACTAGTTCGCTCACCAGTTTGCACTTTAGTGCAATCATTACTAAATGCCGCTTGCATAATCCTAATCATTACATGTATGATTAAATCGATCAATAAAAGTGTAAAATTGTAATATTAAGATCTGTAATAGAATTGCTTAAAGATATTGCATAATTTACTTATACGCAATCTCTTATACTTTGTTTAAAGACCCTTAATAATCGAAGGTCTAAATGACAAAATATAATACGATATGTTTAGCAATGTCTCTATCAAATCATAATTATTTATACTTGGATTAATATTGAGAACATTTATTTTATTATATTACTTACCTGCTTGCGATCATTAATAATTTGCATATTAAAATATGGAAACTATAACAATAAAGCAAATCTTTTTAATTGAAATTTGCTATCCTATTGTTGCATAAGTAATAACTATCAATACCATGTATATATTATGTAGCTTTTTTATGAATCTCGTTGAATTGAAATAAAATATAAAATGAAAATCTTATTTGTTTAATGACATACGAGGAGCAACTTAAGTGCTATACCTATTGATTTTTCTTGGTTCTAACAACATTGTTAAAAACATGTTGTGCTTAGAGTGGAATAATATAATAATAATAATAATAGTGGGCAGGAGGCAGATTTTTCTTTGTCTTTAGCAAACGAAATAACTTTTAGGTTAATCCAGCACACTTTCTAATATTCAAAATATTCCTTTTACCATTACATTACCACCTGTTTATGATTGCACTTGCGAATAATATTTTTTAAAAGTGTATGTTTTTCTTATTTTATGTTAATTCACAAGCGTAAGTGGGATTACGTAAATTTCACTACAATAATAAAAATACGAGTACATTTATAACATTTTTTATTATTATCAGCCTCAACATAACTTGCAAAAGGGGACCTTTTACAAATATTACGTAAAACAAAGCATATTATACAAAGAGATAAACAAGTAATAACAGGTTGATCTTTAGATATCGTATACTCAATTAATCGCGCATTGTAAGACAATGCTATGCGACAACAGTGTAAAACTCGAAAAGATTGGACGAAACAATTTCAATCACTCACAAACAACTTTGTTGCTAGAGAATAAATAGCAACATATTTTCAAAAATTTTATATTTATAACACTACGAATACTAGTTGATCACATTTCGAACTTAGCCTATAAGGTACTGGTGAAAAACCTAAATTAGGTTTGCTGAAATCAGTGCCAGCCATGGTGTCCCTCTTCCTTCTTGAGGTATAAAGGAACATGGACCTTAACTGGATAAGGTACCTCATGTACTAAAGGTACTGGAACATCTTTGTATACTGGGTAAGGCTTGTCAATGGGTACTTTCACTTCGAAAGGCACCTTCTTCTCAACAGTGTAGGGGATCTTCTTGTATACATCATAGGGCTTGGGAATGGGCACTTTAACTGGGACTGGGTAAGGTTTCTCGACCTCGACCTTATAAGGTTTGTCGACTGGGACCTTTACTTCATAGGGTACGGGCTTGTGTACAGTAACTGGGTATGGCTTCTCTACTGGTACGGGATAAGGTTTAGGTACGTAAACGTGGTAGGGCTTGTCGACGGGTACTTTGACTTCATAGGGCACTTTCTTGACAACTTCGTAAGGTTGGGGTACTTTGACTTCATATTTGACTGGATAAGGTACTTTCTTTTCAACAGTGTAGGGCTGAGGTACGGGAACCTTGACTTCATAAGGAACCTTTTTCTCGACGGTGTATGGAGTTGGCACCTTAACCTTGACTTCATAAGGTTTGTCAACTGGAACCTTTACTTCATAAGGTACTTTCTTCTCGACGACATATGGTTCGGGGACATGGACTGGATATTTAACGTACTCCTTAACGGTGACTGGAACTTTCTTTTCAACAGTGTATGGTTGCGGAACGAACACTTTAACTTCATAGGGAACTTTCTTCTCGACTGTATAAGGAACATGTTTCTCTACGGTGTAAGGGACAGGTACCTTCTTAATAACTTCAATGGTTTTAACGTGATGATGACCGTGGTCATTTGAAATAGGTTTCCATGATTCACTGGAAACTCCTCCATATTCGGAGCCACCGTGGCCGTAATCACCACCTTGACTATAGCCTCCACCATGACTGTATCCTTCACCTTGACTGTAACCACCGTTGGAACCTTCGTAGCTTCCTTGACCGAAACTCAATCCTCCGTGGCCACTATCACCGCCATATCCATGTCCAGAATCCCCAGATTCATAGCTGCCACTTCCACCGTAGGAGCCAATATCATAGATTCCTCGTTTATCTTGTTTCTTTTCTTCGGCAACTGCCTGTTTTTGTGTGCTCTTCTGCTCACTCGCATAGGCCACCACGGCCAATGAGGCTATTAAAACAACCTGTCAACAAACAAACAAAAAGTATTACTACAAATATTCTAACATTTAGTAAATTAGACAATGATGAAATCCTAGCTGTAGCAATTGCTACTTGCACTGCAAATACTAGATAATATATTAAAGTAAAATAAATGAAACTCTACTTATTAGTAGATTAGCTTATTAGGATACAAATCTAAAGCTTAAAGAGCATTTACAACATAATTAAATCTTATTAAAATGATTATAATCCTATAAATAAAATTGAATAGAGGAAGGAAAAGTGTTTCACAAATTAAATATCATATTCAAAAGTTAAGTAGTGAATAATTTTATACGTAATAGAATTTATTGCTCATGAATAAGAGGAAGTGCGATCCAATGGTACGTGATTACACATATGTGATTCGGATGACTGTCAGAAAATAAATGCGCAAAAGTGAACGCTCTAGTTTAACTATGAATTTAAACTACTTTCTAAAACCCATTACAATTGCAAATCCGCTTAAGCAATACATTGTCTTAGATTGGATTAGAAGTAATACCTGAATCACGATTTGAAAATAGATTGTGTGAGAAACGTAAACTGTCACGACAAAAACATGAGAATTAAACTACAAAATGAACAGGAATTCGGTAATTGAAAAAAACTGGCACTGTTTCGTATTTCTGTCAAGTTTTTGTTAAAAAAATGAAAGTTAATTATGTCAAACAATGAATGATAATAATTTCCTTCAAATATCTTCTTTTTCATATTAAAGCAACGCCACTTACGTTGCGTTGAGTAATAAGGTAAAAATTTCTTTGATCACATAAAAATAATCTATTACATATAGCATAACATATTTATCACTCTGTAACATCTCAAGAAGTTTCTTTATAGAATATTTACAGAAATAGAAAAAAGGAAGTTGATTGGATTTTTGATTAGGTATATTTCGATCAAAGGGAGAATAATCAGATAATTATTGAATAGGTAATTGATTATTATATAATAATTGATACTATTGAAACCGATCTTTTATATAACTAAGAATAGTGGATTGAACAGCGTGCAGTAGAGAAGATGAAGTCGATAAGTATTGGTCCGAAGGACTGGAAGCCACTTGTATCCATTACGAAATTTACAAAAACAAAACGTGAATGACTAGGTACTGGTTTCACAACTGATCCTTCGAGATACGCTCCAAACTTGAAGACGTTATGAAATAAACGGTTTGTTCCAGTTTATAAAGTAATGATTAATAATAATTGCTAGACATCTATGAATTTATAGTTTGCATCCTTTTAGAAACTTTGAATATATCAAATTAAATGTAAATAATTTAAGGCCGTTACTTTTATATATCCCATTTCGAGTCTATGCCCTGCTTAATTAAGTTTTATTGAGCTCCAAATCTGGTTTAAGGTTTATTTTTTCCAATATGGTGCTTTGTTTGATGGCTTAAGAACCATCACTAATTTAATTTTTTTATAACTAAACTGTTCAGGAAAAGTAACAATTTTTTTTTTTTAAATAATATTTACTTTTAATAATATTTATTTTAAGATGTTTACGTAAAATATAAAAGATAATCGATAGGCTTTCGTTGTAAGTATTTTTTTTTTCTTACAACGGAACAATGAACAAAATATTATTTGCCGCTAGAAACGGAAGTTTAACATGCTCGTGGCGATTACGAAGTAGCTTTCTTCACTTATCTCAAGTCAATTTATTTCACACGCGTGATTGGCAAAACAATAAGCCTAATTTCATTCCACGCTTTGCTAAGGTTAGTTCTACACTCGCGAAATTTTTAAATATTCTATCGAAAGAAATATCTTGTGTTTGATATTATGAAAATTGTTAATTCTTCGTCTTAAAAAATTGTCTTATAAAGTTACATAAATCATGAATTTGGTATGAAATATAATATATGCCAAATTGTGACTACAACATGTCACAGTTTAAACAAATATTTGCTTTATAATCTATGATTTTATTGATAGTATTCAATTATGACATTTGCAAAATTAGACTAACAATTCTTTTAATGCTTCATAGCATTTTTAAATGATGACGTTAATTTCGCCAATCGCCAATTTTCTCTTATAATATATCCAAGGCATTATTTTAAAAAAATCTTTCAGATAGATTTAGATATCTTGTTAAATCTAAATATTAAATCTATATTACATTACAATGAAAGATCTTCAGATTTCTGAGCCTTCAACTACGCCTAATGTATTGTATGTATTATTATTGTGTATATGCTAAGTGAATATTAAATAATAACATAGACTAAATAAGGTATGCAGCTCAAGACATTGACATGAATTGTAGTAATAACTAGGTTAAACATCCTATATAAGTCATTATGGAATTATTAGCTATTAAAGAGGTTATTAGACAAATATTGTTTCTTTGATAATCAACTCAGCCATGCATGAAATTAACGTTTGCATAAGTGTTTATTTGCAACACCTGTAATGAGAGGAAGATAGTAATTAAATTACTAGAGTGCATCGTAAGATCCTTTACAAATTAGGTATTAGGTAACTGTTTATTTTGTATGAATTATTTGATACACACTTAAATATAAAATCCTTTCTCTAGAAAAAGTGGAGTATAGAAAGATAGCCTAGAAATTAAGATATCATTAATTTGTACCAACAAAACAGTAATAATGACTAATATCAAAATAAATATAGGTATGGAACAATTACCAACACGGTCATCCGTCCAAAAAATAAGTAACTTATACTTGTGTTATTAGTGACAGACAACTAGTGAATCTATTGATATATAATTTGAAATATATACTTAAAAACACTCATACTTGAAAAACCAAGTATTATACAAAATGTTGGCATCGGCGGTAATCGAGCCCGCGACCCGCGGGGCACTAAGTAGGGTCACTGCAAGCTGCGCCAATGGGCCAGTCAATTTTTAATACTAAATAAACTATTGAAGTAATGTAATTAATGATATTGATGTAGACTAAAAGATGATTAGATAATCTTCATATATAGATTACAGAGAGCAAAACTCACTAACAAAAATCTACGACTATTTTAAAAATAAAGAAAATACTGGTCAGATGGTAAATTATGGAATGAAAATAAGATTAATTGAAAATGTGCAGAAAACTAAGATCTAAAAACCCTATAAATATAAATACATAAAAGTAATAAATTATATGACTTTACAATTTATTATAATACTCAAAACTGTAATATTTATAGAGATAAATCAATAACGTGTAAAAGGAATTGACACTGTTGAAGCTAAGAATTATCTGTTAATAATGAAAGTAAAAGATCAACGTGTATGTGCAATAGATCACTAAACGGGTTATCATTACAACGTTCAATTCCATTACGAACACAACCTTGCACAACTCGACTTGTGATAAAACTAGATGGAACTAGATATATAGAAAAGCTTTCAATGCCTTGTGATTGGAAATAAAAGGTTAATAAACTCATAAAACGTTAGCGTACAATCATTATTTTTTAATATTACTTATTTATACACAACATATACAAACAATATTTATTTCTGTTCGTATTCAAATTATGTATATGTAAGCATTTCAAAATGTTAAATCAATAAACGAACTTTACTAAGTTGAATTATGTGAAGCTTAGTTATAAAAAATAAGCAGCATCGTAAAATGTTTCGTGACATTATACCAATTTTTTTTTTTAATTAATTGATATGGCTGTTCTCTAACAGCTCTCACTAAATTGTGAAATGGTATATATTTGGGAAATATTATATAAATGTGTATATGCTATTATAATTAAGAAATATAATATAGTACCTAGACCGTGTATACGCACCCTTATTTTAATTGTTTTCGGAAGTAAGTTCACGGAATATATCATAATAAATGCTATAACTCTTTTGAAATGATTGCATAAGAATAACTAAAAACGGGAATAACTTATAATTATGTAAAAATTACTATACCAAAATAATCTTAGATAACCCTGAAAAATGTGACTTTTCTATCCAATGTACATTTTCACAGTTAATACTTTAAAAAACATTACAGTAAAAATTTTACATATAAAATTTTTCGTCGCAACCCGGTTCATAAAACGGAAATAATATGACTAAGCCTTAATAGCTTACTACTTTCATTAATAAAAAATAAAAATCTAAACTAATCACAGAACATTAACTTACACAAATGAGACTATCAAATTAATTAATGAATCTGAAGTCGTATAACAATTTACTGGTTATTTTTAATTAAGTTTCGTCATAGAAATCAAAATGAGGCATTTATTATTCGGAGGTGCTTGTCACATTAACTGAATGACTTTTTTCGCGAAAGTTAAATTTCACTAAGTTTATTGTGTAATCGAATCAAGTGTGATGGTCTGGTTGAGCATGAATATTAAGCACAGGAATGCAGATTTAGATTTGATATTAAAGGTAAACACCATGAGTAGCTGACTACTAACTGGCTCGTTGGCGCTGTGGGTAGTTACCACGCCTTCAGCTCCGCGGGTCGCGGGTTTGATTCCCGCCGAGGACCTACATTTTCTATAAATGAATTTGTTGGTCTTCGAGCCTAGGTGTATATTTGTATTTAAATATATATATATATGTATATATTCGCCAGTTGTCTGTCTACCATAACACAAGTATTAAGTTACTTACTTTGGGGACGGACGACCATGTGTGTAAGTGTCCCATATATTTATATATTATATATTATATTAACTTGGTAATAACTTAATAACTTGAACTTATTCTGGACGAGATTAAGCAACGATAGATATATATATATATATAAAGTCTATTAGGAACTTCTACAATAGAGACACTAAATTTATACACCGAGCAAATAATAATTAATATTTATTATAAACCAACCGACTTACACTTAAGTAATGTATTAGACAATCGTAGGTCTACAAAATACTACAAAAAAGTCCGCGACAGTATGTTTCTATCACTTATGGTTAACTCCAGAATAGAAAATTAGTATTTTGCGATTAAACGCATTTCCATACGTTATTCGACATGGGCGGAGCCGCGAGCACATCTAGCTAGTAATACCCGTATAGTTTGAATATGGGTACAAAAAAATTATTTATACATTGAATGATAGTTCCTTAGAATTCCAATACACTTTACTATTACTATATGTTCTTTCTGAACTAAAAAGCTAGACCACACGTCAATTTGCAAATATTAATGTTTTTTTTCATATTTGCAATAATTAATGTTTTTGTCACGTCAATTTGCAAACTTATGATATCCATTAAAACATAGTGATTTGATATTAATCATATACATTTGTGTGTCAACATTCGAAATGAAATCATTTAAAATTTACATCATTCAATCGTATACATTTATTTTATTGCGATTACATCTACGCCAATAAATGTTTATCTTATATTTGTATTATTCAATAATTGCATTACGTAAAGAAGTAAGTTGTATACAATGTTTTATGTATTGTCTAGCGATGCAAAGAATAAAAGATGCTATAATATTCGATACTTCGTGTATTGTCAAAGAGTTATTTAATTGTTTTTTTTTTAACGAAATGTACTCTTTCCGAACGACTGAATTAAAAAATCAAACAATTATTAAAATTGAGAATGAATTTGAAAAAATTAGTTTATTATAAAAAAAAAGTATTTTGTAAAGAAATGATTACAAATTTTTACGATTAATGAATTATGAATATGATGATTAATAAAAATAGGTTGTAAAATGCAAATCTAAGAAAAATTAAATTTATAGGAAATTTAATTTAAATATTCGCTACATTCTATATACAAAATAGAAACCGAATTAATTTCACTACTAAATTTTATCGTGGGCTTTGAAAAAGTAAATATATAATATTTTATAGTTTAAAATATGGTATAATTTTTTAAACTATAAAAAATAGAGTTAAAATTAGGAAGAAACTTAAATGTAAAGTTAAATTCAATAAGACTTAAAAAGCAAAGATAAAAGTCCCTTAAAGTGTAATCCGTAATTTTCCCATGCACGTTAGAAAGTGAAAAGAAAATTACTGCGATCAACGCTAAGAAAATTAGCTGTTTCGATAACCGAGGAAACCGACACTTCCGTAAACAAATACGTAAACCATGCCAATTAACCATGTGATTTGAGGTACTATTTTTGAAATTTATAAAGTTAGGAACGCATTTAATAAAATATAGAGGAATATATGATAAAATATTTACGAGAAATATATTCTTATTATGCTTTGTACAAATTCGATTTTAAAAAGTGTGACTTTAATTCAAAAACTAACAAAATCCTAAAAGTTATCTTAATTTTCCTAATTTTAATGTTACAAATTGTTAATTCCATTTTCAAACACTTAATCACTGGCACTTCACTTGAACTCACCGATAACTTCATGTTGTCGAGTCTTCGTTCGCCGAAGACCGGTTGTCTATGGTGCATACTATGTCCCACGAACGCGCTTTATACCTTCCCTCCCACTTTTACACTAAAGAAGGGTGAACGTAGGCATAGTTGTAATAATTATGATATGTATTTTATTTATTTTGAATTGGAGCAATGTGAAGATCATTAGAATTAAGTTTAAGCCAATTTACGGACCATAAACAGTGCTTAACTCTTTAAAAAATTATAATTTTGAATAGAGAGAAGGCTAAATTTAAAAAAGAGCTTTCTACTATGATTATTTTTCAATATATTGATTTTCTTTAGAATTTGCTTCTTTCGTTATATATTTATGTTTACATGTGTAATTTTACAAATTATATGAATCAATAACAATATTTTCTTTTCATTGTTTTAAATCTTTTAAATGTTAAATATTCCATTTTTTTAAGTATCATTTTTTAATTTATTTAATCTTACGAGATCTTCTAGCGAAAAAATCCTCTAAAAAGATATATGTCTAAAAGATAACGTTGATGGGTTGAAGAAAAGGAGAAGTTAATTGATTGTATTTATTTAATAATGATCTATATAGCCAATTTTATAAAGGAAATTCATAATACTTTTAATGTCACTAAGGGATTGGTCATACGAATATGTTTAATTATCTAATAACACAGGTTTATGCGGTTCAATTATTGGCTTGGTCTACCATAAATAATTAATTTAAATATTGACTAAGCAAGTAGATGACTTCTATACGTTATTTAAAATTTAATTAATACCAGCTCATAGGGAAAAACTTAAATAATGTTTTTGACATATAGAAAAATTCATAGGAACCTGCCAGGGTTTAAACCTGTAATCTCTATTTTTAGGGTCTCAATTCGACCATCACAAACAACGTACATAATTATAAATTAAAACTTAAGTTGATATGAATGAAGTCGCAGGTACATATAGTTATATAATATGACTTCCTAAGTTGTCGGAAAGAAGTTGTCAAATACAATAAAATAAATGGACTGGAATTGACAGATTTGAATTGCGATGACAGATTGAAGAGTTTGTTTGTTTGTTTATTTGATTGATTGTTTAAACGCGCTAATCTCAGGAACTACTAGATCGATTTGAAAAATTCTTTCAGTGTAAGATACTCCATTTATTGAGGAAGGCTATAGGCTATATAACATCACGCTAAGATGAATAGGAGAGTAGCAGTAATAAAAAATAGTACGAAAAAGACAATATTTAAAGCTTTCCTTGCGTGTGCTGAGTAAACGTTAATAGTTATTAAAAAATCATGTATTACAAAATTGTTTCCCTCTAAAAGTTCTAAATAAAATTCCACAACAGCATATGTCTAGCTTTTAAGGTTAAACCATTTAAACCATTTTTAACCACTTAAACCATTTTTATGGTTATCAAAAGACTATAATATGGTTTTAATCTTTCCAAGCAGGCGGAGCCGCTGGCGGTATCTAGTATATAATATATTACTCAATGAAATTACAGATGTGTAATGGTAAAAAATATTTTAATTCGGTAATTTTTGTGTGAAACATTACAAACAAACACACAAATTTTTCCTCTTTATTATATTAGTAAAGATCAGAGATGAGCAACAGGTCGACGGGCTTTTTGCGGCCCTTCAAACATTTGTATGCGGCCCGCACAGGATTTCTAAAATTTAACGTATTGTATAGACTTTCTCCCATTAATATATTGTTATAAAAAATTATAATTAAATAGTAGTACTTACTAAACTATTATAAAATTTTAACTTTTTTTTAAATTTGATAGTTTTTTATTGAAATATTTATTAAAAATAAGGTTTTGTAAATTATTAATAAGATATACTTTATGTGCGGTCCGCAAACAATTGTTAACAGTTTTAATTGGCCCGTAGATTAAAAAGTTTGATCACCCCTGTTATATATGAAAAAAATGAATATAAAAACAAATTAAAAGAATAAATGCGTAAATATTGGCTAATTTAGGTTTTACATCAATCAGGAGCTATTAATGCTTTCGTAAAAATGTTTAAAACGTATAGATGCGTATCACATTTTACGAGGCACACGTTGTTAACTCATTAACATTTTAAATTATCTGTTAGTGCAAACAATTTGTACTTGCTGTGATGAACGTCAGGAATTTTAATATCTATTGCTTATGATTTTGAAATACTTTAATTATTATGCCACGTAATAACTAACGAGGTAAGTTTCATTATTTTATTTTACATATGGCAATACTTCCCTTTGTAAAACGAAGTTACGGTTCAAATTCAAATGATTCTTTATTCAAATAAATTTGTAAACAAGTGTTTTTGAATCGTCAACTCTATTGCTGGTTCGGATAGCTGTTCCTATCGAGAAAAGCCAGCAAGAAACTCAGCGGTTGCTCTTTTAAAAATACAATTCTCAATACTAGTTACATTTAATCGTTTCTATCTTGTATAAGGTCGAACAATATATATATCCACGCATTCTTATCGTCTAAATAATCCTCAACAGTATAGTAAGGCTTTCTGTATCAGCCTCTCTTTAATAGTGTTTTTAAACTGCTGTAATGGCAAAGCTAAAATTGATTGCGGAATTTTAGTATAGAATCTTATACCCAAACCCACAAACGTCTTACGTACTTTTACAAGGCGCAAAGCAGGGGCCCAAGCTTATGTCGGTTCTTACTTTGTCTATTATATAATGTCACGAAGGTTTGTTTGTCTGTTACGCTGTCACGACTAATCTGCTAGACTATTATTAATTTTGGCACAATTAAAGCTTAGGTATACCAAGGTAATATAGAATAAAAAATTCACTTTTTTCTTTCGAGAGAAACGGAAGAAACATATATTGTATTAATGAGGGTGCCTAAACGCCTAAATTGACGCGAACAAATTAACTAGTATCTTATAAGAGTAAAGTAAATTACCGGCCTGTTATATTCCTATTGCTGGGCATAGGCCTCCTCTCTCCTTTTTTTGGGGACAAGGATTAGAGTTTAAACCCACCATCCTGCTTCAATGTGGATTGGTAGGTTTACACATATTCCTAGAAATCTTAAGATATATGTAAGCTTCATCATCTCACTTACATCACTGAAGAGAGTGATAAATTGCATTTATAAATTAGACATACTAGCCGTGTGGTATCCGGTTGCGTAGAATAGTACCCCCTTCATTTTTTACCGAGGTGTCGTAAAAGGCGACTAGGTAAGTCGACCCGCCGAGTGGTATCCGGTTTAGTAGAATAGACCACCGTCATTTCTTACCGAGATGTCGTAAAAGGCGACTAAGGTAAGTTGACCCACCGTGTGGTATCCGGTTTAGTAGAATAGACCACCCTCTTTCTTACCGAAGTGTCGTAAAATACGACTAAGGTAAGTTGACGTCAGGCAGGCGGCCGGTCGTAAAAACGAATCATGTAACAACATGTTTACAACATGTTGTGCCGACCCCACGTATAGTACATATATAGCAGGAGGATGATGATAAATTAGACATACATTTTAACAGAAAAACGAATTTATAAGAGTACTTCATAAGAAAACAAAGGTAACACACTAAAGTCTTTAAGATTACAATTTTATACTTAAATTTAAACTATTTTTCATTATGATGTGTAGATGACAGTTGGTCATAAATTTACCATCACAAGTAGAACCGCAACGTCATGTGGTTAAGCAGTCAAGTAAAAAAAGCCGCGATGAAACTAAATATGCTTTTAACAAAGTTAGATCTAGACATTATTAAGGTTGACACGTTAAAGTATATGGTGTTTAGTCAATTATTGGCAATGATTTCATAACAAACAAACAAAAAATAATGATTTATATTGTCCTATATACAATTAATTATGCAATTATTTTTTACATTTTAATGGCCCTCTTTGAAGTCGGTCGTTATTAATCAAAAATATTGTGTGGACACGTTCAATTCAAAAATTCTTTATTCGAGTAAGCTTGTGAACTAGTGCTTTTTATCGTCAATTCTACTGCTGGTTTGGACAACTGTTTCTATCGAGAAAAACCAACAAGGAACTCGGCGGTTGCTCTTTTCAAAATATAATGCTTTTAACTAGTTACATTTAGTCGTTACAATCTTGTACGGGGTAGAGGAGTAGCTACATATATAGGCACATTATTATCATCAATATAATCCTCAATAGTATAAGTAGACTTTCTGTATCAACCCCCTTTCCATAGTTTTTTAAAAGCTAAAATTGCAGAATTTAATTATCTATACTAATATAAAAAGCTGAATCCATCCATTTATCGAGAAAGGATATAGGCTATATAACATGCTAAGATGAATAGGAGAGGAGCAGCAATAAAAAATATTACGAGAATGGCCAAATTTAAAGCATTCCTTGCGTGCGCTAAGTAAACGGTGAAAGTTATTCAAAAATAATGTTATATAAAGAAAATCCGCGACAGCATATGTCTAGTTATTAATAAAATCTTATATTCAAAACCACAAATGACTTAAGTTCTTATACAAAGCACAAAGCAGGAGCTGCAAGCTTATGTCGTTTCCCACTTTGTCTCTTATATACATCACTAACTTTTATACAATTCTGTATATTTTTATGCACAAAAATTAAATTGCTCATATACTTTATTATTATATTTTGGATTTAAAAAAAAGCGTCGATATACACCTTACCATTTTCCAGTAATAGACGTGCATAGTGCATTCATGCATTCAGGACTTAATAAATTTCCTACTTATATGAATCTTATATAATAATCTGTGGCCCAGCGGAAGCTGTGGTGGTAGCCCAGCGGAAGCTGTGGTAGCCCAGCAGTAACACCGTGCGACTCTTTCGAGGAGGTCATGGGTTCAAATCTGGACAGACACCAATTTTCTGTTCAAAGTTATGTGTCTAATTGATAATTTTAATTTATCACACGCTTTTCGGTGAAGGAAAACATCGTGAGGAAACCTGCATATCTCTAGAGAATTCTGGAGATATGTGTAACCTACCAATCCGCACTGGAGCATCGTAGTAGGTCTTAGCTCCAAACTTTCTCTCCAAAAACGGAGAGAAGAGGCCTATTCTCAGCAGTAACATAGGAAGGATAGTAACAGGCAGCTACTTACTTACTCTTTTATAAATCTAAAACCAAACATTGTTCCTTATATGATGAATAGTTTAGCAAAATGTCTTCATATTCGTATTATATTATTGTCTATGTATAATTTCAGTTTTATGCAATCAGGCACCACCCACCATAAATAAAAATATACATTTATCAAACTAAATATCAAGGACGCTATTAAATGAGTAACTGCATATCATAGCTATATTTGACCTATGAACTTAGACAGTGCATCATTTACCTTGTTCTTACTAACGTATCGTTAATATTACAAACTCTAAAGAACCCACGCAAAGGATTATCTCAAACAAAGAAACTGACACAAATTTGAAATTAAAATAGATAAGATTAAAAAAATTAAAAGCAATGAAGCTACAAATGATTATGCATCTTTAAAAAACATGGTAACGAAAATGTAAAAGTATGCTTTTATAACATACTTTTAACTTAGCAAATAATATTTTGACGTGCTTAAAATTATTCCAAGAGTTAGTTTTTTTTTCACTTTCAATTCCAATAGTGTTAATCGTCAAATTCTGAGAATTGAAAAAACATTATAAAAATTTTGAAATGCATAACAATTGCATACTGACTGGCCCGTTTGCGCACCTTGCCTTCAGCTCCGCGGGTAGCTGGTTTGATTCCCGCCGAGGGCGAAACTTTTGTATAAATCAATTAGTTGGTCTTCGAGTCTGGGTGTATATTTGTATTTAATTATGTATTTAAAAACCTTAAACGAATATATAGACGTCCACTGTTTTTAAAACAGTTTTTCTGTTTTAAAAACAGTGTTCTGTATACTACTAATAATTATAAATGCAAAAGTTTGTAAGTATGGATGTATGTATGTTACTCTTTTACGACGAATCCGCTGAACCAATATCGATGAAATTTGGCACAATTATTCCTTATACACCGGAATTACATATAGTCTATAGAAATCCTGTTAATTCTCCAGGAATAGGATGACATTGGAAAGCGCCATCTATTATCGACCTGTCACACGACAACAGTCCACGCGAATGAAGTCGTGGGAAGGCGTCCGCCTAAAAAGCGGACTCCCGACCGTTAAGGTCGAACCAGTTACCCGGGCGATAATGATCGCCCGAGAGGACAAGCCCGGGTAAAGAGGTCTAACCTCGAGGCCCGAAGCCCCCGGCAGCCTAACAAGGCTGAGGGAGAAGACCCAGATGCACCATGAAGTCGTGGATAAACTACATATTTATTTCACCGTACTTTTAATTACGCATATAAGTATAGTGTTTTATAATACTTTCAAAACAACATTCATTGAATGAGCATAAAGCCAAAGTTATTTTATGCAGTCATTTCTAATTATAGGACCGTAAAAACCAAATCTAAAATAACTGGTTTTTTCAGCTTCTATTCTACTTTATATCCGCTTTTTATGTTCCTGAACTGATAAATAGTTTACGCGGACATGCAATTGTAATACTTATAAATATCGAATAACTAGGTGACCGAGCCTTGCTCGGTAATTTTTTAAAAGATATAAACAATATGAAAAAAAAAATTAAAAATGGCTGATGTACATGTGGTATTCGAACCCGGGTTTTGAACATTTTCGGTCCACCCGTTACCCATCGGCTATCGCAACATTACGTTTTACAGCTAAAAAAAACTTTGCTTTCAATTTTTTTTCATTTATTTACAGCAAAAATGTACAAGTTATATCTATCTTAAATTACTTACACGCTAGGACTATACAAATCATGCCCACGTGGAATGGTCCCAAGAATGCTGGCAGCGTTTCCGAGCTGAATCGCTAAGCTAATTCTTTGTGCGAAAAAGGAGCCAGCCCTCTTGTCACCTGAAGAAGCAATCAACCGAGGTCAATATTTTTTTTTTTGCACTTTGACTCTATGGCCCTAGGGTCTCGACTGCAAACGGCACAAACATATAACTCTTGATGAGAGTTGCATACTTTGGCCGTTTGCCAGATTCGGCCATTTCCGCCGCAGCTCCAGGTATTGACGCTGTTTCCCTGATATGGGACAAGGCTAACGTATCAACGCATGTTGCGTCCCACATTAGGGCCTGTTCAATTTTACATTGTACCATATTTTGCCCAAAAACGGATAAAACGATTTTTTTTTCAAATAAAATCTAGCTAGATCGATTTTTCTCCCCCAAAACTCCCTATATGCTGAATTTCAGGAAAATCGTTGGAACTGTTTCCTAGATTCCATCATTCTAAAATGTATATATCATCCGGTTAATGCGTCCAGACAAAATCTGATTTACACTCCAGTGGACCCACCCCACTCCTGTGGATTTACACTCTCCATCTTTCTTTCCAAGAAGGAAGAAGGTCTTTGCCCAGCGATGGCATAGTAAGTAATAGGTTTAATAATAATCATAAGTTTACAGCCGAGTTTTTTGCTTGTTCTTCAACATTCCGAAGCAGTTGTAGCTTAATTAATCATATTGATCATTGACGATTCAAATATGTTTGAAAGATTTTATTTAAATAAAGATTATTTTGATTTGATACAGAATGTTGGCTCTCTTGACTTCTCGTCTTGGTACGAATAAATTTTCGGCAGATCTAAATATATTCATTATTTTCATAATGAATTTAATTGACACGGTTTTATATACATCGTATCATTATATAATTATTGTAATCATCTTCAGTAGCCGGTTTATTGCAACAGGATATGTAAACCAAACCTGTACGAAGTATCCACGAGTTATATGAATGGCTTCTGACTTAACCTTTGTAATGTTACATGAACCTGATCCGTCTACTTTCTGAATATACTTATACCTCGATATGCAACAACTAGTACTTTATTTCCTAATATAAGTCTGTCGAAGCTATTTCGTCATTTCTTGACTTAGATTTATTGTCGTTTTCTGATTTATGATCTCGATCTTAAACAGGTTTATGATCAATGTTTTTCAGGAACAAACGTAGTATCTTTGACAGGAAGTTATATACAAAAATTTTGTTTATCCGTAATATGTAATTCAGTACCTAAGATGAATTCATCAATTCATAAATCAAAAACGTATCGTAGAGCTCTGTGACTAACTGACTGTTGTACAAAAACCTCCTCTCTACTTTAAAGAAAAGGGGTTAGGTCTTAGTACGACGTCGTTGTTCGAATGTGAATGTTTTCAGTTTACATTACAAGAATTCCCTAAAGAGACGCCGGTTTCCGTACGATGATTTCTATCGCCGAAAAGTGCATGATGAATTACAAACATCAATTAAGAATATATATTTGTAAATAATTTGTATAATAAAACAATTATAATTATCTACATTTAAAATGATGAAACAAATTTTTTAACTGTAATTAAACGATTGTGTTGTATTTATTTCAAAATTAATTATAAAAAGTATAATTTATAGAATTAGGCGTTACTTTGCGGAGATCCATAATACAAAAGTAATAATACAATTATTTTGCTATAATCCGCGAAGAAGTAAAATAGAAAATATATGTAATGCTAAATGTAGAGTGGACAATCGGTTATCATACCTGATACATGCAGGATGAATCCTGCATGTATTCTATTTTACTTCTTCGCGGATTATAGCAAAATAATTTTATTATTACTTTTGTATAAAAGATATACTTTAACATCGAGTCCAAAAAAAGATTTTTCCTCGGTTTTCCGATGTTTATCAACACCGTAATGTGTTAATAACACAATAATAGACAACGAGAATGTAAAATCTATTAGGCATTTCATAATCTTTATTCGATATATCAATCAAGTGTTTAAACCAGTCAAGGTTATACGAGACGTGAGTAAAAGAAAGAATTGAAAAGCTAAGTCTAACAATTTAGTAGACTTAACATTGAAAATGTTTAAAGGATTAACCGCCGAGTTTCTTGCTGGTTCTTCACGGTAAGAGCAACATTCCGAACCATTTATAGCTTCATTAATCATATTGATCCTTGACGATTCAAAAGTGCTTGAAAACGCTTATTTGAATAAAGATTATGTTATTTTGATTTTGAAAAAAATTGAGTGAGTAATTATTTTTTTCATAAACCATAAAATCGATTGAAATGCACACTTTGTTACTTATATACACCCAGAATCGAAGAACCAACAAATCGTTGTTAGAGAATGTTGGCCCTCGGCGGTAATCGAACCAACGACCCGCGGAAGGTTGGGTCACTGCCAACTGCGCCAAAGAGCCAGTCAGTGAAATGCTCTTACTTGGGCGTTCGATCCATAGATAATACACTGTATACGGTTCGATCAAGGACAAGAAACATTCAACGTTACATGGTATTTCCGTTAAATAAGAAAATGAACAGAAAATGTTAATATTTTAAATTTTCCTTTTCTACTCATTTTGAAATTATTCATATTTTCCAAGTCATAAAAGACAGTAAGACATTAAAATATTAGTATTTTAAATAAGATTTTTTTTCTGTAAATAATTAAAAAATTACAATTTAAATAATATCAGCAAAATATTACGCGGTTTTATAACCAGACGGTCATCATAGTAATTGCGAAAAAAAATATTATTTATGCATTTTAGCAGAATTTGAAACGTCCAATTATTAAAATTTCAATCTAAATGTTCTATAATTTAAATATTAAAGTAGAATGAATAACCTTCACTGTTACGAAATGCAATTTTTACTGAATATTCGTATCGTAAGAACGAAATTGAATATAATTTTTTATTTGAAACTTTATTTCATATTACTTTCATCTAAGGTGAGTCGACCCACCGTGTGGTATCCGGTTTAGTAGAATAGACTACCCTCTTTCTTATAGAGGTGTCGTAAAATACGACTAAAGTAAGTTGACGTCTGGCAGGCGGCCGGTCGTAAAAACGCCGCCAAATCATGTGACAACATGTTTTATAACATGTTGTGCCGACCCCACTTAGAGTGGGATAAGGGCAGGAAAATTATGATTGTTTCATAAATTGCAAGGCGGACTTTTAACTTTACAAAGGTTTTTTGTATAAAGAAATAGATTGCATTTGGCGCATTGAAAGAAATAGAGACAGTCGAAATTAAATTGGAACTTTTTTAATACAGCCAATAATGTTAAAATGTCATATCTTAAAGACATATGTTGGATGGGTAAAAGAGGGCATCTGGCTAGCGCAAATTTGATTGTCTTTAGAAATATGTACAGATGACTGAGATTAAGTAACAATTTAATAAATAGTTCATACTTTGAATACTATTTTTAATTCATGGTAGTTATATTAATCAGTATAGTTACAAAGTCATTTATAATATCTGCTACAGAATTACAATACAATACAGTTTGTGACTAGAACTTAATTTAACGTCATTAATGCCTATAGAATTAATAGTTTCTCATTATTTATATATATTTTTTTTTAAGCAGTATTCATAATTCTATGCATCATAATAATTGCCAGTATATAAATACATGCCTAGTATGTAAATAAAAAAGCATGCAGTATTTTGCTCACAATTTAAAGTAGCAACGCTTTTACGTAAGAGCAATTTTGAATTATAAGAGCGTAATATAATATCATATTATCTGTTATGTTATTATCTAATATCGTTATTAAGCAGCAGACGATTGTTAGGAAAACAAAATCAGGATACAGTGCGTGAACACTATGTAATAAGTCAAATTAGAATTTTAATTAGAAAATTTACTGACGAATATTCGTGTGTAATATTTTAATTCTCGACAAAGCATGTTAATTTATCTTACGTCATTAGCTTTCTAGAATGTGTGCTTCTGGAATTAATATCCAGACTTGTATACTTTAATAAAAAAATACTTTTATTTAAAGTAATGGCCTGTTACTATACAACTGCTGGGCATAGGCCTCCTATCTCCTGTTTTAGAGAAGCTGAGCATAGCTGAGCTGCTAAGTTTGTAGCGGGTTCTAAGTCGCTGCTAGGTTGCAGATTGGTAGGTTTAAACATATTCCAAGAATTTTCTAGAGATATGTTTTTTTACAGTTTTCCTCATGATGTATTCTGCACCGAAAAGTATGTTAGAAATTGCAAATGTTAATTAAGCACATAAAACTTAAAAAAATACTTATTTGTGCCTGCCTAGTATGTAAACCTATCACCTGAACTTTTATTTGCCTCCACTTTCCATTCATAAATTACTGTTTCATTAATAAATTATAAGAATTTTAAAGAACAATTTTACAGTATTTTTACCAATAAAAGTCTTACAAATAAATTACAAGAACAAGTTTCAACATAACGATTAAGCCAATTCGTTAAGTTAACGTTCGTAACGTAAAATGTGTTGTGGGCGGTCAGTGTTAAGTTCTTGCTTAATTTATGTCTGTTCAAATCAAACACAGTCTAAAAAATTTATTTTAACCGTATAAAAATTTTAATAGCATTCCATGCAGATTGACTAACTTTATTATCATTATCATCCTCCTGGACTTATCCGACACTAAGTGGGGTTGGCACAACATGTTATGAACATGTTGTCACATGATTTGGCTCCGTTTTTCACGACCAGCCACATGCATGACGTCACTTACCTTAGTCGTATTTTATGTCACCTCGGTAAGAAATGAGGGTGGTCTATTAAAAAAAATCTATAAATTAAAAAAAAACATTAAACTCAGTTCTAGAAATACTAATGTTCCAATTATAAATAAAGATATGGATTCGAAATATGTAGGCTATTAGTCGTGTATGTCGAACTGTCGACCACTAATTCCTCATTATCCGTCCATCTGCATATATAACACTGTAATAGAAGGTTCGGTGATAATAGCAGGAGCTCGCACATAAACTGGGACCTGGCGTAAATAGCCAAATAACAAGGGATAAAATATACCAGATATATTTTATATAGTCTAATAGTTCTAAATAAAAGCGACAGTATATGTCTAACTTTTAAGGTTAAACCACTTAAGCCATTTTTATGGTTATCAAAAGACTATATTACGGTTTTAATCTTTCCACGCGAGCAGTGCCGCAGGCGATTGCTAGTATCATATATACCATGTTCACGATAATGAAATCTTATTTCACAGACTATGTATAAAATCATCTATGAAATATATGTGAGCCTCATTACACCCTTTAAATGTGAAACAAGTATTTAATCTGAAACATCCAGACATGAACATGTAAAGTAATGAGTAATTAGTAATTACAGAGTGTTATGAACAAGCACTATTATCCACATTACGTGACGCTAATAATGTTTGCTATTAAATAATTATATAAATGTAACATATTAAAAATTTTGTCACGTATCATTAGACGTAAAAAAACCATTAGCATTCCAATATCGGTTTTTCTTATACCTTTACGTTCACTTTCGGCGATAAATTTTTAAGAGCTATACTCGTAGATGCTTATCAATAGTCAGGATGGTATCGTAGATAATATAAAAAAATTGAGGTATTTTATTATTTAATGTTCGAAATTTAAAAAGGATATGGTGTCTTTTTAGTTTTATTATAATCTTTCATATTTAAATGAGTTAATCTTGTATATATATATATATATAAATAAATATATTTTCTAAATCTCGAAAACGGCTCCAACGATTTTCCTGAAATTCAGCATGTTGGGGGTTTTGGGGAAGAAAAATCGAGTTTTTCTCGCGTAAAACCCTACCAAGCGGGAATTTAACCGTAATACTATTAACTTAAACGTTCTTTAAAAGTTGCACTATCATATTAATTCCTAATACAGTAAGACATGGACATGCGAATAGAGTTAACAATTTCAAAATAAGCTATTGATTTTATTGCGCACTGTACAATTGATACGTGAATATATCTGCGATTTGTAATATCAAGTAAAGATTTATTCAAGGCAAATATTTCAAGGCTCCATTTATCTTCGCCTCTCTCCCAGGAGTTTATGGAATTAGACCCACATCACTGCAAATATCCCGTGAATTTTGTAGAGATTTGCACGTTTCATCAATACGTTATCCCCAACTTTAATGTTTTTATAGAAACGATTAATACAAAATTGAAACAATTATTACTTTTTCAGGAAGTTTAACCTACCGTGTGGTATCCGGTTGAATAGAATAGACGACCCTATTTCTTACCGAGCTGTCGTAAAATACGACTAGGGTGAGTTGACGTCAGGCAGGCGGCCAGTCGTAAAATACGCAACCAAATCATGTGACAACATTTTTCTAACAGGTTGGGCCGACGCCACTTAAAGTGGGATAAGGGCAGGAGGATATATAATTTACTAGGAAACTTGCTAACCTCTCCACCTAAGCTAAATGCTTGTGTTAGGAGTGAGTTCACGCCGGTTTTTTTTTAATCGTATGGCATTTATTTTAAAAATTATAAGCGTTGCGCCGGTAATGTAATGAGAGGAATTCGAACCCACGACCTCTCGATCGCACATCCGTTACCGCTACCGCTACCGCCGCTTCAAATAACTATAAACACTGAGCAGATATTTCCATTCCGCTATTATTTGTACAAAACAATGGTTATGTAAAGAAAAAAGTAAATTTCATACGATACGAAGAGAAAAGAAACTCAATTATATTCCGATCATGGATAAAAGTGGTTTAAGTGAAATTGTGAGAACAACGTTTAAGTAATTGTACAAATTTGACTATAAAACTTTAAATGTTTAGTATATATATTCATTCAATTAATATTACGAAAAATACTTAGTTCAGTAATCACGTGGTACAATGCTTATTTATATATCCTGCATGTATAAGGTATATGAACGGTTTTGCTTCTTACATTTAGCATTTTATTATATTGTAAACTGTTAACTACTATGGAAAGTAACGCTTACTTCTATAAATTATGTAACAAATAGAATAAAAACAGTTCTGTTTAATTTACTCATTTAAATATTAAATATATAAATTATTTTGTAACTAACTTCTTATAATAACTCTGTACTCGCTTTAAAATGTTTTACTTAGGTAAAACTTGCCTTATGAAAAAGTGTATTGTATGTATATATACATATTTTCGGAATCTCGGAAACGGCTCCAACGATAATCCTGAAATTCAGCACGTAGGGGGTTTTGGGGAAGAAAAATCGATCTAGCTAGGTTTTATGTAAAAAAAATAGTTTTATCCCTGTTTTTGAGCATTAAAAAATACAAAAATATTGCGTTAAAAATACGTAACATATTGCGGAACATTCCTGACCTTGACACACTTAATCATTACTTCACGGCAGCACCATTGCTTGACAATAAAATAAAGCATGAAACTCTCTTTCGGTTGCGATCATTACCTGTTCCTAACTACCCTTCCTTTTATTTTTCACAAATTACTGCAGATGATATAAAAAAACAAATGTTATCAATAAAGTCTGACGCCGTTGGCTGCGACGGTATTAGCCGCAGAATGATTATAATGCTTCTTGATGACATTTTGCCAATCTTAGTTCACCTATTTAATTACTCTTTTTCTTCATGTTACTTTCCAGAAGCTTGGCGCAAATCCTTTGTTATCCCTATACCTAAAACTCAAAATCCCTTACTACCTTCTCACTTCCGGCCTATTTCCATACTCCCTTTTCTATCCAAGGTATTAGAACGCATTGCTTATAATCAACTTAGTTTATTCCTTACCCGAAACAAAATTTTATCTCCTTTTCAATCTGGCTTCAGACCAGGTCATAGTACGGTCACGACGCTTGTAAAGGTATGTGATGATATACGCTATGGTCTGGATAATAAGTTAGCTACCGTTTTAGTACTTCTTGATTTTAGCAATGCGTTTAATACCGTGGACATTGATTTGCTCCTTGCTACATTAAGAACTTTAAATATCTCTCCTGAAGCTCTTGACTGGTTTCGATCATATACGTGCAATCGGCAACAGTGTGTTAGGTTTGATAATACGTATTCCACCTTTTCTTATCTCTCCAATGGAGTACCTCAGGGTGGTGTCCTATCCCCACTCCTTTTCTCCATCTACATAAATTCCATTTCGTCTCTTATTTCCTCTTCCTTCCATTTTTACGCCGACGACTTACAGATTTATACATCAGCTTCGGTAGAAGATATAGTAACCGCCATTGAAATTCTCAATTCGGATCTGTCCAAAATCTCCGGTTGGTGTAAGTCGTTTGGACTTCAAGTTAACCCACAAAAATCGCAAGCAATCATTATAGGCAGCCCTTATACACTATCGAAGCTGAATGCCATTGATCTTCCCGTAGTCTGTTTAGACGGTACTGCTCTGCCCTTTAAGAACTCTGTCAAAAATTTGGGTCTCCATATAGACAGAACATTCACTTGGACTACACAGGTTGGGGAAGTTAGTCGTAAAATTTTTGCAACTATGGGCTCCTTGAGGCGTTGGAAAAACCTTTTACCTATTAAAACCAAAATATCTTTAGCAAATTCTCTTCTACTACCAATTTTGGACTACGCTGATTTGTGCTATTTGGACTTAACCCAGGAGCTAGTTCATAAATTGGAGCGATTACAGAATCTCTGTATTCGTTTCATATTCGGGCTTAGAAAATATGATCACGTTTCTCAGTACCGCTCGCAATTAAAATGGCTGACTGTTTACCATCGAAGGAACGTGCATGGTCTCTCACTTCTTTATGGGGTTCTTTACCATCCACACACTCCCGTGTACCTTAAGGAGCGTTTCAGCTTTCTTGGGGATGTAAGTCCTTTTGATCTGCGTTCCAAGAATGATAACAAGATCAAAACGCCGCATAGTCGTACTCAATGGTACGGTAACTCATTCACAGTTAAGTGTGTCAGGCTTTGGAATTCCCTTCCTGCGGATATTCGTCACTCACCTTCGGTGCATACTTTTAAAAGTCGTTTGAAACGCTATTATTTATCTTTATGCTAATATAAGTAAGTAGAATGTATTTATGAATATTTATTTTTATATATTATAAATATATGTATGTGTATATGTATGATATTAAATATATATTTAATTTTAGTATTTAAAATATATGTAGACGTCAAGTTAAATTTATTTTTATTATGAAGTGTTCTTTGTAGTAATTAACTGTTGCGCACCAACCCGTAATTTAACCATGATCCTTACATCAAAGGTTGTCTGGGAGAGATCGCTCCAAGCGATAAGACCGCCTTTGCACGCTACTGTGTGTTCATATGCTATGTAAATGTAATTCTTCTTTGTGTGTAATAAAGAATAAATAAATAAATAAAAATAAATAAAAAATTTATATTAAATTGAATTTTTGCCATAAACTGTCATAGTCAGCGTAGCTTATTCGGGGAACGGACAGCCTCGAGATATGTAAATACCTAGGATCGAAAATAAATATTTTTTTCTTTTTTTTAAGTTTTCTTTTTTATTTCGTAAAAAATTATGGTCACCCAGATATTTAATAATTAGGTGTAAAATGCTATTAGCTCGTCATAATAAATAAATAAAATAAAACAGACATTATTGCATTTATAATATCAGTATGAATGTATCTTCACTGCAATTTAATTAAGTGAACGTATATTATGTTACTCTCATTTCGTTCGATCTGCAATTGGAAATAGTAGGTTATGATATTCTTCGCAATGTGTGTCTTTGTTATGCAAACAATTGCTGCAATATTTTTACGGTTTTATTTTTTGTATACGAAACAAAGACCACTAAAGACTCAGCTTTTAACATTTTATGCCCAATAATAAATTTGCGCACAAACTTTTAATTGAAATACCTCTGATTGCCGAACGGTGAATGCGTAAGCTTCTCGTACTACTCTTATCCAGAGTTCGTAGGTTTGATGCCCGGACCGATAACAATGACTATGAGTTGTCTAAAAAGTTATAGATAGTTTCATATTTATATTATATTGCCTGCTATTGAGCCTGCTTACATTTAGTAAGGATCGCATTGGATCAGCGATTATCCGCATTGGATCAGCGTGGTGAGTCTTAGCTCCAACATTTCTCTCTAAAAAAAAGAGAAGGAGAGAGGAGGCTTATACTCAATAGTGGAATATTAAAAGTCCGTTACTTTACTTTTATATCTTGACGCCGTGTGGTATCCGGGTGTATAGAATAGTACCACCCGCATTTCTTACCGAGGTGTCGTTAACGGCGACTAAGGTAAGTCGACCCGCCGTGTGGTATCGGCTGAGTAGAATAGACCACCCTCATTTCTTACCGAGGTGGCGTAAAATACGAGCAAGGTAAGTTGACATCGGGCGGGCGACCGGTCGTAAAATACGTAGTCAAATCATGTGGCAATATGATTGTAACATGTTGTGCCGACCCCACTTAATAAAGGGGATGATGACTTCACTTTTATATCTTGTAAAAAATAAGTACACTAAGCATCTCCTTTCCAGAATATTATACACAAAAGTGTGATAGAAAGTAATATGCTATAGAACAGGTAATATCGGTGTAAGTACGGTTAGTTGTTTAATTTATTATAACAACCACGGAAGTTGTTTATTGCCTTATATAAAGTTACATTATGAATCATTAGTTACTCCTGTAAAAAGAAAATTAAATATATATAATATAATAAACTTAAATTGATCGCATCGTATATCGTTAACACCCTATTATAACTTTAATATATTTACATTAACGGCTCAAGTGGATAGAGTTAAGTGAGTCTTCAAAGTACTACAAAATTTTTACCCCGGGGATTTACCTCTAATTTATATAATTATCTAAGAACTTTCTTAACATATTTATCTTCTACGCGTTCTAATACTATTCATACAAATGTGATAAAACCTTTGTGACTTGACAAGCCTATAATAAATTCCGCAATCAGTCTGATAAATTCTTCAGTTTAAAAACACTGTTAAAAAGAGGCTGATACAGAATGCCTGCTACACTGTTGAAGATTACTTAGATGATAGAAATGCGTGCATATAGCTACTCTGTACAAGGCACTAATGAGTGAATATAACTAGTAATAAGTATTATATTTTGAAAAGAGCAATCGCTGAATTTCTTTCTGGCTTTTTCTTCTCAGTAGGAAGTGCTTTCCAACCCAGCAGTAGAGTTGATGACTTAAATGCACTTCTTTACTTGGATAAAGAATATTTTGAATATTGTATCCACTAAGGTTGCTACATAAAAAATATCTGTTATTCTAATTATATGTATGTACTTTTTTCAAAAAGAGAATCGATGTGTTTAACTTTACTTTCTTTCAGTGGATAGAAAATTTCTGAATCACAAGACTGTGTGACTGGGTAGAGTGTTTAATAAAAAATAAATAATAAAACTGACAGCATAGTAATGCAACAACAAAAAATATTTGTAGAAACCTTACAGGGTATTAAATAAATCACCATAACTAGACATTTTATATCATAATTCTGTGGAGTTCATTTTATATCATAATTTTATATCATAAATCTATTATATTGTATACTTTTCGAAACTCCACAAAAATAATGATTTTGCTATAATTAGCAAGAAACGTAAATCTTCATGTACTTATAGACTATTCTTTTTCCTTTTTACAATGGTTTGCTTCAAGTCTTAATTCGCCTGAGAACCTCAGTGGTAAAACTCATAATAGAGAGGTGGGTGCTTCCGCTATGAGATACGTCAAGGAGAACTATTAGCTTTCCTATAATATAAATATTAGTTTAATAAATATTACGCCGTGTGGTATCCGGCTGAATAGAATAGTACCACCCTCTTTTCTTACCGAGGTGTCGTAAAAGGCGACTAAGGTAAGTCGACCCGCCGTGTGGTATCCGGCTGAGTAGAATAGACCACCCTCATTTCTTACCGAGGTGTCGTAAAAGGCGAATAAGGTAAGTTGACTCACCGTGTGATATCCGGTTAAGTAGAATAGACCACCCTCTTTCTTATCGAGGTGTCGTAAAATACGACTAAGATAAGTTGACGTCAGGCAGGCGGCTGGTCGTAAAATACGGAGTCAAATCATATGACAACATGTTTATAACATGTTGTGCCGACCCCACTTAGAGTAGGATAAGGGCAGGAAGATGATGATAATTGTAATAAATATCCTAAAATTAACTTCTTTCATTTCTGTAATTCAGGCTTACAAGGTCGCTTGTAAATTCAGCTTTAAAGCGTATCTAATATAGGCTAATGAGTCAACCCCCACAAATTTCCCAAACCCGCATGGTCGCGCACGAACGCACTGTATAAACTAGTCAACACGATATAGAAGTAATAGCCTCGTAATGACCCACTCGTTACCGAGAAAAGCTGACACCGCAAAGTGATGACGGTTTTTGTGTACACTGTTTAATATCTAGTCACGAAACAAAAATTCAATTCAATTCAAAAGTAAACTTGTTAACAGGTGCTTCGAATTGTCAACTCTGCTGCTGGATTGAAAGAGCTGTTCTTCTGTAATTTGAATGTAATACGTGTTGTAAATGCTTAAGTATCATCATGTCATCACTCTGAGTAAGGACTCGATGTTGTTTTTGGTTATACCTTATTAAGATATATCTAAGCGACCGACGTCTGTTTAGTAATACGTGTTTAGTTAAGCGTATGCCATGGAGTTATTATACTAGGCACGCCAGGCAAGCAGGAATAACATAATAAATAATGAGAACGAAGATGTAATTAGTATAATTATTATTGTCTAATGATACATAAAAAAGAGAGAGAAAGATACAGTCTTATCTGCTTCCTCTTTATTTCTCTTTATTGTAAGTATCTGGGTGACTGAGCCTTGCTCGGTAATTTTATTAAAAGATATAAAATAATGAAATTTGAAGGAAAAAAAGGCTCGTGATATCTGGGACTCGATTCTCACTTCTTTAATCCGCCTGTTCCGAGTTCCGAGTTCCGAGTTATTACAACTTTGCAAATGACAGCACAATTAACCTTTGAATTCTATATCTATTTAATCAGTTTTAAATGCCTGAAAACAGGGATAAAACGAGATTTTTTAAAAAATAAAACATAACTAAATCGATTTAGCGCAGCCAAAACCCCCTACATGCTGTTTTCATGAAAATCGTAGGAGCCGTTTCCGAAATTCAGATTATATACATACAAGATTTATTCATTTAAATATCAAAGATTACATTTTAGGTAGGCTTTCCTATTCTATGGTCTCCGTAGATGAAATCGCGGACGGAAATTAATCTATACTAATTTAAATTAATGTAAATCTATAGACTAAGAATTCCTCCAAAATGAAAATTGCATTTACGTTATCTTTTTGTTTATTTATATTCTGAATTTGGGAAACGGCTCCTACGATTTTACCATGAAATTCAGCATGTAGGGGGTTTTTAGGAAATCGATCTAGCTAGGTTTCATTAAAAAAAATATCGTTTCATTCCTGTTTTCGGGCACTGAAAAAATGCTAAAATGTTATATTAAATGCATGGGATATTTTTCGCTGTCTTTTGTAAGATTGTGATAGCTCAGTGGATTACGGGCAGACTAAATAAGTAAAAAAACCTGGGATGAAACCTCTATTATTATCAACTTTTGTGCTCTTTTTATTTTTACATTTTTAAATAAATTACCGAGCATAGATCGGTACTGTTATATTATGAAAATAGGTAAGTACGTGAACGCACAAAGGTTTCACTCGTATATGTTTATTTAGCACTAACTAAGGTCTATCGAAATGATCTATACCTTTACGTAACCAAAGTCTAGACGTTAGTCTTCGAAACATTATCTCTAGTGATACTGGACCCCTATTACGACATCCGAATGAGACCTGATACTATTCCGGCTTTCCGATATTGATTACTGGTTTTAGCTAGTAAATTTTTATTTGCACTTGCTTAACGTACATTCTTCAAACTTTTTTTATATTGTATCAATCATTTATTTATGAATAAAACTTAAGCGGGAATTTCACTAATAAACAATATTTAGAAAACAATATTTAATATAAAAATATTTTAAAATATTTAAGGATGCACCGCCGGCTTTGCTATAAGGAATAAGGCCGCCTATGCACGTCTAGACTATAGACCGTATATTTCCTAATTAAAACTACAATAAAAAACTAGAAATAAATAAATTGTAGATAGATTCATACTCATGCGAGATATCATTTTAATAAATGAAGATCAAAATATTTTCAAAATGGCGTCAAGATAGTCAACTTTGGTCCTTGAGGTAACTTGAACATCCCGAGAGAAATTCTACAACCTAGACGAGATTAAAGCTCTTTATGAGTTTTCAATAAAAGTTTCAATAAACTCACCTAATCTTTTGTAATTCGTTTATACATATTACAAAATAAAAAGTCATAATTCATAGGTAATTGATATGAGTGGAGATTGAAACAACATTGATTATTAATATATAGTTGAACAAACATTACTATATGCTATGCGTGGTTATAGCTATTGTTCGACCCTGACTGACCTGTAGTCAGTAATGACTAAACTAGTAATAAGAATTAAATAGAAAAGAGCAACCGCCGAGTTTTCTCATTGACTCTTCTCGCTAGGTACAGCTTTCCGGACCAGCGGTATTGTTAACAATTTAAAAGCACTTCTTTACAAGTTTATTTGAATAAAGAATATTTTGAAATGAATTAAACAGCATAATTCATAATTTCAGTTTGGCCTTTTCCAGTTACTTGAGTCGCCTAAATGAATTATTTTTAGATCGTCTATTTAAAAGCTGTGTCAATTAAAGCGGTCATAATAAAAAGATTTATTCAGGTGTGAAACGAACGCAAGCCGAGTTGACGTTGTCATCGGGCCACAAGCACAATCCCTCTGTTAATTGAACGCGCGGGGCCAATACTTTTTTAATTTTTCCACTCAACCGCTGCGCCAGATACAGCCTTATCATAGGGTTGCCATTTTTTTCTATTTGTACAATAAATATTTATTAACTTTGCGTAGCTTCGCTGGATAGCCTTCTACTATACTATATATATGACCACGTCATTAATATTCTAGTACAATGCCACAAAGGATATGGGAATTTCGCTATGGTGTGACATGTCAATAATAAAAATATCTGTAAGACTATAAGTTTTTATTAATAACTCATTAGTCTGAGGTTTGAATCCTAGAATCAACAGGGATCATGCTCATCAGGAACACTATACGCCGTTGTGGCTGCATTATAATAATAAATAATAGCAATTGTTCCTTAAAGACGTTAATTTTTTTTGTAATACAATCATAATGTAATAACTATCTCGGAATGTCGTTATATTGAATTTCTTAGCTTTGTATAATTTTATTTTGTTTCTTTAATTTATTTTCTGTTCTTAATACAATTATGCTTTGTCAACTGTAATGCTTATGTGTTCAACATATGTAATTGACGATACATTTAACTAAAAACCGGTTTATATTAACAATGTTTTTATATAATAAAAATGTTGTATTTGTCGTTGGTCTTACAAAAATGAATAAATAAAATCTTGTAAGTGCCAACCTTGGTCACCACGCTTGCAGCTCGCTATCACGGCTCTCAGCTTTGTCATCGTTCTCCATTTTTCCCGCCCATTCAATATTCGTTTTTAAACGAAGTTATACTCCTACCGTGCTTCCAAATATGCACCCTAAAGACCGCTATTTTAACACAATTGTAACAAAAAATCGCTTATTCTTTATTATCAGTTAATGCTTTTTGCAGCTGTATTCAGATTAGCATTGTGGTTTTTCATCAAAATCCTCTTTTGTCGAAAATGTCAGCCAAATTTAATGTTGGATTTAATATTAATTATTTATCAGAATGGAACTCGTATTCTACTATTGAAAAGTGAAGCTATATTATCGGTATTTTAAATCAAATGATTGATATTATTTGTGACCTTATCATTGATTTTTAGAATTTAAAAAGTAAAAACTATTTGACTTTTTCTATATCCTATCAATGGACATTGGGATAAAAGGGATAACAATAAGTAAACATGTATTATAATAATTTATAGAATTAGGCGTTACTTTGCGGAGATCCATAATACAAAAGTAATAATAAAATTATTTTGCTATAATCCGCGAAGAAGTAAAATAGAAAATATATATAATGCTAAATGTAAGTGGGCAATCGGTTACCATACCTGATACATGCAGGATTTACGAATCCTGATACATGCAGGATTTACGAATCCTGCATGTATCAGGTATGATAACCGATTGCCCACTTACATTTAGCATTATATATATTTTCTATTTTACTTCTTCGCGGATTATAGCAAAATAATTTTATTATTACTTTTGTATGTATTATAATATCGCTGATCCAAAAGAACAATTTTAGCAATTAAAGCATAAATTTATAAGAAACCAAAAATAAAAAATATATATATGAAATATTAACAGTGAAAATTAGGGCTTCACTTTTATGCTAACTATTCAAACTATATGATTAATTTCCTTTTTTGTCTCCTGTAAAATTTAAGTTTTAGAAGTTGCGTTATTCTTCTGGTTAGACATAATACAAGGAATTAATATAAAAATATCATAATTATTTTTAAAAAATTACAAAGTTATTCTTTTTAATAGTGATTTTTAATACCACGAGCGTTCTGCATTAATAAGAATTTTGATACTTAAATCTATTTAAACAGTTCGTTATAGATTATTTATCATTATTTATATTTATTTATCAGCTGTGAAACTCTCTGCAGAATTATTCTTAGTGTAGAGTAGTTATAAAATAGATTTTATAAAGAGTATATACATATAATAGTCCGCGCAGCCTCGAGGGAGACCGTCGCCATTGACAAGCTTATCTGCGAGCCACACTCACAGCGTCTTATGGTTTAGTTTTCCCCATGAAATTATTTGTTAAGCTACTGTGATTATCAACTGGTATTCTGAAAGGGTTTGTTATTAGAAGGGTGTAAACTGCGTTTACAGTGGAATATTTAAGATATTATTTACCTACTATCGTTTTTATAAATTTTCTATTTCTCGCATACATGTTTCTTTGTCGTGTACATAAATTTATACAACCTTGTTTGTACTCACGACTTCGCTTCAAATTAAGCGTTTAACCACCCTCAATTATGTGCTATTGGGTCTTTCCGATTCTGATGGAATAACGGGATTTTTCTACTCTATATATTAGATTAGAATACACAGATTCAGCCATGAAGCCATAGCAGAAAGACTGATAGACTGACAGACTTTTGCATTGAAAAAAATAGTATGAAGTATAAAATATAATGTTTTATAAACATCGAGTTCGAACAAACTAGGAACCTATATCTCTTACGATAGGAAATACTTATACCTACTTTATAATACAGATCTTTTTTTACTTAACATCTCCCTCCCGAATTCAAAAATAAAAAAATCAATAGACGTTTCTTTATAAAATTTGTTATTATGAAACTTTTCAAATAACTGTGAAGTCAGCGTAGCATATTCGGGGAACGGGCCGTCTCGAGAAATGTAAATACCTAAGATCGATCCCTAACTACATAATTATTATTATTATTATTCTTTTTATTTAGTAAAAAATTACCGAGCAAAGGTCGGTCAACCAGGTACTATGACTAAAATGAAAACAAACTAGAGCGGATTATAAGTACAATAAAGACACTACAAAGGCACTATTAAGAGGTCTATCACAAAGCGGTATCTACCCTGGCCGGGTGAAGCGAACAATGTCTTGTGCGAGCCAATCAGGGGAGCGCTGGGGGAAACTTTAGGATTCAATTAAACTTGAGCCCGCCTCATCCGATGGCTCCGTAACTACGTAACGAGAACTTGTAGGGCTGCCACTGGCAATTTATTTGGCAATTCACGCCACTTCACTATCGGCGATCATCGTTGTTGATTTGACTAATATTTAATATTTTATTTTTATCTATCTAATTATTAAAGTCACTTGTTACGTAATAGAATAAATGAATAGAATGTCTGGAGTATGTCATTATAACGTAACTATGATATGATGGAATGGAACTTGCTTACACCATCTTATTTTTTTTAATAGGTGCTCTTTACTCTTTCAGTGTCATGCAAATTCTGCACTGGTGTCCTCATAGAGCTTATTATACTAGAGAAGCCAAAGAAATGTGTTCCTGTCTGTGAGTATGTATGTATGTTTGTTACTCTTGCACGGCGTTTCCGCTGAACCAATATCGATGAAATTTGGCACAATTATTCCTTATACATCAGGGTAACATATAGAAATCCTGTTAACAGGAATAGTATGATATTGAAAGCGCCATCGATTATCAACCTTTCAAAGTTTTTTTATTCATGATGCATCAAAGTCAAATCAAATAATTACAACGATCATCGTGTAAAGTGTCCACACGATTATCCGTATTATCATACGATACGTATCACCCAGCAATTCCCTTTGATGCGTGACCGAATAACCGACGATTTCCGGATTGTAGCCTATCGTAGACGATCATAGACGATGATTGGAGAGTACAGCATAATATGCACTCTATTCAAATTCAAAATATTCTTTATTCAAATAAACTTGTAAACAAGTGCTTTTGAATCGTCAACTCTACTGCTGGTTCGGAAAGCTGTTCCTACCGAGAAGAGCCAGCAAGAAACTCGGCGGTTGCTCTTTTAAAAATATAATTCTTAATACTATTTACATTAAGTCGTTACTGTCTTGTACAGGTTCAAAGAGAGCTATATCCACACATTCTTATCTTGTAAATAATCTTCAAGAGTATAGTAGGCTTTCTGTATCAGCCTCTTTTTAACAGTGTTTTTAAACTGCTGAAATTGATTGCGGAATTTTATTATAGAATCTTATACTCAAACCCACAAACGAGTTACGCACTTTTGCAAGGCGCAAAGCAGGAGCCGCAAGCTTATGTCGGTTCCTGCTGCATCTGTTCTATATGATCATACTCACGCTTAGTGGTTTGTAATCGCCGATTATGATCGCCGTTTGTCTGTTTATTACGACTAATCCTCTGAAATTTGGCACAATTCAAGTTATTACTCCAGCGTATAGGAGAGATAGGGAAAAAATCCCGTATTGCTTATGGGACTAGGTAGATAGGACTAGATGCATATTCCATTATTGAGAGTATCAAAACCCCAAGTTAGTGTGAATGAAATCACCGATACCAATGGTTTAAAATAAATATGCTTTTAATACTAGACGATCAGTGATGCCAATGTACTGCGTCATCGAGATCGTCTTTACGATGAAGGAAAACAAATTAAACGAATTTCTGGAATATATGTAAACAGCCTAGCCGCATTCGAACCGCGTGGAAAATGTTCCTAATCCCTTCCTAACAGGTAAAAAAAGTAAGTAAGTAACGGCCTGTTACTATCCCACTGCTGAGAATAGGCCTCTTCTCTCCGTTTTTGGAGAGAAGGTTTGGAGCTAAGACCTACCACGCTGCTCCAATGCGAATTGGTAGGTTACACATATATCCAGAATTCTCTAGAGATATGCAAGTTTCACAATTTTTTCCTTCACCGAAAAACGTGTGCTAAATTGCAATTATCAATTAGACACATAAGTTTTAACAGAAAAACTCATTGGTGTCTGCCCGGGTTTGAACCCGTGACCTCCTCGAAAGAGTAGCACGGTGATACCGCTGGGCTACCACAGCTTTCCTAATAGGATGAGGCCTTTATTCCGATGTGGGATAGCAACACAGATTTATGCGAATATTAATATATACTTTTATTGCTTTATTGCTGGCTCTTCTCGGTAGGAACAGCTTTCCGAAGCAGCAGTAGAGTCGACGATTCAAAAGCACTTGTTTACAAGTTTATTTAAATAAAGTATATTTTGAATTTGAATTTGAATTTATTGCACAATGTGAAGATGTAGATTAATTACCACGTTAGAATAACAATTGTGAAATCAGTGGCATATCTTAAATACAATCTCTTCCAGACGACGAATTTAGTGAAAGGACAGAACTGAGAACGTAATAAGTACTGCGTGTCGTATTCAATACGCGTACATATTATTGATAAATATGAAATGTATAACAGAATTAATTATTGGGCAATACCATTATATATATGACACGCCGTGTGGTATCCAGCTGAACGGATAGTACCACCCTCTTTTCTTACCGAGGTGTCGTAAAAGGCGACTAAGGTAAGTCGACCCGCCGTGTGGTATCCGGTTGAGTAGAATAGACCAACCTCATTTCTTACATGGCTAAGCCGTGGTATCATATAAGATAAAAATCCCGTTTTCTTTTCAGAAACGGGGAAAAGACAAATTGCTTTATTGAAGGTACGCAAACGCTTCAGTATGCGTGAATGAAGTCGCGTGTCCCACTAGCTATGTGTACAATAGAAATACTTTAATTAACAAGGTATCATCCCTGCGTAACACAAATCCCCATCCCTTCGAGCGGAGCGTCGAGCGCGACTCGTAACCGCTAAGCCAAACCTGTGACGTTATCGCTACTTGAAGCCGTAAGCACCCCTATAACAACCCCAAGCACTTCTCTTGAACCAACCCACCCTGTGAATACCCTATAAACACCCTATGAAATCTGCCTTGCTACTCTGCAAGAATAGATCACTTATGTTCGCCGTTTAAAAAGAGTTTATAGGTACTGAAAGGATGTTCTAATTCAGAGATTAAGTACCAGGTTGACCGAACCTTGATCGGTAATCTTTAACATAATAAAAAAGGTACGTCAAAAAATAAACAAAAAAAAAATTAGGGTAGGTGGGGCGAGAGCTTAGGTATTTTAATTTCTCGCGACCACCCGTTCCCCGAATAAGCTACGCTGACTTGACATTTCAGAGCGAAAATTGTGTTGTATTCAAATAAATTAAAAGTAAACTTTTGTTTTTTTTATGCCCAAAAACAGGGATAAAACGATTTTTTTTTAAATAAAACCTAGCCAGATCCATTTTTCTCCCCCAAAACTCCCTACATGCTGAATTTCAAGAAAATCGTTGGAGCCGTTTCTGAGATTCTGAAAAAAAAAAAAACAAAAAAAAATATATATATATATATATATACAAGATTTAAATATTAAAGATAACACCGATAAACATGTACATATATGCAGCCTGTAAAGCATTAGTAAAATTGAATTTATGTAATCGACTTTCTCGACTTATCGAATATATTTTTATAAAATTAGTTATTATAAAATGGTAGTAAAAGTAAAGTAACGGTCTGATTTACGGCCTCCTTTCTCTATTTTTGGATAAAAGTATTGGAGCTAAGACCTACTACGTTGCTCCAATCCGGATTGATAGGTTACACATATCCATAGAATTCTCTAGAGATAGGTTTCCTCGCGATGTTTTCCGTCAACAAAAATGGTAGTACTTGAAATCTTTAAAGATTCTCTCTTTCTCTGATCTAATTTAAAGTATCTTATGTTAAAGCAGTTAGAATTTTCAATTGTACACAAATTTCATGAATGTATCTCGGCTATGTGATAACGTAGCAGATAGACAGTACAGACTGATAGCATTTTACATTTATAAAATTAGAATGGATAAATCTTTAATATTTAAGTGAGTTAATCTCGTATGTATATATATGTATATTTTCTGAATCTTGGAAACGGCTCCAACAATTTTTCTGAAATTCAGCATGTAGGGGGTTTTGGGGGAGAAAAATCGATCTAGCTAGGTTTTATTTAAAATGGTTTTATCCCTGTTTTTGAGCATTACGAAAATTTTAAAATGTAAAATTGAAAGCAAAGGATTTTTTTAGCTGTCAAACGTAATGTTCCGAATCCCGAAACGTAACGAGACCCACATATCATCGGTGCCTTCTTTCTTTTTTAATTTTTTTATATCTTTTAAAAAATTACCGAGCAAGGCTCGGTCATCCAGGTACTATTTTTTAAACGATAATCGGTAACTCTCGATGAGCACTTTACATTCCTTATACATATTACAAATTTTGCTACTTTTTCTCCTCTTTCTTCTTCAACCGATAAACGTCCATGACTGGACATGGACTCTTTAAACCATAGACATTTCTATAGACCACGATCCTGTGCCACTTGAATCCTGTTGTCGCGACCTTTATGAGCGCGTCAGTCCTTCTTGTAGAGGGACCAACCACAACCCACGTTGCGTATCCGATAGGGTAACCATTCACCTTTAAATATATTTCTTAGGTGCTTATGGTAAATAAGAAAAAACAATAATGATAAAGGCAATTGTATGTAAAAGTTACACACCTATTACCTACATATTTCCTAAATTATAAGTTACGCTTACATCTTTATAAACTTCCGCTCCAGTTTGCCTTAGCTGGAACTAATTTGATGGCGTCATAGCCTTGCAAAAATAAATTACATGTAATACATATAACGATATCTACAAGATTATTGTAACATTGAAATTGGTATTAAAAAAAATACTCGTTAAATCTAAAATTTGCAGACGCTTATACAAGATGAAAAATGCTGATATATCATTCATATACGGTTATGATTGTAGAAATTATTTCTTAATTAAATAAAAGTTGTCAGTTTTTATGATAAATGTATATCTTGTGTAAGGTAGAGTCCTAAATAAACACATGTTTTCTTATTTATGTACTTCTTAATACTCTTTCTTCTCTACTCTTCTCTTTCAGTACTCTTCACAAGATAGAAGAATGCTATTTAGATTGACTGTTACTGCGCGAACAGGATACTGGGGAGGTGGGTCACTGGAGGGGCCTTCTTTGAATCCTCCTGATTCTTCTCCCTCGTGGTAACAACCTCACAGAAGAAATGTACTCCACCCACGCAATCTCAACTTATCATGACATTAACCACAACCTTAAGACAAAATCATTTTATTTCTTATTTTACCTTCCCAACCTAATTTCAATTGCCACAGGTTGAAAATCTTAAGAGCGCATACAGCGAAATAATTAGAATAAGCATTCTTTATTTATTTAACATTTAAGTTGTATGAGATATACGATACAATATATATACTTCCATTAAGTAATATATGGGACAATTACACACACGTTCATCCGTCCCCAAAGTAAGTCACTCAATACTTTCGTGGGTGTCAGACAACTGGTAAAAATACTACTTATATAACTTTAAATACACATATACACTCAGAATCAAGGAGCCAACAAATTGTATTTACAAAATATTGGACAGCGGCGGAAATCGAACCCGTGAACCTCGGAGCTGAAAGCAATGTCACTGCGCCAACGGGCTAGTCTGTTTATTTATTTAAAATAAAATGTGATAGATCATTAAATAACAATTGCAATATCATTTGACGATTCAACCTTCGAACATGGTAACAAAAGAACAACACCGTCATCAGTATATAGCGCATGTACAATGGAGAGATCATTATTCTTGGTACGTTAGTACGGTAATACATATATCAAAAAGTGCATTAACTATGTTATATTTCATCTTATTCCTGTCTGCATCTGCATCAACGATCACTACAGATGATATAACGAAACAAGAAATACTAAAAGAAATATTAAATGGGTCTCCAGAAATTTTACAAACTGAAATCACTAACGGTTCAAATATAACGATACTATCGCAGGACAAGCGTCAAGATAATTCTTCGATCTACTCAAGATTATTGTCTTTGCTTTCTCGTTTAAAAGACATTTACCAAGGAGCAGCGGATGGTATTATACTACCTGACACCCAAGACTACGTAGTTTTCAGTAGTTTTAATGGTAATCAATGTCCAACAGGACTTATTAAGGTTAATGAACTGTGTGTTAATATTGATTAGATGAATATTTAATACATAATAAGCCTCGTAAATGTGTATTAGTCGTTTTGTAGAAAAGTTTATAGATTTCTTTAGGGACAAGTCATCATCCTACTGGCCTTATCCGACTCTAAGTGGGGTCGACACAATATGTTATAAACATGTTGTCACATGGTTTGGCTACGTAGGTACCTATTTTACGACCGGCCGCCTGCCTGACGTCAACTTACCTAAGTCGTATTTTACGACACCTCGGGTAGAAATGAGGGTGGTCTATTCTACTCAGCCAGATATCACGCGGCAATAATTGGGAATAAGTAAGTAGTAACAATAGTAGGTTTTAAACAATAAACAACATCACTACTACTACTATTCACTAAATTTTTTGTACTACTACATTTGTAGTAGGGGAGTTTTTTATATTCATGAAGAAAAAGTGTAAAAGGCATAGTTATAAGTAACAATAAATAACCGTTTTTTTATTCATTTAAAGTTTATTGTTTTATTTAATTCTTCACTACATATTATAAAACAAAGTCCATATTTCCGTATGTACGCATAAAACTTTAAAACTACGCAACCGATTTTGATGCGGTTTTTTTTAATAGATAGAGTGATTCCAGAGGAAGGTTTGTACGTATAATAACATTCAATACGAAGTAGAGAAATACTGTAATTTTTGAGGTTTCTGTAAATAATTACATTTTTTTCCGCTTACATTGCAAACGCAGGCTAAACCCTACGAGATTTATCAAAATGATGTACTAAGTATTTGTACACCTTAAAAAGGTCTACAGAAAAGTCCGCGATGGTATATATCTATCTCTTATGGATAACCCACAATAGCAGTTTTTTTCATTTACTTTTTACGAAAAATGATGCCTTATGTTCAAAGCAATTTTTATACAATACAGCATTAATCGTTATCCAATTGAGTACCTTAAATAAATTGTTGATTTAATATAGATCAATATTACCGTTTACAGCATGTAATTTAAGTGAACATTTTCGGAGATATTACAGATTTAAAATCCCGCGAGGAGGCCGCGCTTCGACCTATAACACTTCGACTTTAACAGCGATGTCGCTCTTTTAAGAGTTTGTTTAAAGACATTCTGTAATTAATTGTAAAAATATAATACATAGGGAAATGTAAAAGTAAATAAGTAAAAATGTACTGTATTCCAAAGATAGCAGGAAATCTTCTTGATGTAGGGAAAGGAAATTGTTTTTCTCCAAATTTAACGCTTGCGGGCTACGGGCAGTAATGAATAAATCAAAACGATTGGATCGATTTTAATCATTTTTTTTACACTGACTAACATGGGATATATATTTTATACCCGTGCGAAGCAGGGGCAGGCCGCTAGTTCTAAATAAAACACCGCATAAAATCTAATAGCAATGAAACACTCGTTGCATTATTATTTCATTGTATGTACAAAATATTTTTTTTAAAAACGAGACCGAAAATTTTTGAACAGAAATCTGAGAATTTAGAGAATTGTTATTATTTGGGCATTGAAAGCGTAATTAAAGACCAAAATCATGAGTTATTTAAATTTATGTAACGACAGTACATTACAGTTTATAATTTTTGATAATTATAAAAAGTTGTTTTCAATTTAATGAGAAATTTTAATGTAACTTAATTTTATGCGATATAAATATCATGTGGTCTTAAAATACTTTCAATCTTATCGCTACAAATTGCTATCCAAAGCTTTAAGCAAAAAGCTCGTAAAATACATTTTATTTATTTATACGAAAACAACATAATAGTAACTTATGTTGATTGTGTAGCATAATTAAAATGGTAGGAGAAAGTAATTTCTACTTAGAAGTATAATGAAGTTTATTATTCTCATAGAAACAATTACTCACACTAATTAACACCTTCCAATAGGTTCGACTCAACACATTTGATGATAAATATTAAAATATTAGTAGTGAAAACTTTTCAGTGAGAAATACTGTACCTAGTGGTTTTAATTTGCCCCTTAAACCAATTCGGAAAATTTAGGTAACTAAAATTCCAATACACCAAGTTCTCAAAAAAGATCTCAGGAATCGAATAACTATGGTCTTCTAAAAATATCCACATAACTTGTAAGCGTTTAAGCTGTTTTTATGAAAAGCCTTAAAAGACTCGATTCCGAGCCGTTAATAAAACTAATAAAAAAAAGTTAAGCCAATTCGTCACCTTCTTGTCACTTTTGTTTTGAACATTTTTGTACTTTTTGTACTAATACCAAAGCATGATAATATGAAAAAAGTTTACAGTTTTAACTGTACACTAGTTTCTTTTATTTAATTTAGAAAGAGTATGCGGTAAAATTCTTAAAAATTTACTTCTATAGGGTTCTTTTAAACTTACAAACACAATATTGCCGGTAGAATTCATCTTTGATTTAAATTATATATTCTACTTGCACTTCATATTTATAATTGAAAAAATGAAGACAAAGAATCCTAAAAAGAAAATAAATCAAGAACCTGCTAGTAATAAAAGAGCATCTTCGAGGTATTCGTTTTCGGTAGGTATTAAATATAAAAATTAACTTCTTTCCTTTTATGAGTACTAATGAACTAAATTTATTATTTTACTTATCCTTAAAATCGATTAAAATATAATTATTGTATTGTGTTTTATATTAGTAAATATAAATATAAAACATATATTTATATGTTATAGTATTAGGATAGTCGGTGGTAACCACCTAGGGCGCCACCTGAAAATCAGTGTTGCAGTATTTTATATAAAATACTGCAACGCTTTGCTGAGGTGGCTGCCCTTTGACCACATTGTTTGTTTGTAAGTTATTTGACTGTTAGTCATTTTGACTGGCCCGTTGGTGCAGTGGGTAGTGATCCTGCCTTCAGTTCCGCGGGTCGCGGGTTCGATTCCCGCCGAGGGCCAACATTTTCTATAAATGAATTTGTTGGTCTTTGAGCCTGGGTGTTTATTTGTATTTAAGTATATATTTAGAAAATATAAGTATATATTCACCAGTTGTCTGTGAAATTAAGTTACTTATGTTCAGGACGGATGACCATGTGTGTAAGTGTCCCATATATTTATTTTTATTTATTTATTTTATTTTGCTTTTGTATTTTTTTATTTCTTTATGTGGTGAATAAAACTTGATTTATTTTTTACACATCTATTGTAAATTTTTTTTAAAAATTTGAATATTGTAATACTGATAGTCACACTAATAGAATACATTTTAAATTCCAGATAGGCAAATTCCTGCTTATTTCTGGTCTAATCTCTGGATTGACCTCTTATTATGTATACAAAATCTTCACAACCCCTCCAGATATGCCTAAGATAGACCTTGAAGAATATTGGGGACCTTATCCTATGAATCCAAAACCAGATTTGTCTATCAGACCATATGAGATTGAGTTAAATGATGTGGTGAGTTTTTTTTCTTGTTTTCATTATCTTTACAATGTTGAGAGTAACTTAAACCTTAAAAAAATCATAACACTAAAAATATGGAGCAACTTATCCTAATAATTTTAAAGAAATCTTCCAGTTTAAATATAGATTTTTTTCCATCCATATAAAAGTAATAATAAAATGATTTTGCTATAATCCACAATTAAGTAGTCTGTTAAAATATTATTACTTTTGTATTATGGATCTCTGCAAAGTAACGCCTGCTTCTATAAATTATCAATACATATATAATTTTTGTAACTTAAATGCCATAGAATCAAATAACTGGTTGCTTTGTAAAGATCATTTTAATATACCATTTTTTTTAAATACTATGTTTTGATTATCTGATGATATGTATATACTTTTAATATATACCTGTACATGTATACCTGTGTTTCTTCTGAAAAGAAATATGTTTTAATCTCAGATGATAAATGATTTAAAAGAACGACTTCTACATAGAAGACCTTTTGCACCGCCACTAGAAGGAGTTGGATTCACTTATGGTTTTAACTCTCAGTACCTCACCAGACTTCTTGATTACTGGCAGAACAAATACAATTTCAAAGAAAGGGAACAATTTTTCAATAAATTCAATAATTACATAACTAACATTCAAGGTTTGGATATACATTATCTGCATGTTAAACCTGAGGTTTCATCTGATGTTGAGGTAAGTATTAACACTTTAATCATCATCCTCCTGCCCTTATCCCACTAAGTGGGGTTGGCACAACATGTTACAAACATGTAGTCATATGTTTTGGCTACGTATTTTACGACCGGCCGCCTGCCTGACGTCAACTTACCCCAGTCGTATTTTACGACTCCTCGGGTAAGAAAGTGGGTGGTCTATTTGGTGGTGACATGTGGCGTACATTGAGCCGTTGCCCTTTCTTTGTCATGTGAAATTTAGAATAAGCTACATTTAGTCTTCGTTTCACATGGGGAAGAAATAAATAATTTTCATTTCATTTCATTTCATTTCATATTTTACTCAACTGGATACCACAGGTTGGGTCAACTTACCTTAGTCACCTTTTACGACACCTCGGTAAGAAATGAGGGTGGTACTATTCTATTCAGTCGGATACCATACGGCGTAGGTATTAACACTTTAATAGACAGGGAAAATCATGGGTATCACCATTTAGCTTTATGTATAAAATAGTAATATAGCAAAATGTAATCAGATAAAGCCCCTTACACTATTCACAGTCTTATCTTCATAATGCTTATTATTATTTATATATGATGCCAATTGGTGTTTAATCAATAGTGTTAAATTTGATTAGGTTACCATTTGGTGTGCCCGTTCTTTATCTAATAAATAACATGATGACAATGCAATATTGTTTTTTTTTTCAAGATTCAAATCCTATCACTTAAAGAAGCTGATATCTCAATTATGTAAATATTTTAAACTTTGTGGCAAGACCAAATTTTTTAAGACAACTAAAATATAGAAATTTAATTAGACTAGAAGTTAAAAAATAATGCTCTTTTTAAAAAGATTTTTAACAAGCTATTTTATTTAACTTTTGAGCGTAAGCATTAAGCTTAGTAGTCATCCGTAAATCACAAGTGATATATTTCTCTCAATCTATATTATATTGTAGGTGATTCCTTTACTGTTGTTACATGGCTGGCCAGGATCCATTAGAGAGTTTTATGAGCTTATACCAAAGCTAACATCACCAAGGACAAACTATAAATTTGCATTTGAGATAGTCGCACCTAGTCTCCCTGGATTTGGTTTCTCTCAGGTATTTGAATCAATAAAACAAAAGGAAAAAACTTTTCCCAATTTTGTGGTATTATTATGTTGCTGTTTTAAGTTTATATTTAAAGCTTACAAAAGTAATAAGAATATTATTTTGCTATAATCCACGATAAAACAAAATATATGTAATGCTAAATGTAGAGTGTACTATTCATTCTCATACCTTATACTCATCCGGAAATAATAAAACATAACAACACCACTCTAATTAACAAACAGATAAACGTTACAAGTTCCAGTTTGGTACATGTGTTCAAAGACAAAGTCAACTAAATGGTGGGAGGTTTAACTCGTTACTATATAACTCAGCTTGCTTGGGTAATGCGTCGCTTTGCGATTTTGTCGTGGACTCTATCTCCTGACGATGCTTCGATTACGGGGCGAAACAATTGTTGAGATTGTGGTGGTGAATGTGTGCCGTGCTTGTGTATTGTTGTGTCATCAGTGTCGGGTAGTGCATGAGTTCTTACAAATTCTGCATTATCAGGTATGAGAATGTAGTACACTCTACATTTAGCATTACATATATTTTGTTTTATCGCGGATTATAGCAAAATAATATTCTTATTACTTTTGTATTATGGACCTCCGCAAAGTAACGCCTAATTCTATAAGTTATTTAAAGCTTATTTAATACTCCAGGCGCCAGTACGTCCCGGTTTCAGCCCAGCAGAAATGGCTATAGTGATGTCGAACCTCATGAAGCGGATTGGACATGAAAAGTATTACGTTCACGGCGGAGACCTTGGTCATGTGGTGGGGCATATTTTAACCACATTCTTCCCCCAAAATGTATTGGGTTTCCACACTAGTATGCCTGTACTTTTGTTCCATCCGTTGGAGAACATTTTCACATTATTAGGTTAGTCATAAAATAATAAAAAAAATTGTAAAATAACACATTCATGGAGTTCTGTGATACATAAAAAACTACAAAACACCTCTGCAATTCTTCTCACTAATGTCTTATAAAAATTATGAATTTGAATTTTTTCAAAGAGTAGTAGTATTTGTTTGGAAAGTCATCAAAAGTTCTTTTTTATTCAAAATTTTTGTCGGCTTTGTAATGCTACAGAACACTATCCAGTTAATCAGTTAATCAGTCAATCCAGTTAATTCAGGTAATGAGTGAAAGTTAGAATGAATTTGTGTGTTAAAGTCAATACTTTAACACACAAATTCATAACTAAACTTAACTTAAATAAACTAAACTTTCAACAACTTACAATTAAGTTGTTGAAAGTTTAGTTTATATACTTTATTAATCCTGTGTATGTTATAATAGAAAACAGGTAGTGCGTAATGTCCTTTTCATCACGACATATATAGCTGATTGGACAAATTATATCATGATCGTTCTTTCTTTTTACTTATATAAATCTTATATAAATCATGCAATCTGCCTCTGCAAATCTGCAAATCTAAGCATTAAGCTGGTGGTCAAGAGTTTTATATTAGCATACATGGTATCCATATAAAAAATTGCTCTCCTTAAAGATTAGATTTTGGGAGGAGGAGATCCTGCGGAGCTTAGATCGTTCTTGAAAAAAATTTCTGTTGATTAAAATCTTATAAAAGAAATATATCACTGATAAAAGATTTTGTTCAGGAACATTATGGCCGAGTCTTATAGTTGAGCCCATGTTAGAAAGCCGTATGTACCCTCTGAGCCAACATTTGATGAGACTGGCAGAAGAATCTGGGTACCTTCACATACAAGCAACCAAGCCTGACACTATTGGTATGTAAATATTTAAATAAGTTAATCTTGTATGTATATACATATATATATTTTCGGAATCTCGGAAACGGCTCCAACGATTTTACTGAAATTCAGCATTTAGAGGGTTTTGGGGGAGAAAAATCGATCTAGATAAGTTTTATTTGAAAAAAATGTCGAAATAAACGTTGAAATTTACGTCGAATACAATCACAATTTTTCGCTGCCAAACGTCATGGTAGTTCATTTGGAGAACGGGCGGTCTAGAGAGGTGAAAATACCTAGGATCGAACCCCAACCAGCCCTATAATTTTTTAATTTTTGTTTTTAATTATAATTTTTTTACATCATTTTAAAAATTACCGAGCAATGTTCGGTATGTAAATATTGTACTGTCTCACTACAATAATATTAAGACATTCATTCTCCTGCCCTCATCTCACGCCCAAGTGGTAAGTACTTAAGTTGTAATAAAATTATTTTGCTATAATCCGCGATAAAATAAATAGAAAATATATATGTGTAATGCTAAATGTAGAGTGTACTATCAGTATTCATACCTAAAACAGGCAGGATTCGTAATGTACAAACCTCCACAGCCATACCCACAATACACAAGCACTACACACGTTCACTATCACAAACTCAACAATTTTATAATTACTTTTGTTTTATGGATCTCCGCAAAGTAACGCCTAATCCTATAAATTATTTAGTAAGTACCTCTCTACATTATAAGTCATAGGTACCACTAGTATATGTATAATTAGAACTACATTTTTGTATGTAAATAAAATCCATTCTTCCTACAGGAATAGCTCTGACAGATTCCCCGGCGGGTCTTGCAGCGTATATTCTAGAGAAATTCTCCACTTGGACCAATGATGCAAATAAAAAGAGTGGAGACGGGAATCTCCTGCAGAATTTCAGTTTGACTAGTTTATTGGACAACGTTATGGTATATTGGGCGACGAACACCATCACAACTTCCATGAGGATATATTCAGAGACTATAAATAAAAGATTTCTTGGTATGAGACTTGATGAGTGAGTAATGGTTTATAATATTATCATCCTTTAACCTATATTAGATATTGCTTAACCTTTAACAGGGTGATCAGGTTTAACAAGATTGTTTGGACTTGTTTTGAACACAAGTTTAGACATAATTTAAAAACGATGCTGCTATATAAAGCTTACTATACAGATGAAGATTAGTACAATTTTTTAATTTTGGTTTGTATAATTTCTTTAAATTTTTTATGTCTCCACGGAGTTTCTTGCTGGTTCTTTTTGGTAGGAGCTAGCTTTCGAATCAGTGGTAACTTCTTTGAAAACATTTGACGATGCAAAAGTACTCTAAATAGTCTATTTTGAATTTGAATCAGATCGCGGAATAAAACCCCCGGTAGGCACCTATGAGTTTTCTATAAAAACTTACAATTTATTTACAAATATTTACAATTTATTATTGATCAGCAAACATAGTCCTTTTACAAGATGTTACAGAATCCGTCCACTTGTTTCTGCCTCCCTCTAGTCTCTAGTCTATATGCATAATCCACAATCATAAGCCATCAAAAACCATAACGTCCTCTAACTTTTAGAATACCCACCAACGTACCAACATGGGGCATCAAATTCAAACATGAGATAGTCTTCCACCCAGACTCCATGCTGAAGTTGAAATTCAAGAACTACCTCCACAGTACCATTGTGGAGGATGGAGGACATTTCGCCGCATTGGAAAACCCGGAGATTCTGGCTAACGATATCTACGAAGCAGTAGATACCTTCCAACAATTCCACAACAGAAGCACGTAAGTAGATATTGCAATGAAGAGTTACGTCATCATCACAAAACAGACATCTAAAGTAATAGGAAATGTTTAGTATACACTTCTCTTGTTTAATGTGCTGTCATTATAGAGTTGAAATCATAATATAGTTTTTAAAAAAAAACTAAAAAATTACACACATCAAACTACAAAGTGAAAAAAAAGGTAAAATAAAGATATAAACTAAAATTGGGAAATAAGTTTGGGGTGCTCGATATTTACAAACAACATGGCACACAGCACTCCGTTAAAGTTTTTTGAAACTACAATATTTATTCTCCACTTTTTTGTGCACTTTTAAGTGTACAAAGATTAAATTAAATCTATCTGTTCAAAGTGATTCAAAATTGAGTTCAAAAGATTTCATTACATACATCCGTACAATTGAAACAACTAATAATCGTCAAAAAAGATATACCATATTTTTATCATAAACATACTTATTCCAATTTCCTAGTTATTAATTTACTTTGCCAGCAAACCCCAAGCAACCGCAGCTCAAGGAGATGCTAATACAGCAAAAACAATATACGAATTTACAGTAAAAGACATATATGGAAGGGATGTGAAACTGGAGAAGTATAAGGGATACGTTGTCTTGATTGTCAATGTGGCCTCACAATGCGGACTAACTGATACAAATTATAACCAGCTAAACGAATTGTATGAGAAATACGGGCAAAGCAGGGATCTCCGTATACTGGCGTTCCCCTGCAATCAATTCGGCGGTCAGGAGCCAGGGACAGAGCAAGAAATTGTCCGATTTGCCAAAGAAAGAGACGTAAAGTTCGATATCTTCGAGAAAATAGATGTGAACGGAGAAAACACGCATCCGTTGTGGAAATTTTTAAAGCGCACCCAAAGTGGTACATTGGGTGAATTCATCAAGTGGAACTTCTCCAAGTTCATTGTAGATAAGAACGGGGTGCCCGTTGAAAGATTCGGACCTAATGTGAACCCGATTGATTTGGAACCACATTTGGCCAAATATTGGTAAGACATTGGCGTATATAAGTTTCAATTCGATCTAAGTATTTGCCAATGTTTTAAAAGGCAAATAATGTTTTTCTATTTTCTTTTTATTAACTTTATGATTTAATATTTAATTAATTTGTTCATTTTATATCTTTATATTAATATATAGATCATTATTGTACAGTCTAACCATTGCTATGCTATAACCAATGCTATACCAGCATTTTATGCTGGTATAGCATTGGTATAGCATTTTTTATATCATAGATATTTGGAGTCAGTACGACGGTAGTGTTTTCTCATGCTTACGTTATCAAATAAAATCATATCAATTAACTTTTACTATTATCAATCGAGATTTTAGAGAAATTATTGTTTTGAAATATAGCCATAGGCATTTACTACAGTGTACTTGTGTACAAATGATGACGTAACGTAACTTTGAATCTATTTATAAATCTTTAATTCTTTGTTTCCTAATCAAATGGAATAATTAAATAATCCAAAGAATGAATTAGTTGTAAGTTTTAAAATTAGTGATATATTAATACTGTCCTAATGAAGGTAGTTAAAAAGATTTATAAAACTATTTATCATTCTTCGATATAAATAACAAATGTAATGGATAGAGTTATTATACTAGACTGTAATGTTAATAAATAATGAGAGGGAAGATTAAACTCGTACTTCATCTTTGTCTAATCACATATAAAAGAAAGGGATGGATAGATACAGTCTCATTTACTTTCTCTTCATGGTAATAGCGTACGTTTAACTGGCACTGGCTTTCCTACTCTGGTACAATAACTCTATGAATATTAAACTAAAGTCAGTTACTGTCTTTGTCCTGTCTGTCAATTTTATAACCCAATCATATCATAATATTCAATGTGCAAAATGCCATAAACACCGTTATCAAAATTTTTGCAATAATTTTTGTAACAGAATCCAAATTTTTATTGTTAAAATTTTGTTGTATTTTAAAAAATTATATTAACTATTACATTTTATATATTTATTAATAATACCTTTTAAAAAATCTAGTTAAGAAATATGTACAAAAAATAACTTTAATGGAACTATATAATATGTTATATTATAGTGCCTTTAAATTGAATTTATTAAAGTGCATTTATTTTGAAATATTTTGTTAACGTAGGTTATTTCGAAGAAACAATTTTATATACTAGTTTTACTGCTAGCAAAAGAATTTTTAATAAATGTTTGAAATATATATTTTATTCAATACCCCTTAATTTAAAAGGAATAGGGTTGATAATACTATGAATTATTGAAATCATTTTTAGCATAAGGCGTTACTTTCCGTAGATCTGTAATATAAAAGTAATAATAATTTTGCTATAATCCTGGATAAAGCAAATAGCAAAGATATGTAATGGTAAATGTAAAGTGTGCTATTCATTTTCATACCTGATACAGGCATTTGTAAAATATGTAATTTCCTAAAATATTTCCATTTCGACTAAGGTAAGTTGACTCACCGTGTGGTATCCGGTTGAGTAGAATAGACCACCCTCTTTCTTATCGAGGTGTCGTAAAATACGACGAAGATAAGTTGACATCAGGCAGGCGGCCGGTCGTAAACTACGTAGCCAAATCATGTGACAACATGTTTATAACATGTTGTGCCGACCCCACTTACAAGTGGGATAGGGGCAGGAGGATGCCTAAAATCGTCGTCTTCGTCTATCCTTTTCGTATAAACCCACGACTCACGATTTATTCACGCGAGCTTAGCATTTAAAAATCTTAGCACCTTAAGATACTATATCTATTACCTATCACACTAGGAACTTTCAATAGCTATAAAATATCATATTACAGACGGGCCATACAGTCTCGTTAATACATTCTATATGCCCTATCCTAAAATTGCTAAGACTTCCCAACAACTTATATAAATAAATTCTCAGATGCTATAAAACAAATATTTCTACAAAACAAACAAAATAAAGTTAAATTAGTTTTAATAATCTGAAAATAAGTAATAAATTTAGACAGTCTGCATTCCAAGTCTAAGACGGGAGAGATCTTTTTGTATAGTGTTACTCGAGTTCGTTTCACTCCACTGAAGCTCCGGCATTGCTCCAATCAACTGTGCAAATATTTAAATTTTGAGATCAAAAATTGGCATCAATATTTTTATAGTGACGAAGTAATTTTAAGTAATGTAAGTCAGCCGGATACCGGCTAAGTAGAATAGACTACCGTCATTTCTTACCGAGGTGTCGTAAAAGGCGACTAAGGTAAGTTCACCCGCCATGTGGTATCCGGTTGAGTAGGATAGACCGCAATCATTTCTTACCGAGTTGTCGTAAAAGCGACTAAGGTAAGTTCAAGTCATGCAGGCAGCTGGTCGTAAAATACGAAGCCAAATCATTTGACATGTGCCGACCCCACATAGAGTGGGATAAGGGCAGAAGGATGATGATGAAGTATTATCCAATTTTTTTTGTACAGGAAAAACCCCCATATAAAAGGTCATCGCTGCCAAATTGGTACGAGGGGCGATTATGTCTGAACTATTAAAAAACCAAAGCGCTCAACCACTTATCTAAATAGTGGTCTATGTCTTATTTGCTTACTTTTAAGTTGTCCCTGTTGTTCTTTGTTCGCGTCGACCACGGGTTAAAACCCGTGACTTAGATTCCCGCCCTTCGGTTTATACAATAAATTGCGACTCTTCCCCCTACGTAGATTAATAATAAAGATAAGATCTTATGATGTAGTAGCCTCTCTAATCCCCCAGTCCTTTATAGCAATACCTTTGCCCCATTTAACAATAGGGTAAGCTAAGAAACGCGAAGGCCGTTCTTTTTTGTTTACTACTTTCAAATGAACTTGTCTATTTCTATAATCAATTGCTACTTACTTTTGGGTACATACTACAACTATATATTTACTGGCATTTTCATACATAAGGTATACATGTAAAGTATTAATGTAATTCATTATTTAAAAATTTTATCAACAATTCTTCCTGTCATGACGAGATGTAAATGGAGTGCTAAATAAACACACAATATTATTATTCAAAAAAAGTTTTATTATAAACTTTGAATCATTTAAGTTTCACTCGCAGTTCACCCAAGTAATATTTTGAATAAATTGCATCGCATTGGATTGACAAATATTATATACAGATAGAAGATAATTTAACGGTAATTCTAATTGTTTAAAAAGAAACAAACCCAAGGCATGAAAATAGCCAAAATAATGAATATTATAAAATATACCCACAGATTTTAAACTGTTTTATTAATTAACATTCTTCAGATATCATAATTTGTATAACAATAGCTTGTAAGTAAATAATGATGTAATAAATTTCGCAACATTTAAAAGAACTACCAATATATAAAAATAATATATTAAAAAAACAGTACATACACAATACTAAAAATATATAATATTTAATTATGAAATACAATTTATTTTAGACATTACTTACTCATACTCTAAGTTGACTAAGTCTAGTTTGGTTATACTTTAATGAGGGTACATAACTTGCAAATAATTTCCAAAAAAGTGTTGAATAAATTCCTACAAAAATAATCTTTACAAATTGGTCACCTACACATAATCATAGATAAGCAGCCATTTTTGTATTTAAACTTTACTCAATTAAGTTTCGAAAGAAATGTGCATCCAATTTCACTTTACTTTGGACCTAAATTGTTTGACCTATTAAATGACAGTTTTAAATATGTATCTAAGTGAAATAAAAATTCCAATCAAAAAGAAATATTTGATAAGACCAGCATAAAACAACAGACCAGTAAACCAAACCACACTCTAGCCATTCTGCTAAAACTCATGGAATATCTTTGATAACCTCTGCCAGTTGCTCTCGAGTGAACATGTGGAACAAAGATCCTGGTGTCATTGTCACCACTTCTACATTGTTCTCCGAGAGTTTCTCCTCCATAACTTGCTTAAGAATGGTAAGAGCAGACTTGATAGCCTCCTTCAGTGTCATGGACTTGTGGTAAACTTCCTGTTAACAAGCAACAAGTTAAAATTATATAAAGTTTTTAGGCTTGATATGAGTAAAAAAATTGATGGTGACAAACTAAATGATAAGGTCATTAACGTCAGCTTAATACTTACCACTCAGGACACGAACAATGACCTTTTTAAGAAAATATTGGTACAAATTAGGGTTTTAACATTACTAGTCCATTATAATATAACATTCATATTTATTTATTGATATATAGATATGCTACATTTGCGAGGATGGCATTGCAATAGTATATAACTGTGTGCATCCTCACAGTCAAAATTATTAAAATAACATAAGATATTAATATAAAAAATTTATATACTATATATTTAAAATAAGTAAAACAAAATACTATGAATCGAATGTGCGCGAGGTGGTTGATTGAGTGTGGCTATTGTGGGTATGTATACATTATAGTAGTATAGTATAATAATTGACAGCTAGTAGTAATTTCATGAGATATCTGAGAGATTAAACTAAGTAATAGAAGAATATATCACACACTTAGTGTTACAGTGACCAAATATAAAATTAGGCATTATACATTGCAATCCTTATTTCAATGTTATCTATGACATCACACTATTTACAATCACTACTATTTAAAAAACTAGTGTTTTCTTAATGTTCTAAGTTATGGTTCTCTTCAACACAACATGTTTGTAGGTGCCACACTATGCTTTATAACAATTTACCACAAAACAACTTTTTTTTTCAAATTAGGTCACTAATACTAAGTATGCGATATTATTTCTAAATATAAGTCATACCTTCAAACTTTGCTGTGCACCTTCACTGCCAGAACCAATAGCTTTGGCTTCATATTGCACAAATGTGCCACTGGGATCCATGTGGAATAACTGTGGTCCCTTTTCATCAATACCTTAAAAAATGAATGAGATCATTACAGTAACTATTTCTTCTTTTGTTACTTGGTACCAGTAAACAAGTCTTAATCAAATAAAACTTTGTATGGTGAGATTTTGAATTTGAAGTACATTGGCTAACATTGGAACTACATTGACTAATATTGGAAAAGCAATTTTGGTAGACACCTCTATATGACCTTAAAAGAGCAGATGATCTTATAAAGAGTACCTGGGTGACCCAGCCTTGCATGAAATTTTTTTAAAAAGAAATAAAAAAAAAAGAAAGAAGGCACCAAGACATCTGGGATTCAAATGTCTTTCTGGGCTTTGAACATTTTCGGCCCACCTGTTACTCATTGGCTATCGCAACTTTATGTTTGACAACTAAAAAATCCTTTGCTTTCAATTCTACATTTTACCATTTTTTTAATGCCCATAAACAAGTATAAAACATTTTTTTTTTATAAAACCTAATATAATAACTTAAACCTATAACAAAACCTAGCTAGATTGATTTTTCTCCCTCAAAACCCCCTACATGCTGAATTTCAGGAAAATCATTGGAGCTGTTTTTGAGATTCATAAAATATATTTATATATATACATACAAGGTTAACTCATTTAAATATTAAAGATAGGTGACCACTGGGTCCAAAGAGGAAATTACTTAATAAGAACCATGTGCACATCTCATTTTAGAGTACGAATAATCAACCTTACATGAACAGTTTTACTACAAGACAAATATTTTAAGTATCACATTTATTAAAGCACCTTAAGGTGTTAAGGGACAAACCTGCAAACATAACAGCAACACCAAATGGCCTAGACATTGCTGTTCCACTGTCATCATCACTATCACCAAATTGTATAGCCAAATTAGAAACTGCTTGAGCACATGACTCCACACTCATACGTTCGTTATACACAAACCAGTGGTTCTGACATTCAACACGAGCTCTTTCGATTAATGTTCTGTAATACAAAAATTACTATTACGCACCATAGATTTTTTTTTAAATATACATATATATGACACTTACGCACGGTCGTCCATCCCCAAAGTAAGTAACTTAATACTTGTGTTATGGTAGACAACTAGTGAATATATACTTATATAATTTTAAATACATACTTAAATACAAATATACACTCAAAGACCACCAAATTTATTTATAGAAAATATTGGTCCTCGGCAGGAATTGAACCTGTGACCCGCAGAGCTGAAGGCAGGGTCACTGCACCAACAGGCCAGTCCAGATGCATCTTCATAATCATATAAATAAAGGAATAAAAGTAATTTTAATGAAAATTTAAACCAAAAGCATTAAAGATGAGATATTTGGTCCGTATTCTCTGCCATGCTATGTATGAGAATATCATATTACTTTCAAGTTGTGCACTATGCTTTTTTAACCTCTTTCTTTTATTATTTTTACTTATGTAAGTTCTTTTTAGTATTTTCATCTTGAGATCAACCTAACATGTATAATTTCAATTAAGTGGGTCTCGTAGTGACATAGAAAATCACTACATAGTATAAAACAAAGTAGCTTTCTATGTATGCTTAAATCTTTAAAACTACGCAACTGATTTTGATGCGGTTTTTTTAAATAGATAAGAGTGATTGAAGAGTAAGGTTTATATGTATAATAACATTCAATATGGAGTCGAGAAATAATGTAGTTTCTGAGGTTACTTGCGCGCCGCATGCCTATAAATAGCGCGTCGGAGGCTATATATTTTATATTACCCTAGTAGGCCGCTAGTTATAAATATAATTCAATTTGCTTACCTGGAGTCTGCCATCAAACCGGAAACTGCACATGCAACATGTCTATCTACCTCAACGATTTTTTCTATGGTAGTCGGCTCCATCAAGGGCGATGTAATCCTCTTTTCAACAGCTAAAACAACCCCTTCTGAAGTTGATATACCAATTGCCGTAGAGCCCAATTTGATGGCCTCAATAGCGTATTCCACCTGGAATAATCTCCCTTCAGGGCTAAATGTGTTGACACCGCGGTCATACTCGGAACGGGTGAGAAACATCTAAAATTATAGAGATATTATATGCCGGTAAATCAGGTTAACTCCATTGATGAATAATTATTTTTATATGAAAATATTTAAAAATCACTACTCTTCAAAAATATCAAAAATAAATGCTAACCGTGAAGTATATTCAATCTTTATTACCGTTTTAAATATTATGACCTGTAATTTACTAGCTAAAAAAATTAAAACCTTCGTGAGTAATCAAAAATTTGACAGTATATATTCGACGCATAGACAAATAACAAATCCTTAGGTTTAGGCATGTACGAATAATCGATTTTTAATCATCGATAATTTTTTTAACAAAAATCGATTATTTTAATTACCCTCTTTTTCATGTTTTTGAAACCAATGTAGCCAAACTACACATTTTAATCGAATTTCTTGGGCTTGGTCAATTAGCCTTTATTTTAATTAATTATAAATATTAAAAAAGGCAACTTTTGAAATAGAAAAATATCGATTAAAAAAAAACGATTTTTAAATTAATTTTTTGAAAGGGCAAAAATCGATTATTTATTAATCTTTTTTGTTACTCTATGTCTCTATGTGCATGTTTGACAATAAATAAATAACATTTGTTAAGAGTCTATAGTTAAGACCGTATAAAATAATCTATGGTATAAAATTGTATTCAATAATCAATCAGTAAACATAACAATTGATTTATCGCCGAATATAGCTTAATAATTTTATTAGGTACCTATTTATTATTTAATTATACTATTCTAGCAGAGAAATTACGTGTTCTCTAAAAATGTCTTTTTCATTTGCCTATAATGGTGAAAATGGTTTTTCATCTTTATACTATATTTTAAAACCATATAATTCCTTCCGGGAAGTTATTGTAAAACTAGCCTCACAAAATATTAACTAAATTAACATTATTATAATATTTTTGCAAAAAATTGGTAATAAATATTATAAATAAGGTTACGACAACTGTTGTGCCTTAGCACGTAAATCTGCTGTGGGCTTCGACATAAGATTCTATAATCTTTGCTATTCTTCTTTATTTTCAAATGATGCTCTGAATGCTCGTTCACTACTGGACATAAGTCGCTACACGATCTCGTACCTCTTGAATGTGAGGATCAACTAAAGAAAGTATTTCTATACTCACCTTGCTCTCCGTATGGGTCGGTCATAGCAGTGCCGACCATATGACACAAATAACGCTTCTACCCGCTATTGATCAGTAGTATTTGTCTTTATAACAGATTTTAATAACTATGAAATAAAAGATATAAAAGCCTTTTAGTACTTGAATACAGTTCAAGTACAAAAAGGCTTCGAAGTTCAAAAAGTTCGAATTTGAATTTTTTAATTGTCGATGTTTCGACACATAAAACTGTACATCATCGTAAACCGTGATAACAAAATGTTATTTGTAAATTATCATGGTGTAAACCCATAACCAAATTATAATTATTTCTACAAATTATATATTTAAAAAAAAAATCAAATATATAAATATAAAATCATTTAATTGAAGTAGTATTTTTGTGTAAAATGTCAATCACGTACAACGCATTTTAGTTTGAACAAATTACCTCTACATCACTATTGATTATTTTATAAACCACGTCATATTAGCCCCAATGTTTGTTCAAATGTTTTTGTATGTCTAGCTACATTTATTTTTACGTTAATATTCTATTGGCGATCGTTATTCACGCGCATAGTAGTTTTCAGTGTTGATAGTTCAGCTTTGGTTATTCGGGTCCGGTCAGTCTAGATGTAAACTCGTGAATTCATCATTGACGAAAAAATCTTTTCTTGTATATTTTATTGTCAATTTATATTTTAAAACATAGTAAACTTTAACGGGTGAGTTTAATTATTAACATGTAAAAACAAATTTGGTTAAAAACATTGAATATAAATATTTTTAATAATCCAAAGAATTTAATTACCTACCTATATAATTAGATATTTTGCTAAAAATAATGTTTATAAATTTATTTAGATATACTAGGTACTGGCTAGGGTTGCCACTTTTTTTTTTAAAGAAAAATAGTATTTTTCTTTTTAAATAAAAAAAATATAGTACTTGTTCCTACAAGTACTATATTTTTTATATTTTTTTTTATATTATATTAATTCAGGAAAAAAATAGTACACATCTATTTTCAATCATTATTTATTTTTCCATGATTATTTATTATTACTTTTCGCTGGACAATGACAAAGGAGTTAGTTATTAACTAACTAAGCCCCGCAAATACATGAATGAGTTTCGTTCAAACATTCCCTATGCAGTACTGCGGGTGCGTTCCATTCACAGTTGATTAAAAAAAGCGCGACAATTGAATTAGCGATAAAAATATAGTATTTCTTTTCCTATATTATTTTTCTATATTATATAGTACGATTGACTAAAATATAGTACGATACTATATAATACAGTACGGGTGGCAACCCTAGTACTAGTATAGCTTCCATTGTAGATTGTGTATACAAAAAAAAAGAAGTTTAAAAGGATTTAGGTATATTTTATAATTTTAACGTAAGTAGGTTTTTTTTATTATTTATTCACGAAAATATCTAAACTGAATAAGCATTTTTAAAGTATATTTGTCGTAGTATCGGCTTATAGAAAAAATGATAGTATCACTACTTTTGTATCACGCAAAGAAACGATTATAGCTCTATTAAAGGTACAGAAATATTGGCAAAAGTTGGAAAAAGAAAATTAGTATTCGCACGCCAACGGCGAAGAAAATTTGTACAAATTTCTTCCTAAAGTTTCTAAACTTTGATCAATTTATAAAGTATTCGTATTCCAATACTTACATTTTTATCAAAATATACCAAAATAATATTTTATTACAGTAGTTACGTGTTGCATACACGTACGAAGAAATTAAGGAATATTTATAGGCGTAAACATTTAAAAACATAGAATTTTGATTATTTGATCAAATAATAAAATTTAAATTCTAAATTAATAAAAAATATTACTATACTTCTTTAAAAATAAATTTGATAGTTAGCAGAGTTGATCTATATAGAAACCGGCTTTACTCGCGTCTTATTTTATCCGGTTAGCTCTACTAGTTTCGGGTACTTATTCATATCTCTTTACACATTATCGAAGCGGGAACTGCTCCCGCCGGGTGTGCGTATAGCCGGTTTCTATATTTAAACTATGAATACTACTCACGAATTTAAACTAAATTCAAATATTTTGGCGGGGTGCATGATTAAAATAGAGAACTCCGATCCATGTTCGCGTACCATTAATAATTAATCGCTAACTTTTTTTATCTGTATTCAAACTGTTTCGCGGCGTATGCTATCTTAAAAATGCAATGTATAGACACTTTTTAGTCTCATTTTATTCGAATATTTCGTAGTAGAGCAGGATGCCTTAACGAATGGTTAGAGATAATCTTTTTGTAGAAAGTGGAAAATGTATTAAATTTTCGTTTTGTTGTATTTTCTCACTATCAAACCATATCTATTTATGATATAGAGTACTAGTAGTACTGCGACTATGTTCACTAAAACTTAAATGTTTTAGTGCCCTCAATAAAGAAAAAATATTTTTTCCCTGTTCCCGAAAGAAAAACGGGTCTTTTTATCCTATATACTCCCTCGGTGTATACACTTTAATGTGGAATAAATCCTAATGTGGAAGTGGATTATGTGTAAAACTATAATATAATTACATTATTTATTACAAAAGAACAATAATTTTAAAAGTATTTTGCATAGGAGTTACGTGTTTGTGTTTAGTCACGACGTATAAGATGGTCAACAATGTCTTCTATGATAACAATATATGGACGCAACAATAACTACTATTGATAAGAACTATTGTTCTTTATATTACATTACTTATCCTTACTGAACGAGGACATTCCCCCCTTTCATCACATTTTTCTCATTGGCCTAACCCATATTATATGATATAAAATTATATATAGGTATTATTTAACGGCCCGTTATCCGCCCCCAAGTTCATCAAAGTGAGGTTACGAAAGAGACTGTATTAAACCTGGATTATCACACGTCGTTATTCATGATCTTCCTGCGGAGCTTTAGAACTGTGGGAGTGAATCTTAAGTCACGATGAAGTAGTACATCTCATGTAATACTGGACAAAATTACAGGGACTAAAGTTTATTACGATCTGTGTCTTTTTGCCTTGGATCTGGCACCATAAGGTAAAAATCGTCATTGAGACAACCGCCTTGTTTGGGGTCAACAATCGAACTCCTTCATGACCAAGATTTGATCGGCCAAAGACTTGCCGCCACCTTCACTGGCTGCAATAATATAAAGATAAGCGGAGAAAATTCATAGGCGTGACAACAGTAATCAAATTTTCGGATTACATCATCATCCTCCTACCCTTATCCCGCTCTAAGTGTGGTCGGCACAACGTGTTACAAACATGTTGTCAAATGATTTGGCTATGCAATTTACGACGGGCCGCCTGCCTGACGTCAACTTACCTTAGTCGTATTTTACGACACGTCGGTAAGAAATGAGGGTGGTACTATTCTATTCAGCCGGATACCAAACGGCATCAAATTTTCTGATTACAATGATTTATAAATAAATCAATGACTCACAAACATCCTCCCAGAAAGTAAAGTTATAACAGCAGATAAACAAATAAAACTATATTTATAACGTTTTTAATCTAATGAAATGACGTTTGACAGTCTTCCTAAAACTCAAGACCGGTTGAACCGATTTGGCTAGTTTTGCTATATGTGTAGTCCAAGGAGAAGAAAGAACTCTACAGATTGCAATCTCTTTCAATTAAGTTACGCGTGATATTTTCCTTTATTTAATAAAATTATTGTTTCTTTTTAATAAAAAGATAAAATAGATTGAATATGATTGGTATTTTGATTGTTGTAATGAAGTAATCGTTTTTGTTGCAGGTTACCAGCGTGACAATTCTTTATTGATACTCTATGAGTGATTTCTGATTGCTTTTATTAAAAAGTAATCACGTTAACAATGGATCTAAATCCTGATAAGGTGGTCGGAGCAATAACGTTGATAGAAAAAACTAATAATTATTATAAAATTCAATTTAAAACTAAGGAAGAAGCCAGGTTATATATCTTAAACGATCATGTCTTTAGATATTATATGTCACCGAGCGGTATATTTTTGGACTATCCAAAACCAATAAATCCAAATGACGAAGCAAAGATTGTCGTAAAGAGTATCGAAGATTACGGTTTCGAAGCGTTTAAGCAATCGATTCTTAAAGATCTCATTACGCATTACATAGTGCAAACAAAAGAAATACAAATAGTATTCGATAAGATAACATCCACTGCTAAAGTACATGACATCAGAACAGATAAAGAGGTTTTACGTGAAGCGAAACCTCTGTCTTACATAGACAATGAATCAACTGAAATATTAACTCAGAGGCAGGATGAATACTTTTTTGGAGGTGGAATGCAGAATGGAAGGTTTAGCCATAAAGGAAAGATTATATATATTGTTAATAGTAACAATTGGACCGATGGTGGAGTTACTTCGCCATCTCCATTTTACTGGTCTTCTTATGGGTATGGCGTTTTAAGAAATACTTGGCAACCTGGGTCATATGATTTTGGAATTGAGTCAAAAGATATTATAAAAACTGCACACAAAGGCGAAGATTTTGATGCATATTTCTTTATAAATACCTTACCGAAGGATATTTTAAAAGACTATTATGAGATGACAGGTCAGCCAATCTTCATGCCAGAATATGCTTTCTATGAAGCACATTTAAACGCCTTCAATCGTGATTATTGGGTTGAAGTGAAATCAGATACTCGCGGGGCAATATTATTTGAAGATGGAAAATATTATAAAAGTTACAAGCCAAAAGAGTTAGGAGATAAAAAAGGAATATTAGAGTCTTTAAATGGAGAAAAAAATAATTATCAGTTTTCTGCTCGCGGTATGGTAGACCGATACAAAAGGCATGATATGCCATTGGGTTGGTTTATACCCAACGACGGTTATGGTTCTGGTTATGGTCAAACGGATACATTAGATGGTGACATTCAAAATTTAAAAGAATTCGTTGATTATTCTGTAAAAAATGGCGTGGAAGTAGCTTTATGGACAGAATCTTGTTTACAACCAAAAGATCCTATAAATCCTAAAAAGGGAGAACGTGACTTGGGTAAAGAGGTTAACGTGGCCAATGTGGTAGCCCTTAAATGTGATGTAGCATGGATTGGTAAAGGCTATTCATTTGCACTTAATGCTGTTGCAGACGCAACCGATATATTTGTGAGAAACACAAAAAATGATCTGAGACCTTTGATCATAATGGTAGATGGTTGGGCTGGTACGCAGCGTTATTCTGGTATTTGGAGTGGTGATCAGAAAGGAGGGGAGTGGGAATATATAAGATTTCATATTCCTACTTACATCGGAGCAAGCTTGTCTGGGCAACCAGTAGTGGGTTCAGATATGGATGGTATCTATGCAGGAGACTGCAAAGATATTAATATTAGAGATTATCAATGGAAAACATTCACTCCGCTACAATTGAACATGGATGGCTGGGGCAGTACTCCGAAAACACCTTTTAGCTACGATGAAGAAGCAACAAAAATCAATAGAGCCTATTTGAAACTTAAATCTATGTTAATGCCCTACAATTATAGCATAGGATACGAGTCAACTAACGGACTTCCAATGGTCAGAGCAATGTTTCTCGAATTTCCTGAAGAGATCTCAGGTTACACGAAAGATTCTCAATATCAATATATGTGGGGGCCGAATATTTTAGTTGCTCCAATTTATAATGGAAATACAGAAAAAAGTTATTCTATACGCGATGGAATTTATCTTCCAAATCCAAACCAAGTATGGATAGATCTGTTGTCTGGAAAAAAATATCAAGGTGGTAAGATATACAACAATGTAATCACACCTTTGTGGAAAATTCCTGTTTTCGTAAAGGATGGTTCTATAATACCAATGACGAATTTTAATAACAATCCATATGAAATAAAAAGGGACTGCCGAATTTTTACTATATATCCGAATGGTACTTCAAGTTTCCTTATTTACGAAGACGATGGTATGTCTTCAGACTATTTGAAGCATATTCACGCCACTACTAAAATCACAGCTACTGGCCCGGAATCAAATAAGTCAGGTGAATTGTTGATAAAAATATATAAAACAAATGGGAATTACAAAAATATGGTCAAAGAAAGACAGACTTTAATTCAAATAATGGCTTCAAATGATATTGACCGCATAAAAGTTGCCCTTAACGGAGAATCAATTGCGGTAGCCAAAACTAAAAATGAATATGAATTTGAAAATGGAGACAACGTGTACCTTTATAGAGAAGATTTTATGTTAAATCCATATTTAAAAGAATATGCTGAATTAGAACAGAAATTTTTGTTACTAAAAATAGGAAAAGTAGACGTGACCACCACTGAAATAATGATAAAAATCAATGATTACACCAATCAGGGAGTAATATTTGGTAAATTAAACGAAATCCCAAAATCGCAAACAATTTCCAACTTTCAAGCTAACTATGATGAATCTACATCAACATCTATTAGTCTTAATTGGAAAGACAATGCAAATAACGATTTTTACGAAATCGATCGTGACGGTGTCGTGTTTACAAATATCTTAAGCAAATCATTTAGATTCGATGATTTTGATTCTGAAAGTACTCATGTATTTAAAATACGATCAGTTTCTAATAACATACCTTCGGAATGGAGCGATACCGTCTCCGCTAAGACACTGGAAGATCCTTTGAAAAACACAGTAACGGGAGTGAAAGTAATATGTAATATACCTTGCCAACCATGTCAAGAAGTTTGTAACCTCACTGATGGCACTCTTAATTCAATGTGGCATACTGATTGGGCCGAAACTGGTCAATCTAGGCCGGATCAACAAAAATATATAAAACTTCTATTTGATTTGGGAGACGTTTACGAGATAGAGAAAGTTGTATACACACCTCGTGATGATGCAGGCAATGGTACCTTCCTCATGATGCAATACAAATATTCGACAGACAATAACCAATGGAGTGATTTATCGGATCCTATTGAATTTGAGTGCGATAGTTCATCTAAAAGCGTACCTCTTTATGGAAACAAAATGAGATTTTTGGAATTAATTATTTTAAACACAGTCGGCAACTTTGGATCAGGAAGACAAATATTATTTTTTAAGAAACTCAATTAGGAGGGTATTTTCAAAATAGGCTTTTGAAAATTTTAATGGTAAATAATAAGTAAATATTCATTAAAATAAGATGACTTTATTCGACACTCATTTTTAAGAAACTAAGTAGCAACTTAAATAGTTACTATCTCACTAAAATATAGGTAGGTGGTTTCCATCGAAATATTAAAATATTATTGTCCTGAAATTAAACCTGCGTCTCCAAGATATTTCTTAAATAAAATCCGTCCATTATAATATAAAAGTAAATTTCTTATTCGATTAGAGATATTATATTTAGAGGCAGGAAATTTTATAAAAGTTCTGCTCCATTTTTTATCATTTACTTATTAAGTATATAAAAAATGTAATGCAAATTATTATATTACAATATTCGTATAATCATTTTTAGTCTTACTTCATGTTATTAATCAATAAATATTAAATACATATAATAAAAAAAAGTGTTTTATTCCCACTTGTTCTGTAAGTAAAAGATAAAAACTTAGATCCTTCAATGTAAACATAAACTGAATTAGATTTACATGCTTTATTTATCTTTTAATTATATTTATAGAATAAGCGTTACTTTGCGGAGATCCATAATCCAAAAGTAATAATAAAATTATTTTGCTACAATCCGCGATGAAGTAAAATAGAAAATATATGTATATACCTAATGTTAAATGTAGAGTGGACAATCGGTTATCATACCTGATACATGCAGGATTCGTAAAAACACATGCACAAACCTCCACCACCGCCACCACAATACGCAAGGATACCATGTGGGTGGTCGACTTACCAATAGCCTTTTACGACACCTTTGTAAGAAATGACGGTGGTCTATTCTACTTAGCCGGATACCACATGGCAAGATATAATAACAAGACTGTATCTTTTCCAATTAACTCAATTTTAGCTTGATGCAGACGATTTTACGTAAACGTTCGATATTTAACGATAACGTTAGACGGTGTAATCCACCCTAATAATCTAAACGTAAACTACTAACCTACTTAATAAATTGTTCTAAAATCTTAGTCAACATTAACCTTAATATGACTAGCAATTTGTGTTCGAATTTTTATGATAATTTGTATTTCATACTAAAGTATATATCTTTTTTATAGCACACTAGCAATTGCCAGCGGCTCCGCCCGCGTGGAATTATTAAAACCGTAATAGTCTTTTGATAACCATAAAAATGGTTAGAGTGGGTAAACCTTAAGAGCTAGACATATACTGTCGCGGACTTTTTTTTAGAACTTTTAGAGGGGAACAATTTTGTAGTACTTGATTTTTGAATAACATTCAATAAAAAAAAATCCTATAAATAATCACCGTTTATTCAGGGCACGCAAGAAAAGCTTTAAATTTTAACGTTTTCTTCATATTTTTTGTTGCTGCTCCTCTCCTATTCATCTTAGGGTGATGCTATGTTTTATGTTATGTTATTAGCCTATAGCCTTCCTAAATAAATGGACCATCTTACACTGAAAGAATTTTTCAAATCGGTCCAGTAGTTCGTGAGATTAGCGCGCTCAAACAACCAAACAAACAAATTGTTCAGCTTTATATATTAGTATAGATTATCTTTTGGCCCTTTTAGGTTATTCAATACAATATGAAACAAATTTAAACAAATGTGTACAGTGTGAAACTCTTTTCTAATTAATTATTGCTACAATTAAATAATAAAGAAAATTACTCACCTTCTCATGATAGAAGAAATCTTACTTATGTAAAAGGTCTTTTTTTGACAAGATAAATATTTTTTTTTGACAAAACAACTTTTAATTGACAAGATAAATAATTTATTAATATCCAAATAATTTGTTCTAAAAAGTATTTTTTCTCTATATTTATAGTCATTCCTGGTTACGGGATTGTGAACGAAAATAAAAAAATAATTGAGTCAGTCAAGCATGTATTCTTAACATCTAAGAAAATATCAATTTTGTAAATCTTCAGCACTTCTCACAGCAATAATTGTACAAACACACGCAACTTCATCAAAAACACAACTTATAGATAGATCTTCTAAAACACAACTGTACTCATGGTCTGGATATCTAGTCCTTACATAAACAGATCTTGGGTCTTCAGATAAAAGGCTCTCTATATTAGCCTGGAATGCTTGAGATCTATCTCCTATCAGATTATTCAGTCTTTCGAGAGCATCACTGCTAAATGTCACCTGATACATTCTCGAGCGTGGGTTAGTAACCCAAGATGCTACGCGAATCCCATCCTGGTTGAGATTCATTCCTAACTGTGGTGGGGTAAATCTTTCTTGACCATCTGGAGCACCACGTTCGTTGTCAACTCTTCGTATAGGAGATGTCATTTGCCCTTCTAAAAACTCTTCACTTGATGGTGATTCGGGGGAGGGGGAATTGGCGGTCAAAAGGTCGCTCTGTGGTAATGGAATATTACCCATGAGCGAGTGAGATAGACTATTTGTCTCTACTATCGGATGAATTGAAGGACTTACGCTGAAAGATAAGAATTTTAGTCATTTCTCTTACCCAAAGTTATAACAATCTATACTAATATATATAAAGCTGAACAGTTTGATTTTTTGTACACGTTTATCTCAGGAACTACTGGGTCGATTTGAAATTTTTTGACTGTAAGATATTCCATTAATCGAGGAAGGCTATAGACTATATCACGCTAAAATGAATAGGAAAGGAGCAGCATTAAAAATATTACGAAAACGGCTAAATTTGAAGCTTTCCTTGCGCGCGTTAAGTAAACGATGAAAGTTATCTAAAAATCATCTATTTCAAAATTGTTACTCCCTAAAAGTTCTAAATAAAAGTCCGCAACAGTTCTAGTTTTTAAGTTACTTTATTACAGTTTTCATCTCTCAGTTTTGTAACGTCAGCTTTATGAGTTGAGCTAACTGGTAATTTTGGTGTCTATACGAAAACGACAAAATTTGAAGCTTTCCTTGCGCGCGTTAAGTAAACGGTGAAAATTATCCAAAAATCATATATTTCAAAATTGTTACTCCCTAAAAGTTCTAAATAAAAGTCCGCGACAGTTCTAGCTTTTAAGTCACTTTATTACACTTTTCATCTCTCAGTTTTGTAACGTCAGCTTTATGAGTTGAGCTAACTGGTAATTTTGGTGTCTATACAGAGTATCACATTTCTGACTTGCTTAAGTAGCTTTAAGTTGAATGCTTATAGAACCTCTACTTAGTTCATAGATTTGGGAGCCACAGAATATCACTTGCAACAAATGCTATGTTATTTCTTGAAATTCAGCATGTAGGGGGTCATGTTGGTTCTTTTGGGGTACGGGCGGTCTAGAGAGGTGAAAATATCTAGGATCGAGCCCCATCTGCCCTATTATGTTTTAATTTTTCTTTTCTATTTTTTTTAAATTTTATTTTTTTTACATCACTTTAAAAATTATCAAGCTAGGATCAGTCACCCAGGTACTATGTTATGATATGTTATTTCCTGAACTTGATTGGATTCATAGGCAAATTTAGATAACAACAAAACAAAATTTTAAACAATAACCTTTCAATACATAAATCTTCATCAGTTTGTAAGGAACTCATAGCTTCCGTTGCATCACTTATCCCCTCTGTGGGTGGTCGTATCAATGAGGTGACTGTGCCTCCAGCAAAAGCTGGTGGATAATCATACTGTGGTATATAAGGCTTAATGTCCAGCACTGGTGTACCATTAACCATGTCTACACCATTAAAGTAGATCTTATTACCTGCAAGAAAATAATACTATTAATGATTCCATTATTTGGAATACACATAGCTGCTGGTTCATTCTAAAATAAAAGTGTACTATAATTTGGATATCATATGTTATTTGGTATTATTAATTTTTTATTTTATTTCAATATAAAATTGTCAATTAAGTTAAATTTTTATTGCTAATAAAGATTCATTATTTAACTTTAGATACACACAAAGAAATTAACACAGATTCCTTTAAGATATAAACACAAAATATAAAAGTTTAAAGCGAGAAGAAATGTACAATTAAATAGATAGAAACGGAAATTAAAACGGATAGTCCACTCTACATTTAGTATTATATATATTTTCTATTTTACTTTATTGCCGATGATAGCTAAATAATTTTATTATTACTTATGTTTTATAGAGAATATGCTTCAAACAGCAAAAACAAAATATAGCCATTAATGAAAATTTAATTATGACTTATCATTATCATGTTACTATAAAAACATATTTAAAAAAATCTTTAAATTCACCTTCAATACTGTGTATTTTAACAAGTGACAACCCAATAGGGCATGGTCTATGTGGCGATCTAGTAGAAATTACCCCTAGTCTCTCACCATCAAGACGTGGTGGGGATACTTTAGCTGGCACATTTGAACTCTCTGTCATATGAAAGTGAAATATTATCCTGAAAAATATAATAATCCTATTTATTGAATAGAGCATTTGATGGTGTATAAGGACATATCAATCACAAGGAATGGTCATTAAATAATTTGTAGAATTAGGCTTTACTTTGCGGAGATCCATAATATAAAAGTAATAATAAAATTATTTTGATATAATCCTTGATGAAGTAAAATAGAAAATAAATATAATGCTAAATGTAGAGTGGACAATTCGTTTTCATACCTGATCTATGGAGGATTTGTAAAACACATGCACAAACCTCCACCACTGCCACCAAAATACATAAGCAAGCAAAGATTATGCACTTTTGTAGTGGAGTCTATATCCTGATGATGCTTTGGTTGCAGAGCAAAACGATTGTTGAGTTTGTAATATTGAACGCATGTAGTGCTTGTGTATTGTGGTGGCATTATCTACATTTAGCATTATATATATTTTCTATTTTACTTAATTGCAGGTTATAGCAAAATAATTTTATTATTACATGTAGGAATGGTCATGTTAATTCATGTATGTGTATATATTATAAGGTAGCAAAAAAAGTGTACAATAGTTTTATACAAACCACATATGTGAAAATTCCAACAATCCACTTAAAGCATGATCAGGATTATTAAATATCGCCAGATCAATAACAACAACTCCTTTAGCATTAGTCATAACAGTGGATTGTCTTGGTACCCCTCTTTTATTACTGAAAGCAGTCTCAATGTGTCCAATGGGCCTAAATGTAATATCATTATTCTGTGATATTGAAGCACGATCATTGGTTGGTCTAGGTACAAATGTTGTAGCTGGAAATTGAGGAATGTGATGTAATATTTAAATACAATATATTCAATATAATGTCAATTGCTAATTTCTTATAATAAAATATAATTTAAATATACAAAAACACATTATAAATTACAAAAAATAATATGATAATATCGACTATATTTACTTAAAATATGATTTTTTATTCATACCCTCCGCCGCACAGTTGGCACAGCGAAGACAACTAATTGTAGATTTTATAAGTTTAATTTCTTTCTGATGTTCATGTTTTAAAGATGTTACACGCTGCCTGCAATTTTAAAATATGCGTTAAAGGAAGAAAATAATAATAATGAATTACATACATTAAATAAGTAAAATTAATATTAGACTATATTGGTTGGCATATTTGTTTCCTACCTTAAGTTTTTTATTTCCGTTCTTGCTAAAGTTATTTGTTGTTGATAATACTCTAAATTTAAAGACATAGTTAATTTTATAACCAAGACTATTTTGTATTTAATTATTAAGAGAAGATTAGAAATAAACAATCAACATAAAGAAGATAAAGTAAAAGTTTATAAATTTTATATCTATCCTATATTATAGTGTATTATCCATAGATTATACTGTAATATAAGGTATTATTATGTTTATATCATTCGTCTGTGTTCATAGACTACTTCGGTGTAGAGATGTAAAAAAGAATCGATTTTTAGAATAATCTATTTTTTTTAATAATCGATTATTTTTTCATCAAAAATCTAATTTTTCTTAATAGCTTGTTTTAACTATCCTCTTTTTCTTCTTTGTTTCTTAAGATTAGATATGCACTGTTGGATGAAATCAATGTAGCCAAACTACACATTTTAATCGAATCTCACAAACAGCGCATCTGTTATTATTTATTGATAATTGTTCACTATTAATAGCATTACATAGAATCTCTTAAGGCAGATTACAGTAAGATAATTCTATTGTAACTTCTGTACTTTAGAGTATCTCATATTCATCGAACTATGTTTTTTATATTTAAATTAATTAAGTCAAATCACACAATTACCTATATATTAAAGATAAAACTTTAACCTATTAATTTTATTTTCTTATATGTTTACGAATGACGTCGACGGGAAAGGGTTAAGTTTTATTTAGGGAAGAATTAATTTTTATGAATAGTTATCAAGGAATTAGCTTCATTGTTGTATTGTTATAATTTATTTTAAAAATTTATTCGAATTTTTATTGAAAATACTATAGTTTGAAATAAAACAACCGTAGCTAATGACTATAATGTGGAAAAAGTAAAAAGAGAATAATTATACTTTTTATCGGTAATTTCCGATTGTAAACTTTATCGATTCCTGGAAAATGTGAATAACTTCTACAAATTCTTGCAATCACTATTTCGTTTTTCTTGTCGCCGCACACGTGCAGAGATTGTGATATTTTTACATAAATTATTATATTTAGTTAAATTCGTGCAATTTCTCACAATATTTCTTAACCAGAAATCAATTTTTCATTATATATTTCAACTGCTTATTATAATAGTAAGTGAATTTTGTATTATTTTGACACGCTGGGGTGGGGCAAAATGTCTAGCGGAAAGACCGCCACGTGTCCTAATTTTGATTTTTTAACCAATAAATCTTATGCCAAAATAATTTTGCACATCTTTGTTAAAAATTGTAGATGAGACACATTGTTTACATGTAATTGAATTATTTATAAATATGTTTGAGAATAGTAAACATCGTAAGATTTTACATGATCGATTTATTTTCGGCGCCTGTTTTTCTTCAAAGGGTGACATCATTAAAGGTGTTATATTTGTATAGCAGTAAAACTAAGATATTATTGAATAATATTTTATATTATAGTCAAAATTGTACAGTATTTGATTTAAAGCTAGTATATATTTTTTTTCGAAATTTAAACTTTATTGAACAAAATATTTCGAATCGAATTCTTAAGGCTTGTTATAGGTTTCATGTTGTAATTGATTACATTAAACTGTTGTTGTTCACAATGCTCGTGAATATATACAGTTTATATTTCGAATTCAAAGGGAATTCATGATACCCTCTGACCTTGATTTACTATTACTATTTATTATTTTCCCTAACTTACGATTTTTGTACAGTACCTTCGCTGAGGCATATATTTTATTTGCCTGATTGAGATGAAATATCATCATCTTCCTGCCCTTATCCCACTCTAAGTGGGGTCGGCACAACATGTTATAGACATGCTGTCACATGATTTGGGTGCGTTTTTAAGACCGGCCGCCTGCCTGACGTCAACTTACCTCTGTCGTATTTTACGACACCTCGCTAAGAAAGAGGATGGTCTATTCTACTAAACGGATTCCACACGGTGGGTCAAGTTACCTTAGTCACCTTTTACGACACCTCGGTAAGAAATGAGGTTGATCTATTCTACTCAACCGGATATCACACGGCGGGCCGACTTACCTTAGTCGCGGTAAGAAATGAGGGTGGTACTATTCTATTCAGCCGGATACCACACGGCGTAGTACCTTCTCTGAGACATATATTTTATTTGCCAGTTTTTTTAGATGAAATGTGTTTTTATTTATTATTTATATATTATTTATTATTTATAGTACATTAATTAATAAATCTATGATAATTTTAGTTAAAGTTGTGCAGTGTTCATGGAAATGGTATCAGAAGCAAAGGTGAATGGCAGTGGGGCAGAGACCCCCACTGATCTATTTCCTGCATTAGCTGAGAAGCCTGCTGGCTTACCGCCTGGCAAATATGCTCTTGTTGGTTGGGATATGGATACTACAGGGCGCAGGTTGATTGATGAAGTAAGATTAATAATAATTATAATATTCTTTATTGTATTCCAAAAATCATCATCCTCCTGCCCTTATCCCACTCTAAGTGGGGTCGGCACAACATGTTACACATGATTTGGCTACATTATTTATTTACGGGCTACCTGCCTGACATCAACTTACCTTAGTCGTATCTTATGAAACCCTGGTAAGAAAGACAGTGGTATGCAGTTAAGTAGAATACTTAATTGTGTCCCACAAGGTGGGTCTTTCCTTAGTTGCGCCTTACGACACCTCGGTAAGAAATGAGGTACTCCGCCGGATACCACACGGCGGGTCGACTTACCATAGTCGCCTTTTACGACACCTCTAAGGAATGAGGAGGTACTACTCTATTCAGCCGGATACCACACAGCATAACAATAATGATGAAATATGGTGCGTTTATAGCTTATATGTCAGGTCTATATGTAATACCGGAAAGTTGCACTTTTCCATAAGTTAAAGGAAAAAAACAGCACATTATTAAGGCTAACGTTTTAGTGGATGTGGGTATACCTTGTAGTGCGTATAAGCTTTAAGGTTTAATCTATTTACAGATATGCCAGATTGCAGCATACACTCCCAAAGAGACATATTCACAATATATAATGCCGTATCGTGACTTAAATCCAGGAGCTCGAAGACGACATAATGTGCGTGTAGTGACTGTTGGCCGTTATCGCATGTTGAAGGATACTAATACTCATAAGGTATTTTTATTCTGACTTTATTTTTATTCTATTTCTTTATGATTTTGTGTTGAGTTGAATGAGAAGAAGAATATATATGTTAACACACACACTACGAAATAACACTATATAACAGAAATACCACAATTCCCGTTCCGAGATGCTCTTTTCTTGAAAGACGAACAAAGACTAAATGTCCCTGAAACGTTTTATCAATAAGAAGACTTCACTTGAAGCAATAACAGCACAGTGTTGCCACCTTTTCAATAAAAAAGGGTGCAATACCCCTGTTTGTTTGGGCATGACTGTGTTGCCATAAAATACAAAGTAGAAGTCAATGACGACAACATATATTAAATGTAGGAATATGTAGATTTCTACTACTTTTTAGTAAATGTTTTAACACTTGTTATTGGGAGTGGTTTCTTTCCAAGTAAAAATTAAACCTTAAACTAAACTGACAATCATTATTTTCAATATGGTTTAAAAATAAAAACAAACCAATAAATACTAAACAATAATTCTTATTCATTCAGTTAAGGGTGTTTTTTTAGTTGATTGTAATATTGTGTATGTCAGTGTACTCTTTCTATAATAACACGATATAACAGAATACCATTCTTCCCGCTGGGAGATGCAGTTCTCTTAAATAATGAACAGACTGAAAGCCACTGAAATGTTTTATCTATAGGAAAACTCCACCAGAAACAACACAACACAGTGTTGCCAACATATCAGTCAAAAGGGCGCGCAACTCTTGTTTCATGACAGTGTTGCTATAAAATTCAAATTCAAAATATTCTTTATTCAAATAAACTTGTAAACAAGTGCTTTTGAAAGCAAAAGTCATTGGCGACATCTACAATTTTAAATTTTTTTACCTTTTTCACAGATACTTAAAACCAAATCAGAGATATCAGCACTGACAGATTTCTTAGACTGGTTGGAGAAAGAGAAGGGAGATGGGAGTGTAATACTTATCTATCATGAGCCACGTCGTCTCAGTCCTACCATGCTTTTGGAAGCATTTACTCGGTAATTCTATTCAAATTTATATATTTTTATAAATATTTAAAATACATTTTCTGTATAATATCAGTAAGCAGTAAATGTCAGTATGTTTGGATGTTTTATTCAGTCATGCCAAATAACTTGGATTAACATATTAAGTTACAATAAAATTATTTTGCTGTAAGCTGTGTTTCTTAAGAGAATATATGTAATGTATACACTTATATTCATACGAAGCAACATTCACATGCCTTATACATGCAGGACAAGTCTCACATACTCTCACGCACTACACTCTCTAACTACAAAAACTAGTTTGTTTAAAAAAAAAAAGTATAATTTTGCGATTTTTTCGTGGTATCTCCTGATGATATTTATGGGGGACATGATGAAGCGCTTGTGTAATGTGGTGGTGGTTCATGCGGTTATTAATCCTGCATGTATAGGGTATGAGAATGGATTGTGCTTCCTACACTAAGGATTACACATCACTATTGTATATGGAATCGTAATACTATTGTACTATGGAATTTCGCGATGTAACTCCTCTATAAATTATTTCAGTTATAAGTTGCTGGATCGCTTCAAATCAATAGTAGCTGGATTTACCGATAGCTACGCACTGGCTGCTGACAAATGTAAATCTACTGTCAAATCGGTATCCCTTCGAGTCCTTGCGCGCGTCCTACTCGATGCTGACACCTGGTCAGTAGATAGTGCTCTTGACAGAGCATCAGCAGCGTATAAAATTGTCGAGCACCTTGCACAAGGTAAATGTTTTATTTATTTATTGACAATGTTTGTTTTAGTTTGAAATAATCCAGCTGAATAGAATAGTAAACCTCATTTCTTACCAAGGTGTCGTAAAAGGCGATTAAGGTTAGTCGACCTGCCGTGTGGTATCCGGCTGAGTAGAATAGACCAACCTCATTTCCTACCGAGTTGTCGTAAAAGGCGACTAAGGTAAGTCGACTCGCCGTTTGGTATCCGGCTAAGTAGAATAGACCACCCTAATTTCTTACCGAGATGTCGTAAAAGGCGATTAAGGTTAGTCGACCTGCCGTGTGGTATCCGGCTGAGTAGAATAGACCAACCTCATTTCCTACCGAGATGTCGTAAAAGGCGACTAAGGTAAGTCGATTCGCCGTGTGGTATCCGACTAAGTAGAATAGACTACCCTCATTTCTTACCGAGGTGTCGTAAAATACGACTAAGGTAAGTTGACGTCAGCCAGGCGGCCGGTCGTAAAAAGCCAAACATGTGACAGCATGTTTATAACATGTTGTGTTGACCCACTTAGAGTTGGATAAGCGCAGGAGTATGATTATATAAATAATAAATACAGAATTATAATAATAATAATCCTTTATTAATGATTTAAAGTTACTGTACAATATATAAAGGGAATTAAAAGTAGCTAAATCCTAAAGTAACAATCAAATTTAGCTAATTTTAAATATTTGTATTTTAGTTTGCAGAAAATGTAAAGATTGATATTACTTAAATTCACATTGATTAAATCTGTGTTTAATATTTTTTATTTATCGAAACTCCAAGAATTAATTACAATTTCTCATCATTCAAATCTTTTCAATTCAATCATTGAAATTTTCATTTTACTCAATTTTAATTATTTTGGATATAGCTAGGTTTTGATTCTAACTCCTTTATATGATATATATTTATTGGTAAGTCGCACATCAGTGTGCTCTTGACACATAGGCTTCCTACAAGTGTACAAGAAATACAAAATTATATTATTTATTTAATGTTTTATTGTAATAGTTATACTTTTTTTCCCAGGAGAGCAGCAGGAAGTGGGTGCAGGCGGTGAAGGTACTACAGCGAGTAAGGACATGGTGGAAACAGCACGGGTGTGGGCTAGGCCAGTTCACACAGAACTGGAAGCACTTGCTAACTTAAAGAATATATTAGAGAAGTGAGTACCTACTGCAACATTAATTTAAAATAGACTTTATATATAGGTCACTCTGTTATTCGTCACCATCATTCTCTTACCCTTATCCCATCTCTAAGTGGGGTCGGCAAAATATGTCTTCTTCTTCCATTCTGCTCTATCATTCGTCAACTCTGGTGACACTCCTTTAACATGCATATCATTTTCCACACAATCCATCTATCTTTGTTTCGGCCTCCCCCTAGCCATACATCCGTCCACATTCATATTTAAAACTCTTTTGGTCACATGATTTTCATCCCTCCTCATTACATGACCATACAAAATTAGTCTTGCACTTCTCAACTTTTCTGTAATGGGGGCAACTTTCAGATTTCCCCTAATATATTGTGTATTCTATCAAGTTTTGTCACACCACTTATCCATCACCAAAGTATGTAAAGGAATACTTGTATTACGGGCTACAGAGAATAATTTATTTATTTCTTTTTATTGCACTATATACATTGCTATATATATTGAACTAGGTACATTGGTACATAAATATACATGGTATATAAATATATTGAGGTAAGGACACTAGTAGTTGACTGTTTTGTATAAAATTTTAAATAATAAGCATTTTGTTTGTAATAATCTAATAAAAAATATCAATTAATAATATTAAATTGCCCTTACCTTAAAAAAAAAAAAATATGACAGACAGGAATAGCAACGTGTCAGTGATGTTTTTCTGATGCTCTGCCACCTCCATGCAATACAACATAGTATTCACACCTACAAAAAAGGGCTTGTAAAACCTGGAATTCGATCTGGGGTAATTTCACTTGTCTAATCTGCTCGTTTCCAACTGAGCTATTAAAACTCTGCTTGTGACAGCATACTAACCTTTGTTTTCTAATAATATTGTGGCAGTGTTTCAGTGGCTGAAAATGGCGATAAAACGTTATTTTTTTTTAAAAACCTACGTAGGTTGATTTATCGCCCCTAAAACCTCCACACACTAAGTCTCATGACAATCATTAAAGCTGTTTCCGAAATTCAGATTGCATATATGTATATGCAAGATTAGTTCATGTACATATTAAAGAATAGTAATCGCCAGCGGCTCCGCACGCGAGGAAAGCTTAAAACCGTAATATATTTTGATAACCATAAAAATGGTTAGAGTAGGTTAACCTTAAAAGCTAGACATATGCTGTCGCGGACTTTTATTTAGAACTTTTAGAGGGGGACAATTTTGTAATACATAATTTTTGAATAACTCACCGTTTACTTACGCACGCAAGCAAAGATTTAAATTTTGCCGTTTTCGTTATATTTTTTATTGCTGCTCCTCTCTTATTGATCTTAACTTATCTATAGCAGTGTTTTCCGACCTTTTTCGGTCCAGTCACATACATAAATTTTAATATCAAAAATTGAATTGTCCACTTAAAGAACATAACTAATAGGTTTTAGGTTGTTCAGTTTTACGAAGAAAAATAGCTTTTTCTTGTTAAATTTAGCACCGAAATCTAGCATTGCAGTTAAATGGACCAGAGCGAAATGCTTAAACTCGTGGCGAGAGTTCTTATGATTTAATATTGCGTTTAAATGTTTGCATATTTTAATCCGTAGAAGCCGAAAAATGATATTGTGTAAAATGATATTTAAAAAATTTATTCACTATTTATAACTCTTCAGCTTTATATATTAGTATATTCAAATTCAAAATATTCTTTATTCAAATAAACTTGTAAACAAGTGCTTTTGAATCGTCAACTCTACTGCTGGTTCGGAAAGCTGTTCCTACCGAGAAGAGCTAGCAAGAAACTCGGCGGTTGCTCTAAAAATATAGTTCTTAATACTATTTACATTAAGTCGTTACTGTCTTGTACAGGTTCAAAGAGCTATATCCACACATTCTCATCTTCTAAATAATCTTCAAGAGTATAGTAGGCTTTCTGCATCAGCCTCTTTTTAACAGTGTTTTTAAATTGTTGTAATAGCAAAGCTGAAATTGATTGCGGAATTTTATTATAGAATCTTATACCAAAACCCACAAACGAATAACGCACTTTTGCAAGGCGCAAAGCAGGAGCCGCAAGCTTATGTCGGTTCCTGCTTTGTCTATTGTATACATCACCTCTCGTTTTATAATTCTTTATATTTTTATGTACATAAATTAAATTAAATAAATATAGAAAACATTGTGTGTTGTCAACAGACAAAACACGTTCAGACCGGTGTTCGCGCCGCTGCTGCGACTGGCCCGACCCGAGCGCAAGCGGGTCACGCAGCTGCGGCGGCTGCTGGCGGACGCGGGCCTGCTCTACCAACAAGTGAAGGATGCCTGGCAGAAAGAAAATGTTGATGGTGAGATACTGTTAATGCACCTGTTGGGGTCAGAGCCCAGCTAGACTAAACTGAGAGTTCTGACGACCCATAATAATAAAAGAGTGGACTGTATTATAATGAATTTTGTCTACTCATCATCTTCCTGCCCTTATCCCACTCTAAGTGGGGTCGGCACAACATGTTATAAACATGCTGTCACATGATTTGGCTACGTATTTTACGACCGGTCGCCTTCCTGACGTCAACTTATCTTAGTCGTTTTCCTCGATAAGAAAGAGGGTGGTCTATTCTACTTAACCGGATACCACACGGTGAGTCAACTTACCTTAGTCGCCTTTTACGACACCTCGGTAAGACATGAGGGAGGTCTATTCTACTCAGCCGGATACCACACGGCGGGTCGACTTACCTTAGTCGCCTTTTACGACACCTCGGTAAGAAAAGAGGGTGGTACTATTCTATTTAGCCGGATACCACATGGTGTAATGAATTTCATCTACTTTGATAATATAATACGAAGATTATAAAACTGAAACCAAACTTCTTATGACAAACATTACATATAGGCCATAAATAGAAAATTAAAAAGTTTTAATACAATTCAGGTCTTGTATGGTCTTATATAACTTTTTAATCATAACGATACACCTATACTATGATGACGTGGAAAAAATGTTAGTGACGGTAATATAACAATATGTAAACAGAGACATGATCTTACATACTGCTACTAGCATCCATACATATGCACGTAATTTCAGATTTACATTATCTTCACACTCATACACATACATACACAACACACATACATAACACACATACACAACACACATACTTTTTGGATTTGGATGATGATTCTATAAAAAAAAAAAAAACTTCTTTTAAAACTGTTTAATTGTAAATTCTTTTAGTATTTATAAGTAGGGGAAGGAACTGACTTCTGACACACGGCTAGCGCTAGTTCAGAAGCCAGGGCTACATGGAATTGTATCATTTAAAATGGTTATACAATAAAGAATTTATTTATTTATTTATTTATACAACCTCCAGTTGGACCAAGGAAGTTGAACCTCTACCTTAAAAAAAAAGGTTTCAATGAACGAGTCCGCGGCGACGCAATACGCAGCGCAATGGATGTTTGCGCCTTGGCGATAACATTTGACCATTTATAAAAAATGTTCAATATTTGAACAATATTTTGGTTTTTATTAATATTGTTTTACGTATTATAGTATAGTATGCAGCTAGTTTTTTTAAAACACACTCGTGGTATAAAAACCCTTATTATGCAACAGTATCATAATCTACTATAATCCGTTATAGTACATGGTACAAAGATATAAAAGAGTATGCGTTCGCGGTGACGTTTATCACACACTTTTCGGTGAAGGAAAACATAGTGAGGAAACCTGCATATATCTAGAGAATTCTGGATATATGTGTAACCTTCCAATCTACATTTAGCATTATATATATTTTCTATTTTACTTCATCGCAGATTATAGCAAAATAATTTTATTATTACTTTTGTAGTGTTATGAGAGTCAGACAATGGGTACATATATTCATGAATAATTTTAAATACAAAAATTTCCGCCCTCGAAGGCTATCGAATCCGCGACCCATAGAGCTAAAAATACCAAAAGCGCTAATTGGCTTGTTAAATATTTATTAGCCAGTTTATAGAATTAGGCGTTAATTTGTGGAAATTCATATCACAATAGTAATTCAAATATTATTTTGTTGTAATCTGTGATTAGACAAAATGTATGGAATGTTAAAATTAGGGTGTAAATATTGTTGTGTTATACATACAGGATACATATCCCACTTTTAACCACAACCAATCAAAAAAATATACCTTTTGTTTAATTAAAAAAAAAAACAATTATAAATTGGAATATCAAACTGTTAGCAGTAAATAGAGTGTAATTTTCGTATACCCTGGTTTATAATGTAAAAAGAAAACTTGCATCAAACAGTTACACAAGTCTCTTTTCTCATATTATAATTATACACCTATGAATTTTATTATCCTATAAAGAATTCAGGAATACAAAATGTTATAAATGTTTTACCAGGTCTAGAGAAACTGCTGAAAAATATGTCACTGTCGGCGAAAAATGAAGACATTCAAGAGTTAATTACAATTTTTGACGAACATTTTGATCCTAATAAAGTTCCCGGATTCATCCAGCCGACAGTAAATCGCCCGACGAAGCCGGTAAGATAACTTTCGTTGTTATTAGATGATATTTCGCTCTTATCTGTAATCAATTGTTACTTGAATTTTTTAACTAATAGAATTAGGTTTGCAGTTGAATGTAATAGTTGCTTTACGCAGAAGAGGCTTCTCTATAGAATAATATTCTGTTTTAAATATAGACTCACATGACTAGTAGATGCTTTGTCACTTAGATGACAAAATTTGGGACAACTAAAGCTTATATGCCGCGCCAATATATAGTAAAAATATCCTGTCAACCTTCAGGCAAATAAACCTACTGAACATAACACATGATCGTGCATTCCCAAAGTAAGTAACTTAATACTTGTGTTATGGTAGACAGACAACTGGTGAATATGTACTTATATATTTTTTAAATACATACTTAAAATACCAATATACACCCAGGCTCGAAGACCGACAAATTAATTTATAGAAAATGTTGGCCCTCGGCGGGAATCGAACCCGCGACATTCGAAGCTGAAGGCAGGGTCACTACCCACTGGACCAACGGGCCAGTCAAACTAGTACTAGTAAATAGCACTAGTATTATAGATAAAAACAATTTACGATACTTTTAGTAAACAATGTATTTTCGCTATCGTAGATAATGAACAATTGCGATGTAAATAAAGAAGTCTTTTTCTTGTTCATTTAATTTTTATAGCGAAGTTTTTAGTGTTTTTTATTTATTTCAGCCTTCGTTCCCTCCGGGACAAGGGGCAGCCGAAGGAAGCACAAGTGAGTCCCAACCGACGTCTAATCAGAATTCACCTACAAAGACCAACAAAGGTAAGAAAACCTTAAAGTGGGTTAACCTTAAAAGCTAGACATATGCTGTCGCAGATTTTTATTTAGAACTTTTAGAGGGGAACAATTTTGTAATACACGATTTTTGAATAACTTTTATCATTTACTTAGCGCACGCATGGAAAGCTTAAAAAATTTTGCCGTTTTCGTAATATTTTTTATTGCTGCTTCTCATCTATTTATCTTAGTGTGATGTTATATAGCTTTCCTCGATAAATGGACTACATCACGCTAAGATTAATAGGAGAGGAGCAGCAATAAAAAATATTGCGTGAATGGCAAAATTTAAAGCTATCTTTGCGTGCCCTAAGTAAACGTTGAAAGTTATTCAAAAATCTCTTATAATTAACTAGAACTAAGATTTTTGAATAACTTTCAACGTTTACATAGAACACGCAAGGAAAGCTTTAAATTTTACCGTTTTCGCAATATTTTTTATTTCTGCTCCTCTCCTATAAATCTTGGCGTGATATAATATAAATATATATAGATGAGAAGCAGCAATAAAAAATATTACGAAAACGGCAAAATTTTTAAGCTTTTCTTTTTAAATTTTAAATAATTTTTAAGCTCACTACACTACTTTTATGTTAAAAATTTCCATTCAGGACAAAATCTGTGACACACTGATTTCTATGCAGGCGAAGCTGCTGGCACAGCTAGTCATTTATATATTGTTTTGCTCCAGAGATCAAAGCAGAGCCGAGCGAAACGCCCGCGCAGTAGCGGCGAGAAGCACACAAGTGTCCACTTTCTATCACATTCTATCGTCTAGTACTGTAACGGCGCCATAGCATGTGACTAAAACATTTATTCGTATTATACATTTAGGTTAAGTCTCCTTTGGAATTGAGAGTTTGTTTTGCAAGCATCGGTGAACGAGTTACAAGTTTTATTTTTATTCAATTGTTACATTTACAATATTTTTATTTTTTTTTATTTGTTGCCTTCACGCATAAAGTTTTTATATATACATGGATAGAAGATAATTGTAGTTGAGTGCCTTAGCAACTCGAGTGTTTTAGGGAAGTTTTCCACACTTTTGTGTATACTAAACGATTTTTTTTTTAATTTATATGAAAACCCAATGTTGATGGGATACTCGTCTGTTTTGACGGGGTCGGCGATGTTGCATAGTATCTTAATATTTTATATATATATCGCTAATATAGAGAGGATATTTATTATGTTATTACCATACCTTTAAATGGAAGTACAATTTTTGGTACTCTTTATTTATTACTTTACAACAAAAAAAAGTTTATTTATTTTTTTAAATTTGTGCAATCGCATGTAACTGATGGACTGTTTTTTTTACATCCGTTATTTTAAAAAATTATTTATTTTTACTGCGTCGCATAATATTTTAGCTATTAATGCATTTTTTTTCTCTACTAATTCGCTGTCGCATGTCACTCTTTTGCCATTGAAAGATTTTATGATTAAGTTTCCCTACCATACAATAAGCTACGCGTAAAAAGAGTGTGTACCTATTAACTAATTTAGTTAGTTTAACATAGACTGTACATATAATTTAATTTCTTTTGTTCAGATCTCTAATAAATATGTAAGTCTAATATATTTTTTTTATTCAATTATTCTTTTACAATTGCAAATATGTTGGTGATGAAGGTATGGTCAAGGACGTCAGTTGCTCAAAAAACTAGCAACAATCTTTCATTAAAGTGTTCACTTAAATATTTAGCTCTTGTAATATTGTATTGCAATATAATGTTTCATTAGTTATAATTAACATTTGTTTATCGCCACTTATTATAAAATAAACCCTTTTGCCGCATTTCTCTGTTCGCAATAAAGCTATTAAACGGATTTTCATGTGGTATTCACAAATACCACAGTGATACGGCCTGTTACTATCCCACTGCTGGGAATAGGCCTCTCCTCTCCGTTTTTGGAGAGAAGGATTGGAGCTAAGACCTACCACGCTGCTCCAATGCGGATTGGTAGGTTACACATATCTTCAGAGTTCTCTAGAGATATGCAGGTTTCCTCACCGAAAAGCGTGAGATAAATTGCAATTATCAATTAGACACATGTTTTATCAGAAAAACTCATTGGTGTCTCTCTGGGGTTTGAATTCGTGACCTATTCGAAAGAGTTGCACGGTGTTACCGCTGGGCTATCACAGCTACAGTTTAGTTGTATAATTTGTTAAAAGAAAATAAACATCTATAATGCTGGGCATAGGCCTCCTCACTCCGTTTTTAGAGAGGTTTGTGGCCTTGAACCACCACGCTGGTCCAATGTTGTTTGGTAGGTTACACATATCCTGAATTCTCTAGAGATATTAATAAATAAACATATGGGACACTTACACACACTTTCGTCTATCCCCAAAGTAACCTAATACTAGTGTTATGGGTGACAGACAACTGGTAAATATATACTTATATAATTTTAAATACATACTTAAATACAAATATACCCCCAGGCTCGAAGAACCAACAAATTTTTGTTAGAAAATGTTGGCCCTCGGCGGGATCGAACCCGCGACCCGCGGAGCTGAAGACAGGGTCACTACCAACTGCGCCAACGAGCCAGTCAAAAAAAGAGATATACCTACAGATGTTTTCCTTCAACAAAAAACGTGTGATAAATTGTTAATATCAATTAGGTACATAAGTTTTTAATACAAAACTCATCGTGGCCTGATCGGGGTTTCAACCCGTGACCCCCTCAAAAGTGGAACACTGTGTTACCGCTGGTCTATACAGCTTTAAATATTCATACGAACATGCAAAAATGATTCTTACGGCTTAGTATATATAGTTTATATTCACATGATGTGTTACTCTAGAACTTTTATATGTTTCAAACTCGTTCTGTATGTACAATTCGGGATTAATTAAAAACGGAATGTTCTAGTTACTATAGATTACTATATCAGTAGGATATGTCGCCTCGGGATTTTCCCCAAGGAAATTTCTGCGCTCGCCCGGTCTCTCCAGTAACGCTGTCAAAGACATAAAGGCTAACAATATTAGTCAATTCGAAAAACAATCCGGGATTCAGTATTTGAATAACGACTGAAGAACTTCGAAATTAAACAAGTGATACACTAATGGCAGCTGTGTTCTTGGACTAAGCGACTCTGACTCTGCGATTGTAAGTACTAAAAAGCAGATATAAAATTATGAAACAACTTACCAAATGTTAAGCTTACGTTACCCCTACTGCCTATATAAAATAGTGGCGAACAAAACATAATTTAAGACCCAAGATATAATGAATTTAATGCAAAATACATTTTTTTAAATGTGTTTAACTTTATATTCTAGCATATTTATTTCAAATTTCATGACAGGTCACTTTTGCCCAAATAAAGCTACACATCCTTAGAGAATTCCTGGGATTTATGTAACCCCACATCCATATGGATAACATAGGATAGGTTCACTTGCTATTTTAAAATCAATACATTTCATTGATTGAAGCTGTTTGGTATCCGGCTAAATAGAATAGTACCACCTTCATTTCTTACCGAGGTGTCGTAAAAGGCGACTAGGGTAAGTCGACCCGCCGTGTGGTATCCGGCTGAGTAGAATAGATCAACCTCATTTCTTACCGAGGTGTCGTAAAAGGCGACTAAGGTAAGTTGACCCAGTGTGGTATCTGGTTTAGTAGAATAGACCACCCTTTTTTCCGAGATGTAGAATACGACTGAGGTAAGTTGACGTCAGGCAGGTGGCTAGCCGTAAAAACGCAGTTAAATCATGTGACAGCTTGCTTATACCATGTTGCGCTGACCCCACATGGAGTGGGATAAGGGCAGCAAGATGATGATCACATTTGATTGATTGATGTACGATAGATACATTTATATTTAAATATTCATATAGTAATAGAACCCTTGTTTCCCAAAAAAAAATTTAAAAAAAAATCAAAATATTTGTCAGTCTCTTTATTGGTAACAATTCTTTAGTATCATACTATAAGACTTTCATAAATTATTACACTTAACTAAAACAATATTCTAATAGGAATAATCTCAGGATTAATGTTAATACTATGTCCGTAATAATAACTATTATCTATATTGTCAAAAAGATTTTTTATTTACAAACAGAGTATAATATATAGTGAAGCCATAGGGACATGTTAACAAAAATATGTTTTTTTACTGTTATTTGAATGTACTATTGGCTAGACACTGTCTTTTATGGATTAACTGCTACACACCATAAACTAAAGAGAAAAATATTGTAATAGTTTAACATACCAATGATTTATAAACAAGTTTATTACTTAGATTTTATGTCTGCAGTTTTTTTTACTTATAATATTTGTGCATGATGGAGAAATAAAAAAAATAGTGTTATTTTCTTAAGTATACAGACAATTAAAATAATTATTTATGCCATCTATAAGCTAAAACAACACCAGCAACAACTAGAAGCACAGCTGATGTTTTATACAGCATGTTGTAAAGAACTTTATTTTGTCCACCAACTGAATTTACTATTAAATTGTTCATCAAAAATACTTGGTTGCTCTCTTCTAGAAACATCTGCTTTTCATCTTCAGTCATGTTGCTTGCAATTTCATTCATTACTTGTCTAAAATCTCTCTTCAGTTGTGAAATATCAGCCCCAGTAAAATCAGTCACTTTGTCAATATACTTTACTTTATCATTGTTATCTGAAATAAGTGAAAAGATTACACTGTCATTTGAATTCTCTATGCATGTTGGATTTACTGAATAATTAAAACAAATTTAAAGCAAAACCAATGAGAATATTTTATTGTGGATTATAGCAAAATAATATTCTCATTAGTTTTGTATTATGGACCTCCACAAAGTAACACCTAATTCTATAAATAATTTTCAAATTTAAAGTTTATCACACTTTGTATTTCGCATAAAAGTCCTGTAAAGTTATATATCACACTTAATATATTCTAAATACTACAATAATAAATAGTTATACTGAATATAGAACCCATTAATAAAATTTTGTTGAAATTTACAACAATTGAGCAATATTTAAAGTTTCAAATTAGATTTTAAAATTGAAGAAATTTAAAAATTAATGAATAAAGAGGCGAGTACAGTAAATAAGTATAGGAAAATCTGAAAACAAATTTAATTTTATATAGAACTTACTTTCACCAAACACATTTCTCTTTTTAGCAAGAATTTGACCCCCACTCAGCAATCCAAGGTAAAGATGATAAACATAAGCCATTAAGAGTTGTGGATTTTCTTGCTCAAGATTTTGCAGATGTTCAAGATAGTTTTCAAGGGCAAGAGACTTTGGTAACAATTGCCAATTTTCACCTAAATAGTGATGCAGATCTTCTTCAAATGCTTGTTTTCTGAAATTGTTATTCATATCATTACATTTTTTTATTGTCAATACATATACCTCTATAGTTTAGTTTAAAACTATCTAAAACCAAAAACTGTATCAATTAATAAAATGAAAAATTCACATTTCCACATTTAAAATCAATTTCAGTATATATATGCAATACATACATAAACAGACTATGAAGACTTAAAAAAGTGCCTAGTGATAAAACAATTATTAAAAAATATTGGGCAGTTATACATATAGTACACATATTTTAATCACTCCATATAAAGTATCACCTTTTAAATTTATCATATAATAGCTTTTATAATTTAATAACTAAACTCCATCTTTATTTTCTTTTCTTTTCTATAATATTGGTATGGTATAATAAAACTTACCTGAATAAAATCTTATGAACAAAAAGTTTGTCAAAGTCTGGCATATTTTGTCTTTTCTTGGCATCTTCAAGGAATGCAAAGATGTGATAAAAGACAAATAAGCCTCCGGCCCACACAGTTTCATCTCTTAGAGCTGAAAAATTCAAGTAATTTTTTTGGTATTGTAAAACAGTTTATATTCAATGTTAGTAATACGACAGTAAATCAATATGAAAGGATATCGAATATTTAAATTTTTTGGATTGGTGGGTTCGACAATGATGAAATAAAAGAGATTATCATCATCCTCCTGCTCTTATCCCACTCTAAGTGGGGTCGGCACAACATGTTATTAACATGTTATAGCATTATGTCTTATGGAATATTGCTATGGGGTAAATGCGCGGATAGTGAAAAAATTTTTGTTTTGCAAAAAAGAGCTATATGTGGCATTTATAATTTAAGACCGCATGATTCCCTGCGAGAGAAGTTTAAGGAAACAGGTATTCTTACATTTGCTTCACAGTATATTTTAAGCAATTTAATTTATGTACATAAAAATAAAAAAGAATTATAAAACGATAGGTGATGTATACAATAGACAAAGCAGGAACCGACATAAGCTTGCGGTTCCTGCTTTGCGCCTTGCAAAAGTGTGTAACTCGTTTGTGGGTTTTGGTATAAGATTCTATAATAAAATTCCGCAATCAATTTCAACACTGCCATTACAGCAGTTTAAAAACACTGTTAAAAAGAGGCTGATACAGAAAGCCTACTATACTCTTGAGGATTATTTGGAAGATAAGAATGTGTGGATATAGCTCTCTTTGAACCTGTACAAGACAGTAACGACTTAATGTAAATAATATTAAGAATTATATTTTTTTAAAAGAGCAACCGCCGAATTTCTTGCTGGCTCTTCTCGGTAGGAACAGCTTTCCGAACCAGCAGTAGAGTTGACGATTCAAAAGCACTTGTTTACAAGTTTATTTGAATAAAGAATATTTTGAATTTGAATATAAACATGTTGTCCCGTGATTTGGCTGCGATTTTACGACTGGCCGCCTGCCTGACGTCAACTTACCTTAGTCGTATTATACGACACCTCGGTAAGAGAGAGGGTGGTCTATTCTACTAAACCGGACACGGTGGGTCAACTTACCTTAGGTCGCCTTTTACGACTCCTCGGTAAGAAATGAGGCTGGTCTATTCTACTCAGCCGGATACCACACGGCGGGTCGTCTCACCTTAGTCGCCTTTTACGACACCTCGGTAAGAAATGAGGGTGGAACTATTCAGCCGGATACCACGGCGGGATGAAATAAAAGAGATAGTATTGTCAAATTATTTGGAGCTGGCGACTCACTTTCAGTAATGGTGAAATATAAAACCGTCGTACTTCATCAGTTTTAAAATTATAAATAGTTCGTACACAAAGGACAATTTATTCAAAGCATTATTTTTAGAAGCGTAACGTCGACTAAAAGAAACGGCCAAAAGACGGTCCTATTGCTACATTACACTACGTTAATAGCTATTTAAAATACTTAACTATTTAAGGTTGCGTGATTGCATAAAAACGACTAACTAAATGGCTTACTTAATAATATTGGTATATTATTTTTACAACTACAAGTTTTAAGATATTTGATTGAATTGGAAGTAATATACTCACAAAAGGCAAACTTTGCGTTTATAAGTGCATCGCTGACTGAATGAATTTTTCTCGTCGCTTTTCGCATTCGCGTGGTAAATAATTTATCATCACAAGACATTTTTGGATAATAATCAGGAGAAAAATAAATCAAAGAAAAATTCTACTATTCACCAAAACAAACATAGACAACATAGATCATAGATAATACACATGGTATGTTATCTTAGAACTAAAGGTCCTGATTCGGTTTTCAGCGACATCAAGAGTTCAGTTTTTGAAACTATGCAACAGTGTTTACATATTTTTAATTAAAGAGTGTAGTGTTAACATATTAAAAAATAAAAATTATAAATTTTATATTTGTAATAATTTTTTTAATGTTATGTTGTTTTAATTAAATAGTTTAACAAGAATAAGTAATATTTTATATAATTTAAATAGAATAATTTTTCTACATAAAAAAACTATAGCTAAACTTGTCTTTGACCATAGATAATACACTAATGAGTGCTTGACAGATATCTGTTAAATTTGAAAAATTACGATGAATATATGTAATATATGGACTTTGATTTGAATATTATTAGTTTTTGTATGTTAAACGTAGAAAAAAATGTCGCAAAATGTTTTTTGTCCAACAGTCTTTGGTAAAGGTGAGTGCTTATTATTAAATTAATCAAAACTCCTGCCGCGTCTATGGCAATGACGTTTATACTTAGATTATCGAATAGTATTAATTTATATCTGCTTAAAATAATTGTTGCAGATCCTCTAAGAATATGGATTTATTCCAAACTTGGGTACGGAGGATTGGAGGTCCGCTAAATATAATAATTTGGAAGCAGATTACGTGTTCAGAAACGTGTTCGACGTGTTTTGGCGCAAACATGTTTACATATATCCGTTTTTATTTCCTTAAAAAATTTCCATTTCATTTTAATTTGTTCGATTTGTTAATGTTATTTTGGTGAGTTATTTAATACACAAGGCAAGTAGTAAAGCCAAGACTTTTCTATATGCATCATTGCTTCTAGGTGTAATAAACGATATAATATCAGATAATTTACGTATGACGTTCTTTTGTTAATGTTTAAAGTACATAATTTATTATTAACTGGACTGGCCCGTTGTCTCCGTGGGTCGCAGGTTCGATTTCCGCCGAGGGCAAACATTTTCTATTAATGAAGTTGTTGGTATTTGAGCCTGGGTGTACATTTGTATTTAAAATTATATAAGCATATATTCATCAGTTGTCTGTCACCCATAACACAAGTATTAAAATTAAGTTCACTTACACGGACGGGACGGACGACCGTGTGTGTAAGTGTCCCATATATTTATTTATATTTATAATGGCTTGATTTGTATTTATAACTTAAATTTATAATTTGTAGATATTACTTGTTTATTCTGTACATAAATAATATAATGAGCTTTATATTATAAAGTTAGCTTTTCGCATATATATTTATAAGCCTGCAATACTAAAGTAATTGTAATTTTCGTTATATTCAAATCAAAAGTAATTTATTGTTAAAACGACTGTATTATTTATACAAAATAGATAACTTTTCAATAATTTTGTTTTTTAATTTCTTTTGTATTTATACCCCGCCCTACTGCAAAAATATTATATATATATAGTATATATAGATATATATGACCCTTTTGACCTTTTTAGTACAGTAACTGATCTCTAGATGGCGCTATTACGGATCACAAAAAACGACTGCGAGTTACCCATCTATTTCATTATGTACACTGTAATCTTTGATAATACACTATATAGGATATTACTAATCATAGACAATATCCGAACTCCGAAGAGAAAAACTAGCATAGACACTAATCAATAAAATTATGTATATGAAAAACCATGCACAATTTAATATATATTTTTTAATTCTAAATTACTCTGCATCTGCGTATTTTTATATTTGTATGCGATTTTATTATAGTCGGTTTTTCATAAGTTTTTAATGATTGTTTATCTGTGATCTCCAAAATATGATTAGGGATGTATCTTGGGGAAGAAAAATCGACTAAAAAATTATCGATTTTCTCTTTAAAAACAATCGATTTATCAAAAAACGATTATTTCGTATCAAAATAATCAATTATTATGAATCGATTTTTTCTATTTGAAAATTTACCTTTTTTGATACCAATTAATAATTAATTACAATAAAGGTTAATTAAAGTGGACAACTACCAATAAATGATAACAGATGCGCTATTTGTGAAATTCTATAAAAATGTGTAGTTTGGTTACATTGGTTTCATTTAACAATGCACATGTTATCTTAAAAAACAAGAAAAAAAGAGTGGAAAAAGTGAAAGAGGATGTTTTAGTCATCCTCATTAATCGATTTTTAAAAGTTCGATTTTTATGAATAAAAATTTTACATCTCTATCTATGATCTGCAATAATTATAATTATTTTCTGACGTTGTACCCAAAAATCAAATTAATTATTGTTAAAAACTCTAAAAGTAATTGTAAAAGGTTATTCTTGACTATTTAAAGATAGTTATTTCGTATAGCACTTCTGGAGTGATCATTCACAAATTAAACTCATTGAACCATAATGACCGATAAAACAAAAATCAAGGTACATTTTCTATATTTCTCAATATATTAATTGGAAATCTTTGTTTACATTTTATTATTTATTACAAATTAATGTGTTTTTAGACCTACTTTGTATTTTTACTCGTTTAAAGTTGCTAAGTGAGTTCTGTTTACTAAATGATAAGCGTTATCATTTTGAGTTTTGACATTTACTATCATATTATCTAACCTCAATGAGTGAATCGTTAATCTAAGTTACGAAATAACAATGGCATATGATCTGAAACGAGAAGAGGAAGTAAAAGAGTATGTGGAAAATCTCGGTATTGAATATCGATTCGGGTGTTATAAAGAACAGAAATCAGAAGTCTGTCACCTTTTGGGGGATTATTTGGAAGCTATAAAGAAAGATTACGTTAAGGCTTCTAAAGTGTATAAAAGCAATTGTGACGATTATAAATATCCGAAATCATGTTTAAAGTACGGAAATTACGCGTTGATAGGCAGAGGTAGAGACAGTGCTGACCAAAACGAGGCTTTAAAATATTTCGAAAAAGGTTGTGAACTAAATGAACCCGTGTCGTGTCTTCACGCCGGAATGTTGCTCACGGCTACTGGACCTGCGACAACAGTTCAGCGAGATGTACCAAGGGGTAAGATGAACTTTTCTAACTTAATTTTCAATGTTCATATTATTTGATATAATAATATATTCATATCAAATTGAAATGTTAATTACTATTTTTTATGTTAAATCATAAATTAATTGCTGAGAAATGATTATAGTGGCAGTATTCTGAGATATACTGTATTTCATAATAGTTTTACCAATAACTGTTACTACATTTGCTTATGTCGATTTATTATGTTTGAACAAAGTCCCTCTGCGGTCAAAACTGTTAATAGTTGAGACATTGTAAAGCTTTGAGGTGTGATAATTATTTTATTGTATTTTTTGTAATAATTTGTCAAAAACATATATGTGTATTCAAAAAAATATGTGTATTCAGAATTTAACATACTTAAAAAGCTTCGACCTGGTATCTGTTTTCATACATATAGTTTACATATATTATTCTACTTTTACTATACATAATTTTATGAATGACTTATGATACTTAATATATATATTTCATATATTTCAGGATACAATTACCTCAAGAAAAGCTGTGATTATAATGATGACATGGCATGTCACTATTTGGCGGGCATGTATATGAGTGGAGTACCAAAAAATCCTGAAGAATTTAATCCACATAACCCAGAGAAAAATGCTAACCTCAACTACCTAATAAGACCTGATTTCAAGCAAGCATTTCAATTTGCTAAAAAAGGATGTGAACTTGGTAATGTCTTTGCTTGTGCCAATGTGAGTTTGATGTACAAAAAAGGTGACGGAGTTGAAAAGGATCTTGATGAATCAAAAAGATATTTCAAAATTGCACAAGACCTTCAAAATGCTAATGCAACCACGAAAACATTGCATTTTCAGCAGGGCCTTGAAAATAAATAGTTGATATTTTGTACCATAAAGAGTATTATTGCATATTAATTATTTTGTTTGTGTGCATGTTAGATTTGTGAAATTTCAATGTGTTCTTGTTACTAATTTTTAAGAATTTGAATTAATAAAGAAGTTAAGTAGTGTTTCACTGTTTCATTAAATATCATTACTAAAATAGTTTTAAGCTATGTATGGATTTTTTCAATAAAATTTTCCCAATTTTAAATTTAAAGTTTCACAATTTTAGCCAATCAGTCTTACTAAAACCAAACCAGAAACAATAAATTTTTTACTTATCCTCATTGGCAATAGCGTATGATCCCAAACAAGATGAGGAAGTAAAAGACTATGTAGAAAAGCTCGGTATAAAATACTGATTCAGGTATTATAAAGAACAAAAATAAAGAAAGTCAATCAATTTCACAAAAATCCAACTAGAAACATTAATTTTTTACTTACCCTCATTATTTGACTATCTAGAATTTGTTTTTAAAATTATAAATTGTAATATTAATATAGAATATACTAAAATCAATGTTGGTAAATAATTATATATACCTTACCTTATAATAGAAGTAACTTATTTGAACACACCAATCCCCTATAGGTAGGTGCCCGGTTTGAATGTAATGAAACTAAAAAAAACCCTCAATTTTTTAAATCCATCAAATAACATTAAAGGAAACCCTAATAAATCATTATAAGTATAAATAGCCGAAAGGATAAAAGTTTTAAGTTCATAAGCATCTTCCTGCCCTTATCCCACTCTAAGTGGGGTTGGCACAACATGTTATAACATGTTGTCACACGTTGATTTGGCTACGTATTTTACAACCGGCCGCCTGCCTGACGTCAACTTATCTTAGTCGTATTTTACGACACCTTGATAAGAAAGAGGGTGGTCTATTCTACTTAACCGGATACCACACGGTGAGTCAACTTAACTTAGTCACCTTTTACGACACCTCGGTAAGATATGAGGGTGGTCTATTCTACTCAGCCGGATACCACACGGCGGGTCGACTTACCTTAGTCGCCTTTTAAGACACCTCGGGAAGGAAAGAGGGTACAATTCTGGTACAATTCTATTCAGCCGGATACCACACGGCGATTAAGTTTTAAATTCATAATGTTTTGATAAAATATTTTATTCTATTATAAATTTAATAGATGTAGAAGATTTTAAAATTATTATTGACTAATTAAAATAAAATATTTAGATTGGAATCATAGGTGGATCAGGATTTGATGATCCAAATCTGTTTGAGAATCCTGTGGAAAGAGAATTTGACACACCATATGGAAAACCCTCTGATGTGCTGTTGGAAGGCTCAATCAAAGGAGTGACTTGTGTGTTGTTGGCCAGGCATGGAAGGAAACATCAGTATCAACCAAGGTAAGGCTTTAATATAAAAACATGGGCAAGGCATAGTATTACCATCATCATCCTCCTGCCCTTATCCCACTCTAAGTGTGGTTGGCACAACATATTACAAACACGTTGTCATATGATTTGGCTACGTATTTTACGACCGGCCGCCTGCCTGGCGTCAACTTACCTTAGTCGTATTTTACGACTCCCCGGTAAGAAAGAGGGTGGTCTATTTTACTCAACCGGATACCACACGGCGGGTCGACTTACCTTAGTCGCCTTTTACGTCACCTCGGTAAGAAATGAGGTTGGTCTATCTACTCAGCCGTATACCACACGGCGTAAGGCATAGTATTACCATGTGAACAAAAAAGAAAGAAAATTATTTATTGTAAGGTACTGTGTTATTCCACTCTAAAAAGGTTTTTATTAATTTTTACTCTTCATATTTACATTCATTTTCTATGAATGAATGTAAATTGACGAAAGATAGGACAGAATGGAAGAGAAAAACATGTTGTGCCGACCCCACTTAGAGTGGGATAAGGACAAGATGATATATATATTTACATTCATTTTCTACTTCAGAGGAGTACATTAAGTAATCATTGTTCTTCTAATTCATACTGGATACTTCAAGCTTAATGTCAGATTTTAATTCATATATTGCTATGATTAGTGAAGAGCTTTATGTTTTTTAAGAGTTTTATAATGGGCGAGACAGCAAGGGGATGTTTTGAAATCTTTAATATTTAAATGAGTTAATCTTGCATGTATATATGTATATATGAAATTGAGCATGTAGTATTGAGAATGAAATTCAGCACGTAGGGGGTTTTGGGGGAGAAAAATCGATCTAACTAGGTTTTATAAAAAAAAAATCGTTATATCCCTGTTTGTGGGTATTAAAAAATACTAAAGTTTATATTGAATTGAATTTATGGCATTAACTGTCAAGTCAGCGTAGCTTATTCGGGGAACGGGTGGTCGCGAGAAATGAATATACCTAGGATCGAGCCCCACCTACCCTATTATTTCTTTTTGAAGTTTCTTTTTTTTAATTAAAAAAAATTACTGAGCAAGTCTCGTCTACCAAGATATTTAATATACTTCTTAGAGCCTACTTCTTGTGGTTAAGGAGGAAAGTTCTTCTGAAGATAACCAAGCTCCTTCTAGAAGCTCCAAGACATGGATCACAGAGAACTTAACCTCGACGTACAGCCATCTCAGTGCAATCCAGATTGACATACAAGTTTCTTATATCCTGTATAGAGCCACTAAGAAAAATGTGTACAAGACAATGTTAGGTTAAAATGCTTATCATATTATGCTAAGAAAATTTTGCATCAAATTGCGTAAAAATATTTATTTTAACTACTCTTTACTTGAGTATGATTGATTGTTTTATATATTTGTACTTAATTTTTAGCGATGTAAACTACAGAGCCAATATTTGGTCTCTCAAACAAATAGGTTGTACCCACATCCTAGCCACTACAGCCACGGGCTCTCTGGTAGAACGGTATCGGCCTGGTGACCTCGTTGTACTCGATGATTTTATTGACAGGTAAATATATTGAACTGATTGTGACGTCATGCACTTTTCTTACATTTACTTAGACTATAGCCGATCGCAAAGACAATATTTTTATTTTGAATTCATGTTTACAAGTTTGAATTCCTTATAAGACCCTTCACACTATAGTCTTAGCCAAGCCATTATAGCAGGTTAAGGTGACGATGCTTCTTTTTTTTCTCTTACATTATTCATAAACTACGCCGTGTGGTATCCGGCTGAATGGAATAGTACCACCCTCATTTCTTACCGAGGTTTCGTAAAAGGCGGCTAAGGTAAGTCGACCCGCCGTGTGGTATCCGGTTTAGTAGAATAGACCACCCTCTTTCTTACCGATGTGTCGTAAAATAAGACAGAGGTAAGTTGACGTCAGGCAGGCGGCCGGTCGTAAAAACGCAGCCAAATGATGTGAAAGCATGTTTATAACATGTTGAGCCGACCCCATTTAGAGTGGGATAAGGGCAGGAATATGATGACATTCATCATATCAAACTTAACAATCGTTTCGCCCCACAACCGAAGCATCATCAGGAGATAGACTCCACGACTAGACTCCTCGCGGTTTGTGCATGTGTTTTTACGAAAGCTATATGTGTCAGGTATGAGAACGGATCGTCCACTCTACATTTAGCATTATATATATTTTCTATTTTACTTCATCGCGGATTAAAGCAAAATAATTTTATTATTACTTTTGCATGTGGAGATACTTCAAGCAAGGCGCTCGCTCGCTGTAGTGACTCTCGAGCTTTCTTTTCAGACTCATAGTCAGTAAAACTTGCTCGCTGAACACTCAGCTTGATAGAATTTATTAATTGTTAGGACATGGGGACGTCAATGCACGTTTTTCGATCGCACTGAAGGCGGGCCGCGCGGTGTTTGCCACTTGCCAATGAGACCCGCTTTCTGTGAGAAGGCGCGCCACGCTCTGCTGACCGCCGCCCACAACCGCGGCCACATTTGCCACGAAACTGGCACCGCTGTGACTATACAAGGGCCTCGGTATGTATTGTCACTTAAATAATTTATAGAATTAGGCATTACTTTGCGGTGTCCATAATACAAAAGTAATGAGAATATTATTTTGCTATACTCCGCGATAAAAGGAAATATATGTAATGCTAAATGTAGAATGTACTATTCGTTCTCATACCTGATACATGCAGAATTTGTAAGAACTCATGCACTACCCGACACTGATGGCACAACAATGCACAAGTACATGGTATGAGAACGAATAGTACACTCTACATTTAGCATTACATATATTTCCTTTTATCGCGGATTATAGCAAAATAATATTCTCATTACTTTTGTATTGTCACTTAGTCCATGCATGTGGTAGTCACCGCTTAGTATTGTTGGTGAGAGGGTTAGCCATACTTACTTTTTTTTACTAATATAAAGTACAACCACATTGTCGTGTGGTATCCGGCTGAGTATAATAGACCACTCTTATTCCTTACCGAGATGTCGTAAAAGCCGACTAAGGTAAGTTGACGTCAGGTAGGCAGCCGGTAAAATACCTAGCCAAATCATGTGACAACATGTTTATAACATGTTGTGCCGACCCCACTAGAGTGGGATAAGGGCAGGAGAATGATGATGAAAGTACAAATACAATGAAAGAAGTTTCTTGAAGATATAAACCAACTAAAAGGCTTTACGCTGAAGCTGATAAAATAATAAGCTGATGATATGACGCTAAATTTATGAATTAACTTGTATTTAAGGACAGGTGCAGTGATTTTTATTAGTCTTTCGTATTATATGAGACAGTTTGTTCTTATGCTGTTTTTAACCACCTCTGTTTTTAAGTACCTCTAGCACTACACTACACTATCTCTAAAGGTTTACTCAGTTTTTTCAGTCTTCTAACTATCGCATTTACTTTGATGAATTTGAAATTTTGAGGTGTAAATATTTTGCTTGGAAATTGCATATTTTAAATGTGGATTGTGGATTTTTTATAATATCAGTAATATTCTGAGCTAAAATTTACAGACACCCAAAAGATATTGTCTCTTATATACGTTTTTCATAATTTTTTGACCTCATAATAATTTTGATTCGTTTCAAAGGTTTTCAAGCCGCGCTGAGAGCTTGATGCACCGGATGTGGGGCGGACATGTGGTCAACATGACCACTGTTCCTGAGGTAAACTGTTCAACGTACATCTAAATCCATCCGCCGTGTGTATCTGGCTTAGTAGGATAGACCCCCCTCATTTCTTACCGAGGTGTCATAAAAAGCGACTAAGGTTGGTTGACCCGCCGTGTGGTATCCAGTTGATTAGAATAGACCACCCTTGTTCTTACCTAGGTGTCTTAAAATACGAGTAATGTAAGTTGACGTCATGCAGGCGAACGGTTGTAAAAAACGTAGCCAATTCATGTGACAACATCTTTATAACATGTTGTACCGACCCCACTAGAGTGGGATAAGAGCAGGAGGCAGGATATTATGTATCTAAATCCATATTGGAATTATGATCCACAGAATTATGTTTGCACTTTGTACTCGACTTCATGGTAGCCGTTTTCGCGAAACCTCGCCCCAACACTCACATAACTTAAGTATAAAGTTACTAGCTTTTACCCGCGACTTCGTTCGCGTGGACTGTTGTGTGATAGGCTGATAATAGATGGCGCTTCAATGTCATCCTATTCTTGTAGAATTTCTATAGCCTATATGTCTATATGTGACTCCGGTGTATAAAGAATAATTGTGCCAAATTTCATCCTGTTATTCGTATCTTGTATTGTGTGTAATTGCCCCATATGTTTATATTTATTTATATTCAGGTGGTGTTGGCGAAGGAGGCGGGCCTTAGTTACTCTGCTGTAGCGCTTGTCACGGACTACGACTGCTGGCGGGAGAACGAACAGTCGGTACGACATCAGCTTTATAATCAATACCTATCGAAGTACTCCATTATTAGCAGTGATAACCCAATGGGATGAGCTGGTGTGGTAATTACCGGGAGTCACGGACTCTAATCCCAGACAAATATCAATATATACTAATACAGTAGAATCTCGATGACTTAAAAATCTCTGTAACTTCAAAAAATAACCTGCTCCTTTCCCCCTTAGACCCCAAAACCTCTATAACTTAAACAAATAGTTTAAATTTTGATTTCAGTTTTGGGATAAGGACAAGAGAATACAATCCTCAATAACTTTAAAAAATGTACCTTGTAACTTAAACTATCTGCCAATTCCAGTAATTTCGAATGGAATGTAATAAAACAAAACTCGGAATTTATTACTTGCACGTGTTCACCTATTGTTTCTAAGAGATCCCTTAAGTGCACTTAAAGCGCTGGTTAGAGCGACATTTCTGCATGGTAACATTTTTGAAGCTATTTATTATTGAAAATCGAATCCATATAGAAACAAACTCTTAGAAAAAAAGAATTTGACTTTATTCTGTTGTTTAACTTGTTTGACTAAACTAAATTCCCCTTTTTACATAACATGTGTATGTATAATTTATATGTCCGGGGGCGTACGGGTACACATAGCGGAAACTCTAAACCCCCCTTCATTCTTTCTAACACAAACCCTTGATAACTTAAAAACTTTATATTAAAAAATATTTTGTGCTTCTCTTGGATTCTAAGTTATCGAGGTTCTCCTGTATTATACAGAAAGTCTATTTGTCTGTCAAAATTAAACGTAATATGAAGCCAAAGGAAATGGCGATTAATAAATGGCATGATCCTTTTTATATGGCTAGTTGGCATTGGCGTAACATAACAGGCACATCCCCTGCATAAGCGGCGTGATCATTTGTGACAGAATATGAGGTCACAGCTGCATCTCATGGGCTTGAACTTGTTCCATTAAAAAATATGCTTATACGTTCTTACATACTTTATTTTTAATGTAAAGATGATAAAAATGCTTGGATTTGAAAATACTTTAAGTTTTGTACACGACTGCAGCTTAATTATATGAATTTAGTGTTTAAAAGATTGATATTTGAGTTTCTTACTAGATCTTCTCAGTAAAAGCAATATATCAGATCAGTGATCCTTGGCGAATTAAAAAAAAAGTTGGTTTCAATTAAGATTAGTTTCTTTAACGTAATCTCGTCTTAAAAGATAAAAATATATGTTGATGATCATGGTTTAGCCGTGTGGTATCCGGCTGAGGAGAATAGACGACCCTCATTTCTTACCAAGGCGTCGTAAAAGGCGACTAAGTTCACGTCAGGCAGGCGGCCTGTAGTAAAATGCGTAGCCAAATTATGTGACAACATGTTTATAAAATAAGGGCAGGACGGTTGATGATCATGATTTAGTCTACAACATGCTTTTAATATCACTCTTCCACTATATCTACACTTATTGGAAAGGCGTGGTGGGTGTATGTTATGTAATGCTTCTCACCATGGTCCCTATTTGTTTCTGGGTGCGCAGGTGTCAGTGAGCGAGGTGTTGGAGACGTTCGCGCGGAACATCAAGAAAGCTATCGAAGTGATCGTGGAGGCCGTGCAGATACTGGCGGCGGATGTAGATTACACCTACTTGGACGTACATAAGGTGCACAAACACCCATAGTCGGAAACTTTCGCATTTATATTATTAGTAGGATTCATTTTGCAGGCGGACGACCGTGTGTGTATTTGTCCCATATGTTTATATTTATTTGTAATTGTATTGGCTTTTGCGTTTTTGTAACGGAAAATTTTGTGGTAACAGCGCAATCGATTTTGGCTCGACAACACACCCTAATTTAGCTCATGACCTAGATATCAGGTATCTATTAGTCACTCAATTCTCGGCAAGAGACTGTGATACTTACCGAGACGCGTATAGAGTTCAAGTGAATAAAAATAGTCCAGAATTATTGGTAGAAATGTCGAGACACTTTGCCGTGTCGTTTTCGGCACTTATTTATTTATCCAATGGACAACCAACAATAGATATATTTTATTTACTTAAATGAAATTATTCTGATCTCATTATAAATGTTCTATTACTTACAGGTTATCTCGTCATTTGAATATTCGGCAATTTATCGGCAGTTTTCGGCATAGAATATTCGGCAATAAAATATTAATTCTATTAGTTTGTCTAAGAATTTTTTAGTTTAAGACATACATATATACACTTTTAATATTATCGTAATTATTTCAGGATCTGGTCAGCTCTGCTGTTATGCTCAAAGAATAAAAAGAACATACTAGCAGCGTACTACAAGAAGCATTTATTATTTAAGTGAAATTTATTGATTAAATCATGTGTTTTTTTAAAATCTAATACATTAAAATATTTCAATATTATATTAAAATAAGACTATGGAAAAATGGAGTTCAAATATTGTTTGTTTGGATTGGAACTTAGGTTAAGATAAAAGGTTTTTGGGAAATCAATAAAGAAATAAAACTACATAATTGCGTACAATATTTATTGAAGTACTTAGAAATTCACATATAAAATGAAAGTCTTACCAGCACTACACTTACGATTTCACTTATTGCTAACATTTGCTATAATTACGTATTTTCTTTAGCATTTTTTTTAAACTTGAAAAATAATTCATACCACTAGCTTTCATTAAACCAAACCCGAAAAATTCGTACACTAATGTTAAGTAATATTTAAGGTGAATCCTTACAACTCTATGAGACTTGTAGAGCGAGACAAAAATTAATATTCCTAGTTTAAAAATGATTTTTATTATCCCACTGCTGAGAATAGGCCTCTTCTCTCCGTTTTTGGAGAGACGGTTTGGAGAAAAGACCTACCACGCTGCTCCAATGCAGACTGGTAGGTTACACATATTTCCAGAATTCTCTAGAGATATGCTTAGGTTTCCTCACGATGTTTTCCTTCACCGATAAGCGATAAATTGCAATTATCAATTAGACACAAGTTTTTTCTACATTTTAAAACGGTTTGCCATATTCCAAATTAATTATAAACAATAGATGACTTAAATGATAACAAACAAACGATGACAAAGGATTTATTTTCGACTATAGCCTTCAAATATCAGTTTCTTTTGATGGTTACCTAATAAAGTATAGTAAGTGGACAAGTACTATTCCACAGCTAGGCAAAGGATTCCTATCTTTCGGAGAAAGTATTGAAGGTAAGACCCACAATGGTGCTACAATGTGGATTATTTCGGGGCTTTGTCGAAGATATAGAATTTAGGGTCGTAGGGTCATCCCTACATCCTTAATCTCACTATAAGAAAAAATAATGTGAACATATAGATGTTTTCTTCACCAAAAAGTAAGCGACAACAAAATATCAATTACGGTATGTCCTTACATACGGAGATTTTTCTAGATATAGAAAATTCATTGCTTCTCCTCAGTTTGGGGTCTGTTCTCAACGTTTAAAAAATATCACCATTAACTAATTTTGAAAAACACGTTACTATATTACAATATTACTCGTTTTATATTTGCGGTAATTCTACTATAATTACTAAGCAATATTTTCAACAAAAGAAATTATTAATTTTTAGATACACTGTGCTGATTCACCTTAATATATTATTTCCACGCTAAGATTTTTTTTTGTAATCTATGTTTTCAGACATTTGGTTCACTTGTGGTTAATATTCTGTGATGTTTTGATCGTGATGTCGCGATGTTTACCGCGATTAAGTGTTCTGTTACTAAGCCATTTGGATACTAAAGATATGGATTACTGTCATATATATGGGTAAGGCGGTTTCTGTTATGTGAGAACACCCAAGTCACAATTGTCGAAAAACATAGACGTAAGGAGTAGATCTATACCTTTATTTATGTTCCCACCAAAGAAATTGACCGTACAATTAGACTAGCTTCGTATTCGAAAATTCTTAGCGTGGATACCACAATGCCCTAATGTCCACAGTCACTGCATCGATCACGTCATGCTTCGCGTATCGTAAAGGTGCCTTAACCTTTTTAATTTTTTTTTCGGGGGCAGGAAAACACAATATAGAACACAATTGAAGGTATTTTTCTCAGATGTACGCAGCATATGAGAAGGCGTACGTTGCTTGTTATATCTAACTCAGACCTAATTTATAATGACTATGAATCAAATAATTTAAAAAATATGGTTTATTTTGGTATTGCGTACTGCCATTAGCTACGGCCGTTGGCCTGCTTCGGCGAGAAATGTTAGAATTATACACCATGAAGCAAATTTTTAAAACGGAAAATAATGTCCTATGGCTAAATTACGTCGTCGAATTAACTGAATATTTTTATGTAGGTTGCGAACATGTGTAGGTTCCTTGTGGTACTATTTTATATATTATTTATCGTTTATCGAACCAGTATTTTTAATCGTGGGTTCTCTGGCATAGATCGGGGTATCGAGAATAGGTAGTACGGACCCTCTAAAAAGCTATAGTGCAGGATAATTGTGAAAAATATTTATATTTGAGTTAATTTAGTGCAGATCTAAAACTATTATTCTATTATGGTTATTTGTAATGCCTTTATCGACTTATCAATGATTCACTAACCACTTATATTGGATTTAATGTGTCGATATACAATATCCAATAAAATATCATAAAATACCAAGATCACACCTTGGTGTTACTTATGATATTTCTGCTCGCGGATAAATCCCCGGATAACTAGTATGCATCAAGTGTTATAATATTAATTTTATAAAGAAATAATTATAAAGACACTGTTAGGATACTACTGTTTGACCTAGGTCAGATTTCCTTTCATTTTAACATACCGTGACGACTCCATATACGAGTTTAATTCGTTCCATAAACTTGCTTTGATCTCAAAGCAATTTTTCCTTTAATCTGTTCCAATTTCCAAAATACCACCTCAGTTGTTCGCATGTTGTGCTACGCCCGTACATCCTCGCCAAGTCATTATACCGTATCTCCTATCTCTTATTTACCTTGCACATGTTTTTCTATGATTTCACGCTTCAATTATTGAATTAAAGCGTGAAATCATAGAAAAACGTTTTGTAAATGTACAAAAAGCAAAAAAAAGCGTACTCAACTTACTAAATATGATTCGAAAACTAGGGCAACAAGCACACAGATTTAGGTCTAGCTTGAGGTGGGAGAAACTGTTATTCGCCCCGTATTGGGCCATGTCCAGTGGAATAGTGCGATTCCTCGTTTCTCAAATATTGCTCTCATGTCAAGCCAAAATATAGGCGACTCAATCGACGGTTTGTATCAACACTTATATATTAGGGCACAATAGGGTATATATCGAGGTATTTAATTCGAAATTGACTGTATATTACGAAACAACGTACATGACGCGTCCGATGTAGTGGACGGAGACTTGTATTCGTCAAAATTGCTTTATATCCTATCTATATATGTAATAAAATAAAGATTAAAATTAACCCTACCAACGCACTTCAAATTCATTTTTCTCAGATACAGAACCTGTAGGGAAAAAATAGATTAACTATAATATACCAAATCAAAATGTCCTGTTATAGCATTTTTTTCTCATCGGGTCGAAATGACATAATAGTGCAGGAATATACCGGCCGTACATTTAGCTAAAAGCTCTCTCCATTTTGTAGTAAGAAAGGTTTGAGCTTAAAAATTGCTAGGTGCTGCACACATACCTCAAGAATTTTCCAGAAATATGAGGAATTCGAAACGGTGTGTTAATTATTTTACATATATGAAAATGTTAGAAGAGAAAAAAAAATAGCACATGTCAATAGTATCTTTCTTCATAATAGTAAAAAAAACTGAAAATAGCAAATACTGATTTTCTGACTGGCCGTTTTCGATTGGAGCATTTTTCAAAACTGGAGTAGAATTGACTATTCGAAAGCACTATTGTTTGCAAATTTATTGGAAAGATGATTTTAACTCGAAAATTGGATAAAACTTGATATCTCATACCTTTTTACACACCAATAAATAAGTACAAATAAATCCCGCTTCTTTCTCGAAAAAGGAAAGAAATTAAATTGCATTATTGAAGGTACTTAAAAGATTAAGTTTATCGGAACGAAATCGCGGTTATTACTAATATCCGTGATTTGGTGGTGTTCCAATAAATAAATAAATATTATAATGAAGTACCCGGTTGACTGAGCATTGCTCGGTAATTTTTAACAAAATGAAAAAAACTTAAAGAAAATAATTGTGTAGGTGGGGCTCAATCCTAGGTATTTTCATTTTTAGAGACCACCCGTTCCCCAAATAAGCTACGCTGACTTGACAGTTTATGGCAAAACTTCAATTCAATATAAATTTTAGTATTTTTTAATGCCCAAAAACAGGGATAAAACGATTTTTTTTACATAAAACCTAGCTAGATCGATTTTTCTCCCCCAAAACCCCCTACATGCTGAAGGAAAATCGTTGGAGCCGTTTCCGAGATTCCGAAAATATACATACATACAAGATTAACCATATAAATATTAATGAGTAGTTGGATAGAATATACATACTTGTATATAGTTCAGTTCTTGGTCCAGGGGTTGCGCGTGTGCTGTCCGGGGATCATGTCGAGCAGGTACTGCCTCTGCGCCTCCGCCACGCGCTGCATCTCGGCGGCCATCGCCGCGCTGCCGCCGCTGCCCTTGCCCGCTATAGAGCACAACAAAACAGATATAGCAACAACGATATTTCTACTTAACACTTTTTCAATGTGAAAGCTGTGATAGCCCAGCGGTGCGACCGTGTGAATCTTTAGAGACGATCATGGGTTCGAACCCAAGGCAGACACCAATGAGTTTTTCTATTAAAACTTATGTGTCTAATTGATAATTGCAATATATCATACGTTTAAGGTGAAGGAAAACATCGTGAGTAAACCTGCATATCTCTAGAGAATCCTAGGGATATGTGAAACCTACCAAACCGCATTGGAGCATCGTGGTAGGTCTTAGCTCCAATCATTCTCTCCAAAAATGGAAAGAGGAGGCCTATGCCCAGCAGCGGGTTAGTAACAGGCCGTTACTTACTTTTACTTACTTACTTTTTCAATAAATAAATAACAATTTTCCCAAAGTCAACCCATTTTGATGTATATATTTGACAAAGTAGGAACGGACATAAGCTTGCGGCCCCTGCTTTGCGCCTTGAAAAAATACGTAAAACGTAACGTTGTGGGTTGGTGTCCATAATACAAAACTAATGAGAATATTATTTTGCTATAATCTGCGATAAAAGAAATTATATGTAATGCTAAATGTAGAGTGTAATATTCGTGCAGCGTCATACTATAAATGAGCAATTATTGTCGACGCTAGTTGTGCAACAAATTCATGGATTTGTTTTTGTTTGACAGCCGTTTCAGCGCCCACACACGCGTTGCGAATCTTGGTGGCGCTTTGTAAATAATTTCAAACGCTTTGGAGGGCGTGCCATGTTATTAGGTGTTTAAAAAATAATCGATTATTTTAATCATCCTCCTTTTCTTTTTTACTGTTTCTCATGTTTTTTAAGATTAGATATGCATTGTTGGACCAAATTAAACATTTGAATCAAATTTCACAAACAGTACCTCTGTAATTTATTCTTAGTAATTGTCGACTTTAATTAGCCTTTATTGTAATTAATTATTAATATTAAGACAGCAAATTTTCATATAGTCAGAAGAAATCGATTATTAATTATTTAATCGATTAATTATTATCAATCGATTATATTGATGCGAAATAATCGGTTTTTTCAAAATCGATTATTTTTAAAGGGAAAAATCGATTTTCATAATTCGATTTTTTCTGCGCCAAGTCACATCCCTACATGTTATCGTAGTTCATCTTTACATTTGGTAGATATTTACATTTAAAAATTTGTTATGCCAATATCATCAATAAGTTAAAGAGAAGTGTATAAAAAAATATATAATAAATAATGAAAGGTGAATACGTACAGCGCTTACCTAGCGCGTTAGCTTGTTGGGCCAACGCTAGCTGGTACGTGTATAGGAGTGGCGAGAACTGCATCATGGCCGCCGCCGCCGCCGCGGGCGACATGCCGCCGCTGCCACCGGCCCCGCTCAGACCTGATCGGCCACAACCATTTACACACCATAAAAATAAAAAAATATTGTAATTAAATCTCACTGTACGGGGTAAAACGTACATTTGCAACATCGGCATTTACGCCATATTCTTAATATCAAATCAATAGTAAATCAGTAAGACGTTAGCGACGCGCGTGCTCAACGTATCAAATTTCTATCATATCACATTATCATTATCATTATAAAAAATAAATCTATCAATATTTATATATCTATATCATATATATATATATATATATATATATATCATATATATATATATATATATATATATATATATATCATATATATATATATATATCATATATCTATAGCGCCGCAATCTATCAATTACTATCAATTTATCAATATATCATCCAAAGATCGTACAGGGTAGTAGCAGCCCGTACACTCACATTGCCAACAACCCTATTAAGTTAAAAGGATACTTGTGGCAGGGTTGCTTCGCAGTTTACCTTAGTTACAATTTTAATATGTACACACTGTAATACAAAAGTAACAAAATTTCAACATTAATAGAAAAGTATTACCAATGTTTATTAATAAGAGCATTCCACATACAAATTAATTATATATTGATTATTACGATTAATGTGATTTAGATCCGGTTTGAAGGACCAATTTATTTATCTCTGCTGATACATTGACAACTAGGGCAACCTAGTTTATGAGCGGCCTATTGCTATTTTACTAAATAGTTCGACTCTTTTAGTTAATACGCTTGGTTAACTTTTGGGTTCAGGTAATAGACCAAAAAAGGTTATTGTATTGTAAGGTATTGAAATGTATAAATACGGATGTTTATCTTAAATAACTAAAAGAATGTTCGGCAGTGGATGTCTGTTGAGATAACGAAGGGTGAACAATATGTTTTATTTGTCAAGATGATGTCAACAATGATGATGTGATCTCACCTCTCAGCAGCTGATGTTGCAACGCCTGCATAGCAGCCGCGCTCTGCTGTTCGAACGCCATCTGCGCGGCCGCGGCTGCAGCTAATTGCTAAATAACAGTTGAATAAATAAATATTATATTATAGGAAATGTTAAAGACACATAAATGTTTCTAAACGAATTACTACAATATTGACAACACTGAATAAATGCCCCCTGCCTTTCTACGTCGCGCACCAAGCGCACGTCTTTTATTTTAAACCCAGTATTTCTCCTTCAATTTTCTCTTTTCTTGCTGTTTTCTTCACCAAATAAATATAATATTAATACGAATTGATTAAAGACAGTTTTACCGCTGCTTACTAATTATTTGAATACAAGTAAGCACTTCTTTGGACCCATTGGAAAGGACAATTGCTTCGTCATATACATTGCAAGCGAAAAAGTCAGGTACTATATCCATACTAATATTATGAAATGTGAAAGTTGGTCTATACTTAAACTTAGTCTTTCACGGCCAATGCGTTGGAGTAATATTAATGATATTTGGCTCATATAGTACAAAAATTCCTATTTACCCTTCAGAAACAAGAAAAAAAACACATAATTTAGATATTTAAGACTTAAGTTGACGACCAATTCTGAAATGTTAAATCTTTAAGATATTGAAATAATGATCGATCATAGTATTAGAAATTTTACGCTCCGAGAACACCTTTGAAACTTCGTGTTTTATTAAAAATAAGTTAATTTGTAACAAGTATTAACTTCTCGCTCGGTTTGTAGCAGGGCGAGCTACGGAGATAACGTGGATTCGATTCTCGTTACTTTGAAGAAATTTTAACGGCTAAAGATAGCTAATAATTGCTTTCGTTGAGTGTAATATGTAATGCATTTTGGCGACAAATTGTATAATAAAGTAAATAAAAACGCCATACCTGATGCTGTTTGCTACTACTCCCTTGACTGCTGGTTGTGGACGATGATCCTTGAAAGAAATCATTATATTAGTTTTTATTTCTTAAATGATAATCTATCCAAATTCTAGGTCAATTTACTGAGTAATAACTGTAGGATCTTTATCATCAAAATTATTAATAGCATTATATGGCTATATTAAGCCATTGAGTGCAAATGTTTACGCAACAAAACAGTAAACCTCGTACCATCATAATATTTTTTTTAGCTTCGATTGATGACAAAGTCGTTATTTAGCACTGCGTCAGTGAATAATGTATTAGTGCTTCTACAGACTTCTTCAACATCTTTTTTAATAATACTTATAGAATAATATAATATTCATACTAATATAATAAATGTGAAACTTTTTCTTACAGGGCTAGTCAGTTAAATCAATATTGATATAATTGAAGCTTATATACCGGGATACAGGATAATTTTCTCCCGATTTCTTAGGGTACAGAAAATAACAGTACATATCTGAGGATATTTGCAGACTTGTACCTGTAGAAATGCGTGTAAAATATGTTTTACGGTGCGTTTTGGCCCTAAATAAATGAGAGTGCCTCATTCCTATTTCCGTAGTTTCTACCGAAAGAACGCCTTGTAAAGAGCTCATGAATAAGGCCCTGGATGGGTTTGAAACTAGTATCATACGATATAATAACATTTAGTATAGCTGGTCCTATATAGTAACTATTAGGTCCTATACCTTTCTTGGCGGGTGGCTCAGCGTCGCGTGCACGCTCCGAATGATGGCCGCGCAACGTCTCCGTCGAGTTCAAGTTTCGGCTGCTGTTGTACGCGAAAAATAATTTTTTTATTAGTTTTTCGTTACATACATAAATGTTACAAAACAAAAGGTTAGGACCTTCTTTTAAGTAAAAAAACAGAAGGCCCCGCTCTCCATAACAATATGCATACTAAAAAATTAAACCAATAAAAATTAAGAAAAATAAATAAAAGTATTCATGTTGCGTCTATACGAATAAAATATAACATTTCTGAATATCTAAAAAGAGACTGCTCATGTGTCCAGACAAATGAGCTATGATAAGCGAACGATTAGATATGTGGGTCAACAGGAGTCACTAAAACCTCGATATAAATTTTTCATTTCTAAAACTTATCCCGCACGTTGCCGTGAAAGTAAACATGTTAAGGAATATGCATAAAAATTCTTGTGTCTATGTGTAGTCTACATAGCATAAGAGGTGTAGTATAGTAATAGAGTTCTACAACTTTAAATGCTCTTAACTCTTTAAATACTCTTAACTCTTTAAATTCTCTTAACCAATTTTTGCTCATGCGATGTGGATTAGCCCACACCGCATCAGCTAAAATTGGAAAGAAGTACTACGAAACTATATTGAATCGTCATTTATAATTAATCTACAACCACGATATGTTTTACCTAAACTAAAAACAAAATAAAGACAAATATGAAATAGAAAGTCTTAATCTTTTCTGGTTATATTCACACGAAACAATAATTTTCTGATAATAAAGATTTCGGCGGCAATAAGTAAACCTTCGTGAAAATATATTTTGACGAATGGCTCATTGAATCTCTGTCAAAGGTGATCTCTGTGAAAGGAGGCCTATGTCCAGCACTGGGTAACAGTAAAGTTGAACAGTAACCTTTATTTTCACACTTTTTATGCCGCGTGGTATCCGGTTGAATAGAATAGTACCACCCTCATTTCTTACCGAGGTGTCGTAAAAGGCGACTAAAGTAAGTCGAGCCGCCGTGTTGTATCCGGCTGAATAGAATAGTACCACCTTCATTTCTTACCGAAGTGTCGTAAAAGGCGACTAAGGTAAGTCGATCCGCCGTGTGGTATCCGGCTGAATAGAATAGTACCACCCTCATTTCTTACCGAGGTGTCTTAAAAGGCGACTAAGGTAAGTTGACCCACCGTGTGGTATCCGGTTGCGTAAAATAGACCACCCTCTTTCTAACCAGGGTGGCGTAAAATACGACTAAGATAAGTTGACGTCAGGCAGGCGGCCGGTCGTAAAATACGTAGCCAAATCATGTGACAAACATGTTGTCACATAATTTGGCGTCACGACCCCACTTAAAGTGGGATAAGGGCAGGAGGATGATGATGAGATTTATCAGATATTTACCTGTTGGCGGGAGGGGCAGGTTTAGCAACGGGCGGTGTGGGCGGCGTGGGCGCGGCGCCACTGCGCGACGTGGAGCGAGACAAGGTCATCTGTACGACAATGTTTAGTGCGAATTTAAGTTCAAAATATTCTATATTCAAGTAAACTTGTCAACAAATATCTTTGAATCGTCAACTCGACTGCTGGTTCGGAAAATTACTGAAGAGCGGGCAAGAACCTCAGCATGCAATAACATTGCTTCATGCCAATCATTGAGTACCTTTGCGTAAATTTGAAAACCGCGTGAAAGTTTTAGAACATTTTCAATACTGATATGGTCGAAATTTCCAATGAATGGATGAATAATAAATTAGAATATGGGAGGCAGCTGAAACGATGATGACATACTTTAGCTTTACATTACATAAAGTTTAGTATAGACAAATTTTAAAAATATATAATACGAAATAACATTTATTGAGCCAACATCTAGGGATATCTATCACATTACACTTCAAAGTTATATAGGTATTTCCAGTTGATTCTTCTTTTGGTATTTATTACGACAATAGCAATTGTAAAATAAAAATTACAACGTTACTACCGTAACTTTTTTTTATGAATGGTTGACTGACTATTGACGTTTAGTCGATGATTCGTCCAATTTTTGAAATTTTTTCATGTTAAATAAAGTACCGTAAACATAAGATTGAGACATCCGAAAAACGTTAGTCGAACATTGTGATATTTATATTTGAATGTTAACATTTATATTCTTTATACGAGAATGTGATGTTAAAATGGACTCGGGAGGGGAATATGAGGATGAGATGGACAGTTAGGAAGTAGCGAAGCAACTCAGGGTAAGGTATACATGGTACTTCAAAATTAAGGCCCAGTTCTGTCGTCACCTGACGATACTAACTACTATAGTATAAGACATTATTATATATTACCGTAATTCGAAGACGGCGGATATACACCTGCTGCGTCGCGGGGGCACCTGATGCTGTAGCAGACGGCCGCTGAGGAATAGCGGATACCGAAGCCCATGGCCAAGATAGCATGTGCGAGAAAGAAGGACCCGTCAGTCTACATAATACTACACGACCCTACATATTGTGCATGGTAGTTAGGACTTCAGGACATATTTACCTGGAGGGTGTGGCGATGTCGCGCACGCCCGGGGGACGGCGCGCGCGGGCCCAGCGCCGCGACGGACGGCGACTGGGGTACGCGGGACCCCGAAGCCGAGGCCGCGGACTACATGTGCAGGAAAGAAGGAACCTTCAATGGCGTTACGACGCTCTTTGGGTATACAATAAAGTAACGACTCGAGAGCATAGTCACCAGCCGCGTGCAGTGGTGGTGCGCATGCGCGGGAGGCGGCGCGGGCGTGCGCGGCGCCGGCCCCGACAGCGGCCGGAGCGCACGGGATCCCGAAGCCGAGGCCAAAGACTACACACGCGAGAGAGAAGAACCCGTCAGTTCGGTCACGCTCAATCTTTTTACATCACAAATGTATAAGACTTCAGAGCATAGTCACCAGCGGCGGGCTGTGATGGTGGACGTGTGCGGGAGGTGGTGTGCTGCTGCTCAAAGGCGCGCCCGGCGACAACTCGGCGACACTGAATCCCGATATCGACGGCGAAGACTAAACGTACGAGAAAGAAAGAGCCGTCAGTGAGTTACGACGCTCGATGCTTTTATTTTTATACATTGTACGAAAGTTTAGACTTCAGAACATAGTCACCAGCGGGCTTCGACGATGAAACATATGCGCGGGAGACGGCTCGCAAGGCGGCACGTACGGCAGCGAGACGTCTAGCATCAGAGGCATGCCGCCCACGAAATGCGAGCCCGAAGACTGCGCGTACGAGAAAGTAGCATCGGTAAATCATAAAATCAATACGATCTACTAAAATATCATACACTAGTTACGACAACGAAGTCACCTGTTCGGTACGATGATGATTTCTATGCGCGGGCGGTGGCCTTAGCGGGTATGGCGTTGCGGACATCAACCTCGATATACTGGATATCGACGCGGACGCCAAGGACTGCATGTACGAAAAAGAAGGAGTCATCAGTTGACTGACAACGCTCAAACTTTTCATAATAAGTTACAATCAGGATATCATAGCATGATTACCTGCGGAGTGGCGAGATCGTTCGTATGTGCGGGAGGCGGTGAAGGCGAGTGCGAGGAGACGGAGTTCAACCGCGATACACTCGACGCCGACGCCGACGATAAGGACTGCGCGTGCGGGAAAGAAAGGACCGTCAGTTGAAATACGACGGTCGACGTTCATACAAATTATATTAGTACTGATGAGTTCGTGAGACGATTACCTGCGGATTCCAAAGGATTACCTGCGGACTCGAACGCGCCGAAGGCGGCGTACGCGGACACGGTAACGCGGCGGGTGACGACAGAGGGCGACGTCGCTGAGCGGGAAATGAGGAGTCGTCAATGGTCTTAGTGCACGACTCCTTACATATCGAACGTGGGAGTCGGGGACGCGGTTACCTGTGGCGGGCGGTGGTGGTGCGCGTGCGCGGGCGGCGGCGCGGGCGTGGCGGGCGCCGAGGCCGACGGCGACTGCGGCACGCTGGACGCCGAGGCCGAGCTGGAGGACTGGGGCGGGGGCGAGGGCGCGGCCAGGCGGCGCTCGATCTCCTGCTCCTGCTGCAGCGCGCGCACGAACGCGGTCTTGAGCCGCGCGGTGTGCTCCGCCTTGAGCGCGCGCTTCACGTTGCCCGACACGCACAGCTCGCACAGGCGGCGCGCGTGCGGCGTCAGCGGGTTGCAGGAGAAGGTGGCGTCCTGCCTGCGGGCGGGCTGCCTCTCCCAGCGCCATACGGGTGTGAAATCACTACCGCACTGAGCGCACACCGCGGGTACGCTCGATCTTGGCATTCTGGTTATCACGCAATAAATAAATGACTATATGTAAGCTTAAAAAACTTGAACGTGCCTTATTACATTTTAATCTTTCCTGATTTATACATATTTTAATAACCGCGTGATAAAATCAAGTTCCCTGTATATTTTGTTCAACGTTTCAACATATTTGCATCTGCTGTCTTTTAAATTTTAGGACTGGAAGGGCAAAATCAAATCTTTACTGATTATAAATAGGTATTTATCATTAACATATACAAGACGTTATTTTTGAATGTTAATAAGATGCAACATACAGCAGCAGCAAGAAGCATATCCAAACTGACCTCACGATGAAATATCACGTACAATCTAATTTGTACTATGGGTTATTGATACGCTAATATATATTGATCAAGCATTTTTTCTAGTTATATACGTGTGTGCGTGTTTGTAAGAGCGTGTTTGTGTAAGTAGGGGGGCCTGTTACTTAAGCATATCGTAGTGGTCGCCCAACCAATCAGAGGCTAAGTAAAATTGCCTTAATTAGTCCATAACCTTGGGGTCAGCCGTCGAGAAGCAGGGGCATAATCACACCATCATTGCAAAATAGATCAAACGTGATTAATATAAAATTTATTATCCGACAGCTCATCAAATAACAAGGAAATAATGTCGCTAGACAATATGCAAACACTGTACCAGATATAAATTGCCATTATTGTTTAGTAGAGTTAATCAAGAGGTATGTTCTTGTTACTTTTTATCTGATTAGTCTATAAAAGATCAGAATAAAACACGGGGGCTTCTTTGTGTGTCATTTTATATTCGTTTAGTGTGTGTAACGTTTAACTCACCGATCCTCATTAGTTAGGTAGTCAACGACGTGCTCCAGCCCAACCAAGTACACAAAGTCCGTATTACTGGGCGACGGAATGAAATTCATCTCCGGTGGGGGTGGTTTAGGCGGCGGAATCTATTTAAATATAAGATAAAGAAAAGAAAGACCTTCGTCATAGAAGTTATTAATGGTCCTAACCAAGACTTTAAAGGTCGGGTCGGCATTCATAAGTTGTCTATAAAAACTTATGTATCTACTCTTCCTACATATCCATTCACGCGATTCGTTGAGAACGTTCGTTTAGACATTCGTAGCACAAGTTATCTTAGTACGAGTGTCTACGATATTTGTTAATGTGAATTTTGTATTTTATTATTTATTTTTGAATTTTTTATTTTGTATTTATTGTAATTTTTTGGCTAAATAAAGTTTATTATTTATTATTATTATTATTAACAACAGGGTGATGAAACCTGCATATGCATAGAGAATTTCTGAGCGTTCTATAGCCAAAAAACTGCCTTTATCTGTTGAATCTTAGATCAATATTTTGTTCTGCGAAGAAAAATTTTGCATAACGATGGGATAGTAATCAGTTGACATATTTTTAACATTACCTAAAAAAATCTAAACATTGTCAGTGCAAAGATTTGCTGAGTCTGTTAGTTGACAAAATTCAATGAGAAAATGATATGACCTATATGGAGATTGTTAGATAAATGTAATTAAGACCATACGAACTTAAGAATTCTACCAAAAAAGAAGGTACCTTTGCAAAATTCTGCTTACCACCTTAATATTACAAAGATATATAGTTCTCTTACTGAGAAGATCCAGCACGAAACTTGTTCTTAAATCTTTGCAACATTTTCAATTTACATAATAAAAACTACTGCAATCTTGTATGAAGCTGAAAGGATTGTCAAACTCGAGCATATTTATCATTTATATAATCTTCAATTATAATATGCTTTACGTATAACGTATAATTGATAATTGCGATTTATTAGACGCTTTTCGGTGAAGGAAATCATCGTGAGGACATCTACATGTCTCTAGAGAATTCTGGAGATATGTGTAACCTACCAATTCGCACTGGAGCAGCGTGGTAGGTCTTAGCTCCAAAAACGGATGCCTATTCACAGCAGTGGGAGAGTAAGAGGCCGCTACTTACTGACTTACTTACGTATAACCATATTACTTACACTTAATTTAAAACTTTCAATAGACAAGTCTAATATGGTTTGAGAAATTTTATTGTAGAAGCGAATATTGACCAACAAATTGAGTCACATTCGCAAAAGTTACCTGGAGCAGTGTTTTCTCAAGTTGTTTGCGAAGTGCCAGCTTAGCAGCTGCCTGCCGCTGGGCAGGCGTCTGGGTATCTTCGGAGCTACGGGAACTAGCCTGAAAAGGTATTTAGTATTATTATAGAGTTCCATTTTCCATGATTTGTAATCCTGCGTTTAATTACTTTATATCTGCCTTCCCAGTACCTAGTTTACTTTAAGCCTTAAGTACTGTTGTCAACTATACCATGTAGTGAGGGCATGACTGATATTAAATCTCTAGAATTTAATTCTCCTATATTTTTTTATAAGTATATAAATATAAATATATATAAATAATCGTTGAAACGCTTAGTAAAGCGTTTCAACGATTATTTGAATGTTTTATTTTTATTATACAAGCTTAAACAATATGTATGTATAGTAAAGAGAGTAGTAAAATTAATAGAAAAAGTTTCGACGTTTAGGCAGACGTTGCATCCACTGTGATGCAAACGGGATGCAACTCTGCCGAAAAATCTAAACCTTATACGGTAACTCGATTTTATCGCGATGTTGCTCGTATATTTATATAAAAATCAGTATGAATCGCGAAAGCTTAAAATCTACCAAAAATTCATTCAGATTATATATCTTTAATATTTAATTGAGTTATCTATATCTTGTATGTATTTTTATCGGAATCTCGGAAACGGCTCTAACGATTTTACTGAAATTCAGCGTGTAGAGGGGTTTTTGGGGAGAAAAATCCATCTAGCTAGGTTCTATGTTAATAAAAAATCGTTTTATCCCTTTTTTTTATGTATTCAAAAATACTAAAATGTATATTGAATTGAATTTTTGCCATTAATTGTCAAATCAGCGTATTTTATTCGGGGAACGGGCAGTCTCGAGAAATGTAAATACCTAGGATCGATCGAAATCGATTTTTTCCTTTTTTTTATTTTGTAAATAATTACTGATTCAGGCTCGATCAACCAGGTACTTTATCTTTTAACTTTAATACTGTCGGTCCCATGCAAAGTGTAACGACGATCCCCAGGGACTGGGGTCGCCTTCAACATATCAAACAGACAGACGATCGTTTTTTATATAATAATGTATATCTAAATATAAACGATAGGAAGTCGATCATCACTTTTATATACTCACGGCGTCGCTCGTACTGCTGGTCACTGAAGAGCTATCCTGAGCGGGCTTGGAATAAAATACCTCCACATTAACCACAGCGTAGAATACTTTCAAAAGCAAATAGATTTAATATTGAAAGCAAATCATTTATGTAGTGTTATTAATTAATATAATTTACTACAATGATTTCAATATAGTATAGTATTATACAAACCGCGGACACTTAACTATGGAAAGAAAAACATTATGTGTGAAGGTGCTAGAATATATAATAAATTACCAAAAACTATAAAAGAATCGAAACCATTGACAAAATTTAAAAAGTTACTTAAAAAATACATTATAAATGATCTGAATATTTAATCAATAAAATAAATAACTAAAAAATATATAATATAATATAATAAAATATAAAACCTACAACCAAACATATATTTATTAAATTAAACATAAAATTAAGTATATAAAAAAGTAAAAATTTTAAGATCACTTCCAGTGTTGCGTTTTGTATCTTTGTTTCTGTTTTCAAATAAGTTTATTCAAATGTGGGTAATTGTAGAAAATAATCATTTAAATGCCCAGTGAGTTTAGTTTTAAGTTTTTTTTTCTCATGTAAGTGAATTGTTATTCTTAATGAGAAATAAAGATATCTCAAACCTTATAGTACAATGATTTCATTCAGTACAGCTGCAGATTTCAAAAAAGTCGCCTTAAATTTTATAAAACGCCAGCCTAATTCCTTCCACTGATCTATTTTATTTTTATCTTTTCTTTTAAGTATATTATAAATTTGTTTTAAAATAATTAAAAAATGTATTCTTTATCATACATAAAGCAAACGAGTATTTGTATGAAATGGCAAAATAACTGTTGTCAAATTGTGCATGCCGTTGCCATCTATAATTGATTTAGCACTTAGTTTAAGTTTTCAACATTTGTATTTTTAGCTCTACTTGGTGTGTATAATGTTGATGGCCTTTTAAAATAAATAAATAAATAAATATTAATTCATGACTACAATAAAATTCATGACGACAACTATTTTAATTTTTTAATTTGATTTGTTTTTTTTTTCGAAGTAACTATTAGCTGTTAGCCCTTAATGCTTTTACAGCGTCACTGGGCGGGAGATTTGATTTTATATCTACTAAGACCGGCTTTTGTGGTGATTTGTGTCAGATAAAAGACAGCAGAGTAAAAAAGATATAGTTATCTTTTTTACTCTGCTGTCTTTTATCTGATTACTTTGTAATCTGTTTTAACCATATACAGGTATGAGATATCTTTTTCTTTTTTATTCTTTGTTTATCAGTTTATCATTTCCTTTCAGTTAGTTTATTAATGTTCCGATAGTTCTTCGTTCCAAGGACATATCTATCATCTTGATATCGTTATCAAGTTTTTGCTTTAATTTTTCTTAACAAGGATCTATCTAACTCTATTATAGGATATAAAATGCCACATTTGTAAATCCCCTTGAGGTGGGCAGTTGATCATAATGACGAAAGAATCATCTTCTGGCCGTCTTATCCAAACGGCATAAATATTGTGTCATGGATATAATTTGAAGACCAAATATAATGCCCATATAATGGGCAAATAAATATAATAATAATAAAATAATGGCCAGCAGTGGGCATTAATTAGATCCGCCGTGTGGTATCCGGCTGTATAGAATAGTACCACCCTCATTTCTCACCGAGGTGTCGTAAAAGGCGACTAAGCTAAGTAGACCCGCCTTGTGGTATCCGGCTGAGTAGAATAGACCAACCTCATTTCTTACCGAGGTGTCGTTAAAGGCGACTAAGGTAAGTTGACCCACCGTGTGGTATCCGGTTTAGTAGAATAGACGACCCTCTTTCTTAACGAGGTTTCGTAAAATACGACAGAGATAAGTTGACGTCAGGCAGGCGGCCGGTCGTAAAAACGCAGCCAAATCACGTGACAGCATGTTTGTAGCATGTTGTGCCGACCCCACTTAGAGTGGGATAAGGGCAGGAAGATGATGAGTGGGCATTAATTAGATGTTTAGTAAAATACCTTAGGAGCGGCGTGTGTGGCGGGCGGCGGTGCGGGCGTGATGGTCACTGACGGCGTGATACTGGCGCCGCTCCCTGACATTGTCTGTGCAAAAAGTCACAGGTTTAGGCACCGAGTTGATACCAAATAGTTGTTTTTGGACAAAAACTAAAGTGCCTAATTCAGTGTTCTCAACGTTGGCCGTTTTTTTTTGTTGACATTGTTTGATTTTTAGGTCAAGGGGGTGGGGGCGTCAATTCGAAAAAGGACTCGACACGAGATTAACCATTATAATCAACGATAAAATAATTGTGTAAATAGGTAATTTGATGAAAAACGCAAATCCTCCTTCCTAAAACCTACCTTGTTCTTAAGATAACAATTATTTTTTTGAATATTAAATTATGTTTGTTATATGAGGAGCATACAAATTGAATTGAGCAAACAAAACGGTAATGTATTTTTTTTATTCCTTAAGTATTCCGCAGCAATCGATTGGCAATAAATAACTTGTAACCATAAGTATTTGTAACATAATATTGTCTTTTGTGTTGTGTTTTGCTAAATAAATAATTTATAGATTTAGGCGTTACTTTGCGGATATCCACTCTACATTTAACATTATATATATTTCCTATTTTACTTCATCGCGGATTATAGCAAAATAATTTTATTATTACTTTTGACGCCGTGTTGTATCCGGCTGAATAGAATAGTACTACGCTCTTTTCTTACCGAGGTGTCTTAAAAAGCGGCTAAGGTAAGTTGACACACCGTGTGGTTTCCGGTTAAGTAGAATAGACCACCCTCTTTATTATCGAGGCGTCGTGAAATACGACTAAGATAAGTTGACGTCAGGCAGGCGGCCGGTCGTAAAATACGCAGCCAAATCATGTGACAACATGTTTATAACATGTTGTGCCGACCCCACTTAGAGTGGGATAAGGGCAGGAAGATGATGAATTTTATTATTATTTTTGCTAAATAAATAAATATTCTATATGTTTATGCTACCTGAGTTCGATATGAGCCTGGAGTGAGTGTAGCTCCGCCCGGCAAGCTGGCCGTGCGTCGAGATGTGTTGCCAGCCGCCAAACTACCCGCCGCGCTGCTGGTGCGCTGAAATTAACATCGTAATTTGTACATTACAGGGAGTCAAACCCGGGCACCAAAAAGTATTTCCGTCCAAACTTATGTGCCATCAAAGCTGTGATGGCCCAGCGACCGTGTGAATCTCTAGAGACGATCACGAGTTCAAACCCGGGCGGACACCAATGAGTTTTTCTATTAAAACTTATGTGTCTAATTGATAATTGCAATATATCACACGGTTTTCGGTGAAGGAAAACATCGTGAGGAAACATGCATATCTCTAGAGAATTCAGGACATATGTGAAACCTACCAATCCGCATTGGAGCAGTGTGGTAGGTCTAAGTCCTTCTCTCCTAAAACGGAGAGAAGAGGCCTATGTCCAGCCGTGGGATAGTAACAGGCCGGTACTTACTTACTTTTTTTATGTGCCTGATTGATATTTGCAATTTATCATACGCTTTTCAGTGAAGGAAAACATCGTGTCTAAACCTGCATTTCTCTAAATTCGGGGGATATTCGTAACCTACTTACTACTATTATATATTGTAGTGTGGATGGTCAAAGCTCCAATTTTCGCCAAATAGGACATAGGAAGCCTATGTCAGCAGTGAGTAAACCTGCATTTCTCTAAAGAATTCTGGGAATATTCGTAACCTACTATTCCGTATTTCCGTCAAAACTTATGTGCCTCATTGATATTTGTAATTTATCACACGCTTTTCAGTGAAGGAAAACATCGTGCCCAAACCTGCATTTCTCTAAAGACTTCTTTGGATTCTGTATTGGAGTGTGGATAGTCTAGGCACCAATTTTCTCTAAATAGGACAAAGGAAGCCAATGTATAGCAGTAGGTCAGTATAGGTCGCTATTTTAGTATACCTATCTACCTGGGACATATAGTCCGTCTAGGTAGGTAGAAAAAGAAAGAGATCAATCGCCAAATCTAAACGTCCACTAAATTACCCGAGATCTTTTCGTCCTAAATATCATCAGTGCTTAAAGACCTATGCCTTCGAACATCGCGTGTTGCCAGTTATGACATATTGATCTGATAATTGGTCGCTAACCTCATATGAAATCACAGGTTCATTATGTGGGTAGATGAAAGAGCTATTCTCGTAGTATCTCTGAATTATTAGAAATTAAGAGATCCGTAAAAGAACTAAAGTTACGGATATAGCCCATATGGGCGCAAATTTATAATCGCAATGGGCAGTTCTGATGGACCAATCCGAACGGAAGACCCGATGGACTTTAAGGCCTTAATGCCCTTCTAAGTAGGGTGCTAAAATGGCGACTGGTTCCGGAAAACGCAGTGTAGGCAGATACCTACTGGATGAACTGATGACTTTAATTTAGCGAGCTCTTTAATCCATACGGCATAAGTTCGTGTGGTTTAGAATTTTTGAAAAGACCCATGTCGAACACAGAGAGAAAGAGAGAGATAGATGGCAAGCTGTACCTACGACTTTGTTTGCTCCATTTAACCGTAAAAATACCCCCAATTAAGTACAATTTGAAGCTTTAAATAAATAAATAAACATACATAAATATATATAGGACACTTACACAGACGGTAGTCCGTCCTCAAATCACGTAACTTTATACTTGTATTAAGTTACGTACTTTGATTGGTAGACAGACAACTGGTGAATATATACTTATATAAGTTTTAAATACATACTTAAATACAAATATACACCCAGGCTCAAAGACCAACAAATTCATTTCTAGAAAATGTTGGCCCTCGGCGGAAATCGAACCCGCGACCCGATGAGCGGAAGGCAGGGTCACTACCCAGTGCGCCAACGGGCCAGTCGAACTACTACGGCTTTACTAAATACCTTAGTGTGTTGGTGTGCGGGTGGAGGTGCGGGTGTGACCGTAACGCCAGGCGGCACGACGCAACCACTTCCCGCCAAAGCGGTACCAGCTGCCGACGCAGCACTGGCATCCTGAACAAACATCTTTATTTATATACCCGAAACGTATCAACTGAAGCTCATTTCATACATAGCAAATAACAAAATAAACAATAATATCTTTATCAAATAAACTTTTAACAAACACTCTTGAATTGTCATCAATTAGATTTAATGAAGTCACAACTGGTTCGGATTGTTGCTCTTACCTGTTATGAATCTTTTAAACATTTTAAATCTACATTCAACCGCAGTCACGCAGTCTTGTTTGAAGCTAAAAGGATTTTCAAATCCAAGCATTTTTACCATTAAAATAATCTTAAGTTGTGTTGTATAAGCATAGTTCGTACACTTAAACTCAAAAAACAGAGAGGAAAGACATTCGTCTTCCCAGAGACATCAGACATCACATGCGCATAGAAATATTCATGTAAAAACAAATACTTTGAACTTCTTTTAACACTTTTCAAAATATTTATGTGGTTGTTTATGCACAAGAAAAAAATAGTTTAAAATTTTCCAACATCCATCAAATTGGATCAAAAGTTGGATTAAATTGATCGAACTAAATTCAATCTTCAGATATCGTGCAAAAAAAAAGAGAAACAGCCTCATTTGCTTTCTCTTCGTTTCAATGGACATATTTATCTCTAGGCCGAATGCGGTAAATCGGTACGCATGTGTCAAATTTATGCTTGGACATAAAAAATTTAATTCAAAATCTAAAGAAATCTTTATTCAAAAAGAATTTGAGAAGTGATCATCGACTCATCTGTTTGTATTTAAAATTGCTAATGTCTAGCCAGAGGATTTAATTCTTTCAACTAATAGATTCAGTCTTTGCTATCTTGTGCAAAGTCAGAAAATAATTAAATGAATTAAACGGAAGAGTGTCTAGTTTTTATGTATACTTGCTATTACATGTTAATGTGATGTAATTTTCAGGTAATTGTAGGTTTGATGATTTATTTTCATTATTTCGCCATATTTCGTCGCATAGGAAATGTGACATTATTCTTCGGATAGGGCAATTTCTTTTGATAACAAATACTTTGATATTTTTTTTCGAAAATGTCTACATGTTGAAATATGCAAAAAGCGTAAAGTGTCACCAGATAGGCTGACATTGAAGCTGTATTTTAAGTACTCCTCTGTGATAGTTAATTTGTCGGGACGTACCTTAACCGGTGGCAAAGTGGCGGCTTGTTGGGACTGCCGAAGTTTCCTCAACAACACCAAGCGGGTCTCCTCTGCTCGTAGTTTCTCCCGCAGAGCCCTAAGTCTTCGCTCGCGTTCCCATATTTCTGCGCTTGACAATTCCTACGATATAAAAAATAGTTTAAATGCTTCTTCGATGAAGAGTATCAATGATTTGATGTAGAACCCGGATCAATAAATATATGGAAAAGAATAGTACCTAAGTTATGACTTGATAGTAAATGGAATTAACGTGGTCGCTAAATGTCCGCCTAATGACAACCAAGTCACTCAGCATTCTAAGTAAAAGTGTAAGATCGCAAAAAGCATGACGAATTGTATATAATAAATCTATACATAACTTTTTAAAGTTGCTTAAACTTAAAACGAATTTCAAACAATTTCCCAATATAAAATTGGGAGTTTGAGTAAGAAACACGGGCTTTAACTGTTACGCCACTCGACTGTTGCGAAATCATCATGACTGTTTATTTTTATTACGAAATAACAAAATTGTTTCGAGTTGGAACTTCGCTCAAGCAATTGCAACTGCTTCGGGCAGTTGGCAGCGGTGAGATTTTATCATGCTAGAGCAGTTAAGCTGAATGCTCGAGCTGTTATCGATGTATGACCGGTCTTAATCTATGTCCATGGAACTTATAAAAATTGTTGTAAAATGTTTGAAACGCATGCCGTTAAAACCATCTTACCCTATGTCCAGATATCGGTAAAGGTGGTTCGTTCTCATCGTCCGATTCTTCGTCATCCTGAGGGTCTCGGGGAGACTCTACAGCAGGTAGTACTGATGGTACTGCGCTCGCTGTGATGGACACATTCACCGCGCCCGCGTTTAGCTTGCTGCTCACATCTAATCAAAACATAATGGATATATTATTACTTTGCAGGTCACTATTCCCTAAAATGGTATCGAAAAAATCAAATGTCATTTGTTGTTAAATGCAAGTTAAATTTACGGGCACTTTATTTGTTTCAATACGATAAATATAAGGCGCGAAAATGAGAAATTGTGGTGTAAAAATTATCCTGATATTCTTATCAATGATACGTATTTTCATTTTTTATAAAATCTTACTTTAATAACTCATTAGTACCTAAGTGAACGAGCCTTGCTAGGTAATTTTTTAAAGATGTAAAAAAAAATTGAAAAAAATGGACTTTACCAAAAAAAAATGAAAAAATAGTTAAGCAAGTGGGGTTCGAAGGGTACCTAGGGTATGTTCACCTCTCTAGACCACCCAAATTAGCTACCATGACTCTACGTTTGACAGCGATAATTTTCTTTTCAATTCAAATTTTAGCATTCCAAAAACCGGGATAAAAAATTGTTTTTAATGAAACCTAGCTAAATCGAATTTCACCTCCCAACATGCCGTTTCCGAGAATCGGGAAATATGTTTATATATATACGTATAAGATTAACTCATATAAATATTAAAGATTTTAATACCACCGTCTGGGTCCTCGAATTATGTGCAACAACTTTCATCACCACTTCATCTTGACGAGACAATGAAACAATACTCTTATTTTTTGAGGATCACATTCATTTATAATTTTCTGTCGTTAACGGACCAAGAATCACTCAATCTATCGCCCACGTAGGATATTTCATATCTTTTACTCCGCATCTTCTATCCTATCTTTCATATCTAGTCCGCTTTTCGTGCCCTTGTGTAATTCTTCATACATCAATTCAGCATACGTGCCTAACCGGAAACGCTATAAAACCCGATAACGCTAACAACGTACAATTAAAAATCAAACTTACCAGTAAACGGTGCTGGGGCAGCAAGCGAAGGCTTTCTGTGTGGCGGTGCGGCGGGCAATAGCACTATATCTGGACTCTCTGCATAGCTACGTTGTTCTGAACGCGGGCGGAGTACCCGTTTTCCACTAGCGCCCTATAGAAAGTGAAACAGGATAAATATCATATACATATAGTATATATTTATTTACTATAAAAATGTTGGAAAAAACATTATTGGTAAAAAAAAGTGTACAAAGTGTATATAGTGTATTTATCAAATGAAACATGATACTCTTATATTTTTCAAAACCCTGACCATCTCTGACTAAAACCATCATTATAAAAACTTCACCCTGACAGGGTGAGGTTGTTACAATGATGGTTTTGATCTTCAAACTTAGCTGCTAATCGATTGGGAAATTTCAAATTTTCGACATGCGTTTTTATATATGATCTAGTTACGTGTAACACTGTTGTGTGGTATCTGGCTCAGTAGAAAAGACAATTTCGTACCGAGTAGTCGTAAAAGGCCACTATGGTAAGTTGACCAGCTGTGTGTTATCGGACTCAGTAGAATTGACCACAGTCATTTCTTACTGGGGTGTCGTTAAAGGCGACTTAGGTAAGTTGGCGTCAAGCAGGCAGCCGGTCGTAAAATAACCCAAATATGAAACAGCATTTTTAAAACATGTAGTGCCGACCCCCACTTAAAGTGGGATAAGGGCAGGAGAACCATGATGAGTTATGTGTAACAAGCAACCTCACATTTACTAAAATTTTCCAATGTAGAATTTCAGAATCATGATGATTTAAAATTTAATTTGGTAGATAGGCAGTCAAAGTAATAACTACTATTTATACTTACTCTGTCAATCTTGTCAAAGTTTGCATGAGAAAAATAAAAAATATTTTAAGATCTACATTTTTATATGTTGGTCACAATAAGTCCATATTTTAATTGTATGTGGTATCCACTGAGAAGAATAGACCACCATCTTTCTTACCAAGTTGTAGTAACAGGCAACTAAGATAAGTTGACCCGCTGTGTGGTATCCGGCGAGTAGAATAAACCACTTTTTGTTTACTGAGGTGTTGTAAAAAGTGACTAAGGTGGATAGGTGAATAGATGGAATAAGGTGGATAGATGGAAGGTGGTGGTCAGGCGGATAGCCGGGCCTAAAACGTAGCTGATTCATGATTCAGCTTGGTTTTTACATGGTATGTTACATGTAACATGTTTATAACATGTTGTGCTGACCCCACTTAGAGTGGAATAAGGACAGGAGCATGATGACATAAATTCACCTATTCTTATTTCACTCTAAGTGAGGACGGCACAATATGTTACATCTTTCATTGTCTTCTATTATATGTTACCTCTGGTGCTCATACTACAGACCATACAAATACTATTATTTGTATTTGAAACATAATTCTCATATACATATATTTATAAATTTCATACATACATATTTATACATATATATCCTTTTTTCTTATACATGAAAAATAATACTTACATGAGGAGGTGGCTGGGCTGGTGTTATTGTTAAACCACTAGCTGTCAAAGCCCTAAGTTCACTTAGTTCGGGTGGCAAGGACCTGCTGCAAAATTATTATTTTCTCATTATATATCTACATTTATTTAATAATTTCGCAATTTAAGCTCCTTAGGCAGTTTATTTTACTCAGTAGCAAGTCACCAGTTAGAGATTGCTTTATTCAATTTATATTTCAGTTCTCACATCTGTAGCATTGTAAATCATTTCAAAATTATTGAAAAATTAACCTATACATATACATACATTGTTTTTAAATTTTATAATATGTCCTTTACCACCATTAAATAAGGTCAATGTATAAAAATGTTTTATTAAATATAAAAAAACAGCGTGAGTTTTTTTAGTATCTATTTTATTTTATTATCAATAACAATCATATATAGATATAAAAGCTCACAAAATCCGCTAATATTGTATTAATACATAACTTTTAACATAAATATTGATCTTGTTCAACATACCTTACACTGAGATCCACAGCGGAGTCATCTACGTCCATTGTAATTTATCACTGCACAAATAATTAGCCAAAATTATACAATCACCCAAAAAAATCGATAATACATAAAGGGTTGCAAAATATATATGTTAATACATCATAGATATTTAAAAACAAACTACATTTAAAAAGCTCATAGCACATAACAATTTACGATAAAACACCAATCAGTAAAGCAAATAAAATACAAATTATTAATAAGTTTTAGCAACGCTTATTGACTGACATATGACATATTGTCAAAGACTGTAGTGACAACAACTATAGATATCGCTATTTGTTACTTTACATAAAACAACGTATTTGAATTACCTTTTTCGGATGGCAGTTTTGCTAAATTATTGTATACAAAAACAGTCAGTAGTAATATTATATTCAAGTAAATATTAAGCTTTTGCGACATCAATACACACGGCAAAACATTGACAAATAAAGTTAACCATAGACTATTAACTAGCAATTGTTTTTTTGCATAAGAAACACAATAAACTAATAAAAATGGTTTAAGAATTCAAAATCGAATTTTCTTTCTAAGACATTCATTTATTGAGAAGTTAAAGTACTTTAGCTTAAGTATAAGTATTAAATAGATAGAAATTATTTACGTATTAAATACCTTTCTGTATTTCATGAAGTAGGTAAGTTAGTACATAGGTAGTAGGTTAACAATCGTTTTTTCTGACTATTTGTTTTTTTTAATTATTTTATTTTTATTATTAATAGTTAACTGAAATAAAAACTCATTGAAATGCGCTGTGTGTGAAATACGATAAAAATGTGTAGTTTGACTACACTGGTTTCATCAAACAACGCATATTATATCTTAAAAAAAAAGAGAAAAGGATAATAAAAAAATCGCTTAAAGAAAAACAATTTTTAATGTATAGAAAATTTATAATTTGAAATCGGTTATAATATTAAAGTAATCGATAAATATAAAAATCGATTATTTTTTCACATCCCTGGGTTCCTTATCGTTAACAAAATGTTTAAAAAGTTTGTTTATAGCATAGATTACTAACTATAAAATAGATGGTTGTGATTCATACATTGGCGCGAGCCTATTTTCGGTGGTATGGGGGGTGCAGAGTAGCACTATAGCTAGTAGAATTTCATTCATTAAAAACTATCTGCCTCTCACCCGTTTCATTCATAAAAACGGATTTAGTCTCAGCTCTGACTCTTTCTTATATATGGAGTAGTAATATATATAACGTATAACGTAAAATCGTAGTAAAATTAGTGATGTACTTGGTGCGCTACAACCGTAATTAGTGATGTCAAGTTTTATCGATTCGCACACCGCTTTTACCGATTTTTTGGATAACCGGTTTACCTGTTAAATATTACTAATGATTTTTAAATATTAATAAAACAAAATATTAAAAGAACTTCTTTATTAAGACTTCTACTGTAATAAAAAAATATATATACAACAACCGTTTACATTTCTAAGCGCATGCATCTTTAAAAAAAAAGTTTTTCCTAAACACGCTAAAAGTACAACTTCAAAAATTATTACTATTTTTAAATAGGAAACAGGAACAGCAAGCTGACTTAAAGTTATCCAAACAGAGCTTTCACAGGCCTCAAACTATCTTGAAAATGTAGAAATTGTAATTTAAATTATTATATATTATTGATTTAGATTGTTATTATGGTTTTAATTTAACGATAAATACCTTCATTACTAAAATAAAAACACTTGATCAATATTTTTACCACGTGTTCGCAATTAATATTTACAAGTTACATTGTAATAAATTTAAACATTTCATTTTAAAATTAACAACATTTCTTTGTATGTAAAGAATAGTTTTAGTTGAAAAGGTGGGTAGTTTGTTCAATCGAATGACACACCCAGTTTTTCTATAAAAGCCGAGCGCGCGCCAGCTCGTGGCATTATTCTGTCTCGAACCGCCGCAGTAAACAGAGCTCTTGAAATATAAAAGTTTATAAAAATTATCTACAGTGTTTATTGATCACCAATTAAAGGGGATAACCCTTCTCGTAACGTCAGCAATACTGACGTCACACTTTCTAAAAATAATCGCGGCGAGCCTCATTCGTCATATATATTTTCTATTTTACTTCTTCGCGGATTATAGCAAAATAATTTTATTATTACTTTGTAGTTCTTGTTGTTTTGATGTTGCTTAGGTACTATATAATGTCCTTATTTATATAACGATTAAGATTAGATTTAAGGTTTACTGACATATTTTATAGAAGAACTAACCAACTACTATGTAACTAACACCTATGGATCATTGGTAATAAATAAATTTATTATATATTTCTTTGTTTCAGATGCTTCATCAAGCTGGGCCACATCGTCGTCCGGCGTACGTCACGTATGACGTTTTGTTGCAGAAATATTTGAAAATTCAAGATAGTTTCATACTCAAGACTGTAGAGTAAGTTTTCATAATTAATTAAAATAAATAAACCGAAAATTATGTAATTTTCCAGGCACAGCCGGTTTGAGACACCAGTGTTCGTGAGTCGACTGCGTACAGGGGTCGTCTACAGTCCGCGCGGACGAAGTTGCGGATAAAAGCAAGTACATAATAAATTAAATGTTTTAATTGATGTACAATAGAGCAAATAATCTTTTAAATATTTACTCATTTAACTACTACTCGTGTAAATTAAAATTTTTATCTTGGCTTCATTCGCTCACTTATGAAGAAACTGAAAATCTCCTCAAAATTGTCTGTTAATATACTAATTCATATATAACTTAAACTGAAACTGTTCATTGCTCTTTCCTTCCCACACATACACACAAATATATACACACCGCCACGCGCCACGTGCGCCCTCCCACAGTTGGCGCACTTGGGGGCCTCTTCGGGGGCCCTGTCGCAATCCTAGCTGATGTGCCCGCCTACGCAGCGGACACATTTCGGAGGTCGATGGCAGTTGGCGGATGCGTGGCCGAACTGCTGGCAGCGGCTGGCAGCTGGTCAGCCAGATAGTTACTGACCACACGCTGCTGTATGTAATGTACCTATTGTAATAAGCTGTAAGTAGAGTTCCGTAGAACTCGCTACTTATAGCTTATTAGAATAGATACATTATACATAGGTATAATGTACAATAGGTCCTAAGCAGCGTTAAAATAACAGTTCTTGTTGTATAATTTATAGAATTAGGCGTTACTTTGCGGAGATCCATAATACAAATATATATATAATCCGCGAAGAAGTAAAATAGAAAATATATCTCCTGATGATGCTTCGGTTGCGGGGCGAAACGATTGTTGAGTTTGTGACAGTGAACATATATAGTGCTTGTGTATTGTGGTGGCGGTGGTGGAGGTTTGTGCATGTGTTTTTACGAATCCTGCATGTATCGGGTATGATAACAGAATGTCCACTTACATTTTATATATTTTCTATTTTACTTCTTCGTGGATTATAGCAAAATAATTTTATTATTACTTTTGGAGTTCTTGTTGTTTTAATGTTGCTTAGGTACTATATAATGTCCTTATTTATATAACGATTAAGATTAGAGTCAAGGTTTACTGACATATTTTATAAGAAGAACTAACCAACTACTATGTAACTTACACCTATGGATCATTGATAATAAATAAATTTATTATATTTTTTTTTCAGATGCTTCGTCAAGCTGGGCCACATCGTCGTCCGGCGTACGTCACGTATGACGTTTTGTTGCAGAAATATTTGAAAATTCAAGATAGTTTCATACTGTAGACTGTAGAGTAAGTTTTCATAATTAATTAAAATAAATAAACCGAAAATTATGTAATTTTTCAGGCACAGCCGGTTTGAGACACCAGTGTTCGTGAGTCGACTGCGTACAGGGGTCGTCTTCAGTCCGCGCGGACGAAGTTGCGGATAAAAGCAAGTACATAATAAATTAAATGTTTTAATTGATGTACAATAGAGCAAATAATCTTTTAAATATTAACTCATTAAACTACTACTCGTGTAAATTAAATTTTTTATCTTGGCTTCATTCGCTCACTTATGAAGAAACTGAAAATCTCCTTAAAATTGTCTGTTAATATACTTATTCATATATAACTTAAACTGAAACTGTTCATTGCTTTTTTCCTTCCCATTCCCATGTAGACTGTAGAGTAAGTTTTCATAATTAATTAAAATTAATAAACCGAAAATTATGTAATTTTTCAGGCACAGCCGGTTTGAGACACCAGTGTTCGTGAGTCGACTGCGTACAGGGGTCGTCTACTGTCCGCGCAGACGAAGTTGCGGATAAAAGCAAGTACATAATAAATTAAATGTTTAATTGATGTACAATAGAGCAAATAATCTTTTAAATATTTACTCATAAAACTACTACTCGTGTAAATTAAAATTTTTATCTTGACTTCATTCGCTCACTTATGAAGAAACTGAAAATCTCCTCAAAATTGTCTGTTAATATACTAATTCATATATAACTTAAACTGAAACTGTTCATTGCTCTTTCCTTCCCACACATACACACAAATATATACACACCGCCACGCGCCACGTGCGCCCTCCCACAGTTGGCGCACTTGGGGGCCTCTTCGGGGGCCCTGTCGCAATCCTGGCTGATGTGCCCGCCTGCGCAGCGGACACATTTCGGAGGTCGATGGCAGTTTGCGGATGCGTGGCCGAACTGCTGGCAGCGGCTGGCAGCTGGTCAGCCAGATAGTTACTGACCACACGCTGCTGTATGTAATGTACCTATTGTAATAAGCTGTAAGTAGTGTTCCGTAGAACTCGCTACTTATAGCTTATTAGAATAGATACATTATACATAGGTATAATGTACAATAGGTCCTAAGCAACGTTAAAATAACAGTTCTTGTTGAATAATTTATAGAATTAGGCGTTACTTTGCGGAGATCCATAATAAAAATATATATATATAATCTGCGAAGAAGTAAAATAGAAAATATATCTCCTGATGATGCTTCGGTTGCGGGGCGAAACGATTGTTGAGTTTGTGATAGTGAACAAATATAGTGCTTGTGTATTATGGTGGCGGTGGTGGAGGTTTATGCATGTGTTTTTACGAATCCTGCATGTATAAGGTATAATAACCGAATGTCCACTTACATTTTATATATTTTCTATTTTACTTCTTCGCGGATTATAGCAAAATAATTTTATTATTACTTTTGTAGTTCTTGTTGTTTTAATGTTGCTTAGGTATTATATAATGTCCTTATTTTTATAACCACTAAGATTAGAGTTAAGGTTTACTGACATATTTTATAAGAAGAACTAACCAACTACTATGTAACTAACACCTATGGATCATTGGTAATAAATAAATTTATTATATTTTTTTTTGTTTCAGATGCTTCATCAAGCTGGGCCACATCGTCGTCCGGCGTACGTCACGAATGACGTTTTTGTTGCAGAAATATTTGAAAATTGAAGATAGTTTCATACGGTAGACTGTAGAGTAAGTTTTCATAATTAATTAAAATAAATAAACCGAAAATTATGTAATTTTTCAGGCACAGCCGGTTTGAGACACCAGTGTTCGTGAGTCGACTGCGTACAGGGGTCGTCTACAGTCCGCGCGGACGAAGTTGCGGATAAAAGCAAGTACATAATAAATTAAATGTTTTAATTGATGTACAATAGAGCAAATAATCTTTTAAATATTAACTCATTAAACTACTACTCGTGTAAATTAAATTTTTTATCTTGGCTTCATTCGCTCACTTATGAAGAAACTGAAAATCTCCTCAAAATTGTCTGTTAATATACTAATTCATATATAACTTAAACTGAAACTGTTCATTGCTCTTTCCTTCCCACACATACACACAAATATATACACACCGCCACGCGCCACGTGCGCCCTCCCACAGTTGGCGCACTTGGGGGCCTCTTCGGGGGCCCTGTCGCAATCCTGGCTGATGTGCCCGCCTGCGCAGCGGACACATTTCGGAGGTCGATGGCAGTTGGCGGATGCGTGGCCGAACTGCTGGCAGCGGCTGGCAGCTGGTCAGCCAGATAGTTACTGACCACACGCTGCTGTATGTATTGTACCTATTGTAATAAGCTGTAAGTAGTGTTCCGTAGAACTCGCTGCTTATAGCTTATTAGAATAGATACATTATACATAGGTATAATGTACAATAGGTCCTAAGCAACGTTAAAATAACAGTTCTTGTTGTTTTAATGTTGCTTAGGTACTATATAATGTCCTTATTTTTATAACCACTAAGATAAGAGTTAAGGTTTACTGACATAATTTATAAGAAGATCTAACCAACTACTATGTAACTAACACCTATGGATCATTGGTAATAAATAAATTTATTATATTTTTTTTTTTCAGATGCTTCGTCAAGCTGGGCCACATCGTCGTCCGGCGTACGTCACGTATGACGTTTTGTTGCAGAAATATTTGAAAATTCAAGATAGTTTCATACTGAAGACTGTAGAGTAAGTTTTCATAATTAATTAAAATCAATAAACCGAAAATTATGTAATTTTTCAGGCACAGCCGGTTTGAGACACCAGTGTTCGTGAGTCGACTGCGTACAGGGGTCGTCTACAGTCCGCGCGGACGAAGTTGCGGATAAAAGCAAGTACATAATAAATTAAATGTTTAATTGATGTACAATAGAGCAAATAATCTTTTAAATATTAACTCATTAAACTACTACTCGTGTAAATTAAATTTTTTATCTTGGCTTCATTCGCTCACTTATGAAGAAACTGAAAATCTCCTTAAAATTGTCTGTTAATATACTTATTCATATATAACTTAAACTGAAACTGTTCATTGCTTTTTTCCTTCCCATTCCCATGTAGACTGTAGAGTAAGTTTTCATAATTAATTAAAATTAATAAACCGAAAATTATGTAATTTTTCAGGCACAGCCGGTTTGAGACACCAGTGTTCGTGAGTCGACTGCGTACAGGGGTCGTCTACAGTCCGCGCGGACGAAGTTGCGGATAAAAGCAAGTACATAATAAATTAAATGTTTAATTGATGTACAATAGAGCAAATAATCTTTTAAATATTTACTCATAAAACTACTACTCGTGTAAATTAAAATTTTTATCTTGGCTTCATTCGCTCACTTATGAAGAAACTGAAAATCTCCTCAAAATTTTCTGTTAATATACTAATTCATATATAACTTAAACTGAAACTGTTCATTGCTCTTTCCTTCCCACACATACACACAAATATATACACACCGCCACGCGCCACGTGCGCCCTCCCACAGTTGGCGCACTTGGGGGCCTCTTCGGGGGCCCTGTCGCAATCCTGGCTGATGTGCCCGCCTGCGCAGCGGACACATTTCGGAGGTCGATGGCAGTTGGCGGATGCGTGGCCGAACTGCTGGCAGCGGCTGGCAGCTGGTCAGCCAGATAGTTACTGACCACACGCTGCTGTATGTAATGTACCTATTGTAATAAGCTGTAAGTAGAGTTCCGTAGAACTCGCTACTTATAGCTTATTAGAATAGATACATTATACATAGGTATAATGTACAATAGGTCCTAAGCAACGTTAAAATAACAGTTCTTGTTGTATAATTTATAGAATTAGGCGTTACTTTGCGGAGATCCATAATAAAAATATATATATAATCTGCGAAGAAGTAAAATAGAAAATATATCTCCTGATGATGCTTCGGTTGCGGGGCGAAACGATTGTTGAGTTTGTGATAGTGAACAAATATAGTGCTTGTGTATTGTGGTGGCGGTGGTGGAGGTTTATGCATGTGTTTTTACGAATCCTGCATGTATAAGGTATAATAACCGAATGTCCACTTACATTAAGCATTATATATATTTTCTATTTTACTTCTTCGCGGATTATAGCAAAATAATTTTATTATTACTTTTGTAGTTCTTGTTGTTTTAATGTTGCTTAGGTACTATATAATGTCCTTATTTATATAACGATTAAGATTAGAGTTAAGGTTTACTGACATATTTTATAAGAAGAACTAACCAACTACTATGTAACTTACACCTATGGATCATTGGTAATAAATAAATTTATTATATTTTTTTTGTTTCAGATGCTTCATCAAGCTGGGCCACATCGTCGTCCGGCGTACGTCACGTATGACGTTTTTGTTGCAGAAATATTTGAAAATTGAAGATAGTTTCATACGGTAGACTGTAGAGTAAGTTTTCATAATTAATTAAAATAAATAAACCGAAAATTATGTAATTTTTCAGGCACAGCCGGTTTGAGACACCAGTGTTCGTGAGTCGACTGCGTACAGGGGTCGTCTACAGTCCGCGCGGACGAAGTTGCGGATAAAAGCAAGTACATAATAAATTAAATGTTTAATTGATGTACAATAGAGCAAATAATCTTTTAAATATCTACTCATTAAACTACTACTCGTGTAAATTAAAATTTTTTCTTGACTTCATTCGCTCACTTATGAAGAAACTGAAAATCTCCTCAAAATTTTCTGTTAATATACTAATTCATATATAACTTAAAATGAAACTGTTCATTGCTCTTTCCTTCCCACACATACACACAAATATATACACACCGCCACGCGCCACGTGCGCCCTCCCACAGTTGGCGCACTCGGGGGCCTCTTCGGGGTCCTGTCGCAATCCTGGCTGATGTGCCCGCCTGCGCAGCGGACACATTTCGGAGGTCGATGGCATTTGGCGGATGCGTGGCCGAACTGCTGGCAGCGGCTGGCAGCTGGTCAGCCAGATAGTTACTGACCACACGCTGCTGTATGTAATGTACCTATTGTAATAAGCTGTAAGTAGCGTTCCGTAGAACTCGCTACTTATAGCTTATTAGAATAGATACATTATACATAGGTATAATGTACAATAGGTCCTAAGCAACGTTAAAATAACAGTTCTTGTTGTTTTAATGTTGCTTAGGTACTATATAATGTCCTTATTTATATAACGATTAAGATTAGAGTTAAGGTTTACTGACATATTTTATAAGAAGAACTAACCAACTACTATGTAACTAACACCTATGGATCATTGGTAACAAATAAATTTATTATATTTTTTTTTGTTTCAGATGCTTCATCAAGCTGGGCCACATCGTCGTCCGGCGTACGTCACGTATGACGTTTTTGTTGCAGAAATATTTGAAAATTGAAGATAGTTTCATACGGTAGACTGTAGAGTAAGTTTTCATAATTAATTAAAATAAATAAACCGAAAATTATGTAATTTTTCAGGCACAGCCGGTTTGAGACACCAGTGTTCGTGAGTCGACTGCGTACAGGGGTCGTCTACAGTCCGCGCGGACGAAGTTGCGGATAAAAGCAAGTACATAATAAATTAAATGTTTTAATTGATGTACAATAGAGCAAATAATCTTTTAAATATTAACTCATTAAACTACTACTCGTGTAAATTAAATTTTTTATCTTGGCTTCATTCGCTCACTTATGAAGAAACTGAAAATCTCCTCAAAATTGTCTGTTAATATACTAATTCATATATAACTTAAACTGAAACTGTTCATTGCTCTTTCCTTCCCACATATACACACAAATATATACACACCGCCACGCGCCACGTGCGCCCTCCCACAGTTGGCGCACTTGGGGGCCTCTTCGGGGGCCCTGTCGCAATCCTGGCTGATGTGCCCGCCTGCGCAGCGGACACATTTCGGAGGTCGATGGCAGTTGGCGGATGCGTGGCCGAACTGCTGGCAGCGGCTGGCAGCTGGTCAGCCAGATAGTTACTGACCACACGCTGCTGTATGTAATGTACCTATTGTAATAAGTTGTAAGTAGAGTTCCGTAGAACTCGCTACTTATAGCTTATTAGAATAGATACATTATACATAGGTATAATGTACAATAGGTCCTAAGCAACGTTAAAATAACAGTTCTTGTTGAATAATTTATAGAATTAGGCGTTACTTTGCGGAGATCCATAATAAAAATATATATATAATCTGCGAAGAAGTAAAATAGAAAATATATCTCCTGATGATGCTTCGGTTGCGGGGCGAAACGATTGTTGAGTTTGTGATAGTGAACAAATATAGTGCTTGTGTATTATGGTGGCGGTGGTGGAGGTTTATGCATGTGTTTTTACGAATCCTGCATGTATAAGGTATAATAACCGAATGTCCACTTACATTTTATATATTTTCTATTTTACTTCTTCGCGGATTATAGCAAAATAATTTTATTATTACTTTTGTAGTTCTTGTTGTTTTAATGTTGCTTAGGTACTATATAATGTCCTTATTTTTATAACCACTAAGATTAGAGTTAAGGTTTACTGACATATTTTATAAGAAGAACTAACCAACTACTATGTAACTAACACCTATGGATCATTGGTAATAAATAAATTTATTATATTTTTTTTTGTTTCAGATGCTTCATCAAGCTGGGCCACATCGTCGTCCGGCGTACGTCACGTATGACGTTTTTGTTGCAGAAATATTTGAAAATTGAAGATAGTTTCATACGGTAGACTGTAGAGTAAGTTTTCATAATTAATTAAAATTAATAAACCGAAAATTATGTAATTTTTCAGGCACAGCCGGTTTGAGACACCAGTGTTCGTGAGTCGACTGCGTACAGGGGTCGTCTACAGTCCGCGCGGACGAAGTTGCGGATAAAAGCAAGTACATAATAAATTAAATGTTTTAATTGATGTACAATAGAGCAAATAATCTTTTAAATATTAACTCATTAAACTACTACTCGTGTAAATTAAATTTTTTATCTTGGCTTCATTCGCTCACTTATGAAGAAACTGAAAATCTCCTTAAAATTGTCTGTTAATATACTTATTCATATATAACTTAAACTGAAACTGTTCATTGCTTTTTTCCTTCCCATTCCCATGTAGACTGTAGAGTAAGTTTTCATAATTAATTAAAATTAATAAACCGAAAATTATGTAATTTTTCAGGCACAGCCGGTTTGAGACACCAGTGTTCGTGAGTCGACTGCGTACAGGGGTCGTCTACAGTCCGCGCGGACGAAGTTGCGGATAAAAGCAAGTACATAATAAATTAAATGTTTAATTGATGTACAATAGAGCAAATAATCTTTTAAATATCTACTCATTAAACTACTACTCGTGTAAATTAAAATTTTTTCTTGACTTCATTCGCTCACTTATGAAGAAACTGAAAATCTCCTCAAAATTGTCTGTTAATATACTAATTCATATATAACTTAAACTGAAACTGTTCATTGCTCTTTCCTTCCCACACATACACACAAATATATACACACCGCCACGCGCCACGTGCGCCCTCCCACAGTTGGCGCACTTGGGGGCCTCTTCGGGGGCCCTGTCGCAATCCTGGCTGATGTGCCCGCCTGCGCAGCGGACACATTTCGGAGGTCGATGGCAGTTGGCGGATGCGTGGCCGAACTGCTGGCAGCGGCTGGCAGCTGGTCAGCCAGATAGTTACTGACCACACGCTGCTGTATGTAATGTACCTATTGTAATAAGCTGTAAGTAGAGTTCCGTAGAACTCGCTTCTTATAGCTTATTAGAATAGATACATTATACATAGGTATAATGTACAATAGGTCCTAAGCAACGTTAAAATAACAGTTCATGTTGTATAATTTATAGAATTAGGCGTTACTTTGCGGAGATCCATAATAAAAATATATATATAATCTGCGAAGAAGTAAAATAGAAAATATATCTCCTGATGATGCTTCGGTTGCGGGGCGAAACGATTGTTGAGTTTGTGATAGTGAACAAATATAGTGCTTGTGTATTGTGGTGGCGGTGGTGGAGGTTTATGCATGTGTTTTTACGAATCCTGCATGTATAAGGTATAATAACCGAATGTCCACTTACATTTTATATATTTTCTATTTTACTTCTTCGCGGATTATAGCAAAATAATTTTATTGTTACTTTTGTAGTTCTTGTTGTTTTAATGTTGCTTAGGTACTATATAATGTCCTTATTTTTATAACCACTAAGATTAGAGTTAAGGTTTACTGACATATTTTATAAGAAGAACTAACCAACTACTATGTAACTAACACCTATGGATCATTGGTAATAAATAAATTTATTATATTTTTTTTGTTTCAGATGCTTCATCAAGCTGGGCCACATCGTCATCCGGCGTACGTCAAGTATGACGTTTTTGTTGCAGAAATATTTGAAAATTCAAGATAGTTTCATACTGTAGACTGTAGAGTAAGTTTTCATAATTAATTAAAATTAATAAACCGAAAATTATGTAATTTTTCAGGCACAGCCGGTTTGAGACACCAGTGTTCGTGAGTCGACTGCGTACAGGGGTCGTCTACAGTCCGCGCGGACGAAGTTGCGGATAAAAGCAAGTACATAATAAATTAAATGTTTAATTGATGTACAATAGAGCAAATAATCTTTTAAATATCTACTCATTAAACTACTACTCGTGTAAATTAAAATTTTTTCTTGACTTCATTCGCTCACTTATGAAGAAACTGAAAATCTCCTCAAAATTTTCTGTTAATATACTAATTCATATATAACTTAAACTGAAACTGTTCATTGCTCTTTCCTTCCCACACATACACACAAATATATACACACCGCCACGCGCCACGTGCGCCCTCCCACAGTTGGCGCACTTGGGGACCTCTTCGGGGGCCCTGTCGCAATCCTGGCTGATGTGCCCGCCTGCGCAGCGGACACATTTCGGAGGTCGATGGCAGTTGGCGGATGCGTGGCCGAACTGCTGGCAGCGGCTGGCAGCTGGTCAGCCAGATAGTTACTGACCACACGCTGCTGTATGTAATGTACCTATTGTAATAAGCTGTAACTAGAGTTCCGTAGAACTCGCTACTTATAGCTTATTAGAATAGATACATTATACATAGGTATAATGTACAATAGGTCCTAAGCAACGTTAAAATAACAGTTCTTGTTGTTTTAATGTTGCTTAGGTACTATATAATGTCCTTATTTATATAACGATTAAGATTAGAGTTAAGGTTTACTGACATATTTTATAAGAAGATCTAACCAACTACTATGTAACTAACACCTATGGATCATTGGTAATAAATAAATTTATTATATTTTTTTTTTTCAGATGCTTCGTCAAGCTGGGCCACATCGTCGTCCGGCGTACGTCACGTATGACGTTTTGTTGCAGAAATATTTGAAAATTCAAGATAGTTTCATACTGAAGACTGTAGAGTAAGTTTTCATAATTAATTAAAATCAATAAACCGAAAATTATGTAATTTTTCAGGCACAGCCGGTTTGAGACACCAGTGTTCGTGAGTCGACTGCGTACAGGGGTCGTCTACAGTCCGCGCGGACGAAGTTGCGGATAAAAGCAAGTACATAATAAATTAAATGTTTAATTGATGTACAATAGAGCAAATAATCTTTTAAATATCTACTCATAAAACTACTACTCGTGTAAATTAAATATTTTATCTTGACTTCATTCGCTCACTTATGAAGAAACTGAAAATCTCCTCAAAATTGTCTGTTAATATACTAATTCATATATAACTTAAACTGAAACTGTTCATTGCTCTTTCCTTCCCACACATACACACAAATATATACACACCGCCACGCGCCACGTGCGCCCTCCCACAGTTGGCGCACTTGGGGGCCTCTTCGGGGGCCCTGTCGCAATCCTGGCTGATGCGCCCGCCTGCGCAGCGGACACATTTCGGAGGTCGATGGCAGTTGGCGGATGCGTGGCCGAACTGCTGGTAGCGGCTGGCAGCTGGTCAGCCAGATAGTTACTGACCACACGCTGCTGTATGTAATGTACCTATTGTAATAAGCTGTAAGTAGAGTTCCGTAGAACTCGCTACTTATAGCTAATTAGAATAGATACATTATACATAGGTATAATGTACAATAGGTCCTAAGCAACGTTAAAATAACAGTTCTTGTTGTATAATTTATAGAATTAGGCGTTACTTTGCGGAGATCCATAATAAAAATATATATATAATCTGCGAAGAAGTAAAAAAGAAAATATATCTCCTGATGATGCTTCGGTTGCGGGGCGAAACGATTGTTGAGTTTGTGATAGTGAACAAATATAGTGCTTGTGTATTGTGGTGGCGGTGGTGGAGGTTTATGCATGTGTTTTTACGAATCCTGCATGTATAAGGTATAATAACCGAATGTCCACTTACATTTTATATATTTTCTATTTTACTTCTTCGCGGATTATAGCAAAATAATTTTATTATTACTTTTGTAGTTCTTGTTGTTTTAATGTTGCTTAGGTACTATATAATGTCCTTATTTATATAACGATAAAGATTAGAGTTAAGGTTTACTGACATATTTTATAAGAAGAACTAACCAACTACTATGTAACTAACACCTATGGATCATTGGTAACAAATAAATTTATTATATTTTTTTTTGTTTCAGATGCTTCATCAAGCTGGGCCACATCGTCGTCCGGCGTACGTCACGTATGACGTTTTTGTTGCAGAAATATTTGAAAATTGAAGATAGTTTCATACGGTAGACTGTAGAGTAAGTTTTCATAATTAATTAAAATAAATAAACCGAAAATTATGTAATTTTTCAGGCACAGCCGGTTTGAGACACCAGTGTTCGTGAGTCGACTGCGTACAGGGGTCGTCTACAGTCCGCGCGGACGAAGTTGCGGATAAAAGCAAGTACATAATAAATTAAATGTTTAATTGATGTACAATAGAGCAAATAATCTTTTAAATATCTACTCATTAAACTACTACTCGTGTAAATTAAAATTTTTTCTTGACTTCATTCGCTCACTTATGAAGAAACTGAAAATCTCCTCAAAATTGTCTGTTAATATACTAATTCATATATAACTTAAACTGAAACTGTTCATTGCTCTTTCCTTCCCACACATACACACAAATATATACACACCGCCACGCGCCACGTGCGCCCTCCCACAGTTGGCGCACTTGGGGGCCTCTTCGGGGGCCCTGTCGCAATCCTGGCTGATGTGCCCGCCTGCGCAGCGGACACATTTCGGAGGTCGATGGCAGTTGGCGGATGCGTGGCCGAACTGCTGGCAGCGGCTGGCAGCTGGTCAGCCAGATAGTTACTGACCACACGCTGCTGTATGTAATGTACCTATTGTAATAAGCTGTAAGTAGAGTTCCGTAGAACTCGCTACTTATAGCTTATTAGAATAGATACATTATACATAGTTATAATGTACAATAGGTCCTAAGCAACGTTAAAATAACAGTTCTTGTTGTTTTAATGTTGCTTAGGTACTATATAATGTCCTTATTTTTATAACCACTAAGATAAGAGTTAAGGTTTACTGACATATTTTATAAGAAGATCTAACCAACTACTATGTAACTAACACCTATGGATCATTGGTAATAAATAAATTTATTATATTTTTTTTTTCAGATGCTTCGTCAAGCTGGGCCACATCGTCGTCCGGCGTACGTCACGTATGACGTTTTGTTGCAGAAATATTTGAAAATTCAAGATAGTTTCATACTGTAGACTGTAGAGTAAGTTTTCATAATTAATTAAAATTAATAAACCGAAAATTATGTAATTTTTCAGGCACAGCCGGTTTGAGACACCAGTGTTCGTGAGTCGACTGCGTACAGGGGTCGTCTACAGTCCGCGCGGACGAAGTTGCGGATAAATGCAAGTACATAATAAATTAAATGTTTAATTGATGTACAATAGAGCAAATAATCTGTGCGCTATGTCACATTTACACTATGCCGGTCACTCTTCGGCACCGGAAAACTCTGACGTATGCGAGCTGCACACGTGAGATTCGTGGAATTCTTGCGCGGGGTGCGAGGGGGCGAGGGGAGGTTACACAAAGAGTCACAGTCAATATACACTGTTTATTACACTCACTTCACTATAGTCTAATACACAATTAAGTCACTACTGTCTATTGTCTACTATAAATAATTAAAACTTAAACACTTACAATTTTCTTCAAGCTTACTATTTATTACTGCTTCTGCCGGCCGCCGAATGTAGACTGACTATTCGGGCCAAAATGGCCCGTATTTATACAAATTTCTCTCCCTATAATTCCGGGGGTCTTTATGATTCCGGTCATACCGTAGGGAGAGCCGCGCCCTAACGGGTCTTTAAAACTCTGGCTATACCGTAGGGAGAGCCGCGCCGCTAACGAGTAAAAATCTATTACAATTAATTATTATGATAACTAATTGCGCGACCTTCTAAACGTTTTCTATTTACTGTATACTATAACTATTAATGCTTTTCTATATAATTTACAAGCCTATTATTCCTATTATTATATATTCCTAGCCTATTATCTTATAACTATGAACTTTATACAAACTATATATCTATTTAAAACTATATTGTCCGCACATAAACTATACTGTCCCGCACATCTCTCCCGCCGTTCGACCTCGTCGAATACTATTTCGGTGCGGGCTTGTCGACTGTCACGGGCAGGACCACCAGCTTCCTCACCGGCCGCCGCAGCACTCCGCCTCTGGTCTGGATGTCCACGGTGCGCACGATGCCGTCAGGTCCTGGGTACGTTGCGATGACTCTTCCTCGCAGCCACATGTTTCGGGGTAGGTTAGCGTCGACTATTTGCACGAGGTCGTTGACGTCTATTGGGGGGCCTCGTCCATGCGCCTCCCGCCGGTGTTGCAACTCTGGGAGGTACTCCTTCACCCAACGCGACCAGAAGATGTCGGCCAGCCGCTGAGCCGAGCGCCACGACGTCCTGGAGACCTCGTCCCGTTCGCTGAAGGTCCCCGGGAGTGGTACTCGTCCCGGGCCGCCGAGCAAGAAGTGGTTGGGAGTCAGCGCCTCCGGATCCTCTGGGCTAACTGAAACATGCGTCAGCGGACGATTATTAACTGTAAATTCGACCTCAGAGTAGACAGCACTTCTTCTGTTGGATGCCGTTCATGCAGAGTGGCTGCCAGTGCGGTCTTGACTGATCGCACGAGCCTTTCCCATGCACCACCCATGAACGGTGCTCCTGGCGGTATATAGCGCCATGCTATTGTCCTCTTGGCTGCCTCTTCTGCTGTGGAGTCATCTATTGCTTTTCTGAGTTCTCTATCAGCCCCTTTCAGATTGGTCCCATTGTCAGACCAAATTTCCGATGGACACCCACGACGTGCTATCATTCTTCTTAGTGCCATTATCGCTGAATCGGCACTAAGTGAGCCAGCTATTTCTAAATGCACCGCTCGCATTGTGAGGCACGTAAATATGGCCACGTACCTCTTCTGCCGCGTTCTACCTACAGCCACAGAGAGCGGACCGAAATAATCCACTCCCGTAAATGTAAATGGTCGCCTGTGGTGGCCTAGACGACACGCGGGCAGATTTCCTGTTCTGGGATGCGGTGGGGTCTGTGACTTCATCCTGCAATATAAGCATCTTCGTATAATCATTCTAGTTATCGGTCGCAGGCGAAGTATCCAATAATGCTGTCTGCACTCGTTGACTGTTGCCTCAACGCCAGCATGATGTAGCTGACGGTGTACGGCTGCTATCCATAATCTAGTCGTAGGGTGTTCGCCGTCTATTACTATAGGGCTCTTTATACTGTCAGCTATATTTTCTATTGCTCCGATTCTGCTCCGAAGCCTAATGGTATCATTTACATATTCTATACTTAGCTGATGTAATCGACTCTCCCTGTTGGTACTGTTACCCTCCTTCAGGTCCTGCAGCTCCCTGCCGAAGGATTCTTCTTGGGACGAGCGCATCAGGAGTTCCTCCGCTCGCCTCAACTGCTCCGCGGAGACTGCGATGAACCTCGTGCCCGGTGACGTGGTCTTCTGCTTCCTCTGTTGCGGTGACGCCACGGGATTGCTCGTCCTCTTCCAACTCGGGTCGTCTTCTTTGTTCTTTCGCGTTCTTCTGTAGTGTACCTTTTGCCTATGTAACCTGCAAAGATCTATAAACTGTAAAACGCGAGCTGTTGTATACCGGAGCCTCTCCCAATTTGAGAATCGAGAGACATCAGGTAGGGCTGTTGCGAGAGTCTGTATCTTGCTTCTGGTGACGTGGTGCACTCGTTCTTCTCCAGAAGGTTTTTGCTGTTCTGTGGAGGCATCTTCGACTGGCCAATTTTCTTCGTCTTCAAGTAGGAATTCAGGTCCTCTGTACCACCGGTGATCCTTCCCGAATGTTGCCGGGACGTCACGCGTAGCGTCGTCTGCCACGTTCAACTTGGTTGGAACCCAATGCCATTCGTTCACCTTCGAAGATTCTTCTATAGCTGCCAGTCGATGTGCTACATACGGTTTATAAGAGCGTGACCCATTTCTCATCCACGTGAGCACCGTCTTGCTGTCCGTCCAGAAAAACTTGCAATCCGGTTTCCTCTCGTGTTCTTCTATAATTGTGTCGGCGAGTCTCGTTCCCATAACCGCTGCCTGTATCTTCAACCCATGTTCTAGATTGAGGTGAAACGTAAATTCGTCAGTGTTGAGGTTCCAATTGACACCTAACACCCGTTCTGTTCTATCTTCTGTTTTGCCCAACTCCATATCTTCTACTGGTGCCTGTTCTCCTAGAGCTTCCAGTAGCGCTGTTAAGTTCGACTTCCACTGTTTCAATTCGAAGTTCGCCTTGGAGTGTACTTCTCTGACGCTTCTCACGGTATCTTCTATATTTTCGGTTTTCTGTTCCGGAGCCAGCTCAACGTATCCTTTAATGATGAGGGCTTCCGTCTGTTCTATATACTTCTGTTTTAGCTTAGGGTCTCGATCTATTTTCTTCTCTATGTTGAAGAGCCGCTTCAATGAATTGCTGTAGTTATCTGGAAACGTGATTTCCTCCTTGCACCAGAGGAGTCCAGTTTCATAATTCCCATCTTCTAACTTCCTTGTTCTATCTTCAAGTATACGCAGTGCTTTCTCCTCAGGATCTGTTCTCGGCCTCCTTGGCTGTATGCCGAGCGTGTCCATCTCAAAGTATTGTTTCACCATTATTTCGAGGTCATCCTTTTCTCCTGCCACGACATGTGACACGAAGTCGATGCTGCGACCGATCGTCCTAGTTCGGCTTCCATGCAACACCCACCCGAGCGGCGTGAGAGAGGCTACTGGCTGTTGTCTATTTCCTCTCCTCACTTCTGTAGTCAATAGAAGGTGCCAATTGTCTTGACCTATCAATACTCTTGGTTTGACGTAAGCGTATACCAGGGAATCTTTAATGTCTTCTAGGTGCTTGCATTCCTCAACTATTTCCTTAGGAACACGTTGCGACGACACCTGAAGGTTCTTCACTGTTCGGGCCTGTATTTGCTCTTCATGTCTGTTGAGACCTTTCAGCTTGATGTTGACTCTTCTCGATGCTGTTTCTGAAGTCTTCATATCATTGATTGTTTCTATTCTCAGCGGGTCGATAGGTCCTGTCGCTCCTATACGGTCAGCCACACCGCTATCTATTAGAGTGACTGTTGATCCATCATCCAGCAATGCGAAGGTGTTGACTCGTCCTTTAGGTCCTTTAATCTGTACTGGAATGATCTTCAGGAACGACTGCTTCTTCTGGGCAGTCCACGCTGAGTTGATAACTTCTGTTGCTTCGTTGTCTTCCTGTTTCTTTTCCTTAACATAGTGTAACATGCGGTGGTGGACTTTCGTACAACTATCTATACCACACACCCTAGCTTCACATGTATGTGTTCTATTTCTGTGCTGAAGACACCGAAAGCACAAGTGCTTGGACTTGGCTAGTTCCCATCTTCTATTCACATCCAAGCTCTTGAACTGTTTACATTCTGTTGCGATGTGTTCTGCTGTGCATACAGGACACTTCTCTATTAACGTCTTCTCTATATCATTTTTCTCGGCGACGTTATTTATCTTCTGTGGTGGCTTCCTATGTTGAGTGGCTGGTGGCGCTGTAGACACTTGTTCGGGCTGCGCGTACGGGCCGCAGAGTTCCGCCGTTTTTCTCAGAAACTTCTCTAGCTTCACGAGTTCTGGATCCTCCTTGGGCTGTGATTCTGTGAAGTCATAATACCTATACCGCAGCGTCGGTGTGAGCTTCTCCACGACAGTCCTTGATGCCTCAGGGTTGTATAAATAGTTCCCGCAGTTGAGAGACTTCAATGTTGCCACGATGTTGGAGACCTTCGTCGAAAATATGCACACGTCACGAGCCGCTTCTGTTAGGCGCGGCAGGGCACGCAACGAGTCCATTTCTGCTATTGCTATTGCTTCAGGTCTTCCAAATCTTGATTCCAGGGTCTTCATTACTTCTGTAGGCGATGCACTGGTAATCAACAATCTCTCCACGGCTTCCTTTGCTCTTCCCTTAAGGTTTCTTCTCAGACGGTTCGTATTCTCCACCGCCGTGAACATACCTTCCGTTTCATAGTACGCGGCACGGAAAGGTAACCACTCGTTCTGTGATCCACCGAAGTAAGGTAGCTCTATGTACTTGGGTCCTTGAGCTGCCTTGACTGCTTTCGTTATGGCCTCTGCTAGCTCCACTATTCCTGCTTGCACTCCCGCCGGTGATCTTCTATCTTCTGGCTGGTTCTGTTGTCCCGAGTCTTGATCCACCGGTGCTTCTATTCTATTCTGTGGTGCATCGGTGATGGCCAACAAGGGGCGTGGCTGTTGATTATCCAACCAGCTGTCGACTCGTTCATTTATTTCTATTCTGCTATGAACGGAGTCTTGATCTTCTATTTCCTCATCTGTGAGGTCTTCTGTTTCTATGGTGGCGAGGCGCGCTGCAGCTAATTCCACTTGAAGTCGTAGCAGTTCTTCTTTTGCCTTTGCTATTCTATGAGCCTTTGACTTGCTATACGATGATTGACTCCCCTCCCCCCTCTTGCCGGGGGCGCGAGTTGTCTGTCTCGGCTCCTGTTGGTTGACGGCCTTCCTTTTCACCGTCGATGTTTCTGTATCCCGATTTCCCGATGATTCTATATCCCGATGTCCCCTTTCTATTACTGATGCGGCGAGGGGCATCGTCCGCGTCGCGTCGGCTGGCAGCGTCGGCGCGGCAGAAGCGGTCACCGAGGTTCGGTCGGCTTGAGTCTTCGGCTTTACTATAGCAGGCGGCGCGGTAGCGGGCGCAGACATCTCGGAACCCCTATTATTCGCTGTTGGTTCCGTGGTGGTGGTACCCGCTGCTGTAGAGTTGCTGCCGCCGCTTGTTGCAGATGTAGTCGCGGCTTCTGATGTGCTTGAAGATTTCTTACTCTCTTGTCCTCGTGTAATGGGCATTCTTCTGATGCTCGAACGTCTTCGAAGAACTTAAACACCCTATTGGTGGTGTTTCACGGAGTCTCTTCCGTCTTCTATTGTTCCCGAAGCACACTATTGACCAGAAGAAAGTTCACGGGCCGTCCCAGAATTTTCCAGAGTTCCCCGATCTTCTATATACACGACGACTCTATGCTCGATGTGTTTTCTATACCTCGACGATGACTCGCAGATCTTTCGCGAAGTTCTTCCAGGCTCGCTGAGTTTTCCAGATAATCAGGTGGTCCGGCTCGAAGGACCATCCAATGTGCGCTATGTCACATTTACACTATGCCGGTCACTCTTCGGCACCGGAAAACTCTGACGTATGCGAGCTGCACACGTGAGATTCGTGGAATTCTTGCGCGGGGTGCGAGGGGGCGAGGGGAGGTTACACAAAGAGTCACAGTCAATATACACTGTTTATTACACTCACTTCACTATAGTCTAATACACAATTAAGTCACTACTGTCTATTGTCTACTATAAATAATTAAAACTTAAACACTTACAATTTTCTTCAAGCTTACTATTTATTACTGCTTCTGCCGGCCGCCGAATGTAGACTGACTATTCGGGCCAAAATGGCCCGTATTTATACAAATTTCTCTCCCTATAATTCCGGGGGTCTTTATGATTCCGGTCATACCGTAGGGAGAGCCGCGCCCTAACGGGTCTTTAAAACTCTGGCTATACCGTAGGGAGAGCCGCGCCGCTAACGAGTAAAAATCTATTACAATTAATTATTATGATAACTAATTGCGCGACCTTCTAAACGTTTTCTATTTACTGTATACTATAACTATTAATGCTTTTCTATATAATTTACAAGCCTATTATTCCTATTATTATATATTCCTAGCCTATTATCTTATAACTATGAACTTATACAAACTATATATCTATTTAAAACTATATTGTCCGCACATAAACTATACTGTCCCGCACATAATCTTTTAAATATTTACTCATTAAACTACTATTCGTGTAAATTAAAATTTTTATCTTGACTTCATTCGCTCACTTATGAAGAAACTGAAAATCTCCTCAAAATTGTCTGTTAATATACTAATTCATATATAACTTAAACTGAAACTGTTCATTGCTCTTTCCTTCCCACACATACACACAAATATATACACACTGCCACGCGCCACGTGCGCCCTCCCACAGTTGGCGCACTTGGGGGCCTCTTCGGGGTCCTGTCGCAATCCTGGCTGATGTGCCCGCTTACGCAGCGGACACATTTCGGAGGTCGATGGCATTTGGCGGATGCGTGGCCGAACTGCTGGCAGCGGCTGGCAGCTGGTCAGCCAGATAGTTACTGACCACACGCTGCTGTATGTAATGTACCTATTGTAATAAGCTGTAAGTAGAGTTCCGTAGAACTCGCTACTTATAGCTTATTAGAATAGATACATTATACATAGGTATAATGTACAATAGGTCCTAAGCAACGTTAAAATAACAGTTCTTGTTGTTTTAATGTTGCTTAGGTACTATATAATGTCCTTATTTATATAACTATTAAGATTAGAGTTAAGGTTTACTGACATATTTTATAAGAAGATCTAACCAACTACTATGTAACTAACACCTATGGATCATTGGTAATAAATAAATTTATTATATTTTTTTTTCTCAGATGCTTCGTCAAGCTGGGCCACATCGTCGTCCGGCGTATGTCACGTATGACGTTTTGTTGCAGAAATATTTGAAAATTCAAGATAGTTTCATTCTGTAGACTGTAGAGTAAGTTTTCATAATTAATTAAAATTAATAAACCGAAAATTATGTAATTTTTCAGGCACAGCCGGTTTGAGACACCTGTTTGTGGTTTGTGCCCGCCTGCGCAGCGGACACATTTCGGAGGTCGATGGCAGTTGGAGGATGCGTGGCCCAACTGCTGGCAGCGGCTGGCAGCTGGTCAGCCAGATAGTTACTGACCACACGCTGCTGTATGTAATGTACCTATTGTAATAAGCTGTAAGTAGAGTTCCGTAGAACTCGCTACTTATAGCTTATTAGAATAGATACATCATTTTGAGTGTAATCTTATAACAAAATATACCCGATGTTCAACTCTATACTTATTGTTTTTTAATGTTAGACTTTGGAATAATTATGAGTATTACAATTCACAATAATATTATTCAAATATTACAAGATAAAAAAAATATGCATACGAAAAAACTTTTGTATACTGCTTTAGTTAGAAGCAAGTTGGAGTACGGTACAGTCATTTGGTGTCCTCATTATCGGGTGTATAAAGATAGGTTAGAAAGTATCCAACGGAAATTTACGCAAATGTACTTGACAGGATCGAAAAAAAGATTGCCATATGTGATGAGAATGAACATGTTTAAGCTCAATTCCTTATCAGACAGACGCAAAATTAATGACACCTTGTTCTTATATAAGCTTTTAAATGGATTAATTGACAACCCAGAACTGTTAAGCCAGATATTGTTTAAGATTCCCTCTCGCTTGCCACGACATCCCATTCCCGTTTTTACTCATAAAATGTATAAAACAAACTTAGGGCATTACTCCTTGTTACCTAGGATATGCAGGCAATTTAATGAATTTGTCAGTAAGAATACCTCAATAGATATTAGTAATAAATTAAATTTATTCAAAAAACACTTATACAAAGCTTTGCATTGAGTAAGGACGTAATTTATACGTCCATTCTCAATGCAAAGCTATTTCCCATATTTTCCTATATTTTCCCTAAGTTTGTTGTACCTTATATTTTCTATTTTTTTTTTCTTCTAATTTTAGTTAGTATAGTTATTGTATGTTTGTTACCTTTTAAGCACGCTGTGACTACCTCTAATTAGATTTATATGTAATTAGCAACCCTAGGATATATAACCATGTTAGTATAGTTACACATGTAAATCTGTTGGTAGTTCTAAGGAATAAATAAAAAAAAAAAAAAAAAAAAAGATAATACAGTGTATACTACTAAAATTAAACTTAAAGGTTTTTTACATTTTTTATTGCTAAAAAAAGATTTAATGAAATAAGGACTATTTTGATTATTTAGGTGTTGTAACTATACGGCGTACACTCACAAAGATCAGTCGCAAATAAATATCCAAGCAGTGCACACGTTAGTTTAATTGAAGAAGTCCCCTACAGTTAAAATTGAACTTTAACTACACCAACATATGGTCGATTATCGAGCCGCATAAAATTAGCTACCTGAGTCCGGCAAGCGATAAGAAAGGGTCGCCTCTGAACAATAGGCGTGCATTCTTTACGTTCGAACGCTGTTAATTGTGAGTTATAAGAACGAATTGAATAATTACGAAGTTATATTGTTTGAAACAAGTGTTTGTTGGGCGTGTATATTATCATTTTAACATATAAAAATGGAATCTTTGCTATCGGAACTTGAAGATACGGCTTTATTGATTCAAAAGGCGCAAAGTAATTTAAAAAAATGCCCCAAACAGAGACTCACGAAGGGATATATTGAAACCCGGTTAAGTACTATTGAGGAGTATTGGAACAAGTTCACCACGGCACATTTCAAATTACTAAGACTGGTTCCAAAGGAAAAGAAAACCGATCTACCGTACTTCGTTAATGAAGATTATTATGTTGTGGAAGATTTGTATTTGTCACTTCAAGGCGATTTACGGGATTTACTTTCATCGATAACCTCTAAGCCCAGTGACGTCGCGCTTGATTCCCCATCAGCCGGTACACATTATGAAGTACAAGTAAGGTTACCCAGTATTGAATTACCCGTGTACACTGGTGTCTATGAAGAATGGCCGTCCTATCAAGATATGTTCCTGTCATTAGTGCACAACAATTTATCACTAACAAAAGTACAAAAATTACATTACTTAAAAAGAAGTTTATCCGGAGAAGCAGAGTCATTACTCAGACACTTACAAGTAACAGACAACAATTATGAACAGGCATGGGAGTTATTAAAGGGAAGATACGGTAACAAGCGACTTATTGTGAATTCTCTCTTATCAAAATTATTTTCTCAAAAGAAGATACCCATCCAGACCGCGACCAATATCAAGATGTTGATGGATACCACCAACGAATGTCTCAATAGTTTAAAGAACCTCAACGTGTCAACAGATTCTTGGGATCCATTAATCATATATCTAGTTGTACAGAAATTGGACCCAGAATCGCATCGTGAATGGGAGGAATATGCTTACCAAGACAATCTAGATGATTTACCTACCTGGGAAAATCTTGTAAAGTTCTTACAAACCAAGTTCCGTACCCTCGAACTCGTCACTCCACCTGCAAAAGAAAAATTATTGAGAAGAAAGGAAGTTCATACAGTCCATTACGTCACCTCAGCATCTCCATCAGCAGCTACTAAATCAAAATATTGTCTATTGTGTCATGAAAATCACACTCTATGTCACTGTAGGGAGTTTATCAAACTACAACCAAGTGAAAGATCTGACTACTTGAAGAACAACAATTTATGTTTTAATTGTCTGGCATCAGGTCACTGTGCAAAAAGATGTCGTCTTGCCATGTCCTGTCGTATATGTCATAAACGTCACCATTCACTGGTTCACCAACATATACCAAGGAATACCAATTCAACAAATCAACCAGACATCAATCAAGCTCTGCATATAAAGGACGATCAAGCACCAAGCACTTCAAAAGGAAATACCAATATAGAACTCTCATCACATTTCGCCACTAGTACCAACACAGCACTCCTAGCAACCGCGCTTGTGCCTGTAAAAGATGAATCAGGACGCATAACCATGCTCCGTGCACTGGTGGACCAAGGTTCTCAGGCGACGTTTATTAGCGAACGAGCCGCCCAGCTATTAAAAACAAGAAGAACGCCAGTTAATGGCACCATCACTGGGGTAGGTTCAACCAAAACTGTGGTCAAGCACGCAACGCAAATAAGAATACTGTCAAGACACGATGAGAGCTTCAATCTAAAAGTTAAGGCCTATATTTTATCAACGCGACTCACCACTCAACTACCATCTAAAGCAATCACCATCAGCACCTGGTCACATTTGGAAGGGCTCTTCTTAGCCGATCCAAATTTCCATAAACCTGGAAGAGTAGATTTATTACTGGGTGTTGAAGTTTGTGCCCAAATACTGAAAAGCAACATTATCAAGGGTCCTCCAGGGTCACCATGTGCCCAAGATACCAGCCTTGGATGGATTCTCTTTGGGAACATACAAGAAGAAGAAAGCAAAGAAGAATTTACTGTCATGCATATGAACCTGAATCTAGACAACATGCTAAAGTCCATGTGGGAACTAGACAATGATGAAACTAAAGCATTAACAGCAGAAGAAAGACAATGTGAACAAATATATCAAGCCACTCATTCAAGAACAAACCAAGGGGAATACATTGTCAAACTACCAACTAAATCAGATGAATTATTATGTACACAAGGAGAAACAAGAGAAATTGCATTAAGAAGATTCCATCAATTAGAGAGAAGATTAAATAGAGATGGTCATTTGAAAGAAGAATATACTAAAGCTATGGAAGAATATTTGACTATGAATCATATGGAAGAAGTACCTTTGGCGGAACTGAATAACAAAGGTGTTTACATGCCTCATCACCCAGTAGTAAGGGAAGAGAAAGAAACCACTAAAGTGAGACCAGTATTTAATGCATCTCAGAAAGGCACTAACAACGTATCGCTCAACGATGAGTTGTTAGTAGGACCACAGCTACAAACTGATATGAGAAGTTTAATCATGAGATGGCGAACGAGGAAAGTATGTTTCGTTGCCGACATACAAAAGATGTATCGTTGCATATTGGTAACAAAAGAAGACAGAGATCTACAAAGAATTTTATGGCGAAACGATCTCACCAAACCAGTTAAAGATTACCGGCTCATGAGAGTCACGTTTGGAACAGCGTCTGCTCCATATTTGGCTGTTCGCACATTACACCAAGTGGCTGAAGATGAAGGTACCTCATATCCTAAGGCTGCAAAAATAATAAAAGAAGATTTCTATGTAGACGATTTGATGTCAGGCGAAGATTCACTGGAATCAGCCATTGAAACAGCCAAGAACATAGAAGCAATCCTACAGAGAGGAGGCTTCACACTTCAAAAATGGTGTTCAAACAATGCCGAATTCATGAAACAATTTGATATTATGAAAAGAAGCGCCCATGTTAACCTAGATATTACGATACAAGGAACAATCACTGCGTTGGGCTTACAATGGAATATGGGTTCTGATGTATTTCAATATAATTTAAACTTACCTTCGATAACAGCTACGATCACCAAACGCACCATCCTCGCAGATGTCCAACGATTGTTTGATCCTCTCGGCTGGCTGTCTCCTTGTCTTCTACCTGCAAAACTAATGATACAAAAATTATGGTTAAAGGGAATTTCATGGGATGAAGAATTGGAAACTGAAATAATTGACGAATGGGTGATGCTAAGAGAAAGTTTCCAATACATCAATCAAATTGAAATAGAAAGATGGATGAACACTACGCACGACGAGATGGAGAAGATTGAAGTTCATGGTTTTAGCGATGCATCAACCAAAGCATATGCAGCCGTAGCTTATGTAAAGGTCAAGGCAACTCACGGAGCGAAGATACATATAATCGCAGCGAAGACACGCGTAGCTCCCGTGAAGTCAGTCTCTCTTCCTCGGCTGGAACTCTGCGGCGCCCTGCTGCTGTCCCGGCTTCTGAAACAAATAAAACAAGCAATTAAAATAAATGACAATCAAATATTTGCATGGACCGATTCTACAATTGTACTTTCCTGGCTTCTTGGAGATCCTACACGATGGCATACATTTGTCAGGAATCGAGTCGTAGAAATTCTTGATAATGTAGGAAGAAACTGGTATCATGTCCAAACGAAGGATAATCCAGCAGATGTGGCATCCAGAGGAGAACATGTTCTAGATCTGAAAGAGAATAAGAAATGGTGGGAAGGTCCAGTATGGTTAAAATCTGAAAAGATAATATATACAATTCCTGAAAATTTATCAACCAATGAAGAAAGAATGATACAAGCAAATCTGAAAATTGATAGACACATAGTACCAATGGACACACCCCAGAAAAGATTTGCCTCAAAATTTGAAAACTTTGACAGTTTGAACGAGCTACTCATTACAATAGCTTTATGTAAACGATTCTTGAAAGGAAGAAATTTAAATAATAAAGATTTGGCCATTTCTACGAAAGAATTAGATGACTCACTAAATTCATGCATAAAGATAATTCAAAACGATACATTTGAACATGAAATCAAGACGTTAAAGGAAAACAAACAACTGAAAAAAGATAGTAAATTAATATCACTACAACCCTTTCTTGATAGTAAAAATATACTCAGGGTGGGCGGTAGGTTGCGTCACGCAGACATAGATGAAGACAGCAAACATCCAGTTATACTTAACGATACTAATCCTCTATCGCTACTCCTAGTTGCTGACGCGCACAAGAAGACGTTACATGGCGGAGTACAATTGATGTTGGGATACTTGCGCTCAAAATACTGGATTCTGAAAATAAAAAAGATGGTCAAATTAATAATACATAAATGCTTAATATGTTCGAGGCATAGTGCTGCCACTAAGAATCAACTCATGGGTGACTTACCTAGAGTGAGAGTTACTCCAGCAAGGCCGTTTTTGAACAGCGGTGTGGATTTTGCTGGTCCTTTTCATGTACTTCCATCGAAAGGCAGAGGCATGAAAACTACTAAAGCTTATGTATCTATTTTCATATGCATGGTCACAAAGGCAATACATTTAGAGTTGGTTGGAGACCTTACAACGGAATCATTCATAGGTGCCTTCAAAAGATTTGTTGCAAGGCGTGGAAAATGTGCGCACTTATGGAGTGACCAAGGCAGAAACTTTGTAGGTGCCAACAAAGAGTTGACAACAGCATGGTCAGAAGCTAAGCTACAATTTGAAGGATCCATTGCTCAGTCTCTTGCCCTTGATGGAACCCAGTGGCACTTTATCCCAGCATACAGTCCTCATATAGGCGGATTGTGGGAGGCTGGAGTAAAATCCATGAAGCACCACATGAGAAGAATACTATCACGTCATTTGACTTTCGAAGAAATGAGTACCCTTCTCTGCCAAATAGAAGCTTGCTTAAATTCTCGTCCGCTTAGTCCAGTTGATGATTTAAACACAGATGATGTAACCTATTTAACGCCTGGACATTTTCTAATTGGTGAGCCTCCAATATCTGTTCCACATCCAGATGTAAAAGATATTCCAGTCACTTATTTATCTCGATGGCAACATGCCCAAAAAATGCTTAGTGACTTTTGGAAAAAATGGCAAAATGAATACCTCACTCGTTTACAACAAAGGCCCAAATGGCATAAACAAATTGCAGAATTTGACATTGGAAATATCGTCGTCATCAAAAATGAGAGTCTTCCTCCTGGGAAATGGGCTATGGGTCGAATTGTTGACAAACACCCTGGCGATGACGGTATAACCAGAGTATACAGTGTAAAGAGTGAAGACAATGTAATTAAACGCACATTCAATAAGTTATGTCTCCTACCAATTGATGTGACTACTTAAATACTGATGTTTATTTCAAAATTTGTAAAATTTGTTTTCAAAATGTTATTAAATAAAATCATTATGTTATGGTACTAAATTAAAAAGTTAAATTAAAATGCTAGCCTATAGTAATTGTTAATTAATTGTTTCAACCCACCAAAGTAACTCAATGTTAATACTTAATACTTAGTTATGTTTGAGCTAATTATTTTGATTACTTTGTATTGTTTAAAATTTATGATTTGAGTTTATGTTTGTAATGTATAATTATTAATTTATGAAAGGCCTAAATGTCCTTTGGTGGGCGGTATGTTGTAACTATACGGCGTACACTCACAAAGATCAGTCGCAAATAAATATCCAAGCAGTGCACACGTTAGTTTAATTGAAGAAGTCCCCTACAGTTAAAATTGAACTTTAACTACACCAACATTAGGTATTGTAATAAAATATTAATATTTGACTAATTCTTTAAAAAAATACTTTTATAAGTATATACTCATACGAGTACATATGGCTAGGTTTTTTTCGAAGTTTATGGAATTGTCTAATTTCAATTAAAAATCATTTGTTGGTTTGTATATTTTTGCGTAAGTAAAAAGTGATTACAGTTATATATTACGTATAACGAACGTTTCTGGTGAGTCACTACGTTTCAATTTTCTTCGTATTAAATAGTGCAAAAGTATAGTTTATTTGTTATTAAGTTTTGGATAACTACTCACATTTTATCCGAGAATGTTTGTTGAAATTCAAACATTTGAGTTGTTGAATTTGTGATAGTGAATGTATATAGTGCTTGTGTATGGTGGAGGTTTGTGCATGTGTTTTTTACGAATCCTGCATGTATCGGGTATGATAACCGATTGTCCACTCTACATGCACTATATATATTTTCTATTTTACTTCATCGCCGATTATAGCAAAATAATTTTATTATTACTTTTGCATAATTACTCTGTTTTAATCATAGCTTAAGTAAATATAAACATTGTAATATTTAATATTTAATGACTAGCAGCGTCTGACTGCCCTCCTGTAAAAGCTGCAGGGCTTTTTTTTCTCATTTAACAGTATGGTTGAGGTGGACACTGCAGTGTTCTTTCTTCCCATACTGTGTAGGCATTTTGTTGGTAATATTCGTTTTCTGTATCGTCAACATTAGCTTCAAAAGCGCGCTACTTTGTTAGACGTTTTATTAACGGGCTAGCCATTATAAAGGTGTCGTACTGATTTCTGAAATTGCGCAGTTTTGGTAATTCGTACGTCATTAACTTTTACATTTTTTTTTGTAATGGTTATGTGTTGCGGTTGGCAAAGAGCCGGTATTTGGCACCTGCAATGCATGTAAAACCTTAATTCATTTCCCAGTCGCTTTTGGCTACTGATGTTTGAGTGCACGCCTACATCTGTGGCTGAAATTACGGGAATCTAACTTAGCTTCATAAATTCAGACTTCACTTGAGTATTAGTTACCTCAAATGCATTTTCTCAAATTACAGAGGTCGAAAGATGCGTACGACG